>OW052241.1:64644333-67485903 GCA_932526585.2 Philonthus cognatus | reverse complement strand
ATATTAATTTCCATTTTTCGCACCTTCCTTAAATATGTATTTACATTATACAGAGAGTTTTTTCTTTAAAGTATACGTATTTCAAATTCAGCCTACTTTCTGTAAATCTTGAGATATTCCCTGTTTCTTTTAAGTTAAATTTTAAGCATTAAACAAGCGCTTTCCACTCCCAGACTAAGCATGAGGTAAAATTTCGAGTTTAGGAAAGCCCCGTGAAAATTTGTCAATATTTTAGTATAAAACACTAAAATACTGTGAAATGTATGTATATTTAAACCTCACTTGAAATCAGTGTTTTATACGCGTGGCGCATGAAGTAAAATTTCGAGTTTAGAAAAGCCCAGAAAATTCGTCTCGGGTCGCTGCGCGACCCGAGACAAATTTTCACGGGGATTTTCTGAACTCGAAATTTTACTTCATGCTTAGTCTGGGAGTGGAAAACACTTGTCAAAAGCTTCAAATTGAATTGTTTTAAAAGTCAACGAATGTCAGAAAATTTACAGCAAAAATAATTAAGAAAAAGTAATTGGATTTTATAAAAAATAATGCCATTGCGGATGTGAAAATAGCACAAGATATTGTTGTCCTTGATTAACGACAAAAAACATAATGCGAAGTAACTCGTAGCGCGAAGCGCGGAGCGGCCAAACCAAATTTTCAGGCTTTTCTAAACTCGAAATTTTACTTCATGCGCCACCGGTACAAAAAACTGACATATTACGAAGTTTAAAACACATCGCTAAACTTTACATTGAATCAGTGTTGTGTACTGGTGGCGCATGAGGTAAAATTTCGAGTTTGGAAAAGCCTGAAAAAAAAAAAAATTTTCAGGCTTTTTTATACTCGAAATATTACTTCATGCTTAGCCTGGGAGTGGAAATCACTCGTTTAAAGCTTCAAATTAAATTCATTTAATAAACCGAGCGTCGGAAAATGCACGACGTATGCATATGTATACTTAATAGAAAAATTCTTTTTATGAAAATGTTCGGTGTTACATAAAATTTTCTGTATGTATTTAAAATGGCCGTGTTAGCGGTTTTTAAGCGGATAAACAGGTAAACAAAGGTTTGCAAGTGGACAAAATTTTATTTACCTTCACTATGGCAACAGTAGCCTTAAACCACAAAGTGTCGTTCCTAACCTAGAAATGGGCATTTTTGGCACGTGATTACGGATATTTAGAGGTCTCATGCCCAACTTTTATGTTTAAAATCGTCAGCACCGTACCAATAATCTTCTTTTACGACCCTTTCTGCCATTCTAGCCAGTTCGTAACAAAAATGACGAGAGAGGATCATTTACGGAACTGGAATGTTGATTTTTAAATATCAAAATGAATGTGACCGGGCTTTCAACACAAAGTAAGTAAATGGAACAATTTTTCAGAAAATTCACTTCATTTGTTAAATTATCTCAACAAATACCATTCATGGTTTGAATTTGTGCAGGATAAATTATATTTTTAGCACTCGTCATAGCTTCACAAATTTCTCGAATGAATTGTGTTTAGGCAAAAACCATCCCATCCCAATTCATTCTCGAAATTTGTAGCGATGACTCGTGCAAAATAAAATGTATCCGGCCAAATTCAAACCACGTGGTATTACCCTCCAATAATTTTGACACTAGACGTGCGCAAACTCACACTTCCTTTGACAGTCACCCCCATCGGAAATTCGGACACACTAAAAAAAATCATCCTTTACAATCAAATTAGTTAAATTTTTTAATCATTTTCATGCTGCCCCAATTAACAACATTTTATTCATAAACATAACAACAATGTCGGATTTACAATATGGACCAAATTCCAAATTAAGAAGATACCCAAAAATATAAAAAAGTTGTGTACTGATTTTGTGTTGTACCCCATATAAATGTTAATTAGCTAGACTTCAGAAGTATTTTTTCCAAATAAGATCTCAAATTTCAGACCAATACCAAATCATTGTCTAAAATCTGGAAAATACTTGAGCTTATAGTGGAATTTTTCAAATTAGGCACTCTCGTGCAAAGAACGAGCGCCGTTCGTGTATTTCCGCTGCTTAAAAAATGAAAAAGTAGAACCTGACTACGTTGGGCGCACATTTTTTGAAAGAACGGAACTCGCGAGCACATGCCAGATGGTGCGCCCTTCGGGAATTCAATGATGTTATCTCTGCGGAAGCCCGCGCTGAATGGTACATTTACGGCCCAACGTTTTCAGGACTGTCTTGCCTACGTTCGGGAAATGCTGTTCTACCGCGTAAGTGCCTAATTTGGGTAATACATCTATACCATATTTAAAAACCTCTGTATAAGTTTAGAATAACGTAAATATTTGGTTTGATCTTCATGCGCAAGCGTTTACAACACTGACATGCGGTGATGTTTAAAATATACGGCTTTGAAATATTTTTTTCAATATATAATTTGTACTTTAGTGGAAATCAGTGTTTTACACGCGTGGCGTATGAAGTAAAATTTCGAGTGTAGAAAAGCCTGAAAATTTGGTTTGATCGCTCCGCTTCGCTAAGCCATCAAACCTAATTTTCAGGCTTTTCTAAACTCGAACTTTTACTTCATGTTTACTGAAGCAGTTGAAACACTCGTTAAAAAATCCAAAATAAACGCTTTTAAAAAAACAATTAATGCCTGAAATTTAATAGAGTATGCATCGGGATGTGTATACTTAATAAAAAAATTCCCTGTATGCTTTTAATTTGAAAATATTTATTTATTAACGGAAGTCTATTTAAACTAGTACATTAATATTATAAAAACTAAAAATAATAATAAATGAAATATAAATACATAATAAATATATGTAAAAAACAAACAACACATTTAGGTACAAACAACAGATTAAAATATGCAGACTACATACCCTGTCGGAAGATGTTCTTCAAAGCATTTTTATAACTATTAAGTTTACAATAAAATGTTGGTATTTATAGTCGACATCACCTCTTATGATTTCTACTTTTAATATCAACTTGCAATCATAGATTTAAAAAGTATCCCCCACTAATTCTAATTTCTTATATTTTTAACTAGAGCTTTTAGATTATTCGCGATAATTTCCATTTGTCGGGCGCGTATTTGCGGGGCTTCACTTTGCAGGCAAATGCAAATTTTTCAGGGTTTTCTGAACTCGCAATTTTGTTCCATGAACCACTGAAATTTCGCTAAGTTCAAAATATACTGCTTATCACAAATGGGAGTGAATATGTATACTTGTTAGAAAAATTCCCTATATGATAAAATAGACATAAGAAAAATCACGCAAGAAATTGAAAATTAAGAACCATGGGGAAAACCATACGAAAGGACCGTATTTTTAAATGTCAGGAATTTAAAATCCATGTATAATAATTTTAATATTACACCTTTTAAACTCCGAGAGTTACCAATGCCCGCAGACTTACAAAATAAATGTATTGTGTTTTCTTGATTAAGGCCCATTTGCACCCCGAATGATTAACTATAATCAACCACTAATCATTGATTCAACCCCTAATTAAGTCATATTTCTAGAATATAATAATGTTTTAAATTTGTGAGGATATCTTCTAAATTTAAAAATTATTATATTCTAGAATTATGACTTAATCGGGGGTTTAATAGATGATTAGTGGTTGATTAAAGTTAATCATGTCTCTTCTATTTTTATGCGATTTTGTAAATAATTTATAGATAAAATTGCTGTGTTATTAAGGAGTACTAATCACTGATTAACTTAATTGAACTGGGTGCAAACGGGTATTAATGTTTTTTTTATATATCTATCGCAGATAATTATCTAAAATATCAAAATCAAATCTAATTTATATCCTTTGTTGATTGCTATTAACCACATGTTTTACCGTAAAACTTCATTTTTTACATCCTTACAACAGCAAATAATACTAAAATCTACAGTAAACATTTTCATCTTGATTATTATTTCATAAAACAGCTGTATTTTCTCTCTTCTAGATGATCTAAAAACCTGGCATTTTTTTACCATAAAAATTTCCCTGCATGCCCACGTTTGCATAACGGAAAATCGTGAAAGTGTGTAGGTTTAGTTACCGTTCCTTAAGCCAATTTATTTTCGCGAGCGAACGCGAAAAAGGCAAACACCTGCCATTGGACATTCTTCTCTCGCGAGCCGGGTACGGTACAAGACGTTAATTTATTCAAAACGTCATGTTTACATCCCGAAGGAAATTTGTGTCATTATACGGTAGGAATGACACCTAAAGTCACACCAATTAGTTTCTATAATTGGAACTTGCCTGTTATGATTTATAGCTTGATGTTAATTAATAAACGATGTAGGTTAATTTATTATGCATACTCGGGTTTTAAACATAAAATATTAGCAAAGTACAGTTAATAGTTATCATTATTCTGATATTGGGTTTGTGTATGGATGCGGTTAAATGGCAAAGGATTATACAGTGGCTATAACGATCATTAAATACTATAATTTTATTCTTTTGCGGAATATTGCAACATTTAAAAATCTACAAAAAACATGTTTTGCTATCTGACACAGAATACATGCAGTACATTTGACCACATATGGTGTGCGAGCGAAACGAGTCGCGCCCCGGCAAATCCAAATTTTCAGGCTTTTCTAAACTAGAAATTTTACTTCATGCGCCACGCGTATAAATCACTGACGTCTGGTGAAATTTTAAATTAAATGGTTAGAGTGAAATAAATTTAGTATGCAAATTGTCAATTGTTTCTCAAAAATGTATTTAGTTACGCCGTTAAGATTTAAATATCTTCTCTGGATATTAAAACATTTCTAATCAAAGTTAAAATTTGATTTGATATATATTTATTTTATCAGCGCGTTTTTTGATTAAATTAAATTCCAATGATTTTCAATAATTTCTGATCATTTTTAACATCTGCAATTTTGTTAATAATTTATTTTTAAGCAATGTTGCAATTACAATTAACCATTTGTAATTGCAACATTGCTTAAAAATAAATTATTTGATTGATTTTATTTTTAACATTTTAACATGTTTTTTTGGTACAATTTATTTACTAAGCTTTAATTTACATAATTTATAATAATTTAAGTTTTTGCAATTTGTTCATCAACAAAACTTGTCACGAAACATTTCATGTATTTACAAGATAATCCGAACCTGTGAATTCCACACCACAGTGTTTTTCAAAGTGTGTGTCACAAAATTTTATTTTATCGTCATCCTATAAATTAATTAGAAAACGTAAGGCCTTTGGCAAGTAATATTTTTGAGGCCCTTTTTTTATCATTACTCGAAATTTATCTTAGGAAAAATTAATGAATCGTACCTTTGTCATTTTAGCATCACCAGAACTTTTAAATTTCCAGTGTATTTTATGTCTTCTTTAATATACTAACACTCATTTAAAAACAATACTTCAGCAATACTTGAAATATAATTGTGCTTTATTTTAAAAGTTATTACTAAAAATCCAAACTGGTATTGAAACCACTTTATGTTTTGATAAAGTCTCACTCAAAAACATTTCACACTCACAACACAAATTTCAAAGAACATCCATCTCTGTTGATGCTCTTTACAATTTCAATGTTTGAACAGATTTCTGATCACACTAAACCTACATTTCACGTTCACTACAATAACAGATATGCATCTATCTCTTCAAGTTGTTCAAACACGACTGAATTCTGAAAACTCAGCCCCCGAAGATATAATGGTCAAGAGGTGGGATTGAAAAGGGTCGTTCATCCCTAATGACCTATTTGCGGATTATACCTGGGAAGGGTTGTCGAAAATAAGTCACATTAGTGGAGTCCCAATTTAAAGTAAATAAATAATAGTAGTAGTAATAAACAAAATTAATCGGTATTTAATTGTAAGGAAAGGTGTTTATTTTGATATTTGAAAGAAAAATATGTGTTTTGAATTTGTAGTAGAATTTGAAAGTAAATTGTACGGGAACTTGTTTATTTGGTGACTGAAATGGGACCCTATCAAAACATCCACACTATTTTCGCCAGCCATAATGCTGGTCTTCTATCTACTTGTTTGGCATAATTTTGATAATTTCTTTTAAATACAAAATTAAAGTACTTATTAGTATGTACAAACTTTAAGAAATTTAAATACCTGTAATATTTTGTAGTTCGCCATTAAAATATGCAATTTATATTACAAATAGTGTGCTTAATGTTTCGCGAATTGTAAATATATTTTTTAAAACCAATAGTGTTGGTTTTGTTTTTAAAGCCCACTTTGCTAAAACAAAATAATTAATTCTGGATATTTAAAACGCTTGTTTTGTTTCACTAGTTTATATGTTCTCCGACTAGTTTCGACCATTGGTCTTCTTCTAGGAGGAATGTAAAACAAACTAGTGAAACAAAGCAAGTATTTTAAATATCTAGAATTATTTCAAAAATGTTTCACGGGTTAAGTGAGAAATTAATTAAACACAAAAGAATTAATTTTGTATCAGAAACCTCTGCTCTTTAAAATTTAATTCTTAGGCATTTTTCAGAGACACTGTGTGGATGTTTTGATCGGGTCCTACTGAAATAATATGTTTTTAATGTTTAATTAATTTCTCTCTTAACCCGTGCTAAAACATTTTTGAATCTAGTTCTGGATATTTAATTAAAACTCATGGCTTGTTTCACTGATGTATATTTTCTCCGACTAGTTTCGACCATTAGTCATCTTCAAGGAGGAAGATGTTTTTAAGTTATAAGTTAATTCCAAAAGGATGCTTTTACTAGCACGTGTAAGAAAATATAAGAGATAAACTTCTATTTTGTAACTGGAAAGTAAACAAGTTTTTCTTTTAATTCAATAGTAAATTTATAAGGTAAGTTGTTTATTTAGTGACTGAAATAATATGTTTTCAAGTTGTAAGATAATTCTAAAGAGTTGTTTTTACTAACACGTATTTCATTGAGAAGAAATATAATAGATTAACATCTAATTTGTAACTGGAAAGTACAATAAGTTTTTCATTTGTAATAGAATGCAAAAATTATTTGTAAGGGAAATAATGTATTTAGTAATCGGAAAAATATGTGCTGAATTATTTCTAAACGGTTGATTTTACGAACATGTATACAATAAAATACTTTTTACTTTGTATAACACTTTTTTATTTAATGTGACTTAGTTTCGATAAATTTAGCTTGTCATTATCTACACTTCATGTTTCATAATGAAAAGCTAAATTTGTCGAAACTGCAGTTATAATAAATAAAATAGTGTTATACAAAGAAAGTAAAAAGTGTTTTTTGAATTTAACATTTAATTAGAAGCCTCCACAATACAGAATTTAGTATAATAACTGTTTAGAATATTTATATCATCAAGTTCAAACAAAATGATCTGATTTAAAATGAATCTAATCACAAATGCACAAAGAACAAACATAGTGAGCAACCTATTTAAATTTTAGTTTATTTACATTTTTTTGATTCAAATAAATAGGTTATTCGTAAATCTCATCAACGTCAATACTGTAAATTTATCGATTCATTGACACTTTATAATTTATTTGAGTTTGCCTAAACTGGGCATTAGAGTGAATACTAACATTTTTATTAAAAGTTTTTCTGTTAAGGAAACATTTTAAAGTTGGTATAATATAAATTTTAAGGGCAGAAAGACTTATGGTAGATAGCCTAGACTATTTTGTTATGTACAATATTTGTTATGTATGAATAAAGATGACTTGGTTTTACGAGAAGATGTTTGCTATGTAATTGTAAACAAAAATATGTTTTTAATTCGTGGAATTCTATAGTTATAATACACGTAGGGTAAGTATTTATTCAGTAACTGAAACAGTTTGCTTTCAATTTGCAAAGGGTTGTTTTTACTGGCATATGTTTTTATTGCCCTAAACATATTTGTGGGGGACGAAAACATACCACAGCAAAAACATTTATTTCAGGGAACGAAATACTGATATACAACTAAGATCAAATATCACAACAAGAATGTTAATCTGAGGACTTGAAAACACTAATATGCAACTAAAATGAAATAATATAATTCCTGCGATTAAGGACGTGAAATGTTAAAGGCATTTCCTTACACGAAATGCTGAATTTAACGAACATTTGACATCACAGTCGAAGCGTGTTTAGTACTTGATTTGTATACTTAGATTGTGAGGGTAATAATGAATACGTTAATGGTTATTTACCCTCACAATCTAAGTATACAAATCAAATTTAGCATTTCCTGTAAGGAAAAGCCCTGATTAAGGACATTAATCTGAGGACTTGAAAATACTGTCGTATAAATTACGATAATTATATGAATACGAAGTCAAAAATGTCACTCAGTATTCTGAAAACTCTTTATGCTATACAGGGAGTTTTTCTTTTAAGTATACATATCCTAATTGTCAGACTTTTCTAAACTCGAAATTTTACTTTGATACTAACTTCTGGTGAATTCTTTAACTAAATAGTTGTTGAAGTGAAATACATTTAGTATGTCAATTATCAATTGTTTCCCAAAAACCTATTTAGTTACGGCGTTAAAACATTTTAAAACTTATCATGAATTATTTCATTTACTTCTTAATTACAGCGTATTTGCTGTAAATCCTCAGATATTCGTTGTTTTTTAAAATAGTTCAATTTAAAACTTTAAACAAGTGTTTTCCACTCCCAGACTAAGTATGAAGTAAAATTTCGAGTTTAGAAAAGCCTGAAAATTAGGTTTGGTCGCGTAACGCGAAGCGCGGAGCGACCAAACCAAATTTTCAGACTTTTCTAAACTCGAAATTTTACTTCATGCGCCACGTGTATTAAACACTGAAAACGCTGAAATATTGTAAACAAGTCAACTTCAATTGAAACCAGTGTCTTCTACGCGTGGCGCATGAAGTAAAATTTCGAGTTTAGAAAAGCCTGAAAATTTGGTTTGGTTGCTCCGCGCTTCGCGCTACGCGACCAAACCAAATTTTCAGGCTTTTCTAAACTCGAAATTTTACTTCATGCTTAGTGGGAGTGGAAAACACTCGTTTAAGGCATTAAATTAAACTCTTTAAAAAAAACAACGAATTATTCAACATTTACAACGTATGCATATGTATACTTAAAAGAAAAATTCCTTGTATACTCAAAGTAACGGATGCATGACTCAAAAATAGATTATCAATGAATTGCCAATTGTTTTGAATTATTGATACTTAGACAATAATTGTAAGTTTTATACATTTATAATGAAGAATTATGAAAATAAGGAGCATGGAGAATTTTTTAATAATTATCGTAACGTAACTTTGAATTATCAAGTATATGAAGTATAAAAATGCCCCAATTGAGTAATTTAGGCGAATTGAATTAAAAATAACACAGTTAATAAAAATACTTATCTCAAGGTAATATCCAATTTTGAGTTATAACAGCACTAATAGTAGTAGTAGTGGTAATATTTATTAAATGCATTTATACATATTAAATATACATTATTTATTGTAACCTAAATAGAATTAATTAAATAACAATTATTTTTATTTTTCTTCAGGTAATTTCTTCTTTAACAAACGCTTAAATTTTGAAATACATAATGATTTCTTTATTATTGGTTCTAATTTATTAAATTTAACAAATCCTTCAAAAAATACTGATCTGTAGATCCGTTTTTGTTTGCAACCTCGTATATGGGAATGATTTTTTGTTCTAGTATTGTGTTCATAAATTTCACTATTTATTTTTATTAAACAGGTGGGATAATTTAGTAGCATGATTTTGAAAATTTTATAAATGAAACACATTGGCACGAAAAATAATTGCTAACGTATATTGAAAAATTTTAATTCTGGTCACTGATGCTATGTTAGCAGAATTAAAAATGGTCGTCTATTTATTACATCTTATAATTAAACGTACATATATATTTTGCAATACTTGTAATTTATCTATATTTCTATTATTCGTATAATCTAAAACGGTTGGGCAGTGTGTGAATAAGAGATAGATTATCGTCTTATAAATAAGAATTCTAGTTGGTTTGCTAATTACATGACATATTCTATAAAAATAACGACTTCCTTTTCTAATTTTATGAGTTAATTGATTATGATGAGATTTGAACAATAATTTGTTATCAATAATTATTCCAAGATATTTAATTTTATCCATGAAACGAGATTGTACCCCAATAACCTACCTCTACTATCCACAAAATCACCTCCAAGTACTATTACTTTAGGTTTGGCGATTAAACAATTATCATTTAACCAGGTTTCAAAACGTAATAATAATAGATTCATTCTTTTTATTGCCATATTAATATTTTCGTGTTCTGTGACAAGTAGAGTATCATCAGCAAACAAATTAATAAATTCATAATCATTTTCACATATTTCATTTATGTTATTTATATAAATTGAAAATAACAAAGGACCAAGTACAGTGCCTTGAGGTACCCTATAGTTAGTATTCGATTCTTAAGAAAATTTGTTATCTAGTGTTACAATTTGTTTATTTTCTGACAGGTAATTATGAAACTATTTATGACAGTCTTGTTCGATTCCAATGTTTCTCAATTTAATCATTAATACTTTTCTATTTATTGTTTCGTATGCTCTCTTAAAATTAACAAATAACACCACCATTTTCTTTCGCTTTTACAAACTACATTTCTATCTATTTAGAACAAATTGTATGGATATTATAGTGTAATAATATATTACCTGACGTATCCCAACCTAACCTAACCTAACGAATAAACAATGATATTGTATTTAATCTGCAACATCACTATTTGTTAAAATCAGAAAATATTAATGGGTGCGTGCATTTATATATACTCTTGACATCAAAGAATGACAATCAATTAAGTCTAGAATTAACAAAAAAGCTTTTGACGGAGATATTTTGAATGCAAAATATTTTCTCACAACCTGTAATTTATAAGTATTTTACAAAAGACGACATTAAATAAAACCGTTATTACCTTAATTTATAACTCCTCTATATTTAATTAACTATTAAGTAGAATATTATAAATTAACTTATAAAGCCCCTCTTAAGAATCTTTAACTGAACTGAAACCAATGCATTCTGTGCTGCTTTATTTATACATTTGAATGTTTGTCACTAAAAACTTCTAGATTAATGTGTTAAAGTTCAATAACCTCCTAGAATTTTCTAAAAGTTACTAAAAATACATAAAACCTTGTAAACATAAGAAAATATTATACCTAATAAACCTTATCTGGATACTTTTAAAATCCTTTTACAAGATAGTGACAATGTTTACAAAACTTAATGAACGATGATACTCTAAGATTAACATTTTGCATGTTTTTCTTTAAATTGTTAACAATTCACGCTGTCAAATTAAACCCTATAACAGTTAAAATTTAGAAACTGCATTCTTGGTATTTTAAAACCATACTTGCAGATCCTAATGAAAAGTATTTTAAATGTGATATATTTAAAATATGGTTATGGTTCAATCATATCTATAAGTATTAATAGAATTTTCCCTCCTAGAATTTTCTAAAAGTTACTAAAAATACATAAAACCTTGTAAACATAAGAAAATATTATACCTAATGAACCTTATCTGGATACTTTTAAAATCCTATTACAAGATAGTGACAATGTTTACAAAACTTAATGAACGATGATACTCTAAGATTAACATTTTGCATGTTTTTCTTTAAATTTTTAACAATTCACGCTGTCAAATTAAACCCTATAACAGTTAAAATTTAGAAACTGCATTCTTGGTATTTTAAAACCATACTTGCAGATCCTAATAAAAAGTATTTTAAATGTGATATATTTAAAATATGGTTATGGTTCAATCATATCTATAAGTATTAATTGTTTTATAATACCAAGAATGGAAGTAAGTAAGTATGTATAGTAAGTATAGTTTTATTAATCCATATAAATTACAAAGATATTGGACAAGTCAAGTACAATTAACAAATTACAGACATATTACAAAAAGAAACCATCTAATGAATAAAAAACCTTATTAGCTAAATACATTCTAAGCGTTTTCTTGAATTTTGTATATACGTCAATTTTCTTAATATCAGATGGAAGATTATTATATATTTTTATACAATTATATCCCGGGGCTCTCTCGTATTGAGCAGTGTTATGTCCTACTATTGAAAGACTATTACGATGCCGCGTATTGTATTTATGAAAAGATGCATTTTTTTCAAAATATGTATTATGTTTTTTCACAAATAGACTGCACCTCATAATATAAATGGATGGAAAAGTTTAAATATTTGACTTTAAAAATAATGATCTACATGACTCTCTGGGCGATACGTTATAAATCAATCTTACTAGACGTTTTTGCAAGACAAAAATCCTACTACGCAGAGCAGATTTTCCCCAAATGATTACATTGTAGGATAGAGCTGAATATGCTAAGGCGTAATAAACTTCCACTAAATTTGGTAAAGCTAATACATTTTTTAAGTTTAATATAGCGCAATAGGCTTTGTTCAGTTTATTACAAACAAAGTCAACATGGGAATCCCAAGACAGCTGAGGATCTAAAAAAATGCCTAAAATTTTTGTTTTTTTTACTATATTTAAGTGTTGTATATGTGTTGGAATTTTGACGTTGAAACAATATACACACTCCGTCTTACTATCGTTTAAAATTAAACTATTCTTATTACACCACCACTTCACTTCATCTTTTGTCTTATCAATTAAAGTGACAAGAAGCGTTGGATTATTTGCTGACAATACAACTGACGTATCGTCCGCGAAATTGATTAATTTACCACAGTTAATATAATTCTTCATATCGTTCACATATAATGAAAAGATTAGGGGTCCCAAGATAGACCCCTGAGCCACCCCTGTTTTTATACCAAATTCTTTTGATTTAGAATTATTACATTTTACATAAAAACTTCTATCTATATAGTTTATACAATTTATATCTAACAAATGCAATGTCCACAGTATCAAACGCGCGAGATAGATCGAACAAAAGCACGGCTACACAGTTTTGAATCTAGTTCTTTACTGATGAACTCCACCATATGATATGACGCTGTCTCCGTCGAATGGGATTGTCTATTGCATTATTTATTTATTTTTTAGCCCTAGCGTGATTAAATTTGGATGATCTTCAAAACTACTAACGAAACAATTATTGTAACTTTTGTTCGAGATATGTCATGCATTATCTATTTAGAAACCTAATTCAAATTCAATCATGCAAAATTAAAATTTATGGGAGTTTTTTTCTTGAAAAATAAAAGATAAGAAAAACAACAAATTATTAATGCATACATTTTGTAAATTTTGATCAATACTTTTTAATTATAATATAATGAAATGAATTTACGGCCGGTTTCATAATCAAGTTAAAGTTTTAAATATTTAAAGCCGACTTTAACGTTTAATTCGGTTTCATAACACAAATTTAAAATAAAAGTCGACTTTAAAGTTAAAGTCGGCTTTTTGACATTTTAAATAGTTAAAGCCGGCATTAAAACTAACCTAAAAATGTTTTCAAATGCTAAAAAAAACACGAAATAACAGGGCTGTGAGGACAGAGCCAGAAGAATACATTGTATTTTAAAAAATTCTTCAAGAGATGAATAAGTTATTGTGGTTCAAAAGGAAAGACGTGTATAGAATAAGAGCACATTTTTTGATATATCAAAGGTAATAATGTTGTATTAAATTATATATATGATTTGACATGAATCGAACAGGGTAATTCATATTTAATAATTATTTAATTGATGAGGCGGATACATGATGAAACTCCATAATACTATTTGAAATAAAACAACGCAGTTGGGAGGGTTCACAGTGGCTTCATCAGGCAGATGAAATAATGATATTTATTTCATCTGCCTGATGAAGCCACTGTGTGGTGAAACATGTGCAGTGTTCAACAATAAAAGTGAAACCCTCCCAACTGCGTTGTTTTATTTCAAATATTTAATAATTATATTTTGTATTTCGTTAACTGATTGTAGTTTAGAAATGGGTTTATTAAACAAATTCAGGTTATAATTGATTGTATTTTAATTAAAATAGTATGACTTGTTATTTTTTTCGATATTGACAATTCTGTTGTAAAATTAATTCCTCTATTATTAGTTGACACATTTTCAATGACAAAATTGACAGATATACAATCAAAATAGAAGTTATGCAACATTAAATAATAAAAATAACTATAAAAAGGCATTACCAAACTATGTTTGTTACCTTAAAGTCGACTATTATTAATGTCAGATCGGGAATTGGTCATGAAACGGATTAATATTTAAAGTCTGTTTTAACTTAAAGTCGACTTTTGTTAAAGTCACTTTAACCCAATTATTATAAAACCGGCCGTTAGAGTTAAATCATTCACTATTGAAAATTAATGTTTTCTATTTGAATTAAATTTTAAATAATCAAACCTAAACTTCCCAAATAATAGATTTTATCAAAATTGTTTGGAGAGTTTAAGAATAATTATTCAGAATTTAATTCAAATAGCAAACTATCATTTTTAATGTTAGTTGATTTAACTGTCTTAATAATTCACAGTGTCAAATTAAGCCCTATAACAATTCAAATTATGATAAACTATGTCTTTTGCAATATGTATACTTCAGACTTGATTTGAATTTCTAGCTAGTTCAAATCAAGATGAGTTTAAGATTAGTGGTCAGAATAATATACACAGGAATAAATGTATTCTTTTCCATTTTTTTTAAAGAGTTTTGTTTGGGATTCAATAAATGCATTATTCACGAATTAGATTTTTCTGTAAAGTGAAAAGCACGTTGACAAAAAATGGAGGTTTTTTGTATCTTAAAATTGTAACTCTTTTCTCTACAAAATTGCAGATTATTTTCTATTCTCTTCTGAATCAATCTTAGCGATCAAACCAAATTTTTAGGCTTTTCTAAGCTCGAAATTTTACTTCATGCGCCACGCGTACAAGACCTGATTTCAAGTGAAGTTCACTTGTTCACAATATTTCGGTGTTTAATATGTGTGGCGCATGAAGTAAAATTTTGAGTTTAGACAAGCCTGAAAATATGTTTTGGTCGCGGAGCGATCAAACCAAGTTTTAAGGCTTTTCTAAACTCGAAATTTTACTTCATGCTTAACCTGGAAGTGGAAAACACTTGTTTAAAGCTTCAAATTAAACTCTAAAAAATCGTATGCATATATATACTTACAAGAAAAATTTCCTGTATAGTCAAAATAAATAAAAACAAAAAACGTATCAACGTATCGCCCAATTTTGATAAATTTACATAGATTTGCTGAGAAGTAAATACACTTTGTTTTGATGATGGAAAAATATATTGTAATAGATTTTCTTCAATCAATTTCAAGCATTAAAGGTTTGATCTGTGATTCTTTAATTTTGGCAATATTTAAATTTCTATTTTGTTTTGAAAGGAAAAATAGTAGGTGATATTTTTGCCGCCTTTGAGCATTTAGTCCAAGATTTATAAAAAAACTCCTTTTAAATTCAACAAATTTATGAAGTTGGTTCTTCAAATATTTATTATTCAAAAACATGTTCAATAATTTCGATGACCATGAAAATCTAGTAATATTAAATTGAATCCTGATTTTGATATGTAATACTCGTACATTGCCCGTGCTTATGAGAATTATTCAAAGATTGCAATGCTGTCATTAATATTTATTATTTACAATAAGAATAATTCCAATTCAAAAATATTTGAATTCGAGCAAATAAGTTTACGCTTCTTAAACTCGGAATTTTATACAAAAAACATTTTCGTAGTTTTAAATATTTTATTATTTACACTGTTTTATATTCATAAGGTTCTATTATAATTGGGCTGTTTCCAAATTTACTTTATTAAAATCTACGCTTTCCTCTCTTTAGTATTGTATTTCTATTTAGTAAAATATTTATATATTTTGTAAAATTGCTTATCCGTTAATAAAGATTTATTTAATTTTCTGAATTTAGTGAATATATTCAACAAATTTTGACACTAGAGAGTGGACTGAGAGAAATTAATGTTGCTGTAATAACCTATGAGTACTATTATTATTGTATTGTGTAAGAATATCAATATCAATATACGAGTATACGTATAATTCTATGTGATTATTTTTATTATTCGTTCGAAAAAATAGCAACAAACGTTTGATTATAGAAAATCATCCAATTTTCCATTCAATTGACCGCCTATACAATTCAAGACGAATTCGAAAGCGAGAAAGAAGAACAGCTAATAATAACACTTGTAATCAAAGAAAGTATTATCCAACCACAAGCGATTGAATATATTTCAAAACAGGATTTTCCATATGGCACGGTTGAAATGTAATAATATGGGTACTTTCGATAGGCAGGCAATTACGAAGAAAACCAAAAAGAAAAATCAACCAAGGAAGTTATAATTTGTATGTGTTACGTGAGCCCCAGTGACACAAATCTAAAGAAGTGTGAAAGATCAAAATCCTTAGTATTAGATATAAATATTTTGTAGTGTTGAATTCTCTTGTTTTTATGTTTGTTCGTGTTCACTATGATATTTTATCACGAGTTGTACATTACCTTTTGCAGAATCTCTGCAAAAAAAGTTAGTAAGGTACTATTCACGAGAGGAGTCTCATGGTTTCCTTGATTTGTAGTGCTTTCTGCACCAATACATGTAATACGAAAATAGTTTGATGTCATCAGATTACGTGTGTGAAAAGAGACAGAAAACTTCATAATATGTCTGGTATGGTTTTTAGATGGAACATGGGAAAACGTATGTTCCGGTATGCAGCTTGAAAATTTTGAGGTTAAACGTCACATGTTGAAAATCTCTTCGTAAAACTAAATCTGCAAAAACCCAGCCACAAATAAATTTAGTTAATTTGCACAATCGTTTTAAATGCGAGTTTAAGTGGTATAATTCCAATTTCCAGATCTACTACATAGTTCAGGTATTTACAGAAATAAATAATGCATTTATGTTGATTTAGTGTAAGCTCAAACGTAAATCGAATGTGCATTCAGTAGATTTGGCAAATAGTCATCGGTTTATTCTGGTAATACAGGGAATTTTTCTTTTAGGTATACATACAGGGAATTTTCTATTGAGATACAAATGCATACGCTTTTTTTTTAAAGAGTTCAATTTGAAGCTTAAAACGAGTGTTTTTCACACCCAGACTAAGCATGAAGTAAAATTTCGAGTTTAGAAAAGCCTGAAAATTTGGTTTGGTCGCGTAGCGTGAAGCGCGGAGCGACCAAACCAAATTTTCAGGCTTTTCTAAACTCGAAATTTTACTTCATGCGCCACGCGCACTGAACCCTGAAAGCACTGAAATAATGTGAACGAGTAAACTTTGCTTGAAATCATTCTCTTATACGCGTGGTGCATGAAGTAAAATTTCGAGTTTATAAAAGCCTGAAAATTTGGTTTGGTCGCTCCGCGCTTCGCGCTACGCGACCAAACCAAATTTTCAGGCTTTTCTAAACTCGAAATTTTACTTCATGCTTAGCCAGGGAGTGGAAAACATTAGTTTAAAATTCAAATTGAGCTCTTTTAAGAAAACACCGAATATTTAAAAATCTGCAACACGTAATTTTGATATGTATACTCAAAAGAGGAAAATCACAAGAAATTATGATTTAAGGCTTTTCTAAAAGAAAGCACTAATATACTCGCGACCTTAACAGTATGACAATGTCATGTAACGTCAAAATTTGACATATCTAGGAAAAGTCGTTGCAGATACAAGTGTCGACATACTTTCTAAAAAATGTTAACTACGCATTCCACATCAATGACTCATAGGACATCTCTCCCGAATTCCATTATACCTTAGATTTCAGAATATAAAAACAAATATATCTTTAAAAATATCATCCAGATTAGTTGATAAATAAAGCACTAATAACCTTTCTTCATACTTTGATTTTTATGTATTAATCCATTGATAATGGTCACTCTGTGTCCGAAATGCAAATATGGCAGTAAAATATAAGTATGAAAAAAGGCTATTAATACTATATTTATCAATAATCTTGATATATCGTTAACTTGTTTTTAATTGATCACTTGGTAAAACATTTTTACTAATATATAAGTTCTTAATTGAAATTCACTTGGTTTGTTTTACTAATAAATTCAATTTTCGACTAGTTTCGGCCTGATGCCATTTTCAAGAATGATGTATTATTCTTGGAAATGGCATCAAACCGAAATTAATCGAATACAAGCAAACCAAGTTAATTTCAATTAAAAACCTATAAATTAATCTAGATTTGATTTTAAAGATATACTTGATTTGTTTATGTTCTGAAATCTGGTGTACTAACTTTTGGTATGTAGAGAATGTGCAAAGGGTAATGTACATCTCTCTGAGTGCTCTTCTAGACAAAACATATTATCTATTTAAAACGTTTAATGTTTAAATTGTCTCTTAATTCCCCACAAGAAGTCTTAAATTATAATAAGCCGACAGTAATTCAAGCAGTTAGGACACAATGTCCAAAAGCAAGAACATTGTTTCTTTAATACTCAACAAATAAATGTAATGAGTTGTAACGGTACAATTTTAATATATTGGACTTTTGTAACTCACTACATTTATTTGTTAAGTATTTAAGAAATAATTTTCTTGGTTTGAAATTAATATTAATATATTTACTTAAAATATTTTGTTTGTCTTGTACAGCGATTTTTTTCTTTTAAGTATACCAAAGTAAATTGTTCCTGACGCTCGAGTTTTGAAAGGGTAAGAATTGGTTAGACGAAATAAACGTTTGTAAAATGTATTAACGTCAGATCAAACATAATATGTATGTTTTTAACTTCACAATACTTCAGTGTATTATACGCCTAGGCATGCAGTAACATTTCAAGTTTAGAAAAGCCTGGAAATTTGGACATGCCGGCTGCTACTCTTCGCTTCGCAAGTGCAAACTCAAATGTTCAGGTTTTTCTAAGGTAGAAATTTTACTTCATGCTTAATCAAGGAGTGAAATCACTCGTCAGAAGCTTAACATTGACATTGACTTTATAAATAGATATTTTATAGAAACACAAAATTTTAAAATGTATTTCTCATTAAAAAATGTAGAAATGAAATTGCTAATTCTTGGTTGCAGAATACTTGAAACATTAAAAGTGCGATTCTTTTCGCAATCTACAAGTTAGTCTTACAAAGACTATATCAAACACTCATTGAAACAACTACTTCCCGAGCTAATACTCCGACGGACATTGAATTATACAACAAGTGTTTGCTGTTACATACAGTAACCTACTGCAAATGTAACAATTTGGGTCAAATTATTCAGGCCATCTATAGATGCATTTCGAGATTTATCTGTCATCAGTATAGCTTTGCTATTCCCTCTAAACAATTTAGTACCTTAGACTGGCGGTCACGTTACCGTTCTAACATAAGTATAAATAAAATTGATAGAATACTTCAAACATTAAAAGTGCGATTCTTTGTTACATTTGCAGTAGGTTACTGTATGTAACAGTAAATTCTTGTTGTATAATTCGATGTCCGTCAGGGTATTAGCTCGGGAAGTAGTTGTTTCAATGAGTGTTTGATATAGTATTTGTAAGACTAACTTGTTGTAGATTGCGAAAAGAATCACACTTTTAATGTTTGAAGTATTCTGCAACCAAGAATTAGCAATTTCATTTATACTTATGTTTGAACGGTAACGCGACTGCCAGTCTAAGGTGTCAAATTGTTTAGAGGGAATGGCAAAGCTATACTGATGAGATATAAATCTCGAAACGCGTCTATAGATGGCCTGAATAATTTGACCCAAATTGTTACATTTGCAGTAGGTTACTTTATGTAACAGCAAACACTTGTTGTGTAATTCAATGTCCGCCCGGGTATTAGCTCGGGAAGTAGTTGTTTAAATGAGTGTTTGATATTGTCTTTGTAAAACTAACTTGTAGAATGCGAAAAGAATCGAACTTTTAATAGTTAAAAAAGTCTATTAAGTAAAATAATAGTTCTGTTTTAATTATTGAAAATCTCACAAAAAAATATTATTTTTTTCCAAATAATAGTATAATGAAGTTATTATGTTAAAAAATACGTATAATTAAAGTACATTTTTAATAATGATTTCATTAATAAATCCACACTACTAAATTCCACACTAATACACTTAGTTTACGAAACCAGTGCGTGGTTAATTTCTTTACACCTATATATATTGCCTTCGTATAGACGCACGTTTATTCGATTCATTTCTTATAGGCAAGCGATAAATTATTATCAAATTCCATCGGTTCTTTCCACAAATTGCATTACATAACTGTTTCTTTCGATGATGTTTACACCAAACCGCCTCAGGATATCGGTCAGATTTTAAAGAAAATTTGTAGGCCAGAAAAAGGAGATATTTACGAGTGCTCGACCCAGACGAAAGAGATATATCATATATCACAAATTTAAGTAGGTATTTTATAACTGATTTGAGATTATAAAATTCTGTTGAAATTAATTAAACATGTTATTAAAAATACATGCATACTATTTTAATTAAATACATAATTATTAGAATAGAATTTTATTTTGAACGAGCTTTTGATTTTTGTGAAATTACCAGTTAGTGGTGTACCACTGACCCTTTATGATATACGGGCCAATTGCACCAAAGACATTAACTGTGAACTGTAGTTTAAGATAACATTTTCTATTGTTCTCAAATATAACTTTGATTTTAATTTAGAAATAAACCAAACTACTTTTTATACTGGAGCAAGAGATAATAGGGATTTAAAGCATTTAAATTCAAACTGAAATTATAGAATAAATGTGTTGGCTTAACCAATTTTAATTCTTACCGTAATGAAAAAATACAACACTTTTACGAGTTTCCATATGAACATTTTTAAATGATTATTTATGCTAAAATCATGTAAAAATGTTCATATGGAAACTCGTAAAAGCGTTGTATTTTTTTCGTAAAAACTAAATATAAACACAACTGGAGAATGTCACGGCATATTCAGTTAAAACAGAAATTTATCAGAATTTCCTGAAATAATGAATATATGGAGAGCAGAGTTCTTGAATTGATAAATGAACCAATCCATTGTGCTTCATAGGTGTGAGGTTACAGCAACGCTGCTATAAATAAATTCATTTTCTAAAATTGACTTCCAAAACTTATTTTTGACATATTTTCTAATACGTTAGATTAAGTAGGTCAGTTAGGTAAGTTCTGGTAAGATATGAAAAATTTGTTTACATCAAAATAAATAAATATATTGTATTTTAGCATTTACGTACAAAAAGCTTTTATAAATTTAATTTAATTTACTTGCGTAATCTCCATTTTATATTATATATTTCCATTTCAAAGAATATTAATACTTATAATTAAAACCTAACCTAGTTGGTGCGTTACATCTCAGCACCCAACTTTCAATCCCAAAAGGGTTTAATAAATTCTTCTAATTAAATTAATGTATCGTGGCTCAACTTTACTGTTGAATTACAAACATACCATACCTTACATACCAGGTGTTGACTTGGCGGACGCAACGTAGGAAATCGCATGTTAATTTTAAAGTGTTCAAATATTGGCTTACCTATTTATTTTGGAGACAAAATGTATTTTACTTTTTGTAGAGTGACAAATTCAAAATGTATGAATGTTCACACTTAACACTTTTGTTTTTACTGAACATACCTTATTTCTACCTCTACTCAAAAAAATTAAGTACATAATAAAATACTTAAATAAACCATAAACTAGATTACTGCACGAAATACCAGTGAATAGAATTACATGTTTAAAATCCATTATCTGAAGCACACAATCTCTTTCATCTTTCTAACATTAAATTGCACATAATTACACATAAATAATACCTAAGGAAGCATTCATCAAACGAACAAATCTTCAAAGCATTCATTAACATCGATTTAGATAAAATCTCTCTGATCTACACATACATACATTAATAACTTATAGCGTACGGGAACTTGTTTAACAGCAAATATTGATAACTAATACTGATCAATAATATACAGTTTTAGAAAAATACACTAGAGGTGATTTTTAAGATAGATTTTAAAGCACACAGAGTAATACAAAGATCTCTTAAATACAAAGTCTAGTAAGATAATTTGACTGTATTTTCAAGATACTTGACTTGATTTTCAAGATAATTTTTACGATATTTTTTTCCACGTATGAAAGAATATTGAAATCCATTTTTACGAACCAGAGTCATAGTTTTGTGTTTTAATGAATGGCTAAAGAGAAAATTGATCCATTTCTAACCGTTTTCGATCTATAAACAAAAGTTGTTGGGAAATAATTAAATTATTATTATTATTAAAATGTCGTTTTTATGAAGTTACTGTAACTCATTTGTTTTTAAAGTTATAACCAAACTGTAAAAACATTCTTATAGAAACCTTTAAAATGACGTACGTGTTTCATTTCAATTACGGTTCGTTTTTGTTTTCTTAGATCAAATTCACTTTTTTCTTATGGGTGCATATGAAGATTTTCACATCATTAAACAAATTGTGAAGTAATAGATTAATTCAAGAAAGAATTAATAATATTATTAATAGTATATTTATTGATACTTTGCAATATAACAATGGATGTACAGGTCATTACACTCTAGTAATAACAGTAATTAATAGTAATTAACAAAAAAATATAAAATAACTTTAAATTTGACATAATTTCCATCTTCTAATTAACACAAATTCAGATAAAATTTGATTGACAATCAACGCCTGAAGAAATCTCTAAACACAATTCGGAGAACTAGTTTCCGTAAATTGAATTCCTGGCGATTATTTCAATTGAGGAATATCAGGTTAATGGATGCATCAATTTCGCAGGTGTTGTATGTGTTTGAATTTGGACATTCGGGTCAATTTTCGAATAAACAACATTTGCCGTGTCGGTTTAAAGCGTGTGCAAAATTATAAAGTGGATTGTTTACTTTCGATTTGCAAGAGTGACTTTGATTCTAATTGTCCGAGGCGATTAATTCATTAAACCAGGAAATTGGTTCGGTATTTTTTCGGGTGTTTGTGTAGAAGGTGAGAAAAAGTGGCATTGAGATAAGTATCTGCAGGAAAGTACGAGCATTTACATTTTTTGTATACAGGGATTTTTTTTAGTATACATTTTAAATTTATCCGCATTAAATTCTCATTCGTCGCGAATTTTTGTTTCAGCCAAATTTTCACCGCGGTAATGATGGTTTTGAAATAATTATACAAAATATTAATAAACTCAATTTATCTGGAGAGAGACAGCCATTATTTTAGGTGTGAATACATTTTTCCATCAAAATTGCACGTTTTTCAATCATGCAAGATTTTTTTTCCACAACCAGATACAATTTCATTAGTATATTTAAATTTAATAATTTGTTTAATAATATAAACGCCTTACTTTACTACTTAATGTGCGTTAATTACTATAACTATTATTTTTGTTTGCTGTTCTAGTTTTATCTATAATTTGTAATATCTTTTATAATTATTTTGTAAAAATGTAGATTCCGTCAATAAACTAATAATAATAATATGGAAAAATCTAGAGCTTTCCTTTTGTATACGTAATTAAATGTGCTAAGTGGGAAAGAAAATTTATGTTAATTGTCTTGTTTTAAAAAAGAGGGACATGTAAATGAGGAAAAGAAATCTACCTAAATACAAGTACAAGCGTATTTAATGTACTGATTGTTGTGTGAAATTAAATAAAGTTACTTTTTATAATGCGCAAATGTATTACATAAAAAAAACTCATATTTTTTTTGTAAACATATACAAAAATTGATTTAATTCATTAATTAATTAGTTTAATAAAATGTTTATGCGTATCACGAAATGCACTATTGAAATTTTTACCTTGACATAAACATAACATTTATTCTACATACATTTACAATATTAACAATATTTGACTATTTTGCAATTCATAAATACTAAGAAATAATAAAATAAAAGACATACTAAGTTATATATACAAATATCTTTATTCAAGGAATTTATGTACATTATTCTTTAATATAATACGATCTTGTATTCTTATATCATAGGCTATCGACCCGAGGTCTTTCTGCCATTGTTTTAGTGAGTGCTTGTGCTTTTAAAGTATGTTATGAATAGATGATGGTAATGAATGAATAGTATGAATAAATGTCGTTCTAGTTAGTAGGTGTTTCTAAGATGAAGTCAGCGATGGTGGAATGTGGAAATTTAAATTTGGGAATTGTGTTGGGGTTTCTGTGTAGGTAAAGGTAGTTTATAGGATCATGGTTAGTGGGTCTGGATGCAAATTTATGGGCTAGGTGGATAATTCGAGTTTCTATAGGAGTCACTTGTGTTTTTTGATAAAGGAGGTTGTTGGAGAGGTTGTGGAGGGGGTTGTTGGGATGTCTGATTTTCTTCAACACTCTCAGGGCCGATCTTTCTGCTACCTGTAAGTTTTTTAGGGCTGTGGGATGGGGGTCATACTAAGTTATTTACATGCAATATATTTTTTCGCCTAAGACATATTGTTTGAGGTTTATGTGAATATTATCTTAATTTTATACATTTTATATGCAATATATGAGTTGAGTATTTTACCCTTAATTATCACAAATATAATTTTAGATGTTAAACTTCGGCATTAAAAGGGAACTGTTCTGTGATAGAGTTTTAAACTATTTGCGCACAGTTTTAAATTGGCATCTTACATTTCCAGAAACATTTTAAACGAATGTTTTGTACTACTAGATTAAGCACGAAGTAAAATTTTCAGGCTTTTCTGAACTCGAAATTTTAACATCACGATGGTTTTGACCTAATGGTAATACATATCAAAATTAAATAAACGTATTACCATGTTTTTTTTCCACTTTTATTAATTTATATATATATATATATATATAAATATATACAGGTGTTACATATAAATATTTTTACGACTTAAGTTTCGACAGTATGAGTGTCATTATCAAGTATACTGATAATGGCACTCACATTAATAAAATTAATAAAAGTGGCAAAAACCATAGTAATAGCTTCATTTAATTTCTAAATTTTACTTCATGCTCCATGCGTATAGAACCCTGATTTCAAGTAAAGTTTAAAACATACAGATATGTTTAAAATATACATCTTTAGCACACTGCTTCAGTAGCATGTTGTGATCTTCATCTTTACAATATATCAGTGTCTTAGACCAAACCAAATGTTATTTTCAGTTTTATGTTTATTAAATGGAAACCCTCTAAAATAATTTATTACAGGAAATAAAACAACGTGCTAATAGAGAAGTGCACTTTAAAACGCGTTTTTACAAAAAGATTTTCTAGTAATTGTTAATGGTTAGGGTGAGATAGTCTTAAAAAACCTTCCTGATTTTTCAATAAGGTTCGTAAAAAGAAGAAAACATACCTTAAAAAGATCATTTAGATATATTAGTTGATTATTTAGGTACTTAGGTACTGAAAATATATTAGAAACACTTTAAAAAAAATTTAAATCAAGACATTTTGATCTTTTTAATAAATACAATTATATCGCATTTAAATACTTAAGCTTCCGCATATAAACAATAAAGCAATGTTAATTTTTTGCTTATTGCTTAATTTTCTCTTATTTTGATAAGATACATTTTGTAACTGTCTAATCTTAATTTTATTCAATGAAAATGTAGAAAATTTGGTTGAATATTTTATGATGTAAATCTTTAATTTCGTGGAAATGCATGGTGATCTAGGTTATTTGAAAAGATAGAGAGTCAGTTAAATTGGGGCAAAGTTGTGTATTTTAGAGCCCAATAATAATCTGAAAGCAAATACAGTACTCAAAAGACAAAAGTAGTCGTTTTTTCAAAGTGACATACATTTTATGGGAGTTTCAGAATCTTGTTAAAACTTGGTACATATATAGATACATTATTTATTTAAATAATTCTACAACTTTTAAAAAAATAACATTTGTAAACTTTGTATAGATTACAACTTAGTAGTCACAAAAACTAAAGTAATCGAGGAAATTTCCGATATTAAAATGTTGTACCTTAAGTCAGTTTTACCTAATGATTGTGAACTGCTCTTGCTAACGAATAAGACGATTTTCACCTTTTTTTTTGTGAAAACTTGAATGTGTTGTGCAGTTTTAATGTGTTCACCCCCTTTTTAACAAGTACATTAGCATTTATGCACACACACACTTTGTTTTTGGTTACCTTATTAATGTAACCTTATTTGATATAGGCACACTTGATGATATTTTGTAATATGTGGAAATTATTAAAGATAAAGGATAAGTGTTCACAAATAAGTTTCAACAAAATTCCTAAACTCGCATTAAAGTTACGTCACTTTGAAAAAGTGACATTTTTCTTCTTTTGAGTAGTGTAGATATGTCGTCATTGTTTCGAAGGTACATTACACAAACAAAAAAATAGTATAACTAAATTCAGAAAAAAATATTATTTATAAAAATATGAAAATCCAAAATGGCGCCCGTGCAAAAGAACAAAAGTAAGCTATGGTTACTGTGTAAATGTTAAAGTTATCTTAAAATTAAAGATGCTACTCATTAAAAATTTCTCTATAATGTTAAAGTTGTAAATGTCTAGGTTCTATAGTTTTTAAATAAAAAAAATAAAATGAATTTTCCAAAAACCAGATGGTTTTTAAATATCTCGAAAACGAATAAAGGTATTACAAATTTGTTTCTAGATTATTATCGGGCCTTAAAATAAGCAACTTTGCCTAATTTAACAGAGTCTCTATCTCCTCAAATAACCGAGATCCCTATGCATTTGGTATAATTTAAGCTTTTCCAATTTGTTCATCAAAGTTTAGTAACACTTAAATAATGCGCACCAATTTGTTTTTGTTCTAAATTTGAACTAAAAAATAAGATAAACTCTATTTATTTTATGTAATAAATTTGCCAATAAAGGAAACTGCAAAATAAGTATTCGATTGATTTTCTAACGAGGGTTTCCACTCCCAGACTAAGCATAAAGTAACATTTCGAGTTTAGAAAAGTCTAAAAATTTGGATTTCCAGGGGCGCGCGAGCGAAGCGAGTCGCGCCCCAGCAAATTCAAATTTTCAGACTTTTCTAAACTCAAAGTTTTACTTTATGCGCCACGCGTAAAAATCACTAACTTCAAGTGAAATCTTTAACTAATTGGTTAGAGTGAAATAAATTTAGTATGTCAATTTTCAATTGTTCAAATTAAGATGAAAGTGCTAACGTGTCAAATGCGTGCTCCACGAATACACCCTGTACAAATTTCAAATAATTAATTTCAAGTAAAATTTGTTTTTTTAGTATGACTAAACTTAGGGTGTATTTACTGCGAACAGTTGCAGTCCTGGTTTAACAGTAGAGTATTCTAAAAATCAAATTTTGAGACGATGGTAAATGATTTTCAATGTGACAAATAAATCATAATTTGTCAAATAAATTGTTACGATGCAGGTTTTCAAAAAAAGAGAACGCTACAACTTGCAATTTTACAACACTTACAGGGATTTTTTCTTTTATGTATACTTTTACATATTCCATGTCAATATTTCTAAAATTATTGAACATGTAATCAGAACTAAGCATAGTATTTTAAACTTTACTTTAAATCAGTATTTTATACGCGTGGCGCATAAAGTAAAATTTCGAGTTTAGAAAAGCCTGATTTGGCTTGGTCGCTCCGCTGCGCTACGCGACCAAGCCAAATTTTCAGGCTTTTCTAAACTCGAAATTTTACTTCATGCTTAGTCTGGGAGTGGAAAACACTCGTGAGAGTTTTTAGATTGAAAGTTTAGAATAAGATCACGCATGTCTGAAAATTTACATTGAAAAATCGTAACATGTATACCTAAAAGAAGAATTCCTTGTGATAAGAATTTTTTTTAAATTTTAAAATATAAATGGGCAGATAATAAAGAAGACAGATATTCCTGAGCAAGGAATATTACCTGATCCTACCTGATCCTCTAAGACACTTTATTAAATTGGTAGTAGATACAAATAATTTCAGGCGGTGATAGGTAAGTACATTTGTAATCGTAATCTCTGTGAGTTAATTGAATTGTCATATTAATGTCAGATTTCCCTTTACATAACCTACAAAGTAAAAGTTGATTTACAGCATAACATGTCATTAATCTTATCCTAACCTAAAACACATAACCTGCATCACACCACTAAATTCTTGAAACGTCAAATTTGATTGGTTATATTAAATAATACATATAACAGGCAAAATATCACAATTAAAATGACATAAAATTATTTTAATATAATCTACTTTTGCGTACTTAACAAAATTGACATAATTCTCATAAGCGTTTACCTATTTCTCATGCTAATAATTGATTTATGACACGTATTAAATATTAATTGTGGGAATTTAATAAATTATCGATCAATCTTATTCATTAAAATTGCAACACGCCAATAACGACTTAAGTTCATTTATTTAATAGTGTGCTATCTTGATTTCCACTGAACCGCTTGAGGATTCAATAAATTCGCCACCTTACGTAATTAACGTGCATAACACTCGCATAAACGGCCACTGGCGGAATTATGTTGTTACAAAATACTTTCTCTACAAAATAATGATGCGCTAACAAAGTTAGTAAATAATATTCGACGAACTAATGTCTTATATAATGGATACATGCCATTATCGGGAAGAGTCAGTCAGACTGATGTAAAATTCGGATATATATCGTTTGATATTTGAACTGGACTGTTCCTACATTAACTATTTATTTGTGAATACGATTTTATTCCTAGATACATTATATTTGAGTAATTCAAATTTCAACATTAGTTTTTCCAAGAGAAATAGTTTTAATTTCTCTTGGAAAAGCAATGTTGAAATTTGAGTTACTGAAATATAATGTATTTAGGAATAAAATCGTTTTAACAAATAAATAGTTAATGTAGGACTAGTTTAATTCAATTATCAAACGATATATTTTACTTACTATTTGATAATAATCATCAACAGCCTTATTAATAGAATTGCCGTGAATATCATTACAGGTTAAAGGTAGTTACTATCTACTGGAACCATACAAATACGATACTAACATTTTGTATTAATAGAACAAATTGTCTATGCTATTTAGTTAGTTTTGAACTATTGATAAAATTAACAAGGCAACATCGCAGTTTCATGTGTTCCAATTTCACTTTCGTTACATTTTGAGTAATTTAGAGGGTATGTTTTACTCTTATGTTTGTATTTCTGAAAATGTATCTCTATATTCTAATAATGCGGCATATGTTTAAATAATATTATCTATCGTTTTAAATCCTAAAGTTTTTTTTACTATTTACTTTTAGTAAAACTGTTTTCGTAACTTTATTCTTTGATGGATAATTAAATTAAATGGAATATTTAAATAAAATGTGACACTTCAACTGGAACCCTGTATATTCTTGCAAAATACGTTTTGTAATCAAGACACATACGAACCCGTTTAACAGCTGTTACCTGTGTACGATTACTATTATGCACTTCTGGTATCCACTATAAGCAAGTACTTAGAGTAACTGGACCTTGCGCAATATTAACGGACTCCCAATAAACAACCAACTTACGTATGCTTAAACAAAAAATGCGAGTATTAAACTCATTTAGCACATGCATAACTGTAATTATTACCCATAAAAAAACTCATTCATTAATGGGGGTAAATTAATGCAGTCAAGTATAATGTGTGATCCTTCCATCAGGTGGCGTATTTTCACAGATGGTAATTTAAAATAAACCATACGAAAGACATTTTAAAGGTAAAACTCATTAAGTACATCTCTTTGCGCACGTTAAAGATTCAACACACTTTTAGGTTAGGTTAGGCTAGATTAGAAGAGAGGTTCGTAGTAAATTAAATTGCTTAGGTCTCTTTGTACACGCTGGCCATTCCATATACTTCTAGGTTACATGTCTTTGCGCACGTTAGAGATTCAACACACTTTTAGGTTAGGTTAGGCTAGATTAGGAGAGAGGTTCGCAATAAATTAAATTGCTTAAGTCTCTTTGTACACGCTGGCCATTTCACATACTTTTAGGTTAGGTTAGTAGACAGGTTTGCAATAGAATACATTGTATAAGTGTATTTGCATACCCTGGTAATTAGGTTGGAGTGTAAATATACGTTAGAAGCTTCAAATTGCTAACAGAAAAACAAACAATTATTGAACATTTATTTAAAAAAATCGATGATCTACAATAAGTCTGTTATTAATGATGTTTAGAGTTAATTTTAAATAATTAGCTTTTTCACATTTTTAGTAATAAAAACTGGTAGCAATATTAAAACGGTTAATGGTTACTAAATAAAATATTAAAATTTATTTTTAATGAATTTGTACTCGTGATTGGAACATCGTGTTTCGAATTACGGATAAACTTAGTCAGGTCATAAGTTCTGATCTAAGTTCAAATCGCTATAAATTAGAACAAGAAAACCTAAGAAAAGAAATTTATATTAGAAAATAAACAGTATACGTTGCTATATAATTTATTCAAAATGGCCTCCTCGTGTCCTCACACGGGCTTGTAATCGTCGAGGCCACTCATCTATGGCAGAATGCACCACTTTCTTGTCAATAGGAGCTACTGCTTGAACCAGGGATTTAATTGGTCGAAATTTCGGTGACTTAGCACAGACCTTTTCCTTTTAAAAAGGATCAGATCTTATAATCTAGCGGATTCAGGTCTGACCTGGATTAGGGCCAGTCTTCATGTCTAATATTTTGGCGACGAAGCCACACCTGTGAAGGCTTTGCCTTAAGCCGGTGCCAGGGCTAATAATATATATTGTAGCACTAAGGGCATTTACAACCCCATCTAGAATGTTTAGAGTTAAACGATACAAGCTTGATGATGACATCGTTGGATACGAGGAACCGTTTGAACAGCTTCAGCACTACTGTAAGCGTATACTTTATTATTTTGCTTGTCTAAATAGGAGTAAGCCAATGACCCTTTTTAGTCGATAAGTTCAGAGTCTAAGATCTTTAATGAATCGCTTCAAGGTTTCTCTTGATAAATTCGTCTGCAAAGTCATCCGGTTTTTTGTTTGCCTAACATTATACCGAATTCGGGCCTGAACAGTCCTCGGTTTGTCGTTAACAAAGACGGCTTTAACATTTGAATGGTACGATAAACAGACTTTTTAGCAAGGTTTAACTTTTGTAGCAGTTTAAAAACTGTTGTTGGTGCGTGACCACAGTTGTCTAACGCAATAATTACAAGATTTTTTTTGTACCATTCCAAAAATGTACACAGGCTTACCGCGAAACACTGACACCTTTACATTCATCGATGACTGGATTGCAAACAACACACCTACTTTTGTTTTTCGCCGATTAGTCTGATTATAGAAATAAACAATATAGTTGTGGGACAGAACTTATGACACAACTATGTAAATTCTGTAAAGTTCAGAATTTACATAGTTGTGTCATAAGTTCTGTCCCACAACTGTATTGTTTATACGAATGATATTTTTCTCTTACGAATCTTTCATTCGAGTATTGGTGATTCGGATCATATTAGGTGATTGGGATCATATTAGGTGATTTGGATCATATTAGGTGATTCAGATCCGTGACTTGAATCCCTTTTCCGTCCCACTTTTGGCAGCACAATATTTAAAATAACCCTCCTAAAAATGCACCAACTTTCAATTTATTTTTTAGTACAATATTTCAAATAACCCTCCTAAAAATGCACCAACTGACGGAATAATCGCGTACTAGATATTGCATCCGTTATCTATGACAATAATAAGCGCTTATACTTTGTTTCGAAAATAGGAGGACCACAGCAAACATTCCGGTTTACACAGCAAAAATATAAGCAAAATGGCTCGAAAAGACAAGATGTGTAAATAAACGCGACCACCACTTAGCAAAGAAGTTAGTTGTGAGTTCAACATGACAGCCTCAATTTTGCGTCTCTGCTTGTGATTTTACGTTTCCGTTAGCCAATAAGGTCGCGTAATTTAAAAGGTAATTTTTGTTGTTGTCCTCTTATTTGAGACAAACTATAACAACAAACACCTCTAGTCAAAAACGTAATTTGCAATAACAAATTTTGAGCAAACAGCCAAATAACTTTAAAAACAACGTTCCTACCTTTCTTTTATCGTAAAATACGTAGCAAACTATTAAATATATATAACAATAAAAACTAGTCAAAAAATCACTGTGGAGCTAAACTGAATTCTAGCCCTGTATTCAATTATATAGTCAACACATTACCCTTTTACCGTGACGTCACAAAAATAAAAAATAAAGCGACGAAAACGCATGTCTCTGCCCATTTTTTACAAATTTGTTTGTGAGAAGTCAAATTTTTATAAAGTTTTTAACAAAACTACATGCATACGCTGTAAATTTTCCGATATTCAGGATTTTCTAAACTAGAAGTTTTACTTCATGCTTAATCTGGGAGTAGAAGACACCCGTTTAAAGCTTCAAATCGAACTTTTTCAAAAATGAACGAATATCTGAAGATTTACAGCATATATCCCACAATTAGATGCATGCTTACAAAAAAAACTTCCTACAGAGAACGAAAAAAAATACGAATAATAATGAAATTAATTATAAAATAATAAACTACAGAACTTAATAAAATAGTCACTAAAATCACTTGAAATATCTCAATAGGGAAATCCAAATCAACATTTGTATTAATAATAATTTGCTCAATATTAGAGGCATCGTAAATCTGCATTAATCTTGAAGCTTCTTCAATGACCTTTACTACATGTTCTACTGTTGAATAGTAGCTTGTAGAAGCACCTGATTCTAAGCATGAATCATTTCTTCTAGTTTTGAATTAGTTGCAGGTAGGTATCACTTCATCATATTTTCTTTTGCATGGCAATGGTAAGGTGGTAGTCTCAAAATTGTAAATTGTCCAAAACATATTCGTCTAAATTTAGTTGTTCTGAGTGGAAATCTTTATTAATCGATGCTGATATTAATATGTTAGTTGACTATTTCTATAATATTGTTAATAGCGGTATAAATAATTTCATTCCTCAGAAATTATTTAAGGATAGCGATAGCTACTATCCTAAATGGATGACGCAAGATCTTAAGCTTCTCATAAGAAGAAAGAAATCTGCTCATATCAAATACAAACAAACAGGCAATCGTGATGACTATTTATTGTTTAATTCGTTACGAAGTCAATGCAAGAAATTAACAAATTTATTACATTCAAATTTTTTATCAGACGTCGAAGCTAAAGTCAATGCAAACTCTAATTACTTCTGGAAGTATGTCAAAGATTTAAAGAGCAACGATGGCATTCCTAATGTCATGGAATTTGATTCAAGAACGGGTTCAGACGGTAATCAGATTGCTGATATGTTTGCCGAGTACTTCGCTACTGTTTATACCAATGACGCTAGTCCATATACTAACGCTTCGTTACAGAATAACTTCTCGGTCAATAATTATAAGTTCGTAATTTCCAAGGAGGGTGTTTTTAATGAAATAATGTCTCTAAACCCAAGTAAAAGCTCAGGCCCTGATGGCATCTCTCCCTATCTTTTAGTTAACTGTATTTATTCATTATGCGGTCCTATATCCGATATATTTTCTATGTCTTTGGCACAAGGTGAATTCCCACCAATCTGGAAACTAAGCTATATCAATCCTATCTTTAAATCTGGGGAACGGAAGCTTCTATCAAATTATAGGGGCGTTTGTCTTCAATCTTGCATGCCGAAAATACTTGACAAAATAGTTGCGACACAAATGCATTGGGTTGTTAAAATGTTTTTGTCAGAGACTCAGCATGGTTTTGTACCGGGTCGGTCAACAAATACAAATCTTTTATGTTTTAATCAATATTTGTTGAAGGCTTTCGAAAATAATAGTCAAGTTGATTACATATACCTAGATTTTTCGAAGGCCTTCGACAGAGTCGATCATAATATTCTATTACATAAAATAAGATCATTAGGTTTTAATGATATGACCGTTGGCTATCTGACTTTTTAAGTAACAGGTTTCAAATGGTAAAAATACACAATTACATTTCTAAACCAATTTCTGTAACATCAGGGGTTCCGCAAGGAACTCACTCTGGGCCAATATTATTTTTACTATTTGTAAACGACATTGAAGACATTATTACTAACAGCAAAATTTTATTGTATGCTGACGACATCAAAATATATCGGATCGTCAAATCGTTTGAAGATTGTAAAAGCCTGCAGGATGAGTTAAATAAGATTAATAACTGGTGCTACTACAATAAATTACACCTTAATGTGAAAAAATGCAATCTTATTTCATATTGTAGAAAACGCTCCAGTCTCAATTACGCATACAGCATTGATGGAAATGATTTAGCTAAATCAGCAGAGCTGAAAGATTTAGGAGTGACATTCGATAATAGGCTTGCATTCAACTCACATATCAGTATCGTTTGCTCCAAAGCTTTAATAATGTGGGGTTTTGTCTGGAGGTTGTGTAAAGATTTGGGTCCATCGTGTTTAAAACGAATATATTGTGCATTGGTTCGCTCCAACGTTGAATATGCTTCGGTAATATGGTCTCCATATCAATCAACACATATTAATAGATTGGAACAAATACAACATAAATTTTTACGTAGCATGCAGTTTAAATTGGGTAGATGTCATAGACAAGGTTGTTACGAGGAAATAATGACCGATTTGAACATTAGACCTCTAGCTGATCGTCGCTTAACACCAGATTTATGCATGATCTACAAAATAGTAAACAATTTAATTGATTGTCCTAATATTTTGGAGCAACTTCATTTTTATACTCCATCCAACTGCCGAAATCTGAGGAATACGCCCATTTTCCGCTTGCAGACATTCACTACAAACTACTCCCACTACAATCCACTGGCCAGAATGATGAGGACAGCAAATAGCTTGGCCGATAGGGAGTGGTTCGATTTATTTAATTCAAATTTTGATAGTTTTAAGTGTAAACTGAAGAGGATGCTTTAGATTTGTGATTTTTATTGTTATTATTTTGTGAATAGTTATAATTTTTTGAATGGTTCGAATTATATTAATAGTATTATTTAATGTAATGTAATTTTGATTGTTGTTTGAATTATTAGTGCTCTATTTTTGTTAAAAGGGGTTTTCCCGTATAAATAAATAAATAAATTAATAGAATAAATAAATGATACCTATTTCCCGGTGGTATTTTTTAAACAATTCTTTATGGCATGTTCTCGAAGATCTTGATTATTATTTTTTGGCCAATCAATTAATTTTGATTTAGTCCAAGACTTAGTTGACATTTTTTCTGCTAGTCCACTATGGTATCTTACATTATTTATAATAATTAATGATTTGTTATTCAAATTTGAAATCAATTTCGTCTTTAACCACTCTTCAAAGTTATCCACATTCATGTTCGAGTGGTACTTCTGTTTTAGTGCCTCTTTTGAACACCAAAGGGGCATTAGGCACAAAAACATCAATAGCTCCAAATGCAGAATTATATTGATATCCTTCACCACACTTAGAGAAACATCTTGCAAACGTTTCGTTATTCCGAAATAATCCGTTACTGAAAATCCATGTTTCATCGAAAAGAACTATTTTTAATGGATTTTTAGATCTTTGGTTTTGCATAAATCCTCTTAGAAACTGTAACCTTTTTAATTGTAAATCGGGAACCTCCATTAAATATGATCTGTTGCTGTTTTCTTTCACTTAAAACCTGTTATACTCTTTCAGCAATTTTTGAGAGAATTGATACAATAAGGAAAATGTTCGCCCAGTCAATTTTTTAATTTCTCCTGTAAAGTCTGCCTAGAACGAATTTCTTTCTGCTCGTACATTCTGTATAGTGTTTTTTATATCTCTTTTAACAACCGAGATTCCCTATAGTAACACCCAAATGTGACAAGGTGGTCACACATGTCATATTAACAAACTAATCCGATGAATATTTGCCAAATCTACTGAATGGGTATTCGATTCAACTAACACGTTCGTTTAAGCTTACACAAAATAAACATAAATGCATTATTTATTTTTGTAAATACCTGAATCATTTAGTAGATGTGGACATTGGAACTATACCACATTAACTCACATATACCACCTTAAGTCATATGTAAAACGATTGTACACATTTATTAAAATGATTTGAGGTTTGGTTTTCGGAGATTTATTTTTACGAAGACATTGTCAAAATGTGATGTTTAACCTTAAAATTTTAAAGCTGCATGCCGGAAAATACGTTTTCTAAGAACCATAGCAGTCGTCTTTTGAAGTTATCTGTCTCTTTTCACACGCAATCTGATGACATCAAACTATTTTCGTGTTACATGTATTGGCGCAGAACGCACTACAAATCCAGGACACCTCTCGGGAATCGTACCTTAATTATAATGTGTTGACTATAACAGTCTTGGTCACCAATTACATCATAGTTACATGACATTAGTGTCATCGAAAAAATGTCACCAGCTGAACCCGGACTGGCCTTCCGCTACAGAATGTTCGCTGCATCTTTAATAAGCATCTTCTCAGCCGCTTACCAACTGATCGCCATGGCGCATGTGAGGTTTGTGTTATTATTCTACGGAAGGTGTAGTTCTGAGCATTATACTGCCGTATTGGCCATTGCCCATTTCGCCTATTATGTCTCGTACGAAGAATGCGGGAATACAAATATGATGGATTTCTACAATGACGAACGTTTATTTAATGGTAATACGACGAAGACCGAGTACTATTTTATTTCAAACATGACCTTACTGAGAAACCGCTCTTCTAATCACTTTGATTTATATTGGACGTTTTACGTGTGGATTATCATCAATACACTAGAATTGGCCGTGTCGGTTCCGCTGTTCGCTCTTAGCTTTTCTCCCGATGCCTTGGACAAGAAGATATGCAGATATTTATTGATCTCCTGGATTACCGGAACCATCATTTTGGTGTTGACAGACATAATAGTGATCGCTTTAGTACTGACCATGCTCTCCACAACATCAAGTGTTACGATTTGGCTGCAGAGTATCGGATATTCCAAAAGTGAAGCGACAAAGCTCGAAAGCTTCGAACACGACCCTGAGGTCATGGAGTTAATAGCTTATGCACTTACGCGTTTTCTCTATATTTCGATGAGACACTTTATAACGATACCTGTGCTCATTACATTTATCAGCATGATGATCTATGATACGCACAGATATTTCAGGAGATCGCAAAGGCTTATTCGGGTAAATAAGGCGAAGTACGAGTTGCGTATTAATGAGTCAACGATAAAACTTGAAATAGAAAGCAATTCTTAGAAGAGAGAATCATCGTTGGATGAAGAGTTATGTAGTATAAATCATCATAAAGTAAAATTAAATTATAGATTTGCATTGAACGGCCCCTTATCTTCTTGTTCAAATTACAAATATATTTTCGTTTTAATAGATTGTTTTAATCGACATTACTGCTGACACATTTTCGAATGCTTTTTTGGAACATGGATTTCCCGATTTAGTATACCGTCAATCAGGCACGGATCTACGGGAAGGGATTTTCCTCCCATATGGTTAGGCGACGAAACCAAAAAAACTAAAATACGAAAGAAAATATATTTATGTGCCCAAAATACGTTTCCTTGTTATTGACGATTTAATATAAAAAATGGTGTTGTGTCCATCACAGCACTTTTCCGTTAAAGAAATGATGATTTAAATTTCAACAATATGGCAAAGTTACTTAAACGAAATGTATTCTACTTTAATTATTATTATTCCAAAACTATTCACAAAAACGTAGTTCTTGCATTTTTTCGCTACATCTCGCTAAATATTAATCACCATCACATCTAAGCGTTATATGATTTTAACTTTACTGTAAATCAGTGTTTTATACGGGTGGCGCATGAAGTAAAATTTCGAGTTTAGAAAAGCCCCGTGAAAATTTGTATTTTACTTTATGCTTGGTCTGGGAGTGGAAGACACTCGTTACTTTAAAATATGCCACAAGTGTTAAAATGTGTGTGGCAACTGTCAAAAAGAAAAACGAAATAACCTGGCGATCTCATTATAGTTTTAAACTCGTGTCAAGTTAGCACGATTGGTTGGTTTATGCCGACTTATGTCAACTGTCATTATAGTTCAAATTATACTTGTATTATTATTATTATTTAGAAAATATTTACAAAAAAATGTATGAGTTTTTGAAATAGAAATTTAGGAATAACAATATAATAAATTTATTCTGATTACATGTTCACAAGAGATACAACACTTTGTCCAAGTAAGTTTATTACTTCCTTATTCCTAAATATCTGTTTTAAAAAGTAATAAGCATAGCTTTATTGAAGAGAGATAAATCTCGAAACGCGTCTATAGATGGCCTATGCAGTGGTCAGCGAACGGCGGCTCCTTGAGCTAGTGTAAGCGGCTCTTCTCAGCATGTATAAGAAATTTACAGATTTTTTGATATTTACTGTTGTTTTATTATCTAATTTATACAAAATATAATTTGTAAAAAGAATAGGATGTCAAAAATGACGAGTAATGTTTCAAAATTGTCGCTTTGTGTCAAAAATTATATATTAAATGAAAATGACTTATCAATTCAATCGATTTATTCGCGTGTAAACTCTAGTCCGATTTGATGTTTTGCTATTCCTTTGTTTATTAGTGTTGACAAAAAAATAGCTTAAAGCATGTGTACATTTAAAATACAGCCAAAGTTTCGAGTAGTGACTCGAGTGATACATGAACTCGCAATGGTTTTTAACGAGGAATCGATTGTTATTGTCCCCTCTTTAAAGACAAACTAACCACAAGTGATGAATTATGTGTTTTGACAGTTGGATAAAATTGGTTAAACTGCTGAAACGTAGCCTGTATTCCATATAAAACTAACTAGTTTTTCTCAAATTTCGGCATGTTTGTAAGTTTCGATGATTTTTATGATACCATTTAACAACAAAGTTATTTTACATATGTTCGAAAGCGTAAACGGCATCTAATGCTGATTAGCTTAAGTAGCATCGTAAAAGTTATTTTACTGCAAAATTCTAAATAAAGTATTGATCTTTGATCGAATATTGAGATTTAGCATATTTTTATATTTTTTTCAACAAACTCGAATTTCTAATAAATATTTTATTTACATTAATTTTTACTTTCCCCGTAAGTAAAACAAATAAAACGGATAATTTTTGTGAACATTCTCAAATCATAAACTTTAGTGGAAACATCTGCTTTGAGGTCGCCCGAGTCCATTTTTCAAAAATGTTTGTGTATCTGTTACTCTGTAGATATATATATATATATATATATATATATATATATATATATATATATATATATATATATATTCTTTATTACGGGAGACAATACAAAAACAAACAAAAAATGTACAAATGAATACAGTCAGAGACAGAAGTTACATCTAATAAAAGAGGATAAATAAATAATTATATAAAGGACCTTAAGAGGAGCTAATCGATCTTAAAGAAAGTCTTTTAAAACGGTTCAACGAGACACCAAAAAAATTTATTGACTCGCCATAAGAATTAACATATCTTATTAAATTGTTTTGTGGGCTGTTATAGCCATACAGAGTAATGTGGTGTACGTCAGCAAGGAGATTTTGTTGTCTGGTAGAACGAACTGGAACGTTAATGCCAATAGACGACAAAATGGATGGGCAAAGTATCAGTCCATTCAGTATACGATACTGTACAGCATAAACCGGTAGATACATCAAGAAACTTTAAACTTAAGCTTTTCATTACAGTCGTAGAATTTAAAAAGCTTTTAGTGAAAATGCGAAATCCGGAAGTGGAAGTTTCTCTATATTTTCTGAAAAATCATCAAATCTTTAATAATAAAGTTGCAGATATTAATAAGTTAACATTGCTTCTAGATATTAACGCATCACTTTACAATTTCTTGAAAATGTTAACTTTTCTAGCAAATTTCACTTGTAAGTAAAGTTTTATGTGTTTAAACAACTGCAGCCTGTCTAAATAAAGACAAGGATCAAAGCATTCTTTGTTATTTCAAAGACGCTAACGTGAAACAAAAGTAGTGAGTACACATTTCTATATTTTTCGAGAAATTGGTGGTGCGTTAATTTTTTTCTTGGAGCAGTGTAACTTTTTTTTGTCGTAAAACTTAGTTTTGATAAGTAATTTTTTTTTGATAAGTGAATTTTTGCTACACCTTGACAAGTATTTATAGATCTCGTCGAAACAGTCGAAATCCATATATCACACTTTTCTGAAGTTCGAATAGCTTTCGAATTATCCAATGTTTTCTATTTGGAGAATTATTATTGTTTTAAATGGCTTAAGTTGACTGTTTTTGTTGTTGTTACATAATCGCTGAGTCAACTACCATCTGCTGACTATTTTGACATTAAACATAAAATCACTTGGTCCAGAGATTATTTTGTATATGTTTTACATTTAGACATTTAGACATTAAGTTTGAATAAAGTGAATAATAGAAAACTGTGAAAACTGTTGAGGTAATTATCTATTGTAAAATATAGAAATAATCAAAGTTGTCGAGTGACAATGTTGTCATAACAGTCAATGCAGTCAAAGAACAGTCAATATTCTCAATTTTGTTCAATACCTTTCGAGTTATCCCATGTTTTTTATTTGGATAATAATTATTGTTTTAAATGGCTTAAGTTGACTGTTTTTGTTGTTACATAATCGCTTAGTCAACTACCATCTCCTGACTATTTTGACATTAAACGTAAAATCACTTGGTCCATAGATTATTTTGTATGTTTTACATTTAGACATTAAGTTTGAATTTCTTACTTTTCAATAAAGTAAATAATGAAAAACTGTGAACACTGTTGACGCATTTACCTATTGTAAAATGCCGAAATAGTCAAAGTTGTCGAGTGACAATGTTGTCATAACAGTCAATGTAGTCAAAAAACAGTCAATATTCTCAATTTTGTTCAATAGCTGTCGAGTATTTCCATCTTCTTTATTTGGAGAATTATTATTGTTTTAAATTACTTAAGTTGACTGTAAATAATTATAAACTGTGAGAACTGTTCACGCATTTACCTATTGTAAAATTTCGAAATAGTCAAAGTTGTCGAGTGACAATGTTGTCATAACAGTTAATGTAGTCAAAGAACAGTGAATAGTGTCAACTTTGTTTAATGATAGTTAATATATCGAACATAGTTGACATAATCGATACAATCAATATAGTCAGTACTGTCACAAAACCAATATAATCGATACAGTCAATAAAGTCAGTACTGTCAAAATAGTCAATATAATCGATCTGTCAATATAATCAGTAATGCCAAAATAGTCAAGATAATCGATACATTCAATATAGTTAGTAATATCGAAATTGTCAACATAATATATACAGTCAATATAATCAGTACTGTCAAAACAGTCAATATAATCGATCTCTCAATAGCGTTATCTCTAGGCGTCAGTGTATGTGCTAACTTTTAAAGTGTTAATTTTAAACTGATGTTGATTATATGGACTTTAATGTTATTGTATTACTTTAACATTTTTTATCACTGTATCTCTATAATGTAATAGCCACCGTTTATAAATAAAAATAAAAAAATGAAATAAAAAATAATCAGTAACGTCAAAATAGTCAACCTAATCGATACAAAAATGAAGCAGACGTTATTCATGTCAGACGTAAAACTACAATTCATAGTCGATCAAGGAATTTAACGTCAAAAAGCCATAATAGTGAAAATACAGTCGACTAACTTCTATCAAAATTGACATTTTGTTTTGACGTAATAATATTCTCGCCATCAATAAAACAATAATAAATATATTATGTCAGTTATCAATTGTTTTAATGCTGAAACGAGTGTCTTCCACTCCCAGATTAAGCATGAAGTAAAATTTCGAGTTTAGAAAAGCCTGAAAATTTGACTTGGTCGCGCAGCGAAGCGAAGCGACCAAGCCAAATTAGGCTTTTCTAAACTGGAAATTTTACTTCATGAGCCACGCGTATAAAACATTTATTACAAGTGAAATCTTTAACCAATCGGTTAGAGTCCAATAAATTTAGTATGGCAATTATTAGTTGTTTAAATGACGGGGACAGTACTATGATGATTCATAATAAAAACTATTCTTGTATTGAAAAACTGGATATTAGTAAAATAGTAAAATGAAATAATCCCATTTTTGATAATTATAAAATTGATGGATTCTTTTTGCGGTTCGAGTCCTGCCAAGTGGGGTCATGGATGTGTGTGAATGTGTTTGTGGCGTCTAAATATACTTAAAATTCAAAATAATATGAAGGTGAAATGGTCTGATCCAGTAAATGTATATATATAAGAAAATTATTATTTTTATCTTCATTTGTGATCTAGTTTAATTTTAAGCAGGTGAAACAGATTTACATTTTTCTATCGTTCTATTTTTTATATTTTGAGTAAAATCAATGAAATATTCTTTCGAATGACGGGGAAACTAATTTGATGGATACATCACGGTTTTTTAAAAATAATTTCTATAATTTTTTCATATTTTATTATCATACCTATCTATCCATTGGGGCTTTTTGGAAATTTTTATTTGAATACTTTATAAAAAATGGCTCTTTACACCAAAAAGTTTGCCGACCCATGGGCTATGGTATTAGTTTCAATCCAAGTCCTTTTTTTTGTAATTACTCTCTTTTATTTTTATTTGTTAGTTGGTTTGAAGAGAATTTCATCTTAATGTTACATATACTATCATATCTCGATTATTTGAAGAGATAGAGTCGGCTAAATCAGGGTGTATTTTAGGGCCTAACAATAATCTGAAAACAATTTTAAAATATCTTTTTTCGTTTTCGAGATATCAACAAAAAACTGAGTTTTTTAAAAACCTTTTAAATTTTCTTATTCAAAAACTGCTGAATCTGGACATTTAGAACTTTGACAATATAGAGGCAATTTTTAATGAGGAATCTATTAGCATATTGTTTTTAAGATAACTATAACATTTATCCGGGGACCATAGCTAACTTTTGTTTTTCTTATGGGCGCCATTTTAGATTTTCATATTTTTTCAAAGAATATTTTTTTCTGAACTCAGTGATGTATCATACTCATCATTTATTTTAGATTTGATATTTAAAATTATAATATTTTTATTTTCGCACAGAGTGCCTTGGAAACAATGACGTCAATCATTGTAAGCAGTCAAAATTATTTAATAGTTGTCAATCTTTTTTTAATAATAATAACAAGTATCGATTATCACACAAAACATAAATTAAAAAAATGGTGATGTGTCCATCATAGCACTTTCCCCGTTAAAGATATGATGACCTAAATATCAACAGTATTGAAAAGTTGCACAAAATAAATTTATTCTACTTTTATTATTATTATTCCAAAACTCTTGACAAAAAAGTATTTTTTTCATTTTTACTACATCTCAATAAATATTGATCACCATCACATTTAAGCGTTATATATTTTTAACTTTACTGTAAATCAGTGGTTTATACGCGTGGCGCATGAAGTAAAATTTCAAGTTTAGATAAGCCCCGTGAAAAAAAAAAAATTTCTACGCGGGGCTTTTCTAAACTCTAAATTTTACTTCATGCTTAGTCTGGGAGTGGAAGACACTCGTTAGTATAAAATACATCACAACTGGCGATGTATTTTAACAACAATTACGGGTCCTAGGAGTTGTCAAATGAGTGAGTTACCCAACTGTTTCCAATACACTCTTTACAAAAAACAAAAAATTAAAATTTTACGTATAATATGTACAATAAACTATAAGTATGATACATCATTGAATTCAGAGAAAAATATTCTTCCAAAAAATATGAAAATCACAATGGCGCCCATAAGAAATCCAAAGTTGGCTATGGTCCCTGGGTAAATGTTATCTCAAAATAAAATATATTACTAGATTTATCGTTAAAAAGTGCCTGTATAATGTCAAAGTTGTAAATGTCTGGATTCGATGGTTTTAGAATCAAAAAATAAAAACGAAATTTCAAAAAATCCGTTGTTTCACAATATCTCAAAAACGAAAGAAGATATTTCAAATTTGTTTTTAGATTATTATTGGGCCTTAAAATACGCAACTTTGCCCCAGATTAACTGACTCTCTATCTCTTCAAATAGCCAAGATCCCTATACATTCTTTTGAAATACGGGCACCCTGTATAAGAGTTAAAATATTTTATTGTAAAATTCAACATCCGGTGGTGTATATAGACGGGAAGTAATTGTTTCAGTGGATATTTATTATCTTAGTAGTCTAATTAATTAAGACTAGCTGTTTATACGGACAATATCATAATTATATATATTATGTTAAAGTTTTGCAAACTAAAAGGAGCGTAATGAGTATTTCAAATAGTTTTGGATTTGAAATATTCATGTTAAAATATCACAGTTTCATTTTTAATTATTTTATATCTAATAAACATAACATATTTTTTTAAAGTTTTTTTTTATCTAATAAATACAATTATACTTTATTTTTCTAATTGAATATTTCGATCATTAACCATCTGTACAAATTTCTATTCACGTGGGTCTTCATTTTGGCGAACCGTTCCGAAAGTCATGTTATATTGATGACTTCATCGAAACGGACGCTGCAAATTATATTCCGAGAAGCACAAATTATCCACTCCTATTGCTTATAGAAAATGTAAGATTTAACATTTTTAACTAAGTTGTTTTTTAAATTTTGTTTATCTATCTGCAATCAAAGGGAAAGTTTTCAAATTAAGTTGTAGCTATACGAGAATTTTTCAGAATCGCCAATTAATTAAGAGTAGGCGTGAGCTTCAAGTATAAACATGTTCATTTATTAAGAAATACGCTACTAATTACTAAGCACAAATATTGCTTGTAATAAGTGGTGGATAAGTATACATTAATTATTGGTTTCTATGCAATTATTTTATCTCGTAGATTATACGGAGAATTGTTCATTTAAGTAAACATATTTCGAAGCATACGCTGTAAACGTTCGGGCATTCGTTGTTTTTGAAAAAGTTAAATTTGAAGTTTCTAAAGAGTACTTCCAAAGAATATTTCCACTTTTTGAATGAAGAGAAATTTCGAGTTTAAAAATCCCAACAAATTTGGTTTGGTCGCTTACCTAAAATCAACTATTTCTATAATTTGTTCAGCCGTTAATATTTTATTTCCAAGAAAAGAGGTATTTATTAAATATTAAAGTTGCATTTGAAATAATAACAAATTGTAAATGTATAATAAATTAGTTAACGGAACACACGGATTAATTATAAACCAATATACAATTTAAACAGTAAATTTTTTTCTCTAGGCACACTACATTTTTTGGCCAAAAATCATGTCAACAAGATTTATTGCAATTAATTTTTGGCATAAATATTAAATTAAAATCAACATATCGGGCATAATGGGATTCAGAAGAACAATGTCTAATATAATAAAATAAGAAAAATATATGCAGCTATATAAAAACTTAATGTTGGCTATAATTTGTTAATGAAGTTAATTTTGAAAAAATATATGATTACTGTCAATTTATAGTATTGAAACGGCCATTAACTTTGTTTTTTAGTTCACTCAAATCGAACAATAAATAACAGAGTTGTGGCGTTGGGCTTTTTTTATCGAACACCCGGTATACATCAAAGTCAAAAAACCTGCACACAAATGAAAATTAAAATTTTTAAATATATTTTCACAAACAATAATAATTGATACATTTTTTAATTAGAATTCATATTCAAAATTAATTTACGTATCACGTTACCTAAAGCGTTTTAGTCATTTTTGTTCACCCTGTATATTACATATATATTTTAAGATTTTGATTGGGCTCGCCTGCAAAACAAAATCCTGGCTGCGCCACTGGTTGATTAAATACGCTTTTCCAGTGATATTAAAAAATAAATTACTAGTATATAACTGATATCTATCACTTAAGTAACACTATGTAATACACAGTAATTTATAGTTCTCGGGGTTTTTCATTTCATCACGCAGGTAAAACATTACGTTCTAGAATAACCTAATCAATTACAATTAATCTAATTACTCTTGGAATTCAGCATTGCCAACGTCCGTTTGCACACCAGTGAGCAAACCTTTCGTAGTGTCCTTCTCTGGCTCACCAATGAAATTAGCATAGGCAATTAAATAAGTTGAATGCGTATTTCTCGAAGTAAAAAAACATCGAGTTTTTGATTTCCTATTCACCTAATAAATTTTACCTTTGAAGCAACGATCCGTCTTTCTTTCAATTCGTAAAAAAATAAGTAGGCAGTTTTAACAAACGATACCAACAAAAATATTAAAAGTTCAATTCCTTTCGATACTAACATTTCGCATTAATAGAAGAACAATATACAGAGAGTTTTATGTAACACCGTACATTTTCATAACTAGAATTTTTTTTTTAGGTATCGATATGCATACGTTGCACATTTTCCGATGCTCGGTTTATTAAAAGAATTTAATTTGAAGCATTAATCGAGTGTTTTCCACTCCCAGGCTAAGCATGAAGTAAAATTTCGAGTTTAGAAAAGCCTGCAAATTTGGATTGGTCGCGTAGCGCGAAGCGCGGAGCGGCCAAACCAAATTTTCAGGCTTTTCTAAACTCGAAATTTTACTTCATGCGCCACCGGTACATAGCACTGTTTCAATATAAAACTTAGCGGTGTATTTAAAACTTCGTAATATGTCAATGTTTTGTATCGGTGGCGCATGCAGTAAAATTTCGAGTTTAGAAAAGCCTGAAAATTTGGTTTGGCCGCTCCGCGCTTCGCGCTACGCGACCAAACCAAATTTTCAGGCTTTTCTAAACTCGAAATTTTACTTCATGCTTAGTCTGGGAGAAAAACACACTCGTTTTAAGTTTCAAATTGAACTCTTTTAAAATAGCAGCAATTGTTTAACCATTTACGGTATGTACGGAGTAAGAAAAGATGTATACTTGAAAGAAAAACTCCCTGTATGTACAATTTGAGGTATTAATTGGCTACCATTTATAATGGTCATATAGGCAACTCAATTTACACATAACCTAAAAAATCAAGGTGTCTTTGATTTGATAAATAGAAGATACGAAAATAAACATTGAAAATGTTCGGCGTTACATAAAACTTTCTGTAAATGATATTAGTGGGTAGCTATTAAATTAACGAACGTGACAACATCGCATTTTCATGAGTTACAACTTCACTCTAGTTAAATTTGGAGTAATTTAGAGCTTATGCCAGTTATTACACTGTTTTTGTTTGTGAACATTTATTTCTTATGCTGAATTATGCGCCCGTCGAGATCAACAAGAGGCTGATGAAATTCTTATTGCCACGTTTTTCAATGCACTTTCAGTTTTATGCAAAAAGTTATTGGCTGACCTTATTGTGTAAATTATGTGTTGATTAAATCAACATTATCAATTGTGAGTGCGTTTGCGTTTGCGTTTTCCCGTTCATTTTTCTCGCAGTTTCTGGGAAATTATTTATGAGCAAGGTCGATTGTTTTCAAGAGCATTTGGTTAGGTTAATGATTAACTATACTAAAGTGAATGTCCCGCTTATGAAAGTAGGCATGGTGATTTATAAGATTGTTTAATTTTAATTGCATTTAATTTGTAAAAGGTTTTACATGATTATTAATAGGCCTAAGATAAATAAATTAATATTTCCATTTAGCAAATACATTTAAGTAGCGTGTAGCCAAAATTACTACAACGTGTCGTAAATTGTTGATAAATCATTAATTACATTTTTTTTCAGATCAGTTTTAAAAAATTCTACGCATTTAAACTTTGATGAAAGGTCAATTTTATGCAAGGTTTAAGATACATTTTAGACACGCCTTAGAACTTTTTCCAATTTCAACATTGAATAAAAATCACAGTTTTAGGCAGATTTAGGACTTGCACATAAATACAGTGGCGGCTCAGTCATATAGGCTGCGGAGTTTAAGTCCCCTCCTCCCCTTGCATAAACATAATTAATTGAAAGATAAATATTTCAGTCGTATTCTAGGTTATTTCCATTTAGTAATTTATATCCTTTTAATAAATATTTTTGTAGAAATGAACGAAGAGAAGTGTAGCCTAGAAATAATCGTATCTCCATTATTATGGATTTAGAGAAAACGGGGTTAAAGTTTCATAATATGGGAATAGTGTTTGGGAACTGTTCGATACGACTTGTTCTAAACTTCGTATCTTAAGAACTAGTAATAATGCACATACGATTCTTTACCCTTATTCAATTTTAGCTCCATTTTTTAGCTTAACAAAAAAATTGAGATACGATGTTTACCTTTAAGGTACAGATCTACATACTATAGAATTTTCTAGCTTCTACATTTAAAACATAAAAAACAGGACTAATCTGCTGCACATTTTAAAATTTGTAATTTGGGTATCTATTTAAATTATTTATAAATTCAGAGAATTTTTATATTTCAATGCATGTGCTGAAGAATTTTAGGCATTCATTGCTTGTTTTTGAAGCGTTCACTTTGAAAATACTAACGAGTATTTCCACTCTTTGATTAAGCATGAAGTAAATTTCGAGTTTAGAAAAGCCTGAAAATTTGGATTGGTCGCGTAGGGAAGCGGAGCAACCAAACCAAATGTTCATGCGCCACGCGTATTAAAACAGTAAAATATGATGACATTAAAAATATAATGATTTATCAGTATATTTTTATTATTAAATATACACTGCTTAAGCAGGATTAAAAATATACTGCTAAACAAGAGTATTTTGAATTTCAGAACATGTCAGTGTTTTATACGCCTGGCGTATAAAGTAAAATTTCGACCAAACCAAATTTTTAGGCTTTTCTAAATTCGAAATTTTACTTCATGCGCCACGCGTATAGAACACTAATTCCGAGTGAAGTTCGTAATATACTGCTTAAGCTTGATCAATATATTATACGCGTGGCGCATGAAGTAAAATTTCGAGTTTAGAAAAGCCAGAAAATTTGGTTTGGTCGCTCCGCTTCGCTACGCGACCAAACCAAATTTTCTGGCTTTTCTAAACTCGAAATTTTACTTCATGCTTAACCTGGGAGTGGAAAACACTCGTTTAAAGCTTGATATCTAACACTAAAACCAGCAATATCTGCAAATTTAAAGCATAAATGCTGTAATTAAGATATGTATACTTAAAAGAAAAACTCCCCGTAGAAGGAACGACCAACAAGAACGATTGAAAATCCCTAGAACACAAACCTCAGTTGAATTGGACATTAGCACATTGAATTATTCAAGAATATATGCGTTTTAAATGATAAATTCTAGGTGATCAATCCTCTTTGTTTCTAACATTTCAATTATTCTTTCACTTACTTTTAATGCAAACATTTCGCCCACTATTAAAAATCTAATATGTTTCTTCCTTAAATAGTTTCACCACAATTTGAATGAGATTTTGAGCATTTTTGTAAAATTGGTGCATTTGAAGTATTCTAACAGGCGTCATGATTATCATGATGATAGAAACGCAAACTAAACATCCGACGTGCCAAACAATTGAAGATGTTCTGTTTCAACCATAATCCATTGATTGAAAACAGATAGAAGTTAATGATGTCTGGGTAAAAGGGTAATGTGCTGACTAAACTTACATAACTACACAAATTCAAACATAATTCTCGCCTGTGTACAAAATTAAATTTCAATTAATTAAACTCTAGTTAAAGCATAATTTCAGATATTATTTAGAACACTTTGAGTGTTGCACAATAACACATAAACAATATTACTAGCACATTCTTTTCGTTTAAAGAAATTGACCAATTTGCATCTAAACATCCATATTTATGCAAATGAGCGCCGGCAGGTCATCAAATTGTAATTAATTATACCACCAAAATTAACATAGCGCAATCAAAAGTTAAACAGTTACATAATGGCGGCAGGCCACGAATTGGAGGAACTAGAGCGCGAAGTGATATCATCTCGCCCGGAGCTAAAAAGAATATCGTGTGTCGATAACTGGTAAGTGTAAACAACCTTCAACTATTATATTTACTGTCTTATTTTGGAAACAATGGCAGTGAGTTTAAAAAGTAAATTATAGTATGCACAGTGGTCTATGCCGGGTGGCTCGATCAGTGTTCAGCTTATATCTGCTTAAGTATTAAACATACAAAAGAAAGTTAAATATGAAACTAATCATATGTAACTTAATTTACAAGGTGGAACAAGTCATTTTTGCCACGGCCTATCCATTTTCTAGAAAAATGTTAGCAATTTTTTTTTTAAATGGAATGCTCTGTTTCTTTTTTGAGAATTAGATTCTTAATAATATTTTTATTACAATGATGTATCAAGTACCATTTCACTTGAAGAATTATACTCAATTTTTTAAAAAAATAATAACTTGCACAATACAGGGTGGACAAAATTTGATGTTTATATAGAAGATCTCAATAAATATAAGAAATAGTGAAAAACGAATGGTGCATCCTCTCAATAACTATAAGAGATAAAAGAAAATGAATAGCGCATCCTCGGTCTCTTGTTGGAGAAAAACTCAACGGTGAAAACAAAATTTAGCTATCGTCTTTTGTTTTCGAGTTATAGCCAACAAGTATTTTTTTATTCGCGATATATTGCAATATCTCAGTTGTTTTTCATTTGACAATGGGCCCGTTCATCAGAGAGATAAGTTAATAGTTGACTGCCAACTATTGGAGATGTTTGAGATTTTTGCAATTGTACATAAAAGACCGATTGGTGTTGGTGATTGGTGTTGGCGGGTTAAAGTTTTTAAAATGGCCTGAGTACCGTTCATTAGATATCAACAAATATCACAAACAAATCCAAACATGTTGAATGCTGAACATTTTGATTAACGGGCCCCAATAATAAAAGCTATATGTTAGTTACAAATGCAAACCCCACATGTTGTATATCGTTGAAATGAGAAAAAAAAACTAATAAAATAGGTTTTATTAAAAAAAAAACACAACGTTATGTTATAACTTTCATATTAATGAAGATATCGGAATTCTGTTAAGCGTATTTTATTCTTCTCAAAGAAGTGCCTGAAGAACATATAACTTTTATTTATTGGTAGTGCTTTGGATCGTTTCGAAAAATGCCGTGAATCGTATTCAACTTTTCTGGATCTTTCGAAAACTTTTGACTGCGTTTTTTATTCCATACTCATCTGGAAGCTCTATTACTATAACCAGCACCCAGTAAGCATAGCAATAATATCCGTCTACTTATCAGGGAGAATGCAATGTACGCTGTATAATGATAAGATATTACTCCCCGTGTGCATAAATAATGGTGTGCCCCAAGGCTAAATTCTGGGGCCATTACTATTTTTAATATACATTAATTAATAGTTTCCTTAGGTGTGATGTCATTTTATATGCAGATGATACTACACTAACCTCTTCATCCGAATCCAGGACAAATGTACAACCTGGTGAGTGGTTTGAAATTAATTGCTTAAAACTTAACAATGACAAAACCGTAAAACTTGAATTTTCTCTAAAATGACGGGAGGTTGGCAGTGTAAAATTTTTAGTTGTATATCTAGACACCCAGTTAAATTGGTCGCGGCATAGCAGTAAATTGGCAAATAGACTAAATAAAACTATCTATATCCTCAGAAATCTATCTAAGACGGCATTACGACAGTACTATTTCTCTCATGTGCACTCTCATATAGAATATGCGCTACTAGCCTGGGGCCACGCGTCTAGCCGGCATAGAACATTTTAACCATCATTCTATATTTTCGAGAGTCTAAAATATTTTCATTCGCATAAAAACCATTGCGATACACACACTGCATGCCATAATTATTTAACAAGGCATACTCACAATTATACTTCAAATATATTGCGATTAACTACCTTGCAAACGGGTGCTAGATTCTACGCTATAAAGTTTTACAATCTAAAATCTCTGACAATTTAAATTATAATTTTAAATTATATTTTATTTTCTGTGTTCCCATAGTATATGTTAATCAATAAATTTTGTACGGTATTTATATGTTTGTATTGATTAATTAACATTTTACTATTTTACAAATGTATATCATTTAAGTATTTAACGTGTATTAGGATCATAACTAAAATAATTATATATAATATAAGCTTTTATTGACAAGTGTAAAGCAGATTGCTATTTAACACAATAATGATATGTATAATTATTATCAAATAAAAAACAACTGAGATATTGCAATATATCGCAAATAGAAATAAATGACTTTTTGGCTATAAATCTAAAACAAAAGACGATAGCTAAATTTTTTTTTCACCGCTGAGATTTTCTCCAACAAAAGACCGAAGATGCGCCATTAATTTTCTTATATCTCTTATGGTTATTGAGATCTCCTATAAAAACATCGGGTGCAGCAATTTCGATGGTATTACGTAAAGTACCATTTTTATGAATGAAATAACTTCTTTATTAAAAAAGATATTGATATGATGTAAAAACTGTAATATGCACTGCTTTCAGTAGTAGACACTGACCATATTTTTGGAAAGATTACAAAAAATGCAATCGACTGAAGTCATAGCAAACTATGATTAGTATTTAAAATAATACAACTTTATGTCGTATCTCTGACTTTTCGTGCCATTTAAAAATCCAGAGTTTAGCAAACTATCAGGGATCTTGGCCATTTTGGGCAAAAAAATCACCATTCGATTCTTCAATACGGCTTTTGTAATACATTTTTTATTACAATTCTCTAGGACTAGCGGTTTTCTCAATATAACCCTAGCTACGCGCTACACGACCAAACCAAATATTAAGGCTTTTCTAAACTCGAAATTTTACTTCATGCTTAATCTGGGAGTGAAAACACTTGTTCGAACTTTAAATTGGACAATTTTATATAATCGACGAATGGTGAAAATTTGCAACGTATACAATATGTATATTTAAAATAAAAAATAAGTAATTATTAAATATTAAAGTTGCATTTAAAATAATAACAATCTTTGAATGTATAATGTATAATAGTTAACAGAACACACGGAATAAATGTAAATCAATAAACAATTTTTTTGGGGTGGGTTTGGCTTTTACCTGGCCTTAGTTTCACGATTATTAGCCAACATCATTATCAATGTTTAACTTATTAATTTATTAACTAATTTATTTAATTATTAAACCATATATATATATATATATATATATATATATATATATATATATATATATATATATATATATATATATATATATTTGGAAGTCAAAACACATCCACACACATCCATGGAATCGGGGACGGACCCAATAAACAATTTAAACAGTATTAAATGGTAATTTTTTTTCAATGCATACTACATTTATTGCCAAAAAATAATAGAACAAGATTTATTATATTTTTTTTTTCTGGTATAAATATTAAATTAAAATCAACATGTTGGACATAATTGGATTCAGAAAAACAATGGCTAAAATAATAAAATGAAAACAGTAAATCCAGCCATTACTATTTTTTAAAGTTGACTACTATTTAGCAATGAAGTTAATTTTGAAAAAATATATAATTACTGCTAATTTATAGTATTGAAATAGCCATTGATTTTGTTTTTAAATTCATTCAAATCGGTCAATATCTAACAGAGTTATAGCGTTGGAACACCCGGTATACTAGGAAATTACTCTTTCTACAGATTTATTCTCGACTTTATTTCCAGGCTACATAACCAAACTCAACACAACTGTTTCTATCACGGGTTATTAATATTTTTTAATAGCACCTAGTATGTTTTATTAAATTGCAATGGGAATTATAATTGTCAAAGTGAATCAATCATATTTCTTCGTTAAATTGTAATGGTATTTATGAATGGAAAAGTAAATCACAATTAAGGATACATCGAAAGGAAGAGAGTAATTCCACCGCACACCTGTGACATATTAATTAGTGCATATGCAATTAACTGACGGAAATAGCCGCTGTAATCATTTTATTGCGCACGACAATAATTAACAAATTTTGAGCATGCATTTGAACGACCACCAATTTTGGACACCGCGAAATATTACTCAATCTTGATTATTCATTCATCACATATTCATTCCTGATTTAAATTTAAAATCACAAACTATAGCATGATTCAAAAGATTAAAGTACTATAGTAAACGTGGCATAACCTAAAATAAAAACATTCCTTAACAAAATATTTAATGTAGGAAAACTATAGTCGAACTGCCTTTTAATAGAAGTTGAAAAAACATTTATTATACTTTATTAAGCTTGCTTTTGTAACGTCTTAAATAAATGTTTATACGAAATATTTATTTCATGCTTCGAAGTACAGCTCAATTACTTATAATCCTGTTTTCATCATTCATACATTTTAAGTTGTACAGAGCTATCATAAATAATCGAGATAAATTACGCGCTAAAACTTCCCAACTTATTTTCAATGGTGAAAACAAGATAAATAGGAGAAACGCAAAATACACAAATTGACATGAACCAAATCAAAAAAAAACTTGTGATGTTTTGGCGCGATACTTAAAAACGTCCGATCATGTACGAAGGCTCTGTATAATAATTACAATGTAAATTGTATTTGAAATTGTACATCTAAACGAATCAAATAAACCGCGATCTATCAATTAAAAATTCTAATCAACGAAAATCCTATGATGAAACTAGCACGTAACCAAAGCCATTGGATTCGACCATTCGCTACAACTCGAGAATATTAAGCACTCTTACTTAACCCATTACGACTTGACACTGTTCGGACAAAAGCCATCGGAGGTAAAAGTGTCCGAGCACTTTTACTTAAGTGGGTTAGCTCAACTTATTGCTAAGCTACACCTGTACTCGCCATATAAACCTCATTGCATACAATCAATGCCATAAAAATGCATTAATACAGTTTGTATTTCAATTGAGCTTTTTATGATTAATGACAGTTTAATGTTATATTATAAGGTAGAAAGTATGGGAACATAAAAAGGTCGTGATCATAGTTTTGGAGAAATGTTCTATACGTAACCTTCAACCTGAATTGCAACAACGGTAAATAATGATGATTCATTGTGTGGGTGAATTCTATAACGATTATTAAAATATGGAGAAAGTAAATTATGATACGGGGAATTTTTCATTAAAATATACTTATACAGATATACCAGGTGGCCATGAAAATGCTGCCTACGCAGGAGGAGGACAAAATAAGAGGACAAAATAAGATATTCTAAAGAAATTCAAGGCTTTTCTAAACTCGAAAGTTTACTTCATGCTTAATCAAGGAGCCAAGACACTTGTTAAAAGATTCAAATCAAACGCATTTATAAAATCAACAAATGGCTGAAAGTTTACAGCGTATGTACACTAGAAAGAAAAATTATTTTTAATTAAAATATTCGTATAATTTATCGAGCTATTTTTCTAATTTATAATCGAAGAAATGTACAATTATCTCATTAGATTTCCTTACATATCTAAAGGATATCTTTATATCATGTTTTTTTTAACTAACTACTGTAATTACACGAGTATGTGCCTGAAACACGAAATAACAATAATTACAGTAATTCCATCTAGATACAAGAAAACCCAATCAGGAAAAGGCGTTTGTGTACAAAAAAAGATTAATTTAATTTCGGCTTCTGTATAATCACAATTTGTTATAACAGATGAAATATTTGCGCGTAAAATTCAACACAGCGAGAAACTTTAAGCGTTAAATGTATTTTTAATTATGGCGACGACATTTTTTTTCCGTCCAGCACAATCTGCCATGAAAGCTGCGGGCTGTAAATAATTAATAAAAACTGAAAGCCTTTTGTAAAACACTCGGGTTATAAATGGCTCGGTTTTGTAACTTTCATTTTCTAATTTAAAAGAATTATTTAATTATGTGCATATTATGTGATTATTGAAAATGCTGGAATAAAAGATAGATTATGAAAAATAACTTTGTATTTACAATATGTAATGTTGTTTAAATTAAAAACACTTGGTATTGTTTTACAAATTAAAATTTACTCTGACTAGATTTAGTTTTTTAGACAATTTTTAAAGTCACAATGTTGATAAAACGTTATTTGTTTGTTTTTGTTCAGTGGCAAGTTTTTTAAAATTTAAATAACTTTACATATTGTTATATGTTTCACCAAGTGCCAGATGAGAAATTAATTGAAGACATTTTGTATTACCGATTCAATTTAAATTTAGATTGAAAAAATTGATGGTTATAACTGCAAAATAGAAACTAAAACTTATTAAGAATATTACAGTATTTATTCTATTAATGCTTTAGTATAGAAACTATAGAATACCCTAGGCCCAAGGAGTTGCCAAATGAGTGAGTTACTCACTCTTTACAAAAAACAAATTGTTATAATTTTATATATCAAATGTAAAATAAATCCAGAAAAAAATGTCTTTCAAAAAATATGATTTATAAGAAAAACTAAAGTTAGCTATGGTCCCTGGGCAAATTTAAGAGTTATCTTAGTAAAAAGAAAAATTCTAAATGTCTAGATTTAATAGCTTTTAATAAAACGTAAAATTGGAATTTCCAAAAAAAAAAAAAAATGTTTTTAGACAAGATCTCGACAACCAAATTTCAATATTTCAAACTTACTTTCAGGTTAACCTTTTCAGACCTGGAATTTTTCTGGTGCCCAAATAAATGTTTTGAATACTGCATATTATTTATTACTATCTCAGGTATACTGATTTTTTTTAAATATACATATCTCAATATACTGTATACGCTTTAAATCTTCAGATTTTCCTTGTTTTTAGAAATATTTCAAATTGAACTTTCAATTGAGTGTTTTTCACTACCAGATTTAGCATGAAGTAAAATTTCGAAAAGCCTGAGCATTTGGTTAAGTCTCGTAGCGCGAAGCGCGGAGCGACCAAACAAAATTTTCCCGCTTTTCTAAACTCGAAATTTTACTTCATGCGCCCCGCGTACTAAACACTGATGAGATATGATGTTCAGAATACACGTTTTTAGCATACTGCTTTAGTAGAATATTTTGAACTCCACCTAAAATCAGTGTTTTATACGCGTGGCGCATGAAGTAAAATTTCGAGTTTACAAAAGCCTGAAAATTTGGTTTAGTCGCGTAGCGCTACGCGCTATGCGACCAATCAACATTTTCAGGCCTTTCTAAACTCGAAATGTTACTTCATGCTAAATCTGGGAATGGAAAACACTCGTTTAAGACTTCAAGTTGAACTAATTTGAAAAACTAACGATTATTGGAAAAGATACAGCTCATGCACATAAGTATGTATATTTAAAAGAAAAATTCCCAGTATTTTTTCCAAATGTTAGTGGTGGCAAATGCCGCTGTCAGGGCCGAAAGGGTTTATATTTGGAGCTGAAATTCTAAGTTTTTTTCTCTTGCAACGACCGAGATCCCCATGTATTTCCTATATACGGGGTGTACCATTTAACCTCACAAATCAAAATAACTCGAAAAATTCATACGATGCGAAGAAACGTGCTCAAACCAAAAATTAATAGTACTTAAGGGGGCATCATCCTGTTTTAAATTCAGTCCTCTGCTCCACCCATAGTAGGTGGGGGTGAAATTTCAAATAGGAACCCACAATTATAGAAACTCTGTATGTTAGAATGATTTTATTATTTTATAAATTGGATTAAATTTTATGTTTTTGAAAACATGGATTAGCTAAGGTCATTCTTTCAGAGAAAAAGAAATAGTGGAATAAAACAGGAATTTAGTTCATCATCAAACTACAAATATCTTGAGGATACATTTATTCTACTTAAAGTAAATAGATATTATTTATCATTATTGTATGTGATTTTCGTTCATTATTATGAAACAAAGAACCAAAGTTTTTAAACAATATTTTGTAAATATTCCCCAAACTATTGACAAATTCACTATTTCTTTATGTGAAAGTTTTGAAGTTCTATACATTAAACAGAAGTTGTATTGAAATTACGTACCATGATTTGTTTCTTAATTTATCGTGTCGGAATACCAACACGCTCACTTCTTCGTTTTGGAACAGATTCTTCTCAAATTTTGCAGGGCCGGGCAATCTATACAAGAATTACTCTATGGTTAAGGGCTGGCTTCCGATTTAAGAGTTATCTAAAAAAGTATAGAATTTTCGAATAAGCAAAATGCAATGTTTACTAAACATTTTTTTGATAATGAAAATGATTTGTTAAGTCTGTAATGAAAGGAAACATTCATAAAAGTTAGACAAAATATTTATTAAGGTATACAAACTTATTTGGATTAATTGAGTTACTTGAAGATAATTATAACTTTCATTAAAACGCTTAGAACTTTTCTTTAACACTTTATTGTGTAAGCGAATATACATTTCAGACACAAAGTGTCCATTATCATTATTATATATAGTATATCCAAAAATCCAGGCAATATGTTAATGGGTTTAAAGTCCTCGCATTTTTGCCAAGAGTACATGTAAACATTTAACATAACCTAAAAACATTAGGTGCTAGATGCCTAACGTTGAGTTATGAATGGTTAAAAAGTGGTGAATTGTGGGTAAGCTGTAGTGACGTAGCAAGGAGAGGGCCCAGATCCACACCAAATAACATAAAACTGCCATTTATCAATATGAATTTGAACGTGCATTGAAATGTATTAACAAATTCACTTTTCTTTGGATTCGGAGTTTTCGCCTGGATGTATTAGTGGTGAAGCGGCAATGCTGTGGGGTATTACCAACAGAACTTCATATATTTAACGCTTGCTTTAACGTTGTGTTCAGGGAGTTTAGAGATGTCGGAATGGCAATGAAAACAACTAGATATTGCTTGCATTCTCGGACGAACTTTACATTAGTATCAAACCATTGATAATGGACACTTTGTGTCCGAAATGTACATTTGGTTACAAAATAAAGTGATGAAGAAAGGTTCTAAGTGATTTAATCAAAGTATACAAACTTAGTTACTATGTTTTGTTAAATCCCCTTAAAGTATTAAAGCTATATCAAGATATAGTAAAGTTTTAAATTTGTTTATTAATACCTGTCATTGTAGCAGATTATATTTGTGATTTAAATTCAAATGATATCCAATTATTTTAATTCACCCCAGGAAATTCCAACCTTTTCGAGGTCGGGAGCTATTTTCAATCTAAATGTTTGACAGAGATCGACTGTTTTTTATACGTAGTCGCAAGAAATTATCTCACCAAAATCGTCTTGCTCCGCGCCAAAATCTGAACTTCCAGGCTGTTCTAAACTCCAAATTTGACTTTATGCTTAATCAAGGACTCTATGCATTTGTTAGAATAATATTTAAACTCTCCATGAGTACAATGGATTATTAATTAAAAAGGGTATTAACTAACTATATTTTTAGTTTTCAAATATTTATGAAGTTTCATTATAACTAATAATACATAAAATCACTTGACTGAGATCATTATTAAAGAAGTCCAAAGTTTATCGATATTCGCAATATTCCTAATACAGATAGTACCGTGCGATCGTTTAAATTATAATTTAGAGTAGGCAGCATTTGTTTATGTTATGCTAAACTATGTGTTAGCAGTCAGTGGTGCCAATCTAATTTAAAACTCAAAGCCTACTCTAAATCTTGTTTTAAACGATCGCACTGTATGTCTTTATTAGGGATGTTGCATTAAATAATAAATAAACAATAATAAAACACTATAAACTTTGTTTGCATAACACTTATTATCTACTGTGACTACAGTATCCGCAAATTAGGCTTGCCCTTATCAAACGTACATATTGTCTATTTATGTAATATCTTTAAATATAACTATATAATTTACAATAAACGTTATAAATACCCCACGAAGTGAGTTTTTCTCCAATTAAAATATTCTAAATAAGTACAAATATCAACGAGATTGAAGCCTAAAGCGAGTCTAGTTTTAGATATGAGCGATTTATTTTTTTGCAGATAATTACGCTTAAAGTAATCTCATTAGTATGTATGAATTTGTAATATTTTTCGTCTGATACCGACACGATACAGCATTCCGCCATTTTGAATAAATTAAATCAGAAATCACAGCACAATATCTTAATTGACAGTTCGCATCCACATTATAAATAAACTCAATTAGTAAAATTAATACACTACAATGAGTATTTTCTAGTGTTAATACATACCGGGTGAGCACTTTCAATCCGGAACATATAATATAATTAAAGGTGAGCATTTTCAAACCGGAACGTAACTATTCTCAAAAAAGGAGTAAACTGTTTAATTTAATTGCATTTTAATTACAAACTAATAAACAAATCAAAGGAAATCTTGGAAACTCACGAAAATGAAAAAATATATAAACGTAAATCGTTAGAAAGTTAACGGAAATCAAAAATTAAAAGACATTTTCGATATTTACTAACATTTATGAAAGGCGTCAAGATATTAAAAATTCACGAGAGGCGTCATCATAATAAAAATTAACGAATGTCTTAGAGATTCAAGTGTTTTTATTTCTAAGATTAACGAAAATCTTAAAAATTGAAAAGATTTTTCAAAAATTGAGAAAGATTCATAAAAAGTATCAAAAATATCTTAAAAATTAAGAAAACCTTGGAATTTTCTAAAAGATTTTTATGAAATTTAAAGATTTTCATCAAAATGTTGACGGTTTTCGCAATTTTTTAAGATTTTCGTTAATATTAAAAATATTGGTAGTTTTTATAAAATTTCAATATATTCGAGGTTCAACATTTTTAAAATTAACAAATATTTGGGGAATTTACAACCATTGCTCAGAATTCTAAGCATATATTGTAAATTTCCTAAATATTCGTTAATTTCAAAACATGTTAAAGCTCATTTTTAAAATTAACGAATATTTAGGAAATTTACGGTAACTGCTAAGAACTTTTTTAATTCTTAGCAATGTTAGTAAATTTCAGAAATATTTGTTAATTTTAAAAATGGTGAAGCTTGATAACCTTCAAAATTTATAAAAAAAACTATCAACATTTTTAGTATTTACGAAAATCTAAGAAATTCGCGAAAACCGTCAACATTTTGATGAAAATCTTTAAATTTCATGAAAATCGTCCTGATATTAAAAATCAATTAAAAAGGTTCTAAGAATAAACGATATGTTATGAAAAGTGTTAGAATATTTAAAATTAACGAAAATCTACAAAATTCACAAAAAAAGTCAACATTTTCAATATAATATATCAAATTACGAAAATGTTTTTCATTTTTGTAATTTTATATATTATGTTTAAAGTGTGCAAACTATAAGAAGCGTAAGCTTATTATCTCGAATTCAAATATTTTCAAATTGAAATTATTCTTGTTTGAACATTTTCAAAATCAACCGAAATTTCCAAAATTTATGAAAAACAAAGTTTTTAGTTCATTTTTAAAATCTTAGCACTTTTCGTGGATTTCCTGACTTTTTATTTAAATTGGAGGGAGAGGGAAAATAGAAGGGAGGGTGGAAGGGAGGAAATTTAGTTTTATAGAATGTAAAGTTTTGTTTGTTGTTTGTAATGAAGAATGCCAATAAAGTTTTTTTATTTTAATTTAAATTGGAAATGTAGATATGATTTTTGTTTATTTGTAAGATTTCCGTTAATTTTAAAAAAACTTGATAGTTTTCATGAATTTTTAGGATTTTCGTGTATTTCCTAAATATTTATTTATTTTAAAAACGCCGAAGTTTTTCATAAAATTTTAAGATTTTAATTGTTATTTGTAATATTTATGTTGTTTTGTTTATAAAATGGTTTTGCTGTAATTCAAAAACAAAAGCAATTTCAAAAACAAAAGGAATTTAAAAAGATTTTCTGTTAATTTTCAAAATTCCGACGGTTATCCTAAATTTCGTAGATTTTTGTTAATTTTAAAAATATCGACACTTGAGTTTCGCTAATTTTTAAAATCATTTCGATTTTGATTGATTTTCAAATACTTAGCAACTTTTCATGAATTTCTTAGTTTTTAGTTCATTTTTAAAATCATGACGCTTTTCTCAAATTTTCAAGATTTCCTTTAATTTATGAAAATTTGGACGGTTTTCGTAAATTTCCTAGATTTTCGTTAATTTTTAAAACGTTGATTATTTTCGTGAGTTTCCAAATTTTCCTTAAATATTTTGTATACAAAATACATACATACATAACCTTACCATCGCGCGTCAGATCACGCGGATTTGTTAGTAATCCCAACTCACATTTAAATGCTAACAAAGTCATGATCAAACTTTTCGCTCAAACTGTATGTTTTGAGTTTACGTGAAGTGATAATTACACATAACAAGACTGTCATTCCTTATTTCACTTTTTATTTGTGTAGTTAGATGTACATTTCGAGACACAAGTTGCACATTATAAATCGATATGTATATCTAACTATACAAATAAAACGTGAAGCAAGTAATCTCAGTCTTTTTATGTGAAATATTACATGTTCCGGATTTTAAATGTTTACCCTTAATTAAATTATATGTTCCGGATTGAAAATGCTCAACCGGTATAAAATCTATTTTCTTTATTAAATTCTGTTAGTGTTAAGCAAATATGACTCTATTAAAATATACAGGGAATATTACTTTTAAATATACATATGTAAACGCCTAAGATTTTCTTTTCAGAAATCCAATAAATGTATACAGGAGATTTTTCCTTTGAGTTTATATATATATATATATATATATATATATATACGCTTTATTAAAAATGTTACATTTAAAGCTAACGGAGTGTTTTCCACTCCCAGGCTAGGCATGAAGTAAAATTTCTAGTTTAGAAAAGCCTCAAAATTTGGTTTGGTCGCTCCGGGAATCGAAACCTCCAAACCAAATTTTCAGGCTTTTCTAAACTCGAAATTTTACTTCATGCGCCACGCGTATTAAACACCGAAAACACTGAAAATTGTGAACAAGTGAACTTCACTTTAAATTAGTGTCTTATACGCGTGACGCATGAAGTAAAATTTCGAATTTAGAAAAGCCTGAAAATTTGGTTAGGTCGCTCTGCGAAGCAAACTCGAAATTTTACTTTATGCTTGGCCTGGGAGTGGAAAACACTTGTTTAAAGCTTCAAATTGAAATCTTGAAAAAAAAGCGTATAGATTTGTGTACCTAAAAGAAAAACTCCCTGTATACATTTATTGGTTTTCTAAATACAAATTCTCAGGCTTTTCTAAACTTAAAATGTTACTTCATGTTTAACCTGGGACTAGAAAACACGTGTTCCAAGCTTCAAATTGAACTCTTCAAAAAAAATATGCATACTTAAAAGAAAAATTCCCCGTATGAACTTCAAACAAGTGTTTCCACTCCTTAATTAAGCATGAAGTATACTTTCGAGTTTAGAAAAGCCTGAAAATTTATTTTGGTCGAGCGACCAAACCAAATTTTTAGGCTTATCTAAATTTGAAATTTTACTTCATGCGCTAGGCGTATAAAACCGTAAAATATTGTGAAGTATAAAATATATTTTTCAAGTTGAAGTATTTGAATAATCATTCGATTTGAATTATTCGTATTTTCAAATTAATTGAATATTTAAATATTAGAATACTCGAATACTCAAATATGTGGGTATGTTAGTAATTAAAACATTCTCGATTGAATATTTGAATGATCAAATATGTGAATAATTTAGTGATTGAAATATTTATATTTAAATATCCCAATAATTAAATATTTGAATTAATTGTTTTCGAATCCAAGACTTAGCTAATATAAGTTTTAGGTTACGATTCTAATAATATTTATTTACTACAGTGTTGCAAGTTTTAAATGAGAAATTGTGAGATATCTTTATAGCCTCTTACAATTTCTTATACAAAATTTGGAAAAAAATTGTTATTATGAGAATAGAATAATTTAATATTAGATATTACATATTTTCACTTAATAAACGATGATTTTCCAGTCGAGTAGTTCCAAATAAATTATTTACTCACAATCGAGAATGTCACATCATTTTCAAAGAAAAGAGCGCCGATTTCTGATATTTGAGCAAGCGACAAATGAAAGTGATTCTATCAACCATGAAGCTTCGTCCAACCGGGTATTTAGTATAAAAGTCGTTTATATGTCTGTTTTATGTAATTTTTCGATAAAAGGAAAGTTTCGCGTAAAGACATGCGGCTCTGTGCAAAATTTATATAATTATTTTGAATGCATTCATTAAATATCCAGGTTAATTGTAATATAACTTTTAAAATTATATTCTTTATTAGTATACGTGTTTTTCTAAGTGATTGTTTTGTAAATTATTACTTATACTTTTAATAAATTATTTTTAAAATTATTGATAACTTAAATACAGTTTTCTAGATAATCATTTAAAGAAATATTATTATAAAATTATTTTCTAAATATCTTTAAGCTAACGCAAAAAATGCACTTAATCGAATTGTTATTTTAAAGGAAGGACATATTTTTTGACAAATAAATTATTCTTTTAAAACATATAAAATCGTCGTCAAATACATTCAAGATTCTTTTAACACTCGTTTTAGTGCATTATTAATGTATGTATGTACAGGGTAGCGCATTTTAGAGGGGCCACATATGCGAAACTTTTTTATTTGAAGAGATATTGCAAAACAGTATTAATCCATTGATAATGGTCACATTGTGTCCGAAATGTACATATGGAATAAAAATAAAAGTGTGAAGAAAGGTTATTAGTGCTTTATTTATCAATTAAATTCGATCTTCACGTAACTCACTCAATCAATTCAATCAATTTAATTGCAAAACCGTTTTTGCGAGCCAGGGTCACTTGTCTGTGTTTAAATCAATAGTAAAAAAAAGATCTATTGCTAACTGTTTTCGACCTATAACAAAAATGAAACGTCCTTGAAATAAAACGGCTTTTTAATGGGCGCAAAAAGTTGTCACAGTTTGGTTATAACTCTAAAAACAACTGAGTTACAGTAACTTGATAAAAACGATTTTTGTATCAATTTCCGGTTATAGAGCGATACCGGTTAGAGACAGATCCATTTTCTTTTCACCGTTGAGTAAAACACAAAAGAGTGATTCTGGCTTGAGAAAACGATATTTCAATATCTGTTTAAATAAAAAAGTTTTCCAAATGTGGCACCTCCAAAATGCACCACCCTGTACATAATGCTTTGATTTTGATGTGTATAATTTTGAATAAATAATATGCAATGCTTTAAACAAGAACAAACAAAATACGATTTCAATAATACTTTTCTGAATTCAAGGGAGCGACGTGAGACTATTTTTTTAGTTAATACGATATTTTAAATAAAAATATGAATGATTCCTTACAGTAACTTTATAACTAAATTGAGTTTGGCGTAATCTAGAAACGAAAATTATATTCACCTAACTGAAAAATGTAACACGTAAACATTTTTCAGTTAGGTGAATATAATTTTCGTTTCCTGATTACACTAATACTCAATTTGGTTATAAAGTTACTGTACGGAATATCATTAATTTTTTTATTTAAAATATCGTATTTACTAACAAAAATAGTCTCAGGTTGCTCCTTTGCATTCAGAAAAGTGAAGATTTTATTGGCATTTTTTTTGTAAATGCCATCCCCTCCGGCCATTGCAAAATCAGCATTTTACTTTTGAATATATTTTTCATATTCACATGGTGCTGGTTCATTAGCGCCGTGTATAGACAGGTGTATAGATCGCATATGTGCGAGAGTGACAGATTCATGCAAAAATATATTGAGAATTCAGTTTAAGGCCGAACACTTTCCAATTTTTGTCAATACAAAAAATTCTTAATACATTAAAATAGTCCTAATTTATTTTTTACCGCATATAGCTTGTATTTACACAAAGTATCCTTTTTCGAAAATTGAAATAAAAATAATTTGACGTTTTTAGTTTTTCAACAAAGCTTGAATTATAAAAAAACATGAGCATTTAATTACTAGGATGCTACAAATTTACCAAATGATCGGGTTTTAATGCGATAATAATAATTATTTACGTTTAAATCTAGAACGTTATATATGATAATATTTTCTCATTATTATCACCATTAAACATCAGTATCATAACATATGCAATAATTATCATAATAGCATATAATTTCGCAATATCATCAATGTTTCTCCTTCATTGAATCATTAAACATAAATTAATTAACCGCAGTAGGAAACCTATCATAAATTACAGAAACCTATTTAATGATCAGAATTCACTTCTTACGCCATTAATGCGTTCATAAAATCATACAATAAATCAAAACTTTACTCTTACGTGATTTAATCTCCTTTCGAATTAATTATTTTATAATTATAATTAATTGTACATTATCTTACGTATTATTAACAACAGGTAATGTTGAGTTAATTATTTCAAGAAGGTGATTGATTTAAACAAGGAGTAATTAGTCGGATTGTCTACATTACAAAATTACCTTATTTAATAAATTAAACTATTGTTTATAGAGTAAAGCCTATTAATAGTATCATATGTTCAATAAAAAAAGCCTCATAAGTGCCATGAAATATATTGTAGGTTGGCAACTCTAAAATTATATATTATAATTATTATGAATGACGTTTTATATGTCAATTCCTAAAGGGTGTAGCCAACTTAAATTTTAAAAAAGATTAAATCATGGCATTCTAGAGGTGTTTTTTAATTAAACATACGATATTAATAGTATAATATTAAAATAGGTAATTCGCTTTATAGATTTAACATGAAAGTGAAAATATAGTCAAAATAAATAAGCAATGAAATAAAATACGGACGATATCGTAATTTTATATTTTATGTAAAATGGATAATTCACTTTATAGATCCAAAAACACAGACATTTACAAATAAGATGATATTTGTCCATCTTTTAAATAACTACCCTAATAAATGATATAGAAAATAAGTTCATTCCATAGAATTTTTTAAGAAAATCAACAATAAGTTCATTTTTAATAAATAATACATTCATTTAAAACTCACAGCATTATTTATCAAAAAAGAGACTCATTTAATACATCATTTATTAGGGTAGCTATTTAAAAGATGGAAGAGTGTAATCTATTTTGTCGATTAAACAAAACAGCTCACAGTAAAATGAGTAAATATTTCAATGTTTTTCCCTTATTTAAATTTTGTTTGATATTTATCTCAGCTTTCTTGTAAAACGAGTAAATATTTTTACTTAATATAAATTCTGTTTTATATTGATCTAAGAGGTTTTACTTTAATTTATCACATGTATTTAATAGACATAACAATTTCGAAATGATGAGAACTTAATATGAGGTTTTACCATATTCCATGATGTGTTCTTGTTTTGTACATCCTAATGTCGGTACATACCTGTAACAAAACAAAAAATTTAAATTACATTAAGTACATAATAACAAGCAAAAGTAAACATGTTTATTCCTATAGGCCGACTACATAAATATTTGAATGGCAGATCACATCTGAACTAAATGCCAAATTTGCATTCTATTTAAATGTGAATAAATTGAGATTTATCTGGGACGCACATTATATCTATAAAAAATAATTCTATCAATCCATTTCCTAATGAAAATATTCCTTGATTGTTTCGGGAAAATTACAATTCTGAATTTTAATGCATTACATTGTTCATTAGAAACAAGAACAAATTTAGTACTTGTTCTTGTTTCTAATTGTACCAAAACGCAATATTTTCAGAATTAATTTTAATGGGGCATGCGGATATAAATAAGCCACGTTTATTATATTATTCATATTTGTAATAACATATCAAGGATTTAAAAATTATCATCTACTAATTACGAGCTGATTATGAAGATTGCAAGTTAAAGCACAGTTACCATAATAATCCTATTTCAGCTTGTATTTTAATATCAAATTAAACGCACTCGTACGCATACGAAATTTGTATCTCTAATTAATTGATAATTTCCATATCCACATACTTTACTCGAAGTTGAAAGTATAAAAAAACGTTACAAGGCAGTCAAGCCATGTGCGGGCACTGCATGCGTTTATTTTATAGATTTGATCATTCGTAATGAGGTGTTTAATAAACAGGGAGTGATTGTAATGTATGCAAAGACAGCTATTGTAATTTTATGTAGAGTTATTTTAAATATTTATGCGTAGGAGGTAATGAATGTGAGAACTACAGGGATTTTTTTTTAAGTATATATATGCGTATGTATAGATGTTTAATTTTAAGCATGAAGTAAAATTTCGAGTTTAGAAAAGCCTTAAAATTTTGATTAGTTGCGTAGCGACCAATTTATTTTGGATATGAGGGTTCAACCCCACCCCCGGAACTTTCAAAATGTTAATTTTTTGTATGTATAATCGGCCCTGAAAGAGCAAAAACAACATTTTTTTATCAGAAACCCCCCCCCCCCGATTTTTTTTTCTAGCTACGGCCTTGGTCCCTAACATTAACGAAAGGGAAATCACTTTATATTATAACACTGACTTGCATTTCTAATCCTCATTAAAAAGCTGATAAGGTTTTTATTAAATTATTAAAGTTCATGTCATTCCTGTGTTATTTTTTTGTTTCTCCCTGAAATATATGTAATTGAACATTTCAAGGATTTCAATGATGTAGATTGCGGTTTACAGGATGTATATGTTACATTATTTTTAGAGAGGTGATTAAATGATAAAATCACAACGATACACATAATGTTCTCGGGATGAAATAATTGTGGTAAATTAGCTTATCAACCAATGACTAGTGAAAACATTTTTATGTGTGTAAATTCATCTTTCATAAATATTCAGTTTTTAAAGATTAAAGGATAAATGTTCTTAGAATCATAATATGTACGTATATTTTTATAATGCGTAGAAAAATTTAAAACGTATAAACGTTTAAACAAATTTATTAATGTTGCAATTTTTATATCACAATATTGACGAATTTTTTTTATAGTGCGCAGAAAAATATAAAATAAACAAATTGATAAATATTGTAAAGTGTGCACTTCAAATAGAAATTTGTATTTTTATTACTCGTATTGTGTATTTTAAAACAATTTTTAATAATATCTGGATTTTTAAATACTTAAAAAACTAAACATTTTTGACATTGATACTATACCATTAATATAAAGTGGAATAATTTGTTTTCAATAGGAGCAACAAATTTGTAATACGTTAACAAATATAGAAAAGTTACAAATGATTATTATTATGTATAAATTCAGTAGATAACGGAAGATGCCGACACTAAAACTTATTTGTAATTATCTTAATTCCGAAATGTACACAAATAGTAAGAAAAAACTGCTATTTTGATGTAGATTGAATCTGGCGTTAAATTCACTTTCGTGATAGATATACATATAAGTATTAGATGACTAAGCAGTTAAGTTTGTTTCTATAGCAACTAATATTGAGTATTTTTGTGTAATCGCAATGAATCTATCTAATAACTGACACACAAATGTTCTTGTCTAGGAAACAATATTGCACAAAAACCATTATTGATAAATACATTTCTGTATTCAATATTAACCAATTACTTGCCGTAGTTCAAAAGTTGAAAAAAAAATAGGAAAACAATAGTGACATTTCTTTTTATTTTCAGAACTCAAATTCATTAAAAAAGAATAATTACATTTTCCTCCCAAAAAAGGGCCAATGGTGGCTAATGGCATTTTGAAAAGTTCTATAATTTAAACTAAAATAATCATAAATTCAAAGTGAGTTAGCTTTAAACCATCCACAAATTTTACTATTTCTTATTCTGCAAAAGAATGGTTGAATTTATATTATTATTGATTTTATAATATAGGTAATTCGTTCAAAATTGTTCAAAACGAATGAAACTTACTTAACAGTAATATGATGTATAGGGATTTTTTTCTTAATTATGCCATATGATTACTCTGTTTTGTTTATATTCAGGATATTGTTGTTTTTATAAAAGCGTTTGGGAATTCAAATATTCGTGAATATTCAAATATAAAACATTCAAATTAATCAAATATTTCAAGAAATTAGCTATTTGAATTTATAAATTGTTTAGTTTGAAAAATATATTAGACATTTTCTAACACTAATTTATTGAAATATTTAAATATTGAAATAGCTAAATTAATTACATATGTGAAAAAGTGAGTGATTAAATTTAAGTATAAGTAATGTGGTATTTGAATATCGACGAATATTCAAATTTCCAGCCCTAGTTTGTACTCCTTAGTTAAGCATAAAGTAAAATTTGAGTTTAGAAAAGCTTGTAAATTTGGCTTGGTCGCGTAGTGGTTTCTAAACTCTAAACTCAAAATTTTATGAAAAATACAATTCTTATGCAATCAGTAATTCTATTTGCGACAACTCTGCATTTCATTTCACATACTTATTATTCTTATCAAAGATGCTCTAAAATAAAGTGCTCGTTAAAACATATATTATGCAAGAACTGCATGAAAATTCATATAGTAGCAACCTAGCAACACATTCCAATTGCACAACATAAATAATTCTTCTCAATGCGGAAAAGAATACCATCCGTATGCACAAATAATTGTGTTATGTTGTTGTGATCTAACATTAACAAACACACACCTTCTCCAATTTCTTAGTTATGGCAATGATCACAAATTGGATTGTTGTTGTAATTGTATTACATTTACGCGATATCTTATTACTATATATCAAAAGATTAATATATCCAACAAAAAATAGAAAGTGTTATATAAATAAATAAATTTAAGACAACCCATTGTTATATAAAAAGAATACGAACATTAGTAGGTTTTACTAGGCCCGTATTCACAGTACCGATGCAATTTGTCATCGGTGAGGAGTGACGTCATTTTACTCCATACGGTTTGGTAAACTCTTCCCAAAATTACGTAATATTAGTGCGATTCTCACTGATGACAAATTGCATCGGTGTTATGAACAGGGGCCCTGATTTTTGATTGACCCAGTCAGATGCTTAAAAGTAATTACGCACTAATACTGATTTTAAGATAATTTGGTAGAATTGAAGTTAGATTAGTGTCAAAGTTCTTTCATTTAGATGGAGTTAAAATTAATGAGAGTAAAATGATGCGCCTTCTCCTACACGGTGGCGACCAATTTGAAATGTAAAATTTCCCTAACTTTTCCCTGATTCGTCAGTGATTCAAAAATTTTTTCTCTGACCCCTTAAAATAATTTCATGTGACCAAACCAAATATAGGGTAGAAAAAAGTTATTCACTAGTTCAGAGATCGACAACGCGCTGCCTGCGAAGCAATTTTGAAGTGCCTGCCGTTAAAATATGTAAATTCTAAATTTTTGATATCTGAACAACAAATACTCGTAGTTGCAGTGGCCGATAATTTAAAAATTATTATAAAGCACGATTTTATAAAACGCAAAATTTTGATAATACTTTTCTAAATATTTATGAACGCGCAATTAAACATAAGCAATATATATTGAACTTCACAATATTGTTAATGTTTTATACGCTTGGCGCATAAAGTAAAATTTCGAGTTCAGAAAAGCCTGAAAATTTGGATTTGCCGGGGCGCAACTCGATTCGCTCGCACGCCCCGGCAAATCCAAATTTTCAGGCTTTTTTAAACTCGAAATTTTACTTCATGCTTAATCAAGGAGTAGAAACACTCGTTACAAATTTTAAATTGAGCTCTTTCATAAAATTAACGAATGCCTGAAAAATTATACAGTGTATATCGGGATATATATAAGTACTTAAAAGAAAAATTCCTTGATTGTCATGTCTAGATGTCGAAAATTGAGGATTGTCGAAAATATCAATAAGTTTCTGATTGGTCGTCTAATGAGGGTTTCCACTCCCAGATTATGTATGAAGTAAAATTTCGAGTTTAGAAAAGCCTGAAAATTTGGATTTGCTAAGGCTCTTCTAAACTCGAAATTTTACTATATGTCTAATCTGGGAGTGGAAAACACTCATTTAAAGCCTTAAATTGAACTCTTGATAAACAAAAAAACAGTCAATATCTAAAGATTTACAGCATATATATACACTGTAATCCTGACATGTTTAAAAGAAAAACTCATGTATAATTAATTAATAAATACTATAAATATTAATATTTATGAACAAGAATAATTATCAAGAAGTTGATATATATCGAATAGATATCTATATATATTTCGATTTTATATATTTATACAATTATCATGATATTTCTAAACGCTGATTTCAACTTGTGTATAATTAATTAATAAATAATATAAATATTAATATTTATAAACAAAAATAATTATGATGAAGTTGATATATATCGAATAAATATCGATACATATCCGATATGCTAATATTTTTATAAATATCTTGATATAGTTGAACCCTGATTTTAATTTGCCGTATTTATTTAAACTTGAAATTTTACTTTATGCGCCACGCGTATAAATCATTAACTTTAAGTGAAATCTTTAACCAATTGGTTAGTGTGAAATAAATTAAGTATGTCAATTATTATTTGTTCAAATTACGGAGAAGGTGCTATGATAGACCTTAACATTTTTTTATTTTGTTTAATATTATTTAATGTGTTAAATCGTGCTCCGAACAGAACCAACAATTTGGTAATTCTATAATCGCATTATATCATATTTATTATTGACTTTTTGCTAAAAAGACCGAATTGGCCTGATTTTTCTCGACAAATAAAATCCCCTGACTTTTCACTGATTTCCTCGGTTTTCCCGGTTGGTCGCCACCTTTTTCTAATATATTGGCTGTAGGTCCAAAATGACATTGGTTTAAGTTAATTTAAAAAAATCAGCCAACTTATGACGTTTACAGAAATAGACGAGACATTTAATCAAGAAATGCATTTATTTGTGGAGGTATGTATGTTGATGACATTCTAGTCTTATTTGATGGTATGGAGAGGATATTATATAATACATACAACAAGAAATTCACATTAGAAATAGAAAATACATAAACTTCCAAGACCTTACGATACAAAATTCCAATAACAGACATGAAAATTTCTCTTTTAACCCTCCCCAATACTAAATAGCTTATAGATCAATAGTTTATCAATTATTTTCTATATTTTCTATAAGTGAGAAATTAATTAATAATATTCTATTCCAATAAAAAAATCTATTTTTAAAAAGGAATTACACAATATATACCAAATTGAAAGAAAGGTGTTAAAGACAAATTAGTAAAAAAAAAGATGACAAATTGTCGTTTCTAAGTACTGTTCAAAAATAACAATTATTCTTTAATAACATGCAATGTACAACTAACTAAGCAATAAATTAACTAGATAGATGCAATAAATTAATATTAATTTAGCGATCCACACAAATAATAGCTCAGCAAAATACAGGTAGTTTTTCTTTAAAGTATACATACTCCAATTGTATACGCTGTAAAGTTTTAGATATTCGTCGTATTTGAATACATTACAAATTGAAGTTTTAAGCGGGTGTTTTCCACCCGCGTATGCATATGTATACTTAAAAAAAATCCCAGTATATTAAAAACAACTTAAAAAAACACAGAATAGTATAAACAATCTGGAGTCTATATGTTAAATTGTGATGACTGCCTTAACCACTACATAGGACAAACTGAAAGATTGTTCTAGGAGAGGATAAAAGAATATAAAAAAGCACGCATTAAGCAGAAAAAAACATCAACGTTGGCCAACCACCTAATAACATAATTTCAATAATATTGTAAAAAATTGTACAAACTTCTAAAAATGGGAGAAAACCTCCTTTAACATTTTGAAATCATAAAACATTAAAATTTCGGATTCTCCTCAACGAGCAAACAGAATTATTAACCTCGCCGTACTGAAAATGATCCTCCCACCGAAGTACATTTTGTAACGCTCTTTACCCGAAGAAGCAATAAATCTGCGAAACAATTGTAGCGAATTATTACTTGAATTTGTAAAAATCATGAAGATTTATTTTGAACAATTAAGTGGAGGAAAGCACTTGACACAAAACTTTCATTACAAAAAAGTACTAGTTATGGTCCATGAAGAAACACAAGAAATGCTTTTCTTCGCCTAATTTAAGTATCTGGTTCTATCAAGAGTGTAGCGCAACAAGTATTTTTCTAATAAGTAAAAAATTATAGATATTTAATACATAAAAGCCTTAACAATTAACGAAAACAAAATAACTTCAAAATTTCCTTAGTTAAAAATAAAAAATGTAAAATTGGTAGGTACATTTTTTGCGAAATGTATTTTTATAACCAAGAATAGTCATAGGATCTTATTTAAGTTATAAAACATAAATACCAAGAGATGTCTCTAGGTTTACTATTATTTATAGTGTGTAATAATGTTTTTTAAATATATACCATTCTAAATGTATTATTGTCAATACAGAACGTTAAATTCATAATAAAATTTTACAATAATCACATATACTCGTATAAAAAATGTATACTAATTTTGTTAGAGAATGACACTAATTAGCAATATCCTGTATCCATAAAGCATATCTGAAAGTACATCGAACTGTGGGAAAGAAGCTATAACCTGTCACTTACTGTTATTGTTTTTTTGCAAAGGCGCTGTAATTCCAGTAATCCAACAAAGTTAACATAATAATCACACCTCATTCAAATTAAATATGTATGAAGCTGGAATTGAATAAACACAATTTTATGACTGTAAATAAAAGTAATAAAAACAAAATAATTACTTTCTATTGACATATGTTTTGGTATACACAGATCTATCAAATCAACAATCATTTATGCAAAATATTGGGAAATCCAGGGATTTTTTTTAATAAAATTGAATTATTACAGAAATTGTATTTCTATAGCCCTCCTCCCCCCTCCATGAATGTAAATAATAGAAGAATATAAAAGGCTCTTTTTGTGTTAATTGTGTTTAATTTTAATTTGTTTTATATGATCTAAATGAAAAGAGGCCATTTTTTATACAAGGTTTTGTAAATCTTTAGATAAATTAATTAAAAAAAAGTAAATAAATTAGTCAAATCTCCCGATCGCAAAAATCCATCTACGCCACAAATTACTTGAAATTTTATAAATATTTCGGCAATCGCTGTTTTAGAAAGCGTTTAATTTAAAGCTTCTAACAAGTGTTTCCACTACTAGATTAAGCATGAAATAAAATTTCGAGTTTAGAAAAGCCTGAAAATTTGCGTAGCAAAGCGGAGCGACCAAATCAAATTTTCAGGCTTTTCTGAACTGCAAATTTTACTTCATACGCCAGGCGTATAAAACACTGAAATATTGTGAAGACTAAAAGTTACTGCTTAGATAATAAATAAATATTTGTAAATTTAATACCGTGAATTTTACTTTATGCTTAATCAAAGAGTGGAATCACTCGTTAAAAGCTTTAATGAAAACAAATCCTGCAAATGTAGCAAACGCTGTAATTATCGCGATATGTATACCTAAAATCCCTATATGCGCACTTTTATTTATATAATTGTAATGTTATTGCAAAAAACTTTATCTTTAAATTTTGTACATACAGTATAAATTATTAATCTTTTAATTACTTGAAATTGGATTTGTTAACTTAAGCATTTGCGAAATAAATTCTGAGTTATCTCAATAATGCTTCATATACGGAGATAGGAGGAAAACAGTTTATAAGGTCAGTAAAAATAGTTAAACGTAATTATAAATAAATGCTTACATACTCTTAGATATTGTTGTAAAGCAACTTACATTCTCAGCTTTTGTCGACTGGGTCAGAGGTCACTCAGAGGCACATGTACACAGATAAGACCCAACGCGAGCGTTTGATTATTTTGATCAAAAGACATACAAATGTGGATCACAAACAAGTTGTTTATATTATTTGTTGCTATTACGATTATTAGAATCCGTGATATAAAATTATTTTAGACATTATAATTGTATGTTTTTTTGCACACATTTAAAATTAATTGTATTTACAATAATTTAATAAATTTAATAAATTATTGTAAATACAATAACCTTTAATTACCGCTGTGTGGAAATAATCATACAAAATTTCATATAGTACCGGGTGTTCGATAAAAAAACGCCCAACGCCATAACTCTGTTATTTATTAAACGATTTTATTAAACTAAAGAACAAAGTCAATGGCTTATTATTTGTTGCTATTACGATTATTAGAATACGTGATATAAAATTATTTTAGACATTATAATTGTATGTTTTTTTGCACACATTTAAAATTAATTGTATTTACAATAATTTAATAAATTTAATAAATTATTGTAAATACAATAACCTTTAATTACCGCTGTGTGGAAATAATCATACAAAATTTCATATAGTACCGGGTGTTCGATAAAAAAACGCCCAACGCCATAACTCTGTTATTTATTAAACGATTTTATTAAACTAAAGAACAAAGTCAATGGCCGTTTAGGTACTAAGAAATGACAATAATTTAATTTATTTCAATAATAAATTCATTGCCAAATAATAACCACCTTTATAATTATATAATAATAAAAATATAATAATAAAATAATCTTGCTAATATAGACATTATTTTTCTGAATATAATAACGCCCAATTTCTTGTTTTTTTATTTAATTTTTTGTCGAAACAAAGATAAAAATAAATCTTCTATTTAAAATTAAATTTTTCAAAAATTTGAATTCCTCTGCCTTGTAAAATAGTGACAAATGTAATGTATTGTGATGTTATGTCAAACATGAATAATAACAACCCAACAAATAAGTCCAATTTGATACAATTTAATGTAGAATACATTACTTTTTTCATATCAAATTTGCCAACTAATCAGTTACTTTTAATGTAAAAGTAAAACCATTTACAGCAAATTTATCGTATAAAAATAACAATAAAGTCATAAGACGTTCAAGTTTTATGATTGCGTTAGTAATTTTGGTTTGAAAATAAAAAAAATAAAGTTTTTCTGACCCTAAACTTATAGCTTCAACTATTAAAGAAATCATTCGGTAAATGTGTAAATTATATTCAGTTGACAATGTGTAAACTCTTTCTGACTCATAATACAATGTTTAAATTAATTATCACAAAGATAAAATCAATAATTGCAGACAATGACTTGCAATACATCGATAAAAATAAAAACCACTAGGAAAAATAACTTCAAGTACAAATTACTAATTTCGATTTACTCACCCTTCTTTATTTGGTCATCAATTGTCCATGGTTTTAAATTAGTCATTTTCCCGCAAATCTGATCGTGATTGAATCTGCGATCAGTTAAAAATTATATCTAGGTGTGGGTCGGAAAACAAATTGACTCATATATTATTTATGGAGTTGAAACAATGCCGATATAAAATTCCACACTTTTAGTCACCCGGTCGACAACAATTGCTCGTAATTATTCTTTATCTCCGGAAAAAGCAGGTATTATCGAAATATTCAGAGAATTGTGATATTTCTAATGCATGGATAGCTCCTTTGATTTCTTACTAAATTTAAGGAAGAATGTTGTTTTTTGATAAAAGTAACGGTTTCTTGGAAAAATAATTAACAAGAGAGGGTAGTGATAAATTATCAGTAAACTGAAAAACTTTGATGTTTTTTTTAAGTTTATCATGGAAATAGATTCTTTTATTTCTAAATAATCTAAATAATGAATTGAAGTCATAAATTATTTAAATATATATAATAATTATTATTTATTAGTGCCAGTACAAAAAGTTTACACACGTCCGGAAAATATAATTTAAATTACATTAACATAAATTAGTAAATATAAGAATATTTTTTTTAAAACACAAATGATAACTTTAAATTTCTTTCTTTTTTTGTAGGTGGAAATCTATTTCAAAAAGAGAAAGAATAAAGAAAGAAATTTAATAAATATCAAGAAAGATATCCAAAATTTAATTATTATACCTATATTCATTTTATTCATAAAATAAATCAACATTATAAGTTAATAATTTCTTTTTTTATTACATTCTGTGATTAGTTATTGGCTATGTTGCTTATCTGATGGTGAAATAAAAATTGATTAAAAGACCTTTTTTAACTATTTTATAAATTGTAAAAATTTATTATTAATTACATATAGTAGAATTCAGGAGAAATGTCCCATGACTCATTGATGTGGAATGTGTGGTTCAAATTTTTTAGAGAGTTTGTCGACAGTTGTATCTGCAATGATTTTTTCATTACACTTATTTGAAATCACTTCGTTTCCAAATGCCTCTAGAATAATGAAAACGTCGCTTTTTCAAGCCACCGCACGAAAAACGTTTGTTTGTGCACCTTTCCGTGCGCTCTGAAATGTTTCCATAGCAACAATGTATTTGTCACTGAAGTTTTATTTTCCGTCAGTGAAATACGTAAGTTTGGTTGAAACATACGCAGACTTAGAAGACATTGATTTTGTAGATGATATTTCGCATGATATATTAACCCAAGCGGCACAAGTAAGCGTAGAATGACTGCTAGTTAAATCCAGATATAGACAAGAGCACAGGCGGAATGGGAACTATGAAAAACACAAAAATTGTGAGTGACGATGTATTACTTCTATTATATTTTTCTGCAAAAGCCAAATCCGCACAATTGTACTCTTTATGGTGTTGATTCGCCACGATAAAAAGATGTTTGGCTTTAAATAAAGTGCTAATTCGATCAAATTTCGAAAAACTGGTATTCAATTTCATTTTCTTTCGAATTAGTTGTATTTTTTCACTACCATAAAAATTACTAGTTTGAAAATAAAAAAATAATTTAATTTTTTAGATAAGTATAATGTTTTCAGATAAGTATAATAAAATAGCGTTCATTACACGTCCAGAAATGGATTTTTCCGTGCTTGCATGACTTCCCGTGTTCGGCTACGCCTCACACAGGAAATGTCACGCGCGCACGGAAAAATCCTTTTTTCTGGACGCCTAACGAAATATACTATTCCTAATTGTGTCAAATTCTGACATTACATGACAATGTGATACTGTTTAGGTCGCGAGTATATTAGTGTTATTTCTTTTAGAAAAGCTTTAAATCATAATTTCTTGTGTTTTTTTCCTTTGAGTATACATATCCGAATTACTTGGTGATTTTGAAATATTCCTTGTTTTCTTAAAAGAGGTCAATTTGAAGTTTAAACGAGTGTTTTCCACTCCCAGGTTAAGCATTAGGTAAAATTTCGAGTTTAGAAAAGCCTGAAAATTTGGTTTGGTCGCATAGCGCGAGCGACCAAACCAAATTTTCAGGCTTTTCTAAACTCAAAATTTTACTTCATGCGCCTCGCGTATAAGACACTGATTTTAAGCGAAGTTTACTCATTGACAATATTTCAGTGCTTTCAGTGTTTAATACGCGTGGCGCATGAAGCAAAATTTCGAGTTTAGAAAGCCCAGAAAATTTGTCTCGAAATTTTACTTCATGCTTAGTCTGGGAGTGGAAAACACTCGGTTTAAGTTTTAAATTGAACTCTTCAAAAAAAAGCGTATGCATATGTATACCTAATAAAAAATTCTCTGCATGTATACTTAAAAGAAATATTGGCTGTAATAACAGATTAATCCGATGACTATTTGCCAAATCTACTGAATGCGCATTCGAATCAACTAACATTTTCGATTGAGCTTACTCAAAATCAACATAAATGCATTATTTATTTTTGTAAATACTGAATGATTTGGTAGATGTGAAAATTGGAATTATACAACTTAAGCTCACATTTAAAACGACTGTGCACATTAATTAAAATGATTTGTGGCTGGGTTTTTGCAGATTTAGTTTTACGAAGACATTGTCAAAATGTGACGTTTAACCTCAATATTTTAAAGCTGCACATCGGAACATACGCTTTCGCATGTTCCATGTAAAAACCATAGCAGACATATTATGATTTTTTTCTCTTTTCACACACATAATCTGATGACATCAAACTATTTTCGTATTACATGTATTGGTGCAGAAAGCACTACAAATCAAGGAAACCATGGGACACCCTCTCGTGAATCATACCTTAACTGTATATCTAGTAGTATTTTGAATTTCATTGAATGAATTAAAAGAAAACAAGTAAACTTGATGCAAAATATCAGCGAATACTTACTTAAATAAAATATAAGTGTCGCTTCCTAATATTTATATAATAATTTAACATACTTTAGACTCAATAAATGTATTTTAAGAACTTTGTATAAATGTATATAACTATTATTTAGATACTTCATTAACCATAAAATAAAGGAAAGATTATTTATATTTGAAACATACTTTCATTTTGTAATAATGTGATGTTGATATTAGAAAACAAAATATTTACAACTAAAATCTATAAATAATATTTCTAAAGCAGGTGTAAAAATGCAATACATCCAAATATTTGTTTAACTAAAAATAATATGTTCTAAATCTCCCAATCTCTTTGATGGGAATACGATAAAAGTTATTTTATAATTAATTTCAATATCATCATTTTTACATGTTTATAAACATGGAGTTTGTGAATATCGTTTATATTATTATTGTCAATTGATTTTAAAATAATAGTATTCCTTTTCTAAGAACAATTTATGGTGAATATGATTATTAATAAATTATGATTAGAGAAAGAAAAATACAGTAATACAATGTTTTACTATCTGACTTATGCGGTTGATTATTTACTTCTACTACTATTTTACGCCATAATTAAATATTAATTTTTCTTAGTTTATAACATTTATTCTATTTAGCATTACACCTAAAGGTAGTAAAGCTATAAAATAAAAAATATATTTTTGTCACTTTAGTTTAATTAGGAATAATTGGGCCCTTTTTTTGATAATGAGAGAGAGAGAGAGAGAGCAGGCAGTAACGATCAACTCCGAGTGGTACATCGCTATGTTTCAAAAAATTTTAATCCCTCATCTTGAAAAAAATGAAATTGACACTGACAGCATATGGTTTTAACAAGACTGAGCTACAGCTCACACGGCAAGGATTTCTATGGACCTTGGACAACAACCGATATTATTTTTCACACCAAATGTTTTAAATTTTGTTTTTTTTTTTCAACAATAAAACTTACTGAGTTTCTCTGCACATTGTGCTTATGTTCAACCCTGTACAATCTAAATTAAATTTTTAACATAGTTTTAAAATCTGTCAGTTTTTGTTTAATCACCTTATACTATGATTCACTGTGTTGACTGTTTTTTTTTTACTATGATGTATCGTATGTTGAATAAAAAAAAACTCTAGAGTGCCATGAATAATATTGTAGATGGGCAACTCTGATTTTATATAGTAATTTAATTACAGCTAGCCTAAATTATCAAAAAGATTGAATAATGGAACTCTAGAGGTTTTTTTTTATTGAACATATGATTTACTTATTACATTTCTTTATCGACTGTATATTGATTATTGCAATATTGACTATAAGTCTCTAAGTATGATGTCGTCATTAAATCGATCTGTTGACTGTATATTGACATTTTGATTGTAAGTCAATTGGCTTGTTGACTTTAGACTATCATAGGATTTTGTCATATTATATCTTTATCGACTAGGATTTTATCATAAATTGTCGTATTTTGAGTACTGTGACATTATAACTGTAAGTCGCTTGGTTGACTGACTTTTGACTATGCTAGGATTTTGTCATCTTATGTCTCTATCGACTATTGTGACATTATGGCTGTAAATCAACTGATTGACTGTCTTCTGACCATAATTGGATTTTATCATTACATTTTTCTATTGCCTTGGTTGGCTGTCTTTTAACTTATTAGGATGTGGCTGTTTTTTTGTCAATGCTAGGATTTTATCATAAATTGTCATATTTTGAATACTGTGACATTACAACTGTAAGTCGCTTGGTTGACTGTCTTTTGACTATGCTAGGATTTTGTTATTTTATGTCTCTATCGACTGTATTTCGACTATTGTGATATTATGACTGTAAGTCACTAGGTTGACTGTATTTCAACTTATTCGGATGTTGTAATTAATTCACTGTATTTTCACTATTGTTATATAATGTATTATAATAATGTAAATGTAAAGCGGCACTTTTTGGAAGCGGCAAAATTTTACAATAAATAATAATAATATCTTGTAAGCTGAACTGAAAATGTCATTTTATATTTTTGCATAATAACGCATTTATTTACTGTGCGATCATTTAAAACATAATTAAGAGTAGGCTTTGAATTTTAAATTAGATTGGCACTACTGTGTAACTGTTAACACATAGTTTACCATAACCACACCATTCATTTAACATTCTGGGCAACTGCACAAAATAATGCCGCCTACTCTTAACCATAATTTAAATGATCGCGCGCTACTAATGTTCTAAATATTCCTCACAATTGTCATATTCAAGTTACCCTTAATTATTTTTTTATAAATTCAACTGTTTTTATTTCATAGCCACCTAAATCTATCGCGGCAACTTTATAGAATTGGTGACTGCGCCCTCTATGCTCAAGATGATGACAAAAACTGCAACTCTCTATTTCATTTAATTTCAGAGATATTTTAGGTTCATGAAACAATTACAAACGTAATTTTTTTTCAAAAATGTCGAATAGCTCCGAAATGGTAGTACTTAGATCAAATGTTATATTAATATCATTTGTTTTCAACAAGGAATCCAAAAAGTTAGAAATATATAGGGTGTTCTATTTAAAATAAAAAATTAAATGGCGTCCAGTAAATATGGGACACCCTGTTTATGTGAATATAAATTTGTCTAATAATAATATAATAACATAATAATAATCTTGAAATATTCTTGACGCTGATTCAACATCAAGACTTTGAAAATGAACGGGAATCTTGGATTTTAACGAAAAAAATTAACAAACAAACAAGACAAGAATTTGGAAGATAATGGAGAAATATATTAAATTTACGAAAAATATTGTGGTAATTATTCGTTAATTATCACAATATTTTTCGTAAATCAGTTCTGGAAATTCACGAATAAACGTCATGATTTTAAAATATGCGAAAGTCTTAAAAATTTCATGAAAAGCGGAAAAATATTCAAAATTAACGATAATCTTGGAAAATCATGAAAAGCGTCAATATATTTGAAATTAATGAAAATCTCTCACAAAAAAAATTGCGATTGGCGTCTTTGAAATTGAACGAAAACTGTCTAGATTTGTAAAATAAAAGAAAATTAAAGAAACTCGGGAAAAGTTTTGAAAATTGATAAACATTTTGGAAATTCACGAAATATCTTCACGATTTTTAAAATTAACTAAAATTGTGAAAAATGCAAGTAATTTTGAAATGTAATGAAAACTTAGGAAATTTACGAAAACTATTAAGATGTAAAAAAAGATGACAAAAAGTAATGAAAAAAATATAAATTGACGAAATCTTGAAAATTCATGAAAAGTATCAAGGAAAATTTACTAATGAAATTTACGAAAACTGTTAAAATTAAAAAAAAATTAACGAACATTCATCAAAAGTGTAAAATATTTCAAAATTATTAAAAAATTCAAGAAACGTCGAAATTTTTAAATGTAACGAAAACTTAGGAAATTTACGGAACCTATTCAGATGCAAAAAAAGGTGACAAAAAATGATGAAAAAATAGAAATTGACGAAAATCTTGAAAATTCATGACAAGTATCAAAATGTTTAAATTTTACGAAAACTAAGGAAATTTACGAAAACTGTCAAGATTTAAAAAAAATTACGAAAATTCATCAAAAATGTAAAATATTTCAAAATTATCAAAAATTATCAAAAAATTCAAGAAACGTCGAAATTTTTAAATGTAACGAAAACTTATGAAATTTACGGAAACAATCAAGATGTAAAAAAAGATGACAAAAAGTCATGAAAAAAATAGAAATTAACGAAAATCTTGAAAATTCATGAAAAGTATCAAAATGTTTAAATTTTGTAATGAGCGAAAGTGCAAAATATTTCAAAATTATCAAAAATTGAAAAATGTCAAGCAAACCAAAAATTAACGGAAGTCTTAGAATTTCACAAAAAACTTCAACATTGTTTAAGTTAAAGAATATTTAGTAAAAAAAAAACCATTGTGATGATAATATTTAGTAAATTTATGAAAATTTCCAAGAATTTGAAAATGAAGGGAATCTCAAAAACTTAAAAAAAAAGTATCGACATTTTCGGAAATTTAGGAAAACCGTAAGAATTTTGAAAATTAAAGGAAATCTTAGAAATTTACGAAAAGCGTTAAAAAAATAAGTAAAATATTAGGATTCATGAACAATATTGAAAACTTTGATAATTAACTAAAATCTTTAAAATCCATCAAAATGTTCCAAATCCAAATCCGGGCTTTTCTCAACTCGAAATTTTACTTCATGCGCCACGCGTACAAAACACTGATTTAAAGTGAAGATATTGGCATTTCAAACTGAGAAATATCACGAATGCCAACTGTCCAAATAGTCTAAATGTCATGTGACATTATAAGATAAATCTCACATTAAAAATTACATTTGTTTGTTCTATTTGTATATTGTTTGTGATTTTATATTTTAACTTATTTATTATTTTTAATTTATTGTTAGTATTCGGCATTATATACTTTAAATGGAATTTCCGTAAATAAATATTAAACAGATAAATTAAAAGTGACAGTAAAGACTAAATGTCAACTGTCATGGGCTTATTCACTGGGGGGATTCAATTTTAAATATATCATTACTTTCAACACCTGCAACTAAAAATAAAATTATATTTTTCCGATTCCTGGGTTTTTTTAATGAAACTGGTATTTAATAGTATACAAATAAAACATCAAAATTAAATAAAACTTAACTACCAACATTTCAAAAAAAAAAATGAATTTTAAATAATATTTTTTTTATATAAAACTTGGAAAATTCAATTGATATTGACAGCAGTTGACAAATCTTTTAACTTGATCATAAAAGGTGTTTTTCACAAAATGAATTTATATAAAAAAGACAGGGAAACAAATTCTTGAAATTTATTATTAAACATGCATGCATAACTTCTTTATTCATACCCTGTACAATACATAATAACAAATGTATTTTTGCCGGAAAAATGTTGGGAATTACTGTAAATTTTGGAGCCTGTTACGTTTAAATACCTAAATGAGGGGACGAGGAATTTGGTCTATACTCCGGGTGGCTAAAACCCACGCTACGCCACTGCCATTAGGTAGTTGAACTCATGAAAAAATCACATCTACCATTAAAAAATATAATTTTGGCAATGTGCTGTAAAGCGTTGAATAAATGGGTGTATACCAACAACATTTTAAGAGATGGAGAGGCCATTAACTTTACTAAAATAGATCTCAAATAAATTAAAATTTGCATGCTATATTTTGCAAATATTTCACTCACGCTTGTCTTGAGATTAAGTGGTCAACTATCGAGCATTAGAGTTATCAAATAAGTATCAAACTATGTAAAAAAAAATATTAAATATTATCAGAGTTTTTCAATTTTGTCAAAATACTTTAGATCTAAAGTTTTTGTCAGGATCTAAGCGATTAATTATAGAGATTATTAATCGACTTAATTAATACACTAGATCGTAAAATATCTATTATAGTGTCTATAATTATCCATCGCACGAAAATAATTATAGAAGTACTAAAAATGCGTTAATCACAAAAGGTGGTACAAAAAAAGTTGCGTTTCATTATTATCTACATATGCAAATCTTTATAAGCTTATTTTTTTATAAATAGTTGAAGAAAGAGCATCTCTTTCCTTATTGGCATTTAAATAAAGCGATGCCAATCGATATTTAGAAAGTAAGTGGGCCGAAGAACGAATACGCGAATTACATAAAATCCTGGTGTGTCGGGTGTTTACATCGGTTGACCGTTGCCAGCCTATCTCGTCGGTGATGCAATTTCTTACAGAATAAAAAGAAAGTTTTGCCAGAAACGCATGCCATGGCTGGCAATTAATGCATCGAACAAAAAAATGTACCTTACGGATCTTCCGCGAAATTCAATTTCGGTTATACAACAAATTTGCTCGTTAGTTTCTTATTATTCTTCGCTTAAAAAAATGCAGAGGAATGTTTAAGTGTTTCTGAAAACTAACAGAGTAAATATGGAATGTTACTTTTGCCATAATGAACAGTTTTTATGGCATCCTCTTATATAATTAGGTCATTTGAATCTTTAATCAAAATAATATAATCACAGTTTTTATAATTCTAAATATGTTGTTTTGATTGAAGAGGAATATATACACGGAGTTTTTTTTATCTGTATACATACAAATACATTGATTTTCTCTTTCAAATCTTCATATATTAGATGTTTTTGAAATGGGTTTAAGTTGGTGTTACAGACGAGTGTTGTCCACTCCCAGATTAAGCATGAAATAAAATTTCGAGTTTACAAAACAATTTGCGGAGTCTGATAACCTGCGGAGCGACCAAACCGAATTTCCAGGCTTTTCTAAACTCGATATTTTACTTCAAGCTTAATCTGGGAGTGACAAACACTCCTTTAAAGCCTCAATTTGAACTCTTTTCAAATACTACGAATAACTGGAAATTTACATTATATTGGGGTATGTATTCTTAAAACAAATACTCCCTGTTTGTATACAAATAAAAATCCTCTCTATACAGTCTGTTTGATTTATTGTGACACAGCACATGTCCGTTATTAGTACAGATAGAAAAAAAAGTTAAAGATAAAAGTTTTAGTATTTTTTATGATCTATTCAATCGTAATGTCAGAAAAACAGTTGACAATCAAATAAACACGTGAAAGCTATTAGTTTCATTTTCTTTAATGGAACACCCTGTATATTTTGTTTATTTCAAATAGGCATTAATATTAGCCTTATAATGATACCACATAAGTACCCCTTTATTATAGAAATAACACGACAATTGCCAATAAATGAAATTTATCGGTTGACATGAATAACTATTTAAAGTGTCTGTTTAAAGTGACGTCTGTTGTTTGCAATACATTCTTTACATCTCTTCATTAAATTTAGTCGTGCTTTTTGCAACATCCGTGGTGTTATTTGGCCACATGCCATACGAATACGATTTTTCAGATCGTCTAGATTTTCTGGACGAGTAACATAAACTTTTTGCTTTAAAAATCCCCAAATAAAAAAATCTAAAATAGACAGATCTGGCGATCTTGCTAGCCAGTTTATGGGGCCACCATTTGCAATCAATTTCAAACCAAACTTTCTTTCCAAAATGTCTTTGACATTTCTTGCGTTATGTGGAGGAGCTCCATCTTGTTGGAACCACATATCTGGACGTATTTCTAGGGGGATATCATCTAAATAATCTTCAAATTCTATCGTAAGAAAGTTGGCATATCGCTCCGCATTCAACGTTCCATGATAAAAAAATGATCCTATTATGGTATCACCTAACACACCAAGCCACGCATTAACTGCAAATCTTTGTTGGAATCTGCATTCTCGAATTTAACGTGGATTCTCAGTATCCCAGTAATGGTCGTTTTTTCGGTTGGAGATTCCGTTGTTGTTGAAATTTGATTCATCACTCCAAAGAATTAAATTTAATAAATGTTGATTGTTGCTAAGCCAATTACAGAATACTATCCTCCTGTCAGAATCACCATCTCTTAAACCTTGTACTAACTTAATTTTATATGGTCTTATTTTATGTTTTCTCAGAATAGAAAATATTTTATGCATACTTATTCCTAAGTCAGCCACTGCTTCGCGTATTGAATTACGTGGATATGCTCTAAAATAGGCCAATATCAATACTTCATTATTATCTTCTCTTTCTTGTCTTCTCCTTCGTAATTTATTATTAAAACACCTATTTCTCCGTAAATTTTGTTCAAGTCTTGCAAAAGTGCAATAATGTGGTTGTCTTCTTTCTGGATACATGTTTCCATAAGTGATACTAGCTTCTCTAGAATTATCGTTGCATCTATCGAAGACCTTTAGCATATCCATTTTTTCATCATTAGAATAGTAATTATCACCCATCTCTAAAGATTTGAATCAACAACACGCAAGACGGGAAGTTACTACACCACTTTGACATTAAAGCGTTAACAAATTGATTTATGTCAATTGTTATCCATGGCAACTGATAAATTTCATTTATTTGCAATTGTCGCGTTATTTGTATAATGAAGGGGTACTTATGTGGTATCATTATAAAGCTAAGGTTATTACCTATTTGAAATAAACAAAATATACAGGGTGTTCCATTAAAGAAAATGAAGCTAATAGCTTTCACGTGATTATTTGACTTTCAATTGTTTTTCTGACAATGCTACTGAATAGATCATGAAAAATACTAAAACTATTGTTTTTAACTATTTTTTCTATCTGTACTAATAACGGACATATGTGCTGTGTCACAATAAATCAAACAGACTGTATAGTGGTGAGAATTTAAGATAATAATTAAATAATGTAATTGGTATATCGTAAATGAAATGCTATTATTATTGTATGAGTCATTTTTAGATTTTATTCAATTATTTCTTTACAGCTTTATTTAGATTGTTGATCAGTGGATCAATGCAAAATTCATATTCACTTTTATTGACCGTATCTTAACATCCCATTATATTAAAACTTATAATTAGTTTTTAGTTTTAAATATAGATTAGAATAGTATAAATGTTAATTTTAGTAAATATACTATATTTATTTATTGTAAGCATAATTCATTTAATTTTTTGTTTAACAATTTGGAATAAAATTATAATTTCTTGTACTTTTTTAATCGAATTGGAGCAGTTATTGATCAGTATATATGAATATGTTTTTTGTGCTTTAAAACTTTGTGATTCAGAAAAATGTAGAAATATGTAGTAGAATAAAACGCCAATACTTGGTTGTAGAATATTTAAAAAATATATTAAAATATTATCTTGCGAAAAGTATCGCACTTTTAATATTTTTTTCATGTTCATGTTATTCTAAATATAGATGATGATTTAAACCTTGTTTAAAAAAATTGGATTTACCGGCAAATCCAAATGTTCAAGCTTTTCTAAACTCGAAACTAATTTACGCTTGATCAAGAGCTGGAAACCCTCGTTTAAGATGCTTCAATAAAGGCCATAATTTTCCATGTATATAATGACTTTTACCTCTCAAAACAACGATAATATGATTTACCGGTAAATTATTGTAAACCGGTTTTGATTGACAAATTTGCCGAATTGCCGATACTTAAAAAAGTTGGCAAATTTACAATCCCTACTCATGATTTATTCTTCAATTGAATCACCTAGAAGCAAAGGGATGTAACTGACTAATAAAAAAAAAAAGATAAATCCAGTTTAAAAGTTCAAGTTATATTAAAACTATCAAACAAAATAGCAGAGAAGTTATGTGGATTTACAAAAAATATATGGAGGCAGGTATATCAATGACAGCTAAATACAGGGTGGTCTAAATTATCGGGCCACCATTGGTAACTTTATTATATTTAGAGTTACGAAGTCGGTTAAATTATAAAACAAGTAGTATTTTTTACGTGCATCGCGATGGTGTAAACAAAAAAACAAGTGAACGTCATTTTTTTTTATACATTCTCAAAAACAAAAAAAATTAAATAGGATGCCCTGTATATATTGATATATTTAGTAAGAGAAATTATATATAAGAAATAAGTCTAAGTCAATAATTATCCTATAACTGAAGATGCCTTTTCGCCGTTTCAGCTGCATTTTTTGACCATACATAACACTCTAACATGTCACATTTCTCGTTAGGATGAAAAGGCATAATACAAGAAAATTGGCTAAACGGCAATAAGCATGGATACTTTGACAACATCCGACATCGTTTGTTTATCGCCGTTTTGATGTAGAATAGGTAGTCCTATTATAAAATAGGCCGTGTTTTAATGGCCCATAACTCCTTTATTTTTAATTTTAGGATATTCCTTTACAAAGCCTTTTGTTGTGTATTTTATCTCTTTTTAAACATGTCAAAATGTAATAAAAATAAATAGAGAAATGTTGTTTTTGCGAATAAATCAAAAACCTGAGATTCACTTGTTTTTCTGTTTAGACCATCGTAATATACGTAAAAAGTACTGGTACTTTATTAATTTAACTGACTTCGTAACTCCAAAGATAACAAAGTTACCAATGGTGGCCCGATAATTTAGACCACCAATATCTTTGGTTATTAACAACAACATTAAACTGTGTTTTTTGATTTGGCTGTTTGCTTCTAACAAAGATGTATAATTAGAATACTTGAATCATTTAAAAATAAATCCTTGCAATAGGCCAAAATGAAACAAATAATATGTGTGCTAAATATTAATGTTCCCGGCGCATTCACCAAAATGTATGAATTTATTTCGGTTTCGGGTTTCCTTTTGATTTGTTTTAAAATTCTAAAGTTAATTAAAACCAAGAGATACATTCATTTACAGGGACAAATTATATAAATAATAATTGGATTAAAAATAAAGTAAATATTGTACAAAAAAGTTAAAATCTCAAAAATAAAAAGAACAGAAATTCCTTGAAATATGAAAATAATAAAATAAACAAATTGAGGATTTAAATATTGTACACTGTAACATTAACATGTTAAAAATTTTTAAATTTGCAAAATTGTTTATCGATTGGTTGCTTTCATTGTTATAAAAAATGGATATAAATTGTTTGATCTTAAATATTTGTCAGTAAGGGTAAGAATCACTGATAAAAACACTGTTATATTTCTTTCTAAATAGGTATACAGGGTGTTAATTCTATTAGGTATTCATAGGAATTTAACATGTAAAACCACATTTTTGATTTTTCCTGCTACCAGGCTCATTTTAGAGAAAAAGTATGGGAGTAAACAAAAATTAAGAAAAAACTGTAGGTACGTATTTAGATCGATATTAATTTTAAATTGACATAATTTACTATTTTATATCTAATTTTGAAAGTCACGATAATTTAATCATCATCTTTGATACGAACGCCCTAGAATCGCGGTTCTAGGCATAAAAGTCGACCATTAGACCTCTAAATGGCCATAATCGCGTGCTGAAAATTTTCATATTATTTCCCAAGACTCGACCTGAGGCTATTTTAAAAATTTTTGTACTTTTCAAAAATTAATAAATAATAATAATCGACGTCGGATTTTATTTAACCAGATAGCGACCTAAATACGTAGGTTTTTTTAATTAATTTTTGTTTACACTTATACTTTTTCTCTAAAGTGACCCTGGGAGCAGGAAGATGCATAAATGTGAATTTACATGTTAAATCTCTATGTATTTTTCTTTTATGTATACATATACCGATGTATAGATACGCTGTATACATGGTGTCCACAGATTCATTCTCAACTTTGAACATCTTTCGTAACTCTTTAAAGCGTTCTATTTTGAATAAATAATTGTTATAAAATAAATGTTCTTTATTCTTTTATTTTCAGTCTTCAATTGTCAACCTGTTAGTACTTGAATAATCTATTTTGTTGTTTCTACCATTAGTATATATGCTAGACATAACAAATTATACATTTCTGAAACGTGAAAATAAATCTCATTACAATTATAACATAGCCAACTATGACCCCCCATAAGAAATAGCAAAGTTGACCCTTGTAGCTCAAATATGATAACAATTTTCGAAAATCTGAGTACACTGCGAGATTCCTATTAAAAAAGTACCTTAAGAAAATGCAAATTAAACTCGACTTTCTGTGAAAATAAATGAGCTAAAACAAAAAATAAAAAAATAAAAATTATATTTTTTCGCTACAGCGCCTGAACTACGTAAAATATCAAACGTTTTTTTTATGGGGTTTATTATAAGGAGTATACCAACCCATTTAATCAAATCTCTATCTCTTATGATAACGGAGATCCCCATGTCAAGAATGAATCTGTGGACACCCTGTATTTTTAGGCATTCGTTGATTTTATAAAAGCATTCAGTTTGACGAATGTTTCCATCCTTGATTAATCTTGAAGTAACATTTCGACTTTAGAAAAGCCTGAAAATTAGGATTTGCTGGCGCGAAGGGCAGCGTAGCGCGCCGGCAAATCCAAATGGTCAGTCTTTTTTAAACTAGAAATTTGACTTCATGCGCCAGGCGTTTGACATTTTACAGATGATTTTTTGTCTAACGAAATCTTCTCTTTCAAAATTTAATCAATTTGATTTGGGATACATAAGTATACTTAGAACAAAAGCCCTCATTTTTATAAATATATTGTAGAGAAATAAATATAACAGTGTTTAAATTAGTTTACTAGTTATATTCTTTACATTTGAAATACTTTTCAGTTATTCCAATTAATATGTTTTTCTTAAAAACTAAAAAAAAATACCAAAATATCCTGAAATAACAAAACTTTTAACTAGATAAAACCATTTTTGATATGCAGCCAAGCTCTTTTTTTAAATGAGTACAATATATTAAGTGATGTTTATTGTAATGTGCGAAGTTATAAATTAAATGAGGCTGCGTGTGGCTTTAGCGAGTGCGCAGGCGCTAAAACAAAAAGCCGGTAATTGCAGTTTTGATGTATGGCGACTGAGCGTGAGCACGGCCTGTTAATTGTACGCGATTATTAAGAGAATAGTTAAGTTTCTGTGTAAAAGTGTGGGGGCAATAAATATAAATTGTGTTTCGGGAAAATACATTGTTTTCATCAATCCACCCTCCCAAGAAACACTACATTTATGTTTTTATTTATACTTGTATTTAAGTTACGGATTTGTTTTTACAGGGCCGCTTTTACATACAAAAATTTAACAGTTGGAAAACTTCGGGAGGGATTGAACCCCCATATTCCCCCTGGCATTGGACTAAAGTGTTTTAATAAAAATCTAAGATCTTTTTAAATGAGTAAAATGTATTATTGTATTACATTTATAACTGTAGTTATTAAACAAGTCGCGAATCTCCACCAAGTTCCAATTAATTTCATTTTATTATAGATTTCTTTCTATCTCGTATTTATTCGTTAGCAGTTTATTTTATGCTTTTATATTTTCCCTGTAATACGATAACTGTATATCTGTTGGAAAAAAAGTATTATTATTATTATTATTATTAAATGATATGTATTTTTCATTTATAGTTACATTTAAGTTCCACTCCAGATATTTTGTGGGTATAATAATTTTCGCTTCAATTGTAACTAAATATTGTGACTGCAGTTATGTAACATCGATCGAATTAAAAGCACATAAAAATACGGTGGAGATAATTGGTAACATTATTTTCTACATGTGCAAGTGCACATACACACACCTTATGCAATATATTCTAGCCTACATTTTAGACTTTCTACAAATTATCGGTAATTGCGAACGTTATCTATCATCAAATTAAACGTGGGGTTCCAATTCATGACAAACATTACACATTTTAGTCATTTAAACATGAAATTTCGTGTTATATAATTTATAAAATCACACAACATTTTAAATACACTGTTAAGGAATGTTATCGTACACTAGGTTAAAATCGCTATTTAATGTTTATATCTGCAGTAAATTGGAGTATTGCTTGGTTATATGGGCACCGCAGTTTCATAAATACATTGGGCTATTAGAGAGCGTTCAGCGCAAATTTTTAAAGTATCTATATTTTATCAAACATAAATCGTACCCAAACAGAAGATTAGCAACTCCAGTTTTCTCCTAGAATTCAACACAATTTCCATAAATGATAGGCATAGGCGTATCTCATGTCTGTATCTCTACAAACTAGTTAACAACATCATTGATGATACCACTGCCATTGACTTACTTAACTTTCAATTACCTAGGTTGGCAAGCAGATCGTGTAGCACCTTTTTTACAATACTCCTAATTTACTTCATCATAATAATTCTCCACTATATAAGCTGTACAAATCATACCATAGTGTGCAATATAATGCAGATATATTTGGTGATTCTTGCAGTACATTCCTTAGTCACAATAACTAATGCCTTAATTTGTAATTGCGTTCAAGTGCTTATTCATTGTATATATTAATTTATTTTTTATTTTTATATTTTATGTTTACCTTAAATTATTAAATAGTTGTTTGTATACTTAAATTATGATGTTACCCTGTCACTAAATTGTGTATCTGTTGGGTAATAAAGTATTACTATTAAATACAAGACAAAATTACACATTTTCTTCATGTAACCATTAAATTTTGTATAAAGTGTGAATGAAATTGCCAATACCTGGTTGTAGAGTATTATATTTTAATATAATATATGAAATTACGACAATGTTCGTATATGCAAACAATACGTCTTCATTAATAAGACTACTTAAGACAATAAATACCCATTGAAACAGCTATTTCCCGTGCAAATACACTGCCGAATATTAAATTATACAATGAAATATTTAAAATTTCTTTATTCCTATTTAAATTTTATTCATGTTTAAAATTTATTGCTCTACAATCAATCAATTGTGTTTTAATATTATACAAAATTTAAATAAAACATAAAAAGAATTAGATTAATAATGGATTATATTTATATTTTAATCTTATCCATAAAAAAATAAAGTTCAATAAATTTAAACTATGATTTTATTTACTTAAAAGTGTAATGTATGGCCATTGCATGAAAAAAAATGCTTGAACAAAACAATGCTATCAGAAATGTTGACATTTCAGATTATCATATTTCTCCATTTAGAGTAAAAGTAAGTTAGTAAGTAAGTAAGAGTCTAAGCTACAATTTAATATGACATTTATTGTATTAATTTTTATATATTATTTAGCAAACTATGTATTATTATCAAAATGTAGTGTTCTTTTTTTCAAGTATTACGTCTGTTAAAACAAGTTACAAGTTGATTTTGTCTGTCACAATTTTTGCCATACTAACACTTGTGTACTATTTTCTAATCGCTAAACTTATTTTTTATTTTAAAATAAAAAAAATGTAATCATTTATTAACAACCTCCTAATTTTACAAAAAAATGTTTAGTTGTTATCGTAGAACTATAACACAACCCTCTTATTTTCTTTACTTGCGTAATTTAAGTCAACCTTAAACTGATATTACGAATTTCTGGAATTTCATTTTTAACGCGACAATAAAGTTTATTATTGTTTTATGTACATAGTATACAGGGATTTTTTTCTCTTAGGTCAACAAATGCATAAGCTGTAAATTTTCCGACATCCGTTGTTTTTTAAAAGAGCTTAATTTAAAAGTTTAAACGAGTGTTTTCCACTCCCAGACTAAGCATGAAGTAAAGTTTCGAGTTTAGAAAAGCCCCGTGCAAATTTATCGAGGGTCATACCCAAATTTTGACCGGATGTAGTCCTAGGTGTCCTACACGGAACAAGCTATAGCAGATAGCCGGGAAAAGTCTAGATCTTTTTAATTTAATTTTAAAATTTCGACCCTCTTTCAATTATGGCAGCCGAAGGGGACAGAGGTAAAAATATTCCGATTTCGGCACTCCGAAGTAAAAGTTGTGCCCGACCTGCTCCAAACGCATGCGCAGTGGTGTACGTCAGTGGCGTCAGTAGCTTACCGACAGGTTTTTCAAAGAGGGGCAACTTTTTTTTTAAATTATGCGATTTGAAAATTATTATTTCCCAACCTCCATATAGAAACTACGGTTAATACGAAAATCGTAACGGCGTTCCAGTGGCATACTTGAGTTTAGAAAAGCCCAGAAATTTCGGGTTGCGTATCAAATTTTCTGGGCTTTTCTAAACTCGAAATTTTACTTCATGCACCACGCGTATAAAACACTAATTTCAGTGAGGTTTAAATATACATAAATTCACAATATTTTTGTTTTGCACGCGTGGCGCATGAAGAAAAATTTCGAATTTATGTATATTTAAACCTCACTTGAAATCAGTGCGAATTTATGTATATTTGAACCTCACTTGAAAACAGTGTTTTATACGCGTGGCGCATGAAGTAAAATTTCGAGTTTAGAAAAGCCCAGAAAATTTATCTCGGGTCACTGCACAACCCTCGACAAATTTTCACGGGGCTTTCCTAAACTCGAAATTTTACTTCATGCTTAGTTTGGGAGTGGAAACACTCGTTTATAGCTTCAAAATGAACTCTTCTAAAAAAAACAAGGTGAACATTTTTCTTTTAGGTTAACATATGCATAAGCTGTAAATTTTCCGATATCCGTTGTTTTTCAAAAGAGCTTAGTTTGAAACTTTTAACGATCGTTTTCCACTCCCAAACTAAGCATGAAGTAAAATTTCGAGTTTAGAAAAGCCCCGTGCAAATTTATCGAGGGTCATACCCAAATTTTGACCGGATGTAGTCCTAGGTGTCCTACACGGAACAAGCTATAGTAGATAGCCGGGAAAAGTCTAGATCTTTTTAATTTAATTTTAAAATTTCGACCCTCTTTCAATTATGGCAGCCGAAGGGGAAGGAGATAAAAATAATCCGATTTCGGCACTCCGAAGTAAAAGTTGTGCCCGACCTACTCCAAACGCATGCGCAGTGGTGTACGTCAGTGGCGTCAGTAGCTTACCGACAGGTTTTTCAAAGAGGGGCAACTTTTTTTTTAAATTATGCGATTTGAAAATTATTATTTCCCAACCTCCATATAGAAACTACGGTTAATACGAAAATCGTAACGGCGTTCCAGTGGCATACTTGAGTTTAGAAAAGCCCAGAAATTTCGGGTTGCGTATCAAATTTTCTGGGCTTTTCTAAACTCGAAATTTTACTTCATGCGCCACGCGTATAAAACACTAATTTCAGTGAGGTTTAAATATACATAAATTCACAATATTTTTGTTTTGCACGCGTGGCGCATGAAGAAAAATTTCGAATTTATGTATATTTAAACCTCACTTGAAATCAGTGCGAATTTATGTATATTTGAACCTCACTTGAAAACAGTGTTTTATACGCGTGGCGCATGAAGTAAAATTTCGAGTTTAGAAAAGCCCAGAAAATTTATCTCGGGTCACTGCACAACCCTCGACAAATTTTCACGGGGCTTTCCTAAACTCGAAATTTTACTTCATGCTTAGTTTGGGAGTGGAAACACTCGTTTATAGCTTCAAAATGAACTCTTCTAAAAAAAACAAGGTGAACATTTTTCTTTTAGGTTAACATATGCATAAGCTGTAAATTTTCCGATATCCGTTGTTTTTCAAAAGAGCTTAGTTTGAAACTTTTAACGATCGTTTTCCACTCCCAAACTAAGCATGAAGTAAAATTTCGAGTTTAGAAAAGCCCCGTGCAAATTTATCGAGGGTCATACTCAAATTTTGACCGGATGTAGTCCTAGGTGTCCTACACGGAACAAGCTATAGCAGATAGCCGGGAAAAGTCTAGATCTTTTTAATTTAATTTTAAAATTTCGACCCTCTTTCAATTATGGCAGCCGAAGGGGACAGAGATAAAAATATTCCGATTTCGGCACTCCGAAGTAAAAGTTGTGCCCGACCTACTTCAATCGCATGCGCAGTGGTGTACGTCAGTGGCGTCAGTGGCTTACCGACAGGTTTTTCAAAGAGGGGCAACTTTTTTTTTAAATTATGCGATTTGAAAATTATTATTTCCCAACCTCCATATAGAAACTACGGTTAATACGAAAATCGTAACGGCGTTCCAGTGGCATACTCAGGGGGCGCACACGGAGGCTCAACTTTTTAGTTATTATAACGCAAATAATTGCCACCCCCCTTATTGTTCATTAGGTGAGACGGCCTGTTCAATTCAAAAAAATGACCAGAGGCGCATCGATCGTTTTTCTGGAGGAGGCAACTTTTTTCAAAATTTACCGATAAAACCAATTCCACTTCAGTGGCGTACCGGGAAAAGGGCAAACGGGGGCCTAACTTTTTTATTTGCAGCGCTAAAGCAAAGCGACCAAATTCTTTGTGGTTTTTTAGCAGTTGTTGAAAGAAACATTTGGAATACGTTCGTCTACAAACAGTGGCGTTTTTCTCCGGAGGGGGCTTGGAAAATCGAAAAATTTATTCCGACACCATGGTCGGTGCCTCATTGACGTCGACATTACGGCAAAAATAGTAAAAAAATCACCGGGTGCGCAGAAGTGGTCAAATCTCATGCGCAGTAAGACACCGTTGATAATTTTGAAATTATTTCTCCGTAGGCTTCATATAGATGCAAAACGGTTAAAATGTCCGTCTTGCAAAGTCAGTGGCGTAGTAATATGGCCAAGATGTCGGCTCTAACTTCGTTATTTGAAGAGATACCGCAAAAGGCCTGCGAAATCAAACCAAACGTTTGTCTTTTCCAAACAAAAGGTTTGACTTTGTCGGATCTAACGAAATTACCCCAAATAACTCCAGGAATATGTCAGTGGCGTCCCAATTATGATTTACCTAAAATTGTTTTTCTTAAAGAATAACAAATATCTAAAGATTTAAAGAAAATAAGCTGAATTTGGAATACGTATACTTGAAAGAAAAACTCCCGGTATAGTATTCAATGTACGTTTTTGAGTTTCATGAAGTGTAAAATCAGTAATTAATTAACATTGTTATATCCTTTAAAATAAACTGTAAAGAAAGGATGCAACTGTGGTAAATAATTATTGAGTATTTAGTAATATTATTTAAATTTGTACGAATGTCAAAATATAATAGATGCTCCTCCTCCATTGGAGTTACCAACTAAAAATGTCTACTATTTTATTTGTAGCTGTTATATGTTGATTCATGTAATAACACTATCTGCGTTGATTAAAATATTCACATAATTGGTATTTACATAATACGTATGTTCTATAAAAAAACCTCTAAAGCGCCATGATTTAATCTTTTTTTTATTTAAGTTGGCGACATCCTTCAGGAGTTGACATCTAACACGTCAGACATAATAAATGTAATATATAATTTTAGAGTTGTCAACCTACAATATTTTCCATAGCACTCTAGAGGTTTTTTTTCTCGAAAATGCGTTAGTTTATTCCACAGTGTCAGTTTATTTTATAGAGATTTGGAGGTTATTAATTTATTGTGCGTCCTAAAATTAAATGACCATGGTTTCTACATTTATTTATTCTTTAATTTACTTTACTTCTATATATTTGTTCCAACTGCTCTCTTTAATTTTTTCAACACAAGTTAAAGTAACGTTTTTATTGCATAACTTGAATAAAATTTGATCTATAATTTTTATGGGATTCTTTTTCTTCTTCAAATGAAAAAACAAACAGATATTGATTATCTTTTATCTATTTACTATGCTATGGCCTACTCCCATATGTCAATCAATATCCTGGTTTGGGGAAATGTTATTTAGAGTTGATTTAAATAAAGTATTTATAGCTCAAAAGAATATGATCAGGACAATGTATAATTTAAATAAAGCAGAATCATGTAAAAATTCTTTTAATTCTCTTAAAATATTATCGTTTCCAGCGATCTACACCTTCAAAATGGTTTATTACATTAAATCTAATTTAAATCATTTCGCTACTCGTAGCGAAAATCATAAATATAAACCATGACAACCTGACTTGTTAGAAATTTAAAAACACACTGCTACTTTATATAACAAATCATTTATAAATGAAGGTAAAACAGTGTATAATTCATTAGATAGTGATATTAATAATTTAGCATTAAAACACTTTAAACTTTGTTTGTATAAAACTTATTTATTTTTCGTGACTGCAGTTTCGGCAACTTTAGCTTGCCATTATCTATAAAAGTAATAAGAAACATGTTACTAAATAGGGTTGTATACTTAATTAATGACTTCAAGTTTTAACCTTTAACGTTGGCAAAATTGTACAGCTTGTACATACTATACAAAATTTGTTTTGATATTTTTTGATCTATCTATCATATACAATGTATTGTATCGTTGCATTACGTGGCATACGTGAATAAAGCTATTATTATTATTATGTCGTTAGTTTTATTTTTCTAGCACTAGTACATGTATATTTCTAAGCATTTCTTTGTAATTGATTACGTATGTCAAAAATGACATACATATATTGTTATCTTTAAAACTTCTGCAGGTTTGTTTATTTTTTAATAATCTCTGACAATATCATCAACATGTTACATTTTGTTAGTACCAACCAATTTAAATAGTATGGCTGTATTTTGACAATGTTGACTATATTTTGATTAATTTAAATCAAATTACAACTTCTTTAATTTCGTTCCCAGTCTTCAGCTTTATTTTTGTAGAATCAGGCTAAACTTTTAAATTTCATCAATCTTGCGTTTATTTGATTTATTTGATTGTGAGTTGCAAAATGAAATTTCTGTGTGTCTTTTACAAGCTATATATTTTTTGAGACTAATGGAAGAACAATTGCTAATAATGTGAAGTTAATTTACATATAAAGAATCAGATAATGCTAATAATGCACACTCAATGATGAATGAATACCTGAATGATAAACGCAAATCATGGTACTAATTGTTACATTGTACAATTAGTTTTAAACGATATTTGTCGAAAGTTTAGCACCATTAAACAGATAGCGAGTGAAATTACACCTGCGCTTTTGTTTATCGCACAACAATGGAAAGTTGTCTATTTAGCCGATTTTCTGGAGCATTAAGTCAGAAAAATGAAATAGAAGAAATATGTGTGCGGATTTGTTGACAATAGATGATTTTTGTTTCGTTTATTTTGTAATTTCCGCACAGATTTTTTAATCTAAATTTATTCATGACAAAAAGACTTGAAATTATTGTTAGTATATCCTTGTATATGTTTTGTTGACACTTTGCCCTCGAAAACTGATAAAATTGACCAACTCAATACGCTTTATAAATAGAATCTATAATATAAATACCTCGTTTCATTTAACTAGGCGAGAAATTAGAACAGATTTATCCTCATAACACCAAAAGATGCCGCATCGTCTAGCGACATGTTTAACTTCAAAAGTGAATTATGGTATCAAAATGCTATAATTTTTAGACAAATCACTTAATTAGTTACAGATAGACTCCATAGAGAGACAAATATGTCCGAATTTCTTGAATGGAATGAGCTATAATAAAAATTATTCAGGCTTTCCTAAACTTGAAATTTTACTTCATGCGCCACGTGTATAAGACACTGATTTCAAGCGAAGTTAACTCTTTCACAATATTTCAGTGCTTTCAGTGTTTAATACGCGTAGCGCATGAAGTAAAATTTCGAGTTTAGAAAAACCTGAAAATTTGGTTTGGCCGCTCCGCGCTTCGCGCTACGCGACCAACCCAAATTTTCAGGTTTTCCTAACTCGAAATTTTACTTCATGCTTAGTCTGGGAGTGGAAACACTCGTTTTAAGCTTCAAATTGAACTCTTTGAAAATAGCGAAGTAGACACACTCGTTAATTACTTAAAATTTAACTCTTTTAGAGCCTAAAAATATACAGCGTATACATCGATTTATGTATAAGAAAAAATCACTGAATAATAAGCAATGCATACACTCAAGACTCTACACTTCAATGTATTATACATAAATATTTACTTACTATCTGGCTAATGAAAACAATGATAATTTGAACACTAATCCGTAAAGATGATGCTTCACGTATAATAAATAATCAATGCATGTAGATACGTTGTAAGAACAATTATTATTATTATAAAAATTATCAATAGATATGCTATAATTCTGAAAGAACCTTTTCTAGAAGAAATAAAATCTAACAATATCCCTATTCTCTATTGTCTGTACACAACAGACATAATTTTTTATTGTTTTTTTTTTTCTTCATCTTTTCCTTACTCTCTTGTAATAAAGTGTCGGACCGAATGGACGGAGGCGACAATTCGCTTACAAGCTTAACAAATCTAATCTGTCGGGTTCTCCGGTAGAAGTATTTTTTTCCACAGGTGAAACCTCTTTCGTTATCATAATGGTTTATACCTGTTCCCGATGGTCATTTACATTTACTGACCATCACAATAGTGCTGTAGGTCTTTAAATCCAAATACCTGCTCTTTGTCAGATCGGAACACATGCCGTGCGGGGGGCGAGCTTTGGTTTGAAGAGCGACAGAGGAATTTTCAGAAATTTGTAAGGAGCTTAGCTGGAGATGATGAGTTTTTTTCCGAAAAATGTTTATTACACAACAGGTATAAATTAGAAGAGAAGAAATTATACGTGTTTTTTTAGGATTTATATGCAGATATAAATTATATTGTAGTTGATCAATTTAGGAAAAATAATAAAAATAAAAACATAAAAAAAGAATCTATGTAATTTTATTTTATAATCAACACACCTAAATATTTAATTCTTCAAGGTTGACTATAATATTGCTGATTTTCAAAACTGCAAAAAATGTTTCTTTTCTTTTTATTTTTTATGTTATGAGACTTTATAACGGTATAAAAGTGAAATTGATTGACTCTCACTGATTTTACAAGTCCTCAAAGTCAGTGCTATTCAGAAGAAATGTATTTTGAAGCCATTCAAAATATTTATCTTTTTCTTCTTCTGCTTGATTAATGGCTTTAGTTTTCTAGCTCTATTGGCCAACATCAAAATATTAAATTAATCGTTAATTTATCAACTCTGAAAATATCAAGTTATTAAATCCTTGTTTTGTGTTATTAATGAGACTTATAAAGTATTTTTAGAACTTAAAACTAAATCAGTGTTTTACACACTTGGCGCATCAAGTAAATATTTCGAGTTTAGAACAGCCTGAAAACTTTAATTTGCCGGGCGCTTTGCTTCGCCCGGCAAATCCAGATTTTCAGACTATACTAAATTCGAAATATTTACTTACATGCTTAGTTAAGAAGTAAAAATTACGTGTTACAATAATACTAAACACTTGTATAGAAACTGGTTTCTTTTAACACCTTGACTTACGATTTGAAATTACATTTAAATACATACAAGAGGCTTTTCTTTTTAATATAGTTTAACATATTTCAAAACAAATTACACCATTTCCAAAATTAATTAACATGAGATCAGTATATTTTGAACTTCAAAATGTTTCAAAGTTTTAAACGCCTGACGCGTGAAGAAAAATTTCGAGTTTAAAAAAGCCTGAAAATTTGGATTGGTCTCTCCGCTTTGCGGTGCGACCAATCCGAATTTTCAGGCTTTTCTAAACTCTAAATTTTACTTAATGTTTAAAATTTAAAGCTTCTAACGAGTGTTTCCAATCCATGATTAAGCATGAAGTAAATTTTCGAGATTAGGTTATGTATTCTAAAATAATTTCAGGTTTCATAAAAATTAAAATGATTTTTTCTATGTTAAAAAACTTGGTTTCTGGACTGAGTGGTTTAGATAACTATTTGCGATGGGGGGGATTTGACTTAGTAATGTTTCATAAATGTATTTTTCTGAAGTTCTTCAAAAACAAATATACCAAAATGGTTTTATTTTTCACTTAGATGGAAATAAAAATTAAATAAAATTATTTACCAAATAAATCGCTGACGAAGGGTTGTTTAAAAGGTTTTTTAATATACATCTCATTATTGAAACAAATTAAACGTTTAAAACAAAACACTTGTTTTAAGACATGTTTAAAACACTGTTTTGAATGGAAACATAACCTAATTTGAAGACCTTGAAAATGTTATCATATTTTGACATACTGCATATTTATTTGACATCTTTCACTCCACGTTTGACAACAATAAAAGATGAGCTGCTTTTGAACTTTAGAATAAATCAGTGTTTTATACACGTGGCGCATGAAGTAAAATTTCGAGTTTAGAAAAGCCTGAAAATTTGGTTTGGTCGCTCCGCGCTTCGCGCTACGCGACCAAACCAAATTTTCAGGCTTTTCTAAACTCGAAATTTTACTTCATGCTTAGCCTGGGAGTGGAAGACACTCGTTCGAAATTTGTATATGTTGGAAGGGATAAAAATCGCTTAACATCAAAACAACGAAAATGTCAAGAATTTGTATAAAAGTATGTAACTTTTTTGTTCGTTTTTATGTGTTTCTTTTACATATAAATTTAAATAGTTTTGTATTTTTTTTTATAAAATATAGATTTCCGTAATAAATATATTATTATTATTATTGTTATTATTAATATTCGAAAAACTATTTTCTAAACAAGATAATTTCGATTTTTATATAAGTATGTAATTTTTTATTTCACATATAATTTCAATTAGTTTTGTAGTTTCTTTATAAAATGGGTATTTTCGTAATAAATCGTTTATAAAATAGTTATTTAAACATTATTAATAATAATAAAAATAATATTTGAATAACCATTTTATAAACGAGATAAATTCAAGATGTTACTAATATTATTATATTATTATTTAACCATTTATTAAGAATTTAAGGTAAATATTTAGTTCCAATATAATACATACATTTATTATTATTATTATTATTTTTATTAAAAGAGGTTTCTATGAAATTTATATAAAATTAAACTATTTTAATAGAGATTTCTATGAAATTTGTATAAAATAAGTCTATTTCACAATAATTTGAAAATAACACGAAAATTTAATAGTGTAGTTTTAGATTTGTATATAAAGTATTTTTAATTATTATAAATACATTTTCATAAAATTTCATAAAGATCTCAGTAGAAAATTTAATTTTATACTAAAAAATAAATACAAGTTTAATTACAATATAATACAAAATAATATAATCAAAATATTATTTTATTGTTCATTTGTATAATCTATGAAAGTAAGTTTTCAATTTTTACGTATTCCGGACGATCAATATTTTCCTAACAACCGCATAAAATGTCATAAATATTCCATAAAAAATTTGAATTTTATAATATTTTTAGTTTGTGTAATCTATAAAAATTGATTTAAAAACGCACTTTTTGACATTCAAAATGAAATAACTCAAAAACTATTAAAGAAGCGTTGTTAGATTTTTGCATATTTTTTAAAAAAGCAATGTTTACTTAATATCTATACAAAATTTCATAAAGATGTTCCAAAAAATTATCAAGATATGAATCTTGGAAATTTTTATTTTCTCAAAAATAACATAAAATTGTTCTAGTTATTTACGTTCAATTATAAATTACTTGAAAATTATTAATGGGATATGTATGGATTTTTATATATTTTGAAAGAACAATGTTAACTCAATATCCACACAAAATGTTATAAAGATATTTCAAACAAAATCTTTGAAATTGTCATCATCCTAAAAATCGCATAAAATTATTCAATTTTCACGCTCAATTGGAAATTACTTAAAAAGTAGTATGGGCTATTTTTAGATTTTTGTATATTTTGAAAAATCAATGTTTACTTAATATCCACACAAAATTATATAAGCATTTCTCAAAAAATTATCAAGATATCAATCTATGAAATGTTCATTTTCTTAACACTTGCATAAAATTATTCAAATTTTACATTCAAAATATGACATAAATAACAAACAATAAAATTTCGCAAATACTATAAAACGTAATAACTTTATTTAAATTATTTCTTTTATGCTATCGTCAAATTAAATTAATTTAATTTAATTAGATGTGTCTGAGATTTCGTTTTATGTTAAAACAGTTAAACCTGATAATATAAAAACAAAGATTTAAATATATATATTAAAAAAAAAATCAAAAATGCTGAATGTTATATTTTTGGAGCTAATCAACGAAATGTTTCAAGCGTGACAACTGTCAAAAATATGACGGTTGACATTGTAAGAATAGTCGCGTTGTCAAAATATGACGTTCGGTATTGCAGGGACAGTCACGTTGTCAAAATATAACGTTTGGTTTTGTTGTCATAATATGATATTTGACATTGTAGGGACAGTCGCGTTGTCAAAATATGACGTTTGTCGTTGTGAGTAAAGTCACGTATTTCGAAATTTTATTATCTTAGGAAACTGTCACTGTCCAGTTAATAAAAATATATGAAGAGGCAGTCACGTTGTCATAGTATGACGTTTGGCGTTCTAGGGACAGTAACGTTGTCAAAATTTAAAGTTTGGCGTTGTGAGGAAAGCCACGTATTTCGAAATTTTATTATCTCATGAAACTGTCACTGTCTAGTTAATAAAAATATGTGAAGATCGAGTCAATCGCTTTATATAATTGTCAAAGTAGTCGAATTTTGACAATTAACAATTTTGTGACTTGATTTTATTTATAAATTTGAACTAAAGTTAAAAAAATAGAGCAAATGATGCATTTTAAGACTGACAGATTTTGTTTCATACGATTTCAATAAAATGTAATCAAACTTCACAAACTTCATAATATATTGATAAATACTTTATCCTCTTTTTAAAATTCATTAATTCTTTACAAATTTATTGATTTTTCTTAATATCAGTAATCTGAATTTAGTTTTTTTACGCTGTTTAAATGAAAATAAACCTTTTTTTATGAAAAAGAAATACGTGTTTGTTTAAAACAAAATAAAAACGTTTTATTGAACATCTCTCCTGCTAACAGAAAAAGAGCCTTTTATTCCTCATGGTAGTATTTTAGGGCCCTTATTATTTATATTATTCATAAATGATTTGTTCTGTGAAGTGACCAATAACAAAGGTACTGTCATAAACTACGCAGACGTTACAAATGTGGCAGTACGAGGCCATGACTTTCCAGAGCTCGAAGAAAATGCAACACGTATCTTAAGGTACTTAGAAAATTGGTTTAACGATAATAAACTCTTACTGAATAAAGATCACTCGCAATTCGTTCTATTTCACATAAATAAGAGAAGTGAAAATCCGAGCGCTTTACATATTAACAACTTAAATTATGACAACACCATCATCAAAAGTGCTCGGCATTAATCTTGACTCTGGCCTGAGGTGGAAACAACACATTGATGCTGTTTGTCTTAGGTTGAGTAGCATCTGTTACATGTTGCGGGTTCTCACTAAAAATATAGATGCAAAATTGGTAAAAACAGTGTATTTTGCTTTATATTATATATGGGGTGGCTTGTTAGAATTATATAGAGTCTTAGTTATTCAAAAACGTGCCATGCGAATTATTCTTCAATTGAAACCTAGGGAATCATGCAGAACTAAATTTTCTACTCAAAATATCTTGACAGCAACAGGGATTTATATCGATGAATGTCTTCTGTTTCTGGCAAAATATAAAGATAGATTTGGATCCCATAAAATGCTACACAATTTTAATACCCGCAATAAACAAAATATGCGATACCCGATTTTAAATCGCTCATTTACCCAAAAAGGTGTCCAATATGCTTGTTTGCGTTTTTATAATCACCTACCTAAACATATTCAGCAAGAACAGGATTATGTAACATATAAACATTTAATTTAAGATCTAATTTGTAAAATAGAACCTTACACTATTGAGGAATTCTTTAAATTTAAATTATAGAGAACACTGTTTCATGTACACTATTTTTACATTATAACCAAATGTATTTTTTTGTGTATTTGTATAAAATAAAGATTATTATTATTATTATTATTATTTCAATCTAAAATTTTTCAACACTCATGGGGGGGATTAATCCCCTAAATCCCCCCCCCCTATATCTACACCACTGCCTGGACTATATAAATTTTGAGCGAAATTTCTAACGTTTGCGACACATAAAAACCGACACTTACATATAAAAATAATTGACGTCTCTTATACGTTATTGTACGTGAATGGGTTAAACAAAATCACAAAAATCGAAAATTATTGTCAGGGTTTTTCTATTCAATTTGTTGAAACGTACAAATCCTGGTGCAACCATGATATTTATTTTACGATCAATTAGTGGGATATAAGTATTATTAACCAACACTTAATAATACAATTTAATAATTTATTAACAACAATTTCTTTCAAGGAATACGGAAAGCATGACTAACACTGACTTATATATTTCAATCCAATTATCCTCAAGTTTAATTGTTGATACGCATTTATATAGATTGAATATTTTTTGTTCCAATAAATACGTTACACATTGTTAATTAATTGGATAATTAATAGGAATGGTCAATATTTATTGCTTAGAAGGAAGAGAAATGAGGAAGAAATGCACTTATTAGGGATAATTGAGTATTACTTGACTCCATTAATATAAATGATCTTGTTAAGATATATGATATACTATGGACTGTTTTAAGTATGATTATTAAGTGCTGGTAATTAAATTTGTATTGCATGTTATAATTAAATACGAAATATATTTAATAACAAGAGATGTTGAACAAATTATAATTATAAATATGTTGCAGTTTAATTAAGATACATACTTATTTATAATAATAATATTATTCTTACTTAGTGCAAAATAAAAATGTTATATTTTTTTTTATTATTTCATAATTTACAAAATCTTTATTATATTTTTAGCGCTGTTTTCTAAACACATATTTTATTAGTAGATTATTTAAAACTATATACAGGAAATTCTTTTTTTCCACACACATCCCTAAGAATACACTTTTTTCAGGCTTTTCTAAACTCGAAATTATACTTCATGCGCCACACGCATAAGACACTGATTTAAGGTGAAGTTCAAAATACTCTGCATAAGGTTGAGCTCCCAATAATAAATAGGCATTCCAATAAAAAGATAAGATCCTCATTCGTATAGATTTGACACAATTTTATCATAATCTAACTAAATATTCTAAAGTTAAAATTATAAAATCCTATTTCAAAAATCATTTGACATGATTTTCATTATGTGCGAATATAGAAATTGAAAAAGTTGTGCTCGTTATAAATCGTAATTATATCTGGAATATTCTGCCAATCGTATATTGCAAATTAACTCAAGCGTGTTATTTTTAAAATTAACTGCTGTTGTTTAATGTATTAAACTTTCTCGGTCCAATCAATAAAAAGAATCGTAATGACTGGATACTTTTCAAGCAGAAATTCTTACTGTGAGCAGGATTTTTTGAAACATGCAATGCATAATTTTTTGTAAAATCTTTGCCATACATAAACGTTTAATCAAAAAACGGATAAATGCAGTTTGCATGCTTGATCAATATCTATATTATGTTTAAAAAGTAAATTAAAATAAAAAACATTTAATTTGTTTAGGTTTTTTTAAATGTGAAACAAATCAAGTGACTTTTATAAAATATGCATAAAATATATCTCAAATTCTATCTATATTTTATAAAAGTCACTTAATTTATTTTACAAATAAAAAAACATTAAGACTTTTTTTAATAATAATAACACTAGCCCACATGAATTTTCTAACATGAAACCCATCATGATATACATATACATATGGGTCATTTGTTTATAAATATAACCTTAAAAACTCAACTACACATCAGAATTTTCAAATATAAGCAATATTTGTTTTATCGGATTTGTCAGCATTTTACGCAATATAATGGCTATAAATGTCTATAAGAACGGATTCGCTGGCTGGAATATTGCATTGCCCAATTTTAAGCATCTTAGTATTCTAAAAAGTCACAGTGTGCTGTGAAACTTTTGTTTCATTGTGTTTATTAGCAGTATTTAAGGTTTCTTCTTGTGCTTCACAATAAATTAGAGGTTAGAAGAGTTTTTTATTATAAAGATAATTTTTTGTAGTTGTAATAATGCGCCTAGCAGTTTTTGTTTCATATGCGGACAATTTTGTTTTGTATCTCAGCAAAGGCCTATCAGAAATAATGTAAATTTAGCGTACCATAAATATTTTGGTTATAAAGTAGTTTCTCTACCAGGAAGGAGAATGGCCACAAAAAAAACCAATGTATCAATTATATTCATTTATTTTACATTGTCGTACAACACAACAAAAAAACTGTGGGTGATTGGGGCATAAATAGCCATTTTAATCCATGTTACAGAAAAAAATTGTCGGCTAGTGTATTTCTTAATTTTTTCGATATTTTCTTTCTTTTCATTTTGTTTGTTTTTTGTATCCTATATTATGTTTTATATTCTATAAGGGTGATTTCAGTAAAATAAATATATTAAAGTTATTATTAAAATATCTAATCATGTTTCGCCAGTTAAATATGTGAAAGATATATTCATGATTAGCTTTTATGAAAGGCTTTGTAAAATATCTCTCATTGTATAAAAAATATTTATTAATTCCTGTTTGGTATTCGAATTTATTTTTAATGTTGATAGTGATTACGTTATTCAACAATTACGACATTGTTAAACGGTGATAATTATTTTCATTCAGACTCTCGTGCCGGCTAGCAAACAAGCTTACTTTATAATTACAAGAAAGTTCATTATCTCGCGAGTTAATTACTTGGCTTAAATAAATATTTTCCTAATAATAATTTAATATGAAGGTATCACAGTTATAAGTGATAGTTACAATAAAATTAACAGGAAGTATACTTGACTTAACACGTAGAAACATAATTACATATTCTCGAAATATTATGAAAATAATTCAAGAAATAATAATAGTAATCTGTGTTCAAAGAATCTAATCTCATGATACCAAATTATATCCAATAGAAAAAGCAATTTTTAATTTTTTAAATAAAATCAAAATAATTTTACTTTAGATTGCTTATATTTAGAAAGATATGATAAATTATTAAGTGGTCAAGGAAGACGTATTTTACTTAGAGCCCCAATCAAAATAAACAAACTATATCTAAATGAAAACACTTCTTGTTCCTTACTTCACTTTTATTTTTATTCGTTAGATGTACTTTCTAAGCACTCATTATCAATAACTAGTTAATTATTGATAATGAGTGCTTAGCACTCGAAATGTACATCTAACAAATAAAATAAAAATGAAGTAAGGAACAAAAAGTGTTTTCATTGTGATTAAATACTCTACATAACTCAAATAAACAATTAGTGAAAACGTGTCTCATTAAATCCAATGGAACTTTGCAAGTTCATGTGTGAAGGACTCGTAATTTTAAAAATTCTGTTTGTTTAGATTAATGCAAACCAATTTTGACTTGCAAAAGACTTTTTTGTGGTAGTATTTTTGTCTTGTTCTCCAATTATTTCGGACCATTTTTGCATAATTTCTTTCGCAATACCTTACACTATTTTAACATAATTGAAATACCTTTCGTAGATGCGGAATTTTTAAAGATTTAAAAAAATGTCTGATTTGGAGATTTTTTTCTCCACGCAGCATTGCATTCTTAATATTTTAAAGCCGAATCATAATTGTATTTAATTTTCGTAAACTGAACCATATCTATAAAATTACAATTAGGCTCTAGAATGTTTTGTTTTATAATTAGAAAAATATTTAAAGCGATAAATAGAACAAATAATATCAATTTTATGTCTTGCAATACCTAATCAATAAGTGGGTATTTCATAAATAAGTTATAGATACAGAACAATCTATTGCCGTAAACTGTAACAAGAGCAAAGAAGAGTGAACAAAAATGCCAGCAATTTTTTTTTTTTTTTATTATAAGTTTATATTATAATATCTGGTAAGAAAATATTTAAATAAAAACAGCTACAATTATTTTTATAAATATTTATTAATGGTGGTCAATTTTACTTTGCATAATACAAAATGTTGATCGTAAATAAATAAATTAATCGTAAGCACTTGTAGTACTTACTTTTTACAGAATGTTTACCTTAATGTGTGATTTTAAAAAGGTAATTATGAATCATCCATAAGTAATTGTAGTTTTTTTTTTACTAAATATTTAACTTCAAAAACTTTCTCTGAAAACATAATTTTGAAGCCTTCGATTTGAAACTACTATTTCTGGATTAGCAATTTTTAAACGTCTGAAATAAAGATCGTTGATATTTAGAATGAAAAATCGAGACATTCTCGAGATTAAAACTATAAACTTTTCTAAACAGCTGCAACTGATAGAACTAGATTTTCTATTCCAAATAATATCTGTGGCGTTAAAGAGTAGACAAATCCCAAAAAATGCTTTATTTAAACCGTTCTTAAATCGTAAACAATTGAAGGGGTCCGCCGAATAACGTTGTAAGCGCCAACTTTTGCGAAATAATGTTTTACGGAATATCGGAATAATCTACTAAATTTTCCTTTCATTTCTAGGGTTTAAATGGCAAACACGTATTAGTTAAAGTCAATAATACTGTCAAAAATTCGATTTATATATGAAAAATATTTTTTTTTTCAAATTCTGAAAAATTATGTTACGTCGCTTACGACATTACACGATTTGAGAAATCTATTTCTAGATTCGTAGGATACAATATTACTAATATTCAATTTTCTAAAACGAAGATCTTAGGACAAGGAAAGCAATTCTTAAGCAAACGTTTTTCTATAGAGTTGTCATTATGTAGACAAGGCTTCTTTTACTCAAATAATGCCAATAAAGTGTTTTCTTTGTTATTAGAGAAAAAGGTTCCAAATTGCAACAATATATAAATTTAAAAAAAGTAAGTAGTAGATGTTAGAAATGTATTTCTCGATTGGTTGTCTACAATAAGTTATAAGTATATTATAGACAAAGAATGGAGAAATAGTTTTTTCTACATCGACTGCTTAATCTTTTGATATTAATGTTTGGGATTTTTTTAAAATTTATTAGTAGTGTTAACATATTAGAAGCAATTAAGAAGTCAATTAAGCTTACAAGATAAATATTAAGTAACTAGTGATAATAACATAATAAAGCCTCAGAATGTGTGTATGCGTGTATAAAGAAATCAATCCTTCAACATACAAAACGAAAGCTTTTCGATAGAGTTGACATTTTATAGAGTTGTGCTTTCCCAATTAAACAATTTTATTTTTATTTTTTATTTTTACTTTTGGGTTTTACGTCATCTATTTCCGCTGCTAAGGCCAATCATGACGCCAGAGATTAGGTCTACAGCTATCCGGGAATTTTGCCGAACCCGGAGGGAGTTCCAACCCACCGGTATGGATCTTTAACGTGCTCGCAACATCCAGGCAGTACACGGGTCATACATGCATTTAACGTCATATCCGAGAAGACGGAGTGTTTGGTATTTTTATCCTAACCTATATAAATGCAGACAACTTGTTAGGCCTGTATTTGAACCCCGGTCCGTGGCGTGGCAGTACAACACTCTAACCACTACACCACCAAGCTGCAGAATTAAACAATTATCGTTGTAATGAAGAAGTTTTTTCTCTAATACTGCAAGAATTAATTTTTGTAGAAAGGTCTTATTTTAGGTTTAGGTCTAAGACATTTTTTAATCAAAAATGTTTTTGAAGAATTTATAATCATTCTATAGATCATTGTGTCATTGGATCGTTTTCTTACGCATCAACGCCTTAAGAAAGTTAGAATTTGTCCGATTTTCAAATCCGGTAGCAAAATGAATGTTGAAGACTATCGACCAAATTCAATACTCTGCAATTTTTTTAAAGTCTTTGAAAGTATCGTAAGCAGTATGGATTTTTGTTTCGGAGGTCAACTGCTTATAATCTGTTTAATATTTCACAGATTCTATCCACAAACTTAAATGACAGCTATCAAATAGATGTGGCATATACTTATATGTCAAAAGCATTTGACCGTATAAATCATCAGGTTTTGATAAATAAGTTGAAAACATTCAATATCAATGATAACATAACAAGAGATATTGATACGTACTTGTCTGGTCGGGTGCAAGTGGTAGAATATGAAGGTGTACAATCTTTCAGCTTTGTTGCCACGTCTGTGGTTCCACAGGGATCAAATCTTGAACCGTTGCTATTTTCACTTTTTATAAACGACGTCTACGACACAATCAGATCTTCATACCTTCTATATGCTGATGCTTTAAAGATTTTCAGAAAAATAGAAAACAAAATTAACTGTGGTATCCTTCAGAATGATTTAAATAATATTTGTGACTGGTGTGATATGAATGGTTTATCATTAAATACTAATCAGTGTAGTGTAATACATCTGTAGTAAATTGGACTATTGCAGTTTCATAAATACATTAGACTATTAGAGAGCGTTCAGCGCAAATTTTTAAAATATCTATATTTTATCAAACATAAATCGTAGCCAGACAGAACAATTAGCTATTCCAGTTTACTCCTAGAATTCAGCACAATTACCATAAATGATAGGTATAGGCTGTATCTGTACAAACTAGTTAACAACATCATTGATGATACCACTGCCATTGACTTACTTAACTTTCATGTACCTTGGTTAGCAAGTAGATCTTGCAGCATCTTTTCTTACAATACTTCTAATTCACTTCATCATAATAATTCTCCACTATACAAGCTATACAAATTATACCATAGTGTGCAATATAATGCAGATATATTTGGTGATTCTTTCAGTTATTCCTTAGTCAAATTAACCAATGCCTTAATTTGTAATTGGGTGCAAGTGCTTATTTATAGTACTCTTTTTTTTTCTATTTTATGTTTACCTTAAATTTTAACATTGTTATTTGTATACTTAAGTTACGATGTTACCCTGTCACTGAATTGTGTATCTGTTGGGTAATAAAGTATAATTATTATTTGAATAAGAAAAGGTAATTCTATAAATTAAAACTTTATAGAAAATTTATTTTTCATGATTAAAAACAAAAAAACCTAAAATGTAACCAATATACGAAAAATGTATATTGGTTACATTTTACGTTGTTTTTTTAAATCATGAAAAATAACTTTTCTATAAAGTTTTCAAATTTCACATATTGTAAGTTTTTTGACTAAAACCTTTAAAACCGTAAGGATTTTTTTAAATTAATACAAATCTCCATTGATTATCCTTTAATTTAGAATTAATGAATTTTATATCTTGAATTGAGGAATAATCAATCGAGATTTTTATTACTTTATTAAAATCCTTACGGTTTTAAAGGTTTTAGTCAAATCTTAAAATGTTGGCGCAGTTTTCATGTATTTCTTAAATTTTTTAATTTTTAAAATGTTAATGGTTTTCGATAATTTCTTGAATCGTGTTAATTTTAAAAAAATGTTGATAATAAATGTGAATTTCCAAGATTATAAATTTGCTAAATTTTCGTTCATGAGTTTCCAATTGTAACAGTTTTTCTGAGTTTCCGATAATTTAAAAAAATATTGACGATTTTCGTACAATTCAAAGATTTATTAAGTTAGTTTTCAAAAAATCGTGATTTATTTTCAAGATTTTCATTAATTGTAAAAATCTCAGCGCTTTCCATGAATTTACAAGATTCCCGTTCAAAATGTTGAGTCCTTTTGTAAATTTTCAAGTTTGTCGTTAATTTTAATTTAATACTCATGACGTTTTTTACGTGAATTTCTCAAATTTCTGTTAATTTTCAAAATATTCATGCTAACTTTCAAATTCTTGACAGTTTTTATGAAATTCAATAACTTTTGTTAATTTTAAAAAACCTGACTATACACGTTTGTTTTTATTTTTCGCGAATTTCCAAGATTTCGGTTGATGTTCAAACTCTAAGATTATTACCGAATTTTTCGTGAATTTCTAAAATTTCTGTTAATTTTCAGAATATCGATGCTTTCGTTAACTTTCAAATTCTTAACAGTTTTCATGAACTTCCTAAACTTTTTTTAATTTTAAAAATCCTGACGACTTACGTTTATTTTTATTTTCCACGAATTTCCAAGATTTCCGTTGATTTTCAAACTAGCGATGTTTTTTAGATTATTAACGATTATTTTAGATTTTAGAAAAAGGAGGTTTTTTAATTTTACATTTTTGAAAATTTTTATTTATTTCTTTATATTCATTACTTTACGACTTGCTCAATATTACATTTTTCGTATTTTGTATAAAATTGAAAAAGACAAAATAAGTTATTGATAATTCTGGAACGAGTGCCTTCCACTCCCAGACTAAGCATGAAGTAAAATTTTGAGTTGAGAAAAGCTCGAATTTCGAGCTTTTCTCAACTCGAAATTTTACTTCATGCGCCACGCGCATAGAAACACTGATTTAATGTGAAGTTAAAAATATACTGCCTATTGTGTAAAAAATAACCACAGTTGCTGAGAATTCTTCATACTTCAGAATTTTAGTATTTTTTAACATTTGTTATACATTTTTAAACTTCACAATTTTTCAGTGTATTATAAGAGTGGATCATGAGATAAAATTTCGAGTTTAGAAAAGCCTGAAAATTTGGTTTGGTCGCTTCGCTACGCAACGAAAACACATTTTTAAGGTTATTTAAACTCCAAATTATATTTCATGCTTAATTAGGGAGTGGAAACACTTGTTAGAAGTTTCAAACTAAACGCTTTTTTTAAAACAACAAAAGCCTGAAAATTTATATAGTTCACATCGGGATATGTACATAATACTTGAAAAAATTTCCTATGTGTCAAATAATTATTCTGAAGTTATTTCCTTCTAATAATTTATTTAATTGTAGTATAGATAATTTAAAAGTAGGAATAAATTATTTGAATAACTTTAACCTAATTATTTTAAGCCAGAGAAATGTTTGTATATCTTTTGAATATATTACAGGGAGTTTTTTTTTTAAGTATACATGTCCCAATTACAGCGTATATACTTAAATCTTCCGATATGCGTAGTTTATTAAAAGAGTTCAATTTGAAGCTTTAAATGAGTGTTTTCCACTCCCAGGCTAAGCATGAAGTAAAATTTCGAGTTTAGAAAAGCCCAGTGAAAATTTGACTCGGGTCGCGCAGCGACCCAAGGCAAATTTTCTAGGCTTTTCTAAACTCGAAATTTTACTTCATGCGTCACGCGTATACAACGCTAAAATATTGTGAAATTTATGTATATTTAAACTTCACTTGAAATCAGTGTTTTATACGCGTGGCGCTTGAAGTAAAATTTCGAGTTTAGAAAAGCCCCGTGAAAATTTGACTCGGGTCGCGAAGCGACCCGAGACAAATTTTCTCGGCTTTTCTAAACTCGAAGTTTTACTTCATGCGCCACGCGTATACAACGCTAAAATATTGTGAAATTTATGTATATTTAAACTTCACTTTAAATCAGTGATTTATACGCGTGACGCATGAAGTAAATTTTCGAGTTTGAAAAGCATAAATTTTCACGGGGCTTTTATAAACTCAAAATTTTACTCCATGCTTAGCCTGGGAGTGGAAAACACTCATTTAAAGCTTCAAATTGAACTCTTTTAAAAAGCAACGAATATCGGATAATTTAGAGTGCATGCATATGTATACTTAAAAGACAAATTCCCTGTTTGTAAGTATGCGTATATGAATAGTTTATGTTTATGAATTAAAATTAAAAAAAATTACCTTGCAATCCAATAAACGAAAAATAATTCCAAAATAAAGAACAGAATCACTTCACACTCGAAACGTAATCAAAGCCTAAAACACGCCGTGTATTTCGTAAAGAGAGATAATCCCCGAATTAAATTCGTTTTCATACAAAATAAACAAAAATAATTTCAATATCGCGCACCAAATAGTAAAAAAAATGCAAACTTCCGCGTCCGCTTGTCGGTCGGAAAGTAAGCGGTGTCCGCGTTTGAGTTTGCGTTCGCGTCCGCGTGCAAAGTGCAAGACCACACGACTAAACAGCACTATACAAGAAGTAGTTTGCGGCGATGCCCGACCGACACTGACCGCCTCTCTCGGTACTGCCTAGATCGGTAGACGATGATAGTAGGTACTTTTAGTAGTAGGTGGTGTAAAGCGCGGAAGGTGCACCGTTTTCTGTTATGGCTTGTGCTGGTATGAAACACGAAACACTTTCAGTGCCCCACTTGGAGCACTTTAAACATCCTTCCTCATTAATACTGTAACCACTCATTTAGAAGATCCTATTGTAATATGTATAATATGCGTGCGGTATCTATTATTCAACTTATATCTTGGTGAAAAAGAACTATACCAATATTTGCCCCCTATAGAAACTACATCAAACGCTTTTTCATTGAAGATAGATATGAATCGGTTTTACTCAGAGAGCAGAGCTTGTCTTTTGGCAGCTTAAAAAAAGTCAAGAAAGAAACAAATGTTTTATTTGTAAATAATAAGAATAAATACACAATAAAATACACAATAAAAATTACCTTTGTACCTTTATAAAAGTAAAGGTACACATTGTTAGCAGTAAACTTTGCATGAAATCAGTGTTTTATACGCCTGGCGCATAAAGTTAAATTTTGAGTTTAGGCAAGCCAGAAAACTTGGATTTTACGCGCGCGACTCGCTTCGCTCACACGCCGTCAAATCCAAATTTCAGGCAGAACTGTTCCGAGTACGAGTAAAATGTACTTGAATACTGAATACAAGTAGTCTACGAAATATGTACTCGAGTTCTAAGTACAAGTACCTAACAAAAAGTACTCAAGTACTTATTTGAGCATAAAGTACCGAGTACATCGAGTGACTAAAGAATGTGATGACAATAAATGAATACATTAAAATACAATCTTACAGTTTCGTGGTAATTTAGATTAACCTAACTTAATTTCACAATTTGGAAATGTTGGGTTAGGTTAGTTGTCAAGTTGGGATGTTAGATTAGGATTAGGTTAGCATTGTGAAATTAGGTTAGATAGCAAGTAAGGTAACGGCGCGTGGGTCAGGATGAAAATGAGTGAAATGATTGAATGAATGAATTTTCATTCATTTAATCATTTCACTTATTTTCATCCTGATCTATGCGCCGTTACCATACTTGGTATAAAAATTTAAAGGTCGTTACTTATCTATTTATGATATATTAGGTTAGATGACAGATTTTTTATGTTGGGTTAGAGGACACATTATTAGAATCTATCTAATTTGATAAAGTTGAGTTAGGTTTGCTTTCAAGTTGTAAAGCTGGGCTAGGTTAGATGACAAATCATATGGCTAGGGTTACTTACTTAGATTAACGTAACTTAATTTTACAATTTGTAAATATTGGGTTAGGTTAGATTAGGTAAGATTTGCCATCTTACCTAATCTAACATCCCAACTTGACATCTAACCTGACCCAATATTTCCATCGTAAAGTTAGGTTAGAGTACACATTGTGAAATTAGGTTAGAGAACAACGTTAGGTTAGAGTACAAATTGTTAATTTCTATCTAATTTGGTAAAGTTGAATTAGGTTAGCTGTCAAGTTGTAAAGCTAAGTTAAGTTACATAGCAAATCATAAGGTTGGGTTAGTTGATCATTATGATAAGATGTTGTTCAACCTATTCCCTGTTGCCGGTCTTCGAAAACTTAAACATAATTTCTAAAAAAAGTTTCTACAATCTATTTACTACTTTCGATATTTAAAAGTTGGAGTTTAACCAAATTAAAAAATATTTATGTTGTATACCGAGTGCCCAGATTTTGTAGGGACAACATATGCAATTTCTGTATTTGATGAGATAGAGAGATGACCAAATTAGCAAAAACGTACAGGTTCGAAAGCTAATTAAGAATCTACCCCCAAATCCCACTTATCATGGCCCACTTGTTCAAAATTTAAACAATCTTCCACTGAGATGCGGCTTGAACCAATTTGCATGGCAATTTAAATACTTCCATTGGCACTCAATAAAACCTAATAAAATAAAATACAAACTAATGCCATGACTCGCTTCGCTGGCGCGCCCTGTCAAATCCAAATTTTCAGGCTTTTCTAAACTCGAAGTTTTAGAAACAAAATAAATCACTAATAATTGACATTTGGTAAGATTTTGTGTGGATAAGATTCTCACGCGGGCTGAATTACAAACTTTTCCTATTGTTACAATAAATAAATTTGACTGACGAAAATATAAAAAAAATATTATACCGGCGAAAAAATGTACGAAAACGTCATAACTGTCAAAATATTTATTAAATATAAAAAAAATATTATACCGGCGAAAACATTTACGAAAACGCCATAACTGTCAAAATGATTGAAGTATTAATAATTGATATTATCATCGTCGGCATTAATTTACATTTTGTCGTAATTAATAATTTCTGGAAGAAACTTTGTAGTTTCTTAAAAATAGTCATGATGTCAAAACAATTGTAACTGCACTAAACAAATAAACTGCCATAATTGTGAAAACCTGGAAAAATATCACAAAGCAAAATATCATTTTTCTAAATATATTTCGACAAGTTTATCAGTAATTTTGATTCAAAATTAATTTTCATTGAAAAAATCATTGACATCATAAACAATTTAATAATCGTGAAAAATCAACATATGATCAAAAAACTTTATATATTATTAATACAATATTATCGTAAAAACTCCATAATATTAGAAAAAATTGTAATTGTCAAAAACTGTCCAAAACTATCATAACTGTCATACAATCATTCTTTTTTTAATATTATCTTTTTTATTATAATTATTTATTTATCTTCTTATTACCTTAATTACAATTGTAGAGATTACTCAAAAATTAATCGTGAAGAAATTACTCATAATATTGATGGAATTAATAAAATGTCTAGTATAGTTAAACATTTTTATCAAATTTTAAACAGAGCAATATGAACAAACTCCATATCTTGATAGCTTGAAAATAAATATAAAATTAAATTAACAGATAGATGTAACTTTATTGAGAGCCATTTGACTGTCTATATCTTGACAATATTGACTCTTTTCCAGAATATTGTTAATTTTCACAACAAACTGTCAAATTTTACTGATTACGGTAATGTAAAGGAATGTAACGTAAAAAAATTGATAAACTCTTTGTTTTTATTGTTTATCTTAGACCACTTTTATAATTACCGGCACAATAAAAAAATTGTCATATTTATAGATGCAAGTTTTTCTCATTTTGGTAATCAGTTTAAAGGTCCTAATGTCTTTAATAAATTATCTTAGCAACAGAGATTATACATAAACAATTTTTCAGATACCGACAATTCGGTAAATTTGTGAATTAAAACTAGATATTAAAACTAGACATGGAAAATTAATACAGCCCATGACTTACCTTTAACCAGGGTTTTCACTTCTTCAATTAGCATGAAGTTAAATTTCTAGTTTAGAAAATCCTGAACATTTGTGGGTAGGGTGTTGCAGGCGTTCTTTAACTGTCAGCAGCGTGTAGCGTCATATACGTAAAGTTTTGAGACAGTCAATTTTCATGATTTAAAAAATCCTGATTTATAACAGACTTGAATGATTTTTTTTTTATTCTTACTGGTTTATTTTGAAATAATTTCGAATTACCTATGTAATCTGGTAATTCGAAATTATTTCAAAATAAAACAGTAAGAATAAAACAAAATCATGAAGTGCTTCCCTATTTACAACATATCAAAAATCTAAAATAAACTAATTTCAAGTACGCTCTTGACAAACAATTTAAATAAATTCAAACTTTTCTTGCACACGAATACAAACGTAATACCGTGCGATCGTTTAAATTATGAGTTAGAGTAGGCGGCACTTTTTTTGTGCGGTTGCCCAGAATGCTAATTGATTGCTGGGATAAGTTTGAGGTTATGGTAAACTATGTGTTAACGGTCAGTAGTGCCAATCTAATTTAAAATTCAAAGCCTACTCTAAATCATGTTTTAAATAATCGCACGTTACAAAACTGCACATTAGCCTCTAATTATATGTGATTAGTGAAGTATATGAGAGGATCCTTCTTCACTTGATTTCTGTGCTTATTTCAAACATTTACCACATAATTGCCGTTTTCTCGACCCGAAATGTTTATGAATTATCCAACGGAAAGTCGAAAGGATATTGCGCAATGCCGTTATCATTAAGGCTGTATAATTGATAATTCGCAATATTGCTCACTGAGTTTCTAACGGGTAAATGCTCGAAAGTTCGAATATATTTTGATTTAAATTTGAGCATTTTTCAGTTGCGTAATTAGACAAGATTTCGAAATGATTAGTGCAATAGATGTGTAATTTTAAATTGTGGTTTAACATCGTTTTGTGAATTTCTCCTAGTTATGTAAAAAATTGTGCATAGAGCTTAATTTACATCAAATAGTTTAATTCACTAAAACGCAGGTTTTTTACACATACAGTAAATTATTCTTTTATACATATCCCGATATCTACGCCGATGTCTACGCTGTACATTTTCAGGCATTCGTTGTCTTTTAAACTCCTTTATTAGGCATGAAGAAACATTTTCAGGCTTTTCCAAACATGAAATTTTACTTCATGCTTAATAAAGAAATGGAAAGAAACACTTGTTAGAAGCTTCAAATTATATATTTAATAGGCATATTCCTTGTATACCGAGAAAATCATGAAAGTTGGTTATTCTCTTTTTTTAAAATTGTATTTAAACAGTCTAACGAAGCGCAAAAACTATATTGTTTTTTCGCACACACTTATTTAATTTGTTTGGATGCCACGTTACATTCACACAACATCCATGGACCCGGATGGAATCATTTATTAATCATAAATGATTTCACTGGGCGGGACTCGAACCCGCGACCTCTGGATTTGTAGGCAGGGTCTCTACCCACTCGGCCATCGCGGCCTTAACTATATTGTTAATTTAAAAGTAAAAGTCACTAAGTACATTGGAAATGAACAGCACTAAATAAAGTTTCCCTTTTAATCAAGATATCAAATTTAAATGACATTATAATACACACGTTCGAAGGTTTAATTATACAAATCATTAAGCAGTTTAAATTTACTAAGTAAAACTGTCGTTATTGGTATAAGTAAAGTTACTAAACTCTGTTTTTTTTAATATGACCAAACTTAGGGTGTATTTACTTCGAACAGTTGCAGTCCTGCTGTAACAGTAGGGTATTTTAACATCAAATTATTAAATGATTATCAATGTAACAAATAAATCATAATTTGTCAAATAAATTGTAACGGTGCAGAGTTTCAAAAAAGAGAACGCTGCAAATTGCAACTTTACAACATCTACAGGGATTTTTTCTTTTAAGTATACTTTCATATATTCCATATAAATATTTGTAAAATTATTGAATTTTGTGTTTAAAACTAAGCAGTATATTTTGAACTTTACTTTAAATCAGTGTTTGTACGCGTGGCGCATAAAGTAAAATTTCGAGTTTAGAAAAGCCTAACTTGGCTTAGTCGCTTCGCTACGCTACGCGACCAAGCCAAATTTTCAGGCTTTTTTAAACTCTAAATTTTACTTAATGCTTAATCTGGGATTGGAAACACTCGTTAGAGTATTCAAATTATAAGTTTTTAATAAGATCTCGAATGTCTGAAAATTCACATTAAAAAATCAAATGTATACCTAAAAGAGAAATTCCCTGTATTTGGTTTTCAAAATTTGAACATATGAATGGGCAGATAATGAAGAAGGCATATTTCTGAGCAAGGAGCATTTACCTGGTCGTCAGAGAGACTTTATCAAATTGGTAGTAGATACAAATAATTTGAGGTGGGCTTAGGTACATTTGTAATCTTAATTTTTGTTAAATGAATTATCTGTTTTATGAGTAAATTAAATTATCATATTACTGTCAGATTTCCTATCACATAACCTACAAATTAAAAGTTGATTTGCAACATAACATGTGATTAATCTTGTCCTAACCTAAAACACACAACCTGCATCACACTAATAACTTCTTGAAATGCTAGATTTTATTGGTCATATTAAGAAAAAAGCAGATTATATGTACCATCGGTGGAAACAAAATGTTGGGACAAGTAAAAATTGTTTAGTGTGTGTCAAAGTTTGGACCTTTTTTTCCTCTTATTTAAATATTTTTATTGTCACTCCACCTTTCTTTAAAAACCCTGACTTAATCAGGCTAAATTTGGTTATGTTTGACATTACCCAATTTTCGATTTGTCCTAACAGTTTATGTTCACCTACGGTACCATCAGCGGAAATCAAATGTTGGGACGTACACATTTTTTAGTGTCTGTCAAAGTGTGTCATTTGATGTGTCAAAAATAAAAATCCCTTTCTTTTAGTAGTGTTTGGATTACACATATTATAACCTTGCTTTTAAAAATCTGACTCAACCGTTATAAATTTGGTGATATTTGACATCCAATTTTCGGAACTTAGTGACTTTTACCATTATTGTTATTTTTTCAACCGCAGAGTTTTGCATAACTGTTTAAGAAATGAAAATCACGAGTTCATGACTAATTATATTTTATTCTTTTATACTTCATAATTGTCGCAAACATAATTTGTATTTCCATTTCACGTACGCTTCTGATGAAATAAATTCTTATATAAACAAATTCTTGTAATTCAACAATTTCTTTCGATGTCATTCTTTCAAGTCATGATTTACTGGAATCTATATTATATCTAACACTTACACCTATTGCATTTTAAGTATATAATAATGCTACAATTTTCCGCGGATTATTAATTCATAACGTTTGCTGAATTGAGAAATTTCCTAGTTCTAGTATAGTCAGTATGTGTATTGTGCAACGATTTTCTTCATTTTTCACACTTGTTTACTGTGTCATGTAATCATTCTCAATTGATATGATTTCACACTTTCTCTCTTAATGCAACATTGTTCCTTGCTCCTATTTGCACATCGTCCGATTTAAAGGTCTAATTTCAATATTTGCTTCATTTGATATTGTTTTTTTACTTAAATTAAATTAAATTAAGACATTTTACGACTAGACTACATATTGCTTGAAATGTTGCCTAGTAATGTTGAATAAAAAGTAAAAAGACTAAATTAAGACATTTTTACGACTAGATTACTTATTGCTTAAAATGTTGCCTCGTAATGTTGAATGGAGTGTAAAAAGCCATTTTCGCCAAAAATTATTCATAATATTTCGCAGAGTTTAAAACTTAATTAGGTTTATTTTAATATAAAATAGTAATCAATAGATACATTTTAGTTCTTTGATACATTTATAATTATTGAGAGATACTGCTTCATTTAAATAAGCGGACATCTGGATAGATATTTTAATATCTAAGAAGTTTATGGTACGATTCACGAGAGGTGTCCCATGGTTTCCTTGATTTGTAGTGGTTTCTGCACCAATACATGTAATACGAAAATACTTTGATGTCATTAAATTACGTGTGTGAAAAGAGACAGAATACTTCATAATATGTCTGCTATGGTTTTTAAATGGAACATACGAACATACGACGTATGTTCCGGTATGCAGCTATAAAATTTTTGAGGTTAAACGTCATATTTTGACAATGTCTTCGTAAAACTAAATCTGAAAAAAACCAGCCACAAATTATTTTAATTAATGTGCACAGTCGATTTAAATGTGAGTTTAAGTGTTATAATTCAAATTTCTACATCTACTGAATGGTTTAGGTATTTACAGAAATAAATAATGCATTTATGTTGATTTTGTATAAACTCAAATGAAAATGTTAGTTGAATCGAATGCGCATTCAGTAGATTTAGCAAATAGTCAACGGATTAATCTGTTAATACAGTGAATTTTCCTTTTAAGTACACATACAGAGAACTTTCTATTAGGTATACATATGCATACGCTTTTTTAAAGAGTTCAATTTGAAGCTTAAAACGAGTGTTTTCCACTCCCAGACTAAGCATGAAGTAAAATTTTGAGTTTAGAAAAGCCTGAAAATTTGGTTTGGTCGCGTAGCGCGAAGCGCTACGCGGATAAACCAAATTTTCAGGCTTTCCTAAACTCGAAATTTTACTTCATGCGCCACGGGTATTAAACACTGAAAGCACTGAAATATTGTGAACGAGGAAAATTCGCTTAAAATTAGTGTCTTATACGCGTGGCGCATGAAGTAAAATTTTGAGTTTAGAAAAGTCTAAAAATTTGGTTTAGTCGCTTCGCGCTACGCGACCAAACCAAATTTTCAGGCTATTCTAAACTCGAAAGTTTACTTCATGCTTAACCTGTGAGTGGATAACACTCGTTTAAACTTCAAATTGACCTCTTTTAAGAAAATTACGAATATTTAAAAATCTACAACACGTAATTGGGATATATGTACTCAAAAGAAAAAATGCACAAGAAATTATGATTTAAAGCTTTTCTAAAATAAAAGAACACTAATATACTCGCGACCTATACAGTAAGACATTGTCATGTAACGTCAAAATTAGACACAACTAAAAATATCGTTGTAGGTACAACTGTCGACATACTCTCTAAAAAATTTTAACCACACATTCCACATCAATGAGTCATAGAACACCTCTCCCGAATTCCGCTATAACTGTGTAAGTAATTAAGTAATTAACCCAAATATAATGACATCTCGAATTACTTTTCATAAGTTAAACAAGTCGCTTTTAAGAAGTTTTATATATTCCAATTTCTCGCCTAGCTAAATGAAATGAGGTCTATTAAAAGTGCGATCCGCTTTTCAATCGACAAATCGTGTGTCTTATAAAGACTAAACCAATGTAAATTGACTGATGTTGTTTAAGTAAGAGAAAATATTTGCAGATTGCAAAAAAAATCGCACTTTTATTATTATTATTATTTTATGAAAATAATTATCCATTATTTCATGAAATATTCTACAATCCTGGCAATGTTTGTTAATTCATATGTAATCTCGACAAAACAGGATATAAGGTATATTAATAAGTTTTCAAAGTTCTGGATAAAACTATATTTTGCACTTCCTTTTTGAGATTCATCCAAGTACATATTAAAGTACCCCATTGAATGTATTAAAGAAGGACATCCCTTCTCTCGATTAATTAAAACAATAGAGTATAGAGGGTTACGGTGGATAATATTCTATGCTGGTACTTAGAATTTCCTGAGGGTGGTCTGAAGTAAGCCACACACGTTGCACCCACCTTCTTTCTAAATCGAACATAAATCAGCAAATCCTTTCATGAGTCTACACAATTAAATTATGCAGATCCAAACTAACATCCTACATAATTAAAAATGTGACAAATGACAAAATGTTATCATCAGTGTGCTTAACGAAGAAATCGATAATTAACAGTTAAGGAATTGATTGGAGAAGTAAATGCAAGTTTAATTTGTTAAGTTACTACTGTATAAAATCTTGGATGGATGTAAATATGAAATATTTTTATGACTGCTAACCAAAATTGCATCTTTTGAAATTTATCAGATTATACTTTGAAAGTTTAGGTTCAATTTTGCATGTCAAAAAACGACAAAAAATACATAAAGACGATTAACTCATTTGGCCCTGGAATTTTTCAGGCTTTTCTAAACTCGAAATTTTACTTTATGCGCCCCGCGTACTAAACACTGATGTGATGTAATATTGAGAATGCACGTTTTTAGCATACTGCTTTAATACAATATTTTGGACTTTTGAACACCTAAAATCAGTGATTTATACGCGTGGTGCATGAAGTAAAATTTCGAGTTTAGAAAACCCTGAAAATTTGGTTTAGTCGCGTAGCGCTACGCGACCAAACGAAATTTTCAGGGTTTTCTAAACTCGAAATTGTACTTCATGCTTAATCTGGGAGTGGAAAACACTCGCGGAGCGACCAATTCATAAAGATGTTTTTAATTTGTAAGAAACATAATATTAAAATTGTTTTTAGACTATTTTGTAAAACAGAAAACCACATTTTTAATAACAAAACAAAACAATGTAATTTTAGCAAATCCGGTATTTATAAGCTTGTTTGTGCCGATTGTGATGGAATATACATAGGTCAATCTGGTCGTAATTTTAGCACTCGGCTCAAAGAACATCAGCGATCTTTTCGGTTAAATCATTCAGAAAAATCAAATTTCGCTAAACACCTCATCGATGAAAACCATTCTTTTGGCGAGGATGTACTTAAGATCATTCATTATGCCGAAAAGGGTCGAAAAATTAATCTTTTAGAATCGTTAGAAATACAGAAAGCCCGCGCTAATCCGGAAATTCCTTTAATTAGCCTTAATTAGGTTGATTTAGTGTATACCTCCATTTTAATGCTATTTTGTAAAAACCATTCTTGTATATATATATATATATATATATATATATATATATACAGAGAGTTTTATATAACACCGAACATTTTCATCCAATACAATTTGACATATTTAATTTTTAAGTTATATGTAAATCGGGTTGCCTATGTTGTAGCCAATCAATTGCAATTAATACCTAAACTTGTACATTCTCTCAAGTATATACGCTCCAATTACAGCGTATATGCCGTAAATCTTTAGATAATCGATTTTTTTTTTAAGTTCAATTTGAAATTTGAAAAGAGTGTGTTTCACTCCCAGACTAAGCATGAAGTAAAATTTCAAGTTTAGAAAAGCCTGAAAATTTGGTTTGGTCGCGTAGCGCGAAGCGCGGAGCGGCCAAACCAAATTTTCAGGCTTTTCTAAACTCGAAATTTTACTTCATGCGCCACCGCTACAAAACACTGACTTATTACGAAGTTTAAAAAACACCGCTAAACTTTATATTGCATCAGTGTTTTGTGCCGGTGGCGCATGAAGTAAAATTTCGAGTTTAGAAAAACCTGAAAATTTGGTTTGGCCGCTCCGCGCTTCGCGCTACGCGACCAAACCAAATTTTCAGGCTTTTCTAAACTCGAAATTTTACTTCATGCTTAGCCTGGGAGTGGAAAACACTCGTTTAAAGCTTCAAATTAAATTCGTTTAAAAACCCGAGCGTCGGAAAATGTACAACGTATGCTTATGTGTACATAAAAGACCAATTTTAGTTATGACAATGTTCAGTGTTACATAAAACTCTCTGTATATATATATATATATATATATATATACAGGGTGAGTCGGGAGGAGCGCACCAAACTCTAGGAGTGTATTATACACGTGAAAATAATGTAAAAAAACTCATTTGTTCTTATCCGATTTTTATTTGTTTTCAAGTTATAGCATATTAACAAATAAACAAGTTATTATACAAAAATAATTAATAGGACCTCCACGACCAATCCAACGCCCTGGAAAACGTTCGTCCAAATGTTGCTTGACTTGACGAGCGACATGTGCAGGAGCTCCATCGTGCTGATAGTACATCTGCATTCTAATATTTATAGGAACATCTTCTAGCAGGCCTTGTAATTTATTTTGTAAAAAATTGAGGTAGTTGCCTCCTGTGAGACGATTCTCCAAAATGAAAGGGCCGATTAAATAACTGTCAACCATACCACACCACACGTTTACAGAAAACCGATGTTGAAAATTGCTTTCGACTGTTGCGTGGGGATTTTCATCAGACCATACATGAGAGTTACGAGTGTTGTTAATGCCATCACGGGTAAATGTAGCTTCATCCGTAAAGAGTATACTCGATACATTACGATGATTATTATTTATCCACCGACAAAATTCCGTACGGTTAGCGTAATCCCCTGGTTGTAGGCGCTGTACTCTCTGAACGTGATAAGGATATAAGCCTTGCTCGTGTAGCATGTTCATCACTCTTTTTTGTGGAATTGCCAATTGAGTGGCAATTCTCCGTGAGCTAGTAGTTGCATCTTCTTCTACTAGATGCAGAATATTTTCTACTTCTACAAAACCTTGTCGAGCAGCGCGCTCATATGTTATGTTAGCACTGGGAAGCTTACCAGTCTCGCACAATTTGTTGAAAACTCTAATAAATATGTTTTTATCAGGATGTCTTTGGTGTGGAAAACGTTCACGATATTCTTCAACAGCAGCTGTAACATTTCCATTACAGAAACCATATACAAACACCATATTTGCATATTCTAAATTTGAATAAGTATGTGGCATTTTGCAACACTAACAATCACATTAATTCGAACTTAAACGTTCAGTTACTGTTCACCGTACACTGACAGTTCATCAAAACGTCAGAATTATCAAATGTTTATAAGCCTCGAACATGGCATACTTTGATAATGTTAAAATTCAGATAGAAGTGGAAAGCTAGATGAACATTTTTAATTACGCCATAACTTGAAAACAAAGGAAAATCGGATAAGAACAAATTAGTTTTTTTTACATTATTTTCACGTGTATAATACACTCCTAGAGTTTGGTGCGCTCCTCCCGACTCACCCTGTATATATATATATATATATATATATATATATATATATATATATATATATGTTGAAACGTAGATTTTCGCGGGCGTAACATGTATCACTGTTTCTTCGGGTTTGGTCCCGCGTATTTTCTTGGCTCTGGTCCAAAACAGAAGAGTAACACGAAGCCAAACAAGAAATTCACGCATCAAGTAGTACGTAAAAGTCACACAAGTGGTTGCTAGAGCAATGGAATTTTGATAGTTATTCCTGACGATGATGACTGCGACGTCATCGAAACGTCGAATTAAAAATATAATGGACCAGAGCCAAGAAAATACGCGGGACCAAACCCGAAGAAGCAGTGATACATATATATATATATATATATATATATATATATATATATATATATATACCTGTACCATACGGTACTTTAAATCACTCCGTTTGATAACGGCAAGTTGAGTTGCCGAAACTGCAGTCACAAAAATAAAAAATATTGTTTTTTTTTGGCTTTTGCGTGGCCTTAGTTACAAGACTATTAGCCATATTCAATTTTTATTTTGTATACATTTGTTTATTAACTTATTACTAAGTATAACATATAACTATATATTTGGACGTCACATCATATTCACACACATCCATAGAACCGGGGTCGAGTATTTTTCGTTAGAAAAATTACTCGCCTCCGCTGGGAATTGAACCCAGATCACCTCCGTGACCGATTGGCGAAACCGGCGGCTCAACCGCTCGGCCACGGCCGAAAAAAATATTGTGTTATACAAACAAATTTAAAGAGTTTTATTTTATTGAATTAACATGTATAACGAAGTAGAAGCCTCCACCGTTCATAATTTAACTTTATATTTGTTGAAGAAAACAATTAGAGCAAAGGGTTTTAGTTCCTATAGAAAGAATCTTTCTACTGCCTTTACAAATTAAGCTCGGCTTGATGAGGCACTTTTTAAGGTCATTAAATTTTGCTCTTAGTATATATATATTACGTACATACTCAAAAGTTACCAATGAGAAACTGAAATCAGGTATTTTTAATTCTCTTAAGATACGAGTTCATGAATTAAACAAATTGGCCTAATGTATACACCCATTTTTACAGCCGTTTTGTAATTTGTTTTTCTCTAACCATTTTTGTATATATATTCGATAATGGCAAGCTAAATTTGCCGAAACTGTAGTCACATAAAAATAAATTTGTATACAAAGTTAAAACGTTTTTTATGGATAAACAAATTTCCTGGAATCTATGATCAAAATTGTGCGTAGTGCTTGATCTTCTTTCGTTCTAGTAAACAATATTCTTGAAAAGCCTAAGGCAGACAACTTTCTAAGTTTTTAGTGACTTGTTTGTTTCATCGATGGCTGTTTCCGTTATCTTTGTATATAATAATATTTGTATAATAAAATATTAAAAGTTCCGTTTTCAGTTATTTGATTTGACTCATGGATCTACTACAAATAGTGTAACATATATTTCACTAAAATGTTATATCTTAGAAATTTGAGCTGCTAGGCAAAAACAATTGCCATATTTGAATCCAGATCATCAAATTCATATGAAATCAGCTCCAAATACCCCGGGACCAAAACTATTATTGACGTATGTGTTTTATCTACGTAATATTTTTTTCATAAAATTTTTAACTCTATTAATTCATTTATATAAATACAATTATTTCAAGAAAAGTTTCTATTTTGAGGTGAAATTATGGAAAAACCAAACTTTACAACAATAATACACTGTGAAGGTAAATGATCAAAAAACAACTTGCGATATTGCAATTTTATTTGCAGAATATTAAAGCGTATTAATTATTGGAAACTAAAACGTATACATGAATTTTCACAGATACAACATTCAATAATAATATTTTCTAACGTTTATTAATAACATTTTTGACTTTTATATTCTCTCAATAACTGTAATTAACCTGATAATTATGTCATTGATTACTTAATGTTGTTTGAAATCAGAAACATATTAAATTTTATAAGTTTTATGTAAGTCGATAAAAATAAAACATAAAACGCATTTAAATTTGTTGTATGAATGAATATAAACACTTTTTATAAATATTCAGTTTTTAATAAACTGCCTAAATTGACATACATAAAATATTTTTAAGTAAACAGGCAAATGTCAAAGGTTACTTACATGATATATAAAATTACGAAAATGTTATTCGTGAAAATGCAAACAATGTCTCAATTAATAAGACAACTTAAGACGATAAATATCCATTGAAACATCTACTTCCCGTGCAAATACACCTCCGGATATTGAATTATACAATTAAATATTTAAAATTTTATTTCATTTGATTTGATTTGTTACAACGCTCTATTAAAGTATATGTAACGTTTAGGTCAAATTCTCTTCAAACCAACTAACAAATACAAATTTAAAATGAAAAGAGAAATAACAAAATATTAGAAGTGAAAGGACTTGGATTAATACTAATGTCTTAGGCCATCTATAGACGCGTTTCGAAATTGTTTGCATTTTCACGAATAACATTTTCGTAATTTTATATATTATGTTTAAAGTGTGCAAACTATAAGAAGCGTAAGCTTATTTTCTCGAATTCAAATAGTTTTGAATTTGAATTTATCTTGGTTACTTACATGTTTCTAATTTTCTAAAAAGGTATTTCTTATTGTATGTATATGCCTGATTGTATATCTCGAAGACTTCCTATAAAAATGCCATTCTCAAGTTTTTCTATTTATTATACATGTAACTATAATTAAAATAAATGTAAAAACTCTACTTTTATTTTAATTATGACATGTATAATAAATACAAAAATTTAAAGTAAAATATGCGATGTAATAATTAAAATGAAAATAATATAAAACATTTCCTTTCAAGAGCCAGGTCACAAATTCAAAGTTGATTAAAAAACACTAACAAGATATTTGGATTCATATTTATTACACATAACCGCCACTATTTGAGACTACGAACAAATAAATATTTGATGTAACATTTATCAAACGTTTACAGAAATTCTTAGACAAATCTGGCATTTAACATTATTTATTTTAAAGTTAATAATTCTATATTAACTACTGTGTCTACTGTCTACTGTGTTCAGACCGCATTCTGCAATGTTCTGGCGTGAGCACAAATTTTTGAGGAAATATTAAGTTCTGCTATTTTGTCTAATCTAAAAAAATACTTCATTGGAATCATGAACTCGAAATTTTTTAAATAATGACCAGTTTCGTCTTAATCAGACATTAAATTACAAAAGTCATAACAACAAAAATGACAAAACAAATTCAAAATTTAACTAGTCTTAGAAATTTTGAATTTGTGATATTTACGTGATATTTACGAAGTATTTTATTTTAATAAAAGTAATAAACATATTGGGAATTTTTCTTTAAAGTAACGGGTGGGCCATCTAGTGTTTTTTTTTTATATGCAATATAATGAACAAAATTATTTTTTTCCATGTATTATGGCTTTATTAGTAAGAGCAAACATTCCCATTAATTATGGAACACAACTTCGTTCAAGTGGCTGCCTCGGCTGGCTTCGCAGTAGCGCATTCTGTCACTCCGATTTTCCAAGACCTTGTTGATGGTTTCGAGCTGTAGCTCACGGATTGCTTGGATGATATTGGCCTGAAGTGCTTGAATCGTTTCTGGATTGTTGGCATAACGTCGGTCCTTCACAGTTCTCCACAAAAAAAATCCAAAGGGGTTAAATCGCAGCTCCGAGGCGGCCAATTGACATCGCCAAGACGGCTGATAACACGATGTGGGAATTTGGTGCCCAAAAGATCGATTGTGGCATGGGCTGTGTGGCATGGCGCGCCATCCTGCATGAACCAGAGGTCGTCCAAATCCATGTCTTCAATTTCATTAGAAAAAAGTCGGATAACATGGCTTTGTAACTCTCACCGTTGACCAAAACGTTGTTTCCAGCCTCATTTTCGAAGAAAAATGGTCCAATGATGCCACCCACCACTCCACAATCCGCACCAAACTGTCACTCTCCGGGGATGCATTGACTTCTCGACAATAACGTGCGGGTTTTCCGAGCCCCAGATGCGGCAATTTTGTTTGTTAACGTAGCCGCCAAGATGAAAATGAGCCTCGTCAGAAAAGATGATTTTTCGCCCAAAATTGTTGTCCAATTCAAGCTGCTCTAAGGCCCAAATTGCGAAGCAATAACGAAGCGGATGATCATGCGCCTTCAATTGCTGAGTCAATTGGACCTTGTAAGCGAATAATCCGAGATCTTTGTGCAGAATTCTCCTCAGGCTAGTGCGTGCAATGTTGAGCTGTTGAGATCGACGGCGAGTTGATGTTCGTGGATTAAGTCTCACACTCTCGGTTACAGCAGCCACATTCTCGTCTGTGCGCACCGTACAAAAACGAGGACCATGAGTGTTGTCCACCAGCATGCCAGTCTCACGAACTTTTTGCACAAACTTGCGTACAGCAGGTGCGGTGGGTGATTCATTTCGGTCAAAACTTTTTTTCAACAAACGCACTGTTTGGGCTACACAGCACTCACTTTGAAATAAGTTTTCAATATTTCCCAACGTTGTTCAAGCGTAAAGCGACTCATTTCGTACCGCGGAGGAATGATACCGACTTTCTGTCAAGATTTCGAACGGGAAAAAGATGTCAGTGTCAAAATAACCTATGATTTAAAATGAAACCACTAGATGGCCCACCCAGTATACACATCCCGTTCTATACGTTGTAATTTATTAAACTCTTTTATTTCATAAAAGCTCCTGGAATAATCATGAGGTAAAGTTTCGAGTTTAGAAAAGTGAAAATTTTTATTAGTCATGTAGCGATAGTGAAGTTCAATATATACTGCTTAAGTTTGATCTCGCGTAAATAAATTTTATAATTGTTTATTTTATTTATATTTGTTTTTTTTTCTTTATTGGCCAACAAGATTTGGGATACATTTTTTTGATTATTGATTATTTGGGTGTCCCTACTGTTTGTCATGTAATGACATTGATATATGAATGTCATGTGGCAATTGATTAATTATTTGACAGAAAAGTGGTAGTAAAATGCCGAAAGTAATGTTCCGTCACTGAATTAATCTATATGTAACGTTTAGGTCAAATTTTCTTGAAACCAACTAACAAATACACATTTAAAATGAAAGGAGAATTAACAAAAACAAAAAAATTGAAGTAAATGGACTTGGATTATATATTATACTTAATTAATCTTTATAATGGGGCAATTAAGCACATGGCTACCATGTGGAAAACATAACCTCAATTTTATTATGAAGGCAAAAGTTAGAATTACAACCAGTGTATCCAACCAAATACCCAACATTATAAAAAAATCACCAGATCTGGTTGGTCAATCAAAAAAACCGAATCTAACTAAAGATGGCCCTTATAAAATTCGAACAATTTCCTCTGTTCTTGCTTGATTCTTGAAGATTTGATTATACGAAATAAACATTTGTAATATTTATTAACGTGTGATCAATCTTAAGCAGTATATTTTGAGCTTCACTTTAAATCAGTGTTTTATACGCGTAGCGTACTATATATTTTGTTCCTTAAATGAAATGCGGATATAAATAATTTTATTTTAGAAGGGCAATCCAAAGCAATTATGAGTGTTAATTACTCAGATCTAGATTCGCCGACACATGTGCAATAAAGTGAAATGTTCATTATGTTTTCTTTATATTTTCACTGCAAGGATATTATTTTTTTCGTAACATTTAATTATTACGTTTACTACAAAAATAAGAACATGGAGTTATTGCAGAAGGAAGGTTGACATTCCTGATTTTGGTAGTTAACATTGCGACAAGTGACTTTCGTGACCTTTTTTGCATTTACTCAATGAAAATATAATAATATATAATCATAAAATGCTAATACAAATAAAAACATTTCTTAAATTACCCGTTATTTATTTTATTTTTGATCTAGTCATCAGATTTAAAAAGTAAAACACCTATTAAAAGTGATACAGACTATTTACTGGATAGTGGATTATTACAGATACATATCCTAAAAATTATAATTTGTTCGAAATGAATTTAGTGCTATTGAGTTCATTCTTCCACCCAACATCAAAATTAGGAACAAACTTACAAATGCTAAATTTTGTAAAAATTATAAATAATTTAAAACAATTGTTTTGTTTTAACACTTGTGAAATAATAAACTCAATATTATTATAAAAATTAACGGACATTGTTTAGACATGAATAAATTATATGTTAAAATTAACAGAAACAATATTTAGACTAAATTGCAACAGCTTCGGTTAATTAAAATGATAAAAATACATAAAATAAATCGTTATTCTATAACAACATTGCAATCTATCAATATTTGAAACATAGGTAATTTTTCTTTCAAGTATACATATCCCGATGCATACATACGCTGTCAATTTGTTGTTTATGAAAAAAGTTTAATTTGAAATTTCTAACAAGAGTTTCCATTCCCTGATCGAGCATAGAGTACAATTTCGAGTTTAGACGAGCCTGAAAATTTGGTGTGGTCATGTATTTTGACGTTCAAAATATACTGTATTAACATACTGATTTAGAAGTATGTATAGTTTAAACTCACTTTAAATCAGTGTTTTATATGCGCAGGGCATGCAATAAAATTTCGAGCTTAGAAAGGACTGAACATTTGGTGTGGTCGCTCCACTTCGCTCCGCTTCGATCCGCTTCGATACGCGGCTAAACCAAATTTTCAGTCTTTCTAAACACGAAATTTTATTTCATGCTAAATCAAGAAGTAAAAAACACTCGTTAGATGCTTTAAATTAAGCGATTTTCAAAAACTACGAATGCCTCAACAAATACACCGTATATAACGGGATATGTATACTAAAAGAAACATTCCCTGTATAACATTCTAGCTTAGATTACTATTTTTATTGAGATACAAAACACTCACTCTCTAAATCTGCCCTTTTTTATACCCCACATCTTTGTTTACCTGTGAGCACACCTGTTCTTCAAATCATTTCTAACTTACCATTATGCCTTCCGAGAATTTTGCTTTCTACAATAAGGGTAGTTATTACAAAATAAACCGAACACGAGAAAATCTGTAGCGATCTTGGCTGATCGATACACTCGGTTTGACTGATATAATATTGTTTACAAAATGCTCAGCTGGAAGTTACTTCCGTTACAAATGGCTGAGTTTGGGAATCAGATAGGCGAAATCGGATTTTTTAATGACAAGTCTGTAATGCGAATATGAAATTGCAAATATTTCGATTTTTTCATTAAAAATTATTGAGGTTACCGTAATTTATTTTTAAATTCCTCTCGTATACGACATATGAAAACCATAGTTTAATTTTTATTTTGGTTAGCTCCCCTTGTTTTAATCCCATATACCGTTTGGATTTTGCAAACTCGTAGAGATACGAAAACCGTTAAATCATGCATAAGTTTTCATTGTGAATGCAAAATCATCATTTGTTTTCGCAATTTAGCGAAGAATATCAAAATCATTTAAATTTTCTTTTTGTCATAAAAGTCTAGTCGTCAGAGACAACAATACAACCCAACCTTAAAAAATTTACGATTTGTCTGGAAATTTGTGTGCATGTAAAGTACTGGACTTCTAATAAGATGAAAGAAGTTTACCACTCCAGCCCCAGGCTTCTCCGGAAAACCATTTCCGTAGGGGGTAAAAAAAAAAAACGGAAAACGTCGATTTGCCACAAATCTGCACATGAATAAAAAAGTTTCAAACAAAAAAAATTGCTGAGAGGATTTTGAGCAAAAACGTTCCTTAGTACTTTTTTGTAGTAGTTTACGAAATCTCAACGGGGAGCACGATAAAACAAACGAACGGGACATACATTTATTAGTAGAATCAATTAAAGATTGCAATTTTATTAATTAAGAAAACTGTTGCATGTTTTTGAAATCTGCATATTGGTCCATTGTTAAATTTAGTATATTACTAATTTCTAATTGGGAAATGCATAAGAATAATTAGATTCCCTCTGAAATGATTATTAATAAATATGAATAAAAAATTGCCGAGACGAAATCGTGAAAGTATACTAAATAACAATCTACAATATGATATATATTCTTTATTCGATTTGTTTATTGTATACTATATTTAATCCAAGCCCGTTACACATCGGATGCCGGCAACTTTAACGATGTCTATCCATTACTTTGGAAATTATATACTTTCTAGAACACACAAAATAAATAAGTTGGCGTGGAATCATATATATTGTACTCACACTTCCGTATTCTCCATCTGTAATTGGACAAAATGGATACAGAAGAGAAAAATTTTATTATTATTTTCAAAATTATTACTTAATTGGAACCAATTAAAAATCATAAAATTTCGACTAACATGAAGAAAAAACTTTGAACCTCCTCAATTGACACAATTGTAATAATAACGAAATAATATTCTAATCAAATTAAAGATAATTCTATTCTAAATCTAATATTTTCTGAGTAGATTTATTCCATCAATGTTTGGTTAGTTTAGGGTGGTTTTTATAAATATAGAAAAACATTACCACTAAAATCGAATTTGTACTAGTTTAAAAGAAATTTACTTTATTGATTTTAATAATCGTTATAGTATTGGATTATTGAAGTGTTAATCCATTGATAATGGTCACTTTGTGTCCTAAATGTGTGTACATTTGCTAATTGAAATAAACGTGTGAAGAATGGTTATTAGTGCTTTATTCGTAAAATTAATTTAATCTTCACTCAATCAATCAATCTATTTTTGTATAACATTTTGTAGGACCTAAAAATATTAGTTGCCCTGGGCCTCACGATTTCTCAGGAAGGCACTGATTGTAAAGATCTCCCTCAATTTTATGTTTTTTAAAAAAATAGTTGCCTTGAGGATAAAAAAATAAGCGTAAACAATGAATATATGTTTATCATGACTATTCAACTTATAGTCAACATGAAGAAAATTGCACAAAAACGCATCTAATGTGCGACACTCTACTTGATTATTATTTTTCATAAAAATACACACATTCTCAGACATCTTCAATATGGCCCGATCCATTTTTAAATTTAGGTTATAGATATTGCAAAAAAATATTAAGTTAAGAGGTAACTAATAAATTACCAATATTTGATATTTTCTTCGTAACAACGACAATAGCTGCCAAAAAATGAAACGGGCACTGAAAAATGCTATATCATCATTCTAACAAGATAATTAATTAAAATATGTCAGTAATATTAGTTGGTGTTTTAATGAATACAACAATTAATAAACTGATTTTCGATTTCAACAAAAAATTCCAAGAGACGAATTGAATTTCTTTTACATGGAAACCCATTTGAATCGAAGCGTTGCTCAAGGTGCTTATTACAAGCTGTGTTTTACGTATTGCCTCATAACACAGTTTATATTAATTAATTCCGACGCCAGCAGAGAAAGTGCTTTACATTTTTCTGCATACATTTCGCTGAGAATATAACGCATTAAGTAACGCTCGTTCCACAATCACAACTTTTGTTAATTTATTTCTGAGAGAAATAACAAATACAACAAAAAAAAGATAATAATTAAATTAATATATTGATAATATATAATAAGAATCAAGAAAGTGTTACATGGGATTATGCAGTGCATGGGAAAAACCCCAATCTGAAAGTATATTACGTGATGGTGATAAAGTTGATAATAAATTTCTTGTTTTCTTATGATTCTCTGAGTGTTTTGTAATAACTTGATTGAAATGGCTTTGCCATTTAAGGAGTAAAATCTTATGACCTTATTAATTAAAGTTAGTAGAGAGTTTCAAAATTGTTTTAAGATAGAAATGTCATTATGTGTTATAATAAAAGTTAGAGAGCAGAGCCGGGCAGGATTCATATCCTAGATTCGAATACTTTTTGAGGATTCAAAAGAGGCATTCGAATACTTTAGTTCAACTGGTTTCGTGATCCGGATTCGTTACATTTTTTTAGGAGGATTCGTATTCGAATCCAACTGCGGGTGATTCGAATCCTTATAAAAGGATTCGAATATTTATAAAAAGATTCGAATATTTATAAAAGGATTCAAATACATACAAGAGGATTTGAATCGTTAAACATAATTCGAATTAATTGTGAGTATTAACAAGAAAAATGTCTTTTGTATGTTTTTAAATTTCTCGTTAAATCACGGTTTTATACGCGTGGCGCATGAAGTAAAATTTCGAGTTTAGAAAAGCCCAGAAAATTTGTCTCGGGTCGCTGCGCGACCCTCGACAAATTTTCACGGGGCTTTTCTAAACTCGAAATTTTACTTCATGCTTAGTCTGGGAGTGGAAACGCTCGTTCGAAACTTCAAAGTGAATGCTTTGATAAGAACATTAAATGATTGAAAATGTTTTTAAGGATAATAATCTGGTTTTCAAAATTTTGTTTAATATTAGTTGAAGTAAAACTGACATGGTAGCCACAATCTGAAATGTTAAATTTTTTCGACATTTCCATAATTCAAGATTGTTTTTCCTGGCCTTATAATATAACTTTCTTCTGTGGGAAACTCCCCTTTTTGTTAAATTGTTTTCATTGTTTTTGTCAATATTCAAGTTAGTTTTATAAATTTTTACGTTTTTTGCAATTTGCCTGCAGATTTTGACAAATTTAATAATATCATATAGCTTTATTGTTAGTGTTTTGGTCAATTTGAATATAATTCCATGACTTTAGAAAAGCCCAGAAATATTGTTTCGGGTCGCTGCGCGACCCTCGACAAATTTTCACGGGGCTTTTCTAAACTCGAAATTTTACTTCATGCTTAGTCTGGGAGTGGAAACACTTATTCGAAACTTCAAACTGAATGCTTTGATAAGAACATTAAATGACTGAAAATGTTTTTAAAGATAATAATCTGGTTTTCAAAATTTTGTTTAATATTAGTTGAAGTAAAACTGACATGGTAGCCACAATCTAAAATGTTACATTTTTTCGACATTTCCCTAATTCAAGATTGTTTTTCCTGGCCATTTAATATAACTTTCTTCTGTGGGAAACTCCCCTTTTTGTTAAATTGTTTTCATTGTTTTTGTCAATATTCAAGTTAATTTTATAAATTTTTACGTTTTTTTGCAATTTGCCTGCAGATTTTGACAAATTTAATAATATCGTATAGCTTTTTTGTTAGTGTTTTTGTCAATTTGAATATAATTCCATGACGTTTCTCTGACTTTCTCGGTTTTAATGATATTCAGTCAATTTTATAATAGAGTTCAATTTTAAGTTTTGAACAGGTGTTTCCACTCCCAGGCTAAGCATGAAGTAAAATTTCGAGTTTAGAAAAGCCCCGTGAAAATTTGTGCTACACGTACAAAACACTGATTTGAAGTGAAGTTCAGAAACACACAAATACATCTTTAGTCAGATTAACAGGGAATCAGATATTTAGTCTGTTATCAACGATGTTCAGTTCAGTGTGATATATTAATTGTTGCAAAAAAATAATCAAATGAAATTTATTCTTAAAGGATTTGTATTCGTGATTCGAAAAAACAGGATTCATATCTTTGATTCGAATCATGTTTATCTCTTACGAACCCTTTATTCAAGTATTCGTGATTCGAATCATATTAGGTGATATAGATTCGTGATTCGAATCCTTTTTACCAGGATTCGTCCCATCTCTGGTAGAGAGTAAGTCCATACTTATTATTTTAAGCATAAAATATATCAGGTCACAAATGATAATGGTTTTGTAAAAAAAGCAATATGTAATCAATGTATATCATTTAAAAGCCAGAATTTTTCAGAAATATGGTTGCTTTCCTGCAGATGAAAAATACGTTTTCTCTTATAATTTATTTTGACTTAGTATTAAGTTTCATAAATGTGTTCTTCTAAAGTTCTACAAACATAAGTACAAAAAATGGTTTTATTTTTTACTTAAAAGGATCCAAAAATTCATAAATTTAAATTTTAAATTATATATTTTCAATCGAAGGTGTATACGGGTGGCGCATAAAGTAAAATTTCGAGTTTAGATAAGCCTGAAAATTTGGATTCGCTTCGCTCGCGCGCCCCGGCAAATCCAAATTTTCAGGCTTTTATAAACTCGAAATTTTACTTCATGCTTAATCAAGGAGTGGAAACACTCGTTACTGTAAGAATAAGGTCTTGCATGTTTATGTCTCCAGCCCCATCAATAACAATTCTCACGAGCCGCTATTGCTAAGTTTAAACTATGATGTAGGAAGATTATTCTTTGCCAACCATAATTTATGCACACACATGTATCTTAACAATGTAGGTGAAGTCTCTTTAAAAAATCTACATACTATTCCATTCCCCACAAAAGCAACCTTTACCTTGACTTTATTACATACTCCCATTTCATATGCAGAACAATTGCTACTACCAATATTATTAATATTCACTTTCAAAGGCGTGTCTGAAACTCTGAACTGTATTGTCTCAATTGCATTCGATTGTCTGATTGAGATCACTTTTCGAGTTAAGTTTAAGTGAAATAAATAATTGTTGCATAAATGGTCTGGGAAATACACAGGCGGTGGTAATAAAATCGAATCAAAATGAATGGCGCTGTAAATCCGTTGCTAATACGGACATGAATGTTCACGTTTTATTCAGTGCGATTCACGAAGTTCGTTAAAGGGTTAGGTAACAAACAATTCGAGAAGTGTACTTGCTTTTACTTTTGAATTGTTTGTTGGATAAGTTTTTATTATTTATTCATAATTCTTTGGAATTTCTAAAAGTGACTCCTATTATTAGATAATCTGTTATGTAGAATGTAACAAAGTTTTATTACCTTGTGAGAAAATAGAAAAGAATATAATTAATGTTAAACAAGGGCGTAAAAACAAGTATAGACAGAATATTATTTGTTGTACTACAAATGGAACATAATTTATTCCTAAATTAAAGCAGTAAATATACAATAAAAATAACTTTAGCATTCCATAAAAAATAAACGTACACATCCTATTAACTTTGCATTTCGAGTTTATAAAAGCCTAAAAACTTTGATTTTTACTTCATACTTCATCAAGTAGTAGAAACACTCGTTAGAAGTTTTAATCATTAAAAGTATAAACAACATTGGCCCAGAGTGGTTTCCTTGAGGAACCCCAGAATTTACAGAAACTGAGACACGATCATATTTGATTTCGTTATTGTAAAATTTATCAAAAAACTCCACAGCATAAAACTTGAATGAGTTTAATAATAACAATAATAATAATGATATAGGGTACACACCACTCAACATGTCGCACCTCGATCAAATACACACGTACGCACAAACCCAAATGGAAGAAATAGAACAATGGTCTCAGAAGAAGCTCCACGGCAATTCTCTTCATAACATGAATGATAGAAGTATAAGCAAAGCAGATACATACAAATGGCTCCAGAAAGGCCAACTATTCCCGGAAACGGAAGAATTTCTCTTGGCCATACATGATCAAGTAGCCACAAGAAGCTACCAAAAACACATCATTAAAAATACAGCGACAGATGATTCCTGTAGAAAATGCCATACACATCAAGAAACGACACTTCATATAACAGGTGAATGCAAAATACTAGCCGGAACAGCCTATACTGATAGACATAATATAGCTGCAAAAATCATACACCAAGCGATAGAGAGTAAAACACAAACTAACCACAGACAACACACCATACTACAACTATAAACCTGAAAATATTTTAGAAAACGAAAACTTCAAGCTATATTATGACATAACTGACATACATACAGATAAAACCATTGCATACAACAGGCCAGATATCACCTGCCAAGACAAAAACAAAAAGGTAACTTATTTAATAGACATAGCCATACCAACAGACACAAACACGGCTATTAAATACAAAGAAAACATTGAGAAATATACACCGCTAGCAATCGAAACAGAAAGAATATGAAAATAGAAGCTCGTCAGCATTATACCTTTCATATTGTCAGCAACCGGCATTACGGACGCAGTATATGTCAACCACCTACAACAACTGGAACTAGCCCAAATCTTCGCAACATTGTGAGAGAATTTCTAAGATTGAAATAAATACGACTAAACAGACTTGGTGATACCCGCCTGCTCAGAGAAAGCTGAGACAGAACAAATAATAATAATTATCTTAATAATAATAATCTTTACTTCAATAAATATATAATACAACAATAACGTACAATTATATTAACAATAATACTACCGCATACTACATACTGCTATTTTATATTGAAACGGCGTCAAGATTGATGGAATTAATTTCGCAACGGAAAAATTCCTCTATAGCAGTGGTGGATAAACTTTTTTTAAGACGGGCCATTTGTAATAACCAGACAATCGTAGCGGGCCAAAGAATAATGCTTAATCGTTAAAAAAATGTATGTGTTCTATAAACATATACATATATTATTACATACACTTATTATTTTACTAGTAAAAAAGCAAAAGGTAAGAAAATTATAAGCACAAAATATAAAATGAATTTAGTGTAGTTCTTGATGTGAAGTATTATCACTTTATTTTCTGGTGTCATTACTGGTTGATGGTGCATGAGAAAAATGAAATTGAGACTGTTTCATCAAAATTTCATTATAGTCCGGTTCCATTTGCGAAGCAGAAATTCTTAAAACTGATGAAAGGTGCTCATCTGTAATTCTGTTTCTTAAAGAAGTTTTCCTAAGCTTCATTGTTGAAAAGATTTGTTCGCATATATAAGATGAGCCGAACATTGTCATTATCTTCATTGCATGAGTAATTAGATTTGGGAAATTATCTGAACTTACATTTTTATAAAATTCTAGTAATGGTACTGTATGAAAAGTTTGTTTCGGGAGAGTATTACAGTTCAGTTCTATTAACTCAAGTTGAAATTTTGCATCAACTTCTTCGTAATTAAGATTGAATGTGGTCGCAAAAATACTAAACTCTGGTTCCATTTTTCTAAAGTCCTGAAATCTCCTTTCAAATTCTGAAGATAGTTTTCTCAAATTAATTTCGTATTTTTTAATGTTATTGTTTGATATAGTGAATTTTAAAGATTGTATTCTTGGAAAATGAGAAAAATCAGATTTAGAGATCTGCTTAGCAAATAATAATAACTGTAATTTGAAACTTTTCAGGTATTGCCAAATATCGTGAAGAAACTGATTTATCCCTTGCAATTTGAGATTAAGTTTATTCATGTGTACGAGGAGGTCTGTGAAAAAAGCGAAATCAGAAAGATACGTTTCATTTTCTAAGACGTCAAATTGATTATAAATGTCTTTATCAAGAAGAAAATTCACAATATCGTCTTTTAAATCCCAAATTCTTTCAAATACTTTTCCAGCGCTTAACCAACGAACTTTTTAATAATACAGGATATCGGAATGCTCAGCATGTACGGACTCCAAAAACTGTTGAAACTGGCGATGTAATAATCCTCTGGAACGAATTATATTTACTAGTTTTACAACAATATTAAGTATATGGTCAATATCTAAAGCCGATTTACAGAGAGCATCCTGATGTATAAGGCAATGCAAAAAAACAACATCATTTTCCGGATACTTAGAATTAAATTTCCCAACAAATCCTTGATTGATTCCAACCATATTAGGAGCACCATCTGTAGTTACATTACATAACTTATCAATAGGTAAACGAAGTTTATCGATGCACTTTTCAAATTCACAAAATATATCGGCACCAGTCGTTGTTCCTTTCATTGACTGCAGCCCTGCAAGTTCTTCTGTAATTTCAAAGTGGGCGTTGATTCCTCTTACAAATATGAGTAACTGCGCAGTATCGCTGATATCTGTACTTTCATCCATGGTAATTGAATAAAAAATAAATTTTTGAGTTTTTGTAGTCAGTTGTGAAATTAGATTTTTATCAATATTTTCAATTCTCTCGGTGATTGTTCTTCTTGAGAGACAGTGACTGAAAATCATTTTTCTTTGCAGGGCACATAATATCGCACACATCTATCATGCACTGCTTTATAAATTCACCATCTGAAAATGCTTTATTTGATTTAGCAATATTATAAGCCAACACATAACTGGCTTTCGTAGCGCATCTTTGAGAATGATTAGCTCTCTGAAATAATTGTTGTTGACTTGATAAATTTTTTATTAAATCTTTCGATTTAATTTTTTTCACCTCTTCACTTAACGATGAGTAGGAGTGGTTTTCATGTTTGCTCTTGAAATGGCGTTGAATGTTATATTCTTTTAAAACTGCAACAGTTGTATTGCAAAGTAAGCACACAGGTTTTTCTTTAAATAAAGTAAAGAAATATTTCCACGTCCATTCTTCTTTAAAAACTCGACATTCTGAATCTACTTTTCTTTTTTCAACATCCATTTTAGACGTTACCTACTACGGAGAACAACACACAGAAACGCAATTGACGAAAGCTTACTGCTAACTAATGCTCTTGCGCGGGTGTTTGTTGAGGCAGTGGGAGTTTCGGGGATTACACAAACAATTACTCGAGTCACAGCGGGTCGTTGCAGATGACTGACTAAGTCGCTAACTAACTGATCTTCGGGCGGCCTCGCTTGTATTTATACCTACCTGCAAGGATTGTTCGAGAATTGGATTTTTCCAGTTCTTTCGAGAAAAAAAGTTTCGAGCGAAGATGAGTCATCTGTTTAGGTCGGATGGATTTGTCCAGAATACTATTGTGTTTTGAATATCGCCGCAGGTAGTTTTTATGCGGGTCGTCACATTACGAAGTAAGAACGCGTTCAAACATTCTCACGACGGCACTCTTGAACGGGCCGGATTAAACCTTTCCGCGGGCCGGACTTGGCCCGCGGGCCGTAGTTTCCCCATCACTGCTCTATAGTATACGGTTCAATTTCCCGCAATACATCGATCACATAATTTTTATATCTCACCGGATTTAATTCAGTTTTTATAGACGGTGGTGGTTTATTGTAAAGCCGTAAACACGAGTAGTGAACACCCCTCTCTGTTATTGTAAATTTATGTTTAGAGTACACAAGCGTACATTTATTTCTTGTAGTATAGCAATTTTCGTTCACATTTGACTTAAATTAATGAAAATATTTCTTAACAAATACCAAACATTCCAAAATATATATCCCAACAACTGTTAGTAAGCCATTGTTTTTAAATAACGTCCTGCAAGAATCTTAAAGACTTTTCTGGGGTAGCTCCCCTCATTCAATTAATATATTAAGTTTACAGAAACGTGCGTTAAGAACCATGCTAGGTTCTTAACGCACGTTTGTTGTAAACTTAATAGATTAATTAAATGAGAGGAGCTACCCCAGAAAACTATACTGTAGCGAACTAATGATAAGAACTTTGATAAATACACTGATTTTAGTATATGAAAAGATACATTTGGCTCTAATTTTTAACATATAACATGCTGTGCATAAGCGCGAAGAAATATATTGAATATGTTTGTACCATTTAAATTTATTGTCAATAAATATTCCTAAAAACTAAGTTTTATTTGTTAAGTCAATATTGGTAGAATTGATAGAAATTTGCAAGGGATATTGTGTTGCCTCTGATTTTTTAAAGATTACATATTTGGTCGTATTTTCATTTAAGATCAGTTGGTTGTTATCAAACCATATTTTTAATGCGTTCAACATGGAAGCTACGCTTATCTCCAAATAAGTAATATTTTTAAAGCACACACAGATGTTTGTAGTTGACGATGTTATATTAGTTTATTGCACTTAACTTTGTTTTGCCACTTTCATTTTAATTTTTACAGTGACTATAGTATCGACTACAATCTAGTCATTCACAATCTTTGTGTAATAATGACTAGCTTATATTATTCTAATGAAGATGTAAAACAAAGTGAACGCCAACTAAATAAAAGTATTATATTTTCATTTTAACCCTTTCAGCCCTGGAATCTTTCTGGTGCCCAAAATAATGTATTGCACACTGCATATTATTTATTGCTATCTCAGATATACAGAGAGTTTTTCTTTTAGGTATACATATCTCAATATACTGTATACCATGTAAATCTTCAGATATTCGTTGTTGTTTTCAAATATTTCAAATTGAACTTTCTAACGTGTGTTTTCCACTCCCAGATTAAGCATGAAGTAAAATTTCGAGTTTAGAAAAGCCTAAAAATTTGGTTCAGGCTTTTCTAAACTCGAAATGTTACTTCATGCTTAATCTAGGAGTGAAAAACACTTGGTTTTAACTTCAAATTCAATTATTTAAAAAAACAAACGGTTAATAGAAAAGTTACAGCTGATGCATACATGTATGTATATTTAAAAGATAAATTCCCAGTATGTTTACCAAATTTTAGTGATTGTCAGGGCCGAAAGGGTTAAAGTAATAATAATAATACTACTGAAAATCGACTGAAATTGTTCATGTTATTTTCTCAAAAATATAAATTAATTAATTTAGAATAAACATAATTTCTTCCAAAATTGAATGAGATGCACAAATAGTTTACTCTTCCTCGTTAAACAATTTTTTGCTTTCAAAAAATGAGAGACACAATCACTTAAACTAAAATTCTTCCAATTTCGTTCAAATATATGAAAAACTAGTTGGAAATTCAGAGAATTGTATGATCTGTTGATATTTTGTTGTAATATTATTTTTATTTCATATCAACTGTTATTTTGTTTTTCAGAAAAAACGTGTCGGTGTTTTATAATTTTCTAAAAAAATGAAAAATTAAATAATCTGTCATTATTTGTACGTTTTTAAAACGTTCGTAAGAGGCAATTGAATTTTTTTTAATAAAATTTAAACAATATGATTTCAGTGTTCAATATTATTCTAACGAGTGTTTTCCATTTTTTAATTAATCATGAAGTAAATATTTCGGGTTAAGAGAAGCCAGAAAATTTAAATTGTTGATAAAACGTTATTTGTTTGTTTTTGCTCAGTGGGAGGAGTGTGTGATAATTAATAAATTATGAGGTCAGATTATGTTATGCAATAAATCAAAAACGTAAAAATAGATATATGAAAGTTATCACCTTGCAGCAAGTCAATAAATTATTTAAAAAATAATATTTACGTGTGATATTACTGCAATACACAATTGATATTTGAACTAAATTTTTAATTAATATGCAAATAGAACTGCACATTTTTGTCCAATAACGAAATTTGTGATAAAAAGTTATCTAGGCATACAGAGAGTTTTATGTAACGCCGAACATTTTTATAACGCGATGTTTTTTAAATGTTCATATGCATTCGTTTTATATTCTCTGACGCTCGGTTTGTTAAAAGAATTCAATTTTAAGCTTTAAACGAGTGTTTTCCACTCCCAGACTAAGCATGAAGTAAAATTTTGAGTTTAGAAAAGCCCTGTGAAAATTTGTCGAGGGTCGCGTAGCGACCCGAGACAAATTTTCTGGGATTTTCTAAACTCGAAATATTATTTTATGCGCTACGCGTATACAACACTAAAATATTGTGAAATTTATGTGTATTTGAAATTCACTTGAAATCAGTGTTTTATAGGCGTGGCGCATGAAGTAATATTTCGAGTTTAGAAAAGCCTGAAAAGCCTGAACTCGAAATTTTACTTTATGCACCACCTGTACAAAACACTGATTCAATATAAAGTTGTAGCTAGTAAACTGTAATATAGTATGCCAATAAATACAGTTTAGCGGTGTGTTTTAAACTTTCTAATATGTTAGTGTTTTGTACCGGTGGCGCATGAAGTAAAATTTAGAATTTAGAAAAGCCTGAAAATTTGGTTTGGCCGCTCTGCGCTTCGAGCTACGTGACCAAACCAAATTTTCAGGCTTTTCTAAACTCGAAATTTTACTGCATGCTTAATCTGGGAGTGGAACGCACTCATTTTAAGTTTCTAATTGAACTCTTTTAAAAAACAACTATTATTTAAATATTTACGGCATATGTACTGTAATTAGGACATGTATATTTGAAAGAAAAACTCTCTGTAGGAACAAGTTGATTCATTAATTACGATTGATTGGCTACAATGTGTAATGGTCATATAGGCAACCCAATTTACACATAACCTAAAAATCTTATTGAATAAAAATGTTAGGAGTTACATAAAACTCTCTCTGTATAATACCAACTTACACTTATATTAGGCCATTAAAAAAAATGCTTCAATATTTAATATTTAAAATAATTAGTTTAATCTAACTCACTGAGCAAATCCGTGTAAGTAATGTTTCAACAACATTTAAACAGCGTTTAATGTTACTACAATGTTGATGTAACGTTATTTGTTTGTTTTTTGCTTAGTGGGAAGATACTTTAGTTACAATAATTCAAATTCAAAACTATTTCAATTAGAGAAAATAAGCTTACGCTTCTTATGGTTTGCACACTTTAAACATAACATATAAAGTTACGAAAATATTCTTGTAAAATACAAAGAAACGTCTTAATTAATAAGACAACGTAAGAAAATAATTTCACAGTGTTTCTGTAAATCTTATTTCTATGCAATACACTGCATTTTTGAGATTTATTTACTTCAACTAAATATATAAACGAATGTTAATAAATGTTACTTTCATGTTATCATGAAAATTGATTTAAATAGTGTTATTCAACAATTTATCAATTCTGGTAATATATAATTTCAAATTAAATGTAATCGCTTAAAAGCATAATGCGTTATTATTTTGAAATACTTGTAGATCTTAACAAGTTTATAAAAGTATACATTTACTCTACTGAATTTTACTTTATATTCTAATTGATTCTACCCACTGAGCAAATCCATTTAAGTAATGTTTCATCAACATTAAAACAACGTTTAATGTTGCTACAATGTTGATATAACGTTATTTGTTAATTTTTTGCTCAGTGGGTAAATATTGCAGGTATGTATATTTAAACTAATATTACTAATATAATAAATATGAAATATTGAATCATGAAATCTTCTTTAGTACAGTGATGGTTTAATTATATCATTACTATTACCATATAAATAACCGACTTAAATAATAAACCGATTTAAAAATTTACCTTTTCAAGCTCACGAAGTTTTAATATAGGCAACTTATCTTTCTCGCTCAACATCTGTATTTTCAGTTGCCTGTATTAAAATTACGAATACTATTTAAATTAATTTAATTTATTTACGGACTATCTATTTTACAGTTTCTATTTTCATTTACAAAAAATAAAAATTAAAAGTTCACTTAACTTATTCAATAGAAAATTAAATTATTATTTAATATACATATTGTTATTTATAATTCTTTCGTGATATTAGTATTTATTATTGTATTGTTTAAACACCTACATATTATTAAAGTCATCTATCCAAACCCTTTCACAACTAAATTTCACTATATTTAACTGTTCACTCATTTTTCGGAAGAATTTTCTTTTGTGAGAGAAATTTATAATTAACACTAAAACTTTTGAGTCTATTACTTCACCGCGATCGATTTTTTTTTTTTATAAAAAAATCAATTTAATAGAAGCAAATGAACATAACTAGACATTGGTTATTCGCTAGAATCAATACCCACTGAGCAAACACAATAAAGTAATGTTTTATCAACGTTAAAACAACGTTTAATGTTGCTACAATGTTGATATAACGTAATTTGTTTGTTTCTTGCTCAGTGGGTACCAACCATGATACTTCAAAATAAAAATGGTTGTTTTGTTTATTTTAATGTATGTGTCCGAATATTAATGTGTCAATAAAATTTAAATGTTTTATTTATTTCTAAAAATGTTTACTGTTTGAAATTATACGTACAGATAATATAATAGTTAATACAAGATTTATTGCTTCTAGTAATAATGCCAAATTAACGTTTAAAACGCTTTTCGTATATTTCCAAGATTTCTGTAAATTTTCAAAATTCCGAGGGTTTTCGTGAAATCCAAAGATTTTCGATAATTTTAAAAATGTAGACGAATATCATGAATTATTCAAGAGTTTCGTAAATTTTTAAAATCAAGAATGTCAAGATATTTAGTGTCAACTGTCATTATTTACTGTTTGACTATTAAACTGTCAACTGGTATTTTTCACAATCAAGCACCAATTATTTTTGAAAAAATAAAGCAACCGTTTTTTACCGCTATCAACTGTCTTTTTGCCAACTTTAGAAACTGTAAACTGTATTTTTTTTTACTGTCAAATCGTCAACTCAAATTTTGTTGTTACTTTCAATTCTTACTATTGATTGTCGACTGTTATTTTCTAATGTCGACAGTGAACTGTCTTTTTTTAATGAAATTCGAGGAATTTTTTTTGACGTTTTATCACTTTTCGGCATTTTTACAAATTTTATCCACGAAATTTCACTCGAGGTTTATAATGTTAAAAAATATTAAAAGAATAGTGAAAATACTCCCAAGAAAGTGATTTAATGTCAAAATTGTTAGAAACAGCCAAAATCGTTAAATTGATTTAACTTGATTTAAAGTGTTTCATCACTTTTTGACGTTTTCCTAAATTTCACCTTTTTATCATTTTTTAGTTTATAATGTTGAAAATATTAAAAGTATAGTCATAAAATACATCAACATTGTTTTGACGTTTCATGACTTTTCGACAAGTCTTGCATATTTCTTTAAGTTTCATCACTTATCAACTTACCCTTCGCTGATTTCAATGTTTCAACTTTTTGCTAATTTCAATATTCGTTTGACATTTCATCACTTTTCGACATTTTAAAAATTTTTGTTTGACAAATCTCGCATATTTATTTTTTTTTATTCCTTTCAACTTTCTTTACAATTTTCGTAAATTTCAACATTCCTTTGACATTTCATCGCTTTTCCGTCTTTTTCCAGAAAATATTAATTTTTTGTTAAAAAATAGCTCAATAGCTTTTTCGACGGTAAGATTGACACGATAGTTATTTAAATCATTAATTATTCTCTTACGAGTGTTTTCCACTCCCAGACTAATCATGAAGTAAAATTCCGAGTTGACAAAAGCCCGAAAAAGCAGCGTCCAAATCCAAATTCTGGCTTTTTTCAACTCAAAACTTTACTTCATGCGCCATGCGCATAATACACTGAGTAACTGTTAAGGTTGAAATATTCAAAACATTTTTTTATTACACATGATCACTTTTCGACATACTTCAAAATGTCAAATTTGAATTTTGTTGACATTTCATCACTTTTTGACATTTTTTCAACATTTTCTCAAATTTAAACATTTCATCGTTTTTCGACAATTTTTGATTTTTGCAAAATTCTGCCAAATTTCAACATTTTTACCTTGACATTTCATCACTTTTCTATGGTTTGCGCACCACTGACAGACCATAAAATTCTAGATAAAGACTATTATTATTATATTTTATCGTTTGACACAATCTTATCTAACCCTATGCATTCCTAATTAAAATCTCTAACCGATTGTAAAAACAGGGTTTTCAATTTCTCAAAAATCAACTACTCCCCAGTAGTTAATTAGTTCTGACACCCTGTATATTAGGGCATGGTGTATAAAATCTGGCTAAAAAACTATTTCAAATGTTTTTTTTCAATTTTAAATCGGTTCAGAAATAACGAAATTAGAGCCGGGCGTGTATTGTAAATCACCTAGTACACTTAAAATAAAAATTTCCTGTACGTTTAGGCAAGGGTAGACAATGCTTATGGGAGAACTGGATTCCGAGTTTTCGAGGATAGAAAAGGAGAGACTGTGGTCGGGAAGTGGGTCCATCTACTTATGAATAGAGTAAACGTAGAAGTATTCTAGAGAAAACTGCTCCGGTTGCGTCTACACACACGCACACACACACAAACGCGCTCGCTCTTATTTCGTCGTGTCAATTGATCCCGTCTACACCACTTGTACGATGAAAAATTTGATGACCTTCAGAAAAAATAAACTGTTCCGAAACATTTCTTTTATTTTCAGATTTCCAGCGTGTTCGAAATTATGGACTTTGGGAATCAGATATATTTAAAAAGCTCCTAAATAAACCTAAAATTTAACTAAAAATCAAAAAATTAAATTCAATGAGTTTACATTAAAGAATTCATTTGATATTATTTTTATCTTGATTGTTTTTTTTTTCTTCATAAATTCAATTAAAACTTAGGTATGTACAAAATTTGGCAAATAATTAATATTATTGATTAGTTATACGGAGAGTTTATTAAGTATAAATAACTCACTATATAGAATACACTGTACATTTTTCTGGGCTTTTCTAAACTCGAAATTTTACTTCATGCGCCCCGCGCACAAAACACTGATTTTACGTGAGGTTCAAATATACTTAAATTTCACAAATTTTAGTGTTTTATACGCGTGGCGCATGAAGTAAAATTTCGAGTTTAGAAAAGCCCCGAAAATTTGTCTCGGGTCGCTGCGCGACCATCGACAAATTTTCACGGGGCTTTTCTAAACTCGAAATTTTACTTCATGCTTAGTCTGGGAGAGGAAAACACTCGTTTAAAACATCAAATTGAACTCTTTTAAAAACACAACGAATATCTACAGATTTAAAGAAAATAAGGTGAATTTGAAATATGTATACTTTAAAGGAAAACTTCCTGTATATGAACTGTGGTAGACGAATAATAAAATTTATTATCACCACAAAAAGTCTATTCGAAAATATTTCTTTTATTTTGAGATTTCAAGTGTGTTCCATCCAAATTATGAAATTCGGGAATATATTTTATAAAAACAAATTGACAATGAAATTAACAATTCTAAAATATATTTTCAACGTTTTTAGTTATTTAATATATTTTTAATAAAAAAATTGTTAAAATTATTAGATTAATCGATTATTGTTTCAAATATTCATAATTTATATAAACAAACAAAGTCATTTTACAATGAAAAAATGTAAAATATATTTCCAACATTTTTAGTTATTATATATATTTTTAATAAAAACGTGTTTAAAAATTAATAGATTTTTAATATATTTATGTTATTAAACATTTTTTATTTAAAAGTTAGATAAATACAAAAATCTTTTTACAATGAAAAAATCAATTTGAAAAATGTTTGATTTGTATTTTAATTGGAATTGATAATAAAAAAACAGAAATTATTTCAATAAAATAGATAAATTATTTACGAATACACAAAACTAAAAACATAGAAATATAGATTCATATAAACATTCATATATACAAAAAAAAAAAACTGTAAAAAACTATATTAAATATACATATAACTGTTTTCTTATTAACGATATTTTAGAAGCAGTATTTTCGTTTTTTTTTATTCAGTTATAATTATACAGAATAGATCGAAGTGTAACACAAAATCAACAGAATATATTTTAAATAAAAAGCCAACAAATCAACACCTCATCATTTGCTTGTTTAATTTCATGACACTCCGGTTTTTAAAAATGCAATAAATAGCAAAGCTTGGTGTGTATATTTTTACTTCAACCAAATGAATATCATAATTTCCCTGAAATAATTAGGGAAGATAATATTTTCATTTTGAGAAATTAACATTAAAAATGCTACTTTCCGTTTCATCCATTTACACTCTGAATAACGTGTCTGAATATCGAATTAACTTTTTTCCTTGACTATTTTCTTTTTGGACAATATTCATTATTTTAGTGGGATAGCTTTATAGAAGGGATGGAAAATCAAATTCTTCGAAGTGATCTATCTGTTTTTACCTATTTGTAGGCATTTTTTCGACCACGTTTTTATTATGGTGTATACCCTCAAGTATTGCACGACCAGAACAATACCACTGCAACTTACAGATAATCCGCAACCTTCTAATAACCATAAATATTTTGGGATTTAAAAAGATTATTTACTGTTGACACATTTAATCCGTATCCGCAGAATCCAATTCGGTAATTTCTTATCATGTTTTTCACTAACCGATATTTTTTTAGACACTTTTTGATCGGGTTTTCTTAAATCATTTTGAATTATTTTTACTTACCTATTTAGTCTGTAACATAATCCCATCGGTACCTTTTGTAAATGTAATCTGACTAGGAATAAAACCATTGAAATAATTGAATTAACCTGACATACAAAACGTAAACTGGAAATAGAGAATTCAATAATTTTTGCAATTACACGTCTCAGAGAAAATCTTATATACTTATTCTTTTAAATGACATCTTGTTGTTTTCTAAATGTTTTTGATTATCATCACTTAACGAGACTTTTCAACATATTTCAATATTTGAGCCAATTATCTCAAATATTAGGGATAACACTTGTTCTGATTCCTGGGACCCTAAAACGTATATTTCCGTACAAAAAAAGATAGCCATGAGGTTCGTAACAATTATTAAAATGTAAAATTTATAATGTTATTAATGTGACTAATTACTTGATTTAACAAGTTTGTTTGTTTCGCAGTTTTTGATAATATTCTCAATTATAAAGTTTCATGATTTTTATATAATTTGTACTTTCTCTATATAACATTTTGTGTATCTCGGGAAGTATTGAGAATATCGAAAAATATTTCTGCTTATTCTTTTTCAAATTATCCTCATGCAGCCGCACGACGGATGCCATAAATTTTTATCCAAAAATTAGGTAACATTTTAGTGCCCGCTGAGTGTTGTCGGTGTTGGTCAAATGGCACACAATAAGCGTTTATAAAATTTCAATCGGAAAAGTACAAGTTGATCATGTAACAATCGTTCAAAGTAAACGGATAATTAAAGTAGTCAGTGCAAAAACTACAAATTTCTGAAACTGTTAATATTTATTAATAGTATGGTTCATTTAATAAAATACGCATCGTGATTAAAATATATACTGTGTCCATTTTGGGATCTGATTTTTATCTTTTGCAGAATAAACACTCATGTTGAATTGAATTATTGCTTTGTGTTTTAATAAATTTGATGCCAAACACTGACTTTTCGTAGATTTTATTTTCGTATAGTCGTTCACTATTTTCAAGCTATATTTCAAATGAAACTGAGGAGAACTCAAAAATAATACCTCGAAAATACTGCTAGTAGGTAAAGAAATTATTTTAATTTTATTGTAATCGTTTTGGTTCAATAAGCGATACAAACTCAAATTCCAATTACATTGGAAATCTTTACATGAAACATACAATGTGCCTTGAAACGGGACACATAGTATATTTAAAACTATTTGAACCCATTAACGGCCAAGCAATTTTAACTCTAAAAGTTAATTTTAATTAAAATTCTACACTTCTTTTTGTGATTTCTATGAATTACATACTGTGAATTTTTTCTTTAAATACACATAATGTATACGTGAATTTAATAGAAAGTTAAAAATCATAAATAGTTTATTATTATTATTATATTAAAGTGATAATGGATTTTTATAAAATTAGTGCCCCAAAAATGTAATGTATACACTGTCAATGTTCAGGCATTCGTCGATTTTATATAAAAACGTGCAATATGAAGTTAAGAACGAGTGTATCCACTCCCAGACTAAGCATGAAGTAAAATTTCGAGTTTAGAAAAGCCTGAAAATTTGGCTCGGGCGCGTAGCGAAGCGGAGCGACCGAGCCAAATTAGGCTTTTCTAAACTCGAAATTTTACTTCATGCGCCACGCGTATAAAACATTGTAATATTGTGAAGTATTTATAATACACTTTAAATAATAAAATATTTAAATTTTTCTTGGTACATTTCCAATTCAGGTCAAATAATATAATATATTAAATAAACTTATTTAGTAACTTAATTATCAAAAAATAATAATGTTGCGTGTATGCATCAACGGCGCTTAATGGGTTAAAAACTTCAAACGGTAATAATTCAAAAACTGACCCCTTTAATTAAAAAAGAAACCCTTATCGATCAGTAGATTTGATCTGATCAATAGGATTGATCTGATTAGTTAATAAAATGATAAGTTGATGTATTTGTTTTACTTTTTATCAAAAGTTAAATAGTTTTGTATTTTAAGTTTCTTGTACAAAATAAAGAATACTTAATGAATTTTACAACGTTCACATATAATTTCATAAAATCTATTCTCTAATAACGCAGAAAATAAAATTGTAGAAGGAAACGCATGAATGAATGTAACACGCATCCTTAGCTCGTTAAAAGAAAAAAAAAACGTGTTTTCAAGATTGAAAAATCAACATCTGGAATATGATACAACGAGAAGCGCGGAATAGAGGGAGAAAGAAATTGTCTCTCACTCTCTCACTGAGACTTGATTTCGCGACATTTGGAGTAAAATAGTCGTAACCGACCGACCGCAGGAAGCCAGACTGGTGTATATAGGCAGCCATATACACCAATTTAGCATCCAGCGCTCTGCTCCCATTCGCGTATACTCAAAATTTATATGGGGACTGGCTAACTGGATATATATGAACTGTGGTTTAGGGTAGGTCAGTTATGGTTTAGTAGAAGAATTAACAACCTGCTAGGACATTATTTTATCCAATAAGAAACATTAAAAAGAAACTACCTATAACACGTTATTTTTTTTATATAAAAGGTATTAGTGTACATATTTATACTATTACGATTTTAATTAAATAAATGCTCGATGACGCATTAGTTTGACTAGACGTCCGTGACATTGACCCGCCGACGACGACGCCTGCGACGCTGCATCATTGATTCGTACGGACCCCCGTCCCTCGCGCCCCCGCCGCCCGCGCTTTCGCCCTGTGCACCCACACCCCTTGCAGCGCCGGATCTGGCGACCTTGGGAGAGGTCGCATACCCCCGCACCTTATCTATATCTATGGCGTACTCGTACATACATATACACATCTATGCAACTCTATCAGCAGCACGCAACCGACTGCCAGGTCAATTAATTCCCATTTAATTAAAACGGAAAATATACGGTTTTTCGCTCGAAATTTTTCATTTTAATTACTGCAATAAAAAATATTTAAGTGATGAATGAATGAAATATTTTACTAAAAACATTTTTTTATTGCAAGCACTCTTTGAAATCTAGAACCCTTATTAAATAAATTATATAATAGAACAATGACGTCTGTAATTAATATGCAAATTAATATAAGTTGAAAGACTTTAATAAATGCTACTCGTAATATAATATTTATGAACTGTATTATTAAACGTTAATAAATTGCTTTATTATTACTAGACATTTTTTTATAGTATAAATATCCCTATAATTAGTGTTTGATATATGGTCAGGAATACGTTTCTTTTTATAAATTTGAAGCTTCTAACAAGAGTTTGCACTCCTTGGTTAAGCATGAAGTAAAATTTCAAGTTTAGAAAGTTAGTTATTAGTCATCAAGATTTTTTACAAAACGTGACAAAGAGAGGCAAAATTCGATATTTGATTCTTTATTTTCGAACTTTCTACATGCTAGTATTGTTTATCCTTTATAGTAGGATCTTTAAACTACGGCCTGTGATATCCATGAGTCCAAAGATAAAGGTTAGGTAAATGTCAACGATTTTTGTAATTTTTTTTGTTTTTAAATGACTAAATAATTCGTTGGATCCGCATTATGTAGAATTCTATATTTTGTGCCCGAACAAAAAAGTTTGGACACCACACATCTATAGAAATCTGGGAGTTAGCAAACATAATTTTTATCAAGCCTTCAGTTTCGAACTTTCTAGCTACGTTTTCTCTGTCTTGAGTTTTTCCGTTTTCATTTTTTTGTATCCTCTCTTGATTATGTAAATCGTCCAATAAAATGTATATAAAGAAAGCTAAACAGAGTGAAATTTTGATCCAAGAATCTTAATTTTCCATCTATCTTAATACTGTTTGATCTTTGATGAAATTTCGCAAGGAGTGATCCGGATTTTCTTCAACTAAAACAAAAAATCTACTAAGTATTTAAATAAGGAACTACTCGCTATACATATACAGGGAATTTTTCTTTTAAGCATGCATTCCTCGATGCATACGCTGACAATTTTCAGGCATTATTTGTTTTCTAACGAGTGTTTCCAGTCCTTGATTAAGCATGAAGTAAAATTTCGAGTTTAGAAAGGCCTGAAAATTTGGATTGGTCGCGTAGCGAAGCGGAGCGACCAATCCAAATTTTCAGGCTTTTCTAAACTCGAAATTTTACTTTATGCGCCAGGCGTATAAAACACTGATTTGAAGTGATATTCAAAATATATCGCATATTGATTTAGAAGTATATTTTAAACTTCACTTAGTGTTGAAAAATGAAATGTGTTATGTACAGGACGGTTACCGTACACTTTCCCGAATATATTTTCCCGAATGACCTTTTTCCCGAACGCCATATTTCCTGAAAATAAAAATCCCGAATCACATTTCCCGAATCCAATTTCTCGAAAGGTATTGTTCCTGAATAAAATATAAACTATTTAGAACAGAATATCATCGTACGGTTTACACTTATAGCAGTCCACTTTCGAGGATAATGCGTTTTGCAAATTTGTTACAGCGTTATGAAAATTTGGATTTATTTGCTGATTCTATAAATACTTTTAAACGTAATTTGCTGCGTACCAATTTAGAAAGTATTTTTGCAAAACTCCATCACCTTAATATTTTTTGTTCCTCATTAATGTGCATAATGTACCTATTTTTAGGTAAATAGACTTTAGGTATTAGATATAAGTTATATTTTGTAATCATTGTATACAATTGGAGATTTTCCGTTTTCGAAAGAAATAAATACAATAAATACAATTTTGAAACCTAAACAAATTATGTGTTTTATTAAAGTGATATTATGGAGTTTTAACAACTAACAGCTTCAACTAAACAGTAAATATAAGCTAAATTCTGACTTCAGTTTCTGGAAGTATTCACCTAAACTAGAAAAACCCTATTTGGGTTTTGATAGTTTAGTTCGGGAAAAACATCATTCGGGAAAGTTGATTCAGGAAAGTAGTATTCGGGAAAGTGTTTTCGGGAAATGTATTATTCAGGAAAAACGTAATTCGGGAAAAATATATTCGGGAAAATGTATTCGGGAAAATGGGCGGAGACGGTACAGAACTGGCTCTGAAATATCAGTGATTGAATTTTGTCAGTAACAACAAGTTTATGTAATCTGTTAATTTCATAAGATATTCAATGTTTGTTCTATAATAACCGTGTATTCACTGCAGGCAAGTTTGTGTAATCTGTTTATTTTATAAGATATTAAATATTTGTTCCATAATAACTGAGTATACACAACACTTAGAATCGGCGTTTTAAAAATTTGGTTGGACCACTCCGCTTCGCTACGCAATCAAACTAAATTTTCAGGCTTTTCTAATCTCGAAATTTTACTTCATGCTTAATCAAATTATGAAAAACACTTGTTAGAAGTTTCAAATTGAACGAAGCTCAAAATGAAATGAATCGGCTTGTTCGAGATGTGTACAGGGTGACCCAAATTCGATGTTTTTATAGGGTATCTCAGTAACCCGAATAGTTAGACAAAATCTGATATACAGGTCAAGACCCCCTTTTCCGAGAAAATAACAATAGCATTAACAGATCATGGCTAATTCAATTAGTTTGGGAGACATCGCACGTTTTTCAACTGTCGGCTATTTTTGTTTTCTCAAAAACTTTAAGACATACAATAAAAAGTTAAATGGTTATTTGTGTAGCTTTCGTCGTAAAATTCAGTGGCGTACTTATTTTTGTATTTCAACTTTCAATTTCAGAGTTATGACAAAGTTGCTTTTTTTTTACTTTAGGTACAATTTTAGTTACTTGATTGGTTCTTTCTTTGGAAGATGTTTTCATTTCTTGATTGGACAAGATTTTTCCATCTTTAGCAGACGTTTTTATTTCTTGATTGGTTAAGATGTTTATATCTTTACAAGATATCCTTGTTTCTTTATTGGTTGAGATGTTGATTTCTTTGGGTAAAATCTTATTGATTCTTTCCTTGGAAGATGTTTTTGCTTCTTTATTGGAAACAGTTTTCTTTTCTTTGGACATCTTCATTTTTTGGTTGTTTAAGATTTTACTTTCTTTGGTAGACACTTTGATTTCTTGATTGGTTCTTCTTTCTTTGAAAGATGGTTTTATTTCTTGACTGCTCAAACTGTTACTTTCTTTGGGCAAAGTTTTGAAATCCTGACTGGCTCTCTCCTTGGAAGAAGCTTTCATTCCTTAGTCAGCAACCGTTTTACTGACGGGTTTTATTTCTTGATCAGCAACAGTTTTACTCACTGGTTTCATTTCTTGATCAGCAACAGTTTTACTTTCTTTCGTATGTTTTTCAAAATTCGACCTTTTGCTGGCTCTAGAGTGTCTCTTGGTTCTCACCGATGTCACTTTTTGGGATTCACTACCAACGTCTTCACTTGTTTTTTGTTCTTGTTCGGCAATTGACTCATCCGCGGCTTTCTCTTGAGTGCTTCACAAATGTTTCTTCGGATCGTCTTTGGATTTGTAACTGTGCTGATTTTTGTCTTTGGAATCCTTTTTTTCTTTTTTGGATCCCTGGGTCTTTGTTTTTATGTCGATGGAGTCATTATTTTTCTTTAACTTTCTCTTCCTTCTTTCCTTTAACTACCTCTTCATTCTTTTCTTTAACTACCTTTTCTGTTTTATCCTTAACTATCTCTTGCTTCTTTTCTCTAACTACCTCTTCCTTCTTTTCTTTAACAACCTCTTCCTTAATTTCTTTAACTGTCTCTTCCTTCTTTCCTTTAAAAACCTCTTCATTCTTTTCTTTAACTACCTCTTCCTTCTTATCTTTAACTACGTCTTCCTTCTTATCTTTAATTATCTCTTCCTTCTTTTCTTTAACTACCTCTTCCTTCATTTCTTTAACTACCTCTTCCTTCTTATCTTTAACTATCTCTTCCTTCTTTTCTTTAACTATCTTTTCCTTTTTATCTTTAACCATCTCTTCCTTCTTTTCTTTAACTACCTGTTCCGTCTTATCATTTTTCATTTCTTCCTTTATAGCTCTAACCTTTCTCGTTTCTCTCTCTTCCTTATGATCTTTTACTTCATCTTTAGTTTTGTGTTTTTCTCTTTCTTGCACGTTATTCTTTTGTTTTCTTCTCTCTACTTTATTATCTTCTTTCTTCTCACTCAATCTCGCATCGATCTTTTCCTTAACTCTCTCTTCCTTCTTTTCCCTTATTTTCTCCTCGTTCTTTGGTTTTCTAAGCTCGTGTGCGCTCCTCGATCTTGACTTCCTATCCACATCTTCGCTCTTACTTTTCTTAACCTTTCTTTCTTCGCTCCTCTCACTTTTAGAAGCATCATCTTCCATCGGCTTTCTTTTGTGACGACGATGATCCTTGTGTTCTCTCCTTTCTTCCCCACTTTTCGATTTTGCTTCTTCCTCATCTTCATTCTTCGCGGTATTAACCTCACTTTCGACTTTCTCCTTCGATTTTCTCTCTCTTTTCGATCGATAATTTCTATCGTTAATTTTTGATTTGCTGCGCTTTCTAGGCGCCTCGTCATCGAATTTCTTCTGTTTCTTATTTTCATCGGTCACTTTATCAGTTCCGGGAATTGTATTGTTGACTTATTGATGTTTAACTTTTATCACTTAAAGATTAGTCGCTTTTTTCAAGTCTTCCTTGGCTTCTACCTCTTGGAGATTCTTTGATTGTTTTACTACCTCTTCCTTCACTTCATAATACTTTGATTTTCTTAAGCCTTCTTTAACTTCTTTTACTTCATGATTCTTTGATGTCTTCTCATAATGATTCTTAGATTTTTTCGAGTCTTCTTATGCTTTATATTCTTCGCCGGTCTTGGATTTTTTGAAGTCTTCTTTTCTTCATATTCTTTGCCGTTCTTAGATTTTCTTAAGTCTTCTTTTGCTTCATATTCTTCGCAATTCTTGGATTTTTTAAAGCTTTCTTTTGCTTTTAATTCTTCGAGGCTCGTTGATTTTGTTAAGTCTTCCTTAACTTCAGAACTCTTAGATTTTTTTTAAGCCTTAAATAAAAAATTCGTACAAATTAACAAAATAAAAACGATTATATTGAAAAGTAAGTCTACTTTAAATATTAATTTTAAAATTTTTGAAGACTTTTGCTATTAATTACTGAGTGGACAGACCCCTGTCATTTTAAATAAATAATACTAATATCTCTGTAATTATAATAGAATGTGTTATCAAATATTTATCTAAAAGCTTTAGAGTTGAAAACAAATTTTCAATAAAAAAAAATAAACAATAAAAACATAATTTAATATATAAATCTATTAGGTAATTTAATATATTATTTATTGACTTAAAAATATATATAGGGCGTTCCGTTTAAAAAAAGTAACTTTATATTATAACTCGGATATTAAAAGTCCGAATAATAAAGTCAGTACGTCACTGCATTTAACGGTGAAAACTACACAAATAATTATTGAACTGTATTTTTGTACATTTTATAGTATTGTAAAATAGCCAACAATTAAAAAGCGTCTGATATCTTTCAAAATGATCAAGTTAGCCATGATCTGTTAACGCTATTATTAATATTTCAGAAAAAGAGGTCATGACGTGTGTATCATATTTTTTCTAACTCCTCGGGTTACAGAGATACCCTGTGAAAACATCGAACCTGGGCCGCCCTGTACACTTAATAGAAAATTCCCCGTGTATACAATCTAGATATAAATGAATTACAGACACTAATTAGTTTTAAACAAACTGATGTACCTGATATTATAAAAAAAATCCATGTTTTATCAATATCAGACGAGAAACAGGTATAATAAACAAATAGAACTGTACTAATTTATTAAAAGATAACAACTGACGCAATGAAACATCTAAAAAACAATATCATTGTTTCTGCAATTACATCAATATCATAAATAACACCCGCAGCCTTCCATTAACGTAATCCTTAATTACTCGAACTGCCTTTATCTTTAATCAAGCTGAAACGCTTATCGATTTTCGTCTCACAATTATAAATAACTATTCTCAACAGTTAAATTTTGCTGACGGCGAAAATACCTTTAGCGACATTATTAAGTTACTCGAGTTCTTTGCGAGAGCATTAACTACCGTGCTCGGATTAATCGCGCAAACCACATTATAATTTTCCCGCAGGGAATCATCTTGAAGTGCATAATGTTTCGCCGACAGTTTGAAATTTGTATTTTATACTTTTCAAGTTTCCGCTTTTCAGTGTTTAGTCAAGCGTGCTAAGGACTGTCTTCTTATTGTTGGCTGTTTCAGACTGAAATAATTTAAAAGGGAAATAACTAAGAAAACTGTAAAGTTACTAAATTTAATAGTTTGAATTAATTTAATGAAAGAATAAAATATAAACGTCAGACTTTTGTAAACTCGAAATATGTACTGTAAAATAAAATGCCAATGTAATATTTTATATTAAAATTTTATATCTTTCACTGTTCTCATTAATTACTTGGTGAAACATGATTAAAATTATATTTGAATAAAAAACACTTGGTATGTTTCATTAGCGTTTAAATTAATTTAATGAAAGAAAAACATATATAAACGTCAGACTTTTTTTAAACTCGAAATATTAGTGAAACAAACCAATTGTTTTTTATTCACATTTTATTTATAAAATGTTATTTAATTTAACAAGAGCAATAAGGAAGTAATAACAGAAGTTATGTTTTTTTCAGTTTTCTTATTCGGTTACCACTTTATAATGTAGATTGTAGTTACTAAATAATTAAAATTGTAAAAAATGAAGCTAAAGTAAAAGTAAAAATTATACAGGGAGTTTTTTCTTTACGTGTACTTGCACATAAAGCAAATTGATCGAATTTTGAATAAAATTATAAGCAATACATTTTAAACTTCACTTGAAATCAGTGTTTAATACGCGTGGCGCATGAAGTAAAATTTCGAGTTTAGAAAAGCCTGAAAATTTGGATTTGCCGGGGCGCGACTCGCTTCGCTCGCGCGCCCCGGCAAATCCAAATTTTCAGTCTTTTCTAAACTCGAAATTTTACTTCATGCTTAATCTGGGAGTGGAAAACACTCTTCCTTCTAATAATTATACAGCACTAAACCTCCCGTTTTAGGTTAATTTTTAATTTATAGTTGTGAATTTTTTTCTGCACTTTTCTAACTACTTAGGTAATATTATGCGAGGACAAAAAATCTAAAGCATTATTCTGATAATTTTGACTTTTATTTTGTCTTGATATCTATAACTACAGTTTTCGGCCGAAAAACAGTTACAGAACAAACTTAAAATGTCCGCAAAAAAAAGTATGAGCGTTAAAATGTTTCTTACTATAGTTCTGAACTCGCCTGGTATTAGGCAATACATGGTAAAAAAATTATGAAAATCAAAAATGTTGAGCTCTAATTTTTACATAATTTGGGTGATTTCAAATAGATTGACCCTAATGATAAGTTTTGGCATCAACATTAATTTTATGTACCTGTTTTCTCTTGAATATTATATATTTAATTTCAATGCCAGATTGTTACATTAATAACAATTATTGTTAAGCTATACAAGGGGTCCTGCCAAAACCACACAACAGAAATATACCGAGTAATTGAGTGTGCTCTTTTCAATAAAAATATTTTCAAGCTCATCCGACTTCCGGTTGTACCTGAAGTCGACGCCAACTTCCTGATTTTAAATGGAATTTAGTATTTCTTTTTGTTAATTTGGATTCTGCGTGAAATACCGTAAAAAAAATCATTGAGCAACATAACTTAAAAATGTAATCGTTTTATAGATATTTGAAATTTGTTTAAGGATGCAGTGCGTTTTAGTGATTCACTTAAAAATTCGCATCTCCGAACAAAAGAAAATCGAAACGACGCGATGTTGGCTGTGAAAAGCTGATATCCAAACCTATTTCATGGTGATTTTTTGTTGGAATAATAAAATAAAGCGCATTGAAAATTCCATACTGCATTTTTTACAACTTTAAACTGTGAAATCTCGATTTTTGTGAATAAAACGGTCTCTATATTTGTATATATTCCGACGCAGAATGCAATTCTGCCTTGGTTTATACTAGCATTTTCTATGGCTATCTTCGTTTGTTTTCGAGATATTTTCATTTAAATAAAATAAGTGAAATTATAAGGGGGTTTCGAAATTCCAACTTCAAACCATTAAATCCCGGTTGTTTTTAATTGAATATCCTGTATTTTTGTACATATTATGACGCACAATTCAATTATATACCTATCTTCTTTAATTTTCAAGATATTTTCATATAAAAAGTGTTTATTGATGCATTGATAAAATATTAAGAAAAAATTGAAAGTTAACGAACTTCACAAGATCATTCATGAAAAATCAGTCATTGTTTGGACGAAAAAAAAAACAAAATCAAGTTGCTAAAAACACAATTACAGCATGTACATTGTTTATTATTTATTGAAACGTTGATAAAATTTAAGCTCAAATACCTAAAAGTTGTTTTTTTGTTAATATCGCAAGTACGAAAATCATAAAAATTGAACCAAAAAAACCGTCAGGTATTTTACTCACCAATTTCCAAGACTGTGTTGATACTTTATTTCTTATTTGAAACTTACGGCATTTGCTTGGAAATTACCATTCTTGATTTTCCAACACGAAAAAATAAATAATCCTGACGAAATTTTAAATTACAAGGCAATAAAGTCGATTTTTTATTTTCTAAAAAATTATTTTTCAATTCGTCGATTTTTTTTAAATTCACCAATAATTTATTTCAATATTCTTCTTTTAGATACGTGAAGTGATTTCTAATAATTATTGTAGTAATGTCTTTCTTCACTCATTAGTTTTATTTACTAAATGTACATTTCGAATACTAAATAATCCCCTCCTTGAAATTTTTGTTTGAGTGACACTGTCAATTAATAAAATAAACATATTTGTCAATTGTATTACTATTGAGAATGAACACATAGTGTTCGAAATGTACATTTAGTAAATAAAACTAATGAGTGAAGAAAGAAATTACTACAATAATAATTTATTTATTTATGAAATTATTCAAAATGTACGGAAGTTACTTAAAAATACCCATTCTTTATTTTCAAATGAGGAAAACAAAAAAAGTCTGCTCAAATTTAAAATTACGATCCGCCGCTTGATTGTTTTTTATAATTAAATTAAAAAAAAAACATTGATTTTGTTATAATCGTCACAATTAAGGTAAATATGATATAATCAAATTTAATTGTCTGAAATTTCGTTTCCAGCGATAGGATTTTGTTTTTTTTCAAACGTCAAACAAAACTTGTTTCTTTAAAAAAAAACCTTGATTTTATCAAAGGTCGGCTTTTGGTTCCTTTTTGATACTTTTAATTTTAATATTTTTTTTAATTATAACTATCCTTTGCAAATGTTCATATATTAAATAGCTTTATTAATTTTAGTCAATTATTGTCTTGTTTTATGATCCTTATCAATTTTGTTAAAATGATACTGATTATTTAATTCAAATCCAAATAACGGATTTTGATTGGTTGTCATAACGGTCTTTCCGTGAAAACATTTGCTATCGCAGTGGTCTTCAGAAATTCGTCTTTCCAAATTCGACTTATCAATTTTTTTTGTCGCGTATGTAAATCTCTCACCTGTCAAATGTATTTATTCATTATAAAATGAATCGCTTCGGAAGTAACAAAGATCACGAAATTGATAAATTATTTGAGAATACAATTCCAACAAACACGGTTAAAAACAATAAATAATAATTCATATCCTTTTGTAATGTCCACAACTACGAATTGATAGCAAAAACATCACAAGCAGATCTGGCAAGTATTTCAAAATGATGGGCATATAACATGAAAAAAACAAGACTGTTCAGTTTACAAATAATTTCATTAAATAATCATTCGAATACCACTCGTTGTTTAAAATTTTTGTTGAGAAAGACTTTGTATTTATACACTCAAGCTTAGTTGCCTTAAACAAATCAACTTGATTGAAACTGTCAGAAAAAGTAACTCCCTCTACAATCTCGTTATATTGGTAGGCAACTGAGCTTTCGTTAAAAAACGAAGTTTTTCCGAAAATTACCAACAACTAGTGGTATTACATGTGATAATTCTATTGCCTAATAATAATAATATTGACTGTCGTTTGACTACAGACAGAATGTGGTCGTTCTGACTGTGCTATGCATTTTCATTATTATTGTAAGCAGATGGAGTTAAATTTATAATTAGCAATATTGACTAAAATTTAGTTTTACTGAAAATAAAATTGCAAACACTCAAATTTAACTAAAATATGTATTATATTCAAAAGCAGGGGACCTTTTTTTTCTAATAACTACAAAGAAACATTTGTATAATCAATGAAACTGCAGATTTTATTGATGTTCACAGTTAGAAAAACCTACTAAATTAATTTTACTTCAAAATTCACAAACAAAAATATTCAGAATTTATTAAACCAAAGACTGAATTTCTATGAAAAAACCTTCCACTCTATTTATTTTTATTACCAATTTTAAAATAATGAAAACTTTAAATTAGGATTTTGATTATTGTCTAATAACTGCTTCCGCTCCCAGATTAATCATGAAGAAAAATTTCGAGTTTAGAAAATCCTGAAAATTTGGATTTCAGGCTTTTCTAAGCTCGGAATTTTACTTCATGCGCCACGCCTATAAAACATTCACTTGTTATTATATACAGGGTCCTGCCTCTCACCTCCCGTCTTCTGTAGCTCAGTTACTAATTAAGTTAGGCTTTCAATATTTGGCAGACTTTACCTGTATCCTAGGGCGTATTTCAGGAAAATATTTTTGATTTTACAGGGTGTCCCAAAAAGTTTGACGTCATTATGATATATATTTTTAGATTACATGCTATATATTTTGTTCGTTATTTGGGTGCTTTCTATGGATACCTACATGCCCGTAAACTTTTATAGAAATTGGTTTAGTAATTTTAGCAAAAAAAATAAAAACTAAATAAAATCAGTTTTGCACCATTGGTTTAAAAAATTAATAAAAAATAAAAATAGTGCCTCGTTAATAAAATTATACAATGTACTTATTAAATAAGGTCTGACAGTCCCGTTAGCCAAGTTTTATTCATATGAATTATACAGTCTCTAAAATTTAGTGTCAAACTTTTCAAACTTTAAAGCACTTTATTTTTCTTATTTTAAATTAGACGCCCTTTATATTTTTATTTCATTCCATGCGGAATTCTAGAACAAACATTTTTCCTAATTACAACCCTATCGCAATTCCTAACACATTAAAAGTTATTTGCAGAAAACTCGTTTTATCAACTAATCCAATGGCCATTTTAATGATAAAAATTGAAGGTGGCTTTGAAAAACAATTTATTGTTTACCAAAGTGACAAAAGCCTATTTTGACTTTAGTAATGTAAAAGTTAAAAGCATTATGAGTTAAGCTCTTTATATCCAAGAATTTGTTGTCATGAAGTACAACTGAGACGATCTCGTAGATATGATTTTCATATTAGGAGAATGCGAAAAGAACTGTTTTTTTGGCAAGTCGAGTTTACACACAGCGGTATCCGGAACGACGACATCCAGACAACAGGAGCCTGGAAAACTTATTGGAGAGATTTATACATACGGGTAATGTAAACTATACAAAACCAGTTAGAAATAGGCCGGTTCGAACTGAAGAAAATCAATTGGCTGTGCTATTATCAATTACGGAAAATCCTTCCGTTAGTCAACAAGCAGTCGCTCCTGCCGTGGATGTAAGCGAAAGAACCGTTCAACGAATTTTAAAGGACAACCGTTTCCACGCCAGAGCTGGGACGAATCCTCGTAAATAGGATTCGAATCACGAATCCGAATCACGTAAAATGATTCGAATCACGAATACTCGAATAAAGGATTCGTAAGAGATAAATATGATTCGAATCAAAGATTCGAATCCTATTTTTTCGAATCACGAATACAAATCCTTTAAGAAGAAATTTGATTTTATAATTGTTTTGCAACCATTATAATATAACTATCGTTACCAGTTGATTTAACAAAAATATTCAAAACCTAATTATTTATTATTAACACTGAACATCGTTGATAATAGACTAAATATCTGATTCCCTGCTACTCTGATTACAGATGTATTCATGTGTTTGTGAACTTCACTTCAAATCAGTGTTTTGTACGCGTGGCGCATGACGTAAAATTTCGAGTTTAGAAAAGCCCGAAAATTTGTCTCGGGTCGCTGCGCGACCCTCGACAAATTTTCACGGGGCTTTTCTAAACTCGAAATTTTACTTCATGCTTAGTCTGGGAGTGGAAAACACTCTTTTAAAGCTTCAAATTGAGCTCTATTATAAAATCGACGAATGCTTGAAAATTAAGTTTATAAAATAATTCAGTGAATATCATTAAAACCGGGAAAGTTAGAGAAAATTCATGGAATTTTATTCAAATTGACCAAAACACTAACAAAAAAGCCATATGATATTATTAAATTTGTCGAAAACAAGAGGGATCATAAAAATTATAAAACTCGTAAACATTTATAAAACCAACTTAAATATTGACAAAAACAATGAAAACAATTTAACAAAATGGAGAAGAATGTTATATTAAAAGGCCAGGAAAAACACTTTAGATTGTGGCTAATATGTCAGTTTTACTTCAAATAATATTAAACCAAATTTTAAAAACTAGATTATTATCTTTAAAAACATTTTCAGTTATTTAATGTTCTTATCAAAGCATTTAGTTTGAAGTTTCGAACGAGCATTTCCACTCCCAGACTAAGTATGAAGTAAAATTTCGAGTTCGAGACAAATTTTCTGGGCTTTTCTAAACTCGAAATTTTACTTCATGCGCCACGCGTATAAAACACTGATTTCAATTGAGGTTCAAATATACATAAATTCACAATATTTTTGTTTTGTACCTGTGGCGCATGAAGTAAAATTTCGAGTTTAGAAAAGCCCAGAAAGAGCTTAGTTTACGCTTTTTTTAAGAGTTCAATTTGAAGCTTCAAAGGAGTGTTTTCCACTCCCAGACTAAGCATGAAGTAAAATTTCGAGTTTAGAAAAGCCCCGTGAAAATTTGTCTCGGGTCGCGCAGCGACCTGAGACAAATTTTCTGGGCTTTTCTAAACTCGAAATTTTACTTCATGCGCCACGCGTGTAAAACAGTGATTTAATGAGAAATTTACAAAGACACAAAAGACATTTTTCTTGTTAATCCTCACAATTAATTTGAATTATTTTTGATGATTCAAATCCTTTTGTAAGTATTCGAATCCTTTGTAAGTATTCGAATCCTTTTATGAGGATTCGAATCACCCGCATTTGGATTCGAATACGAATCCTCTTACAAAAATGTAATGAATCCGAATCACGAATCCAGTTTGACTAAAGTATTCGTATGCCTCTTTTAAATCCTCTAAAAGGATTCGAATCTAGGATTCGAATCTTGAATGATTCGAATCTTGCCCAGCTCTGTTCCACGCCTATCATATCCAGTTCCATCAAGAACTCTTTGAACAAGATTTTGATCAACGTGTCGAATTTTGCAACTTGGCGCAAACTAAAATTAGGGTACATGTTGACTTTTTTGATAAGGTTTTGTTTTCTGATGAGGCCACCTTTCATAATAATGGATTTGTGAATCGTCATAACTTCCATTATTATTGCGACCACAATCCAAGAGTTTTTAGGCATGTTGATCAACAACACAGATGGGCAATTAATGTGTGTGTGGGGGGGGGGGGGGAATTATTGGTGAACATATTATTGGCCCTCACTTTTTTAACGGACATTTGAATGGAACAACGTATCTGGATTTTTTGCAAAATCAATTGCCAGATTTATGTCAACATTTACCAATGGCTGTGAGGGATGCAATGTGGCTGCAACAGGATGGAGCCCCAGCACATTATTCATTACAAGTCAGGGATCATCTCAACACAACCTTCCCGAATCGGTGGATTGGAGGAGGAGGGCCAAGTAAATGGCCGCCCCGATCACCCGACTTAACTAAATTAGACTTCTTTTTGTGGGGCTACTTTAAGGAAATCGTTTATCAAGAACCTCCAACCACACCAGAAAACATGCAGCAAAGAATCATAAATGCAATTCACAACATTACACCCGACCTATTACGATGAGTTGCAAGGTCATTTCATACTCGTCTTCAATTGTGCCTCCAAGAGAACAGAAGACATATCGAACATAAGTTCTAGTAGGTGATTAATTTTAGAAATGCGTATTTTTGTTATGTTTTTTATGAAATGTTATTACTCAAACTATTTAAAAAAAAAACATGATTCAGAGCAAGCCTTGACTAGTACAACATGGTTGGCAAGACAAATTTCAGAATTCTGTTTTGTGTTAAAATTTATTTGAAGTTTTCTGTTTTTATTGAATTGAAATCATTGTTACTAATCGTTTTGTAGTAGTCAATGCCTGCTCTGAATCATTTTTTTTTTTCGATATTATTGTACTTTCACGATGTGTTATATGTTTAGACGAAAATCTGTAAATCCTTTAAGACTTTCGAGATGCAATTTAATTACAAAACATGTTATGTCAATAAATTGTTTTTCAAAGCCACCTTCGATTTTTATTAATTAAAATGGCTACTGGACTAGTTGATAAAACGAGTTTTCTGCAAATTGTTTTTTAATTCCGCATGGAATGACATAAAAATATACAGGGATTCCTATTTAAAATAAGAAAAATACAGTGCATTAAAGTTTAAAAAGTTTGACACTAAATTTTGCACACTCTGTATAATTCATATCCACCAAACTTGGTTATCGGGACCATTAGACCTTTTTTAATAAGTACCTTCTATAATTTAATTGACGAGATACTATTTTTAATTGTTATTAATTTTTTAAATTACTTGTGCAAAAACGATTATTTTTGGGTTTTATTTTTTTGGCTGATATCACTAAACCGATTTCTATAAAAATTTAGGGGTATGAAGGTAACCATAAAAGGCACTTAATTTATTAACAAAATGTAGACCATTTTATTTAAAAATATATATCATCATGACGTCACACTTTTTTGGGACAAAAATATTTTCCTGAAATACGCCCTAGGATACAGGCAAAGTCTGCCAAATATCAAAATCCTAACTAAATTAATAACTGAGCTATAGAAGACGGGAGGTAAGATGCAGGACCCTGTATATATATATATATATATATATACCGGGTGGCATATACAGTAACAGCACCCATGCTAGCCGAATCGGGCGAGCCGAAGTTGCAAACAGTAATAGCACCCGCGCTAGAAGTACTGCATAGTAATAGCACCCGTGCTACATACTTCGGTATCTTTATGTTAGTATTGTTAGTAACGGCATCTGCGCTAAGCGAATGCACTAAAAACGACATCCGCGCTAGATTGCAAATCGAGACAACCACGAATAGAGGTTAAGTACGAACAGTCCTAAAAATAGTTTTATAATATCATGGAAGGAAGAAGATTTCCCGAAAACTTTCCGATGAAAATCATAAGTGGCACTGTGATAAGGTTGCAATTATCCAACAAATCTAATGTCGAGGTAAGTCAAGTTTATTAGAGAAAAAATAAGTGATACAACCCTTACTGTGGATTTCACAAATGTGATATTAAGTATATTGCTGGGTTATGTATAAATGACAAATAATAATAGTTTATTTCATTGTGTTAAATTAGATTTGATGTGAAAAGCATGACAACACATGCCATTATTTTAATATACACTCGTCGTCATAGAAAAAGCGACAGTAAAAATGTGCGAAAAAATGCACATTTTCAAATAACTATAACTTTGTTTATTGTGAATGAAAATCGATGACTTTTTGTCTCCGCAAAACTTTAAAGTGTTCTCTTTACGACCATGTAAACTTATGACACGAAACTTGGCCTGTCACCTTCTTAAAACCCCTACGAAAAAATAAGGTTGAACATTTAAAAAAAGTCGAACTTTGAGAACTTGTACCGCACGAAAAAAAAATCGTGAATTCTTGCGAGGTATAGGGCAACAAAATTCAGTCATTTTTTGTTAAAATACGCAAAAAAACATGTCGATACGATAACTTGGCGCGAAGTTATGACAGTTTGAAAAAAAAAGTCATTTTGGTCATAACTTTGTCAATTTTGGTCAGAAACAGATGATTCCTTGGGACACTGAAAAGCATAGGATTTTTGCAAAAAATTTCATGATACCTCCGTCACTACTAGTGAAAAAAAAATGTTTTGAGAGGGTGACACATTTTTTTTATTTTGATTGACTTTCTAAGCAAGACAATATCTTACGTTGATTTTGTGCTGAGGTATGTATTTTTTAATTGCATATTGTTTTTGGCTTTTTATTTCGTACAAAACTTTACGAAAATTTGGGACGAGTTGTGCATTTTAAAGTTAATTTACAAAATAAAGAATAGCCAAAAAAACGCTATGCAATAAAAAATGCATACCTCAGTGCCAAATCATTGTGGGATATTGTCTTTTGCTTAGAAAGTCAATCAAAATGAAAAAAATGTGTCACCCTTTTAAAAACATTTTTTTCACTAGGGGTGATAGTGGTGTCATGAAATTTGTTGTAAAAGTCTTGTGCTTTTCAGATTGCAATAAATCATCTGACCTGACATTTTTTTTTCAAACGGTCATAACTTCGCGCCAAGTCATTTGATTGACTTGATTTTTTGCGTATCCTAACGGAAAATGACTGAATTTTGTCGTCCTATACCTCGCATAAACCCACGATTTTTTTTTCGTGCGGTACAAGTTCTTAAAGTTCAACTTTTTGAAATCCAGCATTGGTCTATGGAAGAATTGGAACAATAACCGCAGCAAATAACGTGTTACCATTTGCCACATGTGGCGTTAAGCATTGACGTTCACCCTGTTTATTTAATAATAACATATTTCTTATAATAGTTTTTGTTTCAAATCTGTAGCATAAATAGTTTGTGATATATAGGCACTCCGTGCGCTTAGCTGACCTGTATTTTTATTATATTACAATTTTTTTTTTTTCGTGTAGCTTTGGATGAATGATTTACAAAATGTTACAAAGGAAGCTTGGACGATAAAACGAACCATAGAAGCGACGGGAAAAAAACAAGATAGAAATATTTTCAAGAGAGAATATAAATGCCATAGAAATACTAGGTGCAGAGATCCGAAGAAAAAAAGTAGAAACATTGCCTGCCCTGCACAAATTATTATCACTATCAAAAAATATATACCTGGATCGAAAACAAGTCTAGACGATCCATTACTTCTCGAGTCGCCGTGCATAGTACAATTTAAATATAAGCATAATCATAGACTTAATTGTGTAGACGCCTTACGTGAATTGCCTCTTGGAGAGGAAGCTAAATTAAAAATTTGCGAGTTATTTCAACGGGGACATTCCACTGCCTCCGCTTATCATACATATTGTACAATAATGATGGATTTATTAGGTGAAGAATATAGTTGCAAAGTATCGGACAGAAGCATTTTTCCAACAAAGACTGACGTACAAACATTGTGGAGAAAAAACTTCAAAGAAAACTTTGGTGAAAAAAGTGGAGAAGGAATGATGAAGCAGCTAGAAATAAATTTAAATGAAGCCCGAGATAATGACGGAGTGTTGCATGGCATCACGAGGGTTGAAAATAATTATGCAGTTTCATTATGCACTCCATTGATGCAGAGAACCCTTAAGTTACCTTCAGCAAAAGAATTACTATTGGTGGATTCTTCTGGTAATTGTGACAGCCAGAATCATAAAATTTATTTTTTTATAATTCAAACGCCTGCAGGGGGATTACCAATTGGTGCTATTATTTCAACAAGCTTAAAGGCAGAGGTATTTGATGCAGCTCTCAAAAAACTTATTGAAATTCTTCCTGTTTCAATTTCTCCTTGTGCCATTCTAACGGACGATGATTTAACAGAGATTAATGTTTTACGCAAATATTGGCCTAATTCTAACTTTTTATTATGTACGTTTCACGTCCTTAAAGCCGCATGGAAGTGGATTCAAACAGGAAGTCATGGTATACTTAAAGAAGACCAACAAACTACATATAAACTTTTTCGAAATATTTTAACAGCAACTGATAATAAGGAGTTTAGTGAAGCAAGTAAACTTTTGCAACAAAATTGTAAATATCCGTCATTCCTTAAATATGTCGAGAACATGTTGAAAAAAAAAGAGATGTGGTGTATGTTGTACAGAAAACAATTATTATTAAGAGGGACAAACACAAATAATTACACTGAAATTACTTTTCGATTGTTAAAAGACATAGCTCTAGATAGAACAAAGGCATTTAATTTAACTCAATTAGTTGATTTTATTATAAAGAATTTTGAAAGTTATTACAAGCAGCGTCTATTAGATTTAATTATGAATCGAATTACAAAAAGTGTTTTAAATCGATACATTACATCTAGTAAAGATGTTAATCATAATATTTGCGAAATAAATAATTTTGAATATAGCGTCACTAGCAGTAGTGATAACACTATTTCTTACATAGTGGATATGCTTTCAGGAAAATGCACTTGTTATGTAGGGATCAATGGAAAGCATTGTAAGCATCAGGCTGCCGTGCTAACAAAATATAATTTAAAACACTGTATGAATACCTTAACTGAAAAGGTTAAACATCAATTATATAAGGTAGCAAGTGGCAAAGAACCCGATATTGAAATGTTTTTACCACTTCAGGGTGGAATGAATGAAGAAGCAGTATTTATTAATTTGGCGACTGAATCAAACTACAATAAACCACAAACGAACAAAGAAAACGAAAATCCTAAAAATTTACCATCACTTCAAGAAATAAATAACTTAAAAGAAGAATGGAAGTTACACTATCTTGATATACTACAAAAAATTGATGAAAATCCTAATGCATTTTGTCCAGCCGTAAAACAATTCTTGTGTAATAAAAATAAGTATTCCAAGTCTGAAGGTAATTTACTTAGCGGCTTATATACTTGTTTTAAATACAATGGAGTGCATTGCAGTAAAAAGAGAGCTGCTTTACGACATGGCGTAAAAATATCTGTCCAACCGACTTCTGTGTCAAGAAGAAAGACCAGCATGGGTGGAAGACGAGCTCACGTGGCTGGCAGAAACCCCAAAGGACTGTCATTAAAAAAAAGTAGAAATCCTCATGCGCTTGCCAAGTGCGTCGATGAAAATAAGGGTATTGGCTCTAATAAATCTAGAAAATAATATCATGAAGACATTTCTATTATTGTATTATATCGTAAACATTTATATAAAAAAAAATAATATGTGTATGTGTTTAATTAGGTATTTTTGCAAAATCTTTTTTAATACAAAAATATTTAAATTAACCTGTAAATTTATGTTCTCTTCCTTTGTATTTATAATTTTAATAATTTAATTTATAACATTTTTAAACTTGCTTATTCAAATGTTTGATGGATGCCCTTTATTTTAAAATAATTTATGTCTATTTATTTAATAAGACAGCAAAGCAATGGATTTACTGACGTAGTTGGTTTTAGAAATTCCAAGGCACTTGCACTGAAAACGGAAAAATACATAATAATAAATAAATGTTTTATTCGAAAGTTTTTACGGTTGCGGTGATTTCCCTAGCACGGGTGCTTTTACTGTGCACTACTTCTAGCGCAGGTGCTTTTACTGTTTGTTACTTCGGCTCGCCCGAGATCCTGCGATTCGGCTAGCACGGGTGCTGTTACTGTATATGCTACCGGGTGTGGCACTTAAGACGCCTCGGACCATAGCTCCTTTACGATAAAAGCTATCGAAAAAAATCTAAGAGAAAAGTGGTGCATAATTACCGTCGCTATGTTTCAAAAATATTTCTAATCATCAGTGGCGTGCCGTACTCCAGTGGCGTACCAAACTTATGTTTTTTTAAATGGAATGCCCTATTTTTTATTGCAGATTTGGAAAGTGCTCGAAGAGTACTTATTTTTTTATCTAATTTGTTATACCCTTCACTTTAGCGGTTTCGCTGTTATAACCCCTTCTTTCAAAATTGCGCCCCATTTTTAAGATTGTTTTGTAGAGAAACTAATTGATGCCGGCGCCTAAATTTTCAATTGAGGTACAGGTTAAGACCTCGTATACCTTCACATAATTTTTTTTCGGGTAATTTATGGAAAAAAATAATTTTTGATTGAACTTAGCATGTTATCATTTTTTTCGAAAATTTCAAATGGCACCCTCCTGAAAAAATTACGGCGTTGTACGGCCAAAACTCTAAATTTTTCATTGGTACAAAAAAAATTACACATTGAATAACAAAATTTCGGAGAAAAAAGGAATTTCATCGCAAATGTCGGGAAACGTTTTCCGTTCCCAAGAGTGCCATGAGAAAACAAAAGATTGGTAATTGTCAAAGTAAATTATTAGACGCCAGTAGCAGCCATAAGTCATTTTTGATAAACGTTCTAAAAATGTTCCGAACTCAAGAGGAAATGGTTGACATGATATTTATTCTTGGAGAATGTAACAAGAATTGTTTCTTGGCGTCACGAGTGTACGCTGTGAGATATCCGCACAGGGCACATCCAAATGAACGTGCGTTTCAAAAAGTGTCGGAGAGATTTACTACTACGGAAAGTGTGAAACGGCCAAGGAGAGTTAGAAAGAAGACAGTTTTTTATCGAAAATAATGAACTGCAGGTTCTGGAGGCAGTTATTGAAGATCCTCATACCAGTATCCGTGATATTAGTAGGAATCACGATATTTCAACGCGATCCGTACATCGTGTTCTTCAAAAGTACAAATTCCGTCCATTTAAGATTCAACTGCACCAAGAATTGCAACCTCAAGATTTTCATGCGAGGCAAGATTTCTGCTTGTGGGCTATCAACAAAATTGAGCAGGAGGAATCATTTCTTATGAGCGTATTATTTTCTGATGAAGCGACGTTCCATAGAAATGGGCATGTCAATCGCCACAACTACCATTATTACGCCGATGAAAACCCACACGCCATGCGTATGATAAACCACCAGCAAAGATGGTCGCTGAATGTTTGGGGAGGCATACTTGGAGAACACCTTTTGGGTCCTTATTTCATCGAGGGGCACCTGAACGGCAACAGTTATTTGAGGTTCCTTCGCGACGACTTGGATGATCTCTTGGAAAATGTCCCTCTAGCCGCTCTACGACAGATAGTTTTCCAGCACAATGGAGCTCCTGCACATAATAGCCGTGTCGTTCGGGAATTTCTCGATGATACGTTTCCGGACTCCTGGATTGGTCGTGGGGGTCTGTGAGGTGGCCGCCAAGATCACCAGACCTCACTCCCCTTGACTTCTTCCTTTGGGGCCATATCAAAGACGAGGTTTACAGGACGGTACCAACTACTGTCGAGGATATGAGGGAGAGAATCCGCGCGGCTTTCCGCGGTATATCACCAGAAGTCCTTAGGGCAGTGTCTAGAGCCTGTGAGTCGAAGTTGCGGTTATGCCTCCAGCAGGAAGGTCGTCATTTCGAACATTTAGTTTAAGTTGTAAAATTTTCTTTATCTGCATTTTTCATATGATGTTGAATAAATAAGTACATACTATTATGTTGACCGTATTTGTGTTTTAATTTTCTTATGGCACTCTTGGGAACGGAAAACGTTTCCCGACATTTGCGATGAAATTCCTTTTTCCTCCGAAATTTTGTTATGCAATGTGTAATTTTTTTTGTACCAATGAAAAATTTAGAGTTTTGGCTGTACAACGCCGTAATTTTTACAGGGGGGTGCCAGTTGAAATTTTCGAAAAAAATGACAACATGCGAAGTTCAATAAAAAAATATTTTTTTTCCATAAATTACCCGAAAAAAAAGTTATGTGAAAGTATACGAGGTCTTAACCTGTACCTCAATTCAAAATTTAGGCGCCGGCGTCAATTAGTTTCTCTACAAAACAATCTCAAAAATGGGGCGCAATTTTGAAAGAAGGGGTTATAACAGCGAAACCGCTAAAGTGAAGGGAATAACATGTTAGATAAAAAAATAAGTACTCTTCGAGCACTTTCCAAATCTGCAATAAAAAATAGGGCATTCCATTTAAAAAAACATAAGTTTGGTACGCCACTGGAGTACGGCACGCCACTGATGATTAGAAATATTTTTGAAACATAGCGACGGTAATTATGCACCACTTTGCTCTTAGATTTTTTTCGATAGCTTTTATCGTAAAGGAGCTATGGTCCGAGGCGTCTTAAGTGCCACACCCGGTATATATATATATATATATATATATATATTTTTTTTTTTTTTGGTCCTCGATGAGGAGTAAATAATCGCTCGCTCTGTGTACGTCTGCGCGCTATGGTGTTTTACTCGCGTCTGCTATCTCTTTGATTAAGCATGAATTAAAATTTCGAGTTTAGAAAAGCCTGATAATTTGGATTTGCGTAGCGAAGCTGCTGGTTAGCAGCTTTAAATAGTACACTTTTTAAAAATCACAAATGCCTTAAAATTTACAGCGTAAATATAAGGACTTTTTTGACATTCGCTGTTTTTTTAAATTAGTTCAAATGGAAGTTTTATACGAGTGTTTTCCACTCCCAGATTAAGCATGAAATAAAATGTCAGGCTTATCTAACCCGAACATTTACTTCATGCGCCACGTGTATTAAAAACTGAAAATACTGATATACTGTGAACAAGTAAACGTCACTTGAAATCAGTCTTATGTGCGTGGCGCATGAAGTAAAATTTCGAGTTTAGAAAAGCCTGAAAATTTGGTTTGGTCGCTCCGCGCTTCGCGCTACGCCACCAAAGCAAATTTTCAGGCTTTTCTAAACTCGAAATTTTACTTCATGCTTAATCTGGGAGTGGAAAACACTCGTTTAAACCTTCAAATTGACCTTAAAAAAATATATCTAAAGATTTAAAGCATATGCGTTGTGATCAGGTATATGTATACTTAAAAAATAAATTCCCTGTATGTATAGTTAAAAGAAAAATTCCCTGTATGCGATTATAGTTAAAAAGTAGATAAAAATGAAAGTATATACACAAATTAATAATCACCAGATTAAAGTCGTGTAAGAAATTTAAAATAATTTTCAACGCAACTCTGAGAATTGTGTGTTGTTTTATAATTTATTTATTAGACAATTTTTTAGCACCAAATTTTGTTTTCTACTTATTATTATTTTTATCAAGTATTTTTTTTTATTGTGATAAAGTGAACCCATAAGTTTTGATAATTAATGAAGTCTTTATATTGTAATATATAATCGTGAACATATTTGGATTTTATATGTACCCCTAAAACAATTATAATAAATCTTCGTTTGGTCCTAATTAATGGCGCCCATTCGGCAAACAACCATAAATTTAATGGAATCATCGTGTATACAAACATGTTATTCAAATAAGTTAATTTTTAATCACCCTGCCAAAACAAAAACGCCCACACTCACCGTTATTACATTTATTTCATTTTTATAAAATAAATCAAATAGTTATATGAATAACGATTAAACAAAATGAAACATGGTTTACTAAACAATATATTTCTGTGTTGTTAAAAGAATTATTTACTTATTTACGAATTCCCCATTTACACAAATAATTACAGTTATGATACTATAGTGTAATGTGTTGCGAAAGAATAATACAAATTTGCATGAGATACACAGTCAAAATAAATAAACACAATTAATGTCGAGATGTTATTGCTGAAACCTACGTTATGTTACTTTTATCTATCAAACAAAATATAAAAAGTTGCACAAATATTTAAGTATATTTACAAAAATAAGTTACCATAAAGTAAATAGAATGAAAATAAGAAAAAAACATAGCATAATTATGATTTTTAGGTTCAATTAAAAAGACAGAGCAAATATTTAGTATTAGATAAACATCAAATGTTTTGTTGACTTTTTTAAATGATTAGTCTTTTATTTTATTTTTTCACATAGGTTTGCAGTCCTTGTTCAAGCATCAAGTAAAGTTGTTAGTTTAAACTAGCCTTTGTATAGATTAGAGCTTAGTAGTAACAAAATCTAAAGTATTCTAGGAAATTTCCGATATAAAATCTTAAGTCAGTTTTACTTAATAATAGGGAAGAGCTTTTGCAAACGAATAAAATGAAAACACTCAAAATGTTGAGAAGTAGTTTTATCAATGCATGTAATAACAGTGTTAACCACACTTTGTTTTTGGTTACACCGGGTGTTGATTGTTTATTTTAGCTGTTCATTTTCTGAAATTCGTTGATTTAAAAAAAAATCAATTTGAAGCTTTAAACGAGTGTTTTCCACTCCCAGACTAAGCATGAAGTAAAATTTCGAGTTTAGAAAAGCCCCGTAATAATTTGCAGAGGGTCGCGCAGCGACCCGAGACAAATTTTCTGGGCTTTTCTAAACTCGAAATTTTACTTCACGCAAAACGCGTATAAAACACTGATTTCGAGTGAGGTTAAAACATACATGAATTCACAATATTTTGTTTTTGTACGCGTGGCGCATGAAGTAAAATTTCGAGTTTAGAAAAGCCCAGAACGTTCACGGGGCTTTTCTAAACTCTAAATTTTACTTCATGCTTAGTCTGGGAGTGGAAAACACTTGTTTAAAGCTTTAAATTGAACTTACAAAAAAAACAGGGAATATCCGCAATTGTTATATCAATTCCATGGTATGTCAATATTTTTCTAAATCACATTATTTTTTGTTAACTATTTTAACTTAGAGGAACGTAAAGTGTTAAGTGTGAACATTCATAAATTTAGAATTTTTCCCTCTACAAAAAAGTGAAATACATTTTGTCTCTGAAATAAATAAGGAAGACAATATTTAAACACTTTAAACTTAACATGCGATTTCCTATGTTGCGTCCGCCAAGTCAACACCCGATATAATTTATCTAACTTATATTAAATTTTTTTAATGGATTTAGGAAGTGCCAAAATAAAGAATTTACTCGTAAAATAGAAATTCTACTCCATCTGTCTCTCTAAATTCTGATGGCTGATTTCTAATTTGATTAGAGACTAGAGAATTATGATGGACGCTAGAATTTATGTTGACATTTTAGAAACATTTTCGTATTTCTTAGAAGAAAAAAAAAATACAACAAAGGCAGAGGATTAGATGGAACTTTAAAAATTATTACAACTGAATGGTAATTAAAATCAATTAAAAAACAGAAATTACTATTTTTTATCTTATTAATTATTATTCGATGTATTTTGGAAAGTTATTACAACTGATTGGTAATTAAAATCATTTCAAAACTGCGTTTTCTGGGTGACAACTTACATCAAATATCAGTGTATTTGATCACTCTTTATTTGATGTAGAGAACAGAGAATTATGATGGAGGCTAGAATTTATGTTGACATTTTAGAAACATTTTCGGATTTCTTTTAAAAAAACACAACAGAGGCAGAGGATGAGAGGGAACTTTAAAAATAATTACAACTAATTTGTAAATAAATTAAAAACTGCGTTTTCTGGGTGACAACTTACATCAAACATTAGTGTATTTGATTACTCTTTATTTGATGTACGTTATATTTTAACAAATAGCTGCATTTATGTGCAAGGAAATGATAACAGGAAGGACTTTTTTTATCTTATCAATTATTATTCGATGCATTTCGGTGTTGAGGTGTTATCTATCACCGTTTGTTTGCTGACAGTCTGGAGCCTGTAATCGTACAATACACAATGTGCGTTAATAATAATAATATTTTATCTGTTCTGACTATGAATGAAATTGACTAACAATACGTATTTAAAGAATTAAAATAGTGAAATTGAGACAATAGATTTTTTGTTTTTAATCTTCGAATCAAATAATAATATTGGATGAATTTTGTTTCTAGTTTTTTATACTCATAGATCTCTATTAAGCTCTGGAAAACCGGAAAATCATAAAAAATACTCTTCAAAATTGACCGGTCATTTTCTGATTAATTATCGCTGTTTGGGTAAATTAATACTATCCACTTTTATGTGAAATTATACATAAAAATATCTAATAAAATATTTTTATCAATACTGTTTATATTGAACATGTAAATATTTATTATTACCAATTTAAATCGTTGCTAAACGACTAAATATACGATTTCATGTTATTAATTAAAGATGAGTTTTCAAAGTTCACACTAAATTTGTGTTTTATACGCTTAGTGCACGAAGTAAAATTTTAAGTTTATACAGACTTGAAAACAGTTGATTATTCAGAAATTAATTAAATTAGTTTCTATGTTTGAAAAATAAAACACATAGATTGACTCTCAACGAAATTACAAGTGTTAGAAGTTTACTGAAACAAATGTATTTTTTTATTATTCAGAAAACATGAGTAATGCAAAAAAATACTCATATTTTGATAAAACTTTGTGTGATTGTAATATTAATATGAAATTGTTGATATTTTTAATTTCAATATTTAATTTAGAATATTGCATGATTTTAATTGTTTTGTCAATTCCTAGCTTGATTTTAATCCTAATTTAAAATTGCCGCTAATACCATCCTTCCTCCTATCTGATAACTTAATAAGGTCTTTGCTATCTGTTACATTTTAGAAGATTTAATCGCACAGATATAAAAGTAATGTATGTATTATTTAATAAATTATCGTAAATAATTACTAGTCAGGATGGTGTTTTGGATTTTATTAAACAGGTTCTTATTTATTTAAACAGCGTTCATTATTAAAATTTAGAAAAATGATTACATTTATAAATAATTATTTAAATTAAAAAATTTACCGGGTGTTGACTTGGCGGACGCAACATAGGAAATTCCATGTACATTTTGAAATGTTCAAATTTTGGCTTCCCTATTTAAATTTGTCGAGGGTCGCGCAGCGACCCAAGGCAAATTTTCTGGGCTTTTCTAAACTCGAAATTTTACTTCATGCGCCACGCGTACAAAGCATAGATTTTAAGTGAAGTTCGAATATACATAAATTTGATAATATTATAGTGTTGAACACGCGTGGCGCATGAAGTATAATTTCGAGTTTAGAAAAGCCTCGTGAAAATTTGCCTCGGGTCGCTGCGCGATCCTCGACAAATGTTCACGGGGCTTTTCTAAACTCGAAATTTTGCCTCATGCTTAGTCTGGAAGTAAAAAACACTTGTTTAAAACTTCAAATTGAACTTTAAAAAAAACAGGAAATATTCGCAATTATTGTGTCAATTCCATGGTAAGTCATTATTTTTGTAAAATCACATTACCTTTTTTTTAATTATTTTAGCTGTAGTTTTTCAGACATTCGTTGATTCTTAAAAGAGTTTAATTGAAAGCTTAAAACGAGTGTTATCCACTCACAGACTAAGCATGAAGTAAAATTTCGAGTTTAGAAAAGCCCCGTGAAAATTTGTCTCGGGTCGCGCAGCGACCCGAGACAAATTTTCTGGGCTTTTCTAAACTCGAAATTTTACTTCATGCGCCACGCGTATAAAACACTAAAATATTATGAACTTTATGTATATTTGAACCTCACTTGAAATCAGAGTATTAATACGCGAGGCGCATGAAGTAAAATTTCCAGTTTAGAAAAGCCCAGAAAATTTGTCTCAGGCCGCTGCGCGACCCTCGACAAATTTTCACGGGACTTTTCTAAACTCGAAATTTTACTTCATGCTTCGTCTGGGAGTAGAAAACACTCGTTTAAAGATTCAAATAGAACTAATTTAAAAAACAACTATTGTCGGAAAATGTACAGCTTAGGGTATGTTTACCTAAAAGAAATTATTTTAATATTTTCTGTAAATCTTTAGATATTCGTAGTTTTTTTTTAAGTTTAATTTGAGACTATAAACGAGTATTTTCCACTCCCAGACTAAGCATGAAGTAAAATTTCGAGTTTAGAAAAGCCCCAGAACATTTGTCGAGGGTCGCGCAGGAACCCGAGACAAATTTTCTGGGCTTTTCTAAACTCAAAATTTAACTTCATGCGCCACGCGTATAAAACACAGATTTTAAGTAAAGTTCGAATATACATAAATTTCACAATATTACAGTGTTTTATACGCGTGGCGCATGAAGTAAAATTTCGAGTTTAGAAAAGCCCAGAAAATTAGTCTCGGGTCGCTGCGCGACCCTCGACAAATTTTCACGGGGCTTTTCTAAACTCGAAATTTTACTTCATGCTTAGTCTGGGAGTGGAAAACACTTGTTTAACGCTTTAAATTGAACTTAAAAAAAAATCAGGGAATATCAGCAATTGTTGTATCAATTCCATGGTATGTCATTCTTTTTATAAAATCACATTACCCTTTCTTAATTATTTTAACTTAGAGAAACGTAAAATGTTAAGTGTAACCATTCATAAATTTAGAATTTTTCCCTCTTCATAAAAGTGAAATTCATTTTGTCTCTAAAACAAATAGGGAAGCCAATATTTGAACACTTTAAAATTAACATGAAATTTCCTATGTTGCTTCCGCTAAGTCAACACCCGGTATATATTTATATTGTTTGCAAGTAGATACAACACAACTGCATTCTGGTGGCTATCCAGAGGAAATGAAGATGTGCGTGCAGTTCTCTACAATAAAAGTTCACTGACTATTGAAGAGATTCAATGCAAAACATAAAAATCACATTATTTAGTGGTGCAACTATCAAAGCAAAGCAGCGATGTTTTTATTAAAGTCATTAATATTATTCTAATGAGTTTAGAACTGACCATTTCTGTCAATTATCCAACGATGAATTGTTTTTAATAAAACATTTAGCAATTGTTCTAACATCCAATTAAACTTGATTAATTTCAAGGTATGGTCGCTTTTATTAAAATCTGACGTTTTACGTGTTTATTATAATTAATAACTAAAGAAAACAGAAATAAAGTAGCTTCTCAGATATAGTAATTTTATAATATGTGGATTTTGTTTTTATCTCAAATGAAAATAAAGCAATTTATTTCTTAACAAGTTGTAACAAAATTTTAAGTAGATTTTTTTTCTTTTATATAGCAATTTTAAAATTAAAGCTGAATTCAATTATAAGAATTTATAGTTTCTCATATTCAAAAACAATTATCCTCTTCATAGTTTTATCAAAATTTACATTTATTTTCATTTTATTAATAAATTTACCTACTTTTTCAGTTACCGGTAGTTCTGTATACTTAATTTAATTTGATATCGCTGTTTTTGGGGTAGACGTCATTTAATACAGAGAAAATTAATAGCACCGTTAACGAGCGTTTTCCACTCCCAGACTAAGCATGAAGTAAAATTTCGAGTTTACAAATGCCTGAGTGTTTGGATTCGTACGCGAAGCGTCCAAATCCAAACTCAGGCTTTTTTTAAACTCGAAATTTTACTTCACGCGCCACGCGTATAAAACACTGATTTATTCTAAAGTTCAAAAGCAGCTCATTCATTTTTGATTGTTGCCAAAAGTGAAGTTCAAAAAGCTAATTAAATATGCACGATGTTAAAATATGATAACATTTTCAAGGGCTGTGCTTCTTTCAATGTACATCTCATTATTGAAAATGATTTATAGTTCCTCATATTTAAAACTCTTATCCTTTTGATGGTATTATCAAAATTTACATTTATTTTCATTTTATTAATAAATTTACTTAATTTTTAGGTACCGGTAACGTTGTTTTAGGGGTAATCGTCATTTTATACAGAGAGAATTAATAGGACCTTTAACGAGTGTTTTCCACTCCCAGACTAAGCATGAAGTAAAATTTCGAGTTTAGAAAAGCCTGAGCGTTTGGATTTGGAAGCGAAGCGTCCAAATCCAAACTCAGGCTATTTAAACTCAAAATTTTACTTCACGCGCCACGCGTATAAAACACTGATTTATTCTTAAGTTCAAAAGCAGCTCATTCATTTTTTATTGTTGCCAAAAGTGGAGTTCAAAAAGTTAATTAAATATGCACGATGTTAAAATATGATAACATTTTCAAGGGCTGTGCTTGTTTCAATGTACATCTCATTATTAAAAACTATTTATAGTTCCTCATATTTAAAAACTCTTATCCTTTTGATGGTTTTATCAAAATTTACATTTATTTTAGTTATAATAATAAATTTACTTACTTTTTAGGTACCGGTAGTTCTGTATATTTAATTTAATTTAATATCGTTGTTTTAGGGTAATCGTCATTTAATACAGAGAAAATTAATAGGACCTTTAACGAGTGTTTTCCACTCCCAGACTAAGCATGAAGTAAAATTTCGAGTTTAGAAAAGCCTGAACGTTTGGATTTGGCTTTTCTAAACTCGAAATTTTACTTCATGCGCCACGCTTATAAAACACTGATTTATTCTTAAGTTAAAAAGCAGCTCATTCATTTTTTATTGTTGCCAAAAGTGGAGTCCAAGAAGTTAAATAAATATGCAATATGTTAAAATATAATAACATTTTCATGGGGTATGCTTGTTTCAATTTACATCTCATTATTAAAAAAACATTTTAAACAAAATAACCGTTTAAAAAAAATGTTTAAAACACAACATTTGTTTTGAAAAATGTTTAAAACACTCTTTTAAAACAAAGTGTTTTAAACATTACAACAATGTTTAGCAATATATTTTGTTATTGATTTAATTTATTTTCCATATAAGTGAAAAATAAAATACTTTGGTACTTGTTTTTGGAAAACTGCAGCCAAATAAATGTAAATCATAAGGTAAATTCCTCCCATGTAATGTTGATGTTGACTGCTTTGAGTAATAATTTAATACAATAATAATGGAAATATCTTATCCAGCAAATCCCTACATCACTTACAGTGTAACTTGAACACTGAAAGCGTTGCATTGTTTTACAAAATATCGTCAGATAAAGATTGAATATCTGGTTACAAACACGTTGCATAAAAACATGAAAAATAATTCTATCTATTAATTATCGTGGAATAATATGTTCCAGAAAAAAAATATTGCTCCTTTATTTAACACTTCATTGTTTCTACACTAGCAAATCTTTTTTAATGTTTTTTGAAGGCGGGCTTAGACTTCTAGATAATTTAAAATGCGAAACATAATTTGCAGAAATAATTTGATACGTGTAAACAGAAATAAGTAGGAAAATGTCAAGTTAGTGGCTGAATGGTCAAGTACTGGTGATTTTAATCCAAAGTTCTGGAAGAGCTAATGCTAAACGTAGACTTATGTCAACTGTTGAGTAATACTTTGATAGAAAATGTTTCAAATAAAATTACATCTTATCTTAGTTGACTCTGAAAGTCCACTACGATGTATCATTATTTCATGATACCCCTGTAATAGTTACTCTAACTATTCATAGCATTAATACATATTCATCAAGTCAAATCTTTGAAGACTCAGGTGTTCCAGATCTCAACAAGCTTTACTTTACGGCAATATCTAAATATATGTACAAAAATAAAACATGTCCATCCTTATTACACCCTCTGTAATGGTTGAGCGGGAGGCGGATATTAATTGTTATTAATATACTGTTTATGACTTTAACAGATTTATTAATATAAAAGAATTAGTATAAACGGATTACAAGAGTAAGAGTGCTTTTCGCGATGTCTGAAATAAGACTAACAACTTATTCTAATCAAGCTCTGGAAGAAAGAGATTATAACAAAAGGGACGCGCATAACGTTAGGGGCAATGTCTAATGAGCGCGGTAGAAAACATTTACTTAAGATAATGATTTGAAATAACATCTTTAGTGAAAGTGCTGATAAACAAATTGTTATTGATCGGTTTCTGACTATTTGTTGGCCCTAATGTTATCTGTGCGAAATATACATAATAATAATAATAATGAGAAATAATATAATAATAAAATGTAATATAATAATGATGTACAGGGTACATTACACTCCCCCCCTTATAAAAAATTTTACAATGTAAATTTAAAAAGTTAAAAGAATTACTTGAATAGAGGGTAATGTGATAAATTGATTACAGAGTACTTATATACACAACGTACATTTTAATATGGTATTTCTTTGACAATACAAAACAGGTAAAGGAAAGAAAAATATTTATCTTTTGCAAACCCAAGTAATGACATAGTTTTTTTTTTTTTTTTTTTTTTTTTTGACTTTATTGATTACGATTGAATCTAATTCGTTCGCTTCTTCTTAATGGCGGAACTGCAGGAGCATCATTAAGCATGTCTGGAGCTATATTCATGTCTCTAATATTCATTGGTATATTTTCTGGTACATATGCGGCGACTCTGTTATGGTTAGGTCTTATTTGTCTAAATGAATGCAAAATTCTAGTGCGTTTAATAATCTTGTAAAGAATAAAGATAACTATAACAAAAAGCAAAATATATGATAGGAAAGAGTAATGAATTTCTGAAATCCAACTATAGTTCCTATTATTTACTATATTCTCACTAAGTTTTGAAATTTCATCGAGTTTATGACTAGCCATTTTTAGATCATTATTATCAAAGTAGTTAATTTTAACTTTTCCGAAAGATATATTTTTGAAAACATTTAAAACCTTTTTGGAACAACATTCATGGTCTAAAATATTAAAATTTGGCAAAATGTATCTCAGATTGCTTGTGAAGTTATAGGTAGTACTAGAAAAGGTTGTGTCACCTGTAAATATTTTACAATTGCGCGCTACCTGCAAGATTCCGTTATTGGATATTATTAAGTCGAAAGTATCTCTATTATTACAAGCAATAGAAATTGTCTTGTTCGCGGGTGAAATATATAACCAGGTGTTTTCCTCATTAAGTGTTTTCCATAGAACGTTCTTTAATGGTATAAGTCTCGTATTACAATATTTATTAAGTTTTCCGTTAACTAAAATATCTATTTCGCAAATATTATCTTCAGCAATACGTTCGGGTTGTTGTTTAGTTTGGCAAACATATTTGTTGGATATTCTAACGCATGAACTTAGGTCATCAAAAAGAGTGTAATGTTGTCTATCTTGTGACATGGCAAGATACTTTGATGTAGGTTCTATAAAAACGTAGTTATCGTGATTATGAGAGGTTGGTAGAGAAATAGTTTTATATAAGTTGAAAATGTTTTGCGAAATCAATGGGTTGGAAATTATAAAAATTATTTGATTTTTTGAATAAAAAACAGTTAAAGAAGTTACTGCTAACAAATCAACTGCATTTTCTATTTCGAGAGGTAATATGTAGCTTGTGGAGGAAGGTAAATATTGAAGTGTAGTTTGTAGTTCTTGAATTAATTGATCGGGTGTCAATACGATAGGGTGGATTTGATTCGATTTGGCAAAAAGAATTGCGTTAATTAAATTGTCATACTCCCTTAATAAATTATTTACCATTGACGACAATAATGCAATATGTTCGTCTAAAGCAGTTTTAGTTTCTAGGTCCCACATTTTTTTATTGTAACTCTGAGTATAATTTTGGAAGAGTTCGAAATTTTTGTTAATTGCTTGTTCATTATCATTGAAGTTATTAACAGTTTGGTTCATATTTTTAATAGTTGATTGTACTATTGATGATTGCTCTTGTAGTAATTTGGCCAAACGCCCCTCGTCATTATTAATGGAATTAATGGCATGAGTGTATTTATTTGCATCATTTTCGTCAAGAGTGCCAAAAATTGTTTTGAAAGCTGAGCCGACAATGTTAAACCATGCGCGTTTTTGGCGATGTCCGATAATCTGGTGTAATACATAGCTTTTGGATTCAATTTCTTTGATTTCGTGACTTAATAGAACTAGTGTTGTATTGCAACTTGAAAATATACCGAACAAAGCGGAAGTACAAAAATTTAAAGTTTTGTGATATGTATTGTCAATGCTTGCGGTTTTTCCTTGTAAAGCGGATATGTCTAGGTGAGCAATTAGCTTCCATGATTGTTCTTGCAAATTTAGTTGTCCTAATCCCTCGAAGTAAAGTCCAGGTGAAGTTTGTAAAGGGGTGTTGTTGTAGAAATCGTTGGCCATCACTGTGCCGGAGATTCTAAAACAGTAGCATGTTTTAGTCTATCGAAGTGTACTAATTCATGTTTATTTTTAATTTTAATTGTACAGTTAGTGGGAGAATTGATTTTAATAATTTTGAAAGGACCAGAATATCTGGAAGATAATTTTTTGGAAACTCCTGGTTGAAACTGTTCATTTTGCAGATAGACTAAATCGCCTTCTTGAAATTGGGGGATCGCTGAATTTTTATCATAATAGAATTTGTTTTTTTCTTTGGAAATTAATAGATTTTTTCTTGCTATATCGTGGGAATATTGGAAACGTAATTTTAACTCGTCTACATAATTATCATATGTGTATTTAAACTCGGGTTCCCGTGTTAAGTCTCTAGGTGTATTAGGTTTATGGCCAAACATTAGTTCGTAAGGGGTGTAGTTTGTAGAAGAATGAACGCACGTATTATAAGAGAATGTAGCAAATGCAACGTATTTATCCCAATCTTGTTGTTTAGAGGTATAATGTTTCAAATAATCGGCGAGTGTTAAATGTGATCTTTCAAGAGCACCATTACTTTGAGGTCTGTATGCGGTAGTTAGTATGTGTTTAATTTGAAATAATTTCGTCACCTCTTTAAGCAAAATGGAGGTAAATTCTTTCCCTCGATCTGTCAATATACACTTAGGAATACCGAATTTACAGATAAAATGTTCAGTGAATGTAGTAGCAATAGTTAAGGCTTCGTGGTTAGGAATAGGAAAAGCTAGAGAAAATTTAGTTAAGTCATCTTGTAAAGTAAGTATGAATCTATTCTCAAATTCTGTAAGTGGCAAAGGGCCAACTACATCAAGAAATATTTTGTCAAGAGGTTTAATTGAGGTTGTGGTGATTTCCATAGGCGCGTGTTTCTTTTTACGATTTAATTTATTTTCTTGGCAATATTTACAACTTTTGACGTAATCGTATATTGTGGATTTCATATTTGGCCATTTGTAGTTCATTTTGATCCTACGATATGTCTTATGAAAACCGGGATGTCCTGCGCCTGGACTGTCATGATTTTCTATTAGGATGTCAGGGATATCTTTTGTTTGCGGAAGAATAGCTTTATTATGATATATATTAATTAGTATATCTGTGTCTTTGAAAATATACCTAATAATAGAGCGAATTTTATTCCATTGTAAATTATCGAGAGTTGTGGTAATTTTTGGAATGCTAATAGAGTTAATGTTGTTTTGAATTAATTCGTCACGTAAGATTTGAAGGGTTTTAAAAATGATCTCAAATGTTGAGGAATTCCAAAAATGTTGTTTGTAGAAACAGTAGAAGATGAAATTGTCTTTGTCTTTAAATTTTACAATGTCAAAAACTTTGAGGGACTCCTGTTGGAGTGTGTTTAAATGATTATATTTTTCTATATTTTCTTTGGAATTGATATAATCTAAATTCAAGTCTGTAGAAAGAAAGAATGCCTTATTACCATGAGAAATTGTAATATTTTCATCTTTCTCGACTACGTTTGCATTTTGTATTATTGTGTTCTCTAATTTTTTCAAAAAATCTGTGTAATCTGAAATGGTATTTGTGATATAAGTGTTCGCGGTAGGAATGTTAGTGATGTTCGAATCATTTTTAATTTGAATTCTACTAAGAGCGTCTGCATTGTGATTAGATTTCCCCGGCTTGTATTCAATGTAGTAATCGTATTCTGATAGGCATAAACGCCATCGCAAGAGTCGGGACGATTGGTCCTTTACACTGGCAAGGTATTTTAAAGCGATGTGATCCGTAACTATTTTGAATCGTCGACCAAAAACATAGGGCCTAAAGTGCTTGACAGCAGACACAATAGCTAACAATTCCTTAGAGGAAACGTCATAGTTTTGTTCTGCTCTGCTCATGGTTCTACTATAATACGCGATTGGCAAATCTTGTGAGGGTGGGCCTTGCGAAAGTACGGCACCGATTGCGTAATTCGATGCGTCAGTAGTTATAGTAAACTCTTGAGAAAAATCAGGAAATTGTAAAATTGGTTCACTTGATAATAGGGTTTTTAGTTTTTCAAAACAATCCTGTTCAAGACTGGTCCACCTGAATTTAACATCTTTTTTCAATAATTTTGTTAAAGGAAAAATTAAGTTACTAAAATTTGGAATGAAACGTCTATAATAGCCTGCTAAACCGAGAAACGACTTAATGTTTTTAGTATTTTTTGGCTGAGGAAAAAGTTTTATACATGATACTTTATCAGGATTTGGGAGCACACCGTTTTTAGTAATAAGATGGCCTAAATAAACTATTTCGTGGCGTAAGAATTGGCATTTCTCCGGCTTAAGTTTTAAATTAAATTTCTCTAAACGAGTAAAAACAGCTCGTAATTTATCTAAGTGATTTTCGAGGTTGTTGGAATAAATAACAATATCATCGAGATAGCACAGACAGCGCAAATGGTTGGGTAGACCCGCTAATGCAGAATTCATTAAGCGTTGGAAGGTTGCGGGGGCAGATTTTAGCCCGAAAGGCATACGTAAAAATTCATAGTGCCCAGAAGGTACACTAAATGCGGTTTTAGGAATATCTTTCTGATGAATATTTATTTGATGGAAACCGGATGTTAAATCGAGAGTAGAAAAGTATTTGGAGTGACCGAGTTGGTCGAGAATTTCCTCTATGTTAGGTAAAGGATAAGCGTCGCCTACCGTAACGCTGTTTAATTTTCTGTAGTCGACGACCAACCGCCAACTTTTGTTTCCCTCGGAATCAGGTTTTTTAGGAACAATCCAGATAGGTGAGTTCCAGGGACTGAAAGAAGGTTTTATGATGTTTTGGTTTAGCATTGAGTCAATTTGATTTTCTACTTCGGTTTGCAAAGACTGGGGGAACCTATAAGTTTTTGATTTTATGGGTATGTCGGTAGAGGTATGAATTTCGTGGTAAACTAAATCCGTGCTGGATAAAATATCTCCTTCTAAATTAAAAATATGGTTAAACTCGAGACACAGTGAAATTAATGAGTTATATTCTTCTGAATTCAGATGACTCGTCTGTAACTTCTCTTTTAATATGTTTAATCTACTGGAATTATTATTTACGAATTCGGATGGGTTGGATTGTAAATCTTGATTATTGCCAGATTCGGAAATTGTAATTAAAGGCTCAAAGTGGCTATTTGAATGAAAAATATGAATAATTTCGTTATTCGGATTCCCAAAAACAAAGTTATGATTTTCAGGAGTATGAACACATATGCAAATATTTAATTCTAATGCTGCAATTTTAATGACGTCGTCTGTTGCAAAAGCATTAGGAGTTCTGAGTATATATTCTGCTTCTTTTGGTGACAGACAATTTTTAATATGTTTTGAATTCAATAAAAATATTTTAAGCTTTTCTACTGATTTAAAGAAACCCGTTAAGTAAATAATTGAATGGAAAAGACAGTTACCGTCGCTTGGCACTTTTTGTGTTGAAAAATGTTTTGAATGTTGAATGCATTTAGAGCTAAATGTGTAATTTAGAGTAGGTTGAATAAAATTTTCGGAATAACTTGCAACATAATGGAATTTTTCTTTCTCAGGAATATATACCGTATAGTGATGTGGATAGAAGGGGTTATTATTAGAAAAATTACATAGAAAATCTACAATATCGTTGATTGGTATATTAAATAAACCTGTACCTAATAGAATCGTACGAATGTTCAGAGGTTTGTTATACAGTTTAGGAAAAATATCTAAGAAGTTAGTGAATTTTTGTGCCCAATTTGTTGGATTACAGATTAAATTAATACAAATCCCAAAATGTTTCCCTTGTGTTATAGTAAAAAGACGATTGTCAATGGAATTACACTGCAATTTTGCTTCCAAATTATGACTTATAAAATATGATGAACCACAGTCTGACATTATTTCACCTGCAAAACCTGCATAACCAAAAGGTGTGCCATCAGATTTTGTGGTGCGATCATGAATAAAATGAAACGTGACTTTGCTTTGTTTTAAAGAAGAATTTAAAAATGAGAAAACAGGTAAAGAGTGATTAACAGTTTGTGGTTTTAATTTGTTAAGTATATTTAAATAATTATTATAACTTTTAATGTCTTTACTATCGTTCGAATATTCACTTGTATTTATTTTATTTAAAGATAATTGTTTCTTTGTTGACTCTAATGGCTCTAATGTAACAGAAATATTATCGCATTCATAGTCATTATCACTAGTATTTAGCAGTGTTGTTATTGCTGTATTATTTGATTTATCTACGGTGACAATACTACTACATAAGTAAATTTTAGGAAATATTTCTTGTTTATTTACAATTCCCACAATTATTTCTGGGTTATCGATTTTAATCTTAATCACTTTTTCTGTTCTAGCTTTTACAAAAATTTTATCAGAATTTAGTTTATTTACTTCGATGTTTAATGGGGTTGGACTTGTTGGACTTAGCAAGGGTGTTTTATTTGCATTGATTGCATTGATTATATCTTTTTGAAGATTAGGATTTTTGAATACATTACGAGGAATTTTAGGAGATGTTTTCGGTTCACATTGTATTTGATTAGGTTTGGAATTTGGAGCAATAGATTTATTAGGAATTTGTTGATTGATTTGATTAGTTCTGTTATTGGGTGTACTTTTCTTTAAAACTTTCTTGATAGTATGTAATTTCAATAAAGCATTTCCAAATTTAATTGTATCATTATTATAATCAATAATAGAATTAAACTTTTTAAGAATATCATTCCCAATAAGTCCATCTTGAGGGATCGGAAAAGAACTAGGAACTATGTGAAACACATGCTCAAATTTATAATTGTTATCAAATTCAAAATGTAAGGTGCAATAACATAAGGTGTGAGTCGGTTTGTTAAATGCATTGATGCCGTGCAAGGTAATTTTCAAATCGTCAAAAACATACACGTGAGGTTGTAGTCTGTTTAATTTTATTAAAGAGACTTCAGCGCCAGTGTCGATTAAAAATGTACCTTGGGATTTTAATTGAGGTGAGATTATGTTGACATAGGAAGAAATTGCGTCGATGTCTATTGAAAAAATTGATGTTCTGGGACTTGAGATGCTGTCCGAAGTTCGTCCGCAACTTCGGACTCCAAAGAGTTTAAATTTAACTGCTGACAAGAAATTAAATCAGAATTTATGAATCTATTATTAGAATTTTTTGGAAATGATTGATTTTGATGTAAATTATTATCACGTTGCCGAGGTGAAATATCTAAACTACGCGGTTGATAATTGTGTGTTGAATTATTTTTGTTAATATTAGAATGTATGGTTTGTGGCTCTCGGGTTGAGTTATTAAAATTTGGCTGTTTAAGATTTTGTGAATATCGTAAATTAGTATTTTGTTGCTGAGATCTAAAATGTCCTTGTGAGTTGTTATACATTCGTTTGCGACATTCGTTTATAGAATGACCAACATTTTTACAATAATTACATGTGATTGTTGAATTTCCATTGTTTTTGGGAAACGAGTTGTACCTGCAGTTTGCTGTAATATGATCATTTTTGCCACATATTTGACATTGATTTAAATTTATTTGAAAATTGTTTTGAGGCGATGAAAAATCTTCTGAAGATGCAATATTTATAGCTTTTTCTAGTGAATCACAGTTTCTCGCTTTCAAAATAACGCATAAATCTCTATTTAGACCGGCCATAAAAACGTTTAAGCATTGTTTGTTTAACAAATCTGCTTGTGCTTGTAAAACAGCATCATCTAATGTAAGATCTAATGAATTAATTAATTCTTGATATAACTTTTTGATTTTGTTACCGAACATTACTACTGACTCATTACTTTCTTGTTTGATGCACCTAAGTTCTGATTGTAAATGATCGAAGGATTTTTTAACTGAAAAATTCTCGCGAAGCAATTGTTTAAGTTCGTTCCAAGTATTAGTAACACGACCTCTAACAAGAGCACCTGCATCGCCAGTGATTCTATTTTTAATGAAAATTAATAATGTTGCCTGTTGCTCAGCAGTAACCAATGTCGTAGCATTGTTGCACTGACCAATAAAGTCTTCTAAATTTGATTTTTTTGAGTTATCGAATCTAGCTTCGGACAGAGTCAAAAATGCTAAATTTAAAGTTTCCATTATGTAAACTTTTTTGTTTGTAAAAAAAAAATAGCAATATGAAAAATAATTTAAAAAGATTTGAAACAATTTAAATTCAGTTTTGAAAATTCAATAATTTTGAAAAAATAAAAGGTCAATGTGGGTTGCAAAAAAATAAATGAGTGTATTCTTTCCTACCTTAGAATCGAGAAGAAAATTACGATGAGCATTTCGTCGCACGATTTAATCACTCGTCTTCTGGTGGTACGCGCACTTCCTGGTGGGGCTGTGGAAACGGTTGTTGTGTTACCCTCTCGGGTAATCTGCTTAGCGCTTTTCTGAGTACGACGACTCAGTTTTGATATGGTAGCTCGTTGTTTAAATGCTTGGAACTTCACGACGTGGATGGCTTCCTTCTGGCACTCTGTGGATATGATCGTTACAGGAGTAGGACGCTATTGAGATGGTAGCTTGGGAACGGCACTACGATTTTGGCGTCCTTCTATGTGTTGAGGAACGTACTTCGGATTTTATGCACAATTTTGTATTATTTACTCGCGAAAAAACCCGCTAATTACTTTTTACACTTATTTATTTCACGTTTACCGACTGCGCCAGTGTAATGGTTGAGCGGGAGGCGGATATTAATTGTTATTAATATACTGTTTATGACTTTAACAGATTTATTAATATAAAAGAATTAGTATAAACGGATTACAAGAGTAAGAGTGCTTTTCGCGATGTCTGAAATAAGACTAACAACTTATTCTAATCAAGCTCTGGAAGAAAGAGATTATAACAAAAGGGACGCGCATAACGTTAGGGGCAATGTCTAATGAGCGCGGTAGAAAACATTTACTTAAGATAATGATTTGAAATAACATCTTTAGTGAAAGTGCTGATAAACAAATTGTTATTGATCGGTTTCTGACTATTTGTTGGCCCTAATGTTATCTGTGCGAAATATACATAATAATAATAATAATGAGAAATAATATAATAATAAAATGTAATATAATAATGATGTACAGGGTACATTACACCTCATACTCATTCATACTCAACACGAATGGCAACAAATCATTTCTCGTATAACAAAATAATTAAAAAGACAATTTTATCAACGAGCTATATGTATTATACTGTGAAAGTATATAACTCTCTCTCTAAAATAATTAATTTAAATTACATAAACAACTTCAAGGAGTTCAAATATAAATTAAAAAAGCATATCAAAAATGTCAATTCGGAAGAAATGTCTATGATTCTGGGAAGAATGGAATAAAATTGTTTGTTTTCTATTAATAATATGGTTCAGACTTCAATCATGGTGTTTTCTAATTATGTAAATTCTTACTTTCTTTGGTTAATTTTGTTATTTTTATCTTTTGCTTAATTAATAATCATTTATATTAAGACTAACTTTTATTTTAGTTTTTAAGTAGATATAGTTATTACATAAAACTGTGAAAGTTTGCACTTCTCTACAAGCTTATAGCTTCGAGAAGAGCAAACCTTTAAACACTACTAACTACATTTATACCGGGTGTGGCACTTAAGACGCCTCGGACCATAGCTCCTTTACGATAAAAGCTATTGAAATAAATCTAAAAGCAAAGTGGTGCATAATTACCGTCGCTATGTTTCAAAAATATTTCTAATCATCAGTGGCGTGCCGTACTCCAGTGGCGTACCAAACTTATGTTTTTTTAAATGGAATGCCCTATTTTTTATTGCAGATTTGGGAAGTGCTCGAAGAGTACTTATTTTTTTATCTAACATGTTATACCCTTCACTTTAGCGGTTTCGCTGTTATAACCCCTTCTTTCAAAATTGCGCCCCATTTTTGAGATTGTTTTGTAGAGAAACTAATTGACGCCGGCGCCTAAATTTTGAATTGAGGTACAGGTTAAGACCTCGTATAGCTTCACATAATTTTTTTTTCGGGTAATTGATGGAAAAATAATAATTTTTGATTGAACTTCGCATGTTGTCATTTTTTTCAAAAATTTCAAATGGCACCCCCCTAAAAAAATTACGGCGTTGTACAGCCAAAACTCTAAATTTTTCATTGGTACAAAAAAAATTATACATTGCATAACAAAATTTCGGAGAAAAAAGGAATTTCATCGCAAATGTCGGGAAACGTTTTCCGTTCCCAAGAGTGCCATGAGAAAACAAAAACACAAATACGGTCAACATAATAGTATGTATCTATTTATTCAACATGATATGAAAAATGCAGATAAAGAAAATTTTGCAACTTAAACTAAATCACAGGCTCTAGACACTGCCCTAAGGACTTCTGGTGATATACCGCGGAAAGCCGCGCGGATTCTCTCCCTCATATCCTCGACAGTAGTTGGTACCGTCCTGTAAACCTCGTCTTTGATATGGCCCTAAAGGAAGAAGTCAAGGGGAGTGAGGTCTGGTGATCTTGGCGGCCACCTCACAGGACCCCCACGATCAATCCAGGAGTCCGAAAACGTTTCATCGAAAAATTCCCGAACGACACGGCTATTATGTGCAGGAGCTCCATCGTGCTGGAAAACTATCTGTCGTAGAGCGGCTAAAGGGACATTTTCCAAGAGATCATCCAAGTCGTCGCGAAGGAACCTCAAATAACTGTTGCCGTTCAGCTGCCCCTCGATGAAATAAGGACCCAAAAGGTGTTCTCCAAGTATGCCTCCCCAAACATTCAGCGACCATCTTTGCTGGTGGTTTATCATTCGCATGGCGTGTGGGTTTTCATCGGCGTAATAATGGTAGTTGTGGCGATTGACATGCCCATTTCTATGGAACGTCGCTTCATCAGAAAATAATACGCGCATAAGAAATGATTCCTCCTGCTCAATTTTGTTGATAGCCCACAAGCAGAAATCTTGCCTCGCATGAAAATCTTGAGGTTGCAATTTTTGGTGCAGTTGAATCTTAAATGGATGGAATTTGTACTTTTGAAGAACACGATCTTCTTTCTAACTCTCCTTGGGCGTTTCACACTTCCCGTAGTAGTAAATCTCTCCAACACTTTTTGAAACGCACGTTCATTTGGATGTGCCCTGTGCGGATATCTCGCAGCGTACACTCGTGACGCCAAGAAACAATTCTTGTTACATTCTCCAAGAATAAATATCATGTCAACCATTTCCTCTTGAGTTCGGAACATTTTTAGAACGTTTATCAAAAATGACTTATGGCTGCTACTGGCGTCTAATAATTTACTTTGACAATTACCAATCTTTTGTTTTCTCATGGCACTCTTGGGAACGGAAAACGTTTCCCGACATTTGCGATGAAATTCCTTTTTTCTCCATTTGAAATTTTCGAAAAAATGACAACATGCGAAGTTCAATCAAAAATTATTTTTTTTCCATAAATTACCCGAAAAAAATTATGTGAAGGTATACGAGGTCTTAACCTGTACCTTAATTCAAAATTTAGACGCCGGCGTCAATTATGAAAAAAGAGGTTATAACAGCGAAACCGCTAAAGTGAATGGTATAACATGTTAGATAAAAAAATAAGTACTCTTCGAGCACTTTCCAAACCTGCAATAATAAATAGGGCATTCCATTTAAAAAAACATAAGTTTGGTACGCCACTGGAGTACGGCACGCCACTGATGATTAGAAATATTTTTGAAACATAGCGACGGTAATTATTGTAAAGGAGCTGTTATTGTAAAGGAGCTATGGTCCGAGGCGTCCTAAGTGCCACACCCGGTATATTATATTGGAATTAAATATTGTGTTTTATATCCTCAATAAATGGTTAAAAAAAAAGAAAAATGCGGTGACCCTAAAATTGACTAATATTTTGTGATTGTAATAGCGATTGATTCTAATAAAATATATTATTAACTTAACGAGAATATATTTACGAACAACTATATTTACAATATTTATTACAAAACAAAAGTCTGAGTATAATGGTCTAAAGATTCAAGAAATTAAATTAAAAGCGCTATTTTTCATAAAATAAATAAATTTGTATATTCATAATAATAAAATAAAAAATGCGAACACCCATTATATTAAAATTAAATCTGTGGTTAGTATTCTGGCACCAATACACCACAGTGAAGTCGCTCACTACTACAATCAAAATTAAACCTGTTTCAATCAATATATTCCTTCTGCTATTTTGTTTGATCAAGGGCGCAAGAATATACCAAATTGGAATACTGATTGCATTGCATTTGTTTACGGATTTTGTATGTACACATTTTCCTTATCCCCTAATGTATTAAAATATTAAAATTAACTATGACAACTACATATATATATATATGTATATACATACATATCTTTATTGACAGATATCAACAGTAAATACAACAAACAAACAGTAAGTATGTACAAATAACTATTACATTAAATGAAAAATCCATCTGTCAATTGGCTATTGGTGTAAAAAAGAGTCATAATTGTTAATGTCGTCAGTAGTGTCAAGGTGGAACTGTTCTTTAATCGTCATGATCGCTAATGTCATGAAATGTTGAAATGAAATCGAGTATGGTAGAGGAGGGATTTTTGCGTTTTGGGATTATATTTTTATTTCGGGGGATACACAGGGGGTCTAGGAAATTATGATAAATAGGATTTGAGGCAAATTTTTCTGCAAGTTTGGAGAGGCGAATTTGGATGGGAACAACATTGATTAATTCATAGAGTAGTATGTTCGAGGGATTGTAGAGTGGGTTTTGGGGGTGACGGATTTTAGTTAGCACTCTAAGGGCCGATCGTTCCGCTATTTGCAAATTTTTAATGGTGACTGGATAGGGGTTATGGGAAAGGAAGGCAGCATAATCAAGCAGGGGGCGGCATATCATTTTGTATATATGTACAGCTGTTTTGGTACTTATTCCTTGATATTTGAATTTCAGACTTCTGAAATGTGCCGCCCGATTCTTGATTTTTGCTTTTAGGGTTATGGAGTGGTTCTTGAATGTGAATTTTGGATCAAAATGGATACCTAGGTATCTACACGTGACTGACGGATGTATTATGTGATTATTCATGGAAATTGTAAAAGGAGAGTTGTTTGATCGGTGAAAAGGAATCAAGAGCTGGGATTTGTTGGGATTTATTAATATTCGCCATTTCGCGAACCAGGTTTGTATCGAATCGACCAGGCCGTGTAAAGTGCTAAGGGCTTTAGGGAGTGTGGCGGCATGCGCGATTAGTGCAGTATCATCGGCATAAAGAAGAGGATAGGCGGATTTGTTTATATAGTTGAGATCAGGATTGTAGATGTCATGAACGAGGAGGTTATAGAGTAAAGGTGAAAGAGGGGAACCTTGAGGTAAACCCTGTTCCGGTGTGAAGGAGTTGGAGACAGACTGGCGTATTTTGACTTGAAGGGATCTATTATGGAGAAAACTGTCTAGGAGGTTAATTAGGTGAGGATGTACATTTAGGGAGCTGCATTTAAATAACAGGCCCCGGAGCCAGACGGAGTCGTACGCTTTTTTGATATCTAAAAATTGAATGGCAGATTTGCGACCTTCGAGGCTTGCTGTTTGTCCAAATTGGTAGGGTGGGATGAGGTCAGCTGTTTGAATGGTTTCAAATAGCTTTCCAAGGACAGGGAGAAGGGTAATAGGGCGATAGTTGCAAGGATCTAAAGGATCATTTCCGGGTTTGGGAATGCATGTAATTATACCCCTTTTTCATTCCGATGGAATGGCCTGAGTGGAATATATGTGGTTAAAAATCTGGATTGTGTAGGTGTGGATGTTTGTTGAAAGGGATTTTAGGATGAGTCTAGGAATCTTGTCGTAACCAGGAGAAGTATGTTTTCCCTTTTCAAGGTTTTCGAAGTACAACTACATATTTATTTGGATATAAGTATCTACAAACATATCTCTGCTATTTTGCTATTCAATAATAATGACAATTATTTTGTAATTATGGTATGAATGAAATACATCATTTTGGAATTGTAAGTACATATTTATTTATTTATAAAAATTGCAAAGAGAAATCAAAAGTTCAATGTAGTTGCACATTACATCTCCTTTGCATTCTTCTAATATGTTGGTATGTAATTTGTAAGTACCAAACGCAAGTATGGGCGCCCTCACATATGGGCAAGAGGGGAGCTAATACAGGGGTCGAAATCAAACACAATATTTTTAAATATTTTGAAAGAGCAATATTTGATTAATATTCACATACAATTTTATAAATATATCTCAAAAAGTTTTCAAATTGTTATGACTTGAAATTTTAATACCATTCAAATTTATTAAAATTGACTCACGTTTGATGTTCAAGTTAATGCACTATAGATTTGCAGACATTCATTGCTTTTTTAAAAGCGGTCAATTAAAAGCATCAAACGAGTGTATTCTCTTCTTGGTTAAGCAGGAAGTTAAATTTTGAGTTTAGAAAAGTCTAAAAATTTGAATATGCCGGGGCGCATGAGCGAAGCGATATTTATTATTTTTGTACAATCAATATACATTTAAGTATAAAACAGTATATGTAAAACTATAATAATATTAATATGTATATCACAATGAGCACTCTATATAAAAAAAATATGAATATAAAACAGACTTAAATAAGACAAACAACAGACTAAAAATGAGACAAACAACAGATTAAAATGCCAAGTTTAAAAATTGAAAAATAAATTAAACAAATTACTAACACAAAACAATCAGCAAGTATTATGTAAACCAAGTATGAAATATATATTATTATTTGTGTATATCTGGCAAACACATACGACGCAAGCCATTCTTAAATACAGAAATTGAATCCGCAAATATGTCGAACTCAGTGTGGTTCTGTAGTGCATTTGCCTGACGCATAAGCCGATTATTTTACTACATTTATCGACTCTTGTGGAATTTGCATAAGTCTTATTAATTTAATAAAAAATCATTTTATTTTTATAACAGTAAGAATTGCAATAATAAAAATAAATAAATATCTATTTATTTCGATTTTCTCGATATTTTTTAAGATTGTGGAAATGATTATAGAGTATCTTGCCATAAAAAGGAAGGAAGATTTTTTATTTTGTAGGAATGAGTTAACATCGATGATTTTTTTATTAAAAATGATATTGTAGGATCCCTTTTATTTTCATTATTTGAGGAATGTTTTAAATGTATTTTTATTTAGTAACCACTTACTGTTATCATAAAAATTACAAATCAACTTTATCTCGATTAAAAAAAATTAAGATTTTATTGTGATAATAAATTAATTAATGTGTCATGGATAGGGTTTATACGTGATTGTAATTGAAATGTTTGTACTGACCCTAATAACAGATCGTGCTAATTGCACTGACCTACTTCTCTGATTACAAAGGGATTGATTAGCAATTTCAATATTATTAACCAACTACTAAATAACTATATAGAATACCTTTCTATTATTATCCCTATAATTTCAATTTGTTAAAATCACCACAAAAATTATTATTCAGTGTTACCATTAATTTGAGAAAAATAGATCAACAAAAATATACGAAAAAGCTGCAATTAACATAGATGCATTATTTTTTTCAATACAACATTATATTTCGGTATCATAAAAATTAGGGATTCATAGAAAAATCAAGTGGTACAAATTATAAAAAAATAAATCAGTTTTTACATTCTTTCTCCCATCTGTCAGAAACCTGATTTATTGTTTGTTTGATTAGTTTAAATCAACCAATTAAATAAATCGCCATAATATTTATCCACACTCTTTGATTAAAAGAAAAATGTTACAATATTTAAAATTCGTTTCACATTCTAGAAGAAAAAACTCCTTTATTTTATATAAAGAAGTATTTCTTTTAGGTATACATATCCTGATGTATACGCTGTACAATTCTAGTCATCATTCACACACATACGTACAGATGATTTTTCTTCTTAGTACACATATCCCGATTTGTAAATTTTGAACCATGCGATGTTTTTGAAACGCGTTCAGTTTGAAGCTTCTAACGAGTGTTTTCACTCCTAAATTAAGCATAAAGTAAAATTTCGAGTTTAGAAAAGCCTGAAAATTTGGTTTGGTCGCGTAGCGAAGCGAATCGACTAAACTAAATTTTCAGGCTTTTCTAAACTCGAAATTTTACTTCATGCGCGACGCGTATATAACACGGCCATTCCATAAATAAGTGCACACTTTTTGGGGGTAGATCAGGGATTTTAGCAAATTTCACATATATTATAATGGCTATCAAGACATGGTGTTTGGTTACTATTAGATGTTAAACAAATTATTGTGTCAAAAGTTATAACAATATAAACTGTTAGTACACTTTTATTTTTAACTCAAAAATATCGTAAACCTTTACCATACAAAAAAAGTTATTCTGTGCTTTTTTGTGCTTAAATGTTCAAAGTTTAAAATACATTTTTTTCCAAAACGAAAAAACTTTATTTATATAGATTTTTTTAATAAATAAAACATATCTCAAACCATAATCAAATACTCATGATTTAATTTTCTTAAAAAAATATATGTTATACCCTGATCCTTCCTAAAAAATTGTCTGTTTTCAAAAGTATGGGCACTTTAAAACTTTTTGAGATATGATTTTTTTACCCGAGCGCTACATTGACATGAGGCGCTCCCGTCAATGGTGTAATGGCCCGGATTACGGTAAGTGCCTCGCGTCAATGCAGCGCTCGGGTAAAAAAATCATATCTCAAAAAGTTTTAAGGTGCCCATCTTTTTAAAAACGGAAATATTCTTAGGAAGGATTGGGATATAATATATTTTTTTCAAAAAAATTAAAACACGAGTATTTGATTATTTTGTGAGATTTGTTTTATTTATTAAAAAAAAATCTATCTAAATAAAGTATTTTCGTTTTGGAAAAAAAACTATTTTATACTTTGAACATTTAAGCATAAAAAAGTCAAGTATAACTTTTTTGTATCAATAACGGTTTACGATATTTTTGAGTTCAAAATAAAAGTGTACTAAAAGTTTATATTGTTATAATTTGTGAAACATTCATTTGTTTAACCTCTAGTAACAACCAAAAATCATGTCCTAAAAGCCTTTATAATATATGTAAAATTCGCTAAAATCCCTGATGTACCCCCAAAAACTGTGCACTTATTTTTGGAATGGCCGAACACTAAAAATTGTAAAGTAAGCAGTTTTTTTTTAAACTTTCTTTGAAATCAGTGTTTTATACGCGTGGTGCATGAAGTAAAATTTCGAAAGTAAAATTTTAGAAAAGACTGAAAATTTGGTTTGATTGCTCCGCTTCGCTACGCGATCAAACCAAATTTTTAGGCACTTCTAAACTTGAAATTTTACTTCATGCTTAATCAAGGGGTGGAAACACTCTTTAGAAGCTTCGAATTGAATACTTTTAGACAAACAACGAATGCCTGAAAACCTGCAGTGTATACATTGGGATATGTATGCTTGAAAGACAAAATCCCTCTATAAATAATTCATTTCCTTATAATGTTTCAACAATTTTTTACTTATATTATTATTTTTTGCAAAACCTTCTCAATTAGAGAGGAACACTATATTTAATATTAATTGGGATATGTATACTTAAAAGACAAAATCCCTCTATAAATAATTCATTTCCTTATAAGGTTTCAACAATTTTTTACTTTTAGCATTATTTTTTACAAAACCTTCTCAATTAGAAAGAAACACTGTATTTAAAATAAATCTGAAAATTAAAAAAAAAATGGTTTAATTGCTTCGCTTCGCTACGTGATCAAACCAAAATTTTAGGCTTTTCTAAACTCGAAGTTTTACTTCATGCTTAATCAAGGAGTAGAAACACTTGTTAGAAGCTTCGAATTGAACACATTTAGACAAATAACGAATGCTTGAAAACCTGCAGTGTATACATTGAGATATGTATGCTTAAAAGACAAAATCCCTCTATAAATTATTCATTTCCTTATAAGGTTTCAACAATTTTTTACTTGTATTATTATCTTTTTCCCAACCTTCTCAATTAGACAGGAACACTATATTTGATATTAATTGAGATATGTATACTTAAAAGACAAAATCTCTCTATAAATAATTCCTTTCCTTATAAGGTTTCAACAATTTTTTACTTTTATTATTATTTTTTGAAAAACCTTCTCAATTAGAAAGAAACGCTGTACTTAAAATAAATCTGCAAATTTAAAAAAAAAATGGTTAAATTGCTCCGCTTCGCTACGTGATCAAACCAAATTTTCAGGCTTTTCTAAACTCGAAATTTTACTTCATTCTTAATCAAGGAGTAGATACACTCGTTAGAAGCTTCGAATTAAACACTTTTAGACAAACAACGAATGCTTCAAAACCTGCAGTGTATACATTGGGATATGTATACTTTAAAGATAAAATCCCTCTATAAATAGTTCATTTCCTCATAAGGTTTCAATAATTTTTTACTTGTATTATTATTTTCTGCAAAACCTTCTCAAATATAAAGGAACACTATATTTAAAATAAATCTGCAAATTTAAATAAACCTACACTATTAAATTTTTTGATTAATATTAATTCTCACAGTTGCAAGGTAATTATTACAGAGATTAATGGTAAATGTCGTAGCAATTCGCAATAATAACATTTTTACACGATCAGTGCACATCATTAATCAATGTTGTTTATAACGCGAGTAATATGTAACATTCAATTGACAAGCATTAATTTATTTCTAGCATTTTTTAACACTCGCGCTTGATTAATAGTTCTCTCCAAACGAAAACGCTTGAATATGTTTAAACACGGGATACAAGCTTACGTTTATTTGCAGACAAAAACAGGGGGGAACTTTAAGTAAATATTTTATCTTGGGAGATACACTGTACATATTTGTGTCTATTTATAAGTTCACCCCTTTTTAAAATGTTAGTCAAGATTTCCCGTGCAGTTAGATAAATTTTAGAATAATAAGAATACTAGAACTATTAAAAGTACGAAACTTTGTTAAAATATTCTACAAAGAAAATTGTGCAATTTTATTTAGATTTTATGCAGGAATACTCATTCAAAAATCTATTGATGCTCATACAAAAGATGCAGGTATTAAAAAAACATACGGGATTGGTCATTTTATGTCCTCCTTAACTTTAAGGAAATTAGAAATAATGCAAGTTTGATACTAGTTTTATATTTACATACATTTTACAATCAATCGTTTTTTGTTTTTAAGTAAAAATTTATAAACTTTGCAGATTGAGTAAATTTAAGGCCTACAATCCAGGATTAATTCCTTTAATGCCCATTATTATAAACGATTAATAAATCATTAGATAACTTTTTCTGGAGTAAATTTATTTACGTAATAAACTAATGGGCAAATAAAACTGCGTATTATAAAGTAAACCTACCAAATAAATAGCAATTTAGTAAGTAGAAACCCATCAAAATTATACATTTTCATTGTGGCGACAGGTAGAACCACCAATTTTTAAAACTGAATTGTCAATCTTTCAAGTTGAATTACAAGCAAATTGGAAATTTAGTATAATCAATTATAATTAAGAAGAATAACCGTGAGAAAAAGGATAGAATTACACAAAACAAGAAGAAGAAAGCTTATTAAAAATTATAAAAGACTTAAACCAGTGTTTCCACTCCCAGGTTAAGCATGAAGACCAAACCAAATTTTCAGGCTTTTCTAAATTCGAAATTTTACTTCATGCGCCACGCGTATAAGACACTGATTTCAAGTGAAGTTCACTTGTTTAGAAAATTTCACTGTTTTCAGTGTTTAATACGCATGGCGCATGAAGTAAAATTTCGAGTTTAGAAAAGCCTGAAAATTTGTAGGCTTTTCTAAACTCGAAATTTTACTTCATGCTTAACCTGGGAGTGGAAAACACTCGTTTAAAGCTTCAAATTTAAATAATTTAAAAAAGCATATCAATACATATAAGAAAATTTCCCTGGTTCAAAGGATTGCTTCTGACTAGAAAAACTTCAGATCTTCGACGCCTTTAGATTTCTTGTAGTTCAAATTAATTACTGTCAGCGAAGATACTTTAACCGAACTTGCATTTGACACAGATGATATGGTAGACATAATAACCGTAATGAAATTAATAAATACAAGTAGTAGAATCTGAAGTAATTTTACCTACGCCCTATCTAGTAACTGCATCATACCACACTGTCATCTTGACAAGTATAATTGACATTACGTACACATGCACGTAATAGCTTTTACAAGTGCATTACGTGCTGACAGCTGAACAGCTGATTGCTTACCGTACAACCAAATGACATTTCTTTAAAATACAGAGAGTTTTTCTTTAAAGTATACGTATTCCAAATTCAGCTTATTTTCTTTAAATCTTTAGTTATTCGTTGTTTTTTTTAGATCAATTTGAAGCCATAAACGAGTGTTTTCCACTCCCAGACTAAGCATGAAGTAAAATTTCGAGTTTAGAAAAGCCCCGTGAAAATTTGTCGAGGGTCGCGCAGCGACCCGAGACAAATTTTCTGGGCTTTTCTAAACTCGTAATTTTACTTCATGCGCCACGCGTATAAAACACTATAATATTGTGAGCTCTATATATATTTCAACCTCACTTGAAATCAGCTGCGCGACCCTCGACAAATTTTTACGGGGCTTTTCTAAACTCGAAATTTTACTTCATGCTTAGTCTGGGAGTGGACAACACTCGCTTAAAGCTTCGAATTGAACTATTTTAAAAAACAACGAATGTCGGAAAATGTGTGTTTATGCATATGTTTACCTAAAAGAAAAATTCGATGTATATTGATCAAGTAGTAATTTAGTTTTCATCATTGTCATGGTACTATTAAAAATTATTACAATAAATAAGTCGATCTCTCATGCTCATTGTTTATTTTGTTAGGGCGTAGGTAAGGTATCGTACGTTTCTCGAGTGGTATGGCAATTACATACTCGCGGAATACTGCACTCGCCGCTGCGCGGGTCGTGCGCAACATGTCCGCTCATATGTAATATGCTGCATACCACTCTCGTTACGTAATATACTAATAATAATATACTACTGTTTTGACTTTAACTGTCATCATTATTTAGAGATTAAAATTTACTTGGTAGAAAAACAAGCAAATAATTTACTGTGGAGATGTATTAGCCAAATAATGTTATGTTGGGGTTATAATACTGAAATCGTTGAAATAAATTAATTTATTCATAAGGTAAATTTTATTTAGGGAATAAAACGTTTATAATACGGGGCATAAAAATCACAAATTTAATAAATTTGACAAAAGATTACTTATCACAAGTTTGACTACTTGGTCAATTTAGAAAAAACTAAGGGCATTTATATGGAAATAAGAAGATAATAACAAATTTTGTAAAGCACGGCCATTTGTTTTCAATTTAAATAATCCAACTTGAATGATCGATTAAATTCGTGCTATAGGGATTACTAGGTCAATTACTTTTTTCCACAATAAAGAAAGAAAGAACATTGAAATAAATCAACGTTTTCGCCACGCAAAGCGTAATTTTAAGTTATTCAGATCAATTGTGAATTTGAATAACAGGAATGAATAAATTTGAATTTAAACGTGCTGGAATTACAGCAGATTGTAGTTAAGATTAAGGACTGCAGACAGGCTCTGGCCGAATTCGCAAAAATCAATATTACGGTGTAAATCGGATAACATTATCCACATGTATCTTACGCTAGGCAAAAACTACTTTAACTCAAAGCTGAAATATACACATAACTCGCCTGGAGATATTACAGGATACGTGTTATTAAATGTATTACTTATTACTGCATACTGGAATAATAGTTAAGATTAATATAATCATGATCTTGAAAGTTTATTAAATTTAAAACTTAAGAAATTACGAAGTAATTCAATTTTATCTATCCTAAACTAAACTAACAAACTTGAAACGGCCACCTTTACTAGATTGCTACTAACCTTCTAGAAACAATGATGATATAAAATGTTAGACACTCGAAACCCTTTAAAACTAAATTATTATTGATAATATATAAAATTACAAAAATGTTATTCGTGAAAATGCAAACAATGTCTTAATTAATAAGACAACTTGAGACGATAAATATCCATTGAAACAACTACTTCCCGTGCAAATACACCTCCGGATATTGAATCGTATATTGATAATGAAGGTTTAAATTAAATTACACTTGGTTTGTTTCACAATTTTTTACTTTACTATTTACTCGACTAGTTTCGCGTTTTACAGCATTATCAGGAGTGAATTACAAAAGATACCAACAAGCTTATATATGGTCAGGTAATAAGGGATCCCTTATTACCTGACCATATATAAGCTTGTTGGTATCTTTTGTAATTCACTCCTGATAATGCTGTAAAACGCGAAACTAGTCGAGTAAATAGTAAAGTAAAAAATTGTGAAACAAACCAAGTGTAATTTAATTTAAACCTTCATTATCAATATTTAAAAATGTTTCACCAAGTGATAAGTGAGAAAATTATTCAAGAAATATTGATCGTATAATAAAATATTTAAAATCTTATTTAATTTGATTTGTTACAACGCTCTATTAAAGTATATGTAACGTTTAGGTCAAATTCTCTTCAAACCATCTAACAAATACAAATTAAAATGAAAGGAGAAATAACAAAAAAGTAGAAGTGAAAGGACTTGGATTAGAACTATTGTGTTAGGCCATCTATAGACGCGTTTCGAGATTTATCTCTCTTCTAAATAAAATTAAAATGAACTTAGTTGGAAAAAGTATTGTATGTGGAATGAACAGGTACACAGAAATCAAATGAGTGAAAAATATGGTCGGTATTTATAGGTAAAAAGGGGGATTATATCATTAGCAGGTATGAAGAATGTAAGACCTTATTATTTACCTTACGGTACAGTTCAAACAAGATAAATTTAAATTTAAAATTATTTGAATTCAAATAGTTTTGAATTTGATAATGGCACAAGTGAAATTTGTTAATTTTTCACGAGGTGCCTGCAAAAATTTACACACAGACACATTTATTCAAATATGGAAGTCTCTATCTTCACTCAATTATAATCTTATTATTTGCACGTATTTTCATTTGTGTCTCTTAAAGCTGAATTCATTAAATAACTATATTGAAACAAAATCACTTGTTTTAGTTGTGCCACTATCAAAGCATGTATAATATGAATTGACTTTTTCAATTTTTAAAAATTTCCGAAAACTTTCCCAAGCAATCAACTAAACTTGAATTTTGTTTGATTCAAGTATATTTAATTTCATCAATGTTTCATGATTTCACCTGAAGATTCGTATTTTAACTAATATCGATGAATTTTAGGGGTTTTCGTAAATGTTGTTGATTTTTTTTATTTTAGTAATTATTGCCCAATTTTATCAACATCCTCTTTTTAATTCATAATACCATTTTGGCTATTTTCAATACATTTCATGTTTATCATACAGCTTTATATGTTTGTTATAATTTTCTTCAATTTGGAAGTTATCAACTCCTATAAATAAACAATAAGTCATTCGTTGTTTTAATTTAATTTGAGGCTAATAACGAGGGTTTTGCATTCCTTGATTAAGCATAAAGTAAAGTTTCGAGTTTATAAAAGTCTAAAAATTTGGTTTGGTCACGTAGTGAAACGGAGCGACGAATCCAAATTTTCAGGCTTTTCTAAACTCGAAGTTTTACTTCATGCGCTACGCGTACTAAACACTGATGTGATACTGCTTTAGAAGAATATTTTAAACTTCACCTAAAATCAGTGTTTTATACACGGAAAAGTAAAATTTCGAGTTTAGAAAAGCCTGAAAATTTGGTTTGGTCGCTTAGCGCTACGCGACCAAACCAAATTTTCAGGCTTTTCTAAACTCGAAATTTTACTTCATGCTTAATCTGGGAGTGGAAAACACTCGTTTAAGACTTCAAATTAAAGTATTTTAAAAAACAAATGATAATCGGAAAAGTTACAGCTCATGCATACATGTATGGTTATTTAAAAGAAAAAATCTCAGTATGTTTACCTAATTTTAGTGGTGGCAAATGCGTCAGGGCCGAAACCATTAAAGTGGGATAACTTCCATCCCATTTTATAAGTACATGTATCAAATTCAGTTCAAAACATTATCAACTTTAATAATAGATATAAGTAGAGTGTTTTATTTGTTTACTTTGATCACATGTACAATACAATATTTAAATGCTATTTAAATGTTTATTAATTAGGCAGATGCCGACTACATTTAAACAGTAATAAACTCACCACAATGCCAAATAGAAATTTTAGTTAAGTTCGTTTATAAATATATTCAAATCAGAAATTTGTGTACGCAACTGTAGACCTACATCTAAACAAATCTACCTTTTTGCAGAAAATCAAATTTGATCGTCCATAAATAGTCTCCTAAGTGGGCAGATATATAAACTAATATTAAGTAGATAAAGTGAACGTTTCTCTAAAGATGTTATGGCTCGTAAAATATTTGCATAAACCGTACGTTCGTTTATTGAATATAAGGCAAACATTCATTTATACCTGGAAGACATATTTCTCACTTAATTGAACAAATAGGCTTTCGCTCGAGGGAATTCAACCGATCCAACGTTAAATGTCAAACATATCAAAAATGCCATTAATAAATTCAAACTTTGCAGGAACTTGATGTTATTATAAAAGCGGCTACTTTAAAACTTCCAATGAGTGTTTCCACTCCTTGATTAAATATAAAGTAAAATTTAGAATTTAAAAAAGCCTGAAAAGTTGGCTTGGTTGCGTAGCGAAGCAGAGCTACCAATCAAAATATTCAGACTTTTAAAATAAAGTTCAAAATATACTGCTTAAGGTAGAAAGTTAGCCAAATGTAAAATCAAATCAGGTTTTGAATGTACATTTAAACAAAGACAATTCTTTTTGTATCAATGTTATAGAAAATCATAAGACTATTTTTTACGTACTTTTATAAACGAATCATTGTTATTTTACAACAAACAAACATTAATAACAATTTAATAGTTATTCGCGTGACTAACCGTGTTAAACTTTAAAATGCACAACTTGGCAACGCGGCGTACTGTCAGTCGTTGACGCATTATGAGAGTGAGGTTAGAGTAACGTAAACAATGGACACAGATGAAGCCGGTATTTCGCGTCTTCGCAGAAAAGGTAATTTTATTACATGACACATGTCAAAATTCGAATTTCATCTCGAAGCAACATTGCCAACTCATAAAAGTGCCTTCTGCGCATGCAATTCAAATCATATATCCGGTTGCAGTTTTATAATGGAAAATTTCAATAAATACGTGGTAAGCTGCAGTTTTTTTAGGGTCGAAAGAAACGTTAGAATTTGAAATATTGTTACTTAGTTTTGCAACTAGATAGTAAGTTGTTAACCCTATGTCATTAATGTAATTTGATGCATCTTTGATAATTATTTTCTCAGCTCAGACGTAGTGAAACACCTTTTTAAGGTGTTAATCGATAGAGCGGCATTCAGTTAATTAAAAAAGACGAACTTATGAAGTTTTTAAGTTGTATCAATTGGGTGACTTTCTACCTTAAGTTTGATCTGTCTTTTATAGATTTTAACCCAATTATACTTTGTGGCTCTCATAATATTATCAAAAGTAATCCCTAATCAAATCCATCCAATCCCCATCCTTTTCATTCTAAAGCAAATTACCTCTATCAAATAAAATCAGGTAGTCACATCTGATTACTCTGCACTCGCTAGAGAGTGTAATTCCGAACGCCAAGTTTTTTTCCCCTCCACTTTTTTTCGCTCTGCCACGAGCTTGGCTCAGTTTCAAGGTCGGAGAAAATGAAAGGAGCGTATCCCACATCCAGTACATTCTAAAGCTGCATTCATCGTACACTCTTTCGAATAATTATAATGCATTTTACATCCGTTCGTTGGCTGCTGTTAATTTTTTCCTCTTCTCTAATTTTCGTTACGTAAATTACGAGCGTGGGTTTCGTTTAATTCAATTCACCCACGAAGCTTTGGATAGGAAATCAATCAATGTTTTACTGGATAAATTGATTTGTGGTTTTATCGTAAACTGCAGTAAAGTTATAATACGTAAATTACGTTCAAATTTCAACAATTGAATTGTATTTACGAACAAAGTTCACAATATAGGAAGGTAAATATCTTTTTAAATAACAAAATAATATACACCGTGTCCAAGATAAGAATGCATAGCGTAGGGATCTTGAAAACGGTAAAAGCTTAAATTAGGAAAAAGTTGCACTATTTAGAGTATTTTTACATGCCGATCGCAGAAATTCATAATTTTTGATCGTTTTCGAAATTTTCAAAAAAATGCAATTTTCCGGATTTTTGATTTTTCCAATTTTTGTATATATTTTAAAAGATATTAAAAAATAATAACACTTTGTCATTGTCACTTTTTAAGCTCTACAAAATGGGTTCTTCAAATTTTTTATCCGATGTTTCATCTCCGAGAAATCATCAACTTAATTTTTTTATATGGCCACATAAGTAGAAACAATTTGTATACGGTAGCTTTTTTATTACAAATTCAACGATGTATCACACATTATGCTTCTAAAGCCAAAAAACAGAGAAATATAAATTATATTATATATTTTTGTAGGTTCTTAATCTAGCATTCGTTGGAAAAAGAATTCAAAGATTATTACAAGTGTTCAAATAAGTTCCCAGTATTTTCTAGACACAAGTATGCTCTTTGTACAGTTGAATTTAAAACTCTGCCTAACATTTATGAGGAGATTATGTTAACTGCTGCTATAACCGATGCCAATAATTGTTCTTCAATTTTAAAAGTTAGGTAATACACTTGATTTTTTACATAATCCCATAGGAAAATGTCTAACGAGCTCAAATCTGGTGATTGGGCTATCCAAGCTACTTCATTGTGAGTGCCAATCCATTTTTCAGGAAACCTCTGCGACAAATACTCCCGTACATTTCTTAAGTTACTTTGCTGAAACCAGCAGTTGTTAATTATTGCTAGAGGTAATTCATCTAAGGCGTCTTCCAATTCAGTCTGCAGCAGGTCCAAATACCGCTCGGAATTTAAATTGTCATAAATAAAGGGTCCTATTATTCTGCTACCTAAAATACCTATCCATATATTAAATCCAAATTGGTTTTGATGCCTTGCATCTTTTTTAAATGAGGATTGTCTGTTGCCCAATATTGTTTGTTACGCCGGCTGAAAATGCCATTGTTGGTTATCATGCTTTCATCAGACCAAATTACTTGAAAAGGAAAAGTTTAATTTTCTTGACATTTTCTAGTATACCATTCACAAAAACTTGCTCGTCTTCTCTCATCACCAGGTCTAAGACCCCGACAAATTCTAAACTTATATGGATGAAATTTATTCTTTTGTAAAATGAAGTGGGCTGTAGATCTAGCTACCCCAGTCTCAATTAGTTAAGTCAATATTCCAGGATTTTCAACAACGGCTAGTAGAACAGTATTTGCTTTTTCTTCGTTGGATTGTTTTTTACGAGATGAGAACGGTTTTTTGAACGAACCAAATTCCTTTAAATTAGATACCAAACGTCTAAACATGGATTTCTCAGGTTATCTTCGTTCAGGATAATTATCAGAATACATCTGCTCAGCAGCTACACAAATTCTGTGGCACAAGATGTAACAGGTCAACATATCAAATTTTTCTTCATTTGTGAAATTTCCTCTTTCCGTCGTAACACTTACAAATAAGTTTTAACACTTTAACTTCTTATAAACAAAACAAACAACTTCAAAATACGTTAGAACGTTTTTAACAATAATGTGACAGATCAAATAGAAATATTGAAATTGTTCCAATGCATACTATTTAAACGCCTATTAGATTAAAGACCTACAAAAATATTAAAATGTAATTTTCTCTGTTTTTTTGGTATTATAAGGATAATGTGTGATACATCGTTGAATTTGTAATAATAAATGCCACCATATACAAGGTGTTTCTACTTTTGTGGCCATATAAAAAAATGAAGTTGATGATGATTTCTCGGAGATGAAACATCGGATAAAAAAATTGAAGACGCCATTTTGTAGAGCTTAAAAAGTGACAATGACAAAGTGACATTAATTTTTTAATATCTTTTAAAATAAATTAAAAAAATTTGAAAAATCAAAAATCCGAAAAATTGCATTATTTGGACAATTTTCAAAACGATAAACAACTATGAATTTCTGCGATAGGAATGTAAACATACTCTAAATAGTGCAACTTTTTTCTAATTTAAGCCACCCTGTATCTTTTACCGTTTTCAAGATCCCCATGCTGTGCATTCTTATCTTGGACACGGTGTATATTATTGACAATTTTGGCAAATTACAAAAAATATTATATAGGTGTTTACTAACGTGTTTACATTAAAAACTAAATATAGTGACAAAACAAATGCAAAATTAATCAAATCTACATAGTTTAAGAAGACGAAGACATTATTAAAATAGGAATATGTTTTTTTTAGTACTCGAAATGTATAGTACATCAAGCAAAAATAAACAAACAAAAAATATACTGTGAATAAAGTCCAAGTTACATTATTAGAAGTATGAAATTTGTCTCAACTTAGAACAGACCTTGCAGCGGTTTTCACCATTGTTTCGGCATTTCTTGCTTAAGATCGGAGGTCTACCACTTTCTAGGAGCGTTTTTTCAGGCAGACTTGCTTTCGATCTGTTGATAACACAATAAATTGTGGAAATCGTCTTTAAAATTATTTATAACTTCACTTTTAGGCGCTTTGTCCAAGGAAAAAATAAATTCGTTAACGCTAATTTTCTAATTTTCTTTCATAGTTCTACAAAAGAAAAAACTAGTAACGCTATTGACAATGAAAACTAACCTAACAGTAATTGCAATGTCTGTCAAACTAACAACAATTTTCATTAATTTTTGAGCTAGATAAATTACATACACTCCCATTACTTTAAGCTCACTTGTAAAAATCAAATAAAATTGATTTTTTATAAAACTATAATTCAATATATTAATTTCTTTATACAGTTTTAAAATGTTGCCTCAAAAACGACATTAATTATTGCTAGACCAGATGCATTGATTAATGTCGTTTTTGAGGCAACATTTTAAAACTTTTTTTCAAAGTTGAATAGATTTTAATATATAATTTGAATATATTTTTAACTACTTCTCTCCAACATTTTGAAAGAGTTTACATTTCTCTTTTTATAAAACTCTTTAAGTTTTGATTAAATAGAAGTTGGCAAGCCTATTTTTAGTGTCTTCATTATGAATATTTTTCCAGTAAGGCAGTTCTGTAAGAAATTAAACAAATGGTAGCATGATCGCAATATCAGAAGATTATGCAGGTTGAGGAAGAACTTCCTATTTCAACTGGTTAATTTTTTCTGCATTGATTCATGCCGCATATGGCCGGCCATTATGTTGAAGAATTTCGCTCTTTCGACTGACCAGTGCGGGTTAATTTTGTTTTAACACTTGATGAAGTCTCTTTAATTGTTAACAATAAACCTCACCCATGATGGTTTAGTTGTTTGACAACAGCTCTAAATAGGTAAAACCAACTCCACATACTCTAACCTCCTCATAGAAGAAAAACACCACTTTGATGAAAACTTCAAAGTCCTACATCAAGAAAGAAAAGGCCGGAAACTCAACATCATGGAGTCCATGGAATTTAGTAAAAGAAAATACACGGGACATCTTCTCAACGACCAAACGGACCTAACAAATTCGCCCCCCTTAAATATATTTTTTTTTTCGCCTGAAGAAGCCACAGTGTGGCGAAACAATTGTAGCGAATGCACAATATATATTTGAAAGTGTTTAAATTGTTTTATTTATATACAAGTAACTAAATAGGTTAGGTTAGGTTTCAATGGCAGCAGTTAGACCGCTCACTTAGGCCCAAAGGGCCCCTTGTGATACCATAAGTATAAAAATGGAGTCAGATCTCCCCTCCCTCCCGACCTATACAAACCAATCCAAGCACTTAATGAACCCGATCAGATTTCTTACATCTAGAGGTGTGAGGTCCGCTAGTCCATTCGCGTAGTACATACCAAGGTACTTGATTCTTTTCCCTCCAAGAGCAGGGCTCTAAATAAATTAATTCATAAAAAAATCCACAATACGAACCAAGGCTGTAGACAGGGGGAAGGGGGCGTGATACGTAGGCTTAACCACCACAACATTTTCAAAATTTTAAAGTTTTGTACGCATTAAGAGCAGAAATAATATTTTTACCCCCTGAATTTTCTTAACCCACTCTGAATATTTTTTCTGGCCACGAACCTGCTACGCACATCACTTTTCTCGGGTGCAAGTCTGCCACACTATTAAACCTTGGAGGCAGTTAAAACAAATTTAAGCTATCACAAATCGTTGCAAATGGTTTTTGATAGCATATTAGTGTTTAGCAAGCTTTTCTTGTGTTGCTTTAGGATTTTGTTTACAAAGAGGCTTGTTGGGCTTCTTATTCAAAATTGGATACACGGCCTAGACTGCTTTCATAATCTAATGACATTTTTCTGTGACATTTTTTTAAAATAGCTTTGGTGTTTTCAATTTTCAACAGCACCTTCGCCGAGAGCATTGCTTTTTTCCACTTCGGTTGTTTTTTTTTATCCAATTGGAACTTGTAAAGCGTGTAGTTGCTTATATGTTTATTATTTGCCATTTTGTTTTTGATTTTTATTTAATTGTTTCAACATATGATTTATAGTTGTTATGCGCAAATCGTGATCACTACACTTTACGCTATATGTACATATAAGATGTGTTTATGTTATGCCCAAGAAGGAATTAAATATAGCAAATAGATAGTAACTAGATAGAAAAACTATATTGCGATATATCGTCGGTTCAATAAAATAAAACCTCTAGAGTGCTATATTTTAGGTTAGCAACTTTGAAATTATACATTGTAATTATTATGTATGACGTTTTATATAACAATTCCTAGAGCCAACATAAATTTAAAAAAAGATAAAATCATAGCAGTCTAGACGTTTTTTTTATTGAACATATGATAGTAACTACATAGAGATGTTAACGTTTTTGTGTATAGATACTGTATAAAATGTCTATATAGTACCAATTTAATATAAATATAGGGACTATATAGTAAAACTATTTAAAAACTGTAACAGCGTAACTTTATATAGAAACTATGCTGGTACTATACAGTAAAAAAATATATACCTCCCCTTGCCTCAAAATTCCACAATATTTATTTATTTTATTTTGTGCTGAAAGTAGTTTTGATTATTTATTGGATTATGTGCTTGCCGAATTTTATCACAACGAATAATTGCTATTATAAATCTATTAAAAAAATAACATGATCGACACAAGAAGTATAAATTCGAACCCAGGAAGTTCAAGCACTAAGCGATAAAGTCGCTGCCCAAGTCGTTTATTCAACCCCAGACCTCTAAATCATATGCGGAAGATGCGAAGCACCGGTCAAACAAACGCGAACTATAAAACTAATTTGGTAAATTATTAAACAATAATTCAAATCAGAACTATAGATTCCAACTCCGGACCTTAAAACGCTAAACTAAGTAAGTCCGCGGTGAACAGCACTATTCAATTTGATAAAGTACGATCCAAATAACTGTATTATAAATAAATAGAAGGCAATTTTTCGACTCAGCAAGACTTGAATGATCATTTACCTGAATTTCACATTCCTATTCTTATATTTACAAAATATTGTAAACTTAAGATTCAGGCGCGCACCCAGAAATTTGTCTTAGGGGGGGCTCACGCGTCTTGAAGGGGGCCCATCCCGGTCTTATGGTTCGGGAGATGGGGGCTCACGCATTTAAACTCATGTATACCGGGTGTAACACAAAACAGGATCACCACTTTTAGTTTTTTTATTAATTGAGATATTGAAAGATTTGAAATTTTCTACATTTATATTTAAAACAATTTCGATTTCAATGGTTATTATGAAACTTTAATAGCACTTCCGGTTTCACCGGAAGTGACATCCATTTTGAAATTTTAAATGAGCCACCCTATATATATATATTTTGTTTTCGGGTACCGTATCTCATTTTACTTACAAATCAATTGTTTTAAAACAAAAATTACTAGCGTCATATTTAAAAAAAAATATTGCATCTAGGTTGCTGTGATTGCCCTAAACTCTTTTGTTTCGTATCATAGACGTGTAGAAACAAATATTACCAACTTTTGTTTCTTAATTTGGGCAACAGATGCCTCTAAATTGTAATTCGATCGTATTTTTAAGTAACTCATTTTTTCATTATAATTTTTGTAAATGTTAATATACTACCTATTCTAATGTATTTATTTGAGACTTATGAAACTAGTGAATTAAAAAAATAGGTAAAATCAGGAATTTTATTTATAATTTTTTTAATCAGGCAAGCTATAATTTATTAATTCATAAATACATTTGGATAGGTGATATGCTAACCTTTTAAAAAATCATAATGATCCGCCATGTTGCCATTTAAAAAATGAAGTTATTTAAAAATAACGATCGAATTACAATTTAAAGGACAAATGTGAGGAACAAATTAAGAAACACAAGTTTGTTATATTTGTTTTGTATACGTCTACGAAACAAAACAAATGATATTAGGGTGATCAGAAAAATAATATGAAACTAGTATTTTTTTGAAAAAAACAATTGATTTGTATGTGAAATGAGATTCTGTATCTGAAAACAAAAAAATATATAGGGTGTTTCGTTTAAAATTTCAAAATATATGTCACTTCCGGTGACACCGGAAGTGCTATTAAATTTTCCTATTAACCACTGAACTCCAAATTATTTTTAGTATAAATGTAGAAAATTTCAAATTGATATGTCAATTAATAAAAAAACTAAAGGAGGTGATCCTTTTTTGTGTTACATTCGGTATATGTTACAGACAAAACACGAAATTGGACAAAATAAAAACCAATAGACAATTTGTAAGGAAATATTAATGTCTTTGATACTTATGTAAAAAAACAACAACAAAATTGAGCCGATAAAACTAGAGGAGGTAAATGTGAGGACTAAATTATATATATATATATATTCTTTATTACGGGAGACCATTAAAAAAAATACAACAATATATACACAATAATCACAAAACAATACAAAAACAAACAAAAAATGTACAAATAAATACAGTCAGAGACAGAAGTTACATCTAATAAAAGAGGACCAAATAAATAAAATTAATAAATAAATAAATTATATAAAGGACCTTAAGAGGAGTGAATCGATCTTAAAGAAAGTCTTTTAAAACGGTTCAACGAGACACCAAAAAAATCTATTGACTCGCCATAAGAATTAACATATCTTATTAAATTTTTTTTGTGGGCTGTCATAGCCATACAGAGTAATGTGGTGTACGTCAGCAAGAAGTTATTGTTGTCTGGTTGAGCGAACTGGAACGTTAATGCCAATAGACGACAAAATGGATGGGCAAAGTATCAGTCCATTCAGTATACGATATGAGAAGCATAGCATAAAATAAATCCTTCGTTTTTCAAGAGACAACAAACCGAGATATGTACGAAGTAGGTCATAATTATTACCATCGTACGAAAGGTTTGACCGGTAGTAAATGAGTTTTATCATTTTACGTTGTACACGTTCTAATCTATCAATGTGACATTGATAGTGCGGTGACCAAATTATGCAGCAATAGTCTAGAATTGGTCTGACTAAGGTGGAGTATAATGTCATTAAAGTACGGATAGATTTGAAATGTATAGTAATACGCCGTATGAAACCAATTCTTTGGAATGCTTTTGCAATAATTAAATCTAAGTGCTCATGAAACTGAAATTTATAGTCAAGTAGAACGCCTAAATCATTGATTTTATAAACCCTCTCTAAAAGATTACTATCTAGAAAATAGATAGCCTGTAAATAGATCCCTTGTTATCTTGAAAAACGAATATATTTGCATTTAGTTGTGTTCAAATGCAAATCATTACTGGAGCACCATATATTAAGCTGATCCAGATCATTCTGCAAGATGCGACAATCGTCACTGGTGGTGATTTTACGATACAGCTTCATATCATCTGCATAAAGCAAAACATTTGATTGAATGTCTTTACCAATATCATTGATAAAGATAAGAAATAGCAATGGTCCAAGGTGAGAACCCTGGGGCACACCTGAAGTTGCATTTATTACAGAACCAGAAACTGCATCATTTATTTTCACCACATGTTGTCTAAAACTTATGAACGACCGGAGCCACTCAATGGACCCAGCAACAGTGGCTAACTCTGTCAAACGCCTTACTAAAGTCGGTATAGATCGAGTCTACCACTGCCCCTTCCTCCATCGCGTCGGTAATGAAATTGGAGTATACAAACAAGTTGGAAGCAGTAGATCTTGATGGAAAGAATCCATGTTGTTGCTCAGATAAAAGTGGCTTAAAAATGTTTAACATATACTTCGCAACCAACTTATCTAATAATTTAGGAAAACATGATTGAATAACTATCGCTCTATAATTGTCAACACATGTCTTTATGCCTGATTTAAATACCGGGACAGTGTAGCATCCCTTCCAAAGAGATGGGAAGAATCCATCTCCTAGAGAACGATTAAATAATTCAGTAAGAGGTAAAGACAGAGTCGATGCGCAGGCTTTTATCAAGGCAGGCGATATTCCGTCAGGACCTGTTGCAGCACCATTTTTAATTTCAGATAGGCATTCCATAATATCTGTTTCACTAAACTGTAAGTTATTAAATATTAGGTCACTGAACTCACTAACTTCAGGACCAATGGTAGTTGGACATGAATATGAATTTTGAAAATAGTCTGCAAATAGATCCGCTATGCCATTAACCAAGTTTGCGACCAGCGTTCCATATGCCATACTGGGTGGAAGACCTCTACCACTGCCATTTTTAGATTTACAATATTTCCAAAACATATTGATATCATAAGGTATACTCCTCTCAACATCCTCGATATAACCTATGTGATCCTTAACAATAGCATCTTTGCAGACAGCACGTAAATTAGAAAAAATTGAGTAATCATTTCTAGAGCCTGACCGTTTAAAATTTCTATGAGCTGTTCGCTTTTCTTTAATTAAACTTATAAGAGATTTCGAGAACCAACTAGGAAAATGCGATGTTGATCTCTTTCGTTTAGGGACATAACGATTAAAAGCATCGTACAAGATTTCGTAAAATATGTCAATGTCATATTCTATCGAAGTACTCTTAAACATATTTACCCAGTCATAGCTGCCAATATAATTACATATACCTACAATATCAGCATTAGAGAAATCGTAGTGAAATGATTCATCTAAGGGTGATAAACTGCTAGGAACATTAAAATCTACTCGTAACGAAGGATGATAAGTGTCACACTTCACTAATGGATCCGAGATAGAACAATTTACAGTGGGAACATTAGAAAAAGCAAGATCCAAAATATTACCACTATTATTAATAAAGGAGTTAAACTGATAAAAACCGCCACTCATAACACCATCGCATAAAAGACGGGCACTTTCACTAACCGTATTTATTGGTAAATATCTAATACATTCATCCTCGATGATCCACTTCACTTCCGGTAGATTGTAATCCCCAAGCAAGAGCATGCTAGAATCCCAGTATCGATCAATGATTTCGGATAATGCACTAATATGTCCAGCATATATCTCAGCAGCTGATCGTGGAGGAATGTAGACACAGCCACAGATCGGAGTTTACCAGTCTGAAGCATTTGACATCAGCATTCACACCTAATATCTTCTTAGCGTGGCTAGCAATAGCTTTTGGATCTACATTTGGTTGAATCCTATAAATATGCAGCCATTATGAAAAATATGAGAAATTCTCCCGCTTCTCTCTGAAATTATAAAATAAATCGATCAAACAAAACAAAACAAAAAAAGTACTTTAGAACATCACTTTGTTTTATAAACAAAGTGACAAATTATTTATAAGGAGTATATTTTAAACTTCACTTTAAAGTGAGCTTCGCTCGTGCGCCCCTGCAAATCCAAATTTTTAGGCTTTTCTAAACTCGAAGTTTTACTTAATCTGTGAGTGGAAATACTCATTAGATTTTTCAAATGAAACGCTTTTCTAATTAACCTTGTATAAAAAATCTACTTCTTATAATTAAAAGTGATTCATTATTAAATAATCTAATTTGGCTTGATATTATTTGAAGTAAAACAATACATTAATTGTGTGCTATAATTGAGTGGTCTAACCGCAAGACTCACATTCTCCATTTTTTGTGAAAATTGAGTTGGCGTTTTTTTATGTCCTTCATATTAAAGTATACGTGTTTTTTACAATTTGCTAAAAGTTTCCAAAAGTGAAGAATGTTAGTTTTGCAGTTAGACCACTCAATTTTGTAAAATTTGAAAATTGTAATATTTTTCGTCAGTCGTGATCATATTTTGTTTATCACTCTATCACATAATATAGTTGTTCACTAATTTGTATATTTATTTACAATTTCTGGAAAATAAATAACGTATTATTATATGTCATAAAGTAACATAACATTAAGTGTTGAAAGTGGTATAAAACGGTGAATATGTCGAAAGTTAGGTTAGGTTAGGTGCCACATACATTTAGGTAGAAGATGTAACATCTAACCTAACCTGACTTTTGACACATTCGACGTGGTCAATATGTCAAATTTGGTTGTAACACACATCGTCAAGGTTTTGAGGTTACGTGTCACTCTGATAAGTTACGTTAGGTATAATGTACTTCTGTCGACTAAATGCCGGCAAACGCCGACTTACATGAACTGCAATCATAGTTCAGAAATAGAATTCCATACATAGTAGTTAAGATCAAAATTCAAAATAAACGTAATAAGTGCCATAGATATGTCATAAGTGATAGAGTGACAAATAAAACATATTCACGGCTCTAAAAATATTACAAATTTCAAAATTTAAAAATTATATAACTATTAATGAATGTGTAGTTCATCATTGATCAGTTGGTAAAAAATAATATTTTTTTAATATTAAATTAAATATAAAATGACATGATTTGTATAAAAAAAAATTTTAAACCAATTGAATTGATTTTATTTAAATTTAGACACTTTTTTAATTTAAAATTAAATTAAAACAACTTAATTTAAATAGTAAATAATTATAGGCATCTTTTACAACCCAATAACATAGAAATATATAACTAATCATTCCAAATTATGAAAAGTAGATTTATTATGCAAGATTTATTATAAAAGTGTTCAATTTCGAACTTTTAACGAGTGTTTTTACTTCATGCGCCACCCGTATAAAACACTGATTTCAAGTGAAGTTTAAAATATATTCCTTATAAATAATTTGTCACTTTGTTTTTGAAACAAAACTATGTTTTCCAGGTCTTTTTTTTTCAATGTAAAATCTTGCAACGCATTTTGTCTAATAGCCCTTAGGCACAACGTGTTTTGTTTAGACAATGTGTGAAATCACAGACGAATGCAATTTTATTCGTTTATTGTCCAAAAACATTAGATAAATCACATTTTGTCTAGACAAAACGCGTTTTGTCCGTATTTCGTGCTTCGTCCGCAAAATATACATCGCCATACTACAATTTTGTTAGTCTTGAGAGGGGCTTAAGCCCTCGAGCCCCCCCCGTGGTTGCGCGCCTGTTAAGATTTAACAAATCGAAAAAGAATCGCACGTTTAATCGTGTTTATGTTTTTAGTATACCTCGAAATTAATTTAAATTTTCTTAAAGATGCTGTAAAAACATTTCATACTTGCCTTGCATATGTTTAGTCTTATTTTAAAAATATTTCTTATGTCTTGATTACGTTATTTGATGCTATATGCTCACATTTATTGAAATATATAGTTACTCTTGACTTTTTCGAAAAGGTTTCGAGTGTCTTTTTATTCAGCTCGTTAAAGTGCACTACTTTTTCTATTTAACCGTTTCTCTATTTCTTATAGTTTCCAAGATCAATATAGAGAACATGAAACATCAACTCACCCTGTATATGTACATATTTTCAGCGCCTTTTTTACTGCGCCCGAAAATATCCCATTATTGTTTTTGATTGTTTTTTAAATACATAATAAAAGTTAATTTTCTCTAAATTTGCGTTATTATTCAATTTAAATTTGCATACGTTCAAGAATAGAGACATCAAATGTATTATTTTGTATTCACAATGGGAGTTTATCTGCTTTATAAATGTTATTACAACTTAATAACAAAGCCCACTAATTCCATGTAAAATCCACTGACCCAATTTAACAAAACTTTATTATAATTTAATCTAATTAATCGCCTCGCTTATTCCAGTACGCAAATTCATGAAATATTTACGCGATTCAAAAATAAAGTTAAATCAATTTCCCAAGCACTCAAATCAACCGTAGGCGGTAATCTAATTCAACATTTCCCACCAAGCACACAAATCAATAACCCAATGGCAGGAAGCGTAAATAAATAATAAATAAAAAAAACTTCCCCATATGCAAGGAAACGTTAATATCATGAACAAAATTGGACATCATCCTTTTCACATGATAATCTTCAAACGCAAAACTGAGCATCGGCCTTTTTAAACATACGATAAACACTGCGAACCTTATCCATTTCTCATCCATAAACCAACACAGGATAATCTCAAAACTTTCATCTTCCCATATTTTATGCATACATGTATTTCACACATCGAAATGTTTCAGTATTTATGAATATTTCGCACATCAAAATATTTGCAGTGAAATAAACTGGTGTTGAAGTTTTTTCTTTCTACGCTTAATTGGCATTCAAGGATTTCCACTATTTTGCATGTAAGAGTATGTACACCGACTGGAAAATATAAGGCGATAATAAATGGACCGTTCACATGTAATATTTATATGAAGAAAAATTATCAACATACGCTGCGTTTTTTTTTAAAATAATGAAGATGAAGCAGAATGGTCGTTTTGAAGATACGGTCGTAAATAAGGAATTGCGAGTTTTGTTATGTTCTTTCCCACCGTAATATGTAAATTTTGTTAGGAATTTATGAAAGTTCAAATGTATTCAATGTGCACAGAAAAAAAAATGTGATTTATTTTTAATAAACTATAAATAATCTATATTTTTAAGTTTGTCTCATTACTTTTTAATCTATTATGAGCTAGTGGCGTAGAGTAGGTATTAATGGGATCAATCCCCCGTTCCCCCTGAGTCTCAATAAATAAGATAATGAAATAAAAGGCTCTATTTCTGTTGGCGATTTCTATTGTTATAATTTCTATTTTATTTTTACATTTCCGTCATTTGTAAAAAACTGACGTGCTACGGAATGTTGAAGGCCTTTTTTTTGATTTCATGGAATTCAATTTGTTTCTAGTGTCATTTGTTATTTTTAACTTTTTATTAAATCAGTGTTTTTATACGCTTGGCGCATAAAGTAAAATTTATTTTTAGTTAATGAAAATGTTAAAAATTCAGGAAAACTGCAAACATTTTGAAAATTGACGAAAATCCTGAAAACAATCGACTATTCTTGAATCAACTTAAAACTTGAAAAAGCTATCGATTATTCTCTAACGAGTATTTTCCACTCCCGGATTAAGCATGAAGTAAAATTTCGAGTTGAGAAAAGCCCGAAAAATTTGGATTTGGACGCGCAGAGTCCAAATCCAAATTCTGGCTTTTCTCAACTCGAAATTTTACTTCATGCTTAATCCGGGAGTGGAAAATACTCGTTAGAGAATAATCGATAGCTTTTTCAAGTTTTAAGTTGATTCAAGAATAGTCGATTGTTTTCAGGATTTTCGTCAATTTTCAAAATGTTTGCAGTTTTCCTGAATTTTTAACATTTTCATTAACTAAAAAAAAATACAGTTTCATGAATATCAAAACTTGCAGTTTTCGTGAATTTTCAAGAATAAGTTTTCGTTAGTTTCCTAAAGTTTCGCTAACTTTAAAATAATGACGCCTTTTTTCGAAAACAAATAATGTCATTTTGTATTTGCATAGAATTTAGTTTATTTTTATATATCATTTTTATTTTGTTGTTATGAAAAGGCGAAATCTGCTGAAACAAATAAAATAAATAAATCGAATTCAATCCAAACAAAACGTTGACATTAATTGTAGTAACTTTCGAATTAAATCAAATTAAAAAAGAAATATCTTAAATATTTACAAAAGCCATATAGTTTTAATTAAAATAATATTTTTAAATTTTAAATAATGATTATTATTTGTTATTAACACTGAACAACGTTGATAACAGACTAAATATCTAATTCCGTGTTACTCTAATTAAAGATCTATTTGTGTGTTTTAAAACTTTACTTTAAATCTGTATTTTATACGCGTGGCACATAAAGAAAAACTTCAAGTTTAGTAATGCGTAAAAATTTGTTAAATTTTCAGGCTTTTCTAAACTCGAAATTTCACTTCATGCCTAATCAAGGACTGGAAACACTCGTTCAAAATTTCAAATTGAACGATTTTCAAATACAACGAATGCCTGAAAACTAATTAAACACTAAAAAAAGCTTTTTAAATAAATCTAGAAAAATAACAAAATATAAAGAAATTATAAAAAATATAAAATTAATGACAAGATGTCTTAGTCATATATGGCTTTGAAATGACTGCAATCCTGAGGTGGCAGCATTAAAATTACGGTAGATCGCTGTAATGTACTATTAAAGTCAGGTTTTGATAGTGACTGCATTAGTCATAATATCTGTTTAATGTATCTATAGATCTATATTAGTCGTACTTTTAGGTGACTGTAGATGACTAAAATATTATTATTTGGACTTTAGAGTATATAAAAATAAATATTAATGACTAAAACAGTGAGATTTTGGGATTAGCGTAATCACAAATGACTATAATAGTAAGATTATGACTTTAAAGTAACCACATATCGTATTGTCAGATTTTGATTATATCACTATAGATACTAGAATAGCCAGACAAATAATATAGATTGCAATAGTAGTCAAATTTGGCTATTACAGTGAGTATGAATTACTCAAATAGGCATACTTTAACTTTGAAATGACTGTACATTACTGTAATGATCAATTTTACGATAATAGTGAGATTTTCGCTTGAAAGTTAGTACAGATACTCTATTAGGAAGATTATCATATTAAATTGACTTCTGATGAGTATAATTGTCATATATTGGTTTAACACTGACTATAATAATTAAATTTTAATTTTAAAGTAAGTACAAATTACTATAATATCCAGAATTTACGTTTAAATTGAAGTGTGTCGAGTATAATCGTCATATTTTAGCTTTAACACGACTAAGAATGACTAAAATAGTCAGATTTTGGTCTTAAAGTGACTAATCAGGGCCACAATAGTCAGAGTTTTGCTTTAAAGTGTCTACAGATAAATCAGTGTTTTATACGCGTGGCGCATAAAGTAAAATTTCGAGTTTAGAAAAGCCTGAAAATTTGGTTTGGCCGCGTAGCGCTACGCGCTACGCGACCAAACCAAATTTTTAGGCTTTTCTAAACTCGAAATTTTACTTCATGCTTAGTCTGGGAGTGGAAAACGCTCGCTTAAAGCTTCAAATTAAACTCTTTCAAAAAACGCGTATGTATGTATGTATCTATGTATATATGTATGTATGTACTTAAAGAAAAATTCCCTGTACTTAATTTTAGCACGTAATCTTGATCTGTCTATGTTTTTAATATATTGTATTGTTCAATTGGAGATTCCGTAATTAATAAATAAATACAAATGCAAAAAATGTCTAAAAGAAAATCCATTATTTTTATTTCTGCAAATCTACTTTAGGGTCTCATAACTTTAAGACATGATACAATTATATATTTTTATATCGAATATTAAAATATGCTTATTTCTTAGTGGATCTGGAGAATTTTAAATAAATTCGACTATCGATACGTTTTTGGTAAGCCTTTGAATTAAAGTATTCAATTTAGGAGTCTCACAACTTTAATTTAGCATACAATATTATCATTTTCTGGACTGAATAATTAAAAATGGTTATTAGGATTTTCAGTTACACTATGTAAAAGTAAACTACCTTATTCTGAAAAAAATCAACTAAACTACGGATTTACTTGTATAAAATTCAAAAAAACTACTATTAATAATAATAAGTATGTATTTATTAGCAGAAATCTATTTTTACAAATTTAAAATATAATAAATTCAAGCAAAAGTTGTTAGTAAAAAAACAATTATTTAATTTTAATATAAAAAATAATATAAAAGAAATAAAATAAAATAGTTGGCGAACAAATCCGATAACATAAATAAATATAATATAACAAAATAACTCAAGACTAAATTTCATATTAGAAAATATTTTCATTAACATTAGATTTTTCGTGACATCGAGGTTGGATCAAAACTGCGATTAACTGAAAATTGGTTAGCAAGACGTACAAACCTACTAAAGCAACTATTCATAAATAATTAGTTTTCTGAAATGGCATTCGGAATAATGGGCGGTAGCGAGTTAATCCATTTTGTGCATTGAAAAAAAGTCTAATTGTGAGACAATATCTGGACAATCAACATCTCTATTCATTATTTTATGTAACATCACCATCATTGCAAAAACTCTTCTTTAACTATTACTATTACCTCGATTGTATAGAGGCTAAAGTGAGAGTCATCAAGGTTTTAAGATTAGAATTATCTCTATTACCTAATTTGTAAGAAAGAGATTTTAAAAATGTATTTCGTATATTTTGGTGTATAGAAGTGGTAACACTTATGACTAGAACACCAAATACATGAAGCCACTCCAATTTTGAGCGCACAAATGCAACATAAATAATTTTGTAAGAAACTGGATTCAGATTCCGAGAGATTCTCTTTATATAACCCAACATTATCGCTGTTGAATTGCATATATTATTAATATGACTTGAATATGTCAATTTTGTGTCAAAAACAATGCCAAAATCTTTTATTTCTGAAACAAAATCGTCGATTGATCTTTTTCTCGAGAAAGTAATTGACTTACATTTACCTGAATTAAAAAATAATTGGTTTTGGCAGCACCAATCATAAACAGATGACAAATACTTTGAAAGCAATGTATAATCATTAGGAGAATTAATTTCTTTAAAAAGTTTTAGGTCGTCAGCAAATAGTAAAAAATGTGAATGTTTAATTACTGTTGAGATGTTATTTATAAATAACAGATAAAGCAATGGTAAGGAACTGCCGAAGGAACAGTTATGATTTCAGATGGATAGTTTTTTATTTTGACTATTATTACTATTACCATTCTTTCAACGTTATCAAATTAAAAAATATTCAAACTGGAAATAACATTTTATACGTCAAAAGTTGACTAAAACATTAACTTTATTTATTTTAGTCATAAATTTTACAATAAAAAAAAAACGGTGAAATAAGTTTATGATTGATCGTCTAACGAGTGTTTTCAATCCCAGATTAAGCATGAAGTAAAATTTCGAGTTTAGAAAAGCCTGAATATTGGGCTCGGGCGCGTAGCGAAGCGGAGCGACCGAGCCAAATTAGGCTTTTCTAAACTCGAAATTTTACTTCATGCGCCACGCGTATAAAACGCTGATTTAATGTGAAATAGTCTTTTAACGAGTAACAAGTGAAATACGTTTAGTATGTCAATCATCAATTGTTTAAATGACGGGGAAAGTGCTATGATGGAGACATCTTCATTTTTTGTACTCGTTTTTGCATAACTTTAAAAAAATTATAAAACAAAGTACTAACTATAGTTTTTTTTATATTATTAAAAACTTAGAATAAATCTGAGCTGGATATAAATCATAAACGTACGTACCTGAATGATAAGCAGTATATTTTAAATTTCAATTTAAATCAGTGTTTTATGCGCCTGGCGCATAAAGTAAAATTTTGAGCTTAGAGAAGCCTGAACATTTTACTTTATGCTCAATCAAGCAGTGGGTATACAGGCTTTATATCCTGTTATATTTAGTTTAATTTTAGATAGATCATAGAAAGTTGTCGTGAAATACACAAAGAATTGTTGAAAATCATTTAGTGTTTTATTCAAGTAAAAATAACTATATTTTAGTAAATTTTGAAAGTTTAACATAAAATGGAGTAATGGGCGTCCGCACATATGAGCAAGAAGGGGCACTTCCCATAATAAATATAAAACCGTCATATGGTGTATCAAATTAAAGGGAAACAAAACCTCAACAAAATAAGCTTATAGCCAACTTTGGCATCCATATGAAAAAATAAAGTAAGTGTGCATATCTTGGACAATTTTTGCTTCGTGTTAAAACTGACCAAATATAATCAATAATAACCAAGTTATAAAGAAAAATAAAAAGTCGCCAAAATAGTTTTTTTAGCATTGTGCTCTGAACGTTCAACTTTTTTATTGGTTTTGCACTGGTATACTTCTTATTGTCTTGCATATTTTCTCTCAGTTAACCGATTCTCTATCTCTTACCGTTTAGAAGATAGCCATGCATCGACTACTTAAACGGGACACCCTGTATACCGAGTGTTAACCACCAAGCCTGGCCATATCGAAATGGGGTAATTAAGTTAAAACCATTTATTAAAATGTACAAAAAATAAATCTCTTACTCTTCTTAAACTGTTACCTGAGAAAGATAATTCATGAACACTCTTTCTTTAATAAAATTATTATTTATCTTTACAAAACAACTAAATATTAATATGCCAACATGACATAAAATACAAATGTATCATGCCAACGTATTATAATTAATTAAAATCCTTAATAACTCCTTATGGCCAGGTTTAGTGATTAACACTCGGTATACAGGGTGCCCGTATTTCGACAGAATGTATGAGAATGTATGAGGATCCCAGTTATTTGAAGAGATAAAGAGTCGGTTAAATTAGGGCAAAGTTGCGTATTTTTGGGCCTAGCAATACTCTAAAAACCATTTTGAAATATCTCTTTTTGTTTTAGATATATCAACAAAATACATTTTTTTTAAATTCGTTTTTATTTTTTTATTTAAAAACTACAGAATCTACACATTTAGGACTTTGATAATATACAGGCACTTTTTAATAAGGAATCTAATAGCATTTATTTCAAGATAACTATAACATTTACCCGGGACCATAGCCTACTTTTGTTTTTCTTATGAGCGCTATTTTATATTTTCATATTTTTTGAAAGAATATTTTTTTCTGAACTTAGTGATGTATCACACTGATAATTTATTTTAGATTTGATATTTAAAATTATGATATTTTCTTATTTGCAAAGAGTGCTCTGAAAACACTGACGTAATATCTGTTAATCAATAAAATCTTGACAGCAATCAATCATCGTCAGCACTCAAAATTAATTAAAAACTGTCAATCTTTTGTAATAATAATAATAAGTATCGATTATCACATAAAAGTTACACAAACTAAATTTATTCTACTTTTATTATTATTATTCCAAAACTATTCACAAAAAAGTAATTCTTGCATTTTTCTCTACATCTCAATAAAAATTGCGTTATATATTTTAAATTTTACTATAAATCAGTGGTTTATACGCGTGGCGCATGAAGTAAAATTTCGAGTTTAGAAAAGCCCCATGAAAATTTTCTAAGCGGGGCTTTTCTAAACTTGAAATTTTACTTCATGCTTAGTCTGGGTGTGGAAGACACTCATTAGTTTAAAATACATCACAACTGTTAAAATATATATCGTCGGATGCCCGTCTTCAGGGGTGATATGTAAGCAAATTATGGGTCCTAGGAGTTGTCAAATAAATTTCTCAACTGTTACAAAAAACAAAAGATTAAAATTTTACATATAAAATGTAGAATAGACTATAAGTGTGATACATCATTGAATTCAGAAAAAAAAAATCTAAAAAATATGAAAATCCAAAATGGCGCCCAAAAGAAAAACAAAAGTTGGCTATGGTAATCTAGTTATCTTAAAATAAATTATGTTACTACAATTATCGTTAAAAGTGCCTGTATAATGTCAAAGTTGTAAATGTCTAGATTCAATGGTTTTTGAATAAAATAATTGAAACGAAATTTGAAAAAAAAAAACGTTTTTTGATAATATCTCAAAAACGAAAGAAGATATTTCAAATTTGTTTTTCGATTATTATTGGGCCTTAAATTACGCAACTTTGTCTTAATTTAACCGACTCTTTATCTCTTCAAATAACCGAGATCCCTATACATTCTGTTGAAATACAGACACCCTGTATATGTTTTACAGTAACATATTGATATTCTGAATTTTTATCAAATGTCATCAAACGATCTTATGGTTTCTATAAAATCGTGGATTTGTAGAAAGTATACAAAAATTTAAATTCAAAAATTGTACCCTAAAATCTATATAATTTGAACAACTTGTTTCTCATTTCTGTGTTACATTAACAAAAATAATTATGTCTAAACATTTTTTTGATTATGGTGTAATTTTCATGTTAATGATTTTATTCTTATTTCCAAATGAAATTTCCGGGTATCATAACTTCAACTTTCGACAAATAATTTCTCCTTTCCGTATTGGATTAACAGAAACAGGTATTTCCAAATACTCATTTTGATTTTCTAATAAATTCTAAGAATATGTTCTTATTTTGATCACTCAAATTTTTTGTATAAATTTTTTTTATGAAATTCAACCCAAAAAATTAATTATTTTAATCAGAAGTACAAATAAAATTCCCAATACTTAGTTGCATAATACTTCAAACATTAAAAGTACGATTCTTTACGCAATCTACAACAAGTTAGTCTTACAAAGACTAAATCAAACACTTATCGAAACAACTACTTCCCAAACTAATATCCCAATAGACATTGGATCATACAATAAGCTACTTTAATGGAATTCATTATTTCGAGTTTTTTTTTTTAGTGAGCATTTTACTTTTCTGTACAAGCGTATTAGTATTGTGTACAATTATTATACGAGTGGATAAAGTATAATGTTTTACATGAATAAAACAATATCAAATTTATTTAGAGGTAAATATTATACTTTTTCTACCATCAGTTTAAGGGCAAGTTGCACCAAATACGTTGAACTGGTTCAAAGCGACATTAAAACACTAACTGTTATCTTGAACTCGAGTTCAGCTAGAACTCAAGTTTAACTTTTTTGGTGCAACTGTGCCTAAGACAGAATGTTATACATGTTAATAATGTACTGTGCATATTTTACGATGTTATTTATTTCGCTATAGATATGTATGTACCTAAACTGGTCGTGAGGAGTACATCGTTTCCTTTATAGTTTTCTAAAAATGTCATTCAGTTAATAAAACAAAAAAAATCGCACATTTGAAATGGAAAAACTCACTTCAGCTAGTTGACTACTACACATTTACGAACCTTAGATTTAAATGTAAATCCGAAATTAAATCTTGTTATAAAAGCTATATTAACAATGTTGAAAGGGCTATACCGAGCAACATAAAGTCGTTTTGGAACTATGTACATAGTCAGAATAAGTGCCATGGCATTCCAGTGTCCATGGTCTATGGCAACACTACAGCGTCTACAGGAACCGATATTGCTAATTTATTTGCTGCATATTTTTCATCAGTTTATAGACCATCATCAATTTACAATTTCTCACTTGAGTTCGACAGCATCATCAAGCTTTATAATATAAACATTTCTCATGAGGATATATATAACGCAATACGCTCAATGAATCCTAATAGCAGCGCTGGTCCTGACAATGTTCCAGCTATATTTTTATACAACTGCTGTGACACCTTAGTAGATCCCTTACACTATATATACTCATTGTCATCAAGCACAGGTATCTTTCCTGTAATTTGGAAGGAATCATATGTGATACCTATCCATAAATCCAAGTCTAAATCTAACGTAGAAAACTACAGCCCTATTTCCATTCTCTCGACGATGGCAAAAATATTTGAGAAAGTAGTCTACAGGCCAATCTACGACACTTTTAAATCGGTCATTGTGGAACACCGGCATGGTTTTTTATAAAAGCAGATCAACACTAACCAACTTATTCATATATACGGATTACATACATAAAGCTCTAGATGATAATGCTGAAGTCCATGCAATTTACACGGACTTCAGCAAAGCATTTGACTCTGTCAAGCGTATGGTCTAGGTAATCCGTTTCTAAACTGGCTAGCAACATATTTGTCAGAGAGGAAACAGTATGTAAAAATTAAATCCTACCTCTCAGAACCATATATACTCAATGACATTAAAAGCGTAACACACAGAAGGAGTTATTATTTTAACTTGATTTTTTGCCAGTATGGTAGTCTTACATCAAGAATAAAATGATTACATTTTCAAGAAATTTTATTAAAAAACAATCTAAAAAAATTAATAATGTGTTACCCCTTTGCTGTATACACTCCTGTAGACGTCTGGGCATCGACAAAATGAGATGGTCGATGTCTTCTTGAGGCATCTCGTTCCAAGCAACTTGAATTTCATCGATCAACTGTGCTAGAGTCTGTGGAGGATGGTGCAAAAAGAGAATATTCTTCTTCCCATGATATCCCACACATGTTCAATGGGATTTAAATCCGGCGAACGGGGCGGCCACGCCAAAACATTAACACCAGCTTCATTAAGAAAGTTCATAGTTCGACGAGCAACATGGGGACGTGCGTTATCTTGTTGAAAAGGTACGTCTGGGCGGCCATCTAAATAAGGCAACAAAGTCGGTCGTATGACGTCTTCAACATAACGCGCAGCTGTCATACTGCCTCGAATGAATACAAGACTACCATAAGCAATAGCCCCCCAAACCATTACTCCAGCAGTCCTGTGTACATGCCTCTCAATAGCAAACCTAAGATCAGGTCGTTCTCCACGGTAGCGTCGTACCCTTCTACGGTCATCATGCGTGCCTAGACAAAATCGTGATTCATCGCTGAATACGACATCGTGCCATTCTGCCTCCCAATGCTGCCGTTCTCTGCACCAGTCCAACCTTTGGCGACAGTGTCTCGCTGTTAAAGGAAGCACTAATCTTGGACGGTACGAAAGAAGCCCAAAGGATTGAATGCGGCGATATAAGGTTCGCATACTAACGGGCCTACCTTCTTCTCCAATCCATTGATCACCGATTTGACGCGTAGTAGCGAATATTTTTTTTGTTCACAATAAATATAAAAGGCACAAGGTTGAAATTGTTATCAATGTATGCTTTAAATATATTCACTCTGTTGCTAAAATATGAATTCAAAAAAATCATTCCTTCTTGGTGTTACGCTTCTAATGTCATTGAGTATATTTCAACGTCTGGTGTTCCACAAGGGTCCAACTTAGGACCACTACTATTTATTATTTTTATAAACGACCTGTCCGAATCGCTAAGGTGTCCTCATTTTCTTTTTGCCTATGATTTGAAATTATATTATACCGTAAAGAACACAGCAGACTGTATCAAAATTCAAGAAGACATTGACTCGGTCAATAAATTGTGTGCACTGAATGATATGCAGCTGAATATCAATAAATGTAGTTTTATATGTTTTTCGCGTAAGAGGAACGGAATAACATATAACTACAGGTTACATAACTTAACATTGAGTCAAGTTTATTTGGTAAAGGATCTTGGGATCATGCTTGATTCCAAGCTGTCATTTAAGTCGCACCTTGACTTCGTAGTCAATAAAGCAAATAATGCGCTAGGATTCATTAAACATGTTACCAAAGATCTGGTCGATGTACGTACTTTTAACATCCTGTATAACTCCCTTGTTCGGTCTCATTTTGATTATTGTAGAACGATTTGGTCACCCTCATACGTTACATATGTCAACAGGATGGAAAAAGTGCAAACTAAGTTCATTAAGTTTATGTCATATAAATTGACCCAGAAAAATATACACCTAACAACCGAGGAAACGACGGCATACTTAGGACTCACAACTTTGCAACATCGTGGCATGGAATTAGATATGTGTTTTCTTTATAAAATCATAAACTGCAAAATAGATTCAAGTCATATTGTTAGTATGATTAATTATCATGTACCACCTAGACATGCACGTAGCCGCATGCTACTTCATAACGAATTTTGCAGGACGACTTGCAGTTTAAATTGCCCCATGACTCGATTAACGCGCACGGCTAATGACATTTGTAGCGGTATTGACTTTTATAACTCATCTTTAGGTTTAATTAGGAGGAGTCTCGCGGATGGTGTGCACTAAATGTTATAACCCTATTGTGGTTTACGCAGATTAACATATGTGTCTTTGTGCATATTTGTGATTCATGTTTTGTGTCTTACATTTTAGTTATATGTTTTTGGCTCTACATTGTAAATGGCTTGTCCGTTAATAAAGAATTATTATTATTATTATTATGAATTTCTAGTAGTTATAGTAATTCATGGTTACCAGAAAAAAAAAACAATATTTATAATGAAATGATAATATTTGAGCAACAACAAACTCAGAATCCGATTAACTGACAACAATTGAGTAATTAAAGAGTATTTCATTACTCAAATATTTGTTAATATTCACTATAAAAAACAGAAGAAAGGTTAACATTTAATATGAGTATTTAAAACAGAGTATACTTCATATTTAAACATAGTTTAAATTTTTTTTAAAATATAGCAGAGCATGGTTTCGATCCACGGACCTCTGGGTTATGGGCCCAGCACGCTTCCACTGCGCCACTCTGCTCTTGTTAATAATGTTCAAAATAATTATATTTAACTAACACATATTACGATTTGTTAACTAATTATATATTGAAATTTATAAGAAATAAAGGATGTCATAAGTTAAATAATTAAACAATTCTTAAATAGACCTGTCTCATTTTTAAAATAAAAATTATTAATGGTGTTTTCTTTAAGATTCAAGGTTTCTATTAATTAATTTAAGTAAAAAATGTCTACGCATTCACAAAACTAACAATGTTGCATTAACCGTATCAAAATCAACACAAGCTTATCGAACTATTCATTTTTTTTCTGAATTACTGAATATCCCGTGTACATGCGTTTATCAAACTTGCGTATCTCAATTATTCTCCAATATTTGAGGAACAACCAGTAGTAAAAAAACTAGAAACGTATGCCCTATTAATAAACGTTAGACGTTTTTTAAATAATTTATCGGTAAATCACCATATCGTTGTTGTGGGAGTAAAAATCGCTAAATTTATGAATACTAAATAGCTATTAATGAGATAAGTCATTTTCCATTCCATTGATTAAACATAAGGTAAAATTTTGAGTTTAGAAAAGCCTGATAATTTTAAATTACTGGGTTTAGTGAAGCGAAGCGGCCGGCAAATTTAAATGTTGAGGTTTTTCTAAACTCGAAATTATACTTCACGCGCCAGGCGTATTAAATACTGATTTATATTAAAATTTAAGAACACACACCTTTAACAAAAACTGGTGGCTGTTGTTTTTTCAGAATTTTTGAAAATGTTTTCATTTGATTTTTTATAAACAATATACCGTATTGACCCAAGGAAACAATAGCTTTGTTTAATATACTGAAATGCTGTTAAAAAATCGATAAATTACTGGTAAATTTTATAGAGCATTTCATATAATTTGCCGGTAAATAGGTAAACCGGTGTACCGTTATCACCATCCCTAGTTATAATAGAGCTTTATTTAATAATAATAATAATCTTTGTTCCAATATAAATGAGCTAATTACAATATGTACAAATATTGACAGACACTTAAAATTAGAAAAACGGCAAAGGTGTGTGTGACTAATAACTAATCAATATTATATGTAAAATATTCTTCAATGCAATATGGATCTATTTGACATAGTAAATTATAAATATACTTTTTATATTTTACAAAATTATTTCTTGTTTTTATAAAAGTAGGAAGTTTATTATATAGGCGTAGACATGAATAATGCACTCCTTTCTCAGTAATGGAAAATTTGTGTATAGGATATGTTAAAAGTTCTTTGTTTCTGGTTCCATATCTATGAACCCCTTTGCTATCATTAATATAGGTATTTTGCTTACGTATAAATAGTAGGCACTCCATTATGTACACCGTTGTTGCTGTTAGTAAGCCACAACTCGAAAATATTGATCTACATGAATCAGATTGTTTTAAATTTATAATTATTCCCAATGCTCGTTTCTGGATTAAACATATTTTATTGAAATAAGTGGAAGTACCCCAATACATAATACCAAAACGGACTATGGACATACAATTTGAATTGTAGACTAGTTTTATTATTGAAAATGACACATTAGGTTTAAGAAGTCTTAGCATATAACACATTGAACATAGCCGTTTAGATGTGTGCTCAATATGCTGCCGCCATTTTAACATATTGTCAATGTATACTCCTAAAAACTTAGCATGAGTCGTTAGACCCACACTTATGTTATTAATTACTAAATATGGAGGATACATTGTATCCTCAGTTTTCTTAAATAACATGTAGTTTGTTTTGTTTTCGTTTAATATGACTTTGTTATTCGTAAATCACGCTTTCATGTCTTTTAACAATATCTCTGATTTATTTGATACATCTGGAATATTCTCCCCTCGAACACATATTAGTATCGTCAGCGTAGTTTACAATTTGTATTGTTTCATCATCAATGATTTTGAACATATCATTAATATATACACTGCCGAGCATAAAACTAGGGTCACTCCGTAATTTGAATTTTTTTTGGATTCTTTTTAGAAATTTTTGGTTTTTTACGTGTTTCTTCGGTTGTAACAGTTCACTAAGTGATTGCTTGAATAAACAAAACAGTTTTTGTTGTTCAAAGTTTATTGAAAGTAATTAAAATGAACAATTGCAATTTGATATGCTAAGTAATGAAAATGAACAAGTTTACTTTCATATGCTTTTGTTGAAACAAAAGAAAGCTTAAGGACTTCAGTAGCGAGTATTCCCTCATCTGGCAGTGATAACAGCTTGCAAACGACGAGGCATGCACTGGATCAGATTTTGGATCATATTCTGCGGAAGATTTTCCCATTCCTGCACCAGTATTTCGCGAAGTTCTCTAGAATTTTTGGGGGCCTGCACATGTCTCCGTAAACGTTTGCCCATCTCATCCCAAACATGCTCAATTGGATTGAAATCTGGACTGCGAGCAGACCAAAAAAATCGCGTGATTTGACACTCGTCAAGACACTCAGTAATTATCCGAGCAGTGTAGGGCCTTGCGTTATCATGCATAAATATTGCGTCGACACCAAAAATAACCATGAACGGTAACACATGGTTTTCTACAGCGTGATCAATGATTGTAGACAAGTTAAATTTCCCGCCAAAAAATGTTGGTACAACTGATTATATGAAAAGAAAATCCCCTAGATTGCTTTTCTATTGGCGTAGCAAACATTTTTTCCCAAAAAAATTAAATATTTAATCATAACTATATATTTAATTTTTATAATTTTAATCAAATATACAAAGTAAATTGAAGTAAGTTAAGGTTCTGTGTATTTTTAATAAACATAGAGTTAGCATCCCTAATTTTATAAGAAATGTTGAAAACGATGGCCTTCATTTTCTAGGCAAATGTTAACTTTACGTTATTTTTATTTGGAAATACACGTTGAAGCTCCTCCGGATTTTTGTTCCTTATCTCTTTTTCAATTGCTGCTTTAAGCTCGTTTTGGGTATGCATTCGATTTTTAAAAACCTTATTTTTTAAATGCCCGAATAAACAAAAATCGCACGGAGTGAGGTCTGGCGAACGTGGTGGCCATAATCCGTCGGTTACCAAGCGATCATCGTAAAATTCCCTCAAGTAATTTAATGTCGTCAACGCAGTATGAGCTGTGGCTCCGTCTTGCTGAAAATAACCCATTATCTGTTCGTCATGCACTTGATTCAAAAATTCATCTAGGATGAGTGTTCGGTAGCGCTTTGTATTGATTGTTTCGTTAAAAAATATTGGGCAAATTATCCGACGTCTTAAAATTGCTACCCAAACACCAATTTTTTTTGGAAATCAAGTGGCTGAAGTTGTTGAACTACCGATACCTTATACGGGTGCAAATTGAATTTTTTTTGCGGCTTTTATGCAACTCCCATACGCTACTCCTGTAAAAGGATTAAACATTAAAATTTGTAAGCACCTTAAAATTAAGAACATACCCGTTTGAGCTGAAAGTTTTCTTAAAGATTTTGTTGGACTTTGTTCAAGTCGTTGTTGAATGTCGCAAACAACCTCTTCTGTTAAGATAGGCAGTCTTTCAGCTGACTTGCCCTTTCAGATACAAACGGTCAACAATGCGGGTTATATGCGAGAAAAATGTTTTGTAAGAAATGTGGACATCGGGGCAGGTTTGAATAAATTGATTCAGACACGATTGTAACGAGTACGTCCATGTGCCATCTTCATTCATAGTTCCACTTCGATAATGAGCCTTCAGGATGAAAGCATCATGCTGTGGTGCAAACATCACGCTAAACAAAAGCGAATTCTCTTAAACCCTGTAAATTTAGGATTAAACTTAAATTTTCTAATTTTCTAACCTTAAAAACAGCAAATCACTTACCACAAAACAAACATTTACACAAAGTAATCCTGATAAGAACTGATGTCTATGAAACAGAATAAAAAATAACTAAATTCGAAGAATGAATGGCAAAATACGATGCAAGACGCTGCTAATGTCAAATCGAGTTACTGTTTATTAATTTTTCCTTGTCATGAACTTGGAGCGATCAAATTCCCCAGATTTTTCGGCGGGAAATTTAACTTGTCTACAATCATTGTTGATCACACTGTAGAACCTCTGTCAGGATAAAGACTAACTTCGTATGAGTGTCAAAAGATATGCCTCCTCATGCCATAACTAATGCTCCACCAAATGCAAGCCGCTCGGCAATACATGCTTGAGCATATCTCTCGCCTTGTCGTCGCCACACTCTTACATGTCTATCTGAGCCCGTATGACAGAATCGCGATTCATCGGAAAACAATACGCGACTTCAATCCACTATTGTCCAAGCCAAGTGTTCTCGTGCAAAATTCAACCTCACTATCCGGTGTTAACGGGAAAGCGGAGGTCCAGGAGCTCTAGTTCGAGAAGATAATCCAGCAGCATGAAGTCGCCTCCTAACTGTCCACTTACTTGTGTTTACATGTCTCACTTCTTGCAGATGAATTTGAAGGGAAACTGCCGTGACCGTTCGGTTTCTCAGAGCACTAAAAACGAGAACGCGGTCATCTCTAGCTGTTGTATGTAGTCTTGCCTCGCTCTGAACCAGGTCTTCGAGTGAGCAGACCAGTCTCTTCGTACTGCCGCCATACTCGTTGCACACTTGACAGACTTAAATCAACCTTTCTTGCAGTTTCGCGCAGACTGCGGCCGTCTTCTAAAGCCGCCACAATTCGTGCCGCAACAACAGGATTTATGCTCATTGCAAAACACTAACAATGACAACAATACACAACAATTTGCAACAGATAGATGTCATCATAGAAACAAAAACTATGCTTGTTTGTTTCAACAAAGGCATATGAAAGTAAATGTTTTTGTTTTCATTACTTAGCATATCAAATTAAAATTGTTTATTTTCATTGCTTTCAATAAACTTTGAACAACAAAAACTTTTTTGTTTATTCAAGCAATCAGTTAGTAAACTGTAAAAACCGAAAATCACGTAGAAAATTAAAAATTTCTAAAACAATTCCAAAAAATTCAAATTACGGAGTGACCCTACTTTTATGCTCGGCAGTGTATATTAAATAAACATGGACCTAGTACACCACCCTGTGGCACCCCCATTGTTACCCCTAATTCAGAAGACCTAACTGCATCACCACCAGACGGCACTTCCACTATTTGTTACCTTTCAGTTAAGTAAGTTTCGAACCAATTATATGCTATTCCTCGAATTCCATAGTTATATAATTTTGATAGTAGCATCTGGTGATCAATGCAGTCGAATGCTTTAGATAGATCAAAAAGATACCACAGGGCACATCGCCAGATTCCATTCCCATTAAAACTGATTGTATAAAGTCATACAAGGCTGTGTTTATGTTTTTACCTTCCATGAATCCATGTTGGTGTTTGAAAAATAGGCTACACTTTTTGAAGAATAATTTATATTGTTGGGCAACTATTGTTTCGAGTATTTTTGAAAACGAAGACAGTAGGCTGATTGGCCTAAAGTTTTCAATATTGGTACAATCGCCGCCCTTGAGCAATGGCTTAACAACAGCAACCCTGAGTATTTTCGGAAATATTCCATTTGACAAAGAATTATTTATGATAAAACAAAGAGATTCGCATATTTCATTTAGACACTTTTTTATAACATACATCGATGTTCCATCAATTCCAAAAGATTTTTTATTTGGCATATTTGAAATTAAAATTTGTACTTCCTGAAGTGTGATTGGATTTAGGAATATTGAGTGGAGATTCATGTCCACACATATATTACTTTTCTTGTCAGATACCGTAGTTATAATGAGTTTTTTGCCGTATTTACAAAATGATTAGTCAATTAGTCAGCGTCACAGTTAAAATTTACGCTGTCTAAATGAGTCTTCTTTTTCCTAGCCGTTATATCTTTTACAGCTGCCCACGCAGTTTTTGTAGTGTTATCTGACTCGATAATTTTTTTGCTATAATACTGCTTGTGGTCGTTTTCAAGAAGTCTATTATATTCCTGTTTACATTGTTTTAGTTTAGGTTTAAAATCGTCGCTAAATTTTGATAGAGTATCGTATAAAAGAAGATCATTTTTAAATTTTGTTGTATTTTCTGACAGTACTAGCAATTGATTTTTATAACTATTTTTAACAGTCTGCAATGGACATATATTATTGAAATATTTTAAAAATATATTTAAAAACACCTCAAATTGATAATCAACGTTTTTTTTACTGTATACATTGTTCCAAGATTCTCCACTTAATGATTCACTTAGTAATTGTAAATTATGATTTGATATAATTCTAGTTTGCCTAACAGAAGATGATTCTCTTACTTTTATTATAAAAGAAGCTATCTGCGCGCAATGATCTGAGAACCCTGTGTTCAGAACATTTGAAGGTGATATATGTTCATAATTTGAAATTATATTATCAATACATGATTTACTCCTGCTAGTGATTCTAGAATATTCGTTTATGAGAAATTTACAATTATACGTTTGAATTAATTCATAAAATTCACTAGATGTTTTATCATTTTTTGAAATATCTATATTGAAATCTCCACATATAAAGAAATTCTCATTTGTATTTAATAATATTGTTAGCAGGTGGTCAACTTTTGTGAAAAAAAACGTTGACATCGCTATCTGGTGATCGGTAAATACATGTTATGTTTATAGTTTTTGTATTATTAATTTTAAAATTAGCACTGGCACATTCAAAGTGTCGTATTACTGATAGGCCACAAATATCTACACGTTCTGTAAATGTGAACATTTCATTACAATATATTACTACTCCACCATGCTTTAAGCGAGGGCGACAAAAACTTGAGACATATTTAAAGTTTGTAATTGTTAACATTGATAACTGTTCAGATGTTTGCCAGTGTTCTGTCAAACATACAAAGTTACAATCATGTTCATGCGTAAACACAGAAAGTTCATTCACACAATTCCCCATTGATTGTATGTTTAAGTTCAATATTTGTAATTCGTTATTTTTTGTTAGCGTTGTGGATTTGTCCACTAAGAACTGTTTAGCGTATTTGGTATAGCCCTGCAACTATCTACAAGATAGCAATTAAAGTTGTTCTACTACTGTTTATAAATATAGTATTTCTGAAAAAACTAACTCAAGAATGCTCTATTTTAGAGGTGAGAACTGATAATACATGTCGCTGCTAACGTTTTATAAAAATTTCATATTAGTATAATTCATTTAATTTCTCTGAGTACTCAGTAAACCTTTTGAATAATTTGTATTAGTCTAAACACATTTTTGTTTATTAGTACAATAATTATATTTCCAGATTCATTGCATTATCTGCCTTTAGCCAACTACAGGCACCCTTCGTAGGATTATCCACAAAAGGGTCCGCTGCGGACCCTTAATTATTTAGCTAATCTTACATGCGATCAAAATTATCTCGTTAGACCGAACGGCTCTCCCTTTCCCAGAAGTTATTACGTTGATTCGAAAACATGGCCTTTACAAACTACATGAACTATTTAATGTAATCCCAAAACTTTAGTAGCAATTTAATTGTTTACAACGAGATTTGTACACAAGATATTTACTCAAATAAGTTTTAAAATATGCAATAAATATTTTTAATATAATAATATAAAGTTTCCTGATCGATTCGTGGGCGACTAGAGTGAATCATTCGGTGCTAATTCTAATAATATTTTAATTATTCCAAACGAGATTTGTGCTTAAGATATTCATAAAATTAAGAAGTTTTAAAAGACGTACATCATTCTAAGGAGTGTTTTCAAATTCCTAAAAAAAATACAGGTTCATTCTGTTTTACTGCACTGAAAAATATATACGAGACTGCCAAGTAACATGTTTATATTAAATATTCGAGTAAGTTAGAATGTTTGATATAAACACGCAACATATTTGAATCCAACATTCAAATAAGTTAAAATGTTTGACGGAAACATGTTACTTGTCAGGCTCGTATACAGGGAATTTTTCTTTTAAGTGTACATATCCCTATGTATACTCTGTAAATGTTTAGGCAATTGTTGATTATAACTTAACTTGAAACTTGTAACGAGTGATTAAGCATAAATTAATGCTCCTTGATTAAGCATAAATAAATGCACTCTTGAGTTAAGCATAAAGTAAAATTTCGAGTTTAGAGAAGCCTGAAAATTTTATTTGGTCGCGTAGCGAAGCGAATTCTTATTTTGATTAATTCGAAGGTCTGAAGTAATTTGTTTTGGAATATGTAAAAGTATTTTTAAAATAAAAAAAAAATCCCGTTTGTATCCTAAATGTACTTTTAAATCGTAATTCGGGGGGTAATGAATTAAAATATGGTTATACACTGTGTTTAACAAACGAAAGCGTGTAAGAAAATGTAGTCCTGGATTCGAATCCTTTTAGAGAATTCAATAGAGGCATTTGAATACTTTAGTTAAACTGGATTCGTTATCCGGATTCGTTATATTTTTTTTAAAGGATTCGTATTCGAATCCAAATGCGGGTGATTCGAATCATTATAAGGGGATTCTAATATTTATAAAAGGATTCGAATACTTACAAAAGGATTCGAATCGTTAAAAATAATTCGAATTAATTGTGAGGATTAACATAATAGTTTGTTTTGTGTGATTTTAAATTTCTCGTTAAACAAGTATTGTATACGCGTGGCCCATTAAGTAAAATTTCGAGTTTAGAAAAGCCCCGTGAAAATTTGTTTCGGGTCGCTGCGCGACCCTCGACAAATTTTCTACGCGGGGCTTTTCTAAACTCGAAATTTTACTTAATGGGCCACGCGTATACAATACTTGTTTATTACTCAAAGGACCGTTTTCCAAAGGTTACAGCTCGAAGGACCAATTATAGTCTTCGAAGACTGAAGGACTACGGGGAGTTGAAGTTTTTTTACAAAAAAACAACGAATATCTGAAAGTTCACAGCGTGGGTATGAAAGGAAAAATCTAATTAAAAAATAAATCGAAGTTGGATTGGGTTGGATTGTTGTTAGTGCTTTTAACTTAACAGTTTAAATCAATCTATTATACGCGTGGCGCATGAAGTAAAATTTCGAGTTTAGAAAAGCCCCATAAAAATTTGTCTCGAATACTTACAAAAGGATTCGAACCGTTAAAAATAATTCGAACTAAATGTGAGGATTAACATAAATAGTTTGTTTTGTGTGTTTTTAAATGTCTCGTTAAATCAGTGTTGTATACGCGTGGCGCATTAAGTAAAATTTCGAGTAAGTATAGAAAAGCCCCGTGAAAATTTGTCTCGGGTCGATGCGCGACCCTCGACAAATTTCTACGCGGGGCTTTTCTAAACTCGAAATTTTACTTCATGCTTAGTCTGGGAGTGGACAACACTCATTCTTAGAAGTTTCAAATTGATACTCTAGATTACTAAGTTTATTACTCAAAGGACCGTTTTACAAAGGCTACAGCTCGAAGGACAAATTGTGGTCTTCGGAGACCGAAGTACTACGGGGAATTGAAGTTTTTTTTACAAATAAACAACGAATATCTAAAGGTTCACAGGGTGGGTATGAAAGAAAAAATCCAATTTAAAAAAAATCCAAGTTGGGTTTTGTTGGGTTGTTTTTACTTTCACTTTAAATTAATCTTTTATACGCGTGGCGTATGAAGTAAAATTTCGAGTATAGAAAAGCCCCATGAAAATTTGTCTCGGGTCGCTTCGCGACCCTCGACAAATTTTCTACGCGGGGCTTTTCTAAACTCGAAATTTTACTTCATGCTTAGTCTGGAAGTGGAAACGCTCGTTCGAAACTTCAAACTGAATGCTTTGATAAGAACATTATATGACTGAAAATGTTTTTGAAGATAATAATCTAGTTTTCAAAATTATTATTATTTGAAGTAAAACTGACATGGTAGCCACAATTTGAAATGTTACATTTTTCCGATCAAGATTTTTTTCTTTGGCCTTTTAATATAACTTTCTTCTGTGGGAAACCCCCATTTTGTTAAATGGTTTTTGTCAATATTCAAGTTGGTTTTATAAATGTTAACGTGTTTTGTAATTGTTATGATGCCTGCTGATTTTGACAAATTAAATAATATCATTGGAATAATCAATTTTTTGATGCCATCTATTTTATTACTTTTTGTATTGTTTATTATTGAATTTGTCAAGAAAGTTTTTTTTTTCGTTAACTTTTGCCATTATTTATGTTTTTTTCATTCTGTATAAAATTAGAAATTAATTAGCTTAATGTTAATTTTAACATTTTTGAATTTTTATATGAAATAAAAATATGTTTTTAATTTAATAACTTTTAATTTTTGAAAAATTGGTTTTTAATTTTAATGTTTTCTAAGTGCGATTGAATTGTATTCATTTTTTACAAAAAAAAAAATGCAGAAATCGGAAAAAATATAATTATACTTTTTTGTTGGTTCTAAAGATTTTGCCAATTTATTGATTACATTTAAAAATACATAATTTTCTACGCGGGGCTTTTCTAAACTCAAAATTTTACTTCATGCGTAGTCTGGGAGTGGAAACGCTCGTTCGAAACTTCAAACTGAATGCTTTGATAAGAACATTATATGACTGAAAATGTTTTTGAAGATAATAATCTAGTTTTCAAAATTATTATTATTTGAAGTAAAACTGACATGGTAGCCACAATTTGAAATGTTACATTTTTCGATCAAGATTTTTTTCTTTGGACTTTTAATATAACTTTCTTCTGTGGGAAACCCCCATTTTGGTAAATTGTTTTTGTCAATATTCAAGTTGGTTTTATAAATATTACCGTGTTTTGTAATTGTTATGATGCCTGCTGATTTTGACAAATTAAATAATATCATTTGAATAATCAATTTTTTTGATGCCATCTATTTTATTACTTTTTGTATTGTTTATTATTGAATTTGTTAAGCAAGTTTTTTTGTTTTTCGTTAATTTTTGCCATTATTTATGTGTTTTTTATTCTGTATAAAATTAGAAATTAATTAGCTTAATGTTAGTTTTAACATTTTTGAATTTTTATATGAAATAAAAATATGTTTTTAAATTAATAACTTTTAATTTTTGAAAAATTGGTTTTTAATTTTAATGTTTTCTAAGTGTGATTAAATTGTATTCATTTTTTACAAAAAAAAAATGCAGAAATCGGAAAAAATATAATTATACTTTTTTGTTGGTTCTAAAGATTTTGCCAATTTATTGATTACATTTAAAAATACATAATATAGTACAACTAAAAATATAAAATACACATTAAAACATAATTAAGAATGTTTGTTTATATTGACAATTCTATTGAAAGTTTATGTTTTTTGTCATTTTTTGAAATATTCATGTATATATTATTGATTTTGATTTGTTTGACTATTATTTATAAATTTGACGAGTTATTTAGAATCACTTCTATAAGTTTTATCGATTTAGAAAAAGTGTCAATTAAAAATGTTACAATTTTTTTATTAATAAAAAAAATATTTTCAGTTATTATTTTAAATTATTTTCAGTGTTTACGTCTTTATAATTTAATAATAATATTTATTACCCAACAGGACAACCCAATTACTGAATAATATTACACAAAGATAACTTCTTAGAATAATAAGGTAATACATATAAAGAGAACAAAATTACTAAAAATAAAGATTTTGTCAATTTTGGTCCTATTTGTTTTTTAATATTTTTTTTTTAAATTTTATTTGTTGGTTACTATTAGTTAATATGGTTGATGTCGTATTGTTCTTAAATTTGTCAATATTGACAAGTTTTTGATGATTAAGTTGATTTAAATTATTTTTTCAATTTTAACGTTTTTTTTTTTAATAAATATTTTTTGTATAATGTTTTATTTAGAAAACTTTTGTAATTTTCAGTTTATTTTATCAATTAAAATGTTGACATTTTTTATTATTATTCCCATTATAAATTATTTTTATAGAATTTGTTATTGTCTAAATTTGTGTAATTTATAATTGGAATAACAATGATAGTTGTTAACATTAATAATAAATAATAACAACAATAAATGTTGTCAACGCTAACAAAACTAATTGATAAAATAAACTAGGAGTAAAAATCTTCAAAATAAATCGTTACACAACTAATATTCAAGTTTATTGACTTTAATGATTTTCCAAATGTGTATAATTGTTGACTATATTTATATATTATCATAATTTCTTATTACTTTGCTAATATAAATATTTTTCTTATTGTTTCATAATTCCTAATAAATGTCAATAGTTTTGATATACCCATATCACTCTTATTTTTGAAGGTAAACCTACAACCCTGCCTTCTACAATGGAAATGGGTAGTCCTCTGTCCAAAGAACGCGCAATAAGTCTCACCGCATTCCTCAGTCGCCCTAAACCTCTGAAAGCCCTCCTGTATAATCGCCGAATCCTTTCTATGATAATTCGCGTGCACTTGCACATCGGACGTAGAAATATAAACCTTATCACAACCTTCTTTAAAACAGTGATAATGCGTTTGCTTCTTGTTGTGCGTACAATTGGTGTACCTATCGGAGCAATCGTCCAACGGACTGCACCTCATGAACCCGTGCTGGAGTTTGGAGTAGTCCATTTGCATTTGGGTCTTAATTGCGGGGTTGTTTTGGCCCGCTTGATGGGCGGCCGCTGCTGCTGCTGCAGCTAGACTTTGTGCCATCATTGCTGTAACAAAAATATTAACATTTAGATATATAAATACAATTATGTGATTGTTCATAATTACTAAAAGTGTTGGACAAACACTGGAGACATTCAATATGCGTTGGACAGGTTTAATAAGGTAAGTAGTTATACGAATGAAATCATTAATATCTTCACCTGACGAAGCTACAGTGTAGCGAAACAATTGTAGTGAATTTAATAAAAAGTTGAAAATCATAAAAAGTGTACTATTATTATTATATTAAAGTGATAATGGATTTTCAAAAAATAAGTGCCTCAACAATCAACGAGATGAAATCATTAATAGATATATGATCATACATATTGGAGCGACGATGATCTATTAAGGAAACTAGGCACTAGCTTAGGGCGCAACTCATGAAGGGCGCAAGTGGCCGGCTGGTACCATGGTTAACCCATTAACAGCCGAGCAATTATAGAGTTAACTCTAAAAGTTGATTGTAGGTAAAATTCTACACTTTTTTTATGATTTCTACGAATGACTTATTGTATTACATACAGTGCATTTTTCTTTAAAATATACATAATGTATACGCTGTAAATGTAGGGCATTCGTCGACTTTGTATAGAAAAGTGCAATATGAAGTTTAGAAGGAGTATTTCCACTCCCAGACTAAGCATGAAGTAAAATTTCGAGTTTAGAAAAGCCCCGCGTAGAAAATTTGTTGAGGGTCGCGCAGCGACCCTCGACAAATTTTCACGGGGCTTTTCTAAACTCGAAATTTTACTTCATGCGCCACGCGTATAAAACACTGAAATATTGTGAAGTTAGAAATAAACTGAAAACATTTGCTTAAATGACTTATAATCGAGATATTTAAATAAAAAATTTTTACGTTATTCTTCATACATTTTCAAGTCAAGTCAAATAATATAATATATCAAATTAACTTATTTAGTAATTTAATTAACATAAAATTAATAATGTTGCGTATATGCATCAATGGCGCCTAATGGGTTAATATATTAAATTTAAAAATAAGCTGTATTTTGTGTACTTCAATTTTAAATATTTCTAGCCTTAATGAATTGCCTTGAAGAAGAAATCCGTGTATGTTTGGTGAACGTATTGGGCATTCACCAAACATACACAGATTTTTTCTTTAAGGCAATACATTAAGGCTGGAAATATAATAAATATTTAACAAAAAAACGAATTCTGATAATCCAGTTATTGGACTTATCACTAATTGAAATTAAAAAGCAAAGAAGCTTATTTACATGAAGTGAAGTAAAGACTAGTCTCACTCAGCTTTGAGAAAATGTTACACCCACATTCTATTATGGACCACCTGCACTTTGATTACTACGTTATGGACATGCGGTTCTAATTATTTTAAATCTCAAGGTAAAAATACAATGTGAAATTGATCATATTATGCAAATCTTAATTCGAGCATATGCTAATATGATTAATATCACATAACCTTTAATGTTTATTCTCTCAAAACTCATATTATATAAATTCAGAAATTTAATGAATTTTCTCTGACTTTCCCGGGATTAATGATATTTAGTGATTTTTTTACGTAATTTTGAGACAATCGTTGATTATATAAAAGAGTTTAATTTGAAGTTTTGAACGAGTGATTCCACTCCCAGGTTAAGCATGAACAATGTTTAACAGGAATAAGAAACATTTGTTGAAAAAGCTTAAGTATTTAACATGGGGACAGGTACTATGATAGGCATATCATTTTTTTTATTCTGACAGTTACGATACACATTTTAACCCTTGTGACATATTTTAAAGTAACGAGTGTCTTCCACTCCCAGACTAAGCATGAAGTAAAATTTCGAGTTTAGAAAAGCACCGCGTAGAAAATTTGTCGAGGGTCGCGCAGCGACCCGAGACAAATTTTCACGGGGCTTTTCTAAACTCGAAATTTTACTTCATGCGTCACGCGTACAAAACACTTATTTGAAGTGCAGTTCAAAAACACACAATAACATCTTCAATCAGAGTAACACGAAATCAGATATTTAGTCTGTTATCAACGTGGATCAGTCTTAATAAATAATTAGGTTTTGAATATTTTTCTTAGAACAACTGCTAGCAATATTACAATGTTAATGGTTGCAAAAAATAATATAATCAAATTTACTCCTGAAGGATTTGTATTCGTGATTCCAAAAAACAGGATTTTTATTTTATTTATCTCTTACGAATCCTTTATTCGAGTATTCGTGATTCGAATCATATTGGGTGATTCGTCCCAGCTCTGTTCCTTACATAAGATATAAACGTTTACAATTTTTTTTATTGAACATAGTGATAATTTATGAATTCCATACATCAAAATTAATATTAAATTAAGCCTCGGCGTACGATGTCCCTCATAATTGAATAAAAATATCATTAAACTTTCTCTTCATTCATCAGATATGTACATCCCGAGACCGACTATAAGGGAAACGTTAGATTCTTCCCGATGATTAAACGTCAGATCGGATTTAACTGAAATGATATATTCACTATATTATTCGTATATATTTGTAAGGAGGATATAATTCCGTATCCGGTGTAATCTCAGTAATCAATCATAGACATAAACTCCCTTATCACGCGGATGTGGAACTCTTGATAGATGGAAATGAAAAATTAAATAATCAACGGATAGTCTCAAGGTTGCACATAATAATTTTTAAATGATTTTAATAATTAATAAATGTATATTACTGTGTATCATTCAATCAGTAGCTGTAATTATGAATGTGCTACGAGGTATAAGGTTCTAAAAATAGTTGTATTGAGTGAATCATTTATATTAATGATTAATCATTTACAATAAACAGATATTAAAATGGTTTTAACTGATATTTATTATAGTTAATGTTTAACTATAACAAATGTGAAAACCTTAATGCTCATTGACTTTATTTGTAACGCATTTAAATTTTATTTGCAAAACAAATTGTACATTTTAGGGAAATTGAGAATACCGATATTCGTATTCGATTTGGTGTTATATATATATATATATATATATATATATATATATATATATATATATATATATATACATAATTTTTATTCAGGCATACAATCCCATTAATGTGTTAGTACATCCCTGTCTGGGCTATCGGCCATTGGTCTTTCTGCCCTTTTGCAAAATGATTAAAAGATATGTAGAAAATTATGTTAACTGTAGAGATTATGCGAACTAATGCATTGATGTAAGATTATTGTCGGATATTTAAACTTGGGTGGAATTCCTAGGTTACGAAAGATACAATACTTGTGGAGGATGGAAGTGTTAATTAGATTTCTGGAGAATGTTCCGCTTATGTCTAGTGTACGTTGCGTGATAGGGGTTATTTTGGTTAGTTCTTATAATAGTTCATTTGATGGGTTATGAAGAGGATTGTTAGAGTGACGAATTTTACTGATGGTTCGGAGGGCGGATTTTTCGGCTACTAGGAAGTAGTATAGTGTGGAAGGGCGATATTGGGTAAAAAGGATTGAGCCATAGTCTAACAAAGGACGGTATATTGACTTTTAAATATTTACGGCAGTTTTCGTAGATATGCCTTGGTTTTTAAACGTTAAGGAACCAAAATGATGGGCCCTTTGCTTATGATTAATAGGGCGTGAGGTTTGAAGGTGAGTTTGAAATCGAAAAGGATACCTGGGTATTTACAGGTATGATTTGGAGTGATGTGGGAGTTATAGATTTTTATTTTGTGGTATGGGATAAAGAGTTTTGACTTGGACGCATTCATTTCAATGCGCCATTTGGCAAACCAGGTTTGTTGGGATTTGATTGAGTTTTTAAGGGCTTTTAGAGATGACTTCAAATTGTATGCGTGGGAGATTAATCCAGTGTCGTCAGTAAATTGTAGAAGGTATAGATTTGGATCGAAAATGATGGATCGGGGTGATAAATGTCATCACAATATATGTTATATAGTAGCGGAGATAGAGGGGATCCTTGGGGAACACCTTGTTTTAGGTTAAATGGAGAGGATATGCATTGGCGGAATCTAACTTGAAAGGATCGATTGTTTAAAAATTGTTGAATTAGGTTAATTAGGTGTCGTGGGATGTTGAGAAGGAAGCATTTATAGAGGAGACTTCAATGCCAAACCGAGCCGAAAGCTTTTTTTTATATCGAGAAAGACAACAGCCGACGACTGGCCTTCATGATGTTTAGTTTGAGGATGGTAGTAGGTAACGTAGTTGATTTTTTTGACATAAAGCTGAATTGATAATCTGGAATTGAGGTTTGTGCAGAACTTAAGAGTTTTTGTTTGAGGAGGGATTCAAATAGTTTTGCGATAACTAAGAGCAGAGTGATGGGACGGTAGTTTGTAATGTATTTGGGATCGTTGTGAGGTTTAGGTATACATACTACAATGCCTTTTTTTATTCGGAAGGGATGTATTGATTTCTATAGCAGAAATTAGGAATTTTCAAGATGTGTTGATAGATTTCACCTGGTAGTTTTTTTAGGATGAAGGAGCAAGGTACTTTATGATAACCAGGGGTAGATTTTTTTACAGAATGTAGCACCGTAAAATAGCCAGTCTACTCAAATAAATCGTCTGGTGTGAGCGGAATAGGACTGCTGTCGTAGTTACTAAATGGTATTCATTAACCGTCTCTTGAGATGAATTGTCGAAATTTTGGTTGTCTGAAAATTTAAATAAGTTTTGGTAATGTTCTGTAAACGTTTTTTAAATAGACCCGTCTTCTGTTATAAATGGATTGTCAGTCGGGTTTCTGATATTGTTCACAAAGTCGTTTTTGTAGTTTTTTAATATAGGTCCAATAGTTTTTGCCTTGAAGATCTATTTCTTTACAGGTTTCAGTCCATTTGTCCTTTGTATACTCTAATATTAATACACGCATGTTATTGTTTAGTTGGTTGAATTTAACTTTTAACTGTCTATCGTATAATTGTTTCACATCGCTCTGAATCTGTCGTTTATATATCAGTCGTAGGATGAATTTAGGAAGAGGATATTTGTAGTTTTGTTTTTTCAATTTTAGAGGAATGTCGTTGTATGGATTCTGTTAATGTACAAGGTGCGGCAGGGAAACTTGCTGATTTGAATTGAGCGCCAATGAGCGAGACGTAGCCAGAAAGGTTTAGGGAGGGGTCTCATTCGATAGAGGGGCTCTTAAAGTTTTGTTACCGCTCAAGCCAGTTGTCGTCATGCGCTGGACAGAGGAGGAGCGTGAGTTCCAGAACACCAGAAAACGTCGAAAGGACGAGGCTGTCGTTTTTGCGCTCTCCCCGGCGTTCGGCGCGCAAACAGGCAGGTGTTCTGGGGATTTCTGATCGCAGTGTGAGACGAATTCCTTACAACGAACTCAAGTTTCATCCCTACAAACTTGCTGTGGTGCAAAAGCTCAGTGAACGCAATTTTTTTTTCGCCAAACTGCATGTGAAGCGCTCCTTAACTTGCCTCACGACGCCCTCGTGTTTTTCAATGATGAGGCCCATTACCACCTTTCCGGCTGCGTAAACAAACAAAACATGCGTTATTGGAGTGGCGCCAATCCCTGTAAACTTCATGAGAAGCCACTTCATTGTGAACGTGTTACTGTGTGGTGTGCATTGTCGAGAGTTGGGATAATTGGTCCTTACTTTTTTGAGGAAGAACACACTGATACTGTGAATGCAGTTCGCTACAGAGAAATCATTGAGGCATTTTTTCTCTTAAAACTTAAAGAAATGGAACTTGGGGACGTATGGTTCCAGTAAGACGGAGCCACGGCACACACAGCGAGAACTTCAATGGAACTTTTGAGGGAACAATTCCACGAGCGCCTAATCTCCTTAAGGGGTGACGTACTGTAGCCGGCGCGCTTCCCCGATTTGGCTCCCTGTGACTTCTTTTTATGGGGATAACTCAAATCCATTGTTTACAATGACAAACCACGGACCCTGCAACACCTAAAGGACAACATTCGCCAAACCATCGCCAACATTCCCGTCGATATGCTTGTACGAGTGGAGCGAAACTTCAAAAAGCGGGTGGACCAGTGTATCGCTAATAAGGGCCGCCATTTGTCCGATGTTATTTTTAAAACCACTTGAAATAAAAATTCAGGATGTCTACATTACGATAAAAAAAAGAATAAAATCGATATGTCAAATACTTTTTCTTTTATTGACCTTTCAAATCAGCTAGTTTCCCTGCCGCACCCTGTAGCATTAAATTGGGAAATCATGGAAGCGGTTATGCCCTCATGTGAATTAAAGTAGTTGGCAATGTCCTCAGTCACTTTCTAAATGCTACATTTCTGGTATAGGAATATATACTCTGGAAGTAGAGGGTTGGGATTTGTATGGATATCCAGATCATGGATAGATGGTCGGAGCATAAATAAGGAATTAATTTGATAACATGGATAAGATGTTTTAAGTTAGAGGTGCAGAGGATTTGGTGAATATACGATTATTTTTTAGGTATTCGCAATTGTATTTGCATTTGCACAATTTATCGCGAATATTATAGAAAACGTATTGGTTTGTTTTTTTTTTATAAATGTTTAATGTTTTCGTCTAGGTGTGTTTCATTTTCACTATTATTTGTTTCAAATTTTCACGGGGCTTTTCTAAACTCAAAATTTTACTTCATGCCCCACGCGTATGAACTACTGATTTAAAGTAAAGTTAAAAATATATACTGCTGACATTTCACAGATATTTACTAAGATTTTGTGAAAAATGTAAGAAATATTTATTTTGTGAATCTTTAATAAATGTGATAATAATAATAAAAGTAAAACACATTTACTTTAAGACAGTTTTCCATATTCTTATTATTTAAATCATCATTTGTGTATTTACTAAACCGAAAACCGCATTAAACCGTTATTTTTTCCATAACGACAACCGGAATAGAATTCATATATAGTCTATTACTTGAACCGGAATAAAAACAGGAACGCAAAAATAACTGTTCAAAGCCCTGGTTTTAAAACAAAGTTCACTTTTTTAAATTTTATTTTTAATGTCGTATTTTAGCCAAATCACTTTAGAGAGTATACGTTTTAAAACTTTATTCTTAATGTCAATCACACTATTATTTGTTCCATAAAACAGTACATTCCTTTTTTTACCAAATATGTTATTTAAAAAAATTACATTTGAATGATTTTCTACAAATTTTGTATTTTTTCGATTAGTTTTTATAAAAACAAGAAATTAATGCGAATTTACCAAATATAGCTTTTTTGGTAAATTCGCATTAATTCCTTGTTTTTATAAAAAATAATCGAAAAAATTCAAAATTTGTAGAATTAATTGTCGAGATACGTATACTTTAAAGACAAATTTTTTGTATACTTCAATGGTATTTTTATTTATACGTGGCTTATTTTTTGTTATGCTCCTTAAAGTGATTAATTAATCAACGTTTATATCTTTGATACCTTTCAATTAAAATTCCCTTTGCCGATAAGACATCGGCTTGATAATAGGAAGTTCCCAAATCCTCTCCCATTATCTGTCAGCGGAGTGTTAACTATTAAACCGTCAGATGTGTAATAATTGAAATAAAGGCTACCAACTTTGAAGTCGTCTCTGGAATAATAATGAGCGCGTACGTGCCTTAATACTCATTGTCTCCGTTTAATATCTTTGGATCCGCTCCTCACATTAACGTTAAACCTTCTCTTTTAACTCTAGTATCCATATAGACAGAGATTAATATGTTATTACTAATCACCAATTTGTACTAAGAAATGAAACATTTAGTTTATTATAGAATGCGTTCAAATACTCTCGCAATTGGAGGAGTGCATATGTTGTTTCAATGTTCTGAGTAAGGTACCATTTTGCACTTTATACAGGGTGGAGCAGAGAACAGGCATGTTTTTCAAAATTTGATAACTGAAACCTGGTTTTATTCAAAAAATAAAATCTTGCAATCACTAATAGTACTTTTATTGCATATTTGAAATCAATATCTATATTCGGTTTTTTTTTATTGATCAACCAGATTTAGAATTTATTTTTCTTAGGTTCTTTGATTATTTGACATTGATATATGAATGCCATGTTTCAATTGATTCATTATTTTACAGAAAAGTGGTAGTAAAATGTAAAAAGTAATATTAATCTTTATGATAGGGTAATTAGGCATATGGCAACCATATAGAAAACATAACCTCAAATGTATTTTGAAGGCAAAAGTCAGATTTACAGCCAGAGTATCCGACTAAATATATAACATTATTAAAAAATCATCAGACCTGTTTGACCAGTAAAAAAAACAGAATATACATACTATTACATCGTTAATTAGGTTTAAAAAATAATATCTTCGAGATGACGTCCTTCTTGCCGGACATACCAGGTCTGTAAATATGAAACCGAAATTTGCTTATAAATGGCTCTAGTAGTGACTGTTAAGTCACGTTATTGGTCCCTTATTCTTGTGTTTACATTTGTCAAAGTCTTTTAACTCACAAAAATACAAGATTGATACAACTACATATGTTTTCATAGCGTTGAAGATGACTGTTTTTGAGCCTAAATATTATGATTTGTGGACAGCATTGATTTTCTGTTACCATTCAAAGAAAACTGCTGCAGAATCGCATCGAATGCTTGTCGAAGCTTACGGTGAGCATGCTCTTGGTAAATCACAGTGCTTTGAGTGATTTAAAATATTTAAAAGTGGCGATTTTCACGTGAGATACCAAGACCGTTCAACGTTCCACCGAGAAAGTTTGAAGACGGTTTTTCTGCTGTCTTTCATGTGGAACCCATCTTCCTACCTTCTGGATCTTTCTTATGGCTTTCAAACGTATGGAGGCGGCTTTTCGTGTCACATTTAACTGATACGCAAGTTTTTGGTGCGTTTAAGTGTCATCCTCATCCAAAATTGCAATTGCACGAGAAGCCGTCTCCATACGTTTAAAGCCATAAGAAAGATCCAGAAGGTAGGAAGATAGGTTCCACATGAAAGACAGCAGGAAAACCGAAAAACCACCCACAAAATACTGCTCACTAGGTACAAAAGAAAATTATTTCCTTATCGAATTGTGACTGGCAATGAAATACTTCCGCATGCGGCTTACTCACTAGACACGCACTTGCTGAGCAGCGCTCACTTCTTACGAAAATGTACGAAAATAGCTCGATGATTGGTTTGCCTTAAGTGATTAACAATTTTTTTGGCGTGGCATCCACAAATTGGCAGAGAGATGGAAAAAATGTGTAGCTAGCGATGGGCAATACTTTGAATAAAATATTTTGTACCATTTTCATACAATAAATGTGTATTTTCTTATAAAAAAATTCGGTTTCATATACACAGACCTGGTATAGTTGGATCGAAGTTACGCACGGCTCTCACTAATATGATGTTCAGAATTCAATTTTGTGACGAATGGAAGTCTTGAGGTCATCGATTTTAGGGGGCTTGTTCCTGTATACTTTTAATTTTAAGTATCCCCACAAAAAGAAGTCAAACATCGACAGATCGGGCGAGGGGGCTAAAGAACTTCATCGTCATCTCGAAGACATTATTTTTTGAACCTAATTAAAGCATGTAGGTATAGATTTAAAAAATGCAATAAAAGTACTATTACTGAATGCAAGTTTATGTATTTTTAATAAAACCAGGTATTAGATATCCGATGAATAATAATTATAATGAGTATCTATAAACTGTCTATATGCCAGTAGGTTCTGACTTCAGAAACATACGTCGTAATTAAATTCAGCACTGTGACACTACCCTTTGACATATAATTAAATGTATTTAACGTTTACAAGATTCACCGTTTCGTATGGCATAATCTAAGATATGTAATTTGTTTTTTAAAGCAACCGAGATGCCGACAGTTTAGAGACACTCGTTAGCATTTAAACACTTCGCTTGTATCACTGATGACTAAGTTTTGTTCGATTAAACTGAAGTAAGGTAAATCTGGCAAAAGTTCATTATAAACATTTTCTGGATCTTACATAGAGAATTATTGAATTCCAAAAATTATGAGTGAAATATTCCTCCTCATATTTACTTAATACTCTCGTGAACATTAATATCTTATATAAACATAATAAATGTATCAGGGATTTATATAGAAATGAATTATTTAGCATAAGAATACAGTCTCGGATAAAAAAATGAGATCGTCTTAAGGAGATCCGAACAATAAACTCTCCGTTTCGGAAGGGACCCGACTTTCTATTACGAAAAAGATTATAAACAGCTTCAATATCTCTTTAGGAAAGTTTCCCAACATCTGACAGTTTCGTATGAAATCTACATTTCTATAAAGGCGGTGGTAATGGTTATGAAATAAAGTTGCACGAAAATAAACCTTCTGAATAAATACATGCAGATTAAAAATTGCGAAATAAATGGTCTTAATCTATTGTTAGAAAAATATATTTGAAATGTCGTCTTAGTTTCGTGAATTAAATGAAGCATCGTGCATTTTTTGCTACAACTTTGTTGGATACGCCGATTTATTGTTTACCAAGATGATATTTGCAATTGTTTGTACTGGGGGTAGATAAATTGATGGTATTTGTTTATCATCTAACATAAATGTATTGTATGTTCACTAAAATAAACCTCTAGAGTGCCATGATTTAATTTATTTGTAAATTTAAGTTGGCTACACGCTTTAGGAATTGACATAAAACGTGAAACATAATAATTATACGATATAATTTCAGTATTGCCAACATACTGTATTTTCCATGGCACTCTTGGGTTTTTTATTATTAAACATACGATATAATAATGATTAAAGTTGATTTAGCGGCATTGAATATACCAAATTAAAAAACGTCTGTAGACTTAGTTTTAAGAAGAATTAAACAAATGTACACTAAAATGAAAATATTGTGCCAATTTTCATATTCACCGCAACTTAATCGTAGTATTGGGCATACAACATTTACTAAACATATAAAGGCTAGTTGATTACTTGTCGAATTGTGAAGCTGTCTTATAAAGAAAGCTTTGTTTATTGTTTTTTAAAAGTATCTAAATATTTATTTTTGTATCTCTGTCAGGTAACTGTCAGATTATGCCGAAGACAATCATTTCCAAATAACCAAAAAACGATAATATTGAATTTATTGTGTTTCTTTTTATTCGTTTATGTATTTTATAAATCAATGGTATTATGTATTATTCGACTAAATTTAAGATAATTTTACATTAAATTAGCGTCTAATACGCGTGGCGCATGAAGTAAAATTTCGAGTTTAGAAAAGCCTAGTTTGGCTCGGTCGCTCCGCTTCGCTACGCGCTTTTCTAAACTCGAAATTTTACTTCATGCTTAGTCTGGGAGTGGAAGACACTCGTTTGTTTCATCACAGAAAAACATTAAAATTGATTTATTGACGGAGAACGTTTAGTATTGTTAAACGGAACGTCAATTTTGATACAAGTTAAAAAGGATTCAAGAGATAATAGTTAAATTACAGTCAATTAAATGATGAAATACTATCAAAATGCTACAATAGTGAAAATACCGTCAAAATGTTAACAATAGACATTTAATGATAAAATACTATTACTATCAAAAGCCTAAGTGATTTTAAGAAGAATTAAACAAATGTACAATACAATCATCATATTATAGCAATTTTCATATTCACAACGACACTATCGTAATATTTGGCATATAACATTTACCAAACACTAAAAAGGACTGTTATTCCTTACTTCACTTTTTATTTTTATCGTTAGATGTACATTTCGAGACACAAAGTGCTTATTATCAATAACAACAGTTTGTTATTGATATTGAGCACTTGGTGTCTCGAAATATACATCGAAATGTACATCTAACTACGATAACGATAACGATAAAAATAAAAATTGAAGTAAGGAATAACAGTCTTTTTTAGTGTAATAATCACTTCACGTAAACTCAAAAACATACAGTTATTTACCAAACACTTATAAAAAGGCTTGTTGATTACTTGTCGAATTTTAAAGCTGTCTTTCAAAGGAAGCTCTGTCTATTGTGTTTCAAAAGCATCTAAATATTTATTTCGTCATCTCTATGTCAGGTAATTGTTTGAGCAGAATGTGCCAAAGACAATAATTTTCAAATAACCAGAATACCGATAATATTGAATTTATTGTGTTTTTGTTTATTCAATTATGTAATTTATGAATTAATAGTATTCTGTATTATTTGGTTAAAATATTCATATTCGAATATTCGACTAAATTTAAGATAATTTTACGTGAAATTAGCGTCTTATACGCGTGGCGCATGGAGTAAAATTTCGAGTTTAGAAAAGCCTAATTTGGCTCAGTCGCTCCGCTTCGCTACGCGCCCGAGCCAAATTTTCAGGCTTTTCTAAACTCGAAATTTTACTTCATGCTTAGTCTGGGAGTGGAAGACACTCGTTTCTTTCATCATTAAAACAATTGAAAATTGACTTAATACGTTTATTGTCCTTCTATTGACGGAGAACGTTCTGGATTGTTAAAACGGAACGTCAATTTTTATACAAGTTAAAAAGGGTTTAAGAGATAATAGTTAAATTACAGTCAATTAAATGATATAATACTATAAAAATGCCATAATAGTGAAATTATCGTAAAAATGTTAACAATAGTCATTTAATGATGAAATACTATCACAATAAAAAGGCCAAGTGATATTCAGACAACATTTCATAATCGTCAATAAAAAATTGACACATAGTAATGTTAGAATGATTTAAATACGTCACATATAGTCAAAATGTCATAATGGAAACAGGGCGAGGTTAGATTAGGAAACTAACTTTAGTTCCATCGCAATTTGTCATCTAACCTAACTTCATTTTATTCAATTAAAAATTGTCAGAAATCTTATGGTAAGCCAAAATTCTCATTTCATGTTGAAAATTTAAAAATTCAAAATTAATAAATAATATGACTGACAAATGAAAAAAAAAACACACGAAATGACTGCAGTATAATTTAAGACCATTTCACATTAAATCAGTGTTTTGTACGCGTGGCGCATGAAGTAAAATTTTTAGTTTAGAAAAGGCTACTTTGGCTCGGTCGCTCCGTTTCGCTACGCGCTCGAGCCAAATTATCAGGCTTTTCTAAACTCGAAATTTTACTTAATGCTTAATCTGGGAGTGGAACACACTTGTTTTAGCATTAAAACAATTGATTTTTGTTTTATTGGCGGAGAAAGTTTTATAACGACAAAACAGAATGTTAATTTTGATACAAGTTAAAAAAGAAGCAATCATTTTTTATGTCATACGTCAAACGAGAAATTAGAGTCGATCAAGGGTCTTAACGTCAAAATGCCATAATAGTAAAAATACAGTCAACGTAAAAAACGTACAGTCAAAATGTTACAATAGTAATTGATTAATGAAATTCTATCACAGTCAAAAGACCAAGTGATTTTATCAATACAAAACAATTAACACAGGGATTTAATGTCCTAATGTCAAAAAAATCAAGCTTATTTAAATTATGTCAAACTGTTATGATAGTTAAAAGATAGATGAGGTTACAAAATAATGTATTTTTTTTTCGTTTTACTTGATGGTTATAAAATTAATTGTAACTAACTTCACAACTTGTCATCTAACCTTACCTAACTTTATTAAGTTTTAAACAAGAAAAATGTGCTAAAAAGCCATAGTTGGCCAAAATTGTTTTCCACGTTGAAAATATCAAATTATGCAAAAGAAAATAAAAAATAAACGTCAATTTTATTCACATAAATTGTTTTCAGAATAATTCGATTTTTTTAACATGGAATGACATTGTATATCAACAGTGGCAAGTTACACAAAAAATATTAATTTATGTAAAAAAAATTAGAAATTGTGTTATAAACGGTAAATTATCTGACTATAATAAAGAGAGAGTTAATATGCCGCGAATGCCAATTTTTGATAAAATTTCAAACTACTTCATTACGTATCAATAAACATGATTGAAGAAATCACCGAATTATAATAACATTTTTAACATAAAACAATTCAAATATTTAAATACGCGAATATTCTAATATTCGAATATTAGAATATTTATACGAGGGTCATTTTTAAAGTAAAAACCGCTGGCGCCCTCTCTCCGCGCATATCTTTAACCGCGATCATTTAACCTAGTAACGTCTTCTCTGATCATTTATCAACTCTGTCAGTTAGTCTTAAGTTGCTAGCGAAAGTAGAAGATATTGCGCAGCAATTTAATATCAGCTATGTCCAATACTAATAACGCCGATTTCGAAATTCACGCTATAATAAACATTCGTCCTGCTGAAATCCATCGGCAACTCGTAGAAGTGTATGGGGAAGGTGTGACAAATGAAGAGAATGTGCAAAATGTTGAAAAAACATACATCCATGATGAGGAACGTTCAGGCCGCCCAACCATTCAGCAGAACAGGAGCTTCGCTATCCCGATCTGTTCCCGATCTGTTCTCTATAACATTGTCAGCAACCATTTGTATTTTGCAAAGATTTGTGCCAAGTGGGATCAAAGAATGCTAACGCAAGAACACAAAACGAAACGAATGTCTTCTTCCCTGTCTTTTGTGGAGCGTTACAACAAGGTAAGTGCGCATTGCTGTACTGCACTTAGACCTCATTAGGCCCATTATGCTGCCTCCCACTACGGGTCACCTATCCTCAGCTCAACCATCCCACTATGCCACAATGTCTAGGTAGTCCAGTATTACTGAGGGGGGCAAAACTGTTGATGTCCATCGTGGGTCATCTCTCACCCAGTATGGATCCTCTCGTAGACGAGAGTGCCAAGAATTCGCCGAGAATGTGCCTGGAAGGTAAGACCCTTCCATTTCACATCCTCTACAAGATGGAAGAAGAGGCATTCTTGGACTGGATTGTGATAGGCGATGAGACATGGGTCTCGCATTATACACTAGAGAGTAAGCGACAGTCTCTTGAGCGGCATCATGCTCACAATCCAATAAAACAACTTTAAAAGTGATGGCAACAATCTTCTTGGACAGGAAAGGTATATTGCTCGTAGAGTTTATGCCTCGAGGAGAAACAATAAATGCTGATCGGTATTGTGAAACATTGAAGAAGCTTCGGCGTGCAATACAGAATCGTCGATGAGACCTACTCCGTACTGGAGTGTGTTTACTCCACAATAACGTCCGCCCGCAAACTGCTGTCAGAATCCAAGCGTTGCTAAAGACGTTTAAATGAAAATATCTTGACCATCCACCGTTTAGCCCCGACCTGGCACCTTCAAACTATTACCTCTTTACAAAATTTAAAGAATTTGTAGAGGAAAAACGAATGCAAACAGAAGATAACGTCAAAGACACTGTCAACGGTTGGTTAAATGGACTGGCGGTAGACTCCTGTCTGAAAAAATGTTAGAACGGAACGGGGATTACGTCGAAAAATATCTAAAGGATGCTGATTATTGTAGAAATAAAAATGTTGAAAAAAAATGTAGGTTGTTCTGGTTCTGGTTCTTTGAGGAGTGCGCATTTCTGCACTGCACTTAGGCCTCATTAGGTCTATTGTGCTTCCTCCCGTCGACCACCCAGCCTCAGCTCAGCCAGCCTACCTGGTTTAGGTAGTCTAGCAATGCCGAGGTGGGTAGTAAACAAGAGTGCCGGAGAATCGGTGAGAATGTGTTCGGCAGTCTCGTCTTTCATGTTACACCCTCTGCAGGATGGAGTGTCAACTATCCCCATCCTGTATAAGTGTGCGTTTAGCCCGCAGTGACCAGTTCCCCCCTGGTCAGCTGCGGGTACTATTTCGCTGATCTCTCGTTGGGATACAATAGTGTTTCCTTGGAGAGCTTGCAGCCCTCGATGTCATCCGAACGCTTCCTGAATTTCTCCAGTACGTTGGATTGTACCATATTACACAGGGACAGAGGCGCAAGGCGCACTAGCGGCTCCGGTGAGCGAATTTCCATCCCAGCTGCTGCTCTTGCCAGTGCGTCAGCTCTTGTGTTACCTGTGTTCATGTCGTGCCTTTTCACACATCAGACTTCAACGTTGTTATACATTGCTACTTGCCTGAGTTTTCTGTGGCACTCTAATGTTGTCTCTGAAGGTTTATATGATTTCTTCAGACAGGAGTATTTGCCTGCTGTCCTTTAGGATCAGTATGCGTTCATTTGACACTTTGCGGTTTATGATGTTCTCAGCCGCAAGTGTTTTACCCATCGTCTCTAATTGTGTGATGTTGGCATGCTATCCCATCGGGACCTTTGTTTGGATTTTCAGGGTCCTGGAGAAGACTCCAATCCCTGATCCATCCATCCTTTTGGATCTATCTGTGTAGATCCTTATGGCCGACTCTCTCATTTGTTTAGTGGGCTGAATGGTAACAGTGTAGGGTGCATTCTGAATGTATCGGTTTACAGTAGTCAGTGCCAGCTTCTAAAAGAAGTATGTCTTTGCAGACATTCCTCCACAAGTGTCCTCTGACTTCCCCACAGCGGTTACTGTTCCAGATCCCACCGCCTTAAAGGTGAAGTCTGGTCGCCACGGTGAATATCAAGTGGCGGAGGGCATAGCATGACTTCCATGGCCATCATTGGAGTACTGTGCATGGCGCCTGTTATGCTTAGACAGACTGCCCGCTGCACTTGCGAGGATCGCTTCCTCATAGTTAGCTGTTTGGTCTGGGCCCCCCAAACTAAAGCGCCGTATGATTTTTTTTTAATATTAATAATAATAATAATAATAATTTATTGACCCCTTGTATTACATAAAATCTACATAGATAATAATAACAATAATAGCGCAATAGTAATGTAATTAGGTCAATAGAAATTTGTTCAGGTGAAACCAAAGGATTTCTCTGATCGTCCACAAGTTCCTGTATAGAGTAAGACTATATAATAAATAATATCGTATGTTCAATAAAAAAAAACCTCTAGAGTGCCATGATTTAATTTTTTTTTAAATTTAAGTTGGCTACACCCTTTAGGAATTATCATATTAAACGTCAGACATAATAATTATATTGTATAATTTCAGAGTTGCCAACCTACAATTTATTCCATGGCACTCTAGAGATTTTATTTTATTGAACATAATATATAATATATAATATTATGTGTGTTTGGCTTAACCGTAATAAATAAGAATATAATAAATTTATCTCTTAAAATAAATACAATAATCTGTGTTATGCATTGCATACTTGACGATATGTTTTTCGGAATTGGCTTAGTTGTATGTTTTCGTAGTGCTTCGGGAATGTCCTTGTAATTCGCGATATGTTGAATTTAAACGATCTTTTGAAGACTTCTGTTGAAAATTTGGGGACAATAATACAGGGGTTATGTTGTATGTTAATGCTGTGTATATCCCCTCTGAAGCACATTTTTTATGAAGATAGCTAGGCTTTTTTGATGTTAAGAGCTTGAAGTAGAAACATGATTCATGTAACAGTCCGCGTTTTATCATGACTAGCCAGTTGGTTTCATGTAATTTATGGGACACTGGATTTCTTCGCTTTATGTCGAATGGAGGGTATCAATTTGAAAACAAGCCAGCCAGAATACCTTTGGAACCGTAACAGTTAGAGAACATTTTTTAAAAATGTTTTTAGGATATGGAGGGGGAACCATTTTGACCCACATCTTCTGCAACCAACCGCCTAGGCTGTAGCCACCCTTACCCATTTTTTTTAAATGGCACGACCCTACTTATGATATATCATTAGAAAGGTCTTTTAAAATGCTAATCAGCGGTACCAACAAAAATTGTTATTGTTACATAATAAATGCAAAAAAAATTTTAATGTTAAAATTGTTGGCAAATTAGGTATTATAACAATTAATTTTTGCAAATTACAAATTAAGAAGCACAGATAAACATAATAATAACCAATATTTATCAGAGTTATCTATTGTTTTATTAAAATATGGACAACTCTAAAAAAAATATTAAAATAATACCAAAACTTGGTTCAATGGAATACATTTATTAACTGAATAAATTGCACCTGTCCGCAATATAAAAAAAAGTTGACAAAAAACACCAATGAAATAAAAAAAATCTATCATTAACTTAATTCAAGTAAACACAATATGTGACACTGCCATTAGTATTGTTGTGACTATCTTTAAGTAATCTATGCTCTTTACTTTAAACTTGTTATTAATTTATTTATTTATTTTTTATTTAAGTTGATCTGATGAATATTGGGTATTATTGTGTATATCAGTGCTTTTTCATTTGTAGTTTGTAAAAATAAATTGATATAATACCTAATTTGACAACAATTTTAAAATCAACTAAATTGATTTCCTTTTTTTTGCATTTTGAAAGACCTTTCTAATGATATATCATAATTAGGGTCGTGCCATTTAAAAAAAATGGGCAAGGGTGGCTACAGCCTAAGGGGTTGGTTGCAGAAGATTGTTCTGTGGGTCAAAATGGCTCCCCCTCCATAACTAGAAACGGTTTTGAAAAATTTTATCTAACTGGTACGGTTCCAAAGATATTCTGGCTGGCTTGTTTTCAAATTGACACCCTGTATAAATCTGAGGCATGATTTCTGGACCTTTTCTATTCTGTTTTTGTCAAAATTGTCAAGACAATTACCATAAATTACTTCACCATAGTTAAAATGTGACAGTACTAATGCATCACATAGTTTTACTTTTACAGCCGTTGTTAAAATATGTCGGTGAGGGTACAACATCTTGAGGCAAGCGTAAGATTTCCTAATACAATTGCTAATATGGTTTTTGAATCTAAGGTTTTCATCTATAAGTAATCGCAAGTTTTTGATCCAGTGATTGCATCAAAAACTTGCGATTGCAATGTAATAATAGTATCTTTAATTTTTATATTAAGAAATCTCTTCAAGGGATCTTCAGTTTCTTATTTTCCAAAAACTATGGCTGTTGATTTATTTTCATTTATGACTAGACTGTGTTGTTTAGAGATATTTAATAGACTTTCAATATCTTTGTTAATTAATCCTTCGATAGAAATTATCTCTAAGGCATTGAAGGAACAATAGATTTGTGTGTCGTCGTGAAATTTACAAGTTCCTAGTACATTACATATTTGTGAAGCATAAGCTATATATAGCAGTGGCCTTAAGGTAGCACCTTGCGGTCCACCTTTCTTTATTTTGACCTATTTTGAAACCTTTTCGTTGTTAGAGACTTGCTGGTATCTATTTGACAAAACAGATTTAATCAGTGATGTCGCTCTGTTGCCAAACCCAAGTTAGTGTAGCATAGCGAGCAAAAGGTTGTGGTCTATCAGATCGATAGCTTTGGAGAAGTCGATAGCGATCAGAACTGTTACTTTTTCTTTATCCCAAGCATCCATAATATCATCGGTTATATTGCTTAAAGCAGTTATGCAATTGTATCCCGGTCTAAAGCCTAATTGTTCTGGTGGTACTATGTGGTTTATTTCAACAGTTCGTAATTGCGATTCAAGTTTCTTTTCGAGTATTTTGGATAGTGTTGGTAGAATACTTATAGGGCGTAGGTCGTTAAAGTCAGTTAGATTATTCTTTTTGGCTAGAGGAAATATGATGGACTATATGTTAGGGAATATGGAACGTTTAATACATTCATTTATAATAAAAGATTTATATTTGACTAGGAAAGGGCAGCATATTTTTATCATTGTTGTATCAATATTGTGGACTCCGTATGCTTTACTTTTTATTGAAAGTAGAATTGACTCGACTTCAAGACTAGACACTGGTTGGAATTTGAAATTGCATTGCTGATTTGCTTTAGTATTATTGTTATAAAATTGAAGTCGGCATCACTTGCGATGTTGATATTATTTGCACTTTAAAAGTGTAGATTTAGAGAATTTAAATTACTGAGAAGGTGGAGAGGTATTAAGGATGTATTTTTATTTTTTATAATATCCATCTATCTTAATGTCCATAGCGTTTTCGGACTACACTATTTATGAGGTTGTTAAGATTTACGTTCATCACGTAGGAGCAGAGTACATTGATTGCGTAGGATGTTAGTATGAGCCCTTCGATGGCGGTGTATAACCACATCGTCGTGCGTAGTTTCAAACCCCAGGTTTTCTCCACTGCCCGACGGCATTGCCAAAAGGTCCTTATGGCTTTGTCTGTTTTGATGTCGATGTGCTTCTTCCAGCTCAGTTTCCTGTCGAGAGTGATGGCCAGGTATTTCATCTCGTCTCTGTACTGCAGCATCGTATTCAATAATTTTGGTGCTCTTTTCGCCACCTTCCTTTATTTGGTGAACATGATCATCTTCGTCTTGGTAGGGTTTACCGATAAGGAGAGACCACCGCGAAACTGTATTTGGAGCTCCTTGCATTTGGTCACATCGAACGTCTTCAAATTTGCTATTTACAATCATGGCTAGATCATCAGCATAGCAACTAGGCTTCTGTGTGACAAAGCCTAGTTGCTGAAGTTGTTCGAGAAGGCGGTTCAGAACCATGTTCCATAGTAGGGGTGATAAGACACCTCCTTGTGGTCTGCCTCTGTCAATTTTACAGGTGATCTGTTCCCCACCCTATTCTACTGTGACTATACGGTTGGCCAGTGCATTGCCAATACAGTCATACATTAAAAATGATACTCAACGCTTGTTAATCTCGTTTTTTATCTTCAACAAAAACACCCAGGGCGGATTTCTTGATATCCAGTGATCTCTCAATCTTGCTCACTATGTTATGTCTAGTTAGAACTGTCGCTCTTATCTGCCATTCACAAATTCTTTCCTGCGTTTTCATAAGAAACGAAGAAAGTGTTGATAGACATATATGCCTTGGGAGCAGTGTTGTTAGCTCTGCCAGGTTTCGGTATAAATACTACCCTAGCTTGTTTCCAGGCCTTTGAGACATCACCCAGCGCCAGACTGGATCGGAACAGCATCACTACGTGCTCAAGCAGTATTTCCCGTCAGCACTGTAGCAGGGCGGGAAAGATGCCGTCCGGTCCGGGTTCTTTAAAGGCGGAGAAGCTGTTAATTGCCTTTAGGATATTTTCTTTATTTATCACTTCATGGGCTAGCTCCCGATCTTATGTTGTTCCTGAAGTCATTTCGGTTTCCTTCCTGGCTTGCTTAGAAAGTATGGTGCAGCCAGGGAAGTGAGACTTGAGCAACAGTTTCAGACTCACCAGAAGGTCGTCGATCATATCGCCGTCCTCCTTTCTCAGGACGTTGGTTGTATTTACTTTAAACCAAGACGGTCCTTACTTTAAAAATGACCCTCGTATATTCGAATATTTAAAAATTTGAATATTCAAATATTCAATTCAATGAATAATTTTGTGATTAAAATATTTATATTTGAATATTCAAATATTTAAATTATTCGTATTCGAATCCTGGCCTTAGCGCATACACGCATATTAAAACAATTGATGTGTGTGCACCGCAGTGACGCAAATGCGTTGGCGCGCTTCTCTCGGTGACGTATTAAAGATCATTTACACCGCAATTTTTAAAAAATGATATTTCTACATATGAAATACTCAATACCGTATGTAGCAGATGTATTGCGATGCTTTTGCGTAAACGCATCGAAAAAAATCTGTTCTGTGCACTACAAAGATATCTAGCCAATTCTCTTTGAATCTATTTGAAAGTCCGAACCGAAGTTACAACGCTTAGTATTGAAACGACGACGAATCTACGTCAATAAAGAGACTGCATCCGTCCGCAGATAATGCCAGATAATGTCAGACAGACGAACCGCACCGCACCTAATTATTAAAAGGAATAAATAAACACAGCAACGATTCCATTGCCACGAACATAAAACGCATATGTTTACATGCGGCGCGTATACTACGGGTAGACGGACATTGCGCATGCACCGGCCGTCCACCATTTCGTGTTGCGCCGCGCAAAGTGCGCAACGGAACGCTGTTCGAAAACGGAATAATCTATCAGTCCGTCGTGTGTCGTTGTAGTGCAAGGGTCCGCCGCAGCCGTGAGCCCTGTGCGCCAAATTTCATGTTATTAGTGTTTACCCAAAGCCCTTTTTACTTGTGCGTCGAATTTGTGCCCAACGCTACGCTATCATCTAATGGATTACCTGTAGTTATTTATAAGGTGAGTTTTATTGTGCGCGCTCCTGCTGAAACCGCACGCTTCCGAATCTAATTATGTCACCAGGAGCGCTGGCTCGAATATATAAACCGCATCCGAACACAAAAAAGAAACAACGGGCTTTTGATTGTTTTTGTAAAATTACCAACCGGTGATTATATATGGGTCACGTCCTCGTTTATGATGTCTATTTTTTTCCTCGCCTTTATTATCAACTCGGTCATGTGCCGCCTCTATCAAGTCTATCTTTAGCCACTGCACTGCATTTCTGAACTTGACTAAAGCGAAGTGAAGCTCGGAGAACGGGGCTTTATTTAATAAACCTTAATAACCGCAAATTGTTTTCAACCGGCGTAAATTAGGGCACTTGAATATCGATTTGAATCAAACCAATCAATTGAGGAGTGTTTTTCACAACCTTTAAGAAAACCTAGTGGATCAAAACAATAAAAAATATCATATTCTTTATAAGGTTTTTTTTATAACCTTCAAGAAAATCTCATTCATGAAACCAATTTAAATCAAACTTTCATCGTTTTGATAACCTTTAGGAAAACTTGATTGATGCTTGAAGATCGATTTGAATTTAACTAATCAATTGAGACCTGCTTTTCACAGCCTTTACAAAATCGCAATTGATCAACACGATCAAAATATTAAATTCCCAATAAGGTTTGTTTTGATAACCTTAAAGAAGACTTGATTGATGCTTGAAGATTGATTTGAATTAAACTAATAAATTAAGACCTGCTTTGTACAACCTTTAAAAAAATCGTAATTGATCAACAAAATCAAAATATTAAATTTCCAACAAGGTTTGTTTTGATAACCTTTTAGATAACCTTATTCACGAAAGTAAATAACATTACACATTCTTTGTTTTAATAACTTTTAAGCAAACTCAACTGTTGCTTGAAGATCGATTTGAATCAAACCAATCAATTGATGTCTGGGTTTCATAACCTTTAAGAAAGACCAAATTGATCAAAACAATCAAAATATCATATTCTCAAATATATGTAGTTTATCTTGATAACCTCTATGATAACCTCATTCATGAAGCCAATTCAAATTACATATTATTTATTTAAAAACCTTTAAGAAAATTTGGCCGATGCTTAAAGATAGATTTAAATATAACCAATCAATTGATGATTGTTTTTCACAACTTTTGAGCAAGCTTAATTGATCTAAACCAGGGGTGTTCAACCTTTTATAATACGCGAGCTACTTTTGCATACCAAGTTATTTGGCGATCGACAGGTTATAGATAATAAAAACAAATAAAAAAGTATATAGAGAGATTTTTTCTTATACCTTCAAATTTATTGTAAGTTCCTGGAATGTTGAAAGCGCGAGTTTGGTTAAAATGTATTAAACATAAGCAGTATATTTCCAATTTCCCAACATGGTCAATGTTTCATACGCGTGGCGCATGAAGTAAAATTTCGAGTTTAGAACAGCCTAAGTTTGGATTCGGACGCTACGTGTCCAAATCCAAACGTTCAGGCTTTTCTAAACTTGAAATTTTACTTCATGCTTCGTCTGGGAGTGGAAACACTCGGTCAAAACTTCAAATTAAACACTTTTCAGAAACGATGAATGCCTAAAAATTCAATCGTGATATGAATACGAATAGTCGTTAAATTTTGAGGTAATACATTGTGAGATTAGATGTAATCTATTAATGCTAGACCAAAAATAAAGAGAATATTTTGAACTTCACCTTAAATTAGTGTTTATACGCTTGACGCATAGGCTTGAGTTTAGAAAAGCCTAAAAACTGGGAAAGTCGCTCAGCTGTACTACCGCAATCCAAATTTTCAGGCTTTTGTAAACTCTAAATTTTACCTTATGCGCATTCAAGGAGTAGAAACACTCGTTAAACATTTCAAATTGAACGTTTTTAAAAAACAATGAATGCTTCAATTTGTCCAACTCAATGACATTCTTAATGAGGTTTTTGTTTTGACAACCTTTAACTTAATCAGTGATTAGTACTTCCTAAAAACTCAACAATTTTATTTACAAATTGTCTACACAATTGCATATTGATGAAATTGTAAGTTGCTCGAATGTTGATAGCCCGAGATTTGGTTAACATTTATTAAACATATGCAGTATATTTCCAACTTCCCAACATGGTCAGTGTTTTATACGCGTGGCGCATGAAGTAAAATTTCGAGTTTAGAAAAGCCCAGAAAAATTGTCTCGGGTCGCCGCGCGACCCTACAAATTTTCACAGGGCTTTTCTAAACTCGAAATTTTACTTCATGCTTCAACATGGAGTGGAAACACTCGTTCAAAACTTCAAATTAAACACTGTTCAGAAACGACAAATGCCACATGTTTAGCTTATTTTATAAATTTATAACATTCTTATTTTCTAGAATTTTAACTTAATCAGAGGTTTAATCAATGATTAGTGGATGATTAAAGTTAACCAATTTAGTTGCAAATGACCCTAAGAACACCCAATGGGCCCGTTCATCAAAATGTTCAGCATTCAACATGTTTGGATTTGTGATGAACGTTAGTATCTAATGAACGGTATTCCGGCTATTTTGAAAACTTTAACCCGCCAACACCAATCACCAACACCAAACGGGTAATTTTGTACGATTGCAAAAATCCCTTACACGTTCATGATTAACAGTCCGGTCTTCAGAGAATTCTCCAACAGTTGGCAGTAAACTCCCAACTTGTCTCTCTGGGAACGGGCCCAATAATTGATCAAACCAATCAAAATCACATATTCCCAGTAAGGGTTTTATGATTTTTCAAATCATAGTTAAATATTTTTTACCACGTGAAATATCAAAAACTTGTTCAAGATAAGGTTTTTATTTAGAAAACCTACAAGAAAACCTAATTATTGTCTTTTTTTAGTAACTTTCAAGGCGGAGAAAGAGGATGCAATGCAGTACGCTGATTTTTATACTAGCTTTCTCATTTCACGTGCGGCCTGTCGAGCAAGTGGAAGTGAATTCCCCTACTCATCAATTTCTAACTGGACTCGGGAAAAAAATGTTGCTTCTTATTGGAGTCCAAGGACGCTCGGTCGCTCGCTGTGGAGATAACGATATTCAAAACAAAACAACAAAATAGACTGAACTGTGCGTTATCGGAAGGCTCGGAATAGAAAACTGTGGAAAAAATGTTTTGTTTATTGCGGCCACACTTTCTCCCAATACGCAAACGTGTATTTGAGGTAGAAACGAACATGTTTCGAATTGGACGGCTTTCACGTAACTCTTTTTCGGTTTGAGTTTCAGATCAAATTTACTAGAAAGCAGAAGATGTAGACATATTGAGATGAATATACCAGACTATTAGTAATTATATAATTAGAGAAAGAGTGATCCTTAGACAATGGCTAAATAGGTTTAAGTGTAATCATTGTTTTGTGCTTCTATAATTATCTTGGTCTTATTAAATGAAATTAGCGGGCAGTTTCATGACGACATCAAGCATGCTGTATAGGCTTAGTGAAGAATTAAACGCATCTATATCTGTCAAATAGGCAAAGATATATCAATAATTAATCGTATACACAAGTGATTACACTGATTTACAACAATATGGTTAAGTGGGCTTTCATTGTTTTTGTTTACTAATGTGGGTACGTTAAATTCGAATCCGAGGGCCCAAAGCAGCCAGATTTTGAGATATCTCATCTCAAAGTAGTCAGAATAGCCATTTGTTGCATTTTTGGGCTCCCAGTAATTAAAATGTTTGTGACTTCTAGCCGGCAAGCAATGGCGCGTTTTAAAGGCACAGATATATACTTTTAGAATAAAAAAGAAAATACACTTAATCTGATTAATTTTTGAGCAATCTCAAAAACCGTGAGCCATGTTTTTGTTTTTGTTTGGGCAGAGTCTCGAAGAGGAGGACGTTTTGGTCGTTCCCAACTTATTTATATTATTTATAAATAAATGTATTACTACTGCATTTTGTATTTGTAATTTGTATGATGATCAAGAAAGAGGATCCCTGCAATAATAATAAATTTGCTTGTATTATCGCAAATTGCGATTCGCAATCAAAATTCAATCGTCAATTGACAATTTTAAATTTCCCCGCGAAACGACTAACAGCCTTCGCCGACGGCCTGTTGGCTGTCTGAAGGCGTTTATTTTCTAGAAGGACCGTTTGTTTTTTTAATTTTAGGCACAGATATATACTTTTAGAATAAAAAAGAAAATATACTTAATCTGATTAATTTTTGAGCAATCTCAAAAACCGTGAGCCATGTTTTTGTTTTTGTTTGGGCAGAGTCTCGAAGAGGAGGACGTTTTGGTCGTTCCCAACTTATTTATATTATTTATAAATAAATGTATTACTACTGCATTTTGTATTTGTAATTTGTATGATGATCAAGAAAGAGGATCCCTGCAATAATAATAAATTTGCTTGTATTATCGCAAATTGCGATTCGCAATCAAAATTCAATCGTCAATTGACAATTTTAAATTTCCCCGCGAAACGACTAACAGCCGTCGCCGACGGCCTGTTGGCTGTCTGAAGGCGTTTATTTTCTAGAAGGACCGTTTGTTTTTTTAATTTTAAGGGCAAAATAAACAAAAACATGGCTCAAAAGTTAAGCAGGTTACCAGTATTTTCTTTCTTAATTCTGAAAGTATAGATCTGTGCCTTTAAAACCCGTCATTACTCGCCGGGAAGCTTAATTACGGGAGGCCTAATGCCATTTTGACCACTCTGAGATATGATATCTCAAAATCTGTCAACTTTTGGCCCAAATGAGTATCGGATTCGAATTCGGCGTAGCCAAGTTAGTAAAGAACAACAATCAAAACCTACTTAACCAAGGAGTGTTTTACAATCTGATTATCAGTGTTATTGATTAAAAAAGTATTTATAGTAATTTATATTATTGTTATATCAGGTGTTCAGTTACAAACCCGATTGAGTTATATATGACATTTTCAAAACATTGTGTTTTATAAAAGTTTATAAAAGTTTTTTTAATTTTATTCGGTATTTTGATGCCCACTCACACGAAAGAAGAAAAAACAACACAACAACTATAAGAACAAGGCAAATTAATGAGCTACTGATTAACACAATCTGATATTTATGTCAGGTATGATAAAACGTAAATTAATGTTCGACTTCATTTTTTCGTTCCATTTCCTTCTATCAAAAAAGGAACGCCTTCTCGATCGGGTTTTTCAATGAACATCTGATATTTTTGATTATGAAATAATTAATCTACAGATAGTGGATAGTTAAAGGTTATCGAGCCTTGAATCTTTAAAGAAATTTCAATGGATGTGTGCAGAAATAGAATGAATAGCTATATTATTATTATTAACAGCTTCGACAAAAACCATATTTTTGACAATTGTGGATCGTTTCTTGAATCATATTTTCAATGAAGATCTTTAAAAAACAAGAAACAATTTCACCAAATTTAGGTTTGGGTAATTATGGTTCTGTAAACTCAGATCAATGAACTTCAAACTTTAAAACCGGAAACAACTTTACAAAACAACAAACAACTTTACAAAACAAGAAACAACTTTACAAAACAAAAAAAAACTTCACAAAATATAGATTTGAATAATTGTAAAATAAGGTGTATGTAAATAAATAAATTAATTGTGCATCTTCCTATCTTCGAAGTCACATTAGTGAAGAATTTTAGATAAAATGAAATAAGTTCACAAAATGTAGATTTGTAGATCTTTCAGATTTTAAATGACAGATCAATGAAAACCTTCAGCAAACAAAAACATCTGCAGTGGCTAACACAAGTAGCAACCGCAAATTAAAATAATATAGGAGTATTAAATTCATTATTCCAATTACTTATTGAAGTTAATTTGTACAATAAAATGTGCGCTACTGGTAAACTGATTTTTTATTTCAATTTTGTCACTTAAAAAATATATTTCCCGTCGGCCTAAAAAAATCCAAAAATACACCGCAGAAAAAAATCAGAAATTTTTTGAGTAGCATTAAAAAAATATTGTTTCCACAACCGTCAAAAAAAGGTCACATTGACACACCGTTTTAAATTTGCAAAGTGTGCTATTTATCCACCTTGAAAAAAATGTAAAAATTTTGCGTGAAAAAATGTCATTTTTTCACGCTAAATTCCAATATGGCGGCAAGTAATGCAAAATATAAATTAACAATTTTTATTTAATGCGATACCTAGTAATTAATTTTCCATAGGTGCTCATAATGTAGGTGGTTTTCAATTTGTAGATTTCTCTCGTCACAGGGCTAAAAGTACGTACTTGGAAATGTTTACCATCTTTTTCTTCGTACACCAATTGTATCGTAATCGTATTGCGTTTTTGCTTTCTTCGGCAATTGCTGCATCCTTGACCTCCGTGGGAGTATCACTACCACTGGAATCGTCGTAATTCATCAATATTTGTATGAACACAAACTGTAGAAATTTTGACAAATTCGTTCATTAATGTTTTTGTTAACGAAACGTGTCCATGGTTACATTAACTTAAGTAATTCAGTATAATAAGATCTTTTAAATGAATCATTTAATTATTAAAACTTATTTATGGTAGAATTTCTTACATTGTGGTTGTACAAAAAATGTTGTTTGTATTTTGTGCGAAAAATCAGTATGTTTTTTGACGCATTCGAATTCATTTTTAGTCTCGACCTGCGGTCTCGACTAAAAATGCATTCTCGATGCGTCAAAAAAACACTGATTTTGCGCACATAATACAAAAATATCAGGTTTTTAACGAATATCAAAAAAAAAAAAATACATTGAAACCTGCATAAGTCTATCTTTCTCCCACTCACGCATTTCCCACCCTTAAAAAACGTAAATTTCTAAAAGTAGGAAAAACTAAAAAATATTTATATCTCCCGTTAAAATTGAGCTGGCTCAATGAAATGTTTGTTGTTGTTTCGCTACAATTAGGAGACGAATTAGGAATATTTGATTGGGACCATAACCACCTTTTTGGCTTAACAATGGGGTTAAACGATGTTTAAAAAAATCATATTTACCATTTTCAGGAAAACTATAAGTGCCACGACAAATTTAATATGCTCATTAAATGTTTATTCCTTGATTATATACGATTTTTCGACTATGCTAATAATTTACGAGATATGAAGAAAAGGCTGAGTCAGCATCCACTTCCGGTTTCCGGTTTTCACCAATTTTTAACTGGTCGCGAGATATTATGGAATAGAACCCAAATACAAAATTTGATGAAAGCCCCATTAGCCGTTTTCGCTGAAATCGTGCCACAGACCGACCGTCCAACAAACCGATAGACCACTGCTAGATTCTTCATTAAGAATCTAGAATGTCCAGATTCAGTCGTTTTTGAATAAAAAAATAAAAACGATTTAAAATAACCGTTTTTTGTTGATATCTCGAAAACAAAAAAGATATTTAAAATTGTTTTCAGATTATTGTGAGGCCCTAAAATACGCCACTTTGCCCTAATTTAACCGACTCTCTATATCTACAAATAGCTGAGATCCTCATACATTCTGTCGAAATACGGACACACTGTATATATTATTATAATTTTGAATATATTCAATAATCTTCTAGCTTAGTTTTATAAAAATATTCACGATACAAATAACTTCACAAAATACTGTTTTTGATAGCAATAATTCAGCATATAATTTCAGAAAACCTAAATATCGATAAGTATTACTTAAAAGAGAATAAATATATTGATGAAACAATTAACAAATTCAACAAAACATATTCTTTTACCTAATTTAAGCAGAAGCAACTCTTTAATATTCAAAAAGGATAATGGAACGAACAAGTAGAAACATTACATTATTATGCATCGTTTTTATCTTGAAAGATAATAATAATAATGAATACCTTTAATGTCAGCAATAAAATTAATGCACGACTTTACTTCCCACAATTTGGATTTTTAAAATTGTAAAGCATTTTATCTTTAAATTCACTTCACAAAACAAGGAACAACTTGATAAAATATACATAAACAAAAATTGAGTTTGCCAATAGTTTGCAGAATATATCAAAATATAAATACGAATAAAAATTAATATCGACTTTCTGCAAAAAATTTAGTCTCATTGAGACAAGTCTCCAAATACTCATTAAAACAACTACTTCTCGAGCTAATACTCCGGCAGATATTGAATTATACAAAGAATATTTAAGTTACACGACAGATTTACTGATCTATGCATAGTTTATATGCAAAATGCAACATCAGGTCAAATTATTTTCTCGCCAATCTAAATGAACCAACAGGAAATTGAAATTAATTGAAAAAAAAAAAAAACAGGAAATTAATATTAATTGAAGAAATCTTAGGTGATCTTGAAGAACAAGTCTTAAGCCATCTATAGACGCGTTTCGAGATTTATCCCTTATCACTATAGCTATTCATTAGACTTTCAATACAAAAATAAATTAAAATAAACAGAATACTTACAAGAATGTTGAAGTATGTCGAATCAGGTAAAATATATATTTTCATAATTGCCTACTATTGTCATTTAGTGCTAGAACATGGAATGGAATAGTTTAATTATGTAAATATTTGTCTTTTTTGAATATGTTTCATATTTGAACATTCGAATATTAAAACTCCCAGCCTTAGTTTAAACTTTACAGAGATTTTTTTATTACATAATTAAGCAAAAAAGTGCATTAGGAGGTACGCCCATTTAAATATTTCTGTTGCGGACGAGATAAAGTATATTTGCATTAATTAGCATTTAAATTTAAGTGGATATTAAAATGTTGCCGCGATGAAAGATGGCTTCCTTTTTAATTGTGTAAAAACGCGCGCTAGTAAAACCGACTACCCATTATATGTTAATGGCGATATCATATTTAATTTATTATAAGGATAAGAGGATAAGGATTAGAACGCATTCAGAATTTGTTTGTTAATTCATAATTAATGTGACAGAAGATGTGAAATATGTCTAGCATATATTTTCTGAGAAATTCCAATTAATAAATAATAAAGAGCTGCGATTACTTTAAAATAAAATTAGTCTATCCACAGTATTACATTGACTACCTAATTTGTTACGGGAAAGTAGAATACTGGTAAATGTGCCTATTTTCTGGTGAATGTATTCATTTCTCAATTCGCTTGGTGAATTCTACAACGAAACGTAATTTAAAAAATTGTCAGAATCACAGAAAGCCAAATATGAGTTATTTTTTCTAATTTATATTGCAATAACATCCATTATTTTAAAAATTCCAAGGGCTGCACAAAGAATACATCTGATTTGTTTTATTTTATGTTTGATATGTCAACCTATATAAAATATCAAGTTTAACACTTCACATAAAACTGTTGCAATTTCAACAAGACCATCTAATCCAGTCCTCGCGACTGTTTGCTTTATTGTTATTGCGATATAGCATGTTCCATTGATTTTGTATTTACGAAAACCGTTCGTTCGGTTTACATTTCGACCGCGCAAACATTGCACTTTTACAGTTGGCGCTTACGAAATGGAATAAAAATTTCACTTGCCCGTCATGTCCTGATAGACAAGACTTAAACGAGTTAAAATAGAAGTATTACACACAGAGATGAATGTTTCTATATAAGAATAGCAACAATGGTTATTTGAGGTTAAAACAACAATTATTAGATCCCAATGGAAATTAATTGTTATACAGGGTATATTTGAACTATTTAACAGGCTTTTAAGGGGTTATACACAGAATATTTTAAGATTCATTACCGCGAAAATATAACTTCATATATTCCGTTTTTTTTTTACTGACCAACCAGGGTTTTTTTTTATAACGTTGGATATTTGGTTAGAAACTCTGGTTTTAATTCTGACTTGTACCTTCAAAACAAATTTAAGGTTACGTTTTTTACATGGTTGCCATGTGCTTAATTACCCTATCATGAAGATTAATTAAGTGGCGAAACATTACTTTAGACATTTTATTACCACTTTTCTGCCAAATAATGAATTACTTTATATACAGCGTGTAAACGAACTACTGTACAGGCTCTCTACTACATAAGGGGCAGCGTTTAAATAAACAATACCTGCATTTGAAATTACCATACCTTTAGTAGATAGCTCACAAATAATTATTAAAAATAGTTAATAATAATAGGCCACATGTTTGTGGTATCTGGTATACGCGCACATTGCGTATTTTAAGAGAGATTCCACATAGACTGGTAGTTTTTAAACCATTTGGATATCGAATTACACCATCCAGAGAAAAGTGAAGAATTATGTCTATGTTATCGTTTTCATAAGTACCCATTGCTGACTAAATTCCGAATATTTTCTAAACGTGTTAATGAAATTCAATATTTTTCCTTATTAGGTTCACACTTCACTTTATCTCCACTCTTATTGAAATGTTTAGATAGGAGCGGCGAGGGTGGATGATTTTTAAACATAAAAATAGTTTGCTGTTTAGTCTATGGTGAAACTTATTCCATGAAACATCTACATTTTGTAACATGGCGCGATACGTTTATTCAAACATTGAATTGGCAGACATGTTTCTTATTTACGGTGAAACTCGGTGTAATTCCGCGGAAGCTGTAAGAATTTATCAAGAGCGATTTCCTGAACGACACTTACCACCGCCAAACCGATTTAGAAATTTATTACAAAGAGCACGCGACACTGGAAGTTTGCAGCCCGTCGCCGGAGCCGTCGGAGGTGGTGACCGTCCAATGCGATATTTGCGACCGGAAGATGAAATTTGGAATCTGTTGGAAGCGGATCCTGGTTTAAGTACCCGTATTATCGCCGCTCAGCTAAATGTCAGCAGTGTTATACGAGACAATAATTTGTATCCGTATCACTACGAGCGTGTACATCTTCAACCCCATGATTTTCCCAAAAGAATTGCATTTTGTCAATGGATTTTGGCACAAAATGTTCAAAATCCTAACTTTACCAAAGACATTTTAGTTACCGACGAATCGTGCTTTACGCGTAATGGAAGTTTTAATTTCCATAATATGCATGTTTATGCAATAGAAAATCCTCGTGTTACGCGTAGAACTCATTTCCAGCATCGCTTCTCCCTTAATATCTGGGCAGGTATTTCAAATGATCAATTAATTCGGCCATTTATGTTCCCATTTAATTTGAATGGAGAACGATATTTACGATTTTTGCAAGATGACCTTTTAGATCTTCTAGAAAATGTACCCTTAGCGGTTCTTAGAAGAATGTGGTATTTGCAAGATGGTGCGCCAGCTCACTATGAAAGGCGCGTTAGAAGATATTTGGATAATGAATTTCCAGGACGTTGGGTTGGTCGTGGAGGCCCTGTACCATGGCCTCCAAGAAGTCCGGATTTAAACCCCTTAGATTTTTTTCTTGGCGGATACTTTAAAAGTGAAGTCTACACTACAGAAATTGACAATGCTGAAATGCTGATACAACAAGTAAACGCCGCGGCTAATACCATTCGTGAAAAACCTCGTGAAATGTTTGCTACTGTTCGTGCAAATTGGATACGTAGAGCCCAAATGTGCATTGAGTGCGGCGGACGTCAATTTGAACACTTATTGTGATTTTTTTTATACGTGACCCAGTTTCATCTAGTAATTCTAGACAGTGTGTGTGTGTGTGTAGTGCGTGCTAAGTGATTTATATGTCTCGCAGTAGTAACAGTAAATAAACAATACCACAAATGAGTGACCTAGTTTCATCTAGTCATTCGAGACAGCGTGCGTGTTTAGTGCGTGCGAAGTGATTTATGCGCCTCGCAGTAGTAAAAGTAAATAAAAAATACAACAACTTACGCATCCACGAAAAATATCATGAACACAGGTAACCAGAAGTTCTCAAAAAGTAAAAAATGCATGAAAGATTATGAAAAATCCAATATTTTTTTCCGATTTTATTTTTACTGCAATTGGTGTCAAAATATTTTGTGTATATGCCCTTAAGAGGATGTACATTAGTTCGATTACACGCTGTATTTAATATATCAATATTCAAAGAACCTAAGAAAAATAAATCCCAAATCTGGTTGTCCAACAAAAAAAAAAACGAATATGTGTAACACCATTGTCCATCGATTACTTTTTTGAAATACCTTAGCATCATAAGTATAAATAAAATTGCCAATAGCATCATATTTGATCCAAAACTATGCTTGAAACTCCAAACCCAAATCCTCAATGTAAAACTAAAATACGCCACGGCATTTCAGACATTTCAGTGGGCACATATTCCATATGATCTAAAATTTTATCCTCTAGAAGGCTATGAAATTATTTCTAAAAAATATTATGTTGTAACTAATTATTGAAAGCAAAAATAATTCTCACTGCAATTGTCACTGTAAATATTATGTATACAAAATACATACATAACCTTACCTTCGCGCGTCAAATGTCGGGCCGCGTCATTTTTCGCGGATTTTTCAGTGGTACCAACTAACATTTAAATGTAAATAAAAGTCAGCTAGAGGATCAAACTTTTTGCTCATAGAGTCATTATCTGTCTGCCCTTATAAGATGACGCTTCAATCTTTTTCCGCAACCGTCATCTCCCAATACTAAAGCATACCCAAGTTGCGGAATGATTAGCTTTCAGAATCCTTACAAAAGTGCGACACCCCAATAATCCTCTTCATATGAACACGTCTATAAGGGGCCGTTTGTGTACAATTTGCTTATAAGATTATACATTTAAAATATTTAAATTAATAATTTACATAGTAACAAATTATTAATTTAAATATTATAATACTAGCAATGTTATACATTCTAGATCTGTGTTTCTTAACCTTTTTTAGACCATGCCCCATCTTTAAAATACGTACATAATTCTTTTTACATAACAAATGAACATATTTAGAAATGTCGACAAATAACACCATCTATTGCTCTCTGGCCGTGGCATTGTTACGACCCTGTTTAGGTCATGTAAATTGTAACTTGGAAAATCCTAATTTCTATGCAAATTTCCTTTGCGGCGCCTGACGCATGAAGTAAATATTTTGAATTTAGAAAAGCTTGAACATTTAGATTGATCGCTTCGCGACCATTCCAAGTTTGCATGCTTTTCTAAACTCGAAATGTTTTCTTCATGCTTAATCAAGGGCTTCAATAAAAATCATGAGTTCGTCAATTTCTACGAATGTGTATTATTTCGTTTACGAATTCCTTATTATTTATTCCAATTCAAATATTGCAATACATTAGGAAAAGTTGACTAAATCCAACGAATTATCAATGAAGTTGATAAAACGGAATTCATATGTTTTTAATCACTCCTTGGATTAAGCATGAAGTAAATATTTCGGGCTTTTCTAAACTCGAAATATTTGCTTGATGCACCAGCCGAGTAAAACACCGATTTATTCTAAAGTTAAAGAAAAGTTATTTCATCTTTAATTACCTGAATTTGCAAGTGGAGTTAAAGATGTGAAATAAATGCATAGGTTTCGTAATAAGAAAAAGATCAAATTCTTTTTTAAAAATTTTATTAAAACTCGCAGCCGAATTTTTTGTAATTATTCTTGTCATTGTATTTATTACAAATTTTAAAAAGCCCTCAATGCAAATTAAACTGCATTTGCGAAGATGTCCATATTTCTGAATCAATTTTTACAATTTAAAAGCAAAATGTTATATTTTACCTTTTTGTAACCAACTGTGTTCTATTGTATACGCATTTTTTCTTTTATGTATACGAAGTAAATTTTCCGACATTCATTGTTTTTGTTAAGAGTTCACTTTGAAGCTTTAAACGAGTATTTTTCACTCCCAAATTAAGCATAAAGTAAAATTTCGAGTTTAGAAAAGCCTAAAAATGTTACTTCATGGTTAATCTGGGAGTGGAAAACACTTGTTTAGAGCTTCAAATTGAACTTCTTTTAAAACACAACCAATATCGGAAGATTTATTACTGCATATATCCTGTAATTGGGACATGAATACTTAGAAATAGAAAAAGTCGCTGTATAATTAATAAATAATATAAGTATTAAAATTTATGAACAACAATAATTATTAAGAAGTTGATATACATCTTATAAATATCGATATACCGAGAGTTTCATTTAACACCGAACATTTTCATAACGAGAATGTTTTAAGTATACATGAGCATACGTTGTGCAATTGCCGACACTCGGTTTATTAAATGATTTAAAGATTTAAACGAGTGTTTTTCACTCCCAGGCTAAGCATGAAGTAAAATTTTGAGTTTAGGAAAGCCTGAAAATTTGGTTTGGTCGCGTAGCGCGAAGCGCGGAGCGGCCAAACCAAATTTTCAGGCTTTTCTAAACTCGAAATTTTACTTCATGCGCCGCCAGTGCAAAACACTGATGCAATGTAAAGTTTAGCTGTGTGTTTCAAACTTCGTAGTATGTCAGTGTTTTGTACCGGTGGGGCATGAAGTAAAATTTCGAGTTTAGAAAAGCCTGAAAATTTGGTTTGGCCGCTTCGCGCTACGCGACAGAACCAAATTTTCAGGCTTTTCTAAATTCGAAATTTTACTTCATGCTTAGTCTGGGAGTGAAACACTCATTTTAAGTTCCAAATTGAACTCTGTTAAAAAAACAACGAGTGTCTCAAGATTTACGGCATATACGCTGTAATTGTGACATATATACTTGAAAGAAAAACTCCCTGTATGTACAAGTTGAGGCATTAATTGCGACTGATTGACTACAATTTTTAATGGTCATGTAGGCAACTCAATTTACACATAACTTGAAAATTAAAGGTGTCAAATTGTATTGGATGAAAATGTTCGGTGTTACATAAAATTATCTGTATATCCGATACTTTGATATTTATATAAATATCATGATATTTCCGAACCCTGACCTGAGGATATTTGTGTTTCTACCATTGTCGACTTTATTTTATCTCATCACACACACTAACAGACAAACAATTACAAAATCATCGTCAATTCTCGGCGGAAAGAATTTATCAAGAGGATTAGTAAGTTTAAAAACTAACATAAAATTACCAAAAATTCGTGTAAAATGCAAACAATACGCCTTAATTAATAAGACAACTTAATACAATAAATTCCCATTGAAACAACTATTTTCCGTGTAAATACACCTCCGGATATTGAATTGTAAATGAAATATTCTAAATCTTATTTGAATTATTCTTTTTTAAAAACTATTAAGAAATTCGATAGCTAACGCCATCTAATGCTATATAGTGGCATCGTCAATGACAAGAATGTACAGAGTGCATATACATTTGTGTTCAATATTCCAGCACCGGATACCCACAGGCGTGTTTCGGACTTCCTCGTCAGTGTGGTCCCGTTCAGTATCACTTAGCACTGGGTCGGGACTACACTGATGAGGACCTTAAGGCCGAAACGCGTCTGTGGGTATCCGGTGGCGGAATACTGAACACATTCAATTTTAATAGTAAGTTATTTATATTTATTGTTTGTATAGAATAATGTATTGAATTATTTTGCATCCTCTGATAATAAAGATGTCGCTGCGATTTTTTTTATTAAACTCTGAAAAGCAATTGAATTTTTTTCAAGAAAATCATATTTCTTCTCTTATTCTTTGCAGAATTCTTATATTCTATCAAAATTGTCAACTTAGAGCTTCCATAATGCTTCGATTTTGCTCTATCGTACATTAAAAAAGATTGTTTATTTATTAACAACCACAAGGAGTTTAATTAATTGTTTTACATATTTCAAAGATATTAATTTCTGAAGATTATCTCATTCTGTCCCACTTTTCTCTAATTTTGTTTTTGCTAATTTTAGAAATAAACATTATTAAACAGTTATGTTTTTGAATTTGTGTTAAGTACTCATTCATTCACCGGATAGCTATATTTTTGATATTTGTATTCTATAAAAGAAGCCCTATTGTGGACGAACAGTTGCTGTATACAGACGTTTAGTTTGCCAGCTATTGACGATGCTACTTAAGGGGAGGGTAGCACTGCATTTCTTGCATTGTTTAATTAATCCCATGCTACTTAAGGGGAGGGTAGCACTGCATTTCGTGCATTGTTTAATCAATCCCTTACACTTTATTTAAATAAATAAATTAACGACTGCAACATATATTATTATCCTAATCATAAGAATTATGTATATTTAGAAAAATATTAGTTCTGACTTTAAACAAAGAAATAAGGTTAATGCAAAGAATTTTGAGTAATTACTTTTATAAAATACTGAAATTTTACAGAGTAGTAGCTATAGCATTGTTACATGTCATGAGTAAATTTGGTAAAATTTACATCATGTATAAAGAAGTTATTTGCTCTCAATTAAAAAAATATTGTTTTTCATTGTTCTGCCACCTTTTTCTTATTTATTTTTATAACAGATTGTTCATTTTTTTTGTAGTAGCATAAACACAATACGCTTTAATTGAGGCCAATTTTATCGCAATCCGTTAATAAATAGCTGAGATTCTTTGCATATTAATAATCAATTTTATTAAAAGATATTTCTGTGTTAGCGTTTATACGGTCGTCATATAACTGTCACTTGTCCGAAGGACCGAAGATTTATTGGAAGCCATAAATGAGATGGCTCGACTGATCCTTCGTTAGGCTGTATAATGGTTTTTCTATTCTCAAGTAACTAACGAATTACACCATCGACGAGAAACCGAATGCTTATTAAAATATAATCTTGCCTGACGGTTTATAAAATGGACAGTTCAGTTTTTACTGTGTAAACTAATAAACACAATCACTTAGACATCACAACATTAAAGAAATAGAAAATGTTAACTGAAATTACCACCACTAAACTAGAAATTATGTTTCTTATAAACTTACTACATTTCAAATTGATATCTCAAATAATAAAAAAGCTCAGTTTTATATCACACCCGGTATATATGCTATATACCTCCAACAATTTGTTTATTATTCGAGATATTAATTTGAAATTTTGCTCGTTATATAATTTAACATTGCAGCTTACCCCCAGTACAGAAGATTAGCATTAATTTTCGGTAAAACCAGATTTTTGTTATATATCTATACCAAATGTCCATATTTATAGCAGTTTTTTGTGTTTTTGTAAACATTCTGAGTATTTGTCTCTCAAATTAATTAATTAAAAATAAATATACAGGGTGGAAACCTTAACTGGAATAAATTCGGTATTTATGAAATGAGAAGTGGAAAATCCTCGGACGGGTCGATTTTTGTTTTTTATTGCGCACTTTTTAGCGTCTTCAAAACAAGTATGACGTCACTAGCCTTTCACGTATGACGTCATAGGATTTTTTTTAAATAGAAACAATTTTTTTTATTTCACCAAATTTGTAACCCTTTTCATTCTCTTTTCGACCATGTAAAAGTATTTTTTTAATTTTTATTTAAAAAATTAAACAAAATTTCCCAAAGAAAAACTTATATATTTTACCGGAACTATTTCAAAATGTAAGGGATGGGATTTATCAACGATTGGCTATTTGCCAAGAGAGAAACGGTACTTATTTTGAACATTTGTTACATTAATAAATTTATAAAAAAACATTTTTTTTTTTAATTTTGGAAACAAAAACATTAAAAGAAACTAAATATTTTTACATGGTCGTAAAGAGAATGAAAAGGGCTACAAATTTAGTGAAATAAAAAAATGTTTCTATTTTAAAAACTTGCCTATGACGCCATACGTGAAAGGCTAGCGACGTCATACTTGTTTTGAAGACGATAAAAAGTGCGCAATAACGAACAAAAATCGACCTGTCCGAGGATTTTTTTCTGGAAGTTCTCATTTCATAAATACTGAATTTATTTCAGTTAAGGTTTTCACCCTGTATTTTTTTTTACTAACGAAACAACCGAATTGATTGTATAAAGGTAAGATTGAAAAACACGAATATTATTGAAAATCGATTTTCTACAAAACGGCCATTCCATAAATAAGTGCACACTTTTTGGGGGTACATCAGGGATTTTTAGCGAATTTCACATATATTATAAAGGCTATTAAGACATGGTGTTTGGTTGTTACTAGAGGTTAAACAAATTATTGTGTCAAAAGTTATAACATTATAAACTTTTAGTACACTTTTATTTTGAACTCAAAAATATCGTAAACCGTTACCTATACAAAAAAAGTTATTCTGTACTTTTTTGTGCTTAAATGTTCAAAGTTTAAAATATTTTTTTTTCCAAAAGAAAAAACTTTATTTATATAGATTTTTTTAATAAATAAAACCTTTCTCAAACAATAATCAAATACTCATGTTTTAATTTTCTTAAAAAATATATATGTTATACCCTGATCCTTCCTAAGAATTTTTCCGTTTTTAAAAGTATGGGCACTTTAAAACTTTTTGAGATATGGTCCGGATCGCGGTGAGCGCCTCGCGTCAATGCAGCGCTCGGGTAAAAAAATCATATCTCAAAAAGTTTTAAAGTGCCCATATTTTTGAAAACGGAAATATTCTTAGGAAGGATTAAGGTATAACATATATTTTTTTCAAGAATTAAAACATGAGTATTTAATTATTTTGATTATTTTGTGAGATTTCTTTTATTTGTTAAAAAATATCTATCTAAATAAAGCTTTTTCGTTTTGTAAAAAAAAAAAATATTTCAAACTGTGAACATTTAAGCATAAAAAAGTCAAGTATAACTTTTTTTGTATCAGTAACGGTTTACGATATTTTTGAGTTCAAAATAAAAGTGTACTAAAAGTTTATATTGTTATAACTTTTGAAACAATAATTTGTTTACCCTCTAGTAACAACCAAAAACCATGTCTTGATAGCCTTTATAATATATGTGAAATTCGCTAAAATCCCTGATGTACCCCCAAAAAGTGTGCACTTATTTATGGAATGGCCAAAAAGTTTACTACTCGTAATTTAAAATTGTTCAACTTGTGGGATAGTGGAAGTGAGATTAAATTGAAATTCCAATAAAAAAACCAGCTAAACCTGGATCAGTATCGGTTCGAAGAAAATATACCAAAGAGATTATTTTTGCCCTCCAGAGAAAGCATGTATAAATAATTAGCATATTGTGCGAGCTGAAGATGAAACGATTAAGCGACTGTCGCACCGCTCCAACCTGCGGGGGTTGGAGCGCGGGGTTACTCTCCTGCAGATTCGGTAGCTACAAGCTTGTAAAATGATTATAATTTTATTGAGGGTATTTAAGTTCATTGCCCAAAGAAAACAGGTACGGCTAACACAAAGGTTTATTATTAATTATTGGGGACAATAAATGCGTTTTGTTGAAAGACCACAAATCTCTCTATAATTTATTGCACCAATGCTGGTCGAAAATGCGAGTTTAGCTACATCTAGGCGACCATTCTTGTAAGTACTTCTTTGCTACCCTCCCGTTAAGCAAATGGGAATTAGATAGCGTATATGCTCTCTATGCTGGTTGAAAAATTGTATAACAGGGGTTGAGAACAGATACATTCGTATAGAATACACCTTGACCTTAAAAAAAGAAATAAATCCAATTAGCAACAACATACAAAATAAAAATTATATAACTTTGACATACAAAAGAAAATTGAGCATTAAAACAGCTACAAGTAAAATGTCAATAGGTAAAGTAAGGTATATAAAATGTAAAACAACATTTGGATTTTTCGGAAATATCTATGTATTTTTTACTTTTTGAGAATTTCTGGTTATTTGCATGTCTTGTGGATGATTAAGTATGTTGTAATTATTTGTGAGTTATCTACTTAAGGTACGGTCATTTCAATTGCAAGTTATTGTTTATTTAAACACTGCCTCTTATGTGGTAGAGAGCCTGTACTTGATATTATATAATATGGTATTTTGTGGAATTCCCAAAAAATGTTAAAAATTCCGAATATTTCCATGTAACGTTCCTTCGCGGGGCGTCATTTGTCACGTGGATGGTCCTAAAAATAGGTCAGCCATATTTTTTCCGTCAGCGCCTGGGATTACTGCCGTTTCTTTTCTCTGCATTTTATAAGGATCAACTTGTGTAATGTCCCGGAATCCAAGGCATTTTTACGTTTTGTTTTCTTTTCGATTGTTTACGCCAGTCCGCTAGGCTCTTCAGGTCGTCTTGCATCATTGGTAATTCCAGACAATTTCTACTTTTACGAGTCAATAATATTTGTCTAGTATTTACTTCAATTTAAATTTATATATAAATACCGGTACTTATCTGTTTAATGGCACGACGCAAAGTTCAGAAGTGAATTCAATCAGCACTAAGTGCGTATGTTTTAGATTCCTTTGATCGTTACTTATGATTAATTTCATGGGCGCCCACACATATGGGCAATGGGGCCTTTCCCCCCTGAAATTCTGATTTCTCAGATATTTATTACAGTACGCTGAAAATCGACCAATTATATTTATTTATGCTATGATTTATTTTATTTTATATTTTAAGCTTTAGAATAAATCAGTGTTTTATACGCATGGCCAGGGATGGTCGGCGTCAACAATGTCACGTCGACAATGTCATTGTCGACACGTCGAATTTCACGTCGACGTCGACTATTTGTACAATGTTCCTGACGTCGACAATAGTTTTGATTAGTATAGGGTGCGGCAAAATATACACACCCAAGTTTAGTTTAAATAAAACAAAAATTAGCGCAAAACAAATATTTTGTTTGATGAAAACTATTTATTAAAACGTAACACTATTAAGGAGAAACAACATCGAGGAAATGACCGCCACGACAAGCCAGACAATGACCAACTTTGAGTAAGTATGCGTGTAGCATAACTTTGCGCAATATGTCAGCTGGAATTAGCGCAATTTCTTTACGAATATGTCTTTAAGTCTTCTAACGTCTGTGGGCGATTAATATAGACTCTAGTTTTTAAGAATCCCCACAAGAAAAAAAAATGGTGCCGTCAAATCAGGCGAACGAGGCAGCCACTCAATGTCTCCATTTTTTGAGAGCAGCATGGCAGGGAAAATGTCTCTAAAAAGAGCGACAGTTTCACACGCTGTGTGGCATGTAGCGCCATCTTGCTGGAACCAGAAATTTTCTATGCCAAGTTTTTCCAACTATGGTTGCAGAAATGCTCGTATCATTGTTCGATACCGTTCACCATTAACAGTAATTGCATTGCCCATGGCATCCTAAAAAAAGAAAGGTCCAATGATTCGTTTCGACCATACCAAAAAACGACTTTTTGATCAAACTGCATGTTCTCTTGAATAAGACGAGGGTTTTCTATTCCCCAAAAACGATTATTTTGCACCCCTGTGAAGTTGGCCCCCCAACTTTCAAATTTCTTAAAAATTATTAGAGTTCTGATTGCCCCCCACATAGTTCTAGAGTTCCCTATACATATAAAAAATAGTTCTGCCCTTTTAACCTCGCAAAAATACAAATTAATTAGAGGGGGGCCAACTTCACGCTCATGTTATTTTAGAACGTTATAACTACTTTATTATTGACTTTACAGCAAAAATGCATCTGAATAATTGATAGAACTCTTTGGGGGGCAACTAGAACTAGAACTAGAATCAAATTTAAAAAAAAAAAACGAAAAAAAAAAACACCCCTCTCGGACTTGTAAAAATTAAATATAATAAAAGTTTAAGCAATCAGAACTTTTCTGTTATTAATAATAAATAAATATTTCATCAAAATAATCTACAAAACTCGTTAGGGGGCAACCAAAACTCCAGTCAAATTAACAAAAACTTAAAAAAAAATCATCCTCTTAGGACTTAGTAATTTTAATATTACAAAAGTTTAAGTAGCCAGAACTTTTTTTATTAATGATAATAGAGAATTAATTTATGAGAATAATCTGCAGAAATCGTCGGGGGGCAAGTAGAACTCTGGCCAGATTTATAAAAATAAAAAAAAAATCATCCCCTTAGGACTTTATAATTTTAATATTATAAAAGTTTAAGTAGCCAGAACTTTTTTATTAATGATAATAGAGAATTAATTTATTAGAATAATCTGCAGAACTCGTTGGGGGGCAAGTAGAACTCTGGCCAGATTTACAAAATTAAAAAAAAATCATCCCCTTAGGACTTTATAATTTTAATATTATAAAAGTTTGAGTAACCAGAACTTTTTTATTAATGATAATAGAGAATTAATTTATAAGAATAATCTGCAGAACTCGTTGGGGGGCAAGTAGAACTCTGGCCAGATTTACAAAAATAAAAAAAAAATCATCCCCTTAGGACTTTATAATTTTAATATTATAAAAGTTTAAGTAGCCAGACCTTTCTTATTAATGATAATAGAGAATTAATTTATAAGAATAATCTGCAGAACTCGTTGGGGGCAAGTAGAACTCTGGCCAGATTTACAAAAATAAAAAAAATCATCCCCTTAGGACTTTATAATTTTAATATTATAAAAGTTTGAGTAACCAGACCTTTTTTATTAATGATAATAGAGAATTAATTTATCAGAATAATCTGCAGAACTCGTCGGGGGGCAAGTAGAACTCTGGCCAGATTTACAAAAATGAAAAAAAATCATCCCCTTAGGACTTTATAATTTTAATATTATAAAAGTTTAAGTAACCAGAACTTTTTTAATAATGATAATAGAGAATTAATTTATAAGAATAATCTGCAGAACTCGTTGGGGGGCAAGTAGAACTCTTGCCAGATTTACAAAAATAAAAAAAAAATCATCCCCATAGGACTTTATAATTTTAATATTATAAAAGTTTGAGTAACCAGAACTTTTTTATTAATGATAATAGAGAATTAATTTATAAGAATAATCTGCAGAACTCGTTGGGTGGCAAGTAGAACTCTTGCCAGATTTACAAAAATAAAAAAAAAATCATCCCCTTACGACCTTACGACTTTATAATTTTAATATTATAAAAGTTTAAGTAGCCAGAACTTTTTTATTAATGATAATAGAGAATAAATTTATAAGAATAATCTGCAGAACTCGTTGGGGGGCAAGTAGAACTCTAGCCAGATTTACAAAAATAAAAAAAAAACATCCCCTTAGGACTTTATAATTTTAATATTATAAAAGTTCAAGTAGCCAGAACTTTCTTATTAATGATAATAGAGAATTAATTTATTAGAATAATCTGCAGAACACGTTGGAGGGCAAGTAGAACTCTAGCCAGATTTACAAAAATAAAAAAAAATCATCCCCTTAGGACTTTATAATTTTAATATTATAAAAGTTTAAGTAACCAGAACTTTTTTAATAATGATAATAGAGAATTAATTTATAAGAATAATCTGCAGAACTCGTTGGGGGGCAAGTAGAACTCTTGCCAGATTTACAAAAATAAAAAAAAATCATCCCCATAGGACTTTATAATTTTAATATTATAAAAGTTTGAGTAACCAGAACTTTTTTATTAATGATAATAGAGAATTAATTTATAAGAATAATCTGCAGAACTCGTTGGGTGGCAAGTAGAACTCTTGCCAGATTTACAAAAATAAAAAAAAAATCATCCCCTTACGACCTTACGACTTTATAATTTTAATATTATAAAAGTTTAAGTAGCCAGAACTTTTTTATTAATGATAATAGAGAATAAATTTATAAGAATAATCTGCAGAACTCGTTGGGGGGCAAGTAGAACTCTAGCCAGATTTACAAAAATAAAAAAAAACATCCCCTTAGGACTTTATAATTTTAATATTATAAAAGTTCAAGTAGCCAGAACTTTTTTATTAATGATAATAGAGAATTAATTTATTAGAATAATCTGCAGAACACGTTGGAGGGCAAGTAGAACTCTAGCCAGATTTACAAAAATAAAAAAAAATCATCCCCTTAGGACTTTATAATTTTAATATTATAAAAGTTTAAGTAGCCAGAACTTTTTTATTAATGATAATAGAGAATTAATTTATAAGAATAATCTGCAGAACTCGTTGGGAAGCAAGTAGAACTCTGGCCAGATTTACAAAAATAAAAAAATCATCCCCTTAGGACTTTATAATTTTAATATTATAAAAGTTTGAGTAACCAGAACTTTTGTATTAATGATAATAGAGAATTAATTTATAAAAATAATCTGCAGAACTCGTTGGGGGGCAAGTAGAACTCTTGCCGGATTTACAAAAATAAAAAAAAAATCATCCCCATAGGACTTTATAATTTTAATATTATAAAAGTTTGAGTAACCAGAACTTTTTTATTAATGATAATAGAGAATTAATTTATAAGAATAATCTGCAGAACTCGTTGGGTGGCAAGTAGAACTCTTGCCAGATTTACAAAAATAAAAAAAAAATCATCCCCTTACGACCTTACGACTTTATAATTTTAATATTATAAAAGTTTAAGTAGCCAGAACTTTTTTATTAATGATAATAGAGAATAAATTTATAAGAATAATCTGCAGAACTCGTTGGGGGGCAAGTAGAACTCTAGCCAGATTTACAACAATAAAAAAAAAACATCCCCTTAGGACTTTATAATTTTAATATTATAAAAGTTCAAGTAGCCTGAACTTTTTTATTAATGATAATAGAGAATTAATTTATTAGAATAATCTGCAGAACACGTTGGAGGGCAGGTAGAACTCTAGCCAGATTTACAAAAATAAAAAAAAATCATCCCCTTAGGACTTTATAATTTTAATATTATAAAAGGTTGAGTAACCAGAACTTTTTAATTAATGATAATAGAGAATTAATTTATAAGAATAATCTGCAGAACTCGTCGGGGGGCAAGTAGAACTCTGGCCAGATTTACAAAAATAAAAAAAAACTCATCTCCTTAGGACTTTATATTTTAATATTATATAAGTTTAAGTAACCAGAACTTTTTTATTAATGATAATAGAGAATTAATTTATAAGAATAATCTGCAGAACTCGTTGGGGGGCAAGTAGAACTCTGGCCAGATTTACAAAAATAAAAAAAAATCATCCCCTTAGGACTTTATAATTTTAATATTATAAAAGTTTGAGTAACCAGAACTTTTTTATTAATGATAATAGAGAATTAATTTATAAAAATAATCTGCAGAACTCGTTGGGGGGCAAGTAGAACTCTTGCCAGATTTACAAAAATAAAAAAAAAATCATCCCCTTAGGACTTTATAAGTTTAATATTACAAAAGTTTAAGTAACCAGAACTTTTTTATTAATGATAATAGAGAATTAATTTATAAGAATAATCTGCAGAACTCGTTGGGGGGCAAGTAGAACTCTGGCCAGATTTACAAAAATAAAAAAAAATCATCCTCTTAGGACTTTATAATTTTAATATTACAAAAGTTTAAGTAACCAGAACTTTTTTATTAATGATAATAGAGAATTAATTTATAAGAATAATCTGCAGAACTCGTTGGGGGGCAAGTAGAACTCTGGCCAGATTTACAAAAATAAAAAAAAATCATCCCCTTAGGACTTTATAATTTTAATATTATAAAAGTTTAAGTAGCCAGAGATTTTGTAAATCGGGGTGGGGCAACTAGCATACGCATCCACAGTGCCGTTTTAATAAGGTTACCTCCTATGTGAAGTTTGGTCATGCTTTTTCATAATCTGTACTGGTATCGTTGTGTTTATTTTAACGAGACATATCGCAAAACCTAATCCTTAGTTCAACGATGCTTTCAATAATTGTTTTCTTTTATAAACAGTAGGAAATGAATTTAATTCACTCAAGATCCGTCTTCAAAAAATAGCATCAACACATCACTGCTTACTTGATTAGTTTAAATTGTTCTTATAAATTAATTCTCTATTATCATTAATAAAAAAGTTCTGGTTACTTAAACTTTTTTAATGTTAAAATTATTAAGTCCTAAGGGGATGACTTTTGTTTTATTTTTGTAAATCTGGCAAGAGTTCTACTTGCCCCCCAACGAGTTCTGCAGATTATTCTTATAAATTAATTCTCTATTATCATTAATAAAAAAGTTCTGGTTATTTAAACTTTTATAATATTAAAATATAAAGTCCTAAGGAGATGAGTTTTTTTTATTTTTGTAAATCTGGCCAGAGTTCTACTTGCCCCCCAACGAGTTCTGCAGATTATTCTTATAAATTAATTATCTATTATCATTTATAAAAAAGTTCTGGTTACTTAAACTTTTGTAATATTAAAATTATAAAGTCCTAAGGGGATGATTTTTTTTTATTTTTGTAAATCTGGCCAGAGTTATACTTGCCCCCCAACGAGTTCTGCAGATTATTCTTATAAAGTAATTCTCTATTATCATTAATAAAAAAGTTCTGGTTACTCAACCTTTTATAATATTAAAATTATAAAGTCCTAAGGGGATGATTTTTTTTTTATTTTTGTAAATCTGGCAAGAGTTCTACTTGCCCCCCAACGAGTTCTGCAGATTATTCTTATAAATTAATTCTCTATTATCATTAATAAAAAAGTTCTGGTTATTTAAACTTTTATAATATTAAAATATAAAGTCCTAAGGAGATGAGTTTTTTTTATTTTTGTAAATCTGGCCAGAGTTCTACTTGCCCCCCGACGAGTTCTGCAGATTATTCATATAAATTAATTCTCTATTATCATTAATAAAAAAGTTCTGGTTACTCAAAATTTTATAATATTAAAATTATAGTCCTAAGGGGATGATTTTTTTTTATTTTTGTAAATCTGGCCAGAGTTCTACTTGCCCCCCAACGAGTTCTGCAGATTATTCTTATAAATTAATTATCTATTATCATTAATAAAAAAGTTCTGGTTACTTAAACTTTTGTAATATTAAAATTATAAAGTCCTAAGGGGATGATTTTTTTTTATTTTTGTAAATCTGGCCAGAGTTATACTTGCCCCCCAACGAGTTCTGCAGATTATTCTTATAAAGTAATTCTCTATTATCATTAATAAAAAAGTTCTGGTTACTCAACCTTTTATAATATTAAAATTATAAAGTCCTAAGGGGATGATTTTTTTTTTATTTTTGTAAATCTGGCAAGAGTTCTACTTGCCCCCCAACGAGTTCTGCAGATTATTCTTATAAATTAATTCTCTATTATCATTAATAAAAAAGTTCTGGTTACTTAAACTTTTGTAATGTTAAAATTATTAAGTCCTAAGGGGATGACTTTTTTTTTATTTTTGTAAATCTGGCAAGAGTTCTACTTGCCCCCAACGAGTTCTGCAGATTATTCTTATAAATTAATTGTCTATTATCATTAATAAAAAAGTTCTGGTTACTTAAACTTTTATAATATTAAAATATAAAGTCCTAAGGAGATGAGTTTTTTTATTTTTGTAAATCTGGCCAGAGTTCTACTTGCCCCCCGACGAGTTCTGCAGATTATTCTTATAAATTAATTCTCTATTATCATTAATAAAAAGTTCTGGTTACTCAAAATTTTATAATATTAAAATTATAGTCCTAAGGGGATGATTTTTTTTATTTTTGTAAATCTGGCCAGAGTTCTACTTGCCCCCCAACGAGTTCTGCAGATTATTCTTATAAATTAATTCTCTATTATCATTAATAAAAAAGTTCTGGTTACTCAAACTTTTATAATATTAAAATTATAAAGTCCTAAGGGGATGATTTTTTTTTTATTTTTGTAAATCTGGAAAGAGTTCTACCTACCCCCCAACGAGTTCTGCAGATTAGTCTTATAAATTAATTCTCTATTATCATTAATAAAAAAGTTCTGGTTACTTAAACTTTTGTAATGTTAAAATTATTAAGTCCTAAGGGGATGACTTTTTTTTTATTTTTGTAAATCTGGCAAGAGTTCTACTTGCCCCCCAACGAGTTCTGCAGATTATTCTTATAAATTAATTCTCTATTATCATTAATAAAAAAGTTCTGGTTACTTAAACTTTTATAATATTAAAATATAAAGTCCTAAGGAGATTAGTTTTTTTTATTTTTGTAAATCTGGCCTGAGTTCTACTTGCCCCCCGACGAGTTCTGCAGATTATTCTTATAAATTAATTCTCTATTATCATTTATAAAAAAGTTCTGGTTACTCAAAATTTTATAATATTAAAATTATAGTCCTAAGGGGATGATTTTTTTTATTTTTGTAAATCTGGCCAGAGTTTTACTTGCCCCCCAACGAGTTCTGCAGATTATTCTTATATATTAATTCTCTATTATCATTAATAAAAAAGTTCTGGTTACTCAACCTTTTAGAATATTAAAATTATAAAGTCCTAAGGGGATGATTTTTTTTTTATTTTTGTAAATCTGGCAAGAGTTCTACTTGCCCCCCAACGAGTTCTGCAGATTATTCTTATAAAATAATTCACTATTATCATTAATAAAAAAGTTCTGGTTACTTAAACTTTTGTAATGTTAAAATTATTAAGTCCTAAGGGGATGACTTTTTTTTTTATTTTTGTAAATCTGGCAAGAGTTCTACTTGCCCCACAACGAGTTCTGCAGATTATTCTTATAAATTAATTCTCTATTATCATTAATAAAAAAGTTCTGGTTACTTAAACTTTTATAATATTAAAATTATAAAGTCCTAAGGGGATGATTTTTTTTATTTTTGTAAATCTGGCCAGAGTTCTACTTGCCCCCCAACGAGTTCTGCAGATTATTCTTAAAAATAATTCTCTATTATCATTAATAAAAAAGTTCTGGTTACTCAAACTTTTATAATATTAAAATTATAAAGTCCTAAGGGGATGATTTTTTTTTATTTTTATAAATCTGGCCAGAGTTCTACTTGCCCCCCGATGAGTTCCGCAGATTAATCTTATAAATTAATTCTCTATTATCATTAATAAAAAAGTTCTGGTTACTCAAACTTTTATAATATTAAAATTATAAAGTCCTAAGGGGATGATTTTTTTTATTTTTATAAATCTGGCCAGAGTTCTACTTGCCCCCCGACGATTTCTGCAGATTATTCTTATAAATTAATTCTCTATTATCATTAATAAAAAAGTTCTGGCTACTTAAACTTTTGTAATATTAAAATTACTAAGTCCTAAGAGCATGATTTTTTTTAAGTTTTTGTTAATTTGACTGGAGTTTTGGTTGCCCCCTAACGAGTTTTGTAGATTATTTTGATGAAATATTTATTTATTATTAATAACAGAAAAGTTCTGATTGCTTAAACTTTTATTATATTTAATTTTTACAAGTCCGAGAGGGGTGTTTTTTTTTTCGTTTTTTTTTTAATTTGATTAGAGTTCTAGTTGCCCCCCAAAGAGTTCTATCAATTATTCAGATGCATTTTTGCTGTAAAGTCAATAATAAAGTAGTTATAACGTTCTAAAATAACATGAGCGTGAAGTTGGCCCCTCTCTAATTTAATTTTATTTTTGCGAGGTTAAAAGGGCAGAACTATTTTTTATATGTATAGGGAACTCTAGAACTATGTGGGGGGCAATCAGAACTCTAATAATTTTTTATAAATTTTAAAGTTGGGGGGCCAACTTCACAGGGGTTTATTTTGCTTGTTAACGCGACCAGAAAGGCAAACATTTGCAAATTTTGCCAAAAAATTGGGTTCTGCTTCCATTAAGTTTGTAACGATTTGTGCGTATTGCAAAAGTCTTTAAATATCAATTGGCCGTAGTTTGAGCACGGTTTGAATTTTGTATGGATACATATGCAAGTCTCATTGCAAAGTTCTTTTTAAAGTTCGCTCAGACAACCCTAATTGCGCCCCATGTCTTCTTGTGGAAGTTTTTGGTTCTGCCTGAATATCCCCCCGAATAAGCTCAATATTTTCATTTGCTCGACCAGAACGAGGTCTTCCAATATGCTTTATATCACTTACTCGGCCATTTTGTAAAAACACGTTTACTAAACGTCTAATTATTTCTCCCTGTGGAGGGAGCTCTTCGATTAGGATACGCTCGCCTAAAAGTGCGCTGAGTTAAAATTATCGAAGAAGAGTTTTCGAAACACAATTTAACAATTTTTGCGCGTTCTTGAGGCGAATAACACTCCCTAATAAAATTCTGTATATTTCTACTTTGATATAAAACTTTACTTTTGACAGTTGTCAAGGAAATAACAAAATTATAACAATATTCGACAGCTGGGTATATTTTGCCGCACCCCATATAACATTTGAACTATTGAGCCTAATGCGATCTGATTTTGGAAGATAGCTTGCAAGTTAACAGAGTCTCCAAAACTCCAAATATTACCCAATACCATAACATACAGGGTGTCTACGCTAAACCGTTCGTTAAAAGTTTATGGGGTTGCCGTTGCACTAAAAATTTGAAAAAAATCCTTGTCATACGGTTGAATCAGTTCTCCTCATGTAAAATATTTTCAACTTTATATCAATTCCGGTTCCACGGGAAGTAGCACCAAATTTGTTATTTTAAATAGAACACCCTATATATTAGTAATTTTTTGGATTCCTCTTTTAAATTGCAACATATATTTTTCAAACATATGTACACTTGTCTCCTATAGTTTTCAAGCAAAAAAAATATTTCTTAAATGTTGACCTCTAAAAGGCATCTTGAAGTCTGTCTGTAACTTCTCTTAAGAATAAGCTATAAATATGATTTATATCTCTACTTATACCTAGAGGATGCCTCTATGAGTATATTAATTATAAACTGTTAAATTTGACAAAGGGTGTTCTTAAAATGTCAATATCGAAGTGCCCTCTTCAATATCTCGTAATTAAATTTTTTTAAATGGAATGACCAATTTTTTATCACTTGGTACGATTAGGGGGGAAGATTTCCTACAAAAAAATATTGCACAACTATACTCTTAAAGCAAGTAGTTTTCGAATTAAAAAAAAAAAAATGAATTACTAGATATTGAAGAGGGCACTTAGATATTGACATTTTTAGAACACTTATTGTCAAAATTTACAGTTTCCAATTAATTTACTCATAGAGGCATCTTCTAGGTACAAGTAGAGAAATATATCATATTTTTATCTTATTTTTAAGAGAAGTTACAGACAGATTTCAAGATGCCTTTTAGAGGTCAAAATTTTGGAAATATTTTTTTTTCTTGAAAACTATAAGAGATAAGTGTTCCATTTAAAATAACAAATTTGATGATACTTCCGGTGGAACCGGAAGTGATATAAAGTTGAAAATATTTCACATGAGGAGAACTGATTCAACCATATGATAAGGATTTTTTTCAAATTTTTAGTGCAATGGCAACCGTATAAACTTCTAACGATCGGTTTAGCGCAGACACCCTGTATACAATATGATAACATAACCTTTAAATAGTATTGTTGACATTGTCGACATTGTTGACGTTCTCGACGTTGTCAACGTGCTGTCACGTCGACTATTAAACTCAACGCGTCGAGGCCCATCCCTGCGCGCATGAAGTTAAATTTCGAGTTAACGAAAGCCTGAAAATTTAGATTTGCCGGGCTCGCTTCGCTCCACCCGGCAAATCCAAATTTTACTTCATGCTTAATCTGAGAGTGGAGTCACTCGTTTTAAGCTTCAAATTAAACGATATTAAAAATCACGAATGTTTGAAAATGTACAGTATACATATTTCAATATAACAAAAACGAATATTTAGGTTAGGTTTGTAATAATCTATCTTTCTAAAATTAACATTAGATTTTTATATTCTGAAGATCTTAATAATTTTTTATTGAATTTATCAATTTTACCGAACTTTTAATAAGTATATCAATTTTGATGATGATAGTGTTTTAAATCTTGTCGTTTCTGTAAAATATACTTCTATTAAATTTAACAATTTTAACTTTTTTTTTTAATCAACCTTGGCGACTTGTGTTTGGATTGGCTTGAGCGTTTATTTGTTAGCTTTAGTTAATTTTATTATATATTTTTCTTACAGTTTTACAGGCTCTGGGTTCCGTGAATTTAGAAGATTTTAGTTCATTTTCAAAGTTTCGAGAATTTTTTATGAATTTCCAAAATTTTAGTTAATCTTTATTGCTTTTCATCAGGGCTGTTATGTTTAAAACACTTTGCTTCAAAACAGTATTTTAAACATGTTTAAAAACAGCCGTCGTGTTTTAAACGGTTTTGTTTTACACATGTTTTAAATCTTAAATTTGTTTAAAACATGTTTTAAACGTTAAATTTGTTTAAAACGTTTTTTTATTATCTTACATTTGCTAAATTATATTTTAAACTACTTCATTAAGATTTTGTTTACGTTTTTAAATTTTAACGAAATTGTTGAAGATTTTTCAAGTTGCGTTATTAATCATAACATTTTATTACAATAAAATATCACAACTGTGTGTGCATAAATATGATTTTTAAATACAGGGAATTTTTCTTTCAGATATACATATGCATACACTGTACATTTTACTACATTCGTTGTTTTTTTTTAAAACATTTCAATTTGAATCTTTAAACGAGGGTTTTCCACTCCCAGACTAAGCATGAAGTAAAATTTCGAGTTAGGGAAGCCTGAAAATTTGGATTGGCCGCGTAGCGAAGCGGAGCGGCCAATCCAAATTAGGCTTTTCTAAACTCGAAATTTTACTTCATGCGCCACACGTATAAAACACTAAAATATCTTAAAGTTTAAAATATACGGCTTTAGCACTCTAATATGTAGATGTATTTGTTCATAATTAATTATTATTACATCTAAGTTAAAACTGCGCACTGTTAGTAGAATGTTTTTTTTTATACCTTTTCCCTGTAATTTGATGTATTATCTGTTGGGAAATAAATAAATAAATAAATAAATGTAAATAAAACATGAGTCAAATGCTGCGCTGAACAAATTGTTTAAAACAGTGATTATAGGCAACCCATTAACTCTAACGTATATTAGGTTGCCTATAATCGTTGTATTTGTGTGTGTTTTTTTAACTTCACTGTAAATCAGTGTTTTTAAGCGTGGCGCATGAAGTCAAATTTCGAGTTTACAAAAGCCTAATTTGGATTGGATCCAAATTCTTAGGCTTTTCTAAACACGAAATTTTACTTCATGCTTAGTCTGGGAGTGGAAAACACTCGTTAAAAGCCTAAAATTAACCGCGTTGAAACAACGAGTTCCCGAAAATTTAAAAAACGCTGTAATTTTCGGGATATGTATATTCAAGACAAATGCCCTGTATATTCTATTTTAAACACATTTTAAACGTGTTTTAAATATGTTGTAACACGTTTTAAACACGTTTCAAACATGTTTTTAATTGTTAATGTTTTAAACGTTGTTTCAATAAAAAAAACAGGTTTTGTAAAAAAACTGTTTGTTTTAATTAAAATAAAAAAAAACGTTTTTTCAACAACCCTGCTTTTCATACAATTTCCAAGACTTCCTTTAATTTTTAAAATTCCTGATTTGCTTAGATTTTTGTTAATTTTGAAAATGTTAATACATTTAGTCAATTTTCCCGTTTTTATGAATTTTCTCAAGATTTTTTAATCAAAATTTAGACGCATATCATGGATTTTTCAAGATTTTCGTAAATCTTTATAATTGAGAATTTCCAAGAACAAAATTTATTATGAATTTTCAATAATTTTTAAAGTTTATCATGAATATTTCAGCATCGATTAATTAATTTTTAGACGTTTTATTAATCGTTAACGATTAATAAACGTTTTGAATAAATGCTTCATATTTTTTGTCAACTAAATTTCTTTGCAATTTGCAACCCGAAAATTAACGAAATTTTTGAAAATTCATGAGCAGCGGCAATTTTATTTAAAAATTAACGAATTATCTAGGAAATACATGAAAAGCGTCAACGTATAAAGAAGTAACGAAATGAGTAAAGAATTCAAAAATCAACAATAGTCTTGAAAAATGCTTAATTTTTGTCGTCAAAATTTTGCAAATTGTTTTAAATCTTGAAAATTGAAAACCGTATTAAAAAATTCATGTGTCGTCAAAATTTTGAAAATTAATTAAAATCTTGTAAATTCACGAAATTTGACAAGATTTTAAAAATTTTACAAACACTTGAAAAACCTCAAGATTTTATGAATTAATTATAATATTGTAAATGGCTAGTGATTATTTTTAAATGAATTTTTTCCACTCCCAGACTAAGCATGAAGTAAAATTTCGAGTTGAGAAAAGCCCGAAGAAATTGGAATTGGACGCGCAGCGTCCAAATCCAAATTCTGGCTTTTCTCAACTCGAAATTTTACTTTATGCGCCATGCGTATAAAATCACTGATTTATTTTAAAGTTTAAAATATTCTTCTCATTTTATAAAAAATAATATAATATGCGCATCAATTAAAATTGAAATTATTGAAATTTACTAACAATTTCTTAAGGATTGGTGATATCTCAACCCTTTTCAGTTTTTTACAATTTTGACGTTTTCAATAATTTTGACATTTAATAATCATTTTTGACATTTATCGACTCAGACATAAGGTTATCAAGACAGCAGATATAAGTCGCCAGCCGACATTATAACAATAAATGACACTTCAAATTCAAATTCAAATTCCTTTATTGACGGCAAAAAACCATTTAAAAACAAAATAACATACATATTACAATTGCAAATAATATTACATATAAAGTAATAATAAATTAATATACAAAAAATAAACTAACATAACTAAATAAAAGTAACATAAAAAACACCAAGCAAGCTATCATCAAACATTTCCGAGAGTCACATAATTCCGAAATTTGTCTGCTTTAATTTTGACATAAATTCAGAATAAGATTCAGTAAACAAATCGAAATTCTGATCCAAAGATAGTGCGTTGGAAATGCGCATGCACCTGGAGAGTGGATTATTGTAGGCGTAGTTTGTCCTATGGAAGGGAATGCGAAACAGTGGTCTATGACGCGTAGTACGATCTGATACGGTTACATAAAAATTGATTTGTACCAATAAATACGGACATTGTATTTGGTTACTCAGCAGTTTGTAAAACATAGACAAGTCTGAGAGAATCCTGCGTCTCTTGAGTGTATCAATGCAAAATGCCGACATAACGGTGTTCACGTTTAAATGAGTCTTGAAAGCAAGCTTCTTCAGAAACTTATTCTGAATTCTCTCAAGAGCATGACTGTGAGTAATAGTGTTAGGAGACCAGACACATGATACGTATTCCATATTAGAGCGTACGTAAGCAAAATAAACTAATTTGAATGATTGAGCCGATAAATCCTTTGCTATCCTATGTACATATCCCAACATTTTTGATGCTTTGTTGCATATTAAATTTATATGGCTATCAAAAGTTAATTTTGTATCCAATAACACTCCCAGATCTCTTATTTCACACAATTTTTCAAGGGGAACATTGTTGATGCTGTACTTAATTACATTAGACTTTCTGGAAAATGAAATCGCCTTACATTTTTGAACATTGAAGAATAAACTTGACATAAGTCGGCGTCAACAGTGACAGTTGACACTAGTCGGCGCTAGCCGACATTTGAACATCAACGACACTTGATACAAAAAAATATTAGGTTCAAAATTATTGAATATAATTCGAGCTCCACACAATCTTTGAATTAAAAGTTGCAAATTTAAACATTTCGTTTTTCGGCAATTATCGAACTTTTCAAAATTCTGTCAAATTTCAACATTACTACATTGACATTTCATCACTTTTCCATGGTTCGACTGAGAGAGCATACAATTCTAGATGAAGACAATAAACTTTATTATTATTGTTATTATTATTATTATACTTTGCCCTCAAAATATATTCAAAATATATTGCCTGAGATCAAACCTAAGCGGTATAATTTGAACTTCATAAAGTAACATTTCTTTTCTAAACTCGAAAGATTATTTGATGCGTAATCAAGGAGTGGAAACACTTATTAAATGCTTCAAATTTAACACTTATTAAATTAACGAATACTTGAAATTTTACATCGTATACATCGAGATATGTATACTTAAAATAAATACTTTTTTTTATGAGTACAAATGAAATTACCTATTCTTGGTTGCAGAATACTTTTCTGTACTGATTTATTGTTTAAGCCTTTACTATGTATAAAACTTTGCCAAATTGTCGAATTTGTTAAATTTAATTACACTTTGTTAGTATAAAGTGTAATTTAATAAAAGTATTAAATAATATTTCTATATTACTTACAGCCACATTTATATTTCAAAAAAATTACACTTTTATCTTGTAATAGATATTTTCTCTTGTTTCAATTAAATTCCTCTGAATGTCTATTTCCAAAGTAATTGCAATGTGTGTACATGCATATTCAATTAACGAGTGCTAACGAAGAAATACGTTATTAGACAATGGGACAAGATAAACGTTGGCACTTGCTAATTCCGCGTGGGTTTCAACAAGTTGATGTAATAATTCCAAAGGTCTCGGTGTTATTCCTGCAAGAAAAGTTTACAGCCTTATAGAACAAGGTGTTAACAATAGAAACTAATATTAATTATGCCATTAATTAATGGTCGAATGTCCAAGAAATTATATTTATAATGAGCACTAGTATAAATTTTCATTTAATACGTTGGTTCATTATGTTTTGCTAATTTTGTGTCTTGTATAGTAGTCGTGTCTTTGAAGGTATCTAGGTAATTTCCAAGACACGCCTACTTTAAAGATATGCATTAGTTAGATTAGGATATTCATAAGTATTGAAGACACGCCCGGTATACAACTTTAGATAAGACACAACATTCATTTTGCAAAAACGTATATTTCCAATACCTTCCTTTATTATAAATTATTGTTCGGGCGGTAAAAATTTTTCTTAAGGTTCTATTGGTAGATCCTTTACTAGAGTAGGCGTCTCTTTAATAGAATAGTGGGTGTGTTTTAGATAATACTGTAGTAAGTGCATCTATGATATCGTTTGAGTCATAAAATTATGTTCTTAACCCTGGAGGACTCGCGCAATGAGCATTTTTCTCACACTTTTTCTGATATTGCAATATCTTAGATGTACACAACAGCTTACGTTTTTTTTTTTGTATTGGAATTCGTATTATTTTGTAATAAGGTACGTTAAACTATTTGTTGCATTTAAACATTATTTTATTCATTTGCTAAGCTTAAAACGTTAAATAATTTAGGTTGGGAGAAATGTTTACGTGCGAGTTCTCGCGCGAAACATTTAGACGCGAGTCTTCTGGGGTTAATAGGCTATGAAAATTAGACATATTGAAATAAAATGAACTTGTTTGTTATATTTATGCCCGGTATTATAAAACGTTTTATTCCCTAAATAAAATTTAATAAATAAATTAATTAATTTATTCCAAAGATTTCGGTATTATAAATACAAAATAACTTTAGTTGGCTAATAAATCTCCTCAGTAAATTATTTGTTTGTTTTTCTACCAAGTAAATTTTATTCTCTAAATAATTTGACAGTTAAAACTCTATTATATTATTATAATTACTTAAGATTCTACTACTTGTATTTATTAATTTCATTACAGTTATCATGTCTACCATATCATCCATGTCAGATTTAAGTTCGTTCATAGTATCTTCCCTGACTGTGATTAATTCGAACCACAAGACATTCTAAGGAGTCGAAGACCTAGAGTTTTTCAAGTCAGACATAACCAGGAATTTTTATACTTATGCATACGCCTGTTTTTAAATAAGTTCCACTAAAGTTTTAAACGAGTGTTTTTTACTCTCAGACTAAGCATGAAGTAAAATTTCGAGTTTAGAAAAGCCTGAAAATTTGGTTTGGTCGCGTAGCGCGAAGCGACCAAACCAAATTTTGAGGCTTTTCTAAACTCGAAATCTTACTTCATGCGCCACGTGTATTAAACACTAAAAACACTGAAATATTGTGAAGAAGTAAACTTCACTTGAAATCAGTATCTTGTACGCGTGGCGCATGAAGTAAAATTTCGAGTTTAGAAAAGCCTGAAAATTTGGTTTGGCCGCTCCGCGCTTCGCGCTACGCGACCAAACCAAATTTTCAGGCTTTTCGGAACTCGAAATTTTACTTTATGCTTAGCCTGGGAGTGAAAAACACTCGTTTAGGTCTTTTATAATTTCTAATAAGCTTTATTTTTCTTGTTCTGTGTAATTCTGTCCTATTCCACGGTTATTCTCTATAATTATAAGGAATTATACTATATTTCCAATTTGATTCACAATTTAATTTGAAATATTGACAATTCAGTTTAAAAAATTGGTGGTTCCAGCTATGGCCACAATGAAAATGTTTAATTTCGGTCTGTAATCTACTAATTAAATTATTTATTTCTAGAATTGCAATTTAGTTGGTAGGTTTGCTTTATTATACGCAGTTTTATTTGCTCATTAGTTTACTAGGTAAATAAATTTACTCCACAAATAGTTATCTAATGATTTATTAATCGTTTATAATACCAGGCATTAGAGAAATATATGTCTACTCCATAACAAACTTTAATGGATCATTTTTTAGTATAGTGGACGTGACTTAAGTATTACAATATGCATCCTTAGTTACTGTAGTAGGCATGATTTAGTTGCTATAGTAGGCGTGGTATTATAGTTAGAGATAATTTAAGACACGCTCACTACATGATACAGAAAACAAACTTTAACAAAAGTTTGCAGTTTTATAAAAAAATAATGTTCAAATCCAATTTATTTATTATTATTTGTTTATTTATTAATACTGTAAATTGTTGAAGACAGAATAATATTTGTATTACATCTTGTTTTAATTAAATATGACGTGTTTTTGAACTTCACGGTAAATCCGCTTCGTTACGCGACCAATCCAAATTTTCAGGTTTTTATCAACTCGGAACATTTACTTTACGCTTAATCAAGAAGTGTAAATCCTCGCTAGCCTAATATTTTCATTTTATTTGTCAAATCAACGGAAATCATTTACAAAAACAAAAAAAGTTTATTTTGAAGTTGTCCTTGTACAATTTATGAGTGAAAAAGGTTGAGTTGATGTCTGTTTTATTAAAATAATTAAAATTTATGAGCAAATAAATTAAGTGACTTGAGGTGTTTCATTGGCAAATATTTTGTTTTGTCTCATAGTTAATATTGCACAAATCCAACTTACAACTTGTGTTTTTATTTCAGTTATATACAAATTTTCAATGTATTTTTAACTTAAAATATAAATAATTAAGTTATTCTAGGTTTTCTAAATTATTGATTTAAAGTTGAAAATTTGAAATAAAAAATGGTGAATTAAAGACCTTCTTGTTTTAAATGTAAATTTAGTAATTTACCATACAAATAAATACATTCTTGAAAATTGCATTTATTCTTCTGAAAATTAATAATTAATTCAATGATTATAGAGTTCTTGCACAAAGATTAGTCTCACATTTTTATTCGACTTTCAATTAGTTTAGGTAGTTAATAGAATTAAATTAAGTATTGTTACTTTTATGTATGGGTGTTATGGGTGGGATTGTTTCCAGTTGTTTTCAATTGTTTGTATTTTGTATTAATTTTGTAATTTGTAAAGAGGTTTTTTTTCTAAATAAATAAATAAAACTTTGACCAGATGCAATAAGATATTAATCTGGTCACAGAATTTTTAAAAATCTCAAATTAAAATAGATAGATTGTATACTCTTCATATATTTGGTTTCAAAAAACTTAAAGAATCAAGGGATTCTTTAGCACACATCGAATTTACACAACCTATGTAAATAACGAAATAAATTGCAAAGCTAAAGTTGAATGTTTGAAAAAATTGTAAAAAAAAAACAATTTGTCCAATAAAGATGTTACCATAAACTCTTGAAATTTAAACTAGTTCACAGAAAACATAGACATTTCAACATGTTTTTGTGAAATATTGAATGAAAGCAGACATTTTAGTATACAGAAAGATTTTCTTTAAAGTATACACTTTTTTTAAAGAGTTCAATTTAAAGCTATAAACGAGTGTTTTCCACTCCCATGTTAAGCATGAAGTAAAATTTCGAGTTTAGAAAAGACTGAACGTGTGGATTTGGACCAAATCCAAACGTTCAGGCTTTTCTAAACTCGAAATATTACTTTATGCTTAACCTCGCAGTGGAAAATACTCGTTTCAAGCTTCAAATTTAACTTAAAAAAAAAAACAACGAGTATCTGAAGATACAGCATATAATTGGATTATGTATACTTAAAAGAAAAACAACCTGTATAAAAAAAAGAACAATTTATTAATTATACTGTGCGATAATTTAAAATATAAATGTTAGTAGACTTGAAATTTTAAATTATATTGGCACTACTGACTATTAACACATAGTTTACCATAACCTCAAATTTATTCCATCATTCAATTAGCATTCTGGGCATCCGCACAAAAAATGTCGCTTACTCTAATTTATAATTTGAATTATCGTGCGGTTTTACAAAATTATAAAAAAGTTAATGGAATATAAAACTAATTGGATTTATAAAGATATGAATAAACTTCAATTAGCTCCAATGAATATATGAATTGTTTGTCTGAATTTAACAAAAAATTGAAACCAAAATTGTAAAAAAAACAACATAATATTTACTCAGCATTGATTGAACTTAAATCTTTTTCAAAGAAACAATGCATTCACTCTGTATTGCATGCGGAATAAACATAAAACGAAGAGAAACAAGTAAAAGTTATTGTTTTATTTAACCACTGTGTTCCGTAAAAACCTTGTAAGTTTGTAAGTGTAACCTTCTAGAAAGGTTAAGAACCATTGCTTTAGTAGATGGATCCAAGATAATATGACTGAAACGCTCATTTCCGAGGAATATAAAACATTCCTCTTTTTTTCTCACTGCTAACTCATATAATAATATATTACGCCACGAGAGTGGTATGCAGCATATTACATATGAGCGGATCTGTTGCGCACGAGTCGCGCAGCGGCGAGTGCAATATTCCGCGAGTATGTAATTGCCATACCACTCGAGAAACGTACGATACTTTACCTACGCCCAAACAAAATAAACGATGCGCATGAAAGAACAACTTATTTATTCAATAATTTTTGATAGTAACATGACATAGATGAAAACTAAATTACTGCTTGATCAATATACATCAAAGAAATGTCATTTGGTTGTGCGGTAATCAATCATCTGTCAGCATGTAATATACTTGTCAAAGCTATTACGTGCATGTGTAGGTAATGTCAATCATATGCGTCAAGATGACAGTGTGGTATGATGCGGTTACTAGATAGGGCGTAGGTAAAAACATTTTTTTGTATCACCCATTAATATACCTACTATACTATAGTAACAAAGAAATGCCTAGTATAGAGCATTTCTTTGTTCCTATAGTTGACATGTTTAATGTACTTATACTGGGCATGTCTTAGGTGTTATAGAAGTTGCATCTGAGATCTATTGTAGGCTTAAGTACTTTAGTAAACATCTCTGACTTATTGTAATAGGTGTATCACAGATGCTATATTAGGCGTATCTTAAGTACTATAGAATGTATTTATGATAAGGTATGAACCCAAACATGAATAGTTCCGCCTTCTTAAGCGTATTTGAAGTACTATAGTTTGCGTATTTTGAGTACTAAGTAGACAAATCTTGAGGATTGCTATAGTGGATGTGAGCCACACAATCATGTTTCATAGTAGGCCATGAATGAAAAGGGTAGATGTACCAGCCATGACTGAAACGTCAAATTTTTACGAATTTGATACATTTTGAATTATCTAATGTTTCGTGATATGTTTCTATGATAACATGTGAGCCACAATATTTTGTTTCATAATAAGTCATGAATGATACAAGTTAAATATGCCTTCTGTAGTAGGAATTTATTTGTTTCTATAATAGACGTGTTTTAGGTACCGTGCGATCATTTAAAATGTGATTTTGAGTAGGCATTGAATTTTAAATTAGATTGACACTACTGAATATAAAACATAGTTTACCATAACCTCAAATTTATTCCATCATTCAATTGGCATTCTGAGCAACTGCACAAAAAAATGCCGCCTACTCTAAATCATAATTTAAACGATCGCACACTACTATAGTAGCATGTCTTACGTACTTTGTTATTATAGTTAACGTTTCTTGAGTGGTTCTTATTTCCGTATTTACCAAAAGTATTACCTCTTATTTCCCTGTTTACCAAAAATATTACTTTGCTTTTCCGATACGTTTATTTCCATACCAAAAGGTGTGGAGTTAATTCCTCCTGAATCGTTTGATCTCAGTCGGCGTGTGTTTTCTCATAAAAAATCGCAATTCCTTGGATCTGTGGAAATTTTCCCCGCCGGGAAAAACGAAAATAAATCATTTTCAGAGCTGAACCTCACCTTCGATCGATTTCCAAGCGTAATGTTGCGTTTCTTTTATTACACGCACCATTTACTCCCCACGTTAATATCCAAACGAATATCAGAAAATTATTGTACTTAGCCGATCAAATATAAACTTAGTCAACCTTTATTATAGTTATTATGTGCATGGATTGGATTGGATATAATTCCAATATTGATGAATAAAAATAAAAACTGTTTTTTTTTTTTAGTGATAGTACACTTTAACATTTTTTCACATAAATATATGTCAAAAGAAGCAAAACTATCATCTACTAAAACTAATGGCTAAAAAGCTTAGTCAAAATGATATTACGATCACAAATAATCACTCTACAGGGTGTTCCATTAGTGCGTTTTTGAATGATATCTTGGCTCACGTTAAACATAGAAAACATGTTTCTACATTAAAGTTACTCTTGGTTTTAGAGCTGCATAACCTAAAAATATCTTTATGTATACATAGTGCTATAAAGATAGTAACAAATTCAACTGGATCATTTTAAATGGACCACCCTGTATATTACTTGTTTTTTTAATTCTTCATAAAAATTACGTATCATTTAATTTAAAACATTTGGTTTAAGTCGTACCGTTTCGGAATTATTTGACATTTATGGACAAAAATTATGTTTGCAGTGGTTTCGTAAAGCTAAAATATTTTTAAAACTAAATGAGACAGAAAATCGCAGACTTCTCTATTCTCTTAAAAATAGAAGACGCTATCGGCTGCACTATATCTTTTTGCGCTTATGTTATTTAGCTACGAAATAAAATAGTTGAATTTATAAATTTGGAACCATATCACTTTTTTGACATCAATCGACTTAAAAGGAAATTATCTTTCGAGTGTGTTACTAATTTTTGTATCTGTTGATGTAATATAATTATCTTTGAAACTTTAAAGTTACAGATATAAATTACAATCCTAATCGGAAGAAAATTGAAATTTGAGTCGATTGGTGTTAAAAATTAAATGGTTCCATTTAAAAAAAAATCAAGTTACCTTTGATTGAAAATTTATAAATTCGAAAAAATGTATTTCCTAACTAAATAACTTAATCGCAACAACTTTATAGTGCAGCCGATAGCCCTCTATTCTTAAAAAGATGGCGAAAACCGCAACTCTATCTGATTTATTTTCGGAAATATTTTGGTTTAAGAAAGCACCTCAAACTTGATTTTTATCTAGACATGTCAAATAAGGCCAAAACGGTACGACTTAGACCGAATGTTTTTAATAAATTGACACGCACTTTTTATTCGGAGTTTAAAAACCTAATAATATACAGGGTGGCCCATTTAAAATAATTAAGTTGCATCCGCTACTGTTTTAATGGCGCACTCTGTATACATGACAATATTTTTAGGTTATGCAGTTCTTAAAGTCTAAACTTGAAATGCTACCTCATGCCCAACCAAAGAGTTCAATTACTCGTTGGAAGCTTCAAATTGAAGAGTTTTATAAAAACAGGGAGTTTATTCAACAAAAACTGTAATCAATAGGATATGTTACTAAAATGAAAAATTTCCTGTATATCTTCGAACCACTTTCTGACATATAGGACAAATTAAACTTAGTTTCTAGCCTCTGAGTATTAGTTGGATACTGCAACTTAAATCCATTACTAATAGTCTTTGATATTAAATAACAAAATTATTATACAACAATATTAAAAGCATTATTATTTCCCATTCAAAGGCGACGAAAATTAATTGAATTAGTAGCCGTCGTTTTGATGTTTTGCGAGATCAATAAAATCTATTTTTGGAAAGTGTCAACCATATCAATGAAATTATCAATTCTCTGCATAGTCGGAGTTTTTAATTAAAGTTAGTTCATTAAAATTTCATTTCCAGGATATTCAAAGTGTTTATTTTAAAATATTAATTAAAATATTTTACCAATTACTAAAAATTCATACATTTTTCAGGAGCAATGCTTATAAGGAACATTAAATAAATATTAACTTCTTGAAATGTTTCAAGTAAACTCTTAACTGTTATGAAAGCCTTCCCAAAACCAAAAAATTGCGTTTTCTAAACGTATTTCTCTACGCCCATTCGAGCTTATTTATAGCACAAAATGTGCATCAACTTTCATCACCATATACACTAATCCAAACAAAATTCGTTACAAAACTTTCCTATCATAAACATTTTCATCCATCGATACTATCAAATTATTACAATACACGTCATCCAAAACTGGATATTCGATCAGATAAAATTTTGTAATTTCCACACCGGACTGCGTAATCTCTAAATGCAATCAAATTCACGACTGAATGAAGACTTCGTTGTCAACTTCGAATATTATGTTTTGAGAATGAATGGAAAATGTTTGCGAATGTCGAATTGATGCACTAATTAATACCACACTCTCTGAATGTGTACTTTACCGATCTCTGCAGGCCGGACGGAAATAGATGCAACTTTCACATTGAAACAACCCGCAAGGTCTAAAAATTGCCGAATGGTTAAAATAGCTGTGAGTTGTCTGTTAGGATTTCTACAAACATACTTTAAGTTTGATTTATGTAAATATTCGTTTATATCGAAAGGTGTTATTTATTTGAACAGGAAAGGATTGTTGATGTGATTTTTGTTGTTGTTTTGTGTAAACAAAGGACGCCTGAAAATTTAGAGCGTCTACATCAAGATATGTATAATTAAAAGAAAAAATCCGTGAATGTGTGTAAATATTAACATTTTAAAATTACAAAACAAAGGAAACTAAGGTTTAACATTCAAATGAGGGCGTGCAATTTATTTGCGTGTTTTCTATAGCATAATGAACGTGTCTCTAAAATTTAAAAACGTATTTAAATTAATATCGACTTTTTGCAAAAATTTAGTCTCATTGAGACAAGTCTCCAAATATTAATTGAAACAACTACTTCTCGAGCTAATACCCCGACAGATATTGAATTATACAATGAATATTTGAGTTACACGACAGATTTACTGTTCTATGCATAATTTATATGCAAAATGCAACATCAGGTCAAATTATTCTCTCACCACACTAAATGAACCAACAGGAAATTGAAATAAATTGAAAAAATTAGAGGGAATGAATATTAATTGTCTTAAGCCATCTATAGACGCGTTTCGAGATTTATCCCTCATTAAGGGGAATATAACAGTGGTCTGAAATTTAATGTTAGGTTTATTTAAAAACTAAAGGTCCTAGAAAGTTGAAATTTTGACAGCGTATATTAAGCCCAATTATCTAGTAAAATATCGAAGTACTTTCTTTTTTAACAATTTGCTTTTAGAGGTATGAAAAAAATAATGTTATATTTTTCAAAATTAAAAAAAATATTCCCATATCTTACTAGTTTATACTATAAGGAATATAATGTGAACATTTCATAAAGATGCGATAACTCATGTCCGAGTCAGGTTAAAATAAAAATCTTGAAAAATAAGACCGTAAAATACCGCCGCCTTGCGGATCTTCTCTTAGTTGAACGCGTTGTACACTCATCTGCACAATTATTGGAGGGGCGAGCAGCATGCGGCCAGCATTTATCCCTGGTGAACGCTGCGCGGCTTCTCGTTTGTTTTTCTTTTCTTTTCTCAATCATAGTTAACAAAAACGGCTCGCGTCGTTAGCATTTGTTCTCGTAAAATTAATATTTCCAAATTATAATCGATTTTTTATTGTACTAGTGTTTTATTTTTATGCTTCTGACTACTAATGGAATAAGTATTTTTTTATACTGCATGTTCACTAACATAGAAAACACGAAATGTTGCACTAATTTAAATAAAGATGTGTAATATACCTTTAATATTGGCTTCCCTAATTATTTGACAGTGTCGGTATTATTAAATTATTTTTAAAGTTTTTTAAGCTGATTAATAAGCCAGAAGCAATCGAATAACAATCAGTCTTGTTCAAATCATTATTTCATCTTAAATCTTTCGTTGTTAAAGCAGTTGTTAAATGCTATTAAACCTCTCGCAATAAAACTATTAAAGTAAATTGTAAAGTTTCTAGCAACCAGACCTATTTGAACCAACTGCGACTTCATGAACGAATCAATGATATCAAAACTATAAGAATAGTAAGAATAACGTCACTAATATGACGTTGTTGTTACAAATCAACTATTTTTTACTGAGCACATGTAATATATGTTTGACGAATGTTTAAAAAATGGAGGGTTTAACTGCGTGCATATTCATTGTTAATTATTTTAGAAAAAATAGAACTAGAATAATAATAAGGTAGTTATTATAACGTATTTCAAATAACAAGCTTCTTGCTCAACATTGCACCGAGCCCAATATATTTTTTAAGGCCCGGCTTGGCCCGACCCGGTCATAAAATAAGAGAGATTGAGTTTTGCCTGACCCGGCCCGGTCAACATTTCAGGTCTAAATAAATAAAAAATATGCTTATCTGATTATGGACGTAGTTTTTAGAAAATGTAAAAAATATATATAAAATTAAGATAATTTAAATATTGAATATGATACGGGAAAATCGCCTAAGAAAAATTCAGGCCCGTGCAGTGCTCCAATTGACATATCTTCCCTAAATATTTTAGATGACAAATCTCAAATATATTTTTTGTTGAGTATAAAATGTCTGCCTGAAGTCATTTTATTATTTATTTGCTGCATTCATAAAAACTAGAATATTTGATAAAATAAAAATTGAAATTCTCCCGAAAATTTGGGGTATTTAATACACATTATTTTCATGGCCATAGCAGTTAGGAGAGATAATATTCCTATATAAAAAATATCATTGAAAATCCGATGTTCCGCGTTTTTCATACAGGGTGTCTACGGTAAACAGTTCGTTAAAAGTTTATAGGGTTGCCGTTGCACTAAAAAGTTGAAAAAAATCCTTGTCATACGGTTAAATCAGTTCTCCTCATGTGAAATATTTTCAACTTTATATCACTTCCGGTTCCACCGGAAGTAGCACCAAATTTGTTATTTCAAATAGAACATCCTATATATTAGTCATTTTTTTGATTCCTCGATTAAATTGCAACATATTTTATTCAAATATATGTACACTTATCTCTTATAGTTCTGAAGCAAAAAAAATATTTCTAAAATTTTGACCTCTAAAAGGCATCTTAAAATCTGTCTGTAACTTATCTTAAGAATAAGATAAAAATATGATTTAAATCTCTACTTGTACTTAGGGGATGCCTCTGTAGGTATATTAATTCGCAACTGAATTTTAGTAGGCAAGTAGTAATGTTTTTGTTTTGTCGCGTATGTAATGCAAAATGTCAACTAATAACAGTATATTACGTAACCAGAGTAGTATCCAGTATATTACATATGAGCGGACATGTTGCGCACGAGCCGCGCAGCGGCGAGTGCGTATTCCGCGAGTATGTAATTGCCATACCACTCGAGAAACGTGTTTTCCACTCCCAACTAAGCATGAAGTAAAATTTCGAGTTTAGAAAAGCCCCGTGAAAATTTGTCGAGGGTCGCGCAGCGACCCGAGACAAATTTTCTGGGCTTTTCTAAACTCGAAATTTTACTTCATGCGCCACGCGTGTAAGACACTAAAATATTGTGAAATGTATTTATATTCGAACTTCAGTTGAAATCTGTGTTTTATACGCGTGGCGCATGAAGTAAAATTTCGAGTTTAGAAAAGCCCAGAAAATTTGTGTCGGGTCGCTGCGCGACCCTCGACAAATTTTCAAGGGGCTTTTCTAAACTCGAAATTTTACTTCATGCTTAGTCTGGGAGTGGAAAACACTCGTTTAGAGCTTCAAATTGAACCATTAAAAAAAACAACGAATAACTAAAGATTTAAAGAAAACAAGCTGAATTTGGTATACGTATATTTTAAAGAAAAAATTTGGTATACGAATACATCAAAGAAATGTCATTACCCTGCATAAATGCGACGAAAAACGAATTTTCGAAATAATTCGAAAACTACTCGCTTTAGAAGTATAGTTGTATAATACTTTTTTGTAGGAAATTTTCCCCCCAATCGTACTACGTGATAAAAATTGGATCATTCTATTAAAAAAAAATGAATTACTTGATATTGAAGAGAGCACTTAGATATTGACATTTTTTTTTTAAATCTTTTGCCTTTTATACCGTTCGGTGTAAAACATATGTTTATCTTATTCTTAAGAGAAGTTACAGACAGATTTCGAGATGCCTTTTAAAGGTCAACATTTTAGAATTATTATTTTTTTCTTGAAAACTATAAGAGATAAGTGTACATATGTTTGAATAAAATATGTTGCAATTTAAACGAGAAACCCAAAAAATTGCTAATAAGTAGGGTGTTCTATTTAAAATAACAAATTTGGTGCTACTTTCGGTGGAACCGGAAGTGCTATAAAGTTGAAATATTACACATGAGGAGAACTGATTCAGCCATATGCCAAGGATTGTTTTCCAATTTTTAGTGCAACGGCAACACCATAAACTTTTAACGAATGGTTTAGCGTAGACACCCTGTATATATCCGGCATATAAATATTTACAAGGAGCTTATGAACATGTATTATTTTATTATTATATTTTTAAGAAATAATCTCTAATTTAATAAAATAAAACACATAGTTTGTTCGGCTGTCGAAACTTTAGTCTTAAAATAAAAAATAATGTGTTATAATGACAAGAATAAGAATCATCGGTTTTGTAAATACCGAAAAATAATACAGGATCCGATAACGCTTTCTAACGAATTAAAAACAATACATAGCTTGTATGTATTATCAGCGTGTTTAAATAATACGAATCGACACTTTCCTTAAATCCGACTTTTTTATACGCTTTTTTTTCGTCTATTCCACGCGACGCGAGACCCCATCCGATCATGCCAAGGAGCAATGCACAAATGCACAGCGAGCTGCCGCTTTTCTCTCTGACTGTATTCGCCCCACTTGTCCTGTAAATTTGGCATCGGATGAGCTACTCTAAACTATGTGGGTCTTTCCAACACGATCGGTGTGTTACACTGCAATAATCCCCTTAAAACCAGCATGTCACTCTCTCTTAGGTATCAAATTTTTCGCACCTACTAATGACTTAATCCCTTCACCTATAAATAACATTATTTTCACTCGTCCCAGTTTTGTGTACCTGTATCAACGACACACTTCAACATTCCTGTAAGTTTTCTGTTTTTTTTTTTGTATTGAAAGTCTAAAGCATAGCTATACTGATAAGGGATAAATCTCGAAACGCGTCTATAGATAGCTTAAGACAATTAATATTCATTCCCTCTAATTTTTTTTAATTTATTTCAATTAACCTGTTGGTTCATTTAATTTGGTGAAAGAATAATTTAACCTGATGCATTTTGTATATAAATTATGCATATAACAGTAAATCTGTCGTGTAACTCAAATATTCATTGTATAATTCAATATCTGTCGGGGTATTAGCTCGAGAAGTAGTTGTTTTAATAAATATTTAGACACTTGTCTCAATGAGACTACATTTTTGCAGAAAGTCGATGTTAATTTTAATTCGTTTTTATATTTTGTTAATAATTTTTTTTTATGTTAACGTGTCTTTACATTACAGGCTCTAATACCTGGGTATGTTAGTTATCTATTAAACGTTACTTATTGGAAAACTCCCCCCTTAGAACAAGAAGAAGCATTTATGATTATTGTATACTTTCACGTTGATTGTCTACAAAAATAAAAATACTCGTACAGACCATCTGAATATCTGGCAATGAAATTCGGTTTAGAGGTTCCGAACTAGGTTTTTCTTATTTTTAAAGTTGTAGCGAATTTAGCACAAGTGCACCAGGAAAACTTAAATTCCTTCCCGAACAGAATCGATAACTCGAGACCAACTTCAATTTATTCGTCTCCTGCATACAAATTTATAAATATATTTCGCTGGAAGTAAACTGATAAATGTCACTTCGCCGCTTTCGGTGCACTTTTCCGATTTTCTGGAAGTTGTTAGGATTTATGGAAATGGTGGAAAAGTCGAACAATTTTACAGGTTGTATTGCTATAAGAAATTTTGCTATCTATATACAGCAGTGGAAATGTCAGTGCAGAGAAATCTCAACTTTGAAAAGGGTGAAGTTGTTTCATATACAGTGATTTTTTCTTATAATTATATATGTACAGATCCCGATGTGTATACTGTAAATTTTTAGGCATTCGTTGTTTTTTTTTTTTAATATGGAATTTGTAGTTTCTAACGAGTGTTTCCACTGATTAAGCATGAAGTAAAATTTCGAGTTTAGAAATGCCTGAATAATTGGTTTGATCGCGTAATGAAGCGGAGCGATCAAACCAAATATTCAGGCTTTTCTAAACTCGACATTTTACCTCATGTGCCAGACCTTTACAACACTGAAATGTTGTGAACTTAAAAATATACGGCTTTGAAATACTGCTCTTGTAGTATATCCTGACCTTCACTTAAAATTAGTGTTTTATACGCGTGGCGCATGAAGCAAAATAGCCAGTTTAGAAAAGCCTGAAAATTTGGTTTGATTGCTCCGCTTCGCTACGCGATAAAAACAAATTTTCACGCATTTCTAAACTCAAAATTTTACTTCATGCTTAACCAAGGAGTGGAAAGACTCGTCAAAAGTTTCAAAAAGGACGCTTTTAAATAACAATGAATTCCTAAAATTTTACAGCGTGTGCATCGAGATATGGATACTTAATAGAGAAATTCCCTGTATTATAATTTGACTGTCCTTTCAACTATTTCTTTGATTACACTGATAATGCACTAACTGTCGGGGTAATTAATGGCTTTGTGAACAGTAGCATATTGGTTGGGGAATTAAACTTTAATTTTTATTCATCCACTGTTCTACAAAACAAACCTTTGTTTCGTTTAAACACCCATCGCACAAATTATGCCTCTAATAATCATGTTTGTCGCATAATGAAATATTGTAATATACTAAATACATTTCCAAACTTTTTAATATTTTGTAATTCTTACAATATGTTTAAGCGCCACCTTTCGCTCATTGATCTTGTAGTTGTTTTTTAATTGTATTTATTAGCTAATTGTAACTTGAATTTTATAACTATCATGTGCATTGTATTATTTGTTATATGTTTAATTTACACACATTTATTATTATATATATATATTTAATGTAAAATGGAGATTTCCGTACAAATAAATAAATAAATAAACTGCTCTTATTTCTTATCTATCACACCTTTAGTAAAGTAATTCAAGTAAACTTTAATTTATATTCGATCTAAATTTTGAGCTCTTTCGTTCTAATAGCTATACCATTTAGCCATTTGGACAGAAAAAACTGGAGATATACATAACTCGAAATCACACATAACCTTTTATTTACTGGTGCCACAATGTGCAGTTTTACAATTTTCTAATGAGTTAAACAATTTAATTTTCATAATATTTCATAGTTTCAAATATTTCTTCATTACAATCCTTTCTTTTGTTTTTCAAATATTTATTTTTATTATTTGAGATTAATCAATTTTACGTTGGCTGGTTCATATTGTAATTAAACTTACATATCTCTCATAAATTTAGATATTTTCCGAGTATTGTAAATGTTCGTATCTCTTTGAAATATGAAAAGCATTGAAAAGATAGTAATAAAATATTGTCAGACGACTGTGAATAATTTTACTGCATATTCCCATGAGGTTGTTTATGATCTGTGACAAAGATTAGGATGATATACCAAAACGTTCGCGTCACTTTCACAATTCATCAATTTCATGGAATGTGACATTAAATACAAACTGTGTAATCTTGGTTTTCATACATTTTAAGCATAATGAAAAATAATGTACAGTTATTATTTCCCATGATACTAAACTAGAAATATTCAATAGGACAAAATATTTACAAGAAAATCTTTACTACACAATTAAAAGTACGTTACGTTCACTGTAATTTGTAAGACTATTGTAACTAATATACGACTGCTATAATAACTAAAACACGTAAATAGTATAGTTTCTAAGGTATGCCGCCTACAAGGTAGTCCAAAATGTTCTTAGCTTTTGTTTTCGCTATAAAATCATAGCTAGCTGTGGTAGAGTAATCTCTTAAATGACAGCAGACACCTGGGAAATCCATTTACCATGCAGCTTTTTACTGGAGAGCAGCGTGCTTTTTGTGTACGACAGTATTCCCTCAATAACAATTGTGCGATTGCTGTGCACCGTAGATTCAGAAATAATTTGAATTTACGCAATATGGCTTTTAAAAAAAGTGGTAGTGTTACTGATTATGAAACCTTTAAAAATCTTAGATCTTCGTGTTGCAATTTAAGTGAAACACTGTATCAATCCTATATTCAGAAAACTGAAGATAACATAAAAGTGAATTCTAAATTATTTTAGTCTTTCGTTAATGAGTGCAAAAACATAAAAGGTTTCCCAAATAAAATGTATCTTAATGATAAACAATGCAATGCTGGCAATTCCTGTGTTGAGTTATTTGCTGACTATTTTTCCACTGTTTATAATGAGGACATAACTGATGTTCCATTATTTAATTATGATCATAAAATATCTACCTCAAGTTTCAGACTAAAAACTTCTGATATATTTAATTCAATATTGGAATTAAATGACTCACCTAAACCTGGACCGGATGGTTTACCCCCTTATTTTTTAAAACGATGTATTTATTCCCTTGCAACCCCGATTGAATTATTATTTAATAAATCTATTAATACTGGATTGTATCCAACTTTTTGGAAATATTCTTACACTAACCCTATTTTCAAGGAGGGATGTAAGGAAGACATACAAAATTATAGGGATGTTTCCATCCAGTCCACAATTCCTAAGATACTAGATAAACTAGTTTCCGATCAACTTATTTGGGGCTGCAAGAATATTATTTGTGATGAACAACATGGGTTTTTAAAAGGCAGGTCTACGACATCTAATTTGCGTTCCCACCAGATGTATCTGTTGAATGCTTTGGAAAGGGGACGTCAGGTTGATTCTGTTTACACTGATATTTCTAAAGCCTTCGATCGTGTTAGTCACTCTGTTCTTTTAAATAAACTTGAAGGCTTAGGATTAAGTGATCTTGTGATAAAATGGTTTGCAAGCTATTTACATGAACGTAAACAGTTAGTCAATATTGATAACTTTATCTCAAGAGCAATCAACGTTACATCTAGTGTGCCCCAGGGCTCACATTGTGGGCCAATCCTGTTCTTAATCTTTATAAATGACATTGGGAGTTATATCAATGATAGTAAATTTCTGATGTTTGCCGATGATGTTAAAATATTTAAAGTAATTGAGAGGAGTTTCGATCATACGCTATTACAATCAGATTTAAATAATTTAGCAAATTGGTGTACATGTAATCATCTTCAGCTTAACCTAAACAAATGTATGTCTATTTCATTTTCTCGCCATAACAATAATATCAAGTTTGAGTATTCAATTAATGATAATAAATTGCCCCTGGTTGAAAAAATGCGCGATTTGGGTATATTATTCGATTCGCGCTTGAATTTTGTTACCCATTTAAATAATATTTCTAGTAAGGCTCTTTCTATGCTCGGTTTCATTAATAGATTTTCAAAACAATTTAGCTTGTATACGTTCAAAACCCTTTGCATTAGTTTAGTGAGGCCACATTCGGAATATTGTTCTGTTATCTGGTCTCCTTACCACAATTGTAATATTGAAATCGTTGAAAAAGTTCAGAATAGGTTTTTGCTACTTGTTTCATTTAAAATAGGGATCGCGCGCATTGACTATAGCCGGTCACACATATTAGATTGTCTGAATTTAGAATCTTTACAATATAGAAGAATATTACTAGACTTGTTCTATGGGTTTAAACTGATTAATGGGCATATCAATTGCAGTTTTTTATTATCGTTGTTGAACTTTATTTTTTTTTTGATAACTCCAGTTCATTGCAGGCCCTTATTCCGTTTAAACTTCTATCGAACATTGTATGGTTCTCATAATTCTGTGACACGTATAATGCGGTATTGTAATGTCCTTATGTTAAATCCTAATTTTTATATTTTTAGGAATCCTTATAGTTTATTTAAACGTCGTTTACGTTTAATTAATCTTGATATTGTTAATTAGTACAGTTGCTTTTGTTATATTTTTCACACTAATTATGTTTTATTAAAATTATATTAAGTTTATCTTAAATTACTGTTGTTAAAATGTATTATGTACAAAGGAGATTTCCGTAAATAAATAAATAAATAAATATCCAGCAATGTCCAAGCACCCAGACGATCTAGTCATGTGTTAGTAAGTTTGAGGAAACTTAGTTTCAGCAGGTTGGAGCATCGATTTATGGAAATAATTTTAATTTACACAATATCCAGCAATGTCAAAGCACCCAGACGATCCAGTCATGCGTTAGCAAGTTTGAATAAACTTGGTTTCAGCAGGATGGAGCATCGATGTATACATCGAATCTCACGCTTCCCGTCGTTTGCGCGCTTTTCCCAGCAAAATTGATCTCACGAAAAGGGACCATTCAGTAGCCCCCCCCCCCCCCTAGAAGTCCGAACCTGACTCCTTGTGATTTCTTTTTATGGGGATATCTCAAGAGTCAGGTCTACCGAAACCAACCCGCCACCCTATTGAACTTAAGCAGAATTTACGGCGAGAGATTGAAGCCATAACTGTTGCCACTTGCCGCCGCGTCATTGCGAGTTTTAGAGTTCGGGTCTAAGAGTGCCAGGAGGCAAACGGTGAATACCTCGACAACATATTCTTTAAAACATGAAATTCCCGAGTTTTTTTGTATATTGTAAAATCAAAATTTGTTGAATTTCATACAAATTTCGTATTATTATCTTAATTTCAAAAGTTAAGAGCATTCTGGACCACATTGTATAACACCTAAGACAAGCGCAATTGAAAGTTAGATGCCATTTATGTGTACTTATAGTTTAATTGAAGGTTAAAGTCTTTACTTTATTGAACTAATTAAAAAAAATAAACTAATAAACACTTTGCTGGTATCACACAATTTACATTTTATTATGACTTGTTTCGTCATTATTAATGTGATAATGTCTGAATAGTGACGAAACAAGTTAAATGATTATAAAAGTTATGATCTTAGTATGTACTGGGTGTCCCATTAGTGGGTTCTCGGTGAATATTTCAGCTCTAGTTATACAGGTTCTTCATTTCAAAAAGACGTAGATAGGGTTTTAAAAAAAACACGTCAATTGTGTTTTCAAGGGGGAACTGGAAAACATTGTTTTTTTAATTTTAACTATCACCTTCAGTCATCACAACTATATAATTTTAAATGACACCACCCATCGTGTGATACCTTATTTTAAAGGGCATACAAATTATTATCCAGCAAACACAAAATAATTGAAATCAGTTCACTTATTTCAGAAAGCGACGGTCTTAAAATGAGGTATAACAAGATGTTTTGTTTAAAGCTTCAAAAGAAGCCACCTTAAATAACTATGGATCTGACGTAGATAGGGTTGAAAAATATTAAAAAAGTAGCTAATTATAAATGGCGATCATTTTTACATGATTTTTACATGATTTAACAACACCTTAGAAAATGTATAAAATCTCCACAGCATAAGTTAAAAAAAAACTATTTGTCGAAGGTTTTATATTTTATCATGACTTAATTAATTAAAAACAAAATCGGGAGGCTTTACGATAAACTGATTGTTTTTATGAAGGGGGTGGGGGGTTAATTATATAAACTAGCATAAATATAATTTCTTTTCTTTAATTTTAGATGCAAATTAATAAAATGCACAAAAATCTTACTCTTCAACGAGTTACTTGTTGAAGCAAGTTACATTTTTTGTCTTAATAGTAATTAAAAATTAACCTTTTTAAAAATTTTAACTATCACCTTCACAACTATATAATTTTAAATGACACCACCGATCGTGTGATACCTTATTTTAAAGGGCATACAAATTATTATCCAGCAAACACAAAATAATTGAAATCAGTTCACTTGTTTCAGAAAGCGACGGTCTTAAAATGAGGTATAACAAGATGTTTTGTTTAAAGCTTCAAAAGAAGCCACCGTAAATAACTATGGATCTGACGTAGATAGGGTTTCAAGAAAAAAACGTCAATTTTGTTTTCAGGGGGGAACTTAAAAACACTGTTTTTTTAAATGTTTTACCCCTTATCCCCAGCCGCCCCAACTTTATAATATTAAATGGCACATAATAGGGTGCCATTTAATATTATAAAGTTGGGGCGGCTGGGAATAAGGGGTAAGACATTTAAAAAACAGTGTTTTTAAGTTCCCCCCTGAAAACAAAATTGACGTTTTTTCTTGAAACCCTATCTACGTCAGATCCATAGTTATTTACGGTGGCTTCTTTCGAAGCTTTAAATAAAACACACCTTTCTTAAATCCTCGAATTCGTGTTGAAGATAAAATAGGTATTTAAATGCATCGGAATGCATCAAAGAATCCTGACGCATATCTCTCTTTACATTATAAAGATGTATTTCTAAACGTTTTGTAGAAAATTTCCAATGTACAAAGACGTAAAGAATGTAAAATGTACATGTATTAAGGCACTTTTAAATTTTATGTAGTGAATGTTATCGACTTTGTTGAGTTTAAGGATTTCTAAATACGACTGGGCATTCTTCAATTTCTGGATTTCCGTTGATAATCTTAATCTTCTGGGTTAGTTGCGTAAAGAAAAGAGATTTCTAAGATTTCAAAATCTGTTGAATATAAAAGATAATTAATCATAAGTATATTTTTTATATTCAAAAGATATCGAGATACGGATTTATTTTGTAGTTATTTGATATTCTGAAGCTAATTAATGTATCAGAATGTAATCGATATACTATCTGGTTTACTTTTATTGTATAAAAAAACGTTCGTAACTTTCTGGATATCTGCCAGGGAAAAAGAATATACCTCTTTACTAATTTGAGTTGAATAAAAAGAAATATCTTCACTAATTAAATAATTAACCCGTGATTTATATAGAAGGATGTTATATCTATGGATTGCTCACTTCCGTTTTACGGGTCAGGCAAGTGGTGGGCGAAAATAATCCCTACCACAATATGGCCGCCGTTTGTTGATATTCCGAGTGAACTCAATATTGTTATATTTTTGGTGTTACTTCACTATGTTGTGCCCCGTGTTTGTCAATTTTGGACTTGATTTACTAAAATATAAAAACGAATTAAAATTAATATCGACTTTCTTTAAAAATTTAGTCTCGTTGGCACTTTTTCAAATATTCATTGAAACAACTACTTCTCGCGCTAATACCCCGACAGATATTAAATTATACAATGAATATTTCAGTTACACGACAGATTTACTGTTCTATGCATAATTTATATGCAAAATGCAACATCAGATCAAATTATTCTCTCATCAAACTAAACGAACCAACAGAAAATTGAAATATATTTGAAAAATTACAGAAAATGAATATTACTTGAAAGAAAGAATTTTAGGCGATCTTACGGAAAAAGTCTTAAGCTATCTGTAGACGCGCTTCGAGATTTATCCTTCATCAGTATAGCTATGCTTTAGACTTTCGATACAAAAAAATTATTGAAATAAACAGAAAACTTACAGGAATGCAGGAATACAGGAAACCAAAATTTCTACGAAAAAAAAAAAAAAATCATAAATGGTCTTAATCAAGTGAGGTGCCCTCGTAACAAACATTTTTGCAAACAGTTTTGATTTTAAAATTGCAAAAAAAGTAGAAACTGTTGTAGAATTAAACAAGTGTTAACGTGCGTGTTTAAACCGAAATTAATCGATATTTTTTTCGTTTCAGTTCACGTTTTTGTTTCGACAAAAATAACGTTTTTTCCGGTTTCCGGTTTATGGTTCAGTTCCGGTTCGAAGCATTGCATATTTATATCTTGCGATCGTTTGAATTATGATTTAGAGTAGGCAGCATTTTTTTGTGCGGTTGCCCAAAATGCTAATAGAATGGTGAAATAAATGTAAGGTTATAGTAAACTAAGTATTAAGTCAGTAGTGCTAATCTAATTGAAATCTCAAAGCCTACTCTAAATTATGTTTTAAGTGATCTCAGGGTACTCCAATATATTAGCATGAATTTTATTATTTTAAAATATGTTTATTATACACTACTATTAATTAAATCATACCATCCTTTTTCTAATCCATCTAAATCAACACAATATCCCTGATTTTTTCCAAGGCTCATGACAGAATGTATTATACATATATTATATTACTCACACGATCACGAGTACAAAGTTAGAGTATAAATTTAGAACCCTCGCCCTATGCAATTAAAATGAGGGATTTGATATACGAAGGGGATGCTTCTCCTCACTTTCCTCACGCTTTTTATTTCGACGATCCTTTTGAAAAAGACTGCACCTGGATTCGTTCTGTCTTCCCATTACGTTATTAAACGTGTAAATACCAGTTATAGAGAACACGCGCCGCCGAAAATAAATTATAAACATCACACACAGAAAAGGGTATTATTATGTAAATGTTGTTAGTATACAGTAAATTTATAAAAGAATGTTTAGAATATTTATTATTGTTTGATGAATAAGTCGTAACATGGTAATATTTTATTTTATTTCAAATTAAGTTTAATTCTAAGTAATGATGAATATGATTTGTACACATTTTACAACACATTTTTCTTAAAAAATCAGGATAATCATTGTTCGACGAGACTTTCTTTCCTTAACAATAATAAGTAGCAAATAAATAATAAACACTATTGTATTTACTTATTTAATTTTTGATATACAGGGTTAGGCAATAGTATGGGATCACCGAATTTCTGGCTAAGCTATATGTGCGATGAAAAAATACTCTTAATATAATCAGTATTATGAGTATTTAACACCTTGATCGCCACCTTCATTACAATAAAAATATTACCTCAGGCCGCTGCTTGAGTTTTTATTTCAATTATACAGAATAATATAGCAAACATTTGAAGGGACATCAACGTTTTTAATGTTCAGGCCAACTAGTTTATATGTTTATATAGTTATACTAGTTCCGCGACACGGGCAGCACGATGCTTTAAAAGTTGTTTCTGGATGCGGCATAAGGTACATCCGGCGGGGCCTAAACGCAAATTTAACTGCGGCAGAAGTGAATGCCTCGCGGCGATCAACGTGTTAAACAGCTATTGATTGCTTTTATTACTTTATTTAATAATGTATAAACTACAAGTTGCCCACCCACCAAATTTGACATCATTGTAAGTGTTTATCCAAAAAGTTTAAAACATACAGGGTGTTCCATTAAAAAAAACTCCAATGACGTCATACCTCGAGAATTAGGATAGCTGTTGAAAATCACATTACGTCTTTAGATGGATTAAAACGACTAAATAACTTAAGAGTAATTTTTCATCGCACGTATAGTTTAGTAAGAAATTCGATGTTTCCATACTATTGCCTAACCCTGTAAATCAAAAATTGAATAAGTAAATACAATAGTGTGCTCATACAATAGTACTCCCATACTTCCCTGCAACTAATTGCCGACATTTTAAAATTTAGTCCAAAAAACAAATTTTATCATATCAAAATCACATAAAATTAGAGCTGACTGGGCAGACGAATTGAACGAGCTTCGAATCAAAGTCTTCGAATACTTTAGTGAAAACGGATTCGTAATCCATACATTTATTTAAAGAGGATTCGTATTCGGATCCAAATGTAGGCGATCCTTATAAAATGATTCTATTACTTACAAAGGGATTCGAATGCTCCAAAGAGATTCAAATCTTCTAAAGGGATTCGAATGCTCCAGAGAGATTCAAGTCCTCTAAAGGGATTCGAATGCTCCAAAGAGATTCAAATCCTCTAAAGGGATTAGAATCAGGCCAGCGCAAACCCCGCGTTTCTGTGTGCCAAGAATACATACGCGTTATCATTTTGAAAATCAACGGAAACTTTATGAATACGAAAAATCGAAAATTATTTAAAAATTAACTAAAATTTTGCAAAATTCACGGAATTCTTCATTTTTTTTAAGGCAACGAAAATTTAATAAGCTAATAAAAACTCATTTTTGAAAAAACAGAAAAATCTTGGATATTCATGATGGAGTTTTTTTTTTCAAATTAGTGATAATAACATTTCAAAAATTAAAGAAAATCTTGATAACGATCGAGTCTTTTTAAATCAACCAAAAACTTGAAAACTTCATCGATTGATTATTCTCTAACCAGTGTTTTCCAATCCCAGACTAAGCATGAACTAAAATTTGGAGTTGAGAAAAGCTCAAATTCGGGCTTTTCTCAACTCGAAATTTTACATCATGCGCCACGCGTATAATACATTGATTTAGTGTAAATTTCAAAATATACTGCTAATGAAAATTCATTCTTGAAAAAAGAGGAAAATCTTGGGTATTCATGATGGCGTATTTTTTTAAGTTATTGATAATGATAGAAATTCCGACAAACTGCTAACATTTCAAAAATTGAAGAAAATCTTGAAAACAATCGAGTCTTTCTAAATCAACAAAAATCTTAAAAACGCCATCAATTGATTATTCTCTAACGAGTGTTTTCCAATATCAGACTAAGCACGAAGTAATTTTTTTTTTCTCAACTCAAAATTTTACTTCCGTACTTACGTAAAATACATTGAATTAGTGTACAGTTCAAAATATACTGCAAATGAAAACTCATTCTCAAAAAAAGAGGACAATCTTTAATATTCGTGATGGCGTATTTTTTTTGAAATGATTGATAATGATACAAATTCGCACAAACTGCCAACATCTTAAAAATTGAAGAAAATCTTGAAAACAATCGAGTCCTTTCTAAATCAACCAATAACTTAAGAACATCATCGATTGATTATTCTCTAACGAGTGTTTTCCAATCCCAGACCAAGTATGAAGTAAAATTTCGAGTTGAGAAAAGCCCGAATTTGGATTTGGACGCTGCGCGTCCAAATCCAAATTCGGGCTTTTCTTAACTCGAAATTTTACTTCATGCGCCACGCGTATAATACATTTATTTAGTGTAAAGTTCAAAATATACTGCTCATTGAATATTTGAATTTTCAGTCGACCTTTAAAACCTTAGCACAAATGACTGGTACATATAAAAATATAACAATTAAATAACAATAATTCTGTAACAATATAAATTTTCAACGATTTATAAAATTTTCGGATATGTGTGTATAAACATTAAATGCACATTTTTTGATTATATACAACTTGTCTTAACAAGATTTTTCTATATGATCAATATTGAAAAAAATTTAAAAAAATGCTTAGAGTAAACTACCACTTCCGGTTTCTTTATTTTCACCAAAAGTTGATCGAATACTACTATTGTAATAAAAAGCTTAAGTTTATAGCGTTATCCTAATACCTCAATCGGTGTAGACTTTATCGTGGCGACAGAAGCACAGAATTAGAGGACAGATATTTTTCAAAAATGGTCTTAATCAAACATTTTTGTAGATATATCCATTTTGAGGTCCCCCGAACCTCAAAATGGATATATCTACAAAAATGTTTGATTTGAACATTTTGTCGAAAACAATACTTTCTATTTGTTTTGCATATGGGGGAAAGTAAAAAAAATATGTGTCGCTGCTATCCACCTTTTCCCAAAATATTTTTTAAACTTTTAGGGCTTAAACATTTTATATCTCCCGGGCCTTACACTTTCTCTCAAATGCCCTGTTTACATCTAAATCTGGTTTACATCTGGTTATTTAATAATGGATCCCAAGAATTTCAAATAAGTTTTGATAATGATACATTTTTACATTGTAAATAAATGTCTCATAGCTAAATATTTCAGACATTTCTTTGGGTTTCTGCCATGTGTAATAAATAAATCGTTTTTTAAATGGATCCTAAAAAATTTTAAAAAAATGAAATGTTTTTTATTTGTAGAAAATTTTAATTCTACAAGTAACAACCTTTGTGTTATAAATAAGCCGTTTATTCTGAAATCGGCCTAACTCCATTTCTTAATTTTTGTTGTTAAATGTAATAATCATAATTTGAGGTTTTTTGTCATAAACAACAATTTGTAGTTAAGTATATTCAAAATATATAACATATATTTTTAGTATACATAACTACAAATCGTTTATGACAAATCTCAAATTTTATAGGTTCTTAGAGTCAACAACAAAAAATTGAGAAATAAAATGAGAGGCTTAAATATTCATTGGACGTTTTAAATTTTAGATAGATTATTTTTGTTTTCTTATTGGATAATTAAAAGTAGGAATTTTAAAATAATTTTAAGTATTTCAAACATGATAAGGAATTAATAACATTTTCAGGCTTTGAAAACTCGAAATTTTATTTCATGCACTAAGCGTGCAAAACACTGATCTTGCGTGAAATTAGAAAACACATACAACATTTATTTTCTGTATTTTCATTGACTCGAATCATGACAAATAATTCCATTATGAGGATTCGTATGAGTTTTTTTGTGTGTGATTATAAACTTTATGTTATATCAGCGTGTTACACACTTGATGCATGAAGTACAATTTCGAGTTTAGAAAAGCCTAAAAATTTTAATTTACGCCTAACCATATTCAATTTTTTTTCCTAGTAATGGTTGCAGGAAAACCAAATTTATGGACATCCGTCATTCGAAAAAATACGATTCAAATGTTTGATTCAAATCATGTTTTTCTCTTACGAATTTTTTATTCGAGTATTTGTGGTTCGAGTCATATAAGGTGCATTCTTGGTTCGAATCCCTTTTTTTCGTATTCGATTCAGCTTTGCATATAGTAATATTAAAAAATACGAATACGAATACGAATTATTTGCTCATTTTGGGACTGCTTTGTTTTACTAATATATACTTTATTTGATAGTTCTGGAGTCACACATACAAGATAATTTTTTTAAATTGCTGCATATATGAGTAAAAAGTAACTGATTTTGCATACAATTAAGGTGATTATCTTGTATGTGTGACTCTATAACTATCAAATAAGGTATGTATAAGTAAAACAAAGCAGTCCCATAATGAGCAAATAATTCGTCCTCTTTCAATTCATTTACAGTCCAATTTACCCCAAATTTAATGGTAATTTTCATTTCTCCGCAGACAAATGATGAATTCGTGAAAGTTTTCATAAAAAAGCATCCTTTTCGAATTAAAAACTCATTTGTAAAATAAACAGCAGAGTCTCGGTGCGCTGAAAAATTTCGAATCCTCCTTTCTGCATATCCATTAATGGAAAAGCCGATTGATCAATATCGCAATTACACCGAATGAATAAGTGATGGCAGCCCGTAATTATTCCAGTCTTTTTCCCCATTGTCTGTAATTAGAAGGTTCTGTTATATTCTCCAGATTGCTGACAACGTAATGCAGACATCAATAAAACAACATCTCTTTCTCTTCTCGTCAGTACGTACTAATTGTACCGAGTGATTGGCTGACGTAAAAACATATTATACATGCAATAATTCAAATTGTTTGCTGCATATTAAAGTTAAACTCGTTATATATTGTAGCATCAAAGATTTAATTAAAGTAAAGGGCTGTTATTTAATTAAGCACTCGAATAATTCGGAAAACAACGCACATCTAAGAAACAAACAAAAACTTTTTCATTTGACCAAATCAATTGGGGCCACACGAGATACACGAAATTTATACCACGCCCACACTGGAACTGGAAAAACTTTTTCGACTTGGCAAACGGAAAGAATACTAATCTGAGAACACATCAAGGTAACTTGGGCGTCCACTTGGCTGGGACGCATAATAAAAGTTTCACATGCAATTTAGCACATATCCTCGAAATAGTGACGACTGTGAGAGAGATACACGTTGTGTAAGCGTAATGTAAAAATGTCGGGCAATTTCTAATGGACACAAAAATAATAATGAAAAAAAAATCAAACGTCACAATAGCAGAGAGAACATTTAAGTAATGATCGCTGACATCAAAGAAGACGAGCACCATAAAGGGAGAATCATTGTCGTAATGAGCGTAAAGAGGCCTGTAGTTTGAATGTACAATTAGGCGTAACAAATGACCTACTTGTGAAGAATGAATAAGTATATGTAGTATTCTTTTAAAAGATTTATTTCTAAAGTACATTGGCAACAAATATCAGCAAGAAAATAATATTTATGTCTAATCTATCATATAGATAACATCAGAATATTAATTGCTTTCGGAGATATTTAAACTTTATTTAAAAATATTACATGTAGGTTACCAGATAAACAATTGAAGGGCTTATTGTAATAACATGATAAGCCACACAACCAAAAAATGCTGTATTATCCTTGGTTTTGATTAAGCAGTAATATGAAAAGCTACAGTTTGCGAAAATTTGCATGCAAACCGAAGCTTTCAAAATCTACTATTAATTCTTAATATCATAGTAATGCATTTTACATTTGTTTCTAAATTTCAAAGTCCAATATCTCAGTTCTGCTTACTTGTGGCATATCATGTTATTACAATAAGCCCCTTAATTGTTAAAGTAATACCTTAGGCAATGCGGCTCGTAAGAATTTATATTGGTGGAGCAGCAGACATAAACATGCAGGATATTTTGGGGCATTCGTCGTTTCTTTAAAGAATTCAATTCAAAACTACTAACAAATGTTTCCACTGGAAATTTTACTTCATGCACCAGGCGTATAAAACACTGAAATATTGTAATAATATTCTTTTTAGAAGTATATTTTTAATCCCGCTTAGGCCAACTTTTACAATCATTAAGTATCCTGCCGGTATTAGGCCGTCGTTATTTTAAAATCGAGTTTAAACTTTCGCTAAGCGGCGTTGGATGTTGCAAACGCTGTCGTAAATATATATGCATATATATCAAATATATCGTATAGAGCAATGGAGAGAAAGAGAGAGAGAGAGAGAGAGAGAGAGAGAGAGAGAGACGCGCGTTGACGGTGAGGTCAATGTTGGGAACAGGGTGGGAAATTCCCTTTTTGGAAGGATTTTTTTACCATATGAGAGAAAAAAATATGTAAATGAGGGATTTTTTATTTAAAAGGAACATTGTTCAAGGATCAAAAATGATTGTGCTACACGACCAAACAAAATTTTTAGGCTTTTCTAAACTCAAAATTTTACTTCATGCTTAACCTGGGAGTGGAAGACACTGGCTAGGTTAAAATACACCACAACTGTCAAAACGCGTGTCATGACTTTTAAAAGAAAAGGAAAACAGCAACACGACCATCATTATAGTTGATTTCAAACTTGTGTCAAGTTTGGACTAAATGTTGGCTGAAACTGATTCGTGTCAAAACTATCATAATATAAATGTCAATGTAGATGACCGTCAAAAATGATGCATTACGTAAAAAAGTGAGAAATTACGAAAATCGTTGAAGAAAAAAATTAAACGACTTTGTCTTCATGTAAAAAAACATAAATTTGTCTTCATTTAAAAAAACCGACTTTGTCTTCAAGTAAATTTTAATTTTTCGCGTATAATGTTATTTTTATTTTTCTCCGACTAACAAAAAACAGTTTTTGACGTAAAGTTTATTATTTATTTTAATCAAAGACGGATCTATATAAAAATTGATGTATAGCGTCGACGATTGTCATTTTAGTTACTATAGTCAATTTAGTCGAAAGATAGTCATTAAATAGTTTTTTTTATTAATTTTTAAAGATTATTAAAATATAAAAAAAATGTATAGCGGTAAAAACAAAGGACACAGTGATTTATAATAAAAATGTCAAATTAAAAACACCAAGTTATTAAATTTAAATTAGTTTTAGGTGTTATACTTGATTATTTATCAAATATAAAACTTAAAACTAATTTAATTCTAATAACTCAAGGCTTTAAATTTGACATTTTTATTATAAATCAATGTGATTTTTTATCAAGTATAATACTTACAACTAATTTAAATCTAATAACTCAGGATTTTAAATTAGACATTTTTAATAAATCAGTGTCCTTTGTTTTTTACAGCTATAAAATTATGACTTTAAATTACTTGGTCTTTTTACTATGATAGATTTTTGTCATTAATTCTCTCTATCCATCGTTTTATAGGTTATAGGTTAATTATGTGACTGGTTTTTGACTATGATATTATTTAGTAATTACAGTTATTTGTCGACAGTATTTTGACTTTTACATTGAATATAAATCTGATAGGATTTTGTGATTAAATCACTCTGTTGACTGTTAAATGTTTAAGTAAATACTTATAATTCATGTATCAGACTATCAGAAAATGTCGAAATAGTCAAAGTTGTCGAGTGACAATGAGAACACTTTCAGTAGTACTTAAATAACAGTCGATACTGTCAATTTTGTTAAATTATATATGTAACATAATCGATATAGTCAATATAACCAGTACTGTCAAAATAGTGAACATAATCGATACAATCATTTTATTTAGTACTCTCAATGTAGTCAAAGAACTGTCAATATTTTCAATTTTGTTAAATAATATAGCTAACATAATCGATACAGTCAATTTAATCAGTACTGCCAAAATGGTCAATAAAATCGATTTGTCAATTAACCAATAACGACATTTTTCTGTTTTTTCCGTCAAGTTGACAATATTAGTTGGGTGTTTTGGTTTTAGCGGTGGAATTAATTCAAAAAATAAAGTGAAGACAAAGACTTTATCGTAGAATATGTATATTATTTATTTTTTATTTAAAAAAAATCTTTTTTTTAAAACACTATGTATTATGTATTATATTTTTTTTGGCTTCATCAGGGAAACAAATTAAGGCCGGGCAGTGTAAAATGGTGTCAAGTTGTAGAAATTATGTACTTGACAATAAATTACATACACATTCTACAATAGTCTCCCTCCACATTTTATTTTTTTAATTAATTCCGCCGCTAAAACCAAAAAATCCAATTACTATAATCAATAATGTCAAAATAGTGAACAAAATAGATACAGTCAATATAGTCAGAAGTGTCAAAATGATCTTTATAATCGATACTATAAATATAGTCAATACTGTTAAAATAGTCAACATAATCGATATAATTAAATGCGAATGCACTTATAGTTAGTACCGTTTTTTCAGCAAAGTGTAAACTATTGTCAAAATGACATTATTAATTTTTAATATCTAACCATTTATGCAAATAGAATCATCGTTTTTTGAATATAAGTGACCTACGTGAAGATGATAACAATTTTAAATAGAAACACTTTTTAACCTTCACAAATTTGTGAAATTTGTTAAAAAGTGTTTTTATTTAAAGTAATCATCGTTTTTTATTTGTTTGGCATAATTATACTCAATGACATTAGAAGCGTAACACCCAGAAGGAGTTATTATTTTAACTTGATTTTGTCCCAGTATGGTAGTCTTACATCAAGAATAAAATGATTACATTTTCAAGAAATTTTATTAAAAAACAATCTAAAAAAAATTAATAATGTGTTTGGCGACCCCTTTGCTGTATACACTCCTGTAGACGTCTGGGCATCGACAAAATGAGATGGTCGATGTCTTCTTGAGGCATCTCGTTCCAAGCAACTTGAATTTCATCGATCAACTGTGCTAGAGTCAGTGGAGGATGGTGCAAAGAGAATATTCTTCTTCCCATGACATCCCACACATGTTCAATGGGATTTAAATCCGGCGAACGGGGCGGCCACGCCAAAACATTAACACCAGCTTCATTAAGAAAGTTCATAGTTCGACGAGCAATATGGGGACGTGCGTTATCTTGTTGAAAAAGTACGTCTGGGCGGCCATCTAAATAAAGCAACAAAGTCGGTCGTATGACGTCTTAAACATAACGCGCAGCTGTCATACTGCCTCGAATGAATACAAGAGGTGATCAACTACCATAAGCAATAGCCCCCCAAACCATTACTCCAGCAGTCCTGTGTACATGCCTCTCAATAGCAAACCTAAGATCAGGTCGTTCTCCACGGTAGCGTCGTACCCTTCTACGGCCATCATGCGTGCCTAGACAAAATCGTAATTCATCGCTGAATACGACACCGTGCCATTCTGCCTCCCAATGCTGCCGTTCTCTGCACCAGTCCAACCTTTGGCGACAGTGTCTCGCTGTTAAAGGAAGCACTAATCTTGGACGGTACGAAAGAAGCCCAAAGGATTGAATGCGGCGATATAAGGTTCGCATACTAACGGGCCTACCTTCTTCTCCAATCCATTGATCACCGATTTGACGCGTAGTAGCGAAACGGTCTCGCAGGTCTATTTGTCTTAAGCGCCGATCTTGACGTTCTGTGGTACGCCTTGGTTGACCAATTGGTCTTCTTCTTGCTCCTCTACCTTCTTCTGTCCATACCTGATACACACGTATTACAGTTGCTGCAGTGGAATCAATACGGCGGGCAATTTCGCGATAGGACATACCGACATCTCGATAAGCAACAACTCGACCCCGGTCAAAATCGCTCAAATGGTGATATTGTGGACGTCTTCGGACTCGAGGCATTTTATTTAAGCTTAACACACTCAACGGAAACACGAAAACTGAAAACATCTAAACATCTAAACAGCTCATATAAATAGTTTTATCAAAAAAGAAAAAGTGAAATATTTTTTTTTTCACAATAAATATAAAAGGCACAAGGTTGAAATTGTTATCAATGTATGCTTTAAATATAGTCACTCTCTTGCTAAAATATGAATTCAAAAAAATCATTCCTTCTTGGTGTTACGCTTCTAATGTCATTGGGTATATTTATAGTTTTATTTATGTTTTAATTTGGTAATTTTATATTTTTAGTCGCAGTATATTATGTATTTTTTATATGCACTCGGTTGACTAAATAAATCAATAAAATAAATAAATAATTCAATATTTTTTAGATGGAAGAAACAGTTTTGGCCAACTACGACATTTAAGAACAGTTTTTTAGGACAGTTTGTTTTGTTTAAAATCTAATATATCTCGATTATATTAGATGACGGGTTGTCAAGCTAAATTAAATGAATTGGAACTGGAACTAATTTCACAACTTGTCATCTAACCTAATTTAGTTATTTAGATATTGTAATGGCACCGACACCCATTTCGAACCTTTAGCCGCTAACAATAGGTTTAATTACTTTTTGGTTTTTCCGATAACCCGTCAACTATATATACCGCGCACATAGTTTTAAGAATTTAGTTTGTTATTGATAATGAGCACCTTGTGTCTCAAAATGTACATCTAACATAAAAATAAAAAGTGAAGTAAGGAATAACAGTCTTTCTATTTGTGATTAATCACTTCACGTAAACTCGAAACAATACAGTTAGATGACAAGTTGTGAAATTAGTTCCAGTTAATTTCAAACCCGCCAAATTAAACTAAAATAAAAACGTTATTTTTCTAACATAACCTGAGTTTTAACTAGCATGGCATTTTAACTTTCAGTCACATAATTAAATGAGCTTGATTATTGTGATAAATTTATTATTATTATTATTACATACATATGGTATTATAAGTATTCATGTATATATTTATAGTTATTTTTTTTCCTGTAATTGCATTTTATATCTGTTGGAAAAATGAATAAATAAATTAGGGCATTTAATCACTGTGTTAATAGTTTTTTCATTGTGGTAGTATTTCATCAATAAATTACTATTGTAACATTTTAACTGTAAGTTTCTTAGACAACTGTATTTTCACTATTACGCCATTTTGTCGTTAAGTCCATCGATCAACTGTGAATTGTATTTTGGCGTCATAAAAAACGACTGCTTCTTCTTTAACTTGTGTTAAAATTGACATTATGTTTAAACGTCATAGAACTTTCGCCGTTAATAAAACAGCAATAAATGTAATATGTTTGTTATGAATAACATCAAATATAATAATAATATAACGAGTGTTTTCCACTCCCAGATTAAGCATGAAGTAAAATTTCGAGTTTAGAAAAGCCTGAACGTTCAGGCTTTTATAAACTATATACACTATTAACCAACGTATTAACGAGTATTTTTTTGAATAAATGTTATCGTGTTCATTGAAATTAACTAAAAAAGATGGCATTTATTGATACCCACATATTTTAAAAGTGCAATGTTTTCACAATATCCACATGTTATATATACAAATTATATTAAAGATTTATATGGGATTTTTAGATATTTTCGCCCACTTAAGACCTATTTTTCGTCTGTTATATCTCTTATTGCAGAAGAAAAATTTGAAATAGTGTCCAATTTAAGTTATGAATTTTTAAATCTGGAATTACTTTCAAATCTGCTCCGAGTTGCTATTTAGTAACTAAGTTCAAATTATTGATTTTGTTAAGTGTAGAATAGTAAAAATTATATCGATTCTGTTAACATTTCAGCACGTTTTTTTTTGACTTACAAGTTGTCTTCTAAGTATAGACACGCTGTACATTTTAAGGCATTCCTTGTTTTTTAAAAGCAATCAATTTGAAGCTACTACAGGATGGCTACCAACCTGGAAAGTCAGGGAATTTTATTAATCGGTCAAAGTCGGGAAAATTAGGAAAAAGTTAGGGAGTTTTTAAATTAATAATACTAATAAATATGCAAATAGTGAACTAACTTGAAAAAACTCGAGAAAAAAGAAGAAATAAATTAGGTGGAAAGACTTAAGGTCGATAATCTGTTCGACAAACAAAAAAAAAAAAACAGTAATAAATATGTATTGTTAAATTACAAGTATATTTCATTTTGTCAAATAAAGATGATGATGCAAATAATGCGATTAAATAATTGACAAATTGTTAGTTCTGTTCGGAGCACGAATTTAACACGTTAACACATATTAACCCATTAAGCGCCATTGATGCATACACGCAACATTATTATTTTTTTGTTAATTAAATTACTAAATAAGTTAATTTGATGTGTTATATTATTTGATCTGACTTGAAAATTTATGAAGAGAAAGGTAAATATTTTGTTATTTAAATATTTCGCTTAGTACTCATTATAAAAAAAAGTCAGTGTATTTCTAACTTTACAATATTTCAGTGTTTTATACGCGTGGCGCATGAAGTAAAATTTCGAGTTTAGAAAAGCCCCGTGAAAATTTGTCTCGGGTCGCGACCCTCGACAAAATTTCTACGCGGGGCTTTTCTAAACTCGAAATTTTACTTCATGCTTAGTCTGGGAGTGGAAGACACTCGTTCTAGACTTCATATTGCACGTTTTTATATAAAATCGACGACTGCCTGACAGTTTACAGCGTGTACATTATGTATATTTAAAAGAAAAACTCACAGTATGTAATACAATAAGTCATTCATAGAAATCATAAAAAAAGTGCAGAATTGGACCTAAATTCAACTTTTAGAGTTAACTATATCACTGCTCGGCCGTTAAAGGGTTAAACAAAATTTAAAAAAAAAACGTTGATGAGTCCATCATAGCACTTTCCTCGTAATTCAAACAATTGATAATTGACATACTAAATTAATTTCACTCTAACCAATTAGTTAAAGATTTCACTTGAAGTTAGTGATTTATACGCGTGGTGCATGATGTAAAATTTCGAGTTTAGAAAAGCCTTAAAATTTGGATTTGCTGGGGCGCGACTCGCTTCGCTCGCGCGCCCCAGCAAATCCAAATTTTCAGGCATTTCTAAACTCGAAATTTTACTTCATGCTTAGTCTGGGAGTGGAAACCCTCGCTAGACGATCAATCAGAAACTTATTTTGCAATTTCCTCTATTGTCAAATTTATGACATAAAATAAATAGAGTTGATGTTATTTTTTAGTTCAAATTTAGAATAACAACAAATTCGTGTGTATTATGTATGTTTTCTAAATGTCGTTAAAAGCTTCAAATTAATCTCATTAAAAACACAACAAATTTTTCTCTATCTCTAAATAATCGCTTAAATATATGATTCGATATGTAATGAAGTTCTATAGTTTTGAATTTTGAAAAATATATCGAGTTGTTGGAATAACTTCAAATTTAACGAAATTATTTAGAATTGAATGTACTTTTACATCCCGTAAAGACAAATATAAGATCTTTATTTATATTTCCGAAAATTGAATAAATTAGCTTTGCTGAGAAAAGACTTTCAAAGATATGGCTATTTTTTTTTAAACAAAAGCAGCAATTTCTTTAAAACTAAATGCACTTTTTGCGGAGAAAATGTTATAGTTTCCTAAATTTAAACGAATGGAAGAAGATTCTCATTCGTTTTCATGTAAATTCGAACACAACTGGAAATTATGCTGATAAATGGTTAATTATAATCAAATGTGGCTTTTTTCAAAAATATAACGAGTTGTTGAAATAACTTTAAATTTAGAGAAATTATTTGCAATTGAATGTAATTTCATATCTCATAAGACAAACAAGACTTTTATTTATATTTGCAAAAATTTGAATGAAACAGCTTTTGTGAGAAAACATTTTAAACAAACTTTCAAAGTATTAGTAAGTGAACTTCAATCAAAAACCTTCATATTTCAAAAAAATGTCTGATTTTTTTAACGAAAGCAGCAATTTCTTTAAAACTAAATGCACTTTCTACAGAGAAAATTGTACAGTTTTCTAAATTTTAACAAATATGTAAAGGTTTCATGCCACATTTAGTCAACTTTATATTTCGATTTTTTTTTTTAAATAAAATACCTTGCATATTTTTACATAATTCGATGCAGAATTCCATTCTGCATTGACCTATATTTTTTTTAAATTAAATTAGAAAAATAATAAGAGGTTTCAGCTAAAATGATTTTTTTTAGAAATATCAAAATAAATATGAAGATAAATTCAAATTCAAAACTATTTGAATTCGAGAAAATAAGCTTACGCTTCTTATAGTTTGCACACTTTAAACATAATATAAAAAATACGAATTACATATACGTTAATAGAGCGTTGTAACAAATCAAACTAAATAAGATTTTAAATATTTCATTGTATAATTCAATATCCGGAGGTGTATTTGCACGGGAAGTAGTTGTTTCAATGGATATTTATCGTCTTATTAATTAAGACATTGTTTGCATTTTCACGAATAAGATTTTCGTAATTTTATATATTATATAAATATAAAGATTTCAAATATCTGGAATTATTGCAGCAAACTTTTAATTTTGGAAGAAAGCAATTAATTCAGATGCAAATGATAAGTTTTGAATCTTCTTTAAATAAAATTAACATATTTCGTTTCCTTTTTCTGTAATATTGAATTGAACTCCAAATTTTGTAGACAAATGTCTTCACTCTACATTTGTTAAAAGTTCAAAATTGAACGCCTTTTAAAAACAAGCAATGTCTACAAATTTACAGCATATACATTGGGATATGTATACCTGAATAAATTTCCTATATATATCTCCAAATAAAACTATCTATACATATTTTGTTTGTATCTAAGTAAAGACATTTGTTTACGTAATCACAGCCCTCTCCAAACATTAGAATATTTGAAGATCTTCTATGACCAGCTTTCACAAATATTAATTAAAATAGCGGGATAAAAGTAATGATACCTTTGTCCTCATAGACCTTTATACCATTTACATTTACAAGTGATATTACTTTATTGAGTTACTAAAAACACTGATATTATCATAGGTCGTAAACGTAGATAATTTTAAATTTATATTCAAGAAAATGTAAATATTTCATTGAGATAAACATACTGATATTTTAATCATTAACAAAACCTTATCCTAATAATATAATATTAATTATTGAATAGCTAAAGCTAGTTGTTGAACCTTCATATTATCACCTAAAATTATGAAGTGTTTTATTAAGCTATAATAAGATCACTTTTTTATGTAAATTTAAAATTATACATTTACATTGAAATGTGATTTTATTTTATTGAGATAGTGTCTATTTGAAAACAATCCTAATTTACAAAATAAAATAAATTCACTTCATATCAGATTCAGAATAAAATCCCACAAACCCAGCACTAGGACATAAACTAGATCCTCTTGATTACACAAATCCTCGTAATTTCCGGAACGATTCAACCCTCACCCCAAAAGCTCTGTACAAAATAGAGCCTATACTTCGTTTATTTCAATGCAGCGTAGGCTGCGGCCTCTCCTTCAAGTTGGCAGATGTAGATGTAAATGTTTTTTCTGTCGTTTTGAAATTTACGGGCACAATCGTGGTTTATATCGTTCGGTGTAAAAACGCCGTAAGGTAGGTGTAAATCAAGTTTATTGCGAAGGGAGCGGGAGATGGAAAAAGTCCCCTTTGTCGAAGGCTGCGAGATCGAAAAGGATAAAAGGCGAGAAATCTTCTCGGAAAATACTAAAAGTGTATTGTGTAAAGGGTTGAAGTGCAAACAGTAAAGTGAATAATGTATGATATGTTGTGAAATTTGATTTTAAATTAAATAAAAAGCATTAATGAATATTTATTTTCAATTAGGTTCCTATTGAATTGAGTCAGGTTTCGGACGATATATATCTATCATGATATATATATATATATATATATATATATATATATATATATATATATATATATATATCGGGTGTTCGATAAAAAAAGCAAAACGCCATTACTCTGGTATTTATTGACCGATTGTAATGAACTAAAGAAAAAAGTCAATGAATGTTTTAATACTATAATTGGACAATAATTATATAATTATATATATGTTTTTAATTAACTTCATTGACAAATAATGGTCAACTTTAAATTTTTAAATAGCTGCATATATTTCTCTAATTTTATTATATTAGACATTGTTTTTCTGAATCCAATTATGCCCGATTTTAATTTAATATTTATGCCAGAAAAAAAATTATAATAAATCTTGTTCACATGATTTTTTGGCAATAAATATAGTGTGCCTTGGAAAAAAAAAACTGTTTAAATTATGTATTGTTCAATTTAAAGTTCAAACGAGTGTGTGCACTTCCAGATTAAGCATGAAGTAAAATTTCGAGTTTAGAAAAGCCTTAAAATTTGGTTTAGTCGTGTAGCGCGTAGCGCTACGCGACCAAACCAGATTTTTAGGCTTTTCTAAACTCGAAATTTTACTTCATGCGCCACGCGTATAAGACACTGAAATATTGTAAATTTAGAAATGCACTTTAAAAATGAGTAATAATCGATAAATATTTAAATAACAAAATATTTACATTTTTCTTTACATACTCTCAATTCAGCTCAAAAAGAATTTTCACTTCTAGCAGAAATTACTCGAAAACTAAGAAAATTTGTTTTTATATTATGAAATTCGGTATTTGCAAATATTCTAGTCACATATTTAGGTAATGAATGGCCTCTGAATAACCATAAACATAAAACAAGATGATCCTGAAATATTTATTTGTATTTTTAATATAACATTATTTTTTTTAAGTATATCTGCTTAATATCAATTAATGAATTGCGCAACGTAAATCTTTTTACTCATTTTCTGACCACCCTGTATATAATCTGCGGCATTAATGTGTTCATCTCTCAGCATGACTTCGTATGAAAAATTATCAAATTGGATTCATACTTTCTGTATTTTTATAATATTTTGTTAATCTATCATATACTCAAGTTCCATTAGAAGCTTCCTTTGTAGACAGGCGTTTTGTGGGCACTTAATTAGTTTTGTATCACGTGACCTGAAAAATGAAACGACGTTAGTCATGTCTGGGGGCTTGGAAACACTGCGCCCTTTTTTTATTAATGACCCATGACCGGACTATTTTCTAGGAAAAGGATGCACTCGCATTCGACATCCTGTTCTCTCGAAACATCGGAGGATAAATTAAAATTTGCTCGAATCAAAAACAGCAAATTTATTGAGAGCGAGAGAGAAAAAGCGAAACAGATTTTAATTTAGAGTTGAACTGGAGTAGTTATTTTCCTGCAACTGATTTTAATTAAGAATTGTTCCATTTTCTCTCGGACAGTTATTTTTGTAAATAATTGAATAGTGCTGTGCTTAATTTAAAACTAATTGTTTGTCATTTTCATTTCAGGTAAGCTTCTGCAGTCTTGAATGCCACCAAGTTCGTATGTAAGTTTAAAAGTGTTTCTTCCTATGTAGTTTTATTTACTTAGGAACTCAGTGAGTTTAGATAAAGTGTTCCGCCAAAATTTTAACATAGATGCAAAATTATAAAGGTAAAAACCGTAAAAAAAACAATATATGTGATGTGTCCATTATATTATACGTTCAATAAAAAAAAACCTCTAGAGTGCCATGATTTAATCATTTTTCAAATTTAACTTGGCTACACACTTCAGGAATTGATATATAAAACGTCAGACATAATAATTATAATGTTTTTTTTCAGAGTTGCTAACCTAGAATATGTTCAACTCTAGAGATTTTATTTAATTGAACATACGATATTTAGTAAAGGGTGATTCATTTAGAGGTTTTTTTTTAAATAAAAAAAATAAAAAAGGCAATTTTATCTGGTAATCTTTGTTATTATACGAAGAAAAATTCTTTTAATTTATTGTTTTAAAGGTTATTTCTTTCAAATATTGGCCGTAACTGCGGCTAATATGTTCCATTCTGATGTTCAAATTTTCTATGACGCGTTCGAGCATTCTAGGTAGTATTTGGAGAATGAGGCGAGTAATGTTGGTATTCAATTTCTCAATCGTAGCCGGTTTATCCGTGTAGACTTTCGACTTTAGGTGGCCCTAAAGGAAAAAGTTTAATGGTGTAATATCACATGATCTAGGCGGCCAATTCACCGGCCCGAAGCGTAAAATTAACTGTTCACCGAACTGTTTACGTTCTAAAGTCATAGTTTCACGGGCTGTGTGGCAAGTAGCGCCACCTTGTTAGAACCAAGACTGGGCTAACTCCTTCCATTATGAAATGTCAAACAATACTGAACAAAAATATCGTGCCAGTTTGATTTGGCGCACGCTTTATCTGTCACAAAATTCCTACTGACAAAAGTACCTCTAAATGAATCACCTATTACTTTTCATCATGCGATCATATAATATCATTTGAATCATTTATAAAAAAAGAAACAACAGCTATAAACTGTTCAATAACATGTTTCAAATCAAATCAGTGTTTTATACGCCTGGCGCATAAAGTAAATATTTCAACTATTAAGAAATTCAATAGCTAAAGCTATCTAATTTTCTATAGTGGCATCGTCAATGACAAGATGCACAAAGTGCATCTACAGTTCACTGGTTCGTCCACGAACAAACTAAACTATGTTTGTGAAACCAGAAAACAAATAACAAAATTGGATTTGTATTCCAGCGCCGGATACCCACAGACGCGTTTCGGACTTTAAGGCCCTTGTCAGTGTGGTCCCGAACCAGTGCTGAGGAATACTGAACATTTCTGACTATATCAAGCCAAAATGTAAAAACGCCATTTAATGCTCTATAGTGGCATCGTCAATGACAAAGGTACAAGTCAGTGTTTCGTTCACGAACGAGCTAAACTCTCTTTGGGAAACCAGAAAACAATTATCAAAATTTGTTCAGTATTTCGTCACTGGATATCCACAGACGCGTTTCAGACTTCAAGGTCCTCGTCAGTGTAGTCCCGACCTAGTGCTGAGGAATACCGAACAGCACTGGGTCGGGAACACACTGACGAGGACCTAGAAGTCCGAAACGCGTCTGTGGGTATCCGGTGCCGGAATACTAAATATAAATTCAATTTTAAATATTTCAAGTTTGGAAAAGCCTGAACATTTGTATTGGTCGCGCTTGCTTTGCAATCAATCCAAATTTTCTAAACTCGAAATATTTTTTTCATGCTTAATCAAGGTGTGCAATCGTTGGTGTATAATGTGTTCTAATAAGAAACACATTTGTACATTATTATATTTTCGTCAAGATATAACGTTGAAAATTTTGGTTTTGGTTTTTTGGTTTGGTATATTTCAGTGTTGTTCAAGAATGAATAGATACTTATCATACCATAGATTTTTATTGTAGAATTGTATTGAAGAAAACGAAAGTTAAATTTATTTAAATTCTTAGGATTAATAAAAAATAGTTCGGTATCCTTATTTGTGCTAATAACGAAAATGTTTTATACTTGGCAATACAGCAAGAAATAATTGTTAAAAATATGAAAATGTAGGTTAAAACGTTGATAAAAATATCGACTCCTTGTATAGTAGACATATTTAAATTCTTCAATAATAATAAAGGTATAACTTAAAATAATTATAATAAAGTAGAACAGAATAAACAAACAAAACAATAAATATATAATTTAAATATTGTAAAAGAGTGTAACGGCAAAATAACAAAGTATGTCTAAAAATTGTTTAGATAAAACAACAATTAACTAGAATAAAAAAAGTCATAAAATTAAAAATAAAATGAATGAATTGGACTACACGACGATCAATAAATCTTAAAATGATACTAGAAATGTTACAGGCGCTTTAAAAAAACCATCGAATTTATAAAAATACATTCTGAAGTAAGATTTATATAAAACGATTTTCTTGATTCATTTAATTAAATTAAAAAAAATATATTAAAATGTTTGATTGACAGGACTGAAAGCCAAATACATTTTTAAAATATTTAAGTTGTGGCACAAACACTTTTTCTGTTAGAATTTCCGTATGCAAATTTTATATAAATTAAAAATGAAATATACTTTTTTTATTGACAAGAGAATAACTCAAAGAAATTACTAAATTATTTAAATTACGATTTTTTCGTAAACTTTTATTCAAAACCTATATAAAAATGAATCTGGCTACTGCGGAACATTATAGTTAATATGCATACAAAATCATGTGATCTTTTTTTTTAAATTACTATTTTTTATTATTCAACAAATAATCTGATTTAAATTATAGTTATAAGAGTCCAAAGTGGACATGGCAAAAAAAATCATGTATTCAAAATGTCTTGTAGACTATTTGTATAACTAATAGAAATGACTTGGTTTGTTTCCTGTAGACTTTTATTTCAATATTCGCCACAGATTAATTGATGGTTAAAATTATTAAAATTCTTAAAAGATCATTAAAAAATAACATTTTTTTTTACTATCCAACACAGGAAACAAAAGCAATAGGTTGCAAATTATAGCGTTAAAACAATATTTGTTCATTTTCACAATATTTTTTAGGAATTCAATTGAAATCTGGAATTAAGGTACAATTAAGAACTAACTAAATTCGTTATTCAAATCAAGTAAAATCATTTTATTTGTAAATGATTATTGAATAATAACAACATTTATGATTATGATTATTCTATTGGTCAACATATAATAAAATCTGTACATTTTTATTAGATTGCAAATTTCGCAACTACATAGTTCCTTGCATCTCCTCTTTGTTTATAAATATTTATAAAATAAAACATAAGTACATATGAGATATCGCTGTGGTAAAAACCTATGGTAAGAACCTATACTATATATATATTTCGGTTTTCTTGACTGAAATAAAATCAGTTTTAAAATAATACATAAACGCATTGAATTTTCACAATTTAAAACAAATAAAGCGGTTATTATATAAAGTTTCTGATTTTCAAAATAATTCAAACAGGCATTTTTTTAAAATCAAGTAAGCATCTCCTTAAATAGGATGATTTTTCGGCAAAAGTTTCGGCAAAAGTTAGCTCAAAATTATAGAAAACAGCCTAGATTTAATAAAAATCCTATATGTAGTATTCAAAAATAGGTAACGTATATAAAATAAATAAACGTTTGTCAAATTAGAATATTTTCATGGAATTCTTTTGATCCATTATTAATCATATATTTTTAATTACTCATTATTGCTTTACTTTGCTTCGGATAATTTTCGCAAATATTTAAATATAATACTATTTTTATTCGATGAAATTCAATCAAATTTTATAAGTTTTGTGAGATTCTTCCGATTATACTGGGTTGGGCAAAAGTATGAACACCGGATTTCTGGCAAAACTATACGTACTGCGAAAGCTATCCTATAGCTCGAGGTATGACATCATCTGTTTTTGTTTAAATAGACACCCTGTGGGCAGGTTGGTGGTGTAGTGGTTAGAGTGTTGGACTGCCACGCCACGGGCCGGGGCCAAATACCGGCCTAACAAGTTGTCTGCATTTATATAGGTTAGGATAAAAATGCCAAACACTCCGTCTTCTCGGATATGACGTTAAATGCATGTAGGACCCGTGTACTGCCTAGATGTTGCGTGCACGTTAAAGATCCCTACCGGTGGGTTGGAACTCCCACCGGGTTCGGCAAAATTCCCGGATAGCTGTAGACCTAATCTCCGGCGTCATGATAGGCCATAGCAGCGGAAATAGATGACGTAAAGCCCAAAACAAAAAAACACCCTGTATATATTAAACTTTTTAGATAAATACTTGCTAAACAATTACAATGATGTCGCATTTGGTGGGTGTGGGATTTGTGGTTTTTACATTATTAAATAAAGTGATAAAAGGAATAGGTAGCTGTTTACTGTTGTTTGTCTCGTATTACAAACAAATGTAAATCTAAAAGTAACATTCGCTGTTATTATTGCACTAGTTTCCATTAGATAATTCGAGGACACATTACTAATATTTCTGAAAGAAAATTTGAACACCATTGAAACAACAGTAAACAGCTAACTTTACTCTTTATTATTTTATTTAATAATGTAAAAACCACAAGTCGCACACCCAGCTATAAACGGCTAATTTCTTTTTTTATTACCTGAACTTGTCAATGTTAAAAGACTTCAAATAAAAATACAGGATGTTGATAAGAGATAGATCTAATTATGTTTTATGTAATGTCGCAATCCAAATTTTTAAACAATTTTAAAGAGCTTTACATTTTCTTTGTTACCATTTATGTGACCCAAACAAGTTGTCTTCACGTAACTCCCACTTAACGAGTAAACAGAATGATGTACATGGATATGTAGATAATGTGTATCTACATGGCTATGTACATTTTTCATAATGAATTGTAATCTTTATCTTTATTTCCCAGCAAAAATCAATTTTTATTACAGGAAAAAATATTCTTATTACTATAACTTACTAATGGTAGGGCATGGCTAAAAAACGGGGAAAACACGGCTCTAGTTAAATCATTAGAGTATTTCGTCGGTTTAAAGGTAAAAATCATTAAGTGCGTTTTAAATAAACAACACTTAATGACTTCTATTTTACATCGATGATATATACGTTTAGAACCGTAAGAAAAGGCCAAAACTTAAGTGAAACACTTACACATCACTCATACTTAACGCTTAAGTATGAGTGATCTAAAATGCTGTAAATCGGATGCAAACAATCGTAAGTCCGTCATTGTATAATTTTCGGATTCAGACGGTTAGCCATTGTTTCAATTAATTGATCTTGAATCCAAATTGTAAAAGATCTTATGTTCATTTATGATCTGCTCTGTCAAAAAGATGTGAGTAGTATAGGTAGCGGGGTTCTGTGACTACGGATGGCCTGTCCACCTGTCCTACGGATGGCCTGTCCACAGAACCAAAGATATAACCTTGATCATTTATTTATTTATTATCAAAATGAATTCCAGTGGTATCAGATTAAGTACAAGCAGTCTAAAGAATAAAAGCCAATAGAACCGATTTTTTTTCATTTCCCGTACTTCAGGACAAAGTTGCGAGGTAACATTGATATAATACAATATCAACACTTGAATGCCCACTGATAAAAATGACCAAAATAATCAAAAAGTTAAAGATAATGTAGAATTAGTATTAGTTTTAAATAGGATGTCAGGTCTTCTTGGACATGTTGTTCAAAGATGGGTAAATATTAATATGAGGTTAGTGTTAATTTCGACAGCATATGAAGTCTTCCTTAATAAAGGTGGTAAGAAGACAAGAAGAGTAACATGAGCTATTATTGCAGAGTAACTACAAAATTGATTCAACGCCAAATAGAAAGTAAATAGTAACTTCACATAAAGAGGAAAGTTATATGTTTCTCACAGGACGTTTCTTTTTATGTGAAGTTGCCATTGTGATACATCAACAAGACTGGTTCATTTCAATTCATGGTGATTTAACGATTTTTGAACATATTTATTTAATGGTGAAACTCCAATACAACATTTGACATAAAACAATCTTGTACCTTATTGTTGAACACTCAACATGTTTCGTCATACAGTGCCTTGGTCAGGTAGATAACTAAAACAATAATAATGTTTTTGAAACAGTTGTATTTATACTTTATAAAGGGAGACATTTCGTTCTTTGAGGGATGTTCGCTTTTAGTTAAAGTTAACCTTACTTTCTACTCCTTTTAACTGTTGATGCATTTTGTTGTTAACTTGTATCACCGGATTTTCAGGAGACGTTTTCCTATTTGAAAACGAAATTGAATACGAGTATTCCCAAGTAGTTACTCTAGTAGTTTAAATCCTTTTCACATTATATTTTTTTCAAACCGTAAAGCTAAAGTCGGCATTACTCCGCTTGTCAACCAGCAAGCCGAGGAGGAGAAGAAGTAAACAGGTCGACGATATTAATAGCCAGACCGGTCGATATACAAGTGCGGAGCTCGGCCGGCTCAGCCGAGTAGACACAGGCACTACTGCACTCAATGACTATGTCTATAGACTAACAGCCGCTGCCCTATTTATTGCACTGCTACGCTCATGACCGAATCACACAAACTTAACGATTTTCAGCGAGGGGATCGTATCGTGTCTGGCCATCAAATGTCCACTTAAAACGCCTTACCGTCCGGTCTCTGCCCGACAGGATTTTATTGATTGTTTGATATAACGTGTTCAAACAGTGAGGTATTTTTTTATCGGAGGTTTAATGATGGAATAGAAGCCTCAATTTCAACAGAGGCGGTAAATCCAAAAAGTGGAATATTATTAGGCTAGTGTTAATTTTTAATAGCATGTTTGCTCTTATTGGAAATGTTGACTAAAGAAAGAAAAGAATTAAGATGTACTTAGTCTTTATGTCGATAGTATACCAGGGAGGCGATTCGGCACACCGATGGATACATTTTGTCATCGATGACATTTCTAACTAAAGTGACGTCATCTGGGGAACATTTACCAAACTGTATATAGTAAAAGTAAGTATAAATTAAATGATAATATTTGAGATATTAATCAATATTAAGACGTGTTTCAAAGTTTTTTAACACTTTATTTTAATAATTCTACGAACTAACGGATGTGTTGTATTCACCACTGTCTAATACTTTTTAGCCAAAATTGTCAAACTTGAAAATGGCACTAAATATGTCGAAACTCAAGTCGTAGAATTTTTAAAATAAAGTGGTAAAAACATTAAAACACGTCTCAATATTGATTAATTAATATGGATTACCACTTAGTAACGCTCAATACTATACAAATATTATTTTAGATATATTTCAGTTTATTTCCTTTTAGTAACATATTTTTGTAGAAATAAACGAAGAAATAAATTCCGTAAAATATCTACACAGTATAGAATTTTATAGCTTGACACTGCAAGAAATAACTTGTCACTAACACTTTGGGGTGTCTAATTTAGGAACATATTTAAATTATTTATACATACAGGGAATTGTTCTTTTAAGTGTAGGTACATATTCCGATGTGTGCGTTATAAAATTTCAAGCCTTCATTGCTTTTTCTAAAACGTTTAGTTTGAAGTTTCTAATACATGTTTCCACTCCTCGATTAAGCATGAAGTAAAATTTCGAGTTTAGAAAAGCCTGAAAATTTGGTTTGGTCGTGTAGCGAAGCGGAGGATTGGGGTTCATTTTACCCCTAAAATTTTTCCCCCGGCAAATTTTCCCCTGATATTTTTCCCCCGAATTAATATTCCCCCAAATTAATATTCCCTTAATCTAATTTTCCCCCAAATGAATAATAATAATAATAATAATAATTCTTTATAAACGGACAAGCCATTTACAATGTATAGCCAAAAACATATAACTAAAATGTAAGACACAAAACATGAACAACAATCAAATTAATTAAGTTATATTACAAAATTTATAAAGTTATATTACAACCAATATTTCGTAAATAATCTAAAAGTTTGTCTTCCTCCCTGTAATCATCATATTTCGCGACTATGTTTTTGATTCGACGTTCAATCCTTCTCTGGTCATGCGATTTGGCTCTTCTAATGGGCTGTCTTAGCGAGAGTTGTCGCATCATGGTCATGACAAGTGTTTGTACTCCATGATTAAGCATGATGTAAAATTTCGAGTTTAAAAATGTCTGAAAATTTGGATTTGTCGGTGCAAGCGAAGCGAAGCCCGGCTAATCCAAATTTTTAGGCTTTTCTAAACTCGAAATTTTACATCATGCACTAGACGTAGTAAACACTGATTTAAAGTTAAAAATTTAGTGATTGTAATATTTATATTTGAGTATTCGAATATTTGAATTATTTATATTTATACAAAATATCATATTTTTCAAATATTAATAAAAATAAAAACAAAATAGTTCTACTTAGCTCAAACATATTCTACGCAACTGATATTTAAGCTATAACTTTTCAACTTCAAATTGAGACTAATTAACATCAAATTCTGATAAAACAATTTCCCATTGGAACTTAAAACATTGCTGTCAATTAAAACACAATCGAATTGGGAATACGCAATTTAACATTTTTAGTTTCTTGTTATTTAGTCTGGGGAGTTTTAGGCGAAACACCCTTTATATTCCTTAAATATTTAAAAAAAAATCCTTTGAGTTTGGCTTATATAACATTTGTTACAATCATTGCACGCAATTGAATACATTTCTGAGTCTAAGTTTCATCTTCTTATGAAAATAATAGCCGAGGGAAAATTTGAGGGGAAAATTAATAGCGCGTATCATGTCAGTAGAGTCGTTGCGGGTATTTGGACGACATCATATTTAATACACAGTTGCCAAGTCTATACTATACACTATTAACAATAAAATTCGGATTTTCCAAATATATTGTATTTTATTCAAAGAGCAAATACTAAAGTCCAATCTGGATCACCCTTTATAAAACAATATAACATTTAATTTTTTTAAGATAACTCTTATTACGACATATGGTCAAATTTCAAAAAGTCTTAGTCATGCCTAGTTTAAAATGGATGTTTTTGGCCATAATTGTTTTGAAGGGTTTTGTTTATAATATTAAGCAATAAAAAAATACCACAAGTGTATACTTTTTTAAATAGTTTCTTTTTGACAAAAAACGAAAATAGTCAACTTAAAAAAAATCAAAAGTCATTGTTATGCCTAGTTTAGATCGAATGTTTTTGGCCACAAATGTTCCTAAGGGCGTTGTTTATAATATAAAACCTATTCCTCTTTCTTTCGCCATAATTTTTGAAGAAGTCCTGTGGGTCATTCTGACACCTATAATAATCGATGAGTTTTGTCATCGATGACTTGTCACATTAAAATGATGTAATTTTACAAGTGCGACCCATGAGAAACGTGCAAGGAATATGTCCTTTAAGTATACATATCCCGATACAAATGCATTATAAGGCATTCGTTGTGTTTTAGTGAGTTCAATTTGAAGCTACTAACAAGTGCTCCCACTGATTAAGCATAAGGTAAAATTTCGAGTTTAGAAAATTTGGTTTGATCGCAGGCTTTTCTGAACTCGATATTTTACTTCATGCGTGGCGCGTATAAAACACTGAAATATTGTGAATTTAAAAATATACTGCTAAATCAGTATTAAAAATAAACTGCGTAAGCAGTATGAAAAGTATGCCTCCTTCTAAACAAGAATATTTTGAATATTACAATATTTCAGTGTTTTATACGCGTGGCGCATGAAGTAAAATTTCGAGTTTAGAAAAGCTTTACTACGCGACCAAACAAATCTTTCATTTTGCTTCGTGCTTAATCAAGGAATAGAAAACACTTATTAGGCATCAATTAGAATCTTTAATGGCAATACTAATTTCTCAAAGAAAATAGAAACAAACACAAACCGTAGTTATTTTCATAATCTTTAAGAATTTCGTTTTTTACCTTGTTGTTCATTATTTTACGAATCTAGTGTTATCATTAAAGGTTTTAATCGTTTTTTTTTTAACAAGGCTTTTCCAATCCGTGATTAAACATGAAGTAAATATTTTAAAACGTAAGGCAATGTTTTGTATTTTACAGTGGAACCCTTCTAATCTCTTTAGGTGGTCTCCCCATTTCATCACTGGGCGGCCTCTGTCCCTATTCTATAACATATTAATCTCCTGAAAAAATGTCTAAAACAAGAACAGTAAATAAAACAAACATTACCCGATTTCAATAGCATTTCAAGACTTACTAATAGTGTAAGAAAGAACGCATTTTCATGCATCATTTACACTTCTGGTTAGTTCCTTTCTATTAATATTAAATACTAAGAGTGAAACGTATTAATCCGAATTTGATATTGGTAATTAACTTTTATAAAGTTACCAAGTATAGCAAATTTTAAGCAAATTTTAATAACAATTTCGCAACATACATATAAGTACTACTACATAATTAGAGCAAATAGTTATAGTACACAAACCAACATTAATCGCCGATTACTAAAATTACGTGAAACCTTGAAAAGTCGGATAATAATCATGGGTCAAGATCCTCGCCGGAAAATATGAAATAATTACATGTTTCGCGGAACATTTTTATTATTTACGCGTAAAAAACTTGGTCGTATCGAGGTATTTTACTAGAATACGTTTTTTTTTTATAAATGTATCAGGTCAGTTGGAGGTCACTTTGGGTCACGACCACCTATTGAACGTAATTCACCCCCGATGTGACCCCCTTCCGCACCCCCGCGCACCAATTTAACACACGCACCCGTACACCAATTTTAGACGCACGCGAACCGAGTACGGTCCATCTTCATTCCTTTACTTCCGTTTAAAAAGTCTAGATTGATATCTTGACGTTGCAACAAGAAATGCTGGTCCAAGGTTTTTGATACACTTGAAGATAGAGTTTAATTATGTAAAGATATGTAAAGAAGAGAGCTGGATAGGATTTGAATGCTGGATTCAAATCCTTTTAGATGAATCAAAACATACCTCTTTCAACAACTTTAAAATGTTCAATGAATGCTATAAATATTCTCGATTATTATTGATTTTAATTATATTCCAGATTTTTATAATTATTGACAGTATTAACTGTATGTTTTTGAGTTTACGTGAAGTGATTATTACACTAAAAAAGACTGTTATTTCTTACTTCACTTTTTATTTGTATCGTTAGATGTACATATCGAGACACAAACTGTTATTGATATTGATAATGAGCACTTCGTGTCTCGAAATGTACATCGTTTTTTCATACTATCAATAGTTCAAAACTAACTAATAACATCTCTAGATGTTGTTCTATTAATACGAAATGATAGTATTATGTTTATAAGGGTTTTATAGAAATTAACTACTATTAAACTATAATAATATTAGCGGAAATTGTATTAATGAGGCTGTATATTGATTAATCTAAATTATTTTATTATTTTTAATAATAATTTAAACATTATTTCGTCCAAATCGTTCACTTAATAACATTAAAACTATAATGGTTTTTAAATTAAGTTCACTTGGTTTTGTTTCACTTATATGTGATATATATATATATATATATATATATATATATATATATATAAGTGAAACAAAACCAAGTGAACTTAATTTACAAACCATTATATTTTAAAATGTTTTACCAAGTGATTAATGAGAAAAAGTGTCCGATACATTCAAACTACTTTAAATTTGAGATGATCTTTATTGGATTCTACGTCGCATGGATAAAGGTTGTAAGACACAATTGTTCCTGTAAGTCCATGTGTTTTTATTAATTGATATAGTTTTTATGGCGGATGTTAATTATCGGGTAATGATTTATTTGTACATAATTTTTATTTCATATACATTTCAATGCGTAACCAGAGCATATCTATCATAATGAATCAATCGTTCGTACATGCAATCGAAAGTAGAAATTTCCCATGGAGACAAAAACATGCAATGCCAGTAAATTATTCACAGAGTTTCCGTTCTTTATATACAGGAAGTCGCCGTTCGTCTTTTTTAGGTGGATTATACAAAAGCATAAATACAAGTTGGCCTAATTAAAAAAATCACTTATAATTTGAATCGTACTTATTTCAATTGTTTTCTAATATTATTTGTACCTCCGTTTACTCAAAAATATCCAAAATAATTAACCTAATTTTTTTAAAGCAACAAACAATATAGTTTTGCTTATTTTTTTTAAATAATCAAAAATAATCACTCGCCAGTGTTACTTGTCAAAGCAAACTATTTAATCATTCTTTTGGCTATCTCTCTTTCACTCTTTGCTATTTTAAATATTTCTTGTTGAAATGTTTGTTGTTGCCGTTTAAGTTTTTTAGACTTGTTTCTAATGAATATTTAAACGAGAAGCAAGTGCAAGATATATAGTCTTACATATGGATGTATGTATATAGCAGAGCTGGGACGAAACCTCGAAAAAAGGATTCGAATCACCTAATATGATTCGAATCACGAATACTCGAACAAAGGATTCGTAGAAGATAAATATGATTCGAATCAAAGATTCGAATCACAAATACAAATCCTTTAAGTATAAATTTGATTTTATAATTTGTTTGCAACCATTAATATATAAATATCATTACCAGTTGTTTTAAGAAAAATATTCAAAACCTAATTATTTATTATTAACACTGAACATCGTTGATAAGAGACTAAATATCTGATTTCCTGTTACTCTGATCAAAGATGTATTTGTGTGTTTCTGAACTTCACTTCTAATCAGTGTTTTGTACGCGTGGCGCTTGAAGTAAAATTTCGAGTTTAGAAAAGCCCGAAAATTTATCTCGGGTCGCTGCGCGACCCTCGACAAATTTTCACCGGGCTTTTCTAAACTCGAAATTTTACTTCATGCTTAGCCTGGGAGTGGAAACACCCGTTCAAAACTTCAAATTGAACCCTATTATAAAATCGACGAATGCCTGAAAATTACGTAAATAAAAAATTCACTGAATATCATTATAACCGTGAAAGTCAGTGAAAAGTCGTATTCGAATTGACCAAAAGTAACCAAAAATCCACATGATATTATTAAATTTGTCGAAATCAGCAAGCAAATTATAAAACACGTAAAAATTACCTTAAATATTGACAAAAACAATGAAAACAATTTAACAAAATGTGGTTTCCCTCAGAAGAAAGTTATATTAAAAGGCCAGGAAATAATTCTTAAATCAGGGAAATGTCAGTTTTACTTCAAACAATATTAAACAAAATTTAGAAAACTAGATTATTATCTTTAAAAACGTGTTTAAAGTTCTTATCAAAGCATTCAGTTTGAAATTTCGAACGAGCGTTTCCATTCCCAGACTAGCAGCGCCTCGAGACAAATTTTCTAGGCTTTTCTAAACTCGAAATTTTACTTCATGCTACGCATATAAAACAATGATTTAACGAGAAATTTAAAAACACACAAAAGACATTTTTAAGTTAATTCTCACAATTAATTCGAATTATTTTTGACGATTTAAATTCTTTTGTAAGTTTTCGAATCCCTTTAAAAGTATTCGAATCCTTTTATAAGTATTCAAATCCGTTTATAAATATTCGAATCCTTTTATAAATATTCGAATCCTTTTATAAATATTCGAATCCTCTTATATATATATGTATTCGAATTCTTTTATAAGGATTTGAGTCACCCGTATTTGGATTCAAATACGAATCCTCTTAAAAAAATGTAACGAATCCTGTTGAACTAAAGTATTCGAATGCCTCTTTTAAATCCTCTAAAAGGATTCGAATCCAGGATTCGAATTTCGAATGATTCATTGCGTGGCACTCCTAATTTAAGCGACGAGATACTTTTATATTTAGAATGATGGTAAGCGTTAACGGAAACTTTGGGCTCAGTACAGTAAAGTAGATTAATTTATTACGCTTAGTGTTTACTGTTTATTTATCCAGCCATTGTAATTATGGTTTAGAAAATGTGGTCAATATTGCAAAGTAATGTCTTCAACCATCGATCATATAACATTGCTCCAATTTGCTAAATCAGTCATGTTTTCAAACAACACGACTTGAATGACAAAATCGTGCAAAATTAACATCCTGGATTTCTAATGCATTTATGTCTTTCATACCCACAAAACTGTCATTTCTTTCATTGAATGTAAATTAAAAAAAAAAAAACGCCAAAAAAGCAATATAAAAGAAACTTCGAAGTCTGCAATTTCTTTTTCTTAGTCTTAAGATCAATACAATTCACTACGTAAATAAGTAAATTATGTTATAACAAAAACATTTTTTTTTTAATATTTATTATTAAGGCAATTTACCTTAATAATAGATATTAAAAGATATTTTTGTTATTAATATGACATTTGTGCGATCCTATATTACATTATACAAAACAGATTATAACAAATCAATAACCACATATTAATAGAAAATTACGCTTTACATATTTGTATTGGTCTGACCTTTCTCGGGTCATTGCTATTGTAGGAAAATCGATTTATTTTTTGTCCAAAATAGATGTGAAATTATTCATGCACACGTTAAAGTGGACGAGGCGAATTATTGAACGCTTCTGTGATAATACACACTGCTAGAGAGGAAAAAAAATCGAACCACACTGACCTAATGTAATTTAACCTTGCATGACCTAACCTAAAATAATCCTACCGGCCAGGCGTATGTATTGGAGCCCAATCAACTTTGGTAGGTGAATTCGTTGACCTTTCACGAACTTGCTAACTATTAGCAAGTTCGATTCTATACAGGGTGCCTGTTTTTCGAGCTGCACTATGGGTGATCTCGGTTATTTGAAGAGATACAGAATCGGTTAAATGACTCAAAGTTGCGTATTTTAGTACTTATTAATAATCTGATTTCCTTAGTTGAAAAAAATTGTTTCAATTGTTTCGATGTACTTCAAAAAAGCTGAAATTTTGGATTTTTAAAAATCGTCCGTATCACCATTGGTTTCTATTTTCTTCAAATTCGGTGAAAACTCTCTTAAGGCAACTTTTTATTACTAATCAAATGGCAAACGTTGAAAATATTCAGGTAGATTCGTTTTTGTTTTATAGACTCAACTTTTGTTTTTCTTATGGAAACATACGAATTTATGCACATCATTGAAATGCAATTTATAATTTTGATTTCAACAGTATGCCACATGTAGGCGTTTGTTTAATTATTGTTGTTTAAGTTACCATGACAACCAAACAATACCAAGTTGAACAGTTGAAATGTTATTTAAAATGAAGGCCTATTCATGATTGGTTATCTTTGGTTATAAATTGTTTTTGTGAACTTTGTGCGATTGTTTCCATGGCAAAATACCAAAACATCACTGTTCATTAATATGCATATCTTCATATGCGCCCATAAAAAAAAGTTGCGTTGGTAAAAACAGAAACAAATAACTTTGCAGTTTTATATCTTACTCCATAAACCGAGTCGTAAAAAGTTGCTCTAAGAATGTTTCTACAAATTTGGTTATAAATTGTTTTTGTGAACTTTCCGCGATTGTTTCCATGGCAAAATACCAAAACATCACTGTCCATTAATATGCATATCTTCATATGCGCCCATAAAAAAAAGTTGCGTTGGTAAAAACAGAAACAAATAACTTTGCAGTTTTATATCTTACTCCATAAACCGAGTCGTAAAAAGTTGCTCGAAGAATGTTTCTACAAATTTGGTTATAAATTGTTTTTGTGAACTTTCCGCGATTGTTTCCATGGCAAAATACCAAAACATCACTGTTCATTAATATGCATATCTTCATATGCGCCCATAAAAAAAAGTTGCGTTGGTAAAAACAGACACAAATCACTTTGCAGTTTCATATCTTACTCCATAAACCTAGTTGTAAAAAGTAGCTCTAAAAATGTTTCTACAAATTTGGAAAAAGATGAAAAATAACGGAGATATAAGTAATTTTTATATGTATGTGTAGGCATTTTTAAATATATAGGGTGTTTATTCGATCAGGTGTAGATAGGGATTTAACATGTAAAACTATATTTATACATTTCCCTGCTTCTAGGGTCGTTTTAGAGCAAAAGTAAAGATCAAACAAAAATTAAGAAAAAACCTTAAGTATTTAGATCGGTTGAAATCCGACGCCGTTTACTATTTTTATACATTTTTTAAAAGTAGGAAAATTAAAAAAATAGCCTCAATCCGGGTAGCAGAACACAATATGGGTGTTTTAGCACGTAATTACAGCCATTCAGAGGTCTAATACTCAACTTTTGTACCTAAAATCACCAACGCCGCACCCGAGGCTTTTATTTATGGCCCCTTCGGCAATACTAGTGCATTCGTATCAACAAATGATAAATGAAGACGGGTGTTCCTGAAGCTAATTATTTTCAATTTTAATAATTTTCAAAACTCGATAAAAAATAGTAAATTATGTCCAATTTTAACTAAATAGCGACTGAAAGACAAAGGGTTTCTTTCTTAATTTTTGTATACTCTTGTACTTTTTCTCTAAAATGACCCCGGAAGCAGGAAAATGAATAAATGTTGTTTTACATGTTAAATCCATATGTATACCTGATCGCATCAATACCCGGTAGAAATTCAGGTTTTTTTCAAATTACATCGAAACAGATGAAGATATTTGATGTGAAAGTAGATTATTAGTAAGCACTGTAATACGCAACTTTGCCCCCATTTAACTGATTCTCTATTTCTTCAAATAAGTATGTATATCTAGTTTGACATATCAGATAAATAAATATGTTGCGTAAGTATTGATATAAACTCAAATACTTATCAATTTTATTTTCAATGTTCTGATTCCTTAAACCCCATTTCATGCAATGATTTATTCAATTAACAAAAAAATATGGCATTTTCCGTATAAAAACAAACACTTTTAAAGATCTAAAGTTCAAAGTTTTGAAATTCAGTGATAAACTCCAGCTCAGAAATGAGTTACAATTCGGAAATGAACCTAAATGATTTAAAGTTTAGAGATAAGTATAGCTCACAGATAAGTTACAGTACAAACTTCTACAGTTCAGAGATAAACTGCAGTTAATATAGTATAGGAGTTCAGAGATGAATTCAAAGTTTTTATGCAATTGGCATTTTTTTATAGTGTAGTGATCTGCAGTTCAGATATATATTGCTGTTTAGAGATGAATCGTAGTTCAAAGTTCAGCAGTTCAGAGATTTATGCAACTTGCTCTGGGTATTTGTCTTGAGTTTATAGATCAATTATAGTACACAGTTCTAGAACATCATACAGAGATAAACTGCAGTTTATAGATGAAGTACAATTTAAAGTCTGCATTTCAGAGATGAACTAAAACGTTGTTATAAAACTAGCCTTTAGTGTTTTTCTGTAGTTCAGGGAGTATTTAAAGTTTTTATCCAACTGGCATAAGTAATCTGCGGTTCATAGATAAACTACGGGCCAGAGATGAATTGCAGTTCAAAGATGTACTACAGTTGAAAGTTTTGGACATCTCGCTGTATTTTTTTGAAGTTCTGCGGTTTGTAGATGAATGGCAGTTTATACAATGCAGTTTGTAGTGCAGTTTGCTTTTCAGAGATATAATACTAGTAGGTTTTTAAGAAACAGGACTTTAGTATTTATTTGGTGGTTAGAAAAAAAATCTGATTTTGTATGCAACTCATCTAAGTATTTTTTTTCAGATCAAAGATCTGCAGTTCACAGATAAACTACATTTCAGTGATGATTTGCAATACAAAGTTCTGCAGTGCAGTGATGTACTACAGTCCGAAGCTTTATGAAACTCGCTCTAAGTATTTCTCTGGATTTCATAGAGGAATTACAGTACAAAGTTCAGAGATGAACTGCAGTTTATAACCGCTCAAAGTCAGCATTTCAGAGATAAAATAATTTGTTATGACACTGGCCCTTTGTATTTCTATAGTTTCTAGATGAATTTACCGTTTTTATGCAACTAGCTTAAGTAGTTTTGTACAGCTTAATGTATCTAATGTTCAGAGATGAACTACGGCTTAGAGGTGAATTAATGGTATTCAAAGTTCTAAAGTTCAGAGTTGAATGCAACTCGCTCTAAATATTTCTTTGGAGTCCAGAGTTGAATATAACGTTTTTTTATAAGTGGCTGAAGTATTTTTTTACTGCTCAACGATCTGCAGTTTAAAAAACATTAGAGTTCATGGATGAATTGCAGTTCAAAACCTTTATGCAACTCGTTTCAAGTATTTCTCTGGAGTTGATCGATGAATAACCGTTCAAAATTCTGCAATTTAGAGATGAACTACATTTTAAATTATCTATGCAGCCAATCCTTAGTATTTCAAGAGATTTTGCTAAAATGTGTATAATACAAGGAGATGCACTCTAGATATATTCATGGAGTAACAGGGCAAAAATTGTAACAGCAATAAAATGTATGTTATATGCAAACGCGCCTTGTACGCAATAACAAACCTCCTCACTTGTAGCAAAGAGGCTATTCAGGCCTACTAAGGCACATTACACGTATGTACGTACGTCCATTAAAGGGAAAACCAGTTTTTACCCGATAAGCTAATAATAAACAAGACTTGGAAACCTATATAAAACGTCGCGAAGAAGGAAAGCACGAATAAGTGTTACTCGCCGCAGGTAAACTCAAAACTGTTTAAATTATTAAAAATACAAGGCACTAATGATATTTTTAATAGATTATTAATTGACTTTATTAATTATTCAATTGAAATAACTTCAAACTTAGAATCAAGTCAACATATTTACCTATATTGATTTAACTGCAATTGTGAGATTAATTCATTAATGAATGACCGAAGTCCAAACTTTATGGTACATTTTATACAACAAAACACTCAAAATGTGCTATTCTATTCTTAAAATTATTTTAACAATCTCTACTAAGACTTCACTAAGCGTGCTATTCAGTTCTTAAATTCAATATATGGCCGAAAGTACACCTAGAAATGATAAAATTGAGTGCATTTTTTATTTAAGTATACATATCCCAAAACATACTCTGTAAATGTTAAGGCATGCGTTATTTTTATGTGTTCAATTTGAAACTTCTAATTAATGCAAGGCTGTAGCCAGAAAAACAGTGTTTTTACTTTGCTTTTACATACAAATATTTTTATTTAATTTGCCGAAATATACATTTTTTTTTTACTATTTACCAGTAAATTGTTAATCTGGTTTACCGATATTACAATCCATTTTACTAATATCTATAAACAATCATTGTTTAACAAGAATTTCAGCAATAATCCCCAATTTGTTTTTAATCCCTTTTAAATCATCCCTCTAATTAAAAAAATCATGCAACAAAAATGAAACCATTATCTCTATCCTCCGCCATACAATCTCCGTAATCATTACACCACGTTGCATTTTCCACCCCTTATATACTCCAACAATAGGAAGGGTTGATGGCGTGTGCGTCACGTCCCCCATATTACATAGTTTCCGAATGACAATGCGAATTACGCTCGCAGGACATGTGAATGCGAATTAATCGCCAGGTTTTTTTTTGTGGGTTATTAGGAGAGGAAAGTGGCATGGCAGTAATTTTTGGGACAGCGATAATAGCTATTCAGATTCAGTAGCCCGAAATAGAAACGGGGTCAAGATACCAAAAGTAATTTCCTAAATTGGTTTGAGATCGTGCCGGCTGGTGTTATCATGTGTGTATAATGTAGTGTGTGTACATAGTTTATTGTTGAATGAGTTTTTTGTTAATTTAATCAGTTAAACGTTGTTATGGTTCGAAATAACGGACGTAAAAAATGTTTTATAACCAGTGTTTCACGGAAATATATTTAAAATAGTTTTGATTGAATTGATGTACACTCCTAAACTCAATAGTAGGTAATGTTAAAACAAATTGAAATTTCATCTTGGATTAAAAATCTGCAAAAAGAGGCTTTGCAAGAATACCGATATTTTCATTCAAGGTATTTTGCCAACATATTTTAGCAAAATAAGCAATATTATATATATACCACATTATTAATCATTGATCCAAAATCAAAATGAAACATTTCTGTGTTACTTGTGATTAAAAGATAAATATAGGCAATATTTTATTTAATTATACATACAGTGAATTTTTCTTTTAGGTAAACATATACATAAGCTGTGAATTTTCCGATATTCGTTGTTTTTTAAAAGAGTTAAATTCGAAGCTTTCAACGAGTGTTTTCCACTCCCAGACTAAGCATAAAGTAAAATTTCGAGTTTAGAAAAGCCCCGTGAAAATTTGTCTCGGGTCGCGCAGCGACCCGAGACAAATTTTCACGGGGCTTTTCTAAACTCGAAATTTTACTTTATGCGCCACGCGTATAAAACAGATTTCAAGTAAAGTTTATACATAAATTTCAGAATATTTTAGTGTTTTATACGCGTGGCGCATGAAGTAAAATTTCGAGTATAGAAAAGCCCAGAAAATTTGTCTCGGGTCGCTGCGCGACACTCAACAATTTTCACGGGGCCTTTCTAAACTTGAAATTTTACTTCATGCTTAGTCTGAGAGTGGAAAACAATCGTTTAAAGCTCCAAATTGAACTTAAAAAATAACAAGGAATACCTAAAGATTTACAGAAAATAGGCAGAATTTGAAATACGTATACTTAAAAGAAAAACTCCCTGTATCCCGATGCATATGTAAATGTTCAGGCATTCGTTCTTTTTATAAAAGTGCTCAATTGAAAGCTTCTAACGAGTGTTTCCTCTCCTTGATTACGCATAAAATAAAATTTGGAGTTTAGAAAATCTTGATAATTTGGTTTGGTCGCGTAGCGATTATAATAATCGTCAACTTTAATATTTAATCAAGTTATCTCAATATTTTCACTTCAGTTGCTTTTAAATCAAAAACGAAAATTTGTCAATATTTCAAGATCGAGTTTCTTTTAAAACAGGATTTTATAAATTTAAGTATAGTATGCACAGATTCGCTTTAATTTTGAATCAATCATCTCCAATAAACATTTTATTCGCAAACGAGAAATGAAAAAAATTAGTAGAATTAAATATTAAACACATTTGTTGCTATGATTTCCACCACAGGTGTTTGTGTGAGTGTTTTATGTTTGTTCCTTATCTCTAGAATGCCGATATATCCTGCAGAAAAATCTGTTAAGGTGAAACATTCGAAATATTAACATTTTGCGGCAATCTGTTTGGAAATATTAAATGTGTAGTTTGGAGAGTGTAGACAACAAAGAGTAATAGTTAATTATAGTGAGTGTATAAGATTACATCACAAAAATATATATTATAAGTGAAATAAGTGAGTAGATTCAATGACAATTTATATTTTTTAAATCAATATGGGTAGGTGATGCTAATTGATAATTACAAATGTAATTAAATAAAATAATCTTTTAACAGAAACATACAGGCATTTTATCTTTTAAGTATACTTTGCATTTAAACATTTGTAAAATTAATGAACATGTGATTAAACCTAAACAGTATGTTTTGAACTTTGCTTTAAATCAGTGTTTTATACGCGTGGCGCATGAAGTAAAATTTCAAGTTTAGAAAAGCGGAGCGAAGCGATCAAACCAAATTTTCAGGCTTTTCCTTACTCAACAACATCTTACTTGCTTAATATAGGATTGGAAACACTCGTTAAAAGCTTAAAATTTAAAGTTATTAATAAAACAACGTATGTCCGAAAGTTTACATAAAAAAATCGTGATATACAGTGTGTCACACGAAAAAGTGCCCAAGCTGCAGGGGCTTTATTTTTAAATATTTTTTTTTATAAAATCAGGTATTGCTATAATCTGCCTCTAACAGATTTCCTCTAAGGGCGGCCATCTTGTCGTAATGACCTTATCCGCCATTTTTTAAACGACATTAAAAAAATGTTATTATTACTTTTTTGTAGAGATTTATATGAGGTTTTTAATGATGTAATCACTTCACAATCTTGAATTACATTTTCTTAGAGGAAAATGTAAAAACCTAAACAAATAAAAGTTAGCCATGGATTTTGTTTTAATTAGAATAATTGTACGATTATTAAAATCTTTTTACAATTATTCAAATTCAAATTCTACCGATCGTTTTAAATTTACATTGTAGATAAAAAAAAAGAAATTTGTATTCTCTCTGTTATGATATTGTTGTGTATCAGTGTTGGGCAAGAATGTAAATTACATTTGTTGTTATAATTGCTTTGTAATTATAATTATAGAAAGTAATTAAATTACATTATAGTAACATTAATTAAATTACTTTGGGATTCTCATTATGGGATAAAATTTCCATAATTAGAATTAAAATGTATTGTTATTATAACCAAAAAAGTACTTTTACACAAGAAATAGAGGTAGCAGGGTTCTGTGACAGATGATAGCATGCCCATCAGAAGCATAAAAGGTTTAATCTTAAAAGTCATATTTGTTGTTGAAGTGGTTTCTTGTGGTAGTCTACAATGACCAGAAGGTCTTAATAGAATTGCCAACATAATTTATGTGTCAAAGAAGTGGTATCAACAATGACCAGAAGGCCTTTACAGCGTTGCCAACATATTTTCCGTGCTAAGGAAGACCACACAAATGTGGCCAACATATTATCTGTGCTGAAGAAGTCGACCACAATGACCAGAAGGGGTTAAAGAAATCGACAATACATTTCAAGAAAGAGTTATAGAAAATTCGAAAAAATGGCCTTGCCAAAACCAATCAACAGCGACTTGTATCAGTCAAATTTCATGCCTAAAATAACACACACAACTTGGTTGGGCACCACTTTTGAGAATTATTCAACACGAACAATCGCTTGGTAGCACTTTTGACATCTTACGAAAGTTGGCACCATTTTTGTGGTCTTCTTTAGCACAGAAAAAATTGTTGGCTCACCTGTTGAGACCTTCTGGTCATTGTCGATTTCTTCAGCACCTTCTTTTCATTGTCGTCGAATTCTTCATGACAGAAAATATGTTAGCAACTTTTTTGTGGCCTTCTTCAAAACGAAAAATATGTTAGCAACCCTATTAAGACCACACCTTCAGCATAGAAAATATGTTGGCAACCCTGTTAAGACTTTCTAATCATTGTCGACCACCACAAGAAACCACGTCTTTAGCAACAAATATCACCTTTAAGGTTAAATCTTTGAGGCTCCTGATGGACATGCCATCCTCTGTCATAGAATCCCGCTATCTATACTACTTACATAATCTAATATAATGAATAGCTTCTAACTAACAATTTATAACTTGCCTTCTGTAACTTTTATCTGACCTAATCTGTATCATAGGTATCTAACTTAACATATGAGCTAGGTTTCTAACTTATCCATTTAAGTTAACTTTAACCATTTCCACACAACCTAATAATAATATTTTAATAATAACAAACCCTTCCATAGCCAACTTTGACCTCCATATGAAAAAATTAAGTTAGTATGCATATCTTGGAAAATATTTGTATCATAATAAAACTAACTAGATATTATTAAAATGCACAAAAAATATCTTGATAATGTCAAATTATTATCACTGTATCATCAATAATAACCAAATTATATAGGAAAATACATAATCGCTAGAATCAGTTTTTAGTGTGCTCTGAACATTTAACTTTTTTGTTAGTTTTACACCGGATGTAGATAATACTGATTGTCCTGCATATTTTCTCCTATTTAACCGATTTTCCATTTCTTACCTTTTAGAAGATACCCACGCACCAACTGTTTGACCGGAACACCCTAAATAATCCCTGGTATATTTCTTAAGTTATTTGTCCCGAAAAATAACTATGATTTGAAATAGAATTAATAAGGAATCACAGTTGAACTAGAATCCTTAGTACGTTGCGTAACCTTTTCAAGAAAAATATTAGACTTTGGTGTTCTTGTTTATTACTACTTCTAAGGCATCTTCATTTTTTTAATTACATGACTTGTAAATTTAAATCCTTGTTTTTGTATTCCTTAAGCTTTAGGTTCTTTAAACGCCATAAAAGTTGTCTTTTGTTACTTTTTAGGCATTTCCCAATAGTTTTTGGTAATACAGCAACTTCTCACTCTAACGATAAAAGTCACTAAGTACAGAGAAGATGAACGGTAAAATTCCAGGAAGTTCGTTAAAGCTTCTTCAGTTTTTTGTGTAATTATTCTTCTACTTTTGGTTTCCTGCTTTAATATAGAAATTCGTAGTTTTAACACACTATTTGCTTTTGATGTGAACATTCAGGCTTTTCTGAAATAGAGATTTTACTTCATGCGCCACGCTTGTAAAACACTGATTTTAGCTGAAGATCAAATTATACAGCTACAGCGTACTGCTTTAATGGTATATTTTCAACTTCACTCGAAATCAGTGTTTTATACGCGTAGCGCATGAATTAAAATTTTGAGTTTAGAAAAGTCTCAAAATTTGGTTTATTCGATCCACTTCGCAACGGGACTAAACCAAATGTTCAAGCTTTTCTAATCTCGAAGTTTAACTTCATGTTTAATCAAGGAATGGAAAAAGTAAAAAGTCACTTAATCGATACAACTTTAAAATTTCATAAGTTCGTCTTTTTTAATTAATTGTATGCCGCTGTATCGATTAACACCTTAAAAAGGATATTTCAACACGTCTAAGCTGAGAAAATTATTATCAATGATGCACCAAAATACATTAACGACATAGGGTTATGCACGTATGCGCGCAAACAACATGAATAGCTAAACAACTTACCATCTAGTTGCAAAACTAAGTAACAATATTTCAAATACTAACGTTTCCATCGACCCTAAAAAAATGCAGCTTGCCACGTATTTATTGAAATATTTTTATTATAAAACTGCAACCGAATATATAATTTGAATTTTGCACATGCGCAGAACCTACGTTTATGAATTGGGAACGTTGCTTCGCGCGGAAATTCGAATTTTAACATGTGTCGTTAGTAGAATCTAGAAGAGTTGAGTTGATGCGGTCTCTCGTGTGCAACTTGTAACGTGCGTTGTTCAGCAGTTTTTCGTTGTTTTACCAGGACTTTCTGTTTAATAAAACCACCTTTTTTGCGAAGACGCGAAATGCCGGCTTCATCTCTATCCATTGTTTACGATACTGTAACCTCACTCTCGTGATGCGTCAACGACTGACAATACGCCGCGTTGCCAAGTCGTACATTTTGAAGTTTGACACGATTGGTCACGCGAATAACGGTTAAATTATTATTAATGTTTGTTTGTTGTGAAATAACAATGGTTCATTTATACAAGAACGTAACAATTAGTCTTATGATTTTCTATAAAATTGATACAAAAAGAATTGTCTTTGTTTAAATTTATATTCAAAGGCTAATTTAATTTTACATTTGGGTGACTTTCTACCTTTGAGAAACGAATGCCCGAAACTTTACAACTTATGCATCGAGATATGTATACTTAAAATAAAAAGTCATAAACTCATTTACTTTGACTTTATTGTCTATCAGTTAACAAACATTTATTAACATGTCAACATATTTATTGCCCTTTTAGTCTTAGTAATTAAGACCTACTGTTTGCGGTTTATACGAATATTCACGTAATTTTATATTTATTATGTCAATATTGATTGTGATTTAACTGTATCGATTATGTTGGCTGACTTTACTATATTGTTTATATTGACTGTCATTTTACAACGTTGACTAATTGTGAAGTGATTTGGATTGTAATTTGAACCGTTAACATTGACATTCTAAATTGTTCTAATGTTATTTCGAACTACAGTTTAGAGATTCATTCATTTCGAAGTAGTTCTCCAATTAGCACTAGGTATTTTTATGCTATTTTAAGGATTTTTATCATAGCCCTGTGTATTACACCTAGGGTCTCTTAAGTGCTAAATCTGCCCTAGCCTGCAAGACAACTTAACATTCACCTGATAATAAATACGTCTTCGTCAATCAAGTCCTATCTGGTTAAATAAATAATTTTAAAAAAACTCACACTATAATATTTTACAGTGTGAATAATTCGTTGCAGTTTGTAAATAATATTTAATCGAGGAGTCAATGATTCAATTCAGTTTTCTGCCAAAATATTCAAATCGAGCTTGTTTTCTACTATGGATGACTCAGACCTACTGAAATAGCATTAACGTCTACAACGTAATTTAGTCTAAAACCATCGGAATATTGGTTTATTTTAAGATCAATAGAACCACCAAGAAAACTAAAGCATATTTCACTTATTCCAGTTAATAAAATTCAATGAAAATTCAAAGGTTATTCTATTGCATTTCACTATTGATTAAATAGGACTATATCCCAAATATCTTTCATCTTGTCAAATATATGCCAACAGATTTCCCGATTTACAAAATGAGTTTTTCTATATACGAAATACTTTTCCCTTTAATATTTTTACTGTATATTTTTGCAGTAGCAATAACTTTCTTCTGGAAATATTTGATTTGTATTTATACATACAGGGAGTTTTTCTTTTAAGTATACGTATTCCAAATTCTGCTTATTTTCTGTAAATCTGTAGATATTCTTTTTTTTAAGTTCAATTTGAAAATGAGTGTTTTCCACTCCCAGACTAAGTATGAAGTAAAATTTCGAGTTTAGAAAAGCCCCGTGAAAATTTGTCGAGGGTCGCGCAGCGACCCAAGACAAATTATCTGGGCTTTTCTAAACTCGAAATTTTACTTCATGCGCTACGCGTATAAAACACTGAAATATTGTGAAATTTATGTATATTTGAACTTTACTTGAAATCTGTGTTTTATACGCGTGGCGCATGAAGTAAAATTTCGAGTTTAGAAAAGCCCAGAATATTTGTCTCGGGTCGCTGTGCGACCCTTGACAAGTTTTCACGGGGCTTTTCTAAACTAGAAATTTTACTTCATGCTTAGTCTGGGAGTGGAAAACACTCGTTTAGAGCTTTTAATTAAACTCTTTAATAAACAACGAATGTCGGAAAATGTACAGCTTTTAAGTATACGTATTCGAAATTCAGTCTATTTTCTGTAAATTTTTAGATATTCCTTGTTTTTTTTTTTGACATCGACTCTTGGCCATACAGTCAGCTACTATTTATAATTATTTACTTTCGATTTTAAATTAACTTATCCACATACATAAAAATTAACTTATCCATATGAATTATACACGTTATATAATTCATATGGACGTCACAACGCATTCATACCACATCCATGGCTCTAGAGGTGCCATTTCTCCATAAGAAAGTGACACCCCCCAGTAGGATTCGAAGCCACGACCCTCTGGCCCAAGAGCAGGAGCTCTACTCGTTGACCCACGAAGGTATCCAAACATAGAATTTAGAAATAGAATTTGTATTCTATATACTGACACCGGGTATCCACAGATGCGTTTCGGGCTTCATGGTCCTCGTCAGTGTGGTCCCGACCCATTGCTGAGGAATACTGAACATATAGAATTTGGAGTTCTACCTTTTGCAAAAATTATAATTTATACATATTCCTTATACTCATATTTCATTGGCATTTTTCTTTTTTGGCAATAAAATAATTCATTTTAAGTTCGATAACTTTCTGACAACTGATATACAAAAGTATAGTAGATGCGCCTTTCGAATTCCTTTATTTAACACATAATAAAATATATAATATGATAATAATAATCATATGTAATTATTTGTTAATCCTGTAGGAATATTACCTAACAATTACAAGAATTTCAACTAGAGAAAATCACATTTCTTGCACAACACCCACAAAAATATTTCGTTTGTATACAAATAGAGCAGCAGCACACATGTTTTTGTTACATAGCGAGTGATGATAAAAATAAATTAGAAATGGAATCTCGGTCACACGGCCTTTTTTCCACACCGGTTCCCCTAGACTTAGACCGCATTCTGCGCAATTGAAATTGTTCTCTCGCATTTATACCGAACCGAGTTAATTACGTCTTTTCCTTCTTTCGTACGGCATGATTCAATACTCGCTTAATTAGCCGACGGAGAAAGTTCTGTGGTAATTGTAGGTGGCTCCCAAACACACACACACACAAACACGTACAAGCAATTGCCGGTTGTCACAATTCGGAAAAGCTGCTCGAAAGTGTAAGCAATCTAAACCAGATGAGAAAAAAATATCAAGTGTGATTGTTAAATGGGTAATACAAATAATAAGTGCTCCTTAGTTTTAAGGAAAACCACTTTTGACTACTTGGAATCTAGTCAAAAAATTTTCCTCGTTCTAGATATATTGTTTAAACAATTAGTAAACACATTTTGAACATAAAATAGGTGGTTTCAGAGATATGATTTTTTAAATATTTGGTACGAATAGTGCCATACGCGGGACAGCAATATATTGTTTAAATAATTAACAATTCAGAGTAAAAACTTTCTGGTTATTTATACTCGTTCTAGATAAATTGTTTAAACAATTAGTGAAGAAATTTTGCAAATTAAATATGTGGTTTGGGAGTAATGAAAATTTGAAATTCGAAGGAATCTGTTCCATAATTCGTGTGATGGTGGAGGCGCCAAAATCCGTGGCTATCTTCAAATCGGTGATTCCAAGCTACTTTTTTTGAATTGTTACAGTTAACATTTAGAATACTGTTTACTTGCAATTGATATTGTTTTTTTTAAGAATGAATTATAAATGAATCAATGATTGCAGAAAGGTTATGAGTCACGTTTTTATCGAAAATAGTTTTTATCCTGAAATCGATTCATCGCACTTTTCTCGACAGTTGAGCGCAAAAAGGATATATGTTGTATTACATACAGTCTAAGAAAAAATCAAGTTTATTAGGCCGTTGGATGCAGAAACGATAAAAGTCATGACTTGTATCCGTTTTGCAGTCAATGCTAGACATTGTAGATGGCGCCGTTTGCAAACATGTGACAGTTCAGTGACAGTTATTTATGGTTTGAAGCATTGTCAAGCTATTGTTGGGATACAAAGTACAACAATTAGGAATAATACTAAGGTATTTTTAAACACAAACAATGGTAAATCAAAGTGAAAATGATGGTAAGTCGACTCCAAAATAAATAAATCGGGTAACTGTAAATTCTGAAAACTATAAGAGCAATGTGGTAATAAGTAGTAGGTAAGGCCATTGACAATATGATTTGCAGTCATTATTGACATTAAGCTTTTTAATTTTTTTATAGAGTGAAAGGCCAGCAATATACCGATTATCCTTATAATTTGAATATTGCTGGCCTTTCGCTCTATAAAAAATTAAAAAAACCTTAATGATAATAATGACTTTAAATCGTAATGACAATGGCCTTACCTACTACTTTTTACCACATTTCGGTTGTTCCTGCTAAATCGATTGGGGCTCCATGTAAGTGTAAGCTAAAGTGTTTCAATAGAATTGATGAAGAACAGCAACTGCAGATATTTACACGTCTATATAACTTAGAATCAAAGAATGAGCAGTATCTTCAGGGATTGATTCTGCTGGACCAAATTAAGCAGCAGCGACCGAGAATAGAAAATAATGATAAAATAAATAGAAGCTTATTCAAGTATTGTGTTTTGGTCAATGGCGAGAGAAGGAGAATCTGCAAAACAGCATTCTGAAATTTGCATGAAATTAGTAACAAAATATTACAAAGGCTTCAGTGTTTACTGCAAGCTAGTTTTACTCAAAAAGATAAGAGGGGAAAGAATTCCAGTGGAAATGCTTTGCCTGCAACCGAAAGTATACGAGTGCATAAACACATTTCTTCGTATCCAGTGAAAACATTCTACTACTTCCAAAAGAGTATCGTTACTTAAACTCAGAATAACTGTAAAGACTATGTTCTTAACGTTTTAGAAAAAATATCCAAATACAAAGATAAAGTATGAATATTTCAACATTATTAGAGAAGGTTTTGACCTAACGTTTGGTAGGCAGCAAGTAGATACATGTTGTACGTGTGAAAACATGTCTGTGAAAATAAAAAGTAAAACACTAAATGATAACGCAAAACGAGTTGCTACAGCAGAGTTACTTGTTCATAAAAGACGAAGTAAAAAGTACTACTCGGCTCTTCAGAAATCTGCCAAGAAGTTCATTGAAAATGGAGCAGTATTAGCCTTGTTATTTGATTATATGCAGAATTTGCAGTTGCCCAAAATTCTTGTTCAAGATTTATTTTATCTAAGACAGTTAACTATCCATGTATTTTGTATTCACAATACCAAAACGGAAGAGGCTGCATATTTTGTATATCATGAAGGCTGTGCCAAAAAAGGCCCCGATGAGGTATGCTCCTTTCTGTATCAGTATATAAGAGAATATGTACCCGCTAGCGTTAGGGAACTGCATCTTCTTAGCGATAATTGCCCAGGCCAAAATAAAAACAATATTTTCGATAGAATGTGTGTAAAAGACTCTGGCAGATTTAATGAAATCGCACATTTTTTTCCGAAAAGAGGGCACACTTTACCATATGACCAGGAGTTCGGCACAATAAAGCTATAGCTCCGAAAATTCGATCGCGTATATACCCTACATCAATATTATAGTGTCCGCTAGTACAAAAAATACATTTACAGTACATAGTGGATAGTGACGACATAATGAACTTCAAGGATTGGTGGAGTAAAATTTATAAGAAAACTGCAATATCTGTAGAAACTGCACAAAGAACTGTGCCAAGAAAAATGAAAATTGCATTTAGCATCAGCACTTTTCATCACTTTTCGTACTATCAATGGATTAGTCGGAAACACGTTCCAGTTAAAACTGTCTACAGATTTAAAAGAACCCAAAACATTTAATTACCCGTAATAACGACTGTTTTTCCACCACAGTTGAGGTGCTTCGAAGTCAGCTTCCAGACACAAGCATTCAAACTTTCGTTTGAGTTCTGCGTATTTCCATCCAGCCACCTACTCAGCATTGTTTACTTCAACAAGCGAAAAACTAACTAACGAATTCGCGTATTGTAAAACGGCTTTAGGGCATGAAACTAGATACTATCAAGGATCAATAAATGGAAATAATCAATTTTTTAAAACTTCCGAATGGTAATACCCCCTTAAGGGGGTCTTCCGGTATAATTGACCCAAACTTTGGATTTTTTTTCCAGGGAACTGGTAAGAGTTAGAGACCTGGGTTTTTTTTAAATCTTTATTCATCCTTGCTCTATTATTGGGATTTTTGTCGAGTCGAAAAAATCAAAATGGCGTCCAATATGACGGCTGCCCGGCGGAAATGTTCCAAAACTGCGAGCAGCCTAGGGGTCGCTATTCGTCACCTAGAAACAAAATCAGCTCAGTTTCTTGAAGAGTATAGTTCAGAGAATGGAATGAACTACGAAATTTTGAAAAAACTCAAAATTTGACAAAATGGCGGGCATTTGAAAAAAAAGTCGTGTTTTTCGGTCGATTTTTTGACTTTGACAGGCTGTAAAAAATCTTCAAAATTGCAAATTGCACCGGGAGGTTAGTTCATTCCATGAAGAAAAGTGTTTTCAATAACGGAAGCAAAGAACGAAGTCAATTGATTGAACCGTTCAAACGCTAGAATGCTCGCAGTTTTGTAAATGTAGTTTCTAGAAAAACGCGTTTAAAGTTTGCGAAACATTTTTTATGTGTAATTCAAAGTATTCGGCGGAAAATTCGCAAACAGTAGTCAATATCTAGGTTTTCGGGGTCGCTGAATACGAATCTGAGGTCAAATTTGAAAAATTCAAAATGGCGGATCCAATATGGCGGACCAAAAAACTCATACTCATCAAAATTTATGAAATTCGAGATTAAAGTTATACCTGCGCGACCCATACCGCTCGGGACGGCGATGCATTCAAAGGCCTGTAGCGACGTAAATATTTGCCGGATCGAAATATTCTTTAACCCACATATTCTAGACATGTTTAGCTTTGATTTCATACAAAAAAAATCGATTTTCTGAAAAAATTATACCGGAAGACCCCCTTAATGAATGTTACAAATAATTATTTCTTGTAACCAAATTTAGCGCATTCAAACTTCGTGCAAATATCTTTCGGATATGTAAGTATAATTAAAAGATAAAAATATGAAAGCAAATTCGCTTTGCTACGCAACCAATCCAAATTTTTAGGCTTTTCTAAACTCGAAATTTGACTTAATGCTTAGTCAAGGAGTGCAATCAATCGTTACAAGCTTTAAATTGACTGCCTTGATAAAAGCAACGAATCCCTGCAAATTTATGAAACACTGTAACTATTAGGATATTTATACTTCAAAGAAAATTTCACTGTATTAAAATTGTATCAATAAGTGTTGGCTGCGTATCATTTTGCTTTAATTTTTCAAAATTTTGTTATTTTTATATGTGTAAATAATTCAGGTAATCAAGCTGCCTAGTTGATTACCTGATTTATTGTCTGAATTTAAGGAATTAAAATATTTCAAAACAAAATAGGCAGTTTTTCAGTTTTTTTTTAAATAAAAAATAATTGTAATTTTATTATTCTTGGTGCGAACGTAAATCAAGAACATCTGTTGAACCTTGACATTCAACCTTCTTTGTGCACATTCAGTCTTACGTACCTTGAATGCGTTATTTATTATACAAATATGTTTCTTTTGTTGTATTTTTGTTTTGTAAGAGTCTCTTGAAGCCTTTGCTTATCTGTCTGAGCTGAAATTGAATGCGAAACGCTGGAAAGCATAAATCTTTTAGCTCGAGCTGTGATATTACTATTGCTACACAGTAATATTTTATATTAAAAAAATCGCACAGCGAGCTTTATTTAAACTCTGAACATGATATAAGTAACATAGAAATCTCAAAACAGTTCTGAATATCGATTGAAAAATCTTTCATGTATAATTTGTTTTTTTTTAAATTTGACCAATCAAATTTGATATTTCCAAAATGTTGTGGTGTGATGCAGGTTGTACGTTTTAATTTAGGACAAGATTAATCACATGTTATGTTGTAAATCAACTTTTAATTTGTAGGTTATATGAAGGGAAATCTGGCAGTAATATTTATTTATTCTATTATTAACCTAACAGAACAACGTTCTAATTACAGGGAAAATTTACAATAATTTAAATTCAAATATAAAATATCACATAAATCATATAAACATAAATATTACACACAAATAACAATAAGATGTGACTAAAAATAAAAATTATATATATATATATATATATATATATATATATATATATACACATAACAAGTAAACACATACAAATTTCAAATTATCCTGATACCACAAAGGTTCACAGCGTACAAATTATATCATTTAAAAATAATAAATAGTATCTATAACCCATTACACTTAATATATTGCATTGAATTATCTAGAGATACGATCTTTCCAATCACGTTCCTCTTTGAATCATGAAATACGTCGCAAAGCGGAGACACTTGGTTATAATTTGAAACCATAATAGTTATTTTGTATTGTTTTTTTTTTTTTTTTCAGAGTGTAAGTCATAATTTTACATTTGGAAATATTTAGACAAAGTTCATTACTTTGACACCACTCTAATACTACATCCAATTGATTCTGGAGAAATACACAGTCAGAGTGTCTTTGAATGCGTGCATATAGTTTTAGATCATCTGCGTATAATAACTTTTCACATTTTAATTTGGCTGGCAGATCATTAATAAATATTGTTAACAACAGGGCACCTAAATTGGACCCCAGTTGTATACGTTTTAGGTGAGTATTCATTACAGAAAATGTAGCTATTTCTGTTATTCAGGTATGACCTAAAAAATTGATGAACGCATTCGTAAAACCAAAACGAGATAATTTTTGAGGAGTTAAGGCATGATTTATTTTTCAAAGGCCTTCAAAAAATCTGTATATATTACATCTAGCCTTAAATTACTTGTATTTACTACCTATTTAATAAAGTGTCTCTGAGGATCAGGTAGGATATTAGGATCAGGTGATATTCCTTGCCCAGGAATATCTGTCTTCTTTATCATCTGCCCATTTATATGTTCAAATTTTAAAGTGTGTCCACATTTGATCCAAATGTTGCGTTTTCCTTAAAATACCAGACAATAATTACAAACCTTATGTTCTCTTTTTTTCTAGAAATACTATAGTAGGTATAATAATAAACCAGCATGTGGTGTAAATACATAATACAATCCTCTGTAACAGAATCCAACACCTCATTTGGCAGAAAGTTTTACCCGTGTCTACACAATTCATTGTAAAACTCGAGAGGAGAGAATATCGTATAACAGACAGATAATTATCATACGCCTATCCTCTTCATAAAATAAGATATAAGAGATGGTATGTAATTTAAAAACCTCATTAAAACTCTCTAATATTTCAACTTTAAAAAATAAATAGATAAAATAAATTTATAAATGCGTTTTTAGTTAAACAATAAAACGTTTCAAACGTCGCAAATATTCACAGCAGAGTAAGTGAAAATAATTAATTGAAAATTTTAACCCTAGGTGAAAAGACCCAAGATGGGTAACGCTTTTGACATTCAAAATAATAGAGTAATTAATTTTTTTTATATACAGGGATTTCTTATTTTAGGTGTAAATATCTCGACATATACGTTGTAGTTGTTCAGGTATTCGTTGTTTTTGAAACTCGTTTAATTTGAAGCTTCTAATGAGTGTTTTTACTCCCTGATTAAGTATGAAGTAAAATTTCGAGTTTAGAAAAGCCTTAAAATTTGGTTTGGTCGCGTAGCGAAACGGAGCGACCAAACCAAATTTTCAGGCTTTTCTAAACTTGAAATTTTACTTCATGCGCCAAGCGCAGAAAACACTGATTTAATGTAAAGGTTAAGAAATTATTCTAAATCAGTATGCGAAAGCAGTATGTTTTGAATTTCATAGTATTTTAGTGTTTTATACGCCTGGCTCATGAAGTAAAATTTCGAGTTTAGAAAATCCTAAAAATTTGGTTTGTTCCCTCCGCTTCGCTACGCGACAAAACATAATATTCAGGCTTTTCTAAACTTAAAATTTTCCTTCATGCTTAATCAAGGAGTAGAAACACTCGTTAGAAACTTCAAATTAACTATTTTTGTATGCCTCGGGATATGTATATTTAAAAGAAAAATTCCCTGTATATTTTATGATGATAATAATAATTCTGGATATTTAATTAAAACACTTGGTTTGTTTCACTGATAATAATAATGTTAATCCTTGATTGCAGGATATTTAAAGGAAAATAATGAGTGCAATACTCTCTGCTTTGTACTAATGTACATTTATTAATTTAATACGAAATAATTTATTCAATAAAATTGATACGTTAACAATGAGGATACTGTTAAAATGCTTTAAAATATATGTTTAGCCAAATCACAGCCTCTTTGAAACGAGGGAGTTTTTCAACTCTCTTTACAACATTTCCCAACAACAAATTATAATCACAATAAACTTTTTTTCTTATCTTAACGAATCCATTTTGACAAAATGAAACCGTTCTGACCTAGATTCCGGTAATTTTTCTTTTAGGAAATTAAATTTAATTAGTCCGACCCTCGAAACAATTTTAAATTTAAGATTCTTGATAAATACTTCGGCGTTATTATTAAACGCCGACGTCTTTGTTACATAAAACTGCACAGATTGAGAGGAGCAAACAAAGGAAGGAGGCCAGGAATGATACCAATAACCCCTTCAAACTGCTTATTCCGGAAAATTGTAGTTCCAAGTCTGTGCAATAACTTGACGTATTTTATTGAAGCTCGGGTTTTGAAATGGCTTGAGTTTTAAAAATGAATTTTAATAAACAACCGACAAATATAGGCAATATAATCTGGAAAGTAATATAAAGGGATGATACTGGAATATACTTGAATTTGTTGTGGAAATTGTTAAAGGAAGGATGTGTGTAATATCAGCGTGGATATAAACGAGTAAATTCACTTTCGTGAATTTGAAAAGGCAAATAAAATTTATCTCAACAATGTCAATTCTCGTCGAAGAGGATGATTTCTGAAATTAAATAATCGAAGGGCTTATTGTAATAACATGATAAGCGACACAACCAAAAAAATGCTGTATTATTCTTGGATTGGATTACGTAGTAATATAAAAAGCTACAGTATGCTCATATTCGCATGCAAACCGAAGCTTTCAAAACTTGCCAAACAATCTACTATTCATTCTTAATATCTCATTAATACATTTTACATTTCTTTTCTAAATTTCAAAGTCTAATATCTCGGTTCTGTTTGATTGTGGCATATCAAGTTATTAAAATAAATAATTTATAATAAACATTTCAAAAGTTAGAAATAAAACAAATCTCTATATCAATTTTGACTCTCGGGTATCTAAATTAAATACATTTCAATAATACCAGTATTTATAATTGAATAAAAGCCACTTGGTTTTTTTTTTTCTAGACGGTTTTTATTCTTTTGGGTTAGTTATCGTCATTTTCAAGGAGTAATAACTATAAGTCGAAACTAGACGGAGAACATACAATCAGTAGTAGTAAATGGTAGTTAAACAAACCAAGTGACTTGCATTCAATTATCAATATTGTAAACAAGTTTAATGAGAACTAAATTAAAGAAATAATAAAAATTCCGGATAAAACGAATCTCAGTAATAGCCCCCACTCTCAAGAGTTTGTATAGTCGAATAAATGTATATCAACAACTTTATTAAAAGTTCACTTAAATATAGCCGAAACAATATATTAATTAATTATTAAACAAATGATCTTTGATTGTAAATTTAAGTGCCTCAACGATTTGTGATTATCTCACAGATCGTAAGAGAAGAACGAAGATGGAATAATATGCTTTGTTCACGACAATGTTATAATATCTGCATTATTTATTTTTGTGGGCACCATAAATGGGGTGCATTAAACGCTCAATTTCATTAAACATGGCATATGCGTGTTTAATATAGTTTTTAAATCACGCTAATTCGCGTTTGATTTGTTCCCAAAATGCGATATGATGACGTCAGTTACAAGCCCTATTACACATTCAAATCATAATACCGCAATCTGTCATCATTTATCTGTCAAATTATTATAAAACAAAACGGAAAATATACTGCCTTTTAAAAAAATCAGAACACCAAGTATTTATTGCACGATTTTAATAAAATTTACACAATTTGATCATGTAAACGAACTGTATCCATGATCAAAAAATCAACTTGAAAAACAAAAAACAAATGAATAAAAATTAATAATGTGTTGGGCCTCCACGATTTCCCAAACACTCATTAACACGTCGAGGCATGCTAGAAATCAGGCTGTCAATATCGACTTGGAGTATTTCATTCCAAACTTCGATAATTTTACCTCTAAGTTCCATTACAGTGTTAGCGGGGCGCTGTAAGTTACTTATTCTAACACCTATCATATCCCAAACATGTTCTATTGGCGATAGATCTGGAGAACGAGATGGCCAAGGTAACAAATTGATTTCGGCACTATCAAAAAACTGTCTTGTAATGGCCGCTGTGTGAGGTCGAGCATTATCTTGCTGAAAAATGGGGTTCTGCAAGCCATTTACATAGGGCACTAACACTGGCCGTAAAATGTTGTCAATATACCGAATCGCGTTAAGACTTGCTTCTAAAAAAACTAGAGGAGACCGACTACCATATGCTATCGCCCCCCAAACCATAACTCCCTGTGTAAGAGCCATATGTCTTTCAACAGCAAATTGTAAAATTCTGCGTTCACCGCGTCGACGTCTCACTCTTTTGCGACCATCATGAGCCCATAAACAGAACCGAGACTCATCGCTGAAGATAATGTTATTCCATTCATGGGTCCAATGTTGTTTTTCCCTGCACCAATCAAGTCTTGCTCTGCGATGCTGCGGAGTTAGAGGTAGACACAATTGTGGACGGTAGGATCTTATACCAAAACTGCGGATTTTTCTGTAAACAGTAGCCATGGATACTCTTTGGCCATTTAGAGCCAACCAGTCATTTCCCAATGCCCGCGACGTTGTAAATCTGTCCCTTAAAGTTGTAGGACGAAGAGCTCGATCTTCACGCTCAGTGGTGCTTCTTGGACGTCCTGATCCAAGTCTACGTCGATTCTCCCCAGCTTTGGACCGTCTAGACCAGCAGCGTACGATCACCGATACACTACGGCCTACCCTTTCAGCAATAGCACGAACCGAAAAACCCGCTTCTCGCATTCCAATAATGCGACCCCTTTCAAATGTACTTAGATGATGATATTGTGCACGCCGACGAACACGGGGCATCTTTTTATGTTTTACAAACTGAAACGTCAAACTACTCAGAGGCTACTTGGATATTAGAAGCAATTACATTAAAAAATCAGCAGCTCTTCATAATGGTGAAATCAAGGAAAAATACCATTAAATAGTAACCAAAACAATTGATTTTTTTATCATCGATGCAGTTCATTTACATGATCAAATTCTGTAAATTTCATTAAAATCGTCCAATAAATACTTTGTGTTCTGATTTTTTTGAAAGGCAGTATAAAAAATTGATAATAAAAAAATTAAAGTAAATCAGTGACTCTGATTCGGTGAATAAGTGAATCTGAGAATCAGGGAATCAGTAATTCGGTGAATCAGTGAATCGGTGAATCTGTGTTCTGAGCTATCATTATTTGCTCGTACAATATGCTATTATAATGCATAGAAAAAAATTACGATTTACTATACACCTGTGGTTTTTAACCGGTGCTCCGCGAACTTAGAAAAAGTGGTGCGTCACAATTGGAACATCTATCAAAAATAAAAAGGTTATTTTTTTATTATTATTACCACTGCAAAATTTAATATTAACACAAATTTATTATGAACACTGCAAATTGTTACTAACAAACTATATATCTGATTCCATGTGTTCTTATTAAATGCGATTAATTTTGTTTCCAAATTTTTAGGCTTTTCTAAATTCGAAAAATTTACTTCATGTTGAATCAAGAAGTGCAAACCTTCGTTAGACAAATATTCAAAGTTTATTTTAAAGTTATCGTATTGTAAAATTTACGAGTAACAATAAATACAGTTGATGATTTTTGCTCAATATTAGAACGAATACAAACGTGCATTATACAGGGTGACTTATAATGAGTGTTACATCAATATGGCTCGTATTTTTACTATTTAAAGTAGATACACATTCATTAATATTTAAGGTATTTTATTTAATTTTTTTTATAAGTCTCGATGAATTTTTAAAATCTGGTAATAATAGCAGATTTATTAATCTTTCATATTATTCAAAGATTATTTCTAATGTTTTGATTTTATCATTTTATTCGAGCTTTTTTAAATTAGTCTGAAATAAATTAAATAATTTCTGTTAGATATGCTATTGAATAAGAAGCTTATTAAACATTCATATAAAAGTATTGAATTCTACGAGTTTTAAAGAGATTATTTGCTTACTTCAAAATTCGTAAAATTCAATATTCGTTGTATGTCATGTGTTTAATGTACCTGTATTTTCATTATATTATCACGATGGAGGAATTTTGTTTATAATGAAACAAAAATAAAGGATATTCTTTAACTTTTTATAAAATTTGTGGAAATATTGCGTTCCAAAAATGTTTTATTGGTTCATTTAAGGAACATAGATTGCTTGAATCGTTACTGTTATTAGAACGATTTTACATCATCTTTAATATATATTTTTTTAAATTTTATAAAATTAAGACAACATTGAGTTTGTTATTATTTTGTTATCACAAATATAATTATAATATTTTTATTAAAACCTATGTTTATCTAACTTTTTTATTTCAGATAATCTACGTTGTCAACGTTTGTTTTTTACACCTAATATGAATCACACTGCATATGTTTTATTAAACTTTCAGTTTTTCACAAATCAAAATCTGCAATTTTATTTTTTGTTCAACAGATATTTCTAGGATTTTAAGATTAGCAATAAAGAAATTAAAAATATTTTGTGGATTTCCATTTCAAGATTTTCCAGAAACATATAGATATTAATATTAATTTATAAATAATCATATTTTATTATTTAATACAAAAAAACAAATAATTAATTCAATTTTCGAAGTTAAGAGACCACAAAGTCAAACATTGTATGAATACAATTGATTTTCGTCGATATTTTAATTCAAACAATTAATTATTAGTTTAAGAGTATCAACATTTTAAATTATTAAAAATAATCAGTATTATTTTTAAATTGACTATTTTTAATTATCTGACACAGAAAACAAAAAAGTTATCTATCAAATGTTTTAGGATTTTTTTTGTAAAATTTCATTTAGGAAATCCCAAGTCAAAATGATTTTAATTTCCAAGATCCTATTAATAATTGCTTTTGAATAACAGCCTACAAAACAAAGAATTATTTTCGTACCAAAATAACTTTGGGGTCATAACTTAAATATTTCAGAATTTTCTTTTTATTCATTTTTTTTGGATTGCTGTGCTGTATAATCAAACATTGTTATATAACACGAACGAGTTTTCACTTCTTTTTAAAGCATGAATTAAATTTTAAGTTTTGAAAAGCCTGAAACAAGATTTGCCAGCGCGAGCGAAGCTCAGGGGTGGACTAACGTTTCGTTGAAATTGCTTTAGGCGTATAAAAGTATAGAGAATATACAAACATACGTTGAATACAGGGAATTTTTCTTTAAAAAAGTATACATATCCTGGTGTGTCCTTTGTATATTTTTAGATATTCGTGTTTTTTAAAAAGCGTTCCATTTGATGTTTCTAACAAGTGTTTCCACTCCTTGATCAATAATTGAAAATTAGAAAGAAACAATAAAACTAAAAATTTCATAGTAATGCTGAGGCATTCTGTTTTTTCTAGTTTAATTTGAAACTTCTAACGAGTGATTTTACTCTCAGACTAAGCATAAAATATATGTTCGAGTTTAGAAAAGCCAGAATTGGTTTGGTCTAAATTCTGAAATTTTACTTCATGTGCCAAACGAGTAAACACTGATTTCAAGTATACCGCTGACTTCAAACATACCGCTAATGCAGTATAATTACTGATTTAACGTTAAGTTCAACGTTAAATCAGTATTTTGTACGCGTGGCGCATGAAGTAAAATTTCGAGTTTAGAAAAGCCTGAAAATTTGGTTTGGTTGGCTTCGCTTCGCTACGCGACCAAACCAAATTTTCAGGCTTTTCTAAACTCGAAATTTTACTTCATGCTTAGTCTGGGAGTGGAATCACTCGTCAGAAGTTTCAAATTGAACTATAAGAAAAATGCCTCAGCATTACGATGATTTTGTAGTTTTATTATTTCTTTCTAATTTTCAATTATGAAAATAATATCTGTCCGTAAAGAAAACTAGAAATCCATCGCAATCCATGTGTTAAACATGATGTGTATAAACAAATAGAAAAATTGCATTTAATTTATAACGTTAAATTCAGGACGGGATATCAAAACGTGAATGAATGGAGGTGGATTCGCCTGGGAAAATTATTTACTCGACCGGATCAATTTGAAACTCGAATGCGCCCGGTGAAAACAAATGCAAATCAGAGACGTCCGATAATGATAATCGCTTTATTATTTGGCATTAAATGAATGGGGACGTGTAATTATGCACCGTTTGTTCGTCGTAATAGAATGGCGGCCATATTTTTCACTTCCGCTGGATAAATGGGCGTGTAGCATATTTAGCGAAAGTATCTATCAACACACAACAACAAAACATAATTACAATTATACATTCTAACTAAATAATAATCATAAAACGTAACATGATTACCATTGAATTTAGAGTAGAATTCAATTTGGTCATTTTTTTAATCTGCTCATACAGGGAATTTTTCTTTCAAGTATACACACGGGATTCTTTTGGTAAACTAAACATGTTCGTACACTTTTTTAAAACAGTTCAATTTGAAGTCCAAACGGGTGTTTTCCACTCCCAGACTAAGCATGAAGTAATATTTCGAGTTTAGAAAAGCCAGAAAATTTGGTTTGGTCGCGTAGCGCGAAGTGCGGAACAACCAAACCAAATTTTCAGGCTTTTCTAAACTCGAAATTTTACTTCATGCGCCACGCATATATGTTATTTTTTTATATAGGCGTAGGGGAAATGCTAATGCACCTCAGGGAAGACCATACCCCGGTGTGTGGGACTTTTTTACCCACTAAAACCCCTCTTATATAGGTCAGAGCCCACCCTGGTACCGTCAAATGACATTTCTTCAAGGTGGGTGCCTTGCTTTGGTTGTCGTTTCTAGGTCTCTAGCTTCTTCTGTTTTAGTATTTCTTCGACAAAGGAGGCTACTGCCTGCCAGGCTTCATTGCTCGACAACATTACGTCAATCACGGAAGATGGCGTTATCTTGCCGACTCTCTGTTCTAATACGGTTCGTTCCCTGATCCATCGGCCACGTGTGAATATCGTGTGTTCCGCGTCGTCATTGTTTGTGTCCCCATAGGGGCAATCTGCACTATCTACTTTTTTTATTTTTTCCAGGTACGAGTTGAAGTAACCGTGCCCGGTCAGGAATTGGGTCAAGTAATAATTGATCTCTCCATGCTCCCTGTCATGCCACTTCGTCAGGTTTGGAATTAGTTTTTTTGTCCATCTTCCTCTTGTTTCAGCTTGCCATTCCTCTTGCCAATGTCTCAGTGACATTTCCTTTGCGGTACTTTGTGCACGCATATTAAACATTGAAAATACTGAAATATTGTGAACAGAGCGAATTCTCTTGAAATCAGTATTTTATAAGCTTAAAAGCCTGAAAATTTCGTTGGGTCGCTCCACGCTCCACACTTCGCGCTACGCGACCAAACCAAATTTTTAGGCTTTTCTAAACTTGAAATTTTACTTCATGCTTAACCTGGGAGTGGAACACACTCGTTTAAATCTTCAAATTGAACTCTTTAAAGAGTTCACTGAATTGGGGTATGTATACCTAAAAGAGAAACTTCCTGTATATTTTCAGTTAACTGCGAAAAAAAAAAATGGTATGCATCTACTTAATCCTCACTTACACCAAGTGTCCACAGCAACATTAGGTATGTTTATTACTGTACTTAAAGGCAAGATGCAGATGAGATGTGATGATTAGATGAGTGTATTATTAAACTTGCTGTGCATTATTTTTATATGTTAAGTGTAGCACATGTAGTCTAAAAGATAAAACAAACAGTATTTTGTGCACTTTAAAGACAGTCGAGACTGATTAGGACCAAAATGTCCGAAACGCATCTATAAATTCTACGATTGTGATGGAACTTTAACAAGCACATAAATTTGTAAATAATAAGTATTAAAATCTGTATATACAAGAAGTTTTTTTTTTTTTACTTGTACATACATATCCCTAAGCAAATTGCTCCAAGCGCTCTAGTTATAAACGAGCAAGGTTTGGTTTACCTAAATAAACACTTGTAAAATGTATTATCAAGAAATGAAACATTAGGAATATATTTCGAACTTTATTATAATTCAGTGTTTTATGCGCGTGGCGCATGAAGTTATATTTGGAGTTTAGAAAAGCCTGAAAATTTGGTTTGGTCTCTTTTCTTCGCTACGTAACCAAACCAAATTTTTAGACCTTTCCAAACTCTAAATTAAACTTCATGCTTAGTCAAGGAGTTAACAACACTCGTAAGCTTCTTCAAATTAAATGAAAAAACAACAAATGCCTGAATAATATACAGCGTATGATTGGAGGTATGTATACCCAAAAGAAAAAATCCCTGAATAGAATTAAAATTAAATTATGTCAAGTATGTATTTGCTACGGACATTAAGGAAAACGCTTAGTGTTGCTAAGTTACCTGAAATTCTGCTAGGTTTATCGAAATTGTGACATAAATACAACTTTAGTAGTTTGTAGAGTTTCTTATTGACAAATATGCAACAAATTGACTAGTATTCAAAGAAGGTAAAGTTTAATATATAAAATTACGAAAAACTATTCGTGAAAATGCAAACAATGTCTTAATTAATAAGACATTGTTTGCATTTTCACGAATAGTTTTTTGTAATTTTATATATTATGTTTAAAGTGTGCAAACTATAAGAAGCGTAAGCTTATTTTCTCAAATTCAAATAGTTTTGAATTTGAATTTATCTTGTTGAAGGTAAAGTGTTGATAAAAAAAATGGTTAGTCATTTTAACATTTATGGCAAATCAAGCAAAAAAGAAAACATCAGATTTTGTAGATATAATACACATAAACTGTTAATGCAATGGACGAGAAAAATACTCTTTACTGAATATTTAAAAAAATACCACCTGAATTAATAACTGAGTTACCTATTTTCAAAAATACCTAAATGCATTTTTCTCAAATGGATTTAGGAAATAGGCAACTCAATTATATTCATTTTGAAACTTGGTAAGAAGCTAAAATTAAACATCAATTTGTTATATTGAGTGTGTCAAAAATCAACGCACATCCAAGTTAATGAAGGCAGGCTATTGTAAAAAAAAAAATGGTGATGTGTCCATCATAGTACTTTCCCCCGTAAATTGCGTATTAAATCACGTTTTAAAGTGTGTAAAGATGCTAATGAATCACCCTGTAGAAAATTGTGTTTGAAAGTTCCCGAAAAACGTTCTTCTTTTTATAACATATTACGAAGTGGTCCTCAATAACTAGATAAAACACACAACTTTTGAAATATCTCAAAAACTAAGAGTGCTATGACAAAAAGTAAGTGAACAATACATCTTCATTTTGTTATTATCTACAACTTTTATTTGAAAGAATTTTTTGTTTGATGAACATTTATTGAAAATATCTGAAAAAACTGAAAAACGCTAAGAGTAAAGTACCACTTCCGGTTTTCCGATTTTCACCAAAAGCTTTTCAGTTCTTCCGATTGTAACAAAAAGCTTAAGTTTCAAGTTTCATCTCGATATCTTTAGCGGTTTTTGCGGTACAGCGCACACAGAAACACACACAGACAGACAGACAGACAGGCATTTTTCAAAAATGGTCTTATTCGACTCAGGGGACCTGAAAACAGATATGTCCGCTAAAATTTTTGATTCGAAAATTTTCACGAAAACAATACTTTCCCTTTGTATTACATACGGGGGAAAGTAAAAATCGATGTCGAAGTCATCGATTACGAGATATTTGTTAAAAAACAAAGTAAATGATAATGCATGAAAAATGTCAATAAAGATATGTTACCATAGCGACGCCAAGATAAGATGTAGTAACAAATAATACATGTTGCCAGATTGCAAATTTGAATCTTTTATTAAAATTTAATTAATAAAGTCAGAGGATAAACCCCAAAATTATGCTAGATATTTACAATATCAGTTTGGTAATTTTATTATCCATATATTTTATTTACCGGTATCTTCTAAAACTATTTTTCAAAATTTGTAAAGGAATCTTTAGTTTTATAGGGACTCTTCTTGTGGATCAAAGGGCTTTCTGTCGATGAATGAAGGGTCAAAATAAAAAAAATACTTCTCTATTATGTTCGTTGGATATAGATTACCAACAGAACATAATAATCTATGCCTTTAAGCTTGTCTGCTGTTTTGACACACCCGATATAATTAAATGTAATTGTTAAAAATAAATGGACATTGTTATTATAAATAAATAAATTTCTAAGGAATCAAAAACGAACGATCATAAATTAAATTATATAAGCTCAAAATTGATTAAAATTATGGGAAGATGCAAATAATACTTTTATTTTATTGCCAGAAAAAAACATCCAACTAAATTTTTATATTTTTTATGTATATTGTTAAATTTATGGTGTTTGTTTTTATTTTGGTAAAAAATCGTTCAATTGCGAATAAAATTAGAATAGCTCAAAGTTGCAAATGCATAAATTATCATTTTAATTTCAAACTTGTAAAATGTAACAAACTTCTAATTGTGATGAAATGAACACGCATTTTTGTTAAATAATTGGACTTCATAAAAGTATAGAAGCACAAAGTTGATTAAAATTACGAGAAAAAAATACAGAAAATCAATAGTGTTTTTAAAATTGGTAAATACACATCTGTATGTTTGATTTTGCTCTTACTAATAGTATTTGTTAGAATATGAATTGATTTTGTTTTGATTCTAAAAAAATTTATATATACAAATTCGACAGCTTACAAATAAAACTAGAGAAGGTTAATATTGACTTACATTTTTTCAATTTAATTACAGTTATTGGAAATGCAATTAGATGGACTTTAGTCGTAAGACAAAAACTGAATGTCAGATTTATATAAAATCAACCGAAAATTTATAGAAATTAATAAACCTAATCTGAGTGTCTGAAAAAACAAAATGGGGGAACTGAAAATTGAAACACTGGATCTTAAAGTTAAAAAATATTTTACAAAATACAGAAAATCAATATGTTTTAGACTTCTAAAACCAATGACACCTTAGATTTAGAAAAACTAGCTAATGTTGTTGAATGATTAAGTTTTGATTCTATGTACAAAAAAAAATCGATGGCTACTCTATCGTTTTTTGAATCAAATATTTATACAAAATGGGCGGAACGCTATATAAACGTGTTTATTATCGATTTTACGATAAAACTTTATGTTTATAAAATTATCTGATTGCTTTAAAAATACGATGTAACCACTTTTAAGAAGGTTAAGATATACAGCGTGTTCACAAAAGACAAAAATCTGAGAAAGGGTTTTAAAAATGTGTGATAATTCTATCGGAAAAATAGTTATTTAAACAGTAAAATGTATCCTTTTTGTAAAATTAAATAAAATCAATACTTATTATTGAGCATCAGAATTGAAATAATTATACTATTTTTGACATAGTAAAATGAAATAAATTTACAAAAATTACAATTTATTTATTTATTTACTTTTGATTTTGTATGAAATTATAAATTAAAAACAAAGATGTTGTAACTGTTTTGTGTTGTAGACATTCACTTTGTGGTACATCTTAAATACACTTGTAAATAAAACACTGTTTTACTTTGTTTATCTATGTATCCATTGCACTTAATTCTATGACTATACTTTCGACTTTTTTTCATTTTTCACATTTTCAAACTAAATGGTTTGGCTTAAGAATGACTACTAGATAGTCGAAACTATTGTTACAAAATTAGGTACAATATACTCTAGTTAAACAAAGTAAAAACTTGTTTTATATACAAAAGATATTGTAACTTATTTGTTGATAATGCTACTATGTTTGCAATTGTAATGATTGATAATGACTTTACACTTTTAAATATTATTTTGTTCCTTTTTTTAAAAACGCCATGTTGAATTCTTTTTCTGTATTCACCATTAAAGTAAGCGTAAAAGTAACTATAAAAATTACTATATTTCTGCTTGAATCGTATCATTCTTTAAAAACTCCTTTTCAGATTTTTATATTTTGTGAACACGCTGTTTATGTTCGTTATATCTTACTTTAAAAGTATCTCGAAGATTTTATAAAGAGTAACGTTTTTTCGTAAAATTTAAAATAAAGAAGTTCCACTTATAACACATTCCTAGTATACATATAATATTAATATTACATGGCGAAAACCCAAGTTATAAATCACAAAAAAACAATATTACATTATATTTTTATAATAGTCTAATGAATTAAAGAAGATTTCTTTTCGAAATTAAATGATACTTTTAGTATGTTTTTCATCAGTTTTCTAAAAGTGGCAAAAACCACATAAATAGTTTCATTAAATTTTGATATGGATTACCACGTAGTAACGGTCAAAACCATATTGATGATTTCTTTTTTAAATAGTCGAACAACTGAAAAACTTCAATATTGAGAAATTGAATTAATACTAAATGCGTAAAGTGATAAAAAACTTGAATTCTATATAATAATTTACAGTAACATATTTATTTATTTATTTATTTTCACCCAACAGACATACAGTCCACTTACAGGGATTTAAACTAAAATTACATGTTATAACACAAATATATATAAGTAAATACAATAATTAATAATATCCTAATACATTAAGTAGTTGACAAGTATAAAATGGGTTTATTGTTTTATTGTTCCGAGTATTTCACTACGAAAAGATTTATATACTGGCTGAAAGATATCAGCAGAATACTGAATCTCGTTATACGCGCGTGACAACTTATAGACAGGGGAGTTCAGGCAATAGTTAGTATTGGGGGTACAGTATGTAGAGGTTTTAGCATGGCGTGACGATGTCCTGGGTACATGAAATTTAAACTGTGATAGAAATTGAGGATTATCTATTTTGTAATGAATTAAATTGTATAAATAACATAGAGAAATAAATAAATGGATATATAGTCAAATTCACGTAACAGATCATCATATTGTCTTTAAAACTTCTAAATTTCTCAGCCATGATATGTAGCCCCTTTCCCGGCGTAGTCACCATTATACGACAATTTCTAGCTTTGAATCTTAATTTTTTAATGTTTGAATTTTCTCAGTTGCGATTTATGTGGATGCGGTTTTCTGAGAGCAAACGGAAGTTTCTTAATACTTAACTTATCTAAGTATCACTTACTTTATAGTTTTAGCGTTTTTATCTCTAGTAATCACTAAACTTTGCAAACTTTCCCCAGCAACCTATTAAAACCTACTATCACGTTTTTTTCTTTTAATTAAAAAGATGACCCTTTGCCAGCCGGTGCGATTGTATCTTTGTGTGAAAACTACAAAGTGGAATGTGTGTTTACACCGAGATATACATAATGCAAAAGTTCAAGATGGTGGCCGGGTCGAATTAGCGAGTGGGCGAGAGCGCGATATTAAAAGACACGACCTTACCTTCTACATAAACACCTAGTGATATTACGACATCAGTGTATTATCACGGGAGTCCATCGTATAAATTACATCGCCGCTATGGATAATCACTGTGAGTACACCGGTGCACTGTGCGGATTAAACCGCGACATACAAATCTTGAGATGGAAGTTGCTATTACGAAATTACCATGTAAGGAGATTTGTGTTATTGTATTTTTCTTTGCCATTTTTTCGTCTTCTTCTAGGAATAGCTTTCAGTGTGGTCTCTAAATACATTGTCAACTTACTTTCAACAAAGTTCTACTTAGGAGGTCGACTGTTATATAAACGTCAAAAACTCAGTATATTGTCTTCTTAACTGCATCGTTATTTAGGGATGAAATATTTTGAAAATAAACATATATTTGAGAAAAAGTACAAACTGTGTGCTTGGTAATAACATGTTTGCTACGTCTACTGTTTTTTCATCAAAAAATATCAAACATTGATATACTAGCGCATTCACCTATTAAATTTTATTCTTTTCTGCAATATCTATAAAATATATTGGAAAATTAATTCATACATATTGTAAAATGTGTCTTTGCGAAGATTTGTATTTTTTTCGGTTTGTTTCTATCCAACAATACATTCACTATCTACGTCGCGCGATGTTGAGTTTTCTAAAAATTTGTAAAAAAAATATGCGCGACATCCCAGTAAGTTTACGTTGTCAAATAAATAAATTAAGCAAAAAACTTTTAAAAATTAATCATTATAAAAATAATCCACTTAGTTATTTAACGCATTGACGTTTGATTTAAAATAACTAAGTGGAATGTTTGTATAATGATTAATTTTGAAAGTTTTTTTAACATACTCAGACAATTGTAAGGAAATATTTTTCAAGTTTTCTAGTTGTGATTTTTTATGTTTAATTAAAATAAATAAAAAAAGTTGCAATTTTCCGAGGTTACTTTACATTTACCTTTACATTTACGACGCGTGCTAAAAATTCAAATACAATATAGGCCATTTAAATAAACCTGTCACAACATCCTAAAACAATTAACCATTGATGAACAACACCCGAATAACAAATCCACTTACATAACAAATCGGTTTATTGACATTCGGAAAACCGTCATTGACCAAAAATAGTGTTTGTAATGTATGTGCATATGTGTTGGTAGTCTCTGGCATTCTTTATCTGGGCTAGTGTTGGAGGCCATGCGGGTGTCGTTTGGCCGTTGTTCAATTTACATGTTTTAATGCGGGAAGGAGGGGGAGACATACATAAACATGTTTTCAAGTCATCCATATGGATTTCACCGAAGGACATCCAGTGTAATGTATAATAAGCCCGCAGGACACAATTATTTCATATCGGCCACACGTTTATGCTGCACTCAATCTTTTTATTGTTTAGGACATAAAATACGTAATTGTGAAACAGAAAATCAATGAATGATGTGTATCATTATAAATAGAGTACAAATGACGATTTTTAAAATTTTAATTTCTTTATAATTTCATTGAAATTACACAATTTTGACATTCGTTCGAAAATAACTGTTAATGGGTTATTTTCAGACTTCCGCATATTTTAAAAGAATAATATTTCGGACACTTTGTTTTTTCATTAATCACTTGGTAAAACATATTCAAAAATATATTGGTTTCTAAATTAAATTTACTTGGTTTTGTTTCACTTATATGTATTATATTTTCTACTAGTTTCGGCTTAATTCCATTATTAAGAATGATGTACATAAGTAATAAGTGCATTTAATATCGAGGAATTCCAAAGGTCTTCGTTGTCGCCAACCACATTTTTACTAACCCTTAACGCCGATAATCCCGATAATTAAGCGTTAATCCCTTATGACCTGTGTGTAGAATTTTTAAATCTTTTGAAGAAAAGTGGTGATTAGATGTCATGCAGTGTTAGGAAAAAACGGTGGTTTGTTTTTTTATTACCTATGTCTTTTTTGTGCTCTTTTAACCTGATATCAAAAGATCTGTCGGTTTGTCCTATGTACACTGCATCACAATCATCACATTTTAATTCATTTTCTGCAATTTACAATTTTTAGTTTTAATTTTATTATCTATTAATTTTCCTAAATTATTTGTGTTTGTCAAAATTATGTTATTATTTATAATATTTGGTAAATATCCACAAATAATTTCATAAAGATACGTCAAAGGCTGTAGAAAGTATGATTATTTCAAATGTTCGATAAATTTACTCTCATTTGACGTTCAAATAAAAATAACTCGAAAACTATTCAAGTTTTAGTAACTTTACAATTTTATTATGTTTTTAAATAGCAACAGAGTTCTTAATCCAATATATGATAAACTAATTGATATTTCATGTTATGGAAAATACCAACAAATTACAGCTATTCCATTAATTTTCACAATACTACAGTAGTAGTAAATTAGGATAGCATTTATTAAAAAACCTTACTAGTCTTGTTTTTTTTGTCTCTTTTAAACAAAGAAATTAGAAAGCACTTTGGAAAAACACTTGTAAGAAATTAATTGCATTTTGTTTACACGCTGGTTATTTTAAGTCTTCTCTTCATACTCATGTTCTTGTCTCACGCAAATATTTTTCAGTGCAATTGATTAATTACGCATTGTATTTTAAAAGCATTTTCGTGTTTCTGCAAGTTTATGAAAAATTAAGAAGTGTGTAAACCAATTTATAAAAACATAAAAACTCTGAAATTTGGACAAAGAGAAATTACAAGGTTGATTTACAAGAAGAGTAAAAATATACATATTCCGTTGTGTACGCTGGGGTCTGTCAACTTGGCCCCCCCAACTCAAAATATTCAAATAAAAAATATTGCGCCCGAAAGGTCTTAACTTGCGCTCACTTGCGCCCAAATATTAAAACTTGCGCTGTTAAGGGTAGAAAGTTATAGCGATTTGAAAATAGGGGGGGCTAAGTTGACGCCAGCCCCCCCATCTCGGAATTTTTAACTTTTTCTTTCATAAATACATTCTATGGAACTTGCGCTGTCGATACCACCTAATTTTACAAGTTGCGCTGCAAAAATACACCCCCTATAAATGAAATAAAGGAGGGTGCCAGCCCCCCCACTTTAAATTTTTTAAGTTTTATTGCATTGTACACAAAGCTTAGAAGTTGCGCTCACTTGCGCCATCGAAATTTCTTCAATATCAGTTCTCATGAAAAAGTTATGGCATATTTTATATATACTCGAATCCAGTGCGCGCATTCCCATAATCTCCATGCAACTGCAGAAGAGTAATACAATAAACATACTTAATTCACAACCACTGTCCATCTTCGTCGAAAAGCATACATTATACAACCAAAACAGTAATTTTCTACAATATTTGCATATTTATTCCAGTGTCGTATCATGGTGGAAATATATATTTTTATTATTACTTAAATAATTTTATTTCCAAAACAAATAACAATAATTCGATTCAATTAATAAATATAACTTTAACAATGTATTTAAAATGCATTTCTGCTGATTAGAAAAGTTGCGCTGTTTTCCCAGTAGCGTTACAAATAACTTATTATTTAATTTAATTAAATATTTTCAAAACCAAACGTGAAAATTTAAATTTTTTAAGTGATTTTACTTAAACAATGCATAAGAAATGCATCTATGCCAATGAGAAAAGTTGCGCTGTTTTCCCAGTGGCGTCACAATTAATTTATTATTATTTAATTAAATTAAATATTTTTCAAACCAAACGGAAAATTTTGAATTTTCTAATTGATATTACTTAAACAATGCATAGGAAATGCATTTATGCTAATGAGAAAAGTTGCGCTGTTTCCCCAGTAGCGTCACAATTAATTTATAATTATTGAATTAAATTAAATATTTTCAAAACCAAACGCAAAATTTTGAATTTTCTAAGTGATATTACTTTAACAATGCATAGGAAATGAATTTATGTTAATGAGAAAAGTTGCACTGTTTCCCAGTGGCGTCACAATAAATTTATTATTATTGAATTAAATTAAATATTTTCAAATCCAAACGGAAAATTTTGAATTTTCTAAGTGATATTACTTTAACAATGCATAGAAAATGCATTTATGCTAATGAGAAAAGTTGCGCTGTTTTCCCAGTGGCGTCACAATTAATTTATTATTATTGAATTAAATTAAATATTTTCAAAACCAAACGGGAAACTTTGAATTTTCTAAGTGATATTACTTTAACAATGAATAGGAAATGCATTTATGCTAATGAGAAAAGTTGCGCTGTTTTCCCAGTGGCGTCACAATTAATTTATTATTATTGAATTAAATTAAATATTTTCAAAACCAAACGGGAAACTTTGAATTTTCTAAGTGATATTACTTTAACAATAAATAGGCAATGTATTTATGCTAATAAGAGAAGTTGCGCTGTTTTCCTAGTGGCGTCACAATTAATTTATAATTATTTAATTAAATTAAATATTTTCAAAACCAAAGGGGAAACTTTGAATTTTCTAAGTGATATTACTTTAAAAATGCATAGGAAATGCATTTATGCTAATTAGAAAAGTTGCGCTGTTTTCCCAGTGGCGTCACAATTAATTTATTATTATTGAATTAAATTAAATATTTTCAAAACCAAACAGAAAATTTTGAATTTTCTAAGTGATATAACTTTAACAATGAATAGGAAATGCATTTATGCTAATGAGAAAAGTTGCGCTGTTTTCCCAGTGGCGTCACAATTAATTTATTATTATTGAATTAGATTAAATATTTTCAAAACCAAACGGAAAGATTTGAATTTTCTAAGTGATATAACTTTAACAATTCATAGGAAATGCATTTATGCTAATGAGAAAAGTTGCGCTATTTTCCCAGTGGCGTCACAATTAATTTATTATTATTGAATTAAATTAAGTATTTTCAAAACCAAACAGAAGATGTTGAATTTTCTAAGTGATATTAATTTAACAACGCATAGGAAATGCATTTATGCTAATGAGAAAAGTTGCGCTGTTTTCCCAGTGGCGTTACAATTAATTTATTATTATTGAATTAAATTAAATATTTTTAAAGCCAAACACAAAATTTTTAATTTTCTAAGTGATATTACTTTAAAAATGCATAGGAAATGCTTTTATGCTAATAAGAAAAGTTGCGCTGTTTTCCAGTGGCGTCACAATTAATTTATTATTATTGAATTAAATTAAATATTTTCAAAGCCAAACGGGAAACTTTGAATTTTCTAAGTGATATTACTTTAACAATAAATAGGCAATGTATTTATGCTAATAAGAGAAGTTGCGCTGTTTTCCTAGTGGCGTCACAATTAATTTATAATTATTTAATTAAATTAAATATTTTCAAAACCAAAGGGGAAACTTTGAATTTTCTAAGTGATATTACTTTAAAAATGCATAGGAAATGCATTTATGCTAATTAGAAAAGTTGCGCTGTTTTCCCAGTGGCGTCACAATTAATTTATTATTATTGAATTAAATTAAATATTTTCAAAACCAAACAGAAAATTTTGAATTTTCTAAGTGATATAACTTTAACAATGAATAGGAAATGCATTTATGCTAATGAGAAAAGTTGCGCTGTTTTCCCAGTGGCGTCACAATTAATTTATTATTATTGAATTAAATTAATATTTTCAAAACCAAACGGAAAGATTTGAATTTTCTAAGTGATATAACTTTAACAATTCATAGGAAATGCATTTATGCTAATGAGAAAAGTTGCGCTATTTTCCCAGTGGCGTCACAATTAATTTATTATTATTGAATTAAATTAAGTATTTTCAAAACCAAACAGAAGATGTTGAATTTTCTAAGTGATATTAATTTAACAACGCATAGGAAATGCATTTATGCTAATGAGAAAAGTTGCGCTGTTTTCCCAGTGGCGTTACAATTAATTTATTATTATTGAATTAAATTAAATATTTTTAAAGCCAAACACAAAATTTTTAATTTTCTAAGTGATATTACTTTAAAAATGCATAGGAAATGCTTTTATGCTAATAAGAAAAGTTGCGCTGTTTTCCAGTGGCGTCACAATTAATTTATTATTATTGAATTAAATTAAATATTTTCAAAACCAAACACAAAATTTTGAATTTTCTAAGTGATATTACTTTAACAATGCATAGGAAATGCATTTATGCTAATGAGAAAAGTTGCGCTGTGTTCCCAGTGGCGTCACAATTAATTTATTAATATTGAATTAAATTAAATATTTTCAAAACCAAACACAAATTTTTGAATTTTCTAAGTGATATTACTTTAACAATGCATAGGAAACGCATTTATGCTTATGAAAAAAGTTTCGCTGTTTTCCCAGTGGCGTCACTATTAATTTATTATTATTGAATTAAATTAAATATTTTCAAAACCAAACACAAAATTTTGAATTTTCTAAGTGATATTACTTTAACAATGCATAGGAAATGCATTTATGCTAATGAGAAAAGTTGCGCTGTTTTCCCAGTGGCGTCACAATTAATTTATTATTATTGAATTAAATTAAATATTTTCAAAACCAAACAGAAAATTTGAATTTTCTAAGTGATATTACTTTAACAATGCATAGGAAATGCATTTATGTTAATGAGAATAGTTGCGCTGTTTTCCCAGAGGCGAAAACAAAAACCAAAAACAAAACAAAATTGCAGTTTGTGTAATAATAAATTATTATTTGAAACACAGTTAAACAATTTCATATTCATAGAACCCGTTAACACGGACAGTAAAACATTGAACTTAGTAACTAATTTAGAAAATATTCCGTTTAAACTAAATGTACAGAACAAACTGTTTATTTTACGTGGTGTTGTGGGTTTTATACCGGGTCATTTTATAGCATTTTGCAGAAGACATAATGGCTTATGAGAGGAATACAATGACTTGCTTCCAAGCAAAAATCATTGTTCAAGATCAAAAGAAGTAGAGGTTAATATGTTGCTATATACAATGTAGGTGACCAACGGAAACCATCTGTTTTTGGGAATGATCACTGACGCCACTGGGAAAACAGCGCAACTTTTCTCATTAGCATAAATGCATTTCTTATGCATTGTTAAAGTAATATCACTTACAACATTCAAAATTTTCCGTTTGGTTTTAAAAATATTTAAATTAATTCAATAATAATAAATTTATTGTGACGCCACTGGGAAAACAGCGCAACTTTTCTCATTAGCATAAATGCATTTTCTATGCATTGTTAAAGTAATATCACTTAGAAAATTCAAAATTTTTTTTTTGGTTTTGAAAATATTTAATTTAATTCAATAATTATAAATTAATTGTGACGCCACTGGCAAAACAGCGCAACTTTTCTCATTAGCATAAATGCATTTCCTATGCATTGTTAAAGTGATATCATTTAGAAAATTCAAAATTTTCCGTTTTGTTTTGAAAATATTTAATTTAATTCAATTATAATAAATTAATTGTGACGCCACTGGGAAAACAGCGCAACTTTTCTCATTAGCAGAAATGCATTTCCTATTCATTGCTAAAGTAATATCACTTAGAAAATTCAAAGTTTCCCGTTTGGTTTTGAAAATATTTAATTTAATTCAATAATAATAAATTAATTGTGACGCCACTGGGAAAATAGCGCAACTTTTCTCATTAGCATAAATGCATTTCCTATGCATTGTTAAAGTAATATCACTTAGAAAATTCAAAATTTTCTGTTTGGTTTTGAAAATATTTAATTTCATTCAATAATAATAAATTAATTGTGACGCCACTGGGAAAACAGCGCAACTTTTCTCATTAGCATAAATGCATTTCCCATTCATTGTTAAAGTAATATCACTTAGAAAATTCAAAGTTTCTCATTTGGTTTTGAGAATATTTAATTTAATTCAATAATAATAAATTAATTGTGACGCCACTGGGAAAACAGCGCAACTTTTTTCATTAGCATAAATGCATTTCCTATGCATTGTTAAAGTAATATCACTTAGAAAATTCAAAATTTTCCGTTTGGTTTTGAAAATATTTAATTTAATTCAATAATAATAAATTAATTGTGACGCCACTGGGAAAACAGCGCACCTTTTCTCATTAGCATAAATGCATTTCCTATGCATTGTTTAAGTAATATTACTTAGAAAATTCAAAATTTTCCGTTTGGTTTGAAAAATATTTAATTTAATTAAATAATAATAAATTAATTGTGACGCCACTGGGAAAACAGCGCAACTTTTCTCATTGGCATAGATGCATTTCTTATGCATTGTTTAAGTAAAATCACTTAAAAAAATTAAATTTTCACGTTTGGTTTTGAAAATATTTAATTAAATTAAATAATAAATTATTTGTAACGCTACTGGGAAAACAGCGCAACTTTTCTATTCAGCAGAAATGCATTTTAAATACATTGTTAAAGTTATATTTAATAATTGAATCGAATTATTGTTATTTGTTTTGGAAATAAAATTATTTAAGTAATAATAAAAATATATATTTCCACCATGATACGGCACCGGAATAAATATGCAAATATTATAGAAAATTACTGTTTTAGTTGAATAATGTATGCTTTTCGACGAAGATGGACAGTGGTTGTGAGTTAAGTATGTTTATTGTATTACTCTTCTGTAGTTGCATGGAGATTATGGGAATACGCGCACTGGATTAGAGTATATATAAAATATGCCATAACTTTTTCATGAGAACTGATATTGAAGAAATTTCGATGGCGCAAGTGAGCGCAACTTCTAAGCTTTGTGTACAATGCAATAAAACTTAAAAAATTTAAAGTGGGGGGGCTGGCACCCTCCTTTATTTCATTTATAGGGGGTGTATTTTTGCAGCGCAACTTGTAAAATTAGGTGGTATCGACAGCGCAAGTTCCATAGAATGTATTTATGAAAGAAAAAGTTAAAAATTCCGAGATGGGGGGGCTGGCGTCAACTTAGCCCCCCCTATTTTCAAATCGCTATAACTTTCTACCCTTAACAGCGCAAGTTTTAATATTTGGGCGCAAGTGAGCGCAAGTTAAGACCTTTCGGGCGCAATATTTTTTATTTGAAAATTTTGAGTTGGGGGGGCCAAGTTGACAGACCCGTGTACGCTGTACATTCTTAAGTATTTTTTGATTTTATAATAGCGTTCAATGTAAAACTTTGAGTATTTTCACCAGAGCTGGAACGAATCCACTAAAAGAGAATTCAAATCACGAATCCGAATCACCTAATATGATTCGAATCATGGATACTCGAATAAAGGATTCGTAAAAGAAAAATATGATTCGAATCGTGTTTTTTAAATCGCTAATATCAATTTTTTAAAACACATTTGTTTTTATTTTTTTGCAAGCATTAACATTTTAATATCGCTACCAGTATTTATTGACAAAAATGTGCAAAACCTAATTATTTATTATTAACATTGAACATCGTTAATAAGAGACTAAATATCTTATTCCGTGTTACTCTAGTTAAATATGTTTTTTTTTGTTTTTAAACTTCACTTTAAATCAGTTTTAACGCGTGGCGCATGAAGTAAAATTTCGAGTTTAGAAAGCCTGAAAATTTGGTTTGGTCGTTTTACGCTACGCAACCAAACCAAATTTTCAGGCTTTTCCAAACTCGAAATTTTACTTCATGCTTAATGTGGGAATGTTAAACACTCGTTTAAAGCTTCAAATTGAATACTTTGATAAAAACATCAACCAACGGAAAATTTATTTAGAGAAAAAATTCTACTTATCATAATTAATTAAGTTTTGTTAAATATTATTTGAAGTAAATCTGACATGGTGGCCACAATCTGAAATGTTGAATTTTCCCGACATTTTCCTGATTCCGGATTTTCAACCCTAACCCCCCCCCCCCCCCATTTTGATCAATTGTTTTCATAGTTTTTGTCGATATTTTAGTTGATTTTATTAATGTATACGTGTTTTGTAATTTTTATGATTCATGTTCATTTTGACAAATTTAATTACATCATATGTCAATTTATAGGATTTTTGTTGTTTAATGCCATCTTTATTACTTTTTGTATTGTTTATAATTGAATTTGTTAATTGAGTAACTACTTTTTTTTTTCGTTAGCTTTGGCCATTATGTATGTTTTTTATTCAGTAGAAACTTAGAAATTAACAAGTTTTATATTTTTATTTAGTAAATATTTCTTTTGTGTTAACGTTACCAATTTTTAAGTTTCTTTTTTTATATTTTGTAATTGTTTGTTGCTTTTAAAGATTATATGTAAAATAAAATTATTTAAAATTCAACATTTGTAATTTTCGAGATATTGGCTTTTTAAATTTCATTGCATTTTGATGTGTTTTTTTGTTAATATAATTAAATTTTATCCATTTTTTACCAGAAAAAAAGCACAACCCTGAAAAAATATGATACTTTTTTGTTGATTTTGACACGTATTTGCCAATGTTTGGTTATATTGACAATTTTATTGAACGATTAAGTTTTTTTGCCATTTTTTTAAAATATCCATATACAGGGTGATTCAGACCACCCGTGCCAGCACTTTATTTTGAAAACCCTTTATCGGACATGCATCGGACAAAAAACTGTATCACCAAAATGAACACAAAAAACAAATGTTCTTGCAAATCTTCACAATTAGCTCGAATTATTTTTGATGATTTGAATCCTTTTGTAAGTATTCGAATCCTTTTGTAAGTATTCGAATCCTTTTGCAAGTATTCGAATCCCTTATTCAAATCCTTTTGCAAGTTTTCGAATCCTTTTGTAGGTATTCTAACCCTTTTATAAATATTCAAACCCTTTCATAAGGATTCGAATCAACCGCATTTGGATTCGAATATAAATCTTCTTAAAAAAGTTTACGAATCCGGATCACAAATCGTTTTTCACTGAAGTATTCGAATGCATCTTTTGGTTCTCTCTGGTTTCCACTTCTTAATTAAGCATAAAGTAAAATGTCTAGTTTAGTAAAACCTGAAAATTTGGCTTGGTCGCGTAGTGAAGCGAAGCGGCAAATCCAATTTTTCAGGCTTTCCTAACTTGAAGTTTTACTTCATACGCTACGCGACCAATCCAAATTTTCAGGCTTTTCTAAACTAGAAATTTTACTTTAGGCTTAACCAAAGAGTGCAATCACTGATTGTTCCTGAAAATGTACCAAACACTGAAATCATCAGGGTATGAATACTTAAAAAAAAAATTCCCTGTAGGTATTCCGACTTAGAAATAGACGTTTGCCATTTTTTTAATTTTCTGTGTTAAAACTTTCTACTAACAACATTAAATGTAATAAGTATTTCTACTAACTACAGGAATCTCAAAACTTTCTATCAACAATAATGAATGTTACTCATATTTGCAATTAGCTCTACTGAAATCTTGAAACTTTTTATAACAATAATACAAGTTCTTAAATCTTGAGAGTCGTTAACTCCTTATTATATTAATTCATTCTACTACTACTTTCTATTAACTCTATTAGAATCTTAAAACTGCATACTAATCTTTATTATCATCAATATTTATTCTCTCACTATTAGAGTAAAGTACACATATCGTGGCAGTCAGAACGTTATTAATTTAAAATGTTCTAATTTTAAATTAATAATTTTAATTAATAGAGTATTGACATTTTCTCTTAAGGTTATAATAAACATTATCTGGGAATGTTTTGTATTTTAATGTATTGTAAAACAGTTGAATAAATAAAAAATGTGTTGTTCTAAGTATTTCTTCCCTATTTAAATAAATAATAGGGAAGAAATACTTAGAGTAACACTTTTTTTTATTTATTAAAAGGAAACATGATTATTTACAAAACATTTTATAAACAAATTAAAAATTTGGTTTATCTTAAAAACAATTTGTATAAACTGATATTAGTCAAGAATTTTAAATTTAATCTAAACTGCATTGTGTTTTTATTGCTTGTAGTTTATATTTTATTCAAATTATTTCTTGCTTTACTCGAATGTATTCACAGTATTTTTAGATTGAACATATTTAATTTGTCTGAAGGTGTTTCAACAGGATGTTAAATATACTTATCAAAGTAATTAACATCGTAAGTATGCAGGAAGTGTTGCATGTGTGCGAGCTTTGAAGAAGCTCTGCGAATACATATCGCCTGCAATTTTCTACATGCAGAAATTTCGTGACTTGAAAGGGAAAGGATTTTGTATATTAGCTGCGAGCATATAGAAATTGCACCATCTTTGAAGTCAGCATAATTTGCAATTTATATAAGGTAGATTATTCGAACTTACTAAAACGAGAGTTAGCCGAAACTATAAACTCGGCACTCAAATAGAAATATCTCCATCATATTGATAATTTTAATACGAGGTCTGATGATTCAGTCAAATTGTAACATCGAAGAATTATGGAAATATTCAATTGAGCAACTTATTGTAGTAACATGATATGCCACAAGCAAACAAAACTGAGATATTGGAGTTTGAAATTTATAAAAAAAATTAAAATGTAATACTATGATATTAAGAATTGATGGTAGATTGTTTGACAAGTTTTGGAAGCTCCGGTTTGCATGCGAATATGAGCATACTGTAGCTTTTTATATTACTGCTTTATCAAATCGAAGAATAATACAGCATTTTTTGGTTGTGTGGTTTATCATGTTATTACAATAAGCCCTTCAATTGAGTAATTTCGATAAGCTTGTAGAGCTCATAAAACATTTCTCGATGGTAATTGTAATTTATTTACCATAGAATATATAAAATAATAAATGTAAAAAATTTAAATAAAACATAAGTAATATGTTATGTTTAATGTTGCGTAATGACACATACTATTTATAACCTTATAAATTCCTTGTTGACACTTCCTATATTAATATTTTAAATATACTATTTTTAGTAATCAACATAGAAAATTACAACATAATATCTGAAATAAAAATTATGAGCGTCTTTGTGAAATACTGTTTATGACTTACAGCTTCTATAATATTTCATAATTTAAGTTCTTTCAACAGCATCTACGTTCATTCTAGCACAGCTTGGTTGATTTGCATGCGTTCGATAAAGATAGCGTCGCGACGCCGGCATTTTCAGTCCCCCGCTCAGCGCCTGTTTGACCTATTTTCGGCCAGGTTTCTCTTCTCTTCGCCTCCCCATTTTAATTTTACCTCAAACGTTTCCTGCACCTCTTTTAGACTCGACCTACCACCAATCCTTGAAATAATTCATTGGCACGAGCTCAGCAATCAATCGCATCAAGGAGCTTTTCATTTTCTGCATGAAGGCAAATATTTTTTTTTTATCTAAAAACAGATAAGAGATAATCGAGCTGTCCGTTAGTTATTCTCGTGCGCGTGTTATCTATTGCCCAGATTTTATGTTTATTGGTGATAACCTTTGATTGATAACTTAAAAAAATTGTCAAGTAACGCAGCTATTTCATCAAAAAATGTAAATCCATGCATGCAAGAATGATTTTCTTGTTAGTATTAGTTATTCTCTGAATATTTTTAGAAGCCTGTTTGTAATTCAATACTTGATATTTGTCCATGTTTTAAGGGACAATTAAAAAGGTAATTATTTCATATGAATGACGTATTTGCTCAATTTTGGGAGTGTGCAAAACCATTGTAAAAATCTTAGAAGTCTCATAAATAATATTTTAAAATATAATCTTGTAAAATAAGTAATGTATCACAACGTATTAGCACAACCATGTTTGTATCTTTACTGTTAAACATAAAATGTATTTAGCACAAATTAGCTGAATCTTCAAAGTAGATATTTTCCTTTGCCCATGTCTTCATCCAATTATATGATAATGAAATTATGCATTACCTGAAATTGTATTTTTGTTTGTGGAGATTTTGCACAAATTAGCTAAATCTTCAAAGATCTTTTCCTATACCCATGTCTTCATAAAATTATATGATAATGAAATTATGCTTTATACCAGTGGTTCTTAACCTTTTTTTTATCAGGGACCACTGGGATTTTTTTTAATCATAGCAGGGTCCATAAGGTTTAAGAATACTAAACTGTGTTAAACTTGAAATATATTTTAATTCATGATAGGAATAATCGAGATACGGTAACCGGATTAATCGAGTAATTATTATATCGATCATTTACGTCAGCATTTTTTAAACTGTGGGCTGTGAGTCAATTATCGATAGGTCAGTAAGTATATTTTAAACTTCACTTGAAATCAGTGTTTTATACGCCTGGCGCATGAAGTAAAATTTCGAGTTTAGAAAAAGCTGAAAATTTGGTTTGGTCGCGTAGCGCTACGCGACCAAACCAAATTTTCAGCTTTTTCTAAACTCGAAATTTTACTTCATGCTTAGCTAAGGAGTGGAAGACACTTATTAGAATTGTATTCAGGACTTCGAAAAAAGCATTAGTTTTGTTTTATTGATTTTATTGGAAATTCATGATTTTTTTTTAACCATTTAAATAACCTCCACGAAATCGTGTTATTTATCTCGGTTTAAATATTGTAATAGGTTTAATAGTTTTCAATATTTGCGATTTTCTACTAATCATGGTATTGTGCAAGATTTCGGATAATTTATACGAATTTTATTAAATTTATCAATTTATCAATGTTATAGATATTGCATTTAGATATTTTTCAAATACCTCTGCTGTTTTTAGCCACATTTAATCATAATTTAATTTAATTAATTCTTTTTTAAATAAATTTACAAAAGCTCATGGTTGATTCAATTTATTTGAACTTAACATAACATATCTATAGTTCTGTTAAGTTAAAAAAACTTTAGTCATCAACTTTGAGTGTTTTTAAATTTATTTGAAGTTATCGATTTTCTTTCATTCTACAGTAGCCTACATTTGATATTTTTTTCTTCGCAATCCCTGATAATTTTACATTTTTTTATCATAATATATAAAAATTACGATTATGTTCCTATAAACTGCAAATAATTAGTCTTAATTAATAAGACTAGGGTCTTTAATATTTTATGGTTAAATACGAATTGGATACTTTTCAATAATTTTATTAAAGTTGAACCTGTTTAATTCTTCCAACTTTAGTACAACATTTATTTATTTCTAATCAATCTCTATTATATTTACCAAAATCTGATGTTTATATGTTTATCTTTCAAGATTAGAAAAATAAGACACGTTGTTGTATTTTTCATTATTTAAGCCGATTTGAACGTTTGTAATTTTCTAAATAAATTGATTTCATTTATTTAAACATAAAATTAATTTATTTCTTAACAAGATCTGTATAATTAATTTAAAATCTAGCATTCACTGTTTTTATAAATGGGTTCCATTTGAAGCTTGTAACGAGTGTTTTCACTCCCAGATTAATCATGAAGTAAAATTTCGAGTTTAGAAAAGCCTGAAAATTTGGATTTGTCAGCGCGGCGAGCGAAGCGAGTCACGCCGGCAAATCCAAATTTTCAGGCATTCTAAACTCGAAATTTTACTTCATGCGCCAACTACGCAAAACAATGATTTATTCCGAAGTTCATTGCTTATTTAGCATTAATCTCATAGTGATCATAATGAATAGGATGTAGGTCAAATATAAATGATGTTTACATTATAATTGGTCACGATTTTTTTAAACTCGTTTTTCTTAATGCGCCAGGCGTAGAAAACACAGAAATATTGTGAAGTTTAAAAATGTATACTAATTATATATCGATCAATTACTCTCGAAACCTCGTAAGTCCAAATGTGAAATTTAGAGCACGAAATACGATTTTTAATAAGTATTTTCAGTAGATGTTTATACTAGTATTACGATTAGATAATAATTATCTGAATTATAATTTTTATTTGTAAAACAGGATCTTACAAGGAAGTAGTTGATCGATATTTTATAATTTTTGATTTATCGAGCGAATAATCAAGTCAATCGAACCAAGGTTATAGCCAGGGGGGGGGATATAGGGGTTCAATATTCTAACATTTTCAAAATATTAAATTTTACTATGTAAAAGCTGAACCTAAATGTCAAAAACAACATTTTTACCATTAAACCCTCTCCCGATTTTTTTTTTCTGGCTTCGGCCTTGCGTCGAGTGATCTCAAAATATTTGATTATTTTTATAATAGAAACAATCGATGATTCCATTCAAATGATACCATCAATAGAGTAGAGGGAAGATGTGGAAAAAAATCGATGAGATAATCGATTTTTATATCGATATAATATTCTACTACTTAAAGTAGTAGGTACAATAACCCATCTAATTACCGATTGACAAAATCTCTCTGTCAAAAATAATCGATTATAAATATATCTCGAAAATCCCATCACTAATTTTGATAAAAACTTTTCAATTTATTCAAGTGAGTAAATGTTTCCAAAATATTTCGTGGACCATATTTTACTTCTTGCGGATTACCTGTAGTCAGCAGTCCACCGGTTAAGAAGCACTATTAAAACAAATAAATGGAATTTTTATCAATACAAATCGCTAAATTCTAGTATATACTTTAACACCAGAATTCAAGAATTTTAATGATGCATAAAAATATAGTTTCTAATTTAGAAGGAGTATTTTGTTTAAAAATTGCGACGTGAACGCCATCTGCTGCCTGTTTGCGTTTGTGTAGGCCTCATAAAATGGTCAAAGACGTTTATTATTCTTAAAAGACTGGTTCGGAACTATACTGATGATGGAGTTAAAGCCTGAAACACGTACGTAGTTATCCGGGAATGAATACTGAACACAAATTTATATTTATGATAAAATATTTTGTGTTTATTTTATTAAACGATCTAATAACAGTTTTATTTCAATGAATTTAAAAAAAAAGTTTAAAGTTTAAAAATGATTGATGATTTTCTTATTTTAAATACTTACCAATTACGCCACCCTTTTAGCTTTGTAGTTTTAGAACAATAAATTTTAAAGAAATTTTACTTTTTAAATATTGTTTTTTGTTTACCGTACGAAAATTATTTATCATTTTTAAATAAAATGCACATTCAAATATAAACAATATTAACTTGGAATAAAAACACTAAAACTTTATTTACAATATTTTTTATTTTTGTTAGATACTCGAAAACATAGTACTCGAAATGTACGAGTACTATGTACTCATTATCAATAGTTATTGATAATGAGTACATACTACTCGAAATGTACATCTAGCAAAAATAAAAAATATTGTGAAGAAAGTGTTAGTGTTTTCATTCCAAGTTAGTTGAAATCTTCACGTAACTCAGAAAAACCACATTCCTATAAAAACAATATTATTTAATCGTATGAAAACGATCCATAATTATTCAGTAACATACACGTTATAGTAAAAATAATAATTTCCTTTTGTTGTCAGAAATTGTCATTTGCTCTATGATAGCTTTTTTTAACGGTACGAGACTTATTTATAATTTTAAATAAAATGCAGATTGCTATAAAAACAATATTTTAATGTTCAAAGATTACCAAGCAAATATTTACTGTAATTTTAGAATCAAATTAAGTTTCTCTTTGTTTATTTTTAAACATTCCTTTTGTACACTAACTTAATTACAAGCCCTACGTATTCCCTTTTGAAAAAGCCCTCCAATGCATATACAATTACAAAAAAAATATATTTTCAGCCAATTCCTTTCATGAGTTTTTAAAACAAACATTATTTTTAACAGTAGAGCTCAAATTTGTACGTTACGCTAAAAAGTTGGCCAATGTGTTACTGTTAAGAAATCGAGCTTAAAAGCTTTTCGCGGAAATTATAAATAAAAGCGTATTCATGTTCTTTCATCCCAACGATTTATTATTATTGACCTTTTTTGTGGATTTTTATATTTCTCTTCTACTTAATAATGAAGTAAACATTAATCAATATTAGCTAAAACAATGAGAACAGTTTATGATATATGATTACATTTTTTGGAAAAGTTAAATAAACATTTTTTGTCGTAAAAAATCGTTTTAGTGAAATTATAAATCATTTTAGTACTAAATATGTAACTTACCGTTTATCACCTGTCCCTGATAAATTACTAATCATCAGCTAATAAAATTATAATTCTATATCTGTGCTGAAATATTAATTTAATTTAATTTATTATCACAATCTCGAATTCAATAATGCATTATTATATTATAATACAATAAATTGACAAAAGAATACAAAACAATTTAGACTCATGACACTACAGATATATTTTAAAATAACGAGTGTCTCTATACTGTCCGCATCCCAGTAGGTTCTGGCTTCAGAAACATACGTCGTAGTTAGATTCAGCACTATGACACTACCCAATGACAATTAAATGTATTTGGCGTTTCCAAGATGCACCGTTTCGAATGGCATAATCTAAGATATGTAATTTATTTTTCAAAGCAATCGAGATGCCGACAATTTATAGACTTGTTAAATAAATTGGATTTTAATCTTAAATAGTTTGAAAACCTGACTAGATGAAACGTGCTCATTCCTACCTTGAATTTAAAATAAATCTTATGTATCACATTAGTAAGATATCAACTTGAATATGGCTCGATAATTTGGAATCCGTTCTACGCTATACACTGTAGCAAGATAGAAGCCGTGCAAGGTTAATTTTGGAGAAGGATTTCATTTAAGTTAGGAATATCTTACGCCAATTTTAGTCATTTAAATATGTTACAAACTTTAAATTTACCATCTTTAAAGTATAGGCAGATTATACAGAGAGTTTTAAATAACACCGAACATGCCAGAAAATGTTCACTGTAAATTTTCCTATGTTCGATTTGTTCTGGGACGCATCAAAGCATTGAGTACAATGTGATTGGCTACGATTTCCAATGGTAATATAGTCGACCCAAGTTACATTCGTCTGAGTGCGATTTCATTGGTTACGATTTTTAGTAGTTCTAATGCAAATTAGGACTAATGTAAATAGGGTACTTGTAACGTCAAAATAAAATATGTCAGTTATGAAATCTTGTGCGTTTATTGTAAGTGCAGTGTGTGGGAATATGGAACATACTTTTTTATCCAAAGCAAGACATCGGTATTTCAAGACAATCAAGATTAATACTGTCGTTAAACATACAGGGAGATTTTCTTTTAAGTATACGTATTCTAAATTCAGCCAATTTTCTGTAAATCTTTAGATATTCCTTGTTTTTTTTAAGTTTAATTTAAAGCTTCAAACGAGTGTTTTCCACTCCCAGACTAAGCATGAAGTAAAATTTCGAGTTTAGAAAAGCCCCGCGGAGTTTTGTCTCGGGTCGCGCAGCGACCCGAGACAAATTTTCTGGGCTTTTCTAAACTCGAAATTTTACTTCATGCGCCACGTGTATAAAACACTAAAATATTGTGAAATTTATGTATATTCGAACTTCACTTGAAACTCTGTTTTATACGCGTGGCGCATGAAGTAAAATTTCGAGCTTAGAAAAGCCCAGAAAATTTGTCTCGGGTCGCTGCGCGACCCGAGACAAATTTTCACGGGGCCTTTCTAAACTCGAAATTTTACTTCATCCTTAGTCTGGGAGTGAAAAATACGTGTTTAAAGCTTCAAATTGAACTCTTTTAAAAAACAACGAATGTCGGAAAATGTATAGCTTATGCATGTTTACCTAAAGAAAAAATTCAATTCATTGTAAGTTACGCATTCAATAAATGAATAAATACACCTACATTATCTTTATTGAGTAATATGTTAACAAATAAATGAAAATTGAAATGTTTGCCAAATGAAGCAGCACACCTAACACCCCAGTATTTTGGTGTTGGCAGTAGACCTAGGTGCGGTACTTGCAAACCTGCCTCGCCACGCTCTTCAAATTTGGAATATTTATATTTAAAACTGCCGAATGGCAGTTTTGTTACGCATTTTTGCTGGTACACCTAAAGCAATGTACTTGGGGTGGTCCTGATCAAATGGTTTACACAATATGCTGAATCGAAGCTCTTAATAATCTTCAGTGAAATTAAAGCAATGTATAAACTTATCTTGAAACATTAGCAAATGGAAGTAACAAGAATCTGGTTTTCTATTATTTTTGCATTTAAGCTAAATCTGTTCTCCTATTTCTCATTTTTCTTTTTTGTTTAATATTAACATTCCATTAGTGATGTAGGCGATTAATGGATGACTCATTTCATTTTGATGTTAAATGTAAGTTGCGTTAGAACTACTAAAATCAGAGCCAAGGAAATCGCACTCAATGCTTTCATGCGTCCCAAAACACATCGAACATAGGAAAATTTACATTGAATATTTTCTGGCATGTTCGTTGTTACATAAAACTCTCTGTATATGATGTATCCTATAGTTTAAATTAATTAATGGTTCTGTTGATTGTAATGTGTTGTTATCTTATTTAAGTTTACCTTTTGTTGCACGAAGATTACACGATCCAAAGCATTATTTCGCCTAATGCTGCATACTGCTAATTATGCAATATATTTAATAATTTAATTAATAATTCAATTATTAGATCTAAGAGCTCAAAGCTCAAAGATTTAAATATTTGTTTGTAATACGGATCCTTTATACTTTATTTGCATTACATTATTACTTTTATTATATGATTATTAGCTACATTATTCCTATTATTTCTATCTAAATTACTACTTTTACTTATCTAGTTTTCCTTATAACTTTTTTTGAATCTTATTAAGTTTAAATGTGCATTCTTATAGTTATATTCTTTTGTGTGTATTATTGTAATAGGTGATTATCCGCCAATAAAGTAAACTAAACTAAATAAATACACAAAATTGAACAACTATTCAACATTAAATTTTGAGGGTGACGCTAAAATACCTAGGTCGATCAGGAGCGGATCCAGAGAGCAATTGTCTTCTAATGACAGTTTTAAAATTTAGATTGAATTCTACTAATCATTTACTCGTTTGGAATTTTAGATTTTTGTTGATTTCGTAAATTTTAAAATTTTTGTCAATTTCTCCCAATTTTTACATTTCTTTAGTTTTATGGTGTGTGTTGGTTTTGACGATTGTATTTAAAATAGTAATAATTATTTAAAATTTGTTGTTTTTTTGTTAAATATTGACATAATGTTTTTATTTAGGTATACTGTCACATACTCCAAATAAACATTTGTCAAATAAATAAACATATGATCAAATCTAAACAGTATATTTTAAACTTCACTTTAAATCAGTGTTTTATATACGGTTTTATATTTGGCTTGGTCGCTCCGGTTCGCGGAGCGACCAAACCAAATTTTCAGGCTTTTTTAAACTTGAAATTTTACTTCATGCTTAATTTGGAATTAAAAACACTCGTTAGAGGCTTCAAATTGAAAGTATTTAATAAAACAACAAATGCCTGAAAATTTACATCGAAAAATCGTGATACGCATACCTAAAAAAAAATTCTCTGTATTTATCTTTTCATTTTTCTAATTTCAACATGTCTATTCTATTTTTATTAAAAAAAAATTAATGGATTTCGGAAATTCTTATACCTATTTTTAATAAAATTGAAGTATTTAATATTTTAAATGGATTTCGAGAATAAATAAGTAAATTTAATTTGATCAATTTATATGAAAAATTACAGACATCATGTTGAAATTGTTAACATTTACGAATTTTATTGATTGATAAATTTTTATGTATGTTGCTTTTGACAATTTCATTTAAAATGTATGTTTTTTTTGACAATTTTTAGAAAATGTTTAAAAAAGTTTTCCATTACGGGCTGGTCGATGTTGAAATGGAATAAAACAAGCTGTGTGTGAGGTATTAACGAAATTCATTTTTTGTTTGAAAGGCCCATGTATGCCATTATGTATTTAATTTGACATCGTTCAAATGTCCGCCGGGGCATCGCACAGTGGCAGATATCTGAGAGGTCCAATTTTCAATGACTCTATTGCATAGATCCGGCTGAATTTGAGCGATGGCCTGAGTTATGTTGACTTTGAGGGCATCGGTCGATTGCGGCTTATTGGCATAGACCTGCAACTTTAGAAAATCGCACAAGAAAAAGTCTAATGAGGTCGAATCGCACGATCTTAGCCAATTCACGTCACCTCCGCGAGAGATAACCATACCCTTAAATCTTTCATGCCGAATGTCTATTGTAACGTTCGCTGTGTGGCACGTAGCGCCGTCCTGCTGGAACCACATGTCGTCCACGTCTATATCGATCAATTTGACACATAAAAATTGGTTATCATTGATCAGTAGCGCTCGCCGACGATTAAGGCCTCAACAACGTCGTTTTCGAAGAAATACGGACCAATGATGCCACCGGCCCAAAATCCGCACCAAACAGTAACTTTTTGTAGATGCATTGCCACCTGGTGAACCTTTTGTAGCTTGGCAGCGTCCCATATACGGCAATTTTCCTTGTTAACATAGCCATTTATCCAAAAATGCGACTCGTTGATAAAGATGATTTTTCGGCTAAAATAGCGGTCTTCTTCCAAACCCTCCTAACTTTGAGCTCCTAGGTCAGTTGGATGTTGTACGGGTGTAAGTTTGCGAAAGTCCGAGTTCTTGTGCACGGTGAAGAATCGACTGCCTCGGGTTCCCCTGCACACTTTGTTGGCTGAGTTTTTACTGAACCGGTCGTTACAAATTTGGCCACCAAACGTTGAAGAGTCGACTTTTTCACTAACGTACACTCATTTTAATAATAAAGTTTTATCATTTGAACGTTCTGCTTAATCGTGTAACTTGCCATGATAATTTAGCATTAGTGACTGAATAATAAACAACAGATTTGACAGACGCCGCCAAAACAACATGGCAGCCACAGACTGTCAACATCGACACACCCTTATTGGAAAACCCTTAATAATCGATTTTAATTACTTTTTACTAGTCTTATTAAACTTTACTATTTGTTTATCAATTCTACGAGTTTTGTCGATTAATAAATATCCACAAATTTTTCTTTTCTTTTAATTTTTACTATTTTTTCAACCTTGATTTTTTTATCAATTCAATGGTTTTTTGTTGAAATTTGTTGAATAAAGTTAACAAATATTAACAAGGAAATTAAGTCTAGAATTTGTCATGATCTTCATCCATTTTTTGTCTCATTTTACACTTGGTTTAATTTAAGTAAATCTAATTTTTTATCTATTTTCATTTCTAGTTGATGTTTAAATATATATTATTTTTCACAACTTTCATAAATTTTGATATTTTATTAGTATTTTTTGTAATATATAAAATTCTCTCAAATTTGCATGGTTTTTACCAGCTTAAACATCTTCAACGAACTCTGTAATTTCTGTAGTTATATAAAAATAGTAAAGTTTTTAACTGTTTACAACTGTTCAGTTTCAAACATGGATTAACATTATTCTAGAGGGTGTTAAATTATTTCACAGAAATCTTAGCTAAACCTAACTGAAGTATGAAATATTTCGAACGATCTATTTAAATATGTTTAAATAAAAATTGAATGTTTTAAATTTCTTCATTTTTTTTGTTTGTTTCAGATTTTTTCAGTGAATGGTGCGATCGCAAAATCGGATTACCAACACCATGGAGAGCTGACCATGGGGTAACAAATACGCACCCTCCCCGCAAAATCGTAGCCCTTCGAAATAATCGTGCTTCGTGTGCAATAATCGAAATTATTAATTAAATTAAAAAAAAAAACAACAAAGTGAAAATAAAAAGTTTGTATATATATATATAGAGAGTATTAGTGTTTATAGTGAATACAGTTTAAAGAAAAAATTGCATAAATTAGTTTTGAATCGACTTGTACATAATAAACCAACATTGATAGTGTCTCACGTATTTGCTACTAAAAGGAATATTTCGTATTTAAAATTTAAAGAAAATAATAATAAAACGGTGTGTTTAGTTACGTACGTATTTTATGGATATATTACTTACCAATTAAGGAAAAGAAGACTTAAGAAAAGAAAGGTAAGAAATTTTATTTTTCTAATATACAAACTGTTTGTGTTAACGTATAAAATTATGAACCATAATAGAGTAATGTTTTATTACCTAATTGCTGCCAACCATTCGTATAATAGAGTAATGTTTCATTACTTAATTGCTGCCAACCATTCGCATAATAGAGTAATGCTTCATTACTTAATTGCTGCCAGCCAATCAAACATCGAGTTTTTCATTACTCAGTTTTGTTTAGTTTCATTATTGCATTCTAAAAAGCAACCTTAACCCTTTCAGCCCTGGATTTTTTCTGGTGACCAAAAATATGTTTTGTACACTGCATATTATTTATTACTACTCAGATATATAGAGAGTTTTTCTTTTAAGTATTTATATCTTAATATACTGTATACGTTGTAAATCTTCAGATATTCGTTGTTTTTACAAATAATTCAAACAACACTTTTAAACGAGTGTTTTCCACTCCCAGACTAAGCATGAAGTAAAATTTCGAATTTTAGAAAAAGTTGGTTTGATCACGTAGCGCTACGCGACCAAACCAAATTTTCAGGCTTTTCTAAACTCGAAATGTTACTTCATGCTTAATCTGGGAGTGGAAGGCAGTCGTTTAGAACTCCAAATTAAGCTATTTAAAAAAAACAAACGATTATCGGAAAAGTTATAGCATATGCATACATGTATGTACATTTATAAGAAAAATTCCCAGTATGTTTACCAAATTTTAGTGGTGGCAAATGCCACCGTCAGGGCCGAAAGGGTTAGTAGAATTTTTCTTTTAGGTATACACATCCTGATGATTACAACTTTTGGTAAATATCTAGAAATTCGTTGCTTTTATAAACGTGTACAATTTGAAGCTTTTAAAAATACTCGTTTTTGCACTTCTTAGTTAAGCTTGAAGTAATATTTCGAGTTTAGCAAATCCTGAAAAGCGAAGTAAAGCAACAAATCTAAACTTTAAGGCTTTTCTAAACTAAAAATGTAATTTCATGCGCCATGCAAATACAACATTGATAAGAAATGAAGTTAAAAATAAGCTGCATAAGTTTTATCTCGGTTTAATTAATTTTACAAATATTAATTTCGTCTGACGAAATCTTGCGCTTTCAAAACTTGAGTAATTTTCTCATTAAATTTATCGGGATATGGTATACTTGAAAGAAAAATTCCTTGTATATAAAACTTAATCAAAGAATAGATTTCAAAGAATACTTTTACTTAAGTTCAACGAATAGTTTTCTTTGAAATCACGAATACATTCAAAATAATTTTATGAACATTTGCATATCTAGTTCACTGGAATAATTATTTCCATAAACACTCGGAGATTAAACTTATTTACTCGATAAGGCAAAGTACAATATGATGCATGTTATCGAGGTCAGAAAATAAAGAAACAATTGTTAATGTCATATGTTATTGGTGCACATCAATATTAAATTCTATATATACACCCAATATTGAGATAATCGGGGTCAGTGCGATAAGACTGCGAATTCTACTTAATTTATGCATTTTCAAATACGTGTAAATAAGTAAGTAGTGTACGTTATTAATTTAAAAAAACAGTCTACGCATAATATTGCATAAATATCCATTCGATTATTGGTCGAACACAATGTACAATGCGAAACTTGTTGGGGTTCGACAATTGCCAACACTGACCAGCAGCGTTTTCAGGTTATTACACAGGAAATTTATTGAATTGGAAATGGGGACTTATTTAAATTAGGTCAATTGTAATTATTCTGTAAGTGCAGACATTATGGTTCTAAATAAATTAATTATTAATATTTTATGCAAATTATTTTGTCTATTATTCTGTACAATAAATTTTTTTTCATGAAATCATTTGTGAATAATAGCACAAATAGATTTCTTGATATATTTTAAGTGTACTTTAAAACGTTAATATTGGGATATGTATACTTAAAAGAAATATTTCTAGTGTAAGATTTTATGATTAATAGCACAAATTATAACGTATACATTGCGATATGTATACTTAAAAGAAATATTCCCAATGTACGATTTGTATTTATATTCAATGAGTATTATAATTATTGTATTGTAAATAGAAACTTGCTAGATATTGCATTCCTGATATTCGCTATAAATACGCTGATACTGAGGAAATGTAACACAAATTGATCACGTTTGCTTCCTTTGTAGATGTCTGCTTGAATGATTAATTCGCATAAATACCTTTTGACCTACATTTGAAATTATTATAAATTAGTGATGTATTGCGATTTTGAATAACATGAAAATGTTAATATTTATAGTTTTGAATCTATAACAAGCATTTTATAAACTCTTAAAAAGAGTCTTGAAATTGCTAATGATAGTTAGTAGAGAGTTTTACGGTTTTACAAATGTACCATCGACGGACATAAAATCTTGGTACACGTAAAATTTGTTTAGTGTGTGTCAAACTTTTGATGTATCAAAACTGAAAATCCCTTTCTTTTCCTTTCATTTACATATTTTTATTGTCACTCCATATTATAACCTTTTTATAATAAACCTGACTTAACCAGTATAAATTTGGTTATATTTGACATTACTCAATTTTCGATTTGTCCCAACATTTTATGTCCTACGATGGTACATATAACATACTTATGCCCGGTTATATAATGTCTAGTTGACTAGAAACTGAAGTCCAACCGAAAGTCAACTGGTTTTAGTTGTACAATGTTCGGTTGACAGCCAACGTTCACCTCAACCGTAGGTTGACTCAATCGATGGATGTAGCTCTGTTAATGATCCAATCGACTCTTAATAACAGCCAATCAAAATCAAAAGTAAGGTTACATGTTTTAATTCAAAGAAATTTTCATAGAAACACAGATTTTTATAACATATAGAAATTACATGAATTTGCGTATGTGATTTCTTTATGTTATCAAAATCTGTGTTCTTGTGAAAATTTCTTTGAGTTAAAACATGTAACCTCACTTTTGATTTTGATTAGCTGTTATTAAGAGTCGATTGGATCATTAACAGAGCTACATCTATCGATTGAGTCAACCTACGGTTGAGGTGAACATTGGCTGTCAACCGGACATTGTACAACCAAAACCAGTTGACTTTTTATTCTGGCGATTTGTGCTTTTCTGATACAACTCTTTTAAAATTGTAAAGAAAGTGAATATTAAAACTATTAAACTTTGATATTGCTGATAAGAGAATAAAATACAGGGAATTTTTCTTTTAAGTATACATATGAATACGCTGTACATTTTCCAACATTCATTGCTTTTTATTAAAGTTCAAATTGAAATTTTAAACGAGTGTTTTCCACTCCTAGATCAAGCATGAAGTAAAATTTCGAGTTTAGAAAAGCCTGAAAATTTGGTTTGGTCGCGTAGCGAAGCGGAGCGACAAAACCAAATTTTCAGGCTTTTCTAAACTCGAAATTTTACTTCATGCGCCACGCGTATAAAACAATAAATATTGTGAAGTAAGCAGTATATTTTCAACTTCACTTGAAATCTGTGTTTTATACGCGTGGCGCATGAAGTAAAATTTCGAGTTTAGAAAAGCCTGAAAATTTGGTTTGGTCCAAACCAAATTTTCAGGCTTTTCTAAACTCGAAATTTTACTTCATGCTTAATCTGGGAGTGGAAAACACTCGTTTAAAGTTTCAATTTGAAACCACCAAACCAAACCAAATGTTCAGGGTTTTCTAAACTCGAAATTTTACCTCATCCTTAATCTGGGAGTGCAAAACAGTCGTTTGAAGCTTCAATTTAAACTGTTTTCAAAGAAAAACGAATATGCGAAGATTTACATTTAGATAAGGCTTTTCTTGTTTCATTATGGTCAATTTTTGAAGGTTTTTATATCTCTTTTTAATTTTGAATATATCCTCATCGCCTTTTGGAACGTTTTCCTGTGGCTGGTTATCAGTCAACGACCAGGACAGCCAACACAAATTAGGCAAATTGACCAAACTGGACTTTTTGCACCTCATTTTTAGTCAGCCGGACGTTGAGCTTTTAACGTCCAGTTTGCCAACTAGAGGTTGACTGGAACATTTATGCAACTGGGCATTAGAAGGTTAAAAAAACTATTTATTATAACGATGTACTTGCAGCAGCGATTTTTGTGGGTTTTACATAAAATTTAACGTCCTACTGTGAGAAACATTTAATTTTAAAATCCAAAACGACAATTAATAACAAAAAAGCAATTAAATTATGTATCCACAAAAATATAAAGACAAATAAATAAATATTGTTTCAGCCTAACTTAAATTAAATAATATGCAGCTAAATTATCTACAAGCCTTAGGAGTAAACATAGATATAATTAATTTTAGTAATACTAGTAATTATAGCAATATTATTTATTTCTTACTACATATACATAATAGAGAACAAACAGAACAACACCTAAAATGATTTTTTAGGGGCCTCGGTGGCCGAGTGGGTAAAGACCCTTCCCACAGACCAAGAGGTCGCGGGTTCGAATCCCGTCCGGTGGAATAATTTATGAATAATAAATTATTCCATCCGGGTCCATGGATGTAGTATGAATGAGTTTGTGTTGTTTCAGGAGTAAATGGTTATTTATCGAAGTTAGGATTGGTTAAAATACATTAATAATGTTAAATATATAAATAGATTGATGGCTAATGGTCTAGATACCAAGGCCAAACAAACAAAATTAAGATTTTTTTTGCATAATCGATTAACTATTATAAAAAAAAAACATACAAATATTTTTGATCTATTTTCTACAGAAAAGAAAAGTAATGCTCATTAAGTGTTTTGCGGTATTGCGGTAAACAATGCATATAATTTTAATATGATTTTATTTATAATTTCTTCATATTTTATATGACTAATTAGTAATAATAATAATAAGAATTACAATAAGGATTTCAAACTCCTGCCATTAGCGTGGATTCAAACCTTATTTTAAAGTTTTATCCGGTTGTTTTCCATACTATTAGTTCAATTAGCTGGCCACAGGAAGCGCTAGTGGGCGTTTTCATAGATTACTATAGGATCCGGCCCTCTTATACGAGTAAATTAATTTCTCTATGGGTATTACTACAAAAAGTCAGTATTGACTGAATGGGCAGAACCTGAGTTCTGCCCATTCATTTTAATAATAATTTATAGCTGTAGAACGTGGTATGGGTGCACCAAACATAAATGTTATCAAGGCTCAACGATTAAAACGTTTTTTAGCTCTCCTAAAAAAAAAAGAAACATATTGAGATGCAACCGATTTTCCATTTACACGACTCAAGTATAAAACATATTTTGCAATTGGTTTACAACCTAAACGGCATTAAGTACTATTGATTATTTACTCAATGCATTTTCTTTTTAAACGACAAAATAATTTAGAATGAATGAAAGAAAAAAATCTGTTATTTTCAATACATTTGTTTATAAATTGAATTTCGAAAAAAAAAAGTTGATAATTTATAAGCATTTAATAGTTTCAACATCGAAATGAAGAAAATTGAAATAATATTTATAATACTACATAAGATCAAAGTTGTCACAAAAATACGGCTTAATTTTAAAATTATAAAAACGTTCCTAATCAAGGGATTTTGATATAAATCTCATTGATTCTTAAGACACGAACAAATATTTTATTTAAAGCTTCAAATAATCGACGAACTGTCAATAAACTTACAAAAGTTAAAAGTCGTTTGAAAATAATAATAATAATATATTTATTACGAAAATCCCCTCTTTACAAAGGCAATACAAAATTAATTGTGAAAGAATAAACTAGCGATAAAAGTGGAACTTCTTTTAAAAATTATAAAAAAGCAGAAGGACTGATTTAGAAAAAACAACAATGTTTATTAATAAACGAACATACTTCGGTTTTATGATCGAAATACGAAATCGAAAAATTATTAGCAGATTAATAAAAGCTCAAATTAATCAAATTGCAGAAAAAAACATGTTCTCTTGATATTAGAGTGACAAAATGATAACTGAAGGGAGGATTTTTATAAAACTCGCAATCATTGATAAAAATAAACACATTTTATTTTACTCTTAGAAAAATTAAATCAAACCCTTAAAATATTACAAAGAAAGGCAGTCCACTAAAATGATTTAAACTGTATAAAATTAAAACATTTATTTTTGGAGATAATAAATAAATTAATTGAGAGAGAACAAATATTTTTGTATTGAAATAACAGAGCTTATATTGAAATGAATGATCTTTGTTCAAATGATGGAAAAAAAACAAATAATTATTAACACAATTACAGAAGCTCAAAATTGACTAAAATTATTCAAAGGGCAGAAATATTATTGCATAATAGATTTTAATAATAATAACATTGATTTTTAAACAATCAATGTTATTATTATTAAAATCTATTATGCAATAATTTTTTTGTTGATAAACTTTTTGTGTCAAATATATTTAAAATACAACGAAATCGAACAACTTTCAACGAAATTACTAAATTAAAGGCCTACTGAAGTTATTTATTTTATAGTAAGTAAGTAAAATTGAATTTGCCAATTGTTTCCAAAATATTTGGAAAAGTCTTAAGGAGACTACATTTTTACAGAAAGTTTATATTAATTCGATTTTATATTTTAATTATTTTATATTATAGAAAAATGTAGACTATTGTCTCAGTACTAAAAAATCACTTATTCAAGTGGATTTTTATTAAACTACCAGTGGTAATTAAGAGATTAACTAACCTTGATTTTATGTTGCAAAAAAATAAATGCGAATGATTTATAACAAAGTTACTAAATCTTAAATTTGACTGAAATTATTGTGAGATCATAAAAATTACCCTTTTTTTAAAAATTGCAATTGTAAATTAAACGAAAATAGTATATTGTACAACGAGTATATAATGATAGCTATTAACCACGAGAACGATGTTTGCGGAACAAGCCGTAGGCGAGTGGAGCAAGTCGTTCGAGTAATTAATAACCATTATATGCGAGTTATAGACTATACTTTGTTCACGATAACACACATTTTTTTGTATAATATATTTATCAACATGAATGTTGACTGATTCACTGTTTCACTGACTCACGTGTTGTTTTTATGTTCCGTTTTGTTTTATAATAATTTGACAGATTGCGGTATCATGATTTATGTAATAGGGCTTGTAACTGACGTCATCATAAAACCCATTCTGTGAGCCAATCAAAACGCGAATTAGTGTAGTTTAAAAACCATATTAAACACGCAAATGCCGTGTTCAATGAAATTGAGTGTTTAATGCACCCTATTTATGTTGCCCACAAAATTAAATAATGCACACATTATAAAATTGTCGTGAACAAAATCATTTAATTAAACAACTGCAAAAACAAGTTTAAATGACTTAAAGTAAAGTAAAACTACCTAGAAAATATTTTTAAATTTTAATTAATTCATAGGTTCTTTAAAAATTCATATAAAATCATTCGAATACAAAAAAAATAACAGTAATCTCTAAAGGATAGATAAATAAGGTCTATTATGGCTTCAAAACAACCATTCTGGCTTCAAAACAAACAAACCTTTTACAACAGTATACACATAAAGGGATGTGTATACTATTGTAAAATTATACTTACAAAAATGGCTCGAATTTTGATATTGCAAGATTTGTTTAGACGAAATAAACAGTTCTAAAATTTATTAACGTGAGATAAGCAGTATATTTTGAGCTTCACAATATTTCACTGTTTTATACGCGTGGCGCATGAAGTAAAATTTCGAGTTTAGAAAAGCCTGAAAATTTTACTCCATGCTTAATCAAGGAGTGGAAACACTCGTTAGAAGCTTCAAATTTGACGCTCTTATAAAAATAGCGAATGCCGGAAAATTTACAGCGTATACAACGGATTATGTGTACTCTAAAGAAACATTCCCCGTGGGTAGAATTTAATATAAAATTAATCCAACACAAAAAATAGATTATAAAATATTTTACGTAAGACACTATGTATGTAGCTCCTTATTATTATTTATTTTTGTGATTTCGTTTTTCTTTTATAGTATAATTCTCAAATCTCTTTATAAACCCCTTATTTCCATATTTTACATTTTAAATTTTTTGGTATTTTTAATTTCAGCTCTATTATAATCACAAATGTTGCTTTTATGCCTTTTATATCATTGTATTGTATTCTATAATATATTTTACGCATTAACCTTTTCAGTCCTGGAATTTTTCTAGTGCCCAATAAAATATTTTGTACACTGCATAATATTTATTACTATTCCAGCTACACAGAGAGTTTTTCTTTTAAGTACACATATCTCAATATACTGTATACGCTGTAAATCTTCAGATATTCGTTGTTGTTACAAATATTTCAAATTAAACTTTCAAACGAGCGTTTTCCACTCCCAGACTAAGCATGAAGTAAAATTTGGAGTTTAGAGAAGCCTGAACATTTGGTTTGATCGCGTAGCGCGAAGCGCGGAGCGACCAATCCAAATGTTCAGGCTTTTCTAAACTCGAAATTTTACTTCATGCGCCACGCGTACTAAACACTGATGTGATGTGATGTTCATTATACTCTTTTTTGGCATGCTGCTTTTTAGTAGAATATTTTGAACTTTATTGTAAAATCAGTGTTTTATACGCGTGGCGCATGAAGTAAAATTTCGAGTTTTGAAAAGCCTAGAAAATTTTTGTCATGGGGCTTTTCTAAACCCGAAATTTTACTTCACGCTTAGTCTGGGAGTGGAAAACACTCGTTGAAAACTTTAAATTAAACTATTTTAAAAAGCAAACGATTTTTGGAAAATTTACAGCTCATGCATAATGTAGGTATATTTAAAAGAAAAATTCCCAGTATAGTTAGCAAATTTTACTGGTGGGAAATGCCACCGTCAGAACCGAAAGGGCTAATATTAATTTTTAAAGAAAATTTTTCTAAAATAACCAATAAAACTACTAAAAATTGATGCTGAGAAGGTGAAAGTTAATGCAAAAAGTGCAGAATCTTTACAATTTTGATAAACATTAGAAATAAAGACTACGTTGACGAAAATCACTTGTTAATATTTATAAAGAGGGGCTTTACAATATTAAAAGCGTACCATTACAGCAAATTTCATACACAGATCACAAGTTTTGACCATATTCTAGCAGGAAAAAATGATTTTTTTAGAACTAATCAATTTATTCAATTGGCAACACTAATAATTAAACCGCCATACAAGCACTCCTCCTTGCAACATGATTTTAAATCATGGCCACCGCATTCATTCATCACCATAATCTCTTTGAAACCTGCAATAAAAGTGCAGTCTAGTGTGCATAATATGGCGAATAATACACGCTGTGAAACATACAGAAAAGCGTTGCACAATCGTGGACGTCCTTAACCTTGTGAAATACAACGATTCCAAAACGCTGAATTATTTAGAGAGAAAAAATTATGTAACCGGATTTAATGCGTGCATTGTGTAACTGCGAAAAGCGTATTTTTGAAACGGCTGATAAATGTTAATTTTATTCGAAAATTATTGTGGTTTAGATAAGATGTATGCGTAAGGCAAATGACCCGTAGGAATTCTATGAAATTGTTGTAATTATAATGAAAAATGATTTTAAAATGTGCAATAAATTGTTTGTCAAGAAAATTGCAAAGTTTTATTGAGTAACTGTTAATAACATATAGGTTTTTAATTTAAATCTACTTGGTTTGTTTTACTAATAAATTTATTTTTCGAATAGTTTCGGCTTAATGCAATTTTCTTCATTCGTGAAAATGGCATCAAGCCGAAACTAGTCCAAAAATAAATTTATTAGTAAAACAAACCAAGTGAATTTAAATTAAAAACCTATATATTAGTAGACATGTTTTACTAAGAAATCAATAAGGAACAGGTTAACGATATAACTGTTAATATTCTAGGCATGGGCCTTGTAGGCTGTGCTGCCAGACTTTCCGTTTTAGCGGTAGATCTACCGCTTTTATTGATGAAATACCGCCCTACGGCTACTTTAGACTATATACCGTTTTTTTAAATTTGTTTCTATTATGGTTTGCTTTTTTGAAATGTTTATAGACTATTTACTATCTGTTGTGAAGTGATTAATTACTAATAAAACACCGTTTAATGTTTATTCTTCACTAGTTTATTTTTAATTGTTATCAGTGAAAAATAAATTTGCGAAGAAATGAAATCGATCTAAATTTTATTAGTAATTACAGATGACTTCTCTTTGGGATAATATTGCCGTTGTTTATAATATTTTAATAATAAATAATCGATATCGCTTATCGTGAGATTCTATTTCACAATTTAACTCGTTTGATACACGTAGATCAGTTGCAGTTTATATTTTAGTGTCATCAAAAGATAAATGGTAATGTTAATATTTTAAGTGTGATTTATATAAAGTAAGAATTTAAAAAAATAGCTAAAATATTTAGTTAATTTGATCATAATATATAAAAATACGATAATGTTCGTATAAGCTGCAAACAATAAGACTACTAAGACAATAAGCATCCAATGAAACAACTACTTCTCTTGGAAATACACCACTAGATATTTATATATTTATTTATTCAGTCAACGGAGTCCATTTAAAATCATTAATTTTTTTTTGACCTCGGCTCGTATCCATACAGTCATCTATCTATTTGTATTTTTAACTTATTCAATTAATTTGTCTTTTTACTTATTACACGCTTAACTTATTAATTTAGCACAACACATGCATACATGGCTTATGGCTCTAGAAGGTGTTTTTTTCTATAAGAAAGTAACAAACCGAAAAAGTGGAGGAGTAATTATAAGGATAATAAAAATGAAAGGGACCTAAATTAAAACCAATGTCATAGACGCGCTTCGAAATGTATCTCTCTTGAGTATAGCTTGGCTTATGACTTTTTAAGATGCCCTATGAAATTATTTTTAATCAGTTGTAAAAAAAATGAGATATTCTGTATAAAATCTGCCAATCTTTACCCGTGATCATTTATTGAAATTCGAAAGTAGAAGCTTTCCTCTAATTCAAGCAATTAAATATTTTTAATGTGCAGTTTATAAATTTTGTTTAGAATCTATCTTGATGGATGAAAAATGTGAAAAACGATAAAATATCATTCTTACTCTAACATTGTTAATACGAGAAATATTAAACGGAAGTTTTGTACTGTGTATTTTGAACTTTAAAATATTTCAATGTTTTATGTGCGTGGCGCATAAAGTCAAATTTCGAGTTTAGAAAAGCCTAATTTGGATGTGGGCGCTACGCTTCGCTCCGCGCCCAAATCCAAATTTTTAGGCTTTTCTAAACTCGAAATTTTACTTATGCTTAGTCTGGGCGCGGAAAGAACTTTTTAGGATAGTTTTAAACTCTTTTATAAAAAATCCAAGAAGCAAAAAATTATTGAAATTTATTGAATTTGATTTCATCGATTGATCAGTTTTTGTAACTAATATTAAACATCCATTTTCTAAACTCTATTTCCTTTAAACTTTAACTTCTAGTCAATCGATTTCTGATTTAAATTCAAAAAAATAAATAATTACAAATTAAAATTTGCCCCCAACATGAAATCCCAATTTTATAAATTGACACTCGGATAATTTTCCTTTAACTTTATTTATCTGATGTTGATGTTTATACTGTGCGATCATTTAAAACATAATTTAGAAGAGGCTTTGAATTTTAAATTAGCTTCGCACTATTGACTGTTAACACATAGTTTACAATAACGTCAAATTTATTCCACCATTCATTTAACATTCTGGGCAACCGCACAAAACAAATGCCACCTACTCTACATAATTTAAATGATCTCACGGTAACTTTATAATAATCCTAAAAAAAAAAAGTTGTCGAATTGTTTCCTTTTCAGTCGAGTATGGTTAAATTCACACTCGAACGAAAAATTTTTATTGACAAGAAAATATTTCGGCGACTGTTTTTGTTTGTTTTTGATTTAAAACTTTGAAAACAATTAAGAGTTACAATATTTGACATCCGCATTCTTCGACTGTTATTTTATTTTATGAAAAAAAAAGTTATTTTTTTTAATTTTTTTAGTGAACAGATTTATTGAAGTTAAAACACTAGTTTAGACTTTTACTGAAAATGCAAGTTCCCTCCAGGTTAGAAAACAACCAATGTTTGCATTACTTACAAAGCCTATCGCTGTTGTTTTCTTTTAGTTTCATGAAAACAATTATGATTATTTTTTACAACTATATAATTTCATTATTTGCTGGTTAATTTTGAGTTAAAATTTCTTTTAGTTTCATAAAAGTTATGATTATTTTGTACAACTATCTAATTATATTTAATGCTATAGTTGATTTTGAGTTAAAATGTTACCCTTCAAATTGAATTTTAAAACAATTGAGAATTAAATCACATTTTGGGTAGTTGTTTTCAATAATTAAATTCAATAATTGAACAAAAATTATTTAATTTTTAACGTCATTTTTGTATAACTTATAAAAAACGACTTGGAAAAAAAGCTAATATAGTTTTGTTTTTCTTATTACGAGTAAAAATTATAGTTTATATTTTTAATTCAATTTTATTTTTAATATGGATTTGAAATTTCGTACATAAATGAGATCTTAGAAATGCAATGTAATTGAAATTACAGAAACGAATCAATCAAATTAAATAATCAATAAATTGCAATCATATTTTTGCTCTCTGCATTTAATATAAAAGCATTTAAAATTATCCTAAAGAGTGTTTTCCACTCCCAGAATAAGCATGAAGTAAAATTTCGAGTTTAGAAAAGCCTGAAAATTTGGATTGGTCGCGCAGCGAAGCGGAGCGACCAATCCAAATTAGGCTTTTCTAAACTCGAAATTTTACTTCATGCGCTACGCGTATAAATAACTGATTTATCTAAAGTTTAAAACCATTCACACATGCATCAATAAAGTACACATAAGGTAAGTGAAATTCCATTTTATAAGATATGACATTTACCATTTTAATGGTAAATGTCATATCTTTTATCTTATCTTTTATCTCTTTGAGCTGAAAATCATGTCATATGGTTATATGACATGATTTTCAGCTCAAAGTTCCTGCTCTTTTCAATGACGTATAAATTGAACCCATCTTATGACAGCTGTATTTGATTTTTACGTCATTGAAAAAAACAGGAAATTTGATCTGTAAGTCATGTGTCATTTGTTAAAAAATTAAACTTTGATGTCGTATCTTGAAAATGGAACACCCTGTATAAACTGTAATATTTTGTTTATGTTTATCGGTTGTTGTTTAGGGTACAATTCAAATTTCAGCCTGCTGACACTCTACACAACAATGTTATGGCAAAAAGAAAATGTTCACAATTCTGAGATTTTCCTCTATATTGAGAAACTAGTTGAAACTTGTTAACCTTATTTTAGCTTGTATTAAAAATAGAAACTTTTGCTAAATTTAACCGTTTTAGTATCTCTTGATGTCTACTTAAATCATATGTAATGCTTGCTGCCTGGTCGATTTTTTTCTAGCGGTAGATTGCACCCTAAAAAAGCGGTAGAAAACGGTAGATTTCATCAATTTACCGCTTTCTACTGTTTTTATGCAAAAAAAAAACGGCAAAAAGCGGTAAATTGATAAAATCTAGCACTGCTAATGGGCCTTATGAGAAATAGGTACTAAAAAGAAACATTCTCTGTAAATTAAATTATGGATCACTTTTAGACATTACAAAAATGCATGAAATAATTATAAAGGAAGCGGTATTTCTTAGTGATATTAATTTATATGAATAATAATTTTAATATTTATTAATTTATTGAAGTAATTATAATAAGCATGCGTCTTTAAAACATATTGAACTGCCTTACGTTAAAAATAAAATCAATCGTTGTTTTACAATTGTCAAAAGTCTATCATAAATCTTCATTATTCTTTTATTAAATAAAGGGCAATTTTCTTTACATTATATCTTCCAAATGATCTGTCATTTTTAAAGATATATCCTTTATTCGTATAACAGCTGTTCAAAACATATTGAACTGCCTTACATTAAAAATAAAATTAATCGTTGTTTTACAATTGTCAAAAGTCCATTATAAATATTCATTATTCTTTTATTTAATAAAGGGCTATTTTCTTTACATTATATCTTCCAAATGTTCGGTCATTTTTAAAGATATATCCTTTATTCGTATATATTTCGGAGTTAGTATTTTTCAAAGATTTAGAAAAAATCAAAATAAATCACTTCATTTATTTGAGAATTTTTTTTTTCAAATATTTAATCATGTTTGACTAAGTGATCAATAATACGCAAGTTATACATTAGCAAGATATAATTGAAAAAATACCTTTATTTAATAAAAACTTAAAACAACTTATTTCAAGTGTATTTGACCCGATTCCGTACGCAAAATGTTAAATTTAACGTATACATTACCCTCACAATCTAAGTATACCCGGATAGCCCTGATTATTAAAAAAATCCCTTTATTTAATAAAAGCATAATGAATAATACAGGACTAAGAATGTACATTTCTCTCAGAATTAAAAATAATTATAATACTCTGTAATTACTGTAAAAGGCAAAGAGTTGAGTTTTGTTTTGTGTATTCTCCTTCTTTATTATTTTAATGGCTCTCTAAGTAATTATGTAAAAGCGAACAGCAACGAGTTCAAGTTCGTTTTTGTGAATACGAAAACAAGATGCGAAATATTTGCTCGTTCAACCGTCCTCCAGATCCAGGAATAATAAATACTGTCTTGCATAAATAAATTGATATTGTGGAGCGAGGGTCACTGATACTGATTCTACACACAAACACAGGCGATGCATATGCACTTGCTCTTCATACATCATCAGTAAACATCCTTTTAATATTATATATATCCAGAGATTCGTTTACATCGTTAAATATTTCTTGCGGATATTTCACCATACTCGTTTCGGCGAATATTAAAATGGTGTAAATTTAGAATGGATTAATCGCGTTTAGCGCCAGTTGCATAAATATTTGATTTGTAGTTTCAATAATGAACTGCTGATCAATGTACAATTTGAATTGTATCAATTTGAGCAAGATTTTCTTTTTTCAAATTCAATATATTCACATACTAATTTATATTCAGCAATAGGGTCGGAAAGTGATGAAGCCAAAAATGAGTGGACAATTCAAACGTGAGTCATACTTCGAAAACACTGTCAAAATATTGGCTGTATTGACAACGTACATAAGGGCGAGAATAAAATAGGTTATGTTTGAAGGCTTACTGTACCGTAGTTTTACATATTTAAAAATTCAATTGCTCAGATTTGCTAAATATAATGTATTATCTAATGTCTGGAGCAAATACACGTTCTCGGGCTAGCTAACTTTACTTAAAATCCGAACGTATGCAGTAGCGGATTTCCTATTAGGCTAAGTAGGCTGAAGCCTAATTTCGAATTTGAGGCTTTTATACATTTTCATTTAGACGGGAAACATTATTTCTTTCGGCTGAATACCCCTGCGGGGCAGTATTGCCAACTCTAAACCATCAAATGTTTAAAAGTCTTGTGTTAAAAATCAACAGAAGTCATTAGATTTTTCGGTTTTTTATTAAACGAATTTCAATTATGTTAACAACGAAAAACTGAAATAATTAAGAAGTTTGTAAGACTGAAGAATTTTCAAAAAGATTTTGATACTGTTTTTCTTTTTTGATATATATTTGCTGATTCAAAACTTTTTTATTAACATTTTTAAGCAATATCTTTTTGAACTTTTATAAATTTATTGCTTGCTTATTCCTCAATGTATCACATTATTTTACAGTTTTTCAAAAAAATGTTTTAAACAAATGTAGAAAATGAAAAAAATACACAACTTTTACCTAAACACTTTTCACCTTAATTCTTTTGTTTATGATCAGTAAACGAAACAGCCTAGGGGAGATATTTATTGATAATCACTCACAAATTGCTGTTTTAGTAGTAACTTAATCAAAAAAAGTTTCAAACAAAAGATAATGAAATAACACAACACAAAATTTTGTATGTTCACTTTTCACCTCAATTCTTTTGTTTATGAACTAGAAACTAAAAAATCTAGTGGAAATCAACACCTCACCGACTATGGCTTTCGACGTCTCAATCAAAAAATGTTTTAAACAAATGTTGAGGCTAAGGAAACAATAAACCATTTTTACCTAAACACATTTCACCTTAGCTCTTTTGTTTTTGTTCAATAAACCGAGAAAGATTGTTTTGATATAATTTGCTAATCACTCATTAACTGTAGCTTTATTATCGATTCAGTCAAACACAGCTTCAAACAAAAGTTGCAGACAACGAAAAAATACTTAACTTTATGATAATACAAAAATTTATGAACGAGTGTCTTTCACTCCCAGACTAAGCATGAAGTAAAATTTCGAGTTTAGAAAAGCCCTGAGAAAAATTTTGCGGGCTTTTCTAAACTCGAAATAATTTTATTTCATGCGCCACGCGTATTAAACACTGATATTAAGTCAAGTTAAAAATATAGAAACATATTAACTTAATCAAAAAATGTCTCAAATAAACGTTGTAGCCAAAACGCACAAATTTTGTATAAACAATTTTCACTTTAGCTATTTTGTTTTTGATCAAGAGACGAGAGTCTAGCCCAGATTTATTGCTTTAGTAATCACTCACTAACCGTAGCGTTGAATATTATCAACCGAATCGAAACATTTTAAACAAAAGTTGTAGATAATGAAAAAACAAACAACTTTTATCTAAATACTTTTCACCTAAGCTTTTTTGTTTTGGTTCCATAAACCGAGCAAGATTTTTTCGGATATATTTTGCTAATCACTCACCAACTGTAGCTTTATTATTGATTTAATATTAATTTTTATTATCAACCGAATCGAAACATTTTAAACAAAAGTTGTAGATAGTGAAAATACAAACAACTTTTATGTAAATACTTTTCACCTTAGCTCTTTTGTTTTTGTTCAATAAACCGAGAAAGATTTTTTCGGGTATATTTTGCTAATCACTTACCAACTGTAGCTTTATTATTGATTTAATTTTGACATTTTATTGATTCTTGTACAATCAATACAGGGTGTCCCAAAAGTTTGGAAACGGTTGAATATCTCGAGAACACCTCATCGGATCAAGATGATATAAAATACGTCTTTCTTTATTTTTAAAGCTCTATTTAGGCATATAAGGGGTAATTGCTGTTTTTTTAATCAAAGTAATTTTGGTTGTCTCATTTTTTGATCCCTGATCTAAAATTGGTTATGTTATTGTTATTAAAAAATCATTTCGTTATTTTGGCTTTTTCCCCACTTTCTACTAAGATCAAAATTAACTTTACAATACCGTCGGCATTAGCGTGACCCGATGTGCACCACGGGGAGGTTGCATGATCGGATTTTGCACATCATGTAGCCCTGAAAAGGGCTGATTGTTGCACTTCCGGTGGTTTGATGTTGCATCTCCGCCGCCAAATCGTCTTCTTCCTTATCGCAAATGTTCAAACTGACCGCCATTTTGGCCTTGGCACTGACCCAGTCGGCTGTGAAAATCGTTGATTACGTTGGTCCTCATTTGCGGTATAACTAATGCAGCCTGGTCCATGATGCGATTCCGCAAGTCAGCTAAATTGGCAGGTCTGTTAGTGTACACGTTGTTGTTGAGAACGTCAACATTGACAGTCCGAAATAAATGTTCAATAACTACACTTCTGTGCTTTAATTTAAAATTGTAAACATGACAAAATGGAAAACATTTTTCGACGATAAACTGAGCGAAAACTTCCTTTTTCCACCCTCCAAAAAGGGGTTAAGGTGTGGATATTTTGCAACTCCATAAGGAGTTTTTGATTGACAATGAAACTCTGCAAGAAAAATCATTTTTGTCTAAAAGAAATGGTGGTACTTTTTTTTAAAATACCAATTTTTCTACTTTTAAAGGGTGTGTGTGTGTGTGGGGGAGTGACAATTTGAAAAATTCATAAACCGTTTTTGATACAAAATGCAACAGTGCAAGCAAAATATTTTTTTTTTCGCAGAAAAATTCAAAACTACCCTTTCCACCACCGAACGGGATTGGGGAGGGAGTGATAATACAATTAAAAAATAGGAGTTTCCATTTAAGTTTTCTAAACTACCCCCTCGAACCACCTCCCAGAGGGGTGTGGGTGGCTATCGCACAGCATGCCTAAATAGAGCTTTAAAAATAAAGAAAGACGTATTTTTTACCATCTTGATCCGATGAGGTGTTCTCGAGATATTCAACCGTTTCCAAACTTTTGAGACACCCTGTATGTGATTTGAGTTTTCAGTAAAGTCAAATGACAGTATTGCACTCAATATTGTTAAGATATAAAGAGTCAATATACTATGCTTTTTTTATCTTTAAACATACAAATTCAGAGCATATAAACCGACTCATTCGGTACTTTAGTGTGATGCTTTCATGAAATTGAATCAATTTATAGAGTCAGCTCAATTTAACATGCTATAAATGTCTCCTAAGGTTATACAAATGATAAAAAAGAGATAATTTATTAAAATATGTATTCCATTAAAAATAATTGCTTAATTATTATTCTAATAGCTAGTTTTACATATAATTGTATATTTGTTTTAAATAAAAAAGAAATTTAATATAATTTCACAATTTTGTCGCTTAAAACAATTCTACCACTAAAGCATCGAATAATTTCATTAATTAAATCAGCATCAATCTTACAATTAAACCCACCCTCAATTTATTTCTATTAAAAACCAACGAATCCAAATCTTCTCTTTCTTAAACAACGCATCAGTTACTCTCAGAGCCTACTTTCTTATTTAATTGTCCCAAAACGGTCTCCTTCCTTGGATTCAAATTAAAAATAGCGCTTAATTAAAATCTGCAAATGCAAAGTGTCGAACGCATGTAATTAAAATTTAATCACACTCTCCGAGAGGGCGCACCCGCCATATTTAATTGCGTTAGTTAAATCCGGTGCTGTTTTCTCCTTTCTCGGAATTCTGCTATAAAGTGACGTTTCAATTTTCTCAATTTCGTGCACACTCGTCGCTCAGAGGGGCCATTATTTATAGGTAAAGCGAGGTTTTGATTTGATTCGACATTTTGAGATTTCTTGTTAAAAATATCTTTAAATGAAAAAACATGTTGCGAATCAAAAAATATTTGATTGTTTATTGTATTTTTACCGTAATAATCAATAAACGAATGAAAGCTGTTGAACTTTGGATGGGGGTTTTATACCCCGAAATTTTCAAAATGTTAAAGTTTTGCATGTAAAAGTGGCCATAAACAATACTTTTACAAGTAAATTTTAAAATAATGCTAAGGATTTAATTATTTAAAATTTAGATTATTCTTTAATTCATATTTGTATTAAAGTCCATAAGAAACAATATTATTTTCATGGAATATTATGCTTTGATTTGGATCTTATTACTTTGACATTTGAGAAAATTGTTTCGTTATTTGTATTAAATAACAAAATGCGGTTATCAGTATCCGTTAACTGATAATTTCAAATCATTTCGTTAGGAGCTTCAAATTAAAGGGACTTCACCGGCCACGTTTCAAAAACGTATACTTTGATAGAGCGTTGTAACAAATCAATTAAAATAAGATTTTCAATATTTTATTGTATAATTCAATATCCGGAGGTATATTTGCACGAGAAGTAGTTGTTTTAATGAATATTTATTGTCTTAAGTTGTCTTATTAATGAACACACATTGTTTACATTTTACACGGAAAACATTTTCATAATTTTATATATTATTCAATGTGTGCAAACTATAAGAAGCGTAAGCTTATTTTCTCGAATTCAAATATTTTTGAATTGGAATTATTCTTGTTTACATTTTTTTTAGTGTAAATATACTAAGGTTTTTATTTTTGCATTTATAGTTTTTGTTTAAAATATTTTTATTTTAGAAACTTAAATCCGAATCAAAATTCCATTCGAGAAAGTGTTTGTATTAAATTTATAAATGCAGATCAGTTTAAATAACTAAAATATGTTAATAACTAAAGGAGAAATACCGAGCGATCATTTAAATGATGATTCAGAGTAGGCAGCATTTTTGTTGTATTGTTGCCCAAACTGCTAGTTGAATGATGGAATAAATTTGAGGTTATGGTAAAGTATGTGTTAACAGTCAGTAATGCCGAACTAATTTAAAATGCAAAGCCTACTCTAAATCATGTTTTAAATGATCGCACTGTAGCAATTTTAAAAACGTGCTATTTTTCTTACTGATTATGACGGACTCTTTGTAGCACACATTATACAATTGTTTTGTGAATCTAGTTCACTGATTAAGCCTTGTATGAAAGAAAACGTTTTGGACACTTACAAGCGATAGAACCCCCATAAACGCTATTATTGCAATGTACAGCGTATACATCGGTAAATGCATACTTGAAAGAAACAAATCCTTGTGCATCTTTGATTTATACAGCTTTTTCAGAATGATTTTAGCAAAGGTTTTTTTGTAAACGCAATATATAAGGATTATTTGTATAAAATATATAAAACTAATTTAAAGAAGACAAATACTTCATCATAAGGAATGTCCCAATTATAAAAGATGGACATTAATTAAAATATTCCTTCTCTTAATTAATTCGAAGTATAATAAACGTCTTAATTTGTATTCAAAGCAGCCGGGGTAGTAATTCGGGCCTTTTGAGGAAATTATTTCAATCGAATTTAAATTAGCGAAAAAGTTCTCGATGATTTAATTCGAGCATTCATTTTTATTCATTTAGCATATAATTCAGTTTTCTTCCAAGTCTTAAAAATAAGAATACTAATTGAACTAATTTAGAGACTTGCAGGTCTTTCAGAAAAACAAATATTTTCCATTTAATATTCGTTCGCAAATTGCTAACAGTGAAATATAAAGAAAGTCTGCACAACGTTTCAATATACTTACAATTGTGCATCTTCAAGTATTAAAAAAACTTCTTTCTGAGCTAATACCATAACAGATATTGAATACAGTAAGTGTTGTTTTAATTAGTATTTATTAATACTTTCTAAGACAAACTAGTTGTAGATTGCGAAAAGAATTGCACGTTTAATAGTTTTGAAATATTCTACAATCATTTATACTTGATTTACGATGGTTAGTTCCTTCCGTTTTATATGATTTAGGAAATTTGTACAATTAGGAAATAAAAGTGTGTTTGTGTCAAAAAAACTCGCAGGTTATGTAAATTGAAATGTGGGCGTCGAAATTTCTGATTGTTCAATTTACGGGGTCGGGCAGATTTATGGCGGGCATTAACTTTTTTGTAACGCACACATAAATTTAGCCCGTTTGCCGAAAAATACGTTCACCAATTACGATATTTACAAATTAGATTACGAGTAGATCTGGCAGTAATTAAACGCCCACGAATGTTTGTTATACAACCGAAATTTATCTGGAACGAGACAAAAATATGACCTTTCCAAATATTACTCAATTTATAACAATTAAAATAATAAGAATGAAATACGAAAAAAAAATCAAGTTTAGAATAACCTGAAAATTTGGTTTGGTCGCTCCGTATTGTAGCGCGGAGCGACCAAACCAAATTTTCAGGTTATTCTTAACTCGAAATTTTACTTGCTGCTTAATCGAGGAGTATAAAGGCAAGTCACACTTTACATGTATATCATGACTTTTACCCTTATAACTACGATATTCTGGTTTACTGGTAAATTAATAGTAAACCGGTTTCGTTTCATAAATTTACTCATTTATCGTTAATTAAAAGTGATGGTAAATTTACAATCACCAACATTCACTCTACTTTACACCAAACAACATTTAAATTTAGAGTTTGTTTTGGCAACAAACAAAATAATAATAATAACTCAGCATCGTTAACAGATACATTTTCATGATAAAAACACATGTAATTTATTTGCATCTACCTCGTATATTTTATATTCATATTCTCAACAGGAGAATATTATGCAAAAAATGTCAAGATTGTATCTTCCATCAAATTTAAATCGTACTAAAATGGAAGATGGAAGAGGTAAACGCGCTATAAACAAGAAACATGCGTTATCTGCGTAATGTATTTTAATATAGCAAAACTTTGTTTCTAGGAAGCAAAAAAATGGTAGGCAATCTTGATGGCTTTAATGATGCCAAATGTCGTTTGAATACATTAAGTTTGAGTTTGTACGCGAAAATACATTTCTGCACAGTGTTTCGTTTCTGTTGAGTGCAATAATGTCGTTGTTAGTTGCTAATTATACAGAAAATGTTTATTAACTCGGCTCCGTTTTTCCCACGAAGTTTGATGATTATAATTTGTGTCTTAATGAGGTAATAAAGTGTTTGATAAGTGTAATGCTGTAATTTTTATGACAAATTAATGCATTTCACTGAAATTAATGCTTTTATATGACAAGTTTGTTTTTATCATTTAACAACTTGAAAAAGATGTCGTTAATTGAAAGCCTTTACTATGAAAATTGAATTTGTGTTCAGTATTCCAGCATATTTGAAAATCTAGTGACGCGTTTTGGACTGCCTTCCCCTCATCAGTGTAGCCTGATCCAGATCAAATATAGCATTTGCTCAATTCATTCACAGTAGTGCGCTTCGTGGAACTTGAAATCCAGCCTAAAATTAACCTCTTTCGCCTATAAAGAAAGATAATTCGATAACGCGCCGAGGTGCATTAATATAATTGTTAAGAAATAGAATCAAAGACACCAATTCTTTGTAGAATGAGCAGTTTATAGCCAGCCTCATTATTTGTAAAACACTAGTGAATTATGAATGAATATACATATTATTTAATTGTAGGGATTATATCCCCATTATTAAGATAATAATAAGAATAGCTTATTGATATGTTAAGCTTACATACAAGGCATTTTTCTCTACATAAAGTATATATACATATCTCAATGCATATTCTGTCAATTTTCAGGCTTCATATACATACATATGTGTAATAAACAGTATATTTTGACCTTCACATTAAATCAGTGTTTAATACGCGTGGCACATGAAGTAAAATTTTGATTTTAGAAAACCCTGAAAATTTGGATTGATCGTTACGCGACCAATCGAAATTTTTAGGATTTTCTAAACTCCAAATTTTACTTTGTGTCTATTCAAAGATTATAAACACAAGTTATAAGCTTCAAATTGAACATTTTTAGAAAACCAAAAAAAGGCCTGAAGATTTACAGCGTATACATTGGAATGCATATAATTAAAAAAATCCCTGTAGTCCAGAAATAAATGTAATTATTACAATGTATTTCTAGATTGCATAATAAAATGTTTGATGTCCAAAAATATGAAAATAAAATAAAATATTACCTAACAGTGTTATTGCCTTCATGTCATCTCACAACAGTAAAACCAACCTTGTTATAAAATAGTTACGGATCCATTTTGATCTTCAACAAATTAGCATTTTAAGTTATATCTTATAAAATAACAGTTCTGGATCAATTTACAATCAATTGTGAGCTGGGTCTGGTTCTTTGGGGAGTGCGCATTTCTGCACTGCACTTAGACCTCATTAAGCCCATTGTGCTACCTCCCGTCTCAATTGTGGGCTATAAACTCTTTTTTTTTTAATATGACCAAACTTAGGGTGTATTTATTGCGAACAGTTGCAGTCCTGCTTTAAAACTTGATGTTTGAAATACCCTACTGTGGTATTTCAAACATCAAATTTTGAGATGTTAGTAAATGACTATCAATGTATCCAATAAATCATAATTTGTCAAATAAATTGTCACGATGCAAAGATTTTCCAAAAATAGAACGCTACAACTTGTAACTTTACAACACATACAGGGATTTTTTCTTTTAAGTATACTTTCACATATTCCATATAAACATTTGTAAAATTAATGAACATATGATCAAAACTAAGTAGTATATTTTGAATTTCACTTTAAATCAGTGTTTTATACTCGTGGCGCATGAAGTAAAATTTCGAGTTTAAAAAAGCCTGATTTGGCTTTTCTAATCTCGAAATTTTACTTCATCTGGGAGTGGAAAACACTCGTTAGAGTTTTTAAATTGAATGTTTTTAATAAAATCACGAATGTCTGGAAATTTACATTTAATAACCGCAACATGTATACCTAAAAGAAAAATTCCTTGTATTTAGAACATTTTTAAAATTTGAACATATAAATGGGCAGATAATAAAGATGACAGATATTCCTGAGCAAGGAATATTACCTGATTCTCCTATCCTACCTGATCCTCAGAGACATTTTATCAAATTAGTAGTAGATACAAATAATTTGAGGCGGTGACAGGTAAATACATTCGTAACCGTAATCTTTGTGAGTAATTGAATTGTCATATTAATGTCAGATTGCCCTTTATATAACCTACAAATTAAAAGTTAATTTACAACATAACATGTGAGTAATCTTGTCCTAACCTAAAACACACAATCTGCATCACACTACTAAATTCTTGAAATGCCAAATTTGTTGGTCATATTAAAAAGAAAATAAATTATAGATAGAGATACTCATCATCAACTTTGTACAATTTACAATTAATTATATTCATTTTGGAATCATATTTTTAATAACGTGAAATTGTTCTTTGTTCAATAAAAAAACATCAGCCTTCCTTAAATTATCCTCCCCTCGGATGGCTTCTCCTCAAAAACAGAAGCAATAAAAAATCCTCCTTTATTTCTTTTCATTTTTCAGAAATGTTTTCGCTTATTTCCCATCTCGCAGTTTCATCATTACATCCCGAGATTTATTGCCTTGCTTACCCTTCGAAACTTGTAAGGGTCTGAATTTTATTTTTGCTCCTTTTAGTGTAAAATATTTTTAACTCTCGCTCAAATAATAATGAAATAAAACTGATGAAGCTTTAAATTAATATCAAGAATATACCGATGTGAAGATAGCCACGGATTTTCCAGCCACGGATTTTGGCGCCTCCACCATCACACGAATTATGGAACAGATTCCCCAGATTTTCAAAATTTCATAACTCCCAAACCACATATTTTATTTTTAAAATTTCTTCAATAATTGATTATACAATATACATAGAGCGAGTATAAATAACCAGAGTGTTGTAACTCTTAATTGTTCTTTATTTAAACAATATATTGCTGTCCCGCGTATGTCACCTTTCATACCAAATATTAAAAAATCATATCTCTAAAAACTCCTATTTTATTTTCCAAATTTCTTCACTAATTGTTTAAACAATATATCTAGACCGAGCATAGATGGTCAAAATGTTGTCACTCTTCTTTGTTAATTATTTATATAATATATTGCTGTCCCGCGTATAGCACCGTTCATACCAAATATTAAAAAAATCATATCTTTAAAAAATCCTATTTCAATTTCCAAATTTCTTCACTAATTGTTTAAAGAATATTTCTAGACCAAGCATAGATGGTAAAAATGTTGTCACTCTTATTTGTTAATTATTTATATAATATATTGCTGTCCCGCGTATAGCACCGTTCATACCAAATATTAAAAAAATCATATTTCTTAAAAATCCTATTTTATTTTCCTAATTTCTTCACTAATTGTTTAAACAATATATCTAGACCGAGCATAGATGGTCAAAATGTTGTCACTCTTATTTGTTAATTATTTATATAATATATTGCTGTCCCGCGTATAGCACCGTTCATACCAAATATTAAAAAAATCATATCTCTTAAAAATCCTGATTCATTTTCCAAATTTCTTCACTAATTGTTTAAACAATATATCTAGACCAAGCATAGATGGTAAAAATGTTGTCACTCTTATTTGTTAATTATTTATATAATATATTGCTGTCTCGCGTATAGCACCGTTCATACCAAATATTAAAAAAATCATATTTCTTAAAAATCCTATTTTATTTTCCAAATTTCTTCACTAATTATTTAAACAATATATCTAGACCGAGCATAGATGGTCAAAATGTTGTCACTCTTATTTGGTAATTATTTATATAATATATTGCTGTCCCGCGTATAGCACCGTTCATACCAAATATTAAAAAATCATATCTCTTAAAAATCCAATTTTATTTTCCAAATTTCTTCACTAATTGTTTAAACAATATATCTAGACCGAGCATAGATGGTAAAAATGTTGTCACTCTTATTTGTTAATTATTTATATAATATATTGCTGTCCCGCGTATAGCACCGTTCATACCAAATATTAAAAAAATCATATTTCTCAAAAATCCTATTTTATTTTCCTAATTTCTTCACTAATTGTTTAAACAATATATCTAGACCGCGCATAGATGGTCAAAATGTTGTCACTCTTATTTGTTAATTATTTATATAATATATTGCTGTCCCGCGTATAGCACCGTTCATACCAAATATTAAAAAAATCATATCTCTTAAAAATCCTGATTCATTTTCCAAATTTCTTCACTAATTGTTTAAACAATATATCTAGACCGAGCATAGATGGTAAAAATGTTGTCACTCTTATTTGTTAATTATTTATATAATATATTGCTCTCCCGCGTATAGCACCGTTCATACCAAATATTAAAAAATCATATCTCTTAAAAATCCTATTTTATTTTACAAATTTCTTCACTAATTATTTAAACAATAAATCTAGACTAAGCATAGATGGTCAAAATGTTGTCACTCTTATTTGTTAATTATTTAAATAATATATTGCCGTCCCGCGTATAGCACCGTTCATAACAGATATTAAAAAAATCATATCTCCTAAAAATCCTATTTTATTTTCCAAATTTCTTCACTAATTGTTTAAACAATATATCTAGACCGAGCATAGATGGTAAAAATGTTGTCACTGTTATTTGTTAATTATTTATATAATATATTGCTGTCCCGCGTGTAGCACCGTTCATACCAAATATTAAAAGAATCATATCTCTTAAAAATCCTGATTCATTTTCCAAATTTCTTCACTAATTGTTTAAACAATATATCTAGACCGAGCATAGATGGTAAAAATGTTGTCACTCTTATTTGTTAATTATTTATATAATATATTGCTGTCCCGCGTATAGCACCGTTCATACCAAATATTAAAAAATCATATCTCTTAAAAATCCTATTTTATTTTACAAATTTCTTCACTAATTATTTAAACAATATATCTAGACTAAGCATAGATGGTCAAAATGTTGTCACTCTTATTTGTTAATTATTTAAATAATATATTGCTGTCCCGCGTATAGCACCGTTCATAACAGATATTAAAAAAATCATATCTCCTAAAAATCCTATTTTATTTTCCAAATTTCTTAACTAATTGTTTAAACAATATATCTAGACAGAGCATAGATGGTAAAAATGTTGTCACTGTTATTTGTTAATTATTTATATAATATATTGCTGTCCCGCGTATAGCACCGTTCATACCAAATATTAAAAAAATCATATTTCTTAAAAATCCTATTTTATTTTCCTAATTTCTTCACTAATTGTTTAAACAATATATCTAGACCGAGCATAGATGGTCAAAATGTTGTCACTCTTATTTGTTAATTATTTATATAATATATTGCTGTCCCGCGTATCGCACCGTTCTTACCAAATATTAAAAAAATCATATCTCTTAAAAATCCTACTTTATTTTACAAATTTCTTGACAAATTATTTAAACAATATATCCAGACTAAGCATAGATGGTCAAAATGTTGTCACTCCTATTTGTTAATTATTTAAATAATATATTGCTGTCCCGCGTATAGCACCGTTCATAACAGATATTAAAAAAATCATATCTCCTAAAAATCCTATTTTATTTTCCAAATTTCTTTACTAATTGTTTAAACAATATATCTAGACCGAGCATAGATGGTAAAAATGTTGTCACTCTTATTTGTTAATTATTTATATAATATATTGCTGTCCCGCGTATAGCACCGTTCATACCAAATATTAAAGAAATCATATGTCTTAAAAATCCTATTTTATTTTACAAATTTCTTCACTAATTATCTAAACAATATATATAGACTAAGCATAGATAGTCAAAATGTTGTCACTCTTATTTGTTAATTATTTATATAATATATTGCTGTCCCGCGTATAGCACCGTTCATACCAAATATTTAAAAAATCATATCTCATAAAACTCCTATTTTATTTTACAAATTTTTTCACTACATGTTTAAACAATATATCCAGAACGAGCATATATTGCTGTCTTGCGGATAGCACAAACTATATCTCATAAAGCTCCTATTTTATTTTTTAAATTCCTTCACTAATTGTTTAAAAAATATATCTAAACTAAGCATAGATTTATACAAAATATTAAAATATAAATTATTATTATATATTTTAATTTTTGTATTGTGGTACTAGTGTTTTTTACACTTCTTGTCAGTTATATTATGATAATCAACTATAATAAATTTCAGTGGGATCGAATCTAGCGGGTATTAAAAATAAAGTTATGTTTGGCACACATCACATATAAAGTCGTGGTTTTTATCATTTTCTTTAATAAATACACAGTCTTTGTGATAAAAATATAGGCATTTTGAACATTTAAGTTCTTCAGTTCTTAGACTGCATTTGCCGCAATTATTTGTAACCATACTCGAGGTGTTAATAATTATGTTTTCAGGTATTATCGATATATTGAAGGGTCAAATGAGCCGGACATTGAAATATTGCGCAAAATACATTCAGCATAATAAATAATGTATATTCCACAATTCCAACTGTCCGACTGAGTGGGGTATTTCTTCTCAATCAATTTGACACTTGATGAACAAATTAATTTCATTTTATGTGCATAATAGTTTTTTTTATGGCTTCTAGAAGAAGCAGGGTCAAAAAAGCACCCATTGTCATTTTTTTTATGTATCAACATCCAATGATAGTTTTTAAAGATTGGAATTTTGACCATCTATGCTCGGTCTTGATATATTGTTTAAACAATTAGTGAAGAAATTTGGAAAATAAAATAGGATTTTTAAGAGATATGATTTTTTTAATATTTGGTATGAACGGTGCTACACGCGGGACAGCAATATATTATTTAAATAATTAACAAATGAAAGTGACAATATTTTGACCATCTATGCTTAGTCTAGATATATTGTTTAAATAATTAGTGAATAAATTTGTAAAATAAAATAGGATTTTTAAGAGATATGATTTTTTTAATATTTGGTATGAACGGTGCCATACGTGGGACAGCAATATATTATTTAAATAATTAACAAATGACAGTGACAATATTTTGACCATCTATGCTTAGTCTAGATATATTGTTTAAATAATTAGTGAAGAAATTTGGAAAATAAAATAGGATTTTTAAGAGATATGATTTTTTTAATATTTGGTATGAACGGTGCTACACGCGGGACAGCAATATATTATTTAAATAATTAACAAATGAGAGTGACAATATTTTGACCATCTATGATTAGTCTAGATATATTGTTTAAATAATTAGTGAAGAAATTTGTAAAATAAAATGGGATTTTTACGAGATATGATTTTTTTAATATTTGGTATGAACGGTGCTATACGTGGGACAGCAATATATTATTTAAATAATTAACAAATGACAGTGACAACATTTTGACCATCTATGCTTAGTCTAGATATATTGTTTAAATAATTAGTGAAGAAATTTGGAAAATAAAATAGGATTTTTAAGAGATATGATTTTTTTTAATATTTGGTATGAACGGTGCTATACGCGGGACAGCAATATATTATATAAATAATTAACAAATAAGAGTGACAACATTTTGACCATCTATGCTCGGTCTAGATATATTGTTTAAACAATTAGTAAAGAAATTTGGAAAATAAAATAGGATTTTTAAGAGATATGATTTTTTTAATATTTGGTATGAACGGTGCTACACGCGGGACAGCAATATATTATTTAAATAATTAACAAATGAGAGTGACAATATTTTGACCATCTATGATTAGTCTAGATATATTGTTTAAATAATTAGTGAAGAAATTTGTAAAATAAAATGGGATTTTTACGAGATATGATTTTTTTAATATTTGGTATGAACGGTGCTATACGTGGGACAGCAATATATTATTTAAATAATTAACAAATGACAGTGACAACATTTTGACCATCTATGCTTAGTCTAGATATATTGTTTAAATAATTAGTGAAGAAATTTGGAAAATAAAATAGGATTTTTAAGAGATATGATTTTTTTAATATTTGGTATGAACGGTGCTATACGCGGGACAGCAATATATTATATAAATAATTAACAAATAAGAGTGACAACATTTTGACCATCTATGCTCGGTCTAGATATATTGTTTAAACAATTAGTAAAGAAATTTGGAAAATAAAATAGGATTTTTAAGAGATATGATTTTTTTAATATTTGGTATGAACGGTGCTATACGCGGGACAGCAATATATTATATAAATAATTAACAAATAAGAGTGACAACATTTTGACCATCTATGCTTAGTCTAGATATATTGTTTAAATAATTAGTGAAGAAATTTGGAAAATAAAATAGGATTTTTAAGAGATATGATTTTTTTAATATTTGGTATGAACGGTGCTATACGCGGGACAGCAATATATTATATAAATAATTAACAAATAAGAGTGACAACATTTTGACCATCTATGCTTAGTCTAGATATATTGTTTAAATAATTAGTGAAGAAATTTGGAAAATAAAATAGGATTTTTAAGAGATATGATTTTTTTAATATTTGGTATGAACGGTGCTATACGCGGGACAGCAATATATTATATAAATAATTAACAAATAAGAGTGACAACATTTTGACCATCTATGCTTAGTCTAGATATATTGTTTAAATAATTAGTGAAGAAATTTGGAAAATAAAATAGGATTTTTAAGAGATATGATTTTTTTAATATTTGGTATGAACGGTGCTATACGCGGGACAGCAATATATTATATAAATAATTAACAAATAAGAGTGACAACATTTTGACCATCTATGCTTAGTCTAGATATATTGTTTAAATAATTAGTGAAGAAATTTGGAAAATAAAATAGGATTTTTAAGAGATATGATTTTTTTAATATTTGGTATGAACGGTGCTATACGTGGGACAGCAATATATTATATAAATAATTAACAAATAACAGTGACAACATTTTGACCATCTATGCTTAGTCTAGATATATTGCTTAAATAATTAGTGAAGAAATTTGGAAAATAAAATAGGATTTATAAGAGAAATGATTTTTTTATTATTTGGTATTAACGGTGTTATACGCGGGACAGCAATATATTATATAAATAAGTAACAAATAAGAGTGACAACATTTTGACCATCTACGCTCGGTCTAGATATATTGTTTAAACAATTAGTGAAGAAATTTGGAAAATAAAATAGGATTTTTAAGAGATATGATTTTTTTAATATTTGGTATGAACGGTGCTATACGCGGGACAGCAATATATTATTTAAATAATTAACAAATGACAGTGACAATATTTTGACCATCTATGCTTAGTCTAGATATATTGTTTAAATAATTAGTGAAGAAATTTGGAAAATAAAATAGGAGTTTTTAGAGATATGATTTTTTTAATATTTGGTATGAAAGGTGACATACGCGGGACAGCAATATATTGTTTAAATAAAGAACAATTAAGAGTTACAACATTCTGGTTATTTATACTCGCTCTATGTATATTGTTTAATCAATTATTGAAGAAATTTTGAAAATAAAATTTGTGGTTTGGGAGTTATGAAATTTTGAAAATCTGGGGAATCTGTTCCATAATTCGTGTGATGGTGGAGGCGCCAAAATCCGTGGCTGGAAAATCCGTGGCTATCTTCACATCGGTCAAGAATATGAATTTGTATTCAGTATTCATTCATTCACCAGGTAACCATGTACGCGTTTCAGGCTTCAACGCCATCATCAGTATAGTCCCAAACCAGTGCTTGAAGAATACTGAGCATCTTTGACCATTTATTATGGCCTGTTCAATTTACATATGTTTCGACAGCGTATACGAGATCTAATGCCCATTAACTTAAGTAGCATCGCTATTGACGATGCTACTAAAGCTAATAGATGACTTTAAATGAATGATTATTTCAAGTAGGCTAAGAAAGAATTCGAATATTCAATAGGTATATTCGGTTTTTTTTTATTGGCCAACCAGATCTGGTGCTTATTTTATAATGTTGGATATTTAGTTGGATACACTGATTGTAATTCTGACTTTTGCGTTCAAAATAAATTTGAGGTTATGTTTTCAATATAGTTGCCATGTGTTAAATGACGAAAAATGTTTGTTCTTGTTGTTTGAATTATTGCTTTTAAGGGTTGGATTTTGTAGATATAAGATTCTTGTACGCGTTTTTAATATATTTATTTTCAGTATTAGATATTACTTTCGGCATTTTTTACCACTTTCCTGTCGAAAAATTAATCAACTAAAACAGTGGTGGGGAAACTTTTTTTAAAACGGGCCATTTGTAATAACCAGACAATCGTAGCGGACCAAAGATTAATGCTTAATCGTAGGTAGGTAGTTTTTATGCGGGTCGTCACATTACGAAGTAAGAACGCGTTCAAACATTCTCACGACGGCACTCTTAAACGGGCCGGATTAAACCTTTCCGCGGGCCGGACTTGGCCCGCGGGCCGTAGTTTCCCCATCACTGAACTAAAACATAGCATTTATATATCAATGTCATTACATAACAATACAGTAGGGACACCTAAATAATAAAAAAAACTAGAGAAAAATACATCTGGTTGGCCAAAAAAAGTCGAATATAAGTCTGTTTAGAAACTAGGTAAATGAAAATATTGCGACTTAGCACAGTTTATGTATAATCCAGTTAGCCAACCTCTATATAAAATTTGGAAACCGTATTTGGATGCTGTTGCTGGATGCGAGACTGGTGATTGGTGTATATTACGAATATCTTAATCTCATCCCACTTCCTGGCCACAGTCTCGCCTTTTCTACTCGATTTCCAGTTCTCCCATAAGCATTGGCTCCTCTTTGGTTAAAACCTTTCATTAAATAAAGAATCTCTAAAATCATGTTTCTGTGCAAATAAACATATTTTGACGATTATCAGAAACTCCCGTTCTTTTTTTAATTTTTGCATACTAATTGACGTAATTCGCCCACTGTGCGACAGTCCGATGGACCTACGGACCGACATCATTGAGATAACATTTCCTGGGACCCCAAAATCAGATTCCTGGATCCCAAAATAGATATTTCCATGAAAAAATGGGGGGTTAATCTACAGTCGGTAAAAAAGGTTAAATCATGGCCCTCTACAGGTTTTTTTTAATTGAACATACAATACAAATACGAAGCTTATACTTTTTCTAAAGTATACATATTTAATCATCATCTGCTAATAAGTATGCACTTAAGACGACAGTACGTTTAGATAGAGGTCGACCTCCACTTAATTTCGCCGTTCAAAACCACTGTGTTGTGTTTTATAAGATTCCTAGATATGTGATCTACACAATTAATGATAGGCAAATCAATACACATACACGCAGCAGGCATTGTCTTTGCAAAACAGAATTAAGCGGGTTATAAATAGGCAATCATAAATCTATGGTAATTTGTCTAGATTATTCGTATTTTTGAATGCTTAGATATAATTTTGACAGCTTTGTTGTGGGTGATGAATATTACTTCATTGAAGTGTGACCATTATTTACGTGCAATGGCAATACTACAGTACAATTCGGGAGAGATGTCCTATGACTCATGAATGTGGAATGTATAAGTATGTAATATATATAATGTATAAGTATGTCGACAGAGGTGTATCTGCAACGATTTTTCCTAGTTGTGTCAAATAAATTTTGACGTTACATGACAATGTCATACTGTTTAGGCCGCGAGTATATTAGTGTTCTTTCTTTTAGAAAAGCTTTAAATCATAATTACTTGTGCATTTTTTCTTTTGAGTATACATATCCTAATTACGTGTTGCAGATTTTTAAATATTCGTTGTTTTCTTGAAAGAGGTCAAATTGAAGTTTAAATGAGTGTTTTTCACTACCAGGTTAAGCATGGAGTAAGTTTAGAAAGCCTGATAATTTGGTTTGATTGCGAAGCGCGGAGCGACCAAACCAAATTTTCAGGCTTTTCTAAACTAGAAATTTTACTTTATGAGCCACGCGTATAAGATACTGATTTCAAGCGAAGTTTACTTGTTCACAATATTTCAGTGCTTTCAGTGTTTAATACGCGTGGCGCATGAAGTAAAATTTCGAGTTTAGAAAAGCCTGAAAATTTGGTTTGGTCGCTCCGCGCTACGCCGCCAAACCAAATTATCAGGCTTTTCTAAACTCGATTTTTTTTCATGTTTAGTCTGGGAGTGGAAAACACTCGTTTTAAGCTTCAAATTGAACTCTTTATAAAAAGCGTATGCATATGTATACCTAATAGAAAATTCCCTGTATGTATACTTAAATGAAAAATTCCTTTTATTAACAGATTTATTCCATGACTATTTGCCAAATCTACTGAATGTACATTCGATTCAACGCATTATTTATTTCTGCATTATGTATTTCTGTATATACCTAAACTATTAAGTAGATGTGGAAATTGGAATTATACCACTTAAACTCACATTTAAAACGATTATCCACATTAATTAAAATGATTTGTAGCTGGGTCTCTGCAGATTTAGTTTTACAAAGACATTGTTAAAATGTGACCTTTAACCTTAAAGTTTTATAGCTGCATACCGCAATATAGGTTTTTGCATGTTCCATCTAAAAACCATAGCAAATATATTATCAAGTTTTCTGTCTCTTTTCACACACGTAATCTGATGACATCAAACTATTTTCGTATTACATGTATTGGTGCAGAAAGCACTACAAATCAAGGAAACCATGGGACCTCTTGTGAATCTTACCTTAATTCAATATCCATGAGTTTCATATGCATTATTTAACAGTACTAGATACATTGTTATATAAATATATTAAAATTTAAAACAAAGTGTATTATTTTATACAATACAATTACTTTAATTAACTAACTAAATCCACTCCCAGAATAAATTCAACAGACAATTAAAATACATTCTTGGGATTGAATCGAGCAGGGATTTTTTCAGCTGCAGGTAGACCATAAACGTTCGACTGGTTTTATGTGCAGCCTTGGGTTTCTGAAAGCTTTACAACGAATTATGCGATTCGCTTTTATCAAAACCACGTACGTTCATGCAGTAATTCCCGGCTGTTATTCAGTCCGTGTTTGCTTTAACGTTCCAACCAATGCCAGATATAATTATTAAGAGATGCAAATAACGATATGGGAATATTGTGTAGGCACGATGTGTATCTGTGTCGAGTACATAGCGTTTTACATTTTACTTGCTCAGTGTGGGTTGAATTCGTGTTAGTTTGCGTTAATGTTTATTTTACGTGGATTGATGCTTTAAAATACGCAACTTTGCCCCAATTTAACAGACTCCCTATCTCTTCAAATAACTGAGAACCCCATACATTCTGTCGAAATGCAGACACCCTGTATAGTATATTTAATAAATACAATGAGATTGTATGTTTCCATTTAAACATGGTTTTACTAAAAAAAAACGTTAATTATTCAATAAAATTTAGTAAAAATTGCAAAAAAAAATTGAGACATTAACAAGAACTAAATATAAACTAAATTGAAGCTCCCATAAGTGACATTATAGAGTAAGAAAATTAGTACAAAGTTTTTAATTAAAATCTTGAAATACAAGAAACTTTAAAAACAATTTAAGTAGCGTTGAAATTTTTGTAAAAATTACAAAAATGTGTTAATATTAGCTAGACAGATTTAAAATGATTTGGATAATCTTAAATCTATCCACCTCAATTTTCTTATTGAGGCCACAATTTTAATTACACGCATTTTTTTAGTGTAACATGGTTTAATAACCAAAACTAATGCAAAGGTTTAATATAAAGTTAGATAATTTTAGAACTATCCACTGACTTTTCTTAATTAAATGTCTACACTTACAATATTAATTAGGCAAAGTTTTGAGTGCGTTCATCCTTTAATCCAATTAATTAACTGAGATAATTACCCATACAACATTAGGGTTTATAGATTACGAAAAAATTAGTAACAATTTTTACATTATTTTAGCCAAATTTCAATATTCTAAAATGTTTAATATTTTTATTAGTTTCTAAAGCATTGTTGATTTTAGTAATTTAGTTTTATGTTTTACATTAACTTCTGTTCTGTATAACTTCCTAAGCAGCTTTTCTAAAAGTTTAAACAAAATAACCATTGCGAAATTATTAGGTTATTGATAATTTGGACGCGTAGCGTCCAAATACAAACTCAGGCTTTTCTAAACTCAAAATTTTACTTCATCCGCCACGCGTATTAAACACTGACCATATTTGGAAGTTAGAAATATACTGCTTATGTTTAATACATTTTAACCAAATCTGGCGCCATCAACATTCGAGCAATTTACTATACATTTTAAGGTATAAAAATCTCTATATATCTATTTCATATTTGTTTTTATTATCTATAACCTGTCGATCGACAAATAACTTGGTATGTTTCGAAACGATTTATGCCTAAAAAATTAAATCGTGATATGAATACTATTAGTCATTAGATTTTAAGGTAATCTTGTTTCGGAAATTATATGAAAATTATAAATTATTAAATCAACGTGAAAAACTTCAATTTTCCTTAAAGATTCTAAAAGTGGGGTTAAAATATCTCAACTAACTAGCTGAGATATTGTAACCCCACTTTTAGAATTTCTGAAAAATCTTGTCAAAATTGAGATTTAGTAAAAACAGCCTTAAATTCTAAGGTAATCTTGTTTTAAACATTTTAAAACAATCGGGAATTATTGAATCAACTTTGAAAGCACTATTTTTTACTTTAAAATAGATAAGCTCTAAGAATCTGAAGTTAGGGTTACAATATCTCAACTGGGTTTTCTTAAATATCCTGTAAAAGTTGTGATTTTAGTGAATGAATCATCAGATTACCTCAAAATCTAATGATTTTTCTTGTTTAGAAAATTGTTTATAAAAAAAGTCTTTTCTTAAAAATAAACACGTTTTGAGATCCTGAAGTTGGAATTGAAATAATTCAACTACTTTTTTTCTTCTGACAAATCGTCTGAACGTTAAGATTTAGTAATACTTTAAGGTAATTTTGTTTGTAAAAGTATAAATAAATCTTAAGTTAATAAATCAACTTTAAAAGCACTCAAGTTTTAATTTAAATATATTAACTGGTTTTTCTAAAAGAATGAACGAAACAATAACTAATATTGGTTTCTTTACTAATTTTGTTAGACAGAAATTCCTTTCTCTAAATCTTTTATTTCCGTATCTCAGGTTTTTTTTAATCCTCGTCCTATTGTTCGTACAACGATCGAAAATGTCGCTCAATGTTGCCCTTTTTTAGAATAGTAGACGAATTGCAGATTAAACAACAATATTTTTCATTAATCATACTAAAAAAATAGATTATTTTTTGTAAATTTGCACCGGTGGTTAAAACCGGTAGGCGATCGACCAAAAATGGTCCAGCGATCGACCAGTTGATTGCGATCGATGGGTTGAGCACTCCTGCAACTCTATTTCAACGGTTTTAAACTTATCGTTTAGATGCGTAAAGTTTCAAGTTTAGAAAAGCCTGGAAATTTTCACCAGTTAGAAGCTTTAAACTGAACTCCCTTCAGTTTTTTTTTAATTTTTAACTACACGTATTTATAAGTTCCAACTTGTTTTATGTTATCATTATTTAAACGATTAATTCAGAAACGGTTGGAGTCCTTTTTTAAAAGAGGTCAAATGTATTCCATACAGTATTATTGATTTTGTAGTAAATTGCAGAGCAATCATTTATTTCCATTGAAATTATGCATCAAATATTTAAACCGAATGCCCTCAATACCTAATGAAAGGCTAGTATTTTAATGCAATAATATAAATCAAGAATTCTACAATCCTATTAAAACGAGTGCATTTAACATGTAGAAAGGCACTACTTAAAATGATAATACTATTATTGTGTAATGTAACTCTTAAATTATATATTATAATTATGTCTTATTAAAAAAAAGAAATCAAGGCACCTTAGAGTTTTTTTTTTTTTTTTATTGAACATACGATATTCTATGCTTCATTGTTATTACTCGAATTTGTTTAAAATATAAAATTGTAATGAATAATAAAGAAAGTACAAATGTGTTTTTAGTAATTTTACAAAGAATATTGTAAAATAAACGTATTTTTGAATTAATCTGTATTTATTAGAATTGATCGAAATTCAATTCAATTTTGGGAAATGACTGGTTGGCTCTAAATGGCCAAAAAGTATCTATCCATGGCTACTGTTTACAGAAGAATCCGCAGTTTTGGTATAAGATCCTACCGTCCACAATTGTGTTCACCTCTTACTCCGCAGCATCGCAGAGCAAGACTTGATTGGTGCAGGGAAAGACAACATTGGACCCATGAATGGAATAACATTATCTTCAGCGATGAGTCTCGGTTCTGTTTATGGGCTCATGATGGTCGCAGAAGAGTGAGACGTCGACGCGGTGAACGCAAAATTTTACAATTTGCTGTTGAAAGACATGCGGCTCTTACACAGGGAGTTATGGTTTGGGGGGCGATAGCATATGGTAGTCGGTTTCCTCTAGTTTTTTTAGAAGCAAGTCTTAACGCGATTCGGTATATTGACAACATTTTACGGCCAGTGTTAGTGCCCTATGTAAATGGCTTGCAGAACCCCATTTTTCAGCAAGATAATGCTCGACCTCACACAGCGACCATTAAAAGACAGTTTTTTGATAGTGCCGAAATCAATTTGTTACCTTGGCCATCTCGTTCTCCAAATCTATCGCCAATAGAACATGTTTGGGATATGATAGGTGTTAGAATAAGTAACTTACAGCGCCCCGCTAACACTGTAATGGAACTTAGAGGTCAAATTATCGAAGTTTGGAATGAAATACCCCAAGTCGATATTGACAGCCTGATTTCTAGCATGCCTCGGCGTGTTAATGAGTGTTTGGGAAATCGTGGAGGCCCAACACATTATTAATTTTTATTCATTTGTTTTTTTGTTTTTCAAGTTGATTTTTTGATCATCGATATAGTTCGTTTACATGATCAAATTGTGTAAATTTTATTAAAATCGTGCAATAAATACTTGGTGTTCTGATTTTTTTGAAAGGCAGTATATATGTGTGTATCCTGTTGCGGATATGAACGTCATATACATATAAATTTTGACAAAACATAATTAAAAAAGGCACAGGGTGAAAAAAGTTACAATTTCAAATGAAAATAATACACGCATAACTATGCTAGCGATTTGTCGAACATAAATTCGGCCAATGTATAATAGCCTCTTTCTATTACTATACCTTTAAACGATTTGTTTTAAAACATTCAAGCTTTCACAATTTTTAATTCTAGCAGGTAATTTATTATAAATGGTCGTTGAGGAATACATTGCCAATTTTTCATAGAGTTTGCTTACATATGATGGCGTTTTAAAGAGCAATCGATTACGCGGGTTGTAGGTATGTATATCTCTGTGCCTAACAAATGTGTGTCGGTTTTGGTACGCAAATATTGCAGATTTGTATATATATATCCAAATAGACGTTAGTAATTTGGTATCTGTAAATAGCGTTTTGCAAGACTCTATCCTACGAAGCTCATATATTAGACGCAGTATTCTTTCTTGTGTAATGAAAATACGCTGAATATTCCCTTTTTCAAATAAGACCATATTGTAAGATATATGGGAGTACACAAGTGCGTAGTATACATTGATCAGTACTGACTGACTGGTTCACTCTATTTTTTTAATTTTAAGATTGCGTAGTAGGCACTATTCAGTTTTGATGTGACGTGATCGATTTGGGGGCGCCAACTTGTTTTATTGTCTATGAAACATCCTGAGAATTTTGTATGCTCGGATTCATTTTTAATAGGAGCACTTGGCGGCTTTCGATTATAGAATTGTATATTCACCGTTTTTGTTGCGTTTAACATTAGTTTATTTTTTTCCACAACAATCACTGATCTCGTTTGTTTTTTCTATGCCTTCTAACAGCTGTTCTTGTGAATCTGCCGTGACAATGATTGTTGTGTCGTCAGCAAAGTTCACCATGTATCCAGATGAGATGTATTCCTGGTCCTAGCGTTGAACCTTGCACGATCCCATTCCTTATTTGCTACATTTTGGAATCACTTTAATTGACGCGCACATATAGTTGACGATTTGACAGGAACGAAACAACTAGGTTTAGCACATTGCCGCGAATTCCACGAGTTGAGTTTTTCTCGGACGAAATTCACGTCAATCGATCAAAGGCCTGCGAAAAGTCGTAGAACAGTCCTGCTACACATTTTCTCTTATCGACATTCCTTAAGATTTTTTCCATCACATCTATTTTAGCAGTCTCAGTTGATCGATTTGCATGGAATCCATGTTGAGAAATGAGTTTCTTGAATCAGCTGCTTCACTAAATCTTACTCAGTTAAAAGAGTTGATTCATTGATGCCCGTTTGCACCCAAGTCGATTAACTTAATCAGTGATTAGTATTTCTTTAAAACGCAACAATTTTATTTACAAATTATTTACACAATAGCATATTGATGAATCAGACATGTTTAGGTTATCTTACAAATTTATAATATTCTTATATTATAGAATTTTTACTTAATCAGAGCTTTGATCAATGATTAGTGGATGGTTAAAGTTAATTAGGCGATGTGTAATTGGGCCTGCGTGAGCTAAAAGAAGGTACATACTTCAAAGAGCGATGACTCACTGAGAGTCATCGCTCTTTAAAATAAAATCGCTAGAGGTATGTATCTGAATCATGGCTGGAATGAGCTACAAGTTTATTGTAAAATAAACTATTTTTAAAAAATTATTCTTTAGATGTTAGAGATAAGCGAAATAAGTCACTAAATGCTGCAACTGAATCTGAGTGAGGTAAAAGAAGTTACATGACTCAGTGATACGCTTATGGTTCACTGAGAGTTACCACTCTTAAAAAAAACAACGTTAGAGGTATAAATCTGAGTCCCGACTTAAAACCTGGGTTGTTAAATAAAACGTTTTTTTTCATTTTAATTATAACATACAAGTTATTTTAACAAATCGTGTTTCTTTCGTTGAAACAGCGTTTAAAACATTAACAATTAAAACACGTTTAAAACGTGTTTAAAACAGAACATATAGGGCAGTTTTCTTTTGAGTATACATATCCCGATTATTACAGAGTTTTTCAAATTTGCGGGAATTTGTTGTTTAAAAGCGGATAATTTGAGACTTTAATCGAGTGTTTTCCACTCCCAGACAAAGCATGAAGTAAAATTTCGAGTTTAGAAAAGCCTAAGAATTTGGATTGGCCGCTCCGCTTCGCTACGCGGCCAATCCAAATTAGGCTTTTCTAAACTCGAAATTTTACTTCATGCGCCACGCTTAAAAACACTGATTTACAGTGAAGTTCAAAAAACACACACAAACAACAACGATTATAGGTAACCTAATATACGTTAGAGTTATTGGGTTGCCTATAATCACTGTTTTAAACAATTTATTCAGCGCAGAATTTGACTCACGTTTTATTCACATCTAAATATTGGAATGCTAAAGCCGTATATTTTAAACTCTGTGAAATTTCAGTGTTTTATACGTGTGGCGCATAAAGTAAAATTTCGAGTTTAGAAAAGTCTAATTTGGATTGGCCGCTCCGCTTTTCAGGCTTTTCTAAACTCAAAATTTTACGAATGTCGTAAAATTTATAGTGTATGCACTTATCAACGGGATGGAAGGTACTCCACGCTGATTACCAACTAGCTCAGGTTGGTTGAGTTAAAGAGAGATGAGCAACTAACTTTTGAAACACGTATGCTGTTTTAAATTATTTATTTCAAAACAAAAAAAAACATTAAAACAACAAACAGAATAAGAACAAGAGAAGCACAGTGCCCGAGTTACAGGGCAGACTTGGTGTGGTGTCGGCGTCGCGATCGGGATTTCAACTAGCCCAGCGGTGGCGTCTGGCTAGTGGTGGCTTCCGGATGGAGGCGCGTCCAAGTACCAAGACGGCGTCTCGGTGTGAGCGGCGTCTGGCTGGATCCGGAGGCAGCAACAAACACTACGCTCGTAGTGCGGGACGTCAGGAACGACGGCGGAACGGCTAGCGTTGGCGTCGGGCAAAGCTTCCTGGCGTCGGTGGGTTGCTAGCCTGGCCTGGATCCGGCGGAAGCACCGAACGCTGCACTGGAGCGTCGTTGTGGCGTCGAGGCGACTGCGCTGGCAATCGGGTTCTCGGAGTCCTAGTCCAAAAACAGGAACGACGGCTGGGACGGCTAACGTCGGAATCTTCTTCTGGCGGCAGGAACGACGGCTAGGACGTCTGGCGTCGGCCGGAGCTTCCTGGCTTAGACAGAAGAGTTGAGGAACGGTAGTTCCTCCTGAATCCACATGCTGCCCCTGTACAGCACAAGAGTGGACTCCCTTCCTGGATGCCGTCCCCCGGTATTTATGCCACGAAAAATGGCTTGGAGAAGGGATGATTTTGAGGACTACGTGACCGTTGGCAAAGAATTCGCTAGAAAGTAATTATTGCAGACAACATAATTACTTCCAGCGAACCCTCAAATCCAAACAACCGTTAAGCTGCAATTTGATAGAAGTATAGAAATTTATAATCTCTCTTCTTTCAAATTGCAACGGTGTTCATTAGTCCTCTCCCTTAATTGCCGATTTCGAAAAACCCCGAGGGACAATCCGCCACACCTGCCCAGGTAGATGGTGGCCCGGGCACGGTTTAAACCGCTCGAGATAATCCTTTGGACCGTTCAATTAGTTAATTGCTGGGTACGAACTCATTTTAAATAAAGGAAGAATTGTAAATAATATTTACAATTCTTGTTGCCGGAGATTAAAATAATCCCCGGTAACAATGTATTTTAAATCACATATATGCACACATATTTGATATTGTATTGTAACAAAATGTTATGTTTAATAATGTAATTTGAAATATCTTCAACAATTTAGCTAAAATTAAAAAATGTAAACAAAAAATCTTAATAAACTAGTATAATATATAATTTAGCAAATTTAAGATAATAAAAAAAAACGTTTTAAACAAATTTAACGTTTAAAACATGTTTTAAACAAATTTAAGAGATAAAACATGTTTAAAACAAAACCGTTTAAATCACGAAGGCTGTTTTTAAATATGTTTAAAACACTGTTTTAAAACAAAGTGTTTTAAACATAACAACCCTGCTTAAAACAGCTACAGGCTTTCAGCTGAGTTACTTGGCTTAGCAATTCATTTTACTAAGTTGACTCTTTACTTACGGCTTTGCGTAAAAAATGTTCATTTAATGGCAAGCATGGGTGGAACGACACTTCAATGTTTTGCTTCTCTGAATCGGACGTCATCACTCTTGAGATCGAGTGGGTTTACATTTATTACTAGATGATGAGTCTTTATGTTTCTAACAGAGTCATTGGGCCCGTTTATCAAAATGTTTAACATTCATCATGTTTAGATTTGTTTGTGATGTATGTTAGTATCCACTGAACGGTACTCCGTTCGGTCTATTTTGTACGATTACAAAAATCACAAACACGTCCAAGATTAACAATCCGGTCATCAGAGAATTTCGAAACAGTTGGCAGTAAACTCCCAACTGTTGTCTCTGATGAACAGGTCCAATGTCTCAGTTTAGTAAATGTACGTACAGTTGATGAGTCAACTAACTGTACATACATTTACAGAGTTGAGTATATCAATATAATTTTTGGTTATTTAATTTTGTTAAAATGAAAACGGAATGTGTTTTGAAATTATTGAAAATTTACATGAATTTATTGTTTGTGATAAGCCGGTTTATCAATCGCGTGTTTTGCATACAGTATTGTTTATAGAAAAATGTACATTTTCAGGGCCATACATTGACCCCATGACAACAGTGTGTAACTGGTATTAGCAAGTGCCGAGCTATTTACACAAATATTTCACGTACTCGTCGAAAATAGAACGTATTTTGACCGCAAATGAAATCGCGCTCAATTATACAATTGCGTTCGGATTTGTTGAACTTGCTGATTGTGTATTTGTGCAATTTCAAGTTTATGGCTGCAGTTTAGATTTGAATGAATCACGTTACTAGCTTTGTTTTAGTATGTGTATGTGTGTGTCCTGTTTGTTACAAAAGGTTTTCATTTTATATAGTGAGTCATGTTTAATACTCTTCTTTAGGCAGTGTTTAAACAATCTCTCAAAAATTGATTCAAATTTACGCGGGCTAAAGTTACATATGATTTTTTTAATTATTTGTTCCATCCGAGGCGCATCGAGCCCAGCAATAAGTTGATTTTTTGTATTAAATTTCTAAATATCATTACTTTTAGTAGTTTAATACTTTTTTAGAAATTGTTTAAATAATCGCTAAAAAAAATAACGCGGGCCAAAAGTACTTATGATTTTTTTTATTATTTGTTTCATCCGAGGCGCATCGAGCCCAGCAATAAGTTGATTTTTTTATAAAATTTTTAAATATCGTTACTTTTAGTAGTTTAATACTCTTCTTTAAACATTGTTTAAACGATCGCTAAAAAAAATAACTCAAAATAACGCGGGCCAAAGGTACTTACGATTTTTTTAATTATTTGTTCCATCCTAGGCGCATCGAGCCCAGCAATAAGTTGATTTTTTGTAATAAATTTGTAAATTTCGTTACTTTCAGCAGTTTAATACTCTTCTTTAGACTTTTTTACCAATTGCTAAAAAATTATGTTAAAATTACGCGGGCCGAAGGAACTTATGATTTTTTTAATTATTTGTTCCATCCGAGCCGCATCGAGCCCAGCAATAAGTTGATTTTTTGTATTTAATTTTTAAGTATCGTTACTTTTAGTAGTTTAATACTCTTCTTTAGACATTGTTTAAACGATCGCTAAAAAAATTAACTCAAAATAACGCGGGCCAAAGGTACTTACGATTTTTTTAATTATTTGTTCCATCCTAGGCGCATCGAGCCCAGCAATAAGTTGATTTTTTGTAATAAATTTGTAAATTTCGTTACTTTCAGCAGTTTAATACTCTTCTTTAGACTTTGTTTTAACAATTGCTAAAAAATTATCTTAAAATAACGCTGGCCGAAGGAACTTTTTTTTAATTATTTTTTTTGTATTTAATTTTTAAGTATCGTTACTTTTAGTAGTTTAATACTCTTCTTTAAACATTGTTTAAACAATTGCTAAACAAATTAACTCAAATTAACGCGGGCCGAAAGTACTTATGATTTTTGTAATTATTTGTTCTATCCGAGGCGCATCGAGCCCAGCAATAAGTTGATTTTTTATATTAAATTTTTAAATATCTTTATTTTCAGTAGTTTAATACTTTTCTTTAGGCATTGCTTTAACAATCTATAAAGACATTAACTCAAAATAACGCGGGCCAAAGGTAAATATAGGTACTTAAAAAGTTGTTGTAATAGAAAATCTTCTATATATGAAAAGCAGCAATTAGAATGGACAAATGTTGCTTTGCAGTGTTTATTTAACTCATAATATATTCGAGAGGTTGGGAAATAAATAAATTTCTCCTTTTATTTGTCACTAAAAATAATAATTAAAATTTCTGGATGACTATGGGTAATTGCTGAAAATTTTACTAGCTTCACAGGCATTCTAACGGGAACCCTTTAGCGTCTTTGTGATCGTTAATAAATTTAAAAAAGCATTTGCTATTCCATCGTACCTTACATTCCTAGTTCAATATGTAAATATTCCAATATTTATACATTCGAATACTGAAATATTTGAATATTCGAATATTTAATTCAATAAATAATTTAGTGATTGAAATATTCATGTTTTACATATTTAAATATTTGACATATTTAAATATTTGACATATTTACATATTTAACATATTCAAATATTTGAATATTCAAATATTAGAATAATTCAATTATTCGCATTCGAATCCCAGCCTTAGTTATTACTAATATTTATATAAAATATTAGAAAGTGCAGAATATTTTCTCTATATTTACACATTGATCGAGCGGAACAGAAACAACCGTCATCCAAAAGGTAAACCCAATCATAATATAGAGCATAGGCATGTTTCGATAAATGTCAGGATTATATAAGAAAATAAAAGTCCGTATGAATTTTGTGGGGGTCGATTGGGCATACGCCCTCTTTTGTTGCGCGCCCAGGCCGATCGAAAGAACAATGCTGTTTTGTTTGGGCCGAAATAACAGTGCTCCAACGCCTAACCTAGCGATCACTTGCGCTTTTTCTTTATTATTACGCCAAAGTCCAATTCAATTCAATTCGCTGGAAGAGAAATTGGACTCATTACGGAGTACAGGTCAATCATGTGGCACGTTTTCCATTAGATGTTACAAAAAGAAATAGCGGATTGTTATTATTTTGGTAATTAAGTGTTAAAACAAAAAGGAAATACCCAAGTAGGATAAACTATGTCACCAATCTTTGGCCGAACAATCGCCCAAAATTCTATCTTTGCCAAGTCTAGTCAACAATTTTATAATCAATATTAGGTCAATCTATAAAATATATAATTAACCCTTTGGGCCCTGACTGAAATTTTCTTTCAAATATACATACTTTTATGCATAAATGAAACACAATTTTAACTTTTTTTGTATAACTGAGACTTTATTAAGTGACTATAGTCTCGACAACTTTAACTTGTTGTTTTTAAACTCACACTTTGAGTTTGAAAATGACAAGTTAAAGTTTTCGAAACTATAGTCACTTAATAAAGTCTCATTTATACAAACAAAGTTAAAATCGTGTTTCATTTGTGAATTATTATGTATAACGAAGTAGAAGCCTCCACCGTTAACAGTTTTATGCATAAGCTGTAACTTTTTCTTTTGTTTTTTAAAATAGTTTATTTTAAGTCTTAAACGAGTGTTTTCCACTCCCAGATTAAGCATGAAGTAAAATTTCGAGTTTAGAAAAGCCTGAAAATTTGGTTTGGTTGCGTAGCGCGTAGCGCTACGCGACCAAACCAAATTTTCAGGCTTTTCTAAACTCGAAATTTTACTTCATGCGCCACGCGTACAAATCACTGATTTTAGGTGAAGTTTAAAATATTCTACTAAAACAGTATGTTAAAAACGTGTATTCTCAACATCACATCACATCAGTGTTTAGTACACGTGGAGTATGAAGTAAAATTTTGAGTTTAGATAAGCCTGAAAATTTTACTTCATGCTTAATCTGGGAATGGAAAACACTCGTTTAAAAGTTAAATTTGAAATATTTGGAAAAACAACGAATATCTGAAGATTTACAGCGTATACTGTATACGCTGTCAATCTTCTGTATATCTGAGATAGTAATAAATAATATGCAGTGTACAAAACATTTTTTTTTTTGGGCACCAGAAAAATTTCAGGGCTGAATAATAAAACAAATATTAGGTTAACGATACCTAATATTGTTTTATTCATTCTCTTGCAGGAGAGAATTTTAGATTATTTTGATAATGTGACAACTCCACAAATTGTCTCGTCTAATCCCTAAAAGTACTTTAGGACGTAATCAGCCTAGTTTGTAAAAATACTTGTTGGCTCTAACATAAATGAAATCCTGAATTTTATGTATTTGTAATTGTATTTTTTACAATAACAGATAAAGCAATTTTTTAAATTCCGAAACGGATTTCAGTTTAACATTAAGTTATTTGTGTTTACTCAAAGTTAAACGGTAACCCTTTTCGGTCTGTCAAGCATTCAGTTTTTCTCTTTTAGTAGATCTTAAAAGCATAACTTTTTGTCCATTTTGGAAAGAATTTTTTCTTTTTGCAGTTCTTAGAAATTATTTTTTGGTTCGTATATTGTAAAATTCTTTAATTTAAAATGGATTTTATTCATGTTAGGATCATAAAAAGAAAATTAAAATCGATTACGTCCTAGAGCATTTCTCAGAATCAGGTGAGAGAATTTGTGGAGGTATTTCATCCACTTGCCGCTTGATTTACTTGTTGCCACATTGCGACTTTTCCTTCGACTCTATCGAAAGCAGAAACAATTTCGTAGATATTTGCATAACTCGTTCACTTGCTCAATGAATGGGAATTGTTAATTGCAATTATTTATTACATTAATACATTTGTTTGTTACTATTGCCTATGTGTACCAGAAATGTAATTAATAAAGTGAGGTAATTGCTTATTTTTCTTCATAAACTCAATGAATATAGAGAAAAATTGTATTTGCTAATTGGTTGCAGAATTTAAAAAAATATAACCACGAATTAAAAACAAATATCGACTTTCTGCAAAAATGTTGTCTCGTTTAGACTTTTAAAATAATCATTGTAGTGGGAAGTAATTGTTTCGATGAGTATAAGTCGATATTCATTTTAATTCATTTTTGTATTTTGTCAATAATTATACTTTGTACAGCCAGTGTTAATAAAAATTTATAAAAATCAAGCATAAATTATTACGCTAACAATATTTAATCACTATTAATTAAACTTAAAACTTAAAACTTTATCTACATATTCTTATTTAAATAAAAAACTAACTTAGAAAGAAATCTAATAAACCAATTATGTTTTCTTGTGGGTTTTTTGTATATAAATATTTGCACAATTTTCCCTTAACTTACAAAATTAAAGTTTTTCCTGCTTTAAATTATTCAAGAATTACAGTTTTCTCCAGTTCTAAATTTTTTACGATATAGTATTTTGGGTTACTACTTATAAAAGAATATTGGCTGCTAGTATTCACTTCAAAGTCAGGTTTAAATAGTTCGCTCCAAATTTTCATATTCTTGACTTGGAATTTACTTAAGTTTTATTTTATTCTTCATTTATTTATTATGGTTTTCCTGCGTTCGAACCCTTAAAAGTTGTAACCAAATTCTTGATTTAAATTTCTACCAAATGACCATTCCTTACTCTTTATTTACAACCCGGAACATATAATATAATTAGGGGTGTGCATTTCCAATCCGGAACGTAACTATTCACAAAAATGGGACAAATTATTTTATTTAATTGCATTTTAATTTGAAACCAAAGATTAAAAACAAATTGAACTTCTCTTGAAAATTATAGTAAAAATTCAAATAAGCCCCCTATTTTGCGCTAAACATTCGTTAATGTTTTAGCGTTAACATGCGCACATTCTTCAAAAATTGCATTGCTTAAAGAATCAATATTTGAGTGCTGTATTTGATAAATTTTGCTTTTCATATGGTCCCACAGACAATAATCATATGGCGCTAAGCCAGGAGATTTGACGGGCCAGTTAATTATTTCAGGACCAATTCAGCGATTTGGAAAGGTTTGGTCTAAATATTGACGAGCATCTACTCAAAAATGCACTGGGCAGTCATCATGTTAAAACCAAACTTCATTGTCACGTACTGCTCCTTCTACTGCAAGGCCAACATTGTTGATTAAAAGTTCTATATATGATCCTGAGTTCAAATTTCTGATAATTTCAAACGGTCCAATAATTGTATTATTGAAACGTCCTGGACAAATATTGTTTTTTTTAGAATGCTGCTCCTTGTGCTAAGGTTGCCCAATTCCCAATGCCAATGAGTATTGGGCTCGTCGTTGAGAGTAAACCTGCATTCGTCTGTGAAACAATTGGACGAAAGACGCCACGAAAATTTGTATGGATGATATGTATACCTCTTAAGAGTGTTGCGTACACATCCGTAAGATACTTTTCATTCCCCTGCAATGACTCTAATATTGGCTTGTGGATTTGCATTAATCATCCCTATAACATTTTATTCTACTGTAGCATTTCCAGTTTGCAAACTACCTATTATCATTTTTTCAAGTTAATAAATAACATGTAAATAATATTAAATAGAATTAGGTACCTTCTCTACTTCCGAGTGCAACACCGCCTATATTTTCAAATTTTGTTACAAAACGATGTATCGTTGATATGAATGAGTTAAAGTTGTTCGGATAATTTACAGAAAATAAATCACGTACATTCCTCATGCTGCCTCCAGTATAAAACTATTTAATGGTGTACTTTGTATTCGTTTTGCAAATGAAGTTTGACAACTTGTATTAATTATATTTTATGTTCCGGATTGAAAATGTTCACTCATAAATTATATTATATGTTCCGGATTGAAAATGCTCACCCAATATATTAGCACAACCACCCTAGTAGGCCCATAGCTTTGTTTATTATTCGTTTCCATTCCTTTCTATGTTTTGCTTTCTACTTCCATTTGTCGGAATTATCTTTTTGAGATCTTCTCCACCTCTCCTTTCCATCTTTCCCTTGGTCTTCCTCTTTTCTGTTTACCTCCCAGACGCTATGTTGTCACAGCATTCCCCACTCTCCCTTCCGGAATTCTTTGTATTTGGCCCATCCATCTAATTCTTTGTGCCTTTACTATAGCAGTGATGTCTGGTTCTCCATACAGCTCCTTTAACTATTTGTTTGTTCTTTTCCTCGAAAGATTTTTCGTAGTACCTTTCTCTCAAAAAAATCCAGCCTCTTCAGATCTTATTTGCACAGTGTCCATACCTCACAGCCGAAAGGTACTTATGGTCGAATTATAGTTTTGTACATTTTGAGTTTTAGTTCTCTAGAAAAGGTTTTATTAGTCAGTATTTTATTTATTGCATATGTACATCTGCTTCCTGCTATCAGTCTTGCTTTTATTTCCTCTTTTATGTCAGGTTCTCAATAGAAGACTGTTTCCAGGTATGTAAATGTGTCCACTTCTTCAAAATTCTATTTTTTTTTCCTGACTCAGTTGTTGGTTCTAGTTTTCTTTACTTTCCGTGTTGTTTCATGTCGCTTTTGTTTATTACCAGACCCATGCTGTGTAAATTGTTGAATACGTAAATAAAATAAATTTTTAACATCGTAATCTAAATTAATGAAATACTGACTTTGTTTCTGTAACTTTGAGTTTATTTCTGTGACTATAGCATTAACGTGTCATTACCAGCTGTAATATAAGAAGTGATATGATTTTCATCGATAATATTCATGAGTAAAACTCAGCTGCAGATTCAACGAGCCCGAAGGGTGAGTTGAATATGGTGCTCCGGTTTCACGAATGAATATTATCGATTATTAATCATACCACGAGTAATATTCAATGAGCGAATGCAACAAATAAAACAGCGACTAAACCAAATGTTCTGGTTTTCCTAAACTTGAAATTTTACCTGTGAGACTTGACAAATAATTTTCGTAAAATTAAACTAAAAGGTGATAGAATTGTATCACCGCTGTGTATCCATGGAAATAAGCGATTCTGATTGAAGGGAATGTATGTGACGCATGAGTTATATTCTTAAACTAAAAGTTTGTTTTCATATATTTTAATCTACGTATTTAAATAGTGTCCAATAATTCTTGAAATTTAGTATTTGTTTTCCATTAAAAAACGAATGAGCCATCTCCTTCAATTTATTATATTAATAAATTCTCTGGTCTCAAACAAATTAGGGTCGTTCTCTGGAAACTATGATCTAAAACTTTTTTAAAAATTTCAATTTAAATTCTTAAAATCCATCTCGGAATCATAGTTTTCTCAAGTATAAAATACATCACGATCTCTTAAACATTTTTCATACTAGGATTTATTAGTCTGAAACAAATTAAGAATATTATCTTTAAATTCTTGAACTATACATATGTATTTTATTCATATTTTATATAATTAATGAATTTTAGAGAATATTTTCCAAGATTTTGCAGAGCATGATCTTTTAAGATCTGCAAAAGATCATACTCTGCAAATACTTAAATTAAAGGTTTCTCGAGTTTCAAACCTTAATATATCCTTAACTTATTTATCATTGATCACCTATTAAATATTAAAAACAAATATAAAAATAATATTACTTGACTTGTTTCACGTTTTAAATTATTTATTTATAATTTCGGCTTCAGGCCATTTTCAATGAATGTATTGTTTCGTTGAAAACGGCTAGATGCAGAAACTAGTCCGAATAAATAATTATAAGTGCGAAATATTTTAATGGGTGATCTTTCAGCAAAAATTAGGGAGGTATTTCATATCATTTTTTTATTCAAAACCCCTTCCTCTCCAAATTACAGGGAATGCCATTCTTTCAATATGTCTTACTTAGTTGTGAAATATGTTTTCAGTCCATACGTATAAAACTCTCTACAAATTCGAGAAAATAGTATGACTTTATTTGACATCAGCCTGCTTTATTTTTCCTAACAAATAATAACTAGTCTCTGAATTATGTCAAATGAGGTTAAGTATTATTTAATTTTTTTGTGATCAAACTAACAGTTTTAGGGAAAAAAATGACCCCTGTGAAGTTGGCCCCCCAACTTTCAAATTTTTTAAAAATTATTGGAGTTCTGATTGCCCCCCACATAGTTCTAGAGTTCCCTATACATATAAAAAATAGTTCTGCCCTTTTAACCTCACAAAAATCAAATTAAATTAGAGGGGGGCCAACTTCACGCTCATGTTATTTTAGAACGTTATAACTAATTTATTATTGACTTTACAGCAAACATGCATCTATATAATTTATAGAACTCTTTGGGGGGCAACTAGAACTCTAATCAAATTTAAAAAAAACGAAAAAAAAAAACACCCCTCTCGGACTTGTAAAAATTAAATATTATAAAAGTTTAAGCAATCAGAACTTTTCTGTTATTATTATTAAATAATTATTTCATCAAAATAATCTAAAAACTCGTTGGGGGGCAACCAGAACTCCAGTCAAATTTCCAAAAACTTAAAAAAATCATCCTCTTAGGACTTAGTAATATTAATATTACAAAAGTTTAAGTAACCAGAACTTTTTTATTAATTATAATAGAGAATTAACTTTAAAGATTAATCTGCAGAACTCGTTGGGGGGTAAGTATAACTCTGGCCAGATTTACAAAAATAAAAAAAATCATCCCCTTAGGACTATATAATTTTAATATTACAAAAGTTTAAGTAACCAGAACTTTTTGAATAATGATAATAGAGAATTAATTTATAAGAATAATCTGCAGAACTCATTGGGGGGCAAGTAGAACTCTGGCCAGATTTACAAAAATAAAAAAAATCATCCCCTTGGGACTTTCTAATTTTAATATTACAAAAGTTTAAGTAACCAGAACTTTTTTATTAATGATAATAGAGAATTAATTTATAAGAATAATCTGCAGAACTCATTGGGGGGCAAGTAGAACTCTGGCCAGATTTATAAAAATAAAAAAAACCATCCCCTTGGGACTTTATAATTTTAATATTACAAAAGTTTAAGTAACCAGAACTTTTTTATTAATGATAATAGAGAATTAATTTATAAGAATAATCTGCAGAACTCGTTGGGGGGCAAGTAGAACTCTGGCCAGATTTACAAAAATAAAAAAAATCATCCCCTTGGGACTTTATAATTTTAATATTACAAAAGTTTAAGTAAACAGAACTTATTTATTAATGATAATAGAGAATTAATTTATAAGAATAATCTGCAGAACTCGTTGGGGGGCAAGTAGAACTCTGGCCAGATTTACAAAAATAAAAAAAATCATCCCCTTGGGACTTTATAATTTTAATATTACAAAAGTTTAAGTAACCAGAACTTATTTATTAATGATAATAGAGAATTAATTTATAAAAATAATCTGCAGAACTCGTTGGGGGGCAAGTAGAACTCTGGCCAGATTTACAAAAATAAAAAAAAATCATCCCCTTGGGACTTTATAATTTTAATATTACAAAAGTTTAAGTAACCAGAACTTTTTTATTAATGATAATAGAGAATTAATTTATTAGAATAATCTGTAGAACTCGTTGGGGGGCAAGTAGAACTCTGGCCAGATTTACAAATATAAAAAAAAATCATCCCCTTAGGACTTTATAATTTTAATATTACAAAAGTTTAAGTAACCAGAACTTTTTTATTGATGATAATAGAGAATTAATTTATAAGAATAATCTGCAGAACTCGTTGGGGGGCAAGTAGAACTCTGGCCAGATTTACAAAAATAAAAAAAATCATCCCCTTGGGACTTTCTAATTTTAATATTACAAAAGTTTAAGTAACCAGAACTTTTTTATTAATGATAATAGAGAATTAATTTATAAGAATAATCTGCAGAACTCGTTGGGGGGCAAGTAGAACTCTAGCCAGATTTACAAAAATAAAAAAAAATCATCCCCTTGGGACTTTATAATTTTAATATTACAAAAGTTTAAGTAACCAGAACTTTTTTATTAATGATAATAGAGAATTAATTTATTAGAATAATCTGTAGAACTCGTTGGGAGGCAAGTAGAACTCTGGCCAGATTTACAAATATAAAAAAAAATCATCCCCTTGGGACTTTATAATTTTAATATTACAAAAGTTTAAGTAACCAGAACTTTTTTATTGATGATAATAGAGAATTAATTTATAAGAATAATCTGCAGAACTCGTTGGGGGGCAAGTAGAACTCTGGCCAGATTTACAAAAATTTAAAAAAATCATCCCCTTGGGACTTTATAATTTTAATATTACAAAAGTTTAAGTAACCAGAACTTTTTTATTGATGATAATAGAGAATTAATTTATAAGAATAATCTGCAGAACTCGTTGGGGGGCAAGTAGAACTCTGGCCAGATTTACAAAAATTAAAAAAAATCATCCCCTTGGGACTTTATAATTTTAATATTACAAAAGTTTAAGTAACCAGAACTTTTTTATTGATGATAATAGAGATTTAATTTATAAGAATATTCTGCAGAACTCGTTGGGGGGCAAGTAGAACTCTGGCCAGATTTACAAAAGTAAAAAAAAAATCATCCCCTTGGGACTTTATAATTTTAATATTACAAAAGTTTAAGTAACCAGAACTTTTTTATTAATGATAATAGAGAATTAATTTATTAGAATAATCTGTAGAACTCGTTGGGGGCAAGTAGAACTCTGGCCAGATTTACAAATATAAAAAAAAAACATCCCCTTGGGACTTTATAATTTTAATATTACAAAAGTTTAAGTAACCAGAACTTTTTTATTGATGATAATAGAGAATTAATTTATAAGAATAATCTGCAGAACTCGTTGGGGGGCAAGTAGAACTCTGGCCAGATTTATAAAAATTATAAAAAATCATCCCCTTGGGACTTTATAATTTTAATATTACAAAAGTTTAAGTAACCAGAACTTTTTTATTAATGATAATAGAGAATTAATTTATAAGAATAACTTGTAGAACTCGTTGAGAAGCAAGTAGAACTCTAGTCAGATATACAAAAATAAAAATAAAAATCATCCCCTTAGGACTTTATAATTTTAATATTACAAAAGTTTAAGTAACCAGAACTTTATTATTAGTGATAATAGAGAATTAATTTATAAGAATAATCTGCAGAACTCGTTGGGGGGCAAGTAGAACTCTGGCCAGATTTACAAAAATAAAAAAAAAATCATCCCCTTAGGACTTTATAATTTTAATATTACAAAAGTTTAAGTAACCAGAACTTTTTTATTAATGATAATAGAGAATTAATTTAAAATATGCTGCCCAAAATGTAAGAATATATTTCATTTACTAATAGCATTCATTATTCCTCAAAAAGTTTGGTTTTAATAGTACTCGTAATTCTTTGTTATTATTAATAGTAAAGTTCTGGTCTATAAACGTTTTTAAAACAGAATGTTAATAACTGTTGTTTTTTCACAGTTTTTCTAAATATGAGTTCTGGTTGTCTCCCAGAGAGCTGAAACTCTTGTAATATTCAAGGTAGAACTTTTTTGGTTGCCCCAAAAAAGTTCTGCAAACTTTGTAATAAATAAGTTCTCAACTAGAAACCGTTTAAACGTTTGTACTATTTAATTTATTCAAGTCCTGCTCGTTTAAATTTCTAATATAGAATTATCCAAATCTCTTTTAGCAAGAGTAAATGTTTGTAAATCTGACTAGAGGTTTAGTTGCCCCCCAACAAGTTCTGCAAATTATTTTATTAAATTAATTCCCGAGTAATAATAATACAAAAGTTATAATCACTCAAACGTTTATAATAATAAAATTATCAAGCCCTACGAAAATGATTTTTTAAAATGTTTGTAAATATGAATAGAGTTCTGATAATAATTCTTTTTTATGAAAAATAAAAGAAGTTCTGGCACTTAAACTTCTGTTCTGGTTACTTAAACTTCTGTAATATTAAAATTATAGAGTCCTAAGGGGTAGAACTCCGGCCTGATTTTTTTTTATGTTTGTAAATCTGAGCAGAGTTCTACTTGCCCCCCAACAAGTTCTGCAGATTATTCTTATAAATTAATTCTCTATTATCATTAATAAAAAAGTTCTGGTTACTTAAACTTTTATAATATTAAAATTATAAAGTCCTAAGGGGATGATTTTTTTTTTATTTTTGTAAATCTGGCCGGAGTTCTACTTGCCCCCCAACGAGTTCTGCAGATTATTCTCATAAATAAATTCTCTATTATCATTTATAAAAAAGTTCTAGTTACTTAAACTTTTGTAATATTCAAATTATAAAGTCCAAAGGGGATGATTTTTTTTAATTATTGTAAATCTGGCCGAAGTTCTACTTGCCCCCCAACGAGTTCTGCAGATTATTCTCATAAATTAATTCTCTATTATCATAAATAAAAATGTTCTGGTTACTTAAACTTTTGTAATATTAAAATTTTCAAGTCCTAAGGGGATGATTTTTTTTTATTTTTGTAAATCTGGCCAGAGATCTGCTTGCCCCCAACGAGTTCTGCAGATTATTCTTATAAATTAATTCTCTATTATCATTAATAAAAAAGTTCTGGTTACTTAAACTTTTGTAATATTAAAATTATAAAGTCCTAACGGGATGATTTTTTTTTATTTTTGTAAATCTGGCCAGAGTTCTACTTGCCCCCCAACGAGTTCTGCAGATTATTCTTATAAATTAATTCTCTATTGTCACTAATAATAAAGTTCTGGTTACTTAAACTTTTGTAATATTAAAATTATAAAGTCCTAAGGGGATGATTTTTTTTAAATTTTTGTAAATCTGGCCTGAGTTCTGCTTGCCCCCCAACGAGTGCTGCAGATTATTCTTATAAATTAATTCTCTATTATCATTAATAAAAAAGTTCTGGTTACTTAAACTTTTGTACTATTTAAATTATAAAGTCCTAAGGGGATGATTTTTTTTTCATTTTTATAAATCTGGCCAGAGTTCTGCTTGCCCCCCAACGAGTTCTGCAGATTATTCTTATAAATTAATTCTCTATTATCATTAATAAAAAAGTTCTGGTTACTTAAACTTTGGTAATATTAACATTATCAAGTCCTAAGGGGATGATTTTTTTTTATTTTTGTAAATCTGGTTAGAGTTCTGCTTGCCCCCCAACGAGTTCTGCAGATTATTCTTATAAATTAATTCTCTATTATCATTAATAAAGAAGTTCTGGCTACTTAAACTTTTGTAATATTAAAATTACTAAGTCCTAAGGGGATGATTTTTTTAAGTTTTTGTAAATTTGACTGGAGTTCCGGTTGCCCCCCAACGAGTTTGTAGATTATTTTGATGAAATAATTATTTATTATTAATAACAGAAAAGTTCTGATTGCTTAAACTTTTATAATATTTAATTTTTACAAGTCCGAGAGGGGTGTTTTTTTTTCGTTTTTTTTAATTTGATTAGAGTTCTAGTTGCCCCCCAAAGAGTTCTATCAATTATTCAGATGCATGTTTGCTGTAAAGTCAATAATAAATTAGTTATAACGTTCTAAAATAACATGAGCGTGAAGTTGGCCCCCCTCTAATTTAATTTGATTTTTGCGAGGTTAAAAGGGCAGAACTATTTTTTATATATATAGGGAACTCTAGAACTATGTGGGGGGCAATCAGAACTCTAATCATTTTTAAGAAATTTGAAAGTTGGGGGGCCAACTTCACAGGGGTAAAAAAATGTCAAGAGTTGCAGATTGAATCTCTCTATTTAAATCAAGTTTTTAAATAGAGAAATGTAAACGCATTAAAAAGTTCTCATGCAAACTATTATAGGGGTTGATTTTTTCACCCCCTTGTAATAACATTTTAGGGTACCAAAAATCGTCAAAAAGTGCCATTTTATTAGGAACAGTTTTTTGCCAAATTTCATTCTTCTTAATTCTTCCATTGTTTATATATGAAATAAAAACATTTTTTCCGTTATCCTAAGAGAGCTGTAACTTGGAGAGGAAGGGGGTTTGAACAAAAAATTATATGAAACACCTCTCTTAATTTTTGCTAAAAAATCGCCCTTTAAAATCTCTCGTATCAATTTAGAAATACTCTGTATATATTTTTTTAATTAAAATTTGAACGCTATTCTATTATAATTATTGAATTACAGTTTTTTTCTTTGCATTTTAAATACTTGATGGTATGGAGTTATTAATCTGCAATTCAAGATTTCTTCAAGCACTTAAATATACCGTGTGTCCCACGAAAAAGGGCCCAAGCTGTAACGGCTTTATTTTTGAATAAAAATGAAAAAAAAATATATTTCATAAAATCGGATGTTGATTATTACAATCTGCCTGTAATAAAAGTTGGCCATTTTCAAGTATTAACACGAGATATGCTAACTATCTCACTAAATGACGTTTCAAAGATTGCAAACTTTGCATTGAACAAAATGGTTTACAGTTTCAACACTTTTTGTGATTTTTTTTTTGAGAAATGAGTAATAGTAATTGACAAACACCGTACGTAGAAGAACATTTAGGAGAGTTCCAAGGAGGCTTTAGAAAAAACAAATCTACAATCGACCAACTATTCACAACCCGCCATATTATGGAGAGCCTGGGAACACGACACGGTCATATATCAATTATTCACAGACTTCAGACAGACATATAAACGCATCAAAAAAAATGCACTTTACGAAGCAATGACAGAGATGGGAATACCGACAAAACTTATAAACCTTGCACGCGCAACAATGAACAGAGTAGAAGGAAATATTAAAATACAAAACTGCAGATCAAAGGAATTTAAAACCAAAGAAAGACTAAGACAAGGGGACGGACTAGCTCCTATTTTATTCAACATTGCTCTAGATAAAGCTATACGAAAAACAAACACAGACTCCGGTGGAGTGATCATTAACAAAAGGCAACAAATTATAGTACACGCGGATATTGTCGGAAGAACGTTAGAGGGGGTAAAACAAACGTACCAAGAACTCAAGGAGAGCGCGGCAGAAATATGACTGTATAAACGCACAAGAAACCAAGGCAATGACAATGAGGATAGGAGGAGGACCCCAACAGACCATCAGAATAGGTGAGGATGACATCGAAATGGTGAAGGAGTTTACCTACCTAGGAAGTAGGGTTACAAACGAAAACGAGATCATACACGAAATTAAAAGCAGAATAGTAAAAGGAAATAGGGCAATGTATGCATTACGTACCGTACTCAGATCTAAACTAATCAATACCAAGCTGGTAATATACAAATCGCTAATTAGAGCGGTTGTAAGTGAAACCTGGACGCTAACAAAGAAAACGGAGGAAATGCTAGCAGTCTTTGAAAGAAAGATCCTACGCGCCCTGTAAACGAAAATAATACCTAGAGAATCAGGTACAGTCATGAACTAAATTAACTATACAAAGAACCTGTCATAATTGAGTACATAAAAATTCAAGGACTCAGGTGGGCCGGACATGTAGAGAGAATGCAAGAGAATAAGATCCTCAAAAAGGTGATGAACGGAGAGTTAGCAGGAAAGCGAAATAGGGGTAGGCCGCGAACCCGTTGGAAAGACAATGTACAAGAGGATGCTCAGCGCCTGCTTGGTATCAGAAATTGGAGAACAATCGCGAAAGACCGCGTCGAGTATAGACGGCGGCTAAGGGAGGCCAAGGTCCAATGATGGAGCCACTGGATGATGATGACGAATTGGCAAATATTTATCAATTTGAATTATTTTTACAGTTTAAATTTCATGGTACGTTTACTTTATTAATAATTTAAAAAAAAAATATAGCAAACTTTTGTTTGTTATGTTTTTTGAATTTTCTACATGGTATATAATTCTTTCTAAATTTTTTATTATATGCTTCGTGTTAATAAACATCCATGGAGTGTTTAATTCACCACTAAACACTAAGCACACTTATTGGCGCTATCAAACTGTCCTATACTTAATAGGTCTATATTTAAACATTTTAATATGTCTGGCCTTTTCAATTTAGAATTATTTTATTTAATTATAGTTAGTTTAAACGAACTTTAGTTTAAAACACTTAAAACACATGTCTAGATGCAAACATCGTACTGCTTAGCTACTAGTAGGCTTTTATGAAGATTCTGTCATGTTTCGAGAAATCAGTAATTACTAAAGTTACGAATATAATGACTATCAAACGCGGGTAACAATGATCATACTCGATTATTGCATTTTATTATTCTGTGTACTGTCATTTAATTATCTATGCAGATCACGTACATCCGAATTGATCGGTATTCGATTTTTATTGAAGTGCGTGTAAACGTGCAAACGGTGTTCACTTTCTGTCGGAGGACCCGTTAGCGGGTCAGCAGGCGCTCCGGGCTCGGCGAAAACGAGGACAATTCGTTGACCCAGTAACACCTCGCTGTAGCCAAAATACCAGTTTATATAGACACACTTGCACTGTCAACAGTGACGCAACAGTACCTTCACACACATAACAATCTTCAATTCGAGAATTAACTCGTTGAGAAAATAAAGGAACGCCATATGCGCGCGGATTGTTACGAAAATGAGCTTCGCAAATGTTTATTTTAGATCGTCTGTGTTATCTGAGTGGAATAGACAAGTGTTAATCTTCGGAACAAGGATTAAGTCATGGCATGATGTAAACTAGCAAGTTGGTTTTAGTGGATTACATAAAGTGTTACTAGATGGGATAGATTTTGATAACTATCATTATTAAAATGTAAATTTAATTGGCAATTCTTGGTTGTACAACATTTCAAGCAATATAAAAGTGCTTCTTCTTTCACTACCCATAACTTATTCGTCTATTGAGACAATCAGTATTAATCTGCAATATAAGTATTTATCTACAAGGATTTTATTTATCCAGATGTTATAATTCTACTATTTTAAAGCGTTCATTCACTGAAGAGTGCGCTCTACCCTATAGAAACTAAGAATACTGATGTTTTTGTTTTTTGTTTCTTCACACATCTGTCTAAAATTGAATTGCAGAGGGCATGATGATTTGATTTGATTTTTTATTTTAGTATAGTTAAAAATAAAATTAACGAATTCAAAAACTCTAGAATGTGACTTGATCATGCCCTCCACAATAATTTTATGATTATATAATTCTTATATCATTTTCTCATAAAATGTATGGTTATCAATAAATCCACTTTTTCCTTTGAAAATAGAATCGTTCATAATATCAATACAGACCATTTTATTGGATAATTACATTTTTTTCCAGAAAGATTGCATAATTATGTAATAAATATTTTTAAACCACAACTTCATGTGCCTTTATATCATTAAATGATTGTAAATTGAAACAACAGTACGGGTTGAGCACAGCCTTAATAGCTATTTATTTTAACTCGATATTGTATATCCCATATAGAAATTACCATATCTGCCTTTCTTTGTTTCACATATTTTTAATTTATTTCATTTTCTTTTTTATTTCAATAAAATACAACTGTTTGTATTTTCCCTTGTAATTCCTCGCGAATGCAGTTATTAGTATCTGCCAGTAATGAAGCGTTTGAACTGACTACCATTACTCATAATGACATTTCATGAGTTCGTTAAATTCTAAACTAGTGTCTTCCGTCATGTCATCTTAGACACACTGTCTGCACGGTTTTACATTTCTTGGCAGCACTTTAGAATGGCATTAATTCATCTCTATGTTACACAATATGCCATATCATTTGATGTATTATCACTCCACCCTTATATACGATACAATATTACAATAACATAAACTTCTCATTTGAAATTGATTATTTCTAGTTTAATAAACATTGTTTATACACAACTTGATTGTGCACTAAGTTACATTTTTGTTCCTATACTTATAAATTATTTCTTTGTGAATTATATTGATTGTTCTCCATTTGAAGTTGAATTATAGTTTTCGTTCGGCTTTATACAAAAGTTAGTTCCTCCTCAGTTTTTTTTTTGAGAATAAAAATTAAGGAATTAGCCAAATCTGATGAAAAAAATCAGAATCAAAGAATAAACTTACTTATAAATTAATTAACGTTGACTCGTTGCAATCGCAATTTAAATATCTCCACTGGAATTTCAAAAATATCAACTGTATTGTGTAAAATCGTTGGAGAAAAAAAAATCGACTTTCTAAATTTCAGATTTTCGGGTATAATGCTATTTTTGTCTTCTTTGATGTAACCATCGCGATTTTGACGCAAAATGTCGATTTCAACATAAATATTGACGTAAAACGCCGAAAATTGAAGCGTTCAGAGCTAAAGTGGATGAAGTCCATAAATTGTAGTTTTCAGATAATCAAGGTTAAAGTTTATCACAACTAGTTGAATCTTGAAGTGATTTAGAGGATAATTTTCTCTTTATTATTGTAGTATGAAGACTAACTTACATATTGGTCATTTCAAACTCAAAAACAATAGTTAAGGTAGCAATTCAATTTTGAATCAGAATGTGCTGGACTTGGTCCACTTTGGCCCTGCAATGTTTTTTTTACATAAGGTCGAAGAACTGATTACACCAGTATCAAAAAATAATCTAAAAACTTTGAAATTAAGCTTTAAATAGTGTCATCAAAGAGAGAATCATTCATTATCTGATTCTGCAATTTCCATATTCAGGGATGTAACAACTTTTGGTGTTTTGTACAGTGCCTCTTGCTTTTCAACAAATTTAGGTATTTTTCTGAACATAGTTACTTTCGAGAAGCCAATACCTGCATTTAAGTATTTTTAAACTGCAGTGTCCAAGGTTCCTCTCACTCAAACTTTATCCAAATAATCTGTAACCACTTGACAGGATGTCCTTTATTTATTTTTTTCTTGTTGACTATTATGTCTTCTAGTTTTTTAGTGGATAAAATTGCAGATGTTGTTACTTTAATAGTCTGCTTTTTTCGCCACATGAATCCAGTTTGCGAAAGCACATAGTCTGAGGATAAATCAAAAAAGTGAATGCATTCATCGGAATCTATAATTTTGAAGTTTTATCAACTGACACACGTGCACAAGTACACATACAAAAAACACATGTGAACACATCAACATTTTTTTTTAATATGAAATAAAAACATTTCAAAAAGTAAACAATCATTTATTATTTGAACCGGAACAAGAACCGGAACGCAAAACATTAAAATATTGTGAAATTAGAAATACACTGATTTTTTTTAGTAATAATTGAAATATTTAAACAACAAAATACTTAAATTTTTCTTCACACATTCTTATATCAGGTCAAATAATACAACTTATTTAATAATTTAATAACTAACAAAAAACTAAAAATATTGCGTTATTGCATCAATGGTAATTAATATGTTAATACACAAATTGACCAAATTACCGATACTTGAAAAAGTCGGTAAGTTCACCATCCCTAAATACATTTAATTACCTTCAATATAAATTTGGTTAATTTCGTAACGTATCAAACGCAATTTCCCAACGTGTTTTTTTTTTGTATACAAACAATTGTTGTTATTGTATTTGTCGGCAGCCAAAACTAATTTGAATATAAAATCAGTGGCGCAAAAACAAAAAGAATTTCCAACCGGAATTGTGCACAGTAAATTAATTAGCGAATGTCACTCGCAAACAGTTTTTAAAAAGTGCACAGTAGCTAAATGGCAGTGCTTGCTACCCATCCATGAACCGACTTGCGCAATTGTCATGTTTATATTTATTTGTGTAATTTATTCGTATGTAATTACGTTGAATTAAAAGTGGGTATAAATAAACCTACCTTTGTGAAAGTGTGTAATTATAAACGTTACATTTACAAAGGAATAATTTAAACAGCGGAATTAAACGATACAAATAATTCAACTTGATGTACTGTATTGAGGTTAGTAATTTTGTATTAATCAAAGCATCAGTTTTAAATAAAGTAATTTTCTAGTAATCATGTGTGAGGCTTTTTAATTTGATACCTATCTCACACTACATGTCAATTCAAGAAATGCATTATTCTTTTCTGAAGAAAATGAAAAAAAATGTGTCTGTTTTATGTGACCAAATGAGAAATTAATAAATACATTTAATAACATGAATATTTTAAATTAAAAACTATTTGAATTTGAGAGGATAAACTTACGCTTCTTTTAATATTATGGTATTATTGCTATTCATACAAAGTGTATTAACACAACAAACAATACCTGACGTGTTTTTTTTACACAATCATTTTTAATGAAAACTAATAAAGTTATGAAACTAATAAATATGTAGACGTGTTATATACGTTTTATATGTCATCATGTAAAGTTGTGACAATAACATTCATGTACAAATGGAAGGGATTTTCAATAAACGCAGCTCGGACGAAAATAGAATGTAGCTGAATGGAAAGTTTTTGAGAGAGAATTTAAAATTTGTTTCGAGCAAAAGAGTTATTCAGACTAGAAGTTTAATAACAGGAGAAGTTTAAAACTTGATGCATTGAACATTCTCCATTTTCGCTCTTTCTTTATTTCCAAAAAGCCATCCGAATTCATTTCTATTCATAACTATTAGATGAGTATTATTGAATGACGAATAAATAGAAATGCAACTGAATGGTAAATTTATATGACGTTAACTTGTTTAACCCAATGTACAATTGCATTTGTCTATTTCAGAAAATAGCGCTTTCTGCTTTAATTAAATTATGAATTAATTAATACTTGCTGCATTGATAATTTTCCATTATAGATAATTTTTTATTTACAAAAAACCATCAAAATAGAGTTAATTCATAATTGTTAGATGACTAATACCGTTGAATGATGAATAAATAGAAGTGCAAATGAATGGTGAATTTTATTAATTTTCTATAATTTGGTTCTCATTGATCACTTGATATAACATTTGAATTAATATTGAATTTGAATGAAAAGCACTTGATTTGTTTCCTTAACTGTCACCGTTCTATAATAATGCATCATCAAATTTATAAACTGTGCAAAGTAAATTTTGTCAAGAAGTTTCAAGAAGATGCGGAATTCCCAGGGAGCATTATAGTTATACAGAGTCTTTAAGATTCTTTAATTTGCAGCCATTAAAGAATCGAAGAATATTTTTGGACCTATGTTTTGGATTCAAGCTTATTAACGGGTATCTTGATTGTTCCAGTCCACTTGAAGATATTGATTTGATCAATTTGATTTGATTGGGGGTGACAACTCGCTCAAAACAATTATTCCGTCTAAAATTCCATTCTACTTTCTATGGAATTAACAATTCTTTGTTCAAAATACTTAAACTGTTCAATATCCTCCATTTTAAATACAGTCATATAAATGAATTAAATATACCATTATCTCTGTTCAAATATAAACTCAGATGTATTGAATTATCTATACTTGAAATTATCATGTATTGTATCCTACTACTTACGGTAATCTCAGTTTACTTTATATATTAAATTACAGATTTCAGGTTTTGTTAAAACTTCAGTTATGTTTATGTAACCGTTTCTTCATTTGAGAACATGTGTTATAATATTATAGTTATAGATATATTGTTTAATTGCTTGGAAAAGGTGTTATCCGTTAAATAAATAAAAATAAATAAACTTCTTTATTTTTCCAACTAGTTTCGACTTATCGTCATTCTCAAGCAATAATGTACAGAAAATATATTTTTAGAGAGTTATTCCTTGAGAATGACGGTAATTCAAAACTAGTTGGAAACATAAAGCAGTTAGTGAAACAAACCAAGTGCCTTTAATTTAAATTCAATATTAATTTTCGTTTTATAAGAAATGCTTTAGTTTTATTCTCTGTTATTAAATCGGTAAGTTTATTTTGTGAATTAGCGGATTCTGAAATTGTTAGTTCACCGTCGGACCCACAGAGGTTGCCACTCATTCGCTTAGTGCGAAAAATACTTGTCCTTCAACGATATTACGTATTAACTTAATTTAGTGAGACATAAAAGTAGTTTACTAAGTTATTAAATCAATCACTTTTGGATCATCATGAGTATCGTTCATAATGATCCAAAAGTTAAAAACACTTAATGGGTTATCCTTACGATCTTGTAATACTAAACTGCAATTCAAGTGTCATTTCTATTCGTTCACTTGACAAAAAGTAAAGTTCTTAAAAAACTGTGTTCCAGTAATTTTGACAATGTTATTATAACGAGTGTCTTTAAACTGTCGGCAACTCGGTTGCTTTGAAAAACAAATTACATATCTTAGATATTGCCTTACGAAACGGTAAATCTTGGAAACGTCAAATACATTCAATTATATGTCATTGGGTAGTGTCACAATGCTTAATTTAATACAACGTATATTTCTGAAGTCAGAACCTACTGGAAAGCCGACAGTTTATAGACACTCGTTAGAAATGACAGGATATTAATTTTGACATAATGGTTATAAATTTTAATTATATATAGAGGCAATACATGACAGATGATAAATTAATAACAAATTACATATTAACATACTTTCTATAAATACGCACTAAAAACCTAAAAATATCTAAAGTTACTTTGGCATCTTTAACGCAAGCTTAATTTGATGCCGTGTATATTTAGAAGTTCAATGCATATATATTCATTGGGTTTAGTCCAGATTTTTTCCGAGTTCCACATTGTCAAATTAATTTCATTTTACTTTGTAGAACGGTTTCATAACGATTCTATATTTCATTTACAGCAATTTTTTATGTATAAGCTGTCTTACATATTTCTTATGTATACATTCGTTGTTTTTAAATAGGGTTCAATTTGTAGTTTAGACAAGTATGAAAATTTGGCTTGGTCGTGTAGCGAACCTCAGTGACCAATCCAAATTTCCTGAACTCGAAATGTTACTTCATGCGCCACGCTTGTAATACACTGATTTAAAGTGAAGTTCAAAATATACTTCTTAAGTTTGATTGCACGTTAATACATTTTACAAATATTTATTTTGTCTAACCAAATCTTGCGCTATAAAAATTCGAGCAATTCTATTTGAGATGAAATATACGTAAGAATAATTAAATTAAAAAAAAAATGGTGATCTGTTCATCGTAGCACTTCCCTCGTTATAGGTATGATGATTTAAATATCAACAACATGGAAAAGTTGCTCAAACTAAATTTATTTTACTGTTATTATTATTCTAAAACTATTGACAAACAAGTAGTTTTGGCATTGTTTCGCTACATCTCGGTAAATATTGATCACTATCACATCTAATCGTTATATATTTTTAACTTTACTATAAATCAGTGTATTATACGCGTGGCGCATGAGGTAAAATTTCGAGTTTAGAAAAGCCCCGTGAAAATTTGTCTCGGGTCGCTACGCGACCCTCGACAAATTTTCTACGCGGGGCTTTTCTAAACTCGAAATTTTACTTCATGCTTAGTCTGGGAGTGGAAGACACTTGTTACTTTAAAATACGTCACAAGAGTTCAAATGTGTATCGTAACTGTCTCAAAGAAAAACAATACCATGGCGATCTCAGTATAGTTCAATTCAGACACGTGCCGAATTGGCACTATTGGTTAAATGTCGGCTTGCGCCGACTTATGTCAACTGTCATTATAGTTTAAATGTTGGTTACCGCCGACTTAGGTCAACTGTTATTATAGTCTAAATGTCGGCTGGCGCCGACTTAATCAGCTGGCATTATAGACCCAATGTCAGTATTGTAAAAAATGAGTATTTTGGTTATGGCAACACTGTTGTGCTCATTCATTCATTTAACCTTGATCGCCATTATTTTAAAGTTATATTTAAGAGTTTTTGATATTTTGCAATAATATTCGATATTTTCAAAGTTTTTTTTACGATTGGCATTATGGATGATACTCCAAAGAAAAGAGAAACAATCATCACGCTTAGTGAACATACCTTAATGACACAGAGAAGCATTGCAATGAAATGTGGTGTGAGTTTGGGTGCTGTAAATAAAATAGTAAAGCAGAAGAGAGAGAGAGACGGGATCTTTTGAAGTGCAGCAAAAAGGAAAATGTGGAAGAAAAAGAAAGATCACTCCACGAGATGAAGCCAGCCTTGTGCGAAACAGCAAATTGCATCCAATAAAAATAAGCTACGAACTTCATCAAGATTTAGAACGAGTTGGGGTGACTATTTCCTTCAAAAAATGTCTACCAATCATATTACGAGAATTCATTTTCATTGCCCAATCAAAATTAAATTTCAGCGAAAATTGCATAGTAGGTGAAAATTCTACGAAAAATTACAGCGAAAATTGCACTGTTGTGACGTCACATGTCAGGTATCAATCAATTTCTCTGAATCTTTCAAAATTAATCGATTCGAAAGTTTTTCTTTTTAAAGATTCTGGAAAGTATTGAGAATAATTTATGCGACTATTAGGGAGGCTGAACTCTGCTTGCGTTTTGAACGCATCACTTGTAACTCCTTTCTTTTTGAATTTCGTGCCTCCCTCGCTTCTTTGTATTCTATTGCTTGAAACGGATCAATCTTGCGCCCATATTGTTTATAATATTTGTCCATTAATATTTTAGCTGTTGTATTCCCTATTGTCTTGACTGTCATTTCTTTATAGTCGTCTCCATTTGGCTTCCTCATGTTATATACCCAGTCTTTGAGCATTTCTGCCAAGAAAGCATCTGAAGTTTTTTGATCTAACTCGTATTTTCTTTCATCACAGAATGTCATAAATTGTCTCCAAACGAACTCTTTACTCTTTCTTGTATTTTCGGATGAATTTTTCTCGATATTTTTCGATATATCTTTCGAAGAAAAACTTCCGAAGCGATTCATGTTGACACATTAAGTGACACTGATTGATAATTAATATTTTAAATAATACGTCAACTTGATTAAAAATCGTATTTTTCAGGAAATAGTCTATTAAATACATTTCGTGCATTAAAAATGCTCTGAAAATTTAGTACTCAAAGCTCGTTGCCTTTAAGAAACTACATTCGTTCATTTTGATTGTGATTTGACTGAAAAAGTGCCATCGACGCTTCCCGTCTCGGGCACTTTTTGTCAAATCACAATCAAAATGGACTCATGCAGTTTCTAGGCAACGGCTTTTCGTGCAAAATTTTCGATCATTTTTAATGCACTTAATATATTACTATTGACAATCCATGACTGCAGTACGCAGAAGACTCTTAAAAGGTGGAAGAAATGAGGCAATAGAAAAACAACTTTTGACTGCCTCTATGATGAAAAAGAGACTGAATTGTTCCAAAAAATATGACTGGAGGAAGGTGATGTTCTCAGACAAGACACTTTCTAGTGCAGGGCCAGCGATCAACATTTGTTCGTAAGAGGGTAGATAAAAAACTTACTGCAGCTCATATTGTTCAATCAGTGAAACATCCAGTTAAGAAGATGTTCTGGAGCTGTTTTTCATACTTGGGACCTAGCAAACTTATTCCAGTAGAAGGAATGATGAATAGTTAAAAATATAAATCAATGCTAGATCAATGTTTTTCTGAGGAACTGGAGAAAGTTCAAGCCAACGGCAATGCAATTTTTAACAAGACTCAGCTCCATGCTATACTTCGAAGACTATGGTGAAATATTTCACGGACATGAAGATTAGCATTTTGGACTGGTCTGGAAATTCGCCTGATCTCAATCCCATTGAGAATTTATGGGCGATCTGCAAGGCCAAATTACCAAAGATGGACTGTACGACGAAAACCAAGATGGTGGACGCAGTAATTCAGGTGTGGTATCGAGAGGAAGCAATCAAGAATAATTGTAAAAATCGAGTTCAAGCCGTGACTACAGCAAAGAAAGAACATATTTTATATTAAATAATAGTATTTAAACCTTGTTTGTATGTCTAACAATTGTTTTATTTCGAATAAACAATATTTACGAAAACAATCCTTGTATTCACATTAATTCGCACAATACTGTGCACGATGACACGATGGACGAAATGTCGCCTAGCGCCGACTTATGTCAATTATCATTATAGTTTAAATGTCTTATGTCAACTGTTCTTATAGTTCAAATGTCGACTTGTACATCAAACTGAAACGATAGACTTGCGTCAGTCAACCTAGTGATTTACAGTCATAAATTAACATTTTGACTATTGTACCATTATGACTGTAAGCCACTTAATTGACTGTCTTTTGACTATCGTAAGATTTTGTTTTATATCTCTATGGACTGTATTTCGATTATTCTGGTATTATGACTGTAAGTCACGTGATTGGCTGTCTTTTAACTTATTAGGATTTTGTCATTAAATCTCTATATTATCTGTATTCAATATAGTAATTTAGTGACTTACAATCATAATATAATAATTATATTAGTCAAAATACAGTCCATAGAAAGACATAATCAGGCAAAATCCTAGCGTAGATAAAAGACAGTTAATCAAATGACTTACAGTCACAATAGTCAAAACACGGTCAATAATGATATAATATAACAAAATACTATGAAAGTCCAAAGACAGTCAAAAGCAATTTACTAAAATTTAAAATGTCACAAATGTCAATAAACAGTCGATAGAGTAATTTAATGACAAAATCCTATCATACTTAGAGACTTATAGTCAATGTTGCAATAGTCAATAAACAGCCGAGAAAGAAATGTAATTACTAAATACTATCATGCTTAAAAAAACAGTTTACTAAATGACATAGTTATAATACAATCAATTTACAGCCGACTAAGCGATTTTAAGTTTAAGTTAAGTAAACGAAGGAGTGATTATATGGTGAGAACATCCACAAAATTTGTATTGGTCGCTCAAAGCCAAATTCGGATTTTACTTCACGCTTAATAAGGGAATGAAAACACTCGTTAGAAACATTAAATTGACCGCTTTTATAAAATCAACGAATTCCTACAAATTTACCAAATGCTATAATTATCGGGATATGTATACTTGAAATAACAATTTTCTGTATTTAGGAATATTGTTAGTATTTGTAAAATTTGTCATGCATATGCAACTGAGACAACATTCATATTATTTATTTATATCTGTTTTCTTTAAAAACTCTGGCGAACTAATTTGATTCACTAACGAGATGTATTTATTAAATTGGTTCATACTCTGGAAGTAAAATGGAAATATATTTCAATTGAAGTGAAATCAAACTGGAAAAATGTTGTACTCAGTCTAGGGATTTATTTTGTTTAAAGTTTGTGATACACAATAATTTTTTGTTAAAATTTAAAAAGTGTATGTTACTGAAAAAAGTGAATGAGCTTTAGAATTATATATGCCACATCTTAACTGTTTTTTCATTAAATATAATGTGGAATCTGCTTGTAGCAATAATTTCATAAAATAATAACAAACACAAACCGTATCTTAGTTATTAACCCATTAACGGCCAAGCAATTATAGAGAACTCTGAACGTTGATTTTTGGTAAAATTCTGCACTACTTTTTTATAATTTCTATGAATGACTTATTGTATTACATACTGTGATTTTTGTTAAATATACATAATGTATACGCTGTACATTTTCAGACATTCGTCCATTTTATACAAATACGTGCAATATGAAGTTTAGAACGAGTGTTTCCGCTCCCAGACTAAGCATGAAGAAAAATGTCCAGTTTAGAAAAGCCTTAAAATTTGGTTTGGTCGCTCCGCGAAGCGGAGCGGCCAAACCAAATTTTCAGGCTTTTCTAAACTCGAAATTTTACTTCATGCGCCACACGTATAAAACACTGAAATATTGTGAAGTTAGAAATACACTGACATTCTTTTTTTTTAATGAGTAATAATCGAATTATTTGAACAACAAAATATTTACCTTTTTTTTCATACATTTTTAAGTCGAGTCAAATAATTTAATAAATCAAATTAACTTATTTAGTAATTTAATTAACAAAAAAATAATAATATTGCGTGTACGCATCAACGGCGGTTAATGGGTTAATAAACGTTAACCATTAAAACTTCACTAAGCATGTTAAATATTACTTAATGAAGCATTAAAACTCTCTTTTAATCTTTATTAACTAAATCAATATAAATTGTAAATATTTAAATAATTAACACTGATTACTTTTTTGTATTCACTTATTATTTTAAACTGTGACTAGTTTCGGCTCAACAGCGAGCCATTAACAAACTAACTACTTAAACTAACATTAGGATCTTATATATACTTAAAATTATTTATCAGGTATAAAAGTGTCGAAAAGAGGAGTATAGATAAGCTCCGTCTGGTCATTTATTAGTGGGATTCCCGGATTCAGTTTTGCTTTGTGAATCTCTAATGACTCCAGAAGGTTCATTTTATGGCTCTTTTCCACACAATGTAAGACTGAAAGTACATCTTCACCAAAAGTATGTGCTTCTTCCATGATGTGGTTTAGAAAACGTTTAATTTATACGCTCTAAGATGTTCTTTTAGCCTAACATTGAAATTTCTACCAGATTGTCCTATATATACCCCTTTACAAGACTGACATGTTATCCCGGATTTATTGTGAATGTTTGTTTTCGTTTTTGGATTGAAAATTTCATATTTAAGTTTTGAATAGGGCTTAAATGCGACTTTTATATTTTTTTTGGCATTTTAAGCGGCCAAATTAAGAATATTAAAAAAAGAGAAAATATAAAAGTCGAATTTAAGCCCTATTCAAAACTTAAATATGAAATTTTCAATCCAAAGACGAAAACCAACATTCACAATAAATCGGGGCTATATAAGTTAAAATGTCAGTCTTGTAAAGGGGTATGTATATATAGGACAATCTGGTAGAAATTTCAATGTTAGAAATTTCAATGGAAGAAGGACATACTTTTGGTGAAGATGTACTTTCAGTCTTGCATTGTGTGGAAAAGGGCAGTAAAATGAACCTTCTAGAGTCATTAGAGATTCACAAAGCAAAACTGAATCCGGGAATCCTACTAATAAATGACCAGACGGAGCTTATGTATACTCCTCTTTTCGACACTTTTTTACCTGATAAATAATTTTAAGTATATATAAGATCCTAATGTTAGTTTAAGTAGTTAGTTTGATAATGGCTCGCTGTTGAGCCGAAACTAGTCACAGTTTAAAATAATAAGTGAATACAAAAAAGTAATCAGTGTTAATTATTTAACCTATATAGACCCCTTTAGAAGACTGACATGTTATCCCGGATTTTTTGTGAATGTTGGTTTTCGTCTTTGGAATGAAAATTTCATATTTAAGTTTTGAATAGGGCTTAAATGCGACTTTTATATATTTTTTTGGCATTTTATGCGTCGAAATTAAAAATATTTAAAAAAAATAAAATATAAAAGTCGCATTTAAGCCCTATTCAAAACTTAAATATGAAATTTTCAATCCAAAGACTGGAGTCATTAGAGATTCACAAAGCAAAACTGAATCCGGGAATCCCACTAATAAATGACCAGACGGAGCTTATCTATACTCCTCGTTTCGACACTTTTATACCTGATAAATAATTTTAAGTTTATATAAGATCCTAATGTTAGTTTAAGTAGTTAGTTTGATAATGGCTCGCTGTTGAGCCGAAACTAGTCACAGTTTAAAATAATAAGTGAATACAAAAAAGTAATCAGTGTTAATTATTTAAATAAATCAATATATCCAAATACTCTTGATTACAAACAGGCGTATACGTTTTAATCATAATGTATATAATTACCTATGAAAACCTCTCAATATCCATTGAACATGTCTAAAAATGCATGTTTAATGATACAAACTATAAAACATACACCTTTTGGGTAATTAGCATTAATCACGAAAGGTCAGAGGCTCGAGCCCGAAATAATTGCATGGCGGGCTTAAATTACAAAAATAAGACTGCAGAGCAAAGCAAACATTAGGCTGGTGGAGATACCGCTTATTTATATTTGTGATGCGGCTGTGTGCTCAACATTTCCAGGTCAGTTCGATAACCCAGTTTTAAAAACAATTTGATAAGGCGAAGGAAACACAAGATAATAGTGGCTCGTTTGAACTGCTATGATAAAAACACAACCAACGCTATCTGTTGTAATGTATGTCTATAATGAATGGTATTTTAAATTGTACTAAATATACTTAGTTATAGTTAAAGTTTCTGTAATTGATTTCACAACAAATGTTTTTGTATTTAATTAATTTAAGTTTGTTTGCATTAAAAGAACCTAGTTTCGTTGACATTTCATACTAAGGTTAAGCCAATTTAGATACTTACAGTCTATTTAAACTCCAAACTGTTTAGTAATGTTACTTTGTTTACGACAATCTTATAATATGTGCATTATTTAATTGTGTGGGTAGCATAAATGGGATCCATTTAACACGGGGTAAATGTGTTTTTTTTAACACGAATATAAATAATTGCCTAGTGCGATTTTTTGTCGCTATGCAGTAACAGCGCTGTGCATCCAAACGGAAGAGTTCGTTTTTTGTTCAATGAGCGTATTTCTATGTAACTTAGGCGAAAGGGTAGACTGTGTGAGTATTATATATTGTTGTTCATATATGTGTTAAAGTTTAATTAACCCTATTACACATTCAAATCGTAATACCGCAATTATTACACATTCAAATCGTAATACCGCAATCTGTCATCATTTATCTGTCAAATTATTATAAAACAAAACCGACCATTAAGTCTGACGTGTATTAGATAAAGATTTATAATAAATGTTGTGTTATATATTGTTGTTTTCAAAGTATAGTGTATAACTCGCATATAATGGCCATTAATCACTCGAACGACTTGCTCGACTCGCCTTCGGCTCGTTCCGCAAACCTCGTTCTCGTGATTAATAGCTATTATTATATGCTCGTTGTACAATATATATACTATTTAATTCGACAATTCATAACATATGTTTAACTTAAAGTCAACGTTTCGATAAACGGGCAGTTTTCTCAAAATTATTAAATTTTTAGAGTATATTTATTTCTTATGGGAACGTTATAAATTATCAAAATGTGAGTGGATTTCTCACAATTACATAATTATTAGTTTCCGTTATCTCAGACAATAACTAATTCAAATTCTGACCTTTTCCCTTCTAACCTCGATGCAATAATTCCATATATTACTAACATCATATTATCATGCTCTTCGTTGTATTCGTGGGAGATTAATTTGTCACTAAGCTAAAGCGGGGGCGTGTATTATAATTAATAAGTGTGCATCCTACGTACCTCTTCTATTCAGGGCCGGACTAACCTATTTTAAAGCCCTAGACATTTCTTTCCAGCAATTTGAACTTCGATTTTGAGAATTAAGAGAAGTCGGATGGTAACGAAATCATGTGAATACGGCGGATGATTCAACACACAGACTTGATTTCGTGCCAAAATTGACGAGTGTGTCTCGGTACATTATCGTGCAACAAAGATCAACTGTCGGGATCTCGATATTCGGATTAAATAGAACAGATTTTGGCCGAAATCCTGATGAAGAATGTCTTAAATCGATTCTTTGCTAATGTTTAAAGCCCTTTCCACCATTTTTAGTATTACATTTTTGTCATTTGCAACAAATCAGCTACTTTTCTGATAATTTCGGATGTCCGAGCAGAGAGTGGCCTTCATCTCCATTTACCTAGCCCCCCCCCCCTTCATTATTATTTTTTTAAACAATGCAGAATAATCCACTCTTTATGCACTTCTTAATACCGTAATAAACATTTTTAAACGAATTTTCGGTGCGCGAGCTGGTGGTACGAATAGATAGACCCCCCCCCCTCCTAGTATATATTAACTAAATCAAAAAATAACTATGCCTAAATTATTCACTAATAATGCAGTTTGGAAAGAAAGGTGTTAATGACAATTTTCGCACCAATTTCGATAAAAAAATATCGATATTTTTGCCGTTTTCAGAATGACATTTGTTTTTTAAAATGGTTAATGATTGATATAATTTTAAATGTTAAATTTCCCTGACTTTTTTCTTTTTCTGACTCTTTCCTGATTCCAGATTTTTTTTCCTAGCCCCTTAAAATAATTTCATATAACCAAACCAAATATAGGTGATGTGTCCATAATAGCACTTTCCCCGTTGAAGATATGATGATTTAAATATCAACAATATTGAAAAGTTGCTTAAACTAAATTTATTCTACTTTTATTATTATTATTCCAAAACTAATCACAAAAAAGTACTTCTTGCATTTTTTCGCTACATCTTGCTAATTATTAATCACATCTAAGCGTTATATATTTTTAACTGAACTGTAAATCAGTGGTTTATACGCGTGGCGCATGAAGTAAAATTTCGAGTTTAGAAAAGCCCCGTGAAAATTTGTCTCGGGTCGCTGCGCGACCCTCGACAAATTTTCTACGCGGGGCTTTTCTAAACTCGAAATTTTACTTCATGCTTAGTCTGGGAGTGGAAGACACTCGTTATTTTAAAATGTGTTACTACTATCAAAATGTGTATCGTATCTGTCACAAAGAAAAACGATGACATGGTGATCTTATTATAGTTCAATTCAAACTCGTGTCAAGTTGGTACGATTGGTTAAATGTCGGCTTGCGCCGACTTATGTCAACTGTATTATAGTTTAAATGTAGGTTGCCGCCGACTTATGTCAACTGTCATTATAGTCCAAATGACGCTGACTTATTTCAAGTTGACTCGATTGACTAAATTTCGGCTGGCGCCGACTTATGTCTACTGTCATTATAATTCAAATGTCAGCTACCGCTGACTCATGTCAACTGTTATTATAGTCCAAGTGTCGGCTGGCGCCGACTTATATGTCAACTGTCCAAATGTCGGCTACCGCCGACTTATGTCAAGTTGACATACTTTTGATGGTTTTCTTAATTTTAAAGTTTCAGGATTTTCATAAATTTTCACGAACATTGTAAATTTATGTTAATTGAATAATCTGCCGATTTTTATACAATTTTTACTTTCCCCATATGCAGCACAGAGGAAAAGTGTTGTTTTCGTAAACATTTTTAAACCAAACATTTTGTAAATTTCGGAAAGTATTGAGAACATCAAAGCATTTTTAAATAAAGAGTTGTAAGAAATATAGCATTTTTTGATTACTTTGTGTCACTAATCACAAATTGCATATAGACCCAGGTCATTGTATCATTTTTCATATTATCTGTAGAAAATTTAATATTATTTCATAAAGTGTTTGACATTTAGTGATAAAATTATTATTATTACTTTTTTTATTGTCGGTGTATCAACAAAAAAGTCCTGGCTCTGCCTTTTTCCCACGAGCTATTAACAATTTCATTTTATTTTAAACACAAAAAATGAGTTTTCTATATTACATAACGAATTAACTTGACATTTATATCAAAAATTGACATTCTCGGCATATAACTAACTCTCTCTTTATTATAGTGAGATAATTTGCCGTTTTAACACAATTTGTCATTTTTTAAATAATATTTGTATCGTTGCTCAAAAATTTTGTAAATATGCAAAATAGCCCAAAATGTTTAAAGTAAAAGTTAATGATAATGAAAAAAATTACCAACTTTTGTTCATATACATCTTTCATAAACTTGTTGATTTTCGAGAAAGAAATTAAAAGTTGAAAATGTTGATATTTTTGGCTTATTATTATTAACTATAGGAGGTACATAAAATTTACATATGAGTTAATATAAATAATTAAAAATTGAGTAAATTATATAGAATAATGTTTTTACGTAAATCTCATAGTTTTTTTTAAACATAAGTTGTTTCTTTTTAAAATACCTATCCAATGATACCCAACACGACCTAGGTTGCCATTTGAAATTCTAATTAAGTTGAGTGATTTGAACAAAATTCTCGTTTTATTTTTTGGAATGTATTGCTATTATCAACACAAAAACACAGACACTTCTGACATTTTTTGTTTGTTTTTAATTTAGTAAAATTAAGTTAGATTAGATGATAAGTTGCAACGAACGAAACGTTATTTTTCTAATCTAACCCATCGTTTGACCATCATGACATTTTGACTTTAAGTGTATGTCCTTGGTTATTGTAACGTTACTGTGTCAATTGTTAATTGACTATTTGCACTATTATGGCAAAAAACGACTGCCTCTTCTTTAACTTTTATCAAAATTGACATTATGTTTTAATCTCATAGAACTTTCTCCCACAATAAAACAACAATAATCAATTATCAATTAATTTAATAATCAAACAAGTGTTTTCCACTCTCCGATTAAGCATGACATAAAATTTCGAGTTTAGAAAAGCCTAAAAATGTAGCGAAGCAGAGCGAAGCGGAACGACCAAACCAAATTAGGCTTTTCAAAACTCGAAATTTTACTTCACGCGTCACGCATATAAAACGCTGATTTAATGTGAAATGGTTTTTAACCAATTATCAAGCAAAATGAGTTGAATCACAATTTTTTTATTTTAATTTTAATAGAACTAACAATTTGTTTAAACATGTATTTAAAAATTCCCTGACTTTTTGCTAAAAAGGCCTAATTTCCCTGACTTTTCCATGACTTTTCTCGATAAATAAAATCCCCGGTTTTCCCGGTTGGTCGCCACCCTGTATTTTAATGGAATTCTATCAACTTTTACCAATTTTATCTTTTATTTTGAGGAAGTTATAACATGGAAAATAATTATTTTTTTGTTAAGAATGTTTGTATGAAAGTTACTTGTGACGTTTTTATATTATACATAGTAAGTGCATAGTTCGAGTAGTATTTAAGTACATTATATCAATCATTACCAATTTTATAAACAAATGTCATTCTGAAAATGGCAAAAATATCGAAATAATTTTTTTTCTCGAAATTGGGGCTGGTGCAAAAATTGTCATACTACCTTTCGAAAGTGCATTATTAGTGCATAATTTAAGCATAGTTTTTGTTTTGATTTAGTTAACATATACTAGGTGGAGGGGCTGGCTAGATGTACCGCCAGCCCCCCCACCAAAAATTCGTTTTTGTCGCTAAACCAAAGTGGTTAAAAAAAGTCAAAATAAGTGCATAAAGAGTACATCATGCTGCATTGTTTTTAAGCATTTTTTTTTAAGTAGGGGGGCTAGGTAAATGGAGGTGTTGCCTTCCTGGATTTTCAGCGACTCTTTACCTTCTAAAAATATGTATGGCACAGGAAAACATTTGTTCTACTTAAACACTTGAGGCATCAACCGGAATGTTTCTAATTTACAAAATTGTACCTAGAACTTACTTTGTTATTCGTCAACCAAATGTGATAACATTTTGCTAGCTAATTAGTTAGTACTGAAAATTAACCCTCTGCGGAAGGGCTACATTAATTTTGCATAAATAGACGGGTGGGATATGTATAGTTCAGGAACCAAGTTTTAGGAATAAAATCGCAGGACCACCCTGGTTTTTCAAAATAGAAAAAAAAAACATTTAAATTTGTATTTATACATACATTTTAATGATACAGGGATAAACCTTCCTTGTTTTATGAACGCTTTGAACTTGAAGCTTTCTAATCCTTAATTAAGCATGAATTAACATTTCGTCTTGAGAAGAGACACCTTTGACTTATTCTTATATTTTTACTAGATTTTGTTCTGAGTTAATTTAATATTATCTTCGAGGTATTTATCATGTATTGTTTTTTATTATATTGTATACATTGATTTTATTCGCAGGTAAACATATCAGGATTTTTCTTGTAAAATTTCAAACGTTTGTTGTTTTTATAATGCTTTTAATTTGAAGCATTCCAATCCTTGATTAGGCATGAAGTAAAATTTCGTGTTTAGACTGAAAATATTAAAATTTTAATTTGTATAAAACACTGAAATTTTGTCAAGTTTAAGATATATTGCTTATGTTTGATTCCACCTTAATTAACTTTACAAATGTTTATTTTGATTCATTCGAACATCTGGAAAAATTTGTTTTGAGATATATAAAGTATACTTACAAAATAATCCCTGGATGTAAAGGCAATCGCCTTTACAAAAATGTTATGAATATATTACATATTATAAAATTAACCTCAAACTTAAAACTAAAATCTATACAACAATAAAAGAAATGCAAAAATCACTAAGAAAGCCTAATTTAACTGTATGAAATAAAACTTAATTTAATTTAAAACTTAATAAAACTTTAATGTACGTATGTTTTAGTATTAAAAACCTTCAAAACTAAAAAAACATCAGATTTTAATAAAATACTCGTTATTCTAAAGTAAAAAAAATAAAATAGATCGAGTATTCGAGTATTTTAGAAAATACAAAATTGATTATTGCTTATGCGTAAAATTAGAATTGCTCAAAGTTTACTCTAATATGAGTATTTTTTAAACTGTTGAAAATTTGTGTTCTAAAAAAAACTCTAAAAACTTAATAAACGTAAGATGTTGACAAAAATGTATTTGACTAATTGTCATTTTATGCAGTCAATTATTATTTTTTTATGCTCCAATGTTTAAACAAAATGTAATTATTTCTCAACAAGAAATGGGTAAAAAAAATGGTTTTGCAGTCTATCATTTGTGTGACATAATTATGACTCTTCGCTTCCAACAATATTTCTAATATGTGCTCTTGTATAAAATGTATTTCTTTGCTTTTTTTAGTACCTAACTTAAATTAAAATATATCTTTAAAACGCGAGATTTCGAGTTCTCGATTAGGAGGAGGTTTCCATTCCTTGATTAAGTATAAGGTAAAATGTCAGGATATTCTAAACTCAAATATTTAATTGAAACATTTAATTAAATTCATTAATTAAATCTCTTACTTACGCTTTTTAAAATATTCTAAATTCGAACATTTAATTCAAACACTTAATTAGATTTATTAATTAAAACTCTTACGCTTTTTACGTATACTTAAAATAATAACATTCTGTGACTACTTTTGTATCCTTCTAAATCTAAGTGAATGCATATATTCCATGCTTTAACGCTTTTAATTTTCCAATCAATTTTTAAGGTAGATATTTACTTAACTCGAAAGGTTAATTACAAAATAATTAGTATTTACCTACTGAAACCGAACACAAAATAACATGTTCGATCATGTGCATGTGCATTAATTGATAAAGGTGTCACTTTCTAATGGCACGAAACGGGCAAACATATTGCGATTGGATCTCGCGTTACGGAGCAAATTACTCGGAATAGCCCTAAGGTCCGCCACTTTAGAAACCATAATTTCAATTACCCGTTGGATTATCTGGGCTCTTACGTAATAACGACAAGATCATTTTCAATTCCAATGCATTTTATCTGTTCCAATTATTGAAAGCCATAAAATCTGATGGATATAATGGTTGGATCGTGATAATAGCCGTAATTCGTGACGGTAAAGAATAAAATTACTATGTCACTTTAGAAAACATAAAAGTTGATAATGAATAAAAAAAAACATCAGTTGGATTTACTTGACCAACCGTTTTATTTTTCTTCATTTTTTATAAATTTAATTAAAATAATCTCGAGTGTTCTCGGCTAGACTTTCTAGTTCACTTACACCTTGATTTTATTTTAATATTTACTAAAAAAAAAATGAATATCCTGCTAAAGATAAATACAGGGTGGGGCAGAGAAGTGGGATGGTTCGAAAGCATTATAAACAATGGGTTTAATTATAAATGGATTAATTCATAGCGAACAAGTTATTATTTAAGCTTATTTAATTATAGATAATAAGTGTAATTTATTAAAAATGTCTGTAAATGGCCTCCTCTTAAACAGATGCACCTGAATTTAGGCATAATGGTTTCCACATTGATGATATTCACTTCCTCTTAAATTCCTTCGGTACAGAGATCATCTAGGGTGGATTTAGCTCAAACACCTTCGTTTTCAGATAACCCCCATAGAAAGAAATCACAACTTGAGGGCATGACAATTTTTTTTGCTATTTTCTACTTATTAACAATTAAATATACGTAGTTTTATATCAACTGTGAGCAACTATCATTTTACTCCCAGTTTACCAATTTGTTTAGCTGACTCGGAGTTGGCGTAGGAATTTCGAAAAAATCGAGGACGGAGTTTGAGTCCTATATTTTATTTAGCGTCTCCACGGTCCTACTTTGAATACATCTGAGAGGTCTAACTGACATTTGAAACCCAATAAAATAAGTTAGGTAACTTAATAACTATAATCAGATTACTCAAAAGGGATGTTAGTTTAAGAAAAATGTGTTTCCTAGAAACTTGACCAATCGTACCATTTAAAAAACTGGAGTTCATCAGATGCGCCATAAAACATTAGCTCTACTTGCAAAGTTTCGTCGATATAATCGTTTCCGTTTTAAAAATACTTCCTACTTTCTTCAAACCCTGTACAATACTAATTAATAATAAAAATGTTTCTATTCATTACTAGGATAAAAAAAGAACATAGTTTTTGCCAAAAAGTCTGCATGATATTCAAAAATGTTTAGAAGCTTCAACATTAATTTACGCCTAGGGCGAGTACAAACCCGCCCTTTTGATTTTTATCAAAATGATTATATAATATTTAAATATTTGAAGCACGAATATAGCTATCATTTTTATATACCGGGTGTTGACTTGGTGGACGCAACATAGGAAATCGCATGTTAATTTTAAAATGTTCAAATATTGGCTTCCTTATACATTTTAGAGACAAAATGTATTACACTTTTTTGTAGAGCGAAATATTCTAAATTCATTAATGTTCATACTTAACACTTTACGTTTCTCTAAGTTAAAATAATTAAGAAAAAGTAATCTGGTTTTATAAAAATAATGACATACCATAGAATTGATACAATTGCGCATATTCCCTGTTTTTTTTTCTAAGTTCAATTTAAAGCTTTAAACAAGTGTTTTCCCAGACTAAGCATGAAGTAAAATTTCGAGTTTAGAAAAGCCCCGTGAAAATTTGTCGAGGGTCGCGCAGCGACCCGAGACAAATTTTCTGGGCTTTTCTAAACTCGAAATTTTACTTCATGCGCCACGCGTATAATACACACATTTTAAGTGAAGTTCGAATATACATAAATTTGACAATATTATAGTGTTTTATACGCGTGCTTAGTCTGGGAGTGGAAAACACTCGTTTAAAGCTTTAAATTGAACTGTTTCAAAAATCAACGAATGTCAGAAAATTTACAGCTAAAATAACTAAGAAATAGTAATGTGATTTTATAAGAATAATGACACCATGGAATTGATACAACAATTGCGGATATTCCCTGTTTTTTCTAAAGTTCAATTTAAACATTTGAACAAGTGTTTTCCACTCCCAGACTAAGCATGAAGTAAAATTTCGAGTTTAGAAAAGCCCCGGGCTTTTCTAAACTCGAAATTTTACTTCATGCGCCACGCGTATAAAACACACATTTTAAGTGATGTTCGAATATACATAAATTTGACAATATCATAGTGTTTTATACGCGTGGCGCATGAAGTAAAATTTCGAGTTTAGAAAAGCCCAGAAAATTTGTCTCGGGTCGCTGCGCGATCCTCGACAATTTTTTACGGGGCTTTTCTAAACTCGAAATTTTACTTCATGCTTAGTCTAGGAGTGGAAAACACTCGTTTAAAGCTTTAAATTGAGCTGTATTAAAAATCAACGAATGTCAGAAAATTTACAGTTAAAATAACTAAGAAAAAGTAATGTGATTTTATAAAAATAATGACACCATGAAATTGATACAACAATTGCGGATATTCCCTGTTTTTTCTAAAGTTCAATTTAAACATTTGAACAAGTGGTTTCCACTCCCAGACTAAGCATGAAGTAAAATTTCGAGTTTAGAAAAGCCCCGTGAAAATTTGTCGAGGGTCGCGCAGCGACCCGAGACAAATTTTCTGGGCTTTTCTAAACTCGAAATTTTACTTCATGCGCCACGCGTATAAAACACACATTTTAAGTGAAGTTCGAATATACATAAATTTGACAATATTATAGTGTTTTATACGCGTGGCGCATGAAGTAAAATTTCGAGTTTAGAAAAGCCCAGAAAATTTGTCTCGGGTCGCTGCGCGACCCTCAACTAAACTCGAAATTTTACTTCATGCTTAGTCTGGGAGTGGAAAACACTCGTTTAATGCTTCAAATTGAACTCTTTTAAAAATCAACGAATGTCAGAAAATTAACAGCTAAAATAATTAAGAAAAAGTAATGTGATTTTATAAAAATAATGACATTTTTCTTGTATAGTGTAAATCATTTCGAAAATATTTACTTTAATCAAGTGACTACGATATATTTTGTCATTTTGACATCCGCAATTGTTGTTTCAATTCCATGGCATGTCATTATTTTTACAAAATCACATTATTTTTTCTTAATTATTTTAACTTAGAGAAACGTAAAGTGATAAACGTTAAGTCGAATGAATTCATAATTTTTCCCTCTACAAAAAAGGTAAATATATTTTGTTTCTAAAATAAATAAGGGAGCCAAAATTTGAACATTTCAAAATTTACATGGGATTTCCTGTGTTGCGTCCGAAATTCAACACCCGGTATATTGTGTAACCCAACTTTTCTCTTTTAAATTTATGTAAAATAGTGAATCCGTAAATAAAAATTAACATATAATTAAGTATTATTAAAAAATCCCTACAAATATGCTGCTCGTATATTTCTGTTGTCTAAAAAATACAAAACGTACATCTTATTGTTTCCCTTCTTTTATTTAACCATTAAGTATTGCGAGGAATGTTGATTGGTCATATTGGAACAGTGCTTGTTAGCGAGCATGTAAGTAGCCAATGCACATTCTTATAATTAGAAGTAAAGCATTGCGCTTATTCCCTTGATCATTATAAAGTGCCCATTAGAATGATTTATAGGAGGCTGTGTGTATCGTGAGGCTGAGAAGCACGATCCGCCACAGTATTCTATATTATTTGAATTATCGACTCCGCTCTTACAATTAACATTTTATTAACATATCGTTTACTCCGTCCGCAACTGGATGGTATACGATATTTGTCGAAAGGTATCATTAATAATTTACGTGGCCCTTAATCAAACTGTGTAATTGAACCGGTGATGTATTATTTGCATTTATTTATTGCTCTTATAACTGTACAGAATGTTTATGGAACATATCCATTTTTTAAGTTGTTTTTTAATGTATATTATCTTTGAAAAGAACTATCAAATCATTTTTTTTTTTCAAATGTAAAAATCTTAAAACCGAAATGTAAAATAGGATATGATACGATTCAGCGCCTTTTGAGTGATGAGCTAGCGCATCCCTCGACCAATTTTCTACGCGGGGCTTTTCTTAACTCAAAATTTTACTTTATGCTTAGACTAAAAGTGGAAACACTCGTTCGAACTTTAAATTTATCTCTTTTATAAAATCGACGTATGTAATATAATAAATCATTCATTGAAATCATAGAAAAAGATGCAACATTTTTGTACATCTTAACACAAATAATTAATTTTCCATTTTGTGTCAATTTTCTTATTCTTTGCCCTTGGCAACTAGGCCCTTTTGATCAGGCATAAATTGTATCAATCTTAATCTCACATTACAATGGTACCCACTTATTGAACCCGGCGTTGCCACCATTTAAATTATTTCTTTATTATTCTCGTACAAAACTGCATGTATTATTATTTCCCCATTAGGCACATACATAATTCATAGCCATTAGATTAACATATTCCTAAGACATAGTAACGTACAAAATTTACAACTTTACAACATCGCATGCGAAATAGATATTAAACGAAAGAACAGCCATAACATTTTCAAGGTGCACTAAATCAATACGAATTACACGCTAAAAACCCCGTCGAATAAATTTTATGTGTTTTCTAATTTAGACAAATTGCCCAGATTATTACACCTGCTTTATTTATATACGTATATAAAATCCATAAATATAAAACGAGTATTTCGTGTTGTCTGGTCTTTACACTTATCTGGATATAGCACCTGTAGGTGTTTTTTTTAAACGTTAATTGCGAAACGAATTTGTACAAAATAGGTAAAATGTAAGTGTTTGACCATATGAGTGAGATTGCTAAAATATTATGGCGTTCATTCATAATTCAAGTTGTGATTGAGAATCGGTAAAATCAATTATGTAGTGAAAAGTTATCAGTAATCAATCAATCAATCATTATAATTAATGAAGATATATAAAGTTTCTTTTTTTGTGACGTATGTTTAATTAGTTTTTCACCTACTGTTTTAACTAGTTTTTTCTTGTATCATTTGTTAAATATTCTAAATAAATAAAGAAGATTTTATATATGTATCTCACTTTATACTTTAGAATGCAATATTAGGACAGAAAGATCGCAAGTCGATGGTTCTGACAGACTACCCTTATTAGTATCATTTTAAAACTGTATATAAATTAAATTTAAATGTATACCGAATGTTCAATAAAAAAAACGCCCAACGCCATAACTCTTGTATTTATTGACCGATTTTATTGAACTAAAAACCAAAGTCAATGGCTATTTAGATACTCAAAAATGACATGAATATTGATTTCTTTTTCAATAATAACTTCATTCCCAAATAATATCCAACTTAAGATTTTTAAATGGCTGCCTATAATTTTTTTAAATTTTATTACATTAGACATTATTTTTCTAAATCCAAAAACGCTCAATTTCTTGTTTTTGTTCAATGTTTTGGTCAATTTTGTTAAATTTTCTATTTAAAATTATATGTTTTAAAAATTATAATTAGTGTGCCTTGTAAAAAAGTAACAAATGTCATTTATTGTAAGGGTAATAATAATGAAACAACAAATAAGTACCTACGTTACAACTTAATGTAGAAAAAATTAAGAATAAATGTAAATATTTTGTTATTTCAATATTTCGATTATGAAAAATTTTTTAACTTCACAAAATTTCAGTGTTTTACACTCGTGACGCATGAAGTAAAATTTCGAGTTTAGAAAAGCCGAACAAACCGAACAAAATAAAGGCCAGTATTTTTTAAACTTTACAATATTTCAGTGTTTTATACGCGTGGCGCATGAAGTAAAATTTCGAGTTTAGAAAAGCCCAGTGAAAATTTGTCTCGGGTCGCTGCGCGACCCTCGACAAATTTTCTACGCTGGGCTTTTCTAAACTCGAAATTTTACTTCATGCTTAGTCTGGGAGTGGAAACACTCGTCCGAACTTTAAATTTAACTCTTTTATAAAATTGACGTATCTAATATAATAAATCATTCATTGAAATCATAGAAAAAGATGCAAAATTTTACCAAAAATCAACTTTTAGAGGTAACTGTATAATTTGCTATGCTTTTAATGGGTTAATATTTTATTTCCAAAAAAAAAAAAACACTAAATATTGAAGTTGCATTTAATATAATAACAAACTGTGAATAAATCGACAAAAATCTAGAAATTTCGAAAATCTCGATATGTTGAAAATCTTGACGGTCTACTCCCAGACTAAGCATGAAGTAAAATTTTGAGTTTAGAAAAGCCCCGCGTTGAAAATTTGTCGAGGGTCGCGCAGCGACCCGAGACAAATTTTCACGGGGCTTTTCTAAACTCGAAATTTTACTTCATGCGCCACGCGTATAAAACACTGAAATATTGTAAAGTTTAAAAAATACTAGCCTTTATTGTGTTCGGTTGGTTGACAAATTTTGTTGAATCTTCTAAGCTGATTAAACACACTAATTCTATTTATAAATTTTTATCAGTATTAAAAGTCCAATTTTGTTTCAAGGCACACTACATTTATTGCTAAAGAGAAAATCATGTGAACAAGATTTTTTATACATTTTTCTCACATAAATATTAAATTAAAATCAGCATATCGAGCATAATTGGATTCAGAAAAACAATAACCAATATAATAATATAAGAAAAGTCTATGCAGCCATTTAAACATTTAAAGTTGACTTTTATTTGGCAACGAAGTTAATTTAAAAAATATATATAATTAGTGTCAATTTGTGTTATTAAAAATGCGATTGACTTTGTTTTTTAGTTCATTCAAATCGATCAATGAATAACAGAGTTATGGCGTTGGGCGTTTTTTTATCGAACACCCGGTATATTCTAGAGGTCTGAATAAAAATATCTGTCTCTCTTTCTCTCTCCCTCTCAATATTATTATTTTAAAATAAAATAAAAATATGTGACTTATTTAATAAAACTATGTTTTCCTTATATATTTATTTTCTTTTTATTGATTGTTCTCTCACTTCATTTTTGAAAATCCATTATCACTTTGTTTTGAATTAAAAATCATGTATTCTACACTTTACCGGTATTTTAGTCAATTTGTGAATTAAAACTGGTTTACCGATAATTTACCGATAAATCACAATATTATTTATTTATTATTTTGTTAACGGAATCTCTAATTCAGGAATACATATTATAATACAATAAATAGACAAAAATGACATTGCCGAAATTTACGTTGTTTTAGAGATAAAAGTCATTAAATATATCGACAATTAATTACATGTAATGGCTTACATTTAACAAAGGTTTGCACTCTTTGATTAAGCATGCAATGAAATTTCGAGTTTAGAAAAGCCTGAGAATATGGATTTGCCGGCGCAAAGTGCCCAGCAGATCCAAATTTTCAGGCTTTCCTAATCTCGCAATTTTACTTCATGCACCAGGCATATAGAAAACTCATTTTTAAAATCCACATACATCAGTATTTAATTAGAATAAGACGAAATCAGATATTTAGTCTTTATCAGCGATTTTCAGTGTAACTACATAATTAAATATTGAAAATTACATAAATCTGGTAAGTGTTGGTTTTTCTGTAATGTAGCAAATGTTTTAAAGTTATATACTTTTATAATTTAAATACATCATAATTATAAATGTATAATTATTTTAAAACATTTGCTACATTTCAGAAAAACTAACAGCTGCCAGGTTTTTGTAATTTTCAATATTTAATTATGTAGTAACACTACAAATCGTTGATAAAGACTAAAGGTTTATAGGTAATTTTAGGAATATGATAATTTTTAATTATTTTCTACAAAAAACTATCGCATTAAATTGGCTCAATAAAATAAAAGTTTTATTTAATTTACCAAAATACCGCTATAAAGTGGGGGTGACCATTTACCTGATTTACCGGCAAATGCTCACCACGTGGTCAACTATAATCAATTTAGCTTAAACTTACTTGAAGATATTAACATTTTGCATATTGTTTATATCTTGACGATGCATTCTTTTCTTTTATTTTGTTTTGCTATTTTTTATTTTAATGATGGTACATTTTTATGATGATAAATTTTATCGGTAAATCAAATTTATTAACCGTTATAATTTGACATCAGAGTCAATTAAAGCTAATCCTAATTATCAGCATATTTTCATTACGGTTCGCAGCGTCAATAATTGTATGCAATCAAACGAGCAATTAAAGGTTCTCTTACAAACGAACGATTTCTACAACTAATTAATTAACAGTTGATTGCTAGGGCTAGGAAGCAAATTATCGAAGAAATTGAAGGCAGCACCATGCCGGCTGTCAATTATAACTAAATAGCAGACGTCTGTATTAATCACAGTTACTCGAAAATGATTCACACATCATCGTTTATAGTAATTATTAAAATTATGGGTATTGATGTAAATATTAATTTTGGATATCTAAATACAGACGTAGTGTATTAATTAATAATAATAATAATCACGGAATCACCATTTTAAAGAAATAATACAATCAAAAATATACCAGTGTTACAATAAATCAATACATATGCAAAAAAGAAATTTAAAAAATATTAAAAAATAATAAAGAATTATACAAAAAATTAAATCACAATTAAGAGAAAACATAAAAACCAAAATATATTCTTTAGTAGTAATAACAATAATCGCCAATTAAAAAACAAATAAAAAATACAAAAATAATTAATTACAAATCAGTTCTTCCAACAATAATGTCAATAAGAATTACATAATTATAAATCCAAAGTTAAAGTATTTGCTAAAGTTTCCGTTTGAAAGTACCGAACTCACTTCCAAAGATGTCAAATTCTTAATATAATTGATCAATTTGATTTCCATGTTGTTTAATGATGTTAATTATTCTGTTTTAATCGTTTAGACAATTATCCATTTCAGCCCTGGAAATTTTCTGGTGCCAAAGGAAAATATGTTTTGTACACTGCATATTATTTATTACTTTCTCGGAGAGTTTTTCTGTTAAGTATACATATCTCAATGTACGCTGTAAATTTTCAAATATTCGCTGTTTTTACAAATATTTTAAATTGAACTTTCAAACGAGTGTTTTCCACTCCCAGATTAAGCATGAAGTAAAATTTCGAGTTTAGAAAAGCCGGAAAATTTGGTTTGGTCGCTCCGCGAAGCGGAGCGGCCAAACCAAATTTTCAGGCTTTTCTAAACTCGAAATTTTACTTTATGCGCCACGCATACTAAACACTGATGTGATGTGTTGTTCAGAATACACGTTTTTAGCATACTGCTTTAGTATAATATTTTAAACTTAACGTAAAATCAGTGTTTTATACGCGTGGCGCATGAAGTAAAATTTCGAGTTTAGAAAAGCCTGAAAATTTGGTTTGGTCGCGTAGCGCTACGCGCTACACGACCAAACCAAATTTTCAGGCTTTTCTAAACTCGAAATTTTACTTCATGCTTAATATGGGAATGGAAAACACTCGTTTAAGACCTCAAATTGAGTTATTTAAAAAAAAACGAACGCTTATCGGAAAAGTTACAGCTCATGCAATCATGTGTGTATATTTAAAAGAAAAATTCCCAGTTTGTTTACTAAATTTTAGTGGGGCGAATGTCACCATCAGGACCGAAAAGGTTATATAACAACGTATACATATGTTATTAGAAGGTAAACTTGAAGAAAAACTACGATAAAGTGTAAACTAATTAATGTTAGTGGCCAGTTTGTTTATAAAATGGGCAGTCAATATTTATATATCTATTACACTTTCTTTCTTTTTCTCATTATTGTAAAATAATCTAGTGTAATTCTAAGTAGATTAAACAGAAATGAGATATACATTACGACGTGAAATGGAAGAGTGTAATTTATCAACGTCATAACAATTGACCTGCTGGTTTCCACGCTGGGCCCGTAATGAATTTCAGAATTTAATTTGTGAAAGTGGATTAAATTAAATATGGTTTTGCATTAATATCGTTTTGTTCTACTGAATTAATTTAATTAGCATTTATTCATAAAAAGTTATCAATTTTATTAAATAAATGAATTTATCTTTGTTGTCAATGTTTGAAGTTTTTATTAAATATATCGAAAATGGCTTTTTAATTTTATTAAAAAATTAACGTAAGCCACTCATAAAAATATCTGTGAATAATAAAAATACCTCAATTTTATTATTCACAGATATTTCGAGTGGCTTGCGGTAATTTTTTTATAAAATTAAATTTTAAATAATCACACATTAAAAATCCGTATATTGAAAATGATAAGGGTTAAGAATTACCCAAGAAAAGTCAAGGTTGTTTGAAAGGAATATACTTCAATACAACAAACTTTTATTTAAAAAAAACAAACTTTAACAATCATTCTCTTCCTATTGGCAACGATATTCAAAAAATGATTTTCCTCTGTTGTTATTGGAATGTATTTTCTGGAATATCGATATTTTCTTACCAATTTAAAATCAAATCGATCTCATAAACACTACTCAAAAGTAAAAAGTAGTCCCTTTTTCAAAATAACTAAATTTTATGTGAGTTTCGGAATCTTGTTGAAACTTGGTATATATACAAATACATCATTATTACATTACATTATTTGAATAATATAGCAACTTTTTGAATAAAGGCTTAGTAGTAACAAAAACTAAAACTAATCTATGATATTTCCGATATCAAAACGTCGTATCTTAAGTCAGTTTTACTTAATTATTGTGAAAAGCTCTTGTAATCAAAGAAAACAATCTTCACCTACAGCAGTTTTCATTTGTGAAAACTTTAATTTATTGTGCATCTTAAATGTATTCACCCAAAATGTTGAGAAGCAATTTTATCAAGTAAGATAGACATTCGATATAATGAGAGCTAATAACAATGACAATTTAATTGTGCACTCTATAGTTTTGTGCTGAAATGACAAGATTTAGTAAAGTTTTTACAGAAACATGATAAAGTGCTGCACAAAGTAAGTTTACATCATTTAGCCAACTTAATTTGACATAAGCACACTTGACAATATTTTGTAATACATATTGTGGAAATTATTAAAGATAAAGGACAAGTGTTTACATATATTAAGTTTTAACAAAATTCCTAAACCCGCATCATATTTACGCCACTTTTAAAAAGTGACAACTTTTTTCTTTTGAGTAGTGTATGTATATTAATTTTAATTGTCTAAATATGGACATCATTTTTATTAATTCTTAATATACTTGCTAGATCTCCCTTTTTTGCATAATTGTTTTGTGAAGAATCGATGCTTTTATTTTATCGTTAAAAATCAATTTGATTTAAAATTAGTAAGATGAAATTGAATATCCTAGAAAATCGGTTCCAATAAAAGCAGATTTTCTTAAAAGTATGATATTAAAAGATACTTGTCTCAATACCAAAAGATGTTCTTAATAGTATGACTTTGGAAGACACTTTTCTTATTTTGGTACGTTTCATTAGAACACCCTTGATGACGGTTTTAAAGCATTTTAAATTGTTGGCGTTGAAAAAACAAGAAATGACTTGATGTTGGTATTTATCGAGATGAAATATCGCTTCTCCATAAGTTATCCCGCAATTTTTCTCTGATATTTAATTTCAGAGTTTAAAATGTTAGTTTCCATGTAATTCTCTTACTGTATGTAATATTTATTTCTTTTCCATTAGGCAATTTTTAGAGAATTATAATCTAAATGTTAGGTAACTTTAATAAAGTATTTAAATCTTTATTCTCCAAGAAAATCACTAGTGGGAGGGTCCTTACTTTTAGTCTTTTCGGTTTTATAAGATATAAAACCTTTATTTCATCGATAGCATCCTTTTTGTTCATTTTTTCGGCTTCTCGTATATTTTACTGTCTTTGCATGTTTATGTCTTTTGTTTTTGCACGTGATTCTTTGTCTATTAAATATGTCTTCTTCTTATTTTTAAAGTTTTTTAAATATGTACTAGTGAACCTGGGTACGTCGAGTGACACATATCTACAGTCTATTTCGGGAATCATGGCATTCACGTCATCAATTTATGTACGTGTCAAAGACGAACAGTTTTTTACCATTTAACACTATTATATGCGCATCATCGTAGCAAATAATAGAAACTTATGTCTTGTGACTCCTGAAACAAGTACCGACAACAGTGCCCACCGGAATGCGGAATTCCGAAGTTCAGAATTTTGGAATTGATGACGTGAATGTCAACATTTACGAAATGGAGTTTATACATACAGTGCTTTTTTTATCTGGGTATACATAGGGATTTGTATACCGAAATAAAAAAATCCCTGTATGCATAAGCTGGAAATTTTTCGACATTCGTTGTTTTTTTAAAGTTCAATTTGAGTTCAATTTGAAGCCTTAAACGAGTGCTTTCCACTCCTAGACTAAGCATAAAGTAAAATTTCCAGTTTAAAAAAGCCTCGTGAAAATTTGTGGAGGGTCGCGCTGAGACCAGAGACAAATTTTCTGGGCTTTCTAAACTCGAAATTTTACATCGTGCATCACGCGTATAAAGCATAGATTTCAAGTGAAGTTCAAATATACATACATTTCACAATATTTTAGTGTATTATACGCATGGCGCATGAAGTAAAATTTCGAGTTTAGAAAAGCCCAGAAAATTTGTCTAGGGTCGCTGCGCGACTCTTGACAAATTTTCACGGGGCTTTTTTAAACTCTAAATTTTACTTCATGTTTAGTCTGGGAGTAGAAAACACTCGCTTAAAGCTTCAAATTAAATTAAAAAAAAATCAAGTAATATCTAAAGATTTACAGAAAAATAGGCTAAGTTTGGAATACGTATACTTAAGAAAAACTCCCTGTATGTGTATAAGGTATGCTTCACCACAGTCTTCCTCATTTTCAGCAGCCACTTCACCCCACCCACATAGTTCTCGGTCCTGTGACGTAGACAATGTGGCTCCCTGTCTGTTAATATCGCGTCATAGGACCGGATACCCCACCCCTATTCTATCGCATTCTAATCCAACGATCCTTATATACACTATATACTCGATCGTCCTTGCTAGTGAACGACCACGTTGTATTCATGTTTTTTTGTTGCAAAGTATTAAATTCTCTGTTTTTTTTTTTTTTCTCGTCGATAACATTTTCTCTCTCCACTTTCTAAAATCTATCTCTATGCATTTTTATTTGTAAGTTTCTTTTTCTTTGCCTACTTTTTTATTTCTAAATTTGAATTAATGGATGATAATATGGATCGGTCGTTCTAGATTAGAAAGTTTGATTAAACGAAATTCAAGGATAATTTCATAAAACACGATTTAATTTCCTTCCTTCACTTATTTATTTTTATTGTTAGATGTACATGGTACTCGAAATGTACATCTAACAATAAAAATAAATAAGTGAAGGAAGGAAATTAAATCGTATTTTATTAGTGATTTATTACTTCACATAACTCAAAACAAATAGTGAAGATAATTTTATAAATATTGCACATCATTTTTTATTTTTAAATTTAAATTAATGGATAATAATATGGATCGGTTGATCTAGACTAGAAAGTTTGATTAATCAAAATATAAGGGTGATTTCTTTAATAATGCACATCATTTTTTTATTTTCTAACATGTTTATTTTGTTGATATAATCTCTTTACAGTCCTTTAACATAATCTCCCTGCTTTTCAATGACCGAGTCGCAAAGTCTGGGAAGCTTTACAATTCCATTTAATACGCTATCTTTCTTAATCTGAAAGGCTCGGGTACCGGGGACAGAAAGCTGTTTTAGAGATGAATAACGACGTTCTCGCATAGACTGTTCCAATTTTGGAAATACGTCAAAGTGTAGTTGACTTATGTCAAGACTGTAGGGTGGATGGGATAACACTTTCCAACTGTAATTGTACAGCTTTTCATTTACGACATTACTTAATGTGCGGACGTGCGTTGTTGTAGAGAATGAGTGGCTCAGCCTCGAGCAACTGAGGTCAGGTTTTCTGTATTTTCGGTTCAGTTTTTTAATAAAATCATAATAATATACTTCTGAGACATTTCATCCAGATATAACTCTTGTCTGTTATGATAATTCCATGGTAATCATAAGCAAAGATGATTATTTGATTGAGCTTGTTCACTGTCATTTTAACTCTGGTTAGGGCTCAGTTGCACCAGAACACGTTAAATTGATTTATCTTTGAACTTGAGTTCAAGATGACAGTTCCTATTATTCTAATGTCACTTTGAACTCAAGTTCAGATGTGTTTGGTGCAACTGGCCCTAAAAGTTGTAAACCCACATTTGATCAATGGTGATATTTCGATACAACAAAGCTTGACCCCCAACGTCGAATCATCGTTTCAGTACTTTGAACTTTGATCCTCAATAGTCACAGTAACCGAGACCGGTGCGGGATCTATTTCTTACTTGCGTTATCAAAAAACAAAATACCCAGTCGATAAAACACAAACACTGGCTTCTTCCTCAAGTGTTGAACTACAACTTACGAAACAATTACTATCAGCGAGTCCTTCACTCCGCAGTGTTACCAAATTCGGCTTATGAAATGACTCTCGTAATACAAACATCAATATTTTCAAAGACACTATCATCCGTACTCATAGAACAAACAAGCATCTCTTATATCCTCCATGATTTTTTGTATTGTGGTCTATCAAAATTAGCTTGGGGCAAAAAATCTATTTCGAGCTTGAGGCAAAAGAAGAAGAAGCCTGCAGTAACATTTTTTCAAACTTTGTTTAAATTATAATTTCAGAAGACTAAAATGACGATTATCAATTTGTTCAAATTTTCTATCCACATTTTGTTTCGATCAATCCCTAAATCATTCTGTTTTTGTCTATTTTGGATTTCAAGATTAGACATTTATTACAAACAGAACATTTTTTTGGGTTGGGCCCGTTTATCAGAGACAGCAGTTGGCAGTTTACTGCGAACTTTTGGGGAATTCTCTAATGACCGTATAATCGTGAACGTCTTTAGGATTTTTGCAATCGTACGAAATAGACCGGCTGTAGTACCGTTCATTCTATATCAACATACATCACAAACAAATCCAAACATGTTGATTGTTGAACATTTTGATGAACGGGCCAATTGATTACTGTAAGCTATTGATCGTTTAAAAGGTGTTTTAATTATTTCAGAATGTCGTCTTCGTATAGTTTTTATTTATTACAAAGAGTTGCAGAGGTTTCTGACTTTGAATAACAAGTTTGCAGAAATATTCAACGAGTTTTTTTAAATCAGCATAAATGGTGCATGCGTCGGGATTTGTAGATGTATTGCAATGAGATTTTTGCTTTTTATATAAACGAGTGTGCTCTTTTGAAAAAAAAAAATCAAGATTTTAAGGATCCATACTAATTCTCTTATTTCAAATGGAATGGTATATTTTTTATTTTAAATTTAAGTTATACTCAACCATTTTCCGTATATTTGATATTTAAAAAAAAATGTGTTTCTTCATGATTCATTTTAAAATTCGTATCGTTGAACAAAATAAAATCACAGAGATGAAACATTGGCTATAGAAAGCCGATAACCAAAGGTTATCCAATGGTGATTTATTTTTCAAAAAATAATATACAGCGGGTTCAAAATTTTCGTCAACTCAATACCTATCTTTTTTTTTCTTTATTCAAGAAGAAGATAGGTATATGGAACTCTATATTCGCAATAATATGTAAATATATACAGGGTGTTTTATTTAAACGACTCGAGATTTATTGGCTTAAATTAAATCTCAAGTTGTTTATTAAAACACCCTGTATACTTTTACATATTCTTATGCAGAATTCAATATTGCATTGATCTATACTAGCATTCCATATACCTATCTTCTTCTTGAATAAAGAAAAAAGAAGAAGATAGGTATAGATCAATGCAGAATTGAATTCTGCATCAGAATATGTATAAATATACAGGGTGTTTTGTTTGAAAAAATCGAAACTTGATAGTTTAAAGTAAACCAAATGTAGTAGGAATGTTATTTCTCAAAAAATAAATCACCATTGGATGTCTTCGGGTATTGGCTTTCTGTAGCCAACATTTCATTCAATCGATTTATTTTTGGTCGGAGATTCGAATTATGAAAACGCATAACATTTTTTAAAAATAAAAAATATTTAGAAAATGGCTATATTTGGTGGTTATTTTACCTAATGATTTTTTTTATAAACTTTTATGTATAATCCAAATTTGAAAGAAAACATTTAGCATTTCATTTAAAATAATGAAGTTGATGTTCAATTCATGTATAACCAGAAGTCGAATGATCCTAAATAAATTCATTAAATAGACCACATTCTATAATATAATTTGTGAAAATCTCATTACAATACATTAATCAAAAGTCCATATACAGAGAGTTTTTCTGTAAAATATACGAATTCCAAATTCAGTCGAAATTTTACTTCATGCGCCACGCGTATATAACACTAAAATATTGTGAAATCTATGTATATTTGAACGTCACTTGAAATCAGTGTATTATACGCTTGGCGCATATAGTAAAATGTTTAGAAAAGCCCAAAAAAATTGTCTGGTCTTGTCGACCCTCGACAAATTTTCACGGGGCTTTTCTAAACTTGAAATTTTACTTCATGCTTAGTCTGGGAGTGTAAAACACTCGCTTTAATCTTCAAATTGAACTTTAAAAAAAAAACAACAACACATATTTGAATATTTACAGTACATAATTGGGATATGTATACTTGAAAGAAAAATTCCCTGTACTTTTAATGTGCGGTTTCGGTGGGGCATATTGTAAAGATATTGTTTATTATTATTTAATTTAATGCAAAATTTCCTAATATTTTGTTTCGTTTCATCAAGAGTGCAGTGAACAAAGTATTGACCGTATAGTATATACAAATAATACAAATTAGTACAAATTTTAAACATTTATGGTAATAGAAATTATTAAACATGTTTTTCTCTCGAGCAGCTAAATATTATAAAATTATGTTTTTTGCATGCATTTTTTATAATTGAGTGCATGTAATTTCAGCACGCTTTAGACATAACTATTTCATTCCTCTTGCGAAGCATTTAGCGTTCAGGGCCGTATATTTTCGCATGGCGCATTCGGCATAAATAGTCGGTTTTAATATAGCCCGTCTTGGTTATTTTTATTTCGGTATGCGTGGAGTGAGAGAGCGTGTTTTGATTAAAGTTGGGATAGGTCAGGCCTGTACTTTATCTGTAAACATCTGCAAGGCACGGGGAGCGTAAAATCCGTCCATATAAAATATTTACGTTCAGTTAAAGCAATGCGCGACTATAGGTTTTCCATCTCTATAAATACGACACCTCCGATTTTATTTACACTACTCGTTCTGACTGGTCTTGAAAATTTCTTCTGTTCGAAGAGAATTTCTTCACATCATTGCCTATTCAAATCATTTTATACGTATGTTGATTTACCTTCAATATTACGAAAATTTATTAATTTTACAAAAAAAACCTATAAAAATCCAAATTATTCTGTGGAAAATAAATTAGATTTTATAGAATATACATACAGCGATTTTTTCTTTTTAGTATGCATATGCAGACGCTCTTTTTTAAGAGTTTAATTTGAAGCTTTAAACGTGTGTTTTCAGTGTTTAATGCGTTTAAGTAACATTTCGAGTTTATAAAAGCCTAAAAGCAAACCAAATTTTCATGCTTTTCTAAACTTAAAGTTGTACTTCAGCGCCATGCCTATTATACACTAAAAACACTGAAATATTGTAAGCAAGTGAACTTTACTTGAAATCAGTGTCTTGTACGCGTGGCGCATGAAGTAAAATTTCGAGTTTAGAAAAGCCTGAAAATTTGGTTTTCTGGCTTTTCTAAACTCGAAATTTTACTTCATGCTTAACCTGGGGGTGGAAAACACTCGTTTATAGCTTTAAATCGAACTCTATTAATAAAAACAACGAATATCTAAAAATTACAGCACATAATTGGAATATGTATACTTAAAAGAAAACCTCCCTGTATTTGGAATTCTTAAAAAAATATACAATTCATTCACTGTATTAGTTTAATGAGAACTAATTGATCACTGTTCGTCCTCTTACTAGGACCAATGCATTATATTTTCTGTTATACTAAAAAAACTACAATTTATGTCACTAAAACGAATATCTGAGAAAATGCGAGCATACTTTTGTACATGTTTCTCTTTATAAGTTGTTACATAAAAGACTTATCCTTTAAAGGTCGGTTCAAACGGGAGAAAATAAAATTAGTCCCGCATATTTAAACCGTGTGATGCATCCATAAGCCATTAACGACGAAAAGCTAAAACAATTCGGCATGCACGTATACAACTATTATTCAGCCGAACACGAGAAAGCCATTTAGATTTTATTGATGCTGGTAGTAATAACGTCATACTTTTTTGTATTATTATTATTCATAGACCGCACGTCCGGATTGGGTATAAAGTCTCGATTGATAAATTGAATGTTACAACTAAAATCCAGTGGTAGTTTTTACAATAGTTATTTCGAATATTCTTTCAAGGTTTGGATTAAAGATTGCATCTTATTGAATAAGACCTCGTTGCTTCTGGCCTTCCCACGCCATCTTTTCGCACGTTGAATGCAGTTTCACCAGATGTTCGTTGCGAAGATTCAGATAACTCACTCTTTTAAATAATACAATGTTTAGTTAAAATTGTCTTGTTAAAAAATGTTAAATAACATCTCAGAGGAAAAGATCTTTCAGAATTAGACACAAAAGATAAATCAATCATTCTGGATATCCAGAATTAGATTCAAAAATGTTTCACCACGGGTTAAGTGAGAAATTAATTAAACATATATCAATTACGCCTGAATGTAGAAAAATATTTTGTTGTTTTATTTTCACGGCCCGCGACAAACTGCGTCCCTAATTACATGTTTCCATCCACAACGCGATAAAATGAGCATTGCCGAGCGCTGGTTTTCACTCGGGTCGTTTTTTTTTTGTAACAGACACGGATTTTTCAAGTTAAATTTTAAAAAAATCACGCTGACGTTTTAAACATACTGATTACCCCCCGAGTCAATTCAGTTGTGCAATTCTATTCGCTTGTTATTACCATTTACATTTTATTATTTGGATATTTATAAACTTTTTCAGGTAACAAGTCGTTACAGTTGACTTACTCTGTGCTAAAGTCCTGCCTAATAATACATAATATTGTAGATACTTTGAAACTAGTAAACTAATCGCATTTATTACTCTACTTTTTGAGGATTTTCCCGATCTAGTAAACCCGGAAATGCGGATTTCCAAATGTCAATAGAGTGCGCTAAACGTCACACTCGAGGCGGTGAGTTTAAAAATAATCGTGTGGCATATCTTTTAACTTTTCTTTTTTTTAAGATGAGATAAAAACTATTATAAAGAATTTATTAGTTACAATATTGTTTTTACTCTTACATACAAACATTTAACATTTTGAAAATTTCGGGAGGGGAGGGTTTGAACCTCCATATAATTATCGAATTATCGGTTTATTTTAATAAGATTTTAAATATTCAATATCTGAAGGTGTATTTGCACGGGAAGTAGTTGTTTTAATGGATATTTATTGTCTTAAGTTGTGTACACGAAAAAAATGTTCGTAATTTTATATATTATGTTTAAAGTGTGCAAACTATAAGAAGCGTAAGCTAATTTTCTTGAATTCAAATATTTTTTAATTGGAATTATTCTTATTTGAAATAAGGAATGCCTGAATACACAATGCCTATACATAAATATAAATTCCCTGTATATTTTATATTTAATTAATATTTTTTAGAATATGAATTTGTGGTTAGTACTCATTCATTCACCGGATAAAATGGGCATTAGATGGCGTTTACGCTGTCGAACATATGTAATATTTTCTAATTCGTTATCTTAAAATTTTATTTTTTTTATTATTTAATTATATTTTACACTTCATAAAACACTTAGAATTTTGATGAATATGCAAATCCAACAAAACATCTCCATCTCGCGCAATAAAACACACCACAATCTGCAATTAAACGTCCCTAGCATTATTTAAAACCAGAAATATGTGCAATATGTGGGGGAAGTGCACAAGCATAATAGTGCTGGCGCAGATGATTATGCGATCTGTCTGAATGACGACGAACGGGAAAATAGCTCAAGGATGGGCTTTCTCATTTCTCCGTCTGGTGCCCACCGACGCTTTTCATTAACATACCCGTATTTATAAAAGCGCCTTAACGATGTTTACGTTTTGGTCAAAGGTCCGAGAGGGTTCGGTTAGAATTTCCGAGATTGGGCGCGCGTGGGACGGGACGGGATATAAATAGCCGAATGTTTACAATGTTCTAAATGCAGCTCGAAACATCATCCGTCTTTGTACTCAGTTAAAAGAAAATAAACTACAAAAAAATATGTATTTTATAAAAATAATTACGTACTTGAAAAAATAAAAAAACCAAGGTCCGGTTTCATCAACTTTAGTTAAATTTATTAAATATGTGTTTACAATTACCCCATGTTTATATTTACCCTACCTGACTACATATTTTGTGTAAAAGAGAACGCTTAAGTGAGGCTTCCGAACAAAGTTTAACAGAAATATAAAAAATATGTTGAAAGCTATTGGTTTCAAGTATCTAACCAAATTTCATCAGACTCTGTTGATTGTGACTTGAATTTGTATGGGTAAAGTCACATTTTTTTGAATTTTTTTAATGTATAAATATTATTCGAAAAATAACTCGTGTTGATTTAACTACCGTTGGAGGAACCTGGCATAACTAAAACTATTAAAACTGATTGCGCATTTTCAATGAAAACATATCTATCGACAATTGTATTTATTTTATTTTATTTTATTGCAGGTAATTCATTCCATTGGATATCGATCAACAATAACTCTTCAAAACTGTAAGATTTAAATTTAAACATAAAAATCTCAAAACTCATAGCTGATTTTAACCGACGGCATCATACATCAACATTAATTAACACGCCCCAATTTCAATGATGATGATGAGCGAGTTCTTCTTCTTCCTTTCTTAGCACTTCCGCCCACTTCTGTTTGCTCGCCTCCGAATTAGCTGCAAAAATACATAAGAATCACTAAATCAACGTAGAATTCACCACGCCCAGGGTTATAAATTTACTGACTTTTTTCTTTTACCGATAACTCGGTAATTTTTTTTATCAAAACTGGTTTACCAAAAATTTACTAGTAAATCAAAATAAGCTAATACAATTTGTGTAGACATGTTTCTTGATCGTCTTGGATTTTAATAAAATTTGCTTGAATATTTACTTCATGCGGCAGGCATAGAAAACATTGATCTATAGTAATGTTCAACAACAGATATATTATTTTTCTATTAGAAAAAAATAAAATATGAAAAACACGTGTATTTTTTAAGGCAACTTGATACAAATAATATTTGCGGCCCGCATAATATTTTTCTGTACGGTCCAACAATAAAGCAGATGCTCATCAATAGTTAAAACGATTTTAAAAAAACATATTTTAGACCTAAACTCCAATACTATTTAGAAAACACGTATGCATGCCGTTACCGCGATCATAGCGGCAATCCAATGTACATTAACGGTATTGGGTTGCCTACAATCAATATTTTAAACAATTGGCTCAATGCAATTGACTTGCGTTTTATTCAGGTATAAATAGCAATACGAGCAGGTAAAAAAAAGTCCACTAAAAACCGATCAAACAGAAGTATTTAATTTACGGAAATACTAGTAGAAATCGTCAAATTATCGGTAATTTTTACGATTAACGGGTAATACAATTTCTGACCGCAATTAAACTCACACAAATTGGAGAGACTGTTGAACGCCGGCAAACTTCCAATAATACCCATGAAGTAATACTTAAAAATTATGTTGTTCTTTGCGTAATGTGCCCAAGGAAATTGCATAATTTTCGCCGTAAATGTGTAAGGGTACTTCATCGGCCTAGATACCTCGAGTCCCCCGGGTTTGGATGGAGGACCTCCCGATTTCATCGCTTGAGCCAAAAATTTCTTTGCCTCAGCTATTAACTAAAAAAAAAATTATAATTAAATTTTTTCAAGAATAGGTATTTGCAATCATTTATTTTCTTCAGATACTACCTAAAACGATAAATATGGAGCATGTTTTTTATTTCACCTTGCTTCAAGAAAAAGATGCATTTCCAATTAGAGAGGAAGTTATCGCCTTTGATTACCAAATATCTCAGTTTGTAATTTTTGGGCTTGTGTATCGTGGTTCGTATTTCGCGTTTTAGTGAAAGCCTTATCGATCATGTTGAAACTCATGGTTTGAGAAAAAATATGTGTGCTCACCTTATTCACGTGATTCATTGTCACGAAGTTGCCCCACGGCAGAACTTTCTAGGAATCTATAAAAAAAAATAGGTGGATATTAGCAACAATTTTGTTACAGATTACCTGCTACTTGTTATTTGTTTTTTCTTTCTTTAATAACCAATCATAAAGTTTTCTCGACTTTCAGAAATTATTTTATTTCGACTTCATTTGTTAGACTTGTTTGAATCTTTAATTTTTGCAGTTTGTTAAATAATAATCTTTATTTCTCAAAACTTGAACTATCGTTTAAGAAATCGCGTTGCGTTTCGAACTATAGATTTATTTTCTTTTCCTTAGGGCGAGATGTACAGTAGTTGTTTAATTTAAAATAAATATCATTATAAAAGAATAAAACCTAATTTATGGTCGTAATAATTTAACCACTAAATACCAGAGCTGGGACGAATCCTCAAAAAAGATGTTGAAAATATTTACTTTGTACAAATAAAATTATTATAAAAACGTATTCTAAAGTGCAACTTATATATCGGCCGTTCCATAAATAAGTGCACACTTTTTGGGGGCACGAGGGATTTTAGCGAATTTCACATATATTATAAAGGCTATCAAGACATGGTGTTTGGTTGTTGCTAGAGGTTAAACAAATTATTGTGTCAAAAGTTATAACAGTATAAACTTTTAGTACACTTATTTTGAACTCAAAAATATCGTAAACCGTTACCTATACAAAAAAAGTTATTCTTTACTTTTTTGTGCTTAAATTTTCAAAGTTTAAAACACATTTTTTTCCAAAACGAAAAAACTTTATTTACATAGACTTTTTTTAATAAAAAACACATATCTTAAACAATAATCAAAGACTCATGTTTTAATTTTCTTAAAAAAAGTATATGTTATACCCTGATCCTTCCTAAGAATTTTTCCGTTTTCAAAAGTATGGGCACTTTATAACTTTTTGAGGTATGATTTTTTTACCCGAGCGCTATATTGACATGAGGCGCTCCCGCCAATGGTGTAATGGCCCGGATCGCGGTGAGGAAAAAAATCATATCTCAAAAAGTTTTAAAGTGCCCATCTTTTGAAAATGGAAATGTTCTTAGGAAGGATTGGGGTATAACATATATTTCTTTTAAGAAAATTAAAACATGAGCATTTGATTATATTTTGAGATTTGCTCGGGTAAAAAAATCATATCTCAAAAAGTTTTAAAGTACCCATCTTTTTGAAAACTGAAATATTCTTAGGAAGGATTGGGGTATAATATATATTTGTTTCAAAAAAATTAAAACATGAGTATTTGATTATTTTGTGAGATTTGTTTTATTTATTAAAAAAAATCTATCTTAATAAAGTTTTTTCGTTTTGGAAAAAAATGTATTTTAAACTTTGAACATTTAGGCACAAAAAAGTACAGAATAACTTTTTTGTATAGGTAACGGTTTACGATATTTTTGAGTTCAAAATAAAACTGTACTAAAAGTTTATATTGTTATAACTTTTGACACAATAATTTGTTTAACCTCTAGTAACAACCAAACACCATGTCTTGATAGCCTTTATAATATATGTGAAATTCGTTAAAATCCCTGATGTACCCTCAAAAAGTGTGCACTTATTTATGGAATGGTCGATATTTTTTATACACACAAATCTTTGGCTTTCCAAAACTTGAAGTGCCAGTTGTTCAAAAGTAGTTTATTCTTGGAGCAACAAGTGATGCAGAGTTGCACAACTCAAACTAATTTATGATAATTCGCGACATGTGATCCATAAATAACAATTACACCTCTTCCTCTGTCTAATTGATGTAAAGTCATGACAAAACCAGCCGTTCACACCTATTCTGTTTACATTGGAGAGTGAGAACAAAGACCGCCGGTGCAATAAAAGACGGTCATCTCATCAATTGACTAATAACACACCTCCGCTCTTGAAAAGTTTAAACTTGACGTAAGTGGCCATTAAAAAATTATGTATCCGACGCTGTGTGGGTACGGGACCCAATGAATCACTCGACGAATGCACAACATTATTGCATTAAGTTCTTTTTTGTATTTTGGCAGTTGAATTAATTGAAAACAAACAAAATTTTAGTATAAAGCAAAAGTATAATTAAAATAACTTTTCTTCAAACCAGTGAGAGTTTTTATCGGTGGGGCTGCATATATAGGAACATTTTCTTTCAAATATACAGGGTTATTCAAAAAGATGGACCCAATTTAATTAATTTTTATTCAGAGAAGTATAAATTGGATATGAACAATCTACATCCTAATGAAAAGACGAAGTTTCAAAGTTTTTTTAACACAGGTTATAAATGTTCAATGTTTCAAACATCTAAAGTAGCTGTATTCGTCTGACGTCATTCTCTGACATACTCGGTCGGCCTAGGCCTTTTTTTGAAATTACTTAAACCAACGGCTTATACTTTTCCCAGATAGTGGTTCAATTCCTAGTTGGTAATTGGCTCAAGCTATTACCTAATTTTGACACATAAACTCTGTTTTTTTTTTTAATATGACCAAACTTAGGGTGTATTTATTGCGAACAGTTGCAGTCCTGCTTTAACAGTAGAGTATTTTAAATATGATATTTTGAGATGTTGGTGAATGATTAATAATGTGACAAATAAATCATAATTTGTAAAATAAATTGTCACGATGTAGAGATTTTCAAAAAAGAGAACGCTAAAACTTGCAACTCTACAACACATACAGGGATTTTTTCTTTTACGAATACTTTGACATATTCCATATAAACATTTGTAAAATTAACGAACATGTGATCAGAACTAAGCAGTATATTTTGAACTTGACTTTAAATCAGTGTTTTATACGTGTGGCGCATGAAGTAAAATTTCGAGTTTAGAAAAGCCTGATTTTGCTTGGTCGCTCCGCTGCGCTACGCGACCAAGCCAAATTTTCAGGCTTTTCGAAATTTTACTTCATGCTTAGTCTGGGAGTGGAAAACACTCCTTACAGTTTTTAAATTGACAGTTTTTAATAGGATCACGAATTTTTGAAAATTTACATTAAAAAATCGTAACATGTATACCTAAAAGAAAAATTCCTTGTATTTAGAACCTTTTTAAAATTTGAACATATAACTGGGTAGATTCCTGAGCAAGCAATATTACCTGATCCTCCTATCCTACCTGATTCTTAGAGACACTTTATTAAATTGGTAGTAGATACAAATAATTTAAGGCGGTGATAAGTAAATATATTTGTAATCTTAATCTTTGTGAGTTAATTGAATTGTCATATTAATGTCAGATTTCCCTTTACCTGCAAATTAAATCATGATTTACAACATAACATGTGATTAATCATGTCCTAACCTAAACCACTAAATTCTTAATATGTGAAATTTGATTGTTCATATTAAAAAAAAAAACAGATTATAGATTCACGTCAAATGAAATTCTTCCTTTCCTGTATAAAGAATAATAAAGTTTTATCTTTGCTCTTGCTTTGAACACGACACTTTTTTTTACTTTACGTAATGTGTGATAATCGATATTATTATTATAACAAAAGATTAATTGGTAATCAATGATTTTGACTGCTAGCATTGAGTGGTCTGTGTCGAGATTTTGTTGATTAATAGATATGACTTAATTGTTTCTAAGGCACTCTTCACAAAAAAGAAAATATTATAATTTTTAATATCAAACCTAAAATATTTTATAAGTGTGGTACATCACTAAGTTCAGAGACATATATTCTTTCAAAAAATGTGAAAATCCAAAATGGCGCCCATAATAAAAATAAAAGCTGGCTATGGTCCCCGGGTAAATGTTATAGTTATCTTAAAATAAAATATGCTACTAGATTTCTCATTAAAAGTGCCTTTATAATGTCAAAGTTCTAAATGTCTAGGTAGTTTTTGAATAAAAACAAAAACGTATATTCAAAAAATCAGTTTTTTGCTGATATCTCGAAAACAAAAAAGATATTTCCAAACTGTTTGCATATTATTGATAGGCCCTAATATATGCTACTTTGCTCTGACTCTTTATCTCTTCAAATAACTGAGATCTCCAGACATACTGTTAAAAAACGGACACCTTGTATAGATAACTTTTATAATGTATTTTAAAAATTTGTATAGGGGCGCCATCCAAGCTAAAGACCCGAGATTTCATAATTTTACGGGGTTATTCTTCCTTAGAGACCCGAAACATGGGTAAACTTTGAATTTTTTGACGGGAAAACTAACAGTTGTAGGAACATGCGGTTTTGATGTTTGAGTAGCTTATTTTTTTACTATAAAAATGATTTCTTAAATCCGAAAAATGTTTACAAATATGGCCTCTACGGCGGTGGGTCGCGACCGCTGCACGCCGAACATTGGTGCATGACGACAATTGCTAGGCAGCTCCAAGTCATCTAAACCAAAAGCGGAAAAGAGGGCGAAAAACTATATTAAATTCCCTGGAGCTTATACTTAACGTCAACGAAATAGGTTGAAATATAACAAAATGGCGGTCAATTGAAAAAAGTGACTCATTTTTACCACTATTTTTTGGTGTTTGACCCGCGATTAAAAATAGTAATTATGACACTATTTTGCTGGAAGTAGGTACAAGCTCCAATAAATTTTGTCTAGTTTGTCGGCCTTTTGGTCCGAAGTGAATCGGTTTATCCGTTCGACCGGAATCAGAGGCTCGCAGGTTTAAAGGGTTTAAACTGAAAATAACTCTGTTCGGTCACTGTAGATGGCGCTGGCAATCCAAAAAAGGATGAATTTTCTAACGAGTGTCTATAAACTGTCGGCATGCCAGTAGGTTCTGACTTCAGAAACATACGTCGTAATCAGACATATAATTAAATTTATTTGACATTTCCGAAATTCACCGAATGGTATCTAAGATATGTAATTTGTTTTTCAAAGCAGCCGAGATGCCGACAGTTTATAGACACTCGTTATATCCCAATAACCTATGCTGCAACGTGCGTGCATACTAATGAAAATTGGTACCGGTCACGTGATTTTGTTGAATAGTGGGCAGAAAATGCTCAATTTGAAGAGGAAATTTTAACTTGCAAAAAAAGAAGAAAAAGCACTTCCAGGGTTTACAAAAGAAAATAATACCGATAATACCGATAAAACCGAAAAAATGGAAAACGCGCTTAAAGTTTTCGCAACGATTTCGACAGAGAAAATCGGATTTATCGGTATTATCGGTATTATTTTCTTTTGTAAACCCTGGAAGTGCTTTTTCTTCTTTTTTTTGCACGTTAAAATTTCCTCTTCAAATCGAGCATTTTAAGCCCACTATTCAACAAAATCACGTGACCGGTACCAATTTTCATTAGTATGCACGCACGTTGCAGCATAGGGATAACTTATGTTGACTCGAAATCAGTTAGACCAAAATTAAATTTTAAAGGATATAACGAGTGTCTATAAACTGTCGGCATCTCGGCTGCTTTGAAAAACAAATTACATATCTTAGATACCATTCGGTGAATTTCGGAAATTTCAAATAAATTTAATTATATGTCTGATTACGACGTATGTTTCTGAAGTCAGAACCTACTGGCATGCCGACAGTTTATAGACACTCGTTAGAAAATTCATCCTTTTTTGGATTGCCAGCGCCATCTACAGTGACCGAACAGAGTTATTTTCAGTTTATACCCTTTAGCCTCTGAGCGCTAGGGACACCAGTACGTACAATAGGCTGTAGCAGCTAAAATACCTTCGGTATTAAATTGGTCTTTCAGCCACTTATTTTATAATAAAAATATTTTTTTGAAAATTCTAAAAGAAAATGCAACCTTAATGATTAATGCGCCTGGGGTCGTTTTACGTAGCAACAAAAACTTGTGCTACGTAAAATTCAAGTGTATCCGTATTTTAAAATTATCTCATGAAATTTTTTACATTTAAACGACAAATGTAGCTGTTAAAACTAGGGCTAGGAATTTGAAAATTTGCATATTCAAACGTTCAAATATAAAACATATTCAAAATAATCAAATGCTTAAATAATTTCACTAATTTTAAAATTATTTTGTGTCAGAAAATGTATTGTTACGTCCTAATACTAAATGATTCAAATAGTTTCATTAAATAAATATGTGAATAAGTGATTAATTTTGTGTAAAATATGACATTTGAATAGTCGAATTCCCAGCCTTAGTTAAGATGGCTAGCTGCAAAAATAAAAGAAAATGTTGATATGAATGTTTTGCAGTTCAACAACGAACTTATGGAATTAGTTTCGAACTTATGGAATAAGTTTTGACATCTGATTATTTTGCAGAACGAAAAAATTCGTCAGGTTACCGAAGGTTTAGCCTGTAGTTTAACAGTCTATGCTCCATTCATTTTAAGAAAAATTTAACTGGAATCCTCGTTTTTACAGCTAAAATGGCGAAATCTGGTGACATTTTTAGGAGCGGAATTTAACATTTAGGGATAACGTATGTTGACTCGAAATCAGTTAGACCAAAATTAAATTTTAAAGGAAAAGTATTCAAATAAAGCTGTTAAGCAACATTATTTAAAGTTAATTGTTTCTTTGAATATCAAATGTTTTAGTACTAATAAAGAATTATATTATTTTTACAATTACATAACTTATTATAACATTATTCATTAATAATTCAGAAAAGGTGTTTTCATTACTCAAGAAATAATAATCGATTATTTACATTCAGAGCTGAAAAAAAATCGAATAATCGAAAATCTTACGAAAATGTCTATGTTAAATTTGTATAATTTGACGAAAATCTCGACATATCGAAAATATAATTAAGATTTTATAAATTAAAAATCTCGAAATATTGAAAATCCCATGAAAATTTTATGATATGACAAAAATCTCAAAATACCGAAAATCATACAAAAATCTCGAAATAATGAAAATCTCAATAAAGTTTTAAATAAAAATCGACAAAAATTGAAAAGTTTACGAAAGTCTCGAAATATCAAAAATCTTCATGAAAATTTAATAAATTGATGAAAATCTCAAAATATTGATCTTATGAAATTTTTCTAAAACGACAAATATTACAAAATATCGAAAATCTCATGAAAATTTTATAAATCTACAAAACGAGTGTTTTCCACTCCCAGACTGAGCATGAAGTAAAATTTCGAGTTTAGAAAAGCCCCGCTTAGAAAATTAGTCGAGGGTCGCGCCAGCGACCCGAGGCTAATTTTCACGGGGCTTTTCTAAACTCGAAATTTTACTTCACGCGCCACGCGTATAAAACATTGAAATATTATTATTTTGTAAAAGGTGAAAATTGATAATTTCGTAACCTTCATTAAACTATTCTTGGCAATATTATCAATCTTAGCTGAAGGCCTTGAAAATGTAATTTTCAACATTTAATAATTGTAAATAATTATTCTAAAATATCTGGTATCAAAAATTATCGATATTTTGAATATCCATACTTTTCACTACGATATTTTACCGTATCGATACTTGACTATACGATATAATCGATACCTAATATCGACATTTTTTTAGAACCGGCGCATTCCTATCACAAATGTACTTATAATGTTAACCCTTTCTCTTGAAGGAGTGGACAAAATATCGTATGGTTTTTTTTTTCACATTCAGTCATCTTTGAATAAGTATCACGGCGCACTTCCTTCTTGGGTCATGTTGATTCCATTGCAGCAATAATTTTGAACATGGATGATGTTGATGTTCCCACATCAGCACTCGCAAGATTTTTAGCTTCGCTTTTAAATTTTGTAACAGACTTGCACTTTAAATAAATGTTGAGGGCCAATAACTTCTGTCCACTTTGAGTTATTTTTAGAGGAAGAAACAGTCGTTAGTTTTTCGTTATTAGACATAATAACCAATAATTTGAAAACATAGTGACAATTAGGACAATTCTGACAATTCATTTTTCACTATAAGTGAGAGTGAGTCGGCAATAGAACGAATTGTCTATTTATCTGCTTTGTGAGTTTTCCTCAAATTTCGGCTAATCGGCAATCAAGGACAAAAAAGCCCTATGTTTCCCTAACATTAATCTAAACGCGAATGGAGTATAGTAACACCGACTCATTAACTTCTACCAAAGCTTTACCTTGCGATTCTAAAAGCGCAATCGAACGTTTAACACAAGTAACTTTGATTTTCCGAATGATTGTAAAAGCGAGTCATAATCGAATTACTAATCTGTGCACCAAGAAAGAACATCAACATCAACATCGAATCAGATTTCAAAACTCCGTCACATTAGCTTCGTTGTATTCTTTTATTTTGGCTGAAATTTGATCCAAAAAATGATCGTATCTACAAAAACACTTCCCCATACCAACGGTATATCAATTCCACGCCTCTGCCCAATTAATTAGAACGCATAAATAGGTTATGTTACGCGTAACATTATACGAAAATAACGTGCTCGCTGGACTGAATTAGGTCAGTGGATTATGTAAGGATAGGAAATAAGATTTCTTACTTTTCGCTGCTGGTTTTTAACTTCCTCCGTTGGGTTATTGTTTATTCGGCGTTAATATCGATGATTACGGCAGAGAAAACGTGACGGGCGTTATATGCGACAAGTTCTGACAATTGACTAATTATAACATGCCGCGGCGTTTTTGTTGTATTTTTATTAATGCAGCCTACTTGTTACACGTCATAAAAATATGCAAATGTGTTTTACAAAGCATAGAAAATGTTAGGGCAAGATTGTATTATTAAGTTGATTTATGAAAAAGTGAATATAAAACAAGTGTATTAAATTTATTTAAAATCAAATTTACTGCATATGGGTTTACCACTTTTTTAGTGACGCACGAATCTGAAGTTCAAATGTTGTGAAAAATGTGCAGATTTGACATTCAAAGCTCACGTAATGTTAGGGCAAGATTTTATTATTAAGTTCATGGACGTAGCCAGAATTTTTCTCAGGGGGGGGGGGGGGGGGTGCCATGAAATAATAAATGTTTATGCCATACTTAGTATAACGTCAGAAATGTTATACCGGGTGTTGACTTGGCGGACGCAACATAGGAAATCCTATGTAAATTTTGAAATGTTCAAATTTTGGCTCCCCTATTTATTTTAGAAACAAAATGTATTTACCTTTTTTGTAGAGGGAAAAATTCTGAATTAATTCATGTTAACGTTTATCACTTTACGTTTCTCTATGTTAATATGTAAAGTTATTTAAATAACAAACACTTGGTATTGCTTCACAAATTAAATTTGTTTTTTTTTTTATTTAAATAACTTTACATATTCTAATATGTTTCACCAAGTGCCAAATGAGAAATTAATCCAAGAAATTCTCTAAGTTAAAATAATTAAGAAAAAGTAATGTGATTTTATAGAAATAATGGCATGCCATGGAATTGAAACAACAATTGCTGATGGCAAAATGGCATAAGATATCGCAGTCACTTAATTAAAGTAAATGTTTTCGAAATGGTTTACCCTATACAAGAAAAAATCCTCCTAATAAAGTAGTATTATGCAGACCACGATAAAAAACATAAATCACATTACTTTTTCTTAATTATTTTAGCTGTAAATTTTCTGACATTCGTTGATTTTTAAAAGTGTTTAATTTGAAGCTTTAAACGAGTGTTTTCCACTCCCAGGCTAAGCATGAAGTAAAATTTCGAGTTTAGAAAAGCCCTCATCTGGCACTGGCTGAAACATATTAGAATATGTAAAGTTATTTAAATAAAAATCACTTGGTATTGTTTTACAAATTTAATTTGTGAAACAATACCAAGTGCTTTTTATTTAAATAACTTTCCATATTAACTTAGAGAAACGTAAAGTGATAAACGTTAACACGAATGAATTCAGAATTTTCCCTCTACAAAAAAGGTAAATACATTTTGTTTCTAAAATAAATAGGGGAGCCAAAATTTGAACATTTCAAAATTTTCTAACTTCTAACCTCGAAATTTTACTTCATGCTTAGTCTGGGAGTGGAAAACACTTGTTCACAGCTTTAAATTGAACTTAAAAAAAAACAGAAAATATCCGCAATTGGTGTATCAATTCCATGGTATGTCATTAATTTTATAAAATCACAATACTTTTTCTTAATTATTTTAACTTGGAGAAACGTAAAGTGTTAAGTGTGAACATTCATGAATTTAGAATTTTTTCCCCTACAAAAAAGTATAATATATTTTGTCTCTAAAATAAATAGGGAAGCCAATATTTGAACACTTTAAAATGAACATGCGATTTCCTGTGTTGCGTCCGCCAAGTCAACACGTTGATAACACATTAATTCATTTAGTTAATTCTTAAAGTTAACGTAAATTCTGATAATAGTCATCAACTTTCTTAAATTTAATCTTCGCACTAAGAAAAGAGAAGAGCGCTAGATACCGGTAAACAATTTACATAATTAGTCAAACCGGTAATCAATTTACCGGTTTATCGTAAAAAAAATCCCTTCTTTATCGGTACCTATTTCCTTTAATTAAATAAAGATATTTGATCGGTATACAGACAACTTTTTGTTCATTGAAATAATTGTGCAAAACAGTGATTATAGGCAACCGACAAATACTCAACACACATTAAGGGTATTAGGTTGCCTATAATTATTTTAAATAATTAGATATTTAATAGCGTGTTATTATAAATAAAGTCTATGTATGTGTGCTGGAAAACTTTACTTTAAATCAGAGTTTTATAAGGGTGATGCATGAAGTCAAATTTCGAGTTTAGAACAGCATGAAAATTTGGATACAAATTTTCAGTATTTCTAATCTCGAAATTCTACTTCATGCTTAACTAAAGAGTATAAACACTCATTAAAGAGAAGTCAATTAATGCCATTATCTTGCCATGTATGTTATTGCTTTTACCCCCTAAAACAACTATTAAAATACTTATTTCACTGATTTTTTTATTTTAAAGGAGTTAAAATAAAAACCATGTGTTTTAATTAATTTTCTATACTTAATATAAATTCATTTTTTTGAATTAATATCTGTCTTGATATAAATGAAATAATTTTAGGGACAAAGCAAAGTTAAAAAGTCTTACAATAAAAATGATTGAGTTTAATTGTAACTGAGTTGAATTTAAGCTATTAACGGCCGAGCAATTATAGAGTTAACTCTAAAAGTTGATTTTAGGTAAAATTCTGCACTTCTTTTTATGATTTCTATGGATGACTTATTGTATTATATACTGTGAATTTTTCTACTAAATATACATAATGTATACGCTGTACAGTTTCAGACAATCATCGATTTTATATAAAAACGTGCAATATAAAGTTTACAACGAGTGTTTCCACTTCCAGACTAAGCATGAACTAAAATTTCGAGTTTAGAAAAGCCTGAAAATTTGGTTTGGTCGCTCTGCGAAGCAGAGCGGCCAAACCAAATTTTCAGGCTTTTCTAAACTCGAAATTTTACTTTATGCGCCACGCGTATAAAACACTGAAATATTATAAAGTTAGAAATACACTGACATTATATTTTTTTAAATTAGTAATTAAATCGAAATATTTAAATAACTACATTTTTCTTCATAAATTTGCAAGTCAAGTCAAATAATATAATATATAAAATTAACTTAATAAGTAATTAATTTAATGTATATGATTTTTTTTATTTTGTTTGTAAGTTTGTTTTTATTATTTATGTAAAATGGCGTTGCCGTAATCAACATTATTATTATTATTAATTTCTAAGGTTTTATGGAAGATGGTTAACGATAGGTTAAACAAATAATTATCATGGCTTGGAAAATAGATTTAAATTTTAAATAATGTTTAGAACTAATGTCGCTTTTATTTCCCATTAAAGAAAACAAAATCGTATCCGTGGAAATAAAATTATTGAAACACGCAATTGTATTTTAGAAAATAGATAATTAAAAGCAGAATTTTTTATTTTTAATTATAAAAAATTAACGGGGTTTTAAAATTAAAAATCACTGAATTTTTCCTAAAAAAATTTAGAACGAATTGATTTTTTACTAAAATAAAACAAAATCGAAGCAGTAAAAGCAGAGTTATTAAGAAACAAAGTTGACATTTCAGAGTTTACTTAGTGTAAAGAGAGGCTTGTTCTTATTTATAAAAAAATATATTAGATCTTTGAAGGTTGTTGAATTTTTTAAAACTAACAACTAATTTTGCTTTGAATTTTTATCGAGAAAAATATAGTTCAAGTAATGGAAACTAAACTATTGAGAGGCAAACTTGACGTTTCAAAGATTGATACATTTTCCTCAATGAAAAAATACCAGGGATATGAACAGTGATGATTTTTTTCGAAAATTAATTAGAACTAATGTGGCTTCAATATCCCACTAGAGAAAATAAAATCTAAGCAGCGAAAACAAAATTACCCATAAAAAAACTTGAGTTTTCGAAGTTTAATTTATTGAACACGAACCTTTTGCATTTCTTTTATTGTAACATCTCATTTGCCAGCATTTTTTTGTTTTGTCGGGTTTAGAAAAACATGAAAATTGGTCGCCTAGCGGAGCGGAGCGACCAATCCAAATTTTCATGCTTTTCTAAACTCGAAATATTTAATTCGTTCGCCAGGCACGCAAAACGCTGATTTAATGTGTACTTCTAAAAAAAATTATAAATAAGGATTTATTATTTTATAATTTTGTTTGACAGTGAAAAATGTGTAATGCACATTAAAATAAGATTAAATTATTCGAATATTCAAATGAAATGTATGGGAAATGTATAGGCAAATATTTAATACATGTTTCGATTAATTCATGTATTCGAATATTTATCCAAAACTCTATTCAAATACTCAAGCTAATAATAAAATATTTTAATATTCAATATGTTTTTGAATGAATATGAAAATTCTTCAAATTAAGTACCTAATTTGAAAAATTCCCATCGTTACTTATATAATATAACTTTTATAATTTTTCTCTATTCGTCAATTTCGCCATTTTTAACTGGATTTTGTTAACTTTTAGTCAATTTCACCAAATAACTTCATTAAATTAGATACAGCATTTTACTTTTTCTGAAAACTTGATCGTATTTGATTTTAAACTTGTCAAAGCACTACAATATGTTTGATCATATCTGCCTGCAACATTTTTAAAATGTTTAATTTCTTGGTGACGGGAGGGTTGGGAGCGCCCCTGTGGGAGGGTTGGGAGCGCCCCTGCCCCCCTTGGCTACGCTCATGATTGAGTTGATTCATGAAAAAGTAAATATTATAAATATATTATATGTGTTTTTAACCAGTTATACAAAATTTGAAGTAAACATTTTAGTATTATTATTATTTTTGTAATAAGTTTATTTCTTTACAAAAGCCTGATTTTGTGGAAAGGCGCAAATATGACTTTCAAAGCATTCATAATGTTAAGGCACGATTTTATTAATAAAATACGCTACGCTCATGATTAAGTTGATTTATGTAACAGTGAATATTATAAGTATATTAAATGTGTTTGAAACCAGTTATACAGAATTTCAGGTCAAGATATTAATATTAAGTTGACTTATTTACATCAAATTTAAAATTACCAGTTATCAAATTGTTTATTTTGTGAAATGAGTGTGAAATCGCACCTATAACACAAAATTTAATTTCTCAACGTGCTTAATGTTTTTTTTTATTTACTAAGTAGGCATGTACATTTATTTCGGAGTTGGAGATTTCGTTAATTAAATTAATTTGAACCAGTTATGAAATGGTTGATTTTCTGTAATGAGAGTGATATTAACGGGTCAAAGCGTCCGGGAATTTCATTAAATCACACGAATGCTTCAAAATTGAATTTTTGTAGCGTATTTAATAAACAAAAAACATATCTAATTAATTAAGTAAAAACATTTAATAACTAATTTAATGTTGACAAATTAAAGTCACTTTTGATTGATATCAATATTATTGAATAGTAATTAGTTTACTTTTTATTGCAAGTTATTTCATACCAATTTCATTTAAAGATTACGTTGTTTCATTTCACATTTAACACCTTATGTCGTTCGTATAAAAATGTACATTTATGGAATTTTTCTTTAAAGTATCTATACATATCCCGACATATATGCTGTAAGATTTCCGGTATTCATTATTTTTTTACGCGTTTAATTTGAAGTTTCGAACGAGTGTTTTTACTCTTTGTTAAACATGAAGTAAAATTTCTAGTTTAGAAAAGCTCGAAAATTTGGTTTGGTCGCGTAGCGAAGCGGAGTGACCAAACCAAATTTTCAGGCTTTTCTAAACTCGAAATTTTACTTCATGCGCCACGCGTATAAAGCACTTAAATATTGTTCAAAATATACAGCTTATTCAGCTGATTGACTGAGTTACGTGAAGATCAAATTAATTTGCCGAATAAAGCACTAATAACTAGTGATAGGAATAATCGATATACTAATTAATAATTAGTCGATTATTGAAATATGTCGATATAATAATAATAATTATTATTATTATTATTATTATTATGAGGAAATTAGTATATACTAATTTAAGCAATTATTTGTTCGGGTAAATTAATTATTAGTAATTTAAGCGAGTATTTGATCGGGTAAAAAATAATACGAATTTAAGCGATTATTTGATCGAATAAATTAGTATATACTAATTTAAGCGATTATTAGATCGGGTAAAATAGTATATTCTAATTTAAACGATTATTTGAACGGGAAAATTAGTGGATACTAATTTATGCGATTATTTTGTCGGGCAAATTACTAATTAGTGTACGATTAACTGATTAATTGGTTTTTGTTTTACAATATCACTTTATGTCGCTTGTTTGTACTACATAATTATTCAGCAACCTCCCTCCCCCACCCCGCTCATCATATTTTTTAACTGAAAGGTTAACTACTAATTTTGAACTTATAATTTAATCGATTATTAAAATATCTCGTTTCAAAATAATCGATTATTAAAATATCTCGTTTCAAAATAATCGATTATTAAAATATATCGATTATTCCCATCACTAATAATAACCTTCCTTTACACGTTTATTTGAATTACCAAATGTATAAACATTTTGGACACAAAGTGACCATTATTAATGGATTAACATTATCAAATAAATGTGTGAGGAAAGGTTATTTTATTTATTTATGTATTCATTCCACGGAGTCCATTTAAAAAATACATAATATTGTACACCTAAAAATATAAAATTACACATTAAAACGTAATTAAAACAATAAATATAAAAAATAAATTGATTGTGAGTTACGTGAAGATCAACTTAATTTGACGAATAAAGCACTAATAACCTTTCTTCACACTTTTATTTGAACTACCAAATGTACATTTCGGACACAAAGTGACCATTATCAATGGATTAATCCATTGATAATGGTCACTTTGTGTCCGAAATGTACATTTGGTAATTCAAATAAAAGTGTGAAGAAGGGTTATTAGTGCTTTATTCGTCAAATTAATAAATATAAAATTATTATTATTAGTGCTTTATTCATCAAATACAGCTGATTATATTATATTACATACCCCGAAGCAAATTACTCTATTCTCGAATTTTGAAAGCCCAAGGTTTGGTTATACGAAATAAACGGTTATGAAATGTATATAAGTGAGATCACATAAACTGTATATTTTGAACTTCGCCATATTTTAGTGCTTTATACGCGTGGCGCATGAAGTGATATGTATATTTAAAATAAACATTTCTTACATGGCCTAAACATTTAAGTAGAGTTAACATTTTAAGCATGCATTTTTGGGCATTATATTAAATGTACAATATTGTATTGTATTAAAGGAAAATCTTACATTGTAGACTCAGCAACATATCAAAAATGCCTCCTTTAAATGTAGATCGATCGACTCCCACGTATGTAACTGACTTTGCAAAATTCCATATATATCCCAAACCCGTTTTCAGACCTGAATTTATGTAGGTTTATGGCCGTTTTTAAAGCGCTGGCCTGGAAAATCCCTCTAAGCAGATTTCTGCCAAAAACATTTAAATACCCTCGTTTATCAAGAACAGCCCTTTTTTGAACTGCGTGAAAGACATTGACCATACATTTTCCAATGGCTAATTTAACCCGGCCCATGCACCATAAATCATTTGAAATATCTTAAAAAGATCATTATTTTTGATGTTCAATACAGCGTCAACTATTTAGCGGTATTTTTGTTTAAATTAAAAACAATCCAAACAAACCAATTATTGTGATTGTTTTTCAATTAATGTATTTATTTATTACCGGGAAGAACAATCTTACATACATTTGAATTCAAATCTAAATTTTTATAACTGCTCACTTTGCTTCTATTTGGAATTAAATATTCATCGGATTGCCATAATAATTTCTATAAAATATTCATTCTACATACAGAACATATGGTGACAAAATCATAATAAACACTGCATAATATCGTTTTCTTCGCCAGTTTTGCCAACTGTAGATGTCGGTCGCATAAAAAATTCAACTTAAAAATCAGCAGAATTTTTGATTCATTATAAAATCTACATTTTTTTAGCTATACATATCACTATGCAAATTCCCCAAGGCGCCAAAATTTTCAAAAGATTTTGTTGGGCGAAATAAACTTTGTAAAATGTATTAACTTGAGATCAAATATAAGTAGTATACATATAATATATAAAATTAAGAAATATTCGTGTAAAATGTCTCTTTTCACTTTAATTTTTTAGTTGGTTTGAAGAGAATTTTACCTAAATGTTACATATACTTTGATAGAGCGTTGTAACAAATCAAATAAGATTTCAAATATTTCATTGTATAATTCAATATCCGTAGGTGTATTTAAACGGGAAGTGGTTGTTTCAATGGGTATTTATTATACTAAGTTGTCTTATTAATTAAGACGTATTGTTTGCATTTAACACGAATATTTCGTAATTTTATATATTATGTTAAAGTGTGCAAACTATATGAAGCGTAAGCTTATTTTCTCAAATTCAAATAGTTTCGAATTTGAATTATTCTTGTATTAGTAGTATATTTTAAACTTCATAATATTTCAGTGTTTTATACCCGTGACGCATGCTATAAAATTTCGAATTTAGAAAAGCCTGGTAATTTGGTTTGGTCGCTCCGCTTCGGTACACGACCAAACCAAATGTTTATTCAATAAAATAAAACACGTTATATAACACAATATATTTATTTTCGTTACTGCAGTCACGAAAAAAATATTGTGTTATTCAAACAAAGTTGAAGTGTTTTATTTTATGAATTAACATGTATAACGAAGTAGAAGCCTCCACCGTTTATAATTCAAATGTTTATTCTTTTCTAAACTGAAAATTTTACTTTATGCTTAATCAAGAAGCGGACACGTTTGCTTAAAGTTTTAAATTAAAACCAAGGAATGTCTAAGAATTGTCAGCGTATGCATCGGGATATGTTTAAGTTAAATTCCCTGTATAATTTTGCTTTTGCATTTCTGTAGATATTTTATTCAATTTTAATTTGCAGTTAATGAATTTTGAAAAAGAGATCAGATCTCATGAATGTCTCTTACATAAAATAACCCATCTCTCATTCAGGCTCTATAATCAACTACTAAACAGTCAAGGCTGTGCAATTATTATATCCAGGTCTTTAAAATTCTGACACGCCTTCGGCGATGTGCGAATTCATGTTGATGTGGTGAATTTCATTATGATTGATTAACGCGATATGAATTTCATTCTGGAATTCTACCTGGACGGATCTATAATATACATAAATTTAAAGAGGGTGTATTTAATAGTTTTAGTAAAATCATGTGATGGATAATCATAATTAAACATTTTTGAATGTCTATTAAGTCCATTATAAGTTTAAAATATGAAAGATTCACTTATCATTATAAGAAAAGTTTACAACAGAAATCACCATCATGTAAAAAAGCGCTTATCCTGTTTCTCTATGTAATAAATAATTAAAAAGGAAGTCATAATGTATTAACATTATAACAAATGTTTGAAGATACAGATACTGATTTAGAATATCGACATTGGAAGAAAATTGTTTTAAAACATTGGTCCTCAAACCTTACGCATTACAAAGAGTGTATTTTGATTTTTAAAATTCTCTAGGTTGAGTTCTATAAAACATTTATATATAATAGATTTCTAATTTCATTTATTTGTTGATAATTGGCAGTTAGATAATAATAATAGGAAATATACGTTAAATTATTCCGTAAAAATATCATGATTTTAAATTCATTTATATTCGTTGTTTTAGATATACCAATGCATTTAAATCACAAAGAAAAGGTAATGTGGACGAAAATAAATTTAAAGAAAATTGAAATATGTGAAATTCTCGGGCTTTTCTAAACTCTAAATTTTAGTTCATGCTTAGTATGGGAGTGAATAACACTCCTTTAAAGCTTCAAATTGAACTCTTTTAAAAAACAACGAATGTCGGAAAATTTACTTTGAATGCGTAAGTATACTTAAAGGAAAAATTCCCTGTATAATACACATTTTTTATTAATTTTATTTTTATTCATAACAAAAAAGAAACATAGTTGTTTGAAAAATAGTAAAAAAACTAACATTGAATCTGTTTTTGAATTGGTTCTTTACTTAATAACAGTGATTTAAAAAAAAAACACTTGGTTAAATTTCACTAATATGTTAGTGAAATTTAACCAAGTGTTTTTTTTAATCATAGTTAAATATGTTTCACCGCGTGAAAGATAAGATACTTGTTCAAGATACTTAATAACAGTTTTTATAATCTGGGTAACATTGACTTTTAAGAAACTAATAAATATATCCATGTATCCTTTTGGCCTGCGATGTGTGTAGGCTCGAAAGTATTAAGAAATTTAAAATGATTTTAATAAGGCATTGATTTTTGAGATATTTTTTCAAAAAACCAACGTAATGGAATTGAACATATTTTCAACGAGGCACAAACGTCAAGAGATAATTTTAAAAAGTCACAAATTAATTAAACTAGCAAATGTATTATAATTTTTATGTTAATTACTAAACAAAAAAAAATATCTATAATGAAAACGCTAACACTGTCTTCACAATAATTTTCATTTTTCTAGATGTTCATTTCGAGTACATAGTTCTCATTATCAATAGCTTAGTAAGCTATTGATAATAACATAACTCAAAAATCAAAATAAAAATAAAACACAATTATTTACAATTAAACGGTAAAAAATTAGTATAATAATAATAATATTAATCTTTATTCATACTACGCCAATACATGAATGGATGTACAAGTCAGTTTAAAATATTACAATTAACATACAATATATGTATAATTACGCAAAATAGTTATAAACCAGGCGCAGTTTAAAAATAAAAGGACATTGCTATGTAAGATCAGCATCCGTCAAATAATCTAGAACACTATAATAACAATTGTTATTGAGAATAGTTTTGATTTGTTTTCTATAATGGTGCTGTAATTAAGATAATATATAGCATCTTTGGTGAAGCAATGTCGTAAGTATATATTTAAAAAAATTCTTTAAAATGCGGTTTTGCAAAAGCAACAACAAGAAACTAAAATTTAAAATCGTATAATGTACAATATTAACCAAAAATATGAAAAATATAAATAAATAAATACTGTATCTCATTTTTTCCAAACGTAATATTAAAAACTTTAAAAGCATGTTTACAACAATTCATGAATTTACATTTGCATCAATGTTTCCCCAAAGGTGCGATACAATTACTCTTAGAATAAAACAAGCTAAGAGAATTGATTGATGATGATATTAATTATTATAAACACATACACAAAGATATTGGCTTGAATAAAAATACCAGTACAGTATTAATATTAAATGTATATATAATTCAATGATCTTACTACAATCGAAATAACTAAAAATTAAAATTTTTCAGCATTATTGCCACACCTTTACTTAAGAGGGCCAATTTTTGCTGGTAGTGTGTTTCTGGGGTACCAGATGGCGCAGAGATAGCAAAAGTGCTGAAAGTAGTTTTGACTATATATTGGTTCATAGTGCCTGACGAATTTTATCACAATGAATAATAAAAATTGAGTGCGGAGCGCCTTGTTTGTATGTTCAGATAGCGCTGGGCCAATGAATGGGTATTCAATTTCAGTAGACAAGTGAACTGGATAAATAAATATTCACGATTTTAATTTCAATCGACTAACTTTTAACTGTTTTTGCTTGCCTCATTTCCAATACTTATTTTAATTATATAATTATGAATTACAATTATTATATATATATATATATATATATATATATATATATATATATATATAATATATACGGAGTTTCTCTTTAAAGTATTAGTATTTCAAATTCCGCCTAATTGTTGTAAATCTTTAGATATTCGTTGTGTATTTATAAGAGTTCAATTTGAAGCTTCAAACGAGTGTTTTCCACTCCCAGACTAAGCATGAAGTAAAATTTCGAGTTTAGAAAAGCCCCGTGAAAATTTGTCGAGGATGGCGCAGCGACCCGAGACAAATTTTCTGGGCTTTTATAATTCGAAATTCTACTTCATGCGCCATGCGTATAATACCAAAATATTGTGAAATTTACGTATATTTGAACTTCAGTTGAAATCAGTGCTATACGCGTGGCGCATGAAGTAAAATTTCGAGTTTAGAAAAGCCCAGAAAATTTGTTGAGGGTCGCTGCGCGACCCTGGACAAATTTTTACTGTCCTTTTCTAAACTTGAAATTTTACTTCATGCTTAGCCTAGGAGTGGAAACACTCTTTTAAAGCTTCAAATTGAACCATTTTAAAAAAACAACGAATATCTAAAGATTAACAATAAATAGGCAGAATTTGAAATACGTTACTTTAAAGAAAAACTCCCTGTATAATATTAATAGAGTTTAATGTATTTATCTAGAATTTTATGCTCTGTCCGTGTTGTGAAAACCGTGGAAAAGTGATGAAATGTCATGGTAAAAATGTTTAAATTTGCCAGAATTTTAAATCAATCGAAAACTGTTGAAAATCGATAAAATGTTTAAATTTTAAAAAATGTTAATACAATGTCAAAATGTAATGAAATGTCAAGAAATATTGAAATATGACAACAATTTGAAGTATGTGAAAAGTGATAATCTATAATAAAAAAATGTTTTAAATATTTTAAACCTAACAATTAATCAGTATTTTTATGCGCGTGGCGCATGAAGTAAAATTTCGAGTTGAGAAAAGCCAGAATTTGGATTTGGACGCTACGCGTCCAAATCCAAATTCTTAGGGCTTTTCTCAACTCGAAATTTTACTTCATGCTTAGGCTGGGAGTGGAAAACATTCGTTAAATAATAATCACTTGCTTTTTACAATATTTTCATTAATTTACAAAATCTTGAAGCTTTTTATGTTTTGGTTCAATTTTTAAAATCTTGTCAATTTTGGTGAATTTACAAGATTTGAATTAATTTTCAAAATTTTGACGACTCGTGAATTTTTCAATACGTTTGTTAATTTTCAAACTTATTTTTAATCTCCAAGATTTATAAGAATTTTTACAATTCTGACAAAAACCATGCAATTTCCAAGATTTTGCTGATTTTTAAATTCTTGAATCGTTTCGTTACTTTTTAAAACTTTAACGCCTTTCATGTGTTTACTAAATTTTCGTTAATTTAAAAAGAAATGCCGGTATTCATGAATTTTCAAGAATTTCTTAAAGTTTTAGGTTCGCGAATTTTAAAAAATACATTCGCAACTCAAGGTCTGGAGCCAGAAGCCCGGGTCGAGACAAATGTACACAATTTCTACATAGTATTCTAATTTCTTTTCACATGTTTTTAGAAATCACAGTATATTTTTAAAATATTACTAAGATGGCACGATGCTACTCCCTATTTACTGAAAGTATAATCAAAATTTACATTGCTCTAATGGAGATTTCTAAGCAACGATTTATTTTATCTATCATTTATTTTAGATTACTCTATTTAATACACTTTGTTTATAATAATTACCTTATTAAATTATAGCAATATAAAGAACAAATAATATTTCCAATGGAAGTAATACACGGATTCATGTAATAATTTGACAGTGTTCTATTATTAAATTTACATTTAATTTAAGAAACAGTTTTTTGAAAAAAAAAAAAATACCATCAATTTATTTGCAAAGTTTCAATGTACAATATGTAAAAGCTTCAATGCTCTATTTTCATTATTGCTGAAGATTAATCGCTGTTCGTTCTTATAGCCGAATAACATGTAAATTTCCGACCTTAAAATGCAAACACTATTTTTTGTCAAGGTTATACAGAGATATTTTATTTTCTGTATACATATACCCAGAATAAAACGCATTTAACCAATTATAACAAACAATGAGTATAGGAAACTAAATACCGTTAATGTGTATTGGATTGTCGTGGTCGCCACAGTGAAAAAATAAACATGTATTTTCTAAATAATATTAAATTACTATACCTTAAACTTTTTATTAAACTTAATTTCTGTGTTTTTTCTTTAATAATCGTTAGACAATAATCTCTTGAAACCACAAATTAACATTACTGTTTTGACAGTGACCCGATGAGAATGGCAACCTAATACAAAATAACGGTATTTGGTTGCCTATAGTTATTCTTTAAAACAATAAATTGTATGTGCTTGACTCGCGTTTTTTTTTTTCTAATATAGAGGAGAGATATGTATACAAATAAAAGAAGGTTTCTGTATATCAATATTTCTTATTTTTTATAGAATCTTCATGAATTGTAAAAAAATAAGTGAAACTTAATGTATAAGTATTGTAATTGACGGTAAGAGAAGTAATTAAGTAAATAAATATCAAAATCGCGAGAGAATAACATATAACGTGTAATTAACGCTTAAAAGAAACGTTGTTCTTAAGTAAATTTTGGCTCGACTTTACTTTACACCCCGTTATTCATGCATGTTATTCTATGCATTATAATATAGATTCACACTGTATTGACATATATCACCAATTAAAATCAATATATTCACTACAGAAATGATAAAAGTTCACTTTTTTTAACTTTGAAATTTTGACTTAAAACTTATAAAGCATGACTGATTGCTGTTAACCATTGGAATCTTTACTGGGAAAGTCGAAATAAATGTTTGTTAAAGAGTTCAATCTAACTTCAACTTAAACTTAGATTTAACCGGATGACGATTATAACACATTAGTACATTACACTTGGACTCATATGGATTTATAGAATATGTAACATAGAGTGTATCTTGGAAATTCATTTGGGCTGAATTCTAGTTTGTGTCAAAGGCTATATTTCGCCGAAAAAAATGTTTGCTCACGTTGAATATTCCACATACTTCTTGGTTAGGTTAGGTTAGGAGAAAGGTTTGCAATTGAATAAATTGCACGATGATTATTTTACATACTGCTAGGACTTAATATCTTCAAAATTTTCAAACTAAATTTTTTAATGTATTTAACATTTCCGGTCGAAATTAATTGCATATCTAGATAGTACTCGTCGAGTACTTTTAAATAATATCATTTTTATCTATAATACATACGGGGTGTATAGTAAATTCTTACCTAAATTTTGAACATTAACCACTTAATGTCCGCATATAGGAAGATTAGTTAAAACTTAATTAATTTGAATGATGTTACAATGAGTACCAATTACGACTAAATGACATTTTTAGGCTTTTCTACGCTCAAAATTTTACTCTATAGGTAATTGAGGAGTGGATTGTAGAAATATTCATATTTTTGATGTTTTTTTCTAATAGATGAAATTATCAATTATTTAAGTAATTGAGTAATGCTTTATTACTCAGTTGAACCACATTCGCTGTTTAAAAAAAAAATAACTTTTAGCCTCGCTAAAAGTTTTTTTTTTAAACAGCGAATGTGGTAAATGTTGGTATTAAAAAAGAATATGTATATTTTTAATGAGTAGAGAAAGGTAATTTATTACTAATTGTTTTTTATTACTTATTGAGTAATAAATAACTTCTTTTGCGATTGGCTGAGTTCAACTGAGTAATAAAGCATTACTCAATTACTTAAATAATTGATAATTTCATCTATTAGAAAAAAAAAACATCAAAAATATGAATATTTTTAAAATCAATAGAGAATGATAAATAACCACAAATGAATATTTATTATTCCTCATTATTAATTTTAACTATTCCTATAGAGTAAATTTTCTTATTATTTATGGCCATGGGATTATCCTTATTCGAATAAATCACCGGCATTCCAACACACGATCACGGGCGCGCAAAGTAAAATCGTGCTTTATGCACCGGCTAATTTAATTCCAATAATAATAATCGGTGCAGCAATAATTCAATCGTAATTCGAGTATTGTGTGTGATTGTGTTTGTTTTAATTCATCATCGGTGAGTTCTACAGAACTGCGTACAATTCGTTAAATAACTGAACACGTTACAACGATAATGGCGCACTCGTTACCATTTCTGTGGTTTCAAACGTTTTAGATAATTACATTAGCAATTTGGATCTAATTAAATGTTGTAATTCTGTAATTGAAATGTACATCCCAATTTTTAAATACAGGCAACAGTTATTTTTGCTGCGATTATTTCACTGAAAATCTTGTGAAAAATAAGTATGTACAAAAATGTTCATAAAGAAAAGTATCTTCATTTTAATATAAGCATGAACAAAAACCCTTGCCTAAGAATAATATTACAAACTGTTGAATATTATACGTGTACTCTGCTAATGAAAATAATGAGAACACTACAATAATGCTCAAAGCGAATATTCAAAATTTAGCATAATCACAAATTTAATGAAATAAAACTAAAAAATACCAACATAAATCCTCCAGTTTAAGTAAATAATACTATGATTTTGAGACTGTATATATGTTTTATTTTGATTTAAAGTAGTGTTATTATTATTTGCAAAAATTCTAGAATAACACTCCTATTTTAGGGGTAGAAATTTAACAATTCATTTAAATTTTTGCTTATAATATTTTCGTAACCTTACAATATATTTTCATCAATGGTGCAAAAAGGTGGCAAAAATAAATTATCCTAGCCTTAGTGTCAACAATACGTCGACAGTTTTGTAAACAAGTTGAATTCGTTACTTGCTTTTTGCATTGAGGCAGGTGATGAATTGGAAGCCAACATAAATACATTTTGTATAGTTTAATACAAACAGTAATTTATTTTAAAAGCCACCTGTTAATGCTATTTGAATAGATAACAATAGAAATATTTTATAAGGATCAAATTAAATTCAATCACTTCCTGCTCTGCCTGAATATTTTTCATAACAAAAGGTATTCGAAAACTTTTATTAGTAGTAATAAAAATCGATCTCCAACAATGTCTTGAAAAATTGCATGAGTCATCATTCGAGAGATTATTTAGCGTGCTCTCGAATGATCTCTGGCTTAATTCGCTCATGCGCGGGGAAAGCGGTACAAATCGAAAACGCGTTTTGATATATATCTCTTTTCACATTGCGTTAATAGAAATTAGGATTCGTTAAAACTTATTATCCCTTTGAACAAATAAGGAAAGAAATGCAATATTCTAGAGGTATTACAACAGATAACTTAATTTGCACAAATTCCGAGTTATACCCCTTTCCCCGAGCTTGAGCGAATTGTTTGAATGTTTTCTGGAATAATCGCTTAAATGATTTAACATCTCGAGAGATCCTTCTAGTGTGATCCGTCAAATATTATATGGAATAATAACTGTCCGAATGTTTTCTGGAATAATCGCTGTAATGATTGCTCGAAGGATCCCTTGAATAATGGATCCTTCGAGCGATCATTCGGGAAATCATTCTAGCGATTATTCCAGAAAACATTCGAACAGTTATTATTCCAGATAATATTTGACGGATCATTCGAGAGATCGTTCTAGTAAAAATTCGAGTGATTATTTCGGAGATGATTCGAAAAGTCATTCGAAAGATCATTATAGCAATTGTTCCAGTGAACATTTGAAGCATCATTTGAATGATTATTAGAGTGATCTCTAGAATATTATAAGTTATAAAACCTATTATTCTACTCTATAACAATCTATACCTCATAAATCCAATCGCACATGTAATTATCCCCTCATCTTCCGCATATTACACCATTATCTAAAAACCCCGAAGAAATAAATGGGAAAATGTGTTGAAAGCGCGACAGCCAGTCGTTTGGCGGTAACTTATGGCCGCTATTAAATTAAATTCAGTAGGTATGTAGTGGAATTATATAGGCATAGCCAGATGTGTCTAATTTTATCGGGACACCATTTTAAAAATAACTTATAACTAGTTTACTGTCCAGGATGCGTCGCCTCTTCCAGTTTCAAATATTAATAAAGCAAATATAAGTGTCACCGTTCATAATTAACAGGATGGAATTTAGTGCTTCCAGGGGAATAACTTGCACGAATAAAGTTTAATTAATTACTGTAGTTAAGTGTGCACATTTGTGGTGTGAGTACGTAGAAATTTGAATTAATGATTTCCTTTTCATTCAAATATTATATTTATTTTATTAGTATTAAATTATTTAAAATTGTACAAATACTTATTTTATAAGATCGAGCAAAAGATACAATTCAATCAATTATTCCATAACACTGTCAAATGCAAGCTGATATACATTTGTTTATATTATATTGTATGGAACTAAATAAACAATTTTTGTAAACAGGGAATTGTTTTTTATATGTATAAGTATACATATCCCCATTTATTATTATTATAATTTAAAAGGAATATATTTTGAACTTCACTTGAAATCAGTGTATTATACGCGTGGCGCATGAAGTAAAATTTCGAGTTTAGAAAAGCCTGAAAATTTGGATTTTCCGGGGCGCGACTCGCTTCGCTCGCGCACCCCGGCAAATCAAATCAACATTAAACTCTTTTCTAATATACCTTGCACATAAAATCAATTTCAATCAATTTATGTTGTATAGCAAAAGTTCAATTTGAAGCTTCTAATGAGTATTTCCACTCCCAGATTAAGCATGAAGTAAAATTTCGAGTTTAGAAAAGCCTAAAAATTTGGATTTGCCGGGGCGCGCGAGCGAAGCGAGTCGCGCCCCGGCAAATCCAAATTTTCAGGCTTTTTTAAACTCGAAATTTTACTTCATGCGCCACGCGTATAAAACGCTGATTTAAAGTAAAGTTTAAAATATACTCTTTATAAATAATTGTTCACTTTGTTTATAAAACAAAGTTATGTTTCCAGTACTTTTTTGTTTTGTTTTGTTTAATCGATTTATCTTATTATTTGTAAAAAAAAGAGAACTCATATTTTTCATAATTTAGTCCCAACATTCAGCTCACTAGCTTTATCGGCTTAATTTTGTTGTTGCTTTTTACGTAAAAAACAAAGAAATTAATATTTCCTTACTAATTGCTCATTTGTTTTTATTTTTGTATTATTTTGCGAGTGTCGAAATAAAGCACAATGTTCTTATATTTTTATAAATTTCGATTAACGTTGAGCTTCTGTTATTACAACTTAAAAAAATGACATTTTTATGACACAGCATGTTGGGAATTGTCTAAACTCATGCAGACAAAACGCGATTATTCTTGACAAAACCTGAAATAATGTTATAATTCGGACTATGTCTGTAAGCAGTAGATATTTCGCGCCTAGTCTAGACAAAACGCGTTTTTTCTGTAACATACAATGAGAGCCAAAATGATTTGTTCATTTTTAATAGGAAATAACACATGAATTATTTTAAATGCAGAAATAATATAAATGGCATCTTAAAAAGTAATAATGGGAGTTTTACTTTTTGAATATAGTGTGTGTTAAATGTCCGCCACCCTTCTCCACACACTCTTCTAAACGACGGACGAAATCTGCCATAACTCGTTGAAGCATATCCTGTGGAATAGCTTCAATTTCTTGTCGGATATTTCTTTTGAGCTCCTCTATATTTCTAGGCTTACTCTTGAACACTCTACTCTTTAAATATCCCCAAAGAAAATAGTCTGGAACAGTAATATCGGGAGATCTCGGGGGCCAATTAAAATCACCGTTTCGAGAAATTAGTCTATTCGGAAATGTCTGTCGCAGGATCTCCATACTTATTCTTGCAGTATGACAGGACGCACCGTCTTGTTGAAAAAAGTGATTTCTTTCTTCTTCTTCAATTTGCGGTATAAAAAATGTCTGGAGCATATGTGCATACCGTTGAGAATTGACTGTGACTGTTTCGCCGTTTTCTTCAAAAAAATATGGACCGATGATTTTTGACGATGATACAGCACACCAGTCACTTTTGGGGAATGTAAGAGTCTTTCATAGATTTCACACGAGTTTTCGGTAGCCCAGTATCGAAAATTCTGTTTATTTACCAAGCCATGTAAAGTAAAGTGTGCTTCGTGGCTCATGAAAAGATGTTGTGCGATATCGGGTTCCTCATTGCTTAACTCCAAAAAACGTTGACAAAACTCAACACGGCTTTGTTTATCACGATCAGTTAACTTCTGCACCACTGCTATTTTGTATGGATGAAACTTCATTTTGTGCAGCATTCTTCGGGTACTTGTTGCAGATAAATTTAACGCTGCTGCATGCCGCCGAACTGATCGATTTGGGCTACGCAGAATTGATTGTCTCACCCGTTCCTCATTTTCAGGATTGCATGCAGAGCGAATCCTCCCGGCTGATTTTCTTCTCTCAACTGACCCATGATTTCGCCACTTCCTTACCCAATACGAAATAACAGTTCGAGCCGGTTTTCAACACAAAATATGCGTTGCTGTATGTTCCAACGCACCATTTTGACAACTGTCAAAATATCTCCAAAGTCTCCTCTTTCAAATTGTTATCAGTAATATAGCGATTAATAAATAGTTATATTTGTTATTGCCTATTAAAAATGAACAAATCATTTTGGCTCTCACTGTATATACATAGGTTTAAATGGGTGAATTTTCAAACCACAACATTTGGCTTGGACGAAATTCACTGTAGCACTATAAAATTTCAAAAATGTGACTTGGTGTGGTTTACCTCCCACAAACAGATATTAATGTTTACATCCTGTATAATTAGTTAACAAAACTGATTCTAAACTATTTATTTTATGTATTTATGTTTTACAAAAACTTAAATTACATTCAAGCCCACAAGTATGTATTTTGTGTTTTGCAATTTTAATATTAGACTTTATCCGTTCGCTAAAAATACGTGATGGAAATGTTAATGAATGTAAAACGCAGTATGTTTGTGTTATGGTTTGAAATATGTTCTGACAACCTTGGTTCGATGCATTGCCCCGTCTAGATCGTATATTATGTTTATGTGCGTGCGCTGATCATTGTGTTAATATTAAAAATGCATCGCAGTAAAACCGATACAATCTATAAAATATGGACGTTAAAATCAGACGCTAGAAGAAATATAATATACACAGTCTGCAATACAGTGCACTATAAAATATATCTACGGTAAAATACAGCTTAAAAATAACAATGTATGCACTACAAAGAGAGTGGTTTATGATTGAATATTAATGTTCATTAACATAAAATACAGATTTTTTTTAATTGGCTATGGATACTGGTCCATGTTGTTAAGTCTGGATAAAATAAATATTATATTTTGTTTATTTATTATCTTTATAAAATTATATTTAGCCACGTAGCTAAATATTCAAAATCAGTGCGCTTCTTTTCAACATCTAGGCCCATTTATACTCCGACTGATTAACTTTAATCAACCACTAATCGATTGATTGATTAAATATCTGAATAAGTTATAATTCTAGAATATAAGAATGTTTTAAATTTGTAAAATATTCTAAACATGTATCTTTCATCATTGTGCGATTTTGTAAATAATTTATACATAAAATTGTTATGTTTTTAAGGAGTACTAATCACTGATTAGCTTAATCCACTTGGGTGCAAACGGGCATTATTGCATTTAGACCAATTTATTTGAAATTTAATAAATTTTATTCATTCGCTGTTTTCATAAAAGCGTTCAATTTGAAACTTTCGCCACGTGTTTTCGCTCCTTGATTTAAGCATTAAGTAAAAGTTTCAGGTTTATGTAATCTCGAAATTTAACTTGATACGCCAAGCAAACACTGAAATATTGTTTAAAATATGCTGCTTAGATGCTTGTTCGTTTATGATTTATTGCGGAGTCAGCTGTTTGTAGCCCTTTTAAATGTAGGTACATTTTAAATATAGCGAAGTTGACACGTTGATTTATTGCTTTTAAACTATTATTACCTGTACTTTTTCTCTAAAATGTCTTGGGAAGCAGAAAAATGCATAAATGTTAATGTTAAATTCCTCTGTTCTTATACAAAAAAAAAATATATTTTCAGAGAGATTCATAAGAATATTTTAAAGTAATTTACAATAATGTTAAAATTATGACATCTTATAAGTTATGTTTATTTTTTTCTTTTGTTTTGGTGGTTGCCTAAAATACATGTGAGCTAAAATAAAAGAAATACATTCTTGAGACAGCAGAAAATTGTCTAGGTTTAAATAAATGGTGTCAATTCATAAAGACGCAGACAGTAGAGGCATGGCAGACGATAAACACGCTAACTAAAAGTTAGGATAAAGACATAGTTCCAAGTCTTGCAAAGTAAATGTTGATGGAGAACAATAACATATATAATTTTTAAGAAAAGCTTAATCTTCAAATATACCCCTTAAATTTATAATAAAAAATCATTGTGGAGGACATGATGAAATCACATATCAGAGTTTTTTAATCTTATTTTTAATTATACTAAAATAAAAAAAATTAAACATATCATCATGCCCTCTGCAATTCAAATGTAGACAGATGTGTAAAGAAAGAATTAAAAAATTCAGAATAAAAACAAAAAAATAAGTTTTCCTAGTACGCATGTGTCCACTTTATTTTTATGGTAAGTCCGATGTGATCCACCTAAACAAATGAATGCAACCAATCGATAGTGATTGTATAATGTTATTAAAACTGTATTATATATATCGGCCATTCCACAAATAAGTGCACACTTTTTGGGGGTACATCAGTGATTTTAGCGCATTTCACATATATTATAAAGGCTATCAAAACATGGTTTTTGGTTGTTACTAGAGGTTAAACAAATGATTGTTTCAAAAATTATAACAATAAACTTTTAGAACACTTTCATTTTGAACTCAAAAATATCGTAAACCGTTACTGATACAAAAATAGTTATACTTGACTTTTTAAGCTTAAATGTTCAAAGTTTAAAATATTTTTTTTCCAAAACGAAAAAACTTTATTTGGATAGATTTTTTGTAATAAATAAAACAAATCTCACAAAATAATCAAATACTCATGTTTTAATTTTTTCGAAAAAAATATATATTATACCCCAATCCTTCCTAGGAATATTTCCGTTTTCAAAAAGATGGGCACTTTAAATTTTTTTTTTTTTACCCGAGCAAATCTCACAAAATAATCAAATACTTATGTTTTAATTTTCTTGAAAGAAATATATGTTATACCCCAATCCCTCCTAAGAATATTTCCGTTTTCAAAAAAATGGGCACTTTTTGAGATATGATTTTTTACCGATCCGAGCCATTACACCATTGGCGGGAGCGTCACTGTAGCGCTCGGGTAAAAAAATCATATCTCAAAAAATTTCAAAGTCCCCATACTTTTGAAAACAGAAAAATTCTTAGGAAGGATCAGGGTATAACATATATTTTTTTTAAGAAAATTAAAACATGAGTATTTGATTATTGTTTAAGGTATGTTTTTTTATTAAAAAAAATGTATGTATATAAAGTTTTTTCTTTTTGGAAAAAAATGTGTTTTAAACTTTGAAAATTTAAGCACAAAAAAATACAGAATAACTTTTTTTGTATAGGTAACGGTTTACGATATTTTTGAGTTCAAAATAAAAGTGTACTAAAAGTTTATATTGTTATAACTTTTGACACAATCATTTGTTTAACAGCTGGTAACAACCAAATACTATGTCTTTCTTGATAGCCTTTATAACATATGTGAAATTCGCTAAAATCCCTGATGAACCCCAAAAAAGTGTGCACATATTTATGGAATGGCCGATATATATATATATATATATATATATATAAACATCTTTATTGTGCACTAATAAATTACAGTTTGTTTATTTTTACAATTATATTTTATCATAGTTGAAGTTGTCATTGTCTTGTCGATTAGTTATGATTCATGTGAGATGAGATGAATTGATGAATAGTGGTTTCTGGGTTGTTAAATTTGGGAGAAATATTAGGGTTTCGTACTAGACAGAGACGATTAAGGATGTCATGGATGTGTGGGTTAGATGCGAATTTTTGGGACAGTGGGGTAAGTCGTTGAATTTTTTTGGTTTTTTTATTTAATAGGGTATTGGAGGGGTTGTGGAGTGGGTTATTGAGATGTCAGAGTTTTGTAATGATTCTGAGGGCTGATAGGTCTGCTACTTCGATATTATTTAATGTTGAGGAACAAGGGTTGAGGAAGAGGATCGAAGCATATTCTAATATGGGACGGCAGATCATTTTGTAGATGTGGACAGCTGCTTTTGTAGTGATTCCTTTATTTTGGAAGGTTAACGATTTAAAATGCCGCGCCCTATTTTGAATTTTTGTTTTCGTGGTTTGGGAATGGAGTTTAGTTTGGGGATCGAACGTTATGTCAAGATATTTACAAGCAGGGGATGGGCTGATTACGGTGTTTGATATGTTTATGCTAAATGGGGAATTGAGCGGTCTGTGGAAGGGTATGAATAGATGGGATTTATTGGGATTAATGGATATTCTCCATTTGGCAAACCAAAGAGATAGTGAATCTATTAGCCCATGGAGAGTAGAGAGAACTTTAGGAACGGTGGGTTGGTATGTTATAAGGACAGTGTCGTCGGCAAAGAGAAGAAAATATCCTTATGGATTAAGGTACTGTGAGTTAGTGTTGTATATGTCATGAACATAGATATTGTACAGGAAGGGAGATAATGGAGAACCTTAAGGAACACCTTGTTGGGGGATAAAGGGCCGGGAGATGGTATTTTGGACGTGGACATTAAGGAGTCGATTGTTTAGGAAAGTATTAATATGATAAATTAAGTGTAATGGGATATTAAGAGAGTTGCACTTAAACAGCAAACCTCGATGCCATAATGAATCAAACGCATTTTTTATATCTAGTAATAATATAGCTGATTTTTTGTTTTCGAGGTGTGCTGTTTAGCACTTGAAAGCTAAGATAGTGAGTGGAGAGTGGTTGATCTATTTTGGAAAAATCCAAATTGATAGGGAGGAATGTGTTGGGAGGTTACGCTAGGAGTTTATTTTGAGGATGGATTCAAATATGTTTCCCAGAACTGGAAGCAGGGTAATTGATCTATAGCTAGAGACTTCTAGCGCATCGCTATCGTGTTTTAAAACTGTAGTATTTTTAATTTCTTGAATAACGTTCTCATTTATCACTTGGTGAAACATTTTGAAATAATATTAAAGGATAAATTATAAACACTTGGTTTTTTTCACTATTTGTTATAATAGTGAAACAAACCAAATGTAATTAATTTATCCTTTAATAGTATTATATTTATCCAAAATTAAAAAGTAATTTATTTCTTAACAAGTTCTACCAAAATCAGCAGTTGATTTTTCTAAATTTTATATAGCAATTTTAAAATTATAACTTAACCCAATTATAATTATTTGTAGTTTTTCATATTCAAAAAGGAGTACTTATATCATCCTTTTGACATTTTTGTCAAAATTTCTCTATTAGCTTTGGCGTATTTATCATCTTAGAACTTCAATACATTTAATTTTTTTTTATTTTGGGTTTTACGTCATCTATTTCCGCTGCTAAGGCCAATCATGACGCCGGAGATTAGGTCTACAGCTATCCGGGAATTTTGCCGAACCCGGTGGCAGTTCCAACCCACCGGTAGGGATCTTTAACGTGCACGCAACAACCAGGCAGTACACGGGTCCTACATGCATTTAACGTCATATCCGAGAATACATTTAATTTTATTTTGTAAATTTGTGACTCAAAACTGGTTTTGCGATAATTTTCCAGTAAATCAAAATATCGTTGTTTAACGAGTAAGACATTAAATACACAGAAAATCAATGACCTAGAACAAGTGTCTTCTACTCCTTGGTTAAGCATGAAGTAAAATTTTGAGTTTAGAAAAGCCTGAAAATTTAGATTTGCCGGCGCGCGAGCTAAGCGAGTCGCGCCAGCAAATCCAAATTTTCAGGCTATTCTAAACTCAAAATTTTACTTCATGCGCCAACTGCGTAAAACACTGGTATATTTTGAAGTTCATGTTTTATTCAGCATTAATCTGATAGTGATAATAATGAACAAAATGTAGGTCAAATATAAATGATGTTTCCATTAAGTTTGGTTAGTATTTTGTCTAAACTCTGCTTTTTTAATGCGCCAACCGTATGTAATTACAATACAGGGTAAGTTTTTTTTTATGTTCTCTATGGGGACCTCGGAAACTATAAGAGATACAGAAACGATTAAATGTTCCCGGATTACTGCCCGGAAAAAAATCGATTTGAAAATATCCACACTTCACATTTTTCAAAATATCTTGTTACTCTTGCCTTTTTCGAAAATTTTAAAAATGTCTTTTTATTCAACTCGTAAAACTGCACTACTTTTTACCCGTTTCTCTATCTCTTATAATTTTCGAGATCTCCATAGAGAACATGAAAAAAAACTCATCCTGTATATTTTTTAAATTCACAATATTTTAGAAGACACTGAAATATTGTAAAGTTCAAAAACATATACTAATTACATATGTTTAATTTTTCACATCCAATTCAGCTTGATTTTACGTTTAATCTATATCACTAAAAGTAGTAGTAAAAATAATTGATATACAAATCGATGACTAAAATATCTCGGTCGAAAATAATCGATTAATAAAATATTTTGCGTAACCCTATCACTAATTATAATCTAAACTTTTGAACATCTTCAAATGAATAAATGGGGACCATATTTTACTTCTCGCGGGCCACTGCTTAACAACTACTGATCTACAATCATCATTGAATACATTTTAACTGGCGTTAGTGGAATCGGACCAATTAGTCGTTCAGTTCAATTAAATTTTATGTACAACATAGTATTTATTTGTCTACTTGTAATAAATGCAACGTATTATTAAATATTACTTGACGCTTTACTATGTGTGTATCCTAAAGTTGTAAAGTTGTCTCCCCCAACTCAGCGAGATTACAGCCTGCAGAGATGCGGCGTTGCAGCGCTATTTACCAGACCAGGCCAGACAACTAAGGCCTGCCCCTCAAGGACACACATACATTACTATTTATAAATGGACACTTTGAAATGCTAGAATGCATATGCGAATGTGAATGTGCGGACACGTTTTTCTCGTCAGCAAAATTTAATCAAATCCAGTAGACTTAAAAAAATGTAAAAAAAATATATCTTTCAAACATTATTTAAATATGTTTACTCTGCTAGGTAACTATTTTTGTAAAAAAAAAAACGGAAAGTATTATAATGTTTAATGAGTCAACTTTTAAATTACCATTTTTGGACATTGGAATAATGAAGAGTGTTTATGAACCGCAGTTTATAAATAAACCCGGGTCAAATGGAACTTGGGACCGGCAATGCAATACATTCAAGTATTGTTTAATCACCATTACAGCGCTGTAATCAACATTACAGCGCAGGCGCGCACCCAGAGGGGTGGCTCGCGGGCTTGATCAAATTTGGTGATATTTAGCCAATTAAAATCAACATATCATAAACATTTAATCTTTTGTAAATATATTAAATAAACTAAAGTTACTCATATTAAACTGAAATTATACAGGGAGCTTTTCTTTTAAGTATTCACATCCCAATTATTCTGTAAAGCTTTACATATATTTTTTTTAAGAGTTCAATTTGAATTTGAAGATTAAACATGAAATAAAATTTCGAGTTTAGAAAAGCCTTAAAATTTGGTTTTCGACATTCGTTGTTTTTTTTTAAATTTCATTTTGAAGCTTGAAACGAGTGTTTTCCACTCCCAGAATAAGCATGAAGTAAAATTTCGAGCTTAGAAAAGCCTGAAAATTTGGTTAGGTCGTGTAGCGCGAAGCGCGGAGCGACCAAACCGAATTTTCAAGCTTTTCTAAACTCGAAATTTTACTTCATGCGCCACGCGTATACAACACTCAAATATTGTGAAGTTCGCAATATGCTATTAATGCAGTATTCTTCAGTCATATATTTTGAACTTCACTTAGGACCAAAGTTTTATACGCGTAGCGTATGAAGTAAATTTTGAGTTTAGAAAAGCCTGAAAATTATCAGGTATTATCAGGCTTTTCTAAACTCGAAATTTTATTTCATGCTTAATCTAGGAGTGGAAACACTCGTTAGAAATTACAATTTGAACCCTCATATAAGACAACGAATGGCTAAAAATTTACAACGTATACATCGAGAATGGTGATTTTTTCAGTTCATTCCTTAGTCACATTAACCAATGCCTTAATTTGGAATTACGTCTAAGTGCTTATTTATTGTACTTTTTTTATATATATTTTTCTATTTTATGTTTACCTTACATGTTTACATTGTAACTTCTATACTTAAGTTATGATGTTACCCTGTCACTGGATTGTGTATCTGTTGGGTAATAAAGTATTATTATTATATGTATATTTCAACGAAAAATTCGCTGTGTGGTTTTGCTCATTCTAATCATTAATGATAATTAATCATATTTTATTTTTTCTTTAAATATATATCTAATTATATATTATATTTTCTTGTTGCAGACTCAGAAGTTCCATATTTGGAGCCAAGGACTGATTCAAGACTGTTATGTAAGTGCTGTTCTCTTGCCACCATCATTTAATTATGACAATATAGTTATAGGATGTTAACTCTAATTACACGGTGCAGTGGAAAATATTGTGAAAGAAATGGGTAATTGCGGGCCATGACATAATCGCACGCATGTGCCAGAGCGTGTTCAAGCTCAAGACCGGTCATAACAATTAAAAGTGATTACTTTTATTACCATAATAATAAATGTACATTAACTATATAATTATTGTTGAATTGTTTAGATTTAGATTAGAAAATGTAATATACAAGTATCAACAATACTATCGGTAAGTTAATAAATTACTTGTAATGAGGAATAAAACTTTTTTTGATTTTACGGTTCAGTTACATAAAATTAGTGTTTTAATAATAGCGATTATTAATAAGAGTATTCAAAAACCTCAATTGTTTTGTAAGATTGTGATAACTACGAACAAAGTTTATAGTCAATACTCGTTGCGATAAACTCTCTTGATAGAACTTGTATATTTAAATTTGGTAAAGAATTTTAAGTTAAAATCTCTCTTAAAATATTAGTACAATCTGATGTTTAGTTGATTAACTATTTGCGATTTTTCTAATTTTTGTTGTTGTAAAAAACACCAATGTTCTTTATTTTAAAGCAAATACATATATTTTAGTTAGCTTTGATTAGCTGTGATTTCGCTCACAATTATTGCAACGATTTACTACTAAAAAAAACAAAACTAAATGCATATTATTCAAAATAAATAATGTAGAAGACCTACCAAGTACGGCTTCATCAGAGACAACAGTTTGGAGTTTACTGCCAACTGTTGGGGAATTCTCTGATGACCGCATTGTTATTCGTGATTGTGTGTTGTATTTTTGCAATCGACCAAAATAGACCGACCGGAGTACCGTTCATTAGATACCAAGTTATATCACAAACAAATCCAAACATGTTGAATGTTGACCATTTTGGTGAACGGGCCCAATATCGTAAGCTCAACAAAAGTGCTCGGTATAACAATAGATACATTTCTAAAATGTAGGCAGCACATGCAAGACTTATGTGGCAAGCTAAGTAGAGCTTGTTATATGCTTCGGGTGTTAGCAAATAATGTTGATACCCGCATTGCAAAAATTGCATACCTTGAACATTTTGTATCACTGTTGAGATATGGAGTCATATTAGAATTATTTAGGACCTAATGATTCATGCCGTAATAAGTTTAGATTGTTAAATATGTTAACAATAGTAGCTTTATATACAGAGAGTTTTATGTAATACCGAACATTTTCAACCCGAACATTTTTCTTTGAATTATCCATATGCATACGTTGCACATTTTCCAATGCTTGGTTTATTAAAAGAATCCAATTTGAAGCTTTAAGCGAGTGTTTTCCACTCCCAGGCTAAGCATGAAGTAAAATTTCGAGTTTAGAAAAGCCTGAAAATTTGGTTTGGTCGCGCCGCGCGAAGCGCGGAGCGCCCAAACCAAATTTTCAGGCTTTTCTAAACTCGAAATTTTACTTCATGCGCCACCAGTACAAAACACTGATTCAATGTAAAGTTTAGCGGTATATTTTAAACTTCGTAATATGTCAGTGTTTTGTACCGGTGGCGCATAAAGTAAAATTTCGAGTTTAGAAAAGCCTGAAAATTTGGTTTGGTCGCGCAGCGCGAAGCGCGGAGCGGCCAAACCAAATTTTCAGGCTTTTCTAAACTCGAAATTTTACTTCATGCGCCACCGGTACAAAACACTGATTCAATGTAAAGTTTAGCGGTATATTTTAAACTTCGTAATACGTCAGTGTTTTGTACCGGTGGCGCATGAAGTAAAATTTCGAGTTTAGAAAAGCCTGAAAATTTGGTTTGGCCGCTCCGCGCTTCGCGCTACGCGACCAAACCAAATTTTCAGGCTTTTCTAAACTCGAAATTTTACTTCATGCTTAGCCTGGGAGTGGAAAACACTCGCGTAAAACATTCAATTAAATTCTCTTAATAAACCAAGCATCTAAAAATGTGCAACGTATGCATATGAATACTTCAAAGAAAAATTCTCGTTATGAAAATGTTCGATATAACATAAAACTCTCTGTATGTACAGGGCTTTCATTAATTCCCGAACCCCACGTGACTAAATTTAAAATTGCCGCGTAAATTATTGTATTTGTACGTTGGAGGCTTTGAAAAAAGTAACCAGACGTTACTAAAGTCAAATTTGACATAAACGTTTATGCGCGGTGCATCGTTAAACCAACCTTTGAGATCTTACAAGATTCGCCCGGAATTTTCAGGTAAGCAAAAATTGTTTAATTATTCTGAAACATTGAGTTTTATTTCTATTTATTTTGCAGAGTCAATTTGCTAGAATAAGCAAATACTGCGAAAATGGTATATACAACGAAAAAATTAATAAAAATTAGTTACATTTTTGAAGATGAGCCTATTTTTTAATCATTTTAAATATAATATTTTCAGTCGTCATAAAAATACGCCGGCGAATAAATATTTTTAAATCTAGGGAATTTTTGTGTGAGCCATACCACCTTGTACATTTGGTTGCCTATTATTTTTGGTCACGTGGGGTTCGGGAATTAATGAAAGCCCGGTATATATGAATGTCTACTCTTCGTGCGATATCATAATTCTAATTTTTCAGACGAGATTTTACATAAATATAATAATAATAATAATATTTATTCACGGATCAACCATTTTACAGCAACATACATATAGTATAAAAATATAGGTACAGTAATTTAAAGATAACAATAATAAAAGCCATGCAAATACAATAAAGAAATGACAAAAACATATATAATACACGTAACTGTATGTTTTAAGGTTTACGCGAAGTGATTATTATACTAAAAAACAAAGTGCTCATTATCAATAACAAAAATGTTTTATTAAAAAAATACTGTTATTCCTTACTTCACTTTTTATTTTTATCGTTAGATGTACATTTCGAGACACAAAGTGCTCATTATCAATAACAAAAATGTTTTGTTATTGATAATGAGCACTTTGTGTCTCGAAATGTACATCTAACGATAAAAATAAAAAGTGAAGTAAGGAATAACAGTATTTTAGTATAATACACGTAACAGACAAACTACCATAGTTACCCGCATGTAAACTTAGTTCACACACAGAAAAGTGTTCATTATATATGTCTGCGTTTATATAATCAGCTACAAAATGAAATCAAAAGAGAAACCAAATTAAAGACATACAAGGAACAGATTTTTCATCTGCTCTAAAATAGAACCATACACCCTACAGGAGTATCTTAATTTGAAATCTTTACAAGATTTACAAGATGATTGTTAATTATTATATGACACTATTTTATACATTATACCCAAGCGGTATTATTATCATTATTTTATTCAACGTTAGAGCTCAAATTATTTATTTCTCAATAATCCCCGTGAGTTGTATTAGCATTTTCGTTTAGCAGATTTTTTGCGACTAGCATTATACATATTTTCTGCACTTAATAATTCTCTGAAAATAATATAATATTATTCTTTCTAACGTTAAGAAAGTCCATTCTTTTTCTGACATTTTCTGCAAATTTTAACAAATTCTGACGTTTTGTTGTTGTTTTCTTTTATTGTAAAACACAAATTTCTAACCTTGGAAGAAAATAAATGCAAACATATGCAGTTGCATTTAAGCACTTTTAATTAGAGTTGAGAGAGTCAATTGAATTTATGGTTTCTGATGTTATAACAAAGAATATTCATTTGACAACCATATCTGCGAGTTTTAACTATTTTTTATTTATTTATTTTTTTTTTTTTTATTCAAGAAAACATAATTTCTGCACTTGCACTGAGAAAATACAGTTTAGTGGTATTTCGCAGACAATCAAATTATTTTTTCTGACAGAAATTGTTGAGATTATTCAATTCTGTAAAATTTATCAAAATCTGTGCGATTTTCCAAAAAGTAACCTCAAATGTTCTTATTGTAATACGAATAATAATTGTATTAATGTGATTGTCCCACTTTAAATTCGTATTTATTTTAAGGCCCAGGTGTTCAGTATTGTTTCTTTGTTTAATTTATTTTTCAATTATTTTAATCGTTATTTTTGAAGGTTGTTTTTTGGGATTAAAAATCATGAATGTTGTTTTTTGGGATTAAAAATCATGAATGTTGTTTTTTGGGATTAAAAATCATAAATGTTGTTTTGTTTTTCGTTTGTTATCAATAGGTTATTGTAGAACCATTTTTCTAAAATTATTAAGTCTGCATTTTTTTTTTCTTTAAATTTGCGATTTTTTTAAAAGTAACACTAAATGTTCTTATTGTTATAAGAATAATAATTTTATTGATGTGATTGCCCCACTTAAGACTCGTATTTATTTTAAAGCCTAGGTATTCAGTATTGTTTATTTGTTTAATGCATTTTCCAATTATTTTAATCGTTACTTCAGAATGTTTTTTTTTGTATTAAAAATCATGATTGTTGTTTTTTCTTCGTTTGTTGTCAATAGAATTTTGTAAACCATTTTTCTAAAATTATTAAGTCTGCGTTTATTTTTTTCTTCAAATTTGCGAATTTTCAAATGTTCTCATTGTAATAATAATAATAATTTTATTATTGTGATTGTCCCACTTTAGATTCGTATTTGTTTTAAGGCCTAGATATTCAGTATTGTTTATTTGTTTAATGCATTTTCCAAATATTTGAATCGTGTTTATTGAAGATTGTTTGTTGGAATTAATGTTGTTGTTAATGTTGTTTTTTCTTCGTTTATTGTCAATAGATTATTGTAGAACCATTTTTCTAAAATTATTAAGTCAGCGTTCATTTTTCGTTGAATGTTCTTTTCGTCATTTCCGGTATATGATACCAGAGCTGGAACGAATCCTCAAAAAAAGGATTCGAATCACGAATCGAAATCACCTAATATGATTTGAATCGCGAATACCTCCAATAAAGGATTTGTAAGAGATAAATATGATTCGAATCAAAGATTCGAATCTTGTCTTTTGGAATCACGAATACAACTCCTTTAAAAATAAATTTGATTTTATTATTTTTTGCAACCATTAACATTTTAATATCAGTTGTTATAGTAGAAATGTTCAAAACTTAATTATTTATTATTAACACTCAACATAGTGTTAAATAACAAACTAAATATCTGATTCCATATTGCTCCAATTAAAGATGTAATTGTGTGTTTTTGAACTTCACTGAGTTTTTTTGAACTTTAGTGTTTTATACGCGTGGTGCATGAAGTAAAATTTCGAGTTTAGAAAAGCCTGATTTGGTTTGGTCGCTCCACTACTCGCGGAGCGACCAAACCAAATTTTCAAGCTTTTCTAAATGTTGAGTTTTGGAGTTCCTCTCTGTGTGAACGCTGTTGCGAGTGCAGTGTAATGCAAGCCTAGAGAGTACTAGAGTGAGCACATATTGAATTAACCTTGGCGGGACATCAGCCGCATGCAATAAGCTGTAAAAGCTATAAGCTGTATCACAGGCGCTGCAATTGTGCGAGTGCAGTGGGCCGGTTCGGCCTTCACTCGCTCCGGTCAAGAGTGATCGTTGATCGTTGATGGCTGACGTCATCCGACCAAAAGCAATAACACTTCACTCATCAACTAATGCACACGCTGATTTTACTCGTGTATTTTTGCTTTCGTACAATGCGAGAGTGGTTTGAGATGGGAATTTTCACTGTAAACGATGAGGTTTTTGACTTTAGAATCTTTCAATAAACTCAAATTATTCGGGGGGAGTCTTGAAAATAAACAGTATAATGGCATCCGAACCAATATGAAAAAATGGCATACGTTCTTAATTTGGGTGCGTGTACTAGATTTTAACATTACAACTGGCTAAGAATGATCTCAATTTAAATGAAGATCCATTCTAATCTATTCTAACTTGTCAATTTGTCATCTATCTTAATGTTGATGGAAATAATTTAGAGAAGAAAAACAGTCGAGAATTATGTATCAACTTGATAAAAGTGTTATTGTCAATCTTGTTTATAAAACGATTTCAAGACCTCCGTGGATCAAAAATTAGTTCTTCTTCTTCCATGCGTAATTAATGGCCTTTGCTATTAAAGCTCTGTTGACCAGTCACAGTAATTATGAAATAATAATTAAAATTTGTTAAAAGTTTTTGGAATATCGACTGGATTAATGAATAAATAAATGGATGATATGATAATTAATGGAATCTTAAGTCTAGAACTTAAATGTAGGTTTAAATATGGACAGAGTTAAACAGCCAGTGCTGCGCCCTCTGCCCTCCCTAAGGGATAGGTAATAGGAAATACACGTGGATTTTTGAAGGATAGGTTCATTTGGAAAGACTTTAGGAAAAGGATTATTGAAAGGGATGTGATTAAAAGGATGATTAAGGATATGGTGGACCACGTGGAGGCCGCACGTATTAATTGTGCAGCGGCGCGGACTGCTCGGGGTCAGCTCTCGAACCTTACTCTAAAAGTTAGTTAAATGAATTAAAATTAATATATAATATAATAATTGTGGCCATAGCAAACCAAAACAGTTTTTTTACGGCTGGCAGAAAAGGCAAAATTCTTCTTCTATGACTACTTAGATGTATAATATATTCCATTTGTTACTGGATCTCGCCTAGCCATGCTTTCGTGTTGTTATGTTGCAGTATCAACATTTACATTTTTTATTAGTTGCCACTCCTGATTCCTTATTTTAACAGTGTTGCAATAACTTATGATATCAAAAGTAATCCTCTTTTTAATTTTCAAGAGGTTTATTGTTAATCTTGCAACAATTATTTCGCCACGCGGTCGCTTCTTCGAGCATTTTATTATTAAATCAAATTAATCTAGTGTTGCAATGCTGTGTCAATGTCAAAGTGAAAAATAATTTTAGGCACATATTAAATATTAACATGCCAAAGATTATCTCTGAATCAAAAAGGTTACAAATTCTGAAATCCTACAAACATTTTAGGCAAAGTAATCCAAATCTACAGCATCACAATATTATTACGATTTTAATAGATATTTTTGGGGTATGTCTAGTATTTTAATTATCATATATATTTAATTAAAGATAATTACGTTTCAGGTAGGGAGATCTTCATTACAATTAATTTTACGACAAAGACCTGACGAATTGAAATCTACTACTTCTGGCAAACGATCTAAAAACAGACATTTTTGGAATCACCTAGCTAGAAAAGATCTGCAACAACTAATTTGGCAATATAACTCTAGAAATCAGTATTTTACTTTGAGAGATCTTTTGAATGATATGAAAGAAAATTATGAGTTCCATGGGAGTAGAACAACACTTTATAGGATTGTTAAAAGTATGGGGTATAAATTGAAATTAATTAATGGGCGCAAAATTCTCTATGAACAAAAACATGTTGTTGCAGCTAAAATTATTTTCCTTAGAAAATTTTTACAGTATCAAAATTCCAGTGAAGATATCCAATTCGTATACCTGGATGAAACATGGATATATCAGAATGGATCCGTGGTTCGACGCTGGGTACATGAAACGGATATAAAAAAGTAATCCAACTAAATTCAAAAATGAAGGCAAACGCTTCACCATTCTACATGCTGGGTATAGGGGTGGGTTTTTGGATGGGTGCGATTTTTTATTACATTCGAAAAACAATGACCGAGATTACCATGCCACAATGGATGGTAATACTTTTCAAAATTGGGTGGTTAATCAACTTATTCCTGCTTTGGCTAAGCTTTCAATGAAATGTGTAGTTATTATGGATAATTCTGCATACCATTCTGTGCAATTAGACAAAACTCCTTCATTTTCTTGTAAGAAATGCGAAATGCAGGAGTGGTTGGTTAAACACAATGTAAAATTCAATCCAAAATTAACCAAAAAGGAACTATGGGCTTTATTTATACCTTTTCGATCAAATGACAAAATTTACGTAGTTGATGACATTTTGAGAAAGAACGGGCACGAAGTTCTTAGATTACCGCCATACCATTGTCAATACAATTCAATTGAAATGGCATGGGGGTTTTGTAAGACTTACTACAATAAGCACATAAATTCTAAGCAACCATCTAAGGATCGTGTTCAGAATTTATGGCTTGAGTCTCTCTCAAAATGTACATCCGATATGTGGCAAAATTTCTGTGATCATTGTGAAAAACTTATTTCGGATGACTGGACAAAACACATGGGGAACCTTTCTTTTGAAACCATTCCTCCTTTTATTATTTCGCTTGGGGAATCTGGCTCAGAGCAAACATCAGAAGATTCAGATGCAGGTTCTCTTGACTAAATAATAAAAGTAGAATGAGGGCTTAAAAATTGTTTGACATGAAAATTATCAGTATCACAAGAGGGTGGGAATAAATTTGCAATTCTACAAAAAAAATACTGAGGGCCAACAGAAGAGAGAATGACCAAAATTAAGGTGGATGGATGGAGTTGATCAAAATGTGTTAACGGGAAGACCCAAGCGAGAAATACAAATGGATGACGAAATAAGTTTGCAGAGCCGAATTCATTATATTTGTTATATACAATATTATTGCTGTGTTTGTATGTACAAAAACCAAGTAGTAAATTTTGTTAATCTTAAAACTGCATATTATTATCCTTTTATATCTGAAAATTTGTAAAACAGGCAACAGTGTAAGATCACAATAGTCAGAAATTAGAACCTTAAAATCGAACATCTGACAGTGACATTTAAAAACCCTGATTTAAAACACAACCAGCCCCATTTACAATACTTAAACTGTCACTTTTCCATAGCTAGGCGAGATCCAGAAACAAATGGAATCGTGTATATCTAAAAATGTTCCTTCTTTAAAAAATGTGCCAGGAGAGAAAAAGATTCAGAAACGTTGGATTAGATGCCAATTAATAAGGTTAGATTTATTTAGAAAGAAGTGAAATTAGACAAGAATATAATTTGCAAAGATTTGAGAAAATCTTGATTTCTATTTTCCTGTATGAAGTACAAATACGTTTAGTTGTAATAAAATTCTAAGCAAAAATTCACTTTGTAAACTGTCGTAAATTATGATATCTCTAAAGTATTTAATGTTTATTTAATTCCATTTAAAGTACATAATGCTTAATACTAACAATTAAATTAAAAGTAATAAATAAGTTTAAATATAAAATTACAAACAATAAACAAATAGTACACACAAAACAGATTAAAACGTCTCTAAAACGAGAATTCATTTATTTGCCTCACGGAGACGCGATTCGAGTTTCTTTTTGTCTTTTATAACTGTGTCTTGAAATATGTAAATTTAAATGTGAAATTTCAATAAATAACTAAGTTTATGTGTGCACTCACACTATCTAAATATAAGTGAGAACAAGCTGTGGATTCCTCCCGCGTAAATCACGTTGTCTATTTTCAGTCTGGATTGAATCCATAAACGCAACAATGAGTGGAATAATGGAGCAAATTATACCATCGCCCATTCATCTGCGCATCTATCTGCTGTTGATTGTTGGGCCTCGTTCACATTACTCAATGTCATTTCCATGCGACGATGTCTGAATCTGATTGACGTCGCTTCCACGGAATTAAACGCCAAATTTGAATAATTTCAATCAGACAAGAGATGAATTTATGGTTACTACATCAATTGTAACACACCAGAAAATTTAAAATGGATCGCTTGATTTGATAATCAAATTTTATTTTTAACATCTGTACTCGACATAAAAGTTGACTTCTAGATTTCATTTACAGTGTGGGTTTTTTTTTTCAGATGTTCTCTATTGGGATTTATGAAACTATAAGGAATATAGAAAAGGTTAAATGAGCAAAATAGTGTAGTTTTACTATTTGAATATAATTCCACTTATAAAATTAAATAGAAATAATCTAATAAAATGTTATAATTTAGTGTAAAATTCTCTCAAACTTTGCTTCTTATAGTTTTTATCTATATTTTTGAATAATCGATTTAAATAACGGCATTTTTTACAGTTATAAATGAAGTTACTCTTGACTTTTTCAAAAATGTTATGACATTTTATCATTTTACCCTTTTAATCTGCACTACTTTATCCATTTAACCCTTTATAGAGGGAGTTATTCTTTTAAGTATACATATCACAAAACTATTAATGGATTTCGATAGCTAACGCCATCTAATGCTTCATAGTGGCATCGTCAGTGACACGAATGCACAAAGTGCATATACAGGTCACTGTTTCGTCCACGAACGAGCAGAACTCTGTTTGTGAAACCAGAAAACAAATATCAAAATTAAATTTGTGTTCAGTATTCCGGCACCAGATACTCACAGACGCGTTTCGGACTTCAAGGTCCTCTTCAGTGTGGTCCCGTCCCAGTGCTGAGGAATACTGAACATGTCTGACTATTTCAAGTAAATATGTGAAAACTATTAATGGATTTCGATAGCTAACGCCATCTAATGCTTCATAGTGGCATCGTCAATGACACGAATGCACAAAGTGCATATACAGGTCACTGTTTCGTCGACGACGAAAATTTCTAAGAGGACCTTGAAGTTCGAAACGCGTCTGTGGGTATCTGGTGCCGGAATACTGAACACAAATTCTATTTTGATATTTACTGTAAATCTTCAGATATTCGTTGTTTATTTCCAAGAGTTCAATTTAGAATTTTAAACAAGTATTTTCCACTCCCAGATTAAGCATGAAGTAAAATTTCGAGTTTAGAAAAGCCTGCAAATTTGGTTTGGTCGCATAGCGCGTAGCCCTATGCGACCCAACCAAATTTTTAGGCTTTTTTAAACTCGAAATTTTACTTCATGCGCCAGGCGTATAAGACAATAAAGTATTGTGAAATTAAAATAATATACTGCTAAATCAGTATTAAAAATAAACTGCTAAAGCATTATTAAAAAATATACTGCTAAACAAGAATATTATGAATTTGATAATATTTCAGTGTTTTATACGCGTGGCGCATAAAGTAAAATTTCGAGTTTAAAAAAGCCTGAGTTTGGAATTGGACGCTTCGCGTCCAAATCCAAACGCTCAGGCATTTCTAAACTCGAAATTTTACTTCATGCTTAGTCTGGGAGTGGAAAACATTAATTTGAATCTACAAATTGAACTTTTTTTCAGGATTTGCGTATGTATACTTAAAAAAATCCCTGTATCTTAGACTTTCCAATATCCCTAAAAAGAACGTCTGAAAAAACTTACCCTGTATATTTTTAAATATCCTAAGAGCAATTTGTAATATCGTATTAAGGATACTACAAATTGCTCTTAGGATATTTAAAAATTACAAAGATAAAAATAAAATGTTAGATGATCATTGTAATAATTTCAAATTCAACTGCAATACTTATTATACAATTTGCCTGCTTCATTTTTATTTACATTATTTATTTCGCAAAAGATCATTCTTTTGTAGTACAGTAAAAAGTAAACGTATGGTACATTAATAATAAATTGCTTAATTACAAAAGTAAGACTGTTTATTAATGTTCATTTTAAAATGGCCTTTAGGAATCGATTAATTGTTTATTAAACTTTATTTTGATTTACTCTTTATCTGTTTCGCAAAAGATAATTCTTTTGTAGTACAGTAAAAAGTAAACGTATCCTACATTAATAATAAATTGCATAATTACTAAAGACCCTTCCTTTATTAATTTTCATTTTAAAATGACGTTTAGGAATCGATTATTTGTTAAATATACTTTATTTTTATTTACTGTCTATCCAGCAATATTTTCTGTGTAAAGCTTTTAATTTAAACTGAATTTATTGTATCTCTATATTTAAATTTAAAAACAAAAATGCAAACAGTATGCACACATCTTTATTCAGTAATAAGACTTGTATTTCATCGTTGAAAAATATTATATGTAAGAATGCATGAACTAAAAAATGTTGTCTTTATACTTAATAACATTTTTATTTTCTCGTATAGAGAGAAAAAATGAGATCTTAAGATTCTTGAGATGAACTGCGTCCATGTGTCTCTGTCTCTGTGTGTCAATAAACACAATAACTTACGTACCAACTTTTGGGTAAATTCCGGAAACCTGAAGTTCTAGCTTACTCTTAGCATTAATGTTTAAATAGTTTATTTATTTAATTTATTCAACCAACTGACAAGGTTCAGTTACAGATTGAAATATATAGGTATGGTACAGACAATTATAAAGAAAACATAATATTTAACAAAAACTCAACACTGAGAGAGAAAAAAAAAACGAAGTAATCAGTTCGATTTCTTAAATAGGTACAGAATAAACTAAGAAAGATACTCAACGATCAAGTTGAAGAATGCCTTCGCAGATTTAACATTAAATAGATCAACATCCGGATACATATTTATTTGGTTATACATGGAGCGCATATTTACCCAGTACATTTGTTTTAGGTATTGACAACTGAAATAGACTTTTAGATCTTACTCTACAGGGCACTAATATATGTAGTTGCTCAAGCAATTCGGGGAAAACAATTTGACCATTGAGTATTTTGCACACCGTTGTCAAAAAATTCGACTTTCGGCGACATCCTAGGGAGTGCATTTTAAATGTATCCAACAAGGCTGTATAATCATAATTTAAGTCAGGATAAGTCCCATACTTTTTAAAATTTAGATACTTAACAAATCTATTTTGAATAGCTTCAATCATCGAAGAGTATTTAGAGTAGTACGGATTCCAAACACATGATGCGTACTCCAGCTTGCTGCGTACAAATACAAAATAATAAAACCCTTTATTCGCACTAATATTCCTCAATTATTTAAAATTTCGTATTATAAAACCCAAGGAACGGGCTCAATTTTCTCAATATGATTATTGAAAGATAAGTGATCATCAAATATCACACCTAAATCTTTATATTCTACTAAACGGGATAATACTGTGCCATTGATACTATAATCATAAGAAATGTTGAATTTGTTTTTAATGTATGACATAACCTTGCATTTTCCTACATTCAAGGAGACATTGTTATCTTTACACCAATTAACTATTATCCCAAGTTTATGTTGTAAATATTGGCAGTCATTCTGAGAATATATTAGATTAAACAATTCTAGGTCATGTATATATCAAGACATTATGTGATACTTTTTCAGCTATATCATTTATGAAGCAATTAAACAAAACAGGTCCCAGGTTCGATCCTTGCGGAACGAATGAAGATGCACTAAACTGATTTTACTCATATTCCTAATATTTCACAACTATAATGTCTGTTATTAAGAATATCCAAGAAGTTTTAATATCCAAGAAGTTTTAATTTATTTATTAGGATCCCACGATTAATTTTATCGAACGCTTTCGATATGTCACTGTAAATCACATCCACTTGAGTACATTGTAAATCAATTTTTTTTAAATAAAATATTTGATACTGTTGATTTCTTGGGCCTGAAGCCATCTTGATATGAGGATAGTTTTTAACTGTCATATTATGTATTTACAAAGAATAAGTTCAAAGGGCTTTGTCACATTAGGGATGATAGCAATAGGACGACAGTTCGGGACATCTCTTTTATTGCCAGATTTAAGGACACGTACAATACGTGATAACGAAATTTTGCTGTAAGTGAGACATAAGTTAAAGATATGCATTAAGGGTGTAGCAATTATATCACGACAAACTTTTATAATTACAGCTGGAATTCAATCCGGTCCCGCACTCACCTTATTACTCAAATTTCCGAGTGCATCTACTACTATATCAGTTTTCACATATATATACATATATTTAAGTAATCAAAGTTCGTTAATATTAGGACTTTAAACAATCGTTAGAAGCGTCAAATCGAACGATTTTCAAAAACAACGAATGCTTGAACAAATACAGCTTATATTTCGAGATATGTGTACTTAAAAGAAAAATTCCCTGTATAAACATTTGTTTTTCGAGTAATCCGCAATAATAAGCTTATTTCCCCAATATCTATCAGTTGTAATCCGTTTACGAGAAAACTAGGGGAGAATACTCTGCATTTTTTTAAACATATTCTTTGTCTAATAATATTTTCTCGTGAGGATCCATTTTTAAACAAACTTTTATTACGTACCCGTATTATGAAAATTTTATTATTCTAATTTTTTTCAGCGATACGGATAATTCGTAATTTATTACGGATGCAAATATGGTAAACTTTAATCAGGTGTGTGTTCGTTGATGGGGCATAAAATAGTATTTTTGCCCAACAGATGATGGTATTATTTATCATAGCGTACACCTTTTATTGATTTACGAATACATTATCTGCTAATTCCATTAAAATTCATCCAATTATGCAGGAGCCCCTATACACCCAGTATTTTGCAATCAATTATCTAATAAAAAAATAGTACGCCTATAAATGTTTAGTTTTTATAAAAGCAGTGACTTGAAATTTATAATTTTAGGTAGAATGTAAAGAACATTAGTATATCTTTGAAAGAATTTGTGTAGAGTGTTTAATAAAAATTAAACTTTACATGAGGTTGGGGATTGTAATGTCTAAAATATATCGGTAAATTGTCGATTATTACCAGTATTTCGCTAAATTAAATAATAGCAATGTTAAACCAATTTAACACGATAACTTTGTGTACCAAATTATATAAAAAATTACTATAATATTCGTATAAACCGCAAACAATAAGTATTAATTAATTAATAAGACTAAGCAATAAATATCCATTAAATACTGCTAGATATTGAATTATACAATGAAGTATTCAAAAAAGGTAAACAGAAAGTGAAAAACACGGTCGATATTTAAAGGCAAAATATGATTATGACCTTAGTTGGTATGAAGAATATGAGACCTGATTGTTAACTATTCGGTACAGTTGAACAATAAGTATATTTCGAATTCAACACCGTTTTAAATTCCAAAAATTAGCTTACGCTTTCAGCTTGCAAAACTTTATATATTTTGATAATATTCATAAAAATCCCAAAAAATAAATTTTTATTTAGAAGACTTATTTTTTACTCAATCGATATCTGTTTACCTGTTCAATATTATAATATACACAATGATTATATGATGATAAAAATGTCGAAATAGTCAAATTAACCTTCATTCTATAGATTATATGTTGATTATATTAACTGTCCTTACTATTTTGACTACCATTTGATAACATCGATTATTAACTAATCAGTCATATAAATAAACTTCACAGAGAACTTTCGAGATAAAAAGTTGTCTACATTTCTCGCCTAGTTAAATGAAATGAGATATACTCTACTCAAAAGAAAAAAATTGTCAATTTTTAAAGTAGCGTAACTTTAACGCGAGTCTAGGAATTTTGTTGAAACTTCATATATGTGAACACTTATCTTTTATAATTTCCACATATTACAAAATATCATTAAGTGTGATTATGTCAAATTAAGTTAGATTAATTAAGTAACCATAAATAAAGTGTAGTTAACATTGTTATTACATGCATAAATGCTAGTGTACTTGTTAAAACTGCTTTTCATCATTATCGGTGAACACATTCAAGATGCACAACTAATGTAAGTTTTCACAAATGAAAGGTAAAGATCGGCTTTTTTGTTAGCAAGAGCAGCTCACAATCATTAAGTAAAACTGACTTAAGATACGACATTTTGATATTGGAAATTTCCTAGATTACTTAAGTTTTTGTTACTAATAAGTTGTAATCTAAACAAAGATTACAAACGTTATTTTTTGTTTAATAAAGTTGTAGAAATATTCAAATAAACAATGTATCTATATATTTACCAAGTTTCAACAAGATTCCGAAACTCGCATAAAATGTATGCCACTTGGAAAAACGACTACTTTTCTCTCTTGAGTAGTGTAGAATATCGAGGAATTTCACAAGTTTCGTGAATTTTGTTGATTTTTTTCATTTTATTACCCAATTTTATAAAATGTATGATTCTGAAAATCATTGAAATTGACGAAATAAATAAAAATGGATTGTAAATCCAGTAATTAGAGACTTACATTTTGCATATCGGGGAAAGTAATGTCTAAATCTTGAGGCTTGCTGTTACTCAATTATGATATTTTATAAGAATAAAGGGTCCACTTTCAGGCATTCCTTGTTTATTTTAAGTGTTTATCAATCAATGAGTGGAAACACTTGTTAGAAGTTGCGAATTGAACAGTTTTATTAAAACAATGATTCATTTACTTAAAAGAAAAATCTCTGGAACATAAAAATGAATAGATAATTAATAACTTTGATTTATTTTAAAGAAAAAAACTCGTTGATTTTCAAAAATTGTAATTGTTATTCACTACAATTGTTTCGCAATAAACATTCCAATTTTCGAAAATCAACGAGTTTTTTCTATAAAATAAGTAAAGTAATGGATGGATTTTGATGGATGGATTTTCAATACTTAAATGCCTCAACAATCAACGATGTAATAACTTAGAGATTTTGTAGTTTTATTAAAAGTCATATTAAAACAAAATGATTATATTTATTAACAATTAATATGTTTCTTTCTTGTCAAATTCCATTATTTTGATAATAATTATTAGGAACTACGTGGCAGAAGTGAAAATCTGCCACTGCAGCACACTCAATATTTTTTATTTTCTATGCCCCCTAGCAATAAGATTGCTCATCACTATTTTAGAAGTTTACAGTACAAACCGAATCAAATCGTTTTCTATTGTTCAAAGACAATTCCACTGAGAATTTATAATCTGGAGTAAAAGAAAAACACATAATTATCACAGCGTCGCCATTAAAGTCAGAACTTTAGACTCGGTGTGGTCTATATTTTAATTCCGGAGACGGTCTTTCGAACCCAATAATAATTTGTCACTGAAGCGAGTTTTGGAGTAAAACCCATTAAGAACGTAAAAAAGTCCCGGTGTAAATTAATCTCCCTCCGTATAAGGCGGACGAACATAAAAAATCTAAAACCGTCTTTTAAATCATACGTTTATTGTTATTGCAGCTCCTTTTGAAGCAAAGATGTTTATTAGACTTGTGTTGTCGTCAACGCTATTTACTACAAAAAATAAAATAACATGAAATATTCAGGATGTTTCTTTGAATAAAATATGATTATGTATGTACATAACATATTAAGAATGGCAAAAATGGAGCGTGAGTTTCAAATTAAATTAAATTATTAATGGTGGAAGATTCTACTTCATTATACATGTTTGTCTTTTAATTGCTGACTACATACATGTTAATTTAATAACTTTGTATAACACATTATCTATTTATTAAAACATAAATGTAATAACTTAAAACAACCTGCATATGTTGATTGATTGAGTTACGTGAAAATCAAATTAATTTGACGAATAAAGCACTAATAATCTTTCTTCACACGTTTATTTGAATTACCAAATGTACCATCAGTGGATATAACATGTTGGGACACGTAAAATTTGTTTAGTATGTGGCAAACTTTAGACTTGTCAGTTAATTGTCATTTCGTGTGTCAAAACTGAAAATCCCTTTATTTTTCTCTCATTTACATATTTTTATGGTCACTCCAGATTATAACCTTTCTTTAAAAAACCTGACTTGATCGATATAAATTTGGTTAAATTTGACAAAAATTGGGCATTTTTGATTTGTCCCAACATTTTAAGTCCACGATTTATGTCCACGTTTTATGTAACACCGAACATTTTCATAATGAGCATTTTTCTTTTAAGTATCCATATGCATACGTTGCATATTTTTCGATGCTCGGTTTAATTAATGAATTTAATTTAAAGCTTTAAGCGAGTGTTTCCACTCCCAGGCTAAGCATGAAGTAAAATTTCGAGTTTAGAAAAGCCTGAAAATTTGGTTCGGTCGCGTAGCGCGGAGCGCGGAGCGGCCAAACCAAATTTTCAGGCTTTTCTAAACTCGAAATTTTACTTCATGCGCCACCGGTACAAAACACTGACATATTACGAAGTTTAAAATACACCGCTAAACTTTACATTGAATCAGTGTTTTGTACCGGCGGCGCATAAAGTAAAATTTCGAGTTTAGCAAAGCCTGAAAATTTGGTTTGGCCGCTCCGCGCTTCGCGCTACGCGGCCAAACCAAATTTTCAGGCTTTTCTAAACTCGAAATTTTACTTCATGCTTAGTATGGAAGTGGAAAACACTCGCTTAAAGCTTTAAATTGAATTCTTTTAATAAACCGAGCATTGGAAAATGTGCAACGTATGCATATGGATACTTCAAAGAAAAATTCTCGTTATGAAAATGTTCGGTGTTACATAAAACTCTCTGTATATTTCGGACACAAAGTGACCATTATCAATGGATTAAGACTGTGTGTGAGTGTTAATTCATTAATAATTGTCCGAAATGTATGTACATTTGGTAAATCAAATAAACGTATTAAGAAAGGTTATTAGTGCTTTATTAGTCAAATTAACCTTCATATCTTATGCCCATTATCGAACAAGGTCTTAAACACATATCAGAAAATGAACTCACTTCAAACAAAACCTATTATAACATAAACTCCGTCCATTTTCCATATCGAGCTTTCGGGAAATGGAATGGGCTTTTGATGCAGCCCGTTTGTTAATTGAAGTCTTTTGAAAGGTGTGTTGGGAACTAGGGAATGCGCGCAATAATGAGTGCATTATCGGTCTCCCCCTTCGTTTGCATATATGCTAAAATGCCAGTGAAAAGGATAAAGGTTCCGATGTTCAATCGCTATAATATTTCGCAATGTGCATGCGAGAATATGTAATGTGCCTCAGATCCACACATCTGGATGACCTCGTATTGGGGTAGGTCATGCGAGCTAAAAATATTGCCACCGTATGATGAGATTACTGCGTCACGTTTTATGCGCTTAAACGGTTCATGCGTTTCGGATGTTGACTATAATTTTCATTACTTTATCGTTAATGTTTGATAATAAATAGGCATTATATGCCATTCGCGGCTTTTTAAATACTCTCACGTTTCGAGTAGGTTGTGATACAAGTCATTTAAAGCTGTGGCCAGGAGGATGTTATAGTTCATCATTTTAAATTTATAATATAAACCAAGGCTTTAAACCGTTATTTTTGCGTCCCACTTTTCATTCTGGTTCAATTAATAAAATATATATCGGTTCAGTTCTGGTTTTCGGTTCAGTTGCAAGTGATGGTTTTAATTTCTTCAAACTAAATGTTATACTCTTATTATTATTATCACATTTACAAAATATTCACAAAATAAATATTTTTTGGACTTTTTCGCTATATCTTAGTAAATATCTATCACATCTCAGCAGTATATATTTTCAACTTTACTTTAAATCAGTGGTTTATACCTGTGGGAGCATGAAGTAAAATTTCGAGTTTAGGAAAGCCCCGTGAAAATTTACTTCATGCTTAGTTTGGGAGTAGAAGACACTCGTTAATTTAAAATATGTCACAACTATCAAAATGTGTGTCGCAAGTGTCATCAAGAAAAACAATAACATGACCATCTAATAATATATTTCAAGTAAGAGTTGTTTCAAATTGACAATAGCCGGCTAACCCCGATTTGTCTCAAGTTTGATACATTGGACAAAATATCATTTTAAGTTGAAAGGATAGACTAATGTTGGCTGACAGCGACTCATGTCAAGTTGACAGAATGGACTAAACGCCGACTATAGTGGTCTTAAGTCAAATTGACACTAAAGACTAATGTTAGTCAATATAGTAACTTACAGTCATAAAGTGACAATAGTGAAAATACAGTCAATATAGTGATTTAATGACAAAATCATATCATAATCAAAAAACGGTAAACCAATTGACTTAAAGTATCGCAATCGTGAAAATACAGTGAATTAATGATAAAATCCGAATAAGTTAAAATACAGTCAACCTAGTGACTTACAGTCATAATATTACAATAGTCGAAATACAGTGGATAGAGATATAAAATGACAAAATCCTAACATAGTAAAAACACAGTCAGACAAGCGACTTCCAGTTATAATGTGACGTGATCAAAATACGACATTTTATGATAAAATCCTAACAGACAAAGAACAGCCAAATCCTAATAAGTTATATACAGCCAAGCAAGTGACTTACGGTTATAATTTCAAAGTAAAAAAAAGACAGTCACTAGAAAAATTTAATGATAAAATCCAATCATAGTAAAAAGACAGTCAACCAAGCGACTCACAGTCAAAATGCAGTCGATAAAGATATAATATGACAAAATCCTATAATAGCCTAAAGTCAGACTTACAATCAAAATATCACAAATGTCAATATACAGTCAACAGAGCGATTTAATGACGAAATCATACTTAGAGAATTCTAGTCAGCATTGCAATAGTTAATAAACAGTCAATAAAGAAATGTAATTACTAAATCGCGTGTGCCATGATTTATTCTTTTTATTAATTTAATTTGACTGTAATTAATTTATTATAGAAAATCAGAGTTGCCAACGTGCAATATTTTTCATGGCACTCTAGAGTTTTATTTATTAAACATACCATGCATCATAGTAAAAAAAACAGTCAACACAGTGACTTATAATTATACTATAATCAATCGACAGCTGACCAAGCAATTCAAATTTTATAGCGGCTGAAAAACAATCGACCAGTAATTATAGTAAAAATGTCGTGATAGTCAAATTATTAAGTGTCGTTTAATTTTATAGATTACATGTTGGTTATATTGACAGTCTTTACTATATTGACTTCCATTTGACGACAACATTTAAAAAATATCAACTATTAATCGATTAGGTAGACTACATACTGATTATTGACTACTATTCATATGTTGTCATTTAACAACATTGTTAATTTATCGATTACATTGTGACTACATGCCATTTATTGACTCTTATTTGACAAGACTTTATGCTTAATCAAGGAGTAGATACACCCATTAGAAATTTCAAATTGAACACTAATATACAAAGATCGAAAGCCTAAACATTTACAGAGTATGCATCGGGATATGTATACTTAATAGACAAAAATCCCTGTATGGTATAGATTTTACATATTAATGTATTAAAATTAAATTTGAGTTATTAGTAAGATATAATTATAATAATATTACATGTTATTGATCTCAAATCAAATTAACCGTAAATTCATATCTAAAGACATATCGAAGAATGAATAAAAATAGCATTAAATTATTATATAACAGAGTTCTAACATCTGAAACTTGGCAAACGACGTACACAAAACATAACTTAAGTGAGCAATTAATGAATTTATTTATACATATCTTATCAGTATAACAAAATAAAACAGATTTAAAATATAAATCATAAAATCACGCTAAGATTCGTATATACCGCAAACAGTAAGATTTACAGGGTGTCCATATTTCGTGGAAATGCATGGAGATCTCGGTTATTTGAAAAGATAGAGAATCGTTTAAATTGGAACAAAGTTGCGTATTTATACTTCCTTTATCTCGAAAGATTAATTATTATCTGTTTCATTCTTTCAATCATGCATGATTGTTTCTCTATTGTCTTTATCTGAACCAATTCGAACTAAGGCCCAACAAATTTGAAACATCCGTTTTTATTTTCGAGATATTGTCAAAAAACTGATATTTTTAAATTTCGTTTTTAGTTTTTTATTTAAATATTATTGAATCTACATTTATACCTTTGACATTATACAGGCACTTTTTAATGAGAAATCTAGTACCATTCTTGATTTTAAGATAATTTTATCATTTACCCAAAGAAAAACAAAAGTTAGCTATGGTTCCTGGGTAAATATTACAGTTATATTAAAATTAAAATAAAAAAAGTTCATGTATAATGCCAATGTTACAAAATTCTAAATTTAACAGTTTTTATATAAACAAATTTAACTGAAATTTTAAAAAATCAGTTTTTTGACATAACCTCAAACACAATAAAGGATATTTTAAATTTGTTTTCAGATTATTATTTGGCCCTAAAATACGCAACTCTGCACTTTCTTTAAATAACCAACATCTCCGTGCATTTTCACAAAATACGGACACCCATTATCATTATTTTATAATTATATATTGTATAAACTATAAACGTAAGCTAATTTTTCGAATTTAAAATAGTTTTGAATTCGAAAAATAATTATAGATTTAAAAGTCACAAATACAAATTTCGCAGAATTGTATTCCTAACAATTGAATACAATTCTGCGAATTTTGTATTTGTGATTTTTAAATCTATAAATATATTTAGAATTCAAAACCATTTTAAATTCGAAAAATTAGCTTACGGTTATAGTTTATTTGAAATAAAAATTTGAAATAAAAATGCTGTTTCTTAACGCACAATCTATTAAAAACAAACTCAATGAATTAGAGGCGCTAACTTTTAATGAAAATTTTAGTTTAATTGCAATCTGTGAGCATTGGCTCTCTCAAGAACAATGCGAAGTCTCAAAAATTAACAACATGGCAGCTAGGGCGTTCTATTCACGAAAAGAGAGCAATTATGGTGGGACCATAATTTATGTTAATGAAAATTTAACTTTTGGTGAATATAATGCTCTAAGTGATAAAGTTAGTGTTGATAAAGATTGTGAATTGTCAATGGTGTACATTCCCTCCTTTAAAATGTTTTTATATGTGTCTATCGTTCGCCTTGTGGCGATTTCAATGTTTTTCTCAATATTTTATCATCTTTTTTAGATAAGTTAAATTATAATAACTGTGATGTGGTAATGACCCTAGAGAAATGCAACTTGTTGACCTGCTTGCAACCTATGAATTATATAAAACCGTATATTTTAACACACGTACAAATAATTGCATCGACAACATATTCACTAACTGTCATGAATCTAAAATTAAAATTGAATGCTATAATACATGCCTATCCGATCACCAGGGCTTACTATTATCACTACGCACTAATACTCGTGAAAAGAAAAATATGGAGTTCTTTTGTAGACCTTTCTCTTTGGAAGGTAAGATTAATTATTATACTATTCTAGAAAATTCCGATTGGAGTTTTCTTGACAATCCAGCTGTGCAAATAAATAAAAAGTGGGAAGACCTGCATACTACACTAATAAATGCATTAAACACGGCTTTTCCAATGAAAGTCTGCAAAAAGAAGGCTAAGTCACACCGTATTGAGTGGTTTAACTCTTGCACCTCGTTGAAGAATACCACACTAAATATCCTTCAACAAATTCTGAACAACTTCTTAAAGAATGTAGGTTTAAATATAAACGTTGTATAATATCCTCCAAGCAGCAGGCTTATGACCAATTTATTAAATCAAAGAACAAATTGGGAGCTTTTTGGGATATTACAAATGATTTACGAAACAAGTCAAATAAAACCTCAACCTGTGATATATCCTGTGACAATGTTAATACATACTTTGTCAATGTTGCTAATGAACTTTTAAAAAATGTACCCGCTCACCAGTCAGTAAATACAAACAATTATTCTAAGTTTAAAGAAAAGGTATTTTTCTCATTTAAAGAAATCACACATAATAAAGTACGTGAGACTATAATCAAATTAAAATCTCGAAAAAGTTCTGATATATATGATATTACAGTAGATATTATAAAAGGGGTGAAGGACCTACTTATATCACCTCTAACTAAATTAATCAATGGCATCATCACATCAGGCATATTTCCTGACGCATTGAAATTTGCAAAGATAATACCTATCCACAAAGCAGGGGATATTAATGACATACAAAATTATCGACCTATATCTTTGCTCCCTATTATCTCTAAGGTAGTAGAAATTATTTTAATGGAACAAATAGTTGAGTATCTGGAATTAAATCAAATATTAAATTCGCAACAATTTGGTTTTAGATCCCAACGATCAACGACAGACGCAATTCTATCTTTACTTAAAATAGTTTCAAATTGTTTCGAAAAGAAAAAGTTTCTGTGTAGGCTCCTTTTTGGACATGAGTAAAGCATTTGATTGCATATCTCATGAATTGATATGTGACAAATTGAAACATTATGGATTCACTTTGAATAGTCTAAAACTCTTATCGTCCTACCTTTCAAATAGGTTTCAAGTGGTGAAGTATGACAACAACATATCAAGTACGCTACCCATACAGCATGGTGTTCCTCAAGGATCAGTCTTGGGTCCAATTCTGTTTATAATTTATATTAACGATATGCCAAACTGTATCAATTCTGATGTAACATTATTTGTAGATGATACCACCATGGTCAATGTGGCTAATACAGTTGAGGATGTCATAGGTATTAGTAATGATACCCTCAACGAAGTCGCCACGTGGTGCAATAAAAATAATTTATTTTTAAATGAAACTAAAACGAAGCAAATATTATTTACCTTAAATAAAACAGATATCACGCTTGAAAAATCTGTAAAATTTTTAGGCATCCACTTAGACCCCAAACTCAAGTGGAACATTCAGGGAGAAAGTTTAGCCAAGAAGTTGTCAAAAAATATTTTTTGCCTGCGCAGTGTATCATATTATACAAATTCAATACAAGCTTCATGGTCTCATTATATGGGGACACTCTGCATCAAGACACAGAATATTCTCCATACAACGCAGGGCCGTAAAACTAATTTCAGGAGCCAAATATACAGAAGATTGCAAACAATATTTTATTAAAGGCAAAATATTAACATTGCCCTGTTTATATATACTGGAATGTCTTATATATATTAAAACAAATATAAACTTATATCCAGACCACAAACATCATGAGCATAACACCAGGAATAAAAATAAGTTATATCAGAACCAAATCCGACTACAATCTGTACATACTGGTACAAATTACTATAGCATCATATTTTATAACAAATTACCGCACCATATAGCATGCATGCCATTAAATTTAAAGTAGTGATCAAAGAATATCTTCTGTCAAATACATTTTACTCATGGAATGAATTTTTAAATTGCGATATTATTATTTAACCTGCTTTTTAACATGTTTGTGACGTACGTATACATTGATGTTTTATCTTTTTAACTAGTTTTTATCACTTTTAACTATTTATTTTAATTTATTTACAATTATATCTATTTACACTTAATATTAAGTAATCTTAGTCTGTTTGTGTGTTAACTTGTATTTATTAATTGATTTGATTTGCATATAAAACTATATTTAATAAATTTAATTTATTTATTTATTTTCAGGTATTATTATTATTTATTTTATTATATACGGATAATATTATTTTCTCCTTACCACGTCACAGTTAATCATTTAAACATACTTAATATTTATTTAAAATTTATATTTGAATTCTACTTATACAATCTTTACTTTACTTATTACATATGACTTGTGTAAACTCTTGTTGTTAAACACTAATTATTATTATTATTATTATTATTATACAATTTTAAATATAAAATAACGATAATGGGTGGTATTTGTTATTACATATCTATTATAAATCGATGTAACTATTTATAAATCATCACTCAATATAAGAGTTTATTATGTCAATACAAAAGAATTTTTAGCTGTGATTATTATCTTTCAAAATGTCTCTATTTAGAATTCGACAATTAATAGCAGTTTTATTTTACAGGTATATTAGGCATTAAGTACAGCAGGTAAGTTTATTTTACTATTAATTTTATATACCGGGTGTTGACTTCGCGGACGCAACATAGGAAATCCCATGTAAATTTTGAAATGTTCAAATTTTGGCCTCCCTTTTTATTTTAGAAACAAAATGTATTTATCTTTTTTGTAGAGGAAATAAATTTGAATTCATTCGTGTTAACATTTATCACTTTACGTTTCTCTAAGTTAAAATAAGAAAATGTTATATGATTTTTTTTAAATAATGACATGCCATGGAATTCAAACAACAATTGCGCATGTCAAAATGGCAAAAGATATCGCAGTCACTTAATTAAAGTAAATGTTTTCGAAATGATTTACACTATACACGAAAAAATGCTGCTAATAAAGTGGTACTATACAGACCACAGTTATCACGATGTTTGCGTTATGTTTTTTTATCGTTAATTAAGTAACAGCAATATCTTGTGCTATTTTGACATCCGCAATTGTATCAATTCCATGGTATGTCATTATTTTTATAAAATTATATGACTTTTTCTTAATTATTTGAGCTAAACATTTTCTGAGATTTTTAAAAGAGTTCAATTTGAAGCTTTAAACGAGTGTTTTCCACTCCTAGACTAAGCATGAAGTAAAATTTCGAGTTTAGAAAAGCTCCTTGAAAATTTGTCGAGGGTTGCGCAGCGACCCGAGACAAATTTTCTGGGCTTTTCTAAACTCGAAATTTTACTTTATGCGCCACGCGGATCAAATACAAATTTTAAGTGAAGTTCGAATATACATAAATTTGACAATATTATAGTGTTTTATACGCGTGCCGCATGAAGTAATATTTCGAGTTTAGAAAAGCCCAGAAATATTGTCTTGGGTCGCGGCGCGACCCACGACAAATTTTCACGGGGCTTTTCTAAACTCGAAAATTTACTTGATGCTTAGTCTGGCAGTGGAAAACACTTGTTTAAAGCTTCAAATTGAACTTTAAAGAAAACAGGGAATGTCCGCAATTGTTGTATCAATTCAATGGTATGTCATTATTTTTATAAAATCACATTACTTTTACTTAATTATTTTAGCTGTACATTTTCTGACATTCGTTGATTTTTAAAAGAATTCAATTTGAAGCTTTAAACGAGTGTTTTTCACTCCCAAACTAAGCATGAAGTAAAATTTCGAGTTTTGAAAAGCCCCGTGAAAATTTTCTGGGATTTTCTAAACTCGAAATTTTACTTTATGCGCCACGCGTATAAAACACGGATTTTAAGTGAAGTTGGAATATACATAAATTTGACAATATAGTGTTTTATACCCGTGGCGCATAAAGTAAAATTTGGAGTTTAGAAAAGCCCAGATAATTTGTCTTGAGTCGCGGCGCGACCCTCGACAAATTTTCACGAGGCTTTTCTAAACTCGAAATTTTACTTCATGCTTAGTCTAGGAGTGAAAAACACTTGTTTAAAGCTTCAAATTAAGCTTGAAAAGAAACAGAGAATATCCGCAATTGTTATATCAATTCCATGGTATGTCATTATTTTTATAAAATCACATTACTTTTTCTTAATTATTTATTTTAGCTGTACATTTTCTAACATTCGTTGATTTTTAAAAGAGTTCAATTTGAAGCTTTAAACGAGTGTTTTCCACTCCCAAACTAACCATAAAGTAAAATTTCGAGTTTAGAAAAGCCCCGTGAAAATTTGTCTCGGGTCGCGCAGCGACCCGAGACAAATTTTCTGTGCTTTTCTAAATTCGAAATTTTACTTTATGCGCCATGCGTATAAAACACAGATTTTAAGTGAAGTTCGAATATACATAAATTTGACAATATTATGCGCGACCTTCAACAAATTTTCACGGGGCTTTTCTAAACTCGAAATTTTACTTCAAGCTTAGTCTGGGAGTGGAAAACACTTGTTTAAAGCTTCAAATTGAACTTAAAAAAAAAACAGGGAATATCCGCAATTGTTGTATCAATTCCATGGTATGTCAATATTTTTATAATATGACATTACTTTTTCTTAATTATTTCAACTTAGAGAAACGTAATGTGTTAAGTGTGAACATTCATAAATTTAGAATTTTTCCCTCTACAAAAAAGTAAAATACATTTTGTCTTTAAAATAAATAGGGACGCCAATATTTGACCACTTTAAAATTAACATGCGATTTCCTATGTTGCGTCCGCCAACTCAACACCCGGTATAATAATTCTGAATACTCTAAGGAATTATTAAGCCATGTTTTTTTTTTATTATATTTTCATGCCATTTGAATTTTATATGCCCGGCGCTGCCACCTATAAACAAATTACTTTTTCTAGTAAATGTAGACAAATTTAAATTATAGTAAAGGGTTTAATTAAATGATTTGAATGATCGATTACTGGACTTCGAATTATGTTGATAATCGAATGTTTTTTTAATATTCGAATCGCTCAAATGAAGATATCTCGTTTTTGCTTGAATCATTGCACACCTTATCATACTCGGAGCATTCGAGCAATTGTTAGAAAGGTTGTTTAGAATTCGATAGATTATACGATCAATTAATCCAGAGATTATATAGAATTTGAGATTTTATTTGAATAATAAATACAAAATATGTACAAAAAATAACTGTAGTTCTTTGGAAATTACGATTAATAGATATCAAAATCAACTAATCCCTCGAGCAATTATATTTTGTATTTATGTTGGTAGATTGTCGTGAAAACGTATTTAGTTCTATTTTCTATTATTGCAATGAATAATTTCAATTGAATACTACACAGAAAGGAATTTTAAATAAATATATAATAGAAGATTAAAACATTTACTTCCAGATTAGTTCCTGAACCACTAATAAATTAATTATTTTTCTTAAAATAATATTTCATGTCATATATTTTCCTCTTTATATTCTCTTTTGCTCATACTCGCAGTCCTGTTTATCATTTGTAGTAGACAAATAAGGAAATGCATTTTATTATTTTATGAAAGGAGAAAATCGAACTGTTTTTCTTTAAAAGTAAACAGGTTATTAATAACAGTGTAGAATGTATAATTAATTAAAATGTAATTTTGAGTATCTTGGTTGAAAGTCTGTAATTATACACACATTTTAAACAAATTCAATTAAATAACGTAGAGAAAGGTTACGATAATAAATGAATTCCTAGTATTTAATTAGAAGATATAAATCAACAAATTATCATCAACCTTGACCAAATAGATCCATGTTTATGGTCATTGAGCGAATGTTGTTGGAGAGAATTTACTCTCGCTTTCTCGCCGGCTTTTGCTTGATACGAGTACACACAACAAATCGAGCCTCGTCTCTTCTCATTTCTCAGCACTAACCTACTTTCTTAGATCTCGATGTTTCTTGATTATAATCCAGTCTCATGTTTACTTCGCATTAAGAGAGTAACAAATGTCTCAAACTCACGACAAGAGTTCATCAAGAGTTTAACTAGACAACAGTTTTTATTTCTAAATCTCTGTGGTTTTTCTTTTTATGATAATTCATTCACAGTTAGTGAACGAAAATACCTAAAACTCGGTGTAAGAAAACCTTGATTTTTAAGCGTGTGATATCTCTAAAGTTGTTTTTGTATAGGTACGTGCAATTTATAAAAGCTTCCTTTATTTGAGATTATTTAAGATCAGAAATATCTGATGTGATTAATTGTATAATTCGCTTATGAATGTTGTTATTTTTCAAATTTAATAATATAAGTACCTATCAATGGCGGTTCGTCCATAAGGGCTGCAGATGCTGTAAGAAGTAGCAGTCTTACCCTATATAGAGCAGCAAAAGCATTTAATATTCCAAAGGCGAAACTGAATACAATTATTGAGGGGCGTTAAAAGTTAAACTCGCGGTAGATCAACTGTACTTTCTTTTGAAGAAGAAATGAAAATTGCAGAATGCCCCAAACCAATGTAAAAGAGGTCTAGTCTATCAAAAAAGTATGTTTACTCTTTGTAAACATACTTTTTCTATATACAGGGAATTGTTATTTTAAGTATATACAGAAAGTTTTCTGTAACACCGAACATTTTTCGGACACTCGGTGTACTAAGAGAATTCAATTTGAAGCTTTAAACAAGTGTTTTCCACTCCCAAGCTAAGCATGAAGTAAAATTTCGAGTTTAGAAAAGCCTGAAAATTTGGTTTGGTCGCGTAGCGGCCAAACCAAATAAAATTTCGAGTTTAGAAAAGCCTGAAAATTTGGTTTGGTCGCGTAGCGGCTAAACCAAATTTTCAGGCTTTTCTAAACTCGAAATTTTACTTCATGCGCCACCGGTATAAAACACTGATTCAATGTAAAGTTTAGCGGTGTGTTTTAAGCTTCGTAATATGTCAGTGGCGCATGAAATAAAATTTCAAGTTTAGAAAAGCCTAAAAATTTGGTTTGGCCGCACCGCGCTTCGCGCTACGCGCCCAAACCAAATTTTCAGGCTTTTCTAAACTCGAAATTTTACTTCATGCTTAGCCTGGGGGTGGAAAACACTCGTTTAAAGTTCTAATTGAGTTTTCTTAATAAACCGAGCGTCGGAAATGTACAACGAAATGCATATGTATACTTAAAATAAATATTCACGTTATGAAAATGTTCCGTGTTACATAAAACTTTCTGAATATGCATACGAAGTTAAGTTTCCGATATACGTTGTTTTTTTTTAAAGAGTTCAATTTGAAGCTTTAAATGAGTGTTTTCCACTGCCAGGTTAAGCATGAAGTAAAATTTCGAGTTTAGAAAAGCCTGAAAATTTGGTTTGGTCGCGTAGCGAAGCGAAGCGACCAAACCAAATGTTCAGGCTTTTCTAAACTCGAAATTTTACTTCATGCGCCACGCGTATAAAACACAGAAATATTGTTAAATAAACAATATACTGCAAAATCAGTATTAAAAATATACTGCTAGATCGGGGTGAAAACTATAATGCTACTCAAGAATATTTTCAAAATTACTAGTATATCATCCATCACGATTACAGCCTTAATAAGCTAAGACTCGGTAAACTTGGCCAATGCCAACAAAATCATAATTATTAGCAAACAAGGTAGCATCATGTGCTCGCAGTTACATGTTTAAAACCCGAAATCAATTCCGGAGAGCCTGTCACTTCCTAATAAATAATTCACCAAATTACAGGGACGTGACACGTGGAAGTCACAAATTTGTTTTCACGAACTCGAATTAGGTCAATTCAAACACACACAAATATTACAACCCTCAGCCAGCGTTGATTCCCCATTTCAATTGTAATTATAATAAACAACCGAACAAAAATTAACACAATTGCTGACGTATGTTTGATTTGTATTTTTGATTGTGATTAAAATACGAATCAAAAAATAATTCGAGTATTACTTCCTATTTTCAATTATAAATGAAATACAAATCCGAAAAAAAGAATACAATTCCGATGTTCACGCGGCGTGTGTTTTTTATTGATCGCGTTGGTGCATTTAGTGAATCTGTCGAAGGTTAGCTCTGACGCGCAGTGCACTACTGGTGCATCCCTGAAATGGTGACCTCGAGTATATAGGGCAGGACGCCCACCCTATTTTAAATTGGGTCGCACAGGGATGCGTTTCGCGGGGCTTAACTGTAACCTTGTTTACGTATTGGGAGTTCGTTTAATTTGAACGCCTGCGGAATTTAATGGGTTTTGATGTGTTTTGTGAAATTGTCCAAGGACAATTTCGGATCGCTCGAGGGTTGTTTTCCTCACTTCATTGGGCGTTCGATTGTTTATCTCCTCGAGCACGTACTCGACGATATCAATGAAAAACTTGTTTGTGTCACGGTGAATTCGTAAGTTCGTTAATTTTGTTTGTGAATTTGCTCTTTTTAAAGTAATTATGAGTGATTTACATTACAGTAAAGCTCCACTAATCGGGATCAATGAAAATCAATTAAAGTCACAAAAACTCTGGTTGTGTGGTCTCTTTGGCGCCATAATGCTTTTTAACCATCAGGGAAATCCCGACTTATCTTTTTGGGCTTTTTTCGGATTTGGGAATACATTATGTAAATAACTAATATTTCAATTTCGTCCGGATTACTTTAGAATCCAGATTATTGGAGATCGGATTAGCGGAGCTTTACTGTATTTAAATTAAACTGAGTCGCCAAAAAATCCAACATCATCCGATACTTCTCTTTTTAAGAATCATTCCCATATCCCCCTCGATTAAAAAAAAAAAACGTTTTGTTCGCTTCAACAAACATTGGACAATCCTAATGCGTGAACAATTTTCCCGCATTTGGTTGGTAAATTACTATTACAATGTCACGCACATCAAATGTTATTTCACAATATCGAAAACTTGTGTAGATTGACAAATACTTTTGTAGATTATAATTAATTTTCACCACCTCTAGCCTAACATTTATATAACAGATGTTATATAAATGATTAAAAGATGCACAAGTGTTTTATATGTTAGGGATAATTTGTTGACATTTATGAGAAAATAAATAAAGTCTCCATTTTCAAATTAATTACAAATTGCAGCAACTTTATAATAATTAAGACTAAATCAACACATAACTATTATGAATTATAGATAATGCAAATAGAACTCTAATAAATGAGATAATGACATGCAGAATATTGTAAACTGATTACAATTATAAAGATGAACTCAAAATTATTCAAAATAACATAAAACTACAGCCAACAAAATAATTACTGTGATTCAAAAGTGAACTCACATAGAGATTTTCCGTGTACGAATATAAAGTACTCGAGTACAGAGCACAAGCAGGGGCAGATTTTCCATTAGGCCCACTAGGCTAAATTTCTTGTACGAACAAAAAGGCAACCCTCACACAATTTTATTAAAAAAAATTTGCTCGTACGGGCAAAATTACAAACTTTACGCAACTTTTGTCTAAGATAGCCTACTTTCTAAGAATGGTTCTTTTAATTTGATATTTATTCTTTATACAAACAAGCCACTTTAAGTGATAAATATCTGTTTTGAACTTCAGTTGAAATCTTTATTTATACGCGTGGCGCATGAAGTAAAATGTCAAGTTTAGAAAAGCCTAAAAGTTTGGATTCGGGCCTGAACTCGATTTTTTTGCTTAATCTGGGAGTAGAAGACACTCGTTAAAATTATTTTTAAATAAAAACAGATTATTTCTGTTTTAGTCACTTTATTTAACTAACTTAATCAACTGTGTAAAAAATATGATAATTGCTGAACAGAGGGCGTCTAGGAAATGATGGTAAATAGGATTTGAGAAAATGTTTTCTGCAAGTTGGAAGAGGCGAGTTTGAATGGGAACGACATTGGTTAATTCATAAAGTAGTTCGAGGGATTTTGGAGTGGGTTTTGGAGGTGTCCGATTTTAGAATTTATATTACTTCATTTCATTTCACAATACATTAATATACTTTTCACAATTTTCCAATTTAGAAATAGGCTATCTAGAAGAGGTCCTTCCGCCTTGGTTATTTTAATTAATAAAAATAAATGAAATAGCAGCATAAATTCGTTAAAAACAAAACGCACACGATTGTCTATAAAATTACTGTAAAATGGTAAATACAAAATGTGTGAATGAAAACAGGTAATTCCAATATAATCCGCCCTGTAATTAAACACGAATTTCAAATTTATTCGGCAAATAATCGTAGAGTGTGGGTTTTGATTAAAACTGTCACAAAGTCGTATTTGTGTGAGCTTCGGAATTCAAACTCAGTTGAAAAATTATTGGCATGCTGCTACTATTTTTTTAATTTCAAAACTGTATTGATGTAGTGATAATTATGACCACAATACAGTTATGCAATGGATTTAATTAATCTGTGAATATACAGGACTGGAAATATGAGAATTATCGTTTATTGGTGATATGTTTTGTTGCAAAAGTGTGTTCATATTAACTGGTATTTATTAAGGCTGGATATTTTTAAAATTGAAGTATTCAAATATGTATTTAAAACCATATTCAAATATTTGAATTTCAATATGTTTTTGAATGAATATTCGAATACTTCAATTATAAAATTTCCAGTATTAATCAAAACTTATATCCTTATTTGATTTTAATCTTGTAGTGAATGAACAATAACTAAGTATGTTTTTTAACTTCATATTAAATCAGTGTTTTACACATCTCGCGCATGAAGAAAATATTTCAAGTTTAGAAAAACCTGAAGATTTGCGTTTGATTAATCCAAATTTTCAGGCTTTTCTAATCTAGAAATATTTACTTCATACTTAATCAAGGAGTGGAAAACGCTTGTTAGAAACTTATTAAAACCTTTAATCAGGGATGGTTGGCGTCAACAATGTCACGTCGACAATGTCATTGTCGACGCGTCGAATTTTACGCCCACGTCGACTATTTGCACAACGTTTCTAACGTTGACAATTGTTTTGATTAGTACAACATTTGAACTATTCAGCCTAATGCGATGCGATTTTGGTAGACTCATAAAATAAATGAAAATCTAACTTTGATTTGATATTTTTAAATAATCTGCAATGATATTTAAATTTTAATTATAGCCAATCAAAGTTTATTCATTTCTGTGTAGATTCTATGAATTTTATGTTGATTTGATAATCTGTTAATTTTTCACAATTTTTTTAAAGAAAATATTCTCCTAAACACGTTGATTTTATTGTATAATTTCAACTTTGGCTTGGTATTTTAAGAAAATGCGTTTATGTAATTAAAAGAAAACTATTACATTTTTTACGATTTATGTATTTTTAAGAAGAAGAACAAATATCACCAAAAAAATGTAATGTAATAAATGTTAAATAATAATAATTTTCATTATAAATATAATTTTCAAAAACTAACGAACACCATTAAAAAAATCTTATTTTATTTATTTGTTTTGGCAAAGTTTGCAATGGCAACGTTGCGAAAATCACAAATGAACACCAAAGTCAAAATTGATCAAATCTACAAAAAATGGCAAAGTCGACAATATTACATTAGTATAATTTTCACAAACAGAACAAAAAAATAGTTACAAATTGAAGTTTTAGATCTGTAGAATTATCTACTCGTTTAATTTTATTCTAAATGTCAAAACAGGCGACTCGATGCGTTTGAAATCAATTTGCAAAGAAGGTGATATTTTATCTTTAACTTGACATCGTTGACATTTTTACGTTTAACGTCAATTTTGTCAATAAATATCGTCCATACAACACTAACTGTCAAAAAGTGATAGTATCAATTTCAAAATCGACATTCAACTAATACCATCCACTATCATACTTGGACCAAATCGTTGTCGTCCTCGGTTGACACCGGCTTATGTCACCTGTCACTATTGGCATGTGTTCGGTTATTGATAAACGTCAAAATTCTAAATTTAATGTCATTTTTATCGTAAAATATCAAAACTGTCTTAATATATTAGAAATGCCAAATCGTTAGTTTTGTGGGTTAGTCTAGTCTAATTTTTAGCGTAAAACGTTACTAATTTTAGGTTAGGATCACGATTGTTTAACTTGATCAAAATATATTTAACCAAAATATATCTAACCTAACTTTATTTGATAGGCAAGTTATCCGATTCAATTTTTAAAGTAATGACATAAATTGACGTTTTAAAGTGAAATAACAACACCGACTAAAAATAACATTATCGTTCCTACATCGTATATCAACATAAATTCGTTTTTGTTTATGAAATATAAATTTTATAGTCCAGAACGGAAAATTTCGTTAAAAATGTTAATTTATGCTAATAATATAATTTTATTGGTCATGTGTTGTCATTACTGTCGGTATGGTGATGACAAAAGAAGTGTATTTTACTTTGAAATTGAAATAAAAATAGAGAATATTGACGTTTACTTAGAGTTGGGTTTGGCTTAAATGTTATTATTGACGTTTATTTGGAGTTGGGTTTGGCTTAAATGTAATTTTGTGGAGTTTGGTTAGACGTCACATTTTGGAGTTGGGTTAGGTTATATGTAATATATAAAATAAAGAAAATTTTTTCGTGAAAAATGCACACAATGTGTCTTAATTAAGAATACATCTTATGACAATAAATATCCATTGAAACGAATACTTTCTGTGCAAATACACCTCCGGTTATATGTATTTTGCGGAGTTGGATTAGATTAGTTTTTTTTTGTATTTTTATAGAATTGAGATAAAATTGTATTTGTGGAGTTGGGTTTAGTTAGGTTAGATGTCACTCTGGAGTCGAGTTAGGTTAGATGTTACTTTGTGGAGTTGCGTTACATTAGATATAGTTGATGCAATTAGGGTTAAGTGGAAATTTATTTTGGTAAGTTGTATTTGATTTTGTTGTCGTATTGTGGAGTTGGGTTAGATTAGGTAAGATCAGATTTCAGTGGTAATTTTGTATATACAGCGTGCAATCGAACAAATGTACATCCTCTTAAGGGCGTATACACAAAATATTTTGACACCAATTGCAGCAAAAATAAAATCGGAAAAACATATTGGATTTTTCATAATTTTTCATGCATTTTTTACTTTTTGAGAACTTCTGGTTACCTGTGTTCATGATATTTTTCGTGGATGCGTAAGTTGTTGTATTTTTTATTTACTTTTACTACTGCGAGGCGCATAAATCACTTCGCACGCACTAAACACGCACGCTGTCTCGAATGACTAGATGAAACTAGGTCACCCATTTGTGGTATTGTTTATTTACTGTTACTACTGCGAGACGTATAAATCACTTAGCACACACTACACACACACACACACTATCTAGAATTACTAGATGAAACTGGGTCACGTATAAAAAAAAATTACAATTAGTGTTCAAATTGACGTCCGCCGCACTCAATGCCCATTTGGGCTCTACGTATCCAATTTGCACGAACAGTAGCAAACATTTCACGAGGTTTTTCACGAATGGTATTAGCCGCGGCGTTTACTCGTTGTATCAGCATTTCAGCATTGTCAATTTCCGTAGTGTAGACTTCACTTTTAAAGTATCCCCAAAGAAAAAAATCTAAGGGGTTTAAATCCGGACTTCTTGGAGGCCATGGTACAGAGCCTCCACGACCAACCCAACGTCCTGGAAACTCATCATCTAAATATCTTCTAACGCGCCTTTCATAGTGAGCTGGCGCACCATCTTGCAAATACCACATTCTTCTAAGAACCGCTAAGGGTACATTTTCTAGAAGATCTAAAAGGTCATCTTGCAAAAATCGTAAATATCGTTCTCCATTCAAATTAAATGGGAACATAAATGGCCCAATTAATTGATAATTTAAAATACCTGCCCAGATATTAAGGGAGAAGCGATGCTGGAAATGAGTTGTACGCGTAACACGAGGATTTTCTATTGCATAAACATGCATATTATGGAAATTAAAACTTCCATTACGCGTAAAGCACGATTCGTCGGTCACTAAAATGTCTTTGGTAAAGTTAGGATTTTGAACATTTTGTGCCAAAAGCCATTGACAAAATACAATTATTTTGGGAAAATCATGGGGTTGAAGATGTTGTACACGCTGGTAGTGATACGGATCAAAATTATTGTCTCGTATAACACTGCTGACAAATGTGTGCGATACATTTAGCTGAGCGGCGATAATACGGGTACTTAAACCAGGATCCGCTTTCAACAGATTCAAAATTTCATCTTCCGCTCGCAAATATCGCATTGGACGGTCACCACCTCCGGCGGCTCCGGCGACGGCGACGGGCTGCAAACTTCCAGTGTCGCGTGCTCTTTGTAATAAATTTCTAAATCGGTTTGGCGGTGGTAAGTGTCGTTCAGGAAATCGCTCTTGATAAATTTTTTCACCGTAAATAAGAAACATGTCTGCCAATTCAATGTTTGAATAAACGTATCGCGCCATGTTACAAAATGTAGATGTTTCATGGAATAAGTTTCACCATAGACTAAACAGCAAACTATTTTTATGTTTAAAAATCATCGACCCTCGCCGCTCTTATCTAAACATTTCAATAAGAGTGGAGATAAAGTGAAGTGTGAACCTAATAAGGAAAAATATTGAATTTCATTTACACGTTTAGAAAATATTCGGAATTTAGTCAGCAATGGGTACTTATGAAAACGATAACATAGACATAATTCTTCACAATCTGACCCACTTTTCTCTAGATGGTGTAATTCGATATCCAAATCGTTTAAAAACTACCAGTCTATGTGGAATCTCTCTTAAAATACGCAATGTGCGCGTATACCAGATACCACAAACATGTGGCCTATTATTATTAATTATTTTTAATAATTATTTGTGAGCTATCTACTAAAGGTATGGTAATTTCAAATGCAGGTATTGTTTATTTAAACGCTACCCCTTATGTGGTAGAGAGCCTGTACAGTAGTTCGTTTACACGCTGTATATATATATATACAGGGTCCTGCATCTCACCTCCCGTCTTCTGTAGCTCAGTTACTAATTAAGTTAGGCTTTTGATATTTGGCAGACTTTCCCTGTATCCTAGGGCGTATTTCAGGAAAATATTTTTGATTATACAGGGTGTCCCAAAAAAGTTTGACGTCATTATGATATATATTTTTAGATTACATGCTATATATTTTGTTCGTTATTTAGGTGCTCTCTATGGATACCTACATACGCCTAAAATTTTATAGAAATTGGTTTAGTAATTTTAGCAAAAAAAAATAAAAACTAAATAAAATCAGTTTTGCACCATTCGTTTAAAAAATTAATAAAAAATAAAAATAGTGCCTTGTTAATAAAATTATACAATGAACTTATTAAATAAGGTCTGTCCCGTTAACCAAGTTTTATTCATATGAATTATACAGAGTGTCTAACATTAAGTGTCAAACTTTTCAACCTTTAAAGCACTTTATTTTTCTTACTTTAAATTAGACCCCCTGTATATTTTTATGTCATTCCATGCGGAATTATAGAACAAACATTTTTCCTAATTACAACCCTATCGCAATTCCTAACACATTTAAAGTTATTTGCAGAAAACTCGTTTTATCAACTAATCCAATAGCCATTTTAATGATAAAAATCGAAGGTGGCTTTGAAAAACAATTTATTGTTTAACAAAGTAACAAAAGCCTATTTTGACTTTAGTAATGTAAAAGTTAAAAGCATTATGAGTTAAGCTCTTTATATCCAAGAATTTGTTGTCATGAAGTACAACCGAGACGATCTCGTAGATATGATTTTCATATTAGGAGAATGCGAAATGAACTGTTTTTTTTTGGCAAGTCGAGTTTACGTACAGCGGTATCCGGAACGAAAACATCCAGACAACAGGAGCCTGGAAAACTTATTGGAGAGACTTATACATACGGGTAATGTAAACTATACAAAACCAGTTAGAAATAGGCCGGTTCGAACTGAAGAAACTCAATTGGCTATGCTATTATCAATTACGGAAAATCCTTCCGTTAGTCAACAAGCAGTTGCTGCTGCCGTGGATGTAAACGAAAGAACCGTTCAACGAATTTTAAAGGACAACCGTTTCCATCCCTATCATATCCAGTTCCATCAAGAACTCTTTGAACAAGATTTTGATCAACGTGTCGAATTTTGCAACTAGGCGCAAACTAAAACCAATGTATCTGGATTTTTTGCAAAATCAATTGCCAGATTTATGTCGCCATTTACCAATGGCTGTGAGGGATGCAATGTGGCTGCAACAGGATGGAGCCCCAGCACATTATTCATTACAAGTCAGGGATCATCTCAACACAACCTTCCCGAATCGGTGGATTAGAAGAGGAGGGAGAAGTAAATGGCCGCCCCGATCCCCCGACTTAACTAAATTAGACTTCTTTTTGTGGGGCTACGTTAAGGAAATCGTTTATCAAGAACCTCTAACCACACCAGAAAACATGCAGCAAAGAATCATAAATGCATTTCACAACATTACACCCGACCTATTACGAAGAGTTGCAAGGTCATTTCATACTCGTCTTCAATTGTGCCTCCAAGAGAACGGAAGACATATCGAACATAAGTTCTAGTAGGTGATTAATTTTAGAAATGCGTATTTTTGTTATGTTTTTTATGAAATGTTATTACTAAAACTATTTTTTATACCACGCGATCGTAAAAAACATGATTCAGAGCAGGCCTTGACTAGAACAACATGGTTGGCAAGACAAATTTCAGAATACGGTTTTGTGTTTAAATTTATTTGAAGTTTCCTGTTTTTATTGAATTGAAATCAGTGTTGCTAATCGTTTTGTGGTAGTCAATGCCTGCTCTGAATCATTTTTTTTTTTCGATCTCATTGTACTTTCACGATTTGTAATATGTTTAGACGAAAATCTGTGAATCCTTTAAGACTTTCGAGATGCAATTTAATTACAAAACATGTTATGTCAATAAATTGTTTTTCAAAGCCACATTCGATTTTTATTAATTAAAATGGTTACTGGATTAGTTGATAAAACAAGTTTTCTGCAAATAACTTTTTATGTGTTAGGAATTATGATAGGGTGGTAATTAGGAAAAATGTTTGTTTTTAATTCCGCATGGAATGAAACAAAAATATACAGGGCTTCCAATTTAAAATAAGAAAAATACAGTGCATTAAAGTTTAAAAAGTTTGACACTAAATTTTGCACACTCTGTATAATTCATATCCACCAAACTTAGTTATCGGGACCATTAGACCTTTTTTAATAAGTACCTTCTATAATTTAATTAACGAGATACTATTTTGAATTGTTATTAATTTTTTAAATTAATAGTGCAAAACCGATTTTTTTTAGTTTTTTTTTTTTTTTTTTTGGCTGATATCACTAAACCGATTTCTATAAAAATTTAGGAGTATGAAGGTAACCATAAAAAGCACTCAAATTATTAACAAAATGTACACCATTTAATTTAAAAATATATATCATCATGACGTCACACTTTTTTGGGACACCCTGTATAATCAAAAATATTTTTCTGAAATACGCCCTAGAATACAGGCAAAGTCTGCCAAATATCAAAATTCTAACTAAATTAATAACTGAGCTATAGAAGACGGGAGGTGAGATGCAGGACCCTGTATATACATATATATATATGTATATATGTATTAAATGGCAGGCACTTTAAAAATTGTTTCGCGGTTTTTTTCTGAACTAAGAAATAACTTTTTTCTTCCCTATATTTGGTTTGGTTATATGAAATTATTTTAAGGGGTCACGGAAAAAAATCTAGAATCAGGGTCAGGGAAAAGTTAGGGAAATATAACATTTAAAATTGGTTACCACCCATGAAAATTTAAAAAAATACGGATGTCCGCATTATCAGGATATTTGCATTTTACGAATATCCGCATTATCCGGATATCCGAGATATTCGAATATATTGTTACGGACTATCCGAAAATTCGTTATCCGGCTAATCCGGATAATGAATATTCATTATATCCGTTATTCGAATATTCGAATAATTTGTATCCGGATAACCGTAGCCCTACAGCCAATAATGTACAAAAATTGTTCACTTTTAGAATAAATCCCACCAAATATAAATACAAATATATCGCCATTGTTGTATAGAAATTACATTATCAATAAAAATATATAGCGGATATTAAAACATATTTTTTATTGATTTTCGCGCATAAAACCCCCATTTCAATTCCCATGGTACGTTTGTTGCTGGATGTGGCTATTAAGGCCAGAGTATATTATTAATCATCTATACATGTAGGGGACTTAGAATGTCAGCTAATATAAGGAAAGGAAAGGGTATAAATGGGAAGGGAGGGGGGAGGTGCTGGGGGGGGGGGGGGATGTTGGCTTTATCGTCTGGGGCTGAATGGCGCCGCGACGGCGCGCTGCATCCCCTCGAATTCAGGTCACCAGACTGCAATAGGAAAAAGGCATTACCCGCCCTCAACCCTCAATGCCGCACCCCTTTTCTGGACGGGCTGTTTATATATATCACACGGAGCTGCTACTACGAGAACAACAAACTCGACATTGATTTTTTACTCTATCGTGGAAAAAGATAAATTAGATTACATGGAATTTACAAAATACAGCTTTTATAATATAGGGTGTTTTTAAAGCACGATAGAAAATGGGCCTTAGTTTTTGAATATTATTTCGGGCATATGACCCAGCGACTGGTTCTAATACGACGTATCCTAGAGGTCCAATTTTATATCAATTTTTATAGTTTTGGACGCCTAATTTCACTAAAACAGGCATAATCTTCGTCTTTAAATGGTTATACGTCATTGGTTTATCTGCATACACCAAAGACTTTACATATACCCACAAGAAATAATCCAGAGGCTTCAAATCACAGGATCCTGGGCACCCAAGTATCAGGCCCATTTTGTGAAATAACCTGATCGATAAAATTGCATTTGATTTGTCAAACAAATGACCTAAACGATGGTCAGTATCTTCAATCCTTATGCGAGCTGGATCTTGTAAGGTCTTAAACCAAGATATTTACTTAGAATTGTCCATAAAGTGGATCAATTGTGCGCACGGTATTATGACGAGATTTTTAGATCTTCTTCGATACTTTGCTCAATAGCGGCAACATTTTCGTTAATACACACTCTTTTGCATATCATCGAGTGAGCTACATCATGTAGCGTAATCTAGGTGTAAAATCGATCGAAATTTGTACGATTTATAATCAATACTTTCGTGTAAATTAATGTAGGATGAAAAAGCAAACATTACTGGATAAAAATAACTTCCCAACTTTAAGACATTATAACTGGTGTCAGAGCTGTCTCAATCAGAATTCCTATCACGCTAAATAAAACACCCTTTATAAAGGGGGGCCGAAATGTCAAATGTACTGTCATATTTCAAATTTTTTTAGATGTGGAGCGCTGGCCGATTGCTCAAAGAATATTTTGTGTAGAGAGGGTTTTAAGAATTAATTCAATTATTCAAACAAAGCCACAGTTCCGGCCAGAATTTAATGTTGAAGTGGTTCCTTCTCGTAAGACAATTAGAATATGGGTCACAAACTATCACCATAGGGGTCAGTTGTGGATTTAAAACCTCTGGGCCCATATTTTTTTTAAGATAAATTCTAAAATATAGTAGTTAACAGTCAACGATATGTGGAAATGTTATAAATGTTTTTAGTGGAGGCCATCGATCAACTGCCGTTACCATTAGATGTTACATGGTTTCAACAAGACGGTGCAAGGCTTCATGTGTCAAATTTATCTATGGAAGTACTGTGAGACATCTTTCCGGGTCGTCTGCTATCTCAGCGTAGAAATTAGCCTTGATCTGCGCTCTCTTCTGATTTATCGCCTCCAGGTTACTTTTTATGGGGCTATGTTAAATCAAAAGCATACCAGATCCGACCTCAAACTCGGGAAGACTTAAAAAATAACATAAGACAAGCTATTGCTGAGATTCCTGCTGAAATGTATGAGCGTGTAATGGGATTAACATTGCAACGTGCGTAGATATGCATCATGGAGGTCACCTGGTTGATGTAATTTTTATGTATTGAAGTTCAAGATAATTGAGAATGATACTTAGAATATCCATCTTCAATTTCCATCATTAATTTAAAAAAAAAAACAATGTTGTTGTATATTTGTAGTGCCTGTAAATGGGTCACTTATAATTTGACACCCTTTATTTAATAAAAGTAAGAAAATTATTTACAAAAATTATAAATTAATTCTATATAAAAAACAATTATTAGCTAAGCCGTTTTTACTTTCTTATTCTTTTTGCAATATTTAGGGTTCATAAATTTAGTTGATCGTAACTACATGGTGGAATATAATCACAGTTTTAATGCTTGAAGTTTCATCGCAACCTTTGAGAATGATTATAACTATTTAATGGAAATATATGCGTAAAACCCAATCTTTATTTGTAAAAAATAAGATTGTTTTAGAGACCATAATCAAAGATGTGAGTTGTTATTATAATTTAGTTTTAAAATAATATGTTCTAACAATGTGAAATCAAGCTGGGATCTTTTAGTCCCCGGAGTATTCTGCAGCATTTAGTGATGGCTAATCCATAAAATCTGCGGAGTACAAATTAAATGATTAATATTTTAGACGTATTCTAGTTTATCTTCTTTTAGTAAGATATTTTTATAGAAACTAACGAAGAGAAAAATTCTGTAAAATATCTACACAGTATATAATTTTCTAGCTTAACACTGCATGAAGAAACTTGATATTAAAAACTTGGGGTGTGTAATTTGGATACCTATTTCAATTTCTTGTTTTAAGTGTAGGTACATACATATTCCGATGCATGCGCTGTAAAATTTCGGGCATTCATTGCTTCTTTTAATACGTTCAATTTGAAGTTTCGAACAACTGTTTCCTCTACTTAATTAATCATTAAGTAACATTTCGAGTTTAGAAAAACCTAAAAATTTGGTTTCCAAATCAATATTTTACTTCATGCAACAAGCGTATAAAACACTAAAATAAAAGGATTAAAAATCAGGATTAAAAATATACTGCTAAACATTTTGAGTAAGAATAAAAAAAATCTAATCACCAACATCCGGTGGTTGTATTTTCTTTTCCTTTATTTACCCTTTAATTGTGTGTATTCTAAAAATAAAAGGGAACGAGCTTTTTCCGTTTTGGTCGGCCGGCTGTCGGCTTTTAGACGCATAGGAAAAAGTTCCACGTAGTTAATGACGGACACCCCAACACGGTTCTTAACTTTAACGGCTCCTCTTTTTCTTTTCCTGTTTTATATTTATTTGCTTCGAGGTAGGCGTTTTCTACTAATATGAAGATAAACTGTCTGCGGGAACTTTGTAAGGATTCATTAGGCGGAGAGGGAAAGATGTTGGACGGCCTCAGCTTTACTTCAAGAGTTCTGGGATTTTTTTTTTTTTTTTTTTTTTGAGGAAGTACGGGTGATGTAATTTAATTTAAAAGCTTAGTTTGTGGGATTTTAAGTACGAAGAGACATTATTTAAGCGTGAAAAGAAAAGTAATTATGAAAAAATCCTTTGATGTTCCTTATACACTTGTGTCAGTGGCGACTGGTGAAAATGTTTATTGGTGAGGCTACAGACAAATACAGGAAATTTTTCTTTCTTTCTTGTTTGTAATGCGTTCAATTTAAAGCTATTAACGAGCGTTTCCAATCCTTGATTAAGTATGATGTAAAATTTTAAGTTTAGAAAAGGCTAAATATTTATTTGCTCGATGTCGCGGTATGATAACACAGTTCTTTCTCCCGAAGTTAGATGATATTGATGTGGCCAATATGTGGTTTCAACAAGACGGTGTCACATACCTTACAGCCCGTGAAACAATTCAATTACTGCATGAGACATTTTCTGGTCGTGTACTTTCTCGTTTCGGTGATCGGAATAAGCCCCCTAGATCGTGTGATTTAACACTATTATATTTCTTTTTATGGGGTTATTTGAAGTCAAAGGTCTATGTTAACAAACCCACAACTATCTGTGCATTACAGGAGGAAATTAAACGCTGCATCAACGAAATTTAGCCATATTTATGGAGAATAGGTCTTTTCTAAACTCCAAATTTTACTCCATCCTTAGTCTGGGAGTGGAGAAAACTCGGTAAAAGTTTCAACTTGATTTTTTTTTGAGAAACAACGAATATCAGAAAATTTACAGCCCATGCATATGTATACTTAAAAGAAAAATTAACTATATGACTGAACTGTATTTTATACATCTCATGAAACATAAAAGAACATATCTTATCAACCTGTTTTATATACATAATATATAAAATTACGAAAATATTATTCGTGAAAATGCAAACAATGTCTTAATTAATAAGACAACTTAAGACGATAAATATCCATTGAAACAACTACTTCCCCTTAAGACGATAACTACTTCCCGTAGTTGTTTCAATGGATATTTACTGTTTTAAGTTGTCTTATTAATTAAGATATTGTTTGCATTTTCACGAATAACATTTTCGTAATTTTATATATTATGTTTAAAGTGTGCAAACTATAAGAAGCGTAAGCTTATTTTTTTAATTCAAATAGTTTTAAATTTAAACTTATCTTGTTTGGATTGTACTACATGCTCAATATTGGATTATTATAATTAAATTAGATTTTGAATATTTCTGTGTATAATAAAATGTCCAGTGGTGTATTTGCACGGGAAGTAGTTGTATCAATAAGTATTTATTGTCTTAAGTAGTCTTATTAATTAAGACGTATTGTTTGCATTTTATACGAACATTATCATAATTTCATATATTATGTTTAAAGTGTGCAAACTATAAGAAACGTAAGCTTATTCTTTCGAATAAAATAGTTTTGAATTTGAAATATTCTAGTTTTTTTCAATTTCATTCATAATTTTTATTGAATTTTCTAACATTGTACTTTATTATAAAAAAATACGTCGGTTGAAAATTCATTAAAAAACCAAATATGTCTACCGGTTAAAACTCTCCACCCTCAGAAAATACAATACCTGGTGAGTGATTTATAGCCTCCAAAAAAAGTCGATGCATTAAAGCGCTGATGAATAATCTAATCTGATTGCGGCATTAAAGGCGATGTTGTTATTTTTTCGATCCTGGACCTTGGAAGATTGTTATGGGCGAAGGATGCGGGAAAAAAAGTTAATTGCAACCAAAGTTCTTAATTGAAATTTTATTCACGTAATTTATGCAGCTAATCGCCTCGAAATCGGATACCTTTCAAAATTAGCATTTTAATTTGTCAGGTAGTGAACGCTTAATTTTTATCGCGTTGCATATTGATTTGTAGATTACGCTGTATTCGGAGGATTTTGTGTTTCGATTGTTATCTTTAGTGTAATTTAAAGGTGTTTGTTGAGTTTACTGAAAAAATGAATAAATTTTACAAATGATTTTAATTATCTGCCAGATTGTGATCAATTCGCAAAATCTGCCAAATATAAGATAATATACAAATTAATATGCATTCTTTATTAAATTAATAGATAAATAAAATAAATACTGTATGAAATAATTATTATTTTTATTATTGTTCATAATTTATATGCAAGATTTGTTAAATTAAAATTTAGGATTATGCTATCAAAAAATAAACTTCAGTTAATATTTCATATCGTTTGTTTTGTAACTATTTTATAATTTTATCAAAGTCTGATAATTCAGACCTCTTTTGTGAGTTTCTAAAAGACAAAATATTTTCAGCTCTTTGAAAAATTAATACAAAGTTATTTTTTAATTTCCCAACAGTCAGAATCTGACTTTTTTTTTTTCAAAGAAAAAAAATGTTGTGCACTTATAAAAATACATAAGTTTTAGTCAACTTTAAGAGACTGTAATTTTCTAACTGTCGATCAATTTTAGTTTTTCAAACATTTGATGTTTCGTAAATTTCACGTAAACTTGAAAAAGGTTGAGATCCCTTGTCTTAACCCATTTAACACGGATGCAGTGCCCTAGGAAAGAAGGAGCTAAGGAGCGCCGGCCACAGGCGCATCCAGCAGAGGGGCGCCATCGAAGCCCGAGTTTCGAAATTTCGTAAATTTAAGTCAGAAATTTAAAATTATATTAGGAATCTATATTTTGAACTAGGGCTGGGAATTAAAATTTTCGCTAATATTCAAATACCACATTATCAAATCACTCACTTTTTCACATATTTGATTAATTTAGCTATTTGAATATTTAAATATTTCAATAAATTAGTGATAGAAAATGTCGAATATAGTGTCTAAAACTAAACAATTTATAAATTCAAATAGTTTATTTGTTTAATTATTTAACTAATGTGAATGTCTTATGTTTGAATATTCACGAATATTCGAATTCCCAGCCCTATTTTAAACTTCACATTAAATCGGTGTTTTTTACGCGTGGCGCATGAAGTAAAATTTCGAGTTTAGAAAAGCCTGAAAATTTGGATTTGCCGGGGCGCGCAAACGAAGCGAATCGCGCCCTGGCTAATCCAAATTTTCAGGCTTTTCTAAACTCGAAATTTTACCTCATGCTTAGTCAGGGAGTGGAAACCCACGTTAAAAAATATTATGTCAATTATTCCTGACATTTATTTATTATGATTATAAGGAAACGTTACTCACACAGGCACAATTACAAACTTTTCGCCACGTTTGCCAAAAATAGACTATTTCTTATTATTACAACACTTTATTATATTTTATTTCAAACTGCCAACAAAATGTGAAAAATGTATCATAGTTATATAATGTATAATAATATAAGATTACTAATCACGAAAAACGTAACGTATCAAAATAAAATAGCACAATAACCGAAACAAATCATTATTAATACAATACTGTCAAATAATGCCAATTTATATCTGGAAAATGACTTTCCATTTCAGTCAGAAAAGTTCATTATTAATATTGATTGATGATATGTCAGTTAAAGTCAATAATGAAGATATAGAATAGTTATATACAATACTGTCAAGAATTCCAATCAATATGTCGAAAAAATATTCCATTATAGTCACAGAAAGTCATTATTGGCAGTATATGAGATATTATAATTGTCAAAGACTTTCCAAAACTATCGTAACTGTCACAGATCTATTAAAACTGAAAAACTGAGGATTGTTAATGGTTACATTAGGTATTGATAGCCATTTGACTATACTGGCTGCCTATATCTTAACAACTGACACTGTCGCGTTATATCAATTACAATTTTACACAATACAAAAAAATTATCAACCAACATCAAAAAGATATCAATTTTTATATAAATCGTCATCATTCTGATGTGTGTGCTATGGTATGTGAGTAGCTGTAAGAACTGTCAAAACAGAAAAACAAACAAGTTTTAAAATGGTTATTATTTTGTAACATTTATTCTTATATTCAACTGTCAAGAGTGACTCAGAATACTCTGCTTTCTTTGTTGTTATTACAATTTTTGCGCGGTTTTCTTTTTTTCAAAACAAGTTTTGACTCATCATTTTACTTTTAACATGGTATTTAAGAGCGTCAATTACATAGATTGTGTATAAAGTGAAGTTCAACTTAAAGTCATATTGTGTTTTGTTTTACATTTTTCTTTGTATTTATCAAGATTGTGACGTGCGCACAAAACTAACATTTTTACTCATGTTTCGTAATTTTTTTTACATATTTTTGAAAGTTAACCCGTTTGACAGTTGACGTGTAGTGGACATAAGTCGGCGTCGACGTAAGTCCAATAACATTTGACAATAATGACAGTCAACATTAGTTGACATTTATTGACACATGACACTTATTATGACTGTCAAGTTGGGATTTTTGGCCACGGGAGCAAGTTTTCCTTACTCCGGCGCTGCGCGGATGTATAAGAGACCAATTATTTTAATATGTAAATGTCGATTTTAATGTGTCGCAGACGTCATAAATATAATATGACCACCCCGTTTTTTCTTTAATATAATAAAAATATTCATATTTTTATTTATAAATATATTTTTATATTACAGCGGTTTTTATTTTAGGTATACATATCTTGATTTTTGCTTAAATCAGACTTTCGTTGTTTTTATGAAAGCTTTCAATTCTGTAAATTTGCTAATACATTAATTCTTATATTTTTGCTAGATTTTGTTCTTTGAGTTCATTTAACATTTTTACTAAGGTATTTATCAGATATTATTTTTTATTACATTGTATACAGGGAATTATTCTTTTAAGTATACATATCACGTTTTTTTTTTCTGCAAGTTTTTAGACATTCGTTGTTTTTAACTTCCAAATTGAGCTTCCAACGAGTGTTTCCAAACCCTGATTAAGCATGAAGTAAAATTTCGAGTTTAGAAAAGTCTGAAAATTTGGATTGGTCTACTAATCCAAATTTGCAGGCTTTTCTAAACTCAAAATTTTACTTCATGCGCCACGCGTATTAAATACTGAAATATTATGAAGTTTAAAATATATTGGTTGTGTTTAATCTCATCCTAATTTATTTTATAAGTGTTTATTTTGATTAATTCTAATGTCTGGAACAATTTGTTTAGACATATGTAAAAGTATACCTAATAGAAAAAATCCCTGTTTGTTTACTAAATGTTATTTTAAATCGTAAGTCAAGTCATATTTGCGAATTTTGCCTTTCTTTGAAAAGAACACACATTTTTGTCACATTAAAAATTCATACATTTCAGTCTATTGTAATTTTGACGAACATACGATACATTTTATTTTTTCTTCCTTTGTAATAATGTTTTCCAATAATCTGTTTAAATATCAATAACATTTTGTACAATAAAATGATTATATGAGGACCCTAGAAGCCATGGGATACAAGTGCATAAATCTCGATTTTTAGAAAATGCATTTCAAGCTTGATAAAAGATAGTAATTTAAGAAAAATTTTCATTCAATGTTTTATGTTTAACTAGTGTTACCTATTATTTATCTATATCAGTAATATAGTGTTGCTAACAAATGAGTTAATGTATCTAAAACCAATATCAATACATTTAAAACCCAATGCGTCAATTATCTGCTGTTCCATTTTTTGTTCATTTAATTTTTGGGAAATATTCTTTTTTAAGTATTTAATCACCTAAGCTAGGTGCTCTGTTTGCCAGCCACAGTAATTTTACATACATATATGCTTTTTAAGATTCAATAATTATAGGAATTAATATTGGGAAATGTTAATAATATTGGTATATAATATAAGTAATTAATTATAATATAATGTCGACTGAGAACAATAATTTTAAATCTGGACAAATTTATCAGCCATTGCTACGTCCTCTGTCCGCCCTGAGGGATACGAAAAAGGAAATACACGTATTCTGCGATATTTGTAAAGACCTAACATTTAATTGATTCTTTTTCATTTATTTTTGCAAACTATTGTTAGTCTATTGCACAAAATGTTACTAATCCACTATTTTTGAGCCAAGTGAGTGCTAATTTTAAGCAGGTTTACGTGTGCTCGTTTCGATATTGCGTTATTTTTACTTGTTGCTTGTTGTTTTGATTTTTTTCGATTCCGACCTTGGTCCAGCTGAAAGCCATTAATCATTCCTCGTGCCACTTAAGTGTGGTTCCTTTTTTATCTGTTCGATTGTGGCGATCGCGTTGATTTTCGTCCCTGATGAGGAATTGAAAAAATTGCAAATTCGCTGTCTCACCTTCGATGACCTACGATATTCAACGTCAATAATAAATCAACTGCGTTTATAATAAATATAATTTTATTTTGGATGATGCTCTAATGAGCACACTAAATAAGGCTTTCAAAAAATATATTGTGATGTTCATATTAGACTAATTGTACAAAATTATTGTTGATACTAACAATTATGATATTGTGATGTTTTCGACAAGTTGTATTAAATTATTGTTCAATTAACTAAACCAGATTTAAAAATATGTACTGTAAAAAGTTGTATACAGTTATCCAATTGATTAGAGCATTCAACTATAACTTAAGATTAATTTGTTTTTAGCAGTTTTTATGTAACAATTGTTGTAGTGCAGTTAAGGCACGTGAGGATATATTGGTGGGGGTGCAGATATAAGAATGAAGGAACATTTTCTTACAAGTATACATATTCCGATACATATGCATTTTGAGGCATTTGTTGTTTTTTTTTTTTAACGAGATTAATTGGAACGGCTAAAACTGGTAAGTTTGTGTAATTTGAGAGACTATTCCTTTTTTACAACATATCAATGGTGAGACCAATATTGTAAATGTTATGATTTAAATAAGGCTTAATTTGTCCATAAATGTTATGTTTATGAATACTGAATGTTAGGGAGTTTACAAATACATTTTAACTTTTAGAAATGATACAGAAATAAAACTATATTTTATTCAAAATATAAATATTCAAATGTATTTGCCATTCTGTTTAACATTCTTCTACTTCAATTTTTTGATATTTCTCAAAAGTTACCTTTATAAATGACGTTTCAAAGAAACGATACGATACAGGGAATTTTTCTTTTAAGTATACATATCTCAATGCGTGCGCTGTAAAATTGCAGGCAATCATTGATTTTTACAAGCGTATTTCAAAAAATAAATATTTGACTGTAGAGAGAATTAAGAGCTCTACAAAAGTTGTCAAACTTAAAAAATTAAAATGATCTGTTTCAGGGTTTTTCCATCAAACCCAAGATAACAGAAATATGAATTTTATTCCTGATTGTATACACACCCAGTACTTGTAATACAATAGGTGATTCGAATTCATGATTCGAATACTTCGTTTGAGGATTCGTCCCAGCTCTGTTCTTCATACGTGCAGATAGCCTATATTTAATTAAAATGTCACAGTACAGATCCATATTTACATCAAAAACCAACCAATGTATTAAGTTTAAATATTAGTTATTTATTCAGAGCACAATAAATAGCATTTATTTATTTACTAAAAATTATATTTAAAGCAATGAATGGCCTTTACTAAAAAGTTGATTAAATAACTTTTAACCAAATGCCATTCATAACTTCACTTTCATACAATTAACACAGGAAACGCATCAACGAAATACTTCCGCAATGAAAACACATTTTTGTAGTAACTGACGGTATCGATTACACGAAGTCCATGCAACTATCTATAAAAAGTATCTTCTCAGTGGATACAACACAAAGGCATCGGAGCGGGCCTTGGTATTGAAACTAGCGTTGTGAATAAGGCGTGGGGGCGGCGGGGGTTTGAAAGAGGGTATCCTGGCGTGGCCCCATTGAGCCATATAGTCTGGCTGGCATTATCGACCGCCCCCTCTACCTCCCCTTTACCCGCATTCCCCGGGTGCAGCTCCTCCGTGACCTCTGAACCCTGTGAAGGCTGCGACCCAGATACTTCACAACGCATCAACCTTATAGTTACTACACGGCACACACGCTTACACACCATTTCACAATGTTGTTGTTTATGCAAATCGTGGTTATTTATGTTGCGTACGGTTGTTATTTATCAACTAAGTGCGGAAAGCATATAGTTTTCGCACTCAGAGATCAACTGGCGCCATTACATTTACATTTTACAAGTTAAGCTGGGATAGGCTTAAAACATATCGAGTAATGTTTAAAGTGGTGTAGAAGTTATGGCAATAATTTATTGCCCGTCTTTGCTTGGCATTTTTAAATGTCGAAAATATGAAATTGTTAAAAGAAACAGAAACAAACAGTATCGCTTCCGGAGAATCAATGAAAATTGGAATATATTAGTTTGTAAATTAAATTCACTTGGTTTTGTTTTACCATTATCAAGAAAACACAAAAACCCAAACCTAACATAGCTAAAAATTCACAGCGATGCATTAAGATATGTATATTTAATAGAAACATTCCCTGTGTATTAATTTTCTCTAGATGCTTACTTAAAATGGAGTATTTATACTAAAAAAAACAAAATTCAAGTTACAAAAATTTATTAAACTTATCAAACTTATTTAACTTGACGACTTACTACAAGATTTTTCTTCGGTAAAATTAAGTGTCTGCTTATATAAGTATAAAATACCCAAGCGATTTAATTCATTGTAAAAATGATTAAATCAGGATTGAATGCTGTGTAATCTTACATGTGTAACATTTTCTACTTTCAGAAACGTCTTACTTTTACGACAGTTTCGTGCGTTTTTAGGTAGAAAAACAATTTTTCTTCTACGTATAATTTTCCCATATTTTCCCATAATGCATCATAAAAACGCCCGATATAAAACATCTCCCGACTTCTCCGATTAAAATACTGCGAAGGACAAGGTAATTTCCCGAACACATCGAAGAAAATAAGATAGTTTTCCGAGGGTGGAAAGGCCTATCTATAATCTCGAAAGTGCCCGAGGGGATAGGATCGAGGTCAATTGTTCTCATACACTGAGAAAATATGAGCATGTATGTGTAATCTATTCCCGAGAAACTCTTCTAATTATCCGAGAACAAAAAAAGCAACCCAGCCCGGTAGATTTATCTAGGGAGTAAAGATAAAAATCTGATTGTGCGTGGAAATTGCTTGTAAAGGTTAATTAGGGAAAGAAATGGAGCTGAAATGATTGCGTGGATGTTATATAAAGCGGAATTAATCAAATCTTTTAAATAGAAATATCTGCAATAGTAAATATTATGTAATAACCTTATACAAAGTCTGCAATTTTAATTAGAATCATTCATGAAGTTAATATTCATAACACGGAATAAATATTTAGTTGGTAAATAATAATCGTATGCAAGAAATCTTGAAATTTAATTAGAATCATTTCTCTGTAATAAACGTTAATTGAATTCCAGTAGCATGTAATTTAAAACAGGGATTTGTTCTTTTTAAGTATACATAGCCTGATGTATCGCTGTAAATGTTCACGCGTTCATTGTTTTTAATAATATTAATAAGTGTTTATTTCCCAACAGGAAATATCAAAATTACAGGACAGTATACTGTATACACTGTAAATCTTCAGATATTCGTTGTTTTTACAAATATTTTAAATTGAACTTTCAAACGAGTGTTTTCCACTCCCAGGTTAAGCATGAAGTAAAATTTCGAGTTTAGAAAAGCCTGAAAATTTGGTTTGGTCGCGTCGCGCGAAGCGCGGAGCGACCAAACCAAATTTTCAGGCTTTTCTAAACTCGAAATTTTACTTCATGCGCCGCGCGTACTAAACACTGATGTGATGTGATGTTCAGAATACACGTTTTTAGCATACTGCTTTAGTAAAATATTTTGAATTTCACCTAAAATCAGTGTTTAATACGCGTAGCGCATGAAGTAAAATTTCAAGTTTAGAAAAGCCTGAAAATTTGGTTACGTCGCTCCGCGCTTCGCGCTACGCGACCACACCAAATGTTTGGGCTTTTCTAAACTCGAAATTTTACTTCATGCTTAATCTCGGAGTGGAAAACACTCGTTTAAGAGTTCAAATTAAACTATTTTAAAAAACGAACGATTATCGATAAAGTTACAGCTCATTCATATATATATATGTATATTTAAAAGCAAATTGCCAGTATGTTTGCCAAATTTTAGTAGTGACAAATTCCACCGTCAGGGCCAAAAGGGTTATTTTACGTTTTGTCATACTTGACATAAATGTCAAATTGTGTTAATCAGTAGCTTATTAGTTTGCCTTGTCCTTATAGTTGTTGTGTTATTTCTTTTTATAAATCAGCTGTTTTCACAGCTTAATAAACAATGGTAATTGCAATATAGAATAAAATAGAAAACTTTTATAAAACTGGGTTACGTTAACACTGACAGGAGCGACTGACAAATTCACATACGACCTACTTCACAATGTTTTGAAAATTTCACAGAGACCTCGATAGGGTTTTTTACTGAACACCTACTATAATAAACAATTAACGGATGTACAGTCGAAGCAGCCCAAATGTGAACGCTCTTTGGTTGTCATGGTATTTGTTACTGAAATTCATTCCTGTAATTCTGGCTTTGGCCAGTGGTATTGCAAAGAGAGGGGCGCATATTGAGAGCAGAAATATATTACTTTTATTATTGTCGTTTTGTTAAATCGGTCTTATCTACATTAAATGTGCAATAAAACAATTAAAAGAATATAAAACTACAAAAACCCTTTATTAGAAGAAAAAATCAAATACTCTAGCAAAATTGGAATAGTGTTATTAATATTTTATTGCAGCCATTGTCTGCCACAGCACTTGCCAATCTTCTTGACATGGACAATAATTTTTTAGAGCTGTCAAATATAATTGCGACGAGCGGCTATGATGCAAAGTGTAAATATAATACACATAAATTTAAATCTATCCAATATGAAGGCGCTGGTAAGTATGCCAGATGTTTTAAAGATTAGTTATTAAAGATTAAGCAGAGTCGTGCAAAATATCACAACAGGGTGATAATTAATTAGATATACTAGACATGATAACAATTGGAGATTTTAATCTCAGGTTAGTCCTATGGATATATGGGTGCTAAACGTGGGTTTTTGCCTGATGCAAAAAGCTGGAATATGCATTGCATTGTATAATAATTTGTTTTGCATAAATAAGTTTTTTTTTGTCTACAAAATTCAAGTGTTTCTAAACTAAATTTATTGAGCAGTGTATCGTGATCAAATCCTCTGACAAGGTAGTATCCTTCAGTTTTATAAAATAAATATTTTAAAATCCTGCGTTTGCGTTGTGCGCTTTGAATCATCTTCATTTGATTTTGAGTTTAAGGAAACCAAACCATATTCCAGCTTTGAGTGTACACTTTTTCTAAACTCATATCATTAATTGAATAATTATACGTGATAAGGCTTAGATTTTACAAAAGCATTCAATCTTATGCTTCAAACGAGTTTTTTACTTTTTAACTGAGCATAAAGTAAAATTTCGAGTTTAGAAAAGCCTAAAAATTTGGCTTAGTCGCGTAGCGAAGCGGGGCGACCAAGTAAAGTTTGATCCTACGTTAATAAATTTTACAATTTCTTATTTCGTCTTACCAAATCTTGTACTTTAGGAAATTTGCTTTGGGATATGTGAGTTTAATTCAAAGAAGCAATCCGAAAGCAATTTGTACCAAACGTTTTAATTTTCAAAGATTTTATTACACGAAAGAAGCGTTTGTAATATTTATAAACGAGAAATTAAACTTAAGCAGTATATTTTCAATTTTACTTTACATCAGTGTTTAGTTGCCGAGGCGCATGAAATAAAGTTTCGAGTTATAAAAAAGCCTAAAAGTTTGGATAAGTCGCTCCGATTTGCGAATTTTCAAAAAAAAAATTACTACTTGGCTTATTTCAACTTATTCCAAATACGCTAAAATCGAAAATGAATTCTGATTTCAAATGACAACATCTGAAAACAGTCGAAGGCAAACGACTATTTCAGGTTGTTTTCATTTGAAATCAGAATCACATTAACTCTAGAAATAATTTCCGATGTAAACATTTAAAAAGTATCGTAAGTCAAAAATTTGTTTTCTGATTTTTAGGAAGTTTGTTGTAAATTTCGATTATTGGTAAAACTTGCCTTATTTTAACTTATTCCAAATACGCTAAAATCAAAAATGAATTCTGATTTCAAATGGTGACAACTTAAAAACAGTCAAAGGGAAACCACTATTTCAAGTTGTTTTCATTTGAAATCAGAATTATGTTAACTCTAGAAATAATTTCTGATGTAAACAGTTAGCAAGTATCGTAAGTCACAACATTGTTTTCTGATGTTTGGGAAACAAGTTGTAAATTTTGATGATATTTAGTTCTTTCAATACATGTTAAAACATCTATCTATTATAGTTTTAAAAGTAAAATATTGTTTATAATAATATTGCAGGGATTTGCAGAAAATGCATTACCTGAAAACTATTTTATGAAACCCACAGTAAGTTTTATAAAAAAAAAAAATATCAAGAGTTTTAAAATAATACAGTTATATTAATTTGATTGTGGTTAAAATCACTGTATAATTGTTAAAATTACGGAATCATAAAAGGCTTACAAAAAAATCAAGCAAGATCAAAACTTCACACGGTGTTTTGCTTGTCTTTATTTTTCGGAAATTATTAACAGTTAATATGTAAACACGAAATGTCAATGGATGTTCATGACATTTTCTGAGAATATTAGTGAAACTTATCTCTCTCAAATTGTGTAATATCCCAAAATCGGTTGTTTATAGTTTTTGAGTTATTTGCATTTCAATATTGCACTATATTCAAAACTTTCGCAAAATTTTAAAATAACTCTGATTTTTAAATATTATAGTGTACAGAATCCTAAAATTTTGTGGATAAGTAATTCTTTCAATATACAGGGTGGCTTAGTTTGGTGTTCCACCCCCTTCTAACTTTTATATTTTGGTAGTAAAGTATAGCAAACCATATGTATTTGTAAACGGTAGAAAATTCTCTAATTAATGGCGTCACCGAATTGACAATACCATGACAACTGTCACGGTAGCGATAGTCAACTTTTTTTTCTTAAATGAAACCATGCCTATTTTTTCTTCGATGCAGATAGAAGACACTTTCCTACATTCGTATATTTATCACAACTATATGGTTAGATACCAAAAAAAAAAAGAAATGGTTGATTTTATAAAAAAAAACATATGTCTATAGAATAGAAATATGAGGATTTATCAAAATATGCACTTTATTTATCTTTATTTGTACCTAATTTTTTTAAGAATGTTTTAATTTCTTAAATGTCCTACTTGCAAGAATGAAACACTTAATAAAATAGTTTTTTTAAAATTTTTCATAATTTTCGTAGCCACATATGATTTTTTTATAAAAAAATATTATCTAAACGTATAGTTGTAAAAGATGTTCGGGTGCAGGAAGATGCCCTCTATTTGAATTGAACAAAAATTAGATATAGTGTAATTTGAAAAAAAAGTTGCCTATCACCATTAAATAGAGAATTTCTGTCCGTTTACATATAAAGATGGTTTGTTATACTTTACTCTCAAAATAAAAAAGTTAGAAGGAGGTGGAACATTAAACTGAATCACCATGTATACACAACGCCATAAGTAAATGAACACCTAATAAACGTGGGCGAGTTTTAATGAAATTTTAAGGATAAATGTATTTTATTCCTACCAAGAAACGATGAAAATTTCAAAAAGATTAGAATATTAAATCGAGTTGCCATGGACAATCAAAAATTCTTTGTTTTTTACGTTGACATTATTTATTAATTCGACACTTTAAGCTTTATCGATTGTCAAAGAATGCCACCTGTTCGAAGTTGCGCAGTTATTCGCTCAATGAGTGACTCTGGACTAAGTAGAATAATCGGTCTACGAGAAGCAGAACTATCCGTTTGTAATGTTGCTAATCGTGTGGAACGCAGTGTCACTAGTTTTTTTCTAATTTGGCAAAGATGGACAGAAAATTTCGTATCTTCGAATAGGTGGCATTCTTTTACAATGGACTAAGACTAATTAATCTCAACATTTTGGTTTAAAATCCCGAATTAATGAATAATGTCAAAATAAAAAACCAAAGAAATTTCGTTTTATTGTCTATGGCAACTCGATTTAATAAACTAATCTTTTTGAAATGTTTATATCGTTTCTTAACACGGATAAAATACATCTTTTCTGAAATTGTCATTAAAATTCACCCTAATTCATTGGGTGTATGATGACGAGAGTTTTCAAGATATTTTGAGTTTTAAGGAACTAGAATTTTCAAAAAATGGTAGCTTTAAAATATGTCAAATATGAAGCGTATTTTTTTGAAAATATGGAAAACCACTACAGTACTTGGTTTATAGTATTTGAGTTATTTTAATATTATGTATTCAATGTTTTCGCAACATTTATCAAATAATTTTAATTTTTAAAAGAATAGAGCAGCAACAAATTTTGTGGGAATGTAATTCTTTCAAAAAATATAATAATCCAGTATTATCTCACAGAGAGTTAAGACACTGTCGTTTCAATTACGATTTATGTTAATTTACATTCCATTAACATTTTTAAATCTTTTTGTGGATGTTTATAAAAGTTACCGCAGATATTAATAAAACTAACTTTAAGAAATATATAAAAATCTAAGTGTATGCTTTTATATAGTTATTGAGTTATTTTCACATGAGCAATTAAGTATTCATTTAATAAAAAATTTCATATAAAACTTCATTAAAACTAATTGAGGATTTTGCGAGTTTTATGTTTAAAAATTAATTAATTTTATAATAGTATTAAATGTCCAATTTAAAAAAAATCATAACTCTTGAAATCCTTTATACATTTTTATGAAATTTCATATACGAGGTGTCCACAGAATCATTCTTTACCTTTGATTCAAGTAAAGACTAAATATTTTTCAAAGCGTTCTGTTTTTAATGAATAATTATTATAAAATAATTGTTACTTATTGTTTTGTTTTCAGTCTGCAATTGTCAACCTGTCAGTGTTAAAATAATCTATTTTGTTGTTTTTTTCATTAGTTTTCATATTAGACATAAAAAATGATACATTTCTAAAAAGCGAAAAAAAAACTCTTTTTATTGATACCATAGCCAACTATAACTCCCATAAGAAAAAACAAAGTTGACTCTTGTAACTCAAATATGATAACAATTTTCGAAAATCTGAGTACACTACGAGATTTATATTTAAAAAGTTCCTTAAAAACAAATTCAACTAAACTTCCTCTGAAAATAAATGAGCTATAACTAAAAAAAAAAAATAAAAAATTCACTTTTTTTATTAAAGCGCCCAAACTACGTAATATATCTAAAGTTTTTTCATGAGGTTTAGTACAATTTTAGCTAAGGAATATTTCATCCCATTTAACCAAATCTCTATCTCTTACAATAAACGGAGATCTCCATGTTATGAAATAATCTGTGGACACCCTGTATATGCTAAGTAAACTATACTCTTTTAAAATATTTGAAAGTCCAAAATACGATTCTCTTTAATATTTTGGATATTTTAATATCATTCAATTAATAAAGAAAAAAACATTTGCAGTTATTTTTATACAGCTTATAGGTGTTTTCATTCATACGAAAGTAATAAAATTATCGTTGCATCCTGATATTTTCAGTTTTTACTTCATCCCATTTTCTTGTGTAACCTTTTTAAAAAGCAATTCATAAATGGCGTAGTTGACCTTACAACAACAGCCAGATCGATAATTCCTGTCTGAGCGCCAGTAAAAGCATTTATTTTCGTACTAAAGTGTACTTGTTCCATTAGCAATGAGAAGAACGTTGTTATGACTTTATGTACGCGTATAAAACGTAACGTCGATATATTAATTAGTTTTTTGTTTTATCATATTTATGTACGTTTGTCCTTGTATTATACAAAAAACATTTATTGTATTATGTCGAAGCGAAAATATTAAATTTTAATTGGAATGCCTCAGATAAAATTCTCCACTAGACTTTCTCGTATAGTGATATAGAAACAAAATATCTACAGTAAAAACTGTTAATATGAAAGTTGTGTGCTGTTTTCATTATCTTATTTTATTTGAAACATTGTTCAATTGAGTCCATAATAAAATAAATATGCCGGAAATAAACTAAGTTTTGCGGATGTCTCCGAAAACAAAAGAGCTACGACACAAAGTTATATACTTGTGTAGTTTTGTATTTTCTGCAAATTTTATTTGTACTATTTTATTAATGTTATCCATATTTAACAGACTATAAAAACATATAAAAAATACTGAAAATTGGTAAGAGTTAATCCCTATTTTCGGTTTCTGGAATTTAAACAAAGGTTGATACTGATCTACAATTAGTGTGTAGAGATCAGGGTTGTTAAAAGAGGTTTATTTTTTTCATTTTAATTAAAACAAACAGTTTTTTTTACATAACGTGTTTTTTCATCCAAACAGCGTTTAAAACATTAACAAATAACAAAATGTTTAAAACGTGTTTAAAACATAACCAGCCTTATTAATGGAAGTTAGCATACAGTTTTAGCACAGTTCTAAGGATGATATTGACATTTTTGGATTAATAAAACGTTTTAGTAGATTACTATTGTTAGTTTACAACTAATAATTAAATAGCCCTAGTTTAAGTATAATACATTTCCTTTATTTTTTTTTTCTTTTCTATTCTATTTTTCTTTTATATAACATAGTTGCACATTATATGTATGTTCTAAATCTAGGTAGCATAGCATTATATAATATTAAGTTCCCTGTAATTGGATATTTGTATTTAGCTGTTGGGAAAATAAAAAATAATAATAATAATACATAACCTCAATTGTCACAACAAAATAGGGTTATTTAGAATTTATTTACTAATGCAATAATAAATCATAAATGTATAACCCTTATCAGTGTATTTTAAACTTCACTTGAAACCAGTGTTTTATACGCGTGGCGCATGAAGTAAAATTTCGAGTTTAGAAAGGCCTGAAAATTTGGTTTGGCCGCGTAGCGCTACGCGACTAAACCAAGTTTTCAGGCTTTTCTAAACTTGAAATTTTACTTCATGCTTAGTCTGGGAGTGGAGACACTCGTTAGAAGTAGTAAATTTCAATCTAATAATTTATCAGAAGAAATACATCTTTACAAACATAAAAATAACAGTGTAGCATACCTTCTAAATTCCTTGATTACAATGAAGTTAAAACACATGAAAATGTTGCAACGTTCATTTTATCATTATTTCAAAACTAACTAATAGCATGTAGGTTTTGCTCTATTAATACGAAATGATAGCATCGTGTTTGTTTGCGTCTAGTAGAGATTAACTAGCATTAAACTATAATGATATTAACGGCAATTCTATTAATAAGACTGAACATGTTTAAAACACGGTTTAAACCACATTTATGCATTATATATAATAATATTTTATTATGAAAACATTTTATTTTTTATAATGTAATTTGAAATATCTTCAACAATTTATCTAACATTTGTAAACAAAAAATGTTTAATTTAGTAGTATAAAATATAGTTTAACTAATTTGAGATAACAAAAAAACGTTTTAAACAAATTTAACGTTTAAAACATGTTTTAAACGAATTTAACGTTTAAAACATGTTTAAACCGCTTAAAACACGACGGCTGTATTTAAATATGTTTAAAACACTGTTTTAAAACAAATTGTTTTAAACATACGGGCGTAATTGTAAACATGTTTTTTCGGACCCAGGGAGGTCCAAAACGTGAAGATCTATGAAAATCTCAAGGTTGTTTCGACGATTCCAATACAAGATAGAAAACATAAGTTTTTTAACATATAATCCGAGAATAAAAGCACGAAATACATTTTCTTGTAAAATAGGAAAGCACAACTCATTTTATTTTATAATTCTTGCCGAATATAATCTATTTTGCTGAATATAATCATACAGATGTTCTCTAAAATTAAACATAGTAATTTTACAAAACTCAAGGTAGATTTTTATAAAAAACTATTTCTATATTGTATTTTATGATTTAAAGAAGCATTTGGGGACCCTCGCGGATCCGTGAGTGGAGCTTCTGCTCTTGGGCCAGAGGGTCGTGGGTTCGAATCCCACAGGGGGGTGTTACTTTCTTATAGGGAAATTGTAGCCATGGATGTGTGTAAATGTGTTGTGATGTCCCAAATTAGTTATTTAAGCGTGAAATAAGTAATAAGAAATTAATTTAAATGAGTTAAATACAAATAGATAGATGGCTGTATGGCTACGAGCCGAGGTCAAAAAGAGCAGTTTTTGGGCAGTTTAAATAACTTCAGTGAATTTTTATTTTCTGTAGCAATAATTAATTTCAATATAAATTAACTGAAATTATACAAACTGTATTATCAAATCAGGAAAACTCAATTAAAAAAGGTTTTTAAGAAAATTATAACGTGGTTTTCCAAAAATAGTTATGTGTTACCACAGTTCATATATATCCAGTTAGCCAGTCTCTGTATAAAATTTGGTAACATCGTTTGGATGCTGCTTCCAGAACCGAGACCAGTGATTAGTTTATATAGTCGTCTGTCTTACTCGTACTTCACATCCTGACCAAAGTCTCCTTTTCTACTCAATTTCCAGTTGGAGCCCATAAGCATTGGCTCCCCTTGGTATTACTATTATACAAATTAAAATAAATCAAAACAGTTTCTAGATTTTACATTTTTGTTACGAGTTTTGTTAGCAGTCTTTAAAACAAGACCGTCTTCTTCTTAGACGTTAGATTAGATTAGATTAGATATTTGTAGGGGTGGCCTCTTGGCCTGTACCACCGCGACCTTTGCAGATCTATTGTAGATCTTCTGTTATCCTAGACGACGTGCTCGAACTTCGCCTCTTTGATTAGCCCTATTAACCCTGACAGTGAGCCTTGGGTGTAGCTCTCTGTGTTGGTAGTGGTAGTGTTGTCCAGCTTTAGGTATCTAACCCTTGCTAGGGCCTCACATTGGCACAGGATGTGGAGAGGGTCCTCCTCTTCTTCCTGGCAGAATCTACATATTGTATCCTCTGCCAGACCTATTTTGTTCATTTGTTTGTTGAGCTTACAGTGTCCTGTCATTATTCTAAGACATTTATTGACTTAGCTACACAGCGTTTTTTTATAGAAATTAACCGAACATTATTGACACAACACAACAATTATTTAATTACAGAAAAGTATAGTATATGCATCTGAACTATTTTTATGAGGTTCATAGTTTGTGGTTGCATTAAACAGAACTATTTACATTTAATTGTTGATTAATAAAACCCATTTCATATTCAATGTAAGTAAATAAGTTACATAGCAAAAGGCGAAGGTAAACAGCTTCTCTTCCGCATTTATTTGCAAGCCTCAAAAATTGCATTTTCATCAAAGTGGAATTCACTCCGAATAAAATTATGATGGATGTTTGGTTTCAGCTATAAATAAAATAATATCCACATGAATTTACATCCATCATTTTTACATTTCAACAACACAGTCTGTATACACATACTATCCCAAAAGTATACACTTATTATAAAAATGTTTGAATTTTCTAAGTGTACACTTCTGTGCAATAAAATTAAGCACAAGTCTAATAATTATTTTCCACAATATTCTAGTTGTATAATTCGGGCCTGTTTTAATTACCTAGCAGCAGTTTCAATATATAATAAAGTACCAAAACACTTCTTTCCTGCTCCCAACGTTTCTTAACTCTGAATATAGGGTCTTTACTGATGTTCACCAATCGAGCAATTTGTGTAATAGAAAAACCATCTTCTATTTTAGTTAGAATTCGAATTTTCGAATTGGTGTCTAACTGACGCGGCATTTTGACATTAGGGAAATTGACATATTTACGTAACTAGGAAACTCATTATGTCCGCTTTAAACTATAATATATTTTGTATACTTAATTTAATTCCACAGAAGTGTACATACAAACATTATTTTAAAAATCAATTTGTTTAGTATTTTTTTTAAAATACCATTTTACAAATCATGTATATTTCTGTAAATATGAAATTAATCCAACTTGGTATTATAAATAAACAATGATATAAAAAATCGGATTGAACTTTAAAAGTGCTGCCAATTTTCCTTTCAAATACATGTTTTTTATTTTATTTTATAGTTGGTGAATATGTACAAACAAGATGCGTCCAGTGGAGAATTTACCACTTAGAAGCCACTTAAAAGTTTGCAATTCAATTTTAAGGCTAAACAAGTGTTTTCCACTCCCAGATTAAGCATGAAGTAAAATTTCGAGTTTAGAAAAGCCCCGTGAAAATGTGTCGAGGGTCGCGCAGCCACCCGAATCAAATTTTCTGGGCTTTTCTAAACTCGAAATTTTACTTTATGCGCCACGCGTATAAAACACAGATTTTAAGTGAAGTTCAAATATACATAAATTTGACCATATTATAGTGTTTTATACGCGTGGCGCATGAAGTAAAATTTCGAGTTTAGAAAAGCCCAGAAAATTTGTCTGCGCGACCCTCGACAAATTTTCACGGGGCTTTTCTGAACTCGAAATTTTACTTCATGCTTAGTCTGGGAGTGGAAAACACTTGTTTATAGCTTCAAATTGAACTCTTTTAAAAAAAAAACAAAGAAAAATTCACTGTATTTATTGGCATCTTTAAACTGTTTTAAAATCGAAAGATCTGAAGTGAAATAATTACTATTCCTGATTTACGTTTACGTTTCTAGAAAATGTTTTCACCCCGGTTCAGATTCGGCTTTTGATATTTTTCACTGTTCTGGCTCGGTTCCGTAAAAAAGCGTTCCGGTTTTATAAATTTTAATGAAATCGCATTGCAAGTTTTGTGACTCGGATTTAATTTGAATAAATGAACAAATAACACCTAAAGAAATTCTATATTAAATCGGAATGAAAGAAACCCTAAAAATATATAATTTTGGTTACAGTTTAATCAATTTTTATGATTTCGTTCCGGTTCTGGTTGTTGGTGGAAGCAAAATACCTGTTAATTTCGGTTAACGGTTCAGTTCAGTAGATTGTGAGGTTAAATAATAACGTATACATTAAATTTTACATTTCGCCTACGGAATAACAGCCCTGAATGTCTATAATAATATATTAAATATAATAAGTAATAAGGCAAGAGATGTTTAATCAAATATTGACAACTTTTATTTAAAACTTAACAAAATGACTGATTTATTAGTATTTATGATTCGAGGAAGTAATATACATAGATAGGGAAGGTCATGGCAAAAAGACTATTGGTTGATAACCAGTGTATTCTTGAAATAAACACTGAATTTATAATATAAATTCAATAAAAATGTTGTAGATACGGAATTAAAAACTCTTATCAACATACAGAGCATTTTTCTTTCCAATATACATATCGCAATGTTTACGTTGTAAATGTTCATGTATTTTTTGGAACATACTCAACATTTAAAAAATATATTGTAGCCAGAGCTAAACACTTCAAATCTCTTGCATTTAGAAATCAAGGTATTTTCAGAGAGAGAGCTATCAAAATTTACAAATTTATATGTCGACGATTACTAGATTATAGTTTTCTTCTATTGTCTCACTCTTACCCTCGATCCTTAAATAATATCCTGACAAAAGTTAAACTTAAACTAAATTTTGAAGTCTCGATTAAATTTGCAGTTTCTTTCAGTATTTTGTAGAGTAAGAAATCCGAATTTCCAGCCAAAATTCAAAAAACCTTTATCAACTATTTTCTAATCCTACTTGGCAACATATCAATCTTTAAACCTTGGCAACATATCACTCCTTTTATAGAAAATATTGTTTTAAAGCTTCTAACGCGTGTTTTTTTTTCCACTCTCAGATTAAGCATGAAGTAAAATTTCAAGTTTAGAAAAGCGTGAAAATTTGGTTTGCTCGCTCCGCGAAGTGGAGGGACCAAACCAAATGTTCACGCTTTTCTAAACTTGAAATTTTACTTCATGCGCCAGGCATATAAAACACTGATACAAAGTAAAGTTCAAAAAATACTACTTAAGTTTTACCTAATGTTCATGTTACAAATGTTCATTTTGTATAAGCAAGTCTTGCGCTTTTAAAGTTAGAGCAATTGGCATTTGGTATTTTCGGAAGCGCAAGATTTGCAAACATTTGTATCGTATGTTTAATAAGAAAAAAACCTTTAGAGTACCATGATTTTTACTTTTTTAAATTTAATTTGGCTACGCGCTTTAGATATTGACATATTAAACGTCAGACATAATAATTATAGTACTGAATTTCAAAGTGGCCAACCTACAATAACTACCAGTCTAAGATGTCAAATTGTTTAGAGGGAATAGCAAAGCTATACTGATGAGAGCTAAATCTCGAAACGCGTCTATAGATGGCCTGAATAATTTGATCCGAATTGTCACATTTATGTTACTGTATGTAACAGCAAACACTTGTTGTATAATTTAATGTCTGTCGGGGTATTAGCTTGGGAAGTAGTTGTTTCAATGAATGTTTGATATAGTTTTTGTAAGACTAAATTGTCGTAGATTGCAAAACAAATCGCACTTATAATATTTACAATATTTTCCACGGCACTCTAAACATTTTTTTTAAATTGAATATACGATACCAAGAACGTTAGTTAAAACATAAGTAATATATTTTTAACTTAACATTATATCAGTGTTTTATACGCGTGGTGCATAAAGTAAAATTTCGAGTTTAGAAATACCTGAAAATTTGGTCAAGTCGCCCCGCTTCGTGGAGCGATCAAACCAAATTTTCAGGCTTTTCTAAACTCGAAATTTTACTTTATACTTAATCTGGGCGTGGAAAACGCTCATTTAGGGCTTTTTATTAAACGTTTTTATAAAGTTAAAGACTACTTGAAAATTTACAGCGTAAAGATTGAGATATGTATACTTATAAGAAAAAATCCCTGCATGCATTAGAGCAAAGATATAATAACAATAATTTATTTAATTACGTAGTTACAAAGCTATACACAAATTAATTTTTGTTATATAAATTACAACTCACTTTTGACATTAAAACTCTCATTAAACTCATTACAAATGACAATAATTCATGTGCTTGCTAATTAGCCTCTTCTAGGTAGATATTCTCATGCTTTGAGGTCAAGACTATTCTTAGATTAATGTGTTGAAATGCGCCAATAATCAAAAAATGCAAACAACATATTATAATACACGACTAATAACTCAAATTCAGCTAAATTGAGCAATCAAATCACGAATTAAAACTTTAACCTTTGAATACGTACATATCCATCATGTGAAAGTGTTTTTTATTGAAATTTCATATGATGGACATTAAATAATTTCTTAAAAGCTGTCGAGTTTTTGATGTGTATAATCATAAAAGTAGGTGTTGTTAGAGTGAACGGAACAAAATAAAAACAGAAAGTTCATTTTATATTGCGCAGTTGAATATGAATTTGACTAAACGCATTTTCAAGAACGGATTTAATACATGTACGTTGACCGGCAACTGTGTACATTTTTCGATACACATATACCTCCGTGTTTGGTAAATGTTAGATTAACTGACATTTATGAATATGTTTTTTTTTTTGAGTTACGTGAAGATTTCAACTAACTTGGAATGAAAACACTAACACTTTCTTCACAATATTTTTTATTTAGGCTAGATGTACATTTCTAATGTGTTCTTATTATCAATAGCTTACTTACAGTAAGCTACTGATAATTAGTACGGAGTACTCGAAATGTACATCTAGCAAAAATAAAATATATTGTGAAGTGTTGGTGTTTTTATTCCAAGTTAATTGAAATCTACCCTATTTTGTTGTAATTCATACAATAATTATGTGTGATTAAAATTAGTTCAAATCATCCGAATTTATTAAGAAATATTAATTTCATTACAAAAACCCGAATTACTTGTCTCAAATCTCTTAGAATTTATTAAGAAATAATTATTTCTTATAATCGAATGGCTTATAATCAATGGTTTTTAGTTCAATAAAAACGGTCAATAAATACAAGAGTTATGGCGTCGGGCGTACTATACTATACTATACTATACTATTTGTTTATTTCAGATGTTTACCTCAAATTATTTTCGCAACATTTTTTTTTTAAGTTTTGTAATGTTGCAAACTATCATAGAATAATTTAAAAGTTTGTAGACGAACTATTAAATATGTTATTCAAATATTTACATATTACTTTATAAAAGTAGAAAAATTTGGAATAATTGCAATGTTTTTCTTTCACAGCATTGTTCGGAAAGTAACAATTAAAAATTGTGTTGATCTGGAATTCATAGATAAAACAATATACAGTTTACGCAGGAAGTTCTAAAAATTGGCAATTCTTCCGAGAAACTCAGACCAAAGAAGAGTGCCAATAAATCCCCATCCCGCATAAATTTCCGCAAACAAATTTCAAATCAACCCCCACTGCGAAACGATAAATCCAGCTATACCCATCACGATATTTCCCAATATATCGATATCACCCTTTCAGGGCGCATCTTCGAATAACTCGAAAACAATATTCGCTCGCATGATTTACAGTCCTCTCGTAAATTCGTCGAATTTTCCCGTTTGTCGAAACATTGAAAAATAAAAGTTATGGAAGGGCGGTGAGAGAGGGTGCAGCCACCCTGGGCCTATAAACCAGGCGTCTAGCCACCCTCGCTTTTTGGCCCGATCGATACTTCCAGACACAACACGTTGTCCCTCTCTCTTTTCATCCCTCCGCATTCATCCATTATTAAAATCGTGATTCAATTGCGACTCGGATGGATATCTGCAGTCACATTTACTAATTATCTGCGAGGAGTTGTTAATAAATTAGTTCCTTTATTTAATTTTAGTTGCCGTGTGTGATGAACCTGATGGATATCAATACAATTAGATTTATTTTTAAATTGGAGTTACTAATATTTAGAATGGGAATAAAAAATAAAGCCAACTATAAAATAAATATTACGTAATATAACTGTTTTTCGCTGGTGTACACCGAAGTTCAAGTCCCGAAAATTAATATTATATCTTGATAATGGCTTGAAGCCGAAACTAGTCGGAATAAATCAAATATTTTGTGAAAAAAAAAACAAGTGGTTTTTATTTAAATTAATATTCATACATATACCGGGTGTTGACTTGGCGGACGCAGAAAATCGCATGTTAATTTTGAAGTGTACAAATATTGGCTCAACTATTTATTTGAGAGACAAAATGTATTTAACTTTTTTGTAGAGGGGAAAATTCTGAATTTATTAGTGGTCACACTTAACACTTTACGTTTCTCCGAGTTAAAATAATTAAGAAAAAGTAATGTGATTTTATAAAAATATTGACATGCCATGGAATTGAAACAACAATTGCAGATGTCAAAATAGCACCAGATATCGCTGTATTGATTAAAGTAAATGTTTTCGAAATGATTTACACTGCACAAGGACAAATCCTTCTAATTAAGTGGTATTATGCAGACCACAGTTGTCAGGATGTTTGTGATATGTTTCCTATCCAGTTTCAAGACAGACCGATACCCGAGGAATCCTCTGCATGACGATAATTAAGAATACGATTAAGCAAGATAAAATGGGAGTTTATTATTTGCTAGCTATCGAAAAATTGTAACAAAAATGATGTAGTTTAAATTAAGTGTTCAAATAAACCCCCATTAACACCCTAATAATATCCTAAGCGATTGTAGAATTCATTTCGGACATTAGCCAATTAATAATTGGAGGTATTCTCAGATTCTGTAGAAATTTTTTAATTCTTGAACGGTCTCAAAATGAGAATTTGTATACATTTTTGATTTTAAATTGCCCCAAAGAATAACCTGCGTTATTTTAATTCCATGGCATGTCATTATTTTTATAGAATCACATTACTTTTCCTTAATTATTTTAAGTTAGAGAAACTTAAAGTGATAATCGTTAACACGAATGAATTCAGAATTATTAGCTCTACAAAAAATGTGAATACATTTTGTTTCTAAAATAAATAGGGGAGCCAATATTTGAACATTTCAAAATTTACATGGGATTTCCTATGTTGCGTCCGCCAAGTCAACACTCGGCATATTTAATCATGTTTCACCAAGTGATTAATGAGAACATATTGAAAGATATTAATATTATTGCTTCGATAATTAATGTTTAATTATTCAACAAAAAATATTTTAAAATAACTCTGAAATGGTGAACTGAAACATTTATCAGTGATTAGTCTGTTTGCAAACGTTATTAAAAAACAAAATGAATTACACAATTTAATAAAACTCACTTTTTATTGACACTCGTAAAAAGTAAGAATTGCCATATTTTTCATAAAATTCATATACATATAGTATTATAGTATAAAGTTTGTAAAAAGGTTATTAGTGATTTGTTATAGCGCTGGGAAGTTTTCAAATTTAGGGATTCGAACAGTCATTTTAAAATATATTCAAATATTCGAAAATTCGAATATTGGAATTATTCAAATATTTGGATATTCAAATAGTCGAATATTCAAGTATTCAAATTTTCAAATATTCAACTAGTCAAATATTTAAATATTCTAATATATAAATATTCGTATATTCAAATATTCAAATATGTCCCAAAATGGCCCAAAAAAAAACATCAGTAATACAATATTGTCAAAAACGCCAATACATTTGTCTAAAATGAGATTACAGTCAGAGAATCGTAATATTAATATGAACCGTTATAATTATGACAATATATGAATGAGCAAATTATTTATTTTTCATTGTGTCAAAAATTTAGAATTTTTAACAATATCAGTAATAAAAATATATTGATTGGTCATTGACACACTAAACTTATTTCACTTGTCACTTTAAGACCATTTCACATTAAATTAGTGTTTTATACGCGTGGCGCATAAAGTAAAATTTTGAGTTTAGAAAAGCCTAATTTGTCTCGGTCACTCCGCTTCGCTACGCGCCCGAACCAAATTTTCAGGCTTTTCTAAACTCGAAAGTTTACTTCATGCTTAGTCTGGGAGTGGAAGACACTCGTTTGTTTCATTATTAAAACAATTGAAAATTTACATAATACGTTTATTGTCATTCTATTGACGGAGAACGTTCTGTATTGTTAAAACGGAACGTCAATTCTGATACAAGGTAAAAAGGATTCAAAAGATAATAGTTAAATTACAGGTAATTAAATGATGAAATACTATCAAAATGCCATAATAGTGAAATTACCGTCAACATGTTAACAATTGTCATGTAATGATGAAATACTATCACAGTTAAAAGGCTAAGTGATTTTAAGACAAAATTTCATATTGGTCAATAAACAATTGACACACAGTAATTTAACATTAAGGACATTCAAATACATTACGTATAGTCAAAATGTCATGATAGAAACAGGGAGGGGTTAGGTTAGAAAAATAACATTAATTTCATCGCAACTTGCCGTCTAACCTAACTTAATTTTATTAAATTATAAATTGTCATAAATGTCGTAATATATCATGGTTGGCCAAAATTGTCATTTCGCGTTCAATATTTAAAAATTCAAAATTAATAATGACACTGACAAATCTTTACACAGTGATGAATTATTTTTATACACAAACAAAAATATATAAACACAATAAAACACTTTTAACTTTGTTTGTATAACACAATTTATTTTTATGTGACTGCAGTTTCGGCAAATTCAGCTTGCCATTATCAAACATGAAGTGTCTAAAACTGGAAACAATACGGGTATATATACAAAAGGTGATTACATGAAAACGGATTAAAAAACGGCTTTAAAAATGGGAGTATACAGTAGGTCAACCTGGTCGTTAATTAGGGGGATTCCCGGATTAGCGCTAGCTTTATGTATTTCTAGGGATTCAAGGAGATTCATCTTACGACCCTTTTCGGCACAATGAATAATAGTAAGTACATCTTTTCCAAAAGTACGGTTTTCATCTAAGAGATGTTTTGCAAAAGATAACTTATCACATTGTCGCAACCGAAAAGCCCGGATATGCTCCTTTAGTCTAGTATTGAAATTACGACCAGATTGACCAATGTATACTCCTTGACAATCTGTGCATGTTAATTTATATACTCCTGATCTATTACCTTTATCAATTTTGGTTTTACTATTAAAAATATAATTATTAATTTTACAAAATGGTTTGAATGCAATTTCTATATTATGTTTTTTCAAAATATTTTTAATTTGGAAACTAACATTGCCAAAGTAAGTAATTGGTTTGTAAGTTGTACTGTCTGTATATATACCCGTATTGTTTCCAGTTTTAGACACTTCATGTTTGATAATGGCAAGCTGAATTTGCCGAAACTGCAGTCACATAAAAATAAATTGTGTTATACAAACAAAGTTAAAAGTGTTTTATTGTATTAAATTAACATGTATAACGAAGTAGAAGCCTCCACAATTCAAAAAATATATAAACTTCGTAGCAGAAAAAATTATTTAAACATAAGAAAATATTACTCTTTTAAAATATTTATCTGGTTTCCGCATTTTCACCAAATTATATCAAATTATGATGAGAAAATGACCTTTATTTGTGTCAAAATTTAGAATGTTTAACAATATCAGTAATAATAATATATTGATTGATAATTGGCATACTAAACCTATTTACTTGTCAGTTAGTTAAATCTAAGACCATTTCACATTAAATCAGTGTTTCATACGCGTGGCGCATTAAGTAAAATTTCGAGTTTAGAAAGGCCTAATTTAGCCCGGTCGCTCCGCTTCGCTACGCGCCCGAGCCAAATTTTCAGGCTTTTATAACTCGAGGTTTTACTTCATGCTTAGTCTAGGAGTGGAAGACACTCGTTTGATTCATCATTGAAACACACAATATGTATCTGGTTTCCGCATTTTCGCCAAATTCTAATTATGACAATATATGAGAAAATTACCTTTCTTCGTGTCAAAATGTAGAATTTTTAACAATGTCAGTAATAAAAATATATTGATTGATAATTGACATACTAAACTTATTTACTTGTCAATTAGTTAAATTTAAGACCATTTCACATTAAATCAGTGTTTTATACGCGTGGCGCATGAAGTATAATTTCGAGTTTAGAAAAGCATAATTTGGCTCGGTCGCTCCGCTTCGCTACGCGCCCGAGCCAAATTTTGAGGCTTTTCTAAACTCGAAATTTTATTTCATGCTTAATCTGGGAGTGGAAGACACTCGATTTAGCATTAAAACAATTGATATTTGATATAATACATTTATTCTTGTTTTATTTGCGAAGAAAGTTTTAGAACCTTAAAAAATATTGTCAATTTTGATACAAGTTAAAGAGTAAGTCATCTTTTTTATGTCAGATGTCAAAAGACAAGTCAGAGTCGATCAAGGGCGTCAATATGCCATAATAGTGAAAATACAGTCGACTTAAGAAACTTACAGTTAAAATGTTACACTAGTCATTGATTAATAAAGTTCTATCACAGTCAAAAGATTAAGTGATTTTATTAGTCAAAAAAACAATTCACACAGTGGTTTACTGTCCTAATGTCAAATTACTCAAGCTTATTTAAATTATGTCAAAATCTTATGATACTTAAAACACAGGTTAGGTTTCAAAAATATATATTTTTTTTTTCGTTTCTGTTTTTTTTCGTTTGTCGTTGGCGGTTTTAAAATTAATTGTAATTAACTTCACAACTTGTTATCTTACCTAACCTAACTTTACTAAGTTTTTAATGAAAAAATTATGCTAAAATGTCATAGTTGGCCAAACTTGTTTTTCACGTTGAAAATATAAAATTATAATAAGAAGAAAAAACCTCCATTTTATTTACATAAATTGTTTCTAGCATAATTCGAATGACAATGTATGTCAATAGTGACAAGTTACACTAAAAATATCAATTTATGTAAACAATTTGAAATTGTGCTATAAACGGCAAATTATCTCATTATAATAAAGAGAGAGTTATATGCCGTGAATGTCAATTTTTCATATAAATGTAGAATTACTTCATTACGTGTCAATAAATATGATTGAAGATTTCACTTTAATTAATGTGTTACTATTTTTAACATAAAAAATATTCAAACACGCGAATATTCAAAGATTTGAATAGTTTTTATGTTAAAATATATATTAGTTAAAGTGAAATCGTCAATCATGTTTATTGACACGTCATCGAATATTCGAATATTTAAATATTTGGATATTCGAATATTCAATTTATTGAATAATTTGGTGATTGAAATATTCATATTTGATATTCTAATATTCGATTATTTGAATTATTCGTATTCGAATCCTAGCGTTACCTTATTTCACAATTAAATTTGATCTTCACGTAACTCGTTCAATTAATTTGATATAGGCTCTTGAACAATAAATAAATGTTACTTTAATGTACAAAAATAAAACAAATAAGATATTAAGAAAAGTACTAAAGTTATATGTAAAGTATAAAAGTTTAAATTTGATAATTATTATTAATAAATACAAGAGTTTTGCATTTTATCTTTGCTATCTTGAGAGGTCAATAAAAATCAACAATTCTAAACAACAAATTAAATCTATGCAGGCAAATATAGTATATTTTGAACATGAAAATATCTCAGTGTTTTATACGCCTGGTGCATGCAATAAAATTTGGAGTTTTCAGGCGTTTTTAATCTCAAAATTTTACTTCATGCTTAACCAAGGAGTGTAAACTTGTTAGACGTTTCAAATTGAACGCTTTTATAAAAAAAAACTACGAATGTCAATATACACAAAAATCGTGAAAATTCACTCAACATAAAATATCACAACGATTTATGATTTTTTGAAATCATGAAAATTCATGAAAATCATGAAAATTCACCAAACACAAAGTATCAAAAAGATTTATGTTTTATAATATATTTTTGCTGATTTTTGTTGACCATGTTTATTTTATGTTTCTCTTTAATCAATTATCAGTTTATCAATTGAAGAACAAATTAATTACCCCTGTTCAATTTTCATGATTTTCGTGAATTTTTATGATTTATGATTTTTTGAAATCATAAAAATTCATAAAAATCATGAAAATTCACCAAACACAATGTATCAACAAGATTTATGATTTTTTAATGTTTTATAATATATTTTTGCTGATTTTTGTTGACCATGTCCTATGTTTATATTATGTTTCTCTTTAATCAATTATCAGTTTATCAATTAAAGAACAAATTAATGTGGTTTGAAAAAAAAAATAGGATAGTACTGTATATTTACTATAATTTTTGAGATGGCAATGCTTGAGTAGCACTTATGTCCATGGGGTCTTAAAAAACGCTGTGAAAGAGTGGTATATACGATGTAAGAGAAACTTAAATGTTTACATAATTATTATATTTTCCGTTTACATAATTATTGTAATTTAAGTGCACATAATTATTATAATTTAACATTATTTTGTAAACTCCACCGCCACCACTTAACAAAAATTATAATAAACATACTGTATTTGCTATTGTAAATATCGCAAAATAAACGTTCTATTCAATGTTGTTCAATATTATCATTGTCAATTTCTATTGACATTTTAGCATAATGTTTATTTTAGGCAATTAAAATTCTAATTTATTTTTTATTTATTTGTTGTTAAAATCGTGCAAATTATCAGTCAGCAATATGGCATTTATTGAAATTACTAAGTTATAAAAAACATGACAAATAGTAGTAAGTAAAAATTCAATTGTGATTTGTAAAACTATTTTTTACATTGTATTTGTCATTGTTTCTCTGTTTTTAATGTTTATAATTCTAACAAACATATTTTAAATAATCGAAAAAATCAAAATCTTCATATTAAAAAATATACAGAGAGTTTTGTGTAACACCGAACATTTTCATAACGAGAATTTTTCTTTTAGGTTTAGATAAGCATAAGTTGTACATTTGCTAAAGCTCGGTTTGTTAAAAGAATTTAATTTGAAGTTAAAGCTTTTACTTCAAGCTTTGTCTGGGAGTGGAAAACACTCGATTAAAGTCGAGTGTTTTCCACTCCCAGACTAAGCATGAAGTAAAATTTCGAGTTTAGAAAAGCCTGAAAATTTGGTTTGGTCGCGTAGCGCGAAGCGCGGAGCGGCCAAAACTAAATTTTCAGGCTTTTCTAAACTCGAAATTTTACTTCATGCGCCACCGGTACAAAACACTGACATATTACAAAGTTTAAAACACACCGATAAACTTTACATTGCATCAATGTTTTGTACTGGTGGCGCACGAAGTAAATTTCCGAGTTTAGAAAAGCCTAAAAATTTGGATTTGCCGGGCTCGCTTCGCTCCACCCGGCAAATAGAAATTTTCAGGCTTTTCTAAACTGGAAATTTTACTTCATGCTTAACCTGGGAGTGGAAAACACTCGTTTAAAGCTTCAAATTGAAAGCTTTTAATGAACGGAGCGTCAAAAAAATGTAAAACGTATTACATAAAAGAAAAATTCTCGTTATAAAAATGTTCGGTGTTACATAAAACTCTTGGTATATTTAGATTATAAAGTAAACTATAAATTGAAATGATCATTTCTAGTTTCATAACAAAATACAAATATTGTAAAAGCTTGCAGGTTTACATTGTTATATTTGATCACACACATACTTACTTCTTGCTATCACTAGAACCAATTTATTTAATTTTTTATCAAGAATTACTATTATGTTATCCTTGATATGCTAACGAAATATTATAATAATTCACTCTTTTTATTGTATTTAAATACAGTTTTGAAAATGAAAAATTTCATGTCATTTTATGTCGATTTATTTAAAATACGATAAAGTTAAAAATTCAATTTAAAATTATAAAATTATCACAGTTATTTATTATCGAAACACTAGGCAATAATAAATTTGTTTATGACAATTTTTTCTTCTGAAATGAAGCAGGCTATGACATTGAGTAAATCCAATATATTTGTTTTGTTCAACTGTTAACATTTAGTTCAGTACAATTTTTTAAATCAGTGAAAATGTCGACATGGGGAGTTTGTAAACAATCCAATGAAAGTTATTATTACGAACAGGGGTTGTATATTGTAATATTTAGGGTGTTATACCTTAGGGATAGTAGAGCCAACAAGAAACAATATCATACACGCAAGTGGCATCTCAGAAAGAATTAATTCCTAGTCAAAATGACCTTATTCATGTCTTTAATTTCAATAATTAAAATTATTTATTTATAATTCATATTAAACTTAGACTTGCCAAACAAATCGTTAAGGCTTAACAAATAACTTCAAAAGTCTTCCAGTTTATTAGAAGAATATTCTCTAGTGTGCTAATTGCTAAAATAAAAGCCGTATTTTCAATGCTCCGCAAATTAAAACTAAATTAAAATCTGAAAAAAATGGAGGAAAACATGGAAACAACTGAAAGAAATACCTGGTATGCTTTTAGAAATATCAATTGTTTTCTTTCTAGTTACTGAGTGACGATTTATATCTTTTTAAAATAGTGCCAAAAATTATAAAAGGTTAGGTTGCAAAATGTGATTTATGGTGCAGTTTTTGCACTCTCATTTGGGAAATTTTAGATTAAATTTGGACTATACGATTAAGGAATACGCGCAGAGGTTCCATCTAGATATTTACAATATGGAGAGACTCTATTAAGGCAGGTGGAATGAGAGGATGATGGGATAATTATATACAGGGTTATTCAAAATAAAGAAACAGATTTTAAACATTTATTTCTTCCAAACTACAAATGATAGAAACACAATTCCAACGTTCCTAGAAAGAGAAAAGTTCATTTTTTATGCATTCAATATGAACACCATGTGTTTCCCGTGCAATGGATTTTTTTGGGCTCCTTTCGTAAACTGTACAAATACGCTCGACATTTTCATCCGATGTGCGTGGACGTCCCGTGATTATCTGTTTGTAGACGCAACCATCGTCTACGAATTTTCGATGCCACTGGTAAATCTGCTTATGACGAGGCAGTAAAAATCACGTTGAACTTCAAAAATGGACTCTAGTTCTGCTAATTGCAGCACACAAAGTGTTTTTTCTTGTTGTATCGCCATTTTACCACAGACAATCAAAACAACAAGCAACATCGCCAATGCGGCCATGGTTGGAACTTCTGCCTGGACTGTTCAAATTTTAAACTTTTGTCTGTCCAGGAACGTTGGAATTATAGTTCTACCTTATATAGTTTAGAAGAAATAAATGTTTGAAATCTGTTCCTTCTATTTGTATAGCCCTGTATATATTTGGCATTTGGTTAGGGAAAGTAATACTGGTTATTATATGAAGAAAAAATCACTTATTTACTTTAAAATTGTAACAAAAGTATCGTTTTAAGCTTGTTACAGCATAAGACTGTATTTTGGATAGTTATTAGTTTAGAGTTCCTTTTTTGAATTGTTATATTTAAAATAAAATATTGCATTATAATGAAAAAAATGTATTTCTAAAAAATCCATAATTTCCAAAATCGAATAGCTGCAGTCTTTATACTTCATAGTTATGATTTATTAATCGAGTTGATTCAAAATTAGTCAAAAAACTAAATGAACAAAACTTTTTCCTAAATTTGCTGCCTAGTGCAATCAGTAACAATTTATTTATTTTTTAATTTTCCAAATAAAACAACATCCATACACATTTTCTTAAATCTCAATCAATCGACGGTAAAATCATCGTTGTGAAAATATATCAGTATATCAGTTATGTATGTAAATTATTGAACCGTAATAATTCTTATAAATTCAAATTCTGCTCTATTATGTGTCAAGTGCAAATAACCAACGTTGCAGTTTAACCACTTTCAAAATAATTCAAATGTTTCACCATTCTTTTAAGTTCGTTTTTATGTTTGGTAAATTTTCACGACTTATGTTTATTTTAACATTCGCTGTTTTTATAAATGCGTTCAGTTTGAAACTTCTAATAAGAGTTTCCACTCCTTGATTAAGCATAAAGTAAAATACAGAGTTTAGAAAAGCGTGAAAGTTTGGATTTGCCGGCGCAAGCGAAGCGACGCGCCGGCAAATCCAAATTTTCACGCTTTTCTAAACTCGAAATTCTACTTCATGCGCCAGGCATATAAAACACTAAAATATTGTAAATATTTACGAATTAGGATATTCGTTTTCGATTTAATTAGGATTTGCACAGTTTTATTTTTGTTTTGTTTTGAACTCATAAAAAATCAACTTAATGTTTTTTTTAAGTAGCAGAAATTAAGTGTTAGAAACGGGTACCCATTAAAACATCCACACTATATTTGCCACCCGTAATACTGCTCTTCTATCTACATTTTTGATATAGTTTTGATAATTTCTTTTAAATACAAAATTAAAGCACCTACTCGTATGTACTAGCTTTTAAACATTCAAATACCTGTAATATATGCAATTTACATTAAAAATAGTGTGCTTAATAATTCACAAAGTGCAAAACCATTTGTGTTAGTTTTGTTTCCAAAGCCAATTTTGCTGAAACAAGTGTTAGAAATCTCCGCTCTTTAAAATTTCTTTCAGCGAGACTGTGTGGATGTTTTGATCGGGTCCTGTTAGAAACAAGAACATCTATTTTTATCAAGTTTTGTCATTAATTTACCATTCCATAGAGTAAATTTACAGAAAACAATTTTCATAGATCAGTCAAAATCTTTGTTTTATTATACAGATCGCAAAAACAATTGAATAACATTTCTTTTAAATGTGTAAAGAATGTAAATTATATTTGAAATATTATAGCACAGTTGCAAGGATTTCACTTTTATTGCTGAACACTGCAACATGTTTCACCACACAGTGGCGTCATCAGGCAGATGAAGCCACTGTGTGGTAAAACACATTGCAGTGTTCAACAATAACAGTGAAACCTTCCAACTGTGTTGTTTTATTTCAAATAGAATTCTGGAGTTTCATCATGTATCCGCCTCATCAATTAAATATATAAATTATATTTAAGAAGCACTTAACGTAAGCCCTATGTGATAATTAATTGTTATTTTCGGATGCCAATAAGCGTTGTGAATCTTGTGGGTATAAATAATTTATACATATTATCACTTCCTTGCTTGGTTTAAATAATTCCTGGAACTGAATATCAAATAAAGCCGTAAATAAATAAAAGGCGAATACCGTCACAGACTGACAGCCAATTCGCCTCCCCTAGCTCTCTATAAATAATTGATATAAATTTAAGCAAGAACACCAACGTGAGAAGCGTACCCTCCCCAAAGATTTATGCATCGCGCAGTAAATAAACTAAACGATACGGCATTCGGAAGATAAATTGACTTTTCGATGATAAAATATGATTTAGCCGCGGACGGTAGGGGGTCGGGGGGTACCAGACCGAATATCTGGCAGGTGTCGGAACGCATTAGGACGAAACTCCCTCGAGATAAGGACGTCTAGACTTGAGCCGCACTGGCACAAGGTCGTGGAACTGGGAAAGTGAAATCCGCGACTCATAAAAAATACATACACACACCGGCTCCGCCCCTGCACGAATTTTCCTGCAGCCGTCTGCAGAACCCACCCCTGCAGCGCGGCTACGTCGAATGAGCCGGTTTCCCCTCCCTGCCGTTCAGCGCCAGCCGCAGACAACGAGCAGCCGAAAATCAAATATCCTGTGAAGTTAAATGTTTATGTAAATAGTTGTAGTTTATTAGTGCAAATTAGATTAAATCTAAATATTAATCCAATAATATAGAGTGCAATTGAATCTGAAAAGAAATTATTAAACGTAAAATATTTATTAAATATTACAAAAACAGAGTGATCTACGATTCAATAAATAACGAGGATTTTATTAATAGCCTGTAATTAATTCATAAACATTGCAATTTATACGATGCTAAATTAAATATTCAAATCAGCTATTGTGACACCGAGAAAATATATGTATTGTTATGACCGAAAGAGTTATATAAAAGTTATTTGATATATTTAGCGCTCGCTATTATCCTCTTTTACGTACGACTCCATCAAAGCGACAAATAAAAAAGGAACAGAATAACGCCGTTCCTTTATTTACGTTCCTGTTTGTGCATGCACCTCGATTCATTAGTTCCATTCAATTCTGCGGTCTTGTCGTTTATTTATTTTTTTAACAAAAGCGCAGGTTTATGTATACTACTTTTTTATATGGAACATAATTATACTTTCTGGGGATTGTTATAAAAGGCTGTTCACGTTTTAATAATATATTTTTTTTAATTTGTCATACAAACTGAATTTGGTCTTCAAACACAATAATGCAAGTATTTATAGTCTGTAGGTGAATATTGTAATAGATAATCTTCTGCGTAGAAATCCTGATATAAACCCGTTTTATATGAACATAGATATATATTAAATTTCGTAATTTAATATATTCTGTTTAAAGTGTGCAAACTATAAGAATCGTAATCTTATTTTCTCGAATTCAAATAGTTTTAAATTTGAATTTATCTTGTTTGAACATAGATTTGTTTGCCCACAACTAGCGCCGCAGTAAGGATAAACGGCGCCTGGGGCGCCTGGTGCTTTGTGAACGCAATCACAAACTAATACAATTTTTTAAACTTTTGAAACAATGCGTATTTAATCACTAATCAATAAGTTAAAAAAATAACTAATTGGCGTCCATTTTGAAGCTTTAAACAGTGTTATCCACTTCTACACAAAGCATGAAGTAAAATTTCGAGTTTAGAAAAGCCTGAGCGTCCAAATACAATTCATGCGCCACGCGTACAAAGTGCGGATTCAGTGGAAAGTTTTCAACTTTTACTCTCTCAATTTATGGCGCCTAACAAGGGCCAAGCGCTAAATTTGGACGCTCGCGATTTATGGCGCCTAACAAGGGCCCACAACGTTAGCCTGGCCCCATTTTGGGCGCCAAAAAACCTCAAATCCAAATTTTGGACTTTTGCATACTAAGTTATTTGGCGATGGACAGGTTATAGATAATAAAAACAAATAAAAAATAGTATATAAAACTGTTTCTTCTTAAAAGTATTTCTAAAAATTTATTGTAAATTGCTCGAATTTTGATAGCGCGAGATTAGGTTAAAATTTATTAAACATAAGCAGTATATTTCCATCTTCACAATTTGGTCAGTGTTTTATACGCGTGGTGCATGAAGTAAAATTTCAAGTTTAGAAAAGCCTGACTTTGGATTTGGAAAAGCCTGCGCGTTTGGATTTGGACCAAATCCAAACTCAGGCTTTTCTAAACTCGAAATTTTACTTTATGCGCCACGCGTACGAAACGCTGATTCAGTGGGAATTTTTAAATGTAGATTCTTCCTATTTATTGCGCCTAACTAGGGGCATAGCGTTAGCCTGGCCCCACGTTGGGCGCCAAAAAACCTCAAATGCAAGCATTGTAAGTATTTTTAAACGAGTGTTCTCCACTCCCAGATTAAGCATGAAGTAACATTTTGAGTTTAGAAAATTCTGAGCGTTTGGATTTAGACTCGTAGCCTCCAAACTCAATCTTTTCTAAACTTTAAATTTTACTTTATGCGCCATGCGGACGAATCACTAATTCGGTGTGAGGTTTTAAACTTTGACTTTCGCAATTTATGGCGCCCAACAAGGGCCCACCTTTAGCATGGCCCAACGCTGGGCGCCAAAAAAGTATTAGACAATTTCTAGATAATTAAGAACGCACTTACACCTTTTAAGATGTTGGACAATTTGTAGATGACAAAGAATTACTGGTGTGAGACAATTTGTAGATGACAAAGAACTTACTCCTTACCTTACATTAAGGTTTAATAAAAGGATAGTAATATTTTATAGTAATCTTGTTTGTAAAATTATAAGTACCAAATGAAATATTTTACAGGGGAATCATAAAACGTGAATGAAAGTACTATAGCACTTATGACGTGTTGATAATTGAGTCCCTATTTCTGCCACTTCTAGTAGCATTTAGAACATATTACGTATATAAAACGCATTACTTAAAAATTGGCACTTACGGCTTTTTGCATATAGCACACTTCAATTATTAAATCAACTCTAAATCTCTCTGTCTGTATGTTATAGGTAATATATGTTTAATAAATATTCCGGTGCCGTCAGCGCCCTTCCGTTAGGTGCGCCTTAGGTCGTCGCTGCCCACAGCTAGTCTAAAATGAGTAGAGATAAAATAAAACAGTGAGTTCATCTCGTTTCAAAAAGATATTTAAGTGTTAGGTAACCTTTGATAAAATAACCAACAAAATATCACTAAATTCCAGTGTCTCAATCAAAATAACTGTAAGTCTTTTCCTAGATTATCTTTCACTATCTTTTGGAGATTTTGTCTATGTCTTCTTGCTTTACTAATAATCTTCTAGATAGTTCCTAACTGCTAAGTGCCTATTGGTACCTCTACATTTTATAAGTTTTTGACTAATATCTTTTAGGTTTTTTTTATTAATTGGTGGTTATCTAAGTCTTTTAAGTTGTGTCGACTGATATTTCTTAATCTTTTAGGGGTTCTACCCATCTCTTTAGAGATTGCCTCATTGTTTACTTCTCATAGGTATCTCCACATATTCCATTTCTATTAAGGAGGATTTCTTTTTTGTTATGTGTCGATCTTCTAGATTTTCTCTTTGCCAAGTGTCGACTAATATATGTAAGTCTTCTAGGTTTTCTATTAATCTCTTTTAGGAACGACGTGAATGCCTTTTGTTGTCAAAACGTCCTATGTACCCAAATCTCTCTCTCTCTCTCTCTCTCTTTAGGATTCCCGCTCTGCTAAGTGTAAATTGGTATTTCTAAGTCTTGTCTATCAACTCTTGCTATCATCATCTTTTTGATTCTTACTTTTGTATTAACCTTTCTTACGATAGATATCTCAAGACTTTTGTATTCCTCTTTTTGGGGAAGTAAGTCTCGCGTAAGTCTCGATTGAAAGTTCTTTCCTTTTTTATCAAACAGTTAATGAATAGACTATATTAAATTGATTTATTTATGTTTTAATTTTTAAAAGGTAATATTAATTAATTCTACTATTTTATTACAGATTGTGATAGAATGCCACGCCTCGAACCGCGTCGGTAGAAAAGCCTAAAAATCGGAAAAAGAAGGACCGTTTCTTTTTCGCAGAAGGCCCAGTCATGGAAATGAAACACGACATGCACTACCGTGAAGACGGTCTGATAGTGAAGTCGGAGCCGAGGATTCATTCGCCCACGAACGGCATCCAGCAGAATAATGGGTCGACCAACAACGGTTTGATCACCATAGCTAGTAGCAGTTCCAATGGGATTACGAACACGAATGGACTCAGTGTTTCTAGTAACAATAGTGCCAGTGGACCTTTCAGTGGTTTAAACAAACGACCTCGCACTGAGGATTGGTTGGCCAGCCCCGGTGGCGCCGCGAATTCTGGTACGTGCGGGAACGCTAGTAGTGCACCGTTGACACCCTCGCCGGGACCACCGTCGCACTCTTATACGGTTATTAGCAATGGGTATTCTTCGCCGATGTCATCTGGTAGCTATGATCCATATAGTCCTAATGGAAAAATAGGTAAGTTACAACTAAAGTATTAAAATATAGGAAATCAATTAATTTTATGTTATTATGTAACAACATTGTTTTTTATGGGTTTTTAAAGTCAGGTGGCATGTTTGCTTATTTGGTATTTAGGAAGTATCTACACTTTTTTACAAGTTAAAATATGTATAGTAAAGACTCTTCAAAGTCAATAATTACTTATATTAGACTATATCCATTATTATAATGCCACTGAATTAGAAGAAGAAACTACATTTATTCGTCTCATTTTGTCATCGAAATATTGCTGTCAATAATTATTTATGCATTGCGAGCCCAAAGTGATCGATTAACGATGGCAAGACAAAGTTGGCGCTCGACGCGCAGCGGAGAGCGACAATCTCTTAAGATCGCCAATCACACTTTGCTCTCAAATTAAACAAAGTATTTTTCCTACAATTGCACCAATAATGTATAACAAACACTAATTTAAAATATTTTAAACATATTTTCTAAACGGCATCTATATGATTAATCACAACCATTGTTTCTACATTTGCACTAATACAATTTTTTTAAATTCTACCAAAGTAGAAGTATCACTTTTAGATTTCTTAAATGTCATTTTGTATGTTTAGACCATCTTATCTGAAGAAATTAACAGACAAACGAGTTTTTAGAGGGTTTCGTATTTTTAGATAAATGAATAAGTAGAACATTTGTTACCATACCTTGTGACTTATTTATACTTCTCTAATATTGTTTACGTTGAATTTGGCTGAATACTCAAGTATTCTTAGTTATTGACCACTGTGCATTACTATACGAGGGCTGTTCAGGTAATAACCGAACTTTATTATCTTAAACTTTATTATTCATTTTACAGGTTATTGGTCCTTGTCCCCTTCAAAGGGGAGTAGTCCTTTATTCACACACTGTTCCCAGCGGTGTTTCCATTTCGTGAAGCAGTCCTGGATACCTTCATTTGAGATCGCCTGTAATGTCTGTGACGAATTTGCTTTGATGTCCTTAATACTCTAAAAACGGCGTTCTTTCAGCAGTGATTGCACGGAGCTGGGTCTGACGAATAAGGAGGGTGCCGGAGGACAGTCATCTGATTCTTAGTACAAAACTGACGAATTACCAAAGCCGACTGTGCGGGCGCATTATCGTGTTGCAAGAACCATGAGTTATCTTGCCACAACTCTGGTCTCTGTTTGCGATTTTTTTTACCTAAAACGCACTGATAGTACACACGGTTCACTGTTTCACCTTACAGCAAGAATAAAAAATGCACAATTCCACGAACGTCGAAAAAAAAAACTGTGAGCATCACTGACATTGGATCGACACTGACGTCCTTTCTTGGCATGTGGGGATCCTTTGCCAATCCATTGTGATGATTGAACTTTTGTCTCATAGCCATAAACCTACCCAGCTTTTGTCTCCCATTATGGTTCTTTGCATACATGTTTCAAGAAGTTGCCGACAAATGTCCGCTCGATCTTCTTTCTGTTGTTCGGTCATCAAACGAGGAACACATTTTGATGCAACTTTTCGAATGTTCAATTTTTCAGTGAGAATTGCATGGCATCATCTAGTATAACATGCTAACCTCTTCTGCAAGTTCTTTAACAGTCAATCGGCGATTTGCACGCACCAGATCGTTGTTTTTCTGAACGTGGGAGTTATCAGTTAAAGCGGAAGGTCTTCCTGGTCCAGAATCATCTTGGATTGACTGATGACCACTTTTAAATCTCGAAAACCATTCGTAGCATTGCGTACGAATTAGAGCATCATCTCCGTAAGCTTGTTTCAAAAGATTAAACGTTTCTGTGAACGTTATTCCCAGTTTCACGCAAAACTTTACATGGCGTCATTGCTCAACAAACTCGCACATTTCAAAAATCGTCACTACCCGGTTAACACGTTGCAGTCCAATAAGAATATCACGAAAACTAAACGAGATATCAACAATCCAAGAACATTCGCTCACGAAGGAGGTTATGGGCAAAGCAGTGCTGTAACAGCATATTATTAAATATTTCAGTTGCCGCGTAATTTCAATTGTTCGATTTTTAACTGAACAGGCCTCGTATATTATTTGTTTGGGTTTTTGAAAGAATTTTTAACAGTTCCTCAAAAACCGTCCAATTTTGCGAGCGTAAAATTGACAAGAATCTAATATAATCTTCAATGTAAACAGAGTTCTAACATAATTTTCTAATCTTAAATATAGACCCAGTTTACCAATCTTCAAGGTAAACTAAGTTGGGAATCTTGAAGCTAAACTGAGTTTAGAATGTTGAAGGTAAACCAAGTTTTGTTTTACAAAATTATGTTACATCCTTGACTAAACTCTACTCTAAGATAATGATACCACCGAAGAGATCCAATTAACAAACATGATATATGAATCTCCTGCAATTTCGGAAATTGAAAGATTGCCTCGATATATCCCCCACAAGCACCATAATTTATATCAATTTTGATGGTATACAGAGAATACGGGTCGCGGACACGAAAAAAAACAGCCGATCATCACATTTAACGAACATCACAGACGGCAATTTATCTTAATTGAAGCGGGTAACATCTCGAGGCAATTAAGGAAGCCAAACATATGGGGCAGCCAGCTCGAGTGCACCAGTTCCTGAGACCTTGGGCTCCTCCATGTGACCCACTTTTCTGCCAGTCTCTCACACGGTGGAGCTTTTCAAAGCTCTCTCTGCATACAATAATATACACACGAGCTTTTACTACATATAAACACACATATACATACATATTTACTATATACAGACACCCCATTCAAACGGAAATGCATTTTTAGACGAATACACATCCGGGCACACGCAAAAGGGAAAATAATTGCATTGTGCTCGCACAGCGAGCATTGTTATTTAATTTAAATGCGATTAGCAAATATTTATGCAAATGTCGTGATTTAGTTGTAATGCTAAATTGTTGTTATAAAAGGTCAGGTTTTTTTTTGTGTGGGTGGTTTGTGATGATTTTAACCTTTAATGGAAAAGGCTGGTCTCTGTTCATTTTGTTGGATTGTTCTTCTTTGCAATCATCTTTATTTACCTTCGTATTGTGTTTACAGGTAATGATTGTTTTCTCCTCAGAGATACGTGCTTAGATTACATTAAATTATGCAGATACACATCTATACCCTATTATTAAGTAATGTTTAAACTGTAATAAAAACAAGATTAATTCATTTCTATACAAAACTTTCATCAAAAAAACTCGATCGCTCTTTTTAAATTCATTTTTCGAGCTAATTTCGTCAATTTAAAGGTAAAACTCATTAAGTAAGGTCGATTTTATAATGTAATGTACATACTGACTTTTACCGGTTACAAGGAATTCACAAAACATACATTTTTAGGTATTGTTTTATTTGTTATCACAAGTTGTATAGACAACTAGTCACATAATTTTAATTAACTTTGAGCTTCTGTAATTCGGTTCGCAGTAGTACGATATAATTTGGTTTATAGTTCAAATTAAATTAATATAGCAATTAGAAAATTCTCTCAAATTATGAAAATCTGAGCGAAGTTGTTTTTTTTATAAGAATATTTGAAATTAAAATACATATAGGGAATTTTTCTTTGGATATATACAGTATGTATACAAACTAAAAGCTTTTCAAAAACAACGAACGCCGGGTTTTCGATAAAAAACGCCCAACGCCATAACTCTGTTATTTATTGACCGATTTTATTGAACTAAAAACGAAAGTCAATAGCCGTTTAAATACTAAGAAACAACAGGATTTTTTTAATAATAACTTTGTTGCCAAATAATAGCCAACTTAACTTTTTTTAATGGCTGCCTATAATTTTTTAACTCCATTACAATAAACATATTTTTTCTAAATCCATTAATATAAAATCTTGTTTATTGTTCAATATTTTTGTAGAAAAAAAAAATTAAAATAAATCTTCTATTTAAAATTATATTTTTCAAAAATTATAATTAGTGTGCCTTATCAAAAAGTGTCAAATGTCGTTCATTATGAAGGTATGTTAAACATGAATAATAACGACCCAACAAATAATTACCTGCATCACAACTTAATGTAAAATGGAATAAATAAAAATAACACAGCATTATTATCTTATTTTTAATTACTAACTTAATAAGTTAATTTGATACATTGTATTATTTGACTTGACTTGAGAAGTGTGAAGAAAAATGTAAATTTTTTGTTATTTAAATATTTCGTAATAATTATTTTTAAAGTGTATTTCCAACTTCACAATATGTCAATGTCTTAGACCCGTGGCGCATGAAGTAAAATTTCGAGTTTAGAAAAGCCCTGTGAACATTTTCTACGCGGGGCTTTTCTAAACTCGAAATTTTACTTTATTCTTAATCTAGGAGTGGAAATACTCGTTCAAACTTTAAATTGAACTCTTTTTATAAAACCTAAGAATGTCTGAAAATTTATAGTGTACACATTTTGTATATTTGAAACAAAAAAGATGTATTTACTAAATATTAAAATTGCATTTAAAATAATAACAAACTGTGAATTTAAAATAAATTAGTTAACGGAACACACGGATTACGTTTAATCAATTTAAACAGTATTTAAAGGCCAATTTTTTTCAAGGCACACTACATTTATTGCTAAAAAATCATGTAAACAAAATTTATTATTTTTTTTTCATAAATATTGAATGAAAATCTACATAGCGGACATAATTGGATTCAGAAAAAATGTCTTTTATAATAAAATGTGAAAAGTATATGCAGCCATTTAAAGTTGACTATTATTTAGCAATAAAGATAATTTAAAAAAAAATGTATAATTACTGCCAATTCATAGTTCTCAAACAGCCATTGACTTTGTTCTTTAGTTCATTAAGATCGATCAATAACTAACAGAGTTATGGCGTTGGGCGTTTCTTTATCGATCACCCGGTATGTACTTTGTTAATCTTCAGGCATTCGTTGTTTTTGAAAAGCTTTTAGTTTGAAACTTCTAACAAGTGTTTCCACTCCTTGATTGAGCATGAAGTACCATTTTGAGTTTAGGAAAGCCTGAAAATTTAGTTTTGTCGCGTAGCAAAGCGGAGCGACCAAACCAAATTTTAAGGCTTTTCTAAACTCTTCATTTTACTTCATTCGCCAAGCGTATAAAACTCTGAGATATTGTGAAGTTCAAAATATCCTATTGTATCACTGCTTTAGAAGTACATTTTAAACTTCACTTGAAATCAGCGTTTTATACGCGTGGCGCATGAAATAAAATGTCGAGTATAGAAAAGCCTTGGTTTAATTTAATTTGGTTTAATCACTTCGCTTCGCTACGCGATCAAACCAAATTGTCAGGCTTTTCTAAACTCGAAATTTTACTTCATGTTTATTCAAGGAGTGGAAACACTAGTTGGTAGCTTCAAATAAACCGTTTTCAAAAACAACGAATGTAATAAAATTTATAGCGTATGCATCGGGATATGTATACTTAAAAGAAAAATTCTCTGTATATTGTGGATCATTTTAGTCAATTTTAAAATACTGTAACTTGGTTTACAGTTGTTTGAGTTTGGGTTTTTAACATTAACACAAAGTGCTATTTACTTACACTTGTTCTTCAATTAATTGTTTTATAACTTTCAGGAGAAAATACTTTTGTTTCTTTCAAGTATTACAGTCAACTTTTACCGTTTATTAGTAGTTAATCAATTTTAATTTTGACAACATTCGTAAAAACCATATTCATTTATTAACAATCGTTGTGATTTTTATCAGAATCAGTTGTTCAGTAAATAATTTGGGATTTTTTAAGATTTTGGCTCTGTTTGCAGATATTCGATTATTTGTTGTTTTTAGCATCTAAGTAAAGTTTGTTCATATCTTAATATTCGCTAAGATTTTAATCAAAATATATTTATTAGTTGATTTTTGTTACGATATTCAATAGATCGCATCATAATGTTAATTATATAATGCCTCCAATTTTTTTACTGGTGTAATATTAATAAAACTTCTTAGATTTCATTTTTTTCCAAGAGCTTTAGCCAGAGGGAGGGGGAAATAGTGTCCCTGTATTTAAGAGAGTAGCCTAAATGCGTCAAGATAGATGCCAGTTTGCGCTACTCTCTTAAATACAGGGACACTAGAGGAAAATGTAGTCGGGCGCCACATAGAGATAAGTCTGGCCTGACAACTGGCCAACTGATAAAGCACATTTTGATTTGTTTCCATAAAATATGCCAACATCCTATATATTTGAACCTGAACCTGAGGTCTGGCTATAGCCCTGATGTTTTTAACATAATAATGTAAGTAATGTAATTTCTAAACATTCAATGTGATTTATGTCAGAATTTCTTCATTAGTTATTTTTTATGATTTATGAAAACGGCAGAAGGATAAAAGAAGGAATTTTTACTCATATCAAATAGTCCCTATAAAATTCAACATTTTCATAAAAATCAGTTAATTAGCGGATTTTAAAGACCGGTGTGAACCTCGCGCCCAACTTTAAAAAAATAAAAAAATAATGACGTCATTCGTTTGTACCTTACAAAATCACAATTTTTTTCGATTGTACCTATAGGGATAAAATGTTACAAAAGGGTCAATTTTTAGTCAGCGCTCAACTTCAACATTTTTAAAAACTAAAAAAAAGACAATCAGAAGAGCGTTGTTATTACCTGTTTGTGCTACTTTTATTTTTGATTTTACCTCAAAGGGTTCTTCAGAAATAAATGTTTTGTTTTTGGAAGTCGTACATTTTCCCAAGTTTTTTATTTTTTAAAATAATCGAATGAAACAAACTGCTATCTTGCTATCGAAAGAGCATCGTTATTACCTGTTTGTACCACATTTATTTTCATTTGTACCTCAAAGGGTTCTTCAGACAAAAATGTTTTGTTTTTGGAAATAGTACATTTTCTCAAGTTTTTTATTTTTCAAAATAATCGAATGAAACAAATTTCAATTAAAAGAACATTGTTACTACCTATTTGTACCACTTTAGTTTTCGTTTGTGCCTCAACGAGTTTTTCAGAAAAAACATGTTTTATTTTTAGAAATCGTAATTTTTGCAAGTTTTTTATTTTTCAAAATAATCGAATGAAACAAATTGCAATCAAAAGAGCGTCGTTAGTACCTGTTCGCACTACTTAGTTTGTGTTTTTACCTTAACAGGTTCTTCAAAAAAAATATGTGCTGTTTCTGGAAATCGTAAATTTTAAATGTTTAAAAGAAACCGTCATTTTAACGGATTTCGAATAATTTCAATTTTTGAGCTATGATATTTTTATTTAGAGTTGTCCGATTTTCAGTTCTACAAATTTAAAACCAACCATACGTATGCCTTAACAGTCACTGTATTTTTTTTAATCAAAATTCGTTTTATAGTTGATCTTTTATCATTTTGAAAAGAATGCGCTATTGTTATGCTACTGTCACTTTAGTGAACTGTAACAGTTGTTGATAGCTAATAGATTTTGTTAATTTCAAGTATTAAATCAAAATAATTCAATTGGCAGCAATTACTGTACTTTTTATCAAAATCTGATGATTCATTACTTTTTTATGGTTTTACAAAAATTATTGCGATTGCCCACTACACATCGCTGCATAATTATTATTATTTTGTTAGCAGTAGTTACAATTTGATTTTTCTGGCATTGGTACAAAGTTTGTTCATAACTTTATATTTTATGATTTTCTAAATATCGTGCCATTTATATATAACTTAAATATCTCTCAAATTTAAACCATTATCATTTTGCTGAGAATCGTTAGATCTTCTTTTTCTTTTTTTTTCAGTATGTTAAAAAGCTTATTGGTTTCTCATCAATTGATATGATTAATATTTACTTTTTTTAGCAACATTTCATATTTTATTACATTGAAATATGCCAGTTTTTATTATGTTAGAACACTTTAATTTTTAAACTGCTTGTCAATCATTATAAATGTTTAATATATTCTATTTTATTGAAAATAATTTGTCTGTTAACATACAGCGTGATTCAGAGTTGGTGTAAAAAAATCAAATCTTTTTTTTATTATTTAGTTATGTTGAAATTGTTAAATTGTATTAATAATAATTCTTTATAACACAAAATAAACATAAGCAATATATTACCAACTTTAATAAAAAGAATCAGTTTATTTCTAACTTCACAATATTTCAGTATTTTATAAAACACTGATTTTAAGTAAAGTTCAAAATATGCTGATAAGGTTTATACATTGATGATTTATTGCAGTATTAAATAAAATCTAGATAACCCTAGTTTGTTATGACAATTGAGGTTATATGTAAGACTTAATCTAGGGCTATTAAATTATTAGTTGTAAACTAACAACAGTAATCTACTAAAACGTTTTATTAATCCGAAAATGTCAATATCATTCTTAGAACTGTGTTAAAGCTGTATGCTAACGTCTATTAATAAGGCTGGTTACGCTTTAAACATGTTTTAAACACGTTTTTAATTATTAGTGTTTTAAACACTGTTTCAGTAAAAAAAACACGTCTGAAAAAAAAACTGTTTGTTTTAATTAAAATGAAAAAAGAACGCTTTTTTTAACAACCGTTGTGTGAAGTAGGCTTTGATTCATTAATATGGATGTCTTTAGTTGCACTTTAACACTGATTATTTTAAAATAAACCCTCTATTTTAAATCTATGTTTACTTCTAAGTAAAGTGATTCGTTTGCACAGCTAACTCCAAATATCTTTCAGTACTTGAATACTCTTCATTATCAATGAAATACAAATTACTGCAACTATTAATTCTAAACATAGTTGTACTTAGAAAATACATACCTATTTCTTGTTGTAGAAGGCGTGAGTTCACATAAAAAACATAATTAATCATCATTACATTATAATGATATGATATATGAAACAAAACAATCCATCATGAAAAGTGTACATTAAGCCTCCTCCTGAAGTTTTAAGTTTATTAACCTGCTAGTAAGATTACACAACAAAACGTAACAAATCGATATTACGATATTCTATCCGCATGCATATTTGCACCTTCCTAGTAATGCAATATGCAGGCGGCATTTGTCTACCAGGAAAAACTGCAAACTTTGAATGTGAATATTGTCCGAGTACGTGCAGGGATTCGTTTGATTTGCCTACAACAAACACTCGTTCTAGGCTCTAGACGTCGTCGTTGGAAACCCGGCCACGTTTTCATATAATAATATGTATTTTACGCGACGTGCTTCAGAAAAAACTATCTTCCCTTCCAATAAGTTCTCGGTCGCTTCCTCCTGTGTATGTGGTCATTTGCAATTCAATTTACAGTTATTTTACGTGCAAAATGTCTTTGTGTTATAACTCATGTAAATATATAGTGAGTGCTGTTTAGTTTAAAGTATGTAATGTTTAAACTGATTTAATGTTCAATGCAAATTTGTATAATCCCGAAATTCAGCCCAATATATGTTTGTTTATTATATGTAAAAAGAAATATGTTGGGTTGTGTTTGCTTGTTTGGTTTACATTTAGGGATCTAAATGTCGTAATCTGATGTGGAGAAATGCCTCTATGATCATTAATTTGAATAATAACATGGGCCACTGAATATACACCAGACTGCCGTTAAATGGGTTAAGCTGAACATGTTACATGTACAATTCTTTAATAACTCTCAAATTAAGTAGAATTTATAAATATATTTTTTATTTTTTGATGTATTTGGTTAATAGTTGCAGACATGACATAGATCAGTGTTTCTCAAAGTGTGTGCTATAAAATTTTGCATTTGATTGTGCTGGAAAATCTTCTTACTTTAATTAACATCATTGTCCGAATATAAGTACAAAATGTAACATCTGAGGCAACTAATATATTTGAGGCACTTAAAAAAAATTATTTATATATGTATATAAATATATATATATATATATATATATGGGCTAAAACTTTAGATTAACATAATAAAAAAAAAAAAAAGAATTCTCAATATCCTTTACTTTTATTTCAAATCATTAACTCCACAATTAGTAACTTCGGGCAATAATTAATAAAATATCTGTTTTTGAATTTCAGAAAAAAATAGTGTTGTATACGCCTGGCGCATGATGTTAATATTTCAAGTTTAGAAAAGCCTGAAAATTTGGATTTGTTGGTCACTGCGCGCCCGTCACATCTACATTTTCAGCCTTTTTTAAACTCTAAATATTTACCTTATGCTTAATCAAGAAGTGGAAGACACTCGGTAAAGTGAAATCGAAACTTAAATAAAAACAGATTTATTCTGTATTTTATACGTATAATTGTAAGTGAAGGTTAACATTTATTTGAAAAATCGCTTAATTAAGAAGATACAGAGAACATAACATTAGAAGATATTTAAAAATTTAAAACGCTTTTGAATCCTTTAAAAACTCGCCGATTTTGTATATTAAATTTAAAAATCAGTAAAGAAATTTAAAATATCACTCAAGATTTTTCTCCATTCAGAGCCAAAATAGAAATATTACTAAAAATAAAAAATGGTATATTTAAGCTGTCCATTGTCTAACAGTTTACTCGTTTGCTAAGTCATTTAAAACACACATATGTTGTTTAATCAATTGATTATTTATTATTGATTAGTGTATTTGCATTTTTGATCATTGCTGTTGGAAATAAAAATAATGTTTATTTCAGCCCGATTTTCGTGAATATTGAATGTTTGAAAAAATCATGCTTTAAAACCCCATCGTTGGATTTTCATTTAATTTGCTGTGGATTTTACGAAGACGTTGCTCTTTCAGAGTATATAAAAATAACAAATCATTGATCGTTTTTGAGTTATTTCTCAATAATGGTATTATTCGTATGGTGTGCCTTGTGATACGATTGATTGATTTCCTTTGTTAATACCAAACTAAAACGAGAGAATATCTCATATTTTTTTTATAATTAGTTATTCAACTTTGAGCTTCTCTAGTTATATTTCTAATAGCTCGATTTTCTTGTTTCTCGCATCAAAACAAAGTTTATTAATTTCTTAATTATGTATGCTAAGTTACGAGTGCATAAAAAACGCAATTATCTTACATTTTCAAAACTTTCTGCCAACTTTAAGATTTTGTAATTGAGGTAAATATTATAAAATCGATGTATTTAGAATATGAGCCAGTTTTGAACTATTGGTCATTTTATATCACTAAACTTAATGAGGTCGATTGACCGACACTAGGAGAACAAGATTCTCTTAGCGAGTCTAAGAGAGAAAGACTCGTTTGACTTAGATTATAATATTGAAATGAAGAGACACTGACTTAAGATTGAGCGACAAAACTAAGACTTAAGTATGTTAGCTAAGAAACATTGTACAAAATGCTGTTATTGGGAAACTATAGAACTGAAAGATAAAAATTAGGAGATCAAAAATAAAAAATACGAAGACAAATACTCTAATATTGAGACTAAGAGACTGGCATTGACTCGACTGTTGAAATTAAGAGACTTAAGTATGTTGGCTATTGCCCGTTTGCACCCAAGTCGATTAACTTAATCGGTGATTCATACTTCTTAAAAATACAATTATATTTACAAATTGCTTAAACAGTCGCATTTTCATGATAGACATGTCTAGAATACTTTACAAATGTATAAAATAACATTCATATGTTCTACAATTTTGACTTAATCAGAAGTTTAATCAATGATTAATGGATGATTAAAGTTAATCAGTTAGAGTGTAAATAGGCCAAAAACCCATTATTGAGAGACTCCTAAACTGAAAAATAGAAATGAATGGACCAAAAATATGAAGAAGACTGAGAGATTGTGACTAATAGTCTAAGACCAGATAGTGATGTCAGCTGGAAACAAAGATTGTCTTGACTGAGATAAAAAAATTAGAATAACAAATTGACACTAAGAGAAAAATACTCTAACATTGAGATTAAAAGATTGGCATTAATAAATGCAGACTCGAATCGTGAAATGAGAGACTGAAACTAAGCGACGAAGACTCTAATATTGAGTGTAAGACCACAAAGAAAATACGACTCTAGTTTGAGTTTTAGTTTCTTTATTAAACGGTATTTCCTTTTTACAAAAGTACACAAAGTAATCGTACAATTGTAAATTTAAACATAACAAAATAAACATGCAAATTCTATCAATACAGATAAAACTGTTGATGTGTCATCATCATAGTACTTTTCTCCATGTTAGATACTTGAAATCAATAGCTTTCACTTACCTTATGTTTCTTATTCCTGTTAAACTTTGTTCGTAAGCCTCACTTAAGTGATCAATTTTCCTCAAAATATTGATCATGACAAAGTCAACGTCATTTATAGCAATAGCTCACTTATTTAGAGTGATTAATTCGTAAAATTCACATTGTTAAAACAATATTAATAAAAATAACTTCATGTCGTAGAAGTGAATGCTAGTTTTTCGATTATCTACAACTTCTCTTAGCAAGAAATTAATATTAAAAAAAAAAACAATTTAAAATGCTAAGAGTAAACAACCACTTCCGGTATCCGAATTTACTATTGTAATAAAAAGCTTAAGTGTGTAGTGTCATCTTAACAGCTCAATCGGTTTAGACTTTATCCTGGCGACGGAAGGACAGACAAACATATTTCAAAAATGGTCTTCATCAAGTCGGGGGCCTCAAAATGGATATATCCACTAAGTTTTTGATTTGAAAATGTTCGCAAAAACATTACATCCCCTTTGTTTTGCATACGGGGAAGAGTAAAAAGTGATGTTTATCCAATATCAGGATTTCACAAAACTATTTTATTGCGTTTTCAAATTCGAATTTTTATAAATCTCAATTTCGCTAAAACTATTAATGGATTTCGATAGCTTACGTCATCTAACGCTCCAAAGTGGCATCGTCAATGACACGAATGCACAAAATGCATATACAGGTCACTGTTTCGTCTACGAACGAGCTAAACTCTGTTTGTGAAACCAGAAAACAAATATCAAAATAGAATTTGTGTTCAGTATTCTGGCACCAGATACCAATCCATACCATACCCATTAATTGTTTTCACATATTGGCTTGAAATAGTCAGAAATGTTCAGTATTCCTTAGCACTGGGTCGGGACCACACTGAAGAAGACCTTGAAGTCCGAAACGCGTCTATGGGTATCTGATGCCGGAATATTGAACACAAAGTCAATTTCGCTAAAACTACATTTTTTATTACATTTTTTCTTGTGTTTAATTAAAAATAACTTAAAAACTATTTATTATTTTTGGATTTTCACATATTTGAAAAGAGCCATATTTGCTCAACAACCATACAGAATTTCATAATGATATGGTATTGCGTTTTGAAGTTAGATTTTTTTTATCTATATTTTCTTAAAACTATTATAGAATTACCCTTTTTCTTATGTTTTATGTTCAATTAAAAATAATAACTACGAATGGAGTATTTTTCGATTTTAATATATTTTGGCAAAGCAATGATTTTTTAAAAGTTACGATTTTTTTTTTGATATCCTAATCTCCTTGAAATGAATATAAAAGTACTCTTCTTTGACGATTCATTAAAAATATCTCAAACTCAAAACGAGAAAAACATTAATTTCTTAAAATATTTTTAATTTTGACATGAAAAACAAGCCAAATGCCAACCTGTTTTGATATAAACTGACATTTGTTGACATAGATTGACATTATTAACGTAAATAATTAAAATTTATGTTAATTAACATTAATTATAATGTTATATTTATTAGTGCTAGTAATAAAAGCTTCACATTTAATTTAAATAAGTCGGTAGAAATACAAAATAATGTTGAAATGTTATATGAGATATGATAATTACTATTTTAATTTGACATCAAACGAAATGTATAACTACTTATATTGCTTTTTATATACAGGGAGCTTTTTTAATGTATACATATCTCAATTACCAGTGTATATGCTGTAAATCTTCAGATATTCGTTATATTTTTAAAAAAATGTAACTGAAAGTTTTAAACGAGTGTTTTCCACTCCCAGATTCAGCATGAAGTAAAATTTCGAGTTTAGAAAAGCCTTAAAATTTGGTTTGGTCGCGTAGCGCATAGCGCTACGCAACCAAACCAAATTTTCAGGCAGAGCATGAAGTTTCAAATTTAAAAAAGCCTGATTATTGTTATTAAATTTTGCCACCTCTGGAAAAAAATAAGCGGTCGCCCATGACGATATGGATGGCTCCTTTAATTGGAGTACCGAAAAGATTTCAGAATGTCCTTAATAATATTGAGATTAAAATTAGGAATTGCAAATTTATCGGTTTCTTTTTCTAATTGGAGGCAATAACCATCGGTTTACTTGTTATTTACCGAAAAATCACAATGTCGTTGTTTGCGAGGTAAAATGCCTTATGTACTTCAAGAATTGTACCCCTCGAATAACGGAAAAAATGATGCTGTTGAATATTATCCAACGAGCGTTTCTACTCCTTGATTCGCTTCACTCGTGCCAGCAAATCGAAAATTTCATCCTTTTCTAAGTTCGAAATTTTACTTCATACTCCAGGCCAAACAAAATGTTTAGGCTTTTCTAAACTCGTAATTTTACTTCATGCTTAATCAAGGATGAGCAACACTCGTTAGAAGTTTCTAAGTGAACACTTTTATCAAAACAACGAATGCATGAATATTTACAGATTATGTATCAAGATATGTAACTTAAAATAAAAATTACATAAATTTGTGTAAATTATAAACAGCATTGTGTGCGATATTGAAAGAGAAAGTTAAAATATTGAAAAACATAATTCTATAGAATAAAAAATAGCTGAAGTTTAATTAACTTTATATAAAAGTCAAGGTTTTTGAAACTTATATAATTATATTAAAATTCGTATATGAAATATTCAGCGTTTTAAAGACTCATCAATTATGTACAAACATTCTTAAGCCAATTAAACCTATTACACAAATAGCGATTTTTTCCCTCAAGTCCTCATTTGTAGTTAGTCGAAATTACATGGCGCATTTTTCCGTCGCGATAAATTGCCGCCAGACAGCGGAACATTTTATGGACAACATATCTTTCATTCCGACAGCACTTTAAAGGACCGTCGGCTATATTAATGGTCAAAAATTCTTTGTTTACTTATATTGCAGAAAGTAACGACTCATTATTTACACACAAACGTCGCCAGCGGGTAAACACGGGCCGAAAAAAATGGCGCTCGAAATACAGAAATAATATAAAATGGAAAATGTTTGGCAAGGACTCCAAAGAGAAAAACGAGGAGAGAATAAATGCGCGCGGGGAAATGAGGGACGGTTTGTTTGAGCTTTTCACTCGGTGGGAGTTATTTTTGATGGATGGTTAATTATTTTTTTGGAAATTGGGGCGAAGCTTATTTAATTTAAAAATAAAACGAAATCTTGACCTTTTGGCGCCATTTCTGCATTTACATCTCAAGTTATAATAGGTATTCATAGTTGATGAAGAGACAATTAGAAATTGTTCAAAAAAATTTGAGATTTTACCTAGAATGAAGATAATATGCGATTCGATTTTGGAAATAAGATTTTATTATATTGGATCATGATTGCAATATATTAAAATGTATAAATTGATTGACTAAGTTACATTAAGATCAAATTAAATTGACGAATAAAGCACGAATAACTTTTCTTCACACTTTGATTTGAATTACTAAATGCACATTACGGACATATAGTGACCATTATCAATGGATTAACATCAGTGTTAATCCATTAATAATGGTCACTTTGAATCCAAAGTGTACATTTGGTAATTTAAATAAAAGTGTAAAAATAGGTATTACAGGTTTATTCGTCAATTAAAATTGATATTAAATTATAATAGTTAATATTGATTTTATATTAAAATATATATTAAAAATCACACCTAGATTCCAGAAAGATCTCACACATACATATTACAACATTAAGGAGAGATTTCGAAATATTGCCATGTAGCAGGTACAAAATGCATTTGCTGTATTCCCTTATTTTCCTTATTTTAGTAGTCGACCCTTGTGGATATATGATATTTATCGCTACTAACATCCTTATTAATGGGGATTACTTTTTTTGAGCTCAGAAAACATATTTAAGATGTACCCAAAACGTCTTGCAGACATGTAGATTGAATAGCATTTGTAAAATAAATTAAAGTTACCATGACTTTTATCTTTTTAAACTTCGTGTATTTCGTGCATTCACACACGGGATAACTGTCTCTTGACGTCATGCGGAATGACGTTAAAATGGGGGGCATTTCTACCCCGCATAATGCGCTGAAAGATGTAACGGAAATTTTAAATCTGCATACGGTATGAATGGACGTACATTTCCTTTTCCGGTCGAAATGTCCGAGTGAGTACAATAAGTTGCGTATGCAAATACGTTTTATTAAGTTATATCAATATATATTCAGCATTTGTATTTTGCACAACTTTAAAATAAATTAGAGTTTAGGAAAACTAGAGGTTTAAGGCATAACGCAATGACGCCCATTTTAAATTCGTTAATGATGCAGTTACGTAATCGCACAAGATTTTAAATTAGTTATAATTTATAATATTTAGTGTAATTATGTTTTTCGGTAACTTTTTTTGTGTGAATATATTATTATTTTTATAATAATTCATACATTACCCTATATTTGATATGTAGGATTGTTCGTTCAACGTTTGATAGGTATTATGATTATGCATACAGGGATTTGTTCTTTTAAATATGCATATCCCGATTTGTAAATGTTCAGATACTCGTTGTTTTTGAAAACCGTTCACTTTGAAGCTTCTAACGAGACTATCCTACTCTCAGACTAAGCATTAGGTAAAATTTTGAGTTTAGAAAAGCCTGAAAATTTAGTTTGGTCGCATAGCGAAGCTCCGCTTCGCTATGCGACACCTATTGTTAAACACCTATTGTGCTTTTTTAATAAGCAAATGTTCGAGAAATAAAGTTACAATCACTTTAAATATAGAAATGCATATCATTTATAAATCCTGCGCATTTGTTTCCGCTGTTCACAACAGTACGACGAAAAAAATACTAAAAAATAAAGTAAATTCTCTAGAATTCCCTAAAAAAATCGTGCTATCTTCATTATTTCTTTATGGTGGCTGATTAATAAATCAGCAAACGGTGCAACAGAAATCCGTCGATTAAAGTTAATCTTGGTTAGTTAATCGAATAGTTAATCTGATAATCTGAAAGTCTATTTGTATTCTACTTGAAAAAAGTACTTAAAGACAGTGTTTACTGCATAAAAATATCTTTATAATTAAAGATGATTTTTAGATATTTTAAAGTTTTGAGTTTTGGCGAATAAGTCGAAAATAATAGAAGAAAATTAACATATACTTCCAGAGCTCGTTTTGACGCTAATTTTATGTTCCTAATCAAAAGTTGTCTATGATTAGGCACATGAAATTAGCTTCAAAACGAGCTCTGGAAGTATATGTTAGTTTTTGTCTATTATTTATGTTAATGCTACTTTACTTGAAGAAACCATGCAAAATGCTGTTGCATACATTTTTATTGATTCCTAAGTTTTTTAAGAGCCTGTGGTCAGGAGCAAATCATACTTTTGAGCACCTACAAAATTAAAAATAATAATTTTCGCTACTGCCAGGCTCCTAATAATGTTTGGCCCGGACAATCACCCATCTTACCCCCAACTCATAGTATATATAAACATGATTCCATCTTAGATCAGAACATTCTCTTTTGATAAAAAAAAAAAACAATTAGAAGCTGTTACATCTAAATGTTCCTATCCTAAAAAAACCGTGGAAAAGTATGTAAATCACAAAAACCAAATGTTATAGGACAAAAATTGATACAAATTTGTAGAATATACCGAGTGTTGACTCGGCGGACGCAACATAGGAAATCCCATATAATTTTTCAAACCTTCAAATATTGGCTGCCCTATTTATTTTATAAACAAAATGTATTGACCTTTTTTCTAGAGGAACATTTTCTGAATTCATTCGTGTTGATGTTTATCACTTTAAGTTTCTCTAAGTTAAAATAATTAAGAAATAGTAATTTGATTTTATAAAAATAATGACGCCTTGAAAAAATAATGACATGCCGTTAATCAACAATTGCAGATGACAAAATGGCACAAGATATCGCGGTGACTTGATTAAAGTAAATGTTTTCAAAATGATTTACACTACACAAGAAAAAAATCCTCCTAATTAAGTAATATTATACAGACAACAGTTTTAGGATGTTTGCGATATGTTTTCTGTCCAGTTTCCAGACAGATAGACCTGATAAATCTACTGTTCAAAGTCTGAAAACGAAGACATTCAAGAACGAGATTTAGCAAGACAAAATCAAAAGGAGTTGATATTTTGCTGTCCGTCGAAGAAAATAAGGACGTGAGTACGAGAAAAACAGGAGTCCAGTTGAATATAAACCATACTACTGCTTTTACGGTTTTAAAGAAACACACATTTATTTCATTTAATAACGAGTGCCATCAAGAATTACGAGATGGTGATGAAGAAAGAAGAAATAAATTTTGTTTCGAGATAACCCAATATGCAGAATTGTAAATACTGCAGCAGCGAAAATGAACATCGCTGTATTACAACCAGGACGTAGTACCCGCAAAAACTCAACGTGTGTACTGAAATTCTAGCTCATCATATTACTGGACCCTTTTTTCTTGATGGTAATTTGACTGGGAAAAGGTTTTTGAAATTACTGGTGGAAAAAGTTGGACCTTAGTTGGACGATGTTGCACGTCAATACCAGGAGATCTAGTGGACACGTTTAAAAGAAAAGTTATTGGTCCAGGTCACATCATTGCATGGCCATCCAGGTCGCCTGATTTGTACCCTAATGATTTTTTTTGTTTGGGGCAATTTAAAATCAATATTTACACAAATACACATTTTGAGTAAAAAAAAAAAAAATAATGTTAAAAACGTTTCGGCAGAATGTGACAATATTTCCAATTATCAATTGGCTAATATCCGAAATGAATTCTACAATCGCTTAGGATGTTTGGATGTTAATGGTGTTTTTTTTTTAACATTTCATTTGAATCATATAATTATTGTTGCAATTTTTCAATAGCTACCAAATACTAACTTCTATTTTGTTTTGCTTATTCGTTTTCTTAATTATCGTCATGCAATGGATTTATCAGGTATCAGTCTGTCTTGAAACTAACATTAATAAATTTAGAATGTTTCCTCTACATAAAAGTAAAATACATTTTGTCTCTAAAATGAATAGGGGAGCCAATATTTAAACGCTTTAAAATCAACATACGATTTCCTATGTTGCTTCCGCCAAGTCAACACCCGGTAGAAATAAATTGCTATCTTATCTGCGACGAAACAAAATGTTTATATAAATGATTCAAGCTTTTCTGCATTCGTGTTAGAATCCCTAACAAGTAGCACTGCTAGTGTAGTGGTATCATGCAAGATTCCCATTCTTGCGACCCGGGTTCGATTCCCGGGCAGTGCATCATTTTTAATACAATAAGCAACGTTTTTTATTACCATACCATTATTTTTATATTAAATTACAATAAATGTCAGCGTTAGTGTTTTGTTATTAAACCACACCAAGAAGTAACAATCGTCGTACAACGTCAGGCACAAGGACGTAATTAAATTCTGAATACTCCACTGAATGTTAACTAATTTTGTACAAAAAAAATGGACTTTTATATTGTTTTGTATGTTGTGCTGTCTGTTTTGTATGTATGTGTATTATTTTATACAAATTCTGCTGTGGAAATGTAGATAAGCCAGGTGCATTCTGAAATACATATCGGCGAAATTACAATTTGAGGTCGTTTTAATATGAATCCCAAGGTTGGTGCAGCGATAAATAGACCGTTGCTGCCAAACGTCCGCGCATATAAATAAATAATCTCAACCTTGAACTTGGGTTTATCAACCGCGCACTCTTATCGCCTATAGAAAAAAAAATGCGCGCAATTGCTCAATTCAGGCTAGACATCGCGAGGTTTATTTGGCATCCCGATCGAAAGGTTTTTGATCCTTTCGAGGAATTTATTTGCAAAATAAAACGCATACGTAGCAATTCATTTATATCATCCTCATCGTTATCTATCTATAAACAGAACTCAAAATATTTTTTAGATGAGAAATGCATTCAAAATATAAAATGGTAATGTGTCCATCATAGCACTTTCCCCGTTAAAGATATGATCATTTAAATATCAACAATATGGAAAAGTTGCTCAAACTAAATTTATTCTACTTTTGTTTCTATTATTCCAAAAATATTCACAAAAAAAGTAATTCTTGCATTTTTTCACAACATCTCGGTAAATATTGATCACCATCACATCTAAGCGTTATATATTTTTAACTTTACTGTAAATCCGTTTATACGCGTGGCGCATGAAGTAAAATTTCGAGTTTAGAAAAGCCCCTCGGGTCGCTGCGCGACCCTCGACAAATTTTCTACGCAGGGCTTGTCTAAACTCGAAATTTTACTTCATGCTTAGTCTGGGAGTGGAAGACACTCGTTACTTTAAAATATGTCATAAGTGTTAAAATGTGGATCGTAACTGCCACAAAGAAAAAAAATATCATGGCGGTTCATTATAGTTCAATTTAAACTCGTGTCAAGTTGGTACGATTGGTTAAATGCCGGTTTGCGCCGACTTATGTCAACTGTCATTATAGTTTAAATATCGGCTACCGCCGACTTATGTCAACTGTTATTATAGTCTACATGTCGGCTGGCGACGATTATATCAACTGTCATTATAGTCCAAATTGTTCGCATCTAGTAAAGACTTAACCCTTTACCTATAAATAATAACCCTTCATTTTCACTCGCCCCAGTTTTGTGTACCTATTTAACGACACAATTCAACATTCCTGTAAGGTTTCTGTTTATGTTATTTTTTTTGTATTGAAAGTCTAAAGCATAGCTATATTGATGACGGATAAATCTCGAAACGCGTCTATAGATTCCTTGTAATTTTTTCAATTAATTTCACTTTCCTGTTGGTTCATTTAGTTTGGTAAGGTAATTATTTGACCTGATGTTGCATTTTACATATAAATTATGCATAAAACAGTACATTTGTTGTGTAACTCAAATATTATTTGTATAATTCAATATCTGTCGGAGTATTAGCTCGAGAAGTAGTTGTTTCAATGAATATTTGAAGAAGTCTCAACGAGACAACATTTTTACAGAAAGTCGATATTAATTTTAATTCGTTTTTATATTTTTTAAATATTCTGCAAACTATTGGCAAATTCAATTTTTTTTTTATGATAAAATAAATTGTATATTCTTAGCTGTGTTATGTTATGTTATGGGGTCGGTGGGTCGTTGTAATTATTCCTAACCTACTTGAGTCCCTCAATGTCTAGACCTCTTGCGTAGTCAACTATAACTTGAGGGTTAATGTGTTCCATGTCATCAGGCTTTAAAGTGACCGATGACAGGTAGTTCCCTCTTTGAAGGTACAGTCTGTCCAACAACAGAACATTCACACAGGGCAGAGCATTCACAAAGTAGGTACTCTGTTGTTTCTTGTGCCGCGTTGCAGGATCTGTAATTGGCATCAATTGTCTGACCTATCTTAGTGAGGTGGTATTTCAGAAGACAGTGTCCATTTAGAAGGCCGACTATGAGCGTTAGGTTACCCTTGCTTAGCCTGAGAAACTGTTTGGCTCTTACGGCAGAGAAGGCGATAAACCTTTTCGCCTGCCTCAAGCCAGGCGTGTTTCTCCTGGATCATTCCCTTGATGCGGAATTTAGTTATTGCACTATAGGCTTCTGGTCCAACAAATGGAGTTTTGAAGCCTTCTTTGGCAAGGCTGTCGATAGTTTCATGACCTTTGATCCCTACATGACCTGAAACCCAGAGCAGTTTCACTCTATTGTTCCTGGCTAGTTGCTTTAGGGATAGTTTGCATTCCTAGACAGATTTAGACTTACATGTAGGTGATTTTATTGCCTTTAATGCAGCCTGACTGTCTGTGCAAATGTATATCCTCTTTTTGTCGTAGTCCCTTTCTAAACATACTTGGGCGCATGTGTTCAAGGTCTCGATTTCTGCCTGAAATATCGATGGGGGCCGTCCCAAGGCCTTCGATAACTCGAATCGAGGGACAGTGATGCCGACACCATTTTCAGTTATAGATCCGTCAGTGAACCAAACTGTCGAGGAGCTTTAAAACTGCTTGACTTTCGCTGCAATATTATGGCAGCCTTGGATAGCCACTTCAATCGTTGTTTTGAAGTTGTAGACAGTTGACATGTAGTCTTTGGGCATGTATATTCTTGGCTAAAATCTGTTAGATTTTCACTGATACCCACCTGTACGTATTCATATCTTAAAAGAGCAAGCATAGGTAAAGTTTATTCATGGATTCCACAGTGGGTTTGATGAAATTTGGGTAGATACTTGAAACCAATACCTTCTAGAAGTTCACTTACCTTATTTTATTTGAACGCATTCTTCTTATTGCTGTGAAATATTATTCGTACGCCTCATGGGTTCCCTTTTCCACAAAATATTAATCATGTCAATGTCAAACTACCGACACAATTATCATATACAATATCCCAAGTGCCAGGCATATTACCGAAAATATTCTCGACCTATCACACAAGTGTTTGTTGCAACGAAAATTGCCAAAGCGCGAAGGGTGAGATGAGAGAAAAATTTGCGAGATATATATGCCTGAACGAGGAATATTTGTTCAGACAATCGCTAGTACAAAAATAATTTATAGAAATATACTAAATAGTTTGAGTAAGTAACTGTCATTGATTGTCATGGCGATCAGGTGTTTAAATGTTTGAAAATTGTTACACTCCTGCTTGTCATCTCTTAATTTCGTGCAAAACATAGCAAAACAGATATGGTTTCTTGGTTTAGTTCCGACTGCCTTAAAAAAATCAACGAGGAAGTTAAAAGCTGTCCGCCATTTAAGACAGTAAACTCAAGAAAATCTGTATGGGCGCAGTTTGAAAGATTTTGTGGTGATGATGTTACTAGTGAAACTCTACTGATTGAAAAACTAAATGATATTTTATTGGATTGGGGGTATAACATAAGGAAGTCTAATGGGACCCACATTGAGGAATTAGTTGTGAAGCAAATGTGAAACTCCATAGCAAAACAGAAATGGAGAAAATTGGCCTAAGACGCTATTGGTATTAATACAAAGCAAGTAAACATTTAAAATCATTTCAAATCAACCGATCATCTGCTATTTCTCACCTGGCAAAAGCTGCCGTTCCTGAACAATCTTTGATCAAGATATCTGGACATTCAAGCAGTAGCTCGATAATACCTTACTTGCAATTTGACGAGGAACATCACGCCAAAATTGTTAAGGAATTAAGATCCGACACAAGAATTGATATAAATAAGTCGCATATTGAAAGCAAAACTTCGGTGAACGAAACTGTAGAAAATCATCGAAATGTTTATCATAATTATACTTTTAATTTAACCAACTGTTCCAATTTCGATCTCTTATAAATAGAAATGCTCTAAATGCTTATATATTGATATTCTAGTTGTTCACCTTTATTAATAAATTTATTGAAAATTAGACATCTAGTTATCTTTGCGGGAAATATTCGAATATTTTGCCCGGCCAAATATTCGCTGTCAAAATACTCACGTAATTCGTATGTGATTGGCTAATTTCTAAGTAATACGCCCTTTTGATTGGTCCAATTCTTTAAATTGACAGGTGAGGGCGATTGTCAATGCTAACTAATTTATAGCAATTAATTCAAATAATTCAAAAATTCATATATTTAGAAAAATAATTAAAAAAACATCTAGAAGAGCTACGACAAAAGTGTACATACATTAAATGCAAATTTTTTGATTATCTACAACTTTTCTTAACAATTTTTTTTTTATATGATCAAAATTAAAGAACAATCCAAAACAATGCTAAGAGTAAACCACTACTTCCGGTTTCCACATTTTCACCAAAAGTTGATCGGATACTACTATTGTAATTAAAAGCTTAAGTTTATAGTGTCATCTTAACAGCTTAATCGGTTTACACTTCATCGTGGCGACAGAATTACAGGACACAATTGCGATTTTACAGACAGACATTTTTGAAAAATGGTCTTAATCAACTCGGGGGTCCTTAAAATGGATATATCCACTAAAATTTTAGATTTGAAAATGTTCGCGAAAACAATACTTTCCCTCTGTTTTGCATATGGGGTAAAGTTAAAAAGGAATACCATTTTTATATTTGGTAGAAATATTTCTTATTTACATACTAAGAGAAGTAATTGACAAAGTTTGATTTACTTAATCAAAGTCACTAGAAAAAAAAACATCATTTTCTTCGCGGGAATTTTAAAATATTAAACTTTCTTTTTTCTATTGTTGATCTTTCTACAATTAACTGCCCTATCTAATAGACATAGTTTCTACAACCATTAATAAATTCCACACTATCATATCACAAATCCGTGGTAACGTGATACAACAGAAGTACAAAAGCGTGGGCTTGGAAACAATGTGTTACAACTGGAAACAGACACGCATAAATAGGAATGGCAACAACTATTTGTTGCTCGTATGGAGAAGGATCAATAGAACAACGGCAGACATATTACTCATAAAACCGCAGACTAAATAAAGAGCGGCGAAAAGAAAGAAGCAAAACTAAAACGCATTCATAACTGAACACCCACACACGTACACACACCGCGCTGCCATGTTTCATATTTTATCTCGCAGACTGACCTATGACAACTTGTCTCGTAAATTGGACACTACTTTTTTTGTACGTGTGTGGTGCGGTTCGGATGTGTGGTGGTGAATGGCATAAATTATAAAATAACCACAACAGTGTTAATAAGTATTTACCACATTAGGTGCACTTTTCACGAGGGTTAGGGATATGCTATTTTCGTACAGTATAACTAGTTGGAGAGGAACTTTTCTGATCCTAGATACGGGCCGACACTAATTTTACTTGATTTTGGGCCAAACTTTTGCAATTCTCAGTGGCGTATCCATAGGAGTTTGCGGGCTCTGCGGAACTTGGGCCCGTGGGCTCTACAATAAAAACAAATAAGGAGCAGACTTTCTATATGCATGTTGTCCATTATTTTATATTTTTAACTAAGAAGCAATAAATTTGCGAGTAGTGAATTGGATTGTTTTCCAATTTTTGGAAATCAACGAGTTTTTTTTAATAAATAAAGTATAGATGGTACCACAATCTGAGAATAACCGACTACAATATTAGGTAGAAAAATATATTCTAAATCCATATTGTCTCGTCAAAGATAAATCATAAAAATGTCCTAGACATTCTATAGGTAGTATGTCCAACATTGAAAGACAAAGACAAAGACGATATTAAAGCAATCAGAAAAGTGTTTTTTTACAAAAAGGAATTAAAATATACAGGGTAATAAACTTGGGAATTTTATGGTTGTGGAAAAACCAATTAGAAGCAGAAAAATGCAATGATTTTCGCAGTTCAATTACCAAGCCACTTACTTTGTGCCATTAAACAAAATGCAGTTTGTCTTAAAGTGATAAACAAATTGCAGTTTGTCCCAGCATGAGAAATTAAATACTGTATCGCTCGGCGAGCCACAATTCGAGTTCGATTCCCGTGCAAGGGGAGATTTTATGTAAAAAATAATGTCCCGCCATGACCCCTGGTGTGGTATGAATGTGTTTGTCCGAATGAATAGAAGCATACTACAAATTGAAATTGTAAGAATTAATATACAAATATAAATATATGATGTTGGCTAATGGGCAAGATCCCAAGGCCAGGCAAAAGCCAAAACCCAAAAAAAAAATAAATTTTAGAGTTTAATTTGAAAACTATAAAAACTATATTTTTTTCATCTGGGTACAATGATTTTGTGATTTTTGTTCAATTTCTGACGAAACATACGTTATCAATAAATTAATCCCCAACTTTAAACAGTTTTTTTTTATTTCTGAAAATTATTCAAAATGAGAAAATGCGTATAGAAATCTGCTCCTCAGATATAAAGTTAATATTTATAGCAGAAAAATAGTTTTGACTTTAAATGCTTTCCTTGTAATGGTATTACCGATACATGCTAAACATTGTTGGCAATTTAACGTAGTTTAACGGGCATTTCGGTAAGTTTTTACTGTGCTTACAGTTCACAACACGATGATGACGTTTGATAGACCATTATAAGTATATTTAATTTTTTGCAAAATATGATATTTTTTTGTATTGTGGAGGCTTCTACTTCGTTATACATGTTAATTTAACAATAAAACACTATTAACTTTGTTTGTATAACACTTTTTTGTATTATACAAAGAAAGTTGTTTTATTGGTATGATACATTTTGACTGTTTTTTTTTTTTATTTTGATTTTTAGTGATAATTACGTTATATTTTGACTTCGACTTCATTTAAATGTTAAACAAATTTAACAATTAGAGAATAAATTACAGAAGCTTTAACGTAGGACCAAACTATATATTGTATTTTATTTAAGAAGCATGGAATTTGCACTAATTACACGAATTTATTTCATTATTGATGATTATGACAACAAAAAGTGTGTTACGCTAGTCCAAATATCTAATCTAAACTAATTTAGATAAGATATTTGGACTAGTGTAACACATTTTTCGTTGTGATGTTCACTAATCATGATATAAATACGTGTAATTATTGCAAAATTATATGTTTCTTAAGATAATCATAAAAAACATTTGAACTTCAAATTTTAATTCAATGTTCAGAGAGAAAGAATGAATAAGCATTGTTCCAACGTCTGTGTAAGCAAAATCGAGTAACTAAAAACAAAATTACAGACGCTCAAGTTATTTCGGTATTTCGACAGAATGTATGGGGATCTCAGTTATTTGAAGAGATAAAGAATCGGTTAAATTGGGACAAAGTTGCGTATGTTAGGGCCTAACAATAATCTGAAAACAATTTTGAAATATCTTTTTTTTGTTTTCGAGATATCAACAAAAAACTGATTTTTTGAAAAATCGTTTTAATGTTTTTATTCAAAAACTACTGAATCTGGAAATATCTCAAAATTTATTTTTAGATTATTATTAGGCCCTAAAATAAGCAACTTTGCCCCAATTTAACCGACTCTCTATCTCTTTAAATAACCAATGTCGCCATACATTCTGTTGAAATACGGGTACCCTGTATAATGTATTGATTTTAAGAAGCATGGAATTTACACTAATTACACGAATTTATTTCATTATTGATGATTATGACAACAAAAAGTGTGTTACGCTAGTCCAAATATCTAATCTAAACTAATTTAGATAAGATATTTAGACTAGTGTAACACACTTTTTGTTGATGTTCACTAATCGTGATATAAATACGTGTAATTATTGCTAAATTCTATGTTTCTAAAGTTAATCATAGAAACTATTTGAACTTTAAACTTAAATTCAATGTCCAGAGATGCTTAAAGAATAAATAAGCAATGCTCCAATATCCGTGTAAGCAAAATCGAGTAACTAAAAAAAAAAAAAAATTACAGACGGTCAAATTGGAGACCTAAAAATCTCTGTCGATTACATAGAAAGATGAATGATGAACAAAAACGCTGTGCAATTTACTGAAATATTGTCAAGTTCAAAATATACTGATAAAATAGGTATGTACATTTATGATTTACAGCAATATAATTAAAATTATTCAAAATAACTCTATTTTGCTATGGCCATTGAGGTTAGGTATAACACGGATCTCGTGCCTTAGAAGCACTTAGAAATCGTGTTAAAGATGTAAGCTGTCGTGTTTAATAAGGCTGTATTTTTCTTTATATTAAAATCAAATGATCACAGATTATTAAGGGATATATGAGATTTCTTTTAGCGTTGACAATAAAATCGATCAATTGTGAAAAAAATTATAAACGTTTTTATTCATAGCTTAAAAAGGTGTTTTCTGTATTAAAATTTAATAAAAGTATACAATTAAACATCAAATTCGATCCGCTTCAAACGATATTAGAGGCGCTCAAAGTTTTGAGTAAAATAAATATAACAGTATAGAAAATGTGTATTATTGTAATTTAAATTACAACAATTGAACTTAAGATTTTGATGAAATTGACAGATTTATTTAGACATTAACGAGCTTTATTTTAATGATTTAACACACAATTAATGAACTAATCCTCAATAAAAATTGGGTGTTTTATATTGCAGTTTTTATTTTTTAGTTTAAACTTTTAAAAAGTATTTACGTTAACCTTAACAAAAATAGTAAAACAAAACGAAGTATCGTATGTTCAATAAAAAAAAAAACCTCTAGAGTGCCATGATTTCATCTTTTTTTAAATTCAAGTTGGCTACACACTTCAGGAGTTGGCACATAAAACGTCAGACATAATAATTATAATGTATATTTTCAGAGTTGCCAACTTAGAATATTTTCCATGGCACTCTAGAGATTTTTTTAATTGAAAATACGATATAATTTTATTTTGTTTAGATCATGTTTCACTATTTAGTCAACCATTAAAAGTTTGAACGTAAAATACCAGGTGTTCATTTAAAAAAACCCGATCGAGAATGCGTTGCTTTTTTAATAGAAGGAAATGGAACGTAAAAGTGAAGTCGCAGCTTAATTTACGTTGTGTCATACCTGACATAAATGTCAACTGTGTTAATCAGTAGCTTATTAATTTGCCTTTTTCTTAAAGTTATTCTGTTGTTTTTTCTTCTTTCGTGTGAGTGGGCATCAAAATACCGAATAAAATAAAAAACTTTTATAAAACTGGTTTAGATTAACATTGACAGGAGCGACTGACAAATTTACGTACGACCTACAGTGTGATCAACAATGATTGTAGACAGGTTAAATTTCCCGCCAAAAAATGTTGGTACAACTGATTATTTGAAAAGAAAATCCCCTAGATTGGTTTTCCCAAAATAAATTAAATATTTAATCCTAACTATATATAAAATTTTTACAATTTTAATTAAATATACAAAGTAAATTGAAGTAAGTTAAGGTTTTGTGTATTTTTAATAAACGTGGAGTTAGCATCCCTAATTTTATAATAAATTTTGAAAATTATGGCCTTCACTTTCTAGGCAAATTTAACTCTACGTTTTGTATTTTGAAATACTCGTTGAAGCTCCTCCGGATTTATGTTCCTTATCTCTTCTTCAATTGCTGCTTTAAGCTCGTTTAAGGTATGCATTCGATTTTTAAAAACCTTATTTTTTAAATGCCCGAATAAATAAAAATCGCACGGAGTGAGGTCTGGCGAACGTAGTGGCCATAATCCGTCGCTTACCAAGCGATCATCGTAAAATTCCCTCAAGTAATTTAATGTCGCCAACGCAGTATGAGGAGTGGCTCCATCTTGCTGAAAATAACCCATTATCTGTTCGTCATCATGCAATTGATTCAAAAATTCATCTAGAATGAGTGTTCGGTAGCGCTCCGCATTGATTATTTCGTTGAAAAATATTGGGCCAATTATCCGACGTCTCGAAATTGCTACCCAAACACCAATTTTTTGTGGATGTATATCCGTTTCAATAAAAGTATGAGGATTTTCTGTAGCCCACGTACGATAGTTTTGGCTGTTCACATATCCTGACAAGTGAAACCACGCCTCGTCAGTAAAAAAGGTCTTGTCCAACATACCATTATCATTTAAATTCTGATTAAACCAATTGCAATAATCAATTCGTTTTTGGAAATCAAGTGGCTGAAGTTGTTGAACTACCGATACCTTATACTGGTGCAAATGTAGAATTTTTTTTGCAGCTTTTATGCAACTCCCATACGATACTCCTGTAAAAAGATTAAACATTAAAATTTGTGCGCACCTTAAACTTAAGAACATACCCGTTTGAGCTGAAAGTTTTCTTAAAGATTTTGTTGGGCTTTGTTCAAGTCGTTGTTGAATGTCGCCAACAACCTCTTCTGTTAAGATAGGCAGTCTTCCAGCTGACTTGCCCTTACAAACACAATTCTTTCCCTCAAAACGGTCAACAATGCGAGTTTTATGCGAGGAAAATGTTTTGTAAGGAATGTGGACATCGGGGAAGGCTTGAATAAATTGATTCAGACACGATTGTAATGAGTAAGTCCATGTGCCATCTTCATTCATAGTTCCACTTCGATAATGAGCCTTCAGTATGAAAGCATCATGCTGTGGTGCAAACATCACGGTAAACACAAGCGAATTCTCTTAAAATCTGTAAATTTAGGATTAAACTTAAATTATCTAATTTTCTAACCTTAAAAACAGCAAATCACTTACCACAAAACAAAGACTTATACAAAGTAGTCCTGATAAGAACTGATGTCTATAAAACAGAATGAAAAATAACTTAATTCGAAGAATGAATTAACACAATGACAAAATACGACGCACGACGCTGCTAACGTCAAATCGAGTTACTGTTTATTAATTTTTCCTTGGCATGAACTTGGAGCGATCAAATTCCCTAGATTTTTCGGCGGGAAATTTAACTTGTCTACAATCATTGTTGATCACTCTTTACTTCACAATGTTTTGCAAATTTCATAGCCAACTCGATCGGGTTTTTAACGAAACATCTGATATATATAAAAATAATTGTACATTAAGAATAGTATCGCACTTTCAATATTTTTATTATAAAAAGTTTGATTTCTTCGTTATAAATAACCCATGTTTTATTTTGTAAAAAGTAATTTAGCTTTACGTTCCCTATCCTATGTACGAGTAAGTATAAAGCTACAATAATAGTATAAAGCTAGGTACAATAATAGGTATAATAAATTACACTTGTTTATCAACACTCAGACTTAAAATCAATATTTGATTGTTTCCCTCACACTTATCTCCATTACACGTCGAAAAACATAATTTATCCGGCGTTTTCCTGCCCTCGTGCAATCCGGCCTTATCAGCATGCCCGTTGATTAAAGGGACACCGACATTGCACCGTATTTTACACCTAAGGACGATACAAGGGATATTAGTCAGTGATTCAGTTGCTTTGGACTGTAGCCAATTTCGAGTCGGGCGCTATTCTAGAAGATTTATTGTCGACTAGACATCAAACCCCAAAAACCTATGGCTGAGATGCCTAAGATTAATACAAAAAAGTGCAGAGGTTATGTGAAGGTACAGCGACCGCAGAACTAAAAAAACGGTTCAATTACGTAATTGCGATTTTATTGAGGTTTCTTGTTTACAGGATATTTATGGGCAGGGCTGGGCGAGTTGTAGTAAAATTGTCAGTTGATGACGTTTTAACAAAATTAATTACCTAAGTACATGCTTTATAAGATTTATTCCATATATACAGGGTGATTTTAAAATAGTGCATTAATTAATCAATCTAAGCTGGTAAAGACCATTAATGGAAAATATAATCAGCAATTTTTTTGTAAGCATAATCAAGATAAGTAAACATCGAAAATATGTTTTTGATGGCATAATCTAGTACAAATAAACAATTAAAAAAACTAAAATTAAATAAAACTATAACTATGTTTTTACCACTTTTTTTCAAATAAAAGTAGAAAAAAACATAGTAATAGTTTCATTTAATTTTGATATGGATTACCATGTAGTAACGGTCAAAACCATCGTGGAATTAAATAAAGTTTTGTGGGCATGTTCAAGGAAAAATAAACAGCAAAATCCTATTTTCTAAATAGAAACATCATTATCAAGGAAAACAACATACAATCCCATTTCTGTCCATTGTATGTTATTTTCCTTGATAATGATGTTTCTATTTAGAAAATACAATTAAACCACTATTAATTTCTTTTCTGAAACAGAAGTGAGACGGATAACCACTAAATGTATGTGTCCCAAGTCCCAAGGATATAAGAATTTGCAGACGAAAAGCAAGTATTCTTGTATTCTTTAGTATTCAGTTAATACAATTCAGTATTATATGATGTGAGAGACATATGTTATTATAAAAATCTATAGAATTAAAAAAAAATCAGAAGTGAGTGTTTTTTTTCAATAACCTCGATGTTTTCAACCTTTTTTTAGTGAATTAAATAAAACTGTATAATTTTGCTCATTTAACCAAATCTCTACATTATTCATAACAAATTTACCCAGTGTGTCCTACTCACAGTAGGACACCTTGTATATTATTTAATTTACCTAATTTTATTGTACATTACTCCTGATCCCTTCAAATTCATTGAATTTTTATAAACTACTTAATTTTTTTTTTTTTTAGATTCAGGGCTGGTCTCTTTTTCTAAATGTTGAACTTGGGTCAATGTGTGTTTTTGAATTTCGTGAAGAGTATAATCAATAATTAAAAAACAGTGTTTTTTATCCAAGGAATGTTTCCCAATTACAAGATAAAAACAAAAAATAAGTCTGGTACATAGAAATGTATAACAATAATTTAATTACAAAATATATGTAACTATGTAATTAATTATTAGATTATTAAAAGGCGTGTCCTGTGAAAATAGAAAACAAATTTTATAAATAAGAATAATTAATTAATTAAGTAAATTACTCTTTTCTAAACTCAAAAATATACATGAAGAAAGGATACAACAGTGCTTATTAATTACACTGGTCTGCAAAAAAAATTTTTTTTCGAGCCCTGACACCATTCCTGCTGATTCTTATGTAAAATGACCTCCTGAATCCGAATATGACCTCCGTTTTCCCCCATCACCCACCGTTTTCGGGGGAGGCCCCCCCACCTATTTTTATCACTTTTCGATAATTTGGAGGGATGAATAGGATTATTTTAGCCTTTACATTTCTTATGAGGTGAAAAGTTCCAAAACATGAACATTTGTAGCAAGGAGGTAGATTTGGGGGGGGATTTTCCCCCTTAAATTGTAAAGAAATCATTAAAAATGATCAATTTTTTCCGTTTTTTTCGCAGTTTTTTCACTTATTTTCTACATATTCCAGCTTCCATTCCCCCTCATCCTCCCCCAAACACCCCCAAATAATAAAAATATATTGCAACAATATATAGCAACAATAATAAAAATATATAGCAACATTTCGGAAGATTCGTGGTACAGTGAATCTTCCGAACTGTTGCTATATATTTTTATTATTGTTGCTATATATTTTTATTATTGTTGCTATATATTGTTGCTATATATTGTTGCTATATATTTTTATTGTTTGGGGGTATGAGGGGGGATGGAAGCTGGAATATGTAGAAAATAATTGAAAAAACTGCGAAAAAAACGGAAAAATCGACATTTTTAAGGATATTTTTACAATTTAAGGGGGCAAATCCCCCCCCCCCCAATCTACCTCCTTGCTACAAATGTTCATGTTTTGGTACTTTTCACCTCTCTAGCCCCTCAGAAGAAACGTAAAGGCTAAAATAATCCTTTTCATCCCTCCAAATTATCAAAAAGTGATAAAAATAGGTGGGGGAGCTCCCCCGAAAACGGTGGGTGATGGGGGAAAGCGGGGGTCATATTCGGATTCAGGAGGTCATTTTACATAAGAATCAGCAGGAATGGTGTCAGGGCCGATTTTCATGCCGACCAGTTTTATTGTTGAACTTTGACTTTCGCTTACAAATTTCTAAATTTTGAGTACACAAAAATTATAAAAATTTGTTTGTAGACTAATAAATTTAATATTTTCAAATTAATTTTAGCTTCTTCCTACTCAATAATTTTTCAATAATTTGTTCTAAAATTAATCTATTTTTAACAAAACTAAAACTTATAGATATATTTGTACAACACGCTTCGTTTTAAATATTGATTAATTAAATCTGTATATTTTATTTAGTTTTCTAATTATTACCTATTTTAGTCTATTTTCATTTAACATAATTTTCCATACATTTCATATATCGTAGTGAATTATAAAATGTCTATTATTTATAAACAAAACTATTTACATCAATTATGATTTTCTTTACAGTTGGACCTCCAAATATTGAGACGACAAAGAAATTAATCGAAAAAATGGTTATGTATTTATAATACTAATTCCTCGTTATTGGAATGACGATTAAATATAAAAAAGATAATATGTCAAAACGCGAACGTTACAATAAAAGGTGTATAGGTATTAGTAAATTAGGTGTATAGGTATTAGTAAATAGTAAACATTTGTAGAAAGTATTGACGTGAGGATCAAACATAAGGAGTGGGATATTTTACAATGATATAAAAATATTATTTTTCTGGAAATATTTGTTATTTAAGAAATTAACATTTTAATTAATTTATAAATATTTAATTTAATAAAAATGCAGAAATTCTGTTATCTCAATTTTTTTGTATTTAACAAAAGAATGAATTACAATAATTCCTCATCACTGCTAAATCAAAAAGGACATTATCATAAATAACAAACACCACCATCCTTAATCACTCCCGACATTTCGTATTTCACGGATAATTAACAAATGCACTCCGAAGGACGGCCATCGTTAACGTCCACGAAAACGCTGCTAAGGATAAATTACGATAAACTATAAACAGTCGATGGTAAAAATATAAAAAGTAATATAAAAGAAGGAAGAACGCGGCCGATAATTACGGCGATTAATTTTATTATCTAATAAAAACAAACGAAAGCGTTCGAAAACAGGTTCGCGCGTGTCCTCTCCGGCCACCTAGCGGACTGCGGGGGAACTCGCGGGTACGGTGGTTTGCCGCTAGGTGGGGATACGTGTTTGAACTTGAACGATTTTCTCCGGATGGAAATGGAGAGAAAGGGAGATGGAGGATAAGAGAGTGGTGCTTGATTTCCTGCCAGGCAAGGAAAGATCGTGTTTCATAAAAATGTAAAGCGATATTCTTGCGCTTACAATTTATTTCAATATATAATTTTAGATTGTTGTGATATCGATGAAAATACATTAGATAATTATTTAAATTAAACAATAATTTAACTTGTCGTTTTATTAATTAATAATAACTACACTAATAAAGACTGTTATTCCTTACTTCACTTTTTATTTTTATTGTTAGATGTACATTTCGAGACACAAAGTGCAGACACATTAGAAATCACAAAATAAAATTAAGTACCACCCTAATCAACTCGAAAGAAACCGCCCCAAAAAACTTTGCTAGATTCATTTACCACCCATCAATTTGAATGAGAATTGGTAGTTTATTGAATAAATTCAGCATTTCTCCTGCTTTTTATGTCAATACAAAATTAAAAAGTTTTACTTGGCAACACTTTTGCAAAAACAAACCACCTAGAACAATCCGGAATTTATTCAATAAACTGCAACAATTGCAATAAAATATACGTAGGTCAAACACAACGTAATATATTAAAAAGATTCAAAGAACACCAATATTATTTTAAAATTCAAAACCCGGACAAATCAGCGGTTGCACACCATTCACTAGAAACAGGATACACATTTTCGGTTAACAATATTATACTTTTAAAGCAGTCAGGTCATCGTAGATTAAATATGCTTGAATCAATGGAAATGTACAAAAATAAAAATGTTTTGCTAAATTTTGACCTTGGTCCCTTAGATAATCCATTATTAGATTTATTACCAAAAAAGTACCCCCACAGAGAATGTAATCCCACCGAAAACCATGCCGAACCCTTAGCCCCCGTAACACCTAGCCAATTACTTATTGGTTTTCCCAAATCCCTTTACATATATATACCGCGCAAATAGTAGTAAGAATTCATTTTGTTATTGATAATGAGCACTTTGTGTCTCGAAATGTATATCTAACGATAAAAATAAAAAGTGAAGTAAGGAATAACAGTCTTTATTAGTGTAATAATCACTTCACGTAAATTCAAAGACATACAGTTAATAATAACTACATGATCAAATAATACTACTTTAACCCTTTCGGCCCTGACGGTGCCACCACTAAAATTTGGTACAGATACTGGACATTTTTCTTTTAAATATACATACTTGTATGCATGAGCTGTAACTTTTCCGATAAACGTATGTTTTTTAAAATATTTTAGTTTAAAGTCTTAAACAAGGGTTTCTCACTCCCAGATTAAGCATGAAGTAAAATTTCGAGTTTAGAAAAGCCTAAAAATTTTGTTTGGTCGCGTAGCGCGTAGCTTCATCTGGAAGTGGAAAACACTCATTTAAAGTTTCAATTTGAACTCTTTTCAAATAAGACGATGATCTGAAAATTTACAGCGTATACAGTATATTGGGGTAAGTATACTTAATAGAAAAACTCCCTGTATAAAATCCTAGCAAAAATTAACGACGGTTTAGATTTTGATCAAATTCACAGATTCTTAATAATATCTGTGAATTTGATTAAAATTAATAGGCTTGGTTTAAAAGTTTGAGAAAAGGAGATCAAAGAACTATAATAAAAATTGCAGAAACTCAAATATGACTAAAGTAAAAATAAAATCAATTGAATGCTAGATTTTGTATAAACTTATCAGTGGTTTTTAACAAAATAATACGTTTTTTAAACACTAATAAACAAAATCAATCACCATGAAAAGATTTACAGAATCTCAAAAATGATTCATCGTTTTCAAAATACATAAGATACATTTAAAAAACTGTTCACAAATTTCATTTCAGTCTCTTGTTTATATTGACTTTTGTAGTCGCCAGACTCCCTAACTCATTTGAGTAAATTTAAGACAAGCTTGAATATTATTGACTTTCCATATATTTGAGCAAAAGAGTCCTAAGGAATACTTTTGTTTAAAATTTGAGACGCTGGAGACCTAAGAGGGACTTCAGAAATACTTCGTTTTGTGGGAAATGTTTAAAACAAGGAACTTGAGAAAATCACTTAAAAGGGGAAGATTAACTTTAAAAACGTGAGACTCAAGACAGTTTTCAGAGAGGCACTTGATAGAGAATTAAGGAACAAGAGGGAATTGTGAAACAAAAGAATGAAGGAAGTCTTGAGGCACTTAAGAGATACAGATATTAGTAATGGGAGTTTATATAGGCGTTTATATGAATTTTATAGAAATTTAAATACGAAAGACCAAGGCCGTAGCCAGGGGGGGGGAGACTTAGGAGAGTGTTGATCGAGACTTTGGGTTAGAATTGTGAACCAAGAGACACAAGAAAGTCTTAATATACTTGATAGGAAGATATTGGATAATAAGAGACTTCTAAAACACACAAGAGATGCTTAAGAGACATTTCGGAGAAATTTGAGAAACATTTAAGAAACTAGAGATTTATGAGTTTAGGGAGAAATGTTACAAATGAGAGAGAGTTAATTTGAGAAGCGTGAGAATCAAAATCGTTTTGAGAGACTTAAGAGGCACTTGACAGAGAGTTGAGAAACAAGAGAATCAAGAAAGTCTTGAGCCACTTAAGAGATACAGATTTTAGTAATAGGAGTTTTTATGAAGGCTTCAATTACACTTACAGAGAATTTTATAAAAATTTTAAAACGAAAATCTTAGGAGAGTTTTGATTGCGACTTTAGAAAGTCTGAAGAAGCACTTATTTTAATTAAGGAAGAATTAAGAACCAAGAGACTAAAAAGTCTTAATATACTTGATAGGGAGATATTGGATAATGAAAGAATTCTGAAACACGCAAGAGATGCTTGAGCGACTTTTCGGAGAAATTTAAGAAACTAGAGATTTATAAGAGAGAAATGTTCTAAACGAGAGAGAGTTAATTTGGGAAGCGTGAGAATTAAGATCGTTTTGAGAGACTTAAGAGACACTTGACAGAGAATTGACAAACAAGAGAATCAAGAAAGCCTTGAGGCACTTAAGAGAGGCAAATCTCAGTAATAAGAGTTTTTATGGAGGCTTTAAATACACTTGAGAGAAGTTTATACAAAGTTGGTCTTAAGAGGCACCTAAGAGAGTTTTAGGAGAGAATTGAAAACCAAGCGACTTAAAAAAGTCTTAATATACATGATAGACAAATTGGATGAGACTTCTAAAATACGCAAAAGATGCTTGAAAGAGTTTTGGAAGAAACTTGAGAAAATTTGAAAAAACCGTAGATTACTTAAGGGATACTTAGAAGAACGATATTTAAGTACAATTGTTTTTGTGCGAAAAATATGTATTGTGATTCCTTGTAAGGTTCGAGTAGCCAGGATTTGGTTGCATATTTTTTTTCTTGGGCTCTATTTTAATGATTTTATTCTGGATTTTAAGATGATTGCTCTTAGAATATCATATTTCTTACAAAACATACGAAAACTAAGCAAAATCTGATAGATTTTGCTTAGTTGCTTTAGGGTGTAAGTAACTAATAAAATTGAGAAATCCTGATTTAAAGTTTAAGTTATATTAAAGCCATCAAACAAAATAGCAGAGTACTTATGTAGATTTACAGAAAGTATATCAGGTAGAAGTACATATTAATGAATGTTCTATATCTTTTTACTAATTAAAACACAACCCTTGCATGGAGACCCTATCAAAACATCCACACTATTTTTACCAGCCGTAATGCTGGTCTTCTATCTGCTTGTTTGGCATAATTTTGATAATTTCTTTTAAGTAAAAAATTAAAGTTCTTATTCATATGTACTAACGTTTAGAAATTTAAATACCTGTAATATTTTGCAGTTTCTCCATTAAAATTTGAAAAAAAAAATTGCATTACATTAAAATTAGTGTGCTTTATGTTTCGTGAATTTTTAATATTTTCTTCAAAACCCAACACGATTGGTTTTGTATCCAAAGCTCACTTTGCTTAAACAAAAGAATTAATTTTGTACAAGAAATCTCTGCTCTTTTAAATTTCATTCTTATGCATTATTCAGAGAGACTGTGTGGATGTTTAAATCGCGTCCTCTTGCATGTACTCCAATTATTTCAAATTGGCACTTACACTCTTTTACTTCTAAGTGCCTTATATGAAGACTGGGCAAAATTGAATGAGTTTAGATTTCAAAACTTGCGTTCGTTAAATCCCAATTTTACGTAAAAAATATAAAGACTAAGCAAAAATACGCAAAAAAAACAAGAGTTATGTGCAATTAACCGAATTAATTGCCGTGTATTATTTAATATGGCCGAATCAAAGCCTCCGTGTTTTTAATTCGCCCGACGCGATTCTAAAAATAAATCCGCAATAACTCGTTCTGAGAGAGTGAGAAGATTTAGTATATATAAGTCTACATGGTGTACGTATGTATGTCTGCGTTGATGACTTTCACCTGCGATGCCTAGTTTATGGCTGCAGGAATGTCAATGCCGTACGTACTGAAGAACGGCAACGCCGCACCGCCCGGCCAGAACTAGATAATTGTTACAACTCGCGTTATATACCACTATATATACACACTCACCTACCTGCCTCTACCTCTACATATATTATGTATTAGAGATCAGCACGGCTCAGCAACAGGCTAAGTCGTTTTCTTGTAGAACTGGAATCCGGGGATAAAAACGCACGGGTTTTGCTGCCCCCTTTTGCTCGTTGCTCGGTCTCCATTATCTTGGAAATTAGCTTGTGTTTTAACGCTCTTTTCTGAGTAATCTTCGACTGTTTGAGGCGTTTTGTGGAAATGGCCGGTCTTGCGGTTGAGGAGCTGTAATTTTGAAAATGTCCGAAAGTGTTTAATGGATAAGGAAGCTTTCATCAATAATTGGGTCTAAAGACTCCAAAGGAAGGTGTGTTGTTAAACATGTTGTTCAGATTGATGTAAGGTGTCTTTTAAAATCGGTTTATCCTAAAAAGTAAAAGCTACCCACTGAGCAAATACATTTGAGTAATGTTTTATCAACATTAAAACAATATTTAACGTTGTTACAATGTTGATAAAACGTAATTTGTTTGTGTTTTGCTCAGTGGATAATATTAAACCTGCAGTATTATTTCTCCATTTTTAGATTTCGATAAAAAGTTTGCATTGCTCTTGGCAAAGCAGTACGTTTCATAGAAATGTGCGGCTCGGGGTAACTGATATTTTTAAGATCAATTAAAGTTTTAAATAAATTGAGACTATTGCTCTAAATTAAGTTTTCAAATAGAGTAGCAAAATAATACTTAAAGATGAAAAATATAAGATTCTACAACTTCACGAAATTAAAAATTGGATTTTCCGGCGCCAAGCCATTGTTCTTTACAGCGCGCAGATGTAAACATCTTATAACGGAAGAGTGTAACGCATTACCACTGGCGTGCTGCGGATACTCTCCATCATTCGCGAACATTCTAGAAGCATGTATTTCAACTGCGGATTTGATATTTTTACATACGTTAAACGTAACATTGTCGTATGATCATTACAAATGACAAGGACCGAAAATTCTTTATCAATTCGAAAAATATCAATATCTTAATACCTTTTAGGTTAGCAAATCTAAATGTTCAAGCTTTTCTAAACTTTTACTTCATGCACACCGCGTATAAAACACTGATTAAGGTTCAATGTTTAATATATCTTAGTCGAGTTTCTCATCGTTCGCGTGGTTAAACGTTTTTAACTATAATTTAAAAAAAAACTTGGTTAAATTTCACTAAAAGTTCGGTGTTTTAATCCGACTTATTTCGACTTTGAGTCTTTCTCAAATAATGACGGCAAGTCGAAACTAGTTGAAATAAAAAGAAAATATTCATGAAATTTAACCGAGTTTTTTTCTTTTAAGGTCGGAAATTCACATGTTATTTGGCCATAAGAACGAACAACGATTCATCTTCCACAATAACGAAAATAGATCTTTGAAACTTATACATATTGCACATTGAAGCTTTGCGAATAAATTGACACTATTCTTTTTTTTAAATGTTTCTTAAATTACATATAAATCAACTAATGAAACACTCTTAAATGATTACATAAATCCGTGCAATAATTCCATGGAAAACATTATTTCCTTTTCATATTACTTTAATTTATTAAAGTAATTATTATAAAAATGTTGTATTAAATAGATTAATCTAAAATAAATGATAAATAAAATTAATCGTTGTTTAAAAATCTCCATAAGAGCAATGTAAATTTTAATTATGCTTTTAATAAATAGGGGGCAGCATAGTGCTATTTTTGTAATATCTTAAAATTATACTGTAATTTCCAAAAACATGTGAACAGAAATTGAGTCATTGCAATTTACCAATTTATATTTTATATTGCCAGAATTTAACTGTTTGTCTACAATATAAATACAGGCATTTTTCTTTTAGATAAACATGTGCATAACCTGTAAATTTTCCGACATGCGTTGTTTTTTTAAAAGAGTTCAATTTGAAGATTTAAAAGAGTGTTTTCTACTCCCAGACTAAGCATGAAGTAAAATTTCGAGTTTAGAAAAGCCCCGTGACACATTTTCTGGGCTTTCTAAACTCGAAATTTTACTTTATGCGCCACGCGTATAAAACACTAAAATATTATGAAATTTATGTATATTTGAACCTCACTTGAAATCAGTGTTTTATACGCGTGGCGCATGAAGTAAAATTTCGAGTTTAGAAAAGCCCAGAAAATTTATCTCGCGTCGCTGCGCGACCCGAGTCAAATTTTCACGGGGCTTTTCTAAACTCGAAATTTTACTTCATGCTTAATCTAGGAGTGGAAAACACTCGTTTAAAATTTCAAATTGAACTCCTTTAAAAAACAACGAATATTTAAAGAAAATAATCTAAATTTAGAATACGTATACTTTAATGAAAAACTCCCTGTATATACTCATATGGAATATCAAACTAAAACGGCATCTGTTTCGTTATACAGATAAATATTCACGATTTTAATTTCTATCGACATACATACACGTCGATAGAAATTAAAATCGTGAATATTTATCCAGTTTACTTGTGTCTTCTGTAATTCAATACACATTTATTCATTCGCACGGCGCTATATAAACAAACAAACAACGTGCTTCGCACTCATCATTTTTATTATTCGTTGTGATAAAATTCGGCAGGCACTATAAACCCATACATAGTCAAAACTACTTTCTGCAATTTTGCTATTTCTGCGCTATCTTGTATCCTAAAAACGCACTACCAGCAAAAATTGGCCCTCCTAAAATCAAAGTTTAATTGTAAGTATGCTTGAAAGGAAATAAACTTGTATGTACAAATATCTGGAGAAAGAATAAATATTTGTGTTCTGTTCTGTTTTGTTTGTAATCATCTTAAAATCTCCAAAAAAAATCATATTTTTTAACAAACAGTTACATTCGCTAAATATGTATGCAAATATTTGTCGCAAAATAAGGTGAGAAAGCAGTTACTTCCAAAAACATAATTAAAAACCATAACAAGACAGTATTTAAACAAAACCGCATGATTTATTCACCTATTTACCAAATTATTCAAATTTGGATTAAACACAAACGGAACTAATATTATTTCAAATGTAATATATGATAATCCCTACGTTAACATATTCATATATTGATTTACTAAAACATTCCTATTAGCATTAGTTACAATATGTACGTAATAATTATACTTTTATGTTGACATAAATATTTTTATGGAAAACGTATGATTTATTAATTCTTGGAAATTATTCAGCCTAATTGTTCAATAAAAATAATAATTAAACTGTCAAAAATACCTTTAAAGATTACTCTAAAAATGCTGCAGCGAAAACAGAAATCAATTTTAATGTTAAAACCAGGGTTGTTAAAGAAACGTTTTTTTTCATGTCAACTAAAACAAACAGTTTTTTTCAACAAAACGTGTTTTTTTCACTGAAACAACGTTTAAGACTATCAATTAAAAATATGTTTAAAACCTGTTTAAAATATATTTAAAACGTGTTTAAAACAAGTTTAAAACACGTTTAAAACGTGTTTAAAACAGAACATACAGGGCATGTTTCTTTTGAGTATACATATCCCGATAATTACAGCGTTTTTTAAATTTGCGGGAATTCGTTGCTCCAAAGCGGTTAATTTGAGGCTTTTAACGAGTGTTTTCCACTCCCAGACTAAGCATGAAGTAAAATTTCGAGTTGAGAAAACCTAAGAATTTGGATTAGCCGCGTAGCGAAGCGGAGCGGCCAATCCAAATTAGGCTTTTCTAAACTCGAAATTTTACTTCATGCGCCACGCTTAAAAACACTGATTTACAGTGAAGTTCAAAAAACACACACATACAACAACGATTATAGGCAACCTAATATATGTTAGAGTTATTGGGTTGCCTATAATTACTGTTTTAAACAAATTGTACAGCGCAAAATTTCACTTACGTTTTATTGACATCTTCATATTAGATTGCGAAAGCCGTTTATTTAAAATTTTATGAAAGTTCAGTATTTTATACGTGTGGCGCATGAAGTGAAAATTCGAGTTTAGAAAAGCCTAATTTGGATTAGCCGCTCCGCTTCGCTACGCGGCCAATCCAAATTTTCACGCTTTTCTAAACTCAAAATTTTACTTCATGGTTAGTCTGGGAGTGGAAAACCCTCGTTGAAAGATTCAAATTAAAATCTTTTAAAAAAACAACGAATGTCGTAAAATTTACAGTGTATGCATATACCTGAAAAAAAAAATCATTCTATTTAAAAATCGCATTTATACACACACAGTTGAGTATTTTTATTGTAATAAAACGTTATGTTTAGTAAAGAAATCTAAAATATCTTCAACAATTTAGCTTAAATTTAAAAATGTAAACAAAAAATCCTAATAAAGTAGTGTAAAATATAATTTAGCAAATTTAAGATAATAAAAAAAAACGTTTTATACAAATTTAACGTTTAAAACATGTTTTAAATAAATTTAAGATTTAAAACATGTTTAAAACAAAACCGACGGCTGTTTTTAAACATGTCTAAAACACTGTTTTAAAACAAAGTGTTTCAATTTAAACATAACAACCCTGGTAATAACACTGCCAAATAAAACAGAAAAATTAGTTTATACTTAAATATTATTTTTGTTTTCTTGTTGGCCGATTAAGAGATTGTCTTTATAAATCCTGTTCGGAAGTAATTTTTTTATATCCAGCAATCATGCACATATTTATGCGAATGCATGTATAACAAGTGATTATACAATCAAAATGTTACCAACAATTTCCGCCAAGACCTTCACAATGTCAATATCTATGACACATTCAACTGGTGCTTCATCAAGTTGACCTCCTATCCGCAAATAACAAACAAACATTATTAAAATTGATAATCTCGCCTTTTATTGGAGTCGAGCAATTTATTTAATTAAACCACAATCACACTATTACCTTTATGACAAAAAAAAACTGATTTTAATTTAAGTTAATTAATGAAACTAATACACAAGGCCTTATCTTTGGCGAGACAGAAAACAGATGATCAGACTTATTTAAAAAAGAAAGAATATAATTACACTCAGAAAGACTGTTATTCCTTACTTCACTTTTTATAAAAAGTGAAGTATCGTTACTTGATTATTACGCTAAAAAAACTGTTATTCGTATAACAGTCTTTTTTAGTGTAATAATCACTTCACGTAAACTCAAAAACATACAGTCAAGAATTTAATTAACTAAAAACATCAGCAGACTGCATCTTAATTTAAAAAGAAAACAAGATTTTGATTGATCCTTCAGTAAAAAAAACATTTTGATTGACCCAATTACTGCAACTTTATAAAAAGTTTTAATGGTACTGAAAAGGGGGGCTTTTATTCTTTTAATTATTCCTGGAGATAAAAGAGTGTATTTTTTTACGTGGGCAATTAAAGCGGGCAGTAAAGCCGGATCGTAAAATTCTGATCCGAGTATAATATCCTTCTTCGGAGAAGGTTTATAAAAAAGTGGATGGAAGTCGTTAAGTGAGAGTATCCTGTGGATTCTTTCGGCTTCGAGATGTTGGAGTCTCGAGGTTTGCATGTTTGCCGTGTGTTATTATTAAAAATGCATTATGATGAAAGTTTATCACTGACAGTATTGCCAACCTTCGAAGCGTTTTTCTCTGCAAACAAATACGATTTTTTGCCGTTTGAACGAAAAATAATACGTTATTAAAATTATTAGATTTTTTAAGAACGTATTATTTTTCGTAATAATTATGATAATCATAAGGTTAAGCATTCTCAACACCTTTGTAAGTTGAATATATAAAGGAGATTGTAATATTCGCTAACAGATATTAAAACTAAATAGATGAAATCTTTTTTAGAAGTTACGGCGTGAACGGCATCTATTGGCCATTTTCTCGAATTATGGACTGTTTATTATAAAATAATAATTAAAACACTTGGTATTGTTTTAACTAATAGTTTATAGTTTAAAATGTCTTACCACGGGTAGAGTGAAAAAGTTATTAAAGTTAAGTTAAGTTAGAAATTATTTGAAGATAATTTATACCACTAAGGTCAATTTAGAAGTACCGTACGATCGTTTAGAGTAGGGTTTGAGGTTTAAATTAGATTGACACTACTGACTGTCAACACATAGTTTACCATAACCTCAAATTTATTCCATCATTCCATTGATGCTTACACAGAAATCTTATGCATAAACATCTATGGAATGGAATGGAATAAATTTGAGGTTATGGTAAACTATGTGTTAACATTCAGTAGTGTCAATCTAATGTAAAACTTAAAGCCTACTTTAAATTATGTTTTAAACCCTGGGTCTCCAAACTATCTTCTTCGCAGGCCACAAATACAATTCTACATAATAAAGTCGGCCAAGATCCGATTAATTTTATAAAATTATGAAAAATGTAAGGAACAATTGTTACAATATTTCAAAATATGACATTTACAAAAAAAATACAAACAATAGCGGGCCGGATTCATGCAAGTCGCGGGCCGGATTTGGCCCGCGGGCCGTAGTTTGAAGACCACTGTTTTAAACGATCGCACGGTACATATAACAACAACAATCTTAATTATCAGAGGATACAAAATTAATAAATGCACTATTCTATACCATAAATAAATATTAACAATATGTATCTCGGTAAATATTGATCCCTTATATCACAACGATATATATTTTCAACATTACTTTAAATCAGTGTTCTGTATGCCTGGCGTATGAAGTAAAATTTTGAGTTTAGAAAAGCCCCGTGAAAATTTGTCTCGGGTCGCTGCGCGACCCTCGACAAATTTTCTACGCGGGGCTTTTCTAAACTCGAAATTTTACTTCATGCTTAGTCTGGGAGTGGACAACACTCATTCTTAGAAGTTTCAAATTGAAGGATCACTCTAGATTACTAAGTTTATTACAATTTTACAAAGGCTACAGCTCGAAGGACCAATCATGGTCTTCGAAGAACCGAAGGACTACAGGGAATCGAAGTTTTTTTACAAGAAAACAACAAAAATCTTAAGGTTTACAGCATGGATAGGAAAGAAAACATCCAATTTTGAAAAGATATCAAAGTTGGGTTGGTTTTCAGTGCATTTTTGACTTCACTTTAAATCAGTGTTATATACCCGTGGCGCATGAAGTAAAATTTCGAGTTTAGAAAAGCCCCGTGAAAATTTACTTCATGCTTAGCCTGGGATTGGACGACATTCGTTAGTTTAAAATATTACACAACTGCAAAAAGGAGGAAAAGTAAAATTTTGCAACTAAATAATAATAATAATATTTATTGCCCAACAGGAAACAAAGATTTCCCAATTACAAGACAATGTACAAGAATAACAACAATAAAAGTGTATTATGAAAAAAAAAATAATAAAAACCTAATTATTTGATTGACATAAAGCGACTATGGATTTTAGTGATTCAAAAAAGATATCACAAGTTGGAGGTAGTTGATTAAAGTTATTACAAATTATGCCGATGGGTGATTTAGCGCCAAAATGTAATCTATTATAATTGATATTAAATGTAGTCTTATATCTACTGTTGAAAGTAGGAATATGCAAACTAATTAGCTGTAAAATATCGGGGCTGTCGATATGATTAATAAATAGTTTATGTATAAATGAGATAGCAGACTTGTAACGTCGGCACTCAAGAGATTCGACATTACATTTCTCAAGCAAACGAGAATGATCATAGCCTCTCTCAGGATAATGCCCTTCAGTCTTCAGGTATAGAAATTTAAGAAATCTTCGTTGAACACTTTCCACAAGATTAATCTGAAGTTGAGATTGTGGATACCAAATTAATTTATTTATTTATTTATTATATAATGAAGCATATTCTAACTTTGAACGTACATAAACATTGAATAGAGATTTCAAAGCATTCGGATTTCGCAAGTTCGCAGAATTACGATGGATAAATCCTAATGCTTTAAAGGAACTTTTAACAAGAGATTGAATATGAGGAGTAAATGTAAATTTATCATCAAACTAAACACCAAGATCTTTGAAGACATTGACTCGATCAATAGAATTGTTACTCACAACATAGTTAAATGTAATTGGTTTGGATTTTATTGTAAAGGAGACAAATTTACACTTATTACTGTTCAGATTAAGTTTATTTGTACTGCACCAATTCGAAATAACATTAAGTTGATTTTGCAAACTTATGCAATCATCTGAATTCGTAATTGTTGAAAAAATCTTTAAATCATCAGCATATAAAAGGTGTTTGCACTCTAGTAGATTGGAAAGATCGTTAATGAAAATATTGAATAATAATGGACCCAGTATGGAGCCTTGAGGGACCGCCGAACTTGGAAAATAAGAATTAGACTTAAAATTATTTATCAGTACATATGATTCACGACATGAAAGATAAGATGAAATGAGTGAAGTGGAATGATCACAAAAACCAAAGTAATTAAGTTTTTCAAGTAACAATGTATGATCAACTCTGTCAAACGCTTTTGACATGTCAGTATATATTACATCAATCTGCCCAGATGAATCTAATGATCTAGCAATATCATGTGTAATAATAGTCAAGTTAGTTACCGTAGAACGTCTCGGAATAAAACCGTGCTGATAATGTGATAGATATGGAAAAGTATGAAAATAAATTTGATCATACAGTGTTTTCTCAAATATTTTAGCAATATGAGAAAGTATTGCTATTGGTAGATAGTTTGCAATATCTCGATGATTAGTGGACGTCTTCGGTGTAGGGCAAATTGATGTAATTTTAAATTTACTAGGAAAAATTGATGTTTTTAGAGACAGGTTAAAAATAAGTGCAAGTGGATAACAGAGAATAGAAGCACAATCTTTGAGTAAGAAAGCTGGTAGGTTATCATGACCTGACGAAAATCTATTTGGGAGCTTCTTTAAATGTTTAAAGATCATTCTATCACATACTTCCGCCAAAGAAAATGAAGGTATATTGCTGAGGTTCATAGTTGTAGTCGTCGCAGATGGTAATATGAAAACAGATTCGAAGTACTTACGAAAGCCGTCTGCAATTGCATCAGGAGTTTGATATACCTCATCATCATACTTAAGTTCTGCAGGAATTCTCGAAGGGTTAGATTTTTTGGAATTAATATACGACCAAAACCGTTTAGGATCGCTAGTAAGCTGTGATTCAATGTTTATTATATAGTCATTACGTGCAACATTAATTTTTTTCTTAATGAGAGATCTAAGTTTCTTGAATTCGGCTTCAAGCGTCACGTCTCGTTTGATATTTTTACGGCAATAGTTCTTTTCTTTAATAAGTTGTATAATATTATTAGTAAACCAGGGGGGATATTTACTCTTTTGTTTAAATTTATGTCGCGGAATAAATTGAAAAAGTGCACTATTTAACACATTATAGAACTCATTAAGTGCTAAATCAACATTGGAATAACTCGACAAGAAGTTCCAATCGATAGAATGTAAGTAGGAATACAAAGACAAATAATCGCCTCTTTTGAAGTTAAGTTTGGTGACATTAATGTTGCTAGGAGACATATTGAAAGAACATTGAAAAGATAATGTTAATGCAGGATGATAAGCATCCTCGTTTACTAAGGGATCAGGTTCTCTCGTAATGCTGCAATCTAAGCTGGAATATATTAAATCCAAAATGTTACCGGAACAATTTTGAATCAAGTTGAATTGGTTTAAACCGAGAAATGTACATGCGTTTGAAATTATTTGCGCTTTTTCTGACATATTGCCCGCTGATAGAATTAGACAATTGAAATCACCTGCAAAGAGTATAGGGTTATCATTAAAATCTATTTGGATTAATAGATCGAAAAATGATTTTATATCGGTGGTTATTGTGTCCGGTGGTATATATACGTTAATTAGATATAAATAAATTGAATCAATTTTAACTTTGCATACACAAAGGTCAATAATTGGAATTTTTGATTTAATATGGCCAGTAGGTATTAAGTCAATATTTAAATTATATTTAAATTTATTTTATATTTTTTTATATTTTATATTTTAAATGATTTATAGAAACACTAAAACAATCATAATAAATATAACTTTAATTGAGGAGCAACATTTCGAATCATGCTTTATCTATTGTTCTGGTCATTTTTTCTTGACAAAATAACAAATATGTTTAACTATGTAAGCAATAATTTAAGTTTATAATTTTTATGAAAACGTAAAATGTTATTTTAAAAAAAAATAATACTAATAATAAACATGTTTATTCACTTATCATAAAACCATAATATAAAATACAAAATAATACAGCTAAGAATACGTCAATTAAATAATTGATAATAATAATAGCAATAATAATAATTTCTATGACACTTAACAATTTAACAGTATATATACGCTACATATTTAATAATAATAGGTTATTTTCTACTACATGATAGTATCAATCAAATATTTATCAATTAAATACTAACATTTATCAATCAGCAGAGTTTTTAGTCTTTTTTTGAAAACATTTATATTTGTGGAACTTCTAAGATCATGGGGGAGTTTATTGTAAACATCAGGCCCTTTAATTCTGGGAAAGAGTTTTCTTATTTTTAATCTGGTATTATTTATATGTATATATAAGTGAATTGCTTCTTGTTGGATAAGTGTGAACACTAGATGCTTCTTTAAAGTTTGATTTTTGTTTAAACACAAACAGGCATAATTCATGCACATAGAGACACGGCAGAGACATTAAACATAGTTTTCGGAATATTGGTCGGCAGTGAGCTGTCATGGGGACACCAGCAATACATCTTATTATTCGTTTTTGAGCGATGAATATAGAATGTAGAGGTCTTGAGCATCCCCAGTAGCACAATCCGTAGGTTAGTCGAGATTTGACGGTTGCATGGTAAAAGTTCACTAGTTGAGGTACCTCAAGTACTGCTCGCATACATCTTAATTGAAAACAGGTAACATTTAGGGTTTTTGTTAGGCCATTGCAGTGATATTCCTAGTCCAAGTTTTCATCAAAATTTATTCCTAAGAATTTTATTTGTGTACTAAATTGTAAGACTGTGTTTTCAATTTTTGGTGCTATTTGTAATTCCTTTTTACACTGTTTAGTCCTGAAACGTACCAGACTGGTTTTAGATTCATTAACAAATAGTTTATTAGCTGCAAACCAGGTGTTAAACTTTGTAAGAACATCCGTGCATTCCTGTTCCACTCTATCTTCTGATTTGTTACTTATGACCGCCGAGGTATCATCCGCATATAGTATAACTTCCTGTGACATGTAGTCAGGCGCATCGTTAATGTATATTATAAATAATTGACCCTTGTGGAACCCCAGTTCGTCTGATAAGATATAAGTACTTGATTTATTTGACTTTGATCTAACTTTTACCTGTTGTTTTCGATTGTGAAGGTAGGATGCAAACCAGTCGAGTACTGAACCTCTAATCCCATACCTTTCCAACTTGTCAAGTAGCAGACTGATATTAACGCAGTCAAAAGCACGACTTAAGTCCAGGAATAAACCGACTGGGTATTCTCCTTTTTCACGAAGAGTAACCGCTGCTTCGTAGAACTTGTCTACAGCCATCATTGTTAATATCTCGTCGAGTCCCTGGGTGTAGTGTGAATGTGTCGTGACGTGCAAATCAATGTTAGAATATATATATAATCATCGTTAGTGGCTGATGGTAAAAACCGATGCCAAACAAACAAAACAAAAAACAAAAAAAAAACGTAGACGCTGAATTTTCAGAATAAAGCAATTGAAAACCAAAATAAAATTGAATTTGCAAATTGTTTGCAGAATATTTACAAAATATAAAAACGATTCAAAATTCTTCTAATTTGCCAAAGTTGTAACGAGACAAAATTTTGCAGAAACTCGAAATTTTATAATTTGTAAAAAATGTGAATCCTTTGAAATAAATAAATTTGAAAAAATGGATATTTTGAATACGTAAACATTTTCGATTAATTTGATAAAAATTTAGTATTGATTTTTGTTTAATTTTCAATTATAAAAACGAATTTAATTTAATGATTAGTTCAAATTCTTTTTTATAATTGAAAACTAAACAAAAATCAATACTAATTTTTATCAAACTAATCGAACTTGTTCATCATTCTGCACGCTTTTAAAATATCCATTTTTTTAAATTTATTTATTTCAAACGATTCACATTTTTTACAAATTATAAAACATTTATTTCATTATTTTCACTTAGATTGCGTAAACAATCGCACTTTTAATATTTTGAAGATTTTTGCTCAAGTCAAAAATGGTGTTTTTATAGAAGTTTATCACAGCTAAAAAAACAATTAAGGATTTATATAAAACATTTTGTGAGTGTTAAGAAAACTACACTCTTTTAAAATATGTTAAAATAAGAAAATACCGCTTTGTTGGTTTTTCAGTTCTTTTATTGCGAAGCGAAAATTGTATTATTTTAATCAATGTTTGATATTCTCCATAACTTAAATCTTTTGTGGCTTTATTATAATCCTTTTCATTTTATTTATAACAGACGTGTTGACAAGTTGAGTAACAAGATATAATATGTAAATTACATAACTTTAGTTAACTTTGAGCGTCTGTAATTACGTTTAGTATTGTTATTTTTTTGTAATTTCAATGTTAACCCTTTCAGTCCTGGAATTTTTCTGGTGTTCAAAAAATGTTTTGTACACTGCATATTATTTATAACCATCTCAGAAGTACAGAGAGTTTTTTTTAAGTATACATATCTCAATATACTGTATACGCTGTAAATCTTCAAATATTCGTTGTTTTTTTCAAATAGTTCGTATTGAACTTTCAAACGAGCGTTTTTCACTTCTAGATTAAGCATAAAGTAAAATTTCGAGCTTAGAAGAGCATGACAATTTGGTTTGGTCGAGTAGCTAAGAGGAGCGATTGAAACAGGGTTGGTATGTTTAAAACACTTTGTTTTAAAAGAGTGTTTTAAACATGTTTAAAAACTGCCGTCGTGTCTTAAACGGTTTTGTTTTAAACATATTTTAAATCTTAAATTTGTTTATAACATGTTTTAAACGTTAAATTTGTTTAACACGTTTTTTTATTATCTTAATTTACTAAATTATATTTTATACTACTTCCTTAGGATTTTTTGCTTACATTTTTAAATTTTAGCTAAATTGTTGAAGATATTTGAAATTACATTATTAAACATAACATTTTATTACAATAAAATATCACAACTGTGTGTGCATAAATGTGATTTTTAAATACAGGGCATTTTTTTTCAGGTATACATATGCATACACTGTAAATTTTACGACATTCGTTGTTTTTTTTTAAGATTTTCATTTGAATCTTTAAACGAGGGTTTTTCACTCCCAGACTAAGCATAAAGTTAAATTTCGAGTTTATAAAAACCTGAACATTTGGATTGGCCGCGTAGCGAAGCGATAAATATGTTATATATTTTCAAACTTCTTTGCGTTTTTTTTTAAAGCTTTTAATGAATGTTTCCACAACTTGATTAATCATTAAGTAACATTTTCAACTTTCAACTCGAAACTCGAAATCTTGCTTTATATGCCACGCATATTAAAACACTAATTTAAAGTAAAATTCTAAATATATTTACTGTTAAACTTTAATCTCATGTTTTACAAATTTTACAAATATTTATTACCTCTATCCAAATCTTGCTCTTTTAAAATTTGAGCAATTTTTTTGGAATATTTAAGGTTAATTCAAAAAAAATGCCAAAGCAAATTAACATTTCTAATATTTATTAACGTGAGAATACAACTCATAGCCTACTAGAACGAATTTTCAACCAATGAGATGCAAGTAAAGCCGTAGGTACATGTCTATCACCGCGATGATAAAAAACAAAAGAAGCGGTGGGTGATAAGTTGTCCTGTCATTCGAAACGTCAAAATAGCTAAAGTTTCGTGCAGTGATATTAATAGAAAAGTGAAAAGTGCGACGCCAAAAAAACACCGCCATGAACAAAGAATCAAAGTGGCGGCAGTTTACGATCTTTTATGACAACATTAAATCTCTATTATCACATTTGAAAGAGCAAATAACTTAACATATATTTTCACGTATCTGTATTTTTCGTTTTTTGTTTATTTGTATATGTATACACGCATACGGCCATGTAATTAATCTATTTTACATATTGTCTTGTAATTGGGATGTAATTTTCCTGTTGGGCAATAAAGACTTATTATTATTATTATTATTATTATTATTATTATTATTATTATTATGATATTTTGTGCGGTTAAAAAATTCACAATCAATAGGGAAACAACAATATCACATCTGTCGATAATGTTAAGGGAATCACATTATTTTATTCGTTATATTCTCTCACTAAATATAACTCGTGATATGATTAATTATCGATGATATTTTGTCGTTGAAACCGAAGCAGCACATTCAACTCGTGCTGCGCACTCGTTGAATCTGCAGCTCGGTTTCAACTCCAAAATATCATCGATAGTAATCATACCACTCGTTATATTAAGGCGGTGGACGTTTCGCGCAGAAGTCCGCGTAAAGTATCCCAACGAAAAATTAAAAGGTTTGCCAACATAATCCGAAATTAACTATATATATGGCGCGAAATTTAAACTATTTACGTACTTAAGATTCAATTTACGACACAACAAAATAAGTCATTTTAAATTCCCGAAATTAGATAAATACACAACTTGTGTTGAATAAAATAAATGAATGAATTCTGAACAAATAGGGAAAGAACAATATTACAGCTGTCGATAATGTTGAGGGACTCGCATTTTTTTATTCGTTATATTCTCTCACTAAATATAAATCGTGATATGATTAATTATCGATGATATTTTGTCATTGAAACCGAAGCAGCACATTCAACTCGTGCTGCGCACTCGTTGAATCTACAGCTCGATTTCAACTCAAAAATATCATCGATAATAATCATACCACTCGCTATATTATGGCTGAGAGTGTACTTTAAACTTGACTTTAAATTAGTGTTTTATACGCGTAGTACATGAAGTAAAATTTCGAGTTTATAAAAGCCTGAACATTTGGATTAATCAAAGAATGGAAACACTAGTTAGAAGCTTAAAATATCATTAAGTCCTACTATTTTTTTTTTATCAAATAAGATCCACTATATCCTATATATTTTTCACATTGTCAAATATATGCCAAACGATTTCCTGATTTACGAAATGAGTTTCACTAAATACCAAATATTTTTATTGAACATTTTTGCGTTAATTAATAACATTCTTCTGTAAATATTTTATTTTTATTTATATTTATGTAACACTGCTGACGCCAGCATCTATTTATTCTCCGGATAACGAGTCCTTTAGTTCATTGCTAAAATCCATTTTTTGCTGACAAGTGAAATCTAATTGACAAACTGTGATAAGGTTTTGACATATAGAGAAATGTGGTACGTAGGGAAATGTATTTGATAAATGGGAAATATATTTGAGATAAATGGATACATATTCGATGTAAAGTGAAAGGCAATAGAAAAACTCTCTAAATAGACAATAATAAAAAAATAATAAAATAACGTTTAATTAAAACATCTACGCGCATTCTTATTAAAGGAATAGTATATTGTGTACATGTTCAGTGTACCACTTGTAAATTATCATTGTGTTTATAGCTTAAGAAATAAAATATTTTTTTTTTAATACTTTAGACTTATATGTAATTTTGTTAGTTTTAAGAATCACGAACTGTAGTCTCGTATTGTATATGGATCGTTGATGTATAAATAAATAATGTTGTAACAATATTGATAAAACGTTATTTGGTTGCTTTTACTTAGTGGGATGTAATAACTAGGACATAAAGTGTATGCAAATACCTTGACTTTTTTAAAACACTTACAATAGTAAATAAACCCTGGATTTATAGGTCAAAATCATTAGGTACTATTATATTGTTTTCAATAATAACTCATCAAGTTATATTTTTCGATACACTTATTGACGTTTACTTTTAAACAACGATGTAAAGGCTAATATAAAAAGTGCTCACCTACACATTTCCTTATTTTTAATACACTTAATACCATAAATAAATATCATTACGTGCTATTTTTACCATGTTTTCAATGACTTTTACCTTTAAACCGATAAAAAAATGTAAAATATCTATTGTAGAAAGTATACGAATTAATTGAATTTTATGCGAAAGTATTCAATAGACCATATGTTGAGAATTCTCTATTTACACAACATATTTATTTGTTTCAGGTAAGCTTCCAAGAAAACCTTCCACATTTCAAACAGTCTGTTCAATTAGCATTACGGTATGTATGTACACACATGATTATTTAAACATTCACCACAGGCAAATAATGATTTTCAATTTTCTTGAGCAAATTCATTCCATCACGCAATGAATGCGCCACGATTTGCTCAGCTTTTGTATTACAAAAATTAATTAATTATTCATATAACTCGAATAATAATAAATTTCCCATAAATTTATATTACAAACACTTATAATTCATACTACTAATTATTAGTATGAATATTATCAAATAATAAGTTATTTGTCATTGTTTAACATTATAACTTAATATTTAATATATTTTAAAGTTGTTTCTCATTGATCACTTGATGAAACATGATTAAATATTTAAAACATCTTATAAGCATATCTCAGAAATTATCGACCCAGTAACAAATTACAAACGAACAACAGACTAAGACATTTCGGAGATATTTGCAGACAATTTTAAAAATGTATACAAAATTCCTTTAACAATGACTTTTTAGAAACGGTAAACAGTTGGTACGAAAACCGCATCCTCCCAGACGATATACTGGACAAAGAGACGTACTTTTCAGTACCCCACAAGACAAAAAATACAGTACCTAGACATGATAAAGTACACCGACTAATTTTGAAAGCCCTACCACATTCCATTCATACATATGTCCTAAAAATCCTAAATTTTAATTACAATCATCAAATCTTTCCCTCTGAATGAAAACATGGAATAATCACCTGCATCCACAAACCCAAAACTGAACCTATACATTCAAACAACTACCGTCCCACTACCTTACTGCCCGTAGTCGAGAAACTGTACGAATCCCTCCTCAAACAAAAAATACTCAGCCATGTTTTACCCCATATCCCTATCTACCAATATAGCTTCCTTCCAAATTAGTCCACAACCCTACCCTTAACCATCCTTACATCCAACTGCCAAACAATGCATCTAGAAGGTAAAAAATCTGCCATTCTATTCCTAGATATATCTAAGGCCTTCGATTTCGTTTGGCATCGGGGCCTTTTATATAAATGCAGTATCCTTAAACTACCCAACCACCTTATCAATCTAATCCAAAACTTCCTTTTCAACCGCAAACTTTAAATCGGACAAACCTTATCCTCGACATTCTATCCTGAACAAGGTGTTCCTCAAGGCTCCCCTCTATCTCCTCTATTATACAATATATATTGCTCCAACTTATACCATCCCAATCCCAACTTTATAAACCCAACCTGTTATCACCTACAGTTTGCGGATGACACTGCCTTAATCACCCACTCATCAACCCTAGCCTCAGCCCTTAACTCCCTCCAAAATTTTATAAGCAAATCAGATACTTGGTTTTTCAAGTGAAGGTTTAAAATTAATCCCAACAAATCCCAACTATTCTTACCCTACCATCGCATACCGCCTAATCCTCTCTCCCGAAACATTAACGGATCTACTATATACTCCTTCCCATTATGTAAATATCTTAGAATCCTATAAGACCCAAAACTGTCCTTCAAAAAACATACCTCCAATAGAAAAGCAAACATTGTAAAGCGAGCGAAACATTTCCGTTGCTTGACATACAAGAATCAGGGAATTAGTACCAACACCTGTACCAAAATTTACAAAATGGTTTGCCGTCCCATCCTAGACTACAGCTTCATCCTTTATATAATTCCATGCAATGTCACCATTAAAAACCTCGAAGTAGTCGAAAGATCCTTACTCCGTACCCTTACAAAACTTCGACACCCTCAAAATCCCCTCCACAATCCATCCAATGTACTCATTTACGAAAAAACACAAATTACCCCAATAAAACAAAGACTTCGATTTCTCGCAGAACGATTCGCATGTAACGAATTATGACCACCTTAAAAAAATGTGCATCCCTAAAAACCACGACATCATCCCAAAATACAAAAACCCACCTAGAACCCTACATGAATACATCTCCTTCTTTTATCCTACTTTTCCACCTTAATATCGACTAAAAAAACACACACACACAGGGCAGAAAGACCTATGGTCGATAGCCCTTGTAAGAGAGGGAAGTAAAAAATTATTTGTAAATATATTTCTATATTATAAATTGTATTTTATATATATATAAACATCCTTATTGTACACTAAAAAAAATACAGTTTGTTTATTTTTACACTTATATTTAATTTTTGGATCCTTGGCTATCGACCATCGGTCTTTCAGCCTGAGTTGTAGTTGTCCTTGTCTTGTCAGTTAGTTATGATTCATGTGAGATGAAATGAATTGATAAATGGTGGTTTCTGAGTTGTTGAATTTGGGAGAAATATTGGGGTTTCGTACTAAACAGAGGTGATTAAGGATGTCATGGATGTGTGGGTTTGTATTTTATTATAATGTATTTCTTTCTTTTTTAATAAAGATGAAATAGTGGTAGTATTTAAAACAAATTTAATTAAAATAAAATCATTTGATATGTTTTACTTTATTTAATTATTATTTTTTTATTTCATATTCCTTGAATATATTTTTAGCTTATTTCTCATTGATCACTTGATGAAACATAGTTAAATATTTAGAACAAATTTAAACGTTGTAACAAATCAAATTAAATAAGATTTTAAATATTTCATTGCATAATTCAATATCCGGAGGTGTATTTGCACGGGAAGTAGTTGTTTCAATGGATATTTATCGTCTTAAATTGTCTTATTAATTAAGACACTGTTTGCATTTTCACGAATAGTTTTTTTCGTAATTTTATATAATATGTTTATATGATATGTTTGAAAAAAAAAATTATATCATTCGTAATGACTACTGAAGAGAAGAAAAAGTTGTTAGTTTCTGTAGAGGAAGGTAAAGAGTAGATTAGGTTTTACGTACATCAGGAACATATATTTTTACTGACTTTTACATGATGCACATGTTTCAATTGGGAACGGTGATCGAAACCGTATGGAAAAAGATATAAATTTAAAGTTCAAGAACATCACAAGGGAAATGATTGTAACCTATTTAAATTTATGTATGACTTGCGAAAAAAAAAAATACAGTGTACCAATAAAAGGTTTAGACCGAAAAATCTAAGTAAAAAAAAACTCAAGATGTCAAGTCGATTTAACCGACATGCAGTCGCAAGCTGATGGTCAATATAAATCCATACTTGTGTACCATGATCATTTAACTAAATTTTTTCAACTTCGACCTCTTAAAAGAAAAAGAGCAGAAGAAGTAGCTTATGTGCTATTGGCTATTTTTTTACCATTTTTGGTGCGCCCACCATTTTGCAGAGTGATAATGGGAGATAATTTGCTAACAATACTATTAACTATGAAGGATGTGGTCCGAGTTAAGGATAGTACAGACACTCTCAAAGTCAGCGCTCCGTAGAAGGTGCGAATAAGGAGGTGGAAAATATGCTTTGTCCGTGCCTAGAAGATAATAACAGCAGGAAATGGTCAGAAGGCTTACGTTTTGTTTAGCTTATGAAGAAGTAATAGTAAAAGATCAAAACAATTTACAGTCTGTAAAAGAAGGTGCACTGCAAAATAAACGAGGATCAAATTCTTTAGCAGAGCTAGGTCGAAGTCAACAAAACTATCTCTTAATAGTTATATCCAACCTTCGACTTCGATATCTGAACCAAGCTCTTATTTCCATAATGACGAAAGAGAAATAAATTTCTCCGAGCCATCTGAAATTTAGGTCCCCGATCATGAAAAACACGCCCATAAAGATTATGAATATTCCTCAGAAGATCCCAGGATGAAGGAAAGAAAAGCCGACATATTAAAAATTAGAGGCAATTTTAGCAAAAAATCTAAAAAAACAAGCTCAAAAAATGCTTCAATCCTCTATGGAAGATAGAAGAAATAAAAAACGACATTTGTTCTTGAAATAACAGAATCCAATCTTTATAAATTAGGTACGAAACATGGTGTCCTAAATCAACTTTATGCTAGGAACCAATTTACAATATGTAATGTGTTGTAAATTAATTTAACGTAAAATAAAAGATAAGCGTTTCACCAATTCAATTCGATTTATTCACAAACTAACAGATGTTTATAAACCAACCACTCTTCGACAACGCCCGTTCTTGAATGCCCTTTTCTTCCAGTTCCCGTTATTCCCCTCATCTGCATATTTTCAGCCACCTTCGCATCTTCGGGTTTCTCGGCTTCACTCTCACGCCCGAAGTCACGTAGGCCTCGATTGCCGATGACAGATTCATAACAGTCGGCCTCTCCTGACCGTAGAGTGTCCTCACGACGTAACTGAAATGTGACACAGTATGAGTGAAATTGAACGTTATCTATTATGCCTTTAAGGCATCTGTAACAGGAACTCGAAGTGTGACCTTTTTACATACAAAATGATACTAACAAAATATGATCATTGGCCAAGATCAACATTCACACAACAATAAGGATACTAACTCTACACTTAATTCTAATGGTACCACTATATACTTAATTATGACCACGAAGTGCTGGCCCAACACTTATTCCCCGTGATCGCTCAGGTTTCTAATACCTCTCCATCAGACGACCTTCAACTACAGCGCTACACTGCAGAGCCCGTCGACGGAGACCAGTATCCCTGACACCTCACTCACCCAGTCAGCCTAACTGACTGTCATGGTGAATCCATGGCCGCATGTTGTCAATGCCAGCCACGCTATCATATGCAATCTGAGCCCGCATGGATCCAGGAATGTCTACCACCCTGTACCGATCCTTTCCCAGAACCTCGGAGACACGGAACGGGCCTCTCCATTTTGACAGAAGCTTCTGGCTAACTCCTGTCGCAGGAGCACTCGTCGTTTTCAGCAGCACCAGATCCCCAGTGGCGTACTGATGTGCTTCCGACCGTTTTCGATCGAACCGCCGCTTCTGCTCGGCCTGGTACTGCTCCACGTATTCCTTCATACGCTCCCGTACCTTGGTCACGTCCACTTCCGACCTTTCGTCATTGTCTAATATTTCCGTTGGTCTTCCATTATTTACCTTTGCGTTGACCAAACGGTCCATACCCTTCAACAAAACTTCCCCTAGTTGCGACATCGAGTCCGCTGAGGAGCCCTTTCTGCGACCCGGAATCATTCGGCCTGCCGCTGGACTTTCCGAACTCGAACTAGCTAAGCTTGGACTTCGTCTACGCCCTCCATGTCGGCGACGATGGTGTTCTTTTTCGCCCCGTGTACGATGTCCAGCAGAACGGCTACGATTTTTCGCGCGGGAAGAGCGCTTCCTCCTCTCGTGCTTGGGCATTGTTATTATTGCTCGTAATAACGCTGCTATTCACAAATAACACTAACTATTGCACTAACTAATAACTATTATCGGGTCCTTTTTCCCACTTCTGATGTTATAAATTAATTTAACGTAAAATAAAAGATCAGCGTTTCAGCAATTCAATTCGATGTATTCACAAACTAACAGATGTTTGTAAACCAACCACTCTTCGACAACGCCCGCTCTTGAATGCCCTTTTCTTCCAGTTCCCGTTATTCCCCTCATCTGCATATTTTCAGCCACCTTCGCATCTTCGAGTTTCTCGGCTTCACTCTCACGCCCGAAGTAACGTAGGCCTTGATTTCCGATGACAGATTCATATCAAATGAAAAGTTTATTTATGCCGAAGAAATTCCTGTCAGATTTATTTCACTAACAGAATGTGAAAGAATGTCATCCAAGACTGGGGGACAAGGCTACAGTCGATGTGACTGTAAAAGGGGCTGTAAATCTGACAAGTGCAAGTGTCGCAAAGAAAAAAAGCTATGTAACTATGTTTTGATCGTATATGTATTTGAAAGTACATACCTAATAAGTTTTTTTTAGTTAGTTTGTTTGTTTGTTATTTAAAAAAATAGTTTTAACATAGTATAATCTCTTATTTTTGTACGTAGAGAAATATGAATAAAAATAATTTCAAATTGCCCACTTGACTACTAGCATTATTCATAATGCCCGGGCAATGTGATTTTTTCTCTATAAATCATCATTTTGTCATATCCCTTTGGGCACTTTTTAAATTGCCCGTGCATTATAAATAATGCCCAATAATTTACATTGCCTGTAACAGATACATTCTAGCCAAAGATATTATTAAACAGTTAATAAAACAAATGACATTGGTTAGATGTTAAAGTAATGTAACAAATGACATTGGTTAGATGTTAAAGTAATGTATTTCTGAACAAATTATGACATATCTCACATTTAAACTTCATCAATGTGGGATTTTGGTGTGAGATGGTATGCTGTTATATAATTTATAAATATTATAAGAAAAACATCTCTGAAATAAAGCCGTCTTGTCTCCCGGAGGTGAGATAATACCTCTGAATCTCACATTGATGATATGAACATCAGACTTATCTTTACTTAAACTTGATATGATAATGGGGTGTTATAATAACATATAATTATACATTCAAAATCTATTTTAGTAAACGCACTTGATGTATTTAATAATGTTTGTTGTAATTATGGGACACAATAATTACAATTAATGGTAATTTCCACGTCGTTGAATGGATCACAACAGAACAAAGCAGCGACAATAATGATCGAGTGTGAGCCAACTGTTTGCAAAGGTCGAAATTGCAATTATTGCTCTGGCAAATCGTGTAACGTTAAATTACTCCTAATGAGGTCTCACTCGAATCTCCGAATATCAATTTATATTTGAGACAAAAAAAAAGGGTAATTTTACAAATAGAGTTCCAATGAAAAACAGTTTTAAATTGAAACTTCAGTTTGAGACAAAATAAGGGAGTAATGTTTATACAATTTTATTGCGCTAATAATTTCCAGAAAAATGTACGCTCATCCAGACATGATATAATAATAAGATTTGTATAGAAATTTAATTTTCAAATTGTTTTTTCATGTAAAAACTACGTATGCGTTTTTCCCTTAAATTAAAATTGAAATTTGAAAATTTAATTTTAATGCAAATATTATTGATATATCTTATAATAAGACTTGACATAAAATTAAATACAAGATTTTTACAATAAGTTTTAATAAACACAAGTTTAACTTGTATACGGGGAATTTTTCTTTTAAGTATACATATCCCGATATATACGTTGTTAATTTTCAGGCATTAATTGTTTTTTAAAAACGTCATATTTAAACTTCTAGCAAGTGTTTCCATTCTTTGATTAGGCATGAAGTAAAATGTTGAGTTAAGAAATTTTCAGGCTTTTCAAAACTCGAAATTTTACTTCATTACAAAACACTGTCATATTGTGAAGTAAATAAAATGTATAACAGAAATAAAATATACGTATTTAATTTATGTATATCGAACGATTACAAAAAAAATGTGTTGTCAATTTTTAATTTAATTACCATATTTCATTTAAGCTAATATGGAATAGTTATTTATTTAACAAGTGCGGGAAAACAATTTTCCCAAGTGAACGCATATTTGAAGCACGAGCGACGAAGGAGTAGTTATTTTTCGTTCCGGTTTTTGTTCCGGTTCAATTAATAAAATATATATTGGTTGCTATTTTCGTTCTGGAAAAAATAACGGTTATTTGCGGTTTTCGGTTCAACTCCAAGTGATTGTTTTATTTTTTAAAATGCTTTTATTTTATAGTAAAACAAATTGTTGATGTGCACTGTCCTCGGTATATATATGATGATTTAAATATTAAGAATATGGAAAAGTGTCTCAAATTAAATTTGTTCGACTTTTATTATTATTATCACATTTATAAAATATTCTCAATATAATTTTGTTTCATTTTTTCGCTATATCTTAGTAAATATCTATCACATTTCAGCAGTATATATTTTAAACTTTGCTTTAAATCAGTGGTTTATACGCGTGGCGCATGAAGTAAAATTTCGAGTTTAGAAAAGCCCCGTGAAAATTTGTCGAGGGTCGCTGCGCGACCCTCGACAAATTTTCACGGGGCTTTTCTAAACTCGAAATTTTACTTCATGCTTAGTCTGGGAGTGGAAGACACTTGTTAGTTTAAAATATGTCAAAACTATCAAAATGTATGTCGGAAGTATCATAAAAAGAAACAATAACATGTCTATCTAATAATATATTTCAAATAATAGTTGTCTCAAATTGACAATAGTCCTAACGTTGGCTGACGCCGATTTGTTTCAAGTTTGATACATTAGGCTAAATGTCATTTTAACCTAACAGGATAGACTAATGTCGGCTGACGGCGATTCATGTCAAGTCGATACAATGGACTAAATGCCGACTATCGTCGTATTAAGTCAAAATTACATCAATCAAAAGACAGTAAACCAAGTGACTTGAAGTCATAATATTGCAATAGTGAAAGTACAGTGAATTAATGACAAAATTCGAATAATTTAAAATACAGTCAACCTGGTGACTTACAGCCATAATATCACAATAGTCGAAATACAGTCAATAGAAACATAAAATGACAAAATCCTACCATAGTCAAAAGACAGTCAACCAAGCGATTTACAGTTATAATGTCACAGTAGTCAAAATATAGGGTTTTTCAAAAGTAATAGTATTTTTAACTACTGGTATCGTTGCTGATTTTTATGCATTTTTGAAAATAAGGACAGTTTTAGGTCACAGGAAAAACGGGATTTTTAATTTTTACCTTTTGGTCGCTATAGCAACAAATTTGTTTAAAAACAGTTTTTTTTTATATTAGAACACAATTTCTTTTGTGAAAAAATTGTTTTGTGTTTTGCCTCTGCAAACTCGCATTAGACTTGTCCCATGTTATTAAGAATATGGACGGAGTTTCTCGGCAGCCTTTCGACGGTTTCCAACCCATAACGGTCTAAGAGTTGGCCCACGCACTTTGAAAGCTTTTCAAAAGCTGTTAGCAAAATTTGAAAAAAGTGGTTTTGTTATGAATTAAATGAAATTAGCAAGACCCCCGGTGGCAACAGATGTTGCAGGTGTTAAAGTTTTACAAGAAACACAAAGATTAGCAAATCAAGACGAATATAAAACATATAGTGTCAATAAAATAACAGGACTTCTTGTTTAAGAAGAAAATGCCGGCCACAACATTTACGATAAATATAATATTTTTAATAAATCCCATTTCTTTCTCCACATAGAGGCATTTTTAGTTTTTAAATTGCTCAAGGTTTGAAAAAAATATCAGTATTTGAAAATACGACTTACTTTTGAAAAACCCTATACAATTAATAAAGACATTTTATGATAAAATCCTAACATAGACAAAAAGCAGTAAAATCCTAATAAGTTAAAAGACAGTCAACCAAGTGACTTACGGTTATAATGTCACAATAGAAAAATTTAATAACAAATTCCAATTATAGTCAAAAGACAGTCATCCTAGTGACTTACACTCATAATGTCACAATAGTCAAAATACAGTCGGTACAGATATAATATAACAATATACTATGATACCCTAAAGTCAGCCAATAATTTACAATAAAAACGTCTCAAATGTCAAAATACACTCAACGGAGCGATTTAATGACGAAATCATACTAAGAGACATATGTTTGAAATTCCAGTGGAGATATTTGAATTGCGATTGCAACTAGTCAACGCTTATTAATTTGTTAGTAAGTTTATTCTTTGATGTTGACAATTTTCGTCAGATTTAGTTAATTCTGTAATTTTTGTTCTAAAAAATCACTTTTTTCAAGGAAGAACGAAAACTAATTTCTACGACAAAAAAATCAGAAATTGTCTTAATGGACTGATGGGACATCGACACGAATATTTCTGCAAACAGTTTTGATTTAAAAATTGCCAAAAAGTAGAAACTGTTGTAGAATAAAATAAGTGTTCATAGCTTGTTTGAACCAAAATAAACCGGAATTTTTTTCGGTTCAGTTCCGGTTTTCGTTCCGACACAAATAACGAGTTTTTCCGGTTTTCAGTTCACGGTTCAGTTCCGATTTAAAGCCCTGAAATATACTTTAGCATACTGCCTTAGCAGTATATTTTGAACTTCAAAATATTTCAGTGGTTTATACGCGTGGCGCATATAGTAAAATTTCGAGTTAAGAAAAATTTTGAAAATTTGGTTTGGCCGTTCCGCTTCGCTACGCGGAAAAACAAAATTTTCAGGCTTTTCGAAACTCGAAATTTTACTTCATGCTTGATCAAGTAGTGGAAACACTTATAAAAAGTTTCAATTTGAACGTTATTTAAAAACAACGAATGCCGATACATATACAGCGTATGTATAATTAAAACAAAAATACCCTGTATGAGTATAAAATAGAAAATAATAATTATTAACAATTAATATAATAAAATACACTTAGAAACCCTTATAAGTTTATTGTTGAAAAATGCTTAATTATTATTAATTTAATGAGATGTTGTTATTATCTTTCTTCGCACTTTATTTAGTAATTGTTACATTGTGATTAGATTCATAAATTCGTCATATAAATGCAAAAATTAGGTATGTTAAAAATGCCCGTTATTGTGTTATCTGCATTATTTATACGCCAACGTTGATAACAATGTAAAATAAAATAACTGCACACATTTTCGAAGAAAGTGTAGTCTACCAAAGATAATTTATTCTAAAATATTAAAAAACTGAATTTATAAAAACAGGGAAAGACAATCGCATTTTAATAAAGACATACCTACTTCGATTTGAGTTCCTTGTACACAACTCTACGACTTCAAATTCGCTCAAATGTAGGACGAGTAAGTGAAGCAACAAATTTAGACCAAGTAATAATATTTCATGTTTACTGTAATTCACGGCTTGATATTAAATGAAATTTTTGACCAAGTCAGGTTAAGAAAGTTACTTAAGGTACGATTCACGAGAGGTGTCCCGTTCCATAGTTTCCTTGATTTGTAGTGCTTTCTACACCAATACATGTAATACGAAAATAGTTTAATGTCATCAGATTATGTGTGTGAAAAGAGACAAAAATTTCATAATATGTCTGCTATGGTTTTTAGATGGAACATGCGAAAACGTATGTTCTGGTATGCAGCTTTAAAATTTTAAGGTTAATCCCCAGTATTATAAACGATTAATAAATCATTAGATAACTATTTGTGGGGTAAATTTATTTACCTAGTAAACTAATGAGCAAATAAAATTGCGTATTATAAAGCAAACCTACCAAATAAATAGCAATTCTAGAAATAATTAATTCATTTAGTAGATTACAGACCAAAATTATACATTTTCATTGTGGCCATAGCTGGAGCCACCAATTTTTTTAAATTGAATTGTCAATATTTCAAATTAAATTGTCAATCAAATTGAAAATTTAGTATAATTCCTTATAATTATGGAGAATAACCGAGGAATAGGACAGAATTACACAGAACAAGAAAGCTTATTAGAAATTATAAAAGACTTAAACGAGTGTTTTCCATTCCCAGGCTAAGAATGAAGTAAAATTTCGAGTTTAGAAAAGCCTGAAAATTTGGTTTGGTCGCGTTATAAAAGACTTAAACGAATGTTTTTCACTCCCAAGCTAAGCATGAAGTAAAATTTTGAGTTTAGAGAAGCCTGAAAATTTGGTTTGATCGCGTAGCGCGAAGCGCGGAGCGGCCAAACCAAATTTTCAGGCTTTTCTAAACTCGAAATTTTACTTCATGCGCCACGCGTACAAGACACTGATTTCAAGTGAAGTTCACTTGTTTACAATATTTCAGTGCTTTCAGTGTTAAATACGCGTGGCGCATGAAGTAAAATTTCGAGTTTAGAAAAGCCTGAAAATTTGGTTTGGTCGCTCCGCGCTTCGCGCTACGCGACCAAACCAAATTTTCAGGCTTTTCTAAACTCGAAATTTTGCTTCATGCTTAGTCTGGGAGTGGAAGACACTCGTTTAAAACTTTAAATTGGACTAATTTTGAAAACGCGTATGCATAAGTATAAAAATCCCTGGTTATGTCTGATTTGAAAAACTCTAGGTCTTCGACTCCTTAAAATGTCTTGTGGTTCGAATTAATCACTGTCAGGGAAGATACTATGAGCAAACCTAAATCTGACATGGATGATATGGTAGACATGATAACCGTAATGATAAAAATAAATACAAGTAGTAGAATCTAAAGTAATTATAATAATATAATACACTTTTGACTTTTAACTGTCAAATTATTTAGAGAATAAAATTTACTTGGTAGAAAAACAAACAAATAATTTACTGGGGAGATTTATTAGCCAAATAAAGTTATTTTGTGTTTATAATACCGAAATCTTTGGAATAAATTAATTTACTCCTAAAGTAAATTTTATTTAGGTAATAAAACGTTTTATAATACCGGGCATAAATGTCACATTTTGACAATGGCTTTGTAAAACTAAATCTGCAGAAACCTAGCCACAAATAATTTTAATTAATATGCACAATCGCTTTAAATGTGAGTTTCAGTAGTATAATTCCTATTTCCATATCTACTAAATAGTTCAGGTATTTACAGAAATAAATAATGCATTTATGTTGATTTTGTGTAAGCTCAAACGAAAATGTTAGTTGAATCGAATGCGCATTCAGTAGATTTGACAAAGAGTAATCGGATTAATCTGTTAATACAGGGAATGTTTCTTTTAAGTATACATACAGCGAATTTTCTATTAGGTATATATATGTATACTTTTTTTCAATTTGAAGCTTAAAACGAGTGTTTCCCACTCCCAGACTAAGCATGAAATAAAATTTAGAGTTTAGAAAAGCCTGAAAATTTGGTTTTGTCGCGGTCTTGGCGCATAAAGTAACATTTCGAATTTAGATATACCTCAAAAGTTTAACAAGCGCATTTAATAACTGATTTAACGGTGAAATATCGGTTAAGCGGTTCTGATTCAATTATTTACTGAATAACCGGTAATTGAAAAAATCGGTAAATTTACAATCGCCTGTTAATCTTCTTAATTAATGTTGATTATAAAAAACCTGTCTTTATTATATTTTTCTAATTGTGTTCTTGCGATACCTTCTATGTAAGTGGATTTTATTCCATCAAAATTTGTTTTCCGAGAACTCGTAACCATCTACCTGTTGTACCGAATCTAACGGTTTTGTAATCGTAATCGGGTTCGGTTCACCCCAAGGGCTGCCCTATAACGGGAAACACTTGTGGTGCCCACATGTGTGGTAAATAAAGGGCGACGACACAGCCGACCGACGTCTCTGGAGCCCACATATCTGGAAAGTGCACACATTACATCGTGTTCGTTTAATTATTCTGATAAACGCTACATGCTTCATTTATATTAAATTTACATACCCACTCGGGATTACAATTACAAATATACAAATTATTTAATGCATTTTGATTTTAATCTTTCATTACATGTATAATCATGGACGTGGCCAAGGAGGGCAAGGGGGTGCTCGGGCCTCCTCCTAGACTCCAAGAAATTATATTATATTATATACTTATAATAGAGCACGAATATGTGTGCCAGTGTTTTTTACAAGTTTTCATAAAAATCAAAATGTCGTGTCCAATTTTCATGAAATCATTATACGAGGGGCTTATTATAATAACATGATATGCCACAAATAAACAAAACTGAGATAAAAAAATTGAATTTGTGTTCAGTATTCCGGCACCAGGTACCCACAGACGCGTTTCGGACTTCAAGGTCCTCTTCAGTGTGGTCCTGACCCAGTGCTGAGGAATACTGAACATTTGTGACTATTTCAAGCCAATATGTGAAAACTATTAATGATTTCGATAGCTAACGCCATCTAAAACTGAGATATTGGACTTTGAAAATTAGAAAAATAAATTAAAATGTGTTACTATGATATTAAGAATTAATAATAGATTGTTTAACAAGTTTTGAAAGCTGAATATGAGCATTCTGTAGCTTTTTATATTACTACTTAATGAAATCGAAAAATAATACAGCATTTTTTGGTTGTGTGGCTTATCATGTTATTACAATAAGCCCCTTATATTTCAATTGACAACTGTTTGTGTTATTATTATTATTATATCCTTTATTTGCCCAACAGAATTCAAATTTCAGTTACATGACAACAAAAAGCGACCGAGCCAAATTAGGCTTTTATAAACTCGAAATTTTACTTCATGCGCCACACGTATACAACGCTGATATAATGTGAAATAGTCCAATTAACCAATTAACAAGTGAAAAACGTTTAGTATTCAATCAACAATTGTTTAAATGATGGGGAAAGTGCTATGATGAATAAATCATCATTTTTTGTACTTGTTTCTCTATAACTTTAGATAATTAAATGTATGAAACAAAATACTAACTCTAATTCCATCCCCCCTCGCATCACAGAAAGCTAGAGACTTACTTTTACAGAAAAACTGATTGAGTTACCATATTCATTTTATCCCTGTTATATAACTATGTTAAAAAATGACAAGGCACATTCTGTATTCGCAATGAGATACCACGTCAGTTAATCGAATGCCGCGTAAATTTTGGGCGAAATTCAATTAAATCCGCATGAGCGAGTCAGCTTGCGAATGGGGGACACGTGCGCGTGGCCCTGGGCCCTCCCGATCCCTCTCAGGCCCGTGATCCGTGACCTGGACCTGCCTCAAAGGTTGCGCGGGTCAGGGATTGGGGTCAATGCTGCCGCCCGACACTTCGTTTCCTACGGGAACTTGAACCACCTGACCCAGATGCGCCGGCCACGACTTCATTCTAAATTGTACGTATCCCGGAAACGAAACGCTACGGTTTTATCGATTCACTTCCGGGACCGATGATTTTATCTTTATCTTTGGGGTACGTTATTTACAGCAGATGTACCTACTATTTTGCGTTAGGGTGTTTTTACAGCGGGGCGTGTAAGGAATTAGAGTATTAGAAGCAGGGGATGGAAATTCTGGCATCTGGCTTGTAAATGTGGATTATTTGAGAAAGGGTAATGTAACGCGTATGCTATTTATTGTACAATTTACGCAAAATAACAGTCTTCAAACGTTACTCTTCAAAAGAGGGGTGTATTTTATCAAAAAAAAAAATGCGAGGCTTTATTGTAGCACGATCAATATACCTATAAAATGGTCACCCCAATTTTCCTACCTACAGCTTTGTGATTCTTTGAACAACGTATTACCAAATAATCAAAGTGGAGGACTGCTCTTGAGCCGCACTGTGTGTTAGTGGCGGAGCTGGGCCGGATTCGAATCATTCAGGATTCGAATCCTGGAATCGCATCTTTTGAGAGGATTCAAAAGAGGCATTCGAATACTTAAACTGGATTCGTGATCCGGATTTGTTACATTTTTTTCAAAGGATTCGTATTTGAATCCAAATGCGGGTGATCCGAATCTTCATAGAAGGATTCGAATATTTATAAAAGGATTCAAATACTTACAAAAGGATTCGAATACTTACAACAGGATTTGAATCGCTAAATATAATTCGAATTAATTGTGAGGATTAACATGAAACAATTGTTTTGTGTTTTTTTTTTTCAATTTCTCGTGAAATCACTGTTTAATACGCGTGGCGCATGAAGTAAAATTTCGAGTTTAGAAAAGCCCCGTGAAAATTTGTCTCGGGTCGCTGCGCGACCCTCGACAAATTTCCTACGCGGGGCTTTTCTAAACTCGAAATTTTACTTCATGCTTAGTCTGGTAGTGGAAACGCTCGTTTTAAACTTCAAACTGATTGCTTTGATAAGAAAATTAAATGACTGAAAATGTTTTTAAAGATAATAATCTAGTTTTCAAAATTTTGTTAAACACTATTTGAAGTAAAACTGACATGGTATCCACAATCTGAAATGTTAAAGTTTTCCGACATTTCCCTGATTCAAGATTTGTTTTCCTGGCCTTCTAATACCTGACCTTTTTATTATAACCCCTAGTTTGTTAAATTGTTTTCATTGTTTTTGTCAATATTTAAGTTGGTTTTATAAATATTTACGTCTTGTAATTTTTATGATGCCTGTTGATTTTAACTAATTTAATAAAATCATATGGCTTTTTTGTTCGTGCTTTGGTCAATTTGAATAAAATTCTATGACTTTTCTCTGACTTTCCCGGTTTTAATGATAGTCAGTGGTTTTCTAATTACGTAATTTTCAGGCATTCGTCGATTTTATAATAGAGTTCAATTTGAAGTTTTGAACGAGTGTTTCCACTCCCAGACTAAGCATGAAGTAAAATTTCGAGTTTAGAAAAGCCCCGGGTAGAAAATTTGTCGAGGGTCGCGCAGCGACCCGAGACAAATTTTCACGGGGCTTTTCTAAACTCGAAATTTTACTTCATGCGCCACGCGAACAAGACACTGATTTGAAGTAAAGTTCAAAAACACACTAATACATCTGTAATCAGAGTAACACAGATATTTAGTCTGTTATCAACGATGTTCAGTGTTAATAATAAATAATTATGTTTTGAATATTTTTGTTAAAACAACTGATAACGATATTTATATGTTAATGGTTGTACAAAAATAATAAATTCAAATTTATTCTTAAAGGATTTGTATTCGTGATTCTAAAAAACAGGATTCAAATCTTTGATTCGAATCATATTTATCTCTTACGAATTCTTTATTCGAGTATTCGTGATTCAAATCATACAAGGTGATTCGGATTTGTGATTGAAATCCTTTTCACGAAGATTCGTCCCAGCTCTGGTTAGTGGGCGCTTTGTGACAATGGATTTTATCTTAGGGGGACCCAATACAAAAAATACGATCAAGTTTTTAGAAAATGTATGTAATGTATCAAAATTAGTGAAATTATGCACTTATCATACAGTGTGTACCGAGTAAATTCGGTAGTTTCCCAAATACACATTTCTAACAAAAATCCTCGAACATGTCGATTTTAGATTTTTGAAGTATTACACATATAGATGGCGCGCGTCACGTTGCGGCTATAACGTCATCGATTTTTTTTTAATTCAATTTTTTTTACACGGCAACATTTGTAGATCTTCGCATTCTCTTTTTAATAGTATATTTTTTGTTTGTTAATGTTTACGCGCACCCTTCGTCATTCGTCAAAAAATGGCCAGGGTGAATACGCTCTAGCCACTGGCCACTTTTTGTCGCGCCACAAATGCCCGACAAATGACGAAGGGTTCACGTAAATAGTAGCAAATAAAAAATATACTATTATAAAGAGAATGCAAAGATCTACCAAAGATGTCGTATACAAAAAAAATATTTCCATTTAAAAAAAAATTGTGATAAATAATGTATTGAAGAAAATAAATTAAACTGTGTTATAATAGCAATACAATAATGTATTACATTTACCGGCAAATCACAAAGTTGTTGTTTTAGGGCTAAAATAAATAATTTCGTGGAAAATTAACTTTAATGTAGGTTTCCAATCTTTTATTTAGCACTTAGTAAATATTTTAAGTTGAGAAAAGCCTGAAGTCCAAATGTTCAAACTTTCCTAAAATATTTGCGTAATGCCCTAGGCGTGTAAAACACTGATACCATATAGGTACTTAGTAAGCTACTAGTGAGTACATAGTAGTGATGGGACTGAGGTGGAGAATAATCCAATCATTCCATTATTAAAATCATCGAAAATAATAAATAATAATTCGAATATTCATTCAAATAGGAATATGTTTTTTCAAGTTACGCGAAGATTTGAACTAAACTTGAAATTAAAACACTAACACTTTCTTCACAATAATTTCAATTTTACTGTACTGTTTACTGTTTCAATGTACTCATTATCAATAGCTTACTTACAAATATACACTAGCAAAATAAAAATTATTGTGATGAATGTGTTAAAGTGTTCATTCCAAGATCATTTAAATGGTGATTTTAATTATTATTCAAATTACTATTTTTTTTAATAATCTTGTGGTTTCTTAATTTGCAGACATTTAAAAAAAACGGAATAATTTAAAAATATTTTTTTAGGAAGAAATAAACAACACATTATAATTTTTGTATAGTTTTTTAAATAAAGTTTTTGAGTGATTTTTGTACAAAATTCGCGAATATTTCATAAATATTTTTTTTTTAATATGATAAAAATCGTGGATGTTCTTGATACTTGAAATATCCCAGCTAATTTTTACCCTTAAAAAAACTGATTTTACTTAAATTTCGTATATTTAACCTCCGTATCCCCCCTCCCTGGTTACGTCCTTGATCGTAGTGAAAGAAAAGTAACGATTTTTAAAATATCAATAATTCTCGATACCAGTTATTTTAGATTACATATTTGTTGTTATTTAAATACTGCAAATTATTTTTTAAAGGGCCTTCACCTAATATAGATAATATTGCCATTAAACTAAATAAGGGTTACAAAATTATTAATATTCACCTTTCATAAAAAGAAATAATAATTCAATGTTTTATACGCATGGCGCATGAAGTAAAATTTCAAGTTAAGAAAAGCATGTAAATGTCATCAAGATAAATATTAATCATATTATCATTGTTAACATTTTTATACAGTTTTGACAATTTGTAAGGCAATCGTAACAAAAATTTTTCTTTCAGATATGCATATGCATACACTGTAAATTTTACGACATTCATTGTTTTTTTTTTTAAGATTTCAATTTGAATCTTTAAACGAGGGTTTTCCACTCCCAGGCTAAGCATGAAGTAAAATTTCGAGTTTAGAAAAGCTCCGGGTAGAAAATTTGTCGAGGGTCGCGCAGCGACCCGAGACACATTTTCACGGGGCTTTTCTAAACTCGAAATTTTACTTCATGCTCCACGCGAACAAGACACTGATTTGAAGTAAAGTTCAAAAACACACAAATACATCTGTAATCAGAGTAACACAGATATTTAGTCTGTTATCAACGATGTTCAGTGTTAATAATAAATAATTATGTTTTGAATGTTTTTGTTAAAACAACTGATAACGATATTTATATGTTAATGGTTGAAAACAAAAATAATAAATTCAAATTTATTCTTAAAGGATTTGTATTCGTGATTCGAAAAAACAGGATTCGAATTCGAATCATATTTATCTCTTATGAATCCTTTATTCGAGTATTCGTGATTCGAGTCATATAAGGTGATTCGGATTCGTGATTGGAATCCTTTTTACTAGGATTCGTTCCAGCTCTGGGTAGTGGGCACTTTGTGACAATGGATTTTATCTTAGGGGGACCCAATAATTTTAGTTAACATTTTAATATTGTTAAATACAAATTTATCTGCTTCCGCTAATAAAAATGTCGAAATTTATTTATTTATTTATTTATTTATTAACGGAATCTCCATTTTATTACATAAGTGTACATATACATATTGTAATATATGATAAAAATAACAAAAAACATAAAAATCATATAAAGAATTACATTGATTACAACCGACTAAGATTACTGAACAAAAATAACAAAAACCATATAAAGCGTTACAATGATTACAGCCAACTAAATTATTACTGAACTAGAGATCTAACAGTCAATGACATTGGATAGCCTAATACGACGTAATTGGACCTTAAACTGATGAATTGATGGTGTAAATAAAACAAAGTTGGGATTATTGCTAATACCATTGGCATACCTCATCATACGATTGATGGGATTAGACATCCCATATCTGGTCGAATGAAAACGTAAACGGAATATAGGCCTATGTCTAGTATGAAGACCACGAGGTATAAAGAAATTTAGTGCCTCTACCAAATAACAACAGTTAATTAGACCATTAACAATTTTGTGTAAGAAAGTCAAATTTAAAAATACTCTTCTTTCAGCTAACGATCTCAGGTTCAATAGCGATAACATGCCACTATGACTAAAATTGATACTAGCTACACCTAGCCGAGAAGACATAATTTTTAGAAATTTCCCCTGAGTCATTTCCAGCTGATGGATAGCGTTTTTTGAGTATGGTGCCCAAACAATAGAAGCATACTCCACATGTGGGCGTACCAGGGACAAATAAAGAGACTTGACCGTAGTGTCCTTGAACTGTTTACCGAATCTATATACAAACCCCAACACTTTTAATGCCTTGTTACACACATGCGAAGTATGCTCCTTGAAATCTAATTTTGTTGTAAATATTACGCCCAAATCCCTAACTTTATTATTCAGAGGTAGAGGTTGATTATGTAAACTGTAGGTAAATTCCCCCACACGCCCTCGAGTAAAAGATATGGAAAAACATTTACCCAAGTTCAAATCCAATTTATTAATTGTACACCAAACAGAAATCCTATTTAAGTCCTCTTGGAGTTGTAGCTGATCAGAAACATTTTGCACTTTTTTGTAAACCTTGAGATCATCAGCATACAGAAGAAACTGACTATTTTTTATACTTAACCCAATGTCATTGACGAAGAGTAAAAATAAAAGCGGACCACAGTGTGAGCCCTGGGGAACACCTGACGTCACTGGTATTGTATTAGATACATGTTGACCCACACGCACACGCTGAGATCTTCCCACCAAATAACTCTCTAACCATCGCACTACATTGCTACCAAAACCGATACCCTTTAATTTGTGAATTAAAATATTGTGTTGTACCCGATCAAATGCTTTAGAGAAGTCTGTATAAGCTGAGTCCACCTGTGCACCTTCTTCTAAAGCATCTGATATGAAAGTTTGATACGAGACCAGATTTGTGACGGTTGACCTGCCATTGACAAAACCATGTTGTTCATTGATAATATATGGTGAACATAACCAATTCAATTGGTCGTACACTAAGCGATCCAGAAGTTTCGGGACAGCAGACTGTATAGCAACACCGCGGTAATTGTTGACGTTGGACCTACAACCATTTTTAAAAATGGGTACGACGTAACTGTGTTTCCATTCATCAGGGAACACACCGGTAGTTAAAGATGACTCAAAGAGTAAATGAATGGGAAGACTCAACGCGTATACGCATCTTTTTAAAAGATAAGGTGGAATGCCATCAGGGCCAGGGCAGCACGACTCTGGTAGTGAACATAAATTATTAAAAACATCTTGAAGAGTAATGCTGAGCGCCTTTACATCCAGAAATGACGATATATTAGTCAATATGTAATCAGTATAGTCAAGGTTGTCAAATAATATATCTTTCACCATGTTCTCATTAATCACTTGGTAAATCATGATTAAATATATACAGGAAATTTTTCTTTCAGATATGCATATGCATACACTGTAAATTTTACGACATTAATTGTTTTTTTTTTTAAAGATTTCAATTTGAATCTTTAAACGAGGGTTTTCCACTCCCAGGCTAAGCATGAAGTAAAATTTCGAGTTTAGAAAAGCCTGAAAATTTGGATTGGCCGCGTAGCGAAGCGGAGCGGCCAATCCAAATTAGGCTTTTCTAAACTCGAAATTTTACTTCATGCGCCACACGTATAAAACACTGAAATATCGCAAAGAATAAAATATACGGCTTTTGCAATCTAATATGCATATGTAAATAAAACGTGAATCAAATTCTGAGCTGAACAAAAGGTTTAAAACAGTCATTATAGGCAATAATAACGTATATTAGGTTGCCTATAATCGTTGTTACATGTGTGTGTTTCTTGAACTTCACTGTGAATTTGTGTTTTTAAGCGTGGCGCATGAAGTAAAATTTCGAGTTTAGAAAAGCCTAATTTGGATTGGCCGCTCCGCTTCGCTACGCGGCCAATCCAAATTCTTAGGCTTTTCTAAACTCGAAATTTTACTTCATGCTTAGTCTGGGAGTGGAAAACACTCGTTATAAGCCTCAAATTAAACGCTTTGAAACAACGAATTCCCGCAAATTAAAAAAAAAAAACGCTGTAATAATGGGATATGTTTACTTAAAAGAAAAATGCCCTGTATGTGCATACATATATATATTGTCAAATAACAATTAGCATAGTTAGATAGACCATATTCTGACTTGTAGTCAAACGTCAGTCAATATTATTATTAGTCATAGTTTTAACAAAATTGATGAAGACCACAAATAAAGTCAAAAATAGACGGAAATGATTACAATTGTGTAGTATTTCGAAAATTCGTAAAGAATTGTCAATATTTTGAAGATTTTTTTTACATTTTTATCGACATTGAGAACATTTTATCATTTGTTTTATCAAAATTTCGTTATTTGTAAAAAAATAAAATTGACTAACTTCATGAAATTTATGAAATTTGGATGAAAATCTTAAAATTTGAAAAAACCATTAAAATTTAAACGAAAGTTGAATTAAATCATTAATTATATAACGTACAGCAAATGTCTCTTTTTTAAAAATATCCTTTAAAAATAATCGATAGTTCATTATTAAATCGAATTGCCAGAGATTATTCAGAAATGAATAAACATTCTTTTTACATTTCAAAGTGTAGAAAATATAAGTCTTATTTAAAAACAAACTGAAATATCACAAAAACAGTAAATTTTTCTTTTAGGTTTTTTGATGTAAATTTTCATTCGCTGTTTTATTGAAAACTTTCAATTTGAAGCCTCTAATGAGTGTTTTCAATCCCAGATTAAGCATGAAGTAAAATTTCGAGTTTAGAAAAACCTAAACGTTTGGATTTAGACAAATTCAAATTAAGGCTTTTCTAAACTCGAAATTTTACTTAATGCGCCATGCGTATAAAACACTGATTTCAAGTGAAGTTCAAAATATATTGCTTATCAAATCTTTAAAAATTTGATGACGTCAATTAATTTGGTTTCAGATGTGTAGGTATACTCAGAAGAAAAAAATCCCGGTATAATTTTTACTGTTTCTTTTCGGCAATACAATAGATAGCATCTAATGAATAACTAGTATTGTATAAAGATATCGACCATATGGTGTCGATATTAGCGATATATCGGGAATAGAAATATCGGTATAAATATCGATTTTTTTAGAAATACATTTATTTCAATATAATGCAATATTAAAGTTTGAATATAACATTTTATAAAATGAACTCTAAACTATTATTTATCCGAAATACAATCCTAAGCTTAAAACAATTATTATGTTACAGTTTAAAAGTACAAAGGTATTTTATTTTCTTCATATAATGAACAGTATTACTTTCCCTAACTGAATGGCAAATACCGGGTGTTCGATAAAAAACGCCCAACGCTACTCTGTTAGTTATTGACCGGTTTTAATGAACTTTTTTTTACGAATTTTCAATATTAATGCAATATTTATTAATCCATTTTCTTTTTTATTTATTTACAAGAAAATCCCATTTTATAATAATCATCATAAAATATTCTAAAGATTTTCCTAAAAAAAATGAAAAGTATAGAATGTTTTTATTATTTTATGGAAATATATCACGAACATTGCTCATTTTGTTTGAAAAATTGTCAAAATTATTGAACGACTACACCAATTTAAAACTCATAGAATTAACTAAGAAAGAACTGCTCTTTAAAATTTAAAACATACAACTGAAATATTTTAATCGCTTTATTTTTTTCGAAATATTCGAGTTTGTCTAATTAATTCTATTTAATCAAATTCGATTTTCTAGAACAAAAAACTTATTTTAAGAAGACTTTAGTTTGAAAAATTAGAAGAAAATATTGAATTGCTAAAACAATTTCAAATTCTCAGAATTCACTTACAAATAATTCGTTTTAAAAAATATAAAACAAAAAAAAATTAATTAAAGTTGAATTTTATCGAAAAGAAAAAACGAAACATGAGCAATATTTTGAAGAGACCTGTGTTTGCAAAAATAAAATAAATTGTGAGTGATTAAAACAATTAAAAATTGACAGAATTGTCCTAAACTAGCTGCTTTTTAAAATATTAAACAGAAAATCGAAATATCTCAGTTGGTTTATCAGCAAATTTTAATCAAACTTGAATTTCATTGGAAAAACGAAAAAAAATCTCATTTCTCAAGGTGACTTTTATTTGAAAAATTACTATAAATTATTGAATCTCTAAAACAACTTTAAACTTACAGAATTAATTTGAAAATAATGAAGGCGTTGATTTCATAAAATATTTTTGTCCAAAAATTACGTTTTAAGAAAATAAAAAAAAATGTTTACCTTTCTAACCGTTACTACTTCTATTTTTACAATTATTTTTACTTCTTATCATAGATAACTGATAGTATTAAGTGACTAATCATTCAGTCAGTTTACTCGTATTAAGAGAAAATAAGTTGGATATATGTTGTTTTTAACAGAAACATCCACAATACTGCAATCAACTCGTTTATTTTATGAAATACACTAACATAAAATAATCATTGGTAACTGAAAATAAAATTCTTGATAATAAACTATTTTCTACACTGATGAAATTGAAATGACGCCTAATCCTCACATTCACTGGTGTTATTCTCGTTCTTTACTTCTGGCTGTCCATATCCACTGCTGCAACTATTCTTCAAATAGATTTTTTTAATAAATCTGATTGTTTTCTGGGTTTTTTACTGGAGCTATGTCTAGGAAAAGTACTATTTTTGTCAGAAACGATGTGGACTTATGCTGTTTTTGTCGAACCAGCTAGAATTTAAAGCGTTGTAACTTTGTACACATGTGATTTTTAAAGAAGTACACTTCTGTGCAATAAAATTAAGTACACAAAATATGTTATAATTTAAACCGGACGTGATGAGTTTCCTAGTTACGAAAATATGTAAATATGTCAATTTCCTCAATGTCAAAATGCTGTGTCGTTTAGACAACAATTCAAAAATGCGAATTCCAACTAAAATAGAATATGGTTTTTCTATTTCGGCGTTGTTGTATTTATTATGAGCGTTTTTTTCAAAACGTCATAGTTTTCGCTGCGCGACCCTCGACAAATTTTCACGGGGCTTTTCTAAACTCGAAATCTTACTTCATGCTTAGTCTGGGAGTGGAAAACACTCTTTTAAAGCTTCAAATTGAACTCTTTTAAAAATCAACGAATGTCAGAAAATTAACAGCTAAAATAATTAAGAAAAAGTAATGTGATTTTATAAAAATAATGACGTTTTTTTGTATAGTGTAAATCATTTCAAAAACATTTACTTTAATCAAGTGACTACAATATCTTTTGTCCTTTTGATATCCGCAGTTGTTGTTTCAATTCCATGGCATGTCATTATTTTTATAAAATCACATTATTTTTTCTTAATTATTTTAACTTAGAGAAACGTAAAGTGATAAGTGAATTCAGAATTTTTCCCTCTACAAAAAAGGTAAACACATTTTGTTTCTAAAATAAATAGGGGAGAGAAAATTTTAACATTTCCAAATTTACATGGGATTTCCTATGTTGCGTCCGCCAAGTCAACACCCGGTAGTTGTGGTCTCTCAAAAATTAAAAGAAGTGAAATTATTCCTAACAACCCATTTTTAACGTAGCAAAAAAAAATTATAATGTTTATTAACATTACAACACGAAACGTTATTGTAATGCTGTTCCAATATTACTTAATTTTGTTAAATAGGCGATGTCTGTAAATAAATATATAAATAAAATGTGTTTGCTGAATGGGCTGCTTCTTCCACTTCCGAAATTGTAATTATACACAATCTTTATCCTAAATATCTCTCTAGTTTCCTTCGTTTCAGAATAAATCAATTATAAACAATTCACTTCTCAAAAATACAATTGTGTTTTTCTCAGTTGTGAATTAATTATTTTCAATCTTCATCTAATTTCGTTTGGGAAGAGATTGTTGTTGTGTCAGTTGTATGTATCTTGTGCAATCTCCTTCCTCGTTCTCTCCGCGTAAAATAAAACTCAGAAGAAAACACTGTGGAGTGGTTTCTTGGCCTTGAATGTTCCTCCATGCTTGAGTTAACTCTGAATCTCGGTGCTCATTAAATATTAACCGAGCTGCAGGTACAATTCCTTTGCAGTTCAACGGTGTGCCGTAACATCGTGCGTTTCTGTCTAATGTCAGAGACAATGACTAATTCCCATTGTTATAAAATATAAATAGCGAAACAAAATACGTTGCTTTGCTACTAAATAATATAATTTTGTTAGTTATGATACAGAAAATTACGAAAGATGTTGTTACATTTAGTATTTTCTTCAAATTAAGTCAAAAGTGTATAAACCATTGGCGGCTCGTGAGAACTTTTATGGGAAGACATAAACATACGGGAAATTTTTCTTTCAAATATACATATCTTGATGCGTATGTTTCCAATTCTTGATTAAGCATGAAGTAAAATTTAGAGTTAAGAAAAGCCTAAAAATTTGGTTTGGTCGCGCAACATTCTTAAGGTAATGTCGAAAACCGCAACTTTCTGTCTCCTTTAGTTTCAGATATATTTTAGCTTTACGAAACCACTGCAAACGTCATTTTTATCCATGAATTTTAAATAACTCCGAAACTATATGACTTAGGCCGACTGTTTTTATTAAAACGACACTTAATTTTCATGAGGGATTCAAAAACCAAGTAATATACAGGGTAATCCATTTAAAATAAGCAAATTGGGTCCTCCATTGTCTTTACGACGCACCCTGTATACATACAAATATTTTTAGGCTATGCAGCTCTTAAAACTAAGCAACTTTGGCGAAAAAACTGGTTTTCTATCTTTAACGTGAACCGACACATCCTCCGAGAACGCACTAATGGGGCACCCTGTATATACGAACATTCAGTAACAACAAGATTTTTGACGAATGTCAATTTATTATTCATTTTGTCAACTTTTTGTCATTTTCATGTAAATACAGGGCGATTTAGAATAGGTGCAAAAAATATCATATCTTGTTCAGGGGCTCATTTAAAGACAATATTCTAAATAAACATACGTCTGATTTTCATTACTTACAAAATTTAAAAAAAGTCTGAAAATTTGTATTTAAGTGTAAAGCGAAGCGTAGCATCCAAATCCAAACTCTAAATTACCCTGTATAGCAGGTAGCAACATAATTCGATTAATTTAGGCACATATTATTTTTTCAGAAAAAACACCAAGAAACATACAATTTGAAAATTTCGCAGACTGACATGACTAAAAACATATTTTTAGAAGTTATCAAATACAGTCAATTTGATAACTCGTAAAAATATGTTTTTACTCATGTCAGTCTGCGACATTTTTAAAATGTATGTTTATTGGTGCCTAGGGGGCGGCCCGGGCACCCTCTACCCTCCCTTGGCTACGCTTATGAAGAAGATTGTTTAGTGTGTATATTTTTAATATTTCAATCCACTCAGACTCTACTGTTCGCTTCTAACGAAATAAATATTCCATAGCACTCTCTCAATTCTGATTCGCTTTTTTTATCCCACGATTAAACAATCCCATTTAACGCGAGGCCCACAATTTTCCCATTGGATGGTTATAACAATGAACCAATTCCAAAGTAAATCGCCAGTTCCATTGACATTAAACTTGCAGGTCTACTCTTATTTTCAACCTTCCGTGGAAGTCTCGCTCTGGTGGAGCAAGGAACCGGCAATATGGCGGCCTTCTCTCTATCTACGTCATTTCCAAGTGATGCTTCGTTACTTTTAACTATCTCTCCTAGACCCAGACAGGACACGAACAACGAAACGCTAAAACATCATCACATTTCACTAGACGATCCGATTCCCGAGAATGGGAATGATTACGCTTACAAAAGTAAAGAAATCACATTGCACTTCATGAATGGAATGGATTTAGAAGTACATCACGTGAGAATAATGTGAGATTCAAGAAATAGCGAGGAATGTTCTTAAAAAAAAGATGTAGTATGCAAAAAAGTAAACTTCGTGAATGAAATAATATCACGTGTATTATTATTTTCACGCAAGAAAGGAGAAACACACGGTCAAATAACGAATGCTACTTAAAAAAATCATGTTTCAAGTAAATTGAAATCAAGAATGAATGAAAATTATAACTCCTATTTATTATTATATTTATGCTTCTAATTCGTGTATGCACAGATGATTATGTACTTGTATACTCAATTTAATCTATTTTAAAGATGGGGCTTTGTATTTGGATTTAATCTATTTATGTTATTTTTGTAATAATATTTAGTTTTTATTCAAATTTGCGTCCCTGTATTGGTCTTCTTCTTGCGCAAATCAATATGCGAGAGTAAATTCCCAAATCTCTCAAAGTTATTTTCTTTGTGAAGAAATCAAATCTACTATTCTCTAATGAAAAGAAAAAACTGTATGTATAATCTGTTGTTTTTTTAATATGACCAATCAAATTTGACATTTCAAGAATTTAGTGGTGTGATTCAGGTTGTGTGTTGTTTTAGGATAGGACAAGATTAATCACATGTTATGTTGTAAATCAACTTTTTATTTGTAGGTTATGTGAAGAGAAATCTGACATTAAGATGACAATTCAATTACCTCACAAAGATTACAATTAAGGTACGATTCACGAGAAGTATCCTATGGTTTCCTTGATTTGTAGTGCTTTCTGCACCAGTACATGTAATACGAAAATAGTTTCATGTCATCAGATTACGTACGTGAAAAGAGACAGAAAACGTCATAACATGTTTGCTATGGTTTTTAGATGGAACATGCGAAAACGTATGTTCCGGTATGCAGCTTTAAAATTTTAAGGTTAAACGTCACATTTTCACAGTCTTCGTAAAACTAAATCTGCAAAAACCCAGCCACAAATCATTTTAATTAATATGCATAATCGTTTTAAATATAAGTTTAAGTGGTATAATTCCAATTTCCACATCTACTAAATAGTTCAGGTATTTGCAGAAATAAATAATGCATTTATGTTGATTTTGTATAAGCTCGAACAAAAATGTTAGTTGAATCAAATGCGCATTCACTAGATTTGGCAAATAGTTATCACATTAATCTGTTAATACAGGGAATTTTTCTTTTAAGTATACATACAGGAATTTTTTTATTAGGTATACACATGCATACGTTATTTTAAAGAGTTCAATTTGAAGCTTAAAACGAGTGTTTTCTACTCCCAGACTAAGCATGAAGTAAAATTTCGAGTTTAGAAAAGCCTGAAAATTTGGTTTGGCCGCGTAGCTTAACCTGGGAGTGGAAAACACTCGTTTAAACTTCAAATTGACCTCTTTTAAGAAAACAGCGAATATTTAAAATCTACAACACGTAATTGGGATATACATATCGAAAAGAAAAAAATGTCAAAACATTATGATTTAAAGCGTTTCTAAAAGAAAGAATACTAATATACTCAATGAGTCATAGGACATCTCTCCCGAATCCCACTATACACCGCCTTAAATTGTTTGTATCTACTATCAATTTAATAAAGTGTCTCTGAGGATCAGGTAGGATAGGAGGATCAGGTAATATTCCTTGCTCAGGAATTGTTCTTTTAGATATACATGTTACGATTGTTCAATGTAAATTTTCAGACATTCGTGATCTTATTAAGAACTTTCAATTTAAAAACTGTAACTAGTGTTTTCTACTCCCAGACTAAGCATGAAGTAAAATTTCGAGTTTAGAAAAGCCAAATCAGGCTTTTCTAAACTTGAAATTTTACTTCATGCGCCACGCGTATAAAACACTGATTTAAAGTGAAGTTCAAAATATACTGCTTAGTTCTGATAACATGTTTATTAATTTTACAAATGTTTATATAGAATATGTGAAAATATACTTCAAAGAAAAAATCCCTGTATGTATTGTAAAGTTGCAAGTTGTAGCGTTCTCTTTTTTGAAAATCTCTGCATCGTAACAATTTATTTGACAAATTATGATTTAATTGTCACGTTGATAATTATTTACTAACATCTCAAAATTTTATGTTTAAAATACCCTACTGTTAATGCAGGGCTGCAACTGTTCGCAGTGAATACATCCTAACTTTGGTCATATTAAAAAAAACAGAGTTTATGTAGGAATGCGTATGATTCTTCAATAACTGAGGTATTTATTTAGGAGAATTAAGCACTGAAGATAATCTTCAAAAGATTATTTAAGGTAGTTAAGATTATTTAGTTCTGAAGATATTCTCTACAATAACAGTATTATTCTTCAATATGTGAGGTCATTAATAAAGATTATTAAGCACTGAAGGTAATCTTTAAAAGGTGAGTATTGTTCTACAATATTCAAGGCCGTTAATTAAGAGATGAAAGCACCACTAAATGTCTTGAATACCATTTTGGTGCATTTGTATAAATATGCGTTCTTCTACTACTTGTAACACTGACCAAACTAATTGTTTATAACTTGTAATTTCAAAAATACCAACATCCCATTTACTTGACGACATAACAATATATGTTTTTTTTAAAGCTAACTAGAATATATTTTGTTTAAAATATATCACACTGTAATAATTCGACTCTAGATATTATACAAATTTATAATTCGTATTATTATTTACGTTGTATTGTGTACGTAGTAACCCTTCCATTTATTTACCAGGTTCGTTGTTTCTGTCAATTTGTATTATTGTAAATACTGTGTCTTTCTTCCCTTTTAATTTGACCAGGAGGATATGTGGACAAAAAATAAAAGAGGATATGAGTTTAACCTATGCAAAGTTTATTAATTTCTTTATGACATTTCTAATGAATTAGTATGTCTTGTGTTATTTATATTCACAGAATATTTTATCAAACGTTTGTGCTTAAAATCCATGTGCATTTAGCTAAACTCAAAAATTGTATGTCTCTACTTGTGGGAGCAAAATATACTGGCTCTTGCATTTGCATTACGAGAAGGGAAACCCACAAAAACCACCCCGAAACTAGCACCACACGTTCGACACACTTACGATTAGTTAGTGGGACAATCTCTCACATCGGCCCTACGCATCAATCGCACATACATTCTCGATTAGTGAGTGGAACGACCTTTCACGTCGGTCCACTCATAATCGAATTCGTCATTCTTGTGATTAGTTAGTAGGATATCTTTCCCAATACTAACTCAGGTCGACCTTACACATCAATCGAACCAGGTCGATTAGGAAATCCCTCGTTTTCTCGGCCAAGTCGGCTTTACACATCAACCACACATACATTCCGCATTCTTGTCATTAGTTAGTTGGACATCTATCGCAATACTAACTCAGGTCGGCCTTATATATTTCATACATATTTCTAAATTTGTTATCTTATGTTTAGAGATTTTTAATCTGAGTAAAAACTTTTAGATAATATCAATTCTCCAAAATAAAACACAAAAGCATTTTTGCATATTTGACTTTCACTTTTTGCTTTTCAAAGCGAAGGTATTTAAAAATGAAGTTCTAGCACCAGAAAATGTAACTAAATTTATGAGTGAACCGAGTTTAAGACGATATTAGAACATGATATATTGAATCTTTTTAATTGCGATTAAAATTGTAACTGTGTTGATTAATTTTGGTGTAATTGGATGAAAAGATATAATCTGTAATTCTGAAATGAAAACTCTTTTAAGGAAGACTTATTATATCTAAAAAAAAAATGATAAATTTGAAGCAAAATTAAATAATTTGATAAGGAAAAATACAAAACCTTATAAATATATGAAATATTCATTTTTCCAGTCCAGCTTCGTCATACAAAAAAAAAATTAAGCTACATTTTTGTAAAAGTTCAAAAGTAGCGAAAATAAAATTCAAATTTTATGTACGAAAATATGTTGGGGCATTTTTAGCTTACTAAATACATTCATTTTTCTCTCTATCAACATCAATATATAAATAAAACTAACTAATTACAAAATAGAAACTATTGCATTTCTTACCAAAAATTACTAATATACAGGGTGTTTCAGCGAGGACAGAAAACTTGATATTTTCCTTAATAATAAAAATTCCAAAATATGTTTAAAATACAAGTTTCATAAAATGATTTTTTTAAATAGATCTATATTTTCTCTTTCAATATTTCAATATGATTTATAATTATTATGTATATTAGATAAGTTTCTTAAACATTTAGGAAGGTGCGGATAAAAATGATTAACTTAATCGAAAGAGAGTTAAATTTTAGGTCAAATAGTGTAAAAAGTTGTATGGTTCAATTTAGAAAAATGAAGGTATACTTTTTCGAAAAGTTTTAAATTCAGCTGTTGTTCCTTCATAGCCACCTAACTCTATAGTACGGTAAGTTTATAGCGTTGAAGACAGCGCCCTCTATGCTTAAGATGGCGACGAAAATTACAACTCTCTACCTCATTTATTTTCAGAGGAATAACGTGAACGTTAAATATTTTAAATTTAAATTCGTCTGCGGAATCGGGCTGATTATATGTCTATGAAACCACTACAAAACTTCATTTTTTTACAAAAATGTCTTTTACTCCTAAATCCCAAATGGTAAAAATATGATTTCTTTAAACTAATATCTCAAAACAAAAATCGTATTTTTAATATTAAGAGAGTTATAGAATTTTCCGTCTTCGCTGAAACACCCCGTATATGTTTATTTATGATTATTATATATTTAGTATATATTTATTATATACTCTCCTTATTATTTCTTTTATTTTTAAATAAACTATACAAACAGCAATAATTCAAATATTTTTTTGTTGATTACTAAAAATATGGCATTATTATTTCAGTAAGTATTCTGCATACAATGATTAATATGTCTGAGAATTTTTTAAACGTTTTAACGTTCAAAGAAAAACAAATCACAAAAGCATTGACATTTTTCATAATTCTAAAGTAGAAGATATGTTCAAACCATATACCTATTAGACTAATGCATACCGTTCAACTTTTTTTTCGCGCAGCATAGCAAAATCCATAGGTTAATACAGTACAATAGGATTTTCTGGAGTAAGAGAAAGACAAAATGTATAGCAGACGAATCGTGATAATTATTGTTACCATGCCTACGTATTCGAAAATAAATGTTATCCTGTTTGTCAAATTTTACTTCAAATTTGCAATTGACAACTGCCGCGATGTCTTATACTCTGAAAGAGAGAATACAAGCTATTAAATGTGGGTATACTGTGGCAATTCGATGAGGCATACTGTTCATTTATTTGTAGCAAATTTTAAGAACCGGCGAATTCCACATTGTTAAACAATTTCAAGAATTGTTCGGACATTTAAACACACTGGATTTATTACTAACAATAAATGCCACAGAAGAGAACAAATAGCTGCCACAGAAGACCAGGAAAGACGGGACATAATGAATTGTGCTATTGCGAAAGAAGATTCGTCAAAATCCAGCTTTCGAATTGCTACAGAAGTTGGTACTAACAAGGAAACGGTTCGACAACTTCTCAAACGAAATGGGTACAAATCTTACAAAATTTCAACAGGGCATCAGATATTTCCAAAAGATGTCATTGAAAGAATGGTGTTCTGTAAAACGATGATGAACGTAGAAATAAAAAAAAATGAATGAAAATGACACCGAATGGATTTGCGAATGCAATACCCACAAAGTTTGAATGGAGTGAAGTATTTGGATCAAATAGTTTCAGCAATGAGGCCATTTCTAGGAGTAGACTTCAACCAAATATTGTATGTCCTGCGCACGATATGGTTAATGTGCGTGGATTTTTAAATACTACTTTTCCGAATCTTGTAATTGGTAGAAGAGGCAGCCAGATCTCCCTATTTGCCTGTAATTGAATTTTTCCTTTCGCCATACGTAAAACAGAAAGTGTATAATCATGTAAAAGTTGAAAATTTAGAATAGCTTCGCCAAAGGATTGTCAATGTGTTTGAAACCATTACACCTCTAATGCTTCATAACATGAGAAGGAACTTCTATGATAGATTAGTGCACTGTTTAGCGGTGCAAGGATCTCTATTTTATATTTATTATAAATTGCCTTATTCATGTTTTCATTTGTATTTTTTGTTGGTTATTATTAAAACCCAGTTATTAAATATATTAATTTAACTCATAGTCGTTTCGGATGTGCTGTTGAAATCGTGCAACAATTATTTTTAAATTTATTTTCAGTAAATCACTTTCTAATCCAATTAATCGAAATGTCAAGATATCTGTCATTTAAAATTGATAGCTAAAAGTATTATCAAGTTCTCAAGAAAATCAGATTGTTGTTTATAATCTATCTTGCTTCCTCTTATTGTTTGTATATTTATTACTCTCCAACACATAATGAAAGCTATGCTGCGTCAATTTATTGTAGATCGGTATACAGAGAGTTTTATGTAACACCGAACATTTCATAACGAGAATTTTTCTTTTAAATATATATATGCAGACGTTGTACATTTTACCACGCTCGGTTTATTAGATGAATACAATTTGATGCTTTAAGCGAGTGTTTTCCACTCCCAGGCTAAGCATGAAGTAAAATTTCGTTTGGCCGCTCTGCGCTTCGCGCTACGCGACCAAACCAAATTTTCAGGTTTTTCTAAACTCGAAATTCTACTTTATGCTTACCCTGGGAGTGGAAAACACTCGTTTTAAATTTCAAATTGAGCTCCTTTTAGAAAAAACAACGATTATTTAATGATTTACTGCATATACTCTGTAATTGGGACATGTACACTTGAAAGAAAAACTCCCTGTATGTACAAGTTAAGGCATTAATTGCAACTGATTAGCTACAAATTGTAATGGTCATATAGGCAACCCAATTTACACATACACTAAAAATTAAAGGTGTCAAATCGTATTTTATAAAAATGTTCAGTATTATATAAAACTCTCTGTATGTTTGAAACATACTGAGGAGATCCATTTTTATAAGAAGAAATGTCGGCTCGGCGAATGTCGTATGTCCGAATGTTTGTAAACCAAATCTTCGTAACGATTTACAAATAATCGTACATACAAATAATCGCCAGAATAATTAATTAATAAATACTAATTAAATAATCAAGTGATTTTTATTTAATTTTGATTAATAATATTTTTTTTTTAAATAGTTGAAAGATACGTTTCATCAGCTTAATCGATCAATTGGTAAAATCATTTTGTGTACTCGCATCTAAAAACGAAGATTTGGTTCCAGTAGGATGGAGCAACTAACTACGTAGCACACGCAACGTTTGCTGTACATGGAATTTTTCTTTAAAGTATACATAACCCGATGCGCACTTTGTAAATGTTCAGGCATTCGTAGTTTTCATAAAAATGTTTAATTTGAAACTGCTAACGGGTGCATTCACTCCTTTCAGGCTTTTCTAAACTCGAAATGTTACTTTACGAGCCAGGCGTATAGTCACTGATTTAACGTGAAGTTTAGAATATACTACATTAGCATACTGCCTTGGCAGTATATTTTAAACTTTACAATATTTCATTGATTTATACGCGTGACGCATGAAGTAAAATTACTAGTTTAGAAAAGCCTGAATATCTCGTTTGATCCATACCAAACTTTCAGGCTGTTCTAAACTCGTAATTTTACGTCATGCTTAAACAAAAAATGGAAACAATCGCTAGAAGTTTCAAAGTGAACACTTTCCTAAATCAGCGAATGTGCAGGGTGCACATTGGGATATGTATGTATACTTAAAAGAAAAACACCCTGTATGTATACCTTTATATAATTATAAATAACCTTACAGTTGAGTACATGTCTTGCTTGAGATCAATAAAAAGGCAGTAAGTATGTTTATTTTTTACCAATTTAATTCTTGAAATATTTAATGGTAATTATTTTTATACCTGTGTGATTGTGATTTCTTGATCGGATTAACAAAATTTTAAAAATAAACCCTTTAATTCAGAACGGACTGTAAACAAGTAAAGCAGCGTTTTTCCATTTCGTCCGCGTGATTTATTTACACGCTGGCAAAAAAAAAACAGGAGGAAATACTAAATCAGAGGTTTTTCGCGTTGTTTTTTGTAAATATTTGAAATTCTCGTCTAGATATGCCGACGTTTATTTTTGTTGTAATTTTCAAAATATATAAAATGCAGCCCGACCATTTATAAACGGACATCAGATGTGTGAGAAATGAATGGATATCAATAAAAATAGATATCAATGTGTTTGTGTAATGTGAAATTAATATCATCAAAATGTTCAACATTCAACATGTTTGGATTTGTTTGTGATGTTTATTGGTATCTAATGAACGGTACTCCAGTCGGTCTATTTTGTACGATTACAAAAATCAAAAACACGTTCAAGTTTAACAATCCGGTCAACAGAGAATTCCCCAACAGTTAACAGTAAACTCCCAACTGTTGTCTCTGATGAACGCGCCCAATGACAATAACAAATATCGCAAGGTACATTTAATAGTATATTACGTAACGAAAGTGGTATGCAGCATATTACATATGAGCGGACATGTTGCGCACGAGCCGCGCAGCTGCGAGTGCAGTATTCCGTGAGTATGTAATTGCCATACCACTCGAGAAACGTACGATACTTTACCTACGCCCTAACAAAATAAACAATGAGCATAAGAGATCAACTTATTTATTGTAATAATTTTTAATAGTACCATGACAATGATGAAAACTAAATTACTACTTGATCAATATACAAGGAATAAAGCTCGTACTTTTTCCGACATTCGTAGTTTTTTAAAAGAGTTCAATTTGAAGCTTTAAACGAGTGTTTTCCACTCCCAGACTAAGCATGAAGTAAAATTTCGAGTTTAGAAAAGCCCCGTGAAAATTTGTCGAGGGTCGCGCAGCGATCCGAGACAAATTTTCTGGGCTTTTCTAAACTCGAAATTTTACTTCATGCGTTACGCGTATAAAACACTGATTTCAAGTGAGGTTCAAATATACATAGAGTTCACAATATTTTATTGTTTTATATGCGTGGCGCATGAAGTAAAATTTGAAGTTTAGAAAAACCCAGAAAAATAAAACAAGTAATAACTAAAGATTTAAAGAAAATAAGCTGAATTTGAAATACTTATACTTTAAAGAAAAACTCCCTGTACATCAAAGAAATGTCATTTGGTTGTACGGTAAGCAATAGGCTGTTCAGCTGTCAGCACGTAATTTACTTGTCAAAGTTATTACGTGCATGTGTACGTAATGGCAATCATACTTGTCAAGATGACAGTGTGGTATGATGCGGTTACTAGGTAGGGCGTAGATAAATAAATATATGAGCCTGCCAAGTAACGTGTTTGATTCATACATGTAACGTGATTCTGTAAAACATTCTAACTTGTTAGAATGTTTATATAAAAACGTGACATGTAAGAAGTTATATTTTTGACTGAAACACGTTATCTGGCAGCCTCCTGTATAAACATATAACTTTTTTGAAGCTATCATTTATTTTGTTTAGTGTATTATTGTCTACCTTTTTTTAAAGGCTATGACAAAACATGATTGTGTTTTTATATTTGCTACGTGCATATTTTCATTCTTGTTGGATGTTGATGGATTGCAACACGGCCGAAATTGCCAATTTTGGCCTCAAAAGGTGGTACAGAATCATTGGAACGGTCACCATCGCGTGTTGAAATGGCATTTTTAGGTTATGTGCTGCAAACCAAAACTGACTGTAGATTCATGCTGTCGCCTAGGAGTATTCGAGATTATCATCTTTAACATATCAGAAAAAATTCAAACAATGAATAAAATATACAGGGTGGTCCATCTCACAGGTAACAAATGACTTTGTTAAGTTACGCTGCATTTTTTTTAAATCGCTGAGACACGTCGATTTTTGTTTCTAGGGGACAACTTTTGATGACATTTCCACCTTAATAACCTGAAACCCTTAACCCAACCTAACTTTACCCTCTGATTTTTAATAAGGAAAGTGGGTCAAGTGATGCATCCTTGAAAAGCTTTTTCGATTCTGAATACAACGGTGTCATTTGTTTTCGTTTTCATTGAGGGAACGACAACACTTTATAATAGCATTTATGGTAGCGAGCTTTGTGCGTTTATCTCAACCACATCTCAAATACATAATTCTAAAATTTGTTTTGACATGTAAATTGACATTTGTCTCTTGCCGAGAATCATGTAACTTTTGTGTTAATAAATCACCCATCAATTTTACATACCTTGCTGGATTATTCTTAACTTTATTTGTGGCGTTAAACAGGAAAAATTGCAGTTTCGAAATGTTACTGTTCCCTCGGAAATCAATGAAACCGAAACCAAGTGATACCGTTGTATTCAGAAGAAAGAGCTTTTCAATGATGTATCACTCGGCCCACTTTCCCTATTTAAAATTAGGGGGTAAAGTTAGCTTAGGTTAGAGGGTTGAGGTTATAAAGGTGGAAATGTCATCAAAAGTTGTCCCCCTTGAAACAAAAATCGACGTGTCTCGGCGATTTTTTTAAAAATGCCGCATAATTCAACAAAGTCGCTTGTTACCTCTGAGATGGACCACCCTAAATGTTTAAATCTGACGGAAATTCTATCTTAACGTAATATTTTTGGAAAAATTAATAGAATAATATATTTATTTTGTCTTCAATACCTATGATTAAATAAAAACTTTTTCAAATTTATCAAAAATTTGTAATTTAAACATTTTTAGAATGATGAATCAATTTCCTTAATACGATGATGCTCGGTACATTTGCGCCACTTATGACTTATCAATTCAATCCTTAATTAATAAGCACTGCTGGTGTAGTGGTATCATGCAAGATTCCCATTCTTGCGACCCGGGTTCGATTCCCGGGCAGTGCACTTTTTTAACAGAATATAAAAGCTTATAGTTTTTTTCAAGTTTTAGTTTGCTCAACTCGTTGTATTCATTATTATATTTGTATGATTTTGGCCTATGCCGCTTTTTTTAAAACTCGTGCTGTGGAGTTTTTATAAATTTTTTACAGAGTAATTAAATGTAATAATGAGTATCTTTTTTTTATATTCTATAAAAATGTAGTCAAATTCAACAGAGTTTTCTTTTTGCTAGTTTTCCATTTCGTTTTTTTAAATTCCTAATTAGTTCATTTCATTGTGATGTAAAAAAGATTACTGATTACTTTTTGTTTAAATTTTATAATTTTGACTAATATGTAAAATATTGTTTTATCAAAATCTATTGGTTCAATAATTTTAATTTTATTTATTTATTTATTTATTTTTATTTATTTATACGGGGAAACCCCTTTTAACAAAAATAGAGCACTAATAATTTAAACAACAATCAAAATTACATTACATCAAAAAATACTATTAATATTATTAATTCGAGCCATTCAAAAAATTAAAACTATTCACAAAATAATAACAATAAAAATCACAAATCTAAAGCATCCTCTTCAGTTAACACTTAAAACTATCAAAATTTGAATTAAATAAATCGAACCACTCCCTATCGGCCAAGCTATTTGATGTCCTCATCATTGTGGCCAGTGGATTGTAGTGGGAGTAGTTTGTGGTGAATGTCGGCAAGCGGAAAATTACAATTTTTGCCTCTACAAAAAAGTGAAATACATTTTGTCTCTTAAATAAATAGGGAAGCCAATATTTAAACACTTTAAAATTAACATGCGATTTCCTATGTTGCGTCCGCCAAGTCAACACCCGGTATATATATTTATAAATTGAGCATTATCACTCTTTTCGCAGTTTAAATTTGTTGTTTCGAACGAGTTTTTCCACTCCCAGATTAAGCATAAAGTAAAATTTACTTCATGCGCCACGCGTATAAAACGCTGACGTATTATGGAATTAAAATATATTGATAAATTAGTATCAAAAATATACTGCTACACAAGAGTATTTTGAATTTCATAATATTTCAGTACAATATTAGGCGAAAAAGCAAATTTTGAAGCTTTTCTAAACTCGAAATTCGACTTCACATTCAACATCAAACAAAGGAACGCCTCAAAATACATACGTATTTGAATATGAAGGAAAATTTCTTCGTATATTTAAAAAAAAAAACGGAATTTCAGATTTCTGAACTTTTGGAAAAATATTAAAATAATTCTAAGTCTTAGTAAAAATCAAACTATGTGAAAAAACATTGATTTTAATTCAAGAAATTTTGAAGCTTTTCTAAACTCGAAATTTGACTTCACATTTAACATCCAACAAGGGAACGCCTCAAAATACATACGTATTGGAATATGAATGAAAAATTCTTCGTATATTTAAAAAACAAACGGAATTTCAGGTTTCTGAACTTTTGGAAAAATAGCAAAATAATTCTAAAAGACTTAGTACAAATTAAACTATGTGAAAAAACATTGATTTTCATTTAAACATTTTAAAGCAGGGTTGGCCAACCCAAATTGCTGCAAGGGCCAAAACTAACAGATGTTAGTTTTGGCCCTTGAAGCAATTTGGGTCCAGCCCTGCTTTAAACCAATGTTATTAATATTAACAATCTGACCTTATTTCTTAAATAATGCTACAAGCATCGCCAAATATTTCTAAGGTGCGGCCCTTTAAACATTTAAATGTTAGTTTTGGCCCTCAACGAAATTTGGGTTGGCCAGCCCTGCTTTAAACCAATGTTATTAATATTAACAATCTGACCCTATTTCTTAAACAATACCACGAGCATCGCCAAATGTAAAACTGCTGCTTATACTTTTCGTTTTATTGTTTCTGTGCAAAACGTGTATTGTGCTCGTGTTTAATCGATTTCAGGTGTTGTATTGTTGTTTTCACTGTTTTAAAAAAAATGTGGATTAACGCGTCGCCCTCGTAACACAATTCGTACAAGTTTTACTTTAATCGCCCGATGATACTAATTGGCGTTAATTAGGAAGCCCGTTGATCACAGAGGCCACTTCAGGCAGAACGTACGGATACGATGTTCTAGTTATTTTCGCGCAAAATGCATGCCCATTTCGATCACCATGGTCTGTCTGGTTTCAGCTCTACGGGAACGATTTAATTACGCCGACCTAACGATGAATTAATGTATTCTTGGAAAAATCAAAAATGTGTATTCCCGAGAAATAATTCAAGAAAATTGAGTTCGCTGGCTAGAAGTTGGTTATAGGATGTTGAAGAATTCTGGTCACCTTATTTAAATACACTATCATACTCGTATGTAGTGTGCGATCCTTTAAAACATGATTTGGGGTAGGCTTGACATTTTAAATTAGATTGGCGCTACTGATTGTTAACACATAGTTTACCATAACCTCAAATTTATTACATCATTCAATTAGCATTCTGGACAAACGCACAAAAAAATGCCGCCTACTTTAAATTATAATTTAAATGATCACACTGTATGATATTACATTTAAGTAAGGTGACCAGATTTTAAAGTTCGAAAGTAGGGACACTAGCGATATTGCGAATACAGGGTGTCCGTATTTCGACAGATGTATGGGGATCTCAGTTATTTAAAGAGATAGAGAGTCGGTTAAATTGGGGCAAAGTTGGGTATTTTAGGGCCTAACAATAATCTGAAAACAGTTTTGAAATATATTTTTTTGTTTTGGAGATATCAACCAAAAACTGATATTTTTATAAATCGTTTTATTTTTTTATTCGAAAACTAATGAATCTGGACATTTGGAAGTTTGACAATATACAGGCACTTTTTAATAAGAAATCTAGTAGCATTGTTATTTTTATGATAACTATAACATTTGCCCAGGGACCATTGCCAAATTTTGTTTTTCATATAGGCGTAATTTTCAATTTTCATATTTTTTGAAAGAATATTATTTTCTAAACTTAGTGATGTATCACTCTCATAATTTATTTTAGATTTATTATTTAAAATTATAATTTATTTTTTGCAAAGAGTGCCTTGAAAACAATGAAGTCATATCTATTAATCAATAAAATCTTGAAGCAGTCAATCATGTGTCTATTATAGCACTTTCCCCGTTAAAGATATGATGACGGTATGAAAAAGTTGCACTAAACTAAATTTATTCTACTTTTATTATTATTATTTTATTCCAAAACTATTCACAATAAAAGTTATTTTTCCTTTTTCACTACATCTCAATAATAATAATAATAGCTTTATTCACGTATGCTACATAATGCAAAGATACAATACATTGTATATGATAGATGTGAAGCGTCAAAACAATATCAAAACAAATTTTGTATAGTATGTACAGGTACACTTTTGCCACCGATCGAGGTTAAAACTTGAAGTCATTAATTGTGTATACAACTCTATTTAGTAGCATATTTTTTATGACCTTTTTAAATTGTGGAAAACCAAGATTTGTAATGTCATTATCTAATGTGTTGTAAACTTTTTTACCTTCGTTTATAAATGATTTATTATATAGAGTAGTAGTGTGTTTATCAATTCGTATTAAGTCACAGTGTCTTGTTTTGTAATTATGATTTTCGCTATGGGTAGCGAACTGATTTAAATTGGATTTAATGTAACCAACCATTATGTAGATGTAGATTGCTGGAAACGTTAATATTTTATAAGTTAGGAAGGCATTTTTACATGATTCTGCTCTGTTTAGATTGAACATAGTCCTGATAATTTTCTTTTGGGCTATAAATACTTTATTTGAATCAGAGCTCCTGCCCCAAGCCAGGATATTGAATGACATATGGGAGTAGACCATAGCATAGTAGATAGACAAAAGAGTATCAATATCTGTTTGTTTTTTCATTTGAAGAATCCCATAGTGGGCTTGACTTAGCTTTTTACATACATGATCTATTTGAGTTTTCCATGAGAGGCTATGATCCACATAAGTACCCAAATATTTTACACAACCGCTCATAATATATTCCACATTATCAACATTATCAACATTGATTGTGAAGTTGGTTGGTAATTGTTTTCTTTTGCTTACATGCATATACATAGTCTTTGCAGAATTGAGCAGCAGTTTATTGCGTTTACACCATGAGTTTATTTCAATTATTACCTTTTCAATGTTAGCTTTCAGGTCAATAGGATTATCAGATGATACTATGACAGGAGTGTCGTCTGCAAACAATGAAATGTTGCCTGAGACGTAATTTGGTAAATCATTGATGAAAAGTAAAAATAAAAGTGGCCCAAGGACCGATCCTTGGGGTACCCCGTAATATGTATATTTAACTGAGGACTTTTGTTGGTTGACTTCAACATAAAAACTCCTTTTAGTTAAGTACGATAGTAGCCAGTTCGATATGTGGCCCCTGAAACCGATTGTGCGACGCAACTTCCACTCCATTTCTTCCACTGACCGTTACTTCCACTAGTTCTTATTTCCACTAACCATCACTTCCACTAGTTCTTTTTTCCACTCCATTTCTTCCACTCCATTTCTTCCACTCCAGTTCTTCCACTTACCAATACTTCCACTACACCTTTACTTCCACTAACCACCAATTCCACCATACCTTTTTTCCAATTCAAAATAATTGTACAATTTATTCAAATTACATTATATTATTCCACATTTTATACAGTATAAGAATCACAGAGAGATATTGTGGCCTACAGCTTGTAGGTACTCCAGAATCCTATTTTCTTCGTCGAATTTACTAAATTTTTTGACAATGTTTGCTATTCGTTCCTCGGCTTTAATTTTCGATTGTAATTGCCCTTTTTTGATTTTTTGTCCCAAGTCAAGTTGCTGCATCATCGTCTCTGTATCGCCCTGCTCTTTTTGCACTTCCAAAAGGAATGCATACATGCTGGGATGATTGCGCCCCACCACCACGGAGAATCGGTTGTGCCATCCTTCTGAGGCGTTGTTGGTCCTAGACTCGTCCTGTAATGTGGCGTTGTACTGGTTCCAGAATCTGGTGTATATCGAGGCTCCGTTGTTTTGCGTCGTCCAACAGCTTTCCTGCCTCGAACGTAGTTGACCTGAGATTGTAAATATTGTAATTAAAACTACCCCTCGAAATACACATTGTATATACCCATACCTCAAAATATTCCGCGACTGGAACAAAGTCTTCTGGAACATCATCCATGACCATACCGAAAATTTCTTTTACCCTGTACTAGTGGAAGTAACGGTCAGTGGAAGAAATGGAGTGGAAGTAAAGGTGTAGTGGAAGTATTGGTAAGTGGAAGAAATGGAGTGGAAGAAATGGAGTGGAAGAACTGTCCCCCTACGCCTGAAACCGTATGCATTGAGTTTTTCTAATAATATGGTTGGGTCAACACTATCAAATGCACGAGTTAAGTCAAAGAGCAAAACAACTACCAACTTAGCTTTGTCTATTTCGGATATAATATGGCCAACAAAAGAGCAGAGAGCAGTCTCAACTGATTTTCGAGGCATGAATCCATGTTGACTTTCATTTATTATTCGATTTTGTTTTAGGTATGCATACATTTTATTGAATACTATCTTTTCAAGTAATTTTGAGAGAAGATAAAGCATATATGTATAGAGGTCTGTAGTTACTAGTATCTTCATTATTTCCTTTTTTAAAAACTGGTAATATACGTCCTATTTTAAGACACTGTGGGAATACCCTAGTAATAATCGATTCGTTCAAAATATGTTCTAAGTGTGGTAGCAAAATATTGATGATTGATTTTAAGATTTTTAGAGAAATGCCGTCGGCTCCAGGGGCATTTTTTTGAACCCTTGAACAGCGTTGAAGATATCACAGTCAGTTATAGGTGTAAAGTAAAATGTTTTAGATATAACTTCGTTTGAGATAGTACAGCTTTCAGATTGTTTATTACTAAATGCATTGTCTAATAGTTCTGGAACAATGGTAGAGAAATAATTCGCGAAGCACTCGGAAACTTCAGTAGGATTATTAATTTCTGTGTCTTTCACTATAAGCAATTGAGGAACTTTATGTTTAGTTTTATGACCTAAGTTGGAATTAATTATGTCCCATGTTGTTTTTGTAACATTTGGCGAGCTGTTTATTATGTTGGAATAATATCTTTTTTTGGAATATAAAATTTCATTTTGAAGTTCTTTTTTTGCAATTTTATATTTGTTAAGAGTGCTAATATTGTTTGTTTGCTTAGTAAGCCAAAACAGGTTTCTAAAATTAGCACTTCTATTTTTTATTTCGTTGGTTATCCATTGTTTGTTGTTTTTGTTTTGCAATTTTAGACATATCAAAGGACAGCAGGCATCTAATAAATATTGATTGTCAAATGAGTGAGTTACTCAACTGTTTCCAAGGCACTCTTTACAAAAAACAAATGATTAAAATTTACATATAAAATGTACAATTAACTATAAGCATGATCATCATTGAATTCAGAAAAAAATATTCTTCCAAAAAATTTGAAAATCCAAAATGGCGCCCATAAGAAAAACGGAAGTTGGCTATGGTCCCTGGGTAAATGCTATAGTTATCTTAAAATAAAATATGTTACTAGATTTCTCGTGCCTGTATAATGTATAATGTCAAAGTTGTAAATGTCTGGATTCAATGGTTTTTAAATAAAAAAATAAAAACTTAATTTCAAAAAATCCGTTTTTGTTTTCAGACTACTATTGGGCCCTGAAATACGCAACTTCGAGCCAATCTAACCGGCTCTCTATCTCTTCAAATAACCAAGATCCCCACATACATTCTGTTGAAATACGGGCACCCTGTATAGTAAATTAGATTTGCGTATACGAATTCGAACTAATTTTCTAACTAAAATTCAAAAAATCTTTATCTTCCTTATCCTACTTATCAACACATCAATCATTAAAGAATTAAACATTTACATATTATTTCATAATTCACTTCATATTAAATTATAAACTTATGGGCAGAAAGACCACCGGTCTTTAAGCCTGTTGTCAATTCATACTTCAATAATCAATATTGTTATTTTATTATGTAATATTTTACTGTATTGAGTTACCAATAAACACATTATTGTTGTTGTAAAAGAAGTATTTTTACAAGAATTCACACTATATTGTTTCATCAGAAGCTGTTACTAAATCAATGAAAAATCCGCTTAAATTAATTTTAAATAAACGGTTGTCCAAATTAACATTATAAGTGAATGTTCTCATCAACTTTGTTTAATGTAATGTAATTTCACAATATTTCAATGATTTATACAGGTGGCGCATGAAGTAAAATTTTGAGTTTAACTAAGCCAAATTGTTAGGCTTTTCTAAACTCGAAATTTTACTTCATGCTCAAATAAGGAGCGGGGAACACTCGTTAGAATAATATTGAACGCTTTTATAAAAACACTAATAATACTTTAAAATTAGGATAGCATTTCTTTAAAATGTATCTTAACATCAATTTTTTTGGAATATTTGTTTTCGACTTTTGCGTTTAGTATTCTCTATTTCATACAGGACTTACTTGATTTGATTTATTCCAAACATAGTTATATTTAATTAGATTAAATAATTCACAGATCTTATTAATTTTACAATCATTATGTGGTGTAAAATAAAATGGTATTTATTATTTATTTATCGTTAACATTGAATGATTCTTGGAAAACAACATTTTTAATACAATATTAGACGATTTTTTTTGTGTAGTCATAGAAGTGCACTAAATCTTATATGAAATCTAATTTTATTTCAAATAGAATAAATTAAAATAATTAACTTTTTCAATCATACAATTAATGCTTTATTAACTTTTCCTAGAAACAATTTTGATGCAAACAATAACTAAATTTAAAGTGTGAATGCAATACAGGGTGTCCGTATTTTGACAGAATGTAAGGGGATCTTAGTTATTTGAAGAGATAGAGAGTCGGTTGGGGCAAAGTTGCGTATTTTAGGGCCTAACAATAATCTGAAAGCAATTTTGAAATATATATTTTTTTTTTCGAGATATCAACAGATTTTTAAAAAATCGTTTTTATTTTTTTATTCAAAAACTACTGAATATGGACATTTAGAACTTTAACAATATACAGGCACTTTTTAATGAGGAATCCGGTAGCATATTTTTTTTTTAAGATAACATTTACCCGGGGACCGTAGCCAACTTTTGTTTTCCTTATGGGCGCCATTTTGGATTTTCATATTTTTGAAAGAATATTTTTTTCTGAACTCGATGATGTACCACACTGATAATTTATTTTAGATTTGATATTTAAAATTATATTTTCTTTTTTTACAAAGAGTGCCTTGGAAACAATGCCGTCATATCTGTTAATCAATAAAATCTTGACAGCAGTCAATCATTGTTAGCACTCAACATGAATTAATGACGGCCAGTCTTTTGTAATAATTGTAATAAGTATCGATTATCAAACAAAAGTTGCACAAACTAAATTTATTCTACTTTTTTATTATTATTCCAAAACTATCCACAAAAAAAGTAATTTTTGCATTTTTTCGCTACATCTCGGTAAATATAGATCACCATCAGATCTAAGCATTATATATTTTTAACTTTACTGTAAATCAGTGGTTTATACGCTTGGCGCATGAAGTAAAATTTCGAGTTTAGAAAAGCCCCGTGAAAATTTGTCTCGGGTCGCTGCGCGACCCTCGACAAATTTTCTACTCGGGGCTTTTCTAAACTCGAAATTTTACTTCATGCTTAGTCTGGGAGTGGAAGACACTCGTTAGTTTAAAATACATCACAACAGTTAAATTCTGCATCGTGGCATGCCCGTCTTCAGGGGTGATATGTAAGTAAATTATGGGTCCTAGGAGTTGCCAAATCAGTGAGTTACTAAACTGCGAGGCACTTTTTACAAAAACCAAAAGATTAAAATTTTACATATAAAATGTACAATAAACTATAAGTGTGATGCATCATTGAATTCAGTAAAAAATATTCTTCCAAAAAATATGTAAATCCAAAATGGCGCCCATATGAAAAAAAAGTTAGCTATGGTCCCTGGGTAAATATTATAGTTATCTTACAATAAAATATGTTACTAGATTTATTGTTAAAAAGTGCCTCTATAATGTCAAAGTTGTTATTGTCTGGATTCAATAGTTGTTGAATAAAAATATAAAAACGGAATTTCTAAAAATCCGTTTTTTTCTTTAAATCTCAAAAACGAAAGAAGATATTTCAAATTTGTTTTTAGATTATTATTAGGCCCTAAATTACGCAACTTTGCCCCAATTTAACCGACTCTCTATCTCTTCAAATAACCAAGATCCCCATACATTCTCTTGAAATACGTGTATGTGTACGTTTTAGGAAATTGTTTCTTTTAGACTTCAAAATTCAAATTTCGAAAGTAACGAAATTTATTTGAGAAAGAAATAATCCTAAAAAACACAATCGCTCCTACCTTAAAAAACTACATGAGCTTTATTTTCATAAAATCTTGGCTTGAATTTTATATTAAAATATCTGGAAGATTTACTTATTTATAGTTAATTTGAAGTACGCAAACTAAAAATTATAATTCAATATCCGGCGGTGTATTTGTACGGAAAGTAGTTACTTCAATGGACATTTATTGTACCAGCAGTCTTCTTAATTAAGACTTATTGTTGGCATTCAATAGCTACTTATAAGATAATTTCACCGTTTCATCTCAAAGAGATCATATAACTAATAATCTATTATTTATTGTGTTATTACAAAAATATGTTTTAGACATAACATTCATAAATTTGTTACATTAGAAACAATGCCGACTATATTTTTATTTTATTTATTTTGAAAATGTATATATATATATTTTCTTTTATTTAAATAATTTGCATACATTCCCTGTATTTTTTCGTTAATTTTATAAAAGCGTCCAACTTTAAGCTGGTAACGAGTGCTGGAGTGTCCCTAATTAAGCATGAAGTAAATTTTTAAGTTTAGAAAAGCCTGAAAATTCGGCGAAGCGTTGCGCTCCAGCAAATCCAAGTTTTGAGGCTTTTTTAAACTCGAAATTTTACATCACACATAACGCATATAAAATACTAAAATATTGTAAAGTTCAAAACAACCTGCTTATGCTTGATCTCACGTTAATATATTTCACAAATATTCATTTCATCTAACTAAATCTTCCGCTTTTATTTATTTGTGTATTTGGTTTTCAGTTTCAAACATTACATACGTCATAATTATGTTAACTTTTTTCTATTTAAAGATTTAAATATAAATTTTACTTTCAATAAAAAAATCTGTTAAATTTTGAATTCAAATATACAAGAAAAAACTACATGACTGCTTGTTCTGAACTAAATATTTAAGCCACAAAAGATAGCCTAATTAGTTTTAATAACATATAAAAATATTAATTAGAATGTTAACCTTTCGTTAATATTAATGTAATTTTTTGTTAGTTTCTATCTTTAATAAAACACTGTCTTATAAACTATTACACTATGCATTAAACTTTGCACCAGGGTTGTTATGTTTAAAACACTTTGTTTTAAAACAGTGTCTTAAACATGTTTAAAAACAGCTGTCGTGTTTTAAACGGTTTGGTTTTAAATCTTCAATTTGTTTAAAACATATTTTAAACATTAAATTTCTTTGAAACGTGTTCTCTATTATCTTAAATTTACTAAATGCTAAATTATATTTTATACTACTTTATTAAGATTTTTTGCTAACGTTTTTGAATGTTAGCTAAATTATTGAAGATATTTCATAATACATTAATAAACACAACATTTTATTACAATTAAATATGACAATTGTGTGTCCATAAATGTGATTTTTAAATACAGGGAATTTTTTTTTCCAGGTATACATATGCATACACTGTAAATATTACGACATTCGTTGTTCTTTTAAAAGATTTCAATGTGAATCTTTAAGCGAGGGTTTTGCACTCCCAGACTAAGCATGAAGTAAAATTTCGAGTTTAGAAAAGCCTAAAAATTTGGATTGGCCGCGTAGCGAAGCGGAAATATAGAAAGTTTAAAAATATAGAAAGTTTTAAAATATACGGCTTTTGCAATCTAATATGTAGATATGAATAAAACGTGAATCAAATTCTGAGCTGAATAAATTGTTTAAAACAGTGATTATAGACAACCCAATAACTATAACGTATATCTGGTTGCCTATAATCGTTGTTGTATGTGTGTGTTTTTTGAACTTCACTGTAAATCAGTGTTTTTAAGCATGGCGCATGAAGTTAAATTTCGAGTTTAGAAAAGCCTAATTTGGATTGGCCGCTCCGCTTCGCTACGCGGCCAATCCAAATTCTTAGGCTTTTCTAAACTCGAAATTTTACTTCATGCTTAGTCTGGGAGTGGAAAACACTCGACAAAAGCCTCAATAAACCGCTTTGAAACAAACATTTAAAAAAAACCGAAAATTAAATAAAACGTATACTCAAAAGCTTTCTTTTAAACACATTTTAAACATGTTTTTAATTGTTAATGTTTTAAACGCTGTTTTAATGAAAAAAACACGTTTTGTAAAAAAAACTGTTTCTTTTAATTAAAATAAAAAAAAGGATTTTTTAACAGATCTGCTTTGTACTTCAATAATTTTGCTTCTTCAAATCAGGGATCGATTCTAGGTACATATATTATATTTTTCATAATTCTACTAAGCTTCAAATAAAATGATATGAAGTAAAATGTATGCGCCTATTAATTTTTCGTTTTCTTGATTTTTTATTAGAGCTAACATAAAATATTCCTGTGTTTCATAATGTTAGTTAACTTTTTTGTTTTTGTTTTTATTTATTTTCTGAACATAAAATACAAATATTTTCTAGTTTTCATAATTTTAGTCAACTTGAATGTCTTCAAATAAGTGTTCAATCGCTAATTTGATTTGTTTAATATTAAAGCGTAATTTAGTCATTTTTAAATAACATAAACTACCTTTATTAAAACTAAACTAAAACATATCCATATTTGACTTTTTACTAGTGAGTGTTTTCTTTTGCTCTAATTTTATTTAATTCTTAATTTAAAATAAAAGTAATAATCAATTTTGTATCAATGTTAGTGAATTTTATCTCAAATTGAATGCAGTTATTTTTTTATTGCTAAGAAATGAAGAAATACTAAATTAGTATTTTATTATTTTTAAATTTAAATTAATAAAAAAAATACTTCTGGTTAAAAAAATATACTTGCTACAAAAACGTCATAGAAAAAAATGAGGAATTTTTTGATACCTTGAACAATTTTTTTTTCTTTTTCAAAAAATTCAAGGGGTGTTTCTCCTGATTCGAAATTTAACATTGAAACCCGCATAAGTCTATCCTTTTCCCACTCATGGCTTTTGATAGCCCGTACATGAAAATATTCCTAAATTGCTGAAAACTAAAAAATATTGATTGCTCCGGTCCTACTTGAGATAGATGAATGAAATTTTCAGCATTTATAAAGATTAGTATTTCCTATTTATTGGTCTAATTCCCATTGTTGCACTATAAATAATAGTGGAGCTAAAAAATAAAAATTGTATTTTTAATTCGCAGTTTCAGCCTGACAGCGGTTTTGAAGCGCAGAAAAAAGTACCAATTTCCATCCTAATAGAGCTGTATCAATGAAATTTTCAGCATTTATGCAAACTCGTATTGCCCATCTATGATCCAACTCCCATTGGTCTACTATTATAATGACCAAAGTAAAAAAAAATGTAATTTTTCGTGATTTCGACGACTCCGCCAACAGAAACTTGGATATTTCAGCAAATATCCAAAAGATAAGAAGCGGAGCATATAAAAGATACTACCCTAGAGTACATTCGATCAAAATTTCAGCCCTCTACGATAAACTCACAGGAATGGTGAATTTTTTTCTGCGATTTTTCGTGAAGAAATACTAAATTAGTATTTAAATAACTTTAATTAATTTAAGCGAAAATTTATAACTTGAATTAAATCTAATTTAACTAAAGTATGTACAAACAACTCAAGATTAATGCGAACTTTTGAATAAATGTAGAAACAGTTATAATGCTTTCGTTAATTTTTAAGTGAGATCAGTCAGTTTAGGGTAACGAAAATTAAGGTGATCACAAAAAATATATATCAAAAAAATTAGTATGTGAATTATAGAAAAATAAAATTCTATAATTACTTAATAAAAGTCTAACAATTATTAAAGAGTCATTTTCTTCCACAATTAACAGTTTCCGTATTTAGAATTTAGACTTTTCTAACGAGTGTTTCCACTCCATAATTAATGATGTAACATTTCGAGTTTAGAAAAGCGTGAAGTTTAAAATAACCGCTTTGCTTAAGGTCTCACGTTAATAAATTTTACAAATATTTAGTTCGTTTAACCAAATTATAGAAAAGTTAAATTCTAGAATTACTTAATGACACGAACAATTATTAAACAATTATTTTCTTCTACATTTAATAGTTTCTCGAAATTAGAATTTAGAATTTTCTAACGACTGTTTCCACTCTTTCGTTAGGCATGAAGTAAAATTTCGAGATTAGAAAAGCGTGAAAAAAACACAGATTTAAAGTGAAATTTAAAATATACAGCTTAAGTTTGCTCTTACGTTAATAAATTTAACAAATATTTATTTCGTTTTAAGAAATCTTGCGCTTTTAAAATTACAGTAATTTGCTGTGGGATATGTAAGAATAAATTAAGAAAAATCAGGAAGCAATTGCTCGAAGTACTTGAGTTTTGAATTTCAGCCTTTTCTAAACCCGAAATTTTACTTAAGGCTTAATCAAGTGAAAACAATCACTGCTTCTAGTAAATCAACGAATATCTGCAAATTTTCCGAACTCTGTAATTACTATGATATGTATACTTAAATGAAAAATTCCCTGTGTTTAATTAGACAAAGTTATTTATAATTAAATAGTTATGCAAAAATACTGTTTTTTTAAGTTGCATAATTATATTATTATAAACAGTACGTAGACACCAGTTAAGTTTTCAATTTATTATTAAATAAATAAATGTTAAAACATGAATATTTAATCACAAACCCATATAATCGTTGAGTCAAAACTTCTTATGTTCTGTTTATCAATATGAAACAACCAATTATGAAGTTAAAAATACTTTAATTTCAGTAACTTTTATTGTTCTGCACTTAATATCAGGGTTGGTAAAAAATGTTTTTTCATTTTAATATAAAACAAACAGTTTTTCTAATAAAACGTGTTTTTTTTTAAATTAAAACAGCGTTTAAAACATTAAAAATTAAAAACATCTTTAAAACGTGTAGAAAAGATGTTTAAACAAAACACGCTGAAAACGTATTTAAAATAGAACATACAGGGCATTTTTCTTTTGAGTATACATATCCTGATAATTACAGCGTTTTTTGAATTTGCGGGAATTCGTTGTTTCAAAGCGGTTAATTTGAGGTCTTTAACGAGTGTTTTCCACTCCCAGACTAAGCAAGAAGTAAAATTTCGAGTTTAGAAAAGCCTAAGAAGTTGGATTGGCCGCGTAGCGAAGCGGAGCGGCCAATCCAGATTAGGCTTTTCTAAACTTGATATTTTACTTCATGCGCCACGCATATAAAACACTGATTTACAACGAAGGTAAAAAAACACACACATACAACAACGATTCTAGGCAACCTAATATACGTTAGAGTTATTGGGTTGCCTATAATCACTTTTTTAAACAATTTGTTCAGAGCAGAATTTGATTAAGTTTTATTCATATCTACATATTGGATTGCTAAAGCCGTATATTTTAAACTTTGCGATATTTCAGTGTTTTATACATATGGCGCATGAAGTAAAATTTCGAGTTTAGAAAAGCCTAATTTGGATTAGCCGCTCCGCTTCGCTATGCGGCCAATCCAAATTTTCAGGCATTTCTAAACTCGAAATTTTACTTCATGCTTAGTCTGGGAGTGGAAAACCCTCGTCTAAAAATTCAAATTAAAATCTTTTAAAAAAACAACGAATGTCGTAAAATTTACAGCGGATGGATACCTGAAAGATTCCTTGTATTTAAAAATCACATTTATGCACACATATTTGATACTTTCTTGTAATAAAATGTTATGTTTAATTATATAATTTGAAATATCTTCAACGACTTAAAAATGTACAAAAAAAATCTTAATGAAGTAGCATAAAATATAATTTAGCAAATTTAAAATAATAAAAAAACGTTTTAAATAAATTTAACTTTTAAAACATGTTTTAAACAAATTTAAGATCTAAAACATGTTTAAAATAAAACCGTTACAAACATGACGGCTGTTTTTAAACATAATTAAAACCCTGTTTTAAAACAAAGTGTTTTAAACATAACAACCCTGCTTAATATATTCTGTAATTTCATTAGTAAACCCCGAATCGAATAAATAATACAATTCATCCTTTTATGGAATACCTACTTTCCATTTAATAACGCAATAATAGGATTATTCCGTGTATTTCACAAAGGCCACTAAAGCCGACAGCTAAAGGAAGTGGACAGAAGCCTGAAATAAAAAAAGACACACACACACATCCACATACATTCAATGCAACAACGTCGATGCATGTCTCGAATTAAAATTTCTTTCTAAACCGAATCTCGGACTTTATATCTCGTCGCAGGTAGAAAACTCACAAGCACAATAAGAAAACTAAAACGTGAAACGAGATGAGATGAAGAAGAAGAAGACTGTGTGCGTGTATGTGTGTTTGTGTGAGCCTCGGGTGGATTTACGAAGAGACCTGCTCAAAAAGGGAAATATTAATTACTTTCGAAATGGAGTTTGATAGTCATGGCTATTGAGGTTGGAGTAAAATCGCCCATTAATCACGGTTATTGTTGTTATAGATGCGTTTGGTTAAAAGGTCTTTTGTTATGCATATATTCCTGGTGTATGCGTTTCAAAATAGCGGTTCGCGTGTTGACCTCTTCTTGGGTTTTATGGTTTGAAATACCGTGTGATTCTTGTAAATGATTTCATTATTATGTTTTTTTTTTTTTAATAGGTGGGTATATTATATCAGTGAGATTCTGAAAATTGTTGGAGTAAATGTTATAAGTCAGCTATCTTTTAGGTATAACAGAAATAATTATTGCATGGTATAGTTTGCTGTTTTGTATGTTTCTTGCGAGTGGAGTAAATCGTTGAATTCTGAATAAAATTGCGAATATTATAATATTTTAAAAATCCATACACTTGATAAAATGTAATGTTGATAAAACTGCATTCTATAAGTTCTGCTTAACAAATGTATTAACTAGAATGCAGTAGAAGTTAGTGGCGGTTCGTGGGTTTTTCTAGTGGTGAGGCAAATTTATTAGGAATCACTGAATAAGTGTTAGGTGCAATATCAAGTTAAACATAACTTGATATTGCACCTTATCACTTATTCAGTGATTCCTAATAAATTTGCCTTACACTAGAAAAACCCACGAAAAACAAACCGCCCCATTTTTTTTTCTTTCTTTCTGGTTAATCTAAGATTAGAACAGTGTTTCTTAACCATTTCAGAATGACGGAATAAAAAGTGATGAAAAGTCAAAAATTGGGAGCATTCTGGAAAAGTGCGAAGAATTTATTGATGCACATTTTAGATTTTTACTATCAAATGGGCAGTATATTTTTAACTTTACTATAAATCAGTGTTTTATACGCGTGGTGCATGAAGTAAAATTTCGAGTTGAGAAAAGCCAGAATTTGGATTTGGAGTCTGCGCGTCCAAATCCAAATTCTTTAGGCTTTTCTCAACCTGAAATTTTACTTCATACTTAGTCTCGGATTGAAAAACACTTGTTAGAGAATAATTAATAGTTTTTAAAGAATTTCATTCGTTTATAAAATCTTGTCGGAACCGCGAAGTGCAGGATAACCCAATTTTGAATAAAATCAAGAGCAGTGTTTCTTAACCATTTTAGAATCACGGAATAAAATGAAATGAAATGTCCAAAATTGGGAGTATTTTAAAAAAGTAAGAAGAATTTATTGATGCACATTTAAGGTTTTTATTATTAAATGGGAAGTCATTTTAAACTTTACTATAAATCAGTGTTTTATACGAGTGGCGCACGAAGTAAAATTTCGAGTTGAGAAAAGCCAGAGTTTGGATTTGGACGCTGCATGTCCAAATCCAAATTTTTTAGGCTTTTCTCAACTCGAAATGTTACTTCATGCTTAGTCTGGGATTGAATAACACTTGTTAAAGAATAATTAATAGTTTTTAAAGAATTTCATTCGTTTTTGAAATCTTGTCGGAACCTCAAAGTACAGGATAACCCAATTTTGAATAAAATCAAGAGCAGTGTTTCTTAACCATTTAAAAATCACGGAAAAAAGAAATGAAATGTCCAAAATTGGGAGTATTCTGAAAAAGTAAGGAGAATTTATTGATGCACATTTAAGGTTGTTATTATTAAATGGGCAGTATATTTTTAACTTTACTATAAATCAGTGTTTTATTCGCGTGGCGCATGAAGTAAAATTTCGAGTTGAGAAAAGCCAGAATTTGGATTTGGATTCTATAGGCTTTTCTCAACTCGAAATTTTACTTCATGCTTAGTCTGGGAATAAAAAACACTCGTTAGAAAATAAGTAATAGTTTTTGAAGAATTTCATTCGTTTATGAAATCTTGTCGGGACCTCGCAGTGAGGGTTAACCCAATTTTGATTAAAATCAGATTATTTTGTAATTTTATGTCCACGATATTGGATTCGCTATTTTGTTTTTACAAAAATTAACATCAATATATTTGTTTCAAGTTTTCATGAGCCCGATTAAGGTTTTTTTTTTAAATGTCTGTCATTTACAGCAATAACCAAAAAGACTATGAATTTAAACTTTGAATATTATTGCAATCTTTGGTTCTGAAATACTTTTGATAACATTCCGGAAACCGCTGGACTAGTTGTTGCCTCACCACTAAAATGTAATACCGGTAAACCTGTTTATAGGTTTACTGGTAAATTGTATAAAATGTATCGGTAATTTACTGTTTTCTGATAGGATATTGGTGTATTTGTGTGAATAAATTATACAACTGAACTTTATCTAACTTGACAACTTATTATTTTTATTTATATTAATGTGAATACAACTTGTTACACAGAGCATTCTAAATGCACAGAAGTATGTGAAGCGATTTATAACTATTTGTTTACGATAATCTAATAATATGTGCATTATTTAATGTTGTGGGCAACATAAATAGGGTGCATTAAACACGGGCGTGTTAAATGTGGTTTTTTAACACGGGCGTGTTTAATGTAGTTTTTAAACACTCTAATTCGCGTTTTAATATAAGCTCTATTACACTAGAATCAATCATAATTTATCTGTTAAAAAAATTTAAAATTTAAAATTAAAAATGAATAAAAATAAAAATAAAAAATTGAAAATTGAAAATAAAAAAAATAAAAATTAAAAATTAATCAGTCAACTCAGTATAATATTTATAACAATACTATATATATAATTGTCAACATTTATTTTGATAAATATATAATACAATAAATGTTGTGTTATATATTGTTGTTGTCGTGAACAAAGTATAGTGTAAAACTCGCATATAATGGCTATCGTTTTCGTGATTAATAGCTATCATTAAATGCTCGTTGTACAATATACTATTGATATTCTAACACACTTCCCTAATTCAAATCCGGTTCACACATATATCTTCTGCAAACGTCTTGTGTTTAATTATAGGCAGAGCTTTAGTCATAATATCAACGCCTAACTCATTGGTGCTAACATGATCCAACGTAACATATCCTTTCCTTGCATTTTCTTTAATGACTAAGTCCCTTATATTTATGTGCTTGGTGCGCTTATGAGTTTGAGTTTAGCAATACTCAAAGCTTCATTGTTGTCATTAAAATCTTTAATACAAATCTCACCTAGGCCTAATATTTTGTAAACATTTCTTATGTACAAGGTTTCCTAGATTCCTTCAGTTAGTCCTAAATACTCAGTTTCAGTTGAAAATAACAGTGTTTATCTGCTTAGACAACACATATCCAGTATGAGAAGACCTTTCTCTTCTTCACGTGCGTATGATAAATCAATAAAACATTCTACGTTAATGTTACTAGATTTTTTAAACACAAGACCGTTATTTATGTTACCAGCAATGTATCTTAATAGTGTTTTACAAGCAACCATAACACTTATGTACTGACATTAAATTCGAACGGGTAGAAATAGCTAAATACATCACAGAACCTTTTAGTTCCTGATAAGGTATTTCTATCTGTTTGGTTTCATACTTTGGTAAAACACGACCTGGAGACATAGGTGTGCTGTTTGGTTTTGCATCAACCATATCAAATTTAGCTAATAAATCTAACATACACGTTGTCCCTTGATATTTTGAATATGAGTAATATAATGTGTTTCTATCTTGTATGAGCACAACGGATATCCTGCTCATAATGCGACTAGGGAATATTTAAACCAAATATTTCCTCGTCGGATTATTTGCATCAAAGGAGACATTAAATGGCTACCAAGATCTCCTGATTTGTCCCCAAATGTTTTTTTTTTTGTTTAGAGCCATATAAAGCAAACAATTTATACCCATCAGCATCAAAGATCTAAAACGTGGATGACCTCAGATTAAAATTCTTGAAGCCACTCAAAATATCATTCCTGCGACGTTAAGAGAATTAAGTCAATCTTAAAGTGTGTTTTTTTTTTCAGGATAGCACAAAAAAGTTGTATTCGTTGAGCCTTGATAATCTTTATATTTAGTATGGGTACATACCGTACTTAACTAAGTTTATCATGGTTTTGGAGGTAATTAGCATTTTAGTTTAGTTTAGTTAAAAAAAAATGGATTCAACTGATTTTGCATCCAGACGACTCAGATATACGACAAGAATTATATGATCGTCTGGGATATTGTTTGGTTCAACAGGGAGATGTTTTTGTTAAATATAAGATGAACATTGTAGCTATTTGTTAATCGTTAAGTTATCTTTGTGTTTGTTAGAATTTAAGTATAATTTATAATACTAAAATATCGTGTAAATATGTTTCACTACGAGTCCCTGTTTACAAGCACAATGGGCCTAATGAAGCACAATGGGTCTAATGAGGCTCAAGTGCAGTACAGAAATGCGTACTTCCCAAAGAACCAGAACCAAAACCCTGTTTACAAATTACAAATTACTAATTCTTTCCCAATGTTAAGTGCATTCAAATATTTGACGCAGCTATGGAAAAAAACGAGCGCAGTAACTAAGCTCCAAGTAATGCATTCAAATGTCCGTATTCAAAATTTCAGGGAGCAACACATTACATTAGTCATATTCAAAATTTCAGGCGACAACGTGTATAGTCACTTTGGTCAAGTTTCAGAACTCCATTCTCTTTGTCGTAGTTTACTCTCATTCTAGTTGCCCTAACAATTTCACTTCATATTTCTTCGATAGAGTATCATGGAATTTTTCTTTCTCACTTACCCAATTAGAAAAGATAAAAATATCTTCAACATATAAACAGATATACATGAAAACTTAACATAAAGAAAAATTGAGTTTGTTAATAGTTTGCAGAATATTTAGAAAATATAAAAACGAATTAAAATTAATATCGACTTTCTGCAAAAATTTAGTCTCATTGAGACAAGTCTCCAAATATTGATTTAAACAACTACTTCTCGAGCTAATACTCCGACAGATATTGAATTATACAATGAATATTTGAGTCACTTGACTTGAAAACCTTCTCTCTTCACAAATACACATGGATCACAAACAGGTTGAATAAATCCAAACTCTTTGAAATACTGTCTGATATTCTCATTAAAAGCTATGCTAGCTTGTTTAAATCCATATAGACTTTTCTTTAAAGCAAATACTTTACCATCTACAGCAAATCCTTCAGGTTGCTCCGTGAAAATTGTTGCAGTTAAATTCCAATTTAAGAAAGCGGTTGTTATATCCATGTCTAGACTCTGTTCGTTTGATACACCAAGCTACCAAGCTACCAATCTTACCGTATGACAGTCATAATTTCCTGGCGTATCTTTCTTTACTTTCAAAACCGATTTACTTTTAACAATGTTATGATTTTTTGGTTGATGCATTAAATCCCATACATCGTATTTCTTCAAAGAGTTATATTCCCTTTCTAGGGCTTGTTTCCAATTAGGATCTTTTATGGCATCTGTACCAGACTTTGGACTTACATCTACTGCACTTAAGGCTAATTTGTAATGCATAAGATAATTCTTATGCCAAACAAGAGACTGTCTTACTCTTTTAGGTGTATCTTTATTTTGAACTTGATTATCTCCTGTACCACTATCAGATGTGTCATACTCATTATTGGTAACGTCTTTAGCATGGACATTATTATAAATAATTCCAACATCCCACTGCGGATTTAAGTCAAGAGTATCACTTCCATCTGGAATACATCCTAACCTATTTTCATTAAAATTACAATGCGACTTGGTCGGGTTGGGTCTATATCCCTTTGAATCATCACAATAACCTACCATTATCATATTTTTTGATTTAGGATCAAATTTTTTGCGTCTCTGATCAGGAATCTTTGACATAGCTTTACATGCAAATATGTTTTTCCTCCACCTGCAGAAGAAACAAATTCGCGAAACATTTATAATGAAATGCATAGTCTAAATATTTAAAAAAATGTTTTTCTACAACCGTACTAAAATATTAAATTATTCATCGATTAATGAATATTGCAGAATATTAAAATCACTAGAGAAGTAGCGCCATAAAATCTGACAAGGAATTAAGTTTGATATGGGTGTTAACGGTTTGGGCTAAATAAAATTAAACTATTTTATTTGATTTGAAATTAGATAAAATTAAACCATTTTATTTGATTTGAAATCAAATATAATAGTTTAATTATTGTAGTAATTATTTTCTTCACTGATTACTTTTATTGTATTAAATGTACATTTCGAACACTATGTGTTCATTTTCAATAATAATACCCTTACAAATACATTAATTTCGTTAATTGACTCAAACAAAAATGTCAAGGAGGGGATTATTTAGGGGGTTTAAATAGTTTAATTTTATTCAGCACAAGCAGTAAACACCCCAATCGAACTGAATAATAAAATCATCACAAATACTAATGATATTTGTAGTATTAGTTAAATATGAATAAAAGGAAAACCAGAATAATGTGGTCTTCATATTCTATTATCATGACCACAGCGCCAATGACGCTGCCCCACTATACCGTTTTTAGAAATGTAAAACAAACTTTGTGCATCTCAATGGCTTCGTTTTATGTTTATTGTAGAAAATACTGGTCGTAGATATAATTTTGCAGGCAACTTCTGTGTGAAAAACTAGCTAATCATGCGTAACACATCTACTTCACACACTGGTTACCAAAATAACTATATTATCTACCTTAAATCGTCATTAGGAGACACGTTTGTTCAACTTTTTGGCTCTTTTTGTAACTCTTGGTTCAGTTGAATGAAACGAATTTGTCTCTTAAAATATTCTTTGAAATATCCATACACTTCCTTGAATAATTCTTAATAGCATGCTTGATTATATCATGGTAGGAAAAACGCGTAGATTTATAGCTATCATCAGCATAATCCAACTTGACGACCATAAATCTAAATTTTTGGAAACGTTGAATCTACATCGCAATAAGTCTTCCCACTACACGGACGAAGATATGTAATGGTCCTTCAAGAATTTTCAAGCGTTTGGCGTTGCATGAAATTGGAACATTTCACACCATTCATCAAAACGTACACAACTGGTTGCGTTGGTTCAAATATGCAGAGAGAGAGCCCATGTTTATGTATAATAATACTAAAATAAAATAACAATCCTGTTGTCGGTTCGTGGAATTGTTTGGATGTTAATGGAATGCTGTGATGGAAATAACAATAAATAAAGAAGACAGAGAGTGTGGCAAAATAAATTATTCAAGTAATTTATATTAATATTAAAAACAAAAACAAAAAAATCCAAGTAATAATAATGAAGAGTAAATCCCGACCGAACTACTAAAAGTAGTGATATTCTTGTTGGAGTTACGTGAAGTGTTAGTTATAGATATGTAAGCAGTTAAATTCCTTAAGCTTCACTGTTTTATTTTAACTCTAAAAGTACATTTCAGGCAAGATGTGCCCTTTTTCAATAGTTTAACTATTGAAAAAGGACACATCCTGGCCGAAATGTACAATTAGAAGTAATATAAAACAGTGAAAATTAAGGAATTTAACTACTTACATATCGATTACTAAAAGTAGACTCACTACTTTTAGAAGTACCGAAATTCATCGATCCATCAAATCTGAAAATCAATATTTTTTGAGTTAGTTTTGTGTTAATGATAAGATAAATAAAGTGTCCTTAGAACTGCACACTAGACCAGTGTTATTTCAGCATGTACCAATTTTTTTTCCAGTAAAATTGAACTAACTTTGAAATTCCATGAAAATAAACGATACATAAAAGTATATTGCGTTTGCAAAATCTAAAAAATTATTAAATTGTTCAATCAACATAAGATTTAGTGAATTTACGAAGAAATAAATAAATTTGAACGTGTTTCAAAAATAGTTATAATACCTCGACACCTATTTATAGAAATATAAATTAATTTAAATTAGGAAAAAGAAGATTAATTCAGACCCGGCAAATCCAAATATTTAGGCTTTTTTATACAAACAATCTTTAGGATAATATTGATTACTTACATTTAAAAAAAAATCAACATTTGTAATGTTTGGCATTGAAGTTATATTTTTTGTAGAAATGCGTTTCCTCTAATCAACCATGTATACGAAATCATAACATTAAACAGTGAAGTAACATCGTTTCTAGGATTACAAATTGACAATAATCTTTCATGGAAGACCCATGTTACTAATCTGGTGAACATACGAAGCGAAACATACTTTGCCCTATGTAGATTAAGAAAATATTAAATATTACGAGCTTAAATCAGTTTATTAAGGATTGATACACTCAATTTTGAGTTATGGCTTTGTAGTATGAGGACAATCGACAGACGCAACAAAGGTCTTTATTGCACAAAAGCGAATTTTAAGATAAATGTTTAATATAAAATATAGAGACTCGTGCAGAAGAATATTTAAAAATTAAAATATGACATCAATTTACGTTTATAAACTATTAATACACATTTATAAAACTAGACATTCTTTTACAATAAATAGAGATGTACACAATTACGGAACTCGAAATTCTTCTAATATTTATATTTATAAATTTTTATTAGAACAACATAAACGATCCCTATTACATGCGGGTAGTATGTTATATATAGGGTTGTTAAAAAAACGTTTTTTGCTATTTCAATTAAAACAAACAGTTTTTTTTAACAAAACGTGTTTTTTCATTGAATCAGCTTTTAAAACATTATCGATTAAAAACATGTTTAAAACATATTTAAAACACGTTTAAAACGTGTTTAAAACAGAACATACGTGGCATTCTTCTTTTGAGTATTCATATCGCGATAATTACAGCGTTTTTTTAAATTTGCGGGAATTCGTTGTTTCAAAGCGGTTAATTTCGGGCTTTTAACGAATGTTTTCCATTCCCAGGCTAAGCATGAAGTAAAATTTCGAGTTTAGAAAAGCCTAAGAATTTGGGTTGGCCACGTAGCGAAGCGGAGCGGCCAATCCAAATTAGGCTTTTCTAAACTCAAAATTTTACTTCATGCGCCACGCTTAAAATCACTGATTTACAGTAAAGTTAAAAAACACATACATAAAACAACGATTATAGGCTACGCGGCCAATCCAAATTTTTAGGCTTTTCTAAACTCGAAATTTTACTTCATGCTTAGTCTGGGAGTGGAATACCCTCGCTTAAAGATTCACATTGAAATCTTGTAAAAGAACAACAAATGTCGTAATATTTACAGTGTATGCATATGTGTACCTGGAAGAAAAATCCCCTGTATTTAAAAATCACATTTATGGACACACAATTGTGATATTTTATTATAATAAAATATTGTGTTTATTAATGTAATATGAAATGTCTTCAATAATTTAGCTAACATTTAAAAACGTTAACAAAACTCCAATATACGTTATAGTTATTGGATTGTTTATAATCACTGTTTTAAACAATTTGTTCATCGCAGAATTTGACTTACGTTTTATTCACATCTACATATTAAATTGCTAAAGCCGTATATTTTAAACTTTACGACATTTCAGTGTTTTATATATGTGGCGCATGAAGTAAAATTTCGAGTTTAGAATCGCCTAATTTGGATTGGCCGCTCCGCTTCGCTACGCGGCCAATCCAAATTTTCAGGCTTTTCTAAACTTTGAAATTTTACTTCATGCTTAATCTAGGAGTGGAAAAAGATTCAAATTGAAATCTTAAAAAAGCAACGAATGTCGTGATATTTACAGTGTATGCATACGTATACCTGAAAGAAAAATTCCTTGTGTTTAAAAATTACATTAATGCACACACAGTTGTGATATTTTATTGTAATAAAATGTTAAGTTTATTAATGTAATTTGAGATATCTTCAACAATTTAGTTAAAATTAGAAAATGTAAACGAAAAGTCTTAGATAAATGTAAATTAGAAAATTTAAGATAACAAAAAAAAATCGTTTTAGACAAAGTTGACGTTTAAAACATGTTTCAAAAAAATTAAGATTTAAAACATGTTTAAAACAAAATCGTTTAAAACACGACGGCTGTTTTTAAACATGTTTAAAACAAAGTGTTTTAAACATAACAACCCTGGTTATAAAACAAAATACTGAATCATTTTAAACAACTAAGCCTAAATAAATTTAATAAAGAATTGACTGTCCATATCTAATTCAAGAATTTACTTTGTCGTTGTAAACCTTATTTTATATGTACACTAACGTTTTTATATTTAGCTTTTATTTATTACATTATGTTAACTGTAAATAAATGTAAATATTTTTTTACCTACGCCCTATCTAGTAACTGCATTATCCCACACTGTTATCTTGACGCGTATGATTGACATTACCTACATATGCACGTAATAGCTTTGACAAGTATATTACATGCTGACAGCTGATTGATTACCGCTCAACCGAATAACATTTCTTTGATGTATATTGATCAAGCAGTAATTTAGTTTTCATCAACGTCATGTTACTATCAAAAATTATTGAATAAATATGTTGTTATTTCATGCACAATGTTAATTTTGTTAGGGCGAAGGTAAAGTATCGTACGTTTCTCGAGTGGTATGGCAATTACCTACTCGCGGAATACTGCACTCGCCGCTCGCGGCTCGTGCGCAACATATCCGCTCATATGTAATATGCTGCATACCACTCTTGTGACGTAATATATTATTAATATTTATGACGAATGTATCTGTACTATGGATGGTTAACACATAACAATATTGTATTGTATTGTATTGAAAAAACTAATATAAAAAAACATGTTTGACAATTTCTGCATTTTTTATAACATTTAAACTTCTTTAAATTATAAAGATTTATAGAAGATTTAGATCTGAACATTTTATTATTATAAAGAATTCTTGAACAAAATGATTCACTCATGAAGACAAGCCAACCGTACAAAACCAGCCCTCACCATTACAAAGCAATAAAATCTTGAAAACACGATGATGCTTGAAAACATTTTTTTTGCTTTTTATTCCGCGAATACTTTTAGTGCATTAATTAAATATTACAGGTTTTTCCATCATTATACAGGCGCGCATTTTAAAATCGTCCAGGAAACCTACCATAAAACTTAATCGCGCTCTCGGTGTAAAAATATTTTTCAATTTCATCTATTTAATGGACGGTGATTAAGCTTAATGTGGGATTATTACAGGCTGAAAGTGAAAAGAAGTGGCCATGATTGGAAATTATATGTGCGATTAAGTCGACTTTCGAAAAATTAGCTATATCTTTAAAGGTTTTCGATAATGTGAGGGGATTATATATAACACGCGAGGTTTGAAAATTGATTAGAAACATCAATTTTGCATGTAAAATTATATTTCATGTACATGTTAAATAACATAAACTATTATGAAGTTAATAACTGTATGTTTTTGAGTTTACGTGAAGTGATTATTACACTAAAAAAGGCTGTTTTCCTTACTTCACTTTTTATTTGTATCGTTAGATGTACATTTCGAGACACAAGGTGCTCATTATCAATAACATAATGAGTTTGTTATTGTGTCTCGAAATGTACATCTAACGATACAAATAAAAAGTGAAGTAAGGAATAACAGCTTTTTTAAGGGTATTATGAAGTTCACTAAAAAGAAATGCATGCTAGGTTTCACTAATTTTAGTTAAAACTTAATCAAAGAGTAAATGTATTTGCCGATTAAAATAGATATTGTCCATGTCATTACGTCAAAAAACATATTCAATTTTGTGTAAATTCCGTGAGTTTGATCGTGACTCAATTAATCTGAGAGCTTCGTACTATTTTTCAAACATACTTAGTCTTATTTTTTCGTTTCTTCTTGGTTTCTTTTAAACAAGTCAAGAGTCTTAAATGAGTTATAAAATAATTCAAAGCGAAAGTTCCTTTGAATTAAACTTAATCTTTTTCATAATTTCAATATTAGTAATTTTTCTATAAACACGTGTAGATATCAGGGTTGTTATGTTTAAAACACTTTGTTTAAAAACAATGTTTTAAACATGTTTAAAAACTGCTGTCGTGTTTTAAACGGTTTTGTTTTAAACATGTTTTAGATCTTAAATTTGTTTAAAACATATTTTAATAATAATAATAATAATAAGTATTTATTGCCCAACAGGAAGTTTCCCAATTACAAGACAATGAAACGTTACATTTGTTTAAAACGTTTTTTTTATCTTAAATTTGCTAAATTCTATTTTATACTACTTCATTAAGATTTTTTGTTTGCGTTTTAAAATGTTAGCTGCGTTGTTGAACATATTTCAAATTACATTATAGTGCATAAATGTGATTTTTAAATACAGAGAATTTTTCTTTCAGGTAAACATATGCATACACTGTAAATTTTACGACATTCGTTGTTTTTTTTTAAGATTTCAATTTGAATCTTTAAACGAGGGTTTTCCACTCCCAGACTAAGCATGATGTAAAATTTCGAGTTTAGAAAAGCCTAAAAATTTGGATTGCCCGCGTAGCGAAGCGGAGCGGCCAATCCAAATTAGGCTTTTCTAAACTCGAAATTTTTCTTCATGCGCCACACGTATACAACACTGAAATATCGTAAAGTTTTAAATATACGGCTTTAGCAATCTAATATGTAGATGTGAATAATACGTCAGTCAAATTCTGCGCTGTACAAATTGTTTAAAACAGTGATTATAGGCAACCCACTAACTCTAACGTATATTAAGTTGTCTATAATCGTTGTTGTATGTGTGTGTTTTTTTACCTTCACTATAAAGCAGTGTTTTTAAGCGTGGCGCATGAAGTAAAATTTCGAGTTTAGAAAAGCCTAATTTGGATTGGCCGCTCCGCTTCGCTACGCGGCCAATCCAAATTCTTAGGCTTTTCTAAACTCGAAATTTTACTTCATGCTTAATCTGGGAGTGGAAAACACTCGTTAAAGACCTCAAATTAACCGCTTTGAAACAACGAATTCCCGCAAATTTTAAAAACGCTTTAATTATCGGGATATGTATACTCAAAAGAGAAATGCCCTGCATGTTATGTTTTAAACACGTTTTAAACGTGTTTTAAACGTCTTTGAAACATGTTTTAAAAATGTTTTTAATTGTTAATTTTTCAAACGCTGTTTCAATGAAAAGAAAAACACGTATTGTAAAAAAAACTATTTGTTTTAATCAAAATGAAAAAAAAAATTTTTTTTGTTAACAACCCTGGTAGAGATATAATATTTGCCGAATATTTGAGTACGATATTATATAGTTTTCTGGATATAAAACAAACAAATTATGCTAGTATCAGCTAACCATCAGATTTTTCTTGATTGCTATCTTACAATTTGATTTGTATGAAATAGATATGTGATTGTTTCCTCTTCCATTTAATATTTAAAGAAAATAAATACAATGTGTCTTATCAAATAAATAAACAAACAAAAGACACTCGTACTTGTACTTAATAGGTCAGTAAATGTTGACAAAAATCCGTTATCAGGCGAATCTCGCAAACAGATAATAAACGGTGCATGCTGCCTACGTGTATGTGTTTTCGGGCCAACTGGGTCATAGATAAACTTTTTGAAATTCTAATTCGAAAATGTCCGTTAATTCCTGTTCCCATTGTATATTTTTGAGAAAAAAAATATATATTTAAAAAAAAACAAGCGAAATAAAAATGTTTCGTAAACGTGGTCTCATTACTGGCCAAGCCTTGATATATATTTTTTAATGCGCTCGCGTTTTATTTATAGTCTGGGAAATAAATGCGCCGTTTCATGGAAAATGTGATTTATTTAAATAAAATATATGTTTTTGGTAGCTTTCATTTTAAAAATATATATACAATCAGACCTGGATTTAACGCGCTTTAAAAATGATTTGTATTCGAACCCAAATATAAGTGATTTGAATCATTTTGACTGGATTCTAAGGATTTGAAACATATTTAAATGATTTGAATCACTTATATTTGGATTAAATGAAACGATTACTATTTTTTTACCACTTTTATTAATATATATAGAGCTGGGCAGGATTCGAATCCTTTTCAAAAGAGGAATTCGAATACTTTAGTTCAACTGGATTCGTGATCCGGATTCGTTACATTTTTTTAAGAAGATTCGTATTCGAATCCAAATGTGGGTGATTCGAATCCTTATAAAAGGATTCGAATATTTATAAAGATTCGAATACTTACGAAAGGTTTGGAATTGTCTTTCAAACTGAATGCTTTGATAAGAACATTAAATGACTGAAAATGTTTTTAAAGATTATAATCTACTTTTCAAAATTTTGTTTAATATTATTTGAAGTAAAACTGACATGGTAGCCACATCTGAAATGTTAAAATTTCAGGCATTTCCCTGATTCAAGTTTTTTTTTCCTGACATTTTACTATAACTTTCTTTTGTGGGAAACCCCTATTTTGCTAAATTGTTTTCATTGTTTTTGTCAATATTTAAGTTAATTTTATAAATTTGTACGTGTTTTGTAATTTGCATGCTGATTTTGACAAATTTAATAATATCATATGGCTTTTCTGTTAGTGTTTTGGTCAATTTGAATATAATTCCACGACTTTTCTCTGACTTTCTCGGTTTTAGTGATATTCAGTGAATTTTTTATTTACGTAATTTTCAGGCATTTGTCGATTTTATAATTTGACTTCAATTTGAAGTTTTGAACGGGTGTTTCCATTCCCAGGCTAAGCATGAAGTAAAATTTCGGGCTTTTCTAAACTCGAAATTTTACTTCATGCGCCACGCGTACAAAACACTGATTTCAAGTGAAGTTCAAAAGCACACAAATACATCTTTAATCCCTGTTACTCTCATTAAAGATGTATTTGTGTGCTCTTGAACTTCACTTCAAATCAGTGTTTTGTACGCGTGGCGCATGAAGTAAAATTTCGAGTTTAGAAAAGCCCGAAATTTTACTTCATGCTTAGCCTGGGAATGGAAACACCCGTTCAAATCTTCAAATTGAACCCTAATATAAAATCGACAAATGCCTGAAGATTACGTAAATAAAAAATTCACTGAATAGCACTAAAACCGAGAAAGTCAGAGAAAAGTCGTGGAATTATATTCAAATTGACCAAAACACTAACAGAAAAGCCATATGATATTATTAAATTTGTCAAAATCACCATGCAAATTACAAAACAGGTACAAATTTATAAAATTAACTTAAATATTGACAAAAACAATATAAATTATTTAGCAAAATAGGGGTTTCCCACAGAAGAATGTTATATTAAAATATTTAGTCTGTTATCAACGATGTTCAGTGTTAATAATAAATAATTAGGTTTTGATTATTTTTGTTAAAACAACTGGTTACGATATTTATATATTAAGGGTTGCAAAAAAATAATAAAATTAAATTTATTCTTAAAGGATTTGTATTCATGATGCGACAAAACAGGATTCGAATCTTTGATTCGAATCATATTTATCTCTTACGAATCCTTTTTCCTAGTATTCGTGATTCGAATCATATTAGGTGATTCGGATTTGTGATTCGAATCCTTTTTACAAGGATTTGTCCCAGCTCTGATAGATATATGTATAGGTGTTAAATATACATATTTTTACGACTTAAGTTTCGAAAGTGTGAGTGTCATTATCAAATACTTGCTAATGACACTCATACTGTCGAAACTTAAGTTGTAAAAATATTTATATGTTACACCTGTATATATAAATATATAAATTAATGAAAGTGGTAAAAAGAAGATAGTAATAGTTTTGTTTAATCCAAATATAAGTGATTCGAATCATTTAAACAAGATTCGAATTCTTAGAAACCTGTTAAAATGATTCGAATCACTTATATTTGGGTTCAAAAACAAATCCTTTTAAAAAATTGCAGCGAATCCGGATCTTGAATCCTTCCTCAATTAAGTATTCGAATATACTCAATGACATTAGAAGCGTAACACCAAGAAGGAATGATTTTTTTGAATTCATATTTTAGCAACAGAGTGACTATATTTAAAGCATACATTGATAACAATTTCAACCTTGTGCCTTTTATATTTATTGTGAAAAAAAAATTTTTACTTTTTCTTTTTTGATAAAACTATTTATATGAGCTGTTTAGTACAGATGTTTTTAGTTTTCGTGTTTCCGTTGAGTGTGTTAAGCTTAAATAAAATGCCTCGAGTCCGAAGACGTCCACAATATCACCATTTAAGCGATTTTGACCGGGGTCGAGTTGTTGCTTATCGAGATGTCGGTATGTCCTATCGTCCTATATTGATTCCACTGCAGCAACTGTAATACGTGTGTATCAGGTATGGACAGAAGAAGGTAGAGGAGCAAGAAGAAGACCAATTGGTCAACCAAGGCGTACCACAGAACGTCAAGATCGGCGCTTAAGACAAATAGCCCTGCGAGACCGTTTCGCTACTACGCGTCAAATCGGTGATCAATGGATTGGAGAAGAAGGTAGGCCCGTTAGTATGCGAACCTTATATCGCCGCATTCAATCCTTTGGGCTTCTTTCGTACCGTCCAAGATTAGTGCTTCCTTTAACAGCGAGACACTGTCGCCAAAGGTTGGACTGGTGCAGAGAACGGCAGCATTGGGAGGCAGAATGGCACGATGTCGTATTCAGCGATGAATCACGATTTTGTCTAGGCACGCATGATGGCCGTAGAAGGGTACGACGCTACCGTGGAGAACCACTTGATCTTAGGTTAGGTATTGAGAGGCATGTACACAGGACTGCTGGAGTAATGGTTTGGGGGGCTATTGCTTATGGTAGTCGATGACCTCTTGTATTCATTCGAGGCAGTATGACATCTGCGCGTTATGTTGAAGACGTCATACGACCGACTTTGTTGCCTTATTTAGATGGCCGCCCAGACGTACTTTTTCAACAAGATAACGCACGTCCCCATATTGCTCGTCGAACTATGAACTTTCTTAATGAAGTTGGTGTTAATGTTTTGGCGTGGCCGCCCCGTTCGCCGGATTTAAATCCCATTGAACATGTGTGGGATATCATGGGAAGAAGAATATTCTCTTTGCACCATCCTCCACAGACTCTAGCACAGTTTATCGATGCTTGGAACGAAATGCATCAAGAAGACATCGACCATCTCATTTTGTCGATGCCCAGACGTCTACAGGAGTGTATACAGCAAAGGGGTCGCCAAACACATTATTAATTTTTTTTAGATTGTTTTTCAATAAAATTTCTTGAAAATGTAATCATTTTATTCTTGATGTAAGACTACCATACTGGCAAAAAATCAAGTTAAAATAATAACTCCTTCTGGGTGTTACGCTTCTAATGTCATTGAGTATATTTCTTTTGAATCCTCTAAAAAGATTCGAATCTAGGATTCAAATCCTACTCAGCTCTAATTGATAATACAATTTATACAATTTCTTTAATACTGTATACACCACTGTATTATCTGTGATATTTATACTTTTCTATACAATTATTATTTCTCCTTCTCTACATATTGATTAACAAAAGAAACATTAATTCAATACCCCCTTCATTAAATTAATCCCATAAATCTAAATCACGAAACTAGTTCAGTTACCCAATATATTTAACCTACATCCAAATTGACAATAGGGGTCTATAATTTAGCCTCGATCAATCACTCGATAAACTTTAGCACACACAAAATATTTTGCTCTAATAAAAATGTAAATGTCCTAGAAGAGAGAATTTATAGGCCAAGTTTAAATTTGACACGCCACTCGTCTAGACCGCATCTCTCTTTCATGGCCCCCTTCATTGTTATTTTGAGTGCTGCACGCAGGGCGCAGACGGGATATGGTAATTTTAATTGTTGAATAAAACGAAAGGACGGGAATTTGGTGTGTTTACTTTTTAAAATTCTAGTGGTAGCTTTGATAAAATAGACAGATAATACGATAAGTTAGTGTTTCTTCAAACAATAGAAATAGACAAAATTGTAACTGAAATTCAGTTATAAATATATTTACAATGAATTTTTCTGTATTAGTTAATTTTATAAAACCGTTTAATTTGAGCATCAATCGAGTGTTTACAATTCTTGGTTAAACATAAAGTTTCCTATCCAGAAAAGGTTCAGTATTTAAATAATGTTCAAGCTTTTCAAGGCTATTTCGTACGCCAAATGTTAAATGTAATGTAAATGTATAGCATCACAACGTGTACGTTAAATTTAACATTTCGTACCGAATCGGAGGGATAAATAACTAAAATATCAAGTCAAGTATAAAAAGCTGATTAGTTCAAAAATACAAAGCAATGGGGCAAAAAAGAACTTGAGTAGTGAAATCCAAACTACACCTCTGATGATTTCACTTAAGAAGATCTTTATCCTTTATTAATTCCAAAGTACTGTTTTAAAATTAAACTTTGAGCAAACAGGGTCAAAACTAATTAAACAAATATATTAAAGATTTACAGCCTAATAATATACGTCCACATACACCTTATAACCCATTAACGTATAATGTTTTAAAAAAATACTTGTATAAAAATCTTCATTATAAAATGTAAATGTAGTTTAGGGCTTCTTATTTTTCTTCTTTCATAATTAAAACTGGCATAATAATATATTTAATTAAGATCTATATGATGTGCGGTTGATTTTCAATCAATTTTCAAAACGTAAAATCCTTCGTAATGTTTCTCTCTCTCAAAAGAGATTTGAAACTTCTGATGTAAACTTTGGCATAACATTAGGTTTTTTAAGTGCACAGACTTGATTTAACTTTTCTCAGAAGCGTTTTGTTATTTTGTGTTACTGAAAATTGCATTTTAACACAATAAAACCACGTTTGTGAGTTTTGTTAGAAATTTTGTGTCTTTAATTTTATTTTTATTGAAATTAATATTCATACATAAATATTAATTCATGTTTCACCAAGTGATTAATGAGAACATAGTCAAAGATATTTGGTCAAGAAAGTTGAGAAGTAAATTTCAACATAATAAAATCTGAACTATAGATCTGTTCGTTACATGAACTGGACATCTGCAATTGTCAATGTGAAGTTGCACTAACTTGAACTGGTGATGTCACAAACACGAACTCAGTTCAACTTAGTGCAGTACAAACGAACAAACCTTTTGATAAAAGCACGGAGATATGCATTTATCGTGTTTAAAGTTATAAAATATTTATTTCTAATCATAAAATCGATAAATCCATACTAGTAGATGGTTCTCAAATATCGAGGAATAAATGTTAATGTCTCTTGATGGCATTTCAATATTTAATAAGCAGCGGGCGTCAACACATTACACGCAGTAAAACTAAATGTAATTGCAGAGAGAACTATTTTCTGATTACAAAATTATGGACACAATATTTATTTGTATAAGGTATAAAGGTATGAATAAATTAAATTTAATTACTGAATATTAATATCAACATGTTATTATTTATATAGAATGTCTCTATCATAAATGTAATTTATGTATGTTGAATTAGTTCGCACTTAACTCGTGGTAAAACATATTTAATTAATAGTAGAACGTTGATTAAAACATTTGGTTTGTTTCACTGATTTAAATCAGTGAAACAAACCAAGTGTTTTAATCAAAGTTCCACTATTATTATGTAATTTATGATTTAATATATTAATATCTTCGTTTTCTATAATATAAACTGATACTAAACAAAGATAATAATAATATATTAATTAATGAAAATGTTAATCAAACTTAATAGTGACTTGTTTTTATGATTTAAGAAATATGGAATTTTATCATATAAAATTTTTACAATACTGTAGAATTAATAAATATAAAATATGTACATCCATTTTAATAGAATTGCCTTTAATATTGTTATTGTTAATTGTTAGTTAATTTCTACTAGATAATAAAACAAAATCTACATGCTACTAGTTAGTTTTCAACTATTGATAAAATTAACGTAGCAACATTGCATTTTCTTGTATTAGAATATCACTCTTATTAAATTTGCAGTAATTTAGAGGTTATGTTACACTATTTTTGATTCTATTAGTGAAAATGCGTTTCTTCTGCTGTATTATTCGAATAAAGTGTACTTAAAACAAGTGTTTACAGTCCTTGTTTAAGCATGAAGTAAATTATCAGGCTTTTCTAAACTCGTAATTTTACTTTATGTGCCACGCGTATTAAACGCAGATTTCAAACGGAGTTTAAAATATACTTTAATTATTAGTTGTAATCTAACAATAATAATCTACTAAAATGTTTTAATAATTCGTGTTAAAGCTCTATATCAGGTTTTTTCAACCATTTGTAATACGCGAGATACTTTTAAATACCAAGTTATTTGGCGATCGACAGGTTATAGATAATATAAAAAATAAAAAAAAAGGCTATAATGAGATATTTTCTTATAAGTATACCTTAAAATTTATTGTAAATTGCTCGAATGTTGATAGAGCGAGATTTGGTTTAAATTTATTAATCATAAGCAGTATATTTTTCCCAATATGATTAGTGTTTTATACGCGTGGCGCATGAAGTAAAATTTCGAGTTTAGAAAAGCCTGAGTTTGGATTTGGACGCTACGCGTCCAAATCCAAACGCTCAAGCTTTTTTAAACTCGAAATTTTACTTCATGCTTCGTCTGGGAGTGGAAAATCTCGTTCAAAACTTTAAAATGAATATCGAACATCGACAGGTTATAGATAATATATAAAAACTTTAGATTTTATCTTATAAGTATACCTTAAAATGTATTGTAAATTGCTTGAATGTTGATAGCGCGAGTTTTGGTTAAAATTTATTAAACATAGCAGTATATTTTCAACTTCCCAATATGGTCAGTATCTTATGTGCGTGGCGCATGAATTAAAATTTCCAGTTTAGAAAAGCCTCAGGCTTTTATAAACTTAAAATTTTACTTGATGCTTCGTCTGGGAGTGGAAACACTCACTCAAAACTTCAAATGAACACTGTTCAGAATCTCTAAAAAATTAAATCGTGATATGAATACGAATAGTCCTTTGATTTTGAGGTAATCTTGTTTGGAAAATTATAAGAAAATTATAAATTATTAAATCATCGTCAAAAACTTTAATTTTGCTTAGAAAAAACACGCTATAAGATTCTAAAAGTGAGGTTAGAATATCACAACTAGTTCTTCTGAAAAATCTTGTCTAAGTTGAAATTTAGTGAAAACAGCGTTAGATTATAATCCCTGATGGTTTTAAAAATGTTCAAACAAGATTACCTTTTGTTTAGACATTTTCAAAACCATCAGGAATTATTGAATCAACTTTGAAAGCATTAAGTTTTACTTTGAAATAGACAAGCTTTAAGAACCTGAAGTTGGGGTTACAATATCTCAACTAGTTTTTCGTAAAAACCTTGTCAACATTGTTATTTTAGTAAAAAATATCATCAGATAACGTCAAAACCTAATGATTTTTCCTATTCGAAAAATTATTTACAAAAAAAATATTTCCTTAAAAATAAACACGTTTTAAGATCCTGAAGTCGGAATTGAAATAACTCAACAACTTTTTTTTTCTTCTGAAAATTTGCCTCAAAGTTAGGATTTAGTAATATTCTAATCTAATCTTGTTAGGAAAATTATAAATAAATCATGAATTATTAAATCAACTTTAAAAGCACTCATTTTGCTCAGATATTAACACGTTTTAAGATCCTGAAGTTGGAATTAAAATATCTTTACGGGTTTTTTTGAAAGAATTAACGAAGCAATAACGACTGATATTGGTGTGTTTACTAATTTTGTTAGACAGAAATTCCTTTCTCCAAATGCATTATATTTTGTTTTTGTATTTCATTTTTTTTTTTTGTAAATCCTCCTTTTCCCCTTTTTGGAATAGTAATAGACGAATTGCATTAAACAACAATATTTTTCACTAATCTTACTGAAAAATTGATTATTTTTCGCAAAATCTCACTGGAAGTTGAATCCGGTAGGCGATCGACCAAAAATAGTCCAGGGATCGACCGGTCGATCGAATCTGAGGATTTGACGTTATATCCTCAGTGTTTAACCAAGACAATCACCAAAGGATTAGCAACTAAGGATCTGCGCCCCTGCTCCTATACTACCGTCTATTTATAAGGCCAATATGTATAAATTAGAATAACATTTTATCTTGTACTAATCATATTATCTCATTTAGATTACTTGTTTTTGCTTACAATCTCACTTCAACTTTTATGTAATTGCTTTTCACAATATGTCATTTCTTTTAAATGGCTTGATTTTATTTTAGACTATTAAAACGTTTCATTCGTTCTTCTATATCCGTATTTTTGTTATAAATCCTTTCTGTCTTCAAAAGAATTTCTAAAGGATTTACAAAATTAAAGTCATATCCTCCGTTTTTTTAACCAAACATAATGCAAAAAGAATTTACAAATAAAACTGAGGATCTATCTGAGTCATATTTTTAATAATTTATTCAAATGAATATATTAAAGATTTACAAAAAACTGAGGATCAAAAGTTATATTTTGAGTATCTTATCCAAAAGAATCTAAAGGATTTACAAAAAAACTGACGATCTAAAGTCATATCCAAAAGAAGGTCCAAAATATTTAAAAAAAATTAGGATAAAGTCACATGCTTAGTGTTTATCCGAAAGAATCTCCACAGAATTTATAAAAAAAAAGAATCTCCGAGGGATTTACAACAAAACTGAGGATTTTATGTTATATCCTCAGTGTTTTATCAGGACAATCATCAAAGGATTAGCAACAAAAACCAAAGATCTGTAGTTGTATCCTCAGTGTTTTACCCGAAATAAACTCCAAAAGTTTTATTTTAGGATCTAAAGTAACTCAACCTTTTTCAGGTCGCGCCCCACTTATAACTCCACGCCGTCTTCCCTGATTTAATTAGCTTCTTTTAGTTAGATTGAAACATCAATATAGCCTTATTTCACTTCACCTACTCTTTAGGAAATCTCTCGCGCCCCTATCTGATATCTTGTCGCTCACCCCTAATGTGGTGTGCCCCCGTCCCCCCACCCCAGCGGTTGAGAACCCCTGATCTAAAGAGATAACCTTAATTTTTATACAAAATAATCTACAAAGAATATTCAGAAATTATTAAGGATATACAGTCATATCCTCGGTGTTTTGTACAAAAAAATCTCCAAGGGATTTACTAAAACTCTGAGGATCGAAAGTCATATCCTCAGTGTTTTGTCTGTTTCTCCCAAATGCCAAAAGAATTTACAAACAAAACTGCGGATCTATCTGGGTCATATCCCCAGCGTTTTATATAAAAGATTCGCAAAAGGATTTATAAAACACAGAATCGAAAATCATATTTTCAGTATTTTATCTTCATTTTTAGTGTTCAATTCCAAAAAGTCTCAAAAAAATGTCAAAGAATCTAAGGATCTAAAGTCATGTCCTGTATATTATGCAAAAGAATCTCTAAAGAATTTACAAAAAAATGGAATCTATCTAAGTCATATCCTTACTATTTTATACAAAAGATTCTCAAAAGGATTTATAAAACACAGAATCGAAAATCATATTTTCAGTATTTGATCCAAACGAATCTCCAAAAGATTTACTAAAAAAATGAAGAATATAAAGTCATATCCTCAATAGCTTTTTTTATCCAAAAGAACGCCCAAAGAAAACTGAAGATCTATTTGAGTCATATCCACAGCGTTTTATTGAAATGCTTCTTCAAAGGATTGATAACAAAATCTGTGTGATCCTTACGTTTCAGTGTTCTATCCTAAAGAGTTTCCAAAAAATGTACAAAGAAACTAAAGATCAAAGGTCATGTCCTGTGTTTTATCTTAACGAATCTACAAAGGATTTACAACAAAACTAAGGATTTGTCACATACTCATTATTTTATCCTGAAGAATCGCCAAAGTACACACTAATAAAACCGAGAATCTATTTTAGTCATAACCTCGGTGTTTTATCCAAAATCTTCTTAAAAGGATTTTTTAAAACAAACTGAGTGACTTCTTTTTAAATTCTTATATACAGGGAGTTTTTCTTTAAAGTATACGTTTTCCAAATTCTACTTATTTTCTTTAAATCTTTAGATATTCGTTGTTTTTTTTTTTAAAGTTCAATTTGAAGCTTTAAACGAGTGTTTTCCACTCCCAGACTAAGCATGAAGTAAAATTTTGAGTTTAGAAAAGCCCCGTGAAAATTTGTCGAGGGTCGCGCAGCGACCCGAGACAAATTTTCTGGGCTTTTCTAAACTCGAAATTTTACTTCATGCGCCACGCGTACAAAACACTGATTTCAAGTGAGGTTAATTTTGTAGAATATCGAATAACGAATATCTAAGGATTTAAAGAAAATAAGCTGAATTCGAAGTATGTATACTGTATATACATCATATTTATTCAGGCATACTATTTACAGTTACATTATTTACTTATACAAATATTTACGATTCCATTAATGTGTTAGTAGTGTCTTATCCAAAAGAATTTACAAATGAACTGGGGATGATCTAAAGTAATATTTTCATTGTTTTATCCAAAAGAATCTACTAGAAATTTACAAAAAAATCATAACCTCAGATTTTTTGTAAATCCTTTAGAATTTTGTTTCGATATTTGATATCAATAAGGTTTTAGATCCTTAGTTTTATTGTAAATCCTTTTAAGAGTCTTTGTAGACTCTAGGCGAATTATTTGTCCACAATCCGTAGTTCTTTGATTTTTTTGGCCTTATAATAACAATATTTTGTAAATTTTTTACATATTTGTGTTTCATCTATAGTCTTTTGTAAATCTTGTGTCTAATTTTCTTCAGGATTACCATTATCTAATATAACTTACAAAACCACATTTGTCGTTACAAGAAACTCATTAACAACCACCAAAACAAGTTCCTAGTCGACTCCTTTATTACAGGAAACGCCAAAGCTCCGGGTTTTTAATTTCATACAACCTTACACCATTAATCACTCCACATTAACCATTGTCCAAAACACACACAAAAAAAACTATTACGCAGTAAACACGAATTAATTCAAATGAATAACGCATTTAATTTTTAAATCTAGCATTGGCCTATTCAACTCGACCACATAAACTACGATCGATCCTGATTGTATTCACCGGAAGGTAGTAAGTGATTTTTTTTCATATGCAAACACAATCTGCCGAAATAGTGTGAACGTTCCTTTAATGCGATTCCGGGCGCTCAGATCACTATTCTCCGGGCAAATTTCAAGGTCTCTAGAGCATTCATTAACCTTTAAAGGTCATTTGGAATAGCGCTTCAAACGTCGTGCTTACAAATTTAATGAGAATAAGTGCGGTTGTTTCTTGAAATAACGAATTATTCGAGTTGTTTAAGTTGTGTGTAAGAAAGTGAATTTGTTCCAAGTATGAAGCTTCTTTTCCTGGAAAGCGGTTTTTGATTGAGATATATGCGGCGATTTTGAGTATTAATGGTGTGCGTTTTTGAGATTTATTGGATTTAAATTTGTCTAATGAGATGCGAACCATTTTTCCTCTTCAAGCCTGTGATAGATAAAGTTAATTTATTGACTATACTTTTTATTTTAAGTTAATACACACTCTCCGTGATTAATCTACTTTGTTATCGTCTGCTAAAAGCTTACAGGTTACGTTTATTTTGTTGCTTTCAAAAGCTAACATTTTCCATTTATGAAACAATGCTTTCAATTTTTGTTTAACTAATAATATCAAGGCTTTTTCTTATAAACAAGATAGGTTGTATTTGTTATATTATGTTAACAAGGTCGAGTTTTCCTTTTATTTTACATTATTAACGAAATCCATTTAATCTATATGGTATATGCATTTTTCTTCAAATAAAAATAGAGAGCTTACATTTATTGTTTTGCTAATAAGATTTGAGCTGTTTAGTCTAGTCAAGAAAGTTTTTATTTGTTGTTATTTTGCTATTAAGAGCAAGTTTTGTCTTGTATGAAAGAGACCAGGACCAGCTCAAGGCGGGATGCAAAGAAACGTATGGCGTACGGGCACTAGGATGTTCCTATTGGAAAAATCACAATAATCATCGTTTTTGAAATACTTTTAACTGCTTAGTCGGTTTAGAAATAATCAATTTAGAATATACAATAAATAAATTCAAAATCTTAATATATAAAATTACGAAAAAACTATTCGTGAAAATGCAAACAGTGTCTTAATTAATAAGACAATTTAAGATGATAAATATCCATTGAAACAACTACTTCCCGTGCAAATACACCTCCGGATATTGAATTATACAATGAAATATTTAAAATCTTATTTAATTTGATTTGTTACAACGCTCTATTAAAGTATATGTAACGTTTAGGTCGAATTCTCTTCAAACCAACTAACAATACAATTTAAAATGAAAGGAGAGATAGCAACAAATTAGAAGTGAAAGGACTTGGATTAAAACTAATGTCTTAGGCCATCTATAGACGCGTTTCGAGATTTATCTCTCTTCAGTATAGCTTTGCTTATGACGTTTAAAAAAATTAGGAATAAAATTAAAACAAACTTACTTGGAAAAGGTGTTGTGTGTGGAATGAACAGGTATACAGAAATGTAATGAGTGAAAATGATGATCGGTATTTATAGGTAAAAAAGGGGATTATGTCATTAGCAGGTATGAAGAATGTGAGACCTTATTATTTACCTTACGGTACAGTTCAAACAAGATAAATTCAAATTCAAAACTATTTGAATTCGAGAAAATAAGCTTACGCTTCTTATAGTTTGCACACTTTAAACATAATATATAAAATTACGAAAAAAGTATTCGTGAAAATGCAAACAGTGTCTTAATTAATAATACAATTTAGGACGATAAATATCCATTGAAACAACTACTTCCCGTGCAAATACACCTCCGAATATTGAATTATACAATGAAATATTTAAAATCTTATTTAATTTGATTTGTTACAACGCTCTATTAAAGTATATGTAACGTTTAGGTCAAATTCTCTTCATTTTCATTATTTCATTGTATAATTCAATATCCGGAGGTGTATTTGCATGGGAAGTAGTTGTTTTAATGGATATTTATCGTCTTAAATTGTCTTATTAATTAAGACACTGTTTGCATTTTCACGAATAGTTTTTTCGTAATTTTATATATTATGTTTAAAGTGTGCAAACTATAAGAAGCGTAAGCTTATTTTCTCGAATTCAAATAGTTTTGAATTTGAATTTATCTTGTTCAAAATCTTATTTTCTAATTAGAATTTGACAAACTCTATAGTCGACATTTGAGTAAAAAAAGATAAAACTAAGGTATTTCTCCTTTCGACTTTTCAGAATCCACTATCAAATAACAATTTTTGAATATAAAGCAGGATATCCAAAATATTCTGTCTGAATTGAAAGTTATAGTGCGCCAAAGTGGACTTTTCCATAAACACTAAGTTTATAATGTACGATCTTGGTTTAGGTTTAAGTTTCTTTGTTAAACTCCTTTTTACAAAAAAAAAATATAAATCAATCTTACAATTGTGAAATTAAATAAAAAAATTTAAAAAAAAAATATTAAACAATTGAATAGCGTATAAATATCACTATTAATCATATAAATCATACAAAATACATATCAGAATAATTATACTAATGAAATTCTATCAAGTGCATATGGTTAGATCAAAACGATTTAACCGTCCCCTAAATTGTTCACGTGGTTAATTAAAATGTTCATTAGTTCGAAAGCGTAAACGCCATCTAATGCCCATTAGCTTAAGTAGCATCGTCAAAAACTGGTAAACTAAACGTTTGTATACAGCAATTGTTCGTCCACAACAGGGATTTATTTTATAGAATACAAATATCAAGATTATGAATTTGTGTTCAGTACTCATTCATTCACCGGATAACTATATAGTCGTTTCAGGTTTCAACGCCATCATCAGTATAGTCTCGAACCAGTGCCTGAATAATACTGAACATCTTTGACTATTTATTATGGCCTGTGCAATTTACATATGTTCGAAAGCATAAACGCCATGTAATTCCCATGTGCTTAAGTAGCATCGTCAATAGCTGGCAAGCTGGTAACCGTCCCCTAAATTGTTCACGTGGTTAATTAAAATGTTCATTAGTTCGAAAGCGTAAACGCCATCTAATGCCCATTAGCTTAAGTAGCATCGTCAAAAACTGGTAAACTAAACTTTTGTATACAGCAATTATTCGTTCACAACAGGGCTTTATTTTATAGAATACAAATATCAGGAATATGAATTTGTGTTCAGTACTCATTCATTCACCGGATAACTATATACGCGTTTCAGGCTTCAATGCTATCATCAGTATAGTCCCGAACCTAGTGCCTGAAGAATACTGAACATATTTGACTCTTTATTAATGTCTGCGCAATTTACATATGTTCGAAAGCGTAAACGCCATCTAATGCCCATTAGCTTAAGTAGCATCGTCAATAGCTGGCGTGTACTCTTTCAAACATATGTAAATTGCACAGGCCATTATAACTGGTCAACGATGTTCAGTATTTTTCAAGCACTGGATCGGGACACAATAGTTAACATATTTAAAAGACTAAAGTTATTCCTGTTAACCTAAAATCAGAGACAATTATTATACAGACAGTCCATGATATAGGGAATCTAGGAAACCAAATTATGAATAAAACAAAATGTTACACATGAAGTCTCCATTCGCAATTTATTAATCAGATATAATCATTATAAATTGAAAGTAATTCTTAATGTGATTTTCGAGTTTAGTGGGCCAAAATACATAATAAAAATATAATGGCATTAAATGTACAAAATTTTTAAGTATACATATCTCGATTTGTAAATTTACAGATATTCGTTGTTTTTAAAAAGGATTCAACATAGAGTTAAATTTCGAGCTTAGAAATGCCTTAAAATGTTCAGGCTTTTCTAAACTCAAAATTCCACTGCTTTAGAAAACTGCCTAAGCAGTATAGTTTGAACTTCACGATATTTCAGTGATTTATACTTCTAGCGTATGAAGTAAAATTTCGAGTTTAGAGAAGCCTGAATATTTAGTTTGGTCGTTTCGCTTTGCTATACGACCAAACCAAATTTTCGGGCTTTTCTAAGCTTAAAATTTTACTTCATGATTAATGTGGGTACGAAACCACACATTAGAAGCTTAAAATTGAACTCAGTTAAAAAAACAACGAATGCCTAAAATGTACAATGTATATGTATATCGAGGTATGAATATTTAAAAGAAAAGTTCTCTGCACATAAATTGATTGTATCAATTAAAACCAAGCTATACAATGTTTACTTATAATCTAATTATTAACAATATTAAAAATTTTATTTTATTTTTGTTTCAGGTAAGTCCATAATTGTATCTGAAGGGCAACAAATGCGTAAGTAAGTCTAATGAAATAAAACTATAAGCAAAACAAATATTTTGATTTATAATGTTAGTTTCTACAAAATTTGCAGCGAGAAATGGAATAAATCTATTGATTCATAATAAAATTACTTAATATATACAGGGTTCATTGTAAAGTGATCCTTATTAACAATCTAAGTCTCAAATATATAATAGAGAATTCCATTAAGAAAAAAGATAGTTTTTCGGAATATAGTTAGGCCATTGAAAAAAAAAAATGATTTGGTCCATTTTGTAGATCACGTTTTGTATGATAAGTTTTATTTTTTAACAGATATAAGCGAAACAATGCAAAATCAGCCACCCTGTATACAAAATACTTCTTTCATTAGAAACATCGAAAACAATTAATTTGAGCCTCAAATAATTTCAACTTCTCAGAATCCAATAATAAATAACTATTTTTGCATATAGAGCAAAGAAACCAAAATATTCATTCGGAATTTGAAGATATGAACAAAAAACATAAACATTATAAAGCTGAAATGTATAAATTATGATATTATATCATTATTATTATTAAGATTTCATTTTTGATTGAATATTCAAGACTTTTGAATATTTTTATTTAATTTTGATTGAAACAAATTTGGAAAATGAACTTAAACACATAATCCCCCTGATTTCATACGCGAAATGGTAAATTTAACGTATACGTTACCCTCACAATCTATATATGTATACAAATCAAGTATTAACGCGCTTAGACTGTGATGTACAGAATAACATGTACCTTAAATTTTACATTTCGTGTATGGAATAGTCCTAAATATAAAGAAGTAGATACACACACGTTGATTTTTTATAATTGATCTTTTTTACTCACTTTGAACTTGTTTCAGTTTCACCTTTTAAACAAATGTTAGTTTGGGTAATAAAATATGATATCTATTTTTAACTTTAGAATAAATCAGTGTTTTACACGTCTGGCGCATAAAATAAAAATTCGCTCAGCACGCGCTGACAAATCTAAATTTCAGGCTTTTAGAAACTTGAAATGTTATTTCATACTTAACAAGGACACTCGTTAGAATTAAAAACAAACTAAATAAAGTGTCTTGTTAATTTTTGAGGCATGAAAATTAATCATCACAATATAATCAACTATTTAAGATTTTCAACTCTTCTATTTAATGGCTATAATTGGCTGTAGCTTCTTCATTATTGTTATTCGCCTGAAGAACCTTTAGAGTAGCGAAACAATTCTAGTGATTAAATAAATAAGTTTAAAATCATAAATAGTTTATTATATTAATGCTGGGTTTCACGAACGTCAGTTAAATCGACAAATAGTTATTCTTCAAATACAATTCACAAATAGTTATATAAATGCCGAAAAGAAAAACATTAAATTCACATTATTTCGACGTTGGTAATGGAAAATATCGATTTCAATAGACACATAAATAATGATTTATCTAAAGTTTACGTTCGTGAAGTTTGTGAAACCGGGCATTCGTATTAATTTTGATTAAAAGTTGACATTTAGTTAAAAACCGCTCAATTTATGAAGATATTTGTTTTAAAAATGACGAATGTATGCGTTATTGAATGAATCCTCAGATTTTGTTGAAAAATGAATTCAATTTAATGAATATTATTGTATCTCGCTAATTTTTTCCTTTTCCGTAATTTTCAGCCAAAAGTTGAAACGTAGATCGAAAATGAATCAATAATGAAAAGTCTGTTATTTTAATATTAATTTTTAAATTAATTTAATGTTGAATCCATCTAATATGCGACCAACTAAAATTGGTTCCGCCGAGAAATCCGGCTGAAACGACACTTTAAAATAAAAATCTGCTGTGACCAACACAGGCACTAACCGCAAATTAAAATGATATAGGATTAGTGTATCGCTTATTTCTATTATTTATTTCTAGAGCTTACAGAGATAGAGCAACAAAATTAAAACATAATTTTCAAAAATCACAGTTTTTAAAATTACTTTTAAATAAAAGCAGACACGATTAAAAGTATATACACATGAAATGTGTATTTCTTGATTTTCTACAACTTTTATTTAAAAAATTATCAATTAATCATTTACGAGATACGAAGAAAACGATAAAAGTAAACATCTACTCCGTTTTCCGCATTTTATCAAAAAGTTGATCAGTTCGAGATATTGCGGAGTAGAACCCAAATGCAAAATTTGATGAAAATATCCCATGAGCCGTTTTCGCTGAAATCTTTATACTGCTGCGGCATGGTCCGGAGCCAAATTCTTATGGTTCTTTAAATATCAACTCTCTCGATTATTCTGTATTTAGAGCCAAAGTTGAAATATGTCTGCTTTTAAAAAATAATCAGTTTACGTAATTGAAACTTATCTAATAGCACAAGCTATTTCCATCTTCATTATCGTTTCGAAGGATCCCCTATTTTTTTTTTTCTGAAAGCCACATCTGCCGATGTTTGTCTGCGTCTCCCCACTTTTTTGTATTTATATGTAAAGCAGGGGATAATGGGCTTTATGCAGAGGAGTCTGACTGGCTGCGGTCTGTTCAGAGAAGGGTTGCTAATGATGGTAGTAGGGGTTGTTAGCCCTGCACCTGCACTAGGCCAAGGTCAATGTTACCCTCTAGTATTTTGACCTAGACTTAGGGTTTTGTTGACGCGCCGGGTTTTTGAACTGAATTCTAAGAACGATGACTGAACTGCATTTGCTGTTACGTAAAATGAAATCGAGAGCGAGTGATACACTTTTTTCATATGAGATTTTTTTTCTGTAACTTCAGCGTTTTTCTATTGTGTAAGCAATTTCTAGCTTGCATTGAAAACAGAAACTATATACTATTATCTTGTAATGGTAATGTACAGTGGTTTTCCAAAATTATTTCTGTATTTTTTAACCTATAAATAGATTTAGATTACAAATTGGTTGAAATTATTTTTGCAGTTACGTGGTTGTTGCACCGGAAATGCAATATGTAAGTTTATCTTTTATCTTATGATGCTTGTCTATAAGGAAGAGTATGGATTTTGTATGGGATTTACAAGAAATAAAGTTTGCAGAGAAATAGCAACATTCAGCTAGATTCTGTAAGCCAAATGTTGAATTTAACGTACAGTTACGAAAGAAAAAAAATAGTACAGCAGGGAACTTTTGCCACTTCTAAAATATCGTTTTTTTTTTTGAAACAAGCTTGTGATCAATTTTTTGTTTGGCCAACAAGACGGTGCTTTTGTTGACATGCACTTCATAAGCAATGTCTCTAATGCTTGTACCGTCTCTAAACGAGCCGTTATTCGCTTTTTGCGTTTTAGTCAGTTAAGGCATGTCGACGTTAATTCGGATTGTGAGGCTTAGAATAACGTATACGTTAATTTCAATATTACGCTTACAGAACCTGCCTGATTGTTTAGTTCCTATAACATGCTATTAAAAAAAATATTTTTTGTATAAATTGGTTAATAAAATGAATATGTATATTTTTCCTGAGATAAGGCAACATAAAACTTTACTTTCCCAGGGTAATAACAAGTTGTTGGCGTTCGTTAGAAAGGAAGAGCAGTGCAAGTCGAAAGATGCTACTCGAGTATGTTGAATGCGAGCAGCCATCCTTATCGTGCATATTTTACAATAATTACACGAGCCGACTCTTCCAATCTAGATATTATACATGAATACCGCATAATTTGAATATAAACGTACTATTTAAAACATAAAACGTGGTATTATGTGTATAACATCGAGTCTATCAAAAACAAGAAACTTCAATGACCATACTATGTTATAATGTTCTTATTTAGATTAAGTCAAAAATTAAACTAAATGTTTGACCATAGAGAATTCTATGTGGAATCATAAAGAGCTGGGACAAAGGGTAAACAAAATTCGAATCACGAGTCTATCGGAATCAATTAATATCAAAGATATTCTTGTTAGAGTTACGTGAAGTGTTAGTTATAGATATGTAAGTAGTTAAATTCCTTTATCTTCACTGTTTTATTTTAATTCTAGATGTACTTTTTAGGCCTGAAATGTACATCTAGAATTAAAATAAAACAGTAAAGATAAAGGAATTTAACTACTTACATATCTATCAATTAATATGATTCGTTTCACGAATGCTCAAATAAAGGATTTGTGAGAAAAAAAAACTATGATTCGAATCCTATTTTACGAATCGCAGATACCAACTCTTTAAAAATAAAGATAATGTATGTGTTTTTAAACTTCAAGTTAAAACATAGTTTATACGCCTGGCGCATGAAGGATTTATCGGAAATAATGAAAGATTGCGTGTAAATATGTATTTGGATCACTACTTCAGTTAGTCAAATTGTCAAATGATTTGTTTTAATATTGACTAAACAATTTAACATGGAAATCGTATGATAAAAACTTGAGATTCTTTTATGCGGCATCCAAACAACATCAATGGGATATAATTGTTTAAATTCCAATTTAAAGATAGAAAATTGCTTCGAGCGGCTTAACAAAAACTACAATGAACCAATTTTCGACCAAAATCCGTATTAATAAAAACCACAAACTATCGCTAGCGAGAGTGGTTTTCTACTGACTCCATTAAACAATCCGAGCAAACACACACACACAAAAAAACCGCTCCGGGTTCAACAGCGGAAATATTAAAATAGTGGATAAGTAAGTTATCAAGGCCAACTCGAATTTCGCTTAACCTTAGTCACGCTTGGTTTGTTAACTTTATTCTTTATTTACGCGGTGAACAAAAAGTGTATATCCTTTTGAAATAAATTACGCTTTTAACGATGTGAAGAGGTCACGAGTTTTGAATAAGTCGGCTTTAAAGGTAAAAGTAATTAAGTCATACCAATACACGTTTTACTTAATGATAATTACAATAAATATATATACCATCGGTGGACATAAAATATTGGGACACATCGAAAATTGTGTAATGTTAAATATAACCAAATTTTACCGGTTAAATCAGGTTTTTTTTTTAAATATGGACTGACAATAAAAATATTTAAATAAGAGGAAAAGAAAGATCCAAAGCTTGACACACACTAAATAAATTTTACGTATCCCAACATTTTATTTACACCGATGGTACCTATATTACTTGGAATATTTTAAAGGAATATACAAGATATTTTATACATTAAATTTGTTGCTACCATAGACATATTAATTTTTTCTTAGTTTTTCTTCATCTAATATTACATTATGATGTCAACAAGTGTAGATCAAAACAAATTGAAATTCGTAATTACATCAGCAATACTAAAAATTCGTAAATTCGCGTGTGAAACACTAAATCAGTGTTTCATACGCGTGGCGCATAAAATTTTGGGTTTATACGAACCAAGGCAAATTTTCAGACTTTGCTAAACTCGCAATTTTACTTCATGGTTAATCACGTTAAAAGCTTTAAAATAAACGCTTTTATGATATCAAAGAATGCTTGAAAATGTACAGCAAATACCTTAAATAATATTCAGAATCGTACTTTACTTAAATATATTATTTCCTTGCCTCTCAACATAAAATACATCGAATGGTGATTATAGTCCTAAGTTTGTTACTCCTCATCAAAGAAGACATCGAATGGTGATGATAATGCACAATTTGTTGGTTTGTGTAGATATCACGTGTGAACACCGGATACGGTTTCACGCCGGAAACACATTACATCATGCACTTATTAAAATTGTATTTTTCTCTGTGTCTGTATGTGTGTATTGTAGTTGCAGATCTAGTTAATTAAAAGAGACAATGTTGTGTGAGTGATGCATTGAATACCTCATACCAGTTGTTTGATTCATAGTCATAAAAACAAAAAATGAGGGCATTGAAACGCTGTTTAAACAGAAAAATTGACTTGATTTCAAAACAACTTCACTTATTATGTTTCTAACACTAGTGAGTCATACTACTGGATTTATTTAAGGATTTAAAAGAGATTTACACGACTTGATATACCGTGCGATCATTTAAATTATGATTTAGAGTAGGCGGCATTTTTTATTTGTGCGGTTGTTAGAATGCTAATTGAATGATGGAATAAATTTTAGGTTCTAATAAACTGTGTGGTCGGTCAGTAATGCCAATCTAATTCAAAATTCAAAGCTTACTCTAAATCATGTTTTAAACGATTGTGCGGTACCTTTACTTTACGTCGTTTTCATTTATAGTAAGTTTATGTTTAATTTTTATTAACAGAAGTCCATTTACAATTACAATGCTTAATATTACAAAACAATAGTAATAATAGTTAACCAGTTAAAAGTTGAAGGGACAAGATTTGATATATCTACAAATTAAAACAGCCAAGATTATTTGTCAATTGGAAAACAGTGGAGAAAATGCAATCCACATTTTCTCTTTTAGCTTGATTTTTAAATGACTGCTTTATTTTGTAAATAATGCAAAGGTTAACAGGTTAGATACCAAGTCACTTGAATAGTTTAAAAATTATCACTTTTGTCTCGTTTAAAATCTCTTTGGTAGTCAAGTCTCGAGATTTAAGGAAGAATGTTTCATGCTTTCCGGTTAGACATCGTCGGTTTTCTGAAATGAAGATCTTAGATAGAAATATATAATTACAGTTATTTAAAAGTAATCCGTGAAAATGAAAGATAATCTTTTTGAAAACCTTGTATTTTAATAAAATTTCGTTTATTTGCTGAAAGCCAAGTAAAAATTGTAGTATATTCATCGGAAAATATCATTGGTATTATCGATTGAACCATTTTGCAAAAAGTTATAATCTTATAAATTTCTACTTTGTTTTGGCAAAAAATCAGGATAAAACCTGAAAATCTACTATTTTCTTTTTTTCTGTACATGAAACATTTTTTCGTATTTTTAATATTAAGGGACCCATCGAGCTTTCCATTCTCGCTAAAACACCCTGTATATTAAAAGCCAACAGTTTCTCTTTTTTGATCTGAGATTACAAAGGAAATGTCGGATTCTCTGAAAATCAACAGGGATTGTTGAGAATTTAATAAACTTTGGGTTGAAGTTTAAAAAAAACGAAATCAATTGATTCTTGACGAAACTGCAAGTGCTCAAAGTTAAATAAAATATGATTAATTTAATTTAACGTCAATAATGTAAAATACTCATTGCATAAAAATGCCGAAATAATGCAGAAAAATAATGTTGACATAAATAAGGTCCGATTCGATTTAATGTAATTTGACATTTTCGTCGTCATAAATTTACACTTTTGACGTAAATTGAGAATTTCAACACAAATTGTAATTTTTATAAAAAATGTTTTTTGACATGAAAAATTTATATTGATATAACATGTGGTTTCGACATGAATTGACATTTTTGTTTTATATTTTCATTTTTGGCAACAACAAAAAAAATACGACATTTTTTTACGCACCCAAAGACGTAACCTATGTCAATTTATAATGCAAATATCAATTTACGACAATAATATTAAATTTTATCAGTAATACCAAATTGTGGAAATAATATCAATTAAAAAAAACTATTAATGACAATAATGATAATTTACAGGAATAAATGTATGATAGATACAGTGCGATCGCTTAAAACATGATTTAGAGTAGGCTTTAAATTTTAAATTAGATTGGTACTACTGAATGTTAGGACATAGTTTACCATAACGTCAATGTATTCCATAATTCAATTAGCATTCTGGGCAACCGCACTAAAAATGCCACCTACTCTAAATCATCGTTTAACTTTACTTTATTTACGGAATCCATTTAATTACACAAAACAACTTAAAAATAAAATACAAATACACAATAATAAAATATACAATTATTTAAACGATAGAACGGTATATCAATTCATGTGAATAATATCAATTTATGTTAATAGTGGTCTAATAACAATTCATGGAAATGCTTTCCAATAATGTGAATTTTTGATAAAAAAACTTTAATTTACGCCAGTAATGAAAATGTATGCCAATAATATCAATCTATATGAATAGTCTCAATTTATGATAAATAACAACAATTTTACAATTATGAAATGCGAAGAAGAATGGCGTCAAGGAAAAGTAACTATCTCTGAAACTGAGTTAGGTAGAGGAACTGCAATTTTTGTCACCCTTTTTTCGTCTATGCTATGAAGTTTCCGCGCTAGAGATAGGTAGCTATGAAAAAAAAAACAGTTGAATTTATACATTTTCAATCAATGGCAAATATTAAAGTAAATATTAAAATAAATATCTTATAATAATTATTAACAAAATCGAAAGAGAATTAAATTTCGAATCAAATGGTGTCTAAAAATTACCCGATTTTATTTAAAAAAATCAATTTCCATAGATTAAAAAGTTTATATTTAACTTTTTATGTTTTGTAGTCAAATAAATGAAGCATGGCAACTTTGGAGGGAAGCCGATAGCGTCCTATATTCTTAAGAAAATTGCGAAAACCGCAACTCTCTGTTTTATTTAGTTTCAGATATATTTTAGCTTTACGAAACTACTGCAAACGTCACTTTTATTTATGAATTTTAAATAGCGTCGAAACGGTATGATTTAGGCCGATTTTTTTATTAAAACGACACTAAATTTTCATGAGGGATTCAAAAACCGAATAATATACCGGGTGATCCATGTAAAATAAGCAAGTTGGGTCCTCTATTGTCTTTATGGCGCAACCTGTATACATGAAAATATGTTTAAGTTATTCAGCTCTTAAAACCAAGCAACTTTGGTGAAGAAACGTTTTTTCTATCTTTAACGTGAGCCAGGATATCCTACGAGAACGTACTAATGGGACACCCTGTATATTGACTGTTAATTTTTACCAGAACTGTCGAGTATGACAGACATTTTTAAATTATGGCGAAAAATGCCAGTTTCTATATGAAACGTCAACGTACTGTGCAACTGTGAAAATAAAAAAGCAAATGTCAAAATGATCAACATGACTGCAACTGCCAAAAAAAAATATATTTTTTTTTGTTGGCAAACAATGTATGCACTGGGACAATATCAAAACATCCACACTATTTTTGCCTAGCAGTACGCTGGTCTTCTATCCCGTGAAAAATACATCTTTATAACATCATTTTGATAATCACTTTTAAATTAACAATAATAGAGAACATCATATGTACTCACTTTTAGAAGTTTATCTGTAATATTTTGCAGATTCTCTTTAATGTTATGTGAAATTTAAATATTTGTATTCAAAACCAATTGTGTTGATTTTGTTTCCAAAGCCCACTATGCTCGAATAAAATATCTATTTTTTTACATGAATTATTCTTTTTCAAAACTGCATTTATTGACATTCTTCGTCCTGGCCGTGTGGATGTTTTGATCGGGTCCTGTTTGCACTTCTCTTTCTATACATTTATTTTTTAATTTTTTTACTCGCATAATATTGTATTTTTCGTATGTTTGTCACTTGATGTCACTTTTGACAGTTGACACTCGGACATAAGTCGGCGCTAAACATTTACCCTATAATGACAAACGTCATTTTGTAACATTTCTTTGTATTTTTTTAAATATTTGACGCACATTTTATATGGGCTTAGGGCGCATCTCGCTGCGAATCGGCCCCTACTCTTTGGTTATACTTAAAGTATGAATGCAATTGTAAAACACCGTGTATACCATTGAAAATATGCCAGAAGGAGTTAGAAAAAGGAGGACTTTTTAGCACATTTTAATGTCTGATCATCTTTAATTTTTGTAGTAAAATCTACATCCAGTGGCGGATATACGATTTTGCCGCCGGCAGGGGGAAATATTTTGCCGCCTATTCTCAGTGGGGACATTTTTCTATAAAAGATTATATTCTTGATATTAGACTACTTTTCTTGACATAAGATGACATTTTTCACATTATGTGTTACTTTTTTACTTTTTTAACATTTTTGAGTTTGACATACAACATTTTTGACATTAGATGACAGTTTTGACATTTGATACTTTTTACTTTTTTGACATTAGACGACAATTTTGACATTTGATATTTTAGAGATTACATATTTACTTTTTTAACATTAGATGACAAATTTTAAATTATAAGATAACATTTTTGATTAGCAAAATATATCTGAAATAATCTGTCTCTGTTTATTGAACAAAAACAAAAGAGCTAAGGTAAAAAGTGTTTAGACAAAAGTTGTTTGTTTTTTTTCATTATCTACAACTTTTGTTTAAAATTTTTCGATTCGGTCGATAAAAACGCTACAGTTGGTGAGTGATTACTAAAGGAATAAATCTGGGCTAGACTTTCTCGGTTTCTTGATCAAAAACAAAATAGTTAAGGTGAAAATTGTTTGTACAAAAGTTGTGTGTTTTTTCGTTAGCTTCAACTTTTATTTGAGACATTTTTTGATTAAGTTAATATGTTTCTATATTTTTAACTTCACTTGAAATCAGTGTTTAACACGCGTGGCGCATGAAGTAAAATTTCGAGTTTAGAAAAGCCCGCAAAATTTGGCTCGGTCGCTGCGCGACCGAGCCAAATTTTGCTCAGGGCTTTTCTAAACTCGAAATTTTACTTCATGCTTAGTCTGGGAGTGGAAGACACTCGTTCGTAAATTTTCGAATTATCATAAAGTTGTGTATTTTTTCGTTGTCTGCTGCATCTTTTGTTTAAAGCTTTGTTTGATTGAATCGATAATAAAGCTACAGTTAATGAGTGATTATATAAAGAAAATCTTTTTCGGTTTATTAAACAAAAAAAGAGCTAAGGTGACAAGTTGTATGTTTTTTCATTATTTACAACTTTTGTCTGAAATTTTTCGATTTAGTCGATAATAACGCTTCAGTTAGTGAGTGATTACTAAAGGAATAAATCTCCGCTAGACTTTCTCGGTTCCTTGATCAAAAACAAAATAGTTAAGGTGAAAATTGTTTGTACAAAAGTTGTGTGTTTTTTCGTTAGCTTCAACTTTTATTTGAGACATTTTTTGATTACGTTAATATGTTTCTATATTTTTACCTTCACTTGAAATCAGTGTTTAATACGCGTGGCGCATGAAGTAAAATTTCGAGTTTAGAAAAGCCCGCAAAATTTGGCTCGGTCGCTGCGCGACCGAGCCAAATTTTGCTCAGGGCTTTTCTAAACTCGAAATTTTACTTCATGCTTAGTCTGGGAGTGGAAGACACTCGTTCATAAATTTTCGAATTATCATAAAGTTGTGTATTTTTTTTTCGTTGTCTGCATCTTTTGTTTAAAGCTTTGTTTGATTTAATCGATAATAAAGCTACAGATAATGAGTGATTAGCAAAATATATCAAAAAAATCTTTTTCGGTTTATTCAACAAAAACTAAAGAGCTGACGAAAAAAGTGTTTAGGTGGTTTATTTTTTCGATGGCTACAACTTTTATTTAAAACATTTTTGGATTGAGACGTCGAAAGCCATCGTCGGTGAGTTGTTGATCTCTATTAGATTTTTTAGTTTTTAGAGTTCATAAATAAAAGATCTGAGGTAAAAAGTGATTATACAAAATTTTGTGTTGTATTTTTTTCATTATATTTTGTCTAAAACTTTTTTTCATTAAGTTACTAATAATGCAGCAATTTCTGTGTGATTATCGAATAAATATGGAGCCCAGGGGTTTTTCGTATACTGATCATAAACAAAAGAGTTAAGGTGAAAAATGTTTAGGTATAAGTTGGGTGTTTTGTTTAAACCACAATTTATGAAAAACAATAAAACAATGTGATACATTGTGGAATTAGTAAGCATTAAATTTATAAAATTTCGAAAAGATATTGCCTAAAAATGTTTATAAAAATTTAAATAAGCAAATAAATGAGTCGCCTATTTCCACAAAAAACTAAATCCATTTGAAAACAATGAATTTAGAGATTTTTAGAAATAGGCGACTCATATGTCAAAGAAATAGTATCAAAATCTTTTTAAAAATTATTTAATCTCATAAAGTCTATAATTATTTCAGAGTTTTTCGTTGTTAACATAATTGAAATTCGTTTAATAAAAAACTGAAAAATCCAATGATTTCTGGTGATTTTTAATATAAGACTTTTAGACGTTTGATGGTTTAGAGTTGGCAACACTGCTTCCCAGGGGTATAGAGCCGAGAGAAATAAAGTTTTCCCGTCTAAATAGAAATTCACAAGATCCTCAAAGTCGAAATTAGATATCCATCGAAATTTCCCGCCGTTAAAAATTTGCCGCGGTAGGCTTCAGCCTACTTACCCTAATAGGAAATGCGCCACTGGCTACAACTATCCAGTTAATGATATGAAATGCCTGTTGGTATTAGATTAAGTTGAATTTTTGCGCAAGAAAATCTTCTTTTAAAAAACACGTTCTCTAACGATTTATAAAAATTGTGAAATCAGTAAGCGTATTATTTCGTAGACAGCCGACCACGAAAATATGATGATGGTTGTTGTGTTATTTTTTTTCTTTACGTGGACGTACGTTTTGTGTAAATACCGAGTGTTTGTAATGAGTGAGGAGAACGTAAGATGTCCCTGACAGTGGCAACTTCACGGTTATGGAATGCGAGGGGCGGACCGGAGAGCCCCTCCGATACACAACCTGTGTGTGACGTCACCGGCCAACGTCGGCCCCTCCAATGCCTCAGTTGGCCAACATCGCTCTCACAGAAACGACACGACACTTTCAATTATTACCGACTCGCATAAAAATACACAAATAAATAAACGCGGACGTACAACTCGCCGGTTTTTTTCATGTGGAACGAGTGGATTCGGATTTTCGCAAATCCTTTAAAAATTCATGTGATGTTTCGTGCTGTGCGCTTTTTAATCGGCGCGCTTGAGGAAAGTGAGTGATATGCGCGATAAATAAGAACACAAACCCTCCTCCAGCACCGCTGGCTTCTTCTGCAACTTGTGGATTTTATTGTGGTGTGTGCGTTCTTGTTAATTTTTTTTTTGTTACTGACTTCTTGTGGTGAAGATGAAACGTAGATGGTCCGGACTCCAAGCAGTGCGCGTTACGGCCGATGAGAGTTCTTCGGAAGTGACCTCTTCTTCAGCCGCTCTCGTCATGAGTCCGGCCAACTCGCTGGCGTCCACCGATATAGGGGATGTGGATCTGGAGTTTTGGGACCTGGATCTCAACGCACAAAATCACGTTAGGGGTTTGGCCCTCATGCAAAACGGATTTGGGGTCGCCGGACAGACAGTTATTACTAATTTGAATCATACTAGATCTGATACCAGTTCTATATCAGGTATTGTTATAAAAGTGAAGGATTCATATTTTACCCGTTTAAAAACCAAACAATGGAAACAGTAAATCATTATTATCTTAACTTTTATGACAGTTTAACTCAGAAAATTCAATCTTAATTTGAAGAGTTGAAATACAGAAGGATTAAAGTCTCTTAAACTACATTCTCAGAGAATTGTTACAGCGTAAAATCAAAAGAATTTTAGAATCACCTGAAATTACAATTCTAGACATTTGATAAGGAGTAGATATTTAGAAAGATCGAAGTGCTAAAAATTGAAAGTGTTGAAATCTAAATTAAATTGTATGCATTTTGAATGCAAAAAGTGGCATTCTTAGAAAATTCATTAAAGTGGAAAAGAGCTGAAATCTAAAACAATTAAAGTGGCTAAATTGCATTTCTGTAGAATTGCTTAAAATTGCATTTATTGACAATTGATAAAAAGTGGTGGTCTAATAGAATCAAACTGCCCTATAATTTTTTCTAAAGATTTGACAAACTCATATAAAATACTCAGCAGTGCAGCAGTTGCGTAGATAGCTTTTTGCGATGGGGGAAATTTGACTTAGTATTTAGTTTCATAAATCCATTTTTCTAAAGTTCTACAAAAACAAATACAAAAAATGGTTTTATTTTTTAAACTATCTTTTGACTAAAGTTGACAAATGGTGGTGAATTAAAGTCATTAATCTGTTGTTATTTCAATATAATTCTAACGAGTGTCTTCCACTCCCAGACTAAGCATGACGTAAAATTTCAAGTTTATAAATGCCTGACGCGAAGCGTCCAAATCCAAACTCAGGCTTTTCTAAACTCGAATCTTTACTTCATGCGCCACGCGTATAGAACACCGATTTAAAGTGAAGGAACAAAACACCGATTTAAAGTGAAATTTAAAATGTAAATGACTTGTATAATTTAAATTTATGCATTTTTGGATCTTTGGCTTCGATGGCGCCTGCCGCTATCTAAGGCAAAGATCCAAAAATTCATAAATATAAATCAGGAACATCAAATTATACAAGTCATTTACATTTTAAAATTCATATTAAATCAGTGTTTTATACGCGTGGCGCATGAAGTAAAATTTCGAGTTTAGAAAAGCCTGAGTTTGGATTAGGACGCTTCGCGTCCAAATCCAAACGCTCAGGCTTTTCTAAACTCGAAATTTTACTTCATGCTTAGTCTGGAAGACACTCGTTAGAATTATATTGAAACAACAACAGATTAATGACTGTAATTCACTACCAATTGTCAATTTTAGTCAAAAGATAGTTTATTGTAGTGTTTTTTTTTTAGGTGACTCAATTTCATAATCATTTTAAAAAACAGTCTATTGTTAATTTAAAAAACCGATTGAATACAGTTATTTTTTTAATTGAATGTAAATAAATAAATGTTTATCGGAATTTTAGTAGGGAAAATTAAAAATCACACTTAAGGTCAATAAAAGTCAATTTTAAAGTTATATTGTAACAAATTGAAGTAATTCAGGCTTTTCAAAACTCAAGTGATAGTAGTAAATGTAATTTTTAATTTTGTATTTGAAAAATGGTAACTTTTATTTAAAACATTAATGTTGATAATGGAAATGCCAAAAATTAACATAATGGTATTACATACCAGCAAAAGTGTAATTTTTATGTTAATTGTCAACTAAATTGTTAAATCTCAGAAAAACCGGTTAGGTTAGTTTACTAAATTATATTTCTCTTGGTTTTTTTTCAAAAAAATTTTAAATGTTTTTTTAAATATGTCAAAAACTGATAAATGTCCGTCTTTTGGATTATTTTTTCATCAGCACATTTGTGGTATGAATATATAAGAAAGATGGCAGAAAGACATGTCGATAGCTCAGACAGACTAACAAATTATTTATATGTATATAAAAATTTTATAAAACTAATTGTTATTATTGTCTGAACCAATATGAACTATAGTACCTCTTTATTCAGACAATAATTACAATTAGTTTTATAACATTGTTATATACATTTAAATAATTTGTAATAATATATATACATATGTCAAACGTGTCAATTGCGACGTAAATATCAACTGAGTTGTAAAATCTCAGAAAAATCGTTTAGGTTAGTATACTAAACAATATTTCTCTTGTATTTTTTTTCTCGAAAATTTTAAATGTTTTTCAAACATGTTAAAAACAGATAAAAGTACTTCTTTTGGATTTTTTTCATCAGCACATTTTTGGTATGATAATACAATTTTTGAGAATAATTTCCCCTTTTTAACATAATTGGTCATTTTTCACATAAATTGACAATTCTAACGTAGCTTATAATTATCGACACACACTGTCAATCTGTGTTAAAAATATCAAATTATGCCAAAACTAAAGTCAAATTATGTAAATAAAATTGTCGTTTTTTTTTCTTTGGCATAATTAACTATTTTTGAGATGATTTCCCGTTTTTAACATTAGTCATTATTCACATAAATTAATATTTTTGACGTAGCTTGTCATTATCGACACACACACACACACACACACATTGTCATTTCGTATGGAAAATTTTAAATTATACCAACTAAAAAAATAATTTATGTGAATAAAGTTGTAGTTATTTTTTGCTTAGCATAATTTCATATTATCAATACGAAAAATAATTGTTATAGCACTCATTTTGACCACCTATGACATTTTAGGACACCGCTGTATTTTGACTGTTATGATATTTTGATCAATTGCCCAACATTTACTCAATCGACTGTTTTTTTACTAAATTTGGCAACTTACTCAATAGACTGTATTTTGATCATTTGACGTTATGCTACTTAGACTATTATGACTTTATTCTGTGAGTTTTTTTTTATTAATAAACGACTGTTTTTTTTTAATGTTTATGACATTAGGGTCCATTTGCACCCCGACCGATTAGCGTTAATCATCCACTAATCATTGATTAAACCTCTGATTAAGTCAAATATTTAGAACATAAGAATGTTATAAATTTGTAAGATATCCAAAACATGTCTCTTTCAGTAATATGAAATTGTGTAAACAATTTGGAAATACAATTGTTGTGTTTTTAAAAAGTACTAATCACTGATTAAGTTAATCGACTTGGGTGCAAACGGGCATAGGTTACATTTAAAAACACTCTTTTGACTATTGTGTCATTTTAACTCTAAGTGACTCAATCAACCACCTTTGATTATAATGACATTTAAACATTTACAGTTAAAATGTCACAATAATCAAAAGTTAGTCTAATGTAGTGTTCTTAAACGTAATCTAGTATCATATAACATTAAAAAAACAGTTGCTTGTTAATTAAAAAAACTAATTGAATAAAGTCATAATAGTCTAAGTAACATAACATCAAAATCCCTCTGTTGACTGTATTTCGACTATTATGATATTTACAGTATTTACATATTATTTACTCGATCGACTGTATGTCGTTTTAACTGTTCAATAGATAACATACAGTCGATCATGTGATTAATATAAAAATACTGTTATAGTCAAAAAAACAATCGAACTAGCGGGTAACAGTATTTTAACAGTATTTTAATCTAAATCACATGATCGACTGTATGTTGACTATTGTGACATTTTGACTATACCACTATATTTATATTATTCACATAATCGACTGTATGTTGACTATTACGACATTTAGACTGTAAGGCAAACTCCACTGTCTTTTGACTATAACAGTATTTTCATATTATTCAATCGATCGACTGTATGTTGACTATTTTGAATAAGAACCACTAGTAGTTTTGACTATTGTGACATTTTGACTGTAAGTCACTAGTTCGACTGTCTTTTAACTATTACAGTATTTCCATAATAATCACTCGAGCAACTATTTTTTTTTTAACAATTATAAGATTATGACCTTAAGTTACTTTATCTCTTTTGACTATAACAGTATTTTCACATTAAATCACTCTGCTGGTTGTATTTTGACTATTGCGACATTCTGATGTTATGTCACTTGGTCAATTATTTTTTGACTATGACAGTATTTTCACATTATTCACACTTGGTCGACTATTCCTTTATTATGACGATGTTTTTACATTAAATCACTTTGTTTACAGTACTTCGACCATTACAGCATTTTACCGCTTTTTTACTGACAGTATTTGCACATTCAATCACTCTGTTGGAAGTATTTCGACAATTATGATATTTTGACTATTGTGACATATTGACTGTAACAATTGTCTTCCACTCTCAGATTAAGCATCAAGTGAAATTTTGAGTTTAGAAAAGCGTGGAAATTTGGATTTGTCAGGACGGTCGAGCGAAGCTAGTCCCGCCCTGCAAAATATAACTTTCAGGCTTTTCTAAACTCGAAATTGATCGGCAAATGATCTTAAGTAGGTACATCCAATGCACTCAAGTGCATTTTATGAATTAAAAACGAGTCGAGTATAAGTACAAGTACTTTAAAAATAAAGTACCCGTGGACTCAGTACCGAGTACACGAAAAGTACTCAGAGTACAAATTTTGAGTACTTGTACTCGAGTACCGCCCAGCTCTGGGTGCAACTTTTAAGATATTTTCAAATTTATATTATTTCTTCTACTTTTGTGTGCTCAATTGCAACTTAGGCTAAACTCTCTTAAATATGGGATGGATATGATCTCATAGTGCATAACTAGTTTGTAAAGTATTGCTTTTGTGTACGAATATTTGAATACTGAAAGTAATAAGAAAAATCGATTACATTCTACTGATTTTTTTTGCACAATTTTAGACAACTTTAGTCAGTCTTAATGCACAATATTACTCAATTTTTGTCATCTGCAAATTATTTTCTAGTTGGTAGATTTATTAATATTCGGCCTGAAAATCCAAAATTACAGTTTCCAATTGATAAATATGCCAAGATAAAATATCCACTATAATTTAAACAAAAAGTTACTTTTATTTATAAAATTCAATTTAACATTGTTTCTTCATAAAAATTTCAAAATTTAATTAAATGCGCTTTATTCTTGTTAAAAAATCAAAATTAGATGGTATACTAAAAAACAAGAATTTGTATTTAAAATGTAACCGGTTGCGGCTTCCACTTTAAATAGTAATAAAAAAAAATATTAAGATGTATTGTCAAGAAGACGTATTTTATCGGAAAAAAATATACTGAGTTTTATGTAACATTAAACATTTTCAATGTTCATTTTCGTATGTTCGATTTGTCAAACTAAATCATTCAACAAGATTTGACACCTTTAATTTTCAGATTATGTGTAAATTGAGTTGCCTATATGACCAATACAAATTCGAAATTCGAAATTTTTACTTCATGCCCCACCAGTATAAAACACTGACATATTGCAAAGTTTGAAATATGTTTTGAGCTTTAGAGTGTTTCAGTGTTTAACACCTGTGGCGCATGAAGTAAAATTTCGAGTTTAGAAAAGCCTACAAATTTGGTTTGGTCTCTCCGCGCTTCGCGCTGCGCGACCAAACCAAATTTTCAGGCTTTTCTAAACTCGAAATTTTACTTCATGCTTAGCCTGGCTGTAGAAAACACTCGTTTAAAGCTTCAAATTGATTTCTTTTAATAAACCGAGTGTCGAAAAATGTACAACGTATACATGTGTATACTTACAAGAAATATTTTCTATAAGTAAATGAACATTGAAAATGTTTGGTGATTTATAAAACTCTCTGTATATCAAGCAAGATTTTGAAATGAAGTTATAATGATGTGTAAAGTATGGGCTATTTTGAATATCGTTAGGAAAGAAATAGATTTCAGTGTTGAAAGAATTGAGCGGTTATAAAATTATTTGCAATAAAAATATTATCTCGAAATCCTCAGATATATTTATGTATTACTATTTATATTTACGTACATTTAAAAACATTTTGACAAGTTACAATCTGAAATGTGAAATGTGTGATTGTAAGAAAATCACTTCTATTTTATCAGAGTCAATGACATTTGTGGAAAAGAAAATATAGGTTTCTCAACATATTTGTATGAACATTACGTCACCTAAATGCAATAAAATCACTTTATATTTTATCAGAATCAATTAAATTTGTGGGACGATAAAATATAGATTCTCCACGTGTTTATATGAATATTTCGCCACGTGAATGGAAGAACTAGGTAACTCAAACTTGATTTATTTAGAAGAATAATTTCCTCAACTGTACTTCCAAACTGTCTATGGTTTAGATTTGTTTTTATTTTCATCATAATCTGTGTTCTAGACTTTACTTTATATGAAGTTATACTATTTTGTTTTTTTTTTTCTAAGCTAATGATTAAATTAATGTATTTATTAAATATTTTGTGGTGTAGGCGGTTACTTTGTGATACATTTTAACTACACTACTCAAAAGAGAAAAGTAGTCGCTTTTTCAAAGTGGCATACATTTTTTTGCGAGGTGCGTAATCTTGTTGAAACTTGGTACATATATAGATACATTATTTATTTAAATAAGTCTACAATTTTTTTAAACAAAAAAATAACATTTGTAAACTTTGTATAGGTCACAACTTAATAGTAACAAGAACTAAAGTAATCTAGGAAATTTCCGATATTATAATGTCGTATCTTAAGTCAGTTTTACTTAATGATTGTGAACTGGCTCTTGCTAACGAAAAAGACGATCTTCACCTTTAATTTGTGAAAATTTTCATTTGTTGTGCATCTTGAATGTGTTCACCCCTAATGTAGAGAAGCAGTTTTAACAAGTACACAAGCATTTATGCATGTAATAACAATGTTAACCACACTTTGTTTTTGGTTACTTAATCAATCTAACTTAATTTAACATAGGCATGTGGGAATTAATAAAGATGAAGGATAAGTGTTCACATATACCAAGTTTCAATAAACTCGCATTTAAGTTAAGCCACTTCAAAAAAGTGACTACTTTTTTCTTTTGAGTAGTGTATTTAAGAGGAAGTCGACCGCTCTCTAAACGTATAAAACTCAGCATAATGCCGTCTTAATTACATCCTTGTTTAGGGATGAAATATTTTGAAAAAATAGGTATACTTCAAGGAAAGTACAATCTTTAAGCCCGTGTCAATAAAATATTTTATACTTTTACCGTTATTTCATAAAATAATATTAAACATTGGTAAACTAGCGAAATCGCGTTCCTAATTTTATTTTTGAATGCAGTATCTATAAAAAATATTGAAAAACTAAATCAGTCACATTATAAATAATTCCATTGCAAAGGTGTGTGATTTTTTTCATTTATTTATTTGGTTAAATATAGTCACTAGGATGTCGCGCGTAAAACAGTTTTTCAAATTTTCTGAAACTTCAATATCGCGCGACATCCCAGTGAATTTATTGTACGATAGAAATAATTGGAAATAATTAAAATTCTTCAAAAAGAATTCTTCTACAATGTGACTGATTTAGTTTCCCAATATTTTTTATAAATGTTACAGAAAAAAAATATATTGAAGATGCGATTACGCTAGTTTAACAATGTTTGATATTTTTTTATGAAAGAACGGTCAAAGTGGAAAATATTTTACTAAGACAGGCATTAAGATTCCACTTTCCTTAAAGTATGCCTATTTTTTTCAAAATATTTCATCCCTAAACAAGGATGTAATTAAGACGGCAGTATGCTTAGTTTTATACGTTTAGAGAGCGGTCGACTTCCTCTTAACACATAAAATAACTGTTATTCCTTACTTCACTTTTTATTTGTATCGTTAGATGTACATTTCGAGACACAAGGTGCTCATTATCAATAATAAACTCTTGTGTCTCAATATGTACATCTAACGATACAAATAAAAAGTGAAGTAAGGGATAACAGTCTTTTTTATGTGTAATAATCACTTCACGTAAACTCTGAAACATACAGTAAATTTAGTGTAATTTTGAATGTTTTTATTCTTCAGCCTAAAAAAATAAATGAAATTAAATGAGATAATATTAGAATTGGTGGAGTCTCTAGTTGCATTTTGAATGTTTTTATTCTTCAGCCTAAAAAAATAAATGAAAATAAATGAGGTAATATTAGAATTGGTGGAGTCCCTAGTTGCATTCTTGCATTTAGGTGACGATTTCATAAATATATTATTTTACTTTAAATTCATTAATAAAATATATCAAATTTTGTCTACCTAAAATTGTAACAATAAGTACTTGTTTTATAGAAAGAATTATTTAATGTGAAAACATTTCAAAAGAAGTTTATTTTATTTCCAAAAATGTGGGTCTGAAGTAGTTTAGCAAATGTTTAAGAGAGGGAATTTTTCTTGTAAGTATACATATTCAGATGCATGTGCTTTCAAATTTCAGGTATTTATTGCTTTTTGAAAGCATCTAATTTAAAGTTTCTAACAAGGATTTCCAACCCTTAATTAAGCATGAAGTGAAATTTCGAGTTTAGAAATGCCTCAAATTTTCAGATTGTTCCTGTATCCAAATTTTCAGGCCTTTCTAAACTCTAAATTTTTCTTCATACGCCACGCGTATAAAACGCGTGAAGTGAAAGTAAAGTTCAAAATATACTGCTTTAGTACAGTGCTATAAAAGTGTATTTAGAACTTCACTTTAAATCAATGTTTTATACGCGTGGCGCATGAAGTAAAGTTTCGACTTTGGAAAAGCCTGAAAATTTGGATTGGTCACTCCGCTTCGCTACGCGACCAATCCACATTTTCAGGCTTTTTTTAAACTCGAAATTTTACTTCATACTAAATCAGGAAATGGAATAAATTATTATTAAAATATAGTTTTAGAATAATACAGGATACATTATTCTAAAACTATATTTCAATAATAATATATTTTATCACAAAGCACTAACATTTTCAGGCATTTTTTGTTTTTTTAAAGAATTTAATTTAAAGTTTCTAACAAGTGTTAGAAACTTCAAATTAAACTCTTTAAAAAAACAAAAAATGCCTGAAAATCTTAGTGCTTTGTGATAAAATATATTATTATTAAAATATAGTTTTAGAATAATGTATCCTGTATTATTCTAAAACTATATTTTAATAATAATTTATTTTATTACTAAGCACTAACATTTTCAGGCATTTTTTGTTTTTTTAAACAGTTCAATTTGAAGTTTCTAACAAGCGTATCCACTCCCTGATTAAGCATGAAGTAAAATTTCGAGTTTAGAAAAGCCTTATGTCTCTGAAGCAAAAATATTATTATAATTAACGAGGGACGAGTATGTTGTTGACATTTCATATCAATACACGAGTACATATTTCGTTTACGAAAAATAAACTGTAAAAGAATTATGAAATTTCGACTGAGATACGTGGACGTAATCATTCAATCAGATTGATGAAGGCAATAAAACGGTAAACAAGAAAAACCGAATGCCGCGTATACTGGTTTCACAGATTTACTTCAGACACACTGAAGTGGAGAAATTGGAAAAACGTCCTTAACACACAACTTGCCTCCAAAGTAGGACATACTTTCTTAACGTACACAAACACATTTTATTTTCTATATAAACACACACTGATACTTATAGAGGTGTACGTAATGAATAATGTTTAAATTATTTTTAATAAAAACACAAGCAAATATTGAAACATTTATTATGAAGAATTGTGTCGCCCAGATGCAAAACCAGCCATACACCTTTTTTTGATTTTGAGATTTTGGTATCCTTGGATTCTACTCGTCTCAGGCTACAATTATAAAAATAAATTTACCTTCAAAACCCATCCTAAACCCTATAAAATTAAGTTTGAAAAATCCTGTAGAATGCAGTGCCTGCTACATTTCTCGGTTACAAAAGCTAGCATATTTTTTTAGTTGCAAAACCTGCCAACTTTTTACTTAGTTTTATATAATTTTTCTTGTCCCTATTTAATACAATGCATATTAGATACTATTTTTATTTATTAAAAAGGCGCGTCAAAATCAGTTTTTGTCATTTTGCCACAAGTTTGTCAAAACACGTATGGCTGGTTTTGCATCTGGGCGACTCAATTAAAAGTCACAGAAATGTATGGAATTTATTTTGTCATTCTTTTTAAAAATTATCTGGTTTATTAAAGGTTTACGCAATGAATAATAGTTGATTTACTACCAATCACAACATTATAATCAAAAAGCAAATATTGAAACCTTTATTTTAATAAAGAATAACTAGTCAGAGAATTTGATGGAAATATTTGGTTTTGAATTCATTTTGTTGGATTTTTTTCGTAGGATTATCTGGTTTATTAATAGTTTATTAATGAAGATTATATGGCTTAATCTTCAAAAATAATACCCAAGTTAAATCTAAACAAGTTTCCATAATATTATCTGACTTGTGTAAACTTCAGTTACATTTGTACTTACATTTCAAATTTAAGTTTCTATGGTTTATGTATAAAGGATTTTGAAATCCTAATTAATTTATGATTATTGTGATCATAATAATATTCATGCAGAATAACAAGTGAGAGAATTTGATAAAGATATTTTTTTGAATTCATTCTGTTGAATTTTTTTTCGTAGGACTATTTGATTTATTAATAAAGTCTATTAATAAAGATTATATGGCTTAATCTTCAAAAATAATAACAAGTTAAATTTAAACAACAAGTTTCCATAACATTAATTGACTTGTGTAAACTTTGGTTACATTTATACTTAAATTTCAAATTTAAGTTTTAATGATTTATGGGTAAAGGATTTTGAAATGCTGATTAATTTATGATTGCATTCTTTATTGTGATCATAATAATATTCATGCTGCAAGGATAAGTTTACTAACAGAAGCTTAACTAAAGGTTAGTTGAAATAACGAGTACATTAGACTCCTTGTAATTTAAACTGAGTTTAAGCCAAGCTTGGTATAGACCAATGTTTACCAGTTGACCATAAAATCGTCCTAAAATATTTTAAAACTTGATCCTTTTATCTGAAACTTGCGTCACGGGTTTATATACGGTTATTTGTTTATTATTGAACACTTATAACAATAAATGTACATTTATTGTATTGCAATGTTAATACAGGGAGTTTTTCTTTTAAGTATGCACATCCCAATTACAGTGTATATGCTGTAAATGTTCATATATTAGTTGTTTGTAAAAGAGCTCATTTTGAAGCTTTGAAGGAGTGTTTTCCACTCCCAGACTAAGCATGAAGTAAAATTTTTAGTTTAGAAAAGCCTGAAAATTTGGTTTGGCCGCTCCGCTTCGCGGAGCGACCAAGCCAAATTTTAAGGATTTTCTAAACTCTACATTTTACTTCATGCTTAATCTGGGAGTGGAAACATTCGTTTCAAGCTCCAAAATAAACTCTTTTAAAAAACGATAAGTGCCGTAAAATTTTCAGCATATCCATATTACACTTATAATAAAAATTCGCTGTATATTCTTATTTAAATTCACTTATTTACGTACAGAAATAATGACATTATTTTATTTTTGTGTAATTTTGTATGCTATAAAAGTTCAATGAAATTTTCATACTCATATTTTTGTAATTGGAATCTAGGTAAATAAATATTTTTACAAAAACGTAAACATCAACGCTATTTCTATGAAAATTTGAGTCAAGAAGAAGTGTATTTTTGTAAAGAAGTATTTCAAAAAATGCAGATGCATTATTTTCGTTATCTTGAATTTTATTATAATGATTCGTTGATAACAATCATAAATTCATTCCATTCGAATTTATAAAATATAAAAACGAATTAAAATTAATATCGACTTTCTGCAAAAAGTTTGTCTCCAAATATTCATTGAAACAACTACTTCTCGAGCTAATACCCCGACAGATATTGAATTATACAATGAATATTTGCGTTACACGACAGCACTGCTGTTCTATGCATAATTTATATGCAAAATGCAACATCAGGTCAAACTATTCTCAAACCAAACTAAATGAAACAAAAGGAAATTGAAATAAATTAAAAAATTACAGGGAATGAATTCTAATTGTCTTAAGCCATCTACAGACGCGTTTCGAGATTTATCCCTCATCAGTATAGCTTTGCTTTAGACTTTTAATAAAAAAATATTAAAATAAAATAAACAGGAAACTTACAGGAATGTCGAAGTGTGTCGTCGAAACAGGTACACAAAACTGGGGCGAGTGAAAATGAAGGAATGTTATTTATAGGTAAAGGATTAAGTCATTAGTAGGTGCAAACAATTTGATACCTGAGAGAGAGTGACATACCGCCCTTAAGGGTACAGTTTCACATAAAGAAAATTTATCATAAAGAAAAATTGAATTTGTCAATAGGTTGCAGAATATTTATAAAATATAAAAACGAATTAAAATTAATATCGACTTTCTGCAAAAAGTTTGTCTCCAAATATTCATTGAAACAACTACTTCTCGAGCTAATACCCCGACAGATATTGAATTATACAATGAATATTTGCGTTACACGACAGCACTGCTGTTCTATGCATAATTTATATGCAAAATGCAACATCAGGTCAAACTATTCTCAAACCAAACTAAATGAAACAAAAGGAAATTGAAATAAATTAAAAAATTACAGGGAATGAAATTTTTGCAGAAAGTCGATATTAATTTTAATTCGTTTTTATATTTTATAAATATTCTGCAACCTATTGACAAATTCAATTTTTCTTTATGATAAATTTTCATTCGAATTTAATTTGGCCTCACTCTATTTCCTCTAATAGAAAATAAAATAATAGTGTTACAAAAAACCATGAATATATCTAAATATCGTATGTTCAATAAAATAAAACTAGAGTGCCATGGAAAATATTGTAGGTTGGCAACTCTGAAATTATACATTATAATTATTATGTCTTACGTTTTTTATGTCAATTTCTAAAACGTATAGCCAACTTAAATTTAAAAAAATATATAGTCATGGAGGTTTTTTTTTTATTGAATATACGATATTTCGACTAAAACATAAAGTGTATTATTGTTTATATAACTTCAAATAAAATACTTTTAACCTTTCTTCACAAATCTATTCTTTACCAGATGTACATTTCGGAAACAAAGTGACCATTATCAATAGTTTGAGTAACAAACCATTGATAATGGTCACTTTGTGTCCGAAATGTACATCTGGTAAATAATAAGGAAAGATTAAAGTGTTTTATTTCAAGTTATTATCATCTTTAAGTAACTCGCCCAAATTCATTTATTGTTTATATAATTTACTTGTTTCTCATTGATCACTTGGTAATTTATTAGTAAAATAAACCGAGTGAATTTCATTTAAAAACAAATGTATTATATTATTATTTTTATTAATGTATGCAAAAATCAATACTTTCACATATGCGAGTATAAAACTAATTTAGTTAATTACAAATTTTTTAGCAAAATTATCAAAGGCAAATTTAATCAGTAAAATTGAGTTTTAAGTTAAATGAAAAATTCCAAATGTTTGTTTAAGCATTTTAATTAATTACCAATAAATATTAATGTGTCTTTGCCTTACCAATAGATAATATAGTAGAGAGTTTTAAATTTGTTTTAATTAAGCACATTTACGTTTTTAAAGTGTCTAAAGTGTGCATTTGAATTAATTACCAATAAATATTGAAGTTTCTTTGCCTTACCAATAAATAATATAGTAGAGAGTTTAAAATTTGTTTTAATTAAGCACATTCACGTCTGTAAAGTGTCTATTATTAATAAGTTATAGACACTAATAAGAATCAAACAAAAAATATGCAACATGGTTTACTTCCCAAAAATTTAAGACGAACATTTTTATAATTAAAAATTATGTAAAAATTAAATTGTTTGTGTTTATTTCTTTTACTTAAGTCTTTATAAAGTGTATACATTTTTATACTAAATATTGTCAAGTCTTCAAATTTTCTATTTACTTTAAAGTTAAATAAGGTCTTTATTCCGTCTATTAATTATCATATGCTTAATAAACTCTTTATATAGTGTATATTAACTGTCTATCAGCTATAATATGCTTAATGAAGTCTTTGAACTGTCTATTAATTGTCACATTATGTAGTAAAGTTATTATACAGGGTGTTCACAGATTTATTTTCAGCATGGGGATCTCCGTTATTATAAGAGATTGAGATTTTTTTATCTATTTTAATTTATTTAAATAAGTTTTACTTTAGTTATTAAGTCTTAGCACTTTACATTATACACACTTCTGACTCACCCATGAATGTAACCATTCTTTCTTTTAATAAAAAAAAAAGATTTGGTTAAATGGGATGAAATACTCCTTGGCTAAAATTGTACTAAACCCTATAAAAAAAACCTTCAATATTTTACGTAGTTTGGGTGCTATAGTAAAAAATGTGAATTTTAATTTTTTTCATTTTTTGTTATAGCTCAATTATTTTCAGAGGAAGTCTAGATTAATGTTTTTAAGGCACTTTTTTAACAGGAATCTCAGGAATCTTATTTTAACACTGACAGGTTGGCAATTAAAGACTCAAAAAACAAAAAAACCAAAAACATTTATTTTATAATAATTATTTATTAAAAACAGAACGCTTTAAAAAATATTTAGACTTTACTCGAATCAAAGGTATAAAAAGGAGTTACAAAAGATGTTCAAAATGTTGGAAATGAATCTGTGGACACCTCGTATAGTGCTTATAATTTCATATCACGTTTATTCAAGTCTTTAAATTGTCTTCAAACTTGATTAGTCAAGTATTTAGAGCTAATAATAATTATTTTTCATTTTTTTCTTGCTAAGTAAAGTTGATGCACTACTTTTGTGTAAATGTGATGTGCTTGTAATAAAATTTGTATAGGTGCTTATGTTTATAACAAAAAATTCATTTATACGCGCGTATAGATATTTTAATTATTATTTTTGAATTACATTAAGAGTTAACAACATTTTCCCTAAAAATTTTAAGATTTAATTTTAAATGATAAAAAAATATGTGTTCTAATATTTTGCTTTCTTTTATTTCAGGTAAGAACGAAGTTTTCTCTATGATCAAGTGTCCAGTTTCTAAAAACTCATGCACTATTCTGGAAAGTTAGGTGATTTTCTCATTTAATGTTTATATATAACAGTCTTTTAACGAAAATCTGTCCTTAATTTGATATTTTGAATTTAAAATAAGTGTAGAAATATTGTAACAAAAACATGGCTTTCATAATTTTTAAGTAAAGTGCAAAATGATAATAAAATCCTGGTTCATGTTGACAATTTCAATTCAATTGAAAGAAAAATAATTTATACATCTTGTCAAATTTCTTCCCTGCCGAAAGAGAAACTTCTTTTCATTTCCCTAAGTATTAAATAGAAATAAATGATCTTAAATAACAACCTATTTCTTAGCAAGAATACAAACTAGGCTATTATTTATCTTTAACTAATTCAAATGTCTTTATCATCTTTATAGTTTTTCTAATCCTCTGATTGAATATTTAAACAGTTTGATATAACCATGATTATTTGTACATTTATTTAAATGTACTCATAAATCTCAATGATTAAATTATACACGTTGTACCATGAAATTTTGAATATGAGGAATGTAATGTGTTGTCCCCTTAATTTTTTAAAATGGGCATTTGAATGCATTACTTGCCGCTTAGTTATCACGCTCGTTTTTTGTATAGCTAAATCAAATATTTTAAGGCACTAAACAACGGGAAATAATTAGTCATTTCTAATTTGTATAAAATAGGGAATCAAAGTGAAAAATATATTTCTACGGTGTTTTAATATTACAAATTATACTTAAATTCTATCAAACACAATGCTAACTTAACGAATAACAAATAGCTACAATGTTCATCTTGTTAAATGTTCGAAAACATCTCCTTGTTGAGCCAAACAATATCGTAGGAGTGATATTTTGAGTAGTTTCAAGAATGTTTAATCTGAGGTCATTTAAGTTGTTACCTCTTTGATTCCAATGGGTATAAATTGTTGGCTTTATATGGCCTGAAAGAAAAAATCATTTAAGGACAAATCAAGAGATCGTGGATGTCTCCTTTGATGGTAATAATGCGACGAGGAAATATTTGATTTAAATATTCCCCGCATTATGAGCAGATTTGGGCCATATCAATATTCTGTAAGCCTTGTATTGCTGGTATCACTTGGCTCTCAAGCAGTTACAAATACTTTCGGCCATTTAGATTGCCGACTTCTTATGTCCACAGATATTTCGGTATTTATTTATAGATTTTCTGCAAGGGCTCTTGTTAATAAAGTGTGATCTTCTGTTATTATATTGCAAACCATAATTTTTCGCATTTCACCTTCTTTACTTTGAGGCTTCCGTTCCTTTAAGCACTTACATGGTCAATTTCCTCAAACAAATGAATAATATGGAAGACCGAACTGGCGTTAACTGTCACATCGTATGCCAAAACACAAATTATTTGCGATTTCATTCATGGAATGACCTCCATAAAACAATTTAACAATTAAAGTTTTCTGTTCCTTTGTTAACATTTTGAAAAGAAAAATTACCTTCACTTAAGTGTATCAAATTTGAAGCTATCTAAGTCAAATTGACATGCATTTTGCAGTAACAATCATGGCGACCTATTTTAATAATCGAAAAGAACAAAATCACTGTGCCGACAAACACATTACATTAATCATATTTAAAATATCAGGGGACAACGTGTATATTTCTATGAGTTGTATAAATAACTAATTGCATATCAAAATTAAATGAAACTATTACTATATTATTTCACCACTATAATTGCATATCTTTAATTTCGCAACATTTTACATTTTAAGAAACAATTAATTTAAATTTAGTCACAAAAAAGAAGATTTTTGTTGGGTATTGTCCTTCAGAATAAATCCAAACTCATTATGAAAATAAATTATGCTCGTCTGTACCATCACGTCACTTATTATTCCGTTCCCAAAATGGCATCCATACAAAATTAACAATTTTGATGACTTATTGCACCATACTTCGCAAACGTCCTCGACTGCTAGACAAAGACAAACAGTAGAGCTAATTACTCATGTGGATTCGGACGCGAAAATGGTGTCGTTAATTTTGCCAAAGCCGGAATGTGCTAAAATGTTCGACCCACACCGAATATGATGTGATTGATCTTTGTTTGAAAAATACAGTAGGAAACATTGGTATATATATATTACTATCTATTTCAAAATATGAGGAATGTTATTTTCTACTGCGTTTTTTTTTAAACAAAACCACAACAGAAATTCTTCTTAATCTAATTATAAGTCTAAATCAGAACGTACACTTGTGAGAGAAAAAAAATAGTACAGCCAAATATTTGGCTATGTAAGAATGAACTCACTTTGATTTTTCAAATTGACAAATCTGCGGAAATGTCAAACAAAATTTAATTAACATCGAGATGCGTCAACTGACTGAAACGCAAAAAGCGATAATAACGAATCGTTTAGAGACGATATTAGTATAAGGGACATTGCTAAAGAAGTGCATGCCAACAAAAGCACCGTCTTATTGGCCAAGAAAAAAAAATTATGATAACCGGTACATGACAAGTTTGTTTCACAAGAAAAAAATACGATATTTTTGAAGTGGCTAAAGCTCCCTGCTGTCATAGTTATGTTCTCTCTCTTTCATTATTTTTTTTTTTTTAACTGTACTAACTCATAATAGTAAACGGGACTTCAATCAACATTGAATAATAAATATTAGGTATTACAAGACTGATTCATTAATAATGAGTATTTATTAATCAATGTTGATTGAAGTCTATTTTAAGGTGTGAATATCACATGTTTTAACCATTTTACAAATATTTCAAATTGAACTTTCATACGAGTGTTTTCCACTCCCAGATTAAGCATGAAGTAAAATTTCGAGATTAGAAAAGCCTGAAAATTTGGTTTGGTCGCGTAGCGCGAAGCGCGGAGCGACCAAACCAAATTTTCAGGCTTTTCTAATCTCGAAATTTTACTTCATGCGCCACGCGTACTAAACACTGATGCGATGTGATGTTTAGAATACACGTTTTTAGCATACTGCTTTAGTAGAATATTTGTAACTTCACCTAAAATCAGTCTTTTATACGCGTGGCGCATGAAGTAAAATTTCGAGTTTAGAAAAGCCTGAAAATTTGGTTTGGTTGCTACGCAACCAAACCAAATTTTCAGGCTTTTCTAAACTCGAAATTTTACTTCATGCTTAATCTTGGAGTGGAAAACACTCATTTAAGACTTCAAATAAAACTATTTTTAAAAACACACGATTATCGGAAAAGTCATAGCTCATGCATACATTTATGCATATTTAAAAGGATAATTCCTACTATGTTTACTAAACTTTACTGGTTGCAAATGCCACCGTCAGGGCCGAAAGGGTTAAGGTATGCATATCACGCTTAGTCAATCATTTAAACTTTATTTTAAAATATTTAAAACTCAATGATTCATTTCAAATGCTTCCTAAACCCTAAAATTCAATTTGACTTCATTTTCAGGATACTTAATCACTATATCATTCCAAGCGATTAAAAATTAAAAAGAGGCCAATTTAAAGTGTTTCCACTCCAAAAAATGCCTGAAAACTCGAAATATTACTTTGTCTTTGATTTAGTTGGCGTTCACTTTGTGTTACATCTTTAAAACAATTTAATTAAAACACTTAACTTAGTGTTACCACTTGTATTTCACTTTTCAATGACTATAGTTGTATATGTAATATAAAAGCAATGTACACATAATTTTAGGCACTTACTTTGATAATAACTAGCTTGTAGTCGAAACTATAGTCACTGAAAAGTGAAATAAAAGTGGTAAAACAAAGATAAGTGTTTTCAATTAGTTGTTATCACTTTATGAACCGCATGTATAAAAGAGTGAACTGAAGTTCAAAATATACTGCTTAAGTTATATTTCTTGTTAATAAATATTACAAACGTTTATTTCGTGTAACCAAATCTTCCAAAATTCAAACGCCGAGGGCAATTGGCTTTCAGGTTTTTTTTATTTTAATTATACTCACATACATGTTTGTAAACTTCACTTTCAATCAGTGAAGTTTTGAACTTTACAATAATTTTGTGAAGTTTTTTAAGTAATATTAACATTTAAAGCGTGCCATATGCAAAAGGTCCTAAGTACCAAATGATATATTTTACAGGAGAAACATAAAACGTGAATGAAAGTACTATGGCACTTTTGACGTTTTGATAGCTGAGTCCCTATTTCTGCCACTTATAGTAGCACTATCGCCCCGGAATTTATTGTATCGTAGGTACAATAAAATAAACCTCTAGAGTGCATGATTTTATATTTTTTTAAACTTAAGTTGGCAACACGCTTCAAGAATTGACATAAAACGTCAGACGTAGTAATTATAATACATAATTTCAGAGTTGCCAACCTACAATATTTTCCATAGCACTCTAGAGGTTTTCTTTTATTGAACATACGATACAAGTAAAGCATGACATTTATGAAAGAATACATTCCGTATATAAAACGCATTACCTAAAAATTGGCACTTACGACTTATTGCATATGGCACGCTTCACTTACATTAAAATTATTATGAACTATATTGTACATATAGTTCATAATAATAATAATTTTAATGTAAGTAAAATAATTAAAATATGTAAACAAACAAGCACATTAATTTTTCAGGGTTATTCGTTGATCGGTTAATATTCTAGATATTTGCAATTGTATAATAATACTCAACTCGGATTTCTGAAAGTCTCTTTTAAAAGCTGACCGGACTAATCTAAAAAAGTAAATGGATGAGTCAATTAAAAACCAATTTAAAAATTAGAAATAAAAAAAAATAATCGCGGAACTTTTACGTGTAATTATCTCCTAATTTTAGGAGGCCGAAAAAAGCAATTAGCAGCAGCTAGTTCTCTTGAAAAGTGTCGGTAATAACGCCTCCAAAAAATGGTTGACGTTAATTACAACTTTGTTGTTGATGGTATTATTGCAAGGAAATAAATAACGTGTGTATGTGCGATAAAGTAAAACTGCAAGTCAACTCATGATACTCACCGATAATTAAAATTAATTGTGTTTAATGAAAGTAAACGAACTTGACACAGATAAGTAAGTACTTATCTAAATGCTGGTTTATTATTCTATTTGAATTTTGGTTAAAAAATTAAAAAAATATTGAATTTCTTGTCTATAAATTAGTGGTTTCTAAACTGTGGGATACGCGATGATGAAATAAGGAATAACATTTTTTGTTCTTTCACAATTAAACATTTATTTTATTCCTGTAAAGTTGAAGTTGCGAATAGTGCAACTTTGCAAATTCTTATAAATTAGGAAATTTAGGGGGCCAATATTTTCCTACTAGATTTCAGCCTAAACAGAAATATTTAAATAATCTTCCAAGAACATCATGTTAACATGAAGTAAAATACAATTTGCCAGTTATTCGCAGAATATTTTAAAAAAATATGAAAGCGAACTTATCGTCTTACTACAAAAAAGCCTTGTTAAGATTTTCCAAATATTCATTGTAGTAGTTGTTTCAATAAACTTTTGAAAAATTCTTAACAAGACAATTTTTTTGTAGATAGACGATAAATTCGCTTTTATATCGATGACTAAGCGCATAAATGTCTAAGTGCAGTTTTTGGTTAAGCTATCTAATACATTTACTTCAGATATATGACATGGCACACAACTCATTTTAGCCAAATACTGCACTAAATACATTTGTGCGCTAAGCCATCGATATTTTCTTTTAAAATTAAATATACATAATATAAATTTATTATGTATATTTGATTTTTGGAAGGTTCACATTTTTTTTAAATATGTATTATTAAATTTTATAAATACGTTGCAATTAGAATTAAAGTGTATATTTTAAGCTTCCCACTATATCAGTGTTTTATGAACATGGCTCATAAGGTGTATACTAAAACTGTGCAAGATCTAATTCTAATTAAAAATGGCATATCATAAATCATGAAAACGAAAGCTTCATTTTCCAGTGATCTATATGCGTGGCCCATAAGGTCAAATTTCGAGTTTAGAAAAGCCTAAAAAATTGGATTTGCCGGAGTGATACGCTACACTTTGCGCCGGCCAATTCAATTTTCAGGCTTTTCTAAACTCAAAATTTTACTTCATGTTTAATCAAGGAGTTCTCTCGTTAGAAGCTCCAAATTGAACGCTTTTCTAAAAATTACTAATCTCAGTTAATCAAAATTTCTTCGAACTACTAACGTTGGAGGTCAAATTTTATCATCAATGGTTTTCACCTGTTGTTAAGCATTAGGAAAAAGTTCTAGTTCAGAAAAGCTTCCAGCGCGATACAAAACGTAGCGCGTGACAAATTTAAATTTTCAGCCTTTTCTAAACTCGAAGCTTTACTTTATTCACCAGGCGTATAAAATACTGATTTAAGTTTAAGCTAAAAAAACACACTAACAATAATTATAGGCAACCCAATATACTATAACAGTATTAGGTTGACTATAATCACTATTTTAAACAATTGGTTTAATGTATTTTAACCGCGGAAACACCGGGAAAGTCAGGAAAAAGTCAGGGAAATTCGGCCTTTTTAGCAAAAAGTCAGGGAATTGTTAAGTTCATAATAATAATAATTATGCAAATAATATAATTAAAAACTTGACAAATTGTTACTTCTGTCCGGAGCACGAATTTGAACATTAAATAATATTAAATAAAATAAAATACCATTCCCCGTAAGTTGACCAATTGATAATTGACATACTAAATTTATTTCACTCTAACCAAGTAGCTGGAGATTTCACTTGAAGTTAGTGATTTATACGCGTCGCGCATGAAGTAAAATTTCGAGTTTAGAAAAGCCTGAAAATTTGGATTTGCTGGGGCGCGACTCGCTTCGCTTGCGCGCCTCATCAAATCCAAATTTTCGGGCTTTTCTAAACTCGAAATTTTACTTCATTCTTAATCTAGGAGGGGAAACCCTTGTTAAACGATGAATCCGATTAGAAATAATGTGAAAAGTTAACACATTTAATAAATTGATGGAAATTATTGATGATTTACAAATGACATTAAATTTATCACTGAAAATTCACGATACACACGATTTAATAAAAATCGTCATAATTAGGAAATATTAATGAAATTTTGGAAAAACAACAAACGATTATTTAAGTTTAGTACTTAATTAGTAAATTATTTCTATCTATATAATCTGAAATTGGATTTGTTCGTTAACTGAATAAATAAATAAATAGAAAAAATACTTGTTTATGAATTTCGATCAATCGTACAATTTCATATATTTCTTAATTTTTCCAAGTTGAAAAGTTAAAAAATGTAATTTACGAAAGTCATCCAAAGATTTAACAAATTTGGAAGTGATCAAATGATTTTTTTAATAGCTCTATGAAAATTATGTAAATTGAAAGAAAAATGAAATTTTAAGAAATTACAGGTTGATTTAAATTTTACGAAATTATAAAATTACTGAAATTTACGAATTTTTTTAACACATTATGAAAATTATGTAAATTGAAAAAAGATTCAAACTTCACCAACATTTGAACAAATTACGGTTTTATTATAATTTTTCGAAAATTATCAAATTACTGAAATGTATTTCTGAAAACACTCTAAATTGAAAGAAAAATTAAAATTTGACGTTGAATAAAGTACACTTCTGTGCAATAAAATTAAGCACACAAAATATATTATAGTTTATAAAGGAAGTGATGAGTTTCCTAGTTACAAAAATTTGTAAATATGTCAATTTCCTTAATGTCAAAATGCTGCGTCATTTAGACAACAATTTAAATATTCGAATTCTAACTAAAATAAAAGATGGTTTTTCTATTTCGACTTTTTTGTCTTTATTACGAGCTTTTTTTCGAAAAGTCATACTTTTGTTTTTTTAATAAAGGTGTTATTTTCAAGTTATGCTGTTTTATCATTTATTGAAACTGCTGCTAGGCAATTAACATAGACCCGAATTATACAACTAGAATATTATGAAAAACAGTTATAAGACTTGTGCTTAATTTTATTGCACAGAAGTGTACAGCTTTTTTAAAGTTTGCAAGTACTGATATTCACAATTTTTTAAAACCTCATGAAAATATGTAAATTGAAAGAAAGATTCAATCAAACTTGAAAGAAATTTAAAGATATTTTAGATTTGTTATGACTTTACGACAATTACTAAATTACTGAAATTCACGATTTTTTTTAAACTTTATGAAAGTTATCTAAATTGAATGATGAAAGATTCAAACTTCCAGGCAATTTAAAGAAATTACAGATTTATTGTAATTTACTAAAAATGATCAAATTATTAAAATTCACAAGTTCTTTGAAAGAAAGATTAAAATTTGACTTAAATTTGAAGAAAATACAGATTTGTTGAAATTTTTGTTTAAATTACTGAAATTTACGATTTTTTGAAAACTTTCTAAAAATTATGTAATCGAAAAAAAGATTTAAACTTAAAGGAATTACAAATTTATTGTAATTTTACTAATACTATCGAGTGACTGAAATTCACAAAATCTTTTTAAACTTTAAAAGATTTGATTTTAAATTTGATACATATTATCAATATCATAAAAATGTAAAGAATCGGGTTTATTAAAAATTTACGAAAATTAAAATTTTGTAACATTCTAACAATTCAACACACATACAATTATCTAGAAATGTTCACTTTTTTATAACACGGTTTTGACATTTTGGACATTTTTTAATTTTTGACATCTAGTCATGCCAATTAAGGCATTTTTGTTTTAAGGACATATACATATCCCTGAAGGTTTGGAATCAAAATTCAGGCTTTTCTAAACTCGAAATTTTACTTTATGCACCACGCGTATAAAACATTGTCAGTATTGTGAAGTTCACAATATACTGCTTATGTCTGATTTCGCGTTAATAAATTTCAGAATAGTATTATCAAATCTTGCAATTTCGAAATTGGTGCTTTATAATGTGTTTTCTTTTTACCTCGTAAATTATCCGCCATTGCAACTACGATTGTTCGTTGTTCAAATATTTAAAATAACTCTTTTGTCTCCTCTATGTTTAATTTGATTATATGCAATTATTTTAAGGGGTCATGGAAAAAAATCTGAAATCATTGAAATGTCAGGGAAATTTAACATTTCAAATTGGCCGCCACAAGTTTTATTCATAAGGAATATGGATACATATAAAGAAAGTTCTCTGTATACCGATCAAATTGCTTTACTAATTAAACGAAATACCAGCAAATTATCAGTAAATCTTGTAAATCATATAAATCAGTTTACCGGTTTTAAAATTCCTGATTTTGCTATCATGATATCATACTTTGATTTATATTTCAACAGTACAAAATTAGGTATCATTAAATGGTCCAAGTTATATTTATTTTTTGCTAAGATATTTAAAGGTTACAGTTTGGACAACTTAAGAAATATTTATATCGTATAAAAAAAATATTTATTCTTGAAATGTAAAATTTTATTATGATTTTGAAACTTGTTTGCCTTGCAAAGAAGTGGAATTTTTAAAGCTTACAATAACTTAGACTATTTTCAAAATTATCAGTATTACTTCTAACAAACAATATACAATTTTTTTAGGAATATAAACAGTTGGCATCTTTAAATACCCATGTCTACATAAAACTTTTACTTAAAATTAAAAACAAAAGTATTGAATTATCTACAAGATGTGTATTCTGTAAATTTGGAGGCATTCATTAATATTATAAAAGTGTTCAATTTTAAATAGGTAACCAGTGTTTTCCAATCTTTGATTAAGCATGAAGTATCATTTCTAGTTTATAAAAGCCTGAAAATTTCGTTTGGTCGCGTAACGAAGCGGAGCAACCAAACCAAATGTTCACGGTAGTATAAACTCGAAATTTTACTTCATGTGATACGCGTATGAAACACTGAAATATTACGAAGTTTAAAATATACTGCTCAACTTCACGATAAATCAGTGTTTTATAGGTTTTATAGTAAAATTTCGAGTCTAGAAAACACTGAAATTTTGAAAATGTTCAGGCTTTTCTAAACTTGAAATTTTACTTCTTGCTCAATTAAGGAGTTAGAATTTTCAAATTCAACACTTTTATAAAATCTACTTGAAATAAAAATTGCATGTATAGTTGCAAATCACATCAGAAAATCAATTTATTCAAATAAACTCGTTACGTTTTTACTATTACCAAAAATATATTTACCTGAATCGCGATGACATGTTAGTAAAATAATTAGTAACTTTTTCTACAAATTATAAATTTACGAAAATGCAACTGACTAAGTCCACTGTCAAAATAAACATTTACTGAATTTCGTTCAATGTGACCAAAACTAACTTGGCCAAGTTATGAAAATTTTACAATTTAGCAAATATTGTTTTAGATTACGGTAATGTTAACAAATGTAACGCGAAATAATTTTAAACTATTTTTTTTAAATTCTTTATTTAGACCATTTTTATAATTAACGGCATATAAATAAAATAATCGATAACTTTCGATTTTCAATTATAATCCATCTACATTGTTCTGATTATTTAGCAACAATTTAATTTTTGAAAGTAAAAGCACCATTAAATCCAATCTCTTATCTCTTACTCTTAATACATACAATCACAATAAATCCCTTAATTAACGTCAGCCTTAAACCGAGATCCATAAACGAGTTTTTTATGTACTCAACTTTACAAACCGGGCGCGCGAGATCAATGATTAAACAATCTAGCCTACTTTTGCCACCAATAAACAAGACCTATCTCTCACGAAACGACAACAAATCTCGACCGAGTTTGATCCACTTTTTATCGGGCCACGAAAAGTAATCTCCGATTCAGGTTATCAGCCAGTTATCATATTTTGCATATCGTTAAACGGCTTATCTCGCGCGAGGATCTTGTTTTTTTATAAATAGAGGATTGGAAAATGGGTGTTAATTGAGACAGAGAGCGCGACAGAGCCAAATTATCGCCCGTCCGAAATTGGAACAGTAATTTGGTAATGAAAATAAGTCAATGTTAGTTGTTGGAGATAATAATAAATGAAGTGGCCTGTCGTGTCAATGTCAAATATGATATTGCAAGCGGTTGCTAGGCTGCTGTGGAATTGGGTTCAAATTAATTTGTTAAATAATCATAATTATGTCTCTACGTTGCCCTATTTTTTGTGTTTCGGAATCGTTTTCATTTATAATTTACCTCAATTTCTAAATTATAAAAAAGCACACGAGTGTAAAAATTAATAAAAGGCTTCTTATTTTCTCATAATGACTTCTTTTGCGCTTATTGGCATATTCTTTTTAATTTTAATATTATTTTTGGCTTAATATTTACTTTGATGTCTAAGTTATACAAAAAATATTTAATTGATTACAAAAAACAATATTATATCTTAAACTTATTTTTCATTGATTAATTGGTGAAACATGATTTAATATAGTAAAAATTAAAATTAACTTTTTCACATACTTTTTCAATATACAATAAGAGACGTCAATTATTTAAATATGTAAACATCGATTCTGTATTGTTCAGGAACCAAGTTTATTCATAAATACATTTTTATGATACAGGCAGTTTTATGTGGACATAAAATGTTGAGACAAACCGAAAACTAGATAATGTCAAACATAACCAAATTTATATCGATCAAGTCAGGTTTTTTTTTTAATTCAGGTTATGAAAGTGACAATGAAAATATGTAAATGAAAGGAATTATCGAAACACTTTTTTCATTATTGACACATCAAATGACAATTAACTGACAAGTCCAAAGTTTGATACACACTAAAAAAACGTTTACGTGTCCCAGTATTTTGTTTAAAAAATATATCTCATAAATTCTCTTAGTATTTGTATTTAAATTGCATTGTTTTTGCATGTACTTAACGACGTTAACTTTTAAAGGAATGACATCGTTTTATGAATCTTAATTTCAGCGTTTGTCGACGCTTTCGGTCAATTAAGGCGGCATGCCTGTTCGTCGAGCTTCGAAGCTCTCCTCCTGGATCGTACACTTTCTCCAAATTTTAATTAAAACAAACACGCAATCGGGATTTAATTACAAATTAATGGCGCTTAAATCAGTTGTCACTCTCAGACGAGAATATTAATTTCGTCGTATAAATATATGTCAAGAAAGTCATTTCGGGCTATATTATTAAACATATAAAAAAAAACACGGCTTCTAACGATCGGCGTTTTAATGAAAGTGTGACGTTTTTCTTCAAGTAGCAGCCATCTGTGTTTGATTTGATGATTGAAGATTTCCCGTTTTATTAATATAAGTTGAGAGAGAGTTCTAAGACTGTACTAACAAATGGATAATATGCTTAGTAGAGATTTGAATGGAAAGTTTTAACACTTCTTATCAAAATAAGTTAATAGAGAGTTTAAAAATTATACTCACAAATTGATATAACGAGTATTAACCACAAAACCTGGCCATTGTATTCCTTAGATTTGATTTATATTTCTACCAAGTGTTTCCATTTCGAGTTTAGAAAAGCCTACAAATTTGGTTTTGGATTTTCTAAACTCAAAATTTTACTTTATACGCCAGGCATGTAAAATACTGAAATAGTGTGAAGTTCAAAATATACAGCATTATAATTAAAAGCATTGTAACACTATGTTGCTATGCACACAATATACAGCATTATAATTAAATTAATTCTAACTCTATTTTGCTATGAACTGGTTTGGTATATGCTTAACATTGTTTAGTCGAGATTAGATGCTTAGTTGAGACCAGATGGAATTTAAAGGCTTCATTATTAAATAAATACTATGCTAAATAATGACTTGGATTTTGCCTTGCCTACCAACATCTTTTAACCCTTTCAGTACTAGATTTTTTATGGTACCCAAAAATAAGTTTTGTAGACTGCATATTATATATTACTATCTCAGATATACAGAGAGTTTTTTCTTTTAAGTAGACATATCTCAATATACTGTATACGCTGCAAATCTTCAGATGTTCGTTGTTTTTACAAATATTTCAAATTGAACTTTCAAACGAGTGTTTTCCACTCCCAGATTAAGCATGAAGTAAAATTTCGAGTTTAGAAAAGCCTGAAATTTGGTTTGGTCGCGTAGCGCGAAGCGCGGAGCGACCAAACCAAATTTTCAGGCTTTTCTAAACTCGAAATTTTACTTCATGCGCCACGCGTTCTAGACACTGACGTGATGTGATGTTCAGAAAACACGTTTTTAGCATACTGCTTTAGTAGAATACTTTAAACCTGAACCTGAAATCAGTGTTTTATACGCGTGGCGCATGAAGTAAAATTTCGAGTTTAGAAAAGCCTGAAAATTTCGTTTGGTCGTTCCGCGCTTCGCGCTACGCGACCATACCAAATTTTCAGGCTTTTCTAAACTCGAAATTTTACTTCATACTTAATCTGGGAGTGGAAAACACTCGTTTAAGACTTTAAATTACACTATTTTGAAAAACAAACTTATTGGAAAATTTACAACTCATTCATACATGTATGTATATTTAAAAGAAAAAATCCCAATATGTTTACCAAATGTTAGTGGTGGCAAATGCCACCGCCAGGGCCGAAAGGGTTAATTGATTCTATCCACGTTGTGCACAATGACATCAATTAAATTAATACTTGAGCTGTGAGTTAGTTTCTATTATATTGAAATCATATACAAATGTCACTGCAGTTGAAATCCAATATTAAAATATACTAATATTAAAGCAAAAATATTTTGGGGCAACATGATATTTGGTTGAATTCATACTGCACTTGAAAATTACAAAAAATTAACTTGTCTCTTTCCTCTACAATTTTAATACTATTTCACTATAATTACTCTGAATTGATATTTTTGGTAAAAACCTGAAATTAACCACGCTAACCCTCGAATTATATCAACTCCATGACTAGTACTTAAATTTTCTTTTATTTACGGTTGATATTCCATGCCTAGTACTTACAATTTTCGTCTTTCGTTTTTGTTTGATTATAATTTGAAAGCAACGAACCGTGCATTTTAATATTAATATTTTTGTATTAATTATATGTGCTAGTAAAAGAATAGCACTCCCACCGAAAAAAACATAAAAATTGTATTCAATAATTATCTTATCGTCACGCCACATAATTAACCCGCATTCAAGGTTGCACCAGTCGGCCATTACACCAAAATAATGTCTGTGGAAAAGTTGTGTATGCACTTTATGCAACTAGACGTGAAAAACATTTGAATAAATTCTAGGTAAACAATGTTCGGAAAAGTTGAGATGTTAATGACCGTGTACAAATATTGAAAATAAATACATTACAAACTCGTTTTTAAATGTTGGTGTTTAATTACTGTTTAAATGTCATGCCACATTTTCTTATTGTGCAATGTGATTTTTAATTGTTGAGATTTGGGCGAGAAAATTTTGAAAATGTTAAGAATCAATGAATTGAATCTGGCTTTCTCGCTATAACAATAAAGTATATAAAAACCAAACAGTCTATCGAAAATTGATACTACCAACTTTGTAGACTATTGGTCTTTCCAAATTTATTGACCAGTGGTCCTTACAACTTTAAGACCACTGATATTTTGGCGAGAAAATTTTAAAAAACGTTAAGAGTCAATGAATTCGCCATCTCGCTATAACAATAAAGTATATAAAAATCAAACAGTCTATCGACTATTGATACAACCAACTTTGTAGACTATTGGTCCTTCTAAATTTATTGACCAGTGGTCCTTACAACTTTAAAGACCACTGAGATTTTGGCGAAAAAATTTTAAAAAACGTTAAGAGTCAATGAATTTGCCATCTCGCTATAACAATAAAGTATATAAAAATCAAACAGTCTACCGACTATTGATACAACCAACTTTGTAGACCATTGGTCCTTCCAAATTTATTGACCAGTGGTCCTTACAACTTTAAAGACCACTGAGATTTTGGCGAGAAAATTTTAAAAAATGTTAAGAATCAATAAATTGGCCCTCTGGCTATAACAATAAAGGATATAAAAATCCAACAGTCTATCGACTATTGATACAACTAACTTTGTAGACCATTGGTCCTTCCAAATTTATTGACCAGTGGTCCTTAAAACTTTAAAGACCACAGATTTTGGCGAGAAAATTTTAAAAATGTTAAGAATCAATGAATTTGCCCTCTCGCTATAACAATAAAGTATATAAAATCCAAGTAGTCTATCGATCATTGATACTACCAACTTTGTAGACCATTGGTCCTTCCAAATTTATTGACCAGTGGTCCTTACAACTTTAAAGACCACTAAGATTTTGGCGAAAAAAAAATTAAAATGTTAAGAATCAATGAATTTGCCGTCTCGCTATAACAATAAAGTATATAAAATCCAAACAGTCTATCGGTCATTGATTCTACCAACTTTGTAGACCATTGGTCCTTCTAAATTTATTGACTAGTGGTCTTCACAACTTCAAAGACCACTGGTCCTTCCAACTTTATAGACCATGAGTTCTTTCAACTTTATTGAGACCGATGATCTAATATTATAGTCCTTTGACCTCTTTGTCCTTCATCGTAAATTGTACTAACTTTACCTTCGTGTGGACATTTTTGCTATAAATATTTCAGTAAGTAGTTATATTTCATATTTAACAATTTTCAGGATTGTAAGCAGGGTTCGGACGATATATATCATAAGATATCTATCACGATATTTATCATGATATATATCGATATTTAAAAACTAAGATACATATCACGGATATTTATGCAATGTACAAAACCATTGAATTGCGCTTCGCCGGGTATTTCCCCGTTTCTTGAATATTTCCAGTTGCGGTTTTTTAATTAATTAATGAGTTTCTAACAGTTAATCTAACAACAGAGGCACTCGAGTAAATTTTTTTATTATTTGGCTTGGTGCAATCAAAATTAAGAAATAAATTTGGAAATTGGAAAACTGCCAAACTTGTGTTTTTATTTAAATATTTAAATTGTGAACATTTTCCTAAAGATTGCAGTTTAAACTGGATTTGGGAAGATGCTCCTAATCCTGATTTAAACATCATAGATTCTTTCGACGATAAGCCATTAATTAACCTAAAATGCTTATATTGCTAGGTATTTTTACAATTTAAAAGCAGCTTAAATGTAATATTTTTTAATATTTTGTAACCAACTGCGTTTTTTGTAATAAATAAATGTAAATAAATAAAGTATGTGGATTATACAGGGAATTTTTCTTTTAAGTATATAGAAGAGTAATTTTTCCGTCATTCGTTGTTTTTTTTAAAGTTTAATTTGAAGCTTTAAATGAGTGTTTTTCACTCCCAGATTAAGCATGAAGTAAATTTTCAGGCTTTTCTAAACTCGAAATTTAACTTCATGCGCCACGCGTACAAAACACTGGTTTTAAGTGAAATTCAAAATATACGTCTTGAGAATACTGCTTTAGTAGCATACTATGGACTTCACAATATTTCGGTGTTTTAGACGCGTGGCGCATGAAGTAAAGTTTCGAGTTTAGATAAGCCAGAAATTTTGGTTTGGTCGAACCAAACCAAATTTTCAGGCTTTTCTAAACTCGAAATTTTACTTCATGCTTAATCTGGGAGTGCAAAACATTCGTTTAAAGCTTCAAATTGAACACTTTTAAAACAACGAACATCTTTAGATTTACAGCATATACGCTGTAGATTGGGACATGTTTACTTAAAAGAAAAACTCCCTATATAATTATTAAATAATATAAATAATTAAGTCGCCTATTTCCAAAAACCCCTAAATTCATTGTTTTCAAATAGATTTAGAAGTTTTTGGAAATAGGCGACTCAATTATATTTATGAACAAGAATAATCGGATATATATCGATTTATATCCGATATTTTGATATTTATATAAATATCATGATATTTCCGAACCCTGGTTGTAACTAAAACAATAAAATACATAAAAGCTAAATGATTCTTTGACCTATATTGATCATTAGTCCTTCGATCTTGATTGATCATAGATCAATCGTTTTTTATTGAAAATTGTTCCTTAGATTTTAATCAACCATTGGTTTTAACATAATATATAAAATTACGAAAATGTTTTCCGTGTAAAATGCAAACAATGCATCTTAATTACTAAGACAATAAATATCCATTGCTTTTAGTTTTGAATTTCACGCCATGGGTTTTAATATTTTAATATTGCACATAATGATTTTTGAATGAGATTTTGGCAAAAAACTTTCAGATAAAAAAGAATTATAATTTCCTTTTGTACTAGTATAATGGATTAAACTAAATAGGTTTAAATTTCCAATCTATTATTCATACCATTATCATCTTACAATAATTTAGTGTAGAGGTAAATTCAAACTAATCTCAACAATTCTGATCATTATAAAAATATTAACATAGTTATTATGCTCATTCTCAAACAAATTACTGTAATATCACAATATCCAAGTATTTTATTATTTTAAATTACTTCAGCTGCAAAATCTAGTAATTAATTCAAATATTCCATCGCAAGGATGCAGCTAATTAATTTTTTCATCTTCCTACTTTAACAGATAACTTGTAGTTGCCCATGGATTAATAGCCATCGACTTAATAGCAAGAAACCAATAATCTTTAATCGGAGAGGATTCGATTTATTGCTATATTACATGTCGTTTGAGGCTCGAGGGCCTCGCTCGGTGTGGGCAGACTAATGTATACTTATGTGCAATTTAAATGGTCTTTATCGAATTGCGTGCTACGGACTTTTACTCAATGCACAAGGATAATTTTCATTTCAGACTTAAGTGGACGTTGTGCAATGAGATAAGAGTTTTTTTTTAGTAAGGTCGGGAAATTGTAATTCTTGAAAGGACATATTGAATGAATACACTAGGAAAAATTGTATATTGTAAAAAAAATATATGAAATGCTAAAATAAATGTTAGGAATAGATTACGAAAAGTTGTCTGGTATTAAAAACATTAAATCTAAACAGAAATGTCAAAGACGTAGAAAGAATTTGATTTTACTATTAGAGAATCATAAATCTAAAAAGATAAATCAAAGAGTTATTAAGAAATATTATTTACTATTAGAAAATGGTAGTCTTAGAATGAATATTAAAGAAAACCCAAGGTCAGTTATCTGATGTTAGAAAACTGCAAAGCTTAGAGTGGATATTAAAGTGATAAGAAGAAACTACAAATCGTGTTTCACCAAGTGATAATTTGTTTTAGTTTCTTCTTCTTTCGCGTATTTAATGCCCTTGACATCTAAGCCCTGTTGACCAGTCACAGTATTAATTAATCGAATGTTTGTTTAACCATTTAAATAAATAAATAAATATAGGGGTAGTCATTAAAGGAAAAGGTTATAGGAATGATTGTAGTTATTTTGATAATTAGATTACACTGATAAACAGATTGTAATATACCTCTTGGTTAAGTTGGTTTTTATCATTGTTCTTTACTAATTTGGCTACGGTGAATCCGAATCCAAGGCTCGTTTGGGCCCAAAGTCGCCAGATTTTGAGATATCTTATCTCAAAGTGGTCAAAATAGGCTATTTGTGGCATATTTGGGACCGCAGTAAGTAAACTTCCCGTGATTTCTGGCCAGCAAGTAATGGCACGTTTTAAAGGCACAGATCTATACTTTTAGAATAAAAAAACGGCACAAATCTATACTTTTAGAATCAAAAAAGTGAATAGAATTAACATTCTTAGTTTTTGAGCAATCTCGGATTCAGATTAAGCGTACTCAAATTACTGAAGAACATCAATGAAATCCCACTTAACCATATTGTTGTAAATCAGTGTTATTGGAGTGTCAACTGAATTTAAAATTTGGACTAACGCCCTTCCCGAGGGTTAGGAAAAGAAAAATACACGTGCAGTTAGCAGGATGAGGTACACTAGAAGGGAATGTACGGAATAGGAATATGAAAATGGATGTGACTGAAAGGATGCAAAAGGATAAGAGTCTAACCACGTGCTGGCTTTGCGTTTTAATTTTTGCGCAGCGGTCCGACCTGCTCGGGATCTGTTCCGGTCTTGATAATTTGTGTCAAAATTATCTCGATAAAGTATAGTTATGTTTTATAAATGAAAAAAAAAAAATACATTTATTGGCATCATACCTTAAAACTAAAAACACAATTCCGACTTACAAATAAATGTATTTCACATTTTCCCTTTCCTACCCCAGTCTCATCAAAATCTTTATACCAGCTCTATTTTTATAAATGAAATCATGGGGAAAATAAACCAGCATGAACTAATAAAACACATAGAATAAAAATTTTCCCTTTCCTACCGCAGTCTCATCAAAATCTTTACACCAGCTCCATTTGTATAAATAAAATCATGGTAAAATAAACCAGCATGAACTAATGAAACACATAGGTAAAGAATTCATCTTAAAATCCAAACTATTAATTATGACCACATGTTTTGTTAACGTTGACTAGACAATGTTTGGAAAACTTCTAGCGTAAAAAGATTGACTTTCTAAAGGAAACTCAGAGGCGGCCAACCTACGGCTCTCGAAACTTTTCTGTGCAGGCAGCGATCTCAAATAGTAAATTACTTAAGAAATTTAGAGTTTGCACTGGAGATATTCCGAATACCGGCATTCGTAATCGATTTGGCAAATAGTTTATTGCAAATATTACTTATTATATGTCAAATTTATTAAATTTACCCAGAATAACTTGAAATAGATATAGACGATTATAAACTGAGATATATTCATATATTATAACCTTTCTGATTAGTTTTGTATTATTGTAAAAAGTTTTTAACTTCGCATTAAATTTAGAAAAGCCTGAAACTTGGTCTTCTCTAAACTCGAAATATTTACATTCGTTGAAATTTACTAACCACTTCAATAAATATAAAGCTCTGAAAGAAAGATATGAAACTAGATACTTGGTTTTATTTCAAATTTACTTGAATAAATTGCTTTAAAAATAATTGACAAACATATTTTTCAAAATTATCAAGCCACAATTGAATTCAGTTTGCCAAAAAAGAAAAACATAAATTAAACAATTAATGCAAATATTTAAAAATAAATTCTCTAAGAAAAAACATGAAAACATTCAGTTTGCAAAGAACCAAACAACAGAAATTAAATAATCAATGCAAATATTTAAAAATAAATTCTTTAAGAAAAAACATGAAACGTTGCTGTCTATTTTAAGTTTCAAAGTAAAGACAAAATGTAAACTCTTCTAAAATTTTACAAATTTTATTGGTGTTTTTACAATGCTGTGTAGGTTTTATAATGTTTCCTAATGTAAAAATTACTCCATTGTTTAAGTATTTTACAAAAATTTAAACAAATTTGATAGTGTTTTACCTTTGCTGATTTATTAATATTTGTCAATAAAAGACATTTTACTTTGTTTGTATAACACGTTTTATTGAATGTGACTGCAGTTTCGACAAATTTAGCTTGTCATTACCAAACATAAAGTTAGTGTTATACGAACGAGGTAAAAAGTGTTTTATGGTGAAATTAACATGTATAACGAAGTACAAGCCTCCAAAATACAGAATTTATTAATATTTGATTTTGCAAAATCTTGTTTTTTTAGGAATCTTCTTTTATTCAGACTAATATCTGTAAATTTGATAAAAATAAAAAGCATAATATATCTTTAAATTGAATGATTATATTCAACATAATACTTTTTGGGGCCTCGGTGGCCGAGTGGGTAGAGACCCTGCCCACAGACCATGAGGTCGCGGGTTCGAATCCCGTCCGGTGGAATCATTTATGAGTAATAAATGATTCCATTCGGGTTCATGTGTGAATATAATGTGGCGTCCAAATGAATTTAAAGTGTTAAGTATGTGAATTAGTAAAAATTAAATAGATAAAATAATACAATGGATGATGGCTGTTTGGCGAAAGCCGACGCCAAAAATTTAAAAAAAAATACTCAAATCCGTATTCGCGAATAAAAAATGTACGTGCATCCGTATTCGTATTCAAATTCGCGAATTTTGTATATTCGGAACATCCCTACAGTACATTTTGTAGACCAGTGGTTTCAAACCTTTTTCTGATCAGGTACAACTATATTTGTGTTTAATTTAAAACGTTTCTCACTTGAAAGCGATCTATAAAAAAAAAATGTTTCTTTTAAAAAATTCGCGTCAGGTAAATATTTTTGACAATGATGAACAGGACTACAAATAAATGCAAATGTTTTGATCATTTCTGTTTAAATTTGAATTCATGTTTTTTTTAAATTATTTATGTTTTTATTTTGCATTAATTTTTTTTGTATAGCAATATTTATAAAATTTGTGGTAAATTTCTTAATTTTTTATAATTTTGCTAAATTATATTGTGCCAATATTACCTAATTTCGTCGCTAAGTTTATAAATATATTTAAACTTTAAATAGTTTCCAGCAGAATAAAAATACGTATGTATTTATGCATACAGGGAGTTTTTCTTTTAAGTATACATATCCCAATTATGTGCTGTAAAATTTCCAATATATTTTCAATTTGTAAAGGCTTCAATTTGTAAAGCTTCAAATTGAACAAGTGTTTTTGACTCCCAGGTTAAGCATGAAATAAATTGTCAAGTTTAGAAAAGCCTGAAAATTTGGTTTGGTCACGTAATAATAAAATGTATACAAAAATATTTCTTACAATTTATAATGTTTTTCATTATAGAAGTTTAAGTTTTGATCAATTTGTACTCATTCTTTTAATCTGGTACCCCTGCTCACAGCAAAATCGGCATCTAAAGAAAAAAATAATAACCAAGAACAACGCTACGCGACCAAACCAACCTAAAAGCTTCAATATTAACTCTTTAAAAGAAGCGTATGCATATGTATACTGATATATATTTGTTTGTATTATTTTGTTAAAAAGGTGATTCCGTAATAAATTATTATTATTATTATTATAAAGAAAAAATCTCTGTATATAAAATTTTATAAACTGTTTTATATACAAAGTTTTACAATTTATAAAGATTGATTTCAAAAGATGAATTGATACAATTTTATTAAAACTGAATTTGTGGTAGATAATTGTTCTTGGTTATAATTTTTTGTTTCTTTTACCGTCGATTTTGCTCTGAATAGATACCAGATTAAAAGAATGAGTACAAATTGATCAAAACTTATACATCTCTAAAGAAAAACATTGTAAATTGTGAGAAATAGTTTTGTATACATTTTATTATTAGATGCATTTTTAAATGCAATTCTTCACTATTATTCGAGCGAGTGTTCCCACTCCTTGTTTAAGCATGAAGTAACTGTTTTATTTTAATCACTAGATGTACATTTCGTTCACCAAGTGAACATTTTTAATAGTTGTTCTAAACTAAATTTGTAAAGCGAATGAGCGGCATATATATATACAAAGTAATCTCACTATTTCTAATAATTTTTTTAGTGATTAAAATAAACCAGTGTAAAAAAGGATTACCTGTTCCATTTAATATTAACTTCATCTTCACGTAACATTTAAATATTTCGAGTTAAAAAAAAAGTGTAGAAATGTTCAGGCTTTTCTAAACACGAAATGTCATATGTTCAATAAAAAACAAAACTCTTAGAGTGCCATAATTTAACCTTTTTTCAAATTTAAGTTGGCTACACACTTCAAGAATTGTCAAATAAAACGTCAGACATAATAATTATAATGTATATTTATAGAGTTGCCAACCTAGAATATTATCCATGGCACTCTAGATTTTTTTTAATTGAACATACGATATTTTAGGTGTTAATTTTACCACTCGAAGCAATTTGGGTTGGCCCTGGTCTGGATAATAAAAAATATAATAGTTTAAAATGGACGTTTTTAGAGAGTATTAAATTAAACAATAAGTTAAAACTGTGTATTAACTTCTATTTAAAATGCAGTAAGTATTTTGAACGATCAAAACGAAGCACGTTTTTCGAATTGATTGCATCGTTCAAGCGAGACTGCCTCAACGTTTGCATAGTTATCATATCAGACAAGAGTCGAGTTCACATTGTGCTCCATTGATAAACGTGTTTACACTCGACGATTAAATAAATTATTTTATACGGCGAGTTTACTGGTGCCAAACATTTGCATACATATCTCCTCGCCCAGTATATCTTAATTGAAAGCACTTCGTGACCGCCAACGACACAACACAAAAATTGCCAGTAATACCTAGAAAGGATTTTTCTTATAAATGTACCTATCCCAATGTTTATGCTGTAAATTATCAAGCATTTGTTGATTTTAAAAACGTTTAATTTGATGTTTCTAACGAGTGTTTCCAATCCTTGGTTAACCCATTAACGGCCAAGCAATTATAGAATTAACTCTAAAAGTTGATTTTAGGTAAAATTTTGCACTTCTTTTTATGATTTCTTTGAATGACTTATTGTATTAACTATAAATGGATTCGATAGCTAACGCCATCTAATCCTCCATAGTGGCGTTGTCAATGACACGAATGCACAAAGTGCATATACAGGTCACTGTTTCGTCCACGAACGAGCTAAACTCTGTTTGCTAAACCAGAAAACAAATATAAAAACTGAATTTGTGTTCAGTATTCCGGCACCAGATACCCACAGACGCGTTTCGGACTTCAAGGTCCTCGTCGGTGTGATCCCGATCCAGGACCTTAAAATCCGAATGTGTTCAGCATTCCGGCACCAGATACCGACAGGTGCCGGAATGCTGAACACAAATTCAATTTTCACTTTTTGTATTATCTACTGTGTGTTTTTTTAAATAAACATAATGTATACGTAGTAAATTTTAAGGCAATCGTCGATTCTATATAAAAACGTGCAATATGAAGCTTAGAACAAGTGTTTCCACTCCCAGACTAAGCATGAAGTAAAATTTCGAGTTTAGAAAAGCCCCGCGTAGAAAATTTGTCGAGGGTCGCGTAGCGACCCGAGACAAATTTTCACGGGGCTTTTCTAAACTCGAAATTTTACTTCATGCGCCACGCGTATAAAACACTAGAGTATTGTGAAGTTAGAAATACAATAACATTTTTTTAATGATCAAAATAGTTAAATAACAAAATATTTACATTTTTCTTCGTACATTTACAAGTCAGATCAAAAAATATAATATATCAAAGTAACTTATTTAGTAATTTAATTTAACAAAATTAATATTGTTGCGTATATGTATCCAAGGCGCTTAACGGATTAAGTAATTTAATTAAACAAAATTAAAAATGTTGCGTGTATGCAAGCGCCACTTAATAGGTTAAGCATAAAGTAACATTTCGAGTTTAGAAAAGCCTGAAATTTTACTTCATGCGCCACCCGTGCAAAACACCGAGATATTGTGAAGTTCAATATACTGTCCCAAAGCAAATTGCTCTAGGAGAATTTTAAAAGTGCAAGTTTTGGTTAGACCAAATAAACATTTATAAAATTTATTAACGTGACATCAAACATGAGCAGTATATTATGAACTTCAAAATATTTCAGTTTTATACATTTCGAGTTTAGAAAAGCCTGAACATTTAAATTGATCCAATCCAAATTCAGAGAGCGGAATCGCTCGGTAGCAACTTCAAATTGAAAGTTGAAAGACATATATATTTAAAAGAAAAACTCTTTGTATGAAGACCTAAAAATATATAAATATTTTAAAAATCAATCAGTGAACTTTACACTAATTTCCGTTTTAACCTTTGTATGTTAACCCGGTGTTTATCTTCATTAAGCTGATTGGAATGTATCTCATGTTGACATTGCTTGAAACGCAAACATCCCTCTCGAGAGATTACGGCAGAGTTGCTCTCATGGTAACAATCGGATTTTAGTTTGTCAAGAACGTAATGAAATCAATCATTACGATTGTAAAGTGTAGATTTGGTTAAACCTTTTAAAAATAAGGTTAAACCTAGTTATTTGGGAACTATGATAAATATAATTATTCATAGCACATAGACTTTTATTGACAGGACATACAATGTTTCTTCACTATTTTCTACACCCTTTATAAAAGTCACGAACACAATTTTATTAAAAAATATATTAAAACATTTAATAGCTGAGGCTGGGGCTGTTACTTGGTGAAATTCCGTATCAACACTTTTAGTAAATAACACACTTGGTTCAGATTTCACTGTTTATTAGTTGACACTGCAACAATTGTTTCGCCACATAATGGCTTCATCAGGCAGAGGAATGATCATCATTCATCTGCCTGATGAAGCCACTTTGTGGCGAAACAATTGTTGCAGTGTTCAACTAATAAACAGTGAAATCTTAACCAAGTGTGTTATTTAGTAAAAGTGTTAGTATTCAAAGTGCTAGCAATCTACTACTTATTTGTTTAACAATTTTATACAATGGGGAATATTGTAAGAGTTGTAGGAACTTATTATCCACCTTTTTAATAAACATTAGAAGATAACATTACTAAATGTTATTGCATCATTTACATTTTCTAACAGGGTTCGGACGATATATATCATTAGATATCTATCACGATATTTATCATGATATATATCAATATTTATAAACTACGATATATATCATGGATATTTATAGAATGCACAAAATCATTAAATTACATTCCCCTATTCCTGAAAAATTAAATAATGTATTTGTATTATATAGAGAATTTTTCTTTTAAGTATACATATGCATACGAAGTAAATTTTCCGACATTCGTTGGTGTTCAAAAGAATTCAATTTGAAGCTATAACCAAGTGTTTTCCACTCCCAGATTAAGCATGAAGTAAAATTTTGAACGGAGCGTCCAAACCCAAATTCAGGCTTTTCTAAACTCGAAATTTTACTACATGCGCCACGCGTAAAAAAACACTGATTTTAAGTGAAGTTCAAAATATACATCTTTAAAATACTGCTATATTAGCATATCTTAAACGACATCTATGTATTGTTTTGCCGTCAGGTTTGTCAAAATTGTTTGTAAAGTTATGGGAAAAGAGGCAGTTTTTTTTTAAATTATACGTATAATTTATCCAGAAATATTGCCACAACTAATAATAAAGTTCTGGTTTAATTACACGAACAATTTAAAAAAAACTGCGGCTTTCCCTTTACAAATAATGTTGGTGTATCTTAAACTTCACAATATTTCAGTGTTGTAGACGCGTGGCGCATGAAGTAAAATTTCGAATTTAGAAAAGCCTGAAAATTTGGTTTGGTCCCCCCGCTTCGCGGAGCGACCAAACCAAATTTTAAGGCTTTTCTAAACTCGAAATTTTACTTCATGCTTAATCTGGAAGTGGAAAACACTCGTTTAAAGCCCTTAATTGAATTAAAAAAAAACAGCCAATATCTAAAGATTTACAGCATATACACTGTAATTTTGACATGTATATGTATGTAAGAAAAACTCATGTATAATTAATTAATAAATAATATAAATATTAATATTTATGAACAAGAATATATATCAAGAAGTTGATATATATCGGATAAATATCGATATATAGATGTTTATATAAATATTATGATATTTGCGAACGCTGTTTTCTAATAATATCTAATTTTAAAAAGTTTTTGATGAAGAGTATTTAAATCAAAGCTTTCATGTTTGACGTACCAACACTATTTAAATCAAATTCATGGAATTACAAGATGGTTTAAAGGTGTATCAAGATATGGCCATGTATTTACAAGCTGTACATGGGCAAGTAATTGAGATGGTAGTTGTAACACATCCTTATATCGTGACAATGGGTAGAATTATAGTGAGAATTATGTAAGTGTACGAGGTCAAGTTCCTAATCATTTATGCATGACCGTTTGGTTAAAGATAGGAATTCAGCGGTTGGTTTATGATGTTGTTTTCCATATCTGCACGAGATATAAAACTATATATTTAGATAACTCGGGTTTGCAAACTATCAAGTATTTGCATCAAAGGAACGAGAGAATTAAAGATGTACTAGAAAAATGTATTTTTTGAATTGCGGTATTAAGTTTGCTATGATTGAAATTAAAACAAAGATCCTACTTTTTGTATACATTTTATAGTTGCCGAAACCTGAAAAAACAACTTAAGAAGTAAATATTTTGAATAATTAGATACTGTGAATATTCCTTTTAAGTATCCATATCCCGATGTATATGCTGTACATTTTAGGACATTCGTTGTTTCTAAAAGCGTTCAATTTGAAGCTTCTAACGGGTGTTTCTACTCCCTAGTTAAGCATGAAGTAAAATTTCGAGTTTAGAAAGGGGTGAAAATTTAGATTTGGCTGTGAAATGAAAAGATAAGCATGAAGTAAAACTTTGAGTTTAGAAAAGGGTAAAAATTTGGCTTTGATGGGTGAAATAAAAAGAATAATATTTTTGTGTTAGTATTAATAAAATGGTTGGCAATAAATTACAAGAGCTCAAATTTGACTACATTTATTTAAAAATTGGTAATATGTAATAATATATTACGTCACGAGAGTGGTATGCAGCATATTACATATGAGCGGATATGTTGCGCGCGAGCCGCACAGCGGCGAGTACAGTATTCCGCAAGTATGTAATTGCCATACCACTCGAGAAACGTACGATACTTTACCTACGCCCTAACAAAATAAACAATGAACATGAAAGCACAGCTTATTTATTCAATAATTTTTGATAGTAACATGACATTGATAAAAACTAAATTACTACTTGAACAATATACATCAAAGAAATGTCATTTGGTTGTGCGGTAATCAATCAGCTGTTCAGCTGTCAGCATGTAATATACTTGTCAAAGCTATTACGTGCATATGTAGGTAATGTCAATCATACCCGTCAAGATGACGGTGTGGTATGATGCGGTTACTAGATAGGGCGTAGGTAAATGTATTTTCATGCATGGGCGCCTGCACATATGGGCATTCTGATTTCTCAATTATTTATTACAGTACGCTGAAAATCGACCAAATATATTTATTTGTGCTATGATTTGTAAATGTACATACATAATCAATATATTATGGGCTTTAAAATAAATCAGTGTTTTATACGCGTGGCGCATGAAGTAAAATTTCGAGTTTAGAAAAGCCTGACTTTGGATTTCAAATCCAAATGCTCAGGCTTTTCCAAACTCGAAATTTTACTTCATGCTTAGTCTGGGAGTGGAAACACTGCTAGAAGTAAATTTCAATCAAATAATACAGCAAATAAAATACATTTTCACAAACGGAAACAGTGTAACAGAACTTCTAAATTACCTTAAATTTAATCAGAGTTAAGTTAGACTACATGAAAATGCGATGTTGCCACGAACAAAATTTTAATTTTGGCTATAAATTACAGTAACTCGAGCTAGATATTACATTTATTTATGATTAATTATTTACAGTATCTGAATTAATTATTTATTCATCAAAATCAAAGGATTTCAAAGTTAATTAAATAAACAAATACACAAGATTATAGAATTAGTAAAAATCTATGTAAAATTTTTGAGATTTAAAAGAAATGTTTTTATGAAAATGGAACTTCTCGTAAAAATGGATTTTCTGAAGAAAGACAAAAATTATTCTAAAAATCTCAAAAAATGTGCAATGATTCCTTTATATGTTGGAAATAATGTTAGGTACTTTTTTGTATGATTTTGTTTATTGAAAAACTGTTGAAAGAAATTTCAATTCGTTTTTTTTTTAATTTAATTCACAAATATATGTTACTTTTCGTAACTTTTCATTAATTTTTAAAAAAATATTTTTCAATTTAGAAAATTTTAGTTCATTTTCAAAGTTTCGAGAATTTTTAATGAATTTCCAACATTTTAGTTAATCCCTAACTCTTTTCGTAACATTCTCAAAATTTCCTTTAATTTTTAAAATTCCTTAATTGTTTACATTTTTGTTAATTTAAAAAATTTTAATACATTAGGTCAATTTTCCAGTTTTTGTAAATTCTCCCAAGATTTTTATTAATTTTTAAAAATTTGACGCGTTTTCGCAAATTTCGTAAATTTTTCAAATTACGGTTTTCGCGAATTTCGTAAATTTTTAAATGAATTGTCGAGGTTTTCGTCGGATTTGAAAACTTTAGCAATTTCCGTGGATTTCCTAACCTTTCGTTTATTTTCTTAAATTTCCACGATTTTGGTTAATTTTCGAAATCTCGACCATTTTTCGTGAATTTAAAAAATCTAAACGCTTTTCGTAAATATCCAACATTTTCATAATTTTTTTAAATATCTACGGTTTTTGTGAAATCCAAAGATTTTTAATAATTTTAAAAATCTTGACGCCCATCATGAATTTTTCAAGATTTCCGTATATCTTTAAAACCGCGAATTTCGAAGATTTCCGTTAATCTTCAAATGTTCATACAATTTCCAAGAAGTTATCAAAATTAACATGAATTATCAATTTATTTTTTAAATTTTTCATGAATTTTTCAGCATCGATTAATTACTTTAGACGTTTTATTAATGGTTAACGAATAATAGACGTTTGAAAGAAATATTTTTCGTCAATTTGCGAACCCGAAAATTAACAAAATTCTTGTAAATTCATGAATGCCGGCAATTTTTTTTAATTAACACAAAATTTTTGTTAATTAAAAAAAATGCATGAAAAAGCGTCAAAGTTTTAAAATTTACGAGTTTGAAAATAACTAATAACCTTGAAAAATGCATGATTTTTGAAAATCTTCGAAATCAAAAAAGTTTGAAAATCAACGAACGTTTTGAAAAATTTATGAGTCGTAACAATTTGGAATATTAGTTAAAATTTTGGAAATTCACGAACAAGATTTTATAAATCAAGCAAAAACTTGAAAATCCTTAAGATTTTGTAAATTTACGAAAATATTGTAAAAATGTTTTCCAATCCCAGACTAAACATGCACCACGCGCATAAAAACACTGATTAACTGTTGTTAAAAATATTTAAAACATAATTTCATTATAGATTATCTCTTTTCGACATACTTTAAAATGTTTTCAAATTTTAATATCACTTTTTGATATTGTTCAATATTTTTTCAAATTTTCTCCTTTTTTTTAAATTTTGACAAATTTCAACATTTTTACCTTGACATCACTTTTCCATGCTTCGGGCACCACTGACAGAAAATAAATTTTCTAGATAAAGACAATAAACTCTATTATTTTCATATTTATTATACTCAGGCTATTCTAAACTCGAAATTTTACTTCATGAAGTTGTAAATAAACTGCTTATGTTTAATAAAATTTTAACAAAATCTCGCGCTATCAAAATTCGAGCAATTTACAATAATTGTAAAGGTATACTTTTAAGAAAAAATCTCTTTATGTACTATTTTATTATTTGTTTTTATTATCGATAACCAAATAACTTGGTATGCATAAGTAGCTCGCGTATTACAAAAGGTTGAACACCCCTGTTTTAGAGTGAATCACGGGATTTTGAAGTCAAACAGTAGAAAATAACACTACAAAAATAGACAAATGTTCTATAATGTTCAATATTTCTCACCACTGAGTCGGGATAACACTGACGTGAATCTTGAACTCAAGAACACGCCTCTGTATATCTAGAGCCGGAATACTGAACAACAAAGCTACTTTTGTTAACAACAAAGCTGCTTTTGTTGATAAATTCAAATTATTTTTACCTATAATATAAAAAATTACGAAAATTCGTGTTAAATGCAAACAATACGTCTTAATTAATAAGATAACTTAAGACAATAAATACACATTGAATCAACTATTTATTGTCTTAAGTTACGTTATTAATTAAGACGTATTATTTGCATTTTACACGCATTTTCGTAGCTTTATATATTATATTTAAAGTGTGCAAACTATAAGAAGCGTAAGCTTATTTTCTCGAATTTAAATAGTTTTGAATTTGAATTATTCTTATTATTACCTAGTTCTTCTTAAATGCAAGAACTAGTTAATTAAATTAGGTAGTTTTAACGACAAGCAATTTTACAAATTGATTTATTATAAGCAGTCACAATCTTTTTATGTTTATGTTGCAACAAATCCTAATTCCACACAATATGAGCCCGTAACATTTAATTCTGATTAACCATCAGAACCAGTCGCGAGTCGTTTGGAAATTCCTCGCAGAGATTTTTCTGTTTACGACTTGATTGATGCAATCAGCGAATGCCTTCAAAGCCGGCCAACGAAACGGCACTGCTCTGCAGCTATTTTTCCAGCTTTGGTTCGTTCTTTTTTTTCAACCGCAGCAATGTGGAACGATATCGAAACCTTGAAATACTTTCACCGATTTTATAATTGCCTCTGATAGGCCGCTATCTAGCCAGCTATGGAAACGTTCACAATGTGAAATTAGTGTCAGTGGTTAACGATTATATCATATGCGAGTGGATGTATGTGCTTTAATTTCGTGTTTATGCAAAGCAAATTTGCAGTTTAATTGATTTGATTAGAGAAAAAGAGATTTGATTAGAGAAATCAAAACCTTCATTTTAAACTCGAAAAGTGTGCTTTAAAACATTAAATAAATAACCACATGTTGAGTAGTAATAGTTTTATTTACGGAAAAGATTACATGTGGTTTGGCTGTCAACATTTTCTAAACATAAACTGACAAGAATCCTATAAAATTAAATTATCCCTAAAAGTTGTAAACATTTCATGCGGTTTTTAACAGTTTATAATTTTATTAAATTTGATATAACATTTTGCGATTACGCTCAGAATACAATACTCAATCTCGGCACAATGAATAATGATAAACTCGGCATGCGATTGGCTGGTAGCAATTTAGTAATGTAGCATTACTTCATTATTTGAATAACAATAATGATCTGCAGAAAATCAACTGTAGAATTGAACTGCAGATTTATGGAATTAATCGTTAAAGTAATTTTCATTTCGATGATCTGTGGAACTGGTGTCCAGAAAAATCGGTGATATTTTGAACCAATAAACCGTAAAACTAATGGACTACATATAATCTGTTTTTTTTTATATGACCAATCAAATTTGACATTTCAAGAATTTTGTGGTGTGATGCAGGTTGTGTTTTAGATTAGAACAAGATTAATCACATGTTATGTTGTAAATCAACTTTTAATTTGTAGGTTATGTGAAGGATAATATGACAGTAATATAACGATTCAATTAACTTATAAAATTGATAACTCATTTAACAAAGATTACGATTACAAATATGCCACCGATGGAAATAAAATATTGGGAAACGTAAAAGTTTTTTAGTGTGTATCAAACTTTGGACTTGTCAGTTAATCGTCATTTGGTGTATCAAAAATGAAAATCCCTTTCTTTTAATAGTGTTTCGATAATTCCTTGCACTCCGTATTATAACCTTAGTTTAAAAAACCTGACTGAAAATTTCGCGACCAAGCCAAATTAGGCATTTGGTTTTACTTGTCTTCGGCGGGTCATTAAATGGAGATTGGCAACTGGAATGTCATTCCAGAACTGAATCTGTGTACACTAATGCCATCTACATCTAATTTTATGAACTAGAATTTGGCCGGTAATTTTTTTTTTCATTTTGGCCAGGTTTGTACATGCTTTGGCCTATGGTGCATCGTAACAATTTATTTGACAAATTATGATTTATTTATCACATCAATGTAACTCTTTATATGGTTTTTGTTATTTTTGTTCAGTAATAATTTAGTCGGTTGTAATCAATGTAATTCTTTATATGATTTTTATGTTTTTTGTTATTTTTGTCATATATTACAATATGTATATGTACACTTATGTAATAAAATGGAGATTCCGTTAATAAATAAATAAATAAATAAATAATCATTTACTAACATCTCCAAATTGCAGAACTGCATCTGTTTGCAGTAAATACTCCCTAAGTTTGGACATATTAAAAAAAAACAGAGTTTAAGTTGTTTATGAGTTGATGAACTGTAGAATGGTAACCCTTAAACTATTTACTATTTTACACAACATCTACCAGAGCTACGAGGATTAAAACCTAATTATTTATTATTAACACTGAACATCTGATTCCCTGTTACTCTAATTAAAGATGTATTTGTGTGTTTCTGAACTTCACTTCAAATCAGTGTTTTGTACGCGTGGCGCATGAAGTAAAATTTCGAGTTTAGAAAAGCCCGAAAATTTGTCTCGGGTCGCTGCGCGACCCTCAACAAATTTTCACGGGGCTTTTCTAAACTCGAAATTTTACTTCATGCTTAGTCTGGGAGTGGAAAACAGTCGTTTAATACTTCAAATTGAACTCTATTATAAAATTGACGAATGCCTGAAAATTGCGTAGATAAAAAATGCACTTATTATCATTAAAACCGGGAAAGTCAGAGAAAAGTCATGTAATTATATTCAAATTGACCAAAACACTAACAAAAACGCCATATGACATCATTAAATTTGTCAAAATCAGCAGGCAAATTACAAATCACCTAAAAATTTATAAAATTAACTTAAATATAGACAAAAACAATTAAAATAATTTAACAAAATAAAGGTTTCCTACAGAAGACAGTTATATTAAAAGGCCATTGAAAAAATCTTGAAGCAGGGAAATGACAGAAAAATGTATCATTTCATATTGTGGCTACCATGTCAGTTTTACTTCAAATAATATTAAACATAATTTTGAAATCTAGATTATTATCTTTAAAAACATTTTAAGTCATTGAATGTTCTTATCAAAGCATTCAGTTTGAAGTTTCGAACGAGCGATTCCACTCCCTGTGTGCCCTTTAAAAATTTCGCATTAACCACAACCAACCACAAAAGTTGCAAGTCTTGAAAGCCAACGTTGAAGAAGAAATCACCAATTTGGGGCCAGATGTTTTACGAACAACAATTTAAAATGTTGTAAAACGAGCACAATCAACATCAACTCAGGAGATGATCATTTGACCGATATCATTTTTTTAACTTTATATTATCAATTTTACACCTTTGAATTAACTTTCAGTCAAAGCATTGCCCATTTTGTTCATTTCTAATAAAATGACAGCCAATTCATAATATGACATTTCTTTTGCCTTATATTACACGAGACAACAAGTTTATATCTTAAGAAATGTTAATTTTTGTTTTTTAACATAGATTTACTGTCCTTGTTTACGCACGAAGTAAAATATAGAGTTTAGAAAATTCTTAAAATTTGGTTTAGTTGCGTAGCGAAACGGATAAAACACTGAAATATAGTGAAATTGAAAATATACTGGTTTTTACTTATTATGTTTGAGCAAATTCAGTTTGATTTTATTAGAAATATCTATGTCCCGAAAAATACAGGGAGTTTTTCTGACGTCACACATGTAATTCCTCGCGTGACGTGAAAAGTCAATGTAATTAAACTAACAAGGCCCACTCGGTTTTAAATTAAGACACGTAACGCGTGGAAGTCCTCACGTGACGTCAACAATCACGGTAATTAAATAATACAAGATCGGCTCGGTTTAAATCAAGACAAATTTACTTACACACCTTAATTGATGTCGTCACGCGTGGAAATCCGTACGTGACGTCAAAACCAAGATCATTACTGTGCAAGGTTGTCTCGATTTAAACCAAGTTGACCTTATCACGCGCGGAAATCCTCACATGACGTCAAAATCAAAGTCATTACTGTATAAGGTCGACTCGGTTTAAACTGAGACAGTCTTGTATAAGGTTGTCTTCATTTATACGAGTGTTTTCCACTCCCAGACTAAGCATGAAGTAAAATTTCGAGTTTAGAAAAGCCCCGTGAAAATTTTCTGGGCTTTTATAAACTCGAAATTTTACTTCATGCTCCACGCGTATAAAACAGTGATTTAACGAGAAATTTAAAAACATATTAAGGACATTTTTCATGTTAATCCTCACAATTAATTGGAATTATTTTTGACGGTTCAAATCCTTTTGTAAGTATACGAATCCTTTTATAAATATTCGAATCCTTTTATAAATATTCGAATCCTTTCATAAGGATTCGAATCCTTTTATATGGATTCGAATCACCCACATTTGTATTCAAATACGAATCCTTGTATTCGAATACGAATAAAAAAATGTAACGAATCCGGATCACAAATCCAGTTGAACTAAAGTATTCGAATGCCTCTTTTGAATCCTTTAAAAGGATTCGAATCCAGTATTCGAATCTTGAATGATTCAAATACTGCCCAGCTCTGACATGTACAGTACTATTACTAACTAATAAACCGATGACTAGTGAAACAGATAATCTATTAACGGGGTGTACTGTAAAACTGATGAACTACAGAAGGTATGAACTGTAGTACCAATTAACTGTTAAACTGATAAATGAAGAACGGCATAACTAATGATTTCTCTGGAACAAATAAACTGTAGAATTACTAAACTGTAGATTTCTAGAACCGATGGCGAGTAAAACTGATTATCTTTTGAAGTAATGAACAATATCTTGTGGTGGAGGCGGTTACTATGTGATACATTGTAAATATTTAAATAATTAACCCTGATTACTTATTTATATTGACTTTAAAAGAAGTGAATACGAAAAAGTAATTAGGGGTAATTATTTAATGAACAATAGTTGATAAATGGTGCAGTCATTAGTTTTATGATTCATTGCTTGAAAAAAATATCAGGTCTATAGTTTCTTAATTCTTCAATTCTCATCAGTTAATAAATGTTACAGTTACTAGAACGGTGAAACTAATCAATTCTGCAGTCATTAATTTATTAATTGTATTAGATCTACAGTTCTAACGACTGTATAGTTTATTTATTTAGTTTATATATTTAGTTATTTATTAACGTTGAGAATTATAGAACTAAGAAACTATAGAACTGATAATCTTCTGAAGCAATGAATAACAGAACTTCAAACTTGTCGAACTGCAGAACTGCTAGAACTGATATTATTCAAGAAATTGATTCATACTTTCTAATTCAGTTTTTTTTTTAACAATTTCAATTCACTACTTTGAATCAAGCGCCACGCCTTCTTAGTATCTTGCCTGCCGTCGTCGTCGACTTCTGTCGGCCGCTAAGAAAATGAAAGTAAGTATTTCCAGTCAATGTTATGAATGCAAATTACCGACTGGCTTTATGCACCTTGAACTCCTGTCACAGCAATTAGTCTGTAGTGCATTGGGTCACGCCTGCAAAGGTCACAATATCAAATATCGCTCGTAGACGGACTGGAGAGTAATTCAATCTAAAGTCGCAGAACGAGTTTAGAAAGTAATTTCCTGTGAGATTCATCTTCTTTGCAATTGGAAATCACCGATGAACTAGAACGTTTATAATTTCAAATTGTTTGATGGAGTTGCAGGGTGGCGACCAGCCTGGAAAACCGGGAAAGTCGGGGAATTTTATGCGTTGGGAGAAGTCTTGGAAAAGTCAGAGGAATTTAGCCTTTTTAGCGAAAAGTCAGGGATTTTTTTTAATTGATAATATTAATAAACATGTACATAATACGATTACAGAATTGACAAATTGTTAGTTCTGTTCGGAGCACAAATTTGACATTAAATAATATTAAACAAAATTTAAAAATTATAAAATGACTATCATAGCACTTTCCCCGTAACAATTGATAATTAACATACTAAATTTATTTGACTTTAACCAATTACTTGAAGGGAAATCTTCAAGTAATTGGTTAGTGATTTATACGCGTGACGCATGAAGTAAAATTTCGAGTTTAGAAAAGCTTGAATATTTGGATTTGCTGGGGCGCGACTCGCTTTGCTCGCGCGCCCCAGCAAATCCAAATTTTCAGGTTCTTTTAATCTTGAAATTTTACTTCATGCCTAATCTGGGAGTGGAAACCCTCGTTAGACGATCAATCAGGAACTTTGTTTGCAATTTTCTTATTGTCAAATTTATGACGTAAAATAAATAGAGTTGATGACATCAACTCTATTTATTTTACGTCATAAATTTGACAATAAAGAAAATTGCAAACAAAGTTCTAGATTGATCGTCTAACGAGGGTTTCCACTCCCAGATTAAGCATAAACTTATTGTTATTTCTTACTTCAAATTTAGAACGAAAACAAGTTCCTGTGCATTATTTGTGTGTTACTAAACTTCGAAAACCATTACTGGTTTGTTGAGCTTATTCTTTAGTGTATTTGCTTAAAAAAACCCAAAGAATTTCGGAAGCAGGATGCCATCAAAAATTTCCAGAATCAGGCTCGCAATTTCCACAAAACAAGGCTAAGTGATTAAGTGCAGTGCATGAATTTCATACATGCACACACATTTGCGGTTCAAGTTCAAAAGAAAGTGGGCGTGATAAAAAGCGGATAATGACCAGCACACTGTGTATAATCAGTCTGTGTTGCATATTCACCCAGTCTGCCTGCCGGTCAATGCGATGACTAAATCTAATTAGCGTAATCCTGTGGTTAAACCAGAAACATTGTGCAACTAACACACAATGTAATATGAACATTCAAATTAATACAATGACAGGTTTTATATAACACGTATGCTTTTTTTATTAATATTGTAGTTAATCTCTGAACGTCAAATCAATGTCAAATTTCTATTTTCTTGAAACAACATGAAATTGACAATTATTTTTATACAACAGGCGCTTAGTTGTATAAAAATAATTGTCAATTTCATAAGTACCAGAAATTTCATGTCATTTCATAAGTACCAGAAAATCGGTTATATCTCCTTAGTCGTTTAACATACCCTCATCAAACCCGGTATCTTTGTATTCCTAATTGAAATCTCTAGCCGATTGTTAATTGTAATACAGGGTGTTTCATTTAAAAAAATCAAATACTAACCAATACTTCATTTATTTTGGACACCCTGTATATTTAGATATGATATATAAAATCTCGCTAAAGAAACTATTTTAAATGTTATTTAAAATTTTCAAATTGGTTCAGAAATAATCAAGTTAGAGGGGGGACATTTATGTTGAATCACCCTGCACAGTTTATATTTTGAACTTCACACTAAATCAGTGGTTCTGCCCTTGGCGCATGAAGTAAGTGTTTCTAGTGTAGAAAAGCCTGCAAATTTGGATTAGTCGCTCGACTTTGCTTTACGGCTAATTTAAATGTTTGACTTTTCTAAACTAGAAATGTTTACTTAATTCTTAATCGCGCATTGGATAACACATGGTCAAGTAATCGAGTAAAACACAACAAATGATTTGAATGCCATAAATTATAATATCAAACTATCTATCTATTATGATAACCATCATTTCGCAACATTTTGATGTTTCGTGTAAAAACATCTGCTATTCAAATTTCAATTGAGTGCTGAAATAATTCCTTGACTTAAAAAAAGTAACCAGAGACGAAGATAGTGTGGCTTTTATCAATATTTCTCATCGTTTTTTGTACATCTTTCACATATTAAAGACAACAACCAGAGCCGAAGAATATCTCTTTTCAGAATGTTACATCAACCTTAATTTTGCTCAATGAAATCCTTAATTTCTTTAAAAAAAAAAAACATAAACCAAGATGCTGTCGTTTTTTCCCCCAATTTCGCTTAATGTTATTTTGCTACAATAATTCCTTTTACAACCATTCCGAACGGAACATGTGCAACCTATTGCAACAATAACCTACTTCCAACTCCAGATCTGGGTGACACATGACAAAACACCAAAACATGCTTTGCATAATGGAACAACCTTATCTATCGCAGTTTATCAGTCTCGTTTGATGCAACGCGCTTCCATGATCTACAATACCGCGTTGCGTAACGAAAGCGACATCAGCGCGAAAATCGTCGCATCAGCTGTAAAGGATACCTTCCGTCGAAATCCGCGGTTGACTGAACCAACTGAACCCTTTCCGAGATTTTTTCGTTGTACTGGCCATAAACGAGTTTAAAATGTTTAACCCAAATACTATTGAACTTTTACATCAAGTGTGTGTGTGTTTACACGAGCGTTCAGGTTTAGTGGAAGGAGAGTCGACCTTGTTTGAATTGAAAACTTGGAATCGGTGGATTGGTCATCATCGTTCGATGTTGAATTACAAAATTTCACGTGTGGTGGAATTGAAACAGTAACAAGATAAAAATGTGTGTCTAGCATACTTGCAGTTCATGTTTTTTAGCCTTGAAAAATCTCTGTTTTTATTTAAATATTGTATTGTAGATCATACATGGTTTCCCAGACTGTTTTCTTCCTACCATAACCATTTGTCGACTTTTTATCGATACTTCGGTAAATTAAATGAAGCTATTTGATCAGATTATACGATATTTTGTTTTGTGCAAAAAACCCCCATTCTGCGATCATTCAGGATTCGCTGACTATTCCCGATAAATAAAAATCCCCTGACTTTTCCCTGACTTTCCCGGTTTTCCCGGTTGGTCGTCACCCTGTCCATGATATACAGGGTCGCTACAAAGTATGGAAACACGGCTCTCACGTGAAAACGGCTAAAAACAGAACCACCAAAATTGGGATTTCTAAATGGGATATTTTCTTGAACAATTTGGCGTGAAAAAATCAAAAATGATTCTCAGGATTTTCACATACGGACGCCATCTTGAATTTTTTTTAAATGGAATTCGATTTTTTTTATTTTACAACTTTTATAGACCTTATAATTCTGATTACAACCATATACCTTTTTTTAAAAATACTTGTCTTTTCATCGATAAACCGGACTTTGAAAAGTATAGAAACAGCGAAATATTTTGAGAACGGTTTATCGAAATGTCCTGAAATTTTGCACAAAACAACAGTTTTCATTAGCCTGTCAAACTTGTAAAAAAACATGGTATTGCAGCATTTAGAAAAAGTACTCGTTTGGCTGTTTCCATACTTTTCAAAGTCCGGTTTATCGATGAAAAGACAAGTATTTTAAAAAAAGGTATATGGTTGTAATCAGAATTATAAGGTCTATAAAAGTTGTAAAATAAAAAAAATCGAATTCCATTTAAAAATATTCAAGATGGCGTCCGTATGTGAAAATCCTGAAAATCATTTTTGATTTTTTCACGCCAAATTGTTCAAGAAAATATCCCATTTAGAAATCCCAATTTTGGTGGTTCTGGTTTTAGCCGTTTTCACGTGAGAGCCGTGTTTCCATACTTTGTAGCGACCCTGTATATCATCCGAATCCTGCAAATAATGTATTTATTGCAGTTTGAAATCGGAAAAATATTTTGTCCCAAAATATGTTGCCGATTTTAAACCAATAAATACATTATTTGCTGGATTCAGACGATATTCATCATGGACAGGGTGACAACCAACCGGGAAAACTGCTAAAGTCGGGGAATTTTTATTCATCGGGAAATTTTTAAATTATTAATACTAATAAATATGCAAATACTGTATTAACCTAAATAAACTCGAAAAAAGAAACAATGAAATTAGGTGGAAAGACCTAAGGTCGATAATACGTTTTTTGTTTGTTTGTCAAGCAGAACAAACAAAAAAACACGTTTAAGTATGTATTGTTAAACTACATGTATATTTTGTTTTGTCAAATAAAGATAATGATGCAAACAATGCGATTAAATAATTGACAAATTGTTAGTTCTGTGCAGAGCACGAATTTTACACGATAAAAAATCTAAAACAAAATAAAACAAATGGTGATGTGTCCATCATAGCATTTCCCTTGTAATTTGAACAATTGATAATTGACATACTAAATTTATTTTACTCTAACCAATTAGTTAAAGATTTCACTTAAAATTAGTGATTTACACGCGTGGCGCATGAAGTAAAATTTCGAGTTTAGAAAAGCCTGAAAATTTGGATTTGCTGGAGCGCAACTCGCTTCGCTCGCGCGCCCCAGCAAAACCAAATTTTTAGGCTTTTCTAAACTCGAAATTTTACTACATGCTTAGACTGGGAGTGAAAACCCTCGTTAGACAATCAATTAGAAGCTTATTTTGCAGTGTCCTTTATTGTTAAATAAATAGTCGATGTTATTTTTTAAGTTCAAATTTAGAACAAAATTCTGAACTTTGTCGTTAGTAGATTCAAATTGAACTCGTTAAAAAAACAAAGATTTTTTCTCTGTCTCTAAATAATCGCTTAAATATATGATTCAACAGTAAGCTATTAATAATGAGTACATAGCAGACCTGGGCAGGATTCGAATCATTCAGGATTCGAATCCTGGATTCAAATCCTTTTAGTGATTCAAAAGAGGCGTTCGAATACTTTAGTTCAACTGGATTCGTGATCCGGATTCGTTACATTTTTTTAAGAAGATTCGTATTCGAATCCAAATGTGGGGGATTCGAATCATAATAACATTCGAATATTTATAAAAGGATTCGAATACTTACAGAAGGTTTTGAATCGTCAAAAATAATTCGAATTAATTGTAATTAACTTGAAAAACTTGAAAAATTTCTTTTGTGTGTTTTTAAATTTCTCGTTAAATCACTGTTTTATATGCGTTGCGCATGAAGTAAAATTTCGAGTTTAGAAAAGCCCAGAAAATTTGTCTCGGGTCGCTGCGCGACCCTCGACAAATTTTCACGGGGCTTTTCTAAACTCGAAATTTTACTTCATGCTTAGTCTGGGAGTGGAAACGCTCGTTCGAAACTTCAAACTGAATGCTTTGATAAGAACACTAAATGACTGAAAATGTTTTAAAGATAATAATCTAGTTTTTAAAATTTTGTTTTATATTATTTGATTTGGTCAATTTAAATATAATTTCATGACTTTTCTCTGACTTTCCCGGTTTTATTGATATTCAGTGAATTTTTTATTTACGTAATTTTCAGGCATTCGTCGATTTTATAATAGAGTTCAATTTGAAGTTTTGAACGAGTATTTCCACTCCTAGACTAAGCATGAAGTAAAATTTCGAGTTTAGAAAAGCCCCGTGAAAATTTGTCGAGGGTCGCGCAGCGACCCGAGACAAATTTTCGGGCTTTTCTAAACTCGAAATTTTACTTCATGCGCCACGCGTACAAAACACTGATTTGAAGTGAAGTTCAAAAACACACAAATCTTTAATCAGAGTAACAGGGAATCATATATTTAGTCTGTTATCCACGATGTTCAGTGTTAATAATAAATAATTAGGTTTTGAATATTTTTGTTAAAATGACTAGTAACGATATTTATATGTTAATGGTTGCAAAAAAAATAATAAAATCAAACTTATTCTTAAAGGATTTGTATTCGTGATTCGAAAAAACAGGATTCGAATCTTTGATTCGAATCATATTTATCTCTTAAGAATCCTTTATTCGAGTATTCATGATTCGAATCATATTAGGTGATTCGAATTCGTGATTTGAATCCTTTTTACCAGAATTCGTCCTAGCTCTGGTACATAGTACTCGAAATGTACATCTAGCAAAAATTTAAAAAAATGTTAAGAAAGTGTTAGTGTTTTCAAAATATACCTAGTTGTTGAAATAACTTTAAATGTAAAGAAACCATTTAGAATTGAATGTACTTTCACACCAAGTAAAGACAAATTCAAGTCTCATTTCCGAAAATTAAATGAATCAGCTTTGGAAAGAAAACATTCGCAACAAACTATCACAGAAATTGCTGATTTTTTTAAAGAAAAGCAGCAATTTCGTTAAAACTAAATGCACTTTCTGCAGAGAAAATGTTACAGTTTCCTAAATTTAAACGAATGTGAAAAGATTCTCATTCGTTTTCATGTAAATTGAAACTAAACTGGAAATTGTGCTGGTAAATGGTTAATTTAAAATGTGGATATTTGTTTGAATATTTTCCAAAAATATAACGAGTAGTTAGAATAACGATCAATTTTACATTTTTTAAAATTTTAAAAAGAAATTATTTGGAGATGAATATACTATCACATCCTGTAAAGCCAAACATAAGATTACAATTTATATTTCCGAAAATTTGAATGAAACAGCTTTGGTGAGATAACATTTTAAACAAACTTTCAAAGAAATGTCTTTTTTTAAACAAAAGCAGCAATTTCTTTTAAAATAAATTCACTTTCTACAAAGACAATTTTGCAGTTTCCTGAATTTAAACGAATATGTAAAGATTCCATTCCACATTTAGTCAACTTTATATTTCGATTTTTTTAAATAAAACACCCTGTATATGTTTACATAATTCTACGCAGAATTCAACTCTGCACTGACCTATACTAGCATTTCCTATACTAATCATCTTTTATTTTTAAGTAATTTTTATTTAATTATAATATATAAAATTACGAAAATGTTATTCGTGAAAATGCAAACAATGTCTTATAATTGCATATTCATGAATAACATTTTCGTAATTTTATATATTATATTTAAAGTGTGCAAACTATAAGAAGCGTAAGCTTATTTTCTCGAATTCAAATAGTTTTGAATTTGAATTTATCTTATTTTTATTTAAATAAAATTAGGGAAAAATATCTCGAAGTATTGTTTAATTTTGGAAGAAAACAATTAATTCAGGGGCAAATGATTAGTTTTTCGAATTATTGTTTGATTTTAGAAGAGAACAATTAATTTAGGAGCAAATGATTGGTTTTTAATCTTCTTCAAATAAAATTAAAATGTTTCGTTTCGTTTTTCTGAAATACTAAATTGAACTCCAAATTTTCTAGACAAAAATATAGTTAAATAATTTGGGGACATTTTGTTTAAACTCTTTTGTATTATAGGCTTCTTAGTACATCTTAATTACACTTATAATTTGTCTAAACAGAGTTGAAAAGTGTTTTATTCATATATTTTTTTGAATTGACAATTACCTTTGTAATTTCGTTAAATATTTTTTTAATTGAAATAAAGAAAAAGAGTTGTTTAATAAACAAACTCCTCCCCCCCCCCAAAATTTTCAAAATTTTATTTTTTTTGTGTGTAAAAGCGTCCCTAAAAGAGCAAAAACAATATATTTTTTTTTCCTGATATTTAATTGTCGCGATCTGGCCACTTTTAACGCCTGTGTTCGAGAATTTTTACAAAGTTTTAAAACACTAGTTTATGAAGATTCATCACACTTGTAATTATATAGTTACTGTCGAGTTTAGAAAAGTCTGAACATTTGGTTTGGTCACGTAACAAAGCGGAGCAACCAAACCAAATGTTCAGGCTTTTATTTAGAATTTTCAGGCTTTTATTTAGAATTTTCAGGCTTTTATTTAGAACATTATAAGTTATTTTTTTTAAGTAAAGTTGTAGCACTGATGTTGTGTACACACGTATTTTCTTTTTTTTTAAACTGCATTATAAGTTGAAAACATTTTCCCCAGTGATTTTAAGATTGATTTTTAAATTATGAAAAATATGTGATCTAATTTTTTGCTTTCTTTTATTTCAGGTAAGAAAGAAGTTTTCTCTATGATCAAGTGCCCAATTTCTACAAACTCATCCACAATTCTGGAAAGTTAAGTGATTTTCACATTTATATTTTTTATATAACACTCTTGTGGTGAAAATCATTCCTTTAATACATACTATGAATTTAAAGTAGTAGTAAAATGATTGCAAATAAACCATGGTTTTAATAACATGAGTTTGATATAAATTGCACAATAATTATAATATCCTAGTTCATATTCACAATTTCAAATCAATTGAAAGGAAAATAATTCACAGATTTTGTCCAAATCTTCCTCATTTAGAATGAAACCTGTTTCAGTTTTCCTCAGTGATAAATAAAAAGGATCTTGAACAAACACGTTAAATATGCATACATAGATTTTTTTTAAGTATACATATTCCGATTTGTACATTTTCAGACATTCGTTGTTTTTGAAAAGTGTTTAATTTAAAGCATCTAATGAGTGTTTCCACTACCAGATTAAGCATAAAGTAAAATTTCGAGTTTTAAGTGCACGTCAAAATATACGTTTTTAGCATACTGGGTTAGTTGCATATTTTGAACACAATAATTCAATGTTTTAGACGCGTGACGTATGAAATAAAATTTCGAGTTTAGAAAACCCTGAAAATATGGTTAGCGCGCAGCGCTACGCGACCTAACCAAATTTTAATGCATTTCTAAACTCGAAATTTTACTTCATGCTGAACTCTTTTAACAATCAACCTACATCTGAAGTTACAGCATATACGCTGTAATTTGGACATGTATACTTAAAAGAAAAACTCTCTCTATAATCGATAAATAATATTAATATTTATAAACAAAAATAATTATCAAGAAGTTGATATATATATATCGGATAAATATCGATATATATTTTGATATTTATATAAACATCATGATATTTCCGAACCCTGAAGTGTGACAATGTATTATTAAGAAACTAGTCACTATCCAATACATATCTAACTAATGATACAATACAAGTATTTAAATTGAATAAAACTGTTTAACTTCTATAACAAGTACAGGCTCCCACAGTAAATGAAATAATTTTGATGTCACAAGATGTGTTAATGCCTATGGTAGATATTAAAGTAAAAGGCATTAAGTTAATGGAAAATTGGTAGCACGTAATGATTTTTACCTAAATTAAACAAACTATATAAAACTTAAAAATACCTTATATCAGGTGTTGACTTGGCGGACGCAACATAGGAAATCGCATGTTAATTTTAAAGTGTTCAAATATTGGCTTCCCTATTTATTTTAGAGACAAAATGTATTTCACTTTTTTGTAGAGAGAAAAATTCTAAATTTATTAATGTTCACACTTAACACTTTGCGTTTCTCTAAGGTAAAGTAATTAAGAAAAAGTAATGTGATTTTATAAATTTATGATATACCATGGAATTGACACAACAATTGCGGTTATTCCGTGTTTTTTTTTTAAGTTCAATTTAAAGCTTTAAACAAGTGTTTTCCACTCCCAGACTAAGCATGAAGTAAAATTTCTAGTTTAGAAAAGCCCCGTGACAAATTTTCTGGGCTTTTCTAAACTCGAAATTTTACTTCATGCGCCACGCGTATAAAACACTATAATATTGTCAAATTTATGTATATTCAGACTTCACTCAAAATTTGTGTTTTATACGCGTGGCGCATGAAGTAAAATTTCGAGTTTAGAAAAGCCGAGAAAATTTATACGGGGCTTTTCTAAACTCGAAACAACAATTGCGGTTATTCCGTGTTTTTTTTTAAGTTCAATTTAAAGTTTTAAACAAGTGTTTTCCACTCCCAGACTCAGCATGAAGTAAAATTTCGAGTTTAGAAAAGCCCCGTGAAAATTTGTCTCGGGTCGCTGCGCGACCCGAGACAAATTTTCACGGGGCTTTTCTAAACTCGAAATTTTACTTCATGCTTAGTCTGGGAGTGGAAAACACTCGTTTAAAGCTTCAAATTGAACTCTTTTAAAAATCAATGAATGTCAGAAAATTAACAGCTAAAATAATTAAGAAAAAGTAATGTGATTTTATAAAAATAATGACATTTTTCTTGAAAACATTTACTTTAATCAAGTGACTACGATATATTTTGCCATTTTGACATCCGCAGTTGTTGTTTCAATATGGCATGTCATTATTGTTATGAAATTACATTATTTTTTCTTAATTATTTTAACTTAGAGAAACGTTAAGTGATAAACGTTAACACGAATGAATTCAGAATTTTTCCCTCTACAAAAAAGGTAAATACATTTTGTTTCTAAAATAAATAGGGAAGCCAAAATTTGAACATTTCAAAATTCACATGGGATATCCTATGTTGCGTCCGCCAAGTCAACACGCGGTATAGCAACAATTAATCCTACCATAAATCTTTTTTTAGACCATATACGTATCAACCTAAAACATACCTCCAACAACGATATTTCACATATCCACTATCTGAGTATTTGTCATATTTGTCGTGACCTAAATCGCTTTGTGCGACGTGTCCATTCTTGAAATTGTTTATGTTATTTATTCATGTAGATCGGTTGTTGTATTTTTTCTAAACATTTTGCGAAAGGTGGCAACACACACGCAAGTGGTGCGAAATGCGTTTCGCAATGAAAATACCGAACGTCGACGTGTGGTAATGTGATTCATTCGCTTTTCTTTGAGAAAGTTCCCAATCCTGATTGTGCAATGGCGGTCTTGACTGAGAAAGTGACACCGTTTCCAAAAGTGGGACACCTGAGCCGTAACACACACACACACAGCATACACGCGGTCGATCGAGTGTTGTTAAATTGGTAGACGTATTATTTCTTAATAGCTTGTAATTATTGGACGTTTTTGGATTACTTAAAGAAAGTGATCTACAAAAAATCGTAACTATTCAAAATGAGAAAGACATGCGATTTAGAATTGTAGGTTTTTTTGTGGTATTTGAAGAAGGTCAGATTCATTTCTTGATGATTTCAAATAAAGTATTAATATTTTAGAATGTTCGAAAATATCATGATATTGATATAAATATCGAAATATCACATATATAGGGTGTCTACAGATTCATTTACAACATAGGCCCTGTTGGAAGATGTTTTGTAACTTCTTATTAAACCTTTGTTTCGTATAAAGTCTAAATATTATTGAAAGCGTCCTATTTTTAATACATAATTCTTAGAAAATAATTTTGTTTATGCTTTTGTTTTGAATTGTCAACTGTCAGTATTAAAATAAATAATTTTGTTGTTTCTATTATTAATTTTCATATTAGACATAATAAATTATACATTTTTGAAATGCGAAAACAAATCTCTTTTCAATGGCCAACTATGACCCCCATAAGAAAAAACAAAGTTGGCCCTTGTAACTAAAAAATTATAACATTTTTTAAAAATCGGAGTACACTACGAGATTCCTATTAAAAAGTGCCTTAAAAAATGCAAATTAAACTCGACTTCCTCTAAAAATAAACGAGCTAGAACAGACAATAAATAAAAGAATAAAAATTCCCGTTTTCCGCTATAGTGCCTACTTAAAATATCAAACTTTTTTATAAGGGTTTAGTACAGTTTTAGGTAAGGAGTATTTCATCCCATTTAACCAAATCTCTATCTGTTATAATAATGGAAATCCCTATGAGAATGAATCTGTGGATACCCTGTATATCGATATTTATCCGATATATATCAACTTCTTGATAATTATTCTTGTTTATAACTATTCATTTTTATGTATTATACAGGGGGTTATTCTTTTAAGTATACATGTCGAAATTAACATCATAAATGCTGTAAATCTTCAGATTGTTTTTTAAAACAGTTTAATTTAAAGCTTAACGAGTGGATTCCACTCCCTGATTAAGCATGAAGTAAAATTTTGAGTTTAGGAAAGCCTTAAAATTTGGTTTGGTCGGCCAAACAAAATTTTCAGAAAATTTAAACTCGAAATTTTACTTCATGTGCCAAGCGTCTAAAACACTTATATATTATAAAGTTCCCAATACACTACTAAATTAGTATCCTAAAGATGCATATTTTTAACTTCACTTTAAATCAGTATTTTATACAGGTGGCACATGAAGTAAAATTTCGAGTTTAGAAAACCTTGACATTTTCAGGCTTTTCTAAACTCGAAATTTTATTTCATGCTTAACCTGGGAGTGGAAAACACTCGTTTAAAGCTTTAAATTGAACTCTTAAAAATACAACAAACGTCGAAAAATATACACTGCTGTATGCATATGTATACTTAAAAAATTATATATCCATGATATGTATCATAGTTTATAAATATCGATATATATGATAAATATCGTGATAGATATCTTATTATACCGGGTGTTTGTATAAGGGTGGCCTCGCCTGTATCTCAGATACCATATATCGTAGCATCTTGCGGTAAAAAATGTCTTAGCAAAAGTGGCCAAGAGAAATCGCTGGACATATTTTTGAAGTTTCTAGCTTTGCCGCTAGAGGAGGCAATCTCTTGCGTACAAGATAAAACAAAGTTTTTACCAAATAAATGCCAAGTTAAGCTACGTCGAAAATATGAAAATTTTAATCTACGAAAAATGTTACATAATGTCAACTATATTCTCGTTTATTTTGCTTTCACATAAGACGCAGAATAGAAAAGTCTACTAATTTAAATGGCTGTAACCTTAGTTAGGCTTAGCCGAGTTTAATAAACTTAGGCTCATTTTATTAATAACTGAACGCACTTTAAAACGTTGTTGACTCTGATTTACTTTCGTTTTGGTATAAAGCGCCAGAGGGCGCAATTAAAACAATGACCGTAATATTCCGATTTTCTTAAAATGTTCAAATTAGAAGATACACTTTAGTTACGTTAGTTAATTAAAGTAAAAGTTACTGTGAAAACTAGTGAGAACCGCATTCCAATGTCTTTATCCTAGCCGGAGATATAATAAAAAATGACAGAATGGGGTTATTCCTCCATGTAAAATTTTCCGACATCCGTTGTTTTTCAAAAGAGCTTAATTTAAAACTTTAAATGTGTATTTTCCACTCTTAGACTAAGCATGAAGTAAATTTTCGAGTTTAGAAAAGCCCCGTAAAAATTTGTCGAGGGTCGCACAGCGACCCGAGTCAAATTTTCTGGGCTTTTCTAAACTCGAAATTTTACTTCATGGGCCACGCGTATAAAACACTGATTTCAAATGAGGTTTAAATATACATAAATGCACAATAATTTTGTCATATACGTGTGGCGCATGAAGTAGAATTTCGAGTTTAGAAAAGCCCAGAAAATTTTAAGTTAGTTTCACTTTGTTAATTATTTATTATAATTATTTGAATAAATTATTAGTTATAAATTAGTTTAAATATACTCCTAAATAAACAATAAACTTATGCGTTAATTTTGACATATATCATAGTCTTTTCCATTTCAATATTTTTGACAATCATTTATTTACTCACGCCTTTAATTAATAAAATATAAAATTTTTCAAGAAGCAAATTATTTTAAGAAAAATGTGTTTTACCTTTTAAAACATAACACGAGAATACAATGTTTATTAACCCAGCAACCTACTAGATTTACTATTATTTTTATAGAGTGCGTGGTGTAAAATACCTCCAATCTGTCACATTTTCACTATATCTCCGGCTAGAATAAAGATATCGCGATGCGGTTTTCACTAGTTTTCACAGTGTTTTTTTTTATTTTAATTAACTAACATAACCAAAGTATACCTTCCAACTTAAAACTTTTAAGAAAATCAAAAAATATGATGATTGTCTCAATCGCGTTCCCTGGCGCTTGATGTTAAGTGAATTAAACTAAGTAACGTTTTAAAGTGCATTTAATTATCAATTAAATGTGTCTAAGTTTATTAAATTCGGTTAAACCTAACTAAAGTTACAGGCATTTAAATTAGTAGATGTTTCCATTCTCCCCTGCGTCTTATATGGAAGCCAAAGAAACGAAAAGATAGTTGAAATTGAATAAACTTAGGCATAGATTAAGATTTTTATATTTTCAACATAGCCTAATTTGTCATTTATTTGAACAAAACGTGTATTTATCTTTTATGGTATTGATTGCGCCCTCTGGCGGCGACGCTAGAAACTTAAAAAATATTTCCAGCGTTTTCTCTTGGCCTATTTTACTGTACAAATTTTTACCGCAACATTCTACGATGCATAGTTTCTAAGATACAGTAGGTGGCCACGCTTAATCAAACACCCGGTATATATCGCCCGAACCCTGATATTTCATGAACTTATTTGAACGATAAGAGAAGGAAATTCTCATCCATGCATACAGTGATTTTTTTTAATATACTTTTATACATATCGCCATGATTACAGCGTTTGGTAAATTTTCAGGAATTCACTGTTTTTGTAAAAGCATGTAGTAAACTTTCAAGTTTACGAAAGCCTGCATATTATTCGATACATAAATTAAGCCTTCTCGATGAGGTCGTAGATAAATATAATTTGACTTCGAAACTTTAATTTTTGTCATTTTTAATCTCTTCGAAATGCAGCACGCCTATTTTTTTGCTCCCGTTCTTATTGTATCCAGGTCCAAAACAAAAAAATCAGAACACACTTTCTAAAATCGCATTAACACTTTCAAATACTCCTCGCCATTATCCGCCAATTGGCTCACGACTTTTGGGCCGGCGCCCAAAAAATGCTTTTGCTTTCATAATGTGATTCACTTAGTGTATAATTATATGCCTGCACTCGTGTGCCTTTGGTTAGATATTTACAAATAAAACCAAAAGTTGTTTTTTTTTTTGCTTGCTTGGCCGAAATATTTTTTTCTATATCGTCCAAAATTAGATTCCAAAGACGATCGAGGTGAATACTAAAATTGCCATTTCAATTTTTAAAGTTGTTTCCAAAGGTTATATTTATTTAACACTATTAAACGTTCGAAATCGTTGGGATAAATTCAGATCTTTTAAGGAGTAGTTCTTTTTTTTTACAAAAGACTTTTAAAGATTAGTATTATGTTTAAAAAAATAATTTATATTTGAGTAGTTTTCCTTTTACAAAAGATTATAAAAGTTTAAAGTTTTAAGTAGGACTTTTAATGATGAATGTTCGACTTATGTATAAATAAAATTGCCAATACTTGGTTGCAGAATTCTTTAAACATTAAAAGTGCGATTCGTTTCGCAATCTTCAACTAATTGGTCTTACAAAGACTATATCAAACACACATTGAAAAAACTACTTCTCGGGTCCACTGCCAGATTAACCAGTCTAAGGTGTCAAATTGTTTGGAGTAAACGGCAAAGTTATACTGGTGAGAGATAAATCTCGAAACGCGTCTATAGATGGCCTGAATAATTTGACCAACATTGTTACATTTACAGTAGGTTACTGTATGTAAGCTGTTACATACAGTAACCTAACCTTGTGGTATAATCCAATGTCCGTCGGGGTATTAGCCCGGGAAGTAGTGGTTACAATGAGTGTTGATTGTGTTTGTTAGACTAATTAGTTGTAGATTGCGAAACGAATCGCACTTTTAATGAATGTTCGACTATTATTTTTCACAAAGGACTTTGAACGACTAATGTTTGACTTATTTTTTTTTACAAACGACTTTGAAGGGTTATTGTGTGATTTGTTTGTGATTTGTTTTTTTTTAAGGTCTTTGAATGATTAATATATGACTAGTATTTTTTAGAAAGGTCTTTGGAGGATTAATACATGAGTAGGTTTTCTGACAAATTACTTTGAACGATTATTGTTTGACTTGATTTTTGACAAACGACTTTAAAGGGTTATTGTTTGACTAGCTTTTTTTACAATGGTCTTTGAAGAATTATTATTTGAGTAGTTTTCCTGGCAAATCACTTCAGATGATTAATATTTGATGTGATTTATCTTAAAAAAGAACTTTTAAAAATTACCGTTTGTGGTTAATGCTTGTATTAAGCGTTCTATTTGAAGGTCAGACTCCACAAGTGAAAAATACAACCCACATATTGTATATTGTGTTGCATTTCGAGCTACGGCCCTGTGAGCTAGAAATGCAACCCAACATACAGTCTCAATACAATGCAATACAAATAAACGTATATTAGGTTGGATGTTTTACATGAGATTGAAACAATACCTAGTGTTTTGGGTAAGGTATGCAACCCAATATACGTGTATTTGTAATTAATCACTTTCAACAATGTAATTGTATAGTCCATTTGATTTTATTATTAATTGTCAATATATATATATATATATATATATATATATATATATATTGTATAAAATCACTAGGTATAATAAATACATTTTATTGAATCACCCTTAGAAGTTACTAGATTCTGACATATTATTGTGAGGTTAGAGTTTATGAAGCGTCATTTAGACAATTATATTATTTTATATTTGTCGCAAATTGGTTTTAAAATACGATATAATTTATTTCTACCTCATTCAAAAGTAAATTTTTCCCGAGTAAATTTTAATAAATTATCTTCAGAAAAGTATTTATTTTTTCTGGTATTCCGCAATCCTACGACTAAATTCTTTTTAAAAAAATAAAGAATAAATCTATTTTTATGCGGCCACGACTCTTTTAAACTCTAATTTCCCCCGCTAAGCTCATATTTTTTTTATTTCCAAAAACTGTAATAGTTTACATCTGCAAATTAATTTAATTTAGTATTGAAAATAACGATTTCAAAATAAATGCATAAAATTTACATCTAAAATCCGAGAAGCTCTTTCACAACGCTCTTTCGTGTTTACATTCTTGTTTTGAGTTTTGAGGTTTTTAATGTATCTGACCACTGCTGCTTGTCGAAGGGTTAACATCATCCTAGGTTATCGATTTTTTTGCTAAGATTTCGTTCTTTACATATTGATGAGAAGTTCTTCCTTCTCATCAATATGTAAATCGATTTCAAAATCAAAATTGAAATCACGATGTCATTATGACATTTAGAACTAACTACCTACATTCCCCAAAATCGCTATTCTAAAATATTGTATTTTGCTAACTTAAGATCAGTTTAAAAATTAATATAAAAATTAAATAAACTATACAGAATTGAATAGTTTAATTATTTCCATTTCCAATAGGGCGTTTATTGAAGTGAAAACAAATGAAATCATCTTTCAAATTCTTAACTGTAGACTATATTACAAAATTAACATAAAATGTGTAGGTAGGTTTAACATGTTGTGAGAACATTAAAATCTATTTTTAACAAAGATAATTTTTTATGTGAGCTACAAAATACAGTCTGACCTGTTAATTAAGTAGACGTTAATAGCCAGTTTTTAGATTCTATTAAGCAAAGGGAAGTATTAGCATTGTCTTAAAACTCTCTTCTAACATGTAGCCATTGGAAAACATTTTTTTCAAGAATATTATTTAGATTATATTTTATGGAAAGAAACAGATGGTAATTTAATTCACTCGTGCTTTTTTTTCTTTTAAGTCTACACATGCCGATGTATACGCTTTACATGTTTAGGCATCATTCACATATGAAAAAAGCAGTATATTTTAAACTTTACAATATTTCAGTGTTTATACGCGTGGCACAGAAAGTAAAATTTCGAGTTAAGATAAGCCTGAAAATTTAGATTGGTCGCTTCGCTTCTCTATGCGACCAAGCAAAATTTTCAGGCTCTTCTAAACTCGAAATTTTACTTCATGCTTAACCAGGGAGTGGAAAAATTCAAATTGAATACTTTTGAAAAGTATACAGGGAGGTTTTTTTATCTGTATACATATGACACAGAGAGTTTTTCTTATAAATCTTCAGATATTCGATGATTTTGAAGGGGGTTCAAGTTGAAGTTACAAACGAGTGTTGTCCACTGCCAGATTAGGCATGAAGTAAAATTTCGAGTTTAGAAAAGCCGGAGCGTTTGGATTTGGACCAAATCCAAACTCAGGCTTATCTAAACTCGAAATTTTACTTTATGCGCCACGAGTATAAATCACTGAAATATTGTGAAATTAAAAATACACTGTTAAATCAGTATCAAAAAATTTACTGCTAAAGCAGGATTAAAAATATACTGCTAAACAAGAATATTTTAAACTCCACTTGAAATCAGTGCTTTATACGCGTGGCGCATGAAGTAAAATTTCGAGTTTAGAAAAGCCCCCTGAAAATTTTCTACGCGGGGCTTTTCTAAACTCGAAATTTTACTTAATGCTTAGTCTGGGAGAGGACGACACTCGTTTATAGCTTCAAACTAAACTTTAAAAGAGAAAAATCAAATATCTGAAGATTTACAGCTTATACGCAGTAATCGACATGTGTGTATACTTAAACGAACAACCTATATAAAATAAATACATATGAAATTAGAAAATATTATTTGAGTTATTTAAAATAGTATCGGATGAGTCGATTTGAACAAACTTACATATTTCAAAATTTTAATAAAAAAACATAGCATAAGTTTGCAGTTTGGAGCAATTTTTATTTAAAGATTTTTTGTTAATTAACAGTATTTCAAGAAATATTGACAATAAACTAGGCGTGTCGACTTAATTTTTACACTAAACAAAAATGTTAAATATCTTAGTAATCGCAAAAAGTCGCACAATTTAAGAAGCAATATTTTATGCAAAAAAAGCATTATTATATGCAAAAAGTATTATTTTAAGCAAAATAAGAGTATTTAAGATGTTAAAGAAGCCCTGAAAATATTAAAAATTGTATAACAATGCACAGAACGATGAAAATTGCTTTAAATTTTTCTGGCAGATACAATAAACAGGTTTTGTTTTGATCATTTGTAAGAATCCTCTTTTGTTTTTAGGGCTTCTTGGTTGTATTGAACAAAACAGAAATATGTGAATAACTTTCTTATTTGTTATTTTTTTGTAACGATGTATTATGACTTTTTGGTCAAAAATAATATTCTTTATTGATCGGTAATAAAAATGGGTGTTCCATTAAAAAAATACGTGTATTTTCTTAATATCTTAATAATACGATTTTTACTTGTTTCTCTCATTTGACCATTGTGATTGATTCCATGGTCGTAAAGAGAAAGTACTAGAGTAAACAAATATTAAGAAAAAAATAAGACGACACAAAGTATAATAAATCGGCGTCCCAATTTAATTTTGGGGCTCAGTAAAATATTTAATGCTTTAACCCTCTCCATCGCCAAAAAAGGTTGAAAACTACGGAACTAGATAAATGTTTTGATCGCACAAATAATAATTGCCCACGATCTAAAACCTGACGAAATAGGCACCAAATAAGCATATAAATAAATGCTAAATAAGCATAAAATTGAAAAAAGACAAAAGAAAAGCAAAAAACAAGTTTAATTTATAATACTCTACTGCCTCGTTTCACCAACATAAGTTAAATTTTATAATTTATTTTCCAATAAAATTAGACATTACCGATACATAAATTTGTACTATTTTTAAAGGTAACTATTGTTCTATTCAACTGTAGTTTGTAAAACTCATCATAAGTGAGTTTAATAATTATTATCACTCGTATATTCACGAAGATTCTCCAATAATAATTAGTTATAAGTGAATTCAATAAAGTGTATTATTACGACTATACTTAATGAGATTATTAAATATCGATTTCTTTTTTTTACACAATTCAATTTATATCAGATAACTCTCACCTTTTCATCACGGATACTAATTATAATCTTCCAAGAAATAAATTGATTCATTTCGTGATGTCAACAACTTTTTTGTTAACAAAATTGATTCAACGTTTTCGCAAATAAAGAGAGAGAAACAACACTTTCGCACATTGACGGTCACGTGAGTTTGTGTACAGAGGTCAATGAGTAGAATAAATTTGTATAGACAGTCTGTTTCTTGGACGCTGGCCAAATGAATATCAACAGGGTAATTTATCAAGAGTTTCAGGATTTTTAGGACAAAGAAGTTATGTATCATTAAAAAGGTAATTTTGAAAAGGGGAAATTATAATTACATTATTATAAAGTGAAATAATGAAGGCTAGGAGTTTATAATAATAGAGAAACTCATTTTTAAACCATCCTTTTAATATACAGGGTATTTTTCCTTTAAATATGGATATACCGATAATTACAGTGTTTGGTGAAAAAGCGTCCAGTTTGAAGCTTTTAACGAGTGTGTCCACTCCTTAATCAAACATTTTGGGTTTAGAAAAGCCTGAAAATTTGGTTTGTTGGCCTAGCGAAGCGGAGCGATTAATCCAAATTTTCAGACTTTTCTTAACTAGAAATTTCAATTCATGCGCCACGCGAATAAACACTGATTTAAAGTGAAGTGCAAAATATACTGCTTAAGTTTGATCTAGCGTTAATAGTTTGTTAGTTTAAAAAAATATATATAACCAGAAAACTAACCAATTTTAAGTATTTCTTACAACTTTTTATTTAAATATTTTTCGATATTCTCAATACTTCCTGAAATGCACAAATTGTTATATAGAGAAAGTAAAAATTGTAAAAAATCAGCAGATTGTTCAGTTAACATCAATTTATGTTAATGTTCGGAAAATTTGATGAAAATCATGCAACTTTAAAATTGAGAAAATTATCAAAAACATTGCCAATATTGCAAAGTTTAAAATATACTGCGTATGTTTGATTTCGCGTTAGAAAGTTTTGAGAAAAGTATTATCAAATCTTGAAATTTCTCAATTCGTACTTTATGATATGTTTTTGTTGCTCAAATATTTAAAATTTAGATATTTAAATATCCTTTAAAATTGCTTCATAAAATAACTTTGTATTTCCCTATGTTTGGTTTTTTAATAATAATAATAATAATATATTTTTTGACGGGAACCCCCATTTTATACAAAATAGATATACAAAACAAATAATATTTTAAAGCTTACAAAATAAATGTAACATTAATACATAAAATATATAAAAAGTGTATGAATATACCGTGTGAGTATATAATTTGGTTTTAAATAATTGCAAAGAGCCAGTAAATAATTGAAACCAATGGAACTTGTTGTAATCGTTGGCAGTACTCATTATCCTTGTAATGCTGTTGTGTAGGCAAAATTTGAATTATGTGTGCGTATCCGAAAAAGCGGTGTGTGTCGCAGGCTGCGGGTGGAGGATGAAACATAAAAATTCAGCATAGAGAGCAGTTCCGGGCAGTCACTCGTATTATTTAGTAGTCTGACTAAGGTACATAAATCCGAGAAGGTTCTTCGGTCCTCCAGGGAGTGTATCCGAAGGTCGCAAAATTAAGTTATTTTTAGGAGTCAGGGAAAAGTCAGGGAAATTTAACATTTCAAATTGGTCGCCACCATGTGCAAACCGATTGTTTAACTCGTGGGTACCATTACCCTTGCCTTGTTATTTATTAAATACAGTTTAAAATAATTTAAATGTTAATTAAATATTTGGTAGAAATCCTTGTACCTTTTTTTTCTTTATTCCCTCCAGGAGATTGGACAATGTTTATCTTGATTATCTAATGCGTGTGTTGACCATATGCTGCGTATAAATGGCAATGAAATCTACAAGGTTGACATTGTTATGCAACAACAGGTGGCATATACAAGATGGCGATCCGACTAATGATAGGTATTTTGAAGCTATTATAAAGAATTACCTACGTTTTTTCGTGGTATTCTAATAAAACAAGTTTCACTTAAAATAACAGTGATTTAAAAACGTAAAACTTGGTTGTAGTGAGAAAAGTAATTCATTTAAGCATAATAATTTTTTAGACAGCTCAGAGAAGAACCATAAGTATGTAAGTCAAAATGGTTGTGTTATTTTCTTTATTTAAAAGTTAGAAACATACGCAAGGTTTTCCCATTTCTCCCCGTGGACTCGCACCTGACTCAAAATGCATACGCATCGGGATATGTATACTTCAAAGAAAAATTCCCTGTAGGTTTATGTCTGCAGCCCCGCCAATAAAAATTCTCTAAAAGTACTGCTTATTATGGTTTTATTGCTGTAAACTTTTGGAAGTACCGTGCGACCATTTAAATTATAACTTAAAGTAGGCGGTATTTATTTGTGCAGTTGCCCAGAATGAATGGGGGAATAAATTTGAGGTTATGATAAAGTATGTGTTAAAAGTCAGTAGTGCCAATCTAATTTAAAATTCAAAACCTACTCTAAATCACGTTTTAAATGTACGGATGGTACTTTTGATGCGCCTTTCCCACTTTAAGAGTACTTTAAGGTGGTTTTCAAATATTTCAGATTTATATTTTGTGAAGGGCAGAAAGACCTATGGTCGATAGCCCTTGTGAGAATGTAAAGTAAATAATTATTTGTAAATATATTTATATATTATAAATTGTATTTTATTATAATGTATTTCTTTCTTTTTCCATAAAGATGATATAGTAGTAATATTTTGTGATTGCGTTTGATAAGACTATGTAGAAACATACACACTGACTATGCAGCACTTTATTTTTATAATGCAATTGAAGAATTTGTACAATACCGGTTTTTTTAAAGCACCCCAATATCTTGTGTAAACGAAACCATTACAAAAGCGCAAACACGAATTGTTCCTCCTTTATTTGACGACTATCCAATCTGGTTTTTCCAATGCAACTGCTCGGGCACACACAAACCGAATACCTCGCGATGCAACGTGTGTGTGCGCCTGCTATTTTTTTTATTGCCATTAAAAAGCATCTAGGGTTACTGGGAAAGGAGTTTTTGCTGAATTAGCCAGATGTATAATTTGCAGATTTAGAATAGAATGCACCTGATATACCTGCAGAGGTCGCGTCAATGTCATGGTCATGGCCAACAACATCGACATCTGCATTATGCAGTTTGCTGTAACCGCAGCGGGCGAGGTTTAGCTAACATAGACCACGGGCAAGTTCTCTTTTCAAATGTGTACCATCGCCGTGCGCCGGGCGGTGATTAGTGTGTCGCAATAAATAATAATGCGCGATGCGTGATAAATGAATAATGGCGGTGGCCGTGGGATGGTCCTAAAAATTGCGCAGGTGCTTATTAGGATTCAGGGACGCTAAGCGCTAAGCCGAATCAGCGCGCAGATTTAATTGCACAGGTGCTTAAATCGGACACGTGCCCATGAATTAGATTCTCAATCAAAATAATTATGCAGTTTTTTTTTGACAGACTAATTTCTATCATCTGCACAAAAGGCTTTAAATTGTATCCCTTAATAAATATCAGGATAGTTTTAAAAATTATAAAGCTGTAGAAGCGACTTAAACATGGTTGTATCATTAGTCAAAGTAATTTCTTTTAAAAATGTAGTTGTAACATTGCCAATCATGTCAATAAATCTATCAATGTTATAACACTGATTTTTAAACTGGTTTAAAATAAATAAAACACTTGGCTATTGTTTCACTGTTTTTTTTTAAATTTTTAACTGACTAGTTTTTGTCAGACGACCATTACCAAAGTTATTACAAGACTAATGTTACAGGGAGTGCGTTTTATAAGTAAAGGGGGGATTAAGTCATTACCTAAGCTCCCTATGTCTTGGGTGTTTGGAAGAGGAGGAAACTCCCTAACACCTACTGTGTACATACGAAGTCTATAAAAGGCAACGCACGGAGCAATTGTGTGCTTCCTGGAATAGAGCTTAAGAAAATCCCCTGGCTGAAACTCCTGAACTTCATAGAAGACACAGGAGTACACAGGAAGTAAACCATCCAGAGGCGCACAAAAGGACCTTATGTGACAAAAAAAGTCATTACCTAATTGTTGGGGCGCAGAGGGGTGTCAATATAACGATTAACCCTTAAGTGTCCGTTCTCAACAAGTTCTGCAAAAACAATATCAATAAATTATTAAATTAGTAAAGATTTAAACACGAGTCGTTAATTTTTGAACTTCAGATCAATCTCAAATGTGTATTGTATTGGATTAGCGAACATTGATCTGCGGTTCGGAGATCTGTGTTCACGGTCATATGACAAAACTTGATATGTTGTCCATTTTTCTACGAAATCGCGATTTATCAATTATTTATTTGCAAATACTTAATCCATTGATGCAATAACGCAACATAGTTATTATTTTTTAATTAACTAACTAAATAATTTAAATTTATACATTGTATTATATGACATTACTTGAGAATGTGTAAAGAAAAATGTAAATATTTTATTATTTAAATATTTAGGTTATTTTATTACTCATTCAGAAAAGTATATTTCGGTGTACTTTTAACTTCACAATATTTAGGTGTTTTATACGCGTGGCGCATGAAGTAAAATTTCGAGTTTAGAAAAGCCTGAAAATTTGGTTTGGTCGCTCCGCGTAGCGGAGCGACCAAACCAAATTTTCAGGCTTTTCTAAACTCGAAATTTTACTTCATGCTTAATCTGGGAGTGGAAACACTCGTTTGCATAATGTATATTTAAAAGGGTAAGTGCAGTTTTAAAGTAAAATAAATCAAAGAAAAAAAATCTTTGAAACTTTTTTTTATTGATTTTTAACTAAATTCACTTGGTTTGGTTTCACTTATACGCATTTCATTTTCTACTAGTTTCGGCTTAATACTATTATCAAGAATGATGTACAAATGGATTTGTTTGGGAATATATACAGTTTTGAGTTTTATTGGGTAATAAGTGCATTTAATAATGTCTAAATGTTTACCGTTTCGCTCCTGGCACTCCTCTAATCTTGAGCAAAGATTTTTTATTATGGGATGACACATTGCTTGAGGTATCGATGCAATTTTTGCTGCGATATTATCCTTTAACTGCGTCAATATCCTTGGTTTATCGATGTACACCTTTTCTTTAAAAGAAATAGTCCAAAGGACTCACGTCTGGACTATGTGGTGGCCACTTAAATTCACCTCTTCGCGAAATGAGTTTATTGGGGAATAGCTCGTTTAGTACTTCCATGGAGGAGTTTGATGTGTGACTCGTGGTCCCATCTTGTTGAAACCAAGTTTCTGCATTAACGCCGCCGAACTGTTGCAAAGATGGAGCTAGCTCCTAACTATCTCGCAGTATCGCTCTGCACGCACCCTTTTTGGACACCCTGTATAATAAGTCAGTCATAGAAATCATAAAAAAGAACTGCAGAATTTTACCTAAAATCAACTTTTGTAGTTAACTCTATATCTGCTCGAGCGTTAATGGGTTAATTAGTTATGTTAAAAAAATGTACCTACCTTCTTTTGCCATGTTATGGGAGAAATACAGGGGTGGACTGGCCCTCCTAATGTTACTGGGGAATGGTGGCCGGCACTGCATGTTTGTGACTCCTAAAATTAAGCGTGATAACTGAAATATGTAGGATGACTTGTTTTGTATTCGTTTTTCTGTGAATCTAAAAAGTTTTTAAAAGAAATATGTAGTTTTATAATTCAATTATTGACATACCGGGTTGTTATAATATAATGTTCTTATATTATTTTCTAAGACATAGATAAATATCAATATATATATTTTCTAAGCCATAGATATAAAATAAAAAGAAAAGTTCGCAAAACATGTGCGCCACTATTACGAAGATATGCTGGATATACATAAGTCCTGCTTTTGTTGACATATTGCAGATAAAAATTACAATAGAAGGCTATTATTATACATTATCTTAGGATGGTAACTTATACAGGAAACACGAATTAACTGAAGATATAATATCTTTTAATATCAAAAACGAATTTTATATGCTCTAGTACAGGGGAGTTTTACCTATCGATTGCGATCGATCGGTCGATCGCTGGATCATTTTTGGTCGATCGCCTACCGGTTTTAACATCAGGTGAAATTTTGTGAAAAAAAATATATTTTTCAGTTTGATTCGTGAAAAATATTGTTGTTTAATTAACAAAATAATTCTATAAAAAAACATAAATATCAGAATGTTTAATTCGCAACTTGTCGAGGAATCACCAGGATAAGTCGGCAAAATATCCTTCTTTCAAAGATTGTGAATGATATATTTCTGTACTATTAATCACCATATTTTTTTTCGTTTTGAATTTTATAAATGAGATGTTGCTGTACCTTAATCAACTTTTTTTTCTTTCAATTTTTTTTTAATAAGATATTTTTCTACTTTAATCATGATGACCCCGCACGCCGCCATCTTATGATCATAAAGCATGTTTATTTGTAAAGATAATTAGTACTATTGAAGTTGACTCAATGCTCATGATTTTTTTAGTGAATTCCCAAACAAAACTACCATAAAATCTAACGATTCCAACGAGTCTAACGAGTCTCAACTTTGACATCAGAAAAACTAGTTACGATAGTTTAATTTAAACCTTAGGATCTTAAAACGTATTTATAACTAAAGAAAATTAGTGCTTTTGAAGTTGATTTATTTATAATTTTCCAATTAAGATTCCCTTAAAATATTGTGATATATATACTAAATCTAAACTTTGACATGATTTTTCAGAAGAAAAAAACTATAAAAAACGATAATTAATGCTTTTTTTAAATTATTTTCCGAACAAGAAAAATCATCAGATTTTGAGGTAATCTAACAATTTTTTCACTAAAATCTCAACTGTTGACAGGATTTTTTAGAAAAAACATTTGAGATATTGTAATTCCAACTTTAGGTTCTTAAAGCTTAAAGTTGATTCAACAATTGTTTTATAATTTTTCAAACAAGATTACATCAAAATCTAACGATTTTTTCACAAAATCTCAACTTTGACAAGATTTTTCAGAAAAACTAGTTGAGATATTTTAACGCCACTTTCAGAATCTTAAAGCATGTTTGTTTTCAAGCCAAATTGTAGTTTTTGACGTTGATTTAATAATTTATAGTTTTCTTATAATTTTTCAAACAAGATTACGACTGACTATTCGTATTCATATCACTATGTCTTTTTTTAGGCATTCATCGTTTCTATCCAGTGTTCAATTCGAAGTTTCGAATGAGTGTTTCCACTCCCAGGTTAAGCATGAAGTAAAATTTCTAGTTTAGAAAAGCCTGAAAATTTGGTTTGGTCGCTCCGCGAAGCGGAGCGGCCAAACCTGAACTGAACTGCACTGAACGTATTGTGAAGTTGGAAATATACAAGTTATGTTTAATCAATTTTAACCAAATCTCCGCTCTCAAAATTCGAGAAATTTACAATACATTTAAGGTATAGCCTTAAATGTATTGTAAATTTCTCGAATTTCTCGATGAATTTAAATTATATTATTTGTTTTTATTACCTATAACCTGTCGATTGCCAAATAACTTGATATGTAAAAGAAGCTCGCGTATTACAATAGGCTGAACACAACTGCTATAGTACCAGTAGAAAATGGTACTTCCTTATATTTCATAACTAAAGAACTGGCCAAAGACAAGTTAGATACATTTTATTGATGAACCAACTATTTCACTATCAATTATTGCCCAAATGATACACATTAAACAATGCCGGATCAATAAAAGGCAAATATTAGAAAATATCACTCAGCTCGTTTGATCAATAATTATTGATCAATCGAGCTGAGTGATATTTTCCGCTTTTTGATAAATATTAGTAAGGAAATTACAAAGCAATTTTAAAAGGCAGTGGCACGCAGTTTTTATAGATCATCCGACAAAAACAATGGAACATTTTAAGAAATGTCATTAGGCATCTTTCAATATTCTTTCAATATTCAATATTTATTAGCTTTAACATGATTAGAATTCCTTGTTTAGAAAGTTAAACAAATTTAAATCAGTTATTTTAACTCAGTCATCGCGCTATTAATATTCGTATATGATTCTGTGAATATTAACGATTTTTTTTTATTTCCGTATTTGTATTCGTATTCGCTAAATTTATTCCAAGTGCGCAAATATCAATCTTATAGTCAAACTTATGAAATATAGTCACTATAGATGTTGTAACTTCGACATATAATTTGTATTTAAACAATAATATAAAGTTACCTTCTTAGTACAGGGTGGGGCGTAGGAATTTCTTTTTTTGAAAAGAGCGCAGTGAAGTTAGTAAGAGTAACAGAAGGGCCCGAATGGAAATTTTGTGTCCCTATCCATTTTAGTCGCTAAAATGCTTTGGTCGAGGAAGCAACGCGCTTTTACCGCAGAAGCTAATTTTTCACGGTAAACGTGAATTCAGATTTTTTTTATTGGAAAATGATCCAGGATTTTTTCTGCCTGCTCGAAGAACTGCTCAATGTATGTGTGGTTTCAGCAAGATGGGGCCACAACCCACACAGCTAAGACTTTAATGCATTTGAAGAGTTAAGGGAAAAAACTAAATGAGTCCAAAAAGTACCGAAACTAATTTTTGACGCCATTGTTTATGTTAATTTTTTGTAATAATTTTCCGAACAAGAAAATCATAAGATTTTGAGGTAATCTGACGATTTTTTTACTAAAATTTCAACTGACAGGATTTTTTTGAAAAAACATTTGAGATATTGTAACCACAACTTTAGGTTCTTAACGCTTACAATTTCTTCAATAATTCATGATTGTTTTATAATTTTTCAAATAAGATTACATCAAAATCTAATGACGTTTTCACTAAATCTCAACTTTGACAAGATTTTCCAGAAAAACATGTTTATTTTCAAGCAAAATTGGAGCTTCTGGCGTTGATTTAATAGTTTATAGTTTTCTGATAATTTTCCAAACAAGATTACGACTATGCGTATTCATATCACGGTGTCTTTTAGGCATTCATCGTTTCTGTCCAGTGTTCAATTTGAAGTTTCGAACGAGTGTTTCTACTCCCAGGTTGGCCAAACCAAATATCCAGGCTTTGCTAAACTCGAAATTTTACTTCATGCGTCACAGCACTGAGCACATTGTATAGTTTGAAATATTCAGCTTAATAAATAGGTCACCAGTTATTCACGACGAAAGAAAATATCACAACCTGTGAAACATACAGAGTTCTGGATTTTCAGTTTATTCTCATGTAAAATTTTAAAACTTAGACTTATTTGGTTTTTCCCCTTAATCCTTCATTTGTTAAAAGAAGTCGCCCCACGATTGATCTCCCTCACGACATGGCATGCTCGCTTGATCTAACCCAGTGTGATTATTTCATGTGGAGTCGTCTGAAATCCCGAGTTTATAATAATCATCCGCAGGCTCGGGTTGGAAAAGTGGTCCGAAATGGAGAGCGACATCTACAAAATGTTTTTTATGTACACGGTATAAAATCAAATCTTTCGTGTTGTGCGACATGAGAAAAATAACAATAAATTATTTTGAAATGTGTAAAGTTTCTTATTTCATTTTCAAAAAAGGAAGTTCTTCCTCCCCACCCTATACTTCAGGTTTTTTTTTAACATATATGATCTGGGTTATAAGTTGTTTTATTGTAATTACAACAAACTAAGTTCAGAAATGAAGTTGTTTCAGTGATGAATCAAGTTCAGAGATTAATTCAATGAGCATTGTTCAGAGATTAATTCAGTCCAGAAATAAACTTAGTTCAGTTATGAATCTAGCTCAGAGATTAACTCAATCCAGAGATTAACTCAGTTCAAAAGTGAACTTGGTTTAGTGATTAATCTACTTCAGAGATGAGCTTAATCCAGAGGTGAACTTAGAGCAGAGATTAATTCAATACAGAAATTAACTTAGTTTAATAATGAATCTAGTTCATAAATGAACTCAATCAGGAGATGAACTTAGCTCAGAGATTAACTAAGTTTAGAAATTAACTTAGTTCAGTGATGAACCTATCTTGAGATGATCTCGTTTCAGAAATAAACTTGGTTCGGTCAAAGGGAGCCAATGCTTATGAAAGAACTGGGAATCGAGTAGAAAAGGAGAGACTATGGTCAGGATGTGGGGTAATAGTAAGACAAACGACTATATGCACCAATCACCGGTGTCGCTTCTGGATGCTGCATCCAAACGCGTTCACCAAATTTTATACAGACTGGTTAACTGGATTTATATAAACTGTGGTTCGGTAATGAATCTAGTTCAGAGATTAACTTAATCAAGAGATGAAGTTTGTTCAGAGATGAACTTGGTTTAGTGATTAATCTAATTCAGAGATAACCTCAGTTCAGAGATGAAATTCCACATAGTTCAGAGATTAACTAAATTTAAAGCTAAAACTTCGTTCAGAGATGAACTTATGTCAAGTTGTTAGTTTAATTCGGCCTTAAGCTTCAAGTATACTTGATAATAAAAGCGAGTGACCCAATTAACATCAAACTCCTAGCACTTTTTAAGTAGCTCCCAACTTAATGACCACACAACCAAGTAAAAAACAAGCGCTCACACATTAAAACAGAGGTACTGTGTATATGGAGTAAAGGAGTATTTCAACGTTCCATCTCGCAATCACCATCACTATCATCATCGTGATCATCGCCCATGTTGTTTTGTAGACTCGCTGCTCGTTACAGTCGTCTACTTCGGTGCCGGGAGCGATCGCCGGCCTTGACTCTTGATACTCCTGCCTCAGTCGCTCCTCCTCACCTAGCTTAAGCCATTCTTGCGTGCATGTACGCCTCCCCCCACCGCGCCGAGAGCGCACCATTCCTTACTTACTTTGTTACTTCTATACAGAAATCGTTCTAACGCTTGCCCACGATAATTACTGTTGCGTTTCGCCTTGTTCCCACAATGTAAGAATGGAAGAAGACAGGTTTGAGTGTTAAAAACACGCTCGGGATTTTATTATTGAGAATGGAACCACGACTTGGAAACAAATTAAAGCGTTGTGTTAACTAATTTACAAATCCATATCTATAAGTGCTAAATTTAATCTTAACATCTACATTAAGGCTCCTTAAATATTAAAATTCCTTTAAGTGCAGGTGGTAAGGTATATAATAGTGAATAAATGAAACACTTTTCTGGTATCATTCACTGCAAAGTGTTTAATTTACCTATCATTTAGCTGTCATATATCACAAAGCAGTGTTCGAACGATATATATTATTAGATATCTATCATGATATTTATCGTGATGTATATCATATTTTTATAAATATGATATATATCATGATAAATATCGTGATAGATTCCGATATATATCAGGTCTAGTTTTCCAACTTTAACCACTTGATGGGTTAACAATTTTAAATCCCGATTCCTTTTCTTCCCCCTAAGAAAAATTGACATAAAATTCTATTTTTAATAAGTATCTTTCTAGAAAGGTGCAATCTTTGTTTAGTTTTTTCTTTCTTGTAAAGTAATTAAAGAAAGTTTCAAATAAAAGTTAAAAAAGGTAGTAATAGTTTCATTTAAACTATCACTATGTTTTTTACCACTTTTAATAATTATATATATAATATTTTACGACTTAAGTTTCGACAGTGTGAGTGTCATTATCAAATTTAATATGGATTACCACGTAGTAACGGTCAAAACAATCGTGATGTTAAAAGTTGAAGACAAAATAAAACTTTTGTTTGTCGCATCATTCAAATCCAAATTATCAGGCTTTTTTAAACTAATTTCTCCTGAAGTTAAAAAATACCTATTTCATCATTTATTACCTGAAGTTACGTGTTTGTATAAAGTATCTTATTAAATTGAAACCAGAGTGCCTTCAATTGTTCTATTTTGTGTTTGAGTGTCGCGAGCAAAAACAAGATTGAAAACCACTGCTCTAGACCTAGAGTTTTCACTCCTATACAATTTTAGTTAATTTTATATCTGAACTACCGATCAATACCAACAACTAACGTAGATTTATTACAAATAACTCCTTCATTTTGTAATATCTCAGAACAACATAGATATATTATGAAGAACTAATTAATTTTCTAATGAATACAAATACAGGATGCCCGTATTTCGACAGAATGTATGGGGATCTCAGTTATTTGAAGAGATAGAGTCGTTAATATTCAATATTTCTACTCTACGGTAATTAGTTTTTAAATTACTCATGAGTGTGTGTTGTTTTGATATCTTGGGAATCTCAGTCAATGAAATTCAGTGAGTTGCATTTCAAGTGAACGCTTCAAAACAACTTTCTGGTTTTGCTACACTCGTTTTTTGGCGTCGCGTTAATGAAAGCAAAAAGACGCGAGCTCGTTCGACTAGTTTCTGTTCTAACAAGACGGAAAGTAGTAATTTGATTAATTGTAACGTAAAATAACAGTTTTTATTAACGAGGCCTTTGTGTTGTTACCTCAAATTGAAGATTGAATAAATAGTATTATGGTCTATTGCAGAGATTTCTGAACTACGGCTCAAAATTGAAATTTAATGTCACAGGAATATTTTTTTTAAGTATACATATATGTTGTAAATTTTCAGGCATTCCTTATTTTCGTAAAAGTGTTTAGTTTGAAGCATTTAATGAGTGTTTGCATGAAGTAAAATTTCGAGATTAGAAAAGCCTGAAAATTTGGTTTGGTGGCGTGGCGAAGCGGAACGACCAAATCATATTTTCATGCATTTCTAAACTTGAAATTGTACCTCATGCGCCACCCATATAAGACACCGATTTAAACTAAAGTTCAAAATGAACTAGTTTCATCACTAAACCATATTCATTTCTGAACTAAGTTTATCTCAGGATTGAGTTCATCTCTCAACTAGATTCATTACTGAACTAAGTTAATTTCTGAACTCAATCAATCTTTGGGCAAAGTTTATCTCGGGATTAAGTTAATCTCTGAACTAGATTCATCTCTGAACTTAATTCATTTTTGAAATGTACAACCGAATTTCAGTTTTAATGGAACTCGCGAAGGTTGTTAACAAATATATATATATATATATATATATATATATATATATATATATATATATATATATATATATACCCTAAATTGGAATTTTGCATGAAATAGACCGAACGTCGGATTTCCACTTCCTTCATTTTAGGCGTAATTTTATAAATTCGTTCAATTTGAAACTTCCAACGAGTGTTTCCGCTCATTGATCAAGCATGAAATAAAATTTCGAGTTTAAAAGCTTGGAAATTTGGTTTAATCGCAGAGCGAAGCGTAGTGACCAAACTAAATTTTTAGGATTTGTCTAATGTCGAAGTTTTACTTCATATTTAATCAAGGAGAGAAACAACAACTTTGATATTTTGGATTCAATTTTCTTTCTCACTTTACACAGACGATTTTAGTTGTGTTAATCGACAATGAAAATTGCAAATCTTCTTTTTAATGTTAATTGTTTTAGCTCAATTTTATTTTTTAAAACAAACAATTCTCTCTTTAAACTGATGCTTTAAGTTGTTTTAACTCAGCATTGCGATTTATATCGAGTCTATCTTTACATTTTTTGCATACATATAATTTTCAATGTTCTTTCTCTCTACCATCCTATTTTATCCTTGTCAACTTTGACGAATTCAACAATTTCTCAACAAATGGTGTACGCGAGGCGTTAATCAAGAATACTGTTGCCTCAAATAGCCAGTTTTGTTCTTATTATTTTTTTCCTCTAAACGTACGTCACGCGAAGTGAAACCCGGCTATTGTCCTTGAGAACGAGAATTCTATGGCAGATTATATCTACATTAAGCCGCGGATGAAAAACACAATGTCATGATTTTCCGTGTTCTTCAGGCGAGCAAAGTGGATTGAGAGAAGGAAAAAAAAACACGAGAATCGGAAAAGAAGGAGAAAAAAAAAACAAACAGATTCTAAATGTAGATACGGACAAAGAGTAAAGGATGTTTGAATCAATGGTTCTGATTGATTATGTTGTTTCGTCGCCGCGAGAGGTGGTTTTCAGTTGGATAATTTAATTTAATTGGTTTGGGTAATGCCGGAGATGGATTTTATCGATAGGGAATTGCTTTGTTGAAACAAACGTTAACCAAATTAGATTGTGGTAAGGTAATAAGAATATTCCCCTACTTCCGTAAAGTCATTCGTTTGTAGTGATGGATTCAATTATTTGTAGTGATGGATTCATTTGTTTGTAGTCATGGTTTTAGTTGAAATTTCAAGAAGTGATTTTGAGGAGCGATCTACGGTCTAGATAGTTTAAATGTGGACGAATGAGAACTCAGAAAGTACAAGAAATGAACAAACAGATTTTAAATGGATGATTGAATCAATGGTTCTGATTGATTATGTTGTTTCGTCGCCGAAATTCAATTAATACAATTGTTTGTAGTGATGCATTCAGTTGAAATTTGAAGAAGTAATTTTGAGGAGCGATCTACGGTCTAGATAGTTTAAATTTGGACGGACGAGAACTCAGAAAGTACAAGAAATAACCAAACAGATTCTAATTGGATGTTTTAATCAATGGTTCTGATTGATTATGTTGTTTTGTTGCCGAAATTCAATTGATTCAATAGTTTGTAGTGATGGATTCAGTTGAAATATGAAGAAGTGATTTTAAGGAGCGATTTACGGTCTAGATAGTTTAAATTTGGACGGACGAGAACTCAGAAAGTACAAGAAATAACCAAACAGATTCTAATTGGATGTTTTAATCAATGGTTCTGATTAATTATGTTGTTTCGTTGCCGAAATTCAATGGATTCAATTGTTTGTAGTGATGGATTTAGTTGAAATTTAAAGAAGTGATTTTGAGGAGCGATCTACGATCTAGATAGTTTAAATTTGGACGAATGAGAACTCAGAAAGTACAAGAAATGAACAAACAGATTCTGAATGGATGTTTGAATCAATGGTTTTGATTGGTTATATTGTTTTGTCGCCGAAATTCGATTAATTCAATTATTTGTAGTGATGGATTCAGTTGAAATTTGAAGAAGTGACTTTGAGGAGCGATCTACGGTCTAAATAGTATAAATTTGGACGAACGAGAACTCAGAAAGTACAAGAAATGAACAAACAGATTCTAAATGGATGTTTGAATCAATGTTTCTGATTGATTATGTTGTTTCGTCACCGAAATTCAATTGATTCAATTGTTTGTAGTGATGGATTCAGTTGACATTTGAAAAAGTGATTTTGAGGAGCGATCTACGGTCTAGATAGTTTAAATTTGGACGAACAAGAACTCAAACAGTTAAAATTGAGAGAAGTGAGAGCCCTAGTTGGTTAAACTATATAGCTGAATGTTTGAAAAGCGAGACCTAGATAATTGAAATTTGGAAATACAAGAGCAAAAAAAACAGTTGAAATTTAGAAAAGTGAACGCCCTATCGTTAAACTGCAAATCTCTGTAATTAGACTAGACGATTGATATGTGCATGAGCGAAAATCCTAGAGTTCCAATTTAAAGGAACAAGCGCTCTAGGCAGTTGAAAAGTGAGAACCGTAGAACGTTGATATTTTGAGGAACGAGATCCTAGACAGCTAAAATATTGCGGAACAAATGCCTTAGAATTTGTAATTGAACAGTGACATTTTGGAGAAGCTACAGACCTAGAGTTGAAAATTGAAAAAGCAAAAGCCTTAGACAGTTGGAATTTTTTAAAGTGAGAGATCTAGAAAATCAAAATTTGCTGTTCACTTATTATGCTAGTAAAAATATCTGAACCCATTTGTTGGCTCTTCAATTTAAAGATTCTATTACCGCTAACTAAATGTTTGAAAAACCACATATACCAGTTTTTATAAAACAAAAATCCAAAACCTAATTATTTATCATTCACATAGAAAATCGTTGAAAAAGTCTTAAATTTCAAGTTTAGATAAGCCTGAATATTTAGAAGCAGAACGAAGCGTAGCATACAATTCCAAATTTTAAGGCTTTTATAAACTCGAAATTTTACTTTATGCACTGATTTAATGTAAAGTTCAAATATGCACATTAAGTGAGAGACCTAGTTGGTGCTTAATCTTAACTTCAAATCAGTGCTTGAAGTACAATTTCCAGTTTAAAAAAGCTTTACAATTTGGATTTTTTTGATGCTACGCTTCGTTCCGCATCCAAATCCAAATTTTCATTCTTGTCTAAATTCGAAATTGAAAGGTTTCAAAAAGTATGAATATTAGGAAAAAAATTAAATTAGTTTAAAATGGCAAAAAATATGTGTTCAAAAGTAGCTCAGCATTCAGATAAATAGTAAAGTTTCATGATGTTCATACAAATAGCTAAAATCATAGAAATTTTGCAATTTATTGACAGTCAATTATTTCAATTCAGGTGGACTTGGGTAAATGACAAATTGTGGAGTTATGTTGGGTTAGCTGTCACGCCGTGTAGTTAGATTAGGTGGCCAGTTCTAAAGCCTTATAGAATGTAGTTAGGTTACTTGATGATAGATTCTGAAGTGTTAACCTTACAGTATCATATACAGCATATACACATCTCCATTTTTATGGAGCAACTTTGGAGTTAAGTTCGATTAGATAATAATTTTACAGATAAATAGTAATTTTCACGACGTCTATACAAATAGATAAAATCATAGAAATTTTGCAATTTATTGACAGTAAATTATTTTAATTCGGGTGGATTTGGGTAAATGACAAATTGTGGAGTTAAGATAATTCAGCTGTCACGCCGTGTATTTACGTTAGGTGGCTAGTTCTGAAGCCTTATAGAATGTAGTTAGGTTACTTGATGATAGATTATGAAGTTTTAACCCTACAATATCTTATACATCATATACACATCTACATTTTTATGGAACAACTGTGGAGTTAGGTTTGTTAGATAATAATTTTACAGATTTCAAAAATAAAACTCTTTAATAGGAATAGATAACTGCTATTAAAGTATTTTATTTGTGAAATCTGTACCTATTTTTTTTTCTAAAATAAAACATTTATAAAACGATTGTTTTATATTTAAAAAAATGCAAGGGCCGCTTTTTATTCAAAATTTGATAACATGTCCATTTTCATCATTTGTTTTTATCAATTACCCATTGCCATTATTTACATAAATGTTGATGATCTTAAATTTTAAACAATTTCGACACTTTTATGATTGTTTTGATGTTTTAAAGTTTTTGTAAAATTATAATTAAATGATGTTAATTGTCCACGTACCTAATGATTTTTCCCTCCAAAACAATGGTGTATAGTGATTTAACTTAATGATTTTCCCCCCAAAATAATGGTATAGTGACTTAACTTAGACAGTGGAAATTTGGAGGAGTGTGAGCCCTAGTCATATTTAAAGATATTTACAGAAACGAAAGCGCTACATTAAAAAAAATCATAGGCAGTAGAAACTTATAGGAAGGAGCCTTACAAATCCTCTTATCTTTCGAGATGAAATCAATCACTGAAGGGTGGTAAAACTTAGCGAGAGTGCTGTTGACATTTTTAAGAGCGTAAGTTTTAGACATTACAAATTTGGAGAAGCGAGAGCCTTACCTAGAACTTGAACATCGAAAGTAAACATTTTTAGGAATTTTCAGTAGAAAATTTTAATTGCGTGAACGTTAAACAGTGAAATTTGGAGGAGTGAGAGCCCTAAACAGTTGAGTGAGTGTGTGAGCGCCCTAGGCAGTAGGACTAGGAGAGATTTGGAGAAATTAGGATTTTGGTTAACACTTTCAGCCCTGGAATTTTTCTGGTGTCCAAAAAATGTTTTTGTACAGTGCATATTATTTATTACTGTCTCAGATATACAGAGAGTTTTTCTTTTAAGTATACATATCTCAATATACTTACGCTGTAAATCTTCAGATATTCGTTGTTTTTATAAATATTTTAAATTGAACTTTTCCGATCCTAGATTAAGCGTGAAGTAAAATTTCGAGTTTAGAAAAGCCTGGAAATTTGGTTTGGTCGCTCCGCGCGAAGCGCTGAGCGACCAAACCAAATTTTCAGGCTTTTCTAAACTCGAAATTTTACTTCATGCGCCACGCGTACTAAACACTGATGTGATGTGATGTTCAGAATACACCTTTTTAGCATACTGCTTTAGTAGAATATTTTGAACTTCACCTAAAATCAGTGTTTTATAGGCGTGGCGCATGAAGTAAAATTTCGAGTTTAGAAAAGCCTGAAAATTTGGTTTGGTCGCGTAGCGCTACGCGCTACACGACCAAACCAAATTTTAAGGCTTTTCTAAACTCGAAATTTTACATCATGCTTTAATCTGGGAGTGGAAAACACTTGTTTAGGATTTCAAATTAAACTATTTTAAAAAACAAACTTAGTTACAGGTCACAGATAGATGTATGTCTATTTAAAAGAAAAATTCCCAGTATCTTTACCAAATTTTAGTGGTGGCAAATGCCACCGTCAGGGCCGAAAAGATTAAATAAAAAATATAGACAGTTGATACTTGGAGGAGCTTTGCAAATCATCAAATCTTTTAAAATAAAATCAATCATTTTAAAGTGTACAAAAACTTACGTTGAGTGTTACAATTTTGTAGAAAACAACAATTTTTGTTATAAAAAGAATTAGAATAAAGAATGTTGAATGTAAATCATGCGAGTTAGGTTTATAATCTCTATCAATCGTTTTTCAATTTATTATAATGCTGGGGAGCGCATTTCCTTCGGTTATAATACTCATATACCTACCTACTTTACTAATTTAATAGCTCATCACTTTGTAGGATTTTCTTTGATGTGAAGAAGGCCCTTTTTTCAAAGTTTTAATTTTGTTAGCTTCAGAATCCCAGATATTTGTTATAGGTAGAACGACTTTCCTTGCACAATATTCAAACTTTGAAGACATTGTTTAAAATAATGAATTTAGGAAGAATATCTTTGACTCAAGAAGTTTGAATTTAATGAAACTTTGTAGGGATTGCTTTCAAGAAACCGATTTTTAGTTAGATGTCTTTGATTTGAAGAAGTCTGAATTTCTTTTACAATTTTCTCTTGCTGTTACTCTTGATGCAGCAATTGATAACTGCTATGCATTTTTTTTTTTCAATTTAAAGCTATGAACAGGTTGCAACTATTCAGTTATATTATAATAATAATCCTTCTAATCTTAACCTATATTTCTACAAGCCCATTAAGCTTAAAGTTTGTGCGGGCGATGGCGGCTTAATATTTTTGTAGCCCATCTTGTACCTACAGGCTACTTATAGATGGTGTAGGTACATTTTCATTATTCGATTGCTAGGGATGTGGGAAAACTGCAATAAAACCACATCCGAAATGCGGGTGCCGGGTTTAAACCTGGGACCGCCCGCGAATGCACTTTACTTTTTTGTATTAATAATTAAGTAACCAAATTATTCACAATGATTCATACATCATCTAAGATTTATTGTTTTGATTATAATATTAATTTCATCCAGATATTAATTTTCAGCAGCAATTTATTTGATTTTAATGCAGCAATTAACAACTGCTATGCTTTTTTCAATTTAAAACTGAGAAAAGGTAGTCATTTTTCAATTATTTATACCTTAAAAATACAAGATGTGTATGATGGGTTGTAATAAAAAAATTAGGGGACTGTACATTTATTCGATGACTGAAAAAAATGCTACTCTTAGTTACTAAACCTACGTGTTTTCACTACAAATTAAACATTGAAATAAAAACAACTAAGTCGAGAGAGTTTCACTTTATTTTTGAACACTGCGATATGTTTCGCCCCACATTGTGTAATTATTATTCATCTGCGTGATAAAGCCACTGTGTGACGAAACATGTTGCAGTGCTCAACAATAATCATTGTGTATCCGTATCATCAATTAAAAATAACCAATAAAAACATTGCTTATTTAAAGAAGATCGGTTGGTTCTGTTGGTTTCGAAAGACTAATATTTATGTTGAATTGTAGAACAGTTCATATATATCCAGTTAGCCAGTTACTATAAAACATTTGGTAACCGTATTCTGTGTTACTCTTACTCCACATTCTGCCCATAGTCTCTCCATTTCGACTCGATTTCCAGTTCTCCCATAAGCATTAGCTCCCCTTGGCTGTAGTAAAGGATGTAGTTTTATTCCATTGTTAGTTTGAGTTTGCTAGGGATTGAGTAAACTATAAAATATACAGTCACCTGTTTTATTACAGCCCAACATAAGCATTGGTCCCATGAACCAGATAACTGCTTATTTTAGGTTCGAAGGACGAATGTTTACGTTGGGTTGTAGTAAATAATAAAAGTGTGTGTTTTGTAGTTTATTCATTGACTGATAAACTAAAACTAACCCTAATAAAAGAAACTTGCCAAGTTATACAATACTTTTACAATTCCATGGCAATGAATTGTATCAGCGTAAAATTGATCCATGCTCCGGTGCACCGTCCCAGTACCCGTAATTACTCCACAATACACACAAACATTTCCGCCTACTGGAATTCAACCAAATCCACCACGCATTGCATCGATTTCCACAAACACCGCGTTTATCAGCAACCAGAAATCGAGGTTGTCGTCGCAGCCGAGCCAGAAGTGCAATGTTAAGACGTTACACAATCTCGGCATTGCGGCCTTAACAGTGAAAATGACCGAATACGCATTGTTCTCTCGAATGGTAACACTGTCACTATTCAAAGTCTTTCTCTTTCTATTCCATTGTTGGGAGAGTCGAGAGTGGCTTGTTCATTCCTAGCACGCGTTCCGACAGTCCTCTTCAGCGAACCATGATGGCCGAACCATTCTTTTTTTAGATACCGGGGTGCCCATGCATATTTATGAGGTCTTGTATTTATTCGTATCTAAAAACCTAATGCCCGGAAATGCTCTTGGTCAAGGATATGATTATAAGGAAACGTTTATTGATTATTTTTTGTGTTGGTATATCTATTAGCATCTGTTTTAAATTAAAAGTGCAGGTTTTTGATACTAGAAAATATAAAATTGCGTATTTCATCCGGTTTAATAAGATAATGATAAAAATATGTAGATACTAAGTTAGATAGAATGCCATGAATGATTAGCTGAGCTCAGAACAAACTATGCTCTTTTCATATACAGGTTGTCTAATAAAAGTATTGAGCCTTTTTCGCACCAGACAGCATTAGTATCCCAAATCTTAGGGTCTATGAGTCGCAGCTGGTCAGACTTAACGTCATTTGATAGCTGACCATTCAAGGTACTAGATGTACAAAAAGTGTTGGAATTCTTATAATCATTGGTAAGGTATTGCGTCGCGAAGATGAGTAAACTTTCCGCAAAACCGCGCTATATTACAATTTCATTTCTAGGCTGTGCAGGCCCTTGAAGTAATTTGTAATGTTTATGAGCAAGATACTTTATCAAAAGCAACAGCTTAGAGATGGTTGGGGATGGGATAACATTCTGGAAAAAGTCAAGCAAGACCGGCATGTAAGGAGTAATGACCTCACATTCATCACCAAACAGTCCTAAACCATTTGGAGAAACCTAGCTGCAAAAACAATATCGATGTTTGGGTGCCACATGATCTAACTGAAACAATTTTATTCGTTCGAGTTTCTACCTGCGAATCTCTACTGAAATGTAACAAAATCAAGTCATTTCAGGCAAAATGATACATTGGGACCTGATTGCACCTAGCAATTTAAAAGAAACGACCGGAACTGGACATAGAAAGGGTGTCGTATACCACGCTGACAACGCCAAACAGTATATATCTTTAACGACCTGTACAATTAATTCATAATTTCTCACCCCACAAATAACCTCAGAAATGTTACAAATACCTGCTGTTGTGTTTGTGAGTGTTGTTTCTTCGATTAATTTATCTCTTTCTGTAATATTTTCGTTCCGAAGCGGGATGACATTTTCGATGTTGGTTAAGTTGGCAGACATTGAAAAATCATGTGAGCCAACTTAAAGAATTGAATAGCAGCGGTCTTTTCAGTTTGAGCCAATTGGAAACAGGAGTCTTTTCACTTGGAACCAATTGGAAGCAATGATAATTGCTCTCGGAGAGTGGACGTTCTAAGTTTTTGTAGAATGCTCTGTGAGATGAACATGGAGCAATTCCATTAGTTGTTTTTTAAAAGAACTTTTAGGGATATGTATTGTTAAAATCCCAGTATGGATAGAATTGTTATTGATGTTGGCCCTGAAAAATTTCGTTTGTAGTTAATGAATATTTTTATCATTATTCAATATTTAGTACACCACTCGTATAATTCTTATTCAAATAAAAATAATGGACGACCAATTAAGAATCAGTTAACCTTGAATCCAATAAACCAATTACACACAAAGATGTTTATTAATAAATATCCCGAACCAATTAAGACAAATCAAATTCACGTTAATTACACGTACACTCCTACTACTAGTCAAACCACAACATTAACTCAACATTCCAGCCACAACAACGAGTCAACATTCGACAAACCCCGTTTCTTAAATATATGTCACCTAGCAATAACACATCTGTAACAAATTATTCAAAACTCGTTTTGCATAACCCATTTGATCCGCGCGATTTGCATTGTTATGCCGCAATAGCCTATCTGCGAAATGTTTAATTCAAACAGGTGCTTGCCTTGAGAGAGAGAGAGAGAGGGATATCACTAATTGAATGGGTGTAGGAAGTGTTTCGGCTTTTAGAAATACCTGAATCGTAAATCGCGAACGTCCGAAATCATACAAAAAAAAAACGTTGCTGATTTGATCGCGGCGACCTTCTGAAATTGAATAATGTCGATGACTTGTGCATTGGCGACCTTCTGTTCGTTCAACGATTTGGGTAAAATTCGTTGAATGTGTACGGATTTTATTCAAATCGTTGAACTGCTAACTGCAAATATTAAATAAACATTAGAAAGAATATACAGGATTTTTTTTCCACTACAAAATCGTTTCATTTTCGTTTTCTTTTCTTTTTTTAATCCGAATACTTCAATTTTTATGAACATACCTGTAGCATTAAAACGAAATCCGAAATCCAAAGATCAATAGAAAATAAACTAACTTCATTTATCATTTTTGGTATGACATACTGAATTTAAAAATAAAAACTCATATTTCTAACATCTTTTCACAATATCTTGAATCGGGATTCAAATCTTCTTTAATAATCGCGATAGAAATCGCTAAAGAAAGTTTTAAATTTTAGAATTGAAGAACTGGTGTAAAAACGTAACAATTTTGTTATGAAGGAACCGATCAACCGATTTTATCTTACGAAGAAATTTACCATTCTAAGACAGTTTTAAAATTTAGGTTAAATTTCACTTTAGAATTTTACATTTTTGTTGATTTGGTAAATATTTTTATATTTTTGTCAATTTGTCCCAATTTTTACAGTTCTAAAGTTTTTGTAGAATTTTATGTTGTGTGTTGGTTTTAACGATTTTATTTAAAATAGTAATATTTATTTAAAATTTTTAATTTTTGTTGAAAATTGACAGTATACTTTCACATATTCTATATAAACATTTGTAAAATTAATGAACATGTGATCAAACCTAAGTCGAAATATATTTTGAACTTCAATTTAAATCAGTGTTTTATACGCGTGGCGCATGAAGTAACATTTCGAGTTTAGAAAAGCCTGAACATTTTCAGGCTGTTCTAAACTCGAAATTTTACTTCATGCTTAATCTGGGATTCTAAACACTCATTAGAGGCTTTAAATTGAATACTTATACACCTTTTATTGTAACTCTTGGATTTTGAGATATTATTTTTTTCATATTTAATCGTCCTTTTAATAACGAGGAAATAGTATAATAAATATGTAACCAGTTTTTAAAATTTTTTGTTGTCTGACTATTTGGGGGGTGATGAAATCACTCCCAGTGGATCTTGTTCATGGCCCCGCAACTTAAATTTGCGCCGGGCCCCGCTTTTGTTTGGGTCGGCCCTGCCTGTAGTTGTTCTTGAATTTTGCAAAAGCCACGTCTACCTCTTTTTCCACCAATTGTGATAACACAAAATAGGATCCTGTAATTGATCTTGAATCTTCTAAAGGTCATGTCTTATTTTCCCACTGATTGTGATAAAACAAAATAAGATCCTGTAGTTAATCTTGAATCTTCCAAAATTTATGTCTTTTTTTCCATCAATTGTGATTGAATACAAGAATATCCTGTAGTTCATCTTGAATCATTCAAAAATTATGTCTACTTATATTCCCACAAATTGTGACAAACCAAAATAAGAGTTTATGTAGTTGATCTCGAATCTTTCAAAGGTCCATTACCTTTGGAAGATTCGTGATCATGGATATTAGCAAATGATAAAGTGATCTCTAATTCAGAGATGGACTGCACTTTCAATATTTGCTCTCTAATTGTGGTATTAAACCGTTTTATGTGTAATTCTACACAACCAAACACCTTTTAAATCTAAAAATAAATCTACGTGTTTTAATGTTGCAAACTTCCAAAAAGTTTTATTTGCTAAAGATAAATAATTCTTGTTTTTTTTTCAGGCTGTTGCTTTATCAATTAACTAAGGAATTCTAGTTTTATCTGTGACTAAGTGCCTCTTCAATCAATCAAGGAATTTTATCTGTGGTTCTATAGTAAACACTTTTGATGGGACGATTAGGTGTATTCAGAAAATTCAATTTTCAAAGAATTATTTAGCTTAAAAACAACAAATCTGATTTATTACAAAAATTTATTTATTTAATATCGTGGAGTTTTCAAAGCGAAATTTCATATAATTACAACGTTGAACAGCGTTTTCTGCAACGTTGTCAATACTAAAGGACCTTTACCATTCAGATCAATATAAAGTCGTTTTCTTGAATATGAAGAATCTGTACAAATTTCAACACATTCAAGGAAATTTAATTTAATTATGATACAGCAGGGAAATTTAGCCACTTCTAAAATATCGTTTTTTTTTTCTTCTTGTTATCAACAATTTTTCCTTGACTAAGATCGTGCTTTTGTTGATACGCACTTCATTAGCAATGTCTCTGATGCTAATATCGATGTCTCTGATGCTAAACGAGTCGTTATTATCGCTTATCGTTAATTAAATTCCGTTTGACATTACCGCAGATTTGTCAATTTGATTGACAATTTGAAAGATCAATGTAAGTCCAGTTCACATAGCCAAACATTTTGCTGTATTAGTTTTTTTTTCTCTTGCAGATGTATACATTTCCGTACATTTAATAAAAACAGTAGGGGAAAGTAAGGCCGTCTAATCTGAGCCGGAGATTAATGTTTTATGTGGGTTTTGTAACGATAAGGGAAGAATAATAAAACTCTTTGATATATATTTCCAAAAATTGGCCAACCGCGTTGGCTTTTTCCGCGAAAATAGTAATTTAATAAACAAATCTAAATCATTGTTTCACCTCAACAACTTATCATTAATTGATTTGACCTATTAACAACTCTAACTAGTTTGTTACGTTAAGTTATGTTAAATGTAACTGTTTTAGGTTAGGTTGGTTCTCAATGTACCAGGTTAAGTTAGTTACCAATTATTTAGGTTAGTTTATATAAGCATAAAATTTGAAACTTCTAACAAGTATTTCCACTCCTTCATTAAGTATGATGTTAAATTTCTAGTTTAGAAAATTTGGATTTGGCTGCACGAGTGAAGCTAGGCACGCCGGCAAATTCAAATTTATAGGCTTTTCTGAACTCGAACATTTACTTTATGCGTCACTCATATAAAATGGTTTTATGTGAAGATCAAAATATACTGCTTAGAATGTATTTATGTTTATAATTCTGAGTCTAATCGATTCTTGAAAATGATCTACTCGATACTTCAACTGCTCGATCATTCTTCGCTCAATCCGTATCTCAAAAATCGATCATCGACTATTTGATCCTTGAGATACTCAATATTGCTCATCACTAAAAAAATATATATTCACGATCTAATCGTAACCCACGAAAAATGGACACATAACCCACAGTTTAAGAAACGCTGGTCTAGATAGTCTGACAATTTAATTTCCAGAGTTAGAGCATAGAGAACTTATGATTAGCTAAGAACTTTTCGAATAAATGAAATAACAATACTCAAGTTCCAATGATTGCTTGTAATTTTCTTTCGAGGTTAACTCAATGTAATTCTGCCGCTTCCGCCTAACTAGTCCCATTACTATGGACATTAGTTAAGGTTCTTTTTCCAAATCCTCTTCACTAATTCTGGTTACTGCTCTTTATCTTCTGACGAAGATCGACTGAAAAATACATGCCACATGTTCTCAACTGATTGACCATTTTTAGAAGGATTATATTCTTCTGAAATTAATTAAAGCACACATTTTGTAAAAAATAGTTAGTAACATTAATGTTATCTAGAAGTGAACTAGTATACTTTACCTTTCCTTGTCGATTGTTAAAATAACTACCTTAAATAAGCAATTACCCGACAACAATGTTATCTCACGTCTACTTAATTAATTACGCTTGTTGTTTTGCGGCGATTCGTGAATACGTGTACGCGCCTCTGGAAACATGGGCGCGAAGAATAAATTACGCCGAGCGTGAAACGACCGAAATTTTGCGCCCGTCGAGGTCGCAATCCGTGTCGCAACCTGTTGAGCCTTTCCTTCTGGAAATAATCATTCCGCCATTGACACCCAAGGCCTCGGCCTGGGTCTCCAGAAAACGCAATTACGAGATGGGAATATATATCCACTCGGATGAGGCACGTGTTTTAACTTTTTGATGGAAATTGTTCGAGCGCGAAAGTTCCTCCGGTTCCTTTGACGCGACCGATCGGACTGGATAATTAGCACGGGTGTCATAATTTGTTGCGTGGCTGTTTCGATTCTTTGTTTATTTGGGTTGATTTTAATTAATTGGGTAATTAATGGGTTGCGTTTCGGTGTGAGTGGATTGGGCGCGAACAGTTGTAAACATCAAACACCCTGAATGTCGTTAAAAAAAAAGAACGGAGCGTGAAATGGCAATTATATCAATATTAACGAAATCACGGAGAGTTTATTAAATATACAATGCACTAAAACGTACGAAATATATACAAATTAAAGAATTACACCACCTCTTTTGGAGTTTTAAATCAATTAGCTTCGGCTAAACATCTAAATACCGAAGATCTTGACTAAAGCTGTAGCCTCAAATAGCTCTTAAATATAATAGATAATTGCTAACATGGACTACTTAGATTCTAAATACAAGAAGTTATTTCCTTCCAAATAAGTTTGAAAATTTAAGTCTAGAACATTAACTGTTGCTTTGATTAAAAAACACTTAGAACCGTTCTTCAATACTTTATTTTGTAACCAAATGTACATTTCGGACACGAAGTGTCCATTATCAATGGTTTGATACTAATACAAAAAATATACATTTTACACTGATTTATATACACTAAAAAATTAGGGAATTAGAGGGTGTCGGTAGGGGGTGTGGTTATGGTGGTAATAAACTAATTTTAGCCGAAAAAAGGTTATCTGTGGGTAAGTGGGTACGTGTTTGATGGGGATTCCAAGGGATTAGGAAAACACCCGAGTTTCAGGTGGACACACTAAATCTAATAAAACATTTTCGAGCGGACTTAAATCGAAATTTAACAATAGGTTTTCTTGTTTTTTCATTTGAATTGCCTCCAACATATTTAAATGATAGTGAGTAGAATGTTTTAATAATTTTACGTTTTCTAAAGTGAACTTATGGCCCGTTTCAATTGCATGGTTAGCGACCGCAGATTTATCCGGATTCAGGTGTTTAATGTGTGAGACATGTTCCTTGAATCTAGTTTGAATGTTTCTTTGTGTTTGTCCTATGTATATTTTGTCACAATTCGAACATTTAATGGAATAAATTCCAGATTTTTCTAAGAAATGTGTTTTGTTAAAAGTGTTCCCTAGTAAATTGTGTAATTTTGTATTTACATAGTACGCTGGGGTTAAATTGAATTTCTTGTACAATTTTTTGAAATTATTTTCGATTGTGGGGGAATAACTTAGTCTGACATATTTTGTTTCTTTTATGGTTTCTATATCTGTAAGTGAAGTTATATTTCGGAGTTTATATTTACGTGAATGTCTATTAATTAGTCTCTGTATTGTATTTCTGTTGTATTTAAGGTGTGCTGCTATTGTGTGAATGAATTTTAGTTCCTTTTTTCTAATTTCGGGTGATAATGGTATGTTGAAGGCTCTATTTATCATACTATTAAAGGCAGATAGTTTATATTTCATTGGTGCAAATGCGTTGGCATGGATATAATTGAAAGTATGAGTATGTTTCCTGAATATATCAAATACTAATTTATTGTTTTCTCTTTTTATAAGAATGTCTAGGAAGGGCAGTGAGTTTTCGTCCTCTAACTCGTATGTAAAATTAATACTATTGTAAATATTGTTAATGGATGAGATGAAGTTGTTAATATCGAAATTTGTTTCGACCACAGCAAATATGTCATCGACATATCTAAACCAAATATTCGGAAACTGGGTTATTGATTTTTTGGCAATATTTTCAAAATTATTTAGAAAAATGTGAGCAAGAAACGGTGATAACGGGTTACCCATGGCAGTGCCAAATGTTTGCTTATAGTATGAATTATTGAACTCAAACACGTTACAATCCATCACTAGTTCGGTAAGCTGTAAGTATTCTTTGATTTGTTCGTTTGGAATATATATTCCAAACGAATATCGGTCCGACCGTTGGACCGATGATCTAACTAGGATGACATTCGAAAATCACCACACACTTTATAAACTATCATTTGATTGTGATTTTGGCAAAAAATAATTTTAGTCAGATTGTATAAAACAAAAAATCTGGAGTGGCCCCCATTCCACTTTCCAAACACTCTGATTGCGTATATATTTGTTTCCTTATAAAAGAAACATGACTATTCGCAGAAATTATAACTATTCTTAAATTCTAGAATAATTTCAACTCATATCGGTGATAGTGTTACAACAAAAGACTTAGATTCTAGGGTAACAAAAACTGTTGGTCCTAGATAATTTTAAATATTTGGACTCTAAATTAATTCACTTCTTTCTTTTTATTATTATTTTTTTATTAAATTAATTAATTAAAATGTTAATATAATGTTATGTTCTTATTTTTAGGGAGGGAGGATTTATCTCCAAGCAGTCTGAACGGTTACAGCGCAGACAGTTGCGATGCGAAGAAGAAGAAAGGTCCGACGCCGCGGCAGCAGGAGGAATTGTGTCTAGTGTGCGGCGACAGGGCCTCGGGGTACCATTACAACGCCCTCACGTGTGAGGGCTGCAAGGGTTTCTTCAGGCGGAGCATCACTAAAAACGCGGTGTACCAATGTAAATACGGTAACAATTGTGAAATTGACATGTACATGAGACGCAAGTGCCAGGAGTGCAGACTGAAGAAGTGTCTTAGCGTGGGGATGCGGCCCGAGTGTGTTGTACCTGAAGTCCAGTGTGCAGTCAAACGTAAAGAGAAAAAGGCGCAAAAGGAGAAGGATAAACCTAATAGTACCACAAACGGATCTCCAGATACGATTAAAATTGAACCTGAGGTAAACTAGTTTTAATAAACTAAACATTATGAAAATATCTAACGCTGTTAAATCATCTATGATAACCTACATAAGCTCATGTAAATATAGGCAAGTTTGATTATAATCATCTTCATTTTCTTGAGTACCCAACGCTATTGAACCATGCCTAAATAATATCTTATAATTCTATGCACTTTGTTTCGAAGGTCCCCACCCTATTGGTTACTAACCGTAGTGATTATATCGTAACTTACGATATCATCACTACGCATAGTTCGAAGAACGACGCCAAACATTTGAGGTATTACAAGAGTACACCTCAAACGTCTTGCGTTGTCTTTCAAACTTTTTGAGATAATTGAAAAGTGTGTTTATTGCTGGTTCAAGTTTTATTTTATCTTGTGTTAACTTCAGTAAACAAAATAAAATATATTGAGGATTGAGCACATTTATTTACATTTGATCTGTAATTCATTTAATTTTGATTTTAATTGGGCTTTTCTTTGTATATTTCTTTAGTTATCTGATAATGAAAAATTACCGTCACTGAATGGAGTGAAGCCCATATCCCCAGAACAAGAAGAACTTATACATCGACTTGTTTACTTCCAAAATGAGTACGAACACCCATCAGAGGAAGATGTTAAACGGATTATTGTAAGAGTTTCTTTCAAGTCGCTCAACCTTCACTTTATGACTAATGTTTTCTGTTGAATTTTCAGAATCAACCAATGGAAGGAGAAGACCAGTGCGACGTCCGCTTCAGGCACATTACAGAAATCACAATACTGACGGTACAGCTTATAGTCGAGTTTGCGAAGCGGCTTCCCGGCTTCGATAAACTACTCAGGGAAGATCAAATAGCTCTATTGAAAGTAAGTGCAGATATTTTACTAGAAAAAAAAAAATTGTACAAGAAAATTGATAGAGCGTTGAGCAGTCTAATTTTAATCCATTGAATACTGCTACTGAACTATTACTGAAACCATAAATGCCAGTATTCATATCTCGCATTTAGTGATAAAACCACATTTAGATGTGTTCCAAGATGTGTATTTAGAGGTGCCCTGACTACGATATTCTTTTAGTCCTTGTTAGATACAAGAGGTATGTATGTAACATTAAAAAATGACATAAATGTGTGACATATACATCATTACTGCCAAAGTCACATCAAGGAACACATCTAACTGTCACTAAATGCTAGATATGAATATTGACATAGGTTTATGATTATCACAACATCCAATAAATTGAAAATAGAATATCGAATGTTTTTCTTTATTGAGTGTAATATCCAACGCTTAGTTCTAAAGAACATATGAGGCGTGCCATATGCAAAAAGTCGTAAGTGCTAATTTTTTAGTAATGCGTTTTATATACGTATATATTCTAAATGGCATGCTTTACTTGTACAATAAATGCCGGGGCGATAGTGCTACTACAAGTGGAAGAAATGGGGACTCAATTATCAAAATGCCATAAGTGCCATAGTACTTTCATTCATATTTTATGTTTCTACTATAAAATATGTTATTTGGTACTCACGATCTTTTTCATATGACAACAAGAGATGGGGATGTATACTAAACTATATAAAATAATACTTTTTCTTGTGTAATTTAGAAGTAGTAGTATAATACCAATTAATAAGTTGTTCCATTGTCTATCGAGTGATGAATTGTATATTTAAAATTGAATGTTTTTGCTAGGCATGTTCCAGTGAAGTGATGATGTTTAGGATGGCGCGACGTTACGACGTGCAATCGGACTCAATTTTGTTTGTAAATAACCAGCCATACTCGAGGGACAGTTACAATTTGGCGGGAATGGGTGACACCATCGAAGACCTATTGCATTTCTGCAGGACGATGTACTCGATGAAGGTGGACAACGCCGAGTACGCCCTGCTAACGGCAATCGTAATATTCTCAGGTGAGTAACAGGTATCATTCAACAACCAAATCATAAAGAAAAAACACAAAATAAACGGTCTGTATACATACATATGCCATATTTGATTAATAGGCTTGTGTTATTTTGTCTAATATTCTCATTTCATAAGAAATATTGTCTGCTTACAGGTAAAAGTCAATAAATAGCATTGATTTCTTAAGTTCTTCTTCATGGCTTTCGCCTCTAAACCTATAACTGTACTAATTGACGTTGAATACATTTCTTGGTACTGCGAATTGGTTAGGCACAAAGAAAGACAATGAGTCTTGTGTTCTATTCTGCTATGAGATCTAAGAAAAGGCATTGGACAGTCTTCACAGCTTTTCTCATACAGCCTTATGTCCAACAGATTTAAAAAAAAACACCAAACACTGACTTTTGAAATTACCGGTGATTCGATACATTTCAATCAATCATCGGCAAATCACATCATGTTATTCTAAGGGCAACTTGGTTTACGTAAAATGTATGGTAACGTTGTCATTTCATATAAATGTCGATGTCGACATTTTAACCAGTGTTAATACTTCACCGTAAAAACGTTAATGTTTGTCGATACCATCAATTTACGTCAATACGTCGTTATTTTCATTCGAACTTGTCATTTTATATCAACGTTGCCATTTCACGTCAATGTTGTTCTTTTCAGTTGATATTATCTTTTTATGTTAACAAATTTTTGTTTTTGTAATATTGTCGACATTATCTTATATGAAAAAGTAAAATATCACTTTCTAGGTAAAGTGCCATTCTTTTTTTATGCCATAATTGTATATTACGTAACGAGAGTGGTATGCAGCATATTAAATATGTGCGGACATGTTGCGCACGAGCCGCGCAGCGGCGAGTGCAGTATTCCGCGAGTATGTAACTGCCATACCACTTGAGAAACGTACGATACTTTACCTACGCCCCAAGAAAATAAACAATGAGCATAAAAGATCAAGTTATTTATTGTAATAATTTTTAATAGTACCATGACAATGATGAAACTAAATTACTACTTGATCAATATACATAAAATTTTTCTTTTAGGTAAACATATGCATAAAGCTGTACATTTTCCGACATGCGTTGTTTTTTTAAAAAAGTTCAATTCGAACCTTTAAGCAAGTGTTTTCCACTCCCAGACTAAGCATGAAGTCAATTTCGAGTTTAGAAAAGCCCCGTGAAAATTTGTCGAGGGTCGCGCAGCGACCCGAGACAAATTTTCTGGGCTTTTCTTAACTCGAAATTTTACTTCATGCGCCAGGCGTATAAAACAGTGATTTCAAGTGCGGCTCAAATATACATAGAGTTTACAATATTTTAGTGTTTTATACGCGTGGCGCATGAAGTAAAATTTCGAGTTTAGAAAAGCCCAGAAAATTTGTCTTTGTTTCACGGGGCTTTTCTAAACTCGAAATTTTACTTCATGCTTAGTCTGGGAGTGGAAAACATTCGTTTAAGGCTTCAAATTGAACTCCTAAAAAAACAAATAACTAAAGATTTAAAGAAAACAAGCTGAATTTGGAATACGTATACTTTAAAGAAAAACTCTCTGTGCATTAAAGAAATGTTATTTGGTTGTACGGTAAGCAATCAGCTGTTCAGCTGTCAGCACGTAATGTACTTGTCAAAGCTATTACGTGCATGTGTACGTAATGTCAATCATACTTGTTAAGATGACAGTGTGGTATGATGCGGTTACTAGATAGGACGTAGGTAAAAATATATTATGTGTTTAAAAAATATATCCAGCAATATCCCGGCGCCTTCACCATGACACCATAATTATTTTTAATTGCTTCTTATTGTCACAAAGAATGCATAATTTTCTATTTTTAAACATGTTTACATATAAAATCAATTAAATAGAGCAAATAAAGTCAACTTTCATACTTAGATCAGCTGTTGTTTAATCAACCATAACTTCAACATGTGGGATTTTATTCAAATGATTTCTTCACTAATTGTTAATACATACAATGCTTAGAGAGTGATAATTAACAATAAAAAATATTTCAACAAAAAGAAAAACGCGACTTAAAACTTTTGCTTACTTGCGGTCGTAGATTTAAGACATTATTATTCAATTATTTATAACTATTGAATGACAGAATTTAGTTAAATAATTTATTCGCCATTTGTTAACAAATAGTATAGAGATTTTTAAAAATAAAAAAATATTGCAGACAAGAATATTTTCCAAGCCTTTTGATAATGTATTTTTCTTGGACCGGTTTCCCGATAATTCATTGAATTTGTAAATCAAGCCCGATAGACCGAACATTTCCCCGGTAAATAACAAAATCGCTGTCTTAGCGATAATTAATTAATACACACCTCGTTAAAGGTAAGTTAATGACAACCTTTAACATGTGTAAAGCGCCGGCAAATCAAAATTATCAGGCTTTTCTAAACTCCAAATTTTACTTCATGCGCCAGGTGTGTAAAACACCGATTTGATGTGAAGTTCAAAATATACTGTTATTCATTATTTTTAAATAAATAATTTGATCTAACAGTAAATAAATATGAAATTTATTTTATCTGGATAATATTTTTTACATGTTATTATCTCTTGCACGTGCGTACGAAATAATGTTACCAATGTTACAGAAACAGCTGTGTAATAAACAATAATTTACGGTAAATTGCCAGTTGTAATTACAAACGTAAATGACCACTAATATCATTATACATACATAATGTGTAGAAAACTGTATTCATTAATACATTTATGCCCGGTATTATAAACGATTAATAAATCATTAGATAACTATCTGTGGAGTAAATTTATTTACGTAGTAAACTAATGGGCAAATAATATTGCGTATTATAAAGCAAACCTACCAAATAAATAGCAATTCTAGAAATGCATAATTTAATTAGTATACTACCGACCGAAATTAAACATTTTCATTGTGGGGTAGCTAGAACCACCAATTTTTAAAATTGAATTGTCAATCTTTCAATTTGAATTGTCATCAAATTGGAAATGTAGTATAATTCCTTATAATTATGAAGAATAACCGTGAAATAGGACAGAATTACACAGAACAAGAAAACTAAAGCTTATTAGAAATTATAAAATACGTAAACGATTGTTTTCCACTCCCAGGCTAAGCATGAAGTAAAATTTCGAGTTTAGAAAAGCCTGAAAATTTGGTTTGGTCGCGTAGCGCGAAGCGCGGAGCGGCCAAACCAAATTTTCAGGCTTTTCTAAACTCGAAATTTTACTTCATGCGCCACGCGTACAAGACACTGATTTCAAGTGAAGTTCACTTGTTCACAATATTTCAGTGTTTTCAGTATTTTATACGCGTGGCGCATGAAGTATAATTTCGAGTTTAGAAAAGCCTGAAAATTTGGTTTGGTCGCTCCGCGCTTCCAAACCAAATTTTCAGGCTTTTATAAACTCGAAATTTTACTTCATGCTTAGTCTGGGAGTGGAAAACACTCGTTTAAAGCTTTAAATGGAACTAATTTTAAAAAAGCGTATGCATAAGTATAAAAATCCCTGGTTATGTCTGATTTGAAAAACTCTAGGTCTTCGACTCCTTAGAATGTTTTATGGTTCGAATTAATCACTGTCAGGGAAGATACTATGATCGAACTTAAATCTGACACGGATGATATGGTAGACATGATAACTGTAATGAAATTAATAAATACAAGTAGTAGAATCTAAAGTAATTAAAATAATATAATACACTTTTGACTTTTAACTGTCAAATTATTTAGGGAATAAAATTTACTTGGTAGAAAAACAAACAAATAATTTACTGGGGAGATTTATTAGCCAAATAAAGTTATTTTGTGTTTATAATACCTAAATCTTTGGAATAAATTAATTTATTCCTAAAGTAAATTTTATTTATGGAATAAAACGTTTTATAATACCGGGCATTAGTATAGAATCTAAAATTGAATAAATTATGACTGTTTTAAGTATCATCTATTTAAATTTAAATAAAACAGTTAGTTGTGAAGTATTATTGGAATTACTTGATAGTTATAATTATATTTTATAATTATGCTGTCCAATGGATAGGCAATATGTATCAAACCAATCTGAGAAAAATATGATCTTCTAAGAAGAAGACATGTTCTCATCTTTCTTTCGCAGTGGTTTAAAAATCGTTTTTAAAGACTAAAGTAGACTACGTAAAACAAGTTAAAAAAGAAAATTATGTTTGTATTACAAAAAATTATTTACTCGGAAATCTACCTATTATTTACAAATAAATAAACAAATCCAAATTTTCAGGCTTTTCTAAACTCGAAATTTTACTTCATGCTTAACCTGGGAGTAGAAACACTCGTTACAAGTTTCAAATTGAACGCTTTTATGATAAACTTTGTAAAGATGTCTACTTTTCATAATTGGAAGTGATTAATTATCAAATAGTCCAGTTTGGTTTATAATATCAAACAAAACTGGATTATTTAATAATTAATCACTTCTAGTTATGAAAAGTAAGTTTTTTATACAAAGTTTATTATAAAAGCGTTCAATTTTAAACTTCTAACGAGTAATTCTACTCTCAGGTTAAGCATAAAGTGAAATTTCGAGTTGTGAAAAGCCCAATTTCTTAGGGGTTTTCTCAACTCGAAATTCTACTTCTTGTTTAGTCTGGGAGTGGAAACACTCGTCTATTTTTTTAAAAAGTTTAGAATTTAATTTAATTTTCAAAATTCTGACTATTTTCCTGAATTTCCTAAATGTTCGTTAATTTAGGAAATGTCGATACTGTTCATAAGTGTTTAAAATTTCCTTCAGTTTTCAAATTCTTGGCAATTTTTATAAATTAACTAAATATTCTTTAACATAAAATTGTTTTAAGTTTTTCATGAAATTCCAAAATTTCCGTTAATATCCAAAACTCTAACGGTTTTCCTGAATGTGTTGAATTTTTGGTAATTTTAAAATATTTTACACTTCATGAATTTTCGTAGATTTTTTTAAATCTTAGCAGTTTTCATAAATTTCCTTAATTTTCGTTAAATTTAAACATTTTGATACTTTTTATGAATTTTCAACTTTTTCGTCAATTTGGATTTTTTTCGTGACTTTTCGTCATCTTCATTTTAAATCTTGATAGGTTTCGTAAATTTTCGTTACATTTTAAAATTAATATTTCACAGTTTTAGATAATTTTAAAAATCTCGACGATATTTCATGAATTTCCATAATTTTTATTAATTTTCAAAACTTTTCCTGAATTTCCTAGATTTTCTTTTATTTTAGAAACCTTGACAGTTTTCGTAAAATTAAATTTTCCAAAATTAGACGCCTATCACGATTTTTATCAAGATTTACATTAATTTTAAAAATATTGACGCTTTTCAGGAATTTCTAAGTTAATTTCAATATTTTGCTGCCTTTCATGAACTTCGCAAGATTTTCGCAAATTTAAAAAATTTGACATTTATTCATGAATTTCCAAAATATCCGTTGATTATCAAAATATTGATATTTTTCCTAAATTTAATAGATTTCCGTTATCTTCCGAATTCTTGACGGTTTTCGCGTTTGTTAATTTTTTTTCGTGAATACCCAAGATTTCCGATGATTTTCAAAATCTTGATGTTAAAACAGCGTCGAGAACATTTCAAGATGTTTTTAACAAATTTTATAAAAATTGATGATTTTAATTTTTAATAGAAAAAGGTTACATTTTTTTTAAATTTTTTACAAACTTCATTTCTTTTCTTTATATTCATCATTTTACGACGTTTCTTAAAATCGCCGATTTTTATTAATATATAACTTATTTTGTTACTAATTGATATTAAAAACGTTAAAAATGCATTTGTTCTTTCGGAATTTTTGAATTTATTGACAATTTTTCTAGTATAGAATTTTTACTTCATGCTTAATCAAGGAGTGGAAACACCCGTTAGAAATTTTAACAGTATTGTTAAAATTTTGGCAAAATATAGCTCTTAAAACACAGAATCTAAATTTAAAATTTAAAAAATAATAGGTTTTTAAAAAACAATGTGTCAAATTTCGCTGTTTTTGCGAAAAACATCATTTTGTCACATTTTCAGACTGTAATAGTGATATGTTTAGTAGCTTCTAAATAGGAACGAAGCTTATATCGATGTTTATTAGGTCTTTCTAAAGATTTAAGACTAGAAGTGGACCAAATAGCTTGCTACTGGTTGAGTGTAGGTCACAATGAAAAAGCTAATATTTTCAACAATTTAACACAATTTTGGGACCCTTATATTTGCCGACTGTTATTTCAAATCACGCCAACGAGTAGCACTTGCGAAAGATTATACTTTAAAGTCTGGAGACGTCAAATAATCGTTCAAAATTATAAATTCGAAAAGTGATGAATTTTTGAAGATACCTTCAAAAAAGCTCATTTTTGAGGCACGAATTTTTTTAAAACAATTTTTTTCATTGAAGAGTCGTTTCAAAATCGATCAGTTGGTAGAACACCTATTATATGAAAGTTTTTTCAGAAAAATTTTCAAATAAATTGGTGACATGAGTGCGCCCTGATTTGTCTGTCCCTGGCTGGAATGACCCATATACTTCTATGTCATACTATTGTTAAGTTAAAAGTGTCGTTTTTATTTCAATAAACACGACAAGACAAAATCCTGGTTGCGCTACTGGAATACGAATACCGGTATTGGAACATCCCCTAATATGTACAAACAATAAACTTGAAATATCATTTGCAGATGTCAATGCTAATCATTTCATATGTACCTAATGACTTTTACTTTTAAACAGGCGATATATACGACCTGTTTCTTTTGAAAGTAGAACATACATTTTCTGATGAATTTAATTTGAAGACGAAACCCTGGCTGAGCCACCCTCTTCAATAAATTGACAATTTATATATTCTTTCCTTATATTGAGATTTTGATAAGAAACTACTTCATTTTCAAAATTTTAATACATACTTAATTTGTCAGTTTGAAACACGAGCAAATTGTTTAGTGTCAACAAAATTGTGCTTTTAGTCCTTCATTCTGGTTTTTGGTTGGACAGTGGTATTAAGCCCATCCTGCGTTAGATCAATTACTGTTTCGGAAACAGCCAGATTAATTTTGCTAAGCCCTAATGTGCTATATGAATTATCTAAAAGAACACTTGTAAATAAAACACTTTTAACTTTGTTTAATTACTGTATTTTTCACATAATTATGTGATTATAGTTTCGACTATCTAGTTGTAATTTTTCAAATGCAGTGGTTAAACAAAGTTAAAAGTGTTTTATCTACAAGTGTATTTAAGATGTACCACAAAGTGAACGCCTACAACACAAAACCGTTATCTAACAAAAATTACTTGTTTTTAACAGTGTATATTTTTACCGATACAGAAAGGCCAGCCTTGATCGAAGGATGGAAAGTGGAGAAGATCCAGGAGATCTACCTAGAAGCCCTGCGGGCGTACGTGGACAACAGGAGGCGCCCCAAAGCGGGCACGATATTTGCAAAGTTACTATCCGTACTAACAGAACTGCGCACCCTGGGCAACCAGAACTCGGAGATGTGCCTCACGCTAAAGCTGAAAAACAAGAAGCTGCCGCCGTTCCTGGAAGAGATCTGGGACGTGGACATGAAGACATAGTAAACCCTCAACCACACAAAGAAAAAGAAACAAAACAAACGCGGGTTTCGTAAAATTTTCAACACAAAACAGGAAGTAGGAGAAGTTTTTTGTGCAGTGCGTGGAAAAAGTACGATTCTTTCGATGAAATTGTAGGCTGTGAAATATTCTTAGTAACTTTTCTCACTAACCGAGTTGGCATCTAGACTGTTGGTAGGTAGATAGGTCTCATTATTATATTTTATTTACTTAAGACTGGATTGGACTGATACAAGGTGCCTTCTGCAGACTGAGGGCCATGTCTGGATAAGTGCAATTTCGATCGGCATAAAAAAATTAAAAAAAGAAAACATAGACTGAGCCGTCCTATGTATATATACATACATAACATACATAATGTACAGGAACCCCCTTGATTCCTGTCCTTTTTAAGTGTCGTTTACTATTCTGGATGTGTGGCTGTAGTCTAATCATGTTTTGTACTATATATAATTATAATCACTCATTGGTTTCTCAAATTTGAAAATCAATTGTACGGTTAAGCACTCATCGTTAGGTGCGCCCCCCTCCCAAGATGAAGAAGAAGAAAAAACAAGATGCATACATATATTAACATATTTTCATAATCATCAATTGTAGATAAACATATTTTCATAACACGCATTAATGAAACAAAACAAAAAAAATCAAGCAAGAGACAGATGTGTATTTTTGTTTGGGATAAACACGATTGTTTGAGCGCCATCAATTGCCTTATTCGGAATGCACGTTTTTTCGTTTATTCGGGTTTTTTTCGGCCGTCGACCATCGGAATAACTCTGTTGTTTAAAGTGAAAATTTTTAAAAAAATATTGTATATTTAGGGGTGAGTCCTTTATCCTCGTTGTTTGTGTATTTATTACTCCCTTCAAGCGCCTCTTATTCGATTCAGAGCAAATACATTGTTGTAAGCAGTTTGAATATTTTTTGAGCTGCCATTTTTTGTCGAAACCATTTTACATGATGATTTATTATGTAAAGTATGAAGTAAAACTCACATTTTTCAAGTATGCATAGTGATTTTATAAATGTACAATGAAACAAATATTAATATGATGAAAATATGTCACTCATTTATTGCTAAAAGTTATAAGGTGCTCTTTGTTTATTATGCACTTAATGACTTTAACGTTTAAACCTACGAAATGAAGAATTTATTTTGGCATTAATGTAGCGAAACTATTTTATCCACAATTACTTCAATTGAAATTTTTTTAAACCTATAAAATTACATTTTGAGGAAATATTTTAATTCACGCATTATTTTCATGACTTAATTGAAATATTAATCGAAAAATGTATTTATTAATGTATTATTAACTTGTGGCAAAAACAATATTTTCCAAAAATACTTGAATTCAGATTTTGTTTTGGCCTGTATGCCAGCATTTTAAAAAAAATAATAACAATAATAACTTTATTCTCTACAGATTTACATACAGGAATTTTTTGTTTATGACCCGATGTATACGCTGTAAATTTTCAGGCATTTGTTGATTTCATAAAATCTTTCAATTTGAAGCTTTTAACAAGTGTTTCGAATCCTCGGTTAAGCATGAAGTAAAATTTCGAGTTTAGAAAAGCCTGAAGCTTCGCGGAGCGATCAAACCAAATTTTCAGGCTTTTCTAAACTCGAAATTTTACTTCATGCACCAGGCATATAAAACATTGATTTCAACCGAAGTTCAAAACATACTGGTCTTATTAAGACCGTAGCCAGGGGGGGATATGGGGATTCAACCCCCCAACTCCCCGAAATGAATGTTTAATATTTGTATGTAAAAGCGGCCCTGTAAGAGCGAAAACAATATTTTTACTATTAAACTCCCCCCCCCCTGAAATTTGTTAAACCCCTCCGAATTTTTTTTTTTTTGGCTACAGCCTTGCTGCTTATGTTTGATCTTATGTTCATAATTTCTGAAATTGATTTCTGATTTGGCTCTTCGTCAAATATATTACACTAGGTAAAGTTGTTGAGAGAAAAACACTTCGTATTTTTTCACAAATTAATAACTTTATTCCGACTAGTTATAGTTTTATACGTAATTCTTGAATCTTAGAGGCGTTTACTTCGTGGTACATTTTGAATTTGTAATAAAGAAAACACCTAATTTTTTTATACCATTTTTATGTTACTTTTGTCACTAGTTGCAATTACATTGTCATTGTCAAACTAACTACCACTTAGCTTGACAATGATTACCGAGTAGTTGAAACTACTTACAAAAGTAAAATAAAAGTGGTATAAAAAAGTTAAGTGTTTTCTTTATAAACATTTAATAACAATTATTCACTGTTGTATACGCGTGGCGCATGAAGTAAAATTTCGAGTTTATAAAAGCCTGAAAATTTGGTTTAATCGCTCCGCTTCGCTACGCGATTAAACCAAATTTTCAGGCTTTTATAAACTCGAAATTTTACTTCATGCTTAATCCAGGATTAGAAACACTCGTTAAAAGCTTCAAATTGAACTCTTTTCCAAAAATAACTAATATCTGCAAATTTGAAAAACCTACTTGAATTAAGATTTTACTTTAACTAATCAACACTATTTCTTTTTCTGAAATGTTTGAAGTTATTTTTTTTATTTAGCTGTCAGATGATAAAAAAATCCGCTTTCTAATTTTGATATTTCATCATGTGTACAAAAAACATACATTTTTATTAAATCACAGGCTACTTCAAGAGTGTTTGAATTTGAATATCCTTTACAAAAAAAAACGATTTATGTGTGATAATTATTTTTAAACATATTCTTTATTTAAATTAATTTACACTTGCTCTCTGTTTAAATACCAAACGCATCATCTATTTAAAAGTAAAAGCCATTAAGTGCTATTCATTTTCAAAGTACTTGATGCCTTTTTCTTTTGAACCGACGATATTGTAAAAAACACTAGGTTCGACGCACTTAATGATTTTTAATTGAAGCTCTTCAACTACTCTATGCATTTAATAAATTTTACCTTCAAACCAATAATATTACCACGAGGAAACAACGAATTCGAATTCATCAACTTTTTTTGCATTTAATAAATTTTAACTTCAATTGATTAGTGGCTGAATGGTTAAACCTATGCCAGTAAACAATAACAAAATAACCTGAATTGAATGATTGATGGTATAAGAAACACCGAATTCGAAATCGTTCAACATTTGTTTTACTGTTATTCAATGCATGGTGAAACATCTTTCAATATTTTGAACATGAAACGCCGAATACGAAATCAACAACATATTTTTTTTATTTAATTCATGTTTAAACATTTTCAATATTTTGAACATGAAGTAAGCAATGGGAGTGATTAAATAATATGTGTGTGATACATAAATGTGTGTGTAAAAATGAAACACTACCTCAGACATTCTAAACAAATAACTTATATGTTTATGTATCGCAATGCAAAAAAAATGTAATAAAGTTAAGCTTCAATACTAAAGATTTTATGACTTCAAATAAGTTCTCCAATTCATGTTCAAAATTGCATTTTCTTCAAATAAAATCAACTTATCATTTCTATTAAAATGTCTAAGATATTGGCTTTCTTGTTTATTTTATGTTAAGAAGAAGCCAAGATCTTTGGCTTCTTCTGAACATAAAATAAACAAGAAATTAGTAAGCAAACTTAACTTAAGTCTTAATTTTAAAAGAACTCGTGATAAATACAGCTTGTCAAAATCTGAAATAATTTAACTGATGAAGCAATTCGCTGTTTAAAACTGTGTTTTGTTTTCAAATGAAAACTGTAATAATTGTATATTATATCTGGGGCAACATATTTGAGATTTTGCCTTCTGTAAATAAATACAAAAAAAATTAGCAAGCAAACTTACGGCTTAATTTTAGAAGAACTCGCAATAAATACAGCTTTTAAAAATCAAATAAAATTTAATTGATGAATCAATTTTCTGTCTCATGAATTGATTAACTCTACTTTTTCAGAGAATTTTTGTCAGTTTTAGAACTTTGATGTCATAATGTGTAATTAATTTCTTATCTACTCAAAATTAATAAGAATAACATTAGTTTATAGATAAAATAAATTGATGGTATTCTCATTCATTTTGAGTCGCGAAAAAAAAATATTTTAAAATTAATCCATCGGGTGCAATATGTTTTTCACACCCTATAGATTAAGAGGGGGGTTAGGTGCTCCGTTGCCAATTCTGGCTTAAACATAACGTAGTGCCATCTTGCAATTATCGCTTGAACTTCATAATCACTTTTTAACGTCATAGATGGCAGAACGTTGAAATTATGAGGGAAAAGGGCAAGGTAATTGGATGACACATATACTATGTGTCTAGGTATGACACAATTTGACGTGTTCGCTTGAGAAGCAAGGGGGAGAGTCATTACGTCAATGGGTATAAGCACCGATCACATTCAGAATATAATGTAATAAATGTATCGTGTATAACGTACAGGTCGCCAGGGTCATTAATTACACAAAAGAAGATTTATGAGGTATTAATTGACATGTCATATATCCAATGACAGTAAACTTCTAGACGTTTACTGTCATTGTCATAATACATCTGTGAACTGAATATAGCAACATATGACGTATTTATTGACACGTCGTATATCCAATGACAGTAAACTTCTAGACGCTTATTGTCATTGTCATAATACATCTGTGATCTGAATATAGCAACATATGACGTCAGTGGGTACTGTCATTGTCATAATATATCTATGAATTGACTATAGCAACATATAACGTCAGTGGGTCGCTGCGGGGTTACGGAATGGAAACCAAAGCGAGATACGATTGTGTCAGACCTACATACATGATATATATGTCGTCCAATGACGTTGGGGGTAAGGTGCTCGGTTGTCAATTCTGGCTTAAACATAACATAGCGCCATGTTTCAATTACCACTTTGACTTCCCATGTAAGATGGCGGAACATATTGGTTATATGGAAGCAAAACTACTCCGACTCCAAAGAGATCATCACTTCGATGTGTTGCTTTCTGTTTTTCACACGTCAAGAGTAACCATTATATAATAAAATGGTGGAAATAGAATCTTTACATAACCCTTAATTTCCATATAAATAATAAAATACTTTACTTCCAAATGGATCTCAACAAAAAAAGTTAAAAAAATCTGTTTCTGCCCTTTTGTTACGAAAGGTTCAATGCATATCTTTGTAAAAGAAAATTTGTAAAATATGATCTTATACGCTGGGAACGTAGACCCTACGTACAAATTTTACATGGCCAAACCCCCCTCTTAATTAAATTACACCAATTTAGTTACAAATTTTAATTGTAATTACTTACTATAGTATTTTATCGGTTATTGATAAATCTTTCGTTGTATATAATTTTAAAATATAAATTCAACGAATTTAATTTTAGTGAAGTTTAAAAGTTTATTAAAGCTAAAAGCGAGTTGTTCAATAATTGCCTAACTTAAATTCCATTAAAACGTAAACGTAACGTAATTTAAGCTAAGTTTAACACAATCTGATGTTTAAGTGACAAATGAACAAATGGTTCTTAGTGTTTGAAATACATTTTTCAATGTTATAAGAAATGGAATGAGAAAAGTAACTTTTATACTTTTAAGCTAGTTTTTCAATAGTCACTTAGCTTAAACTTAACTATCATTATGTTAAACAACTGACTATTTGAACAAGTTATTCAATCATGGCTTACCTAAAACTTGGTTTACATTTCATCACGGTAAATTTAATTTAAACTGATTTGAAGCTAAACTTGGTTTAAGCCCTTACTTATTCAAAATGTAACAGTTACTTAACTCAAGCTTATAACTATTATTATAGTGAATAACAGACTCTTTGGGGCAGTTATTCAATCATGGCTTACCTCAAACTTGGTTTAAATTGCATTACGGTGCATTTCATTTTAAGCTGAGTCTAAGCTTAACTTGGTTTAGACCATAGGTTCTCAACATGGGCGATAACACACCCTGCCGCCCCTGTGGGCGTTTAAGACTTTCAGGGGGGCAGTAAAAGACCCAGAGAAAATTAGGGGGCGTATAATATTACACGATTAAATTTAATCGTAGCAATAGCTGCTTTAGATTTACGACAGATGGTAAGTGAAAAAACTTGGACGGCTATAGAAAAATAAATTCTCAAAGCTGGCGGTGGGCAAAATAAGGTTGAAATCCTATGGTTTAGAACCTTAGTTATTTAAAATTTAAATAAAAGAATTACAAGGGGATACTTCTAAAAGAATTACTTCACCTTCTTTTTACATCAATAAATCGTTAAGATATTTAGTAGGTAAAATATGAATATTATAAATTTAACGGAATTCAATTATTTTATCCTTCACATTCTATAGGTTATAAATAATTTATCTCTTTTGAGGATAAAGAAATATTAGATCATATAAAATCTATTCAGTGTTTTGGTGTATCTATAATATTTAATTTCTCTATTTCAATACCACATTATTTTTAACACAATTTTTGTTGAATAGACAAATAATTTGCCAAACTTTATTATCTCAATTATTACAGCTAATTTTTTTTGCAAATAATGTAATAATTTATTTTTTTATGTTCTAAATCATGTAAGAGATAATATTAGATCATATAAATTCTATACATTTTTTTGGTGTATCTATAATGTAATAATGTAACACAATTTTTGTTGAAAGAAAAAAATAATTTGGCAAATCTTATTTTCACATTTATTATAGCAACATATTTTTTTGCAAATGTTTTATATATATTTTAAATCGGATGAGATGTGTGCAGTTTTTTTTATCTAATTTAAAAGAGTTCTAATGCTACATATTGTGATTTTATCTGGTTAAAGGCAAAAATAATTAAATGCATCAGAAATTAATTGCACTTAATGACAATTACCTTTGAATCAACTATTTGTTTCAAGCAAAAATGCAATTGTTTTATTTATAAATAATTTTGTTTCTTTTAAAGATTACTTACCAATTTTTTTTACTGAAATGTATTCTCTTTCGCGATGTTAACATTTTGATTAATTTCATATATTTAATTTAGGCCCAGTTGCACCATAAAAGTTGAACTTGAGTTGAAGTTGAACTCGAGTTCAAGATGACAGATCTCATTGTTCTAATGTCACTTTGAACTAGAGTTCAGAGTTAAACCAGTTCAATGTGTTTGGTGGAACTGGCCCTTAAAGATTAAAAAAAAATGTTTGCACCTTTTAATTGTATATGCATGTTCAAAGATTTCTCATTTAACTGTTCCTGTTCTATAAATATTTTGTCTATTAATTTAATTAATTGTTGGAATAATTTTATTTCATGAAATGTGGAAAAGTGCATAGGAAATTAATTGCACTTAATGATTATTATTGCCTTTGAATCAACAATTTATTTCATGCAAGTAATGCTATTGCTTTATTTGTAAATAATTTTATGTCTTTTTAAGATTACTTACCAATTTGTTTACTGAAAGTAATTGTATTTTAATTTGAATTTAATTTTTTAGTTCCTTCATCACTTTTATTTCTTTAGATACAATCAAAGGTGAATCTGTTTTTTTTAATTTCAATTTCAAGACAATTTGTAATTTCTGATTTTTTTTTGCTCTAATTTCTATAAATACTTTTAAGCGATAATTATACTGTTCTTCATTAATTATTTATACAAACAGATATGAATGGAAATTAATTTTAATAACTGTAGAATACAAAAAAAAATCCGATTTTAAATGATCAATTGTGTAATACAAATGTTTCTAATTCTTGCTGGATATTTATTGGTTTAATCATTTATAAAACTTAGAAATGATGTTTTCAAATAATTTGTGCAATTTTTATATGTAAGTTTTCTGCCAAGTTTTCTAATAATAATAATAAATCTTCATTGTCCAATAGAAAACATATCGTAATAACAAGACAAAATAGTTGAAAATAAAAAATTAAGGTTTCTAATATTGATAATCCATATAAAACAAGCAACATTTTACATTTTTCTGGAAAAATGTTGGTATACCATTTCTTGAGTTAATCAGAAGTTTTCTATCCCGTTGTAAATTAACAACTCATTATACAATTCCAATAAATTTTAGGTGGTTTACTAAAATTAAATTTTAAATAATTTTTGAGCACTTTTTCACACAAATATTTCCTGTATAATAAAATCTAAGGGAACATTATGTACAGATTTTACTACATATTTTAAAAATTCCCTCAAATTTTCAATATACAATACCATACAATTTGTATAACATTGGATTTTTTGTTTTTAAACATCTTTATGTACATTTAGGGGCAGTGCACCAAACACGTTCAACTGGTTCTACTCTGAATTCAAGTTTAAAATAACAGAACAATAGGAACTGTCATCTCGAACTCGAGTTCAGCTTGAACTTAAGTTCAACATTTTTGGTACAACTGGACCTAAGATGTCCACAAAGCTTGAAGGGGTTAAATAACTATATTATATTAAGAATATGAATTTGTGTTCAGTGCTGATTCATTCACCGGATAACTATATATGCGTTTCAGGCTTTAACGTTATCATTAGTATAGTCCCAAACCACTGAACACAAATTCATATTCTTGATATTTGTATTCTACAAAATAAAGCCCTGTTGTGGATGAACAATTGCTGCATACAAACGTTTACTTTTCATTCCTAGATCAAGCATGAAGTAAAATTTCGAGGGGATGTAAACATTTTGGGGGGGAGAAGGGTGGTTTAATGGTAAAAATATTGTTTTTGCTCTTCGGGGCCGCTTATACATACAAAAATTTTACATTTTAAAAATGTTCCTGGCTACGGCCTTGATGGTTGTAACAGAAACATATTGTCCCATTTCACAAACTTTTTAGACTCCTTTTTTCCTCTGCAGGCTTCATTTGTGTTTTTTGCCTAAATAATTTTCTAGAAATCTATTAACCAAGGCTGGGATTCGAATACAATTAATTAATAATAATATAATATTGTCGAATATTCAAATACGAATATTTCAATCACTAAATTATTTACATATTTAAATATTCGAATATCCAAATATTTAAATAATTTGAATAATTCGAATATTCAAATATTTTAATACATTTTTGGAATAATCGAATATTTACATTTTCGAATAATTCATATATTTGAATATATTTTTAAATAAACGAATCTTCAAATACTTACATTTGAAAAATGCCTAGACTTAACAGTATATTTTAAACTTTACTTCAAATCAGTGTTTATATGCCTGGAGCATAAGGTAATGTTTCGAGTTTAGAAAAGCCTAAAAATTTGGATTGGTCACTACGTTTGGCTACGCGACCAAGCCAAATTTTCAGGCTTTACTAAACTAGAGATTTTACTTCTTACTTAATTAAGGAGTAGAAATACTCGTTAAAAGCTTCAAATTGAATGCTTTTATAAAATCAATAACTGCCCTTAAAATGTACAGGGTGGCCCAAATTCGATGTTTTTATAAGGTATTTCAGTAACCTAAATAGTTAGACAAAATCTTTTGCTTGATTAGTTTTCGAGATATTCGGCGTTTTTCAATTGTTGGCTATTTTTAAATACGTCTTTTTCTCAATAACTATAAGATATACAAATAAATAGTTTAATAGTTATTTGTGTAGTTTTTACCGTAGAATTTAGTAGCGTACTTATTTTTTATTTCAACTTGAAATTTCAGAGTTATGACACAAAGTTGCATTTTTTTTAAATGGAACACCCTGTATGTTTTCATGTTATAAAGCAGCATTTTAAATTAGCTTTACATTGATGTACATATTTAACAAACATTCGTAAAAATACGCAAAAAACGACTATATTAAAAACTAAGTTAGTTTAAATATTAATTTTATAATTTTTGAAGACTTTTGCGATCAATTACTGAGTCTACAGATCACTTCATTATTAATAAATAATATGACCATCTTTGTGATTATAATAGCATGTATTATCAAATATTTCTCTAAAAGCTTCAGAGTTACAAACACAATTTTTCAAAAAAAAAAAAATATATAGAAAAATGTAAAGCTAGTTTAATATGCTATTCAATAACATAAAAATATATAGAGTGTTCCATTTAAAAAAATGCAACTTTATATCATAACTCGGAAATTAAAAGTCCGAATAATAAAATAAGTACACCACTGCATTCTACGCTGAAAACTACATAAATAATTATTGAAATGTTTTTTGTATATCTTATAGTTATCAAGATAAAGACATATTTTGAAATAGCCAACAATTGACAAACGCCTGATATCTTCCAAACTAATTAAGTTAGCCATTATTAATGTCTCGTAAAAAGACGTCATGACAAATTTTGTATTGTGGAGGCTTCTACTTCGTTATACATGTTAATTTATTAATAAAAAAACGGTTTAACTTTGTATAACAATTTATTTTTATGTGACTGCAGTTTTGGCAAATTTAGCTTGCCATTATCAAACATGTAGTGTTATACAAACAAAGTTAAACCGTTTTTTATTAATAGAGGTCATGACGTTTATATTAATTTTTTTCTAACCCTTCAGGTTACCGAAATACCCTATGAAAACATCGAATTTGGGCCACCCTGTACATCGAGATATTGAACATTAACCAAAAAAATTTCAGAAAATTAATAAAATATTCATATTGCAGGATTCAAGTTAATGTGAATCCTTGATAACTTAGTAGTTTTATTTTAAGTGATAAAATAATCTCTAAAAAATAAAAACTAAGAACTTCATCAATTCATCAAATTTGACTTATCATCAATAATTACTAGGTTGATAAACATTTCAAAACTAAGACAATTAACAAAACTCATGAAAACTATGAAAGCAACCACAGTTTGTGTTTGTTTCCTATTTTTTTTTTTAATAATTCACTTTTATCATTAAAGGTTTTAATAGCTTCTAGCAAGTGTGTTCCACTCCTTGATTAAGCGTGAAGTAAAGATTTCAAGCTTTTCTAAACTCGAAATATTTACTTTATGCACCAGACGTGTAAAACAATAATTTAATATGAAATTCAAAACCATACTTAGTTATTGTAAAACCATTACAAACAAAATTAAAAACAAAATAATGATTTACTTTTTTTTACAATGAACAATTTGGACAAACATAATAATGCAACATTTTTATTATTTAAATCACTGTAACTTGAAACACATTCTACAGTATTTATAATCTATTATAGTTAACAATTGTGCATAAACAACATTTATTAATTTTAAAATCAGTCAATTTGATGTATTTAACAAAAAATTAGACTGAATCTTTAAATCGCTGTAATTTTAAACATACACTGTTTGTTATTAATAAACATTAAAAGACAGTTTAAAGATTGTATTAAGCATAAATTATTAATCCATTAATAATGGTCACTTTGTGTCCAAAACGTACATTTGGTAATTCAAATAAAAGTGTGAAGAAAGGTTATTAGTGCTTTATCTATCAATTGTATTAAGCATGTCAAATTGTTCTAAGTTGAGCGTGAAACTTTCTTTTAACTTTTATTATGAAAGCAAACAATGTTTCAAATTTCGCTCTTGTAAGTCTATCTAAAATAAATTTAAAACAATGTTATTGGAACATATACAAAAGATTCCTTTTTATAAACTAGGGAAACAAACCAAGTGTTTTTAATATCCAGAATTATTGCAGATATTTGATAATATCGTGCTGTAAGATGGTTGTTACAGGACTATTGCTTTTGTGTGTTTTAACTGGACTAGTGCCGGAAATGTGGGTTCTCTAAACGATTCTTGAAGCGGCGAGTTTAAAAATTTACAAAAGCTTCAGTGGTACCATTTTTTAAAAATTAAAACAATCATGTTACCACTTAAGAAACATCAATAATGACAACTGAAACAATCATGTTACCACTTTATAAAATTCAATCATGCCAACTGAAACAATCATTGTTAATCGTACAGTATACAAATTTATAAAATTAAACATGTAAAATATTTATGTAGATAATTATTTTCTCAATATATAAAAACGAATTAAAATTAATATCGTTAATTAATGTTGAGAATAAGAATGTTATCTCAATCACAATAATTTTGTAAATAATTTTATAAGAAGTAGAATTTCTTATGTAGATAATTATTTCTTCAATATATAAAAATTAAATAAAATTAATATCGACTTTCTGCAAAAAAAATCTCATGTTAAGAATGAGAATGTTATCTTAGTCACGATAATTTTGTAAATAATTTTATAAACATAAAATTTCTCATGATGTTAAGAATGTAATTAATTAAATAAGAGAGCAAGTGCAATAAATAGAAACAAAATTATCATGTAAAATCGTTTCGAACAAACGAATATAATTTCCTCTGTCAGGTATTAATGTACAAATATTTAAATAAGGTACAAAACTTCAGGATAATATAGATGTATATCGTTACATGGTGGTCGATGCGCTGAAAAAAAGAACCTCACTGCCAGCAGTGATTCTGTCTCTACTCATCATCAAAACAGAAAAAAAACAAATCATCTAGTCTCATGAATCAAGCAACATCAACCAAAAGATGTCCGTGTGTTTTTGAAAATATAAAAAAGAAAAATTAACAAATCAGAGCTCCGCAGGTGACCAAATCGGTGAATAATTGTTTTTCGTTAGTTTCGGCCATCGTTGGTTATCTGCGCACAGCGAAGAGAAAAAAATACATTTACCAATCTCACTGCCAAATTAATTGGACTGCCACACCGAAATAATTATAGTACTTTTCGTAAGAGAATAATTAAAAAGCAATGCTCATGGGTGTTTTTTAAAAAATATTTAAAAATAAAAATGAGGAATCAATGCACGGGCATCTAGTTTAAGTGACTTTTCTCACTTGACAATTTTACTATCACTTAATATTGGGACTGGTCGACTGAAACACACCTAAACGGGATGATTTTTATAATAATTAAAATAAAAACAAACCAATCAACTTTAACAAAATATAATCATTGCAAGTAGAAACAATAACTCTTGGGTACTTTTTTATTTTCACTGGATATAAAAAGAAAGTACTTGAGTGTTGAGAAAAATTGTGCCGTTTATGTGTGGCCAGTTTAAAAAATATACTATGGGATCTAATATCTAATGTATGTATTAAAAAAAACAGAACGTAATATTCTCAGAGAAATCAATTAATTAACAATCTCATTTATATAAAATTCGACTTGTGTATAAGTGATTTTATGTGATTTATATAAACTCATTTTGTATAAATTATTTTATACAGTGAATTTTATTTTATTTTCAATGCACGTGATATAAAAATAAACATTGTAAAAGTGACATTTTTACTATTCATAGTTAAATTAGTGTGATTTTTTTGTGGAAAAATAAATAATATATAGTACAGTGTCTAATAATGTTATTTATTCTTTACTAGAGACTAGTTGAACTACTCTACTAAAGGATGAAATAACATGAAAATTTAATTCTTCTAACATACAGGGAGTTTATCTTTTAGGTATAAATATCCCAATGTCTACACTGTAAATCTTCAGAAACTCGTTGTTTTTTAGAAATGTTCAGTTCAAAACTTCTGAGAAGTGTTTCCACTCCTTAATTAAGCATGAAGTAAAATTTCGAGTTTAGAAAAGCCACAAAATTTGGTTTGGTAGCTCCGCGAAGCGGAGCGACTGAACCAAATTTTTAGGCTTTTCTAAACTAGAAATTTTACTTCATGCGCTACACGTATAAACCACGGAAATTTGTGCAGTTTAAACAAATATACTGCTAAAGCAATTGAAAATTTGTGAAGTTTAAATATAGCAGTATGTAAAGCAGTTTATTTTAAACTTCACGTTCAATCAGTGTTTTATACCACTGAAATATTGTGAAGTTTAAAATATAGGTACTTTTAAAGCACTATACTTAACCAGTATATTTTAGACTTAACGTTCAATCAGTGTTTTATACGCGTGGCGCATGAAGTAAAATTTCGAGTTTAGAAAAGCCCAGAAAATTTGTCTCGGGTCGCTGCGCGACCCTCGACAAATTTTCACGGGGCTTTTCTAAACTCGAAATTTTACATCATGCTTAGTCTGGGAGTGGAAAACACTCGTTCAAAGCTTCAAATTGAACAACGAATATGTGAACATTTACAGAATAATTGGGATATGTATCCTTGAAAGAGGAACTCCCTGTATAATTTTAGTTTGATATGAGTATTTTTTTCTTTTAAATATACATAATGTATACATATACATTTTCAGGCATTCCTTGATGTTATAAAACAGTTCAATTTAAAATTCGAATGACTGTTTCCACTCCCAGACTAAGCATGAAGTAAAATTTCGAGTTTAGAAAAGCCTGAAAATTTGGTTTGGTCGCGTAGCGCGAAGCGCGGAGCGACCAAACCAAATTTTCAGGCTTTTCTAAACTCGAAATTTTACTTCATGCGCCACGCGTACTAAATATTAATGTGATGTGATGTTCAGTATACACGTTTTTAGCATACTGCTTTAGTAGAATATTTTGAACTTCACCTAAAATCAGTGTTTTATACGCGTGGCGCATGAAGTAAAATTTCGAGTGGAGAAAAGCCTGAAAATTTGGTTTGATCGTGTAGCGCGCAGCGGGCGCGCTACACGACCAAACCAAATTTTCAGGCTTTTCTAAACTTGAAATTTTACTTCATGCTGAATCAAGGAGTGGAAACCCTTGTTAGACGGTTCAAATTGAACACTTTTATATAAACAACGAATGCCTGAACATTTACAAAGTATGCATTGGGAAAACAAATAATCCCTGTAAATGAATGTGTTAGGAGCGAATTTTTAGACTCTACTAATTTCTACTTAGAACTTAATCAATTTTTAAAGCAATATGTTCAGTTTTAAGAAATCTTTGCAAAAGTTAATGTGAAGAATGTATGGTATATTAGGTTGCCTAAAATTACTTGTAGATCAATAATATGGGCAACTTAATATACACTAAAATGCTCTTACATATTGTTTAAAGATTCAGATAATTGAATTATAATATTTCACCATTTATAATTGCATAATGTTGAATGAAGGGTTATAATACTTCATTAATATTTATTAAAGTTGAATGAAGAGTTATAGTAACTCTTCATTAATATTTAAATTAAGTTGAATGAAGAGTTATATTAACTCTTCATTAATATTTAAATTAAATTGAATGAAGAGTTATAGGTAACAAATCTTCTTTAATAATTAAATGAAGTTGAAATAATTATTTAAAAGAAGTTCAATGTAGTTATAATAATGTTTTATTAAGAGTTACAATAACTTTTCATTCAACTTGTATCGAATGTTTAATAAAATAAAACCTCTAGAGTGCACACGAAAATATTGTAGGTTGGCAACTCTGAAATTAAACATTATAATTATTATATCTGACGTTTTATATGCCAGTTCCTAAAGCTTCGAGCCAACCTAAATTTAAATAAAAGATAAAATCATGGCACTCTGTAGGTTTTTTATTATTGAACATATGATATATTCAACATTGTTTGTTTAATAATTACAACGATTTTCTTTTTCAAAACTAAATAAAATTCACTGTATAATCAATTAACTCATTTTATATAAATGATATTATATAATTTATGTAAACCCATTTTATATAAATAATTTTGTATAAACATCAGCACGTTTGTTAATTTTTTTATATAAACAATCTTTTAAATGATTCTTAAGAAAGAAAAAAAGAGAAGCGCAAAACACTGTTATCAAATCCGGATGGGGATGAAATAATAAAAACCAGAGTATAAAAAAAATGTAAATACTCCGGTTTAATCGTGCTTTAATAATTCATCCTTCTTCTGAATTTCTCTTAATTTATGTATAAAATGTAAACAAAATCAACCTTTCGTTTTCGCATCGATTTGTAAAATAAAAAAAAAACTTCATTGATTTTCTTTTCGCCAAGACGAAAGAGGTACCATTCCTAAAGCAAGCAAGAAAGAGAGTGTAAAATATATTTTAGAATAAATGGAAAGTGCAATATGTACAAATTTTACTAATTTTACTTTTTTATATATATTATAATATTACTTGTTTTATTAATTATTATTGTATATGAGATGATTATTGAAGTAATTAAAGATAACGTTATTTTCTACTGAGCATACTGAGAATGGCAGTATTAATTCTAATTTGATTGTGAAAGGCCGGCGCAACCGAATTTCAGACTTTTATTTTTGTTTTTCGATTTTTATTTTTATTTCGTTCGAGGGGTTGTCGAAAGCCCTATAAAAAAATTACCTGCAACTTGACCTGTTAACGAGTGTTGTAAGCATTTTTTGAGAATGTTTGATGAATATATTTTGTGCAGTAAACAGTAACTCAATAGTACATCTGGTGTTTTATTGAATTTTTCCTCTACCCTCATTTTAATTTAACAATATGGTAAGTTCAATTAAAACACTTTTTACTTTGTTTGTATAACACTTTTTATGACAGCAGTTTCGACAAATTTAGCTTGTCATTATCAAACATGAAGTAGTCACACAATAAAAAGTGTTATACAAACAAAGTAAAAAGTTATTAAATAAAAGAATTGAGTCTCCTTTCTTCACAGGATTTATTTAAAAATCGCAAATGTACATTTCGGTCACGATGTGACCATTATCAATGCTTAACTATTTACAAAACAAACGGAAAATTTATACCATGGATACAGATTCGGATTATAATTACAATATTTCGGGTGACTGGGATTAGAGCGCTGGGATCAATTCTAGAAAAGGATTTACTAATGGGCTTAAATCAAAGTTTAATAGCCTGTTTTCCACTTTTTTCATTTCTATTGAATCCAAGGTATTAAGCCGGTAATTACTGGAGAATTTTAAGAATTTCATTTTATCTATTAAAAATTTGTGACCTGATTCGATGGCGTGGTGAGCTAACTCTGATTTATCTGCATTAAAGTTTTTGATGTGTAAGGTATGTTCTTTAAACCTGGTCTGCAAATTGCGTTGAGTTTGTCCAACATAAATTTTATCACAATTGCAGCACTCTATTGAATAAATGCCAGATAAAGAGAGGTAGCTTTTATTGTCAAACGTGTTTCCGAGATAATTCTTTAGTTTGGTATTAGTATAAAAAGCTGGAATTAAATTGAAATTTTTACAAATTTAAGCCCATTAGTGAATCCTTTTCTAGAATTGATCCCAGCGCTCTAATCCCAGTCACCCGAAACATTGTAATTATAATCCAAATCTGTATCCATGGTATAAATTTTCCGTTTGTTTTTGTAAATAGTTAAGCATTGATAATGGTCACATCGTGACCGAAATGTACATTTGCGATTTTTAAATAAATCCTGTGAAGAAAGGAGACTCAATTCTTTTATTTAATAACTTCGTTCACCTTCACGTAACTCAACAATAATTTAATTAAAGCAAAAAGTGTTTTATTGTAAACATTAACATGTATAACGAAGTATTTATTTATAATTTTAAGGAAGTTGATAATTGTTTTAAATGTAGCTATAGTTCGTTTCATTTAACTGAGCGAAAAATTATAACACATTTGTGCACATATAACCAAATGTCCCAAAAAGCGACTAGTTCTAACTCATTGAAACTAAATTAATGTAATGAAATGTCATTATTTTTATGCAAATAACTTAATTAGTTTCATAAGTAAACTGCATACAGATAAAAATAAGTCCAATTTCTCACCTAGTTAAATGTAACGAAGACTAGCAAATTATTTACAATTCGTAACTATTTTTAGCAAAAATTGTCTAATAGGTTTCCGATTTCTTTTGTATTGGTAATTTCTATGATACAAACAAAAATTATAATTGAACTTCTCATTTCAAAGGTACAAAGATAGCATTGAACTGAAGACAATAAATTAAAAACTCATTAACAACGTAAAATAACTTAATTTTTTGTTTTGTCACATTCTGTTGACTCGTCAATTCTTTGTTTTAGTTTGATATACTTCTTTATTTATTATTGAAAATTAATTTCAAATTATTCATAGTTTCTTCATTTTAAACTTTTTCAGAGTGGTGCATTGCAATTTATTACTCAAAAATGAAATGATTCAGATAATTGAGCCGTTTATTCTGAAAGTGGCCTAAGACCATTTGACAATTTTTTGTTGTTAACTGTTGTGACCTTTGTAATTTGAGGTTTTCTATCATAAACAAAAATTTATGGTTAAGTATTCAGGCGTTAATGGTAAATGCAAATTGTAATAATACTGTCTTGAAATCAGTGATGTATACGCTTTGTGCATGAAGTAAATATTTCGAGTTTAATTAGCCTGAAAATTTGGATTAGTCCCTTCGCGACCAATACAAATGTTCAGGTTTTCTAAACTCGAAATATTTACTTCGTACTTAATCAAGGAGGGAAAAATATACGTTGGAATGATACTGAGGAAAACTTGAATAGAAAAAAGACAAACAAGATACATTCAAATTCAAAACTATTTGAATTCGAGGAAATAAGCTTACGCTTCTTATAGTTTGCACACTTTAAACATAATATATAAAATTACGAAAATGTTATTCGTGAAAATGCAAACAATGTCTTAATTAATAAGACAACTTAAGATGATGAATATTTATCGTCTTAAGTTGTCTTATTAATTAAGATATTGTTTGCATTTTCACGATTAACATTTTCGCAATTTTATATATTATAGAAAAAAGACCTTTATTGGCATCATACCTCAAAACAAAAAACACAATTCCGACACTACAATTACAAATAAATTTAGTCTACATTTTCCCTTTCCCACGCCAGTCTCATCAAAATCTTTACACCAGCTCTATTTTCACTCATCCACTCTGTTAGCCATATATTCCTACTAGTTCACTCCCAAGCACACCCTTGCATTCCCCTCCTATATGGTCCCAAGTATCCCTTCCACTTTTACATAACAGACTTACCTTACATACCTTTCACCCATCCATACCTTTCTACCTCTTTCTCCCGATCCACACCTATAGTCTGTTTAAGAACTATAATCTGTTTAATAACTAGGAGGAGCGTTTTAAATTTCACGCGCCAAAACCTACAACTCTGATTGGCCGAGAGCGCGCCCATTTTACACTATGCTAATTACTTCATTATTAGACGCAACAGCTGACATAACCTTAATTCGAAGCGTTGCCGAGTTGCAACTTTGTCGGTTTCGTAATAATCTTTTGTGCGGTGTCACTTTAGCATAGTTAAAAGTTAGTTCTGTTTATGTTGTTGTGATGGATTATGGACCGGTACAAGCTCGGTGATAATATCACCTTCACCTCCAAAAAAAGCGTAAGAAGTTGAATTTCGGTCATTTATATCTGTCTGAAATACAGTGCATAATAAATATGTATAAGCAGATGATAACAGATGATCCACATATGAAAATGACTGCTGTTGTATCAAACATTGTTGGTGCAGTAGGTGAGATATCAAATAGCATAAGAATATGCATCAAATAATAAAATGTTTAATTTTTAGGCGTTGTAAATTCCACTGTCTATCGTACTATTAGCGAATATAAGAAATCCGGAGAGATTTGTAGCCCTAAACAGCTTCGAAGACATAATTACAAGTTTTGATGACGTAGTGAAGAGATCTGTGCATAGTTTCTTCTATAAAAATGAACTGCCAACTTTGAATAAAGTTTTAAAACAAGTAAACCATCATGCAGGCATGCCGAAGATGAGTCGTTATACCTTGTATAGTTTCATGAAACAAATCAATTTTAAGTAAAATAGAGACCAGAGCTGGGCAGGATTCGAATCATTCAGGATTCGAATCATTCAGGATTCGAATCCTTTAAGACGATTCAAAAGAGGCATTCGAATCCTTTTAGAGGATTCAAAAGAGGCATTCGAATACTTTAGTTCAACTGGATTCGTGATCCGGATTCGTTACATTTTTTTAAGAGGATTCGTATTCGAGTCTAAATGTGGGTGATTCGAATCCTTATAAAAGGATTCGAATCCTTGTAAAAGGAGTCGAATATTTATAAAAGGATTCGAATATTTATAAAAGGATTCGAATACTTACAAAAGGATTTGAATCGTTATAAATAATTCGAATTAATTGTGAGGAATAACATGAAAAATGTGTTTTTGAGTGTTTTTAAATTTCTCGTTAAATTTCTCGCTTATGCGCGTGGCGCATGGCGTAAAATTTCGAGTTTAGAAAAGCCCAGAAAATTTCTCTCGGGTCGTTGATAACAGACTAAATATCTGACTCCCTGTTACCCTGGTTAAAGATGTATTTGTGTGTTTCTGAGCTCCACTTCAAATCAGTGTATTGTACGCGTAGCGCATGAAGTAAAATTTCGAGTTTAGAAAAGCCCGAAAATTTGTCTCGGGTCGCTGCGCGACCCTCGACAAATTTTCACGGGGCTTTTCTAAACTCGAAATTTTACTTCATGCTTAGTCTGGGAGTGGAAACGCTTGTTCGAAACTTCAAAGTGAATGCTTTGATAAAAACATTAAATGATTGAAAATGTTTTTAAAGATAATAATCTAGTTTTCAAAATTTTGTTTAATATTGTTTGAAGTAAAACTGACATGGCAGCCACAATCTGAAATGTTGAATTTCTCCAAAACTTCCCGGACTAAAGATGTTTTCCCTGGCCTTTTAATATAACTTTCTCCTGTGGGAAACCCCTATTCTGTTTAATAGTTTTCATTGTTTTTGCCAATATTTAAGTTAATTTTATAAATTTTTACGTGCTTTGTAATTTGCCTGTTGATTTTGACAAATTTAATAATATATGGCTTTTTTGTTAGTGTTTTGGTCAATTTGAATAAAATTTCATGACTTTTCTCTGACTTTCTCGGTTTTAATGATATTCAGTGAATTTTTTATTTACGTAAATTTCAGGCAGTCGATTTTATAATAGAGTTTAATTTGAAGTTTTAAACGAGTGTTTCCACTCCCAGGCTAAGCATGAAGTAAAATTTCGAGTTTAGAAAAGCCCCGTGAAAATTTGTCGAGGGTCGCGCAGCGACCCGAGACAAATTTTCGGGCTTTTCTAAACTCGAAATTTTACTTCATGCGCCACGCGTACAAAACACTGATTTGAAGTGGAGTTCAGAAACACACAAATACATCTTTAACCAGAGTAACAGGAAGTCAGATATTTAGTCTGTTATCAACGATGTTCAGTGGTAATAATAAATAATTAGGATTTGAATATTTTTGTTAAAACAACTGGTAACGATATTTATATATTAATGGTTGCAAAAAAATAATAAAATCAAATTTATTCTTAAAGGATTTGTATTTGTGATTCGAAAAAACAGGATTCGAACCTTCGGTTTGAATCATATTTATCTCTTACGAATCATTTATTCGAGTATTCGTGATTCGAATCATATTAGGTGATTCGGATTCGTGATTAGAACCCTTTTATTATATAAATTTCATATTATATTATGAACATAATGCAAATATGTTTTATTTCACAGATATATGGCACAATGCCGTATAAGCATTTTAATTGAACTGACGATATCGTACGATGAAAAAGAAAATACTTAACCACAATTAAGAACTACAAAATGGATATTTGATTTTATTTAAAGTGTTCATATGAAATTATTTAAAATTGCCGCCAAATTTATAGTGATATTTTTGGTAACTTTTTATAGTGTAAATTGGGTTTTGGCACTTACTCCTTCTAGTTTTTAAACAGACCATAGAAAGAGTAAGTGCCCAGGCCCAATTTACACTATAAAAAGTTACCAGAAATATCACTAGATAAATTTGGCGGCAATTTTAAATAATTTCATAATTACTCTTTAAATAAAATCAAATATCCATTTTGTACTTCTTAATTGTGGTTAAGTATTTTCTTTTCCATCGCCATATATCTGTGAAATTGAACATATTTACATTCTGTTCATAATATAATATGGACTTTATATAATAATGTGTCTCTATCAGAGCTGGGACGAATCCTCGTAAAAAGGATTCGAATCACGAATCCGAATCACCTAATATGATTCGAATCACGAATACTCGAATAAAAGATTTGTAAGAGATAAATATGATTCGAATCGAAGATTCGAATCCTGTTTTTTCGAATCACGAATACAAATCCTTTAAGAATAAATTTTATTTTATTATTTTTTTGCAACCATTAATATATAAATATCGTTACTAGTTGTTTCAACAAAAATATTCAAAACCTAATTATTTGTTACTACCACTGAACATCGTTGATAACAGATTAAATATCTGACTCCCTGTCACTCTGGTTAAAGATGTATTTGTGTGATTTTGAACTCCACTTCAAATCAGTGTTTTGTACGCGTGGCGCATGAAGTAAAATTTCGAGTTTAGAAAAGCCCGAAAATTTGTCTCGGGTCGCTGCGCGACCCTCGACAAATTTTCACGGGGCTTTTCTAAACTCGAAATTTTACTTCATGCTTAGCCTGGGAGTGGAAACACTCGTTCAAAACTTTGAATTGAACTTATAAAATCGACTAATGCCTGAAATTTACGTAAATAGAAAATTCACTGAATATCATTAAAACCGGGAAAGTCAGGGAAAAGTCATAGAATTATATTCAAATTGACCAAAACACTAACAAAAATGCCATATGATATTATTAAATTTGTCAAAATCAGCAGGCAAATTACAAAACACGTAAAAATTTATAAAATTAACTTAAATATCAGCAAAAACAATGAAAACTATTAAACAGAATGGGGGTTTCCCGTAGAAAAAAGTTATATTAAAAGGCCAGGGAAAAATCTTTAGTCAGGGAAATTTCGGAAAAATTTAACATTTCAGATTGAAATTTTGAAAACTAGATTATTATCTTTAAAAACATTTTCAATCATTTAATGTTCTTATCAAAGCATTTACTTTGAAGTTTCGAACGAGCGTTTCCACTCCCAGACTAAGCATGAAGTAAAATTTCGAGTTTAGAAAAGCCCCGTGAAAATTTGTCGAGGGTCGCGCAGCGACCCGAGACAAATTTTCTGGGCTTTTCTAAACTCGAAATTTTACGTCATGCGCCACGCGCGCAAAACAGTGATTTAACGAGAAATTTAAAAACACACAAAAAAACATTTTTTATGTTATTCATCATCACAATTAATTCGAATTATTTTTGACGATTCAATGCCTTTTGTAAGTATTCGAATCCTTTTATAACGATTCGAATCCTATTATAAAGATTCGAATCACCCATATTTAGACTCAAATACGAATCCTCTTAAAAAAATGTAACGAATCCGGATCACGAATCCAGTTGAACTAAAGTATTCGAATGCCTCTTTTGAACCTTCTAAAAGGATTCGAATCCAGGATTCGAATCCTGAATAATTCGAATCCTGCCCAGCTCTGGTCTCTATCTTACTTAAAATTGATTTGTTTCATAAAACTATACAAAGTAGAACGACTCGTCTTCGGCATGCCTGCATGATCGTTTACTTCTTTTAAAACTTTATTCAAAGTTGGCAGTTCATTTTTATCGAACAAACTATGCACGGATCTCTTCACTACGCCATCAAAACTTGTAATTATGTCCTCCAAGCTATTTAGGGCTACAAATCTCTCTGGATTTCTTATATTCGCTAATGGTACGATAGACAGTGGAATATACAACTCCTAAAAATTAAACATTTTATTATTTGATACATATTCTTATGCTATTTGATATCTCACCTACTGCACCAACAATGTCTGATACAACAGCAGTCATTTTCATATGTGGATCATCTGTTATCATCTGCTTATACATATTTATTATGCACTGTTTTTCAGACAGATATAAATGACCCAAATGTAACTTCTTACGCTTTTTTGGAGGTGTAGGTGATACTATCACCGAGTTTGTACTGGGTCCATAATCTATCACAACAATATAAACAAAACTAACTTTTAACTATGCTAAAGAAACACCGCACAAAAGGTTATTACGAAACAGACAAAGTTGCAACTCGGTAACACTTCGAATTAAAATGATGTCAGCTGTTGCGTCTAATAATGACGTAATTAGCAACAGATTATAGCTCTTGCAAAGCTACATTTTCTCCCGATGCTAAGTCATTCATGCTCAAGTACAGTGGCAGCCTCCCAAGTACTAGCCACATTTCGTATAAAGGGCCACTCCTCTCCAAACATCGTTGCCTTTCATGCACTTCTATCTCCTTCAATTTCACTCTCATCCGTGCAGCCACATTCACCCCTTTTACCAGCTAGTCATTTGCCACCATCTTCGATATCCCTACTCTTTCATACATCTTTCTTCACTTCCTCTTCCATACTATTTTCTATTTCCAAACATACATCTTTCACCAGCGTCTCATTCCCTAATTCATTCAACTTCATCTCATATTTCACCACCATTTCCAACGTGTTCGCCATCATACTTCCCCTATTCGTTTTCTCAAACAGAATGTAGCTAGAAGTTGATGTTTCCACTCCCAGTATCTGTTCAGGAACCACCATTGCTCTCTTTTAATACATTCATACCCTTCCATTCCAAATTCTACCACATCATACATTAGGATGGGCTGGAAATTCCCGTGAAACCACTTGCCCCACTTTCCTTTCACCATCCCCCAGGCCTTTCTGGCTTTTCCTTGAATCCATTTGGCGTGCTCGCTGTATCCACCGGTGCTCTTGAACATGAAGCCCAAATACCTAAACTCATTCACTCTTTCAATCACCTCGTCCTTCCATTTCAGTTCACCCACTCTTCCATCTCTGCCTCTGTTTCTGATTTCTGAAATTCTCTCGCCAGAAGCACGTCATCGTCCGCATAGGCAAAAAGTATGGATCTTTCGATTTTCCAATAGATACCCCACCCGCCTACCCTCTTTTCAACACTTTCCCTATTTTACTCATATACAAGTTGAATAACAGAGGGTTCAGCGGACAACCCTGTCTCACCCCCGTCCATACTCTAAACTTTTCCGATATACACCCTTCTCACCCATTCCACAGCCACACCATTCACGCCTCTCCTCTTCAAGCATTGTATCATCTTATCTCTCGGCACAGTATCATACGCACCTTTCAGATCTAAAAATACAGCATATATAATATATTCCATTTGTTTCTGGATCTCGCCTAGCTATGGAAAAGTGACGGTTTAAGTATTGTAAATGGGGCTGGTTGTGTTTTAAATCAGGGTTTTTAAATGTCACTGTCAGATGTTCGATTTTAAGGTTATAATTTCTGACTATTGTGATCTTACACTGTTGCCTGTTTTACAAATTTTCAGATATAAAAGGATAATAATATACAGTTTTAAGATTAACAAAATTTACTACTTGGTTTTTGTACATACAAACACAGCAATAATATTGTATATAACAAATATAATGAATTCGGCTCTGCAAACTTATTTCGTCATCCATTTGTATTTCTCGCTTGGGTCTTCCCGTTAACACATTTTGATCAACTCCATCCATCCACCTTAATTTTGGTCATTCTCTCTTCTGTTGGCCCTCAGTATTTTTTTGTAGAATTGCAAATTTATTCCCACCCTCTTGTGATACTGATAATTTTCATGTCAAACAATTTTTAAGCCCTCATTCCACTTTTATTATTTAGTCAAGAGAACCTGCATCTGAATCTTCTGATGTTTGTTCTGAGCCAGATTCCCCAAGCGAAATAATAAAAGGAGGAATGGTTTCAAAAGAAAGGTTCCCCATGTGTTTTGTCCAGTCATCCGAAATAAGTTTTTCACAATGATCACAGAAATTTTGCCACATATCGGATGTACATTTTGAGAGAGACTCAAGCCATAAATTCTGAACACGATCCTTAGATGGTTGCTTAGAATTTATGTGCTTATTCTAGTAAGTCTTACAAAACCACCATGCCATTTCAATTGGATTGTATTGACAATGGTATGGCGGTAATCTAAGAACTTCGTGCCCGTTCTTTCTCAAAATGTCATCAACTACGTAAATTTTGTCATTTGATCGAAAAGGTATAAATAAAGCCCATAGTTCCTTTTTGGTTAATTTTGGATTGAATTTTACATTGTGTTTAACCAACCACTCCTGCATTTCGCATTTCTTACAAGAAAATGAAGGAGTTTTGTCTAATTGCACAGAATGGTATGCAGCATTATCCATAATAACTACACATTTCCCTGAAAGCTTAGCCAAAGCAGGAATAAGTTGATTAACCACCCAATTTTGAAAAGTATTACCATCCATTGTGGCATGGTAATCTCGGTCATTGTTTTTCGAATGTAATAAAAAATCGCACCAATCCAAAAACCCACCCCTATACCCAGCATGTAGAATGGTGAAGCGTTTGCCTTCATTTTTGAATTTAGTTGGATTACTTTTTATATCCGTTTCATGTACCCAGCGTCGAACCACGGATCCATTCTGATATATCCATGTTTCATCCAGGTATACGAATTGGATATCTTCACTGGAATTTTGATACTGTAAAAATTTTCTAAGGAAAATAATTTTAGCTGCAACAACATGTTTTTGTTCACAGAGAATTTTGCGCCCATTAATTAATTTGAATTTATACCCCATACTTTTAACAACCCTATAAAGTGTTGTTCTACTCCCATGGAACTCATAATTTTCTTTCATATCATTCAAAAGATCTCTCAAAGTAAAATACTGATTTCTAGAGTTATATTGCCAAATTAGTTGTTGCAGATCTTTTCTAGCTAGGTGATTCCAAAAATGGCTGTTTTTAGATCGTTTGCCAGAAGTAGTAGATTTCAATTCGTCAGGTCTTTGTCGTAAAATTAATTGTAATGAAGATCTCCCTACCTGAAACGTAATTATCTTTAATTAAATATATATGATAATTAAAATACTAGACATACCCCAAAAATATCTATTAAAATCGTAATAATATTGTGATGCTGTAGATTTGGATTACTTTGCCTAAAATGTTTGTAGGATTTCAGAATTTGTAACCTTTTTGATTCAGAGATAATCTTTGGCATGTTAATATTTAATATGTGCCTGAAATTATTTTTCACTTTGACATTGACACAGCATTGCAACACTAGAATAATTTGATTTAATAATAAAATGCTCGAAGAAGCGACCGCGTGGCGAAATAATTGTTGCAAGATTAACAATAAACCTCTTGAAAATTAAAATGAGGATTACTTATGAAATCATAAATTATTGCAACACTGTTAAAATAAGGAATCAGGGGTGGCAACTAATAAAAAATGTAAATGTTGATACTGCAACATAACAACACGAAAGCATGGCTAGGCGAGATCCAGAAACAAATGGAATGGTGTATATACTCCTCTTCTCTTCCAGTCTTCTCTCTACCATCCTCGCTAATGTAAAAATTCTTTCCCTTGTCCCCCTCCCCTTCTGAAACCCTCCCAGAGTTGACGGCAGCAGCTTTTTATTCTCTACTTCCATTTCTGTTCTGTTTTTGACCACCATCGTGGCAATTTTTGTACCCGGTACTGAAAATCAATCTGTAATTATCAACTATCGTTCTCTTTCCTCCTCCATGTACCGAGGACACCACCCCCACTCTCCATGATCTTGGAAGCTTACTTTCCATCCACTCCGATTTCCTTCCACATTTTAGCCTTCAGTCCGTCTAAACCCGTTGTCTTTCCAACTTTAACTTCTTCAAACAACTTATCTACTTCCTCTTCCGTTAAGCCCTCAATTTCCCTCTCATCCACTGGAACTCGTTCTCCCACCCCTGTCATCTTACACTTCTCGGTCCACTCCTCCAGAGACACCCCTATCTGCCCCCTCACTTCACCTCTTCTCAAGATACTCCACATTTCTTTTTCACTTCTACAACCTCTCATTTATTTCCCTATTTTCTCTAAATATTCTTTCTTCTTTTTTCACACACTTTCTCATAGTGCGATCTCATTGTTACTATCCTCTTCTCTCTCCTCCTTTTCCAGCTTTCCAACATCTCACCGCCTTCCTGACCCCTCTCTTTGCTCCCTACACTCTTCATCAAACCACTGTTTTGATGCTGTTTTTTCTCTTCACTTTTCTTCCACACCCCACAATCACATTTTGCTGCATCTCTTCTGTCGATCTTACTTCATCCCAGTTTATCCTCTCCAATTTTTTTCCCATCATCTTCACTTTCTTAATCCCATCCGCTAACTTTCACTCTTGCTTCCCCTGTTCTCTGTCAACTTCCATCCAAACATCCATTAGTGGTAGGTGAAACTTGAATAGCTCTCCTGGTTTTGCTGGATTATTTATATTTATTTAGCCAAATTTTAGGTTTTTAAAGATTTTAAAAATCTTAATTTTATGAAGATCTTTATCTTTATAAAGTTTTGAGAAGATATTAAAAAAAAATCACTGATATTTCAAAATAACTAATAATCTAAATGTATAAGTTGCGACTACAACAAAAATACTGTCTTTAAATCAGCATTGTATTCTTCTGGCGCATGAAGTAAATATATTGGGTTTAGAAATGCCTGAAAATTTAGATCAATAAGTCAGACTTTATATCCATCTGAATGTCAAAAATTGCGTTTATTTAACAAACTACATGAGGCGACTCAACTATTTTCAAAAACCCCTAAATCCACTTTCGTTCGTTTCGAATAATTCAATATTTTTATATTCACTTAATAAATGATGATTAATTCAAATTGTAATTAAGAAATCGGTTGTATTTACAATGATATATAGGAGACCCTAATGAAGAATATCTTACTTTCATACTTCTTCTGGAAATATTAAATAAAATTGGGATTTAGGGGTTTTTGATATTTATTTCACTATAACTTATTTTATTTTTATATTTTTTAGGTAATAATGTATTTTTAGATTACATAATAATTAAAACATAATAAAATAAAATATTATTCTTTAAAGACTGTTTAAACATGCCATAAAAATGGTTCATTATAAAAACTTATATTTTAAAGTATATTGTCTTATATTTAATTTTTTCACAAATGTCTTCATTTTCGGCCTTACCGTTGTCCTCTTTTGTTTTCCCCAAGCTTCATATCTTGTGATGATGTTTTTATAGTAGGTGAGGATTTCTTCCATTACCTTTTTCTGCCAGTTAATAGGAAGTGTTCTGAAAGGAGTTGATTACGTAATTTTAAATATACTTAAGGAGTTGGTGACATCTGAATGTTAGTTTACCACGAACTAATATGTTTCACTCTTAATTGAGCACGAGAATCGACAAAATTTTATTTAATTACTTTCGTTATAAAATCGAATACTGCAATGAAGTCTACGATGGATTTATCGGTTGTTATTTACTATGTGCGTTACTGGATTTAGGGGTGGATATTCAAAAACCACATTTGGATTTAGGGGAGTTTGAAACCGACAGCGATCTTACACGCGTTTTTACAGCAGGATTTAGTTCGATTAAATGGCTAATTTCAGGCATAGGCCTCTAATTATATACTAAAAGATAGCGACACTAGTTTAATTTTTGTAAAAAATGGATTTAGAGGTTTTTGGAAATAGGCGACTTAATTATAACAATTACAAAAAATCACAACTCAAACATTTTTTTTTAAATATACCATTGCTATTCTAAAATACATCTAAATCTAAATTAGTAGTTTTCAGGGTTTCCCATCGTAATGTTGCCAAGGACGTTTTGTAATCAAATTTTATAGATTATAAAAATTAAAAAAATCATAACTACTTAAGAAAATGGTTCACAATATATGAAAATTGAAATATTTTTCGAGTTATTTCCATCTGAAGGTCAAACTGTGCGTGTGTGTGTTTTTTTTTTATTCAAATATTTTCAATTTAAAAAATTAATACAATCATACTTATCTTTAACATTTTTCACAAGTTCTTAACATTTTCAAAATAAGTGACAATCCCAAAACACGTTATCAACAGGCTTTGAATTATTTTCAATTATTCGTCGAAAATAAGTTTTTTTTGGAAATATATTCAATGAATTTAAAAAAAAATGTATTACTAAAATTTTTGTGAAGATATTTATGAAATGTTGATGTCAAAAATAAATCAAGATAATATATTTAAATTCCGAACGTTGGCAAGACCTTATTTATAACAAAACTACACATATTTCGAAAATTCAGCCAGCATTTTACGTCCGTTTCATAAGCGATCCCATATTTGTTTTAAAACATGTCTTCTTTATTTAAACAACGTGAATTTAGTATTTTTCATATTTAGTCGATTTTTCATACATTTGTTTTTTTTTTATTTTAATGATTATTGCCATTCTATTATTTTTATTAAGATTCCATCTACTTCTAGGTTAGTTTAACGGTGGAGGCTTCTACTTCGTTATACATCATAATTCACAATTGAAACACGATTTTAACTTTTTTTATATAACCGAGACTTTATTATGTGACTATAGTCCATTGCCATTTTCAAATTTTTGAGTTTGAAAGTGAAAAGTTAAAGTTGTCGAAGCTATAGTCACTTAATTAAGTTTCAGTAATACAAACACAGTTCAAAACAAGTAAATTGTGTTTATATGCTATGGTTTCTACTATTTAGCTATTTACAGGGTTGTCCTTAAAGATGTTACCACTTATATGCGATTGGCTTTTAATTTAATTTTCTATTGTTGTCGACTTACTTTGGGAGAAGGAAGAAAGCGGCTTGGATGGAAGTGTTTGGGTCACCCTCAGTAATTGCCAGCAATGGTTTTAGAAGAAAGAACACAACATTAGGGTCTACGTTCGTCATTTCTAATATTACTTCTGCAGCTCGTGCACGAGCAATTTTGTCAGCATCAGAAATCATCATTTGAATTTGGTATAGTTAAACGGCTTGGAGTATCCTTCTAAAATCATTGTTGATTTTTTTTTCTTACAGTCGTAGCAGCTTGAATAGAAGTGTTTAGAGAAGTGTTTGGGTCACCCTCAGTAGAGGGTGACCCAAACACTTTCATTCAAGCTTCAACCATCCTTCTCTTTTCTAAAATAAGTCGGGTGGCCATATTTAGTCTGTAGCAATAGAAAATTAAAAATTATGTAGTGCTATATAAGTGGTAACATCTTTTTGGACAACCCTGTATTTGTTTAGGTATGTACTTAACTTTATTCAATTATTTCATTACATTAACTAAAGCCTTGATCTAGGGGACATCATACGGCCCAGTGTTTGTCAAGAAATGCACAATATTGTTAAAAACGGAATTGAACAATTGAACAAATGCCAAAAAAGTTAAATAAAACACGAAGTTGACTGAAATTAAATGCATAACAAAGTTTTACGAAACGCCGTAATGTTTAAGATAGTAATAAATAGTCCTTATATTCACGTCAGAAATAAATAAAAACGTGAATTTTCTGTAATTCTCATGAATTAGTAATACGAAGCATACTTTACATAAAAATGTAGATGGATCAAAGACAACAATTTTTCGAAAAAAAAAATCGTGGAAACCGAAGAAATGTATATTTGTTTGGTGAAACAAACGAAGTATTATAATTAAGTGTTTGCCATAATAACCTTTAAATTTAAAATATGGGGGTCTTGTCTGTACAGAAATTAAATAATTAAAAGTTTCCAAACATTACAATTTGGTGTTTTAATAAGTGATTTATGAAAACATTAAACAGAATAGCTTTGAAAATGATAAAATCGAGGGTGAATTAAATTAATACACCATAATATTTATTTATTAATTTTAATTGATTTACAATAATTATGTATTTTCACAGAAATTTTATTGTTTTTTTTAAATGCACCCTAAATTATGGTAAAATAACAAGACATTGAAATAGAGGCCCAACTTGGCCTAAATTATAATCAACTAATTTAGATTCTTCTAAAAATATGACTTGTTGAAAGCATTCTAACTAAACATGGTTAATTTTCAAGAGGATATTTGTACCTCCATAAAGTTGGTACCCCCACTTCGCCAAAATCAAATTAAAATATGCCTATAATTTAGGACTAATTAAAGACTAATTTGTACCCTCAAAATTAGAATTTGTACCAACTTAGTTTCGCCGGAAAACCGATTATTATTATGGGGGTGCTAGCTTGACTAAAGTTAGCACCCCCACCATTCTCAATTGAAATTTAACCAGGTGCATCCAAAACTTTGAATTAAAGACTAATTTGTACCCATGTTTGTTTCTCATTGTTTAAACAATTATAAATTATTTAAACAATTTATACATTATTTAGCCAATTTATAACAAAAAAAGTACGTTTCATAATTAATTAACAGAAATGTAGAGTACAAAATTAGGACTAATTAGTACCCACAAGTATTTTGTTTTAAACAAATTTTTTGTTGATAAAATAATTTTCGGATTAATTAATTTTACATCTCGATTTTCGGTATAAAACCGTAATAAAAAATTGGAACCACAATAAAACTAGATAAACTTGTGTTTCTAATTTAGGACTAATTTGTACCCACAAGCATTTTGTTCTAAACAATATTTTTGTTGATAAAATAATTTTCGGTTAAATCTCAAATTTCGATTTTCGGTATAAAACCGTCAAAAAAAATGGGATCACAATAAAACTCGACAAACTAGTGTTTATAATTTAGGACTAATTTGTACCCATAAGCATTTTGTTATAAACAATTTTTTGTTAATAAAATAATTTTCGGTTAAATCTCATATTTCGATTTCCGGTATAAAACCGTACAAAAATTTGGAACCACAATAAAACTCAACAAACTAGTGTTTCTAATTGAGTACTTATTTGTACCCATAAGCATTTTGTTATAAACAATGTTTTTGTTGATAAAATAATTTTCGGTTAAATCTTATATTTCGATTTTCGGTATAAAACCGTAAACAAATTTAGAACCAGAATAAAACTCAACAAACTTGTGTTTTCAATTTATGACTAATTTGTACCCGCAAGTATTTTGTTATAAACAATTTTTTGTTCATACTTTTATTTTCTGTTAACTATCAGATATCGATTTTCTTTATAAAACCATTCAAAATATTGGGACTATTGTTAAACTCGAAAAACTTGTATTTCGAATTTAGGACTAGTTAGACCCTCAACTATTTTGCTATAAACAGTTTTTTTGTTCATAATATGAGGTTATATCTCATATCGCGAATTCAAGGATTTTTGTTATAAAACCATTTAAAAAAATTGACTACAGTAGAGCTGGGGAATTTTGTGTTTCGAATTGAGGACTTATTTGTACCCAGAGGAAATTTACATGTAAAAAAAATATTTCAATTTTTTCTCTATTTTATAATTCTTACCAATACGCTAGTAGTTATTTTCTCCCTTCCTCCTTTAACTCCGTAACGAGTGTCCATGACGGAATACATACTCATTTTACCTAAAATTATGATTTACAACAGAAGAAGAATGTGAAGTAATTGCAATGACAGTTCATGACAACTATTACTTATTATAGGATATTAGTTGCTAGTTTTCACTTTATTTTTAATTTATATTTTTAGTAAAACTCAACAAAACACATACAAAATGCACCTAAATAATCCTTATTAAATAATATAACAACTCTTACTTCATTCCGATCAAATTAATGCAGTGTATAAGATAATAATGAACGTCAAAAATTGTACATATAAATTCCCTATGATGCGCCTTCATCTGAAACATACGGTATAATTAAAACGATGTTTTTTTTTTTCTTATTGCGCTAGGCTGTATTCATTATAATTACAAAATCAGTTTACTGTTTCAGAATCAGGAAAACTACCGAACAATGTTAATCTTCGATTTAAAGACTAATTTGTATATCTTTCAGATTTGCAAAAAAATATCTTGTTATTCCTAAATGCAATTGTGTCAAATTGTTACATACTGAATCTTTTAAGACAGCCGCAATAGAAGACTAACCATGCTTATCAAATTATTTCAATGTAAGACTAGTTTTTATCCGATTTAATTTGGAAAAGCAGAACGGTGTCACTAATCCACGCGTAATCCAATTTACGAGGTCTTCCAACTTTGCGATTCATTTTGACTGTATACAAACATTTGAAGGTAGAACAACAAACGGACCGATTCAAGCGCAAACGCGATATGTTGACTCTTGTATCTACGCGAAGTACCAACCTTTGCAACAAGTAACCACCGATTTGGATAGAAATGTATTTCAGAATACATTCAAAAAACTCCCCTTCTCTGTCTCTGCACATTTTCAGCGTTACATTTAGTATCTGTTTCTAAATTGGTTTCTACAGGCGACTCGGTGTGATGCATAGTACTAATTATACATAATATATAAAATTACGAAAAAACTATTCGTGAAAATGCAAACAATGTCTTAATTAATAAGACAACTTAAGACGATAAATATCCATTGAAACAACTACTTCCCGTGCAAATACACCTCCGGATATTGAATTATGCACGGAAAGTAGTTGTTTCAATGGATATTTATCGTCTTAAGTTGTCTTATTAATTAAGACATTGTTTGCATTTTCACGAATAGTTTTTTTCGTAATTTTATATATTATGTTTAAAGTGTGCAAACTATAAGAAGCGTAAGCTTATTTTCTCGAATTCAAATAGTTTTGAATTTGAATTTATCTTGTTTGTACTAAATATATTTTATCTTCTCAGACTGTACACTGTTTCTATGATCAAAAATGAAGCACGGAGCATTTAAAAATCAATATTAAAATTTCTGCGCTTAAATGATATCAGTTTAAAAATGGATGTTTGTTATAAAATACATATAGGTACAAATTAGCCAAAATTTGAAACACAAGTTTTTCAAGTTTTATTGTGGTCCCATTTTTTTACAGTTTTATAACGAAACTCGAGATTTGAGATTTAACCAAGAATTATATTATCAACAAAATGTTGTTTCTAACAAAATGCTTAAGGGTACAAATTAGTCTTGAATTAGAAACACTAGTTTGTCGAGTTTTATTGTGGTTCCAAATTTGTTTACGGTTTTATACCGAAAATCGAAATTTGAGATTTAACTGAAAATTATTTCATTAACAAAAAAATTGTTTATAACAAAATACCTGTGGGTACAAATTAGTCCTAAATTAGAAACACTAGTTTGTCGAGTTTTATTGTGGTCCCAAATTTGTTTACGGTTTTATAGCGAAAATCAAAATTTGAGATTTAACCGAAAATTATTTCATCAACAAAAAAATTGTTTATAACAAAATACTTGTGGGTACAAATTAGTCCTAAATTAGAAACACTAGTTTGTCGAGTTTTATTGTGGTCCCAAATTTGTTGACGGTTTTATACCGAAAATCGAAATTTGAGATTTAACCGAAAATTATTTCATCAACAAAAACATTGTTTATAACAAAATACGTGTGGGCACAAATTAGTCCTAAATTAGAAACACTAGTTTGTCGAGTTTTATTGTGGTTCCAAATTTTTTTACTGTTTTATACCGAAAATCGGACTATGAGATTTAACCGAAAATTATTTTATTAACAAAAATATTGTTTATAACAAAATGTTTATGGGTACAAATTAGTCCTAAATTAGAAACACTAGTTTGTCGAGTTTTTTTGTCGTTCCAAATTTTTTTACGGTTTTATACCCAAAATCGAAATATGAGATTTAACCGAAAATTTTTTTATTAACAAAAAATTGTTTATAACAAAATGCTTATGGGTACAAATTAGTCCTAAATTAGAAACACTAGTTTGTCGAGTTTTATTGTGATCCCAATTTTTTTGACGGTTTTACACCGAAAATCGAAATTTGAGATTTAACCGAAAATTATTTTATCAACAAAAATATTGTTTAGAACAAAATGCGTGTGGGTACAAATTAGTCCTAAATTAGAAACACAAGTTTATCTAGTTTTATTGTGGTTCCAATTTTTTATTACGGTTTTATACCGAAAATCGAGATTTAAAATTAATTAATCCGAAAATTATTTTATCAACAAAAAATTTGTCTAAAACAAAATACTTGTGGGTACTAATTAGTCCTAATTTTATACTCTACATTTCTGTTTATTAATTATGAAAAGTACTTTTTTGTTATAAATTGGCTAAATAATGTATAAATTGTTTAAATAATTTATAATTGTTTAAACAATGAGAAACAAACATGGGTACAAATTAGTCTTTAATTCAAAGTTTTGGATGCATCTGGTTAAATTTTAATTGAGAATGGTGGGGGTGCTAACTTTAGTCAAGCTAGCACCCCCATAATAATAATCGGTTTTCCGGCGAAACTAAGTTGGTACAAATTCTTATTTTGTGGGTACAAATTAGTCTTTAATTAGTCCTAAATTATAGGCATATTTTAATTTGATTTTGGCGAAGTGGGGGTGCCAACTTTATGGAGGTGATATTTGTTTCATTGTTGCTAAAATATTTGTTTCCTCCAATCCCAATAGAAAGTAGGCTTCTACGCTTGCAAAAGTGATCGGAAAGCAGGCGTTGCCCGAGGAGACGTCACTTAATGTCACTTTACCGCTCTAAAGCGGTAAAAACATTTTGCGCCTGCTAAATTTGACGTATTTCGAGGAATTGTCAAAAAATCTTCCAATATCCCAACTTAATAATATAATACATTGTGGTCAATGATCAAGCATACATCAGTATTCAGCTGAGTTCAACGTGAAAAATGGCGAAGTATAAATAAGTTACAAAAAATGTTCGACTTATTCATTTATTTAAAAATACGGAACCGGCTAAAAACTCTTTTGTCTGTTAATTTTTTTAGATAAAATTTTCTTAACATTAAAAATTACATTTACGATATCTAAAAGTGGTATGTAATCCTTTTTAACTTGTATCAAAATTCCGTTTTAACAATACATAATATTCTTCGTCACTAAAATGACAATAAACTTATTACGTCAATTTTCAATTGTTTCAATGATGAAACAAACGAGTGTTTTCCACTCCCAGACTAAGCATGAAGTAAAATTTCGAGTTTAGAAAAGCCTGAAAATTTGGCTCGGGCGCGTAGCGAAGCGAAGCGACCGAGCCAAATTAGGCTTTTCTAAACTCGAAATTTTACTTCATGCGCCACGCGTATAAAACCCTGATTTAATGTGAAATTTCTTTAACCGATTGACAAGCGAAATAAGTTTATTATTCCAATTATCAGTTGTTTAGGTGATGGGGAAAGTACTATTTTTTAGGTAGCTTTAAAAAAAATAGTGATTTGTCCATCATAGTACTTTCCCCATCACCATCACTGATAAACTCGGTACATTCGCAAATACAACTTAAGATCGACTGGCGTGCTCATCCCGATCGCTTACAATTAATCTGCGCAAGCCGGATATCACCACAAGGTCAATAAAGAAAAAAAGCGCGCAAAATATAAATAAAAATAATTAAACACTTTAACCATTAAATCACTATTGTAACATTTTGACGGTAATTTTACTATTATGGCATTTTGATAGTGATAGGTTAAAGTGTTTAATTATTTTTATTTATATTTTGCGCGCTTTTTTTCTTTATTGACCTTGTGGTGATATCCGGCTTGCGCAGATTAATTGTAAGCGATCGGGATGAGCACGCCAGTCGATCTTAAGTTGTATTTGCGAATGTACCGAGTTTATCAGTGAATAAAAGTTAAATTATTGATTAATTGTTGGTGTTTTACTTAGCCACCCGGTAGAACACTACAATGTTAAAATACTATCAAAACGCCATAATGTTGAAAATACAGTCAACCATGATGAAATACTATCAGAAATGATGAAATACTATCTAAAATCTACTAAAATCGCACATTTAAGGAGTCTAGATGCAAAACTGCAATATCCATTTTGTGAAAAAAATGAATTAACTCATTTTTGACAACTACAGACCTTTATTGCCATCAAAGCTAATTTGCATTTGTGCTGCTATTTATAGATAAGTAGCTGAAGTTTTTTATTACAAATCTATTGATTGGCATTATTATTTGCTTTAGAAGCACTAAATTGTTCTCGTGCATATGCTTAAGTATTCCTAGTTTTTATATAAAATGTATTTTTTATTAATTAAATGGGATATTAAAAATAAATTTCTATATTTTGTTTCAATTTGGGCAAAATTCATATTCTTGAAACTATCACTGTAGTTAAATTGACTTAATAATCTTCAAATTCATGATCAAAACTTGTCAATCACAGGTTTCATGTATAAACTTCTCATTTACCTTCATTCATTCTATTAGAGAAAGTTGAAAATGCTTCATTTTAACTTTTTGTTGCACTACGCTTTTTAACATGCACAGCCATTCCATAAGCAATAACATACTCAGGATCAACACCAATATCAACAAAAACCGCATCTTTAAACACCCTCTTAACAGCCGAATAAACCAAAGGAATACCAAAACTCCCCCCAATCAAAACAACATCATCATGCCAATTCAAATCCCCGTCTAAAAACTCCCTTAATTTAGAAATTAATTTCTGCACAATTGGTTTAACACACTTTTCAAAATCACCTTTTGAAACACTTGCATCATTAACTTTAAAATTATAAACTTCACAATTTGCAAATTTAGCCTTTGCAACCTCACATTCCTCCAATAAATCAGTCGCTTTACAATGTTTCCCTTTATCCATCGCGTAATTAAATAACGCCAAGGTAAACTCATGGTTTGAGCAAGAATAAGTCTTCATTTTATAATCGACTTGTTTATCATCAATGTTGATGTTGTATAACTTCATACAGCTGTATCCTAAATCTATGGCTAAAACGCGTTTTTTGATGGAGGCATTTTTGGGTTGTGTTGATGAATATGCGTTGACGATTGCGATATGTTCTGGGATGGTTTGGTGTTTTAAGCCTGAGAGAATTGTGGCGCAATTCAGCGTTTCTGATTGAGGTAAGTTTGTTGCGATTGTTTTGATGGTGTTTTTGTTGGTGTGTTTGGATTTGATTTTTTCGAACAAGAGTGCCAGTAGTTCATCGAAATATAGGTTGGTGTCTATGGTTTTCAGGTAATTGTCGCTATCTGTTGTTAGGTTTGTTGCTTTCATTGTAGACTTGAGGATGGCTTGTAGTGACATGTTGATCATTGGAATAAAATCTGAAATAATTATGATGAAAAGATGTAAAATTAAAATTGTATAAAAACACTGAAAAAATAGATTTTATAAGTTATAAAGTATGTTTTTGTGATGAGATTAGGGTAGGAGAGGGAGAGAAGAAGAATGATGTAAGAAATGGGATAGCAGACATAAATTTACTTTGTATTGTATTTATTTGTAGATGTGTTTAAGTTTTGATGGCAATAAACGTTTTTTTGAGGTGAGTCGATTTTGTTTTGTATTTAGCATTTAGTTTTAATTATATCTCATTAAAAAATTGCCTTCAACATCTTAAATTTTGAATTGAAATCTAGATTCATAATATTCTACACTGTAATAACTGAGCTTACCGCTATTTGCAATAATATTCGTTTCATTATTTTCACCAACACGAACGTCAACAATAGATCGAGCTTTCAACTCATCCCCAATTTTAATCTCCCCAGATTCCAACAAAATGACAACTTTAACGCTGTGTGCACCTATATCCAAACAGTACACATCCATCTCTACCCACATGTTTCACAAAAAAAACAATTTTCAAAATCAAATTGATAAGATAAGCAATCTGTTGATAATACTGATTTATTTGATAAAAATACACAACTTCAGTGTTCATGGGTGTAGCCAGGATTTTGACCAGGAAGGGGCACAAGACTAGACATTTGTTATGCTTTGTTAAAAAGCGCAATTTCAATCGTTTCCACATGAATCGTCTAAAAATTATTTTCATAAATGAATACATTCTAATTATATTTTATTGCAGTGTGTTGGAAGTGACAATCCGAGCAGTTCATATTCTCCCGCCACACTGAAGCACTGGCGCCACTGTAGTCCAGTGTCTACAACTTGATACTAATTTCACTCTATTAAATCCTGTTACTGTTTTTAAGTCTTATTGAAAGTCAATATATCGAGTTGTACTTTCGCAATCCGTCACCAGTTTATTTAACTCGCCGGCTAATGTGTAGAATAGGGTACATGGTCGATTTTGACAGGTTCGCGTATGCGCAGCAGCACCCACTCCAGTGGTTCTCAACATGTGGATATATGTGTGTGTGATTGTGTGTGTATTTTAAATAAATACAATTTTTACAATGGCCGACCAAACCTGACAAATTGTCAAAAATTTCCAAACTTTGTACGCTCGGCACACGTTACACCGAATCAAACCCTTAGATGGGACAAAATTGACATAAATTCGTACGCCCGACACGTTAGTACAAGTTTGCTCCCGATCAATTGCCGAATGAAAAAAAAATATCTATAAATCGGAATATACATTTTCACTGCACCGCCGAGTGCCGTTGTGTGTAAAAGTAAACAACACATTACAGAACAGAACAGAACATTACTCTGTGTAGGTAAGAGCATATGACTTGTATCCAATACCCACTTGCACCGCAGATACTTAACCGTGGTTAAGCCATTTCTACTAGTTTGTGGCTTAAGTGGAAGGTTTCAAATTGAATACATTGCTTAAGTATCTTTGTACACGCTAGCGATTTTACATACTTTTAGGTTTGGTTAGGTTAGGTTAGTAGAAAGGTTGGCAATAGAATAAATTGTTGTTAGGAGAAAGGTTTGCAATAGAGTAAATTGCTTCTGTCTCTTTGGGCACTGTGCCTATTCCATGTACTTCTAGGTTAGGTTAGATTAAGAAAAAGGTTTTTAATAGAATAAACTACTCATCTCTTTGCAACGCTAACACTTATCAGATCAGGGAAACGAAGCAGCAGTATCTTTGCGCATGTCAGCGACTTTACATACTTAGGTTAGATTAGTAGAAAGGTTTGCAATAGAATACATTATTTTTTGTTTATAAATAACCTTAAAATGTAAGTTGTGTATTCGTATTCTTTTGTAAGCTTATTTTTTTTATCAAATTCAAAGGGAAAATTCAGATCAATTTTTAGTGAGTGGTTTTATACTGGGCTTGCGTTCCAAAGCCCGAATGGACCCCCCACCATTCCTTGCCACTCGACTTGCGCACATTCACAGGTTATGGGCCCAGTTTTACTTTCTTAGAACTGGAAAAGCCCGAGAAGCTCCGAGTCTTCGAAGTGAGGTTATGGTCGAGGAAGCACGCTACAAAATTCCGCTGTTCGACGGGACGAACTATAACAACTGGACGTTCCGGATGAGCTCGAGTTCCTGGATTTCATCCAGACGCCGTTTGCCCAAGTCCTGGCACAATACGGACTTGCCGAATATCCAGAAGTAACGTAAGTGTGAGCGGACTGAAATGTAAGTCCGCAATTATTCAGCGAATAGCTGACAACCAACTCGAGTATGTTAAAGACTGCAAAACGTCTTTTGACATTTGGAAAATCCTGAGAGACACTTTCGCAAGAAAAGAAATAGCTAGCCAATCGCTAATCCGGAAAAGGTTGCTAACCATAAAATTTAGTACAGGTGAGGACACTCTGGAGGCCCTTTTTTTGAAATTTGACAAACTAGTTCGAGATCTCAAGTCTACTGGGGCAACATTGGAGGAAAACGATGTCATCTGTAGTCACGGCGATCGAGATGTTGGCTGAAGCGAATCTGACGTTGACCTTTGAGGAGCAGGCGTAAAGGTTGGGCACGCGGCAGGATGGAGAGTTGCAGCCGTCTACGGCGTTCTCAGCGCCTACCCAGCGGCACAACTGGACTCCATTCAAGCACACCGGCAAGCCGAACCAGTTCAAGAGGAAGTTCGACAAGAAGCACTGCCAGTGACAACTGTAGCGGCTTTGGGCACTTTCGGAAGGACTACAAGAAACCGCCCAGGAATCGACAACAGCAAAAGGAAGTCCCCTCGCAACAAACTCTGCAGATCAGGATGAGGAAGACGAGGCCTACGGCTACAATTTCTTCGCAGGCGAGGAATGCTCCGAGACTCGAAATTGGTATCTAGACTCAGGGGTTTTGGAACACTTGGTGGGTTCAGACAAATGTCTGACAGATGTTAAAACTCTCTACCAAGGAGTTCTCATAAAAAGCGCTAACGTTCGCGTTCAAACTGTCGTGAATGGAAAGTCAAACCGGATCACAATCCAAAATGTCCTCTACGTACCAGTACTTCAGTTTTGGAGAGTAACGGCTGTGCCGTCACGTTTAAAGACGGAAAAGGGACTGTGCAGAAGGATGAAACGGTTTTGGCGATAGCTTTGAGGAAGCACAAATTGTATGAGATTGTGTTCATGCCGACTTACGAATTGGCAAACATTTGTGAGATGCTCTAGCACAGAAGTTTTGGACACATCGGTCAGACGTCGCTGGTAAAGCTACAGGCGCTGGATGGAATCTATTTGGGCGGCAATAACAAACAGATTTGCCGGGCGTGCTTCAATCTGAAGATCTTTGGCTTCAGGTGAGACATTTGCCGCGAATATCTCTCAACGGAGATGAAGGAGCATCTAGAGCAGCGTGGAATCCACTGCGAATTCACGGTTCGCCATACGCCTCAGCAGAACGGCGTAGCGGAACGCATAAACCGGACCATCCTGGACAAAGCGTGCTGCATGCTATAGTGGAATTTTCAAATTAGGCACTCTCATGTGCTCACATTTATTTGAAAGAAAGGAACTCGCGCGCACATGCCAGGTGGTGCATCGGACCCTTCGGGATTTCAATGATGTTATTTCTGCGAGAGCCAGCGCTGAATGGTACATTTAGCGCCCAACGTTTTCAGGACTGTCTTGCCTACGTTCGGGAAATGCTCTTCTGCCGCGCAAGTGCCTAATTTAGATAATACATCTATACTCGATTCACCCCTGCCGAAGAACCTATGGACGGGAGCAGTGTTGGCAGCAGTTTACTTGATCAACAGCAGCCCGACGAGTGCCCTGGAAAGAGCCGTGCCTGCGGAGTTATGGTATGGAGACAAGGTAGATCTGGGAAAGATCAGAGTCTTCGGCAGCAAGGCTTATCTCCATCTTCTAAAAGCACTGCGTACTGGCAAATTTAGCTCTGGGACCAAGGACTGCTACATAGCTGGTTACTGCCACAACAGCTACCGACTTTGGTCCCCGGAGGAACTGGGGATCAGCTGTTCACCACCAATCACCGTCTTTGAAGATAACCAGTCCTGCATCCACCTCCTGCAGGGATTGCAGCACAACAGACTGAAGCATATCGACGTGAAGTTCAACCTTATCAGATCAGATGACCCACCAAATTGAGGTCAGTACATCCGTACAAATGACCAAGTCGCAGACATCCTCACCAAGGGACTACACAGAAAGAGCTTCCAAGAGCTCAGATTCAGGCTGTGAGTCCAGCAGCCCTGAATCTTCAAATGCCAGAGTTCACAAAGCTTTCAACTGCCAAGATTGAGGAGGAGTGTTGGAAGTAACAATCCTAGCAGTTCACATTTTCCCACCACACTGAAGCACTGTCTACAACTTGATACTAATTTCACTCTATTAAATCCTGTCACTGTTTTTAAGCCTCTCATTGAGTGTCAAAATATCGAGTTTTACTTTTGCAATCCGTCTCCAGTTTATTTAACTCGCCTAACCTAGCTACTCGATATGTTTATCATGTGTTTCTACTGCTTGATTTAGCATGAAGTAAATATTTCAGGCTTTTCTAGACTCGAAATATTTACTTCGTACGCCAGGCGTATCAAACGCTGATTTAGTGTTAAATTCAAAATATATATCTACTGTACTTATGTTTATGTTTCATACCTAATTTATATTGATTTAATGTTTGGTATTTGATTTTTGTCATTACAAAATAACATAGTAAAATTATAAAAAGTGACTGTGATATTTTTAAAATGTATGATTTCTAGATATCCAGAGGGTATGGGTCAAGTGTCCTCCCCTATCTCCTCTTGTCTACGCTCAGGCAAGTTTTTATTCTATTGAATTGTTCTTTTGCATCCCTAAATTTTTAAAAACAAAGTAATACGATAAAAATTTCATTGGCGATACTGGTATAACCTCAAGAGTTATTCTTCTTTGGCAGTCTTGAATTATCAACATAGTCTATTAGTATAGATAAGACAATCAATTTATTGATAATATATACAGGGAAATTTTCTTTCAAGTATACATACACTGTTAATTTTACATTTGTTGTTTTTTCAAAAGAGTTCAATTTTAAGCTTTAAACGAGTGTTTTCCACTCCCAGATTAAACATGAAGTAAAATTTTGAGTTAAGAAAAGCCTGAAAATTTGGCTCGGGCGCGTAGCGAACCGGAGCGACCGAGCCAAATTAGGTTCTTTTAAACTCGAAATTTTACTTCATGCGCCACGCGTATATAACACTGGTCTTAAGTGAAGCTCAAAACATACGTCTTTGGCATACTACTATAAGTAGAATACTGTGAACTTCATAATGTTTCAGTGATTTATACGCGTGGCGCATGAAGTAAAATTACGAGTTAAAAGCCTGAAAATTTGGTTTGGTCGCTCCACTTCGCAGAGCGACCAAACCAAATTTTACTTCATGCTTAATCTGGGAGTGGAAATCACTCGATTAAAGTTTAAAATTGAACCATTTTAAAAAACAACGAATCTCTGAAAATTTACAGCATACACCCCGTAATTGAGATATGTGTACTTAAAAGAAAAACTCCCTGTATATACGATTATATAATAAAAATACACAAAAAAATGTTATTCCAATAATTCAGGATCAATATCTTCTCCTTTCGCAGCCCTTATCATCATGCCCTTGTCAGGCTCGCGTTTGCTAATGATCTTCCAAACGTTCTCAGCGGTTTCGATGCGGTTCTGGTCTTTAAAGTTTGCAGATATGACGAGACATTCGGGACCGAAAAGTGTTGGCATCCAGTGGTAGATGTCAACAGCTAAATTTATACCTAAAATTGATGAAAGCCGTTTTAAAATTTAAGCAAATTCGACAGTCAATTAATTGCAAATTCAAAAGTTTTATTTGTACAGGGTGATCCAAATTGGATGTTATTATAGGAAATCTCGGTTAATCGTCTTATTTTTCAAGTTATAGCCAAAACTTAAATTTTTTATTTTCGATTTTTATTAATATCTCAGTCAGTTATTATTTTATCAAGATAAGAATTGCATGTTTTTGAGGTACTTTTTCGAGGATAATCGAATGCAATTTACAGATTTTTTCCATCTTCATTAATAAAAGAGATACAGCACTAAGTATAGTTTTTGAAATGGAAGTCATAGTTGGCTGTGCTATTAATAAATTGCTTATATTTTTCCCTTTTCATTGGTGTATAACATATTGATGTTATATTTGCAATTTATTGAGACATATTATATTTTATTAAATTTTAAGATATCACACTTTCTATGTAATTTTCATTTTTTTAAATTATTTTAGTCAGCCTAGCAATTTAATTTGTATTAATTCGTCGTAAATTCTATACAAATCTGGTAATTAAATTGTTTTCAATATTTAAACAAAAATACTATTTCTCCTCTTTGAACAATGTCATTAATTGCCTTAAAGACCCTGACTGATATCTCTAGACAAACACAGGGTATCAAAATCTCCTAATTACATTTTGTTTTTAAGGACTAACTTACGTTAAGTATAAAATCTCCATTCCATATCTTATTAATTAACAGAGTTATCGTAAGAATAACATTTAATCGTTTTCACTTTTTCGCTATATCTTTAAAACAAATGATGCTAGATTTACATAGTTTTGCTCACAGTCAAACGTGTTGTACTTTTTCATCTAATTTAAACAATTTAGTGTTCCTTATTAGAGATTTGCATTTGTTTCAAATATCTGTACTGATAAAAAAATTAATATCAATAAAACGTTATTGTTACTATAACTTTGTTAATTAAAGAAATATTGAGTTGAAATTTAATACTTAATCCAAATGAGTCGTTAAAAATACAAAAAAAATCAGTTTTTATACAGGGTGTTTCATTTTATGAGATTTGACAAATACTATTTTAATTTGACATACGACACATTATTTCTAACTCAAATATATTTTGCTCTATTCAATGGTATAAAAATCCAATATGGCTGCCATAAGAGAAATTGAACTATAATGTCGTATCTTGAAAATGGGACACTGTATACAATCTGTCAATTTGGTTGTGTTTCGCGGATGGCATTTAGAATACATTTTGAATTTCAGTTGTATAATAGTTTACAAAATCATCTTCAAGTTAACGATAAAATAGGTACGAACATTTCGAAAAGAACTGGTCGTTTTTCTTTGTAAATCTGAAATATACAGGGTGTCCCGATTAAGCTATCGATAAATGGGTATCTTGTAAACGGTAGGAGATAGAGAATCGGTTAAATGGGAGAAAATATGCAGCACTATGAATACTATCTATGTCCGGTGTAAAACCAACAAAACAGTTAAACGTTCAGAGCACAATGCGAAAAAAACGATTTTTTGTTTTCCATTATAACTTGGTTATTATTAATGACAGAAGGATCATTTTTAGACACTTTTTCATGCATTTTAATAATATGTGGTTAGTTTTAATAGGAAGTAAATATTCTCCAAGATATGCATACTAACTTTATTTTGGACGTTAAAGTTGGCTATAAGCTTATTTTGTGGAGTTTTTATTTCACATTAATTTGATATACTATATGGTGGTTTTATTTTTACTAAGGGAAAATGATATGAGATTTTCTTGTTTTTTAATGTATTTTATACTAAAATTATGTGAAAAACTAATTAAATGTGTTGCCCACTTGTACTAAATTTATAATGTCTACATATTCTTTTGTTCTTATACAGGGTGAGCCATGGGAACGGACGTTTTTCCAATGAACAGTACTCCACTATTTTTGTATTTAAACAATTTTTATTTACAGAAATAAGTGTGCCACAACGTGCAGTTTCACAACTTTATATGTAGAAAATAATGTCATTCAAATAAAGTCCATTAGGGAGACGCTGCCTGAAGTTCGCCTCTACTCTCTCTAACAGATCTTGATAGATTTCAGCGATGTTTTACTTTATTGCTGCTCGCAATTCGACTAAAACGAGGTTTGGTTTCGTACACATGAGATTTTACAAAACCCCACAGGAACAAGTCATACATTAAAAGGTCCGGTAAGCGAGGCGGCCAATGCATATCGCCGAATCTGGAGATAACGTTATAAGGAAACTTCTGTATTCGCAGTCGCTCCGTCCTGCTGGAACCAAACGCACTAGCAGTTGACTCGTCGTTATCTCTGCTCATTTTGAAAGTTGTTAATCATAGTGAGATAGCGATCAGATATCATAGTCACAGTGATCCCGTTTTTCTCAAAAAAATAAAGGCCTATGACAGCAAACTTTTCGATGCCACACCGTACTGTAAGTTTGGGGCTGTGCAGTGGTCTTTGATCTAAAGTTTGTGGATTGTCAGTGGCCCAGTATCAAAAGTTTTGACGCTGGGTTTGCACGACAGACTTACCACTTCTCCCGTGACTGTCATATGCAAAAAAAACACGGTGCTCCACAGTCCACACCGGCATGATGGCAACTAAACAAGATAGCCTGCGAAACAGCAGGGTCAGGGAATGACACTCATCCCCTCCTTATACTCCTACCATCTTTACCACCTAACTACTATTTGTCTTAAAAACGTCTTTTGCCGACGGCTCACCCTGTATAAAATTTCACAGCTTGCTAGAAAAATTTTATATATTTTTTTAACAAACTTATCATATGATACATCAAATTAAAGAGAATACAAAATTTACAAAATGAACTCATAGCCAACTTACTGTCCGTATGAAAAAATGAAGTTAGTATGCGTATCTTGGAGAATACTTGCTTCATGGTAACGTTAACTACATATTATTAAAAATCATAAAAAAGTGCTTTAATAATGTTAAAAAATCATCCTTCTATCATCAATAGTAACCAAGTTATAAAGGTAAATTAAAAATCGCCAAATTCGTTTTTTTTTTCGCTGTGTGCTCTGAACGTTCAACTTTTTTGTTGGTTTTACACTGGATATAAATAGTGCCCATTGTCCTGCACATTTCCTCCTATTTAACCGTTTCTCTATCTCTTACCGTTTAGAAGGTACCCATGCACCGACTGTTTAATCGGTACACCCAGTATAAATATCATATCGTATAATTGCAACACAAAACTTAAGTTTAAAGTTTCTTAATATCTATACCGGTTTTTGTTGTACGGTGATGACACACAGATAGACATTTTTCAAAAATGATCTTAATCGACTTTGAGGACCACGAAACGAATTTTTCCATTAACATTTTTGATTTAAAAATGTTCATAAAAACTTTGTTCTAGTATTTGCACTTCTCTGCTCACCCTAGGCTACGCTCATGTAATTAATAATAAATTTTACCTGATTGAACATGCTGAATAATCACATTAGTATTGGGCAGCACCTTTGTACCGAAACTATGTTTCCTCATCGAAGGCCTTCTATCCACCATTTTAAAATTAGAATAATTATCCGGACTCTTCGTAAGCGTCACATACAGCGATCTTCCAAAAGTATCCATATTACAAGACTCAACCTGCAGGTATAACGGTTGCTCTCCTCCATTCAACTGCAGAAAAAACTCGTCCCCATAACGTATAATTCCGGTTTTGTACTGCGAGGAAACGAAAGAAAACGTATTTCTCCTGCAGGGGGTTTTATCAGGCGAAGCAGTTACCATACAACCCTGCATGAAGTCAATCCCACGATCGATGTCGTCTTCACTCAATAAAGCTGATAAGTAAAGACCTTTAGCCGCTGTATTCTTCAAATCGATGCTGTTTGGAACTTCAGGCGCTACGATTTGATAGGAATCTCCGTAATACAGTTCTTCGACAGCTTTTGCGATGTTTGTGGGTTCTAGGACTTTGCGGAGCATGTTTCTCGTTTTTCCTACTAGTAGTTGATGGTGACGTGTTTTATAAGCTATTAAGTTTTTGTCCTCTTGTTCCATGGCTAAATTTATTTGCCATTGGCCTATTCTGCAAGGAGGTCTGTACAGAGGCAATGTCTTCATGGATTCACTCATATCATCTTCTTCAAACATGTTTGGAAACAGCTATTAACAAATGTTGATCTGATGAATTCTATAATGAATTGCACAATTTTAAATGAATAACAGAAAATTGAAAGAATAACAGAATAAATGTCATTAACAGTTTAAAGGTTAAAATCATTAAGTACAATCAATATTAATAAAACTTTGACACAAATCTGACATACACATCAAATTCACTTAAACGCTCCTTTATTTTGTGTACAAACGTATTTTTATAGTAAAAAAAAAACATGAAACTTGATCAAGCAGTTCTCAACAGATACAGTTTACCAACAAGGATTGGTATGTGGAGTGAAGCTATGGCTTTAGAGGAAGTTGAGGAGAAGCTCAGCGTCTTCAAAAAAAACAACGGGCAGATGTTGCTGCCGAAAATTAAGGACATGTTGACGAATCTTTTGGAACCAACCGTTTTAGTAACAGCTGTTGAAGACTTGTTTTATGGCAGAGTATATCAAATTATAGCGCCGGAAGCTCCAAGTATTGTTCCAGCTGAAAATGGACTTTTTTTATCAGGTATTCGCAGCTGGTTTTCTTTAATGTCTATTGATATTAATAATAACATGAACGTGATAACATTACATTTTCATGTGTTTAAACTTCACTCTAGTTAAATTTGGAGTAGTTTATAATTTACAGAGTTTTTCTATTGCATTTCACTTTATATCGAATATGTATCCCTTGATCTCAAATATATTCACCATTTATCAAATGCATTTTCCTACATACCACTACACTTCCCTATATGTCAAAACCTTATCACAGTTCATCAATTACATTTCACTTCTCAGCAAAATAGCTACAGTTCGTTAAAAAATGCATCTTAGCAATGAACTAAGAGGACTATTTATCCGGAGAATGGATACTGGCGTAAGTAGGTTACATGCAGTAAATTTTTCTTATAGGTAAACATATGCATAAGCTGTAAATTTTGTCGAGACAAATTTTTTGTGCTTTTCTAAACTCGAAATTTTACTTCATGCGCCACGCGTATAAATCACAGATTTCAAGTGAAGTTCGAATATACATAAATTTCGGAATATTTTAGTGTTTTATACGCGTGGCGCATGAAGTACAATTTTGAGTTTAAAAAAGCCCAGAAAATTTGGGCATTCACTAAAGATGTGCCTGGCAGTCTCGTCTTCCATTTCACACCCTCTACAAGATGGGGAGCAGCGACGGCTCGCAGGCTAACTTCAGGGTCGGCCACACGCCAAGGCACACAAAATTCGAGGTTGGGATCGCGCTTTATAAATACAAGGAATTGCACAACAAAGTCACCTTTCAATAACGGATACATATTACCTTGGGTCTCTGGGCGACCCTGAAGTTAGGCTGCGAGCCGTCGCTGATGGGGAGTCAACTATTCACATCTTGTATAAGTGTCCATTGAGCTCGCTGTGACCGGTTAGAACAGCGATTATCCGTCTGAGGTTCCTTCTGGTCATCTGCAGATACTGTTTATCTGAACTCTCGTTGGGGTGCAGTAATGTCTCCTTCGGGAGTTTGCAGCTTACCGTATCATCCCAACGCTTCCTAAATGTATCAAGTGTCCATTGAGCTCGCTGTGACCGGTTAGAACAGCGATTATCCGTCTGAGGTTCCTTCTGGTCATCTGCAGATACTGTTTAGCTGAACTCTCGTTGGGAAGACATTACTTCAGTCTCCTTCGGGAGTTTGCAGCTTACTGTATCATCCCAACGCTTCCTAAATGTATCATATAGTGACAGGGGTGTCAATCGCACTAGCAGCTCCGGTGAGATGACGTTCATCCCAGCCGCTGGTCTGGCCAGTGTATCAGCCCTCCTGTTACCTATACTTCTATCGTGCCCCTTCACCCAGCAGATTTCAATGTTGTTATGCATTGCTGCCTGCCGTAGTTTTATATGGCACTCTAATGTTGTCTATGAATTAGTGTATAACTTCTTCAGAGATATTAAGGCTTGCCTGCTGTGTGTTAGGATGGCTTCATTTAACCCTTTACGGCTCAAAATTATGTCGGCGGCAAGTGTTATACCCATCGTCTCCAGTTGAGCAACGGTTGCATACTTACCCACGGGGATTTTCGTATGGATCCTCAGGGTTCTAGAGAAAACTCCAATTCCTGACATATCCTTTCTTTTTGAGCCAACGGTGTAGATTCTTATAGCCGTTTCTCTCGTATGTTTCGTGGGTTGGATATTAACTGTGTAGGGTGCTTTCCGTATTAGTGTCGGTATTGCAGAACTTCCTTCAGAGGTGACCTCTGACTTCCCACAGTTGTTACTGTTCCAAATCCCGCTACTTTGGAGGCAAAGTATGGACGCAATAGCCTCCCATGACCTCCATCGCCATTGCCGTGTGCATGGCGCCTGTTACACTTAAACAGATTGTCCGCTGCACTTACGCTAGTCTCTTTATCTACTTACTTGTTTGGATCTGGGCCACCAAATTAAAGCTCCACATGTTAGCATAGGCCTTATGACAAGTGAACTACATCGTCGGTTTCAACACCCAGGTTTTCTCCACTGCTCGACGACATTGCCAAAAGGTTCTTATAGCTTTATCAGTTTTGATTTAGATGTGCGTTTTCCAGCTCAGTTTCCTTTCGAGTGTAATGCCCAGGTGTTTTACCTCGACGCTATAGCTGGAGTACATGCGAGTTCTATTCAACTCGTGCGGCAGTCAATGTGTTAAAGAAGGTTACAGGTTCTTTTTTGAAGAGGATGACCGCGGTCTTGGTGAGGTTAACGCTCAGCCCCACCTCTCCACACCATCTTACAGTTTATGGACATTGTTCGGGATCCCTGTTATAATAGTTGGATATTTTTCGGTGGTGAGAATGACAATGTCATCTGCATATCCTTGGGAGTAATACCCATTTAGTAACGTAAGTAGCTTATCCACCACCATATCTCATAATAGGGGGGGCAGAGTGCCTCCCTGGGAACATCAACCTATGGCTTTTAAGCATATTTTTTTAACAAATTGTCTGTCCGTCGGCATGGATTACAGCCACTGACTTATCGTGAAATGTAGAAATTCATTGTTTTATTGTTTAGCGTGTTTTCAATCCGCACTGTTAGTTGGTAAAGAGCAGACTTTCATTATATTCCAGCTTTGAAGGATTTTTGGAAGGGGTGAAGTGGCCTCTCAATAACTGAGGTTTCCCTTATGTACCTTTCAACTAGTTTTTCCATCGTCTTGAGTGTGAGGAAAATTGATCTGTAACCCTTTGGCTGGGTTAAGTCCTTCCCAGGTTTAGGTATAAAGACCATTTGGACTTTCTTTCAGGTAGTTGGCATGTGTTTCAGTGCCAAGATACCCCTGAAGAGTTTGCATAGCACCGGTAAAAGATGCTCTAGCCCTTGCTGAAAATTACTGGGTTAATCCCATCTCATCCTTTTGATTTGTATCGGCGGAACGTTCTTATCGCTCACCTGATACATTAAAAGGTTATAATTTTCTTTGAGATTTCCCAGTCATGTTTTGTTGCCGTCTGACCAGGGATTACAAGCGTTGGGTAGATCTGCATTATTTATAAACAGGATTTCAGATCCGGGAAAATATGTTGTCATAAGGATCTCCGCTGTTTCTATACCGGTTTCTGTTAATTTTCCATCAGATGCTTTCAGCGTTCCACACGCATAGTTGGAGGTTTTGCTAGGATATTGTGGAGTTACCCTCCACGCCCCCCAGCGCGCCCTACTAGTCTACTTGCTGTACTCAGTCAGTGTTTTGGAATATCTCTGCCACTCGCCAGATTTCTTCGCTCTGTTGTAGAGCCTGCCTGTGTTCCTCCTTAGTTTTTCGAAGTTTTCATTCCACCAATTTTTACTTTGCCGGTGGATCTCCTCGTTGTAGGGCAGTTATTCTGGAAAAAGGTTAGGATGTCTTGTTGGACTTGCTTTGCAGCAAGCTCTACCTCCAGTGTGTTTTTAATGTCTTCTTTAGTACTCTTAAGGTCAGTACCAAGGTCTTCTTGGTATTTTTCCCAATATGTTCTTCGTGGATTCCGAAACACGTCTTTAGTTTCACGGGTTTGGCCGATCTCCAAAACCATCGTTTTATCGGTGGTTGGAGAGAGATGGTTCATCGGACATATGCCACTTTACTAGTTGGCTTTACTAGTTATATCGATCACCTCGTGACGTTGCTTCGTAACAAAAGTAGGTTATCTTCCCTGATTAAGAATTTCAAGGTCCGAAGAATTACAAAATCGAATAAGTGCTCGCCTTTTTTCTTGGTGTTTGAGCTGCCCCAGAGTAGGTGATAAGCGTTGGCCTCCGCACCTACCAACTGCAGTTTCTTCGTCCTGAGTAGATCGTCAACTTCTCAAGCTCCTTGGAAGGTAGGGGTTGCGTAGATTCATAAGGGAGGTGTACTTAGACTATAACGGCCTCAAGTGTGGTTCTCTCACCCTAGAGTTTCACTTTCGCTACGACAGAATCTGGGAAACAGAAGTTATGCAGTTTTAAAATGGTGTCGTCGTTACAAAATTCCAGGATCTAAAGTGTAGGGAATTTGTGTGTTATGTTAACATCCCTCTCCTTTACAAGCCCTTGTGTTGCCAGAGATCTTGTATTAGGGCCAGGGCGTAATCCCTGTTTGAAGTTGGCGGCACCGAGCTGTTTTAAAGTGGTGAAGGCTAATTTGAATTACCTCTACTGCTTTCTAGCTTTCTAAATTTTTTAAGCTGCTAAACATGTCAAATTATCTCTTCACTTTGCTACTGAAATAAGGAAAGGGAGTTAAATTCCTAAAACCGTCAAAACCTGTCCGACTCTACCCTACTTTAATACTCACCACTTCAGCTTCTAGGACAGTAAGTTGTGTTTTGCTATAAATAACAAAACGGTATGCAGAACTCGTGCTTACCGTTCAGTGAATGGTGAGTGAAACTTACCATTCATAGCAGCTGATAAAAACAACTTTATTAGAATTAAAACGAGTCATTTTTTTGTAACAAAATTTGACAAAATGTCTGTTATATATAATAATTGCGAAGAAATGTTGCGTCTTTTCCGATCATGCAAAATACGTTATAAGCATCTAGAACAGTGAGGATTACCAGTCTCGTACAATAATTGGATGCGTCGCTCGCTCCGCTCATTCCTCCTCTAAACAATTGTCTTCGACCGATAAGAAATCCTTACTGTTCTCAATACTTAGGCCCAAATGCACCAACACTCGAGTTCAAGCTGAACTTGAGTTGTTTTAGTGTCACTTTGAACTCGAGTTCAGAGTTGAACCAGTTCAACGTATTAGGTGAACTGGCCCTTAGTATACCATGTGTTTAAATGCTTTATATGCTTTGTGCAGTTGTGAATAATATATCGTTTTAATTGTTAGCTATTATAAATGAAATAGAAATCAAACAAAGCAGCACTTTCATCAATGGTTGCACAATAACAGCCTCACCTTACGACACCCCTTGCAGAAGAAACTCGTTCATCTTCACCTCGTTAGAAGGAAAATCAGGCACCATAGCATACGGAGAAGAAATGTTCATCCAGCTTTTCAGACCTCCGGGACTTCCGGCTTTATATCTCCAAGCCGAATCTAACACTTACGATACGTTCGGCAATCACATTTACGCAAAACTTTCGGATTTTCCAGACGTTTATTGTCATTTTAAATTCTTGGACAGACGCCCGAAGATGCGGGTGGTTTCCTTGGGTAGCAAAGTCGTTCCGAACTCGAACGTGATTATTCGACACGTACCATCAGGTTTGAAAACATAGTTACTTCATAAATATTAACCGAAATATAACTTTAAAAATAACATCTGAATTCAAATATTACTTGAAAAATATAGTTTAAGTTTAAATAAAATTACAATTCAAACATTTTCGTATAAAATTTACAGAATCTAAAATATATTTTGATTAAGAAAATAACATAAAATTTGAAACTAATCAAACGGAAATACCAAACTGAATTTTTTAAATCTCGACCTTTTGTATTTATTTTTAATATGGTTTTAAGGTTTGTAATTCCTAATTTCTCATAGCATATAATATTTTTGTAGGTCAAAATTTGGCTGTAGAAGTTTCGAAATGGATTCCGACGTTTTTCGGTACTGAATGCTCGATAACCTGTCACACTTTCGTGGATAAAAATCGCATTGAAACTGGAGAGAATATTTGGAAAATTGTCGGAAAGAAAGACCCACCAATTGGATCATCGAAAAATGTAACTAAATAAAAACGCAAATAAAAATTATTGAAATCAAAGCGATTATTCAATAAGTTTTCACACCTTGATAATTATAATAAATATGTGCCATCGGTGGACATAAAATGTTGGGACAAATCGATAATTGGATATTGTCAAATATAACCAAATTTATATCGGTTAAGTCAGGTTTTTTAAATTCAGGTTATAAAAGTGACAATGAAAATATGTAAATGAAAGGAATTATAGAAACACTTTTTTCATTTTCGATATATCAAATGACAAGTCCAAACTATGATACACACTAGAACAACTTTTACGTGTTCCAACATTTTATTTCCATGGATGGTACAATTGGAAAAGTGACTCTAAAGCTTGACTTAAATTGATAACAATTTTAAAATTTACTTAAGGTGGTTAAACCTATAATCACCCCACTGAGCAAATACCAAACAAATAACGTTTTGTCAACATTATAAGAACATTATTTGTGGCGCTAAACAGCTGAAATTTAAATTTCGAAATGTTGCTGTTCCTTCGGGAATCAATAAAATCGAAAACAACTATACCCTTGTATTCAGAATCAAAAGAGCTTTTTAAACATATATCACTAGGTCTAGGGGTGTCAATTCCGAGATTCCAAAACCACGGGATCCGGTAATCCCGTTAAATAAACGATCCAAAAAATCCCAGGATTGAAAAGTTCTAATCCCGGGATCACGTAATAAATTACAATAAGTCAAAAATACTCCTTTTATTGGCATTAATTGTTTTTATTTTTTTAATGATACAAAATATTTTATTATAAATATTTATTGCAAGACTTGGCAACACGACGGTGTTCGAGTCCGCACAACGACTGATATACAGGGAATTTTTCTTTTAAGTATCGATATGCATGCCCTTGTTTTAAAGAGTTCAATTTAAAGCTTTAAACGAGTGTTTTCCACTCCCAGGCTAAGCATGAAGTAAAATTTCGAGTTTAGAAAAGCCTGAAATTTTACTTCATGCGCCACACGTATTAAACACTGAAATCACTAAAATATTGTGAACAAGTAAACTTCACCTGAAATCAGCGTTTTATACGCGTGGCGTATATTCGTTTTTTTTTTAAGGGTTCAATATGAGTTTTAAACGAGTGTTTTCCACTCCCAGGTTAGGCATGAAGTAAAATTTCGAGTTTAGAACAGCCTGAAAATTTGGTTTGGTCGCTCAGCTTTTCTCAGGCTTTTCTTAACTCTAAATTTTACTTCATGCTTAACCTGGGAGTGGAAAATACTCGTTTAAAGCTCAAATTGAACCCTTCAAAAAAAAAAGGAATATATGAACATTTACAGCACATGATTGGGATATGTATACTTTCAAGAAAAACTTCCTGTATGTTTCGTTTTCGGTAATTCACTGGATTTGTTTTTAGTTTTATATAGAGAGTAGATTTTCAAAGAATAATAATGGATTTGAGTGACCAGGATACTGATAACAAAAAAGGTGAATACTGTTTATTAGTAGATTTAACATAATTAATATTATTACAAAAATAAAATATAAAGCATTTGAGAATAATAAATACCCACTCAAAAAAGGGAGCACGTTTGGCACGCTGAACGACATCTATGAGCCAAAAGCGTTGTTGTTTAACCTATATATTAGCGAATTGGAAGAGATTTTGAGAAAAAGGGCAAGTGATCGGAAAAAGGAAGGTATGGATGCTAGGTTATGCGGATGATATGGTGCTTTTGGCAAGGGACTGGGGAGATATGAAGGAGGTGATGCAGAGAGTAGAGAGATACATGGACAAAAGAGGTCTGCGAGTAAATGCAAGGAAAACAAAGTGGATGAGATTTAGGAATAAAGGAAGGGAAGAAAGAGTGGGTGAATTGAAATGGAAGGGGGAGTGATTGAGAGGGTGAAGGAATTTAAATACATAGGCTTCATATTTAAAAGTACAGGTGGAGACGGGCAGCACGCCAAATGGGTTCAAGAGAAAGCAAGGAAAGCATGGGGCATGGTGAGAAAAAAGTGGGGAAAATGGTTTGCTGGTAACTTCCAATTGGCGTGCAAGTTGTGGGATGCGTGTGTGAAGCCTATTTTGTTGTATGGGGTGGAAACATGGGGGATAAGGAAGTATGAATGCATTGAGAAAGAGCAGTTTTGGTTCCTGAGGCAATCTTGGGGATTGAAAGATCAACCCCTGGGTACATTCTACTTCAGAAAATAAATAAAATGAGTGTGCATGGTGGGGCAATGGAGAGAATGGTGAAATATGAGATGAAGATGTATAAATTGGAAAGTGACAGACTGGTGAAAGAGGTGTAGAGAACGTACAGGGGAATACGGATGAGTGCGTGGAGGATGGAGCGCACAAAAATGTATGAAAGGGCAGGAGAGAAAATATTGTGAATGAGTGGTTAGAGAATGCAGTAAATGTGGCGGCATGAATGAAAGAGAAGTGGAAGAAGGTGGAGATGCAGGAGAGGCAAGGGTGTATCGGGAGGAGCGGATACAATCCGATGTATGAAAGGACTAAGTGACTTGTCAAGGAAGGATAAGATAACCCTGGCAAGAGCTAGATGCGGTTCGGAGGAAGGTTTGGATGGGAGAAAGGTATGGTAGATGTATGCTGTGCGCAAGTGGAATGGATACACGGAGCCATCTGGCACAGGAGTGTAAAAGGGTATGTGAGGAGTGGTTGGGGGAAAACAGGAGGGTAACAGAATGGATGAGGGAGAATAAAGCTGGTCTAACGATTGTAGCGAGACTGGGTTGGCAGAGGGAGATAAAAAGAAAATACCAATAGAATAGATATAGAAGTTTGATTTTGTATGTAGACTTTTTTTATGCCAATAAAGGTTGTTTTTTTTTGTAGATTTATTGTTGAATCACTGCATGATGTGTCATACATATTATTTCAAATGTTATTGGTTTAATTACAATTGTTTGTCAATTTTATATTTGAATTGCTTATTGCTGAAAGGAACCACACGATTATTTGAAACGATTGTACTAACAGTTATTTAATTTTCCGGGACTACTCCTGGCATCCCTTGACAATTGTTCCAAAAATCCCGGGATTGGAGAAATGTCTCGGCATTAGCACCCCTAACTCGGCCCACTTTTCCTATTTGAAATCGGGAAGTGAAGTTAGGTTAGGTTTAGGGTTTGAGGTGGAAATGTTATAAAAAGTTGTCCCCCTCAATACAAACACCGACGTGTCACGGCAATTTTTTCAAAAATGCCGCGTATCCCAACAAAGTCGCTTGTTACCTCTGAGATGGACCACTCTGTATGATATACGGTGTTGTAAAGAAAACTCCATATCCCGTGTTACCGGCGTGTCATTTTGACACGTCGTAACTCGTTTAATTTTTAATCCGCGATATAAATGTCTTCAATTTAACATCGGATCCCATTGCATTTCATTTCATTTGATATTGTAAGAAAAATTAAACGTAATTTAATTCGAAAATCCGTTAAGTTCGTAAAGAAATGTTTTCCTTTTTGTATTGTTAATAGGGTCATAAAACAATAAACCGCCGGCGTATTTTCGGGATAAAACCTTTTCGGTCCAGATTAGCAAAATCTCCGAATTTCAGTTTCGGATTAACAAAATCTTCAAAGCTCAGCTGGACAAGCAATAAAACCAAAATTTCCTAATTTTTCGAAATTCCCAAATTTGTCCGATCGGGATTATTAATATCCCGAATGTGCGGATTGCGAAGAACACCGGCTTACAGACAACAAAATGGAAGATTATGCCCACTGTTACCGCCTGGTGTTCCAGTCCCGAAAATACGTCGACCCTAATTAAGACATCGTAAAATATTTCTATAGTGTACAGTTTTAACAAAAATATTTTAATTAAACATAGTCTTAATTAATTTAACTTATTCTAATCTGATGCCTTAATCGAATTTGTACATATTCATAAGTTGAAATATACTTCAATCAGACTTTAAAATCAGTTTTCTTTTTGTATATATTTCATTAATTAACTATGTCACGTAATTTGAGTACACACATTAATCGTGACGTTTATTTTCGAACATCATATATGTAGGTATATTTTGTATATGTATTTTTAATAGTTTAGACAAACATTTTTATTTTTAACATTTCATTTTAAATTCATGAAAGTGCTAAAAGAGCACCAGACCGTCAATCAGCGCTTCGCCAAAAACGAAAACACCAAATAGTACACAAATGTACAAAATTAAAAGACTAAGCAAATTATAAAAATATTTGAAAATATTCGTATAATTTGTTAAATCAGAGACGTGTCACTCTCAATTCCGCTGTTGCTAAAATGACGCTCAGCAAATCAGCGCCGAGCATTGGATCAGCCAATGAGAATTGAGAGTGATCATCCCGCCAAGGGTTGACCTATGGGCCTCGGGGAGTAAGCATCCCTACCACGTCCTTAACCAATGAGGTAAGGGTGAAGATACCCTTCCAGGGCTCTGCTACCCCCAACTCATCCTCTGGTGAATTTTCGGGCTATAAAGTCGCACGACGGCCAGAAAATATTCAGTATTCTCTCAGTATTCAAAAAGTATTTTTCAAAGTATTACCCATGCAAGTGTTTTCAAAGTATCAAGTCAAAGTGGTGTTTTTGGTGGTGACCGATCGACGGTAATTTCAGTTAATAGTTCTTTTGAATTTATGAGACTTTAAATCATTATTATTTAACTTGTTTGTCTAAACATAATTTTTTTGTAAAATTATTCCATCTCTTAATAAACTTTTTTTTTAACTTTATATTTGTTGTAACTGTTTGATTTTTTCTAATTTATTATTTATTGTTGAATTTTAAAGAGAGAGTTTTTTTATTAAATTTTAATTGAATCTCATAAATTCCCCGAGTGAAAAAGTGGTTCGAGACGAAACGATTCAAAACATGGTAAGTTTAGAGTTTTTTTTTTTTTTTTTTAATTGAACTAACGGAACGTGATAGGGTTTCGACCGGAAGTGGCATATGTCGTAATTTAATTATTTAAATAACTCAAGTATAATTTATTATTTTTCTCAAAAATACATATAAAGCCAACCCCGATTCGACCGCCCCGTTACACCCACATCTGCACCAGGGGGCACCTTTTCCTTTACACTCAATTTCATCAATATCAAAAAGTGAAAAAGACTCTCAACACTTACTTTTATTAATTTTTACTATTTTGTATTTAATTCCGAAATATATGTACAAACAGGGAGAAATAAAATTAAGACAAATAAAAAGTAGATATTAAAAACCATTTTTTTATTAATAAGAAAACAAACAAACTTAAAAGACATAATCACAAAATATTCAATAGTAATAACAATGAATACATAAGGAAAATAAATCTTATTTGGAAATTATGTGTTTCGACATGTAGCGCTTATCACTCCGGCTTTTTTTTAAGTGTGGTTCACTCATATATTCAAACTCTTTGAATTTATTTAGATGGTTAAGCAAACATTTGGAATCATCAGATGAAGACGTTTCCAATGCTCTTTGCAAAGTTCTACGACAAGGTACATTAAATATTGATTCTAATAATCTATAAGTCTTTGGTGAGTTTTTATAAAAAAAAAGGAAGAGAGCTTTTTCTTCGGTTGACCATGGTTGGCCGTTTTGATGAAGCTGCGCTTTTAAAAACACATTTGCTGGGGCGGATAAATTTAGACTATCAACAGACTGTTCAAATGACACAGCTCTCATTTTTTTTAAATTGGAAAGATGGTTTTTTCGTTTTAACTTTTTAATATATGCCTTTGCCCTGGACAATTCTATTTTTAATTGATGCATGTCAGGTGGTGCATCTGTTGTTTTTTTTTGGCTTCTTCGTTCCAACTGTTCAATATACGCCTTTGCTCTGCACAATTCCATTCGTAATTGATGAATGTTGTCATGTAATCTAGAGGTGGAGTCGAGATCTTTGTTTCCAGCATTACAAGAAGCTAGAAATTAAAATTTCTCTAATTATTACCAACTTCTATAACTAATGTCCTAATAGTTTGTTATTGCTCGATAATGACAGTATTGTAAATTATTACATAGCCATCGTAGGGCCAAACAATTTTTTAATTTTTTGCACAAGGTGATTTACTATAAATTTCTCCCTATGTAACGTGGTTATTTCCGAACCAATTCCAAAATTAAAAAAAAAAAAAACAATTAAAATAGATTTTTAGTAAGATCTTATACACCATATCTAAATATACAGGGTGTCCAAAATAAATAAACTATTGGGTAGTACTTCATTTGTTTAAATGAAACAGCCTGTATTTCAATTTACAATCGGTTAAAGATTTTAATTAGGAATATGTTAAACAAATAAAGAGTTATAGCCGATTTTTTCATAATTGTGCACAATGAGTCTGTCGTAGAGGGTGGATTGATTAAAGTTGATTTTTTAAATGGAACACCCTGTATTTCACTCGAATATTGCATACCTTATAATTTCTGATTTCAATGATATAAGGATTAATATGTCCATGGTCTTGATGATATTACGAGGAGTATTACCCTCAGAAAATGTCAACCAATCCAGAAATAGCACTATTTAAAATTTTGCCAATCAGGTAAGAGTATCATCGAGTATAAATGCATAGTGCAATGCCCGAGTGTTTATTTACGTTTCTGCATATGCACCTAGGTAATAATTTTCTATAAGAGGACCAGCTATTACTTTACTTTTATTGCAGTAGCAAGATGCAATGCCAATAATAAGATAAAAACGAGAAACAAGATAAATGTGAAATTTTCTTCGGGCAATAGTAATACCAATAGCGAATATTTTGCTTGTGCACTCCGCGCACAATATTTAGATATTTCGTGTGCACTTGGGATATGATAGTTGAATTTTTACATGTTTTGTTTTGGGTTTTACGTCATCTATTTCCACTGCTATGGCCTATCATGACGCCGGAGATTAGGTCTACAGCTATCCGGGAATTTTGCCGAACCTGGTGGGAGTTCCAACCCACCGGTAGAGATCTTTAACGTGCACGCAACATCCAGGCAGTACACGGGTCCTACATGCATTTAGCGTCATATCCGAGAAGACGGAGTGTTTGGCATTTTTATCCTAACCTATATAAATGCAGACAACTTGTTAGGCCGGTATTTGAACCCCGGCCCGTGGCGTGGCAGTCCAACACTCTAACCACTACACCACCAAGCTGCCCTATTACATATTAAATCCCTTTCTATATCGCATCAAATCAACACTCTGTATATTAGGTATATATTTTCGTAGAATGCTTTGGCGTAGAAATGGATAGAAAATGAGTGAAAAACTGTACAAAAACACAAAATCTGGTGATTTCTGATGATTTTCAAGATGAGTCTTTTAGACATTTGACGGTTTAGAGTTGGCAACACTGGGCCTCTTAAGCCTCAACAAAGAACCATACAATATTTCTTTATTTAGACTCAAAATTAATTCACTAACCACATTAATTGCTTAATTAATTTTGAGTCTAAATAAAGCAATATTGTATGGTTTTTTGTTGAGGCTTATGAGGCGTGTTGCCAACTCGAATCCGTCAAATGTCCAAAAGGCTAATTTTAAAAATCATCAGAAATCACCAGATTTTGTTTTTTTGTTAAACGAATTTATATTAATGTTAACAACGAAAAACTGAAATAATTAAGAACTTTGTTAGAGTGAAGAGTTTCCAAAAGGATCTTAATACTATTTTTTTTTTACATATATTTGATGATTAAAATCATTTTTATAAACATTTATAAATAATATCTTTTGGAAATTTTATAAATGTTATTCCTCAATGTATCAAATTATTCTATAATTCTTTTTTTAATTTAAAACTTTTTGGAGTTAATTCATGTGTTTTTATAATAATTTTTTTTGAATCTCCAGTTATTTTAGGTTAAATAGCTGTCATGGGTCAATCACGTTAGGTTATATAGCTAGATTAGATACATTAGATGAGGTTATATAAAAATTACATAAGTTGAATAAAACCCATTTACATACAGTAGTGGAAAAAAGTAGAGCAACTTTTGAAAATCGTTTATTTCTTTAATCAGTAATGTATGACATAGCCATATTTTTTTTATAATAATCCACAACTACAAAAGCAATTTATTTTGGGGGTAAAAATAAATATTTTTTGTATGAAGTATTTTTATATTTAAAGATAATTTTTGGGTGGAAAAAAATAGAGCAACTTTGCTTCAAAATTGTTTTTTTTAAATACAAATAGTTAAAAAAATATATTAATTAATATTTTGTAAAAAACCCGTTATTCTTAATAACATGTTGACAACGTTTTGGCATCGATTTTATCAGTTTAGAAATAATCGCAGTATCCATATTGACCCATGCTTCGTTCAAGGCTTCAAACAATTCTTGGTGATTGCGATAGAATTTTCCTCTGATTTTGGAATCCAAAATGTCCCACAGATTCTCAATTGGATTGAAATCTGGGGACTGTGAAGGCCATTCCATAACAGTGATGTTTTCCTTTCTGAACCATTCTTTTACGAACCGAGAAGTATGCTTAGGATCATTGTCCTGTTGAAATAAATGTCTTAAAGGCATAATCTCGTCGGCGTATGGGACCATTTGGTTCTCTAATATGTCCTTATATTTAAATCGGTCCATAATACCTTCTATTTTATAAAGGGGCCCCATACCATATCCCGAAAAACAGCCCCAAACCATTACCGATCCACCACCATGTTTTAAAGTTGGACACGTATACTTAGGGTTGAATCGTTCATTGGCAGGACGTCTTACATACACAATACCATCACTTTTAAATAAAGAAAACTTAGATTCATCGCTCCAGATAACCTTTTTCCAGTCATTCTCAGTCCAGTGTTGATGCGTTTTGGCAAAACTTAAACGGGATCGTCTGTTTTTCTTAGACAACATGGGTTTTTTTGCTGGTCTTCTAGCAAATAATTTAGCTTCTAGTAGTCTGTTTCTCACTGTCCTAGAGGTCACATTTACTCCAAGTTCTTCAAATATACGGTGCTTTATCATGTTAGATCCAAGAAAAGGCTCGGTTTTGGCAATTTTTATAATTTGTTTATCCGTAAAGTGAGTGGTTTTTCTAGGTCTCCCTGATTTTTTTTTGACGGATGTATCTCCCTTTACACGATATTGCTTAATTATTCGCGACACAATAGATTTATTTAACATAAACATCTTTGCAATGGTAATCTGTTTTTGACCACTATTGTATAAATCAACAATCCGATTTTTAATATCAGCGGATAAATGTTTGCCCCTGGGCATGTTGACAAGTGAAATACGTTAAACTGATGAATTTAAACTTATACTAAACTAAATACATTGCAAATTTATCAGGTTATTGAAAAAGTTGCTTTATTTATTTCCATTCTAAAATATTCTTTTTTATATCCAATGGAACAACGAAAGAAGAATGGGGATTTTTTATCAGCAAACTATTTATAAATATCGTATGTTTTTATCTACAGACAAATTATGGCCAAAGGTAACATCAGAAATTTTATTTTAGCAATATATTAAAGTTGCTCTATATTTTTCCACTACTGTATGTATGTACAGGGTGGTGCATTTTGGAGGTGATACATATAGAAAACTTTTATTATTTTTATTGAAAACTTTTATTGATATATTGAAATACAGCTTTTGCGAGCCAGAGTCAATTTCTCGTGTTTCAATCAATGGCAAAAAGAAAATTGATCGATCTCTAGCAATTTCTTTACTAGGTGATACTTGCAATTTGTTTAAAAATATGACTACTATCGTGGTATATTTTGTTTTATAAATAAGCACTGTTGATTGACATAAACTGCTACTTTGCTTGTCATATATAACAAAAAATATTTCTTTCACAATGGTGCACAAGCAGCACATCGTTGAAATCGGCATCAAAAATGCTGTTTATTGATATGCATATCTTCATATGCCCCCATAAGAAAAAAGTGAAATTGGTGTAGAACAGAAACGAAACGTCTTTGAAATAAAACGCTTACCCCAATTAAATGGGCATAAAAAGTTGCCATTAGAAAGTTTTTACAGTATAACTATAACTTTTAAAACAAATAAGTTACAGTAACTTCATAAAAATGATATTTTATCAACTTCCGGTTATAGAGCAAAAACAGTTAGAGATAGATCAATTTTCTTTTCCCCACTGATTAAAACATAAAAAGTGACCCAGGCGCATGAAATGGTTTTTCAATATCTCTTCATATCCTTGTACAAGGAGTTTTTCTTTTTAAGTATACATATTCCAATAACAGTGTATATGCTGTAAATCTTCATATATTCGTTTTTTAAGGGTAAAATTGAAGCTATAAACGAGTATTTTCCACTCCCAGATTAAGCATGAAGAAAAATTTCGAGTTTAGAAAAGCCTGAAAATTTGGCTTGGTCGCGTAGCGAAGCGGAGCGACCAAACCAAATTTTCAGGCTTTTCTAAACTTGAAATTTTACTTCATGCACCATGCGTGTAAAACACTGATTTCAGGTGAAGTTCAAAATATACTAATAAAGCAGTTCGCTTAAGGTATATATTTTGAACTTTACAATAGTTCAGTGTTTTACACGGGTGGCGCATGAAATAAAATTTCCTGTTTACAAAAACATAAAAATTTGGTTTTGCTTTTCAAGCTTTTCTTAACTCGAAATTTTACCTTACGCTTAATCTGCATGATCTGCAATGACCAAATGTTGGAATATTAACAGTGTATGCATATATATGTGGAAGGATCAATTAACTGTTACATAGATTAGGTTACCATCAATAATAATAAAGTTAGGTTAGTTTGAATGAAAGATAAAAAAGTTAGGTCAACTAACGGCTATCTAAACCAACATCATTTTCGACACAGCTAAACTGACTTTGTTAACTGTCATTCTAGGAGTGTACGCTAAGTAAAATGGTTTAGAATTCTATGACTAGTAGAATAGGTAGTAGTTGCACAACTAGATTAAATGACAGGTACTTAGGTTAAGATAGATTGCAGCTATTTAGGTTACTTTTGATTGCAAATAAAGGGTGATTCATTTTGGATTTCTACATTAAATATAATAAAAAAAAACACGTAGAAGTTGAAAAATATAAAAAAAATTATTTGCCCTTTAAGGTTAGTTCATTACAATTATGTGTGAAAGATGATATCATGTAAATGACCGCCGCGGCTCATATGACATGACGTAATTCGTTTGTTAAAATTTTCGACTACTCTGCGACACAAATCAGGTTCTATGCCGGCTATTTCGCGTCTGATCTCCTATTTCAGCTCTGCAATGGTGTTCGGTTTATTCTTGTATACTCTGCTCTTCAGATACCCCCAAAGGAAAAAATCTGCGGGAGTTAAATCACACGATCGCGGCGGCCAATTTAAATCACCGTTACGTGAAATAATGCGACCGGGAAACTTGCCGCGCAGTAATTGTATCGTTTCTCCTGCTGTGTGGCAGGTGGCACTGTCCTGTTGAAACCATAAATCTTCGATATCCATATCTTCCAACTGCTCCCAAAGAAAATCTGTTATCATGTTCCGATAACGAACGCCATTAACCGTAACAGAGTTCTCCGCATGATCATCGAAAAAAAATGGGCCAATTACGCCTCCGGACCAAAAGGCACACCAAACAGTGACCTTTTGAGGATGCATTTTCGTTTCAACAATCTCTCTTGGATTTTCCAATCTCCAAATACGACAATTGTGCTTATTTACGAAGCCATCAACGTGGAAATGTGCCTCATCGCTAAAGATAATTTTCATTGAAAAATTTACCCCTTGTTCTCTTATCCATTCGGCAAACACACGGCGCTGTTGATGGTCTCGAGGCTTCAATTCCTGTGTTATTTGGAGTTTATACGGGTGTAACTTCAAATCTTTTGTTAAAATTCGCTGTGTAGTGGAATACGTAAGGCCCACTTGCTGCGATCGATGACGAATCGATGTGCTTGGATTTTCGGCCACGCTTTCGCGAACAATGGCAATATTTTGTTCCGAACGACTACGAGCACGCTAAGGGGTTTTGATGTTAGCTACGGATCCAGTTTGTTCGAATTTTTGGACCACATTCCAAATTGTCCTCTCACAAGGTCGATTTTGCGCACAAACTTCACGTAAAGCACGAAATGCACTTTTCCTCGATCGGCCATTTTCATAATATGCTTGGATAATTTTAACACGTTGTTCTTGCGTATATTGCTCCATGACTACTTTTGTTTAACATTTTAGGTTAGAAATCACACGCTGCCCTTGACAAATACAGTGGCGTGTCAAAAATATTTTAGATTGTAATGTGGAAATTCAAATTGAATCACCCTTTATTTGGGTTCAGATTTTTCAACAATTTCAGATTCAACTGTTTTAACTCACCTATTCACTTAATTTAAACGGATAACTGTAAATCACTAGAGTTTTGCTAAAAACTTCCAATGAACACCTGAATTTAGCCATGTTTTAAATACAGACAATTTGTCTGAATCCGAATGTGGAAAACAACAGATTTGATAACAAAATCACTGATTTGGCAACCCTGACGAGGCCATTCAAATTCTAAATATGCGACTTGAAATCAGTAGTTTTTGTTTATATTTTGTGTAATATCATTGCTATTAACAATCGGCTAAACATTTTAAATGTTTATTTAATCAATTGTTAATAGCAAACATTTTACACAAAATATTCAAAGTTTGTTTTCTAGTCACATTAATGGACTCGTAAACTGTAGTGCACAACAGAATATTGTTTTGTGTTTTTTTATTTTGTTTTTTATTAGGATTATCTAATCAAAATTAACTAATAAACTGCTTTTCATTTTCTGAGTATAGATCAAATAAAATCAAAAAAGTGAATTTAACTTACCATTTAGATCGGTTACATTTTCATTCAAATAAAATGTATTATTAGGCCCTATCTCAACACTACAGGACTGTTTCTTATCAACTAACTCATCGGAAATTTCAGAACCGTTGATATCCAGCATATTGTCTATATTAATTGATTTGGTGATATGTGCATCAGATTCAGAATAGGGTAATGTGAAGGGAGTCTTTTCAAGCAAGTCATCGGAAAGTCTAGTACTCTTGATACACGGTACACAGTCTAAGTCAATTGATTTGGATGCGTTAGTGATATTACCGACATCCAAACCACTGAAAGTTACAGATCCTTTACTATCTAACGGTGATTTAGAGAGCGTACATGGTAGTTCCAAAGAAGGAACAGCATTTCGATTTAATGAATTCATTTGAAAAGAAGCAAAGCTAGATGCAGTAAAATGTTTACTACATATTTTCTGCATATGCAATAAACGTTTTGGAATATTGTTAAGAATGGGGCAATTAACTGCTTTTAACCATAAATCACTATTGGAAGTTCTAGGAAAATGAAATAATTTAATCTCCGGTGCTTTGGATTTACAGCCCGGAACCTTACAATTGGTTATCGGCATGATTATTTAAGGGATTTTTGAAAATTAACTAAATTAACCAAAATAGAACTAACCTATGCGTATAATTATCTGTCAACTTATAACAGTAAATCTAACTAGAGAAATTAAAAACAGCTTACGGAAAATCTATCATCCACAAATTATGGAAAATTTAAAGATCACACATCTCAAAGTAAACACTAACAAAAATGGAGCAGCGGGCTAGGTTCAACGTCGCTGAAGTACAAAGCGGGGGGGCGTCACGGTCATAGACTAAATTAGATTGATAACTCCTAGGGGGCTCCACGTATCGTAAGATTAGTTAACCGGACCACTCGATGCGGGGGCGCTGCAATCGCCAATGACGTCACGGGCGAGGGGAGCGGGGGGCTTCTTCTGAGCGGGACGCGCGGTGCGGGGGGGCTTCTTGCTGTGCGGGACGCGCGGTGCGGTGGGTCATACTATTTGTGGTGTGGTGCGGTGCGGGGAACACCGCGCGGTGTTTGAATCACCACGCGATGCGAGAAATAATAACAAAATAATTAAAGTACAAAATGTATATTACAAAAAATAGGAAATTTTAAACATTTACAATTTCATTAAAGAAAACATTGTTTGCATTAATTAATTTAAATATTTACAATTACATTTAATAAAACACTGATTATCTTAATTCACTTTATGAAAATTCGCTCTTAGACATGTTTCAAGAATTAACTGTTATTAACCATAAGATCATAGTTACTAAGCAATGCAATTCCGGTGAATTAGTGAACGAATAATTTTAAACTTTTGATTGTTGACTCATCTAACACTTGGTGAAACATCTTTACACTTTTTATATAAGGTTGATAGAATAAAACACTTGGTTTTTGTTTCACAAATTCAATATTTTATTTCCACGACTAGTTTCGGTCAGCCGACCATTATCAATGTGGTTTACAAGGATTTCTATGATTTACAAAAGAGCGGACCGCGTTTTATACATTGGGGATTAAGGCTAATGGCTTAAGACTAAGTAGGGTGGGAGGAGACCTGATTACTGGAGCGTAATTTGACAAAGGTGTCGATCAGCGGGGTGTTAATTGCGTCTAAATTGTCGTTGGTTACATATAGGCCCTTTCTGATCGCATCCTTAATGTAAAAAATAAACAAATCGAGGAAACTTAATTACTGGGAAATTTTTTACATTAAGGATGCGATCAGAAAGGGCCTATATGTAACCAACGACAATTTAGACGCAATTAACACCCCGCTGATCGACACCTTTGTCAAATTACGCTCCAGTAATCAGGTCTCCTCCCACCCTACTTAGTCTTAAGCCATTAGCCTTAATCCCCAATGTATAAAACGCGGTCCGCTCTTTTGTAAATCATAGTAATCCTTGTAAACCACATTGATAATGGTCGTCTGACCGAAACTAGTCGTGGAAATAAAATATTGAATTTGTGAAACAAAAACCAAGTGTTTTATTCTATCAACCTTATATAAAAAGAATAATTTTAGTAACCATTGAAATATCTTTTAAATATCAACTTATACATAATTTACGAATATAAATAAAATAACAATATTTATTTCTATGAAGATGACTGCGTGGATTGTTTTCCATCTTATTTGGTTTCATTAATACTTCTAATTCTTAAAAATAGTAGTTAATGTAAAAACAAGAAGTATTATGAACAAAACACAAATTATTACTAATAAAACACAGAATTAAGTATATGTTTAATTAATTTCTCACTTAACCCGTGGTGAAACATTTTTGAATATAATTCTGAATATTTAAATAAAACACTTGGTTTGTTTCACTAACTTATATTTTCTCTGACTAGTTTCGACCATTGGATAAAACTAGTCGGAGAAAATATAAATTAGTGAAACAAACCAAGTGTTTTATTTAAATATACAGAATTATACAAAATTAAGTATATAGAAAAAAATCTGCTGAAGTTAACACAGGTACCGACCGCAAATTAGAATTATTGTATCTATTATTTCTATCACAGAAATATAGCAATAACGTAATTTGAAACAATTCATAAATTCATATTTTTTAAAAATAACTTTAAAACTAAAAGAGCTATGACAAAACATATAAACACATTAAATGTTTAATTCTTAATTCTCTACAACTTCTCTTTAAGATTTTTCCAATTAAATTAATAATTTCCACGATATGAAGAAAACGCTAAGAGTTAACAGCCACTTTCAGATTCGCACTTAACCCAGAAGCTTTTTATTTCCAGATATTATAGGATAGTTCTCAAATACAACATTTTATAAGAATGTATATTTCCATGAAAAAAATTGGGGTCCAAAATTAACCGATCACAATAGCTCCCTTACATATTAGTGTGCAGTAGGTAAAAATATTAATAATATAATAACGCTTCTCTTAATTTAGCAATAGCTTCGTTACAGAAAGTAGTGCAGCACTTTTTGCACTAAATCTGTTCGTTACATGTACCGAATAACTGCAATTGTAAATGAAAAGATACACTAATTTGAACTGTGATGTCACAAACCTTAACTTAGTTCAGCTTAGTGCAGTACAAACCTAATTTTTACACTAAATACATTATTTAACCATACTCGGAAAAATATGATTTATCATTGCTAAATAAATACAAATTATTATTAATTTAATTTTTATAAAAGTAATGTGTTAATAAAACTTTTTATAATTATCAAAATAATAATTCATTTTTATTTTTGTACAACAAAAGTCAAATAATCCTAAACTAAATTATTCTATTGGTGGATATTGTGAAAGAAATTACTGATAATATAATTGATTCATCAAAACAGGTTCCAATTTTAAGGACTATTGTTAATAATCTCATTATAAATTGTTCCAAATTTTAACAGCTTAAAGTAACCTTTTACAAATATTTAAAATTAAATTAAATTTTGATCAATTGTTTTTTTTTGAAACAGCTAAATTCCGCGCTTTTATTTTTTTATATTTTATTGAGGCCAAATTTTTGACAGCATCATTGATTTTTACATGTTCGGTTCCTTTTAGAATCCTATTTAGGTTTTGTACCCACATATGAATGTAAAAGGTGATCATGTAATTATCAATAATGTCAATCAAATTATGGTCCGTGCAGGAGAATGAAATATTTAAATTTAGTAAATTAACTTTTGTTTTTAAATATTCAACAATATTACCAAAACTACATATTTTTGGCAAAAAGAAATTAAGTATCTTAAAAGGTTTGGAAATATATCTGAAATTAGTGCTCGGCTTCAAAAGAGCTTTTCTATTGTAGTCCCTACAATCAATGTAGCAATGGAAAGACCCTTTTGTGTCAGACACTAACTCTTTTCTACATGTATTGCAGTCCCGTACTTTCTTTAATACATGTCTTCCCAAATATCCTGCTATGTAAGCATTTGTATTATCAGATAAAACATTATATGAATTTTTAAATTCAAACATATCAGAGATATTTGGGGGAGAAGTAATTATTGGAGCTAAAAAGTCGTTTGTTAAAAATAGTTGTAAAAAGTTTAGTGCCCCTCTTGCAATTAAAATAAGGAGAATTTGAAGTAGTGAAATTATTAACAATTAATGCTTTATACGATCCCTTAAATAATGAACATGTTGGATTTACATTACGAGCACCATAACACCTTATACTTCCAAAGAAATTTTCCAAGGGATCTTGGTTTATGTTTCGAGGATAAACATATTTAAAACCACTACAGGATAATTTTATCCATATGCATTGAAAACCTTTTAACGTACTTATTCAGTTTGCAATGCACGGTGGAGTAAAATTACCCCTAGGGCTTTTAAATTGGATTGTCCTCAAAACATCAATGGCTTCAGAATAAAATCTAACATGTTCACTCGCTTTGTGAATCGCACATCTTAAAGTTTTGTCACCTGTTTCTGATGAACCATTTACACTATCAAATAATTTATTAAAAAATAACAAAAACTCTGAAGTGCCAAGCATTGTTTCTGTCTTTGATAACTGATTGCCATAGCGTACGAGAAATCTTAAGGAAGATGAGGTTCGCTGTGAAAATACCCGAGATGCCAATTTCACTTTTATCTTGTTCATTTTATTTTCATAAACATGGCAATCAGTTATTTTAGGCAGAAACATACTATCAGGGTCTCCATTACCTAATTCATGTAGTTTCACAATATCTGACCAACAAGCCGTGAAGTTTGTGCCCTTCCATTTAAATGTGGCATTATAATTTAATAAATTGTTTCTGACACATTTAAGAAGGTGAGGAGGATCAAATAAGGGTGTTATTTCCTGATTTCCTATCAGGAAACCACTAGTTTGATTCTCTTTACCTTCCAAAATAAGTCTACGATTTGATTCCTCCCTTAATTGTTTTATAACCCTAACATTAGTTGCATGTTGGTCACATATTGTGCAAACAACATGCAAACCAATGTCTTGAAGTTGTTTAATAATGATTTTTATGTTCCTGGTTAGATCTGGAACACCCATACCATATTCCACAAAGAAATATGCTACGGGTTGTTTCCATTTGATCTGTATCCCACGAACCACAAAAACCATTACATGGTCAGCGAAACGTAATTTGTTTTGCTCACCACAACATACAAAACCATCAATGGAGGAATCAATTTTATTAAAATACATTCCTGTACTCAGGGACATTTCATCAAATAAAAAGGGCACAATACTTCTGGGCTTCATCCATCTTATCACAAGTACTTTTTAATAAATCAATAACGGGTTTATTAATTCCCTGGTCAATAGGAATGCGATTCAGTAAACTCCGAAGACATTGTCTCGATGGAAGAGCAAATACTTTTGCCAAAAATCTATACAATTTTGGGCTTTGTTTATACATAGCCAAAGCAAAAGTTTTATCTTCCATCGAGAAACGTTTTCAACGAGCTTTAAAATGTTGCAACTTTATCTGTGACATGAAAAAGTTAAAAGATGTTTCATTCATATGTCTCCGAAACATTCCTCCAGTTTCAAGAGCTTCAAGTGCATGATCAAGACGCTCCTTATTAGAAGCATTTTGAGCATGCAATTGTCTTGCAACCTTTTGAATATCTCGGGCATAGGAATACAACATCTGTGCTTGAGGGGAAAGCTTTCTTTTTCGTGTTACATTTAATGTTTTTAACAATTTTACTTTCAGACATTCCTTCATGTTCAAGGATCGTACTACTTTGTGACTAGATGGATTAATATGAAGGGGTGTAGAACTGCTCCCAGTGACAGAATTATCCCGATGGGATTTCTTGCTCGCACCAGGAGAAGGCAAAAGGGAATTCTTGCTGTCCTGCATGATGGGAGAGTCTACGTTTGGGCATGAGGCTTTATTTACACCAGCATTTGATTTCTGCAGAGTCTGGATGAATGGCCACTCGTCCGATGTGCTTGGAAACTCATTAACATTGCATGGTCCAATCAACTCCGGATCTTCCGGATCGTCTGGATCATCCGGATCTTCAACGAGGGCTGTGAACAAAATATGTATATATAAATATTTAGATATACTATACTTGCGCGCTTGCTCAAAAAAATATTATATAAAAAAAAGTAATTTATTGTTCTTATTTGGTACTTAGAGATATATGTGAATATATAAAAGTAATAAATAAATATTCAGCTTACCAGCTGGTGTATCAAGATATAATGTGGGGAGACTCCCTGGCTTTGAATTAGATTTGCTGGAAAAGCATTTCGTCCCCTTATTGAAATGCCTGTCACAAATAAATGTGGATTTAACGACTTGACATTTCGATTTTCTTCGCAGCTCTTCTTGGCCAACAGCCTCTAACCACTTCTCACACACCTAAAAAAGAATATCAATCTTAGATTAATGAATTGATAGGATTATTTAAAAAAATAGAGTAGTAGTTATGAATAAAATGTAAAATATTGATAAAATAACTGTTTATTAGTTTTTCATTTAATGATATAAACTTATTCGTATATTTTGAAACAAAAATTTAAGATTTAATAAAAGTAAAAGACCAAAAGCCTAATAACAAAAAACTAATTTGTACGAATAAAAGTAAACTTAACATATCGCGTACAAAAACGGGGGGATTTTATACAAAAGTTATAGATTCTATTTTGTTAAATTTTTATATGTACTATATATCTGTAAAACAAAATGTTAAATTCAAAGTATGTTACTTTTTAATTTCACCGTCCAAGTTTAAATAACATACTTCTATTATTGAATCGGCACGAATTTCATTAAATTAGAACTTACAACTTCCATGAAATAAATTTAATAGTTTTATTTTGATAGATTCAAACAAAAGTTATGTTTATTTTAATATTTAAATGAACTAATATAACAAATGTTAAAGCTTACCCCATTTCTTTACGTAAATCTATGCATACGAATATTTTTCTAGCAATTATTGCATGATTTTATAGCACAAAAATGAGACATTTTTACAAATTTAAACACAAGTACAGAATAATGGCATTGATAGAATGAAATAAATAGCTTAAATACTGAAAATTTTCCAATACTTACGGTTTTGTTTATTAATATTAACACTTGTCCACGCCCGTCTTCAAAATATTTCGTCTTATTAGCATTTTTGAAGAGGTGCTGATTGAAATATCTTTCTCGCAGAGTTCGAAACTGCGGGAAATTTGATTTTTGGGCCATCAGATGTTCGGACAGGGATGGCAATAATAAACAACTGACAAAAAGATAAAATTGCCCGGCACTTATAAACAAAAATACATCGAATTAATCATTAAATTAAAAATCCACCCATTGGGGATTTTAAATTTAGTGTTAACTTCAATCATACATATTTTCTGAATGAATGACTAATTCTTCAAACGCTAAATTAAGGATATTTGATTAAATTGACGTTTTAAATTAAAATTAAATTTCAGCTAGCGTATGAAATTGTCAAATACCTATAATTATAAATACTTCTAATCTATCTCGATATCGCTAAACTAATTTATTAGGAATTACGTACATATTTTATTAACGGTTTTCCCAAACAATTTGTAATTTGTAAAGTACGTTTTAGGCTGCATTTGAAATGGCGCATATGTATTTTTTTTACATATGCGCCATTTCGAATGCAGCCTAAAACGTACTTTACAAATTACAGATACGGCAGGCGCTTACCACTTAGGACGTAGAAAATCAAAATTCTGTAATTTGTAAAGTACGTTTTAGGCTGCATTCGAAATGGCGCATATGTAAAAAAGATACATATGCGCCATTTCAAATGCAGCCTAAAACGTACTTTACAAATTACAAATTGTTTGGGAAAACCGTACGGCAGGCGCTTACCACTTAGGACGTAGAAAATCATTCCCACTCTTGTAATTTTAAGTTAACATTGCGAGATAGCATAGTAGGACTTTAAAAAACTTTAGGTAAATAAACATGCATAAGCTGTAAATTTTCTGACATTCGTTGTTTTTTAAAAGAATTAAATTTGAAGCTTTAAACAAGTGTTGTCCACTCCCAGACTTAGCATGAAGTAAAATTTCGAGTTTAGAAAAGACCCGTGAAAATTTGTCGAAGGTCGAAGATAAATACAACACTGATTTTAAGCGAAGTTCGAATATACATAAATAAATATTTGAGTGTTTTATGCGCGTGGCGCATGAAGTAAAATTTCGAGTTTCGAAACAAATTTTCCCGGGTCTTTTCTAAAATCGAAATTTTACTTTATGCTTAGTCTGGGAGTAAAAAACACTTGATTAAAGCTTCAAATTGAACTTAAAAAAACAGGGAATATCTAAAGACTTACAGAAATTAGGCTGAATTTAGAATACGTATACTTTAAAGAAAAACTCCTTGTATAATGTAAATACATATTTAAGGAAGGTGCGAAAATGGTAAATTAATAATACTTAAAACATGTTAATAATTTTATTTATTAACAATTTATTAAATTTTCTCCTCTTTGCATTTCATTTTATTTAAGAAATTTTGCTCTTAAAATCTTTATTATTTTCAAAAACTTAATATTGGTAATTTAAATAATTAATTCTTATAATTAATCTTTGCTTCAAATATGTTTTTATTATAACCATAGAGAAATATTATAACCGAATTAACGTCAACATATTTTTTAAATTTAATTACACGTAACACAAACTATTATTTTAATACCACTTGTTTTTAACACAAAATATTGAAACATCTATCTATGAAAGTACAGCGAAACCGGAAAGAGAGGTTATGATAGACTCAAAAACGTAACCAAATAAACGTCATTGTTCTCCTCGCGCAAACTCTGGCCTGCGGGGATAGGGGTAGGGGAAAACATGGAAAGATTCAATTCTATCATACCTTGTAACACATATGTGTTCATATGTATTACGCTCATCAACGTACCTTGGGCTGCCTTATTTATTGTGGGGAGTCTATTTGCTTTCTATGACAAAGGTTTTTCATGTTGGCAGCAGTGATTGTCAACAAAAAGTCCGTTACAGAAAAAACAAATCTGAATTCCTCACTCGGTGAAGAAGCTGTGCAACATTTTAAACAGTTTTTGTCAGTTTTAATTGCTACTTTTATGTTTATGTATATATTTTATTATTGAAGACGATGTTCTTTCAAGTAAGTAGATTTTTATAACATTTCAAAATTGTACAGGCTTACATATTTGTTATTGTTTACAAATTCTTCCTGCTTAGGTGCCCAAACACTTTTTATATGCTAGATCACAGTACAGCATTTTTGTCGGATGTATTTTTTTTAAATCCATTGGATGTACCAGAAAACAGGCTTATCCCATCTGTTTTTTTTTATTTGAGATAAATTTAAAATTGATTAGTTTTATACTAAAATCAAATTCGCTTTGAGTGGTCATTTTGAGATTCGACCATCAGTGCTTGAAGAGAGCATAACGAAAAGTTAGATTACAAAAATCCACGTGAATTCCTCGGGACCTATAGTGTTTATATTCGTTTGTATTCGTAAGTCTCTGTATCTGTATTTCTTTCTTCCTATAATTAAATTCCAAAAATACACATTTTGGTAAATAATACACCTGTAAAAACACCTTGACCTCGGTCATGGAAACATGTTTAGGGGGGGGGAACTGCACCCCCGCTTTTCTAAATAATCAAATAACAGTTAGCTTATTCCTCGACATATCAGCTGCATTTGACTCTGTCATCCCATCCCTCGGTATAGAAAGACTGATTTCGCTTGGAATCCCTTCAGGTATAGTCCGTTCAGTTTGGTCCTTGATAGCTAAAAAAATTCTATTTTTAAGAAATGATCACTCATATTCTAATCCTTGTACATCCTATATTGGGCTCCCACAGGGTTCAATCCTAAGTCCAGTTTTATACATTTTATACACCCTTCCCTTACAATCGCTAATTTCACCCTACTGCTCCATTCTCTAGTATGCAGATGACGTGGTCTTATATTGCTCTGGAATCAACATTCAATCACTATACAATAAGATAAATCAAGCTCTTTTTGAATTATCAGACTGGCTTTCACCAAACGGATTATCACTGACCCCCTCCAAGTCCCAGAACATAATTTTTATAAAAAGAAAAAGAATTATACCTAACTATCAAATATACATTGAAGGAGTTCCGATACCTAAATTCAATGAAGTTAGATATCTGGGAATGCTGATAGATTCTTCTCTCTCTTGGAGACCACATATACTGGACATTCAGATTAGAGTACACAAAGGTATTAACATACTTAAATTCCTAGCTCACACTTGGTGGGGATCTGACCCAGCCACATTAATCACCTTTATCACCTATAAGTAAAACTCTATATAGGATCATTGACCGTCTTCAAACCTCTTCCTTAAGAATAATACTAGGCTGTATGAGATCCGTCCCATTCAGAGCATTGGAGGTGAAAAGTGGTGTCCCTCCCATCTGTATCCGAAGTGACTACCTAGCAAGAAAGTACTTTTTAAAATGTTTATCCTGGAATAACTCAATTGTATTAACATCAATGAACTCTTTATTAGATGCATACACAGAAAAGAGAAAACCCTTATCAGAGATCTTAGAGAATTACTCTATTGCTTCCTCCTTTAATATATTTTCTTCTCCTAAACTCCCATGTTATTCATCCCTATACTTTTCAAATGTTTACCCCATCAATATTACTTATAACATAAACTCAAATCCTACTTCCTCAAACCCAGAAAATCAAACTGAACATTTTATATCTTTAACAACTCAAAATTGGCAAAATAGGGTGTTTTGCTTCACAGATGGTTCGTTCACACTAAATCATACTGGATGTGGAATTTACACTGAGGGATCCCTTACTTACTCCGTTAAAATTTCCCATACATCTTCAATACTAACAGCCGAATTATACGCTATTCTGGAATGCTTAAAACTAATTGAAGAACTCTCAATGAAAAAAATTTTAATTTTCGCAGATTCAAAATCAGCACTATACTCCATACAAAAAAGGGAATTTACCGCTATAGGTATTATTTAACTTCAAAAATTCGATCCCTAATAAAAAAGGGATACGAGATAAATTTATGTTGGGTTTCTAGTCATGCAGGAATTCCAGGAAATGAGATAGCAGATCAACTAGCTAAATCTTCATCTAAATTTTCTCTCTTTGAACACTCTGCCCCATTTAAAGATTACTTCAATACTCTTCAAGTTAGCCAAAGATTGAAGTGGCAATCTATATGGATTTCCTTATCCTCTCACACCAGACACTTCTCCATCCACCTAGTAATACCAATACATCCCTGGTTTTTTGATCCAAAAGTCAGGGGAAGGCGATTCATTACATCCATAATACGAATGAAAACCGCCCATCATTCTTCACCAAGTCACCGATTTAAAATAGGCATGATCCCCTCTCCAAATTGCTCCTGCGGAGAGTTTGGAGACTTACGCCATATTTTTTTTCCTGCAAAAATTACCCTACCAAATGCTAAAATGTGTATACATCTCTTATTAAAGCAGGCCAAAAGGCTCCCAACTAATTATCCCTACCATATTAAATCCGAAACAAAAAACCAGAACAGAAGTAGCTGAGACTGGTCGACAGAGCTTCAAAGCTAGGATCATATATCACGCAAGAAGAAGAAGAAGAAGAGTGGTCATTTAGAAATTCTTGTAGCATTTCAGGTTTCACCAGAAATGGCATCATTGTTTAAAGTTTAAATGCAATATCATGTAGGTTTCAAGTAGGTTATTTTTTTAAACTCATCATTCAAAGTAAATCCGAGACATTTTTTACTTCATTTTATGAATATAAACCTGTATTCAGAAGTACAATCTAAAAACTAATAAGTAAGTATAATGGATATCAAAAGAATTTATAAATTATTTTGTTAATGACACATTTGTTCTCTCATTTTTACTTTTCCCCGTGTGCAAAGCAAAGGGAAAGTATTGTTTTCGCAAAAATGTTAGTAGATATATCCATTTTCAGGTCTAAGTTAATTAAGACCATTTTTTAAAAATGTTTGTCCTTCTGTAAGTCTGTCCTGTTCCCACGATAAAGTCTAAACCAATTGAGCTGTTGAGATGACACTATAAACTTAAGTTTTTTTATTACAATAGGAGTATTTGATCAACTTTTTGTAAAAATGCGGATTTTTCTTTAATATTGATCATACAATATTATTTAGAAGAGTTGTAGATAATAAAAAAATTAGCATTTAATGCATATTCACTTTATGTTGTAATTATTTAATAAATATAGTTGTAGAAATGTGAATTTTTCAAATTAATTACTCTGAATAAGAAGGGTATTGTTATAAATGACGTTAGCTTGGCTTTGTCATGATTAACATTTTGTGGAAAACTGAAAACATAAGTGAAGCTTACGAACAAATTTTAACAGAAATAAAAACACATTTGTTGAAAAATAAGGTAGGTGAAAGCTATTGATTTCAAGTATCTAACAAAAGTTCATCAGACTCTGCTGATTATCACTAGACGTTTAATGGGGAAAGTAAGGACACATCAATATTTTTTGTAGCTTATATCAATAGAGGTGATTAACATTATGTATTTCATTTGTGAATCCTGGTACTTTTAGATACTTACAAGCAAGGCCGTAGCTAAAACAAAATTTTGGGAGGGGGGTTTTAATGATAAAATTATTGTTTTTGTTTTTACATACAAAATTTTTACATATAGAAAATTTTGGGGAGGGTTTGAACCCCCATATCCCCCCCCCCCCCCTTGCTTACAAGCGGTAAAACCTCTTTAATGCATAAGTTACGAATTGCTTATTCTTGTGATTGCCGTTTCTCAATACCTTTGCTATTAAAAGCAGTGAACTGGAATTCTTGGCGTTCTTTATTAAATGCAGAGTTTATTGAGACAAACATCTAGTTGCTGATAGATAAATAAATGTTTGAAAAGTAAGTAGTAAGGGAAGAATGAATCAGTGGGGCAAAGTTAGGGCTTGTTGTCGGTGAAAATGTACTTAACATTTCTTCTTCTAATTTACTGGTCTTGGCCACTAAGCCCTTTCGACCAGTCTCAGTACTTAATATTTGATACATTACTAGTTTTGCTGTTTAACAATCTGTTGAAATTTACAGACACTAAGCCCTCCGCAGAAACCGGTGAAAGCGAAGGTGGAGAAAAAGGAGGTAGTAGAGGAAGATATCACTGTCTTGTCCTTGGCCCCTTTCACGCACAATCCCAAAGTGTGCTTCGATGATGTTCACGTAGGAGCCACAGCCACAAGAAAATTGCACATCAGAAATCCCACGAAATTCGATATCGAGGTATTTATTTAAAAACAGATCTCCAACATTTCGTTACTGCAACAAACATAAAATCATGGAAGATTTTACGAAAATTATGTTTTATATGAAAAAATTGAAATAATAAATTTGACAATTGCTGGATAAAAGTTAAGACCCACTCTTTAAGGTTTGTCCTGATGTTGTGTAATGTTTTAGTTATATATCACCAAAGGTCCGCCAGATGAACGGGAGGTGTGCTACACGTGGGTGCAGGAGTTGGTGCCGTCAGAGAGTTCGGTATTCTTGGAGCTGACATGGAGCCCCAAGCAGGCCGGCTCATGGAGGGATGTGATAACTCTTGAAGACGGAAATCGGATCAAAAAAGATATTCCAGTCATATTTAAATGCATTGTTCCCAAGGTAAGTTCAAAAATTGCATTTTTGTTTAGTTTTAATTTTTGAAGGAATGTTTTTTTAGAGCTTTTTTAATTTTTCAAAAAATAAATATTATGCATATTTTTATGCATCGTAGTTTATTAATTTAATAATTAAACTCTGTGATAATAGGAGAATGAAATAATTAAAGTAGGAGGACCACAACAAACTTTCCGGTTTAAACAGTAAAAATATAAGCAAATATTTTGTGTAAATAGAAGTAAATCGCCACTTGGTAAAGAAAAGTCAGTTGTGACTTCAACATGATAGCCGTAATTTTGTGTCTCTGCTTCAGTGTGATTTTACCTTTTTAGTAGTTAATCACGTAATTTGATTAGTTGTGGCCCTCCTATTTGGTCCTCCTATTTTTGAGACAAACCATAAATCATTGTTGTGTACGCTTGTCGTATACAGCACTACGCTTTGCTTCGAGCGAGTACATCCAAATTTTTAGGCACTTCTAAGCTTGAAATTTTACTTCATGCTTAAACAGGGAATGGAAACAAATGTATGTACAGGGTTGCCCGAATTTGAAGTTTTTATGAGGTATCTTGATAATCAGAGGAGTTAGAAAAAAACTGATATATACGTCATGACTTCTTTTTCTGAGAAAATTACAATGGTGTTAACAGATCATGGCTAATTCGATTAGTTTGGGAGATATGGGCCGATTTTCAATTGTTGGCTATTTTGTCTTTTTCTCGATAAGCTAATTTAAAGTGCTCTTCAATGGCATATAAATCTACAGGGTGTTCCATTTAAAACAATCCAAGTTTGTGTCATAACTCTGAAATTAGAAGACCGAAATAAAAAAATTAATACTCCACTGAATTCTACGAAGAAAACTTGAGAATATATTTTAAAATAGCCAATAATTAAAAACCGGTCTATATCTCATGATCTGTTAATGCCATTTTTAATTTCTTTATGGTTAGCTTATTTTTCAATATGCAATAACTGTAAGGAACAAAATCTAACTTGGTCCCTTCAGGTGGCAACTACTTTCCTGTTTACCCTATTTATCATTGTGACAACATTAACATTTATAATGTGTTTTTTCAGTTGCAAAAAAAGATGAATAAACCAAGGAAATCCATCAAGGCGATATCTGCGAAAATCAAACCGTCGACTATTGCAAGAAAATCTCCCACCAAGAAACCGATGCCCACGTTCAAAACGTCCCCGCTGAAAAGGCGATTTTCACCGCCTCAAATTCGAATATCGCCCGTCAAGGCGCTCAAAGAGAAACCACAGGACAACTTCTCTCCACAAAAACTCCAGCACTTTGCATCACTATCATCGGCGAAAACGTCGAAAGAATCACCCGCGAAGATACAAAAAGAGTACTACTTATCAAAACAATCACCCCCGAAGACACAAAAAGAACATTATTTATTGCCTGTGGAGAAAACGCCGAGAGTACAACGGCGTTCTCCGGCAAGGGTGCGATCTCCGGTTGAAGAGTTGATGGAGAAAACAGAGTTTCTGGAAAGGATGCTCGGGGAGAGAATGGACATTTCGGAAAGGAAGCCGAGAGAAAAATTGAATTTTCCAGAGAGGCTGGGAGAACAAAGAGAATTTCCTGGAAATATTTTGAGAGAAAATCGGCTTTCTCAAATAGAAAACGCGATTTTGATGGAGAAACTCTACATGCAGAAGTTGCCGCCAGTTTTAGAGCCGCCGGAACGGCGGCAGACCTTCCGCGTTGACAATAAGGAGAACCTGCCGAATTCGACCTTCACTCTCGAGCAGCGATTGTTCAGTCCACAATTGGAGGTTTTTGAGGATAGTCTCGAAAAGCTCGATGAAACGCAAGCGACGCCGTTGCACAGCACTGTTAATCAGGGCAGGTCTTTTTGCTTTTCGCCTGATTGTAACGTGATGATCAAGATCGATAAAATGATGCTGACCCCTATCAATGACAACTTCAACCCCAGCACGTGTTCCACTGGGGAGAAGTCTGGGATGAACGCGACTTACGATTGCGAGTTGAAGCACAATTCGAGCCGCGCGACTTATGTGATAGGCGACGTTAGCACAAAGAGTTGGAGCGAAGAGGTGAACGACTGTGGCGGGACTTTTGTTAAATCGCACGACTCGAGCGCGAACTACTTGAAACCGATCGACGCTAACACTTCCGGAGGGACTTACGTTAAAACTGATGCTAATTCCCCTAGCGGGACTTATGTTAAGCCCAGCGAAGGTGTCGGAAATTACTATCTGCAGGATTTGGAAGATTCCGTCGATTGTGATTTTAATAATCATACTTCAGCGTTGCAGTCGGCTCGTTGTTTGGAGAAGATTATGGAGGAGTCGTATCAGGGGAGCGAGTGCGAGGAGAGCTACTTGCTCAAGTCAAATCGTAAAAGAAAGAGCGTCAACGGGTTGGTGGGAGGCGGCGCGGTGTTGTCGCCCAAGCGGGGGAATTTCTGCGAGATCAACGTGACGCCGGTGAAAAGAAGAAATGTAAAGAGCGGCTTGAATTTACAGGTAGGTCGAGTTGATGTTACTTCATGCTTAATCAAGGAGTGAAAACAGTTTCTAATTGAGCTTCAGATCTTGGCTTTTTATCTGAAGAAAGAAAGTAAAAATATAATTCCCTCCAGGAAATGTGTAATGCATTTGATATTCTTAGAGGATAAAAGAATTTCTGTAAATCTAGTCTTACATCAAATTGGAAAATTTTACTATTTATTATTTAATGGAACTTTCAGAACATTAAAAGATTCTTAAAATGCCAGTTATTTTCTAGACGAAGTAAGTCTAAAATAAGTATTATTTTGCTCATAAAACGGATTCTGCACGAACACCTTTATATTTTTCAAGGTATCTTTCAACCAATTGACAAATATTCTTCTAGCTGCAAGATTTGGTCAGGGAATTAGCTCAGCAGTCTTCACGATAGATAATCTTTTCAGAGAACTTTTGAGGAAATTGACTGAACTGCCAATTTTTCAGAAATAGTTTTTAAATTATTTGGATGCTGGAAATCTTAAAATTATTCGCTGCAGGTTTTTTTGTCTTTTAATCTAATTTCAAGAAAATAAATGTAATTTCTTCTAGTTGCGGAATGTTTAAATACTCTGTTTAGAAAATTATATTGCCTGAAGGTAGTCTCTACCAACATAAAATTGATATATTGTATAGAACTGAGTAGGTATCATTCAGTATTCAAAGAGTTTTTGAATACTTCAGTGAAAAAGGATTCTAGATCTGGTTTCGTTAAGTTCAAAAACACATGCATCATCTTTAGAGTAACACAGTCAGATATTTAGCCTATTATCAACAATGTTTAGTGTTAACAATAAATAATTAGATTTTAAACATTTTTGTCCAAAAAAACTGGCACTTAGCGATTTAAAAAATCATAAATCCAAATCTGTTTATAAAGAATATGAATCCGTGATTATATTTTTCCCTTCCATTCTATATAAAGTGAGTGGGCCATTATTGTGGCTTCTATTTTTCTGTTACGAATTCGTTATTTTGGTATTTGTGATTCGAATCATATTAGTTGATTCGTATTCGTGATTTGAATCTTTTTTGAGTATTTGTCCCAGCTCTAGTATCTCTAATTGTAAGATATTTGAAGACACATTTCAGGAAACGGGTTTAGCTCCTTCTATTAGACAGCCTCTTTTAAAATCTTTTATTAGTTGTAAAATATCTGTAGACACTTTTTAGGAATTTAACTTGTAAGTGATTCTTAATATGCGCCTGCATACTTAAAAAACCCACGATATGCAACTAATTTTCTTATTTCATGACCAGGACTTCATCGCCAAACAGCGAGCGCTGAAGGCGAAAGCCGAAAGCATCATCCTTCACAACCCCGACGAACACCTTAAAAACTTACAAGACCCCTACCTACTAGCTACCACCGGCAACGTAGACCCTTTCCTCTCCGTCACCTCCTACTACGAACCGCGCTGGCTCGACGAACAAGAAATCCGCTTTAAAAAATGGCTGAACTTGATCCTCACCCCGCCGAAAGACCTCCAATCAAACCCTGACGCTCAAATCAACATCGCCAAAATATGGCAGGAATGTAAAAAGAATGAGGTGGAAAAAGAAAAGGCGCTTACGAAGGAAGAAATTTCTAATAAGGAAGCGGTGAGGGGCGCGCTGGATAAGCTAAGAGCGAGCGCTGTGGCTTTGTTCAAAACGCGCGAGGTTAGTCAAGTTTTATCGAAACTGGCTGTAATTGTAGAGAGTGGGAAATTGGTAATCCGCGCAGATAAAAATGTACATTTAGATTTAGGCTTGCAACAGGAAATCATGGCGCTCTTCTTATGTTACAACCCGCTGTGGCTGCGCGTGGGGTTAGAGACGGTCTTCGGGCGCACGCTCAGGCTCCATTCGAACTCGGACATAATGGGCATCAGCTTCTTCATCATGTCCAACTTCTTTAAAGATGCTTATTTGTTAAAGAAACACAAACACGCGCGCGATGAGAGGTATCAGCTGGAGATCAAAAAGTTGATACTGAAAAAGTTTTTAATGCTGATCTACTTCCTAGATGTTGCTAAGGAAAAACGGTTAGTCCAATATGACCCTTGCTTGTTCTGCAAAAACGCGCCTTTTAAGGAAAGCAAGGAGGTGCTATTCAAGTTCACCAGTGTGCTACTCTCAGCAATTGGCGACATCACAAAATGCTTGAAACAAATCGGTTACGTCTTAACGCACAAGCAGACCTATATTCATGAGTTTGATTACGCTGTGAATTCGTTAGGAGCAGATTTGCGCGATGGAGTCCGGTTGACGAGGGTAATGGAGGTGATTCTTTTGCGAGAAAACTTGATTCAATTAATGCGCGTGCCGGCGATTTCTCGCCTGCAAAAAATCCACAACGTTAAAGTCGCATTTAACGCGCTCCAAGCAGCGGATTACAAAATCCAGCAGGATATTCAACCTAAGGATATAGTTGATGGACACAGGGAGAAAACCCTCTCGCTGCTCTGGCAGATAATTTACAAATTCGAAGCACCGCTGGTAAAGAAATCAATTATAACCATACAGCACTGGTGGAACTCGCTGCTGATTACTTTGAAACGCCGTGTTTTAAAGCGCCAGCACCAAAAACGCGTCTGCGCAGCCGTGAAAATACAAGCTTACTACAGAGGATGGAAATTGATGCATCTACAAAGAAATGCCTATTTAGAACAACGCGCGCTGCAAAAATGCGTTAGCGCAGCTATTAAAATACAGTCACACTACAGAAGCTGGAAATTGACGCAATTACAAAGGAGAGCGTATTTAGATTTAATTAAATCCGCGCGTTGTTTGCAAGTTTGGTTCAGATCTAAATTACAAATGCTCAAAATGCGCAGATTGTTTATAGAAAAACGCAACTGCGTGCTTGTAATCCAGAGAAGATTCAGAGCGCGTAAAGCCGGATTGCAACAGCGCAAATGCTTTTTATCGCAGAAACAAGCTGCTGTGGTGATTCAACGTAGATTCCGCGCAACTTTGTTGATGCATCGAGCGCGCGCAGCTTACATTAATTGCAGGGAAAGCGCGATTAAAATCCAGCTATTTTACAAAGCCCGACAGGCGATGGGCGTAGAACGCCGCAGATTTTTGTTGATGAAAAAATCTGTTGTTGGGATTGAAATCTGGTGGACTTCTCTTCAACTAATGCAGAAACAACGCGCCGAGTATCGAGAATTTAGGGAAGCTGCGCTTGCTATGCAAGCTAGATTTCGCGCTGTGATCAAAATGCGCGCGCAGCGAAGCGCTTTCACGCAACTCAAAGAAGCGGCTATCTTGATTCAACGTTTGTACCGGGCTAAGACGTGCATGCGCATTGTAAGGCAGGATTATGTGAACAAGAGATTAGCGATTGTTGAGATCCAACGTCGATTCCGCGCTTATCAGCTGAAACTCACCACAAGACGCGCGTTTTTGTTGTGCAGAAGTTCTGCCGTGCTAATCCAGAAATTCTACAGAGGGTATTTGAAGATGAAGCAAGCTCGCTTAGCCTTCTGCTCTTTGAAGAAAACTGTTTTATACGTAGAGGAAAAACGCTGCGCGCAACTGCGCGGGCGCGCAGCGCATCGTTCCTATCTACAGTTGCGACGATCCGCTGTTTTCATACAGAATAAATTCAGGGCTAATTGTGCTTATAAATCGCAACGCGTTAATTATCTGCGGATGCGTCTGGCTGTTGTGCGGATTCAGGTGTGGTATAAGGGGTTGTTCATGGTGAGGGAGGCCCAGGAGGACTTCAAGAGGAAGAAGCAGGCCACAATGGTGATACAGCGGTTCTTCAGGAGTTGGTTGGAGGTGAGGAAGCAGGTGGAGATTTTGAGAAGGAAGCTGGCCGCGATTAAGGGATTGCAGCGGTGCGGGAGGGGGTTGTTGGCGCGTAGGGTGTTCCGGGAGCTGACAGATCCGGAAGCGGTGCTCAAGAGGAGGATGAACAAGGCGGCGATTGTGATACAGGTAATAGAATTTTTTTTTCAATTATTCTACCCAGTGATTTAGAGCAGTTCTTCACCAGGAGATTGCAAATAATATATACAATATGTTTATGCTGTAAGTTTTCAGGCATTCGTTGTTTTTAAAAAAGTTTATTTAAAGTTTCTAACGATTGCTTCAACTCCTTGATTAAGCATGAAGTAGCATTTCTAGTTTAGAATAGGTTCAGGCTGTTCCTGATATTTAACTTCATGTGCCAGGTATGTAAAACACTGAAATACTCTGAAGCTCAAAACATACTGCTCTAGCATACTGATTTAGAAGTATATTTTAAACTTCACAATATTTCAGTACTGTATACGTGTGGCGTAATGAAGTAAAATTTCGAGTTTAGAACAGCTTAAATATTTGGCTTGTACAATTTACCTGTGTTCCTCTTTTTATACTTATTTATTATTGCATGTTTCATTTCACCAATACTATTTTCCTATGACAAATGCAAAACTTGTTACAGTTAATAATATAAATAAATTATATTATTATTATATTATTATTATATTATACGCAACTAAATCAAATTTTCAGGCTTTTAAAAACTCAAAATTTTTCTTCATGCTTAATCAAGGAGTAGAAATACTCGTTAAAAGCTACAAATTCAGAGTATTTCAAAAACCACGAATGCCTGATTTTCATGTTTTCGTTATATTTTGAAAACAAGTGAAGCTAGTCCAGATTATTAATCGCTTTTTACAAACATTTTTCGACAACAGTAATTTTTCATAATTCAAATTGTTTTGAGGATCTCGAACCTGTTTTAGGCGAGAGCATGAATCTACTGTCAGTGTGGGTTCTCAGTACATCTCAGTACTTAGGCGAAAGTTCGTAATGTGGTTCGTGATACAGTCCATCAATATCAAAGCGTCAGTGTTGAGAAATCGCGGGTAAAATCATTTATTAATGCAAAGTACTGCAGTTGAACCCTATTCAATAATACACATTTGTGAATGCATTAATTCAACTCATAACCACACGAACGACTGAAATAGTTATGTAACGAGCATTAATTAATTTTATTTTGGATAGGCCACTTGGAGAGGTTACAGGGTGAGGATATTGGAGTCGAACGAAATGAGGACGATCCGAAACAGATTCGAGGCGGTGAGTAATGAACTCAACACCCAGAAGTGCATTGGGTACAGAAAGGACGAGGCTCTCAAGGTTTTGGCCAACGTAAATTCGTCCTACCTTCAGATCGTCTGCGCTCTAGAACATCTCGGTAAGCATATCCTCTCAGTCGCACTAGCGAAACCATGTCATAAGCCAACAACCTAAATTGTATATTTAGTTATTGATATCTAACCTAAGCCCAATAACGAATACCTAAATCAACATATGTATTTTCCACTACAACCTAACCTCAAAACTGGTTTTCCACGTAAATTAAAATAATAACCTAACGTTGGAATTCACACCGAATTCGGCAAAATCTCTAGATAGTAGTAGACCTAAATATAATTGAATAATTGTTCCAATCTTTGTTATCAGAATACATAACGAGAAGACACAAAGCCCTGTGCCAGACGCTGAGCGAAATCCTGCCGGAGGTGATAGCGAACATGATAATAAACTCAGGCCGTTCCGACCCCGATAAGTTTGCCTGCATCCTCGGAGCAGACATCCTTATCAACTTTATCAAATACCCGCCAAGCTATAAGAACGCTTGGGTCCCCGACCACATCAAAGGCATCGTTACAACAATGACGCACTGGTGCGATAAAGAATCCAACGCCTTCCCTTTGCTCTGCACTGTCATCTGGCTCTACACACACAACAAAACCTACTTGCGGCATATTAAGGCGACGCCGAATTTGAAGCAGCACTGTGTGAAGATGCTCCGGCTGTGCGAGAGGAAGCAGAAGATGGTGAGTGTGGCGAGGCGAAATCCCTCCGGGAACGTGCTCTTTGCCCACTACACTGGTCTGCCGGTGCCGTCGTTGGAGCCCGATTGGGGTTTGGGGCTGAAGACGAAGCCCAGGGCGTTTACGAATTCCCTGCACGCCATTCGTAGCCTTATAAGTGTTTTGGAGCTTAATTGAAAAGTCTGTTATTAATTGAGTATGTTGCGTTAGTGTTATGTAATGATGAATATATATATTATATTTTTTAAATGAATACTGATAAGAAAAGTTTTATTGTTACGCATAGGTTCTAGCCTATCAGCCTAATAATAATCAGTGCCAGCGATTTCCAATTCAAGGATTTACGAATGTAATATGTTACACCAGGACAGAGGTACAAGTCATACTAGCAGCTTTGGTGAGAGTAAAAAATCATCTCAGCCACTACCTAAGCTCTCCTTTTACCAGTGCCCCCTCACCCAGCACATCTGAATGCTATAATGCAAAGCTGCCTGCCTAAGTTTTATTGTAGCACTCTAATGTTGCCTCTGAGGTTGTATGCGTTTTCTGCAGAGACAGTAAAGTTTGCCTACTATCCGTTTAGACTAGTATGGCTTCATTTGACACATTGCAGCTTGCGATGTACTCAGCCGCAAGTGTTATGCCCACTTACCCATCAATATCTTGGTATGGATTTTTAGGGTACTAGAGTATACTCAAATTATGGAGCTATCTTTTTTTTGAGCCGTCGGTATAATTTATTATAGCCGACTCTCTTATTTGTGTTTTGCATAGCGTGACCTCCATTGCCATTGTTTTGCATGGTGCATGGTATTCTTAAACAGACTCTCCGCTGCACTTACGATATAGTGGTTACTTGTTGAGTGCTGAGCCACCAAACTAGGGTGCTGTACATTAGCATCTGTTTTATGACAGATAGACAGCTGTCATTAAACACGTAATGGTTATAGACAGAACCATTACGTTGTGCGTGGCCACCGAAAGGGAGTCACCAACTAGGTATACCGCCGCTATAACTACGTCCTTTTTATTTACAACAAAACAAATCCTACTACTACTGCAGTTGTGTCACCATCTGAGAGTTGTGGGAGCATATGGGCTGATATTTGAATAGATGTCTTCGTGTTTGGTCTGTAAAATATTTTTTCCGTTATAGCGTTTTGTGCTTACTGCCCTAGTGGGCACTGGGGCTTCCAAACTTTTTGGCCGATCAAGGGCAAGAAAGCGACACTGGCCCATGTAGTGACTGCTCCATTTCCAGTGTAGTTATTTTGGCGGCCAAATAACGCGGTTTGCAAACAAAGACAGTGGAATGACGCCACTAATTTGTCCATCCCACAGATCCTCGATTTAACAATCCATGCTTCCTGTATGAGTGCTATAGTGTCCATTACCAGTCGAGTCGCCGATATGATTTTGATTTGGCTACTCTCCAATAGCTCGGTTTGCATTTTATTGGGTACGTTACCTTATTATTGGCCACTATTTCTGCGGGGTTGTGCGTAGTCGGTCCTGCTTCCCCAGTATCTCTCCGATTCAACGAGTATAGACTCAGCAGAGTTGGGGAATGTAGTGTCGGACTCAGCCTGTTATGGGACGGCTCTCCTGAGAAGTGGCGAGTTCTATGTCTCTCTATGTTCTTCACCCACCTTAACTTCTTCCTTTTCAGGGTTCCTGACCCCTGTGGTTAAGGAGGTAAATCGATAACTAATACGATTACTTCTACTACTTATGGTCTTTCGATGCTCCTCCCCCCACCTACAATATAAGCAACTACCTAGGTGGATTGTCAGTCTCAGACCGGTGGAAGATCGGAATTCGACTGTTGTCGAATAAACAGTGTAGGAGATAGTAAGAGCAAGATTAATTGGCATATTGAGCATGCACGCGAAACCTTTAACAAATGATCAAGGTCCTAGGTAAATACACTAGACTCTCACCATCGATATTTCAGGCAGATATTGAAGCCATTAACTCATGTGCCCATATATATGTATAGAAAGGGGCTACAATAAAACAAGGGTGTTTATATTCACATTCAGCCAAAATTGCCTACGTACAACTCTAAATCTGTCTAGGAATGCAAATAATCCCTAAGCCAACTGCCACGAAACACAGTTAAGCTGCTCTGGGTTCTATCTCATGTAGGGATCAACAAAGGCAATGAAATTGCCCACGGCCCAACAAAACAAGGCTTCAAAACTCTCTACCAGAGCCCTATTGTGAAATAACTGCATACGCGCATACTTGAGAAACACCTGACTTGTGGCTGGCAAAAAGGTTTTTCGCCTTCACTGCCGTGAAGGCCAACCAGTTTCTCAAGCTGAGCAAAGGTAATTTAGGGCTTATCACCGGCCTTTTTAGTGTATACTGTTCTTTTAGTTCCCACCTCAACAAGATCGGCCAGGCAAACGATGTGAAATGCAGATTCTGCAATAAGGCATTAGAAACGCCAGTGCAAATAGTATGCGAGTGTTCTGCCTTTTTCCTTTCAAGAATAAACTACCTTACATCGGCAACTTTAGAACCCGCTGAATTAGTACGCTTAAATCCTGAAACTATCATAGCCTACATAAAAGGTCTATGTATTGATGGACTCCGATAGGTAAAGGATATTACAATAGATCTTTCAGTTCGATTTAATTCTAACTATATACTATACCAGTACATAGTAGAGATCTTAAACTGCTTTTACAGATTCTACCTGCATAGGATCAGGCTTTAAATCTTGTCAGAATTCTTGGTTTAGCGGTTGGTCAACCCAACGCTACCTAGTCAAGCTCCCTGAAAAGCTCCTGCCTAATTAAGGTGGCCCTTTGCCAATGGGGTTAGATCTCACCACCCTGAGGTGACGTTTAGCCATATCCTTGTAGGGTATGTGTATTGTTAAATTAAATGTAAAATATACTGCTAAATTAGTATTAGGTACCACTAAACTGCCAAAACAGTATTAAAAATATACTGCTAAACAAGAATATTTTCAATTTCACAATATTTCTGACGCATGAACTAACATTTCTAGTTTAGAAAAGCATAAAAATTTGGTTTGCTTTGCTACTCAACCAAACCAAATTTGAAATTTTACTTTATGCTTAATTAGGGGTTGGAAACACTATTTAGTAGCTTTAAAAGGTACAAAAGTAACAGCAGAAGCAGAGGAATGGATCAGGTGGGTTAACGACGGGGTGGATATACTTAACGGTTGCAGTGTAGGAGACTGGCACGGGGAATGAACATATAAAGGCACAATGGGAAAGTCGGTGCTGGACTATATTCTAAAGTCGGAAGTTATCAGTGATAAGGTCAATGAATTTAGAGTGGAGGAGATAACAGGATTCGATAACTTCCTAATTACTATGACAGTGAGGAACCGAATAATACATAATAGGAAAATACAAGAAACGAATGAAGTTGGTCAGAAAAAGCCAAATTAATATACATACAAAAAGTAATACTTTACTTTAAATTTGAAATACTAGAATGTATAGAATAATTCAGGGTTCAATTAAAACCGGCCATGTCGTGGTTTGATGAAGATTGTAGAGTTGAATAGATGGCTCTTAAGAGAGCAATTAGGTATGGAAGAATGAATGATAACAAGGTAGAAAACGCAAAAAATAAATCACAATATGTGACAGCAAGAAATAAAATCTGATCACGAGAGAAATTAAGCTGGTTGAAGAGACAAATAATGAAAAACATTTATGGACTTTTTTAAAAGAGAGAGCGCTGTATATGAGAGTTTCGGGAAGGGAAACAGGACCAAACACGTGGAGGGAAAATTTTAGGGAACCCTTAGGGAAAAACGAGGAGATATTAACAGACAGGGGGACTTTAGTATGGAGGAGTTAGAGAAAGTCCTGAGAGGTATAAAAGTTAGGAAAGAAGCATGCCACTTTGAAATTAGAGCTGAAGCATGGAAATGGTTAAGCAGAGAAGGGAAAGGAAAAATGCTACAATTGTTAAATAGAATTTGGAAAAGAGAGGACTTAGTGCCGCAGAAGTGGAAGGAAGAAATTATTATTATTGTCCTAATACATAAAGGAGGAGACAGAGCTTAGAAACAGAAAGAACAAACGTTAACAAATTAAAAATAAGTAGCAAAAATATGTCCTAGGTTCGCACTGGTTTCACCGCCCTGGAGCCGGCCCTGTTTTTAACTAATTACATACATATTTTGGAACTTGGCGAAAATAAGAGCGCAGATCGCTTATCAATATCAAGATCGTTCTGAAAATAAAACAGATAACTATGTCAGCAGAAAAGCAAATACTGACATTTAACACTAGATGGTGAAGGCATTCACCGCCAACGCGCTCCGCGCAGGCCCCGTGAACAGTTTCAAATTTCCGACATTGTCTTTGTCTGGCCCGCAAAATCCGATAAAGACAACCGCAGCACACCTTTCTATATCATTGTGCGCTGGGAAATTTTTGCACACGGCCAAGTCGCTATATCTTTCTCCGGCGGATTAAGATCGATCGACTTTCCTCTCTCTGTACGTTTTCGCCGCGAACGCGACGCCGATATCTGTGCCGAGTCGGACCCGATTACAAAATCCGAAATAATGTAAACCCACATCGGGCTCTCATCGGCGCGCTGCGTCCCGGTGAAAATTTTATTGAAAAAAATAATTCAAAAATACGAGTGCAATATGTGAGAAAAATGAAAATTTGTTTATGTGATAAAAGTTCCAAATGATTGCAACATAAGAAAATTGCGAAATCAGGTGAGTTGGTTGCGGGTGTATAGTAATTCCTAGACCAATCAAGATTTCACTTTTTTTGAAATCATTACATTTCGCGGTGTTAATTATTTACGCGCACGGGTTTTTAAACCTTAAACAAGGTTATACACGTTAATTTCGCTTCGATTCCTGTTTCGCTTGAAGTAGTTTAGTTTATATTTGCTCCTCGACGCCGCTACATGACGTGATTTAAACACGTACAGAGTGTAATAACTCGTATATTGCGGTGCGTGTTTTATCGTGCGTTGTGACGTTTTCTTTTTGGAATAGCAGTTTTGATTTTTTTTTTGGCGGAGAAAAGGGTTATGTTCGCCGATTGTACAGTTATTGATCTGCGTTTTGCTTCTCTGTCTGGCCCGTTGGGTAGCTTCCGTATTTTTACACCCCCACGTGGACGCCCACGTCACTTACAAAATCCATTCGAAGGTAATAATATCAAAGTTCACGTCTTTGTTTGCCGTTTTGTGGTAACTAAAAAGGCAGATGATTGATTGTGATTGACAGGATTATGATGTGTTGTCACTGGATAATATGTAAACATTTGGATTCTCATGGGAGTCATAAGCAAGATACAGCTTTAAATATCCATAATTTTGATTTTTTCATAATACAGAATTTGAAATTATTCAACCATTACATTTCTTCAATAATAATACTTTATTTAACGCTAACTGCACTTACAAGATATACAAGTAGATATAATTACACAATATAAAACAAATAACTATACTATAGATAATTATTAAATAATGTTAAAATGATAATTACCACTTTTTAAAAAGTGATCGATTGAAACTTAGAAGCAAATGGGTGTAAGTAGGTACTTTTATTTATTAAATTGGAGTACAGATTAGGCACTTAAACCCCTATGCTTTGCTTCAAAGTAATTCAATTGGCTAATAATAACAGTACAAATATAATTGGTGGCATACCTGATTTCAATAGTCGATTATTTAAAAATTATAACTAGGACAAAAAATAAAATCTTAGAAACGTAAACAAAATAAAAGAAACAAAAGTTATTCTCTTTCATTTGTTTCTCTGTCGAAATGTCAACTAATGACAAACCACGGTCGGTGTGACAATATCGCATATTGCGTAAACAAAGTTACTGAAACACAAATTCAAAAATAATAGTACATATATATTTATATACCGTGTGTTGACTTGGCGGCCGCAACATAGGAAATCGCATGTTAATTTTAAAGTGTTTAAATATTGGCTTCCCTATTTATTTTAGAGACAAAATGTATTTCACTTTTTTGTAGAGAGAAAAATTCTAAATTTATGAATGTTCACACTTAACACTTTACGTTTCTCTAAGTTAAAATAATTAAGAAAAAGAAATGTGATTTTATAAAAATAATGACACACCATGGAATTGATACAACAATTGCGGATATTCCCTGTTTTTTTTAAGTTCAATTTAATGCTTTAAACAAGTTTTTCCACTCCTAGACTAAGCATGAAGTAAAATTTCGAGTTTAGAAAAGCCCCGTGAAAATTTGTCGAGGGTCGCGCAGCGATCCGAGACAAATTTTCTGGGCTTTTCTAAACTGGAAATTTTACTTTATGCGCCACGCGTATAAAACACTATAATATTGTCAAATTTATGTATATTGAAACTTCACTTAAAATCTGCGTTTTATACGCGTGGCGCATGAAGTAAAATTTCGAGTTTAGAAAAGCCCAGAAAATTTGGCTCGGATCGCTGCGCGACCCTCGACAAATTTTCACGGGGCTTTTATAAACTCGAAATTTTACTTCATGCTTAGTCTGGCAGTGCAAAACACTCGTTTAAAGCTCAATATTGAATTCTTTTAAAAATTAACGAATGTCAGAAAATTTACAGCTAAAATAATTAAGAAAAAGTAATGTGATTTTATAAAAATATTGACATACCATGGAATTGATACAACAATTGCGGATATTCCCTGTTTTTTTTAAAGTTCATTTTAAAGTTTTAAACAAGTGTTTTCCACTCCCAGACTAAGCATGAAGTAAAATTTCGAGTTTAGAAAAGCCCCGTGAAAATTTGTCTCGGGTCGCGCAGCGACCCGAGACAAATTTTCTGGGCTTTTCTAAACTCGAAATTTTACTTCATGCGCCACGCGTATAAAACGCAGATTTAAAGTGAAGTTAGAATATACATAAATTTGACAATGCGCGTGGCGCATGAAGTAAAATTTCGAGTTTAGAAAAGCCCAGAAAAATGTCTCGGGTCGCTGCGCGACCCGAGACAAATTTTCACAGGGCTTTTCTAAACTCGAAATTTTACTTCATTCTTAGTCTGGCAGTGCAAAACACTCGTTTAAAGCTCTATATTGAATTCTTTTAAAAATTAACGAATGTCAGAAAATTTACAGCTAAAATAATTAAGAAAAAGTAATGTGATTTTATAAAAATAATGACACCATGGAATTGATACAACAATTGCGGATATTCCCTGTTTTTTTTAAAGTTCAATTTAAAGTTTTAAACAAGTGTTTTCCACTCCCAGACTAAGCATGAAGTAAAATTTCGAGTTTAGAAAAGCCCCGTGAAAATTTGTCGAGGGTCGCGCAGCGACCCGAGACAAATTTTCTGGGCTTTTCTAAACTCGAAATTTTACTTCATGCTACACGCGTATAAAACACTATAATATTGTCAAATTTATGTATATTCTAACTTCACTTAAAATCTGTGTTTTGTACGCGTGGCGCATGAAGTAAAGTTTCGAGTTTAGAAAAGCCCAGAAAATTTGTCTCGGGTCGCTGCGCGACCCTCCACAAATTTTCACGGGGCTTTTCTAAACTTGAAATTTTACTTCATGCTTAGTCTGGGAGTGGAAAACACTCGTTTAAAGCTTTAAATTGAACTCTTTTAAAAATTAACGAGTGTCAGAAAATTTACAGCTAAAATAATTAGGAAAAAGTAATGTGATTTTATAAAAATAATGACATACCATGGAATTGATACAACAATTGCGGATATTCGCTGTTTTTTTTTTTAAGTTCAATTTAAAGCTTTATACAAGTGTCTTGCACTCCCAGACTAAGCATGAAGTAAAATTTCGAGTTCAGAGAAGCCCCGTGAAAATTTGTAGAGGGTCGCGCAGCGACCCGAGACAAATTTTCTGTGCTTTTCTAAACTCGAAATTTTACTTCATACGCCACGCGTATAAAACACTATAATATTGTCAAATTTATGTATATTCTAACTTCACTTAAAATCTGTGGTAGTGGAAAACACTCGTTTAAAGCTTTAAATGGAACTCATTAGAAATTAACGAGTGTCAGAAAATTTACAGCTAAAATAATTAAGAAAAAGTAATTTGATTTTATAAAAATAATGACATACCATGGAATTGATACAACTGTTGCGGATATTCCCTGTTTTTTTTATAGTTCAATTTAAAGCGTTAAACAAGTGTTTTCCACTCCTAGACTAAGCATGAAGTAAAATTTCGAGTTTAGAAAAGCCCCGTGAAAATTTGTCGAGGGTGGCGCAGCGACCCGAGACAAATTTTCTGGACTTTTCTAAACTCGAAATTTTACTTCATGCGCCACGCGTATAAAACACTATAATATTGTCAAATTTATGTATTTTCTAACTTCACTTAAAATCTGTGTTTTATACGCGGGGCGCATGAAGTAAAATTTCGAGTTTAGAAAAGCCCAGAAAATTTTCACGGGGCTTTTCTAAACTCGAAATTTTACTTCATGCTTACTCTGGGAGTGGAAAACACTTGTTTAAAGCTTTAAATTGAACTCTTTGAAAAATGAACGAATGTCAGAAAGATTACAGCTAAAATAATTAGGAATAAGTAATGCGATTCTATAAAAATAATGTCATACCATGGAATTAATACAACAATTGCCCTGTTTTTTTTTAAGTTCAATTTAATGATTTAAACAAGTGTTTTCCACTCCCAGACTAAGCATGAAGTAAAATTTCGAGTTTAGAAAAGCCCCGTGAAAATTTGTGGAGGGTCGCGCAGCGACCCGAGACAAATTTTCTGGGCTTTTCCAAACTCGAAATTTTACTTCATGCGCCACGCGTATAAAACACTATAATATTGTCAAACTTATGTATATTCTAACTTCACTTAAAATCTGTGTTTTGTACGCGTGGCGCATGAAGTAAAATTTCGAGTTTGGAAAAGCCCAGAAAATTTGTCTCGGGTCGCTGCGCCACCCTCGACAAATTTTCACGGGGCATTTCTAAACTCGAAATTTTACTTCATGCTTAGTCTGGGAGTGGAAAACACTCGTTTAAAGCTTCAAATTGAACTCTTTTAAAACTCAACGAATGTCAGAAAATTTACAGCTAAAATAATTTAAAAAAAGTAATGTGATTTTATAAAAATAATGACATACCATGGAATTGATACAACAATTGCGGATGTCAAAATAGCACAAGATATTATTAACTACAAAAAACATAACGCAAACATCGTGATAACTGTTGTCTGTATAATACCACTTTATTAGGAGGATTGTTTCTTGTATAGTGTAAATCATTTCGAAAACATTTACTTTAATCAAGTGACTGCGATATTTTTTGCCATTTTGACATTTGCAATTGTTGTTTTAATTCCAAGGCATGTCATTATTTTTATAAAATTACATTACCTTTTCCTTATTATTTTAACTTGGAGAAATGTAAAGTGTTAAACGTCAACACGAATGAATTTAGAACTTTTACCTCTACAAAAAAGGTAAATACATTTTGTTTCTAAAATAAATAGGGGAGCCAACATTTGAACATTTCAAAATTTACATGGGATTTCCTATGTTGCGTCCGCCAAGTAAACACCCGGTATGTATTATATTATTGTATCGTAATTGTTTGAACATCTTTATTCTATATATAAACAGATCAAAAGAAGTTCATGACGCTTCTGTATGAAGATATATTAGTAGACAGTTTAAAATCAGTAGCTTATTTAGAGTTAAATTTGTGGATAATTTTTTATTTGCGTTTTTCAAATTGTTAACAATTCAATCCACAGGAATGTTTTTAAATATTGGGTTAGACGAAATATTAGCTATATATTTCGAACTTCACAATAATTCAGTGATATATATGTCTGGCGCATGAAGTATCATTTCGAGACTATGTATAAAATGTACCCTAGTTTTCATGATTTTTCTTTGGTTGTTAATGATTTGATATTTATCAAAATTATTATATTTCGCTATTTGCAAATATTTTTAATGCGTATTGAAGAGGAGGCTTTAACTATTATACAAATGTATGTACAAATATTAACCTACAGTGTAATTACGAGTACACAGAACGCAATGAATATAACATGAAATCTTGTTTCTCTATAAAGTTGTATAATAATTGCAATGTGTATTACCCAACATGCGATACCCATGTAGGAAATTGTTTAGATTATTTAATATACGCTCACAGATAATTGCATTTTCAATATTAATATTTACTTTGATACAAACAATGGATTAATACAGTAATACTTCACTTATTTTAATAAAAAGATAAACACGAGAAATAGTTTAAGAAGTAAATAAATAAATATGCATTAGCTTTTGAAATTAAAACGTTTCCCAAGCAGTATAATGATAATAATAATCTTTATTTTCAAGTTGTAAAAATTGTACAAAATGAAAATTGCGTCAGTTTGAGTTACATACTATTTAGATAATATAATTTACAATATAACTAAACATTTACATATAATTTATTTACAATTTGAAACACTAATTCATAATAAATTCTTGTATTGAATAAGGTTCTTTTTCTATTAGGTATTTTATAAGGTGCATTTTAAGAGATTATGTGTCGTTCTTTAATTTTTTTATTTCGTCCGGCAGAGCCGGCGTCTTGCGTTAAATCTTTGCCATCGACGTGTATTTGATGTGAAATTTCGTTGATTATTTGTCTAGGTTATATCGTTACATATTTTTCTATCTAACATACAGGCAATTTTTAGTGTACATACCCCTATGCATACGCAGTAGATTTTTAGGTATTCGTTGTTTTTAAATAGGTTCAATTTGAAATTTCTAATGAGTGCTTCCATTCCTTCATTAAGCATGAAGTAAAATTTCGAGCTTAGAAAAGCATGGAAATTTGGATTGGTCGAGTAGCGACCAATTTTTCAGGCTTTTCTAAATTCGAAATGTTACTTCATGCGCCAGGCGTATAAAACATTGAAATATTCTGAAGCTCTAAATACACTGCTTTAGCATATTGATTTCATAGAATAATTTGAAATTGACATTAATTTAATGTTTTATACGCGTGGCGTATGAAGTAAAATTTCGAGTTTAGAAAAGCCTGAAAATTTGGTTTGGTCGCTCCGCTTCGCTACGCGACCAAACCTAATTTTCAGGCTTTTCTAAATTCAAAATTTTACTTCATGCTTAATCAAGGAGTGGAAACACTCGTTAGAAGCTTTAAATTGAACGCTTCTATAAATTCAAAGAATTAATGAATAGTTACAGCGTATACAACGGGATATGTATACTTGAAAGAAAAACTCCCTGTATGACTATTACTTAAAAAAAATCACAGCAGTAATATTTAATTTTCTTTAAAAAACATGTTTCCGGTTATAATTTTATAGCACTCATAATATGATATGTGCGTAATGTCTATATGAAATATGTCATGTCATGTAAAGATAATAAATAGTATCAAATAAATTATGTATTATTATCTTGGACATCTATGTTTAACATCACAGAGTAAGGAATATACTTTACTATGTGCTTGTACTGAATTATTCAGTTGGGGAGGCGAAACTTCAGACCTCCATTGGGGATTTTAAAGCCGTCAAGGGTTGTATTCCAAAAGGTAGAAATCAATATCATCACTGACATGTATGATACATGTATGTTTTATAAAGAAATACGAACGTCTAAATACGGAATAAGAAATTCATAAAATTACATGGTTTTTATTGTTATAATATATTTTGTTTAATCTAAGCCCTGGGTCTCCAAACTATCTTCTTCGCGGGCCACAAATACAATTCTACATAATAAAGTCGGCCAAGATCCGATTAATTTTATAAAATTATGAAAAATTTAAGGAACAATTGTTACAGTATTTCAAAATATGACATTTACAAAAAAAATTACAAACAATCGCGGGCCGGATTCATGCAAGTCGCGGGCCGGATTTGGCCCGCAGGCCGTAGTTTGGAGACCACTGATCTAAGCTAACGAAACAACATACATGTATAATCTTTACTATAATATTTTAAAAATTGGTGATGTAATGATGTACTTCTTGATATTATTATGATATTAAATAAAGTACTTCGTTACATCTTGATATGACGGACTACAACTTACATATTTATTATATTTTATCGTTTCCGAATATGTCCACTAATTTATTCTTAAACTCACAATTTAATTTTTTAGTTAGCAACGTACACTCGAAAATTGTAATTGATTACGAGCTCGTAGAGCGAGTGCCTTTTTCTGACAGTTTCATCGAGTTGAATTGTTTAAGGCAACTAAGCTTGAGTGTATAAAAACAAAGTTTTTCTCAACGAAAATTTCAAACAACGAGTGGTATTCGAATGATTATTTAATGAAATGAAATAACAAAACATCATTTATTGTCAACGTTTACATTAGAGGAATTAAAATAAATGCATTTTATTGATGTAATATTATAAACAATCTGACAATCTGTTTCTCCTAAATATTCCAGGAAGAATCTACAACTTTTGTCTCAGTTAAACCATAAGATCTTTGGATTACATTTAATATGTTTAACATAAAGAAAAATTGAGTTTGTCAATAGTTTGCAGAATATTTACAAAATATAAAAAACGAATTAAAATTAATATCGGCTTCCTGCAAAAATTTTGTCTTATTGAGACGTCTCCAAATATTCATTGAAACAACTACTTCTCGAGCTAATACCCCCACAGATATTGAATTATATAATGAATATTTGAGTTACACGACAGCTTTACTGTTCTATGCATAATTTATATGCAAAATGCAACGATCAGGTCAAATTATTCTCTCACTAAACTAAATGAAACAACAGGAAATTGAAATAAATTGAAAAAGTTACAGGGAATGAATATTAATTGTCTGAAGCCATCTATAGACGCATTTCGAGATTTATTCCTCATCAGTATAGCTATGCTTTCAAGTTTCAATACAAAAAAAAATATTAAAATAAACAGGAAACTAATATGTTCTTGTGATGACACTTATCTAAATTTTTAATCTGAATTGCCTTGTTTTCTCATGTTATGTGCCCAAAATTTTATAATACTTGCCAGACTTGCTTGTGATGTTATTGCTGTCAATTCGTAGTTGTGGACGTTACAAAAGGATATGAATTGTTTCCAAACATATTTATGGTTTATAACCGTGTTTGTTGAAACTGTTTTCTTGAATAACTCATCAATTTCTTGATCTGTGTTACTTCCGAATTACTTCCGAAGGGATTTATTATAAAATGAATTATTAAATATGACAGATGACAGATTTACATACGCGATAAAAAAATTGATAAGACGAATTTGGAAAGACGCCTGCAATATCAAATGTTTTCACGGAAAGACCGTAATGACAACCAATCAAAATCCGTTAGATTTTTTTTAGCTTTAGATCTGAATTAAATAATCAAAGTAATACACTTACAAACAATTCACTAATTTATTGTTAAATACACAGTTTCATTTGTTATGTATCATAGCACAACACAACGTCAGCCTGAAGCTATAACTAAATTTACACACAGAGAGTTTTATGTAACACCGAACATTTTCATAACGAGAATTTTTCTTTTAAGTATACATAAGCATACGTTGTGCATTTGCCCATGCTCGATTTATGAAAAGAATTTAATTTGAAGCTTTAAACGAGTGTTTTCTACTCCCAGGCTAAACATGAAGTAAAATTTCGAGTTTAGAAAAGCCTGAAAATTTGGTTTGGTCGCGTAGCGCGAAGCGCGGAGCGGCCAAACCAAATTTTCAGGCTTTTCTAAACTCGAAATTTTACTTCATGCGCCACCGATACAAAACACTGATGCAATGTAAAGTTTACCGATGTGTTTTAATCTTCGTAATATGTCAGTGTTTCGTACCGGTGGCGCATGGAGTAAAACTTCGAGTTTAGAAAAGCCTGAAAATTTGGTTTGGCCGCTCTGCGCTTTGCGCTACGCGACCAAACCAAATTTTCAGACTTTTCAAAGCTCGAAATTTTACTTCATGCTTAGTCTGGGAGTGGAACACACTCATTTCAAGTTTTTAATTGAACTCTTAAAAAAAAAAACAATGAGTATCTAAAGATTTACGGCATATACGCTGTAATTGGGACATACTTGAAAGAAAAACTCCCTGTATGTTCAAGTTAAGGCATTAATTGCGATTGATTGGCAACAATTTTTAATGGTCATATAGGCTTCCCAATTTACACATAACTTAAAAATTAAAGGTGTCAAATTGTATTGGATGAAAATGTTCGGTGTTATATAAAACTTTCTGTATATACTCGAATGTAACTTAAATCAAACTTAAGTTAAGCTAATATTGAACAAATGGCGTAATAAATTTTATTGTTAATGCATTAATGCAATTAAATCATTAAGAAAAATATACCAATGTCCGTTTTAAAAGTTTTGGCTCCTGTGTTTGAATGCCAATAAAACAAAAAGTACTTCTTAAATAATTACCATTTAAAAGTAAGCATAAAGAGCAATCAATTCTATTTCTTGAATAATTTTCTCACTTATCACTTGGTGAAACATTTTTAAATATTGATAATGAAGGTTTAAATTAAATTACACTTGGCTTGTTTCACAATTTTTTACTTTACTATTTACTCGACTAGTTTCGCGTTTTACAGCATTATCAGGAGTGGTAACGCTGTAAAATATAATGCTGTAAAACGCGAAACTAGTCGAGTAAATAGTAAAGTAAAAAATTGTGAAACAAACCAAGTGTAATTTAATTTAAACCTTCATTATCAATAATCAATTCTAACATATTTTGATTTTGATTTTTGTTATTATTTTTAATTACTCAATTTAACGAATTTATTTTTTGGCATGTACCAGGTATTAAAAAACATTTTTACATATTTAATGTATATTACCTTCCGGTATACGATCCCTTAATTTGAAGATTAAATAATCTATATTTGTTTAAATAATTAATATATTACAAGGTGATATTATGAAATGGATAGGCTAATTTTCGAAATTCTTACACTAGGTTGTTGATATTCATAAATTGGATCAATTTCTTTACAAAAATCAAAATCATTTTCGGCGAAATAGTTACTATTATTTGTTTAAACATTTAGAAGAAAAACGTTGCTTACAGTTTGAGGGTATATTTAAATTCTATTATATAAATCATTATCACAATTGTACCTTATGGTGTCGAAGTGTCGTGGCAGAATTTCTTCCATCCACTTCGATCTTTGGCCAGCCTCTCCGCTTCTCTCCAATCCGTTTTTCTTCCCTATTCCAGTTTTTTGAGATCTTTTTTCTCATTTCTTGCCTTCCATATAATTTTACCTTTTTTTATCCCCATTCATTCTTACTAAGTGTCCGAACCACATTAATTGCCGAGTTTCGGTAGCCGACTTTACTGGCTTAGTGTTACACCATTCGCGTATTGTATGATTATTTAAGCGATCTTTTAAGGTAACTCCTGACGGTATACAGGGTGTCCCGTTAATGGTTAACGGTTAAGCTGGAATTTGTTTTTAAAGTTCCAAAAATATTATTAATAGTATTTGTAACGATTGAGCGCTATATTTAATTTGACTGAAAATTATTATGGTTACATATCATAATATAACACATTATTTAAGTTATTATAGCCATCATTGATTGACAAGAAGTATAAAAAACAGTAGTACCACACAATAAAAAATAAAATATGTTTTTACTGGCGCACCTTATAAAAATAAAAAAAAAACATTACTTCAAAGATTGGTTCATTTGAAAGCTTTTTTGCCTTTTAATAATGTTTGATATCTTGTACGGCTTTTCCAGAACAATATAAAATATGAATATGGTATCCTCAATTTCCTTGGCAAAATCCTAATACAAGCAACATACAGTGAATTTTTCTTTTAGGTAAACATACGCATAAGTTGTAAATTTTCCGACATTCTTTATTTTTTAAAAGAGGTTAATTTGAAGCTTTAAACGAGTGTTTTCCATTCCCAGACTAAGCATGAAGTAAAATTTCAAGTTTAGAAAAGCCCCATGAACATTTTCTGGGTTTTTCTAAACTCGAAATTTTACTTCATGCGTCACGCGTATAAAACACACATTTCAAGTGAAGTTCGAATATACATAAATTTCACAATATTTTAGTGTTTTATACGCGTCGCGCATGAAGTAAAATTTCGAGTTTAGAAAAGCCCAGAAAATTTGTCTTTGGTTGCTGCGCGACCCTCGACAAATGCTCACGGGGCTTTTCTAAACTCGAAATTTTACTTCATGCTTAGTCTGGGAGTGGAACACACTCGTTCAACTTAGAAAAAAATATGGAATATCTAAAGGTTTGCAGAAAATAAGCTGAATTATACGTATACCTAAAAGAAAACCCTCCCTGTATCAGAAAAACTCCCTGTATCTGTTTGCTCCGGAGGAATATGAATAAATCTAAACCATAATGAAGATAACAATTAATTCTCAAAAAACATTCGTTAATTATTATTACACATAATTGATGTTTGTTAAACAATGGCGGCGTCAAAGAAAAAACATGCATTTTTAATCAACCGGAAAACTAGATTTGCATTTTATTTTTTTGTGGCAAAACCGCACGTTATTAAGAAAGCTTTTAAATAAACTAATCTTTCAAGATTTATTTTTTTAATTTTTATAAGGTGCGCCAATAAAAACATATTTTAGTTTTTATGTTATGGTACTATTGTTTTTTATAGTTCTTGTCAATTAATAATGACCATAATAATTAAAACGATGTGTTAAATTATGATAATCAACTATAATAAATTTTAGTCGGATCGAATAAAGCTCAATTGTTATAAATAAAATTAATACATTTTTTTAAAACTTTGAGGCCTAATCCCGGCTTAACCGTAAACTTTTGGTGTTGTAAATGTCTGAATAAAGATTTATTTATATACAATATAGGGTTGTCTGTCTGCGCTATCAACCAGGGGTCTTTCTGCCCTGTCTTGAATTTAATTTATTTGAAAAAGTGTAGTTGAGACTTAGGCTTGTGAACTGCCTTGACAAACGGAACAAATGAATTGATGTATAGTGAGAGGAGGATGTTTATATTTAGGATGGATATTTAGGTTTCTAGGAATACAGAATTTGTTTAGGAGTTCTAGGTTATAGGGGTGTGCAGCGATTTTTTGGCTGTGGTATGCGTTGGGAGATTGGTCTTACTTGGGTTGTTTCGTAAAGGATGTTGTTTAAGGGATTATGGAGAGGATTCTTTGGGTTTCTAAGTTTTGTAAGGATTGATAGGGCTGATCTTTCGGCGACTTAGATATGGCCTGAAATTGAAGGGCCGATATAAAGAAATAATATTGCACCGTAATCTAACAAGGGCCGGCATATCGTTTTGTATATTTTAACTGTTGTTTTTGTGGAAATGCCTTTTTGTTTATACGTCAAAGATCGGAAATGCATAGCCCTTGTTTTGATATTTATTTTAATGGATTTGGTATGTGGAAGGAAGAAAAGTTTTGAATCAAATCCGATGCCTAGATATTAACAGGAATAGGATGGAAGAATTGTGGTGTTATTGATTACTATTGTAGGAGATCGTGGAGTGGTTTTTGGGGCAAGGGATGAATAATTTGGTTTTGGAAGGATTTAATTGCATTCGCCAATTTTTGCACCATTTTTGTATGGAATTAAAAGACTTTTGAAGGAGATTTTGGGATTGTTGAAGCGGTGAATCGTTGGATTGAAGTAAGAAGGGTTGAGATTAAATATGTCATAGAAAAATATGTTGTAAAGTAGTGGGGACAGCGGATAGCCTTGCGGGACACCTTGTAGAAGAGGAAATGGGCAAGATACAACTTAGGGGATTCTTACTTTACAGGATCTATTTGTTAGGAATTGGCAAAAGAGGATTATTAGATACTTTGGGATGTTAATATGCCAAACCGTGTCAAAAGTTTTAGTTATCAAGAAAAGCGATACTTGTTTTTTGACCTAGATGCATGGTTAAAATGGAAAGAAGTAGTATAGTTGATGTTTTGTGCAAAATCCAAATTGGTATTGGGGGATGGAATTTATGGATAGATGTAGATGTTTTTGTTTAATAAGGGATTCAAACTGTTTACCTAATACTGGGAGGAGTGTTATGGCCGATAACTGGAAATAAGGAAAGGATAAGTTAAACAAACTATTCTTTCAAGATTTATTTTTTAAATTTTTATAAGGTGCGCCAATAAAAACATATTTTAGTTTTTATATTATGGTACTATTGTTTTTTTTATAGTTCTTGTCAATTAATAATGACCATAATAATTGAAACGATGTGTTATATTATGATAATCAACTATAATAAATTTTAGTCGGATCGAATAAAGCTCAATTGTTATAAATAAAATTAATACATTTTTTTAACTTAGAGGCCTAATCCCTGCTTAATCGTAAACTTTTGGTATTGTAAATGTCTGAATAAAGATTTATTTATAAACAATATAGGGTTGTCTGTCTGCGCTATCAACCAAGGGTCTTTCTGCCCTGTCTTGAATTTAAATTATTTGCAAAAAGAGTAGTTAAGATTTAGGCTTGTGAACTGCCTTGATGAACGGAACAAATGAATTGATGTATAGTGAGAGGAGGATGTTTATATTTAGGATGGATATTTAGGTTTCTAGGAATACAGAATTTGTTTAGGAGTTCTAGGTTATAGGGGTGTGCAGCGATTTTTTTTCCATGAGTTAATATGCGTTGGGAGATTGGTCTTACTTGGGTAGTTTCGTAGAGGATGTTGTTTAAGGGATTATGGAGATGATTCTTTGGGTGTCTAAGTTTTGTAAGGATTGATAGGGCTGATCTTTCGGCGACTTAGATATGGCCTGAAATTGAAGGACCGATATAAAGAAATAAAATTGCACCGTAATCTAACAAGCAAGGGATGAATAATTTGGTTTTGGAAGGATTTAATTGTATTCGCCATTTTTGCACCATTTTTGTATGAAATTAAAAGACTTTTGAAGGAGATTTTGGGATTTTTGAAGCGGTGAAGCGTGGAAGATAAGGGCAGTGTCATCAGCAAAGAGGAGGGCGTATTTCGTTGGATTAAAGTAAGAAGGGTTGGGATTAAATATGTCATAGAAAAATATGTTGTAAAGTAGTGGGGACAGCGGAGAGCCTTGCGGGACACCTTGTAGAAGAGGAAATGGGCAAGATACAGCTTAGGGGATTCTTACTTTACAGGATCTATTTGTTAGGAATTGGTAAATAAGGATTACTAGATACTTTGGGATGTTAAGGATGTAGCATTTGTATAGGAGGCCAATATGCCAAACCGTGTCAAAAGTTTTAGTTATCAAGAAAAGCGATACTTGTTTTTTGACCTTCTAGATGCATGGTTTGTATATTGGAGGTTAAAATGGAAAGAAGTAGTATAGTTAATTTTTTGTGGAAAAATCCAAATTGGTATTGGGGGATGGAATTTATGGATAGCTGTAGATGTTTTTGTTTAATAAGGGATAACTGGAAATAAGGAAAGGATCGTTTTTAGGTTTAGGAATACACGTAATCAACCCTTTCTTTCACACGGAGGGGAAGTATTGATGGAAATAACAGTAGTTATAAATTTTTAGGATTACTATCGATCTGTTTATTTTAGTAGAAAATATTTAATAAAATATCCAATCTGTTTTAATACAAAACCAGTAAGATTATTTTTAAATAAATGTTACTTTTACCACGTCAACATAGCGTCAGTTATTAGAAATTCTAGCAATACAACTTTATTATTGGTAAATGCAATTTACATGTTTGACGAGCGGACAAATAATTGCTCACTTTCCTGAAAACAGCCTTAAAATGTTAATCAATATTCCATTGAGTTGACGTGAAAATTTATTGATTGTGCGTTGTAAATTTAAATTGGAAAAATGAAATTGGATTGGAAGTACTATCAGCAAAATGTGTTCTCGTTGATGTACAAGTATTGGTAAATCTTCTCAGTGGCGTAGATAGAATTTTGTGATGCGGGGGATTTGAGTAAGTATTTTGTTTCATAAATTTATTTTTCTAAACTCATACAAAAACAAGTACAAAAAGTAATGATGTGTCCATCATAGCACTTTCTCCATCATTTAAACAATTGATTGATTAACATACTAAACGCATTTCACTGTTAATTAGTTAAAGACCATTTCACATTAAATTAGCGTTTTATACGCGTGGCGCATGAAGTAAAATTTCGAGTTTAGAAAAGCCTAATTTGGCTCGGTCGCTCCGCTTCGCTACGCGCCCGAGCCAAATTTTCAGGCTTTTCTAAACTCGTAATTTTACTTCATGCTTTGCCTGGGAGTGGAAAACACTCGTTAGTCGATCAAAATACTCTGATTTTGCAGTTTTTTTATTGTAAAATTTGTGACTAAAATAAATAGAGTTGATGTTTTAGTCAACTTTTGGCGTTTACGATTTTCCTTCCAGTTTAACTAATTTTCAATTTGATAACGTTGAAAGAATTGGAATAGAATTTTGTATGAATTTCATACAAGTAAATCTAAAGTTTAGTTGGTTTTGTTTCAGAATAAGGTATTTTACTTTTTCACACTGGAACTGAAAATCCGACATTTTTCAAAAATTACCATTTTTAATTATTCAGTACAGAAAACAATAATATTATATCATAAATTAAAGTTGTAAGACCTCCAAATTGAACACTTTATTTCAAAGGCTCACCAAAAATGTATCGATAGTCGAATTTATTTAAAATTCTCAAGATCCACTAAGAAATAAGCATATTTTTATATTTGTCATAAAAAATATATAATCCTTTCACGTCTTAAAGTTATGAGACCCTAAAGTAGATTTTTTTTAGAAAATAATAAATTTTCTTTTAGACATTTTTGTATTTGTTATTTGGTTATTTATTATGGAATCTCCAAATAAACACAATACATTAAGATAACGTTTTAAAATTAAATACAGGGATTTTTTTAAATATACATATGCATACGCTTTTTTTACGAATTCAATTTAAAGCTTTAAACGAGCGTTTTTCACTCCCAGATTAAGCATGAAGTAAAATTTCGAGTTTAGAAAAGCCTGAAAATTTGGTTTGGTCGCGTAGCGGGAAGCGCGGAGCGACTAAACCAAATTTTCAGGCTTTTCTAAACTCGAAATTTTACTTCATGCGCTACGCGTATTAAACTCTGAAAACACTAAAATATTGTTAACAAGTAAACTTCACTTGAAATTAATGTCTTATACCCGTTAAAATTTTCAAAACTCATGAACGGATTCATCCCCTTAAGGTTGAAACCAGTTCGAGTAAAAATAAAAATCATTAAAACAAACTTAGTGTTTTAGTCAATAATAATAATATTTTGTTATTATGTTTTGTATCTTATTAGAGTGTTAATCAATCGCCTTCTCAACACATGACATTATAGTAAAATGTTGGCTCTGATTTCCTACTTCTACCTGCCGCTTCAATTTCAAACTAATTATAAGACAAATGTCATTTTGAGTCGTAATGCAAATTAAATGTGTATACATTTAAAATAAAACAGAAATATCGTAAAAATGGTAAAAACTGCTTCAAGTCTAATGAAATGTATAGGAAAATAAATACGGTAGAATCAACTTATTTTTGGGGATACTTTAAAAAACAAAAGAACATCGGTAAAAAGTGTTTATTTAAAAGGTATGTATTTTATTGTCTATAACTTTTATTTAAAATATTGTCGATTTAGTCAATAATAAAAGAAATATGGTGGAACTAACTTATGTTTGCGGATATCTTTGAAAACAAGAGAGCCACGACAAAAAGTATGAACATAATTAGTTAATTATCTGCAATTTTTATTTGCAACGTTTTTAAATATTATCAATATTTATCAAAATATTTAAAAAAAACTAAAAATTGCTAAGAAAAGAACTTCAATTTCTGGTTTTCGAAATGTAGCCAAAAGTAGGCACAAATCTACATTTTGTATGTAGAATGTAGGAATTAGAAATTAAACGTGGAAATTAAAAATATGCTAAGTCTAACTCATTGCGTTTTTTGACCGACAGAGACGGACATAATTCTAAAAATATGTTTTCGGACTTGAGGTTCAAAACGTGAAGATCTATCAAAATCTCATGGTCGATTACTTCACGATTTTAACTTGAAACTAAAAATATTACATAATTTCGAACTAAGGATGCAGAATTGACAATAACAAATTAAATGTTTCCTTAAAAAAGTTATAGTGACCGAAAAAACTTGTCAACTTTAAGAAATCGCGGAGAATTGACAAAACAATTAACATTTTTTAAAATAAGTATTTTAATGGAGAGCACTTTTGTTTATCACAAAGAAAAATATCGTTTCGTTTATAAAACGTTAAATATTGAGCGTTAAATTAGAATCTTACAATATGAGCTATAATTCTTAAACAGGCCGAACACTCGAAACTTTAAACGAGTGTTTTTCACTCCCAGACTAAGCATGAAGTAATATTTCGAGTTTAGAAAAGCCCCGTGAAAATTTTCTGGGATTTTCTAAACTCGAAATTTTACTTCATGTGCCACGCGTATAAAACACAGATTTTAAGTGAAGTTCGAATATACATAAATTTGACAATATTTTAGTGTTTTATACGCGTGGAGCATGAAGTAAAATTTCGAGTTTAGAAAAGCCCAGAAAATTTGTCTCGGGTCGCTGCGCGACCCGAGACAAATTTTCACGGGGCTTTTCTAAACTCGAAATTTTACTTCATGCTTAGTCTGGGAGTGGAAAACACTTGCTTAAAGCTTTAAATTGAACTTTAAAAAAACAGGAAATACCCGCAATTGTTGTATCAATTCTGTCTCTTAATTATTTTAACTTGGAAAAACGTAAAGTGTTAAGTGTGAACATTAATAAATTTAGAATTTTTCCCTCTACAAAAAAGTGAAATACATTTTGTCTCTAAAATAAATAGGGAAGCCAATATTTGAACACTTTAAAATTAACATGCGATTTCCTATGTTGCGTCCGCCAAGTCAACACCCGGTATATTGCAAGCGATTATTTCAAACTTAAATTGGAGCTTGTATTTTAAGTTAAAAAACAGGTAAAAATATGGTTTTGGTGTAGTGATATACTCCAGTGTTTCAATCTTAAAAAGGAATACATTTAAAGTCAAAGTTGGAAAATATTTTTGACTCGACAACTTTTAACGTTGAAAGAATCCATCATAACTATTTTAAAAACGTACTCTAATCACGAAATCTAAAGAAAACAGCAGTTAAAGTTATTGTATACGAATATATACCTAAATTCTTTCAGACGCAGACGGAATATTAGGTTAAAATCAATCAAGCATCGATATCTATAAAATAGAATATTTAAGAAAATTATAACTTTTTCTCTAAACAGGAAAATTTCATAAAACGAATATCAAACAATAATTAAATAATGTGGCTTTTATGTAATGCCAGCTTTAAGAGTCGTTTGTTCAAACAAAAATCAGTGTTTACTCATAAAATTAAAACCGGTAGTTATTTTTACCTGTCCCCTCGATAATAATAAAACTCGATTTTTTAAAGAATCTAGAAGATAAAAGTCATTAAATGCTATTCATTTTTATGTATTTACTGATGATGATGATGATATTCGGTTTATTTAAGAATTGATTTGTCTGTATAATACAGAGACATCCTGTATCTGAAAACTAAAGAATTATATTACATTATTGTGGAAACGCTGTAGGGACATTTTTCATTTTTAAATAGTTCATTTCAACATTACTTTGATTTCAACAAAAGAGATAATATTTTTAATTTTCGGATGTTAATCCTCAAAACATGAACATACAGGAATTTTTGCTTTTGAATATACATACCCATATGTGTACTCTGTAGATTTACAGCATTCGTTGGTTTTAAAAAGTTTCCAATTTGAACTTTCTAACAAGGGATTCCCCTCCTTGGTTAAGCATGAAGTAAAATTTCAAGTTTAGAATAGCCTGGGAATTTGGCTTGGTAGCGTTGGTCATGTGCCACGCGTATTAAACACTAAATAACGTAAAGTTTAAAATATACCGCTTCAGCATACTGCTTTAGCAGTATGTTTTAAGCTTTACTTGCAGTCAGTGTTTTATACGCGTGGCGCATGAAGTAAAATTTCCAGTTTAGGAAAGCCTGAAATTTTACTTCATGCTTAATCAGGGAGTGGAAACACTCGTTAGAAATGTTAAATTAACCTTTTGCAAAAACAACGAATGTCTAAACATTTACAGAAAACAGATAGGTATATGCATACTTAATAAAAAATTCCATATATGCATTTTACATGTTTTTATTTATTAAATATTTGTAATTTTCCAATGTTAATCCTTAAGGTATGAATATATGCATTTTATATGTTTATTAAACGAGTGTCTCTATGCAACCTTCATACATAATTATATATGATCCCTTAAAATCGATAGAGCAATAATTGAGCCAGCGCAAAGCCCTTTTTGAAATTCAGCCAGGATTCGGAATCGAATCCCGCAGGAAACGTGACCGCAATGCAAATTTTATTAAAGAGCACTGGGAAGAATGCAATTATAAAAAGCTCATAAAGCGATTCGATTTATTTTAAATTAATTTAATGTTAGTGGCAAATATTGGAACAAGGACTTAATTAAACATATAGCTTACTAAGCACTTAAACGGTGAGTTCATGCGTGGTGAAATTTTAATTAGAAATATATATATTAAGTTTAAAATCCATAGGTGCTTAGAATAAAGTAGGGGAATGTTTTAAATGTAAATATTCTAAATATATTTAATACTTCGAATAATTAAGCAATTAAAAATATTAAAAATATTTCAATAATCTAGTTTTATTAATAGATATTTAATTGATGAGGCGGATACATGATGAAACTCCATAATACTATTTGAAATAAAACAACACAGTTGGGAGGGTTTCACTTTTATTGTTGAACACTGCAACATGTTTCACCACACAGTGGCTTCATCAGGCAGATGATATAATTTCATCTGCCTGATGAAGCCACTGTGTGGTGAAACATGTTGCAGTGTTCAACAATAAAAGTGAAACCCTCCTAACTGTGTTGTTTTATTTCAAATATTATTAATAGATGTTAGCATACAGTTTCATTAGCACAGTTTTAACGCTTTCGGCCCTGACGGTGGCATTTGCCAGCACTAAAATTTGGTAAACATACGCGGAAGTTTTCTTTTAAATATACATACATGTATGCATGAGCTGCAACTTTTCCGATAATCGATTGTTTTTCAAAATAGTTTTATTTGAAGTACTAAACGAGAGTTTTCCACTCCTAAATTAAGCATGAAGTAAAACTTCAAGTTTAGAAAAGCCTGAAAATTTGGTTTGGTCGCGTAGCGCGAAGCGCGGATCGACCAAACCAAATTTTCAGGCTTTTCTAAACTCGAAATTTTACTTCATGCGCCACGCGTATAAAACACTGATTTTAGGTGAAGCTCAAAATATTCTATTAAAGCAGTATGCTAAGAAGTGTATTCTGAACATCACATCACATCAGTGTTTAGTACGCGTGGCGCATGAAGTAAAAATCCTAAAATTTCACTTCATGCGTAATCTGGAAGTGGAAAACATTTGTTTGAAAGTTCAATTTAAATTGTATACCTAAAAGAAAAACTCTTTGTATATCTGAGATCGTAATAAATAATATGCAGTATAGAAAACCTTTTTTGGGCACCAGAAAAATTTCAGGGCTGAAAGGATGATATTGACATTGAATTTGTGTTCAGTATTCCGGCACCAGGTACCCACAGACGCGTTTCGGACTTCAAGGTCCTCTTCAGTGTGGTCCCGACCCAGTGCTGAGGAATACTGAACATTTCTGACTATTTCAAGCCAATATGTGAAAACTATTAATGATTTCGATAGTTAACGCCATCTAATGCTTCATAGTGGCATCGTCAGTGACACGAATGCACAAAGTGCATATACAGGTCACTGTTTCGTCCACGAGCGAGCAGAACTCTGTTTGTGAAATTAGAAAACAAATATCAAAATTGAATTTGTGTTCAGTATTCCGGCACCAGGTACCCACAGACGCGCTTCGGACTTCAAGGTCCTCTTCAGTGTGGTCCCGACCCAGTGCTGAGGAATACTGAACATTTCTGACTATTTCAAGCCAATATGTGAAAACTATTAATGATTTTCGGGTCGGGACCACACTGAAGAGGACCTTGAAGTCCGAAACGCGTCTGTGGGTATCTGGTGCCGGAATACTGAACACAAATTCAATTTTGATATTTGTTTTCTGGTTTTACAAACAGAGTTCTGCTCGCTCGTGGACGAAACAGTGACCTGTATATGCACTTTGTGCATTCGTGTCACTGACGGTGCCACTATGAAGCATTAGATGGCGTTAGCTATCGAAATCATGTTACTATGTTTTGAACTTAATACTGAAAACTTGGTTTGGTCTCTCCGCTTCGCTACGGGACCAAATCAAATTTGCAGACTTTTCCTAAACTCTAAATTTTACTTCATGCTTGATCCAAAGGTGAAAACACTTGCTAGAAGTAAATTAAATATTAAGCTTAGGAAACCTATTTTCTGAAGCATAAACAAAAACAGTGTAACATAACCTCTAAATTATTCCAAATTTAGTTAGAGTAAAGTTGGAACACTTGGAGTTGCCACGTTTATTTTATCAATAGTTTAAAACATGTAGATTTTTTTTTCTATTAATACGACATGTTTCATGTGAAACAAAAATGCCAAGGTAATGCATCTCGGAATTAAAAGGTGCGCTCGTTGTGCTGCTAAACGCATGTTATAATGACGCAATTCTGTGACGTAAGGAGCATTGATAAACAAAATGGATATGTAGTACGTTCAACCTTATTTTTTGTAAACTTGAATGAAAACACTAACACTTTCTTCACAATAAGTTTTTATTTTGCTAGATGTACATTTCGAATACTAAGTACTCATTATCAATAGCTTACTTATTTTTTGTATTTTGGATTTGAGCCTCACATGAAGTTAGGCCGCGAGCCGCTAGTGCATGTTAGTATCATGTTTGTACGGGTCTAGCAGAATTTATCTAGCATTAAACTATAATGATATTAACGGCAATTCTAATAACAAGAAAGTTAGTTTTTAAATATTCTATACTGCATTTACAAATAAATAAATATTTGTCAAATAAGAATAATTCCAATTCAAAAATATTTCAATTCGAGAAAATAAGCATACGCTTCTTATAGTTTGCGCACATTAAATAATATATACAATTACGAAAATGTTTTTTGTGTAAAATGCAAACACATTGTTTGCATTTTACACGAAAAACATTGTCGCATATAGCCAAATATTAAAAAATGCAATATTTGACTGTTAAAATATTTGAATAATTTATTGTTTAAAAAATCATATATGAATTATTCATATTGAATTCTCAGACTTCTAATTATTATTCCCCAAAGTAACAATGCATGTGCTACTGATAACAGTTAGAGTTTATATGCATTTTTATCACATCTGCTTGACTTTCTATGAACATTTTTAGAGATTAATGCAGGTAGTAAACACATTTTAGACTTGGATAATTACCTTGTATACTGCTTAGTATGGTACTGTCTCTTGAATATATATCAATTTTAATGTTTCGTAAATGGAAATGCCATTTTTTTATTATCAATGCAAAAATGCATCTGCAAGTTAAATACAGCGGAAAATGTATTTATTTCATAATAAATAACAGGTTATATTTATATTTTCTACGGTGTTTTATTTATTATTAATTATGCATGATGAAATTATTATTTCATTAATAATAATTAATACTCCTAACACCCATTGTTTGTTGATTGTGAAAAATATGTATCGCATTTTTTTTTAAATATTCTTAGAAATAATTTCACGATGTTGCAAACGAAAGTTGTTATTTCAAACTAGACTTTATGAACAATATGTTTGAACAGTGGCGCTCGGTAACGAGATTTATCAGTTGTATTTTTTTAAACAGTGCATTAAAATACAAAGCACAATAAAAATTATGACCGACCGCTAGCAATTAAAATCGAGATAATGTAAGCGCCTTGAATACCAGGCGCACAATTAAGCAGTGAATAACCCATTTTCATTAAAAATCTGACCTCGATTACACAAAACCCCGAAATGTAGAATCAACGATGAATTATGTATGCATATCATCTCTAAACGTGCCCATTTCAAACTCATTTAATTATACGGAGTGGTAGGAAATTAATTTATTTCATCCAGAAATCTTATTCTATTCAAATAAATAGAGGGACGTTTTGAATTTTTTGAAAATCTTAAAACCTATAATATCCATAATAATTGAGGGATGTTTTGAATTTACCGCAAATAATGTGGCGAGGGAGTAATTCATTTCAACTCCGAAGGGACACTTTCAAACTCATTTATTGTATAATAGAGAGATAAACTCTGTTTTTTTTTATATTTTCCAAACTTAGGGTGTATTTACGGCGAACAGTTGCAATCCTGCTTTAACATTAGGGTATTTTAAACATAAAATTTTGAGATGTTGGTAAATGATATATTTTCAATGTGACAAATAAATCATAATTTGTCAAATAAATTGTCACAATGCAGAGATTTTCAAAAACGAGAACGCTACAACTTGTAACTTTATAACACATACAAGGTTTTTTTCTGTGAAGTATACTTTCTAATATTCCATCTAAACATTTGTAAAACTAATGAACATGTGATCAGAACTAAGCAGTTTATTTTGAACTTCACTTTAAATCAGCGTTTTGTATGCATGACGCATGAAGTAAAATTTCGAGTTTAGAAAAGCCTGATTTGGCTTGGTCGCTCCGCTGCGCTACGCGACCAAGCCACATTTTTACTTCATGCTTAGTCTGGGAGTGGAAAACACTCTTTAGAGTTTTTAAATTGAAAGTTTTTATGAAGATCTCGAATGTAAAATTTACATTAAAAAATCGTAACATGTATAACTAAAAGAAAAATTCCTTGTATTTAAAACTTATTTTAAATTTGAACATATAAATGGGCAGATAACAAAGAAGACAGATATTTCTGAGCAAGGAATATTACCTGATCCTCCTATCCTACCCGATCCTCAGAGACACTTTATTAAATTGGTAGTAGATACAAATAATTTGAGGCGGTGATAGGTAAATACATTTGTAATCGTAATCTTTGTGAGTTAATTGAATTGTCATATTAATGTCACATTTCCCTTCACGTAACCTACAAATTAAAAGTTGATTTACAACATAACATGTGATTAATCTTGTCCTAACCTAAAACACACAACCTGCATCACACCACTTAATTCTTGAAATGTCAAATTTGATTGGTCATATTGGTAAAAAAAATAATAGAAAATGCAATTTATTTTATGTAAAAGAGAATTTAAAGTAAGTAATTTGAAAGTAATTGAAGGAATTTCTCTAATAATTGAGGATTATTTTGAATTTCCCGCCACATTTTTGTTCTCTTAATTTTTATACAAGTATGAATCAAATTACCAATACTTGGTTGTAAAATACTTCAAAACATTAAAAGTACGATTCTTGACGCAATCTACAAGACAAATTTGTTGTAGATTGCGTAAAGAATCGTAGTTTTAATGTTTTGTAATATTATTAGTTTCAATCAAAAGATTGGTCTATTTTCAATGATCTAACAATGTTCTCTGAAATGTGGATGCCCCCAAATATTGAGGATTGTTTTGAATTTCCTGCCACATTATTATATCAAGCGATTTTTATACTCCTCGTTTTTCACCTAAAACATAAATTATGAATCTACTTAATCCATGACTAAAATTAAAGTAATATTATCAGTTGAATAGAATTGATTGTTTTATTTTCAATTGTTTAACACAGTGTTACCTAATCTTTTTTTAGCCGCCTTTGAAATTCGGATGCACTTCTGTGCAATAAAATTAAGCACACAAAATATGTTATAGTTTAAAACGGACATGATGAGTTTCCTAGTTACGAAACTATGTAAATATGTCAATTTCCTTAATATCAAATTGTGCGTTATTTAGACAACTATTCAAAAATTTGAATTCAAACTAAAATAGAAAATTATTTTTCTATTTCGGCTTTGTTGTATTTATTACGAGTGTTTTTTCAAAAGGTCTTAGTTGTGGTTTTTAATAAAGGTGTTATTTTCAAGTTATGGTGTTATCATTTATTGAAACTACTGCTAGGCAATTAACACACACCCGCATTATACAATTAGAATACTGTGAAAAATAGTTATGAGACTTGTGCTTAATTTTATTGCACAGAAGTGAATTTAGGTCACCCATTCGATGTTTTTATAGGGTATCTCAGTAACCCGAATAGTTAGACAAAATTTGACATACATGTCATGACCACTTTTTCAGAGAAAATAGCAATGTAATTAACAGATCATGGCTAGCTTGATTAGTTTGGGAGATATCGGGCGTTTTTTAATTGTTGGCTATTTTGAAATACGTCTTTTTCTCGATAACTATAAGATATACAAATAAATAGTTAAATAGCCATTTGTGCAGTTTTCAACGGAGAATTCAGTGGAGTACTCATTTTTTTTATTTTAACTTTTAATTTCAGAGTTATGGCACAAAGTTGCATTTTTTAAATGGAACACTCTGTATGTTTGTATGTTATTAAATAGCATTTTAAATTAGCTTTACATTGATATACATATTTAACAAAAAATCGTAAAAATACGCAGAAAAAAAAACGATTATATTGAAAACTATGTTAGTAAAAATATTAATTTTATAATTTTTGAAGACTTTTGCAATCAATTACTGAGTCTGCGGATCCCTTCATTTTTAAAAAATAATACTAACATCTCTATAATTATAATAGTATGTATTATCAAATATTTATCTAAAAGCTTCAGAGCTAGAAACACAATTTTTCAATAAAATAAAAACAACCAAATTTTGTATAAAAATGTAAAGCTAATTTAATATTTAAAAAAATGAAACTTCATATCATAACTCGCAAATTATAAGTCCGAATAAAAAAATAGGTACCCCACTGCATTCTACGGCGAAAACTTCATAAATAATTATTGAACTGTTTTTTTGTATATCTTATAGTTATTGAGATAAAGACATATTTTAAAATAGCCAACAATTGAAAAACGCCCGATATCTTCCAAACTAATCAAGTTAACCATGATCTGTTTACGTCATTATTAGTATCTCAGAAAAAGAGGTCATGACGTTTTTCTAACTCTGCAGGTTACCGAGATACCCTATAAAAACATCGAATTTGGGCCACCCTGTACATAATGTGGCTACTAATATTTTTCAAATCACACAATTTTATAATAATTTTTGCAGCGAGTTTAAATATAGTTTTAAAACAAGTACTTCGTTTTTCCTCCTGTACTTTTATTTCCCATCTTAACTCAAATGATGTAGAAATCAGATAATTGCTGCTCTTGAACTTCAAAATTAATCTGTTTTATGCGCCTGGCGCGTGAAGAAAATATTTACGAGTTTAGAAAAGCCTGAACATTTGGATTAGTCCAAACTTTCAGGCTTTTTTAAACCCGAAATATTTACTTCATGCTTAATCGAGGGGTGGAAACACGCGTTAGAATTTTATTGAAGAACATTTAATTCCGTTTTATTAATGTTATTAAAAATACATGATTTTGTTTTTCATAAATGTTCACATTTTATTATTGTTCAATCTAATTAAAATATTGTAATACAATAAACCATTTTTAAAGTCGAGTTACGAAACTACTTGAAAGTATAAAAAATTGGCGAGTAGGTACCTGTAGCTAATTTCTTTTAACTAGGCGAGAAATTAGAACACATTTGTGCTCAAATTACCTAATAAAAGCAAATTATTGTATCAAAATAGCGTTATTTTTCTGCAAATCACTTACTTAGTTGCACAGATAAACTCCACAGAGAAACAAATATGTCAGTATTACTTCGAATTTCTCGCCAGGTTAATGGGACGAACTCTACGTGTAGTTAAAATTAAGCCATAATTATATGCATGCCACAGAAATGATTAAAATTAACTGAATTTCAACCAATAAAAATAATATTTAGAAGAGTTACGTTAATTATGGTAAGCAATGATTACTAGCAAAAAAGTGTATACCGTCCGTTTTATTTAAGTATGGCCATAGGGATTTATATGGTAAAAATTGTACCCCATCTTAACCGTTCTTGTCGTACAAGTTTGAAACAATTTTTTGTTTTTATCAATAAATCGAACATTTTTCTACGAAATGTTAGCACAAATAAGCCCAAAAATCAACTTTGCTAAAATGTCATAATGCATATATGCCGTTACAATTTCTATTTGTTCTTTAATGTTATAAATAGACATTGTCTTCAAAAATCAAATTAACAAAGTTCCGTACGATTTTATAACATTTACTTGTCAATAATTATTTGATTTATTAATTTCAACTTTGAAAACTAAAATAAAGACATCGAACATGTTAATGTCCTTCTAACAATGAACATTTCGATAAAATATGTTTAATTTATTGATAATATCAAAAAACGACTTCAAATTTGTACGATAACGAAAGTTAACATCAGGTACCATTTTTACCATGTAAATCCCTATGGACATACTTAAAAAACGCACAGTATAAATAATGTATTAATATACTCGTAATTATATAAAACTATTTAATTTGACAGATGTCTATTAATTTGATTAATTTCTGTTTTGAATTTTACACAATATACAGTGAATTTTACTTTTAGGTAAACAAATGCATAAGCTGTAAATCTTCCGACATTCGTTGTTTTTTAAGAGAGTTCAATTTGAAGATTTAAACGAGAGTTTTCCACTCCCAGACTAAGCATGAAGTAAAATTTCGAGTTTAGAAAAGCCCCGTGAAAATTTGTCGAGGGTCGCGCAGCGACCCAAGACAAATTTTCTGGGCTTTTCTAAACTCGAAATTATACTTCATGCGCCACGCGAACAAAACACAGATTTTAAGTGAAGTTAGAATATACATAAGTTTGACAATATTATAGTGTTTTATACGCGTGGCGCATGAAGTAAAATTTCGAGTTTGGAAAAGCCCAGAAAATTTGTCTCGGGTCGCTGCGCGACCCTCTACAAATTTTCACGGGGCTTTTCTAAACTCGAAATTTCACTTCATGCTTAGTCTGGGAGTGGAAAACTCGTTTAAAGCTTTAAATTGAACTTAAAAAAAAACAGGGAATATCCGCAATTGTTGTATCAATTCCATGGTATGTCATTGTTTTTATAAAATCACATTACAGTTTCTTAATTATTTGAGTTGTAAATTTTCTGAAATTTGTTAATTTTTAAAAGAGTTCAATTTAAAGCTTTAAACGAGTGTTTTGCACTCCCAGACTAAGCATGAAGTAAAATTTCGAGTTTTGAAAAGCCCTGTGAAAATTTGCACTGAGACAAATTTTCTGGGCTTTTCTAAACTCGAAATTTTACTTTACGCGCTACGCGTATAAACACAAATTTTAAGTGAAGTTAAAAAATACATAAATTTGACAATATTATAGTATTTTATACGCGTGGCGCATGAAGTAAAATTTCGAGTTTAGAAAAGCCCAGAAAATTTGTCTCGGGTCACTGCGCGACCCTCGATAAATTTTCACGGCGCTTTTCTAAACTCGAAATTTTACTTCATGCTTAGTCTAGGAGTGGAAAACACTCGTTTAAAGCTTCAAATTGAGCTTAAAAAAAAAACAGGGAATGTCTAAAGATTTATGGAAAATAGGCTAAATTTGGAATACGTATACTTAAAAAAAAACTCCTTGTATATTAAATGTTCTTAAACATCTTGAATTGTAATTGTAATTTTACAATTTTTTATGTTAAAATTTAAAATAATTTCGATATTGAACGTTTTGAATGCACTCTAATAATAACCAACATTTTTAATTAAGTATTCTTTAAATTTGAACCAAAATTAAACTTTTGTCGAAAATTCGTCTGAGCTAAGGAAACATTTGATTTAAAAAAATGCGTTTATAAAACTCTCGAATACATTTCTTACTCATTTATTTGTATTTCTTTAATATTATATATCACTGGATCTTTATTTTTGTGTGTTAATAAAACTATTTAGTTTGCTAATATTATTTTAATAGTTTTTTTGTACCATTACTCTGTAATTGGGTTGCCCTGTTGAGTAATAAAGATTATTATTGTATTATTATTAAATAGATACTGTAAATTTTTAAATAAATAAACTATTAAAACACTTAGATACAAATATAACCCCGAGGATTGTCTCACAAACATTTAAAAGAAAAATTATATTTTTAATTAAATTCTTTTATAAAACAAACAAACAAACAAACGCTCTTTTGAATTATTTTCACATTATCTAAAAAAAACATGTAGTTTAATTTCAATAAGTAGTAAGTACAATAAATATCTCACTTATATTTCTTTTGTAATTTTAAGTCAAAATTAATAAGCTCAATTTAAAAAAATGTTCATTTTTAACAAATTTTGAAAATCAAATGCGTTTATGTATTATTTTAACTGTTGTTTCAGTAAAGAAAATCGAATTGTCTCGTTTGAGTTTTCCTCAATTAGAGTTAAAATGTTGTTAAAAAATCGCCTAATTAATGAGAATATTTGTTAAAAAAAAAAATCGTCTTACGGACCGGTTTCTCCAACATGACTTAGGACGTTGCTTATGTAAGCAGGACCTAACTTTAAGTAGGGCTTATAATTGAAATGCGTTGCACCAATAGACTTGAGCAATGGCTTATGTAAGTCATTCTTAGTTGTGCGAATAAGTGGCAACGTAGCGATTTGTACAAATTGTATTGGCTGTTGATTTGGCGGGAATTTTTATTTTAAATATCTCCCACCGGATTCGTGGAAAAATGTACGCCGTTTATAAAGAAAAGAATTTATTGTTTATAATCTGACATTCGTATTCTGCCACAACATATCTAATTTTAAACAGGTACATTTTAAAATAAGCGAAAAACGCAGTGCAAACTATACCGCAAAAGAAAGACGTCTTCTATCTTTTCTTGTAGACAAATATAAATTTTATTACTATTAATATTATTGTATTAAATATAAACATATTGTAGAGAACAAAAGAGAAGGATTCCTTGAATAAAATAATTATTTTACCGTTGTCACAGTTTTTAGGTTAGAATCCGTGTTCTAAGTTGTATAGTCTGTTTAAAAACTAGACGGAGTAAGTGAAAAAGTCCAATTTACACTATAAAAAGTTACCAGATATATCACTAGATATATTTGGCGGCAATTTTAAATAATTTCATAATTACTCTTTATAAAAAATCAAATATAATGTAAAAAATATTTAAAAATTAATAATAAAAAGTATTTTTTTATACAATTTCTTTATTAAATTTAAAATAAACAAATAACTGAATTATGGACTACATAATAATAATTAAAAAACTAATACTTTTTTGAAATTTTATTTATTATATATATAATACATGCGAGTCAAAATCGTCATACATAGCATATTGTTCTGTTACTGGGCTAGCTCAACGGGGCAGGGTACCTGATAACGAACAAGACATTAATAAACTCGTTAGCAAGTAAAGAGCACATGTCGGACTTTCTGGACCACTGAGTGGACAGGGGGTTGGGTCAAGGGAGCACCGATTAGCATCCGCGGACCGATTAAACAGTTTTGGATATATCGCTTCTTACCCAGCAAGGTGAGGCACTTAACACTAAAGTCAACAAGTGATTCCGAGAATTACTGGAGGGGTACAAGACCAAGTCAAGAGGCAGACACTTTAACACTGGGCACTAGGAGAGTGTTCCAGGGTTATATACGCGACACTAGGCACTACTCTAAAATGTATGCACAAGGTTGGGCAAGATACCAGAATTATAAAAATATAACTTTAAAATGTGTTTAATGTTAGTCAGATGAGTCACTTTCATCTTGAAGGGAACTTAAGAAGGGTTCTATTAAACGGTCTATGATACCATCCAATTTGGACATTTTTAATTCCTCTTTGATGACTGACTCAACACAATTTTTCCAATGCATACTTGTTACATTTTGTAGTGCTTGTAATAATAGATTTTTCACATCTGCCAATTTAAACGTTTCTTTTTTAGATGCCACATCATTTTTGATTTGAGCCCATATTAGTTCAATTGGGTTCAATTCGCAATGATACAGCGGTAACCTTAATACAATTTTCTTATGATCCTTAGCCATTTTATCTGTTACGTACAAATTATATTGTTCTTTGTGAAAACTGATGACATTTGAAATTTAGACCGGACCAAATATTTATCAAATTGGTTTTTTTAATCGTAACCAATCCTTCTATGAAGATTTTGTTGGAATTTCTAATTTGCGACTGTGGGATGATGCATTGTCCATTACAATGACAGCATTATCTGGCAATGTGTTTAATAAATTAGAAAACCATTCCTCAAATACCATTGCGTTCATTTCCTCATGGTAATCGGCGGTTTTTTTACCCTCAAATAGCAACAATGCTTCATTAACAAAACCCAGCTTAGATCCAGAATTATAGGGCGCTTGCCATTTTGGTGGATTTTAGAGCCCCATTGATAGCCCTAGTAAATACCTGACGCCGATTTATTACACTAGTGTCCACCCACACTTTAGATTTTGTGTGGCCGTCATTGACAAATGTTTCATCCAGATAAAAAATTGGCCGACCTTCCATTCTGTACTTCTTATTTGTGGTTAAGTATTATTTTCTTCGTCGTACGATATCGTCACGTTCAATTAAAATACTTCTACAGTTTCTCGCATATATCTGTAATAAATCATATTTACATGATGTTCATAATATAATATGGAATTTATATAATAATGTATTTCTATCTTACTTAAAATTGATTTGTTTCATAAAACTATACAAAGTAGAACGACTTATCTTCGGTATGCATAATCGTTTACTTCTTTTAAAACTTTATTCAAAGTTGGTAGTTCATTTTTATAGAAGAAACTATGCACTATTTGGCGCACTGATATGTCATCAAAACTTGCAATTATGGCAGGTCGTCCTCCGAACTGTTTAGGGCTACAAATCTCTCCGGATTTCCTATATTCTCTAATGGTGCGATAGACAGTGGAGTTAACAACTCCTAAAAATTAAACAATTTATTATTTGATGCATACCATTGTATATCTCACCTACTGCACTGACAATGTTTAATACAACATCAGTCATTTTCATAAGTGGATCATCTGTTATCATCTGCTTATACATATTTATTATGCACTGTTTTTAAGACAGATTAATTGACCCAAATCCAACCTCTTACGCTTTTTTGGAGGTGAAGGTGTTATTATCACCGAGCTTGTACTGGGTCCATAATCCATCACAACCAAATACAAAACTAACTTTTAACAATGCTGAAGAAACACCACACAGAAGGTTATTACGAAACACACAAAGTTACCACTCGGTAACGCTTCGAATTAAGGTTATGTCAGCTCTTACGTCTAATAATGACGTAATTAGCATAGTGTAAGATTGGCGTGCTCTCATCTAATCAGAGTTATAGGTTTTGGCGCGTGAAATTTAAAACGCTCCTCCTAGTTATTAAACAGATTATAGCAAACGGTGACTTAGGACTTGAACATGACAAGCGATTTTTTGACGTAAATCAGTTGGTACATCACTTTACGACGCAGTTATGACCTAAGACACGGTTCGAGACACCACTAGGACTTAAGTAACGTCAAAGAAACCGGCCATTAGTTACTAGAAATAATTAGTCATGGACATTTTAATTATGTTGCTTGGGTTTTCCGTGAGGTTCCGCTAACATTAAAATTTTATAGAAAAATCACTCGATAATTAAAAAAATCAATGCTCTTAATCCGCTTTTAAAAATGTAAACACCTCACTATTCTGTATTTAAATAAATGTATCGATTTAAGTAACCGAATTTGAAAATATCTTAAAAATCAACACTTTTTGTATTACATTTTCGAAAGCACTTTTTACATATTAGATATAAAGCCATATCTTATTATTTTACAGAGACAATCTATAATTGTTTTCATTTAACGTATGCATATCATAGTATACAGAGTCTTCATTTCAAAAGAAGCCACTCTGAATAACTCTGAATGTAACGTAGATATAGTTTTAAGGAAAAAGAGTGAAACAAGTAAACTGATTTCAATTATTTTTTGTTTGTTGTAGAGTAATTTGTATGCCCTTTAAAATGAGGTATCACACGATGGGGAGGGCCATTTAAAATTATGAAGTTAGGGTGGCTGGGGGTGAGGGGGTGTTTTTCAAGTTTCCCCTCGAAAACATAATTGACGTGTTTTTCCTTATCCATAACCATATTTATATCTACGTTAGATTTAGAGTTATTCAGGGTGGCTCCTTTTGAAATAAAGACCCTATATATTATGATATGCATACTTGGCTAGGGGTGAAGGAGTGAATGTTAAAATAAAAAAAAAAACAGTTTTTTTCAAGTTCCTCCTTGAAAACAATATTAACGCGTTTTTTCTTAAAACCCCATCTACACCTACGAGTTATTTATTTATTTATTATAACGGTAGGCCATTACATCTTAATAACAAATACAAATAACAATGGTAAACAGATTTTTGAACAAAAGGAAATAATAACAAAAAAAAACATACATTACAATATGAATATGTACTAAAACTAAAAAGAAGAATATATATTTATATATATATATATATATATATATATATATATATATATATATATATATATATATATATATATAGATGCATATATACCCTAAGCACTACTTTCAAGCACATTATTATAATTTTTTTTGAAGCGTTGTAAATTGACTCCAACAACATCAATTAATTTACAATACATATTAATGTTATTAATTAAAACATTTCTAGGGCTGTTGTAAGCATAATTTGTTGCGTGATACTTGCTAGCAAGTATGCGATACGCAAAACATAATGAAACGTAGATTCTTCGTATAACTAAAGTAAGGAACCCAAGATATTTAAGTATCATATCGTAATCATGATAAAATATATGACAGCGAAAACAAATCAATTTTATCATTTTATAGCCGATCTACGTGACATTTATAATAAGGTGACCATATAATTGCACAGTAATCCATAATAGGCCTTACAAAAGATATATAGAGAGATACAAAAGTTCTAATTGAATCAAAATGTGAAGTAAACCTACGTATAAAACCAAACATCTGCAACGCTTTGGCCGAGATTATGATGATGTGATTATTAAATTGAAGTTTTGCATCAAACAAGACTCCCAAATCATTGATTGAGTCAACTTTCGGAAGAATTAGATTATTTATTGGATACTCAAAATGTAATATTAAGTCTTTTTTACGAGAAAAACGCATGGACTTACACTTACGTATATTTAAATATAGATTATTCTCATTACACCAAACCTTGATCTGATTTAGATCATTTTGAAGGGTATTACAATCATGTATAGACTTTATATTACGAAATACTTTCATATCATCTGCGTATAGAAGAACATTTGAAGCAAGATTTTTACCAATATTATTTACAAATATAAGAAAAAGTAACGGTCCTAAATGGGAGCCTTATGGCACCCCTGAGGTTGCGTTAATTATAATATCAGAGGTAATACTATTTACTTTAACTAACATTTTCCTGTTACAAATAAAGGACCATAGCCATTCAAGCATGAGTCCCGAAACGCCATATGAGCAATGTATGAGCAAAGCCTCGTTTGATTAATCCTCCCGAAGGCTTTGGAGAAGTCGGTGTAGATGGAATCCACAACCGAGCCTTCTTCCAAAGTATCCGATATAAAGTTTGAATAAATAAAAAGATTTGTTTCTGTAGATCTGGAAGAAAAAAATCCATGTTGTTGATCAATTATTGTGGGCGAAAAGTGCAGCATCATATATTTATAGACAATTTTGTCAAACAGTTTCGGGATACATGACTGAATGGCTATAGGACGATAATTTTGTACATCCTTTTTGATACCCGACTTAAAAATAGGGACGACATAGCAACATTTCCAAACAGTATTAAACTTACCATCTTGAAGAGATTTGTTAAACAGCAAGGTTAGAGGAATGCATAACTCATTGGTACATGCTTTAATTATTGACGGAGGAATTCCATCAGGACCAGAAGAGCTTTGATATCAGAACTTGATTCTACGATATCAGATTCAGTAAGATGAAGATAATTGAATGTTTTATTTGACTCTACGGTAAAACTAGGACCCACACTGGACTGATTAGAGTGTGACTCTTAAAAAAAACTGGCGAATAAATTGGCTGTATCTATATTAGAAGTAGCCATCGCTGTTCCTTTGTGCATACATGATTTAGGGTGGCTCCTTTTAAAATGAAGACCCTGTAGATGATACGAATATTCATGTTTAATTTATTTAAATAGGTAACTGTTCAAATACCTTCATGAACGGTTTGTATAATTTACATTGAATTTCGCAAATGATTTCATTTTGTCTGCATGTTCAAATTTTACATTTAACCGCACACATATTTACATACCTACATGAATTAGATTACAAACATATTATATTCGAATGAAATGTTTTTTATCTACTTTATGGGTTTGCGATAACAAACATAATGCTAAAATGTATTAACAGTACTTTGAGTTTCAGTGTAAATACGTTCGGTTTGTTTCGTATTTGTTTAAATATTTACATAAGAAATATTGTGGGGAATAAATTATCACCCACTGCAATAGTTCTTAATAGGTTTAATGCTAGTGGCCTTCAGGTAATGTATTCCATATCCTTTTACGTAAAGAATGTGTGCTTTATTCACATTTTAAGATTTTTATCGTTTTTGTCAGTGAAATATTCGTAGTTAATTAAATCGGAGTTTTAGGAAATAATGAAAATTATCAATAAATATTTATCGCAATGCCAATAAAACCACCGATTTTTAAAATAAGTTCTCTTTATAGAAATTATGAATATTGATTATAAATCCAATTAAGAGAATCGGAATCGGAAGCTTAGGAAATGATGAAAATAATTAAAAAATATTTATCGCAATACCAATAAAACCACCAATTTTAAAAATACGTACTCTATACCGGGTGTTGACTTGGCGGACGCAACATAGGAAATCCCATGTAAATTTTGAAATGTTCAAATTTTGGCGTTTTTACCTTTTTTATAGAAGGAAAAATTCTGAATTCATTCGCGTTAATGTTTATAACTTTACGTTTCTCTAAGTTAAAATAATTAAGAAAAAGTAATGTGATTTTCTAAAAATAATGACATGCCATGGAATTGAAACAACAATTGCGAATATCAATATGGCAGAAGATATCGCAGTCACTTGATTATAGTAAATGTTTGCGAAATGATTTACACTATACAAGAAAAAATCCTCCCAATAAAGTGGAATTATGCAGACCACAGTTATCACGATGTTTGCGTTATGTTTTTTTGTCGTTAATTAAGTAACAGCAATATCTTGTGCTATTTTGACATCCGCAATTGTTGTATCAATTCCATGGTATGTCATTATTTTTATAAAATCACATAACTTTTTCTTAATTATTTTAGCTGTAAATTTTCTGACATTGGTTGATTCTTAAAAGAGTTCAATTTGAAGCTTTAAACGAGTGTTTTCCACTCCCAGACTAAGCATGAAGTAAATTTTCTGGGCTTTTCTAAACTCTAAATTTTACTTCATACGCACCGCGTATTAAACACAGGTTTTAAGTAAAGTTCGAATATACAAAAATTTGACAATATTATAGTGCTTTATACGCGTGGCGCATGAAGTAAAATTTCGAGTTAAGAAAAGCCCAGAAAACTTGTCTCGGGTCGCTGCGCGACCCGAGAGATTAGAAAAGCCTGAACGTTTGGATTTGGACGTAGTGTAGCGTCCAAATATAAATTCAGGGTTTTTAAAACTCGAAATTTTACTTCATGCGTCACGTGTATAAAACAATAAAATATTGTGAAATATATGTATATTTGAACTTCACTTGAAATCTGTATTTTATACGCGTGGCGCATAAAGTAAAATTTCGAGTTTAGAAAAGCCCAGAAAACTTGTCTCGGGTCGCTGCGCGACCCGAGACCAATTTTCACGGGCCTTTTCTAAACTCGAAATTTTACTTCATGCTTAGTCTGGGAGTGGAAAACTCTCGTTTAAAGCTTTCAATTGAACTTTTTAAAAAAAAACAATGAATGTCGGAAAATTTACAGCTTATGCATATGTTTACTTTAAAGAAAAATTCACTGTATATTGTGTAAAATTCATAACAGAAATTTATCAAATTAATAGACATCTGTAAAATTGAAATTGTTTTATATAATTACGAGTTTATTGATACATTATTAATATACACATTTTTACTACTAATCATTGCTGATTGTGAAGTTGAAGTGAAGTACAAAATATACTGTTTACATCACAATATTTAGTGTTTTACGCGTGGCGCATAAAGTAAAATTTCGAGTTTAGAAAAGCCTGAATTTAGATTTGGACGCTAACTCAAACTCAAAATTTTACTTCATGCTTAATCTGGGAGTGGAAAACACTCGTTTGAAGGGGGACTCTCCAAAATATCTAAACTAGCAAATTTTTAAGAAAGACACCCTCTACAAGCGCGAAAGTATAATGGAAGAAAAGAAACCCCAATTTATGAGGTGTTGATGTTACAATTTATGACCTTATCTGAATAGCAGGTAGTTTCCCTTTTTCCCTTTTTAGAGCGTTTTAAACGGTCGCTCATGTTTATTTGATGACTCCAACAATTGAACACATTAATCAATATGTTATGCAATGGTATTATTTGGTTACGTTTTAATCGAATCAATTAAATAAAGCGCAAAAACTATTGAATTCAGATATTTACAACTTTGACATTACACCATAGCCAACTTTTGTTTTTCTTCTGGGCGCCATTTTGGATTTTCATATTTTTTCGAAGAATATTTTTTTCTGAATTCAATGATGTATCACACTTATAGTTTTTAGTGCCATTTAAAGTCAAATTAAAAATAAAGAAAACTAACCATCTTATTCCATTTTAATAGTTTCATATGTAATTTACATTTAAATTAACGACGTGAACACCATCTACTGTCAACAGCAGTAACGATACTACTCAAAAATTGGCAGCAGATGGCTTTATATGTAAATTACACATGACTACTAAAATGGTTATATATGTTTAGTTTACTTCTGGATTTTAAAATGCACAATCAATTGACATTCATAATAGTCATTCTGTGAGTACAATAGACAAGACTATTGATAGTAGATGGCGTTCACGTCGTCAACCTAAATGTAAATTACACATGACTAATTAAATTGACAATTTATGGTGCAATTTAAAATCCAGAAGAAAACTAACCATCTTTATTAATTTTAATAGTCTCATATGTAATTTACATTTAAATTAATGACGTGAACGCCATCTACTGTCAATAGCTGTAACGATACTACTCAAAAATTGGCAGCAGATGGCATTCACATCGTCAATTTATATGAAAATTATATATGACTACTAAAATGGTTATAGAAGTTCAGTTTTCTTCTGGATTTGAAAATGCACAATCAATTGACAATTATAATAGTTATTCTGTGAGTACCATCCACAATACTATTTTTTTCTGAATTCAATGATGTATCACACATATAGTTTATTGTACAGGGTGAGCGAAACTCGATGTCTCAGCTCTATTATATGAAACGGAAAAACGATAGAAAAAATCTGAAATCTAATATCAAATGACAACAAAACAATATTTGTCAACCATTAGTTTAATTATTGATAGATGCGGCTTGGTTATTTGCTTCCAAAGGCTACTTGTTTAAGTCGTGACAATTGTGAATTTTGGATAATACTTTCTTTTAAGTTTGCTTTTAATTTTTTAACGAAAGAAGATAGCATTTTTTTTCTCTACAAAGTTTATTCAGAAAAATTAGCTCTTTTAAAATATCTAAAAATATAGGTATGTTTCTGGGGAAAAAATTCTCGATGACGTCATTACTTCAGTTTCAAAATTTAGAAAAATATGCAATTTTGGATTAAAATGGACCTTACTCAATCCCATTTATGAACCTCTTTTCAGATTTTTTCTATCGGCTTTCCTTTCCTTATAATAGAGCTGAGACATCAAGTTTCGCTCACCCTGTACATTTTATATGTAAAATGTTAATCTTTTGTTTTTTGTTAAGAGTGCCTTAGAAACAGTTGAGTAACTCACTTATTTGACAACTCCTAAGACCCATAATTTGCTTACATATCCCCCCTGAAGACGGGCATCCAACGATATATATTTTACCAATTGTGATGTATTTTAAACTAACGAGTGGCTTCCACTCCCAGACTAAGCATGAAGTAAAATTTCGAGTTTAGAAAAGCCCCGCGTAGAAAATTTGTCGAGGGTCGCGCAGCGACCCTCGACAAATTTTCACGGGGCTTTTCTAAACTCGAAATTTTACTTCATGCGCCACGCGTATAAACCACTGATTTACAGTAAAGTTAAAAATATATAACGCTTAGATGTGATGATGATCAATATTTACCAAGATGTAAACGTCATATACGTTTTAAAAAATTCTATTGACCTAAAATTGTACACGTAGACATAATTCTCGACTTTATTTTACAAATGTCGTATTAATTATAATTACATTTAAAATAATTTCATAAATATCAAGTAAATCTTCCTATCAAAACCACCCCAAACCGGACAAAAGATAACGCCACGCGCCGGCTGAAAACAGATTGACTTTTTACTACCTGCTAATATCGGGTTGACATTGACACCCAAAAAATGCGGTTGGTGTTCATAATGGATTACCCCTTGAGTGCTCGGTCTCTTTCCCCTTACCCTCTAACATTTTAGGAAAGAGATAGAAATCGGAAGAATTTAGACATTTTGGTCTGGTCGCGTTTTAAGCTACAATTAGAACTTTTTTCAAAGAAAAACAATTTTTTACAGAATATACACTGTAATTGGGAGAAAAACTCCCTGTACTTAAATTTGTATTTCTTTAGAATTATGTTTTTTTTAATTATTAAAACAAGTTAAAACTGTTATTTTTGTTATTTTAATTAAATTGAATGTGCTTTATACAAAAATCGATTAATTGATTTAATTTCGCGATTGCAACTGTCCGCAAAAACTAGGTCTTTAACTTTGCTAGCGCTTACAAAAATATTAGTGATATTTTTTTTAAACTAATGAAACAATATCCAACTTTGGTCTGATTTAAGAATTTACGACTTTTTTTTTTAAATTTGAAACTGAATAGAGAATGTGTCAATAAAATCCATATTATAGTTTAAAAATCAAGCTACATATTGAAATGTAGAGATAACTTAAAAAGTCAATTGTCTCAATGATCAATTTTTCTAACATTTTGATGCATTTAAATGATTATTATTACAGTTTAAATAAAAAGAATTAAAAATAAATCGTATGTATGCAACACCGTGTACATTTTACTGCCGATCGATACAGAAGATTATTCTTAACAAAAAAAGTTACAATACATCATTACAAAAAAATAATACATAAGAAAGTTATTCATTTATTTTGTTTAATACAATCAAAGAAGCCCTTAAAACAAAAGAAAATTCTAACAAATGACTAAAACAAAGTTTGTTGTAATGTAATATAATGTAATGTAATTTATTCTTGTTATTACCAATTGGTTTACAAACGTCAAGATAATATAATAAAATAATAAAGATATTTAAATACGGTAAAATGTATAAAACGAAACACCAGAATTTACAAACAATATTTAAAAAGAAGTAAAATTAACATGTAATTAAAAATATATATATATATATATATATATAACGGCAGACCTAATTAAAATTTTCGTGTAAATAAACATGTACAGTAATAAATATAAAATAAAAACACGAGAGGAGTACAAACTCTAAGAAACGATTACTACATTTTAAAATCTAAAAATCCATTTGAAATACATTCAGTAATACTATAATATGCTTTTTGTAACAAAAATTATTTTACAGTGTTCTTAAAATCATTATAGGATAAAGATTTTACAGCTTGTGGCAAAGCGTTAAATACTTTTGGCCCATAATAGTTTTCTCCATTTCTACATTTTACAAGTCTTATTCGCGCAGGACATTTTAAGTGCCTTCCTCTAGTATCGTAGCCGTGGATTTGATCTGTTTATTGTATCTGTCAGTAGAATTATCATTTAAAGTGATTTTTGATATACAAAATTGAATACATTCAGGGATCCTTGATTTCATTAAAAAAAAGAGTAATATGCGAATAACCTTCATATTTATGTTTTTGTTGTAATGATGTTCAGAATGATTTTCTCTATCCATTGGTAATAAAATATACAGGGTGTTATGTTAAAAAAATGTATATTTTCTAAATATTTAAAAAATACGACATTTAATTGTTTTTAAGATTTGACCATTAAATGTCCTACTACTTTCCTCATTTAAACGACTGTTTAGCACAAATAATAATAAAGTGAGCAAAGGTGCGCACTTTATTCTAAACACCCTGTATATTTTACTTAAAATAATGCTTTTTTGCACGAACTAATGCTTTTTTTCCTTAAAATACTGCTTTTTTGCTTAAACTGGTGCTTTCTAAAGCGCTTTTTTAAAAATTTTGTTGTGCTTAGAAATCCGAGCTCGAATGATAAGTAACTTCATAACTAATTGTTTAGTAAACATTTTCGCAGAAGATTACACAAAAATGTATTTATGTAAATGTTCCTTTTAAATTAGGTATAATATTTTGTTAAATAACTTTCTCATTTATCACTTGGTGAAACATTTTGAAATAATATTAAAGGATAAATTAAAAACACTTGATTTGTTTCACTATTTTGTTTTCACAAATAGTAGAACAAACCAAGTGTTTTTAATTTATCCTTTAATAATATTTTTTATTATTTTATAAACAAAACAAGTTATTTTTAAGTAGTTAAGTATTTTTACTGCAGATAAATGTTTGATCATAAATCTACATAATTAATTCATTAGATTGCGTCTATTTTCATTTTGAATTCCAATGACTCTACGTTTAGCTGGGGATTTTTTTTTTGCTTTGAATAATCAAAATTGGGTACTTGTATGTAAATTTTAAAATAATAAAATCAATATGATTTTAATTAATTTTATGATAAAACCCAATTTGCTTTAAAATAATAAAATATAAGTATTTATAAGTAACTTCTGGTTATTTTTAAGGCAATCCAGTGAGTTTGAAATCATTTTAACCAATATATATAAAAAAAATAATTTTAAATAATTAAAAAATAACAACACTGGTTTTAAGTGAAGTTTAAAATAAACAGTATGTTTATGTAGTATTTTTGTAACTTCACTTGAAATCAGTGTTTTATATGTCTAGTACATGAAGTAGATAAGCCTGAAAATTTGAATTTGCTGGCGCGTTTCTCATAGCTCGCGCGGGCAAATCTAAATGTTCAGGCTTTTCTAAACTCGAAAACTTACTTCATCTTTAATCAAGAAGTGGAAACACTCGTAAGAAGTTTCAAATTGAATGCTTTTACAAAATCAACAAATACCTACCTGAAAACGAACATCGTGTACTTGGTGGTGCATTTTGGAGGTGCATTTTGGAGGTGTCACATATGGAAAACTTTTTTATTTGAAAAGATATTGAAATATCGTTTTGGCGAGCCAGGGTCACTTTTTCGTGTTTTACTCGATGGTGAAAAGAAAATTGATCTATCTCTAACCGTATCCGCTCTATAAGCGGAAGTTGATAAAATGTCGTTTTTATGAGGTTACTGTAACTCAGTTGTTTTTAAAGATGTAACCAAACTGTAAAAACTTTCTTATGGCAACTTTTTGCGCCCAATATAATGATGTATCTGATTTATTTCAAGGACGTTTCGTTTTTGTTTTCTTATATCTAAATCACATTTTTCTTATGGGCGCATATAGAGATATGCATTTATAATCCAGATTTCAATGATGCGCCACATGCCTACTTTGTCAAAAAAAGGCCATTGACAAAGTTGCCATGGCAGGCGGTAAACAATTCGTTACTAGGTGATGCTTGCAATTTGTTTGAAAATATGACTACTTTCTATGTGATATATTTTGTTTTATTGCTTGTCGTTTATTGCTTGTCGTACATAACAAAAAATATTTTTTTCACAAAGCTACACACGTGGCACATCATTGAAATCAGCACCAAAAATGCTATTAAACGATATGCATATCTCTATATGCGCCCATAAAAAAAAAAGAAAATTTGGTGTAGGAAAACAAAAACGTACGTCATTTTAATGAGCGTAATACGTTGCCATAAGAAAGTGTTTACAGTTTAGTTGTATCTTTTAAAACAAATGAGTTACAGTAACTTCATAAAAATGACATTTTGTCAACTTTCGGTTATAGAGCGGAAACGGTTAGATATAGATCAATTTTCTTTTCACCATTGAAAACCGTTTTGCAACATCTCTTCAAATAAAAAAGTTTTCCATATGTGGCACCTCCAAAATGCACCACCCTGTACATCAGGATAAGATTTAAGTGTACTAACAAAACTACTTGCAAGATTGTTAGTGCAATTTTAACATTTTAATAAAACTAAACAATGTGCGTACGTTTATTATCAATTATTGTTTGTTTGTCAATTTTCGTACTTAAAATATAGGGAGATGTAATAATCAACTTTTCTCATACCCAAACTTATGTACTTTTAAAACAACTATTTAATTAAAAAAAAACTGTTTAAAAATAGAAAGCTTTATGAAATTCACAACGAGGAAATGAAACGTTATTCCGGCAAATGAAATTGTTTCGTTTCCGGTTTATTAATACGGACGCCATATTCATTTTAATGTACGAAAATGCGCTGTTTTCCCACGAGAATAAAAATTGTAAAATGCAATATCCTCATTGCGCTTTTTGCTTGGTACAGTTAGATGGAGTAAAATATACTTTGTAGTAAGAAAAGCTACAATGTGTGCAATTCCTATGCGCAAAATGAAATCTTTTTACGCTTTCCTGTATTCGGAATAGTTTCGAAAGAATAACTGCATTTTCTTATCGCGAACTATGTTTCATGACTTATTCTTTTTACTTACTTAATATTTAGACAAAAGTTATATTGTCTTATTAATAGAAGTTAGTGGAGAGCATTAGAGTATGTGCAATTCACATTTACAGAATGCAGTCTTTTCACGAATTCCTGCATTCGGTCAGAGCTGGGCAGGATTCGAATCATTCAGGATTCGATTCCCGGATTCGAATCCTTTTAGAGGATTCAAAAGAGGTATTCGAATACTTTAGTGAAAACGGATTCGTGATCCGGATTCGTTACATTTTTTTAAAAGGATTCGTATTCGAATCCAGACGTAGATGATTCGAATCCAAATAAAAGGATTCGAATTCTTATAAAAGGATTCGAATCCTTATAAAAGGATTCGAATTCTTATAAAAGGATTCGAATCCTTATAAAAGGAATCGAATCCTTATAAACGGATTCGAATCCTCATACACGGATTCAAATCCTCCTAAATAATTCGAATCATCGCTATTAAGGCTGGGATTCAAATTCGATTAATTCAAATAGTTAAATATTCTAATATGAATATTTAAATCACTAAATTATTCATATTTGAATATAAATATTTACATTTTCGAATAATTCAAATATTTGTGAATGCATGTTTGGTTACTTAACCATAAAACATATCCAACGTTAATAGTATATTTTTAACTTCACCTGAAATCAGTGTTTTATACGCGTGGCGCATGAAGTAAAATTTCGAGTTTAGAAAAGCCCCGTGAAAATTTGTCTCGGGTCGCTGCGCGACCCTCGACAAATTTTCTACGCGGGGCTTTTCTAAACTCGAAATTTTACTTCATGCTTAGTCTGGGAGTGGACAACACTCGTTCTTAGAAGTTTCAAATTGAAGGATCACTTTAGATTACTAAGTTTATTACCATTTTAAAAAGGCTACAGCTCGAAGGACCAACCATGGTCTTCGGAGACCGAAGGACTACAGGGAATCGAAGTTTTTTTACAAGAAAACAACGAATATCTGAAGGTTTACAGCATGGATAAAAAAGAAACATCTAATTTTGAAAAATATCGAAGTTGGGTTGGTCTTCAGTGCATTTTTAACTTCACTTTAAATCAGTGTTTTATACGCGTGGCGCATGAAGTAAAATTTCAAGTTTAGAAAAGCCCCGTGAAAATTTGTCTCGGGTCGCTGTGCGACCCTCGACAAATTTTCTACGCGGGGCTTTTGTAAACTCGAAATTTTACTTCATGCTTAGTCTGGGAGTGGACAACACTCGTTTGAATTTTATATTTAACTCTTTTAAAAAATCGACGTATATAATATAAAAAATCAGTCATTGAAATCATAGAAAAATATGCAAAATTTTACCTAAAATTTACTTTTAGAGTTAACTTTATAATTTGCTCTGTTTTCAATGGGTGAATATTCTAATCCTAAAAAACCGTTTTTATTTAATATTAAAGTTGCATTTAATACAATAACAAACTGTGAATAAATCGACATAAATCTAGAAATATCGAAAATCTCGACATGTAGAAAATCTTGACGGTCCACTCCCAGACTAAGCATGAAGTAAAATTTCGAGTTTAGAAAAGCCCCGCGTAGAAAATTTGTCGAGGGTCGCGCAGCGACCCGAGACAAATTTTCACGGGGCTTTTCTAAACTCGAAATTTTACTTCATGCGCCACGCATATAAAATACAGATTAAAAATGAAGTTCAATAACACATATATCATCATTAATTAAAATCATTATATAATCAGATATTTAGTCGGTAAATGAACATTTTTGTTAATAGAAACTAATGGAATAAAATATTACTGGTTGCAAATAATAGATTCAAATATATTTTGAAAGGATTTATATCCGTGATTCAAAAATGAGGATTCGAATCTTTGATTCGAATCATATTTTGCACTTACGAATCCTTTATTCGAGTATTCGTGATTCGAATCATATTAGGTGATTCAGATTCGTGATTCGAATCCTGTTTTTGAGGATTCATCCCAGCTCTGCATTCGGTATAGTTTTGAAAGGAGTCATGAATTGCAAAACAATAAAGAATAAGTCTCGACATAAAATATTGTGTAAGTACAATATTTTATATGTCGAGACTTATTCTTTATTGCTTTGCATATTTAAACAATACTCATATTGACTTATTAATAATAGTTTGTTCGCTTCAAAACGAAACAACAATAACATATTTATTTAGTGAAACAAACCAAGTGTTTTAATTAAATATTCTGAATTATCTCAAAAATGTTTCACCACGGGTTAAGTGAGAAATTAATTAAACATATTTATTCGGCTTTTAATTGTATTTAATTAATCAATACAGGGCATTTTTGTTTTAGGTAAATATATGCATAAGCTGTAAATTTTTTAACATTCGTTGTTTTTAAAAGTTGAATTTTAAACTCTAAAGGAGTATTTTCCACTCCCAGACTAAGCATAAAGCAAAATTTCGAGTTTAGAAAAGCCCCGTGAAAATTTATCTCGGGTCGCGCAGCGAACCGAGACAAATTTTACTTCATGCGCTCGAAATTTTACTTCATACGCCACGCGTATACAACACTGATTTCAAATAAAGTTCAAATATACATAAATTTTACAATATTTTAGTGTTTTATACGCGTGACGCATGAGGTAAAATTTCGAGTTTAGAAAAGCCCAGAAAATTTGTCTCAGGTCGCTGCGCGAAGGTGATGAAAATGTTTTTATTAATAGTTATTAATACTAGTTAGTTTTGTTTTTGTTATTTGTACAAGAATAAATTATATCTTGCTTGATTAAAACAATTATAAATGAAATTCCTGATTTTATCTATTTTTTTCTATATTCACTAGTTTCATAAGTCTCAAATAAATACAGGTAGTACATTAACATTTAAAAAAATCATAATGATCCGCCATGTTGCCATTAAAAAAAAAAACGATCGTATTCCAATTTAAAAGCATCTGTTGGCCAAATCAATAAACAAAAGTTGGTAATATTTATTCTGTACACGTCTATGATATAAAACAAAAGATATTAGGGCGATCATAGCTACTTAGGTGCACTATTATTTTTTGAAAAAATAATATGACACTAATAATTTTTTTCAACAATTGATTTGTAAGTAAAATGATATTCTTTACCCGAAAAAAATATTCCATTTAAAACTGAAATCACTTCCGGTAAAACCGGAAGTGCTCATAATCAGTTTCATAATCACCACTGAACTCGAAATGGTGTTTAATACAATTGTAGAAAATGTCAAATTGATATCTCAATTAATAAAAATTTTACTTCATGCTTTGTCTGGGAGTGGAAAACACTTGTTTAAAGCTTTAAATTGAACTTAAAAAAATACAGGGAATATCCGAAATTGTTGTATCAATTCCATAGTATGTCATTATTTTTGTAAAACCACATTACTTTTTCTTAATTATTTTAGCTGTAAATTTTCTGACATTCGTTGATTTTTAAAATAGTTCAATTTAAAGCTTTAAACGAGTGTTTTCCACTCCCAGACTAAGCATGAAGTAAAATTTCGAGTTTAGAAAAGCCCCGTGAAAATTTGTAACTCCTTTAATCGGGTTTAAAAATTACGACCTGATTGTCCGATGTACACTCCTCCACAATCTGGACATGTTAATTTGTAAATTCCTGACTTATACATAATATTAATTGGAACCCGATTAAAGGAACATTATAGATCGTACAAGTTAAAACATGACAACTCAACTTTTGCGAATCATTTGTTAGAAACAAGCCATAATTTCGGCAAGGATGTACTTTCGGTTATCCATCTCACCGAAAAAGGTAGACAAATGGATTTACTAGAAGCCTTTGAAATCCGGAAATTTTCATCCTTAACGACCAGGTTGACCTGATGTACACCCATCTCTTCGAAGCTTTTTAGATTTAGTATATATACCTGTGTAACCCGTGTTTTAAGTACTTAGTTTGAAAATGATTACCGTGTAATTGAAACTAGTCACGAAAGTAAAATAAAAGTGGTATAAAAAAAAGTTAAGTGTTTTCTTTATATCAAAATTGAAAATGTACCACGAAGTGAAAATTCAAGAATTATTGTAATTGTTAATCCCAAAAGTTTCAAATATACAGGGTGTTCTATTTAAAAAAATACACCTATGACGTCATACCTCGAGAAATAGGATAGCTGTTGTAAATCACATTATGCCCTTGAACAGATGATAACTATACTATACAAATTTTTGTTTAGAGTATTTTTTCATAGTACGTATAGTTTAGCCAGAAATCCGGTGTTCCCATACTTTTACCCAACCCATAACATATAAATATTTTTATTGAATTATTATTACTCATAAAAGTAATTGTCTACTCAAATGTGATTACAGCAGACATTAATAAGGGGGATCTGGATAAAAAGGAAATTAAATATTTATTGCCCAGACTTTGCGGAAGTTTGCTCAAACGTGGGAGCACTTGAGGCAATTTATAAATGCGCTCGGAATGTAATTTGCTTGTGAAAAATGCTCCCAATATTAAATTTCTACTTCAGCGTTTCTTTACAGCTTCTATCTCATTATGTGTATTGGAGTTGAGCTAATTAAAAAACTTAATCAAATTATTCAAGAAAAAGGTACAATGTAATTAACTTACATTAAAAAGTTCACTATAAGAAGAATACTTAAACTGAGCAGCTTTGTAAATTAAGTACAGTCCTAATTTTAAATCTAAATCCATTTGAAAGTTGTATTAAATTTAGTTTTAGATTATTCATCGATTGATAAAGCATGATTTGGAAGTCAGTTTAATTGAGGGCCAAAATAGGCAACTGATTATATAGTTATGGTAATATGGTAACTATAAAAAATTACTTATTGTTTTTTGATTTATATACAGTAAACCCTCCTATAACGCGGTACTCTCAGAACGCGGTTTCAATATAACGCGGAGCAGAAATTGCGACAGCCCTCCTATAACGCGGTACTCTTACAGCGCGGTTTCCGTTCAACAACGTCCCATCAGTTCTTTCCGTGCACCCCGAATTGTTTTAACTGGATTAACTCGGGGAAGAAACTTTAGCTGAGGAAGAACTAATGGAATTAATTGATGCACCCACCTCAAATGCACCGATAAATGAAAATAAGGAAACCGAATAGGTGCCAAATCTCAATTTACAAGATGTGAAAAAAGGGCTAAATTTGACTAAAGAATTAGAACTTCATTTTATTCAAACTGATCATTCAACGGTGCCCAGTGCAAAGTTTAAAAGAGAGTTAAAAAATTGCTTAGCTCCCTATAGAGAGGTTTTAGTGGAGTTAGAAAAAAAAAACTACAATCGAAAACCAATGTGAGGATGAACCAAGCGAGGAAGAGATTTTGCCTATTAAAAGAAGACGAGTTAGGCGACTCATATCTGACAGCGAGAATGAGTGTTGAAAGATTACATACTTTTACAAAAATCTTTCTTGTTTTTGTTAGTAAACAGTTTTTTAGTTTATTTTTGTTTCATTTTTTTATCATTTGTTTATATGAACTCTTCAATTCAATAAAAATAATTTATAATTTATCTTATGTTTTGTATTTATTGGTCTCCATATAACACGGTACGAATGATGTGATTTGTACTAATTCTGAGTTTCTTATAGCGCGGTTTCCATACAACGCGGTAGACGTTTTCCATAGAACGCGCTACGAATTAGCCTGGTTTTTACGGTTAAATCCAAGTTTCTTATAGCGCGGTTTCCATATAACGCGGTACGCACTCACCACTCACTCACTACCAAAAACACTTAATTATTTATATTAATTAAAGAGCCCACTTCCATCTCAAGCTAAGGTACGATTGACGAGAGGTATCCCATAGTTTCCTTAATTTGTAGTCTTTTCTGCATCAATACATGTAACACGAACATAGTTTGATCTCACCAGATTACGTGTGTGAAATAATATTTCTGCTATGGTTTTTAGATGGAACATGCGAAAACGTATGTTTCGGTATGCAGCTTTAAAATTTTAAGGTTAAACGTCACATTTTGACAATGTCCTTGTAAAACTAAATCTGCAAAAACGCAACCACAAATCATTTTAATTAATGTGCACAATCGTTTTAAATGTGAGTTTAGGTGGTATAATTTCAATTTCCACATCTACTAAATAATTCAGGTATTTACGGAAATAAATAATGCATTTATGTTGATTTTGAGTAAGCTCGAACGAAAACGTTAGTTGAATCGAATGCGCATTCAGTAGATTTGGCAAATAGTCATCGGATTAATCTGTTAATAAAGGGATTCTTTTAAGTAAACATACACGGAATTTTCTATTAGCTTTTTTTGTTTAATTTGAAGCTTAAAACGAGTGTTTTCCACTCCCAGACTAAGCATGAAGTAAAATTTTGAGTTTAGAAAAGCCTGAACATTTGGTTTGGATTGGTAGCGCGAAGCGCTACGCGGCCAACCCAAATTTACAGGCTTTTCTAAACTCGAAATTTTACTTCATGCGCCATGCGTATTAAACTCTGAAAGCACTGAGATATTGTGAATAAGTAAACTTCGCTTAAAATGAGTGTGTTATGCGCGTGGGGGATTAAGTAAAATTTCAAGTTTAGAAAAGCCTAAAAATTTACTTCATGCTTAACTTAGGAGTGGAAAATACTCGTTAACAATTCAAATTGACCTCTTTTACACGTAATTGGGATATGTATACTCAAAAGAAAAAAAATCACAAAAAATTATTATTTAAAGTTTTTCTAAAAGAACTAACACTATATACTCGCGACCTAAACAGTATGACATTGTTGTGTAACGTCAAAATTTGACACAACTATGAAAAATCGTTGCAGATACAACTGACGACATACTCTTTAATAGTATATTACGTAACGAGAGTGGTATGCAGCATATTACATATAAGCGGACATGTTGCGCACGAGCCGCGCAGCGGCGAGAGCAGTATTCCACGAGTATGCAATTGTCATACCACTCAAGAAACGTACGATACTTTAATACGCCCTAGCAAAATAAACAATGAGCATTAAAGAACAACTTATTTATTGTAATAATGTTTAATAGTACCATGACAATGATGAAAACTAAATTACTACTTGATCAATATACAGGGAATAAAGCTGTACATTTTCCGACATTCGTTATTTTTTTAAAAAGTTCAATCCAAAGCTTTAAACGAGTGTTTTCCACTCCCAGACTAAGCATGAAGTAAAATTTCGAGTTTCTAGAAGCCCCGTGAAAATTTGTGGAGGGTCGCGCAGCGACCCGAGACAAATTTTCTGGGCTCTTCTAAACTCGAAATTTTACTTCATGCGCCAAACGTATAAAACACTAGAATTTTGTGAACTCTATGTATATTTGGACCTCACTTGAAATCAGTGTTTTATACGCGTGGCGCATGAAGTAAAGTTTCGAGTTTAAAAATGCCCAGAAAATCTCGGGTCGCTGCGCGACCCTTCACAAATTTTCACGGGGCATTTAGAAGCTCGAAATTTTACTTCATGCTTAGTCTGGGAGTGGAAACCACTCGTTTATAGCTTCAAATTGAACTCTTAAAAAAAATAACGTATAACTAAATATTAAAAAAAAACAAGCTGAATTTGGAATACGTAACTTTAAAGAAAAACTCACTGTACATCAAAGAAATATCATTTGGTTGTACGGTAAGCAATCAGCTGTTCAGCTGTCAGCACGTAATGTACTTGTCAAAGCTATTACGTGCATGTGTACGTAATGTCAATCATACTTGTCAAGATGACAGTGTGGTATGATGCGGTTACTAGATAGGGCGTAGGTAAAAAAAATTGAACCACACATTCCACATCAATGAGTTATAGGACATATCTCCCGAATTCCACTATATATCCATTATTTAAATGGCATTTCAAATTGTTTAGTTTCTATGTCAGGGTATGAATTTGCTTCTAACTAGGGATTGTAGATAGAATAAATTTACCGATAAATCACAATATCGTTGTGATAGAAGTAAAAGTAATTAAATACATGGAAAATTAATAGCATGTAATGGCTTACGTTTAATGAGGTTTTCCATCCCTTAATCGAATACGAAGCAAAATTTCGGGTTTAGAAAAACCTGAAAATTTACTTAACAACCTTAATTTTTAACATAAAAACATAAAATTCACATTAAAAACAGAAAATAATAAATCTATAAACTTCGTAGACCTTACAATACATAATTTCAATAACCGACATAATTTTTCCATATGCCATAAACCTACCCACAGCGATTGTACACTAAATAATTCCTCTTCGCACCCTCCCCAACACAAAATAGCCGCGTAAATTAGTAATCAATGATTCATAGATTGTTTTCTATACGAATCAATTCATCTAATTTTAAAAAAGAATTAGATATAATACTTCAAATTGGAAAAAACAACGGATACGATAAAAGTATTATAGATAAATTAATAATAAACGAAGAAAAACAAATAACTAAAAACTTAATATCCCCTCTAAGTACTATTAAAAATAACAACAATTATTCTTCAACGACGTACAATGGACAACTAAGTAATAAATTAGGTAAAGAGATGAAGAGAATTAATATTAATATAGCCTTCCGTACCTTATTGGTGCGGAAGGCTATATTAATATTAAGCCTAGGAAAATATATTAAAACAATAAAGAAATAACTGAAAAGTACAAAAAATCTGGAATCTATATGTTAAATTATGATGACTGCCCTAAATATTACATAGGACAAACTGGAAGACCCTTCGGGGAGAGGATAGAGAAACACAAAAAAGCCCACGTTAAACAAAAAAGAACATCAACGTTTGCCAACCACCTTATAGATGAAAACCATAATTTTAACCAGGATGTAAAAATTCTATAAACATCAAAAAAGGCCGAAAATTAAACCTACTAGAAAATTTGAAAATAATTAACCAACATTCCGGACTTCTCCTCAACGAGCAATTAAAAATATCCACCTCCCCACTACTGAAAATATTTTTTTCAACAAATTAACTATTTAGACTATTTATCTATATACAAAGATAAATAGTCATAGGAAATGTACATTTTGTAACTCTCTTCACCTGAAGAAGCAATAAATCTGCGAAACAATTGCAGTGAATAAATATTTCAATTTTTGAAAATCAACTAGTTTTTTCTTTAAAATAACTAAATTTTGCTGGTGTTACGATTTCTATTTCTAACCTAAATTTTACTCCAAAGAAATTACAATCCCCATTTCGAGATATAAATAAACCTAGTATTTATATACAAAATCTGACTGTATTTTATTGATGTTGTTTATCCATTTTAAATTTTATAGTTTTTTTGTAAATAATTTTTTTATTGGCATATAAACATCCATAATGGTGATAATAAATATTAAAATCGTAGTTTAATAATACATGACCTTAGTGTAAGTTTGGGGTTTTAATATAATGATATAGAGCCACGTGTAGATCACATTTATATAGCTCACTCATGGGATATGGAGGTCGTGGATTATATTGCAGCGTTTTATAGACTTTTATTACTACCTTAATATTGGCATCAGGCCATGATTTCATTTTACGATATATCGCCTTTAGACATATTTTTTCGATTTGTTTCATAAAAGAAACATAAACTGTGAAAATATTTCCACAAGCAATACAATAATGTTAATCTACATTTTAATATTGTTAGGTCAATTTTTCATCAATGTGATCAAAATGTATATTACAGAGTAATAAAATCTTACTTTATGATTGGAAATTCTGCATTTTATATGCTCGTATTTCAACTAACTTAAATACGTGTATTAATTAGTGATGGGAATAATCGATATACTAATTAGTAATTAGTCGATTATTGAAATATATCAATTCAATCGATTATTATGCGTAAAATAGTAATACTAATTTAAGCGATTATTTGATCGGGTAAATTAGTATATACTAATTTAAGCGATTATTTGATCGGGTAAATTAGTAATTACAAGATGACTTTATATCGCTTGTTTGTACTACATAATTATTTAGCCCCCCCCCCCCCCCCGCTCGTCATATTTTTGAACTGAAAGGTTAACTACTAATTTTCAACTACTAGTTTAATCGATTATTAAAATATCTCGTTTCAAAATAATCGATTATTAAAATGTATCGATTATTCCCATCACTAGTATTAATACTTACTGAGGATTGTAAATTGCCGACTTTTGCGAATGACGGAAATTCGGTTCATTTATAAAACAAAAACAGTTTACCAATAATTTACCAATAAATCAGAATTTCGTTGGTTTAGGGGTAAAATTCATTAATGATTCAGACTTCATGCACCCCGCGTATAAAATACTGAAATATTTTGAACTTACAAATATACTGCTAAATTAGTATTTAAAAATAACAGCTACAGTTGGACTAAAAATATTCTGCTGGATAAGAATATTTAGAATTTTACAACATTTCAATGTTTTATATGAAAGGCGCATGAAGTAAAATTTCCAGTTTAGGAAAGCCTGAAAATTTGGTTTTCAGGCTTTTCTAAACTCGAAATTTTACTTCATGCTTAGTCTGGGAGTGGAAAACACTCGTTCTACACTTTTAATTGAACTCATTGAAAGAAGGATGATTTAAAACGCATACGCCTAATCGAGATTTGTATACTTGAAAGAAAAATTCCCTGTATGTAACTGTTAGGTTACATTCTCTTCAAACCAACTAACAAGCAATGAAACAATAGTAACTACAAGAAAAATAAAATTAAAGGAACTTAGATCATGAATTCTGCTATTCTGTAATAATATGAAAATCTAAACAAACATCCCCATAAAATACTTGAATTGTGGTTCTATAAGTTCACACAAACCAATATTTAATAATTCGAAACTCTTTGAACGTGATTCACATTCAAGCGCCTTCTGACGCCTAATATAATTATAATGATCAATTACGCAATTGAGTAAATTAACTGATAATAGTAAAATCTGTTTTTATTAATCAATAACGGAATAATTACCATAAATTTTAAATTACTGTTATTATTAATAAATAAACAAACATATTAGTTATAACGCATAATATAATTTCATAAATTACTAGAGGAAATGCAAATAGGAATTACACGTGTGTATTCTAAGTACAGAAAGCTCACATAAACAGGAATTATTGGAGCTATTAAAATCACTTTTAATTAGCTTGTGTACATAAGTCAACAATTTACAGGTATTAACAATCTAATAAATTATTCTTCGTAATTTATATAAAATCGCAGATTTGTATTTAATACAATTTATTATAGACTTATTTATAAATGTGTGAGAACAAAACTAAATCAACTTAATTAATAAATATTACAAATATTATTTCGTGTACTCAAAACTTCCAAAACTTAAAAATCTAGAGCAATTTGCTTTTGGATTTTTTCTTTAAATAATACCCAAATTTCCCCCAAAAATTGCTCGTGTTTTGAAAGCGCAAGATTTGGTTAGACGAAATTAGCTGTATGTTTTGAATTTCACAATATTTCAATATTTTATACGGGTAGTCAGTCCATTAAGTAAAATTTCGAATTCAGAAAAGTCTGAAAATTTGGATTAGTCGCTCCGCTTTTCTAAACTCGAACTTCATGCTAAATCACGGAGTAAAACACTTCTTAGAAGCTTGTAATTCCACGTTTTTATAAAATCAACTCATTTCAAAAAAATTACAGCGTATACACATCCGGATATTTATTTACGGATTTCTCCTTTTTATAGTATTACTAAAAATGTATAACAACTAAATGGTAATATACAGGTACATATAAATTACAACATAAATATCGCGCTAAACACTTAAAAAAGTAAACTGAACGAAAATGTTAACAATATATAATAATATCTAGATCAATAAAAGATAAGTGCGTTTAAACACATTATATGAATTTAAGAATGTTATAAAATTTGTTTTTGTTGAAATATTGCATTATGCGTGAAACTGGGCTTTAAATGCTATAATTTGTGTGGTGGAAGTTAAATGTTTTTAAAGATATGTATACTTAAAAAAATTATAATAAGTAGATTGGTAAAATTGTTAAATAAAATGTATTACTGATTTGATTTGAACCAGTTATAAACTTTATCATAAATCTATTTTTATCAATTAATTTTATTTGTTTTCGAAGACCTGTGAAATTTCTATAAAACTTACTTTCAATGTATTACCTCATTAATAAAACTTAATTAGTTCTAATACTCTATTAAATAATAAACAATTTGCTCAGGTGTCTTTTATACATGTTAACTAATCGCATACAATTTAATTTTACAATTAAATAAATGGTGAATGCGACGGGATGTGTTTGTGTATGTAAATTGGGTTGCCTATATTACAGAAGCTCAAATAAACGTTGCGCATCACAGAATTAAAACATGCGGTATAAATGCTCACACATGTTTTGCATCACCTTGATATTATTAAATAACATTAAAATTAATTGAATTTCTTGATTATTAGGTTAATTTTATAAATGCAAAACGTGTATTCTTAAATTAGACTTTGACAGATTTACTTCACCATTTGTTCAATTATAAAATTAAAGATTAAATAATTGAATGGCTTATTGTAATAACGTGATATGCCACTTAGAAAGGGGACAAAAATTTAATTGTATTCTAAAAAACAATTTTATTTTAAAATATTGTGGTTTATCATGTTATTGCCTACAAAATCAATTGTAAATATTTTTACAAGAAAATATGTAATTCTATATCGTTAATATTTGCCACCACACAAATCTGCATTAACTGTTAAAAAATTGAAAGCACTGGTTTTAGATTGAACTTGAAAATATACGTCTTTAGCAAACTGCTTTAGTTGAATATTGTGAATTTCTCAATATTTTAATATTTTATACGCGTGGCGCATGAAGTAAAATTTCGAGTTAAGAAAAGCCCCGTGAAAATTTGTCTCGGGTCGATATGCGACCCTCGACAAAATTTCGATGCTTTTCTAAACTCGAAAATTTACTTCATGCTTAATCTGGGAGTGGCAAACACTCGTTTAAAGCTTCAAATTAAGCTCTTGATAAAAGAAACAACGAATATCTCAAGATATACAGCATTTACGCTGTAATAGGAAAATGTATATTTAAAAGAAATACTCTCTATATATTGCTCACATTCAAATATTCTCTAAATTTAGAAGACTGATACAAAACATGTCCAATTAATATAGTTTCTATTATGTTTGCTAAATTATTTTAACTGGTTATTTCTTGAATATTTTAGATCAATTCTAATTTGAAATTGCTGATTCCCAATTTGATGTTGTTTATTCCCAATTTGATTGTGATTAATCTGGCAGCTATGTTTGTAGTCTCAATTTAATATTGCGTATTCCCAATTTGATATTGATTAGTCTCGATTTGTAGAAATGAATCTATTAGTATTACTAATGAATAAAGAAAATATTATTAGTTAATCAATGGTATTACTGCGTTTCTCTCTGCAATTCTTCGTGCATCTGCTTGGTGAACCCAACTCACGAGGTTTAATACTTTTCTTACTTTTTGCTTTTGAATATTTTTTTACTAATTTGCTATTTCTTTTTTATATGACTTGTGTATAACTTTTGTTTCTTCTTTGTCTTCAAAGACATGGCGGTTTTTTTCAGGTGTTGTTTCTGTTACTCTGGTTAATGTTAGCATGTTATTACTGCAATAACATGGTAAGCCATGTTAAAAATTTCGATTTTTTTTTGATAAAACATGATATGCTACAAAAAGGAAATTAAATACATAGCTTACTTGTATCCGAAGGCCCACTTTCGTTACTTGTGCCATGCATTTCATCACTTGAACTCAAACTCTCACACGAAATCGATTTTTTTCGAAAGGTTTAATAATACCTGTTGCCATTTAGATGTGGCTGATCACGTTTAAAAATGATTTTTATACATAACCCCTAAAATATAATAACTTGATTTTAGGTATGGTGACGATATCTGTTAGACGATGACCACAATTCATCTACTGTAGCTTATAATATCACTGCTTAATCGAATCCAAGAATAAAACAGAATTTTTTGTTTGTGTGGCTTATCATGTTATTACAATAAGCCCTAATTGAAGGCGTTTTTAGAAAACGTAGAATCTACATATAGTGGAGTCTGAAAACTGTTCACTAAGGCCTATTCTTTCTTGATTAATTTTAATTAAATTTTTATGCAATACTAGTATTAAATAATAATATAATCAAGTATTTTTTTTATTGATTATTATGTATATTTTTCAATTTAAAAACCAAACAAAAAACTGTCTACTAACGCCTAATTATAGAGCAATATCTATTTGATTAAATTTAATTGAATTGAATCGAGTAAAATATTGTACAAATTACGGTTTTAACTTTGCATTATCAAACTAAAACTTGTATTCCTTATTATACAAACAAATTTTAAATGATTTATTTTTATAATTTACAGTACTAAAGAAGAAGTTAAAAGTTCGGTAAATTAGATATTGTTTTTAATCTGAGACAATAAAACTACTCAAATATTTAACTTCACTTAAAATACCATTTCCTTAATATTATGTGAAGTGTGTATTAAATATTATCCAATATTATAATATATAAATTGCTATGAATGCCAAAAGTAATAAAAATTGAAAATTAAGTGTACATTATTTTTTTTATATAAAATATTATTGAATTGAGGGTCGATTATTTAAATTAAATTACTTACACATCAAAAATATTAGCTTTAGCGTTGCTATATTCTTCTAATTAAAGAAAACAACGGAAAAATAATATGTGCATAAAATTGGCGAATAATGCTAAAATAATAAAATCAACACCACACAATAATTTCAAACTCTTCATCCATATTTCCAACTCTTTATCATAATCCATTGGAAACCATACCCCTATCTACACAAAAAGTACCCACAAATACTCTCTCCCAAAATAAATATTTAGACTAATTAAATTCAAACGACAAATGTACACGGATTTATAACAGACTGACGACATGACTTTAAAACAAAAATTCAATAGCCTAAACAGAGATATTCATAAAATCATAAACGAATACAAAACTGACACGTGGATCACAGCTTGCAATATTAATTATGTTAAGGGAAAGCAATATTGGCAAGAAATTAAAAAAACTCTTGAAATACAGGAAATATGAGTATATATAAAAAATTCAAGATCCAGCATCAAATAGAATAATAACTGATAACACACAAATAGCCGACACTTTTTCATAATATTTCAAAGACTGTTATAAAATGACTGACGACGATTACGACACTGACTGTTTCCAATTTATAAATTCATGGTATGATTCCATCAAAAACAATCTTATCCCTATTCCTCCTGAAGATGACATAAAAGAAGATGAACACCACGAATTCCTTTCGGGGGGAAACACTCAGCACCAGGTTACTATAACGTCCCAAGACTGATCCTAAAATCCTTACCTGAACACATACACAAATACATTATTCGAATTTATAATCATGTTTATAGTACTCAGGAGGTCCCTTGTGAATGGAAGCGGGGAATAATTACATGTATTCGAAAACAAAATAGCGATTCACTAGCTGTTTCTGGCTATCGTCCCATCACCCTGCTTCCAGACTCTTCGAGTCTATAATCAAACACAAAATATTGCAACATGTTTCTGATCACGTTCCTCCTTACCAATTTGGATTTCTTGAGCATTGCTCTACCATCCTCCCTCTATCAATGCTTACCTCAAACATTCAAACAACACACCTCAAGGGCCATACATCCGCCGTAGTATTTCTCGACATACAAAAAGCTTTTGATTCGGTTTGGCACGGAGGTTTTTTGTTTAAATATCACTCTCCAAATATTCCTTTGCACATCTTGTAGATAATTTTCTGTCAAAAAGAACCCTTCAAGTTAAATTCCATACATCTCTTTTTAATACCTTTATACCCAAACAAGGTTTACCTCAAGGCTTTCCTTTATATCCCCTCCTCTACAACATATTTGTGCATGATCTATATAATCCCAATCCAAATTACCTAAATAAAACTGATCGACAGCATCCAATTATGGTTCGCGAAATGGAGAATAACCATAAATCCTATCAAATCCCAACTCTTTATTCCATACCACCGCCCTCTGCAATCTCCATTTAAAATACTAATAAACAACAACTAGATTTCCCCGTCTAACACCTGGTATTACATTTGACACTAAACTCAGCTTCAAGCCTCATTCCCAAAACATCAAGGCAACACAGTGATATACAGAGGTCGGCATATCATTTTGTAAATATTAACCGCAGTTTTTGTTGCGATTCCATGATTTTTGTAAGTTAATATTCTGAAATGCCGAGCTCTCGGCCTGACTTTTGGCCGAGAGCTCGGCATTTCAGAATATTAACTTACAAAAATCATGGAATCGCAATAAAATCTGCGGTTAATATTTACAAAATGATATACCGACCTCTTCTCGACTATGCCGCCATCCTGTTCTTCAATCCTCGCCCAACTGTTCTACACAATCTCTAAGTAGCTGTAAGATCAGCCCTCAGAGTCCTCACAAAAATCAGACACTCTTTAAATCCTCTTCACAATCCTTCTAATTCACTCCTGTACCAAAAAATGCAACCTCATCCCAATTGAAGAACGTCTTCAACACCTCGCCCACAAATTCTCTAAGAATCTCTTCATCCCTGACATCATAAACTATTTATGTATACCCTGAAATCCTAACATAACCCCGAAATACAAATACACAGACATCACGATTTACGAATTCAATTTTTCAACATTTCCCATTGACATTAATGATCATGACATTGAAGAACTGCCGATTGACACAGACGAATGACATCTCCTCACGTGACTTAATTAAACACAGTACCGACAACTGTGGTGTTTTTTTTGATTGGGTTTTTAGTAATTTTGACCCAATATGACCGACAAACAGCGGCATAGCTACGAGGTCTGAAGTATGTCACAGCAATTCCCTCAAAGTTTATGTTTCATTTCACTTACCCTAAAATCGTACCTCAAAAATTCGCAACGATAAATAAAATCAACCTAAAGCCGTTAATTTTGGGTATTTATCATCATATGTTTCTATTTTAAAATTAAGGGAAAATTGAGGTATCATCCATGAGCGAGGGCTGCTCATGGATGATAAAGTAAAAGATGACAAACACTCGCTGTCAAAATTGAATATCAGATGTTTGTATTAGTACCTATTTTCTTGATTTATTTTGCCTCATCATGGCGGACAACAGGGAGTTGTCGCCACTGTGTTTAATTAAGTCACTGTAGTATAGACTACTTATTTGTATAAACAAGTAATTGACAAAGACAGGCTAAAAGACCTATGGTCGATAGCCAATTTTCAGGGGGGCTATTGTATTTTATTATTATTGTTAAATATGAATTATTTTCATTTTGTATGTTAATCTCTGTTAATAAAGATTATTTAATATATATTGAAATAAATTAAGTCATGTTTAAGTTTGCTAATGTAATGATTGCAAACAATTTTATATACATTTGGCTATAAATATCTACAAGGAGTTTTTCTTTTAATTATACGTATTCCAAATTCAGCCCATTTTCTGTAAATCTGTAGATATTCCCCTTGTTTTCTTTAAAGTTAAATTTGAAGCTAAAAACGAGTGTTTTCCACTCCCAGACTAAGCATGAAGTAAAATTTCGAGTTTAGAAAAGCCCCGTAACAATTGGTCAAGGGTCGCGTAGCGACCCGAGACAAATTTTCTGGGCCTTTTTAAACTCGAAATTTTACTTCATGCGCCACGCGTATAAAACACTAAAATGTTGGGAAATTTATGTATATGGCGCATGAAGTAAAATTTCGAGTTTAGAAAAGCCCAGAAAATTTTTACGGGACTTTTCTAAGCTCGAAATTTCACTTCATGCAGACTAAGCAAGTGGAAAACAGTCGTTTAAAGCTTCAAATTGAACTTAAAAAAAACAACGAATGTCGGAAAATTTACAGCTTATGCATATGTTTACCTTTAAGAAAAATTCACTGTATAGTCATAGAGTACAGAATAAATTCCATTTCCATGATTGCGGTTTGTGGTTTCAAAAATTTCTAAATATATTCGGAAACCTCGGATCTAATCTGATATTCATTTAATGTTCATTTTATAATGATATCATCGACCGCACCTTTATCTCCAATGAAAATGATTAATAATAATCAAAGCATATTTGTAATCTCTTAAAAAAATACTTCTGCAATTCAGATAATACATATAGTTAAAGCTCTTTCAAATGTTTTGACCACATTTTTGAACTCTAGTAAAAACGTCTAAATTTTAATTTATTATTAATACGGTATATTTTTTTTAAGTAACTGATCTTAACTTTTTACTCTCGTATTTTTTAAAATATAAAAACGAATTAAAACTAACATTGACTTTCTGCAAAAATTTAGTCTCATTGAGACAAGTCTCCAAATATTTATTGAAACAACTACTTCTCGAGCTAATACCCCGACAGATATTAAATTATACAATGAATATTTGAGTTACACGACAGATTTACTGTTCTATGCATCATTTTTTTTTATGCTCGTATTTATTATTATGTCACTGATCGGTGGTAATTCCATCCGTGCAGTGGTTAGTTAGACTTGTAAAGTGGACTGTATGCGAATAATTTATGTTGAAGTATGCGATGCAGTAAAACTTACCCTGTTCTGCAATAAAAATAACCTAACTTACAAGAAGATTTGATGCATTCTTCCTAAATTTAGGAAGAATTTTTATACAGATTATAGTGCATTGCATTGCACCCAAACTTACTGCACATTAATCAAACGACACACAACGCGGTAAAATCCACTAATTAGTTTTCAGAATAATAATCTCGAACAAAAATAATTCAGAAAAAAGGCAGTCCTTACATAACACTAAAATTACGGATAAGAATATTTCAAGGGAAAACATAAAAATACGATTCTCGTATTTCCGATTTAATATTATACATACAGGGTGTCTACGCTAATCCGTTCGTTAAATGTTTATGGGGTTGCCGTTGCACTAAAAATTTGAAAAAAATCCTTGTCATACGGTTGAATCAGTTCTCCTCATGTGAAATATTTTCAACTTTATATCACTTTGTTATTTTAAATAGAACACCCTATATATTAGTAATTTTTTGGATTCTTCGTTTAAATTGCAACATATTTTATTCGAACATATGTACACATATCTATTATAGTTTTCAAGCAAAAAAAATATTTCTAAAATTTTGACCTCTAAAAGGCATCTTAAAATCTATCTGTAACTTCTCTTAAGTGTAAGATAAAAATATGATTTATATCTCTACTTGTACCTAGAGGATGCCTCTATGAGTGTATTCCAATTAAGCTGTCAATTTTGACAATAAGTGTTCTTAAAATGTCAATATAGAAGTGCCCTCTTCAATATCTCGTAATTCAATTTTTTAAATGGAATGACCATTTTTTATTACGTAGTACGATTGGGGAGAAAAAATCCTACAAAAAAGTATTAACAACTATACTCCTAAAGCAAGTGGTTTCCGAATTATTTCGAAGATTCGTTTTTCGTCGCATTTATGCAGCGAAAAATGCGCGCATAAGTCGCAACTGAATTTTAGTAGGCAAGTAGTAATGCTTTTGTTTTGGCGCTTAGGTAATGCGAAATGTCAAATAATAAAAACAATTAGTACAAAGTTATACAGAAATCAACAAAAATTCACTCATAGAGGCATCCTCTAGGTACAAGTAGAGATATAAATCATATTTTTATCTTATTCTTAAGAAAAGTTACAGACAGATTTCAAGATGCCTTTTAGAGGTCAGAATTTTAGAAATATTTTTTTTTTCTTGAAAACTATAAGAGATAAGTGTACATATGTTCTAATAAAATATGTTGCAATTTAAACGAGAAAACCAAAAAATTACTAATATATAGGGTGTTCCATTTAAAATAACAAACTTGGTGCTACTTCCGGTGGAACCGGAAGTGATATAAAGTTGAAAATATTTCACATGAGGAGAACTGATTCAACCATATGACAAGGATTTTTTTCAAATTTTTAGTGCAACGGCAACCCCAAAAACTTTTAACGAACGGTTTACCGTAGACACCCTGTATTTTAATTATATTCGTTGGCACTCAAAATATATAGGCATTAATTATTTTTTTCTAGATTAATTTTAATTTTATATCATATCCATTAAAAAAAAAACATGTTCCCTTTACTTTAAAAATGTTTACTTATGTAATATTATTCTGTAGTTGGGATGTCCTGTTGGGTAATAAATATTATTATTATTATCATTATTTTAATGAGATAAAATACAGATATCATGATCAGTCTGTGTAAAATAAATAATACAAAAGTGTCATCCCGCATCCGCACTTACAATTATATTTCTCCGAAATTCGCCACAATGAATTATTTATGTAGTGCTTTTATGTTGAATTATAAATTAGGAGAAACCGGCCGGACAATTCCGAGGAAAGGGTATACATTTTAATTCCGATTTAATAAATTAATAATGCCAGGTTTGAATAAATCTCATATATTTTTCAAACGCGTTTCAATTCAGTTTGCATTTATATGGGATATGAGAGGATATTTTATGAATTATTAAATTAATGTTGCTCGACTGTAAATTAATTATAATCGGATATAGGACTAAATGGAAAACTTGTTTTGTTATACATACATAATATAATTTTATTTACAAATATGTTATATATATATTAAAATTGTAAAATATTAGATGTAGATAAGCATAATTATTTTAGTGTTTTATATTTATTTGAAAGATAAAAACTAAAATAGTAACCTTTTTATTCCTGAACAATTTTCAGTAGCACCATATGGTCTTAGCAATTACTTTATGAAAAGTAAACGTTTTTTTTGTGTTTTTCTTTCAAAAATTCCACACTAAAATTTAAAAAACCGTCAGATTTTAATAAAATTCATTGGTATTGTTGATAATTAAATAATCTCTGTTGCTGTGTCGCTCAAATTATCAGTAGCACCACATGCTCTTAGTAATTACTTTATAAATAGTAAAACCTACTAAAATAATTGTTTTTTTTAAGTGTTTTCTTTTAAAAATTCCACAAAAAATGTAAAAAAATGCGTCAGATTTTGATGATTTCATTAATATTGTTGATAATTGAATAATATGTGCTGCTAAGAGAATTCTTTACTCAAGTATACATATCCGATGTATACTCTGTACCAGGATACACATTGTTTTAAAACAGTGTTTCAAACATGTTTTAAAACAGCCGTTGTGTTTTAAACGGTTTTGTTTTAAACATGTTTTAAATGTTAAAGTCGTATAAAACGTGTTTTAAACGTAAAATTTGTCCAAAACGTTTTTATCTTATTATTGTAGATTTGCTTAACTATATTTTAAACTTGGGTTGTTGGATATAAATCGATATATTGGAATATCCATATGTTAGTGCAAAATAATCGATATTTATAGCGATATTTAATTTTCCAATGTATCGCTAGTATCGATACAATATTGTCGGTATTGTTGCATAAGATACTAGTGTCCCTTTATGTAAGAGAGTACCGCAATTGATAAGACTAATGGGCGTCAACATGGCGTTATGACTGTTCCATCACAAAGCTTGAAACAGTCGTGTGCATGGCTAGTAAAACATTAGGTGCATTATATTTATTAATAAAATAATGTACCTAAACCCAGGATCGCAATTTTTAACAGAAATTATAAATAAATAATCGTTACGATTTATTAATTGATGAAATGTTCATAATTTGTAATTGTTTGTCATTAGTTGGAACGCTATGGTTTTACAAACGTCAGGTACAAACGTCATTTCGCCGGAAATAACGCGTGTGTTTTATTTGTTTATATAGTTGTGTTTGTCCATTTTGAGGATCGTTTTCCACATAATTCATTTACCCCATTATCACGGGTAGTAAGAATTATTTTTTTAATTTAGTGCACAATAATTTATCTTGAACAAGTTACTCATCTTTCACGTGGTGAAACATATTTAACTATGATTTAAAAAAGAAAACACTAATTTCACTAATGTTTTGGTAAATTTCACTAATATTTTGGTTTTTTACCAAAGTGTTTTCTTTTTTAAATCATACAATAATTTAGTTTAAATTTGGCGCCTAAAGGCGTCAAGATGGATGCCAGTTTGCGCTACTCTCTTAAATACAGTGACACTAATACGATACTAGTATTAAACGCCATCTACTGTATTAAGAATGAAATTAAAAAATATTCAAATTTAAACTTACAGAAAAGTAAAAGAGAAAAACTCAAAATTTTACTTCATGCTTAATCTGGGAGTGGAAGCTTGAAATTGGACGCGTTGGGTAACTTTATTCATGCGTGTTCTAGAGAAACAGGAAAACTAGAAATTTCGGAAATCACAAACAATAACGATTAGTTTAGGCATTAACATTAACTTTATGTACCTGCATTTGAACGTTTTCTCTTGAAAATTATATATTTGATTGTTAAGCTATACAGGGTGTCCCACCACAACCGCACAACAGAAATATAGGGAGTTATAATTAATGTATTATGATGAGACTTTCCGTATTTGAGTAATCAAGTGTGCTCTTTTCAATAAAAATTTTCAAGCTTATGCGACTTCTGGTTGTACCGAAATTCGACTTCAACTTCCTTATTTTAAATGAAATGCAGTATTTTTTATTGCGAATTTGGATTCTGCGTAAAATAACGTAGAAAAAAAATCATTAATAACGTTGACTATACTGACTACATGTTCAATATATTGACCATTTTCGACATAATTGTTAACACATGCAGTTAAATTTATACTTAGCAATATCGACTAAAATTTTATTTGACTGGAAATAAAATTGCAAACATTAAAATTTAACTAAAATATGTATTTATTTTAAAGCACGGACATTTTTTTTAGTAACTAGGAAGAAACATTTTTCTAATCAATAAAGTGCAGATTTTATTGATATGCACGGTTAAAAAAATCATTTTACTATAAAATTGACAAACAAAAATATTCAAAATTTATCAAACCAAAGACTGAATTTATATAAAAGAACCTTCTATTCTATTTATTTTTACTTCCAATTTATAATAAAGGAAACTATAAAATTAGATTTTTATTACTGTCTAAAAACTGCTTCCACTCCCAGACTAAGCATGAAGTAAAATTTCGAGTTTAGAAAAGCCTGAAAATTTGGATTTGGCGGGACGCGCGAGCGAAGCGAGCCGCGCCCCGGCAAATCCAAATTTTCAGGCTTTTCTAAACTCGAAATTTTACTTCATGCGCCACACGTATAAAACACTGATTTCAAGTGAAGTTTAAAACTCACTTTCTTTAAAAATTCGATTAATTTGCTTTATGTGTAAGTATACTTTAAAAAGAGAAAAATCCCTGTATAATTTTTACTTTTACTTTACTGCAAGTTTTAATTTGAACATTTTTTAATTCCATTCCTAATACAGTAGATGACGTTTAATTCTAGTATTGTATATATTTTTCTAAAAATTGAATTTTGATAATTTTGTAACTGTCATTAAACTATTTCTGGCTATATTATGTATCTTAGGTAAAGGTCTTTTAAAAATCGATTGCAGTATTAAATAATTATAAGTGTTAAATGAAAAAATATGGAATCGACATTTTGAATATCGATACTTTTTATTACATTTTACCTACGCTCTATCTAGTAACCGCATCATACCACACGTCATCTTGACAAGTATGATTGACATTACGTACTCATGCACGTAATAGCTTTGACAAGCTGAAAGCTGAATAGTTGATTGCTTACCGTACAACCAAATGACATTTCTTTGACGTACAGGGAGTGTTTTCCACTCCCAGACTAAGCATGAAGTAAAATTTCGAGTTTAGAAAAGCCCCGTGAAAATTTGTCGAGGGTCGCGCAGCGACCTGAGACAAATTTTCTGGGCTTTTCTAAACTCGAAATTTTACTTTATGCGCCACACGCATAAAACATTAAAATATTGTGAACTCTTGTATATTTAAACCTCACTTGAAATGTTTTATACGCGTGGCGCATGAAGTAACATTTCGAGTTTATTTGTTTGTTTGTATTTGTTTATTTGTCTCGGGTTGCTGCGCGACCCTCGACATATTTTCACGGGGCTTTTCTAAACTCGAAATTTGACTTCATGCTTAGTCTGTAAGTGGAAAACCCTTGTTTAAAGCTTCAAATTGATTTTTTTTTTTTTAATAACGAATGTCGGAAAATGTACAGCTTTATTCCTTGTATATTGATCAAGTAGTAATTTAGTTTTCATCATTGTCATGGTACTATTAAAAATCATTACAATAAATAAGTTGTTCCTTCATGCTCATTGTTTATTTTGTTAGGGCGTAGGTAAAGTATTGTACGTTTCTCGAGTGGTATGGCAATTACATACTCGCGGAATACTGCACTCGCCGCTGCGCGGCTCGTGCGCAACAATTCCGCTTATATGTAATATGCTGCATACCATTCTCGTTACGTAATATACTATATCAATATCGATACTTTTTTGGGATCGGAACATCCCTATTTTATACTACTTTATTGAGATTTTTAGTTACGTTTATAAATTTTTGCTAAATGTTACAAGATATTTTAAATTACAATATAAAACACAACATTTTATTACAATAAAATATCACAATTGTGGATGCATAAATGTGATTTATAACGTATTTTAATAATGTTCTGTTTTAAACACGTTTTGAACGTGTTTTAAACATATTTTAAACACGTTTTAATAATGTTTATAATTGGTAATGTTTTAAACGCTGTTTCGATGAAAAAAACACGTTTTTTAAAAAAACTTTTGTTTTAATTAAAATGAATAAAACGTTTTTTTTAACAACCCTGCTCTGAACATTTTCAGGCATTTGTTGTTTTCGAACATCGTTCTGAAAAATATAATACAGTTTTTATCTCCTGCACTGCTTCGCCTAAAATATTTAATAATTATGATTGCACTGTTTTACACAAATATGAATAATTTATTAAATATTTGAGACCAAGCAGTGCAAGAGATCAAGACTGCATTATATAATTAATTCCTATCATAATATCGTTTTTTTTAAACCCTGTTGTATAAATTTCATTAAATTACCACACTATAACATATAAACAACAATCTAAATATTAAATATTATACATCTATTTAACATAATCCCCATATAAATCTTGACCAAATCTCGTAATAAATACCCTGGACATTTAAAACTGGAAACTGTGTAATTTTCTACTCCATTAAATTAACTCGCATCAATGGATCTTCTCCGTATAAGTAATGAGAGTGTTGCGGACTGTGCTATGTATGGAATTCCAAGTGCTTCAAACGGAATACACGTCCAGTGTCAAGTGGATTAAAAAGCAACTGGTTTGATTCCTTTGCGTCCTCTTCGTCTAGGGATTAATGTTCTGCAGCTCGGCAACCTGTTTTATATACGCCTCTGGTTCAACTCGACTATATCGATGAAAGAATGAAATAAATGGAATGAATGAATAGAAAAGCAGATATTGTAGAACAGAAAAGAAGTAGAAAGAGTTGCGACAGCTAGAGAATATACGACATTTTGTTGATAAATGAAGAGGAATTATTTATATTGAATGAGATGTATGTGAGGATTTATCAGTTTTACGATTCGGAAGAAATTGAATTGAAAGGATTGAAAAATTCATGAGTTGAATTTCATATAAGGCTTGAATCGAACAACGATGGACGTGTTTCATTAAATAAAACTTTAAGGACAAAAGAACCTAATATCCGTTTCAAAAGTTTTAGCTCCTATGTTAGAAGCGTAATAAAAAAAATCTGAGGAACAAAAAAATATATTTTATTTACAGATTAATAATTAAACATTTTTCAATAACACACGACGGTTCAATTTTATTGAATAGTTTGATTTATTATTTTTGTAAAAAGTGTTTAAAAAAATTATGTATTTTTAAGTCGTTTTACGACAACTTTAACCTGTTTTAACCTGTTTAAATGGCTTGTCCGTTAATAAAGAATTATTATTATTATTATTATTATTAACGTCTTTGTTTATATAAAAATCAATGAAACTTTACAAATAAACAAATAATTATGTTAAATATTTGTGTAAATCAAAATTGTTAATAATTTCTATATTTAAAGTTATTAATTTGTTTATAACAATACGATATCTTCCTTAATATTCATGTAATCATGTTTTTATTAGAACAGTCCGTTGATTATTAAAGTATTATGACAAAATATTGTCATATTTTTACCGACCGCACTACTGTGTGAGGAAGGTATTGTGATCTGCCAAAAATTGAAATATAGTTGAATGGCTTATTGTATTAACGAAATATGCCACAAGTAAACAAAAATTAGTTATTTGAGTTTGAAATTTTAAAAAAATGTGTAAAATGTATTACTATGAAATTTAAAATTAAAGCATTTTTAATAAGTTTATTAGGTATCTTTCTGACAAACATATTTAGAAAGGGGGTACGAAAATGTAATTGTGTTCTAAAAAACAATTTTATTTTTTAAAACATTGTGATTTATCATGTTATTGCCTACAAAAACAAGTGTAAATGTTTTTACAAGAAAATAGGTAAATCTGTATTGTTAATATTTGCCATCAGACAAATCTGCATTAACTGTTAAAAAAATGGAAAGCACATGTTTTTTAAATTGATGTTTAAAATAAACGTCTTTAGCATACTGCTTTAGCAGCCTATTGTGAAGTTCACAATATATCAGTGTTTTATACGCGTGGCGCATGAAGTAAAATTTCGAGTTTAGAAAAGCCCCGTGAAAATTTGTCTCGGGTCGCTGCGCGACCCTCGACAAATTTTCTACACGGGGCTTTTCTAAACTCGAAATTTTACTTCATGCTTCACCTGGGAGTGGAAAACACCTGTTTAAAGCTTCAAATCGAATTAAAAAAAGAAACAACGAATAGCTCAAGATATACAGCATAGCATATACGCTGTAATAGGAAAATGTATATTTAAAACAAAAACTCTCTAGATAATGCTCACATTTATAAATTCTCTAAATATACAAGACTTATACAAAACATGTCAAATTAATATAGTTTCTGTTATTATTGGTAAATTATTTAAGCTGGTTATTTCTTGAATAATATTTGTTCAATCCCAATTTGAAATTTCCGATTCCCGAATTGATATTGTTAATTCCCAATTTCATTGTGATTAAACCGGCAGTTATGCTTTAAGTCCCAATTTAATATTGCTTATTCCCAATTTAATATTGATTGGTCTCAGTTTGTAGAAATTAATTCATGGATATTATTAATGAACAAAGAGAATATTATTAGTTAATCAATGGTATTATTGAGTTTCTCTCTGCAATTGTTCGTGCATTTGCATGGTGAATACTTTTCCTACTTTTTGCTGTTGAATTTTATTTCCCTGCTCTTTCTTTTTCATATGACTTGCTTATAACTATCGTCTCTTCTTTGTCTCCAAAAAAATGGCGGTTTTTTTTTCAGGTGTTGTTTCTGTTGATCTGTTTAATGTTATCATGTTAAATAAACCAATATTTTTAAAATGTCTTACCATGTTATTGCAGTCATGGTAAGCCATGTTAAAAATATTGATTTTTTTTTCTAAAACATGATATGCCACAAAAAGAAATACAATACATAGCTTACTTGTATCCGAAGGCCCACCATCGTTTGGTAGTACAAAGTCTTAATCAATAAGACTTTCGTCAATTGTGCCATGCCTTTCATCAGTTGAACTCAAACTCTCACGCGGAATCGATTTTTTTTGGAAGGTGTTATAATACCTGTTGCCATTTTGATGTGGCCTATCATGGTTTAAAGTGATATTTATACAAAACCCCTAAAATGTAATAACTAGATTTTAGGTATGGTGACGATATCTGTTAGACGATGACCACAATTCATCTACTGTGGCTTATTATATTACTGCTTAATACTAATAATAATAATGCTTTATTTAACAACAGAATTAATTCCAATTACAGATAAATGTACATTGATCATAATTTATAACTAAAACAAATGTATATAAAGTAACTAATACTAATTATAATACAAATAAATCATACAATATTGAGTGAGACGGTACCCTAAAAAGAGAATGTATACAAAGCTATTGTTTAATTATGTATCACAGTTCAGGCCTGATAAGCTAAGGCGTGTTGCATTGAAGATGTCTATATCCGGGTTATTATTACAAACTCTGATCATCCGAACTAAAGGGGAGTAATAGAGGGCATTAGTTCTGGATGCAGGATGAGCAAAAGTATATGTACATCTGGAGAGTTTAGTCTTGGAACATAAAATTTGAGTTTACAAACTAAGTATATATTGTCAATACGATTACATAGTAATTTAAAAAGAAATAATAAAGAAGATAATTGTCCACGCGATCAAATGATGGCATGTCAAACTCTCGAAGTAGTTCACTGTAATCGTAATTTCGAATAGGATAAAAACGATGTTTTTCAAAATACAGTGACTTCAAGAATTTTTGCTGAATATTTTCAATTCGGGTAATATAGCATTGAGACTATAACTCACATGACAACATTCCCTCCAATCAGAATCGCTTATTTCCATAGATACATGTTATCACAGCGGTAATAGAATCCTATTACCTTATTTTGGTCGTTGCTACGAAAATTATTTGTCAAATCTGACGGTCGATAATTAAAAATGTCAATTGGGCGATGGGGTGAGGTTTCTAAGACAGAAATATAGTGAAATTCGTTATATTCTCTCATCGAATATAAGTTGTGGTATGATTAATAATCGATAATATTTATTCATGAAACCGGAGCAGCACATTCAACTCGCCCTTCGGGCTCGTTGAATCTGCAGCTCGGTTTCACTCATGAATATTATCGATGATAATCATACCACTTGTTATATTACAGCTGAGTATACGGTGACCAGATTATTGAGCAGTATTCAAGTTTTGTTCTTACAAAGGAATTATACATTTTGTATTAATGTTTCAGTGCTTTTAAATCCCTGGAATTACGAGCAATGAATCCTAACATTTTATAGCTAGCATTACATACATTACATATATACATAGTGATGAAATAAAAAAATCAGGAAAACGCAAGTGCAGTGTCTCAAGTAAAAATACAGAAATCTTCTAAAGCTTCTAAAGTGAATATCGTCATGCCCACGGACGACATCTAGTGATGACATCCAAAATCAGAGAAACACAAGTGCAGTGTTTCAAGTAAAAATACAGAAACCTTCTAAAGCCCCAAAAGTGAATATTGTCATGCCCACGGACGACGACAAAGATGTACAAAACTCAACACTCTCCACGAATCCTCAACAGGTGGGGAAAACACAAATACAATCCGAGTCGAACAATCAAAATAAAAAAGATCATGGTGGGAAACCTGTGAGCATAGCGCGCACTGATTTAATCTTATCTCCCAAGAAGGTTGCCCAGGAAGAATGGAAATTGGTGCAAAAGAACAATATCAATAAAAAAATATATATTAAAATCGGAACTGCGTCCAATACATTGATAAAGAGCGCGCCGATAAAACGAAAAGGCTATTTGCATGTATATAAAGTAGAGAAACATACAACAGCGGGCATGATTGTAAAATACTTGAAATATGAACAAGGATTTAAGGATATTGAATGTGAACAATTATCATCAAAGCATCCCGATGATTATAGCTCATTTAAAATAACGTTTCCGATTTACAAAAAGAAGCGTGTGAATTGAACACGGATCAAACAATAATAAATATATTTTATGCTAACATCCGCTCAGTGCGAAATAAAATTAATGAATTGGAATCATTCCTACATGAACACAACAATACTTACGACATCATAATGCTAAGTGAACATTGGTTGAGCAATGAAGAAGCAGAGCTATGTAAGCTGAATGACAGACAGGCGGTATCATTCTACTGCAGAAGAAACTCAAAACACGGAGGAGTCATGAACCTAATACACCCAAAATTAGCAACTCATAATGAAGAGTGGATTACCGAACTCTCGGAAGAAAAAAATTGTGAACTGTGTGGTACATTTATTGAAAACTACAATATTATTTGAATTGCAGTATATAGATCTTCATCTGGAAATTTTAATACATTTCTAAGCATAATTAATCAACTTTTCGAAACATTATCTCGTAAAAAATACTGTAACTTTTTATCAAATTACATGAATTCAAATACGCTGGGCGTTATCTTGCGAAGTTATGGCCTTTACCAATTTGCAAACTTTTCAACTCGTGAAAGAAACTGTATTGATAATATTTTCAGCAATTACAGTAACATAACAAATGTTTCTCGGGTAGACACAGGTACTCTTTCTGATCACTATGGCATCACATGTTCATTATACATAAGGAATAATGAAAACTCTGTAAATGCTAATTATATTAGACCGATTAGAACTGCTGGTGAGAACATGTACTATGATCGCTTAAGTCATGTTGATTGGAACTTTTTAAACTCAACTTATAACTGTGATTAAAGCTAGTCAATTTCTGAATGTTTTAATCAGTAATTTTAAAATATCTTCCCCCAAACGTCTGGAAAAAAAGAAGCAAACACCTTCTCCGAAATGGTTTTGTACCGAACTAAAACAAATGAGAGAAATTCTTAATCTAGTCAAGAAAATTATCAAAATAATCCTACTGACCAACTAAAATCATTGCGGGCCGATCTCGCCAGGGATTATAAGCATGCAATTGAAAAAAAAGCAAGCCAATGATACATATATAAAACAAACCCCAAATAATATTAAAAGGATGTGGAATTTAATCAACCTGGAAAGATCAAATGTTAATGACACTCAATCTCCAGCAACAAATAAAACTGCTGATGATTTCAATACATTCTTTATTCAAGTAATTGATGAACTAATAACAGAATTCCCGAATATAGATAATGTGGCTTCAAATACCAGAACCGTAAGCGATACTTCATTTCAATTTACGGAAGTATCATGCATTACTGTAAGAGATTTAATAGCAAGCATTAAGAATAAGTATTCGAGAGACATATATGACTTATCATCATTCTTAATTAAAGCGGTAACTGACGTAATAATTCACCCCTTAACAAAACTCATAAATATGTGCATACGGAAAAATTGTTTTCCGAGCAGTTTTAAAATTTCTAAATGTATACCCATACATAAAAAAGGTGATCCGGATAATATGAACAACTATCGACCCATTTCAATTATACCAGTCATCTCAAAAATGTTGGAACTGTTGCTCTATGGACTGCTGGCTAATTATTTTGAGAGTAATAACCTGCTTTCAAGTACTCAGTTTGGATTCCGTAGAGCCAAATCAACTGTGCATGCCATGACAGAATTTATTGATGGTATATTGAATGATCTGGAACAGAAACATCATGTATTAATAAATTTCATGGATTTATCAAAAGCGTTTGATTGTGTTTCACATAAAATTTTAATCAATAAGCTATATGGCTACAATTAATTGCATCATACTTGAATGATAGGAAACGAATTGTCATAGTGAACAATCAGAGATCAAGGGAGGTAGTAATATCACACGGTATACCGCAAGGATCACATTTGGGTCCTCTCTTATTTTTAATCTATATTAATGATTTCATCAATAGTGCAATTTGCGGATGACACATCAATATCAATAAAAGATGAAGTCGTAGCAACTGAACATCAAGTAAGTCAACAATCCAAGTGCTGGTTTAGAAATAACAATCTAAGTATGAATGACCAAAAAACTGTTAGATTATTATTCTCGCTGAGAGATCATGCAGAACAGACGGCTGTAAACTCAGCTAAGTTTCTTGGAATACACATTGACCAAAATCTTAAATGGGATGTTCATGTCAATGATCTGGCAAAAAACCTGACAAAAAATATGTACTTACTGAGGAACCTAATGAGGTGCCTCTCTAAGGAAACTTTTAGAACATCATACTTCGCACTTTGTCATTCATTGCTATCATATGGTTTGCTGGTGTGGGGTCACTCGGCTGCTGCTAAAAGGATATTTTCCCTGCAACGCAAAGCAGTGCGAATTATTGCAAAACTGGGATACTGCGACAATTGCAAACCCGCTTTCATTGAACTGGGCATCTTGACATTACCAAGTCAATACATTTTGCACTGCTTAATATGGGCGAAGCAAAATCAGGCAGAGTATTCCGTTAATGGTGAATACCACAATTACAATACACGGAACAATGAGGAGATGAGGCAAGTGTACAGTAGACTTAAATTAACACAAAATGGAACTAGGTACTATGCTCCTAAATTATTTAATATGGTGCCGAATTCTATAAAACGTTTGGAAATTAAAAACTTTAAAGAAAGAGTAACAAGTGTCCTATTGTCGAGAGCATTCTATAGCGTAGATGAATTTATTCACGATAAAAATCCTTTTAAAATGTAAGCCAGATTAATTTAATGTATTTCATATTTTATAAAATATTTGTCTGTTGTTGTATATATCATAGTTTATCTCACTATATTGTTTTTTATCTCATGTTGTTAATGTGTCTTTTTTTAGATGTATTTTTATCTCTTAACTTAATTTTTTTATCTATTATTTTATCTTTTAACTAACTGTATGTCGTACAAATTGTGTTTTGTTTGTTTATATTTTTTTAATTATTTATTCATTTAACTTAGCATTAGATACTAAACCTAACATTATTTCGCACGCCACCAAAAAAAAAAAAAAATCACATCGTAATTGTATTTATACATATATTATAGACCTGTGTAAACTTCTTGTAATGCACTAATAAATGAAATGGAATGAAATGAAATAAAATGAAATATCTTGCTAATATGCTCCTGAAACGTTAATTTACAATCAACTAAAACTCCGAGGTCCTTGACTGTTCGGCTGCTCGTAATTCTGTGATCAGAGATAGAGTCTTCTTCTTATGTGCCATCTCCTTTCAGGAGGTTTGCAACCATCATCGCTGTCTTCACCTTGGAAGCGGCAGCTCGGAATATCTTCTGGCATGTGGTGTTATACCATTCTCTCAGGTTACGCAGCCATGAGCATCTGCGCCTACCGATGTTCCGCTTGCTCCTCTGGTTATGTGCCCTAGATATTGCAGCTTTCTTATTTTTATTGTTTGTATGATTTCTTGATCTTTGTTCATACGTTCCATGGAACGTTCCATACGTTCCATAATGTTTGTCACTTTGTCCGTCCATGATATTTTAAGCATTCGTCTGTAGCACCATAATTCAAAGGCTTCTAGCTTTTTATTTCATTTTGCTTTAAAGTCCATGCTTCCATTCCATAGAGTAGTATGGAGAACACGTAACCTCTAAGTATTCAAGTACGCAAATCGAGTTTAATTTGCCTATCACAGAGAAAAGCACGAATTTTAAGAAATGTGTTTCTGGCCATTTCAATTCTGCATTTGATTTCTATAGTTTGGTCTATAGTATTGGTTATCCATGTGCCAAGGTATTTGTATTTAGTTGTCTTTTCTATACGTGTGTTGTCATTGTATAGGTCTTGATGTTGTGTTTGGGTTTTAGTTATTACCATATATTTATATATATATTTATTTTCTTGTTTGTTAATATCTGAAGGTCTGCAAGAGTTTCTGCCATTATAACAGTTTCATCCGCATACCTTAAATTGTTAACCGTCTGGCCGTTTATTGTGATTCCAGTTTTATCTTCACTCAGTGCTTCCCTGAATATCTCTTCGGAATATAGATTGAACAGCATGGGAGACAATATACAACCCTGCCGTACTCCTCTTAGTGTATGTATTTCGTCTGATTCGTCATTGTCTACTTTTATCGTGGCTGTTTGGTTCCAGTAGAGCGATTCAATAATCTGTATATCTAGAGAGTCGATATTTCGTTGCTTCAATAGATCTATTAGAGTATCATGTCGAACTTTATCAAAAGCCTTTTCATAGTCTATGAAGCATACGTATGTATCTAGGTTCATATCTAAACATCTCTATGTCAATACATTAAAACTGAATAATGCTTCCCTTGTACCAAAGCCATTCCTGAAACCAAATTGAGTGTTTCCTATGTCATTTTCTAGCTTGTTATAAAGTCTCCTGTGAATAATTTTGAGAAATGCTTTTTGTGTGTGACTCATCAGACTAATAGTTCTATGGTCGCTACATTCTCTGGCATTTGGTTTTTTTGGTAACGATGTTGCATTTTTCAAATTCAGGTATAGGTTGTTGGAGATACACCAATCTTCAATACGATTAAGGTCCTTAGTTAATGTGATACTATCAGCTACTGTATTAATCTTGCTGTATATTTTAATATCGTCAGCGTACAACAAGATATTTGATTCAATGGCATCTACTATATCGTTTATGAAGCAAATAAATATTAACGGGCCCAAATTTGATCCCTGCGGTACCCCATTTGTGGGAATAAAAATAGGGGATTCAAATCAAATTTTACCTAGTCAATCGTAGTCAATACGTAGAGTATATTGACTACGATTGACTAGGTAAAATTTCATTAACCAGCATAAAGAAGGAAAAAACTCAAAGTTGTTAATTTTCTAAATTATAACATTGTGGTTGATGCTGTGAACAGACTTTTTGAAATCCAAATATATGGATTATTTACAAAATTAAGTAAGTTGGTGGCTGTAGAGCGACCACTAATAAAGCCGTGCTGGAATGGTGTAAAATAATTTTGCGCATGATGGTAATTTTTTGTAGATTAAATAGCTTCAAATATCTTGGAAAAGTTATTTACTAAGGCTATCGGTCGGTAATTAACATTTTTATCTCCGTATTTGTGGGCAATTGAGTGGGCAAATCCGAGCTCTTTTCCATATTCCGAAAACAATGATGTTTTTAAAATTAGGTTAAAATGTGGGTCAGTGGGGTTACAAATGAAGGCATGCAGTCCTTTACTAAGAAAGATGGTATTTTATCTGGGCCAGCAGTGAATTTTAACTTAAGAATTTTGAATGTGGCAGTTACGTCTTCCTCGGTAAAAAATGTGGATGTTGAATAAATAAATAAACCTTTATTTACGGATGTACCATTTTACAGAATATAAAAATATTTTACAAAATAACAATTTAATACTAAAGATAGAAACGAAAATATTAATGACAACAAAGTAATCTTTTAACCCGATGCAGTTTGAGAAAGATAAAGAATTATCGTCAAATGAAATAGTATTAGAAAACACTTCTAAAATAATCTGCAAAACTATTAACTATTTTCTGTTCAGATTCTAGAACTTTAGAGCACGACAAAAGATTTTTTATCCTGGCAACCTTGAGCGGCTCATTCACAATGAAAATTCATTCAATTAAATAGACGAATATCTAACTCACTATTTCTTTTTTTTTAATATAATTCACTCACCGTTGTTACTACTATTACAGCTATAATTACACTAATTTTCACAATTTTCCGGTACGTTTATACCACTTAAGTAAAACAAGTATACGGAGCACACATTTGCACCCAATCGTGTTTTAATTGTCCTTACTTAATCGAATCCAAGAGTAAACAGAAATTTTGTTTGTGTGGCTTATCATGTTATTACAATAATAAGCTCTTCAAATCTAGAAATGGTGATGTGTTCATCATAGTACTTTCCACGTAAAACAGGGCGCCCGGTAAAAAATTTGGTTTGCACAAGGACTCGAAGTTACAAGTTTCATTCAAGTCGATTTTTTTAAATAATCCTAATTTGACCTGGGAAGGTTTTTCTAAAAAGAATAAAAGTATAACGTTGATACAAGCATTAATTGAAATGCATATGATTTTCTGACTTAAAAAACATATAAACATAAAATAATATTAAAAGTGCGATTCTTTTCGCATTCTATAACAAGTTAGTGTTACAAAGACTATATCAAACACTCATTGAAACAACTATTTCTCGGGCTAATACCCCGACGGACATTGAATTATACAACAAGTGTTTGCTGTTACATACAGTAACCTACTGTATATGTAACAATTTAGGTCAAATTATTCAGGCAATCTATAGACGCGTTTCGAGATTTATCTCTCAACAGTATAGCTTTGCCATTCCCTCTAAACAATTTGACACCTTAGACTGGCGGTCACGTTGCCGTTCAAACATAAGTATAAATGAAATTGCCAATTCTTGGTTGCAGAATACTTCAAACATTAAAAGTGCGATTCTTTTCGCAATCTACAACAAGTTAGTCTTACAAAGACTATATTAAACACCCATTGAAACAACTACTTCCCGGGCTAATACCCGGACGGACATTGAATTATACAACAAGTGTTTGCTGTTACTTACAGTAACCTACTGCAAATGTTACAATTTGGGTCAAATTATTCAGGCCATCTATAGACGCGTTTCGAGATTTATCTCTCATCAGTATAAGTCTGCCATTCCCTCTAAACAATTTGACACCTTAGACTGGCGGTCACGTTACCGTTCAAACATAAGTATAAATGAAATTGCCAATTCTTGGTTGCAGAATACTTCAAACATTAAAAGTGCAATTATTTACGCAATCTTCAACAAGTTAGTCTTACAAAGTCTAACTATATCAAAATAATATATCAAAAAACGGGCATACTTAACAACGTTGGAAACAATACAAGCAGCTTATTTTCCGCACTAAAAATGTTTACAACAGATTTTTGCAACGTTGAGTAATTATTGAAAATTAATAAATAGTGGATTTATTAATTTTCTACTCTGTTTGAATGATCACGCTAAGCGCAATATTTAACCCTCTGATAACTGGTTTTCCTCAAATTTAAGCTTATTTAGTGCCGAATCAAAGGCCTTTTGAATTGATGTAATCTGTCGAGAAATTTAAGGTGATTTTTTTAGCGTAAATTTTACTAAAAATACGTTCAATTTTTAAGTTTTATATAAAAAACTTAAATTGTTTTTATAAAAAATAGTATTTAGAAATGAAAGAGCTTTATTTTGAGTTGACGAGCGACTTAAAAGTAGTGTTTAGTACAAGCGCACAAAAGTAAAACCTTCTTAAAAATCAACGTTTTTAGTAAATAATAATTCAAGCTGGAGGCTTCTACAATTTTGTTTCTATTTATTTTATTTATTTATTTATTTACGTTTCGACTTTTACAATAATACAAAAATTAAACATATCGATAACAAAAATACAAAAATGGGCGCTTATGCTGGCTTAGATACTACAAGATTATTCAAATAAACTAAAAGGTAAATTATACTTGTATGAGTAACAAAATACCTACGAACTATAAACTATAAAGACACATGTTATTCATTAATAGAGTTTAAGTAGTCTAAACATTTTTTACGAAACAATGAGATTGATGAATTAAACAAGTCAATATCATTCGGCAATGTGTTAAATAATCTCATAGTTCTGCATATAGTATTGTTAAATCCGTAATTTGACGAATGGAATTTTATTTTAAAAAGATTATTATGTCTACGTAAATGAGGCGGCAATGTACTAAAATTAAGTTGAACTAACAAATTACTGCATATCAAATCTCCGTTAATTAAGTTATATAAAATACATAAATTAGCAACAAGTCTACGTGTGTGTAACAAGGGAATATTTAAAACATTGCGAATGTACAATTTATCATAATTATTCAGTCCACTTCGATAGGCATAAAGTCTCAAGAATTTATTTTGGATTCTCTCCACTCTGGTGACATCACAGCTGACATGAGGGGACCATACAGGTGTAGCATATTCGAGTATAGGACGTACTAACGAAATATATAAGTGGCGCAAAGTATTAGCTGAGAAATTATATGAAAACCGATTAACAAACCCCAACGTTTTACTGGCCTTGCATGTGATTTGAGATATATGTTCCTTAAATGTCAATTTTTGGTCAAATAAAACACCTAAATCATTTACAACTTTAACAGATGAGAGCGAACTATTGTTAATTGTATATGTGTAATCAAAGATATTTCTTTTCCGGGAGTAAGTAATTTTACAATATTTCTTTACGTTAAGATCAAGTTTATTCATAAAACACCATCGTTCTAAATGCATTAAATCATCCTGAATCGCCTTACAATCACTTTCATTTGTAACTTGTTTAAATAATTTTAGGTCATCGGCATAAATAAGAAATGTACAAGCTTTAAAATTGAGCAAAATGTCATTGATGAATAATAAGAATAACAAAGGCCCGCAATGCGAGCCTTGGGGCACACCCGAGGTGACATCAATACACCTAGAAACGTGGTTATCGATTTTAACAAATTGAGTTCTATTGGTAAGGTAACTATTAATCCATTTCGTACTCATATCATCTAGACCCATGTTGGAAAGTTTAGAAACGAGCATACCATGGTGGACACAATAAAATGCCTTGGAGAAGTCGGTGTAGATGCAATCCACTTGACTTCCTTCTTCCAAGGCATCAAGAAGAAACGATTTAAACAGTAATAGGTTTGACATTGTCGAGCGTCCTTTACAGAAACCATGTTGTTCAGGTATTAATACATGTTCAAGAAACCATTTTAATTGATCTGCCACCAACTTGTCCAACATTTTTGCAATACAAGACTGTATAGATATCCCTCTGCAGTTCCTTATGTTATCCCGGTCACCGGATTTAAATAGCGGTGTAATAAAACTCGATTTCCATTGTATAGGAAATATTCCAGATTGCAATGATTTATCAAAAAGTGTCGTGATAGGCTTAGTCAATGTGAAAATGCAATTCTTTAAAAATGAAGCTGGAATTCCATCAGGACCAATACTAAGGCTGTCTTTTAAGTTTTCAATAGCACTAAACACAACATTCGTTGATACTGCTAGCATAGCAGATTTTACGGAGTTCCGATAATGCAATACAGGAACTACAATAGAACTATCAACAGTATAAACACTTGAGAATAATTCTGCAAACAAATTAGCAGTAGATTCTGAAGTGTTTGATTTCATCTCATCCAGATACATTAGTTTGGGATACCCATCAGTCTTTCGGGAGGAATTTACGAATGTCCAAAATCTTTTGGGATCAAAAGTTAACTGACCCTCTACCTTTGTGAAATAAGCCTTACGTAATAACTTGCTGAGCACTAAACATTGTGATCTTATACAAGAAAACATATTGTAATCATTAATCAATGAAGTTCGCTTATATTGAGCATGAGCTTGTTTCTTCTCACGGATTAAAGATTTTAGTTCAGAATTAAACCATGGAAGATATTGAGTATTCTTAATGATCATTTTAGGAACATACATGTCAATCACATTATATACAATGTTGTAGAATAGCAGAGTTGCCTCATTAATGTCGCTAAGATTTAATAAGCTCGACCAATCGGTACTCGCAAAAAAGTTATTTATTGAAATGTAATCCGCACTTTTGAAGTTATAGGTAAAATAATCGTAACTTAAATTTTCCATTTCTGTAAAACAAATTTCAATGTCATAGGTCTCATGAAAATAAACAGTGATTTTTTTTTTAATAAAACATTTTACACTAAAGTTAATTTTTAGGTGAGGATTTGTATGATTTAAATAAATCTCCAAAAATCACATACATATTTAACAATATTATATCAATCTGTTTTCTCTAAAAAAATGTTTACGCCAACTTTTTCCATTTTTATTAACATTATGAATTTCGAGATTTTTTTGTCTCAATAATATTCTCACGAGTATTTTCCGAACGTTGATTAAGCATGAAATAAAATTTCGAGTTTAAAAAAGCCTGAAAATTTGGATTTGCTGGGGCGCGCGAGCAAAGCGAGTCGCGCCCCAGCATATCCAAATTTTCAGGCTTTTCTAAACTCGAAATTTTACTTCATTCTACACGCATATTAAACACTGACTTGTCTGTCATTAATTTAAAAAAATATACTATCTATTGTATTATTGTAAAAACTTGAATTAATTTTAAAGAACATATTAAGAATTTCAAATTCAAATAAAAACAAACAAGTGACGTTTCTGCATGATTTTTAAAGTTAAATTATTGCCTAAGCGAGTCAGGCCCGGCTTTCTCGCTTAGGCATTTTGGCAATAGTTAATAAATTAGCGAACGCAATTGAGTCTGATGATATTTACAAATAAGTTAGGTAGAGGTGTTAAGTGCTTTAACCAAAAAATAACATCTGCAACTGTAAGCATTTTTTCTTCTTTTAATGATTTAAATGTGTGTAAGTGGGGGTTTGACAAAATATTTTAGCACCGGATACCACCTGACCTTGTTACGCCACTGCATCCACCCCTATCATGATCAAATATTTAATCATCAAATAATGTAAAAGTTACTGAAGAACACGATTAGCTACTACTCATTAATTAATTAATTACAATTATTGCTTACAAGACGTTGATTACATTTTTAAACTTTAAATAATTACTAGGTACCAAATTATAAAATTTAATTATTGCGGTTCAATGTTTGATCATATTATTCTAAACCACCAGTAGCCCCATTTTTATCCTCGACAAATTCTATCATACAGTATGCTGTTTACAAATTGTGTGGGAATTTCAACGTGTTTGAGGTGAGCATGTTTCATTTATACGCTCAACCTGACATATGGTCATTTATTTATATGCTTCGCTTATTTGGATGGGTCATTGTACTTGCACCAGCCGCAATCGACTCGAACGGATTGTACGGAAAGATAAGACGGGGATTGTGGTGTTTCCAATAAAGTTTAATTAAACGCGATGTTTCATTTTGATCCAGTGTATTTAATCTCGGCTGTGGGATATATGTATTTACGATTCACACAGTTGGATTCACCCCTTTCTATTTTCCGTCTTTAGACTTCCGCCTACACATTGCGAGTTATCTAATCTTGTTGATATGTATCATACAGGATAGATATTCACATAGATAGTGAGGCAATTTTCAATATTCACAACAATGTATATTCACATGGTAATATTCTTAAATAGACGTAAACGTGTTTGTGTAAGTTTTACATCAACTTAAGGTGATTCAATTGGCATACTACTAAACATGGCAAATTTGCTGACATTTTTTTATTGTTACTAGTCGCGGCTCATGAGAATTTTTTTCGGTGGGGCTGTAACTATGGGCGCCCGCACATATGAGAAAGGGGGGCACTAAATATCGTAACCGATTAGAATACTTCAAGAAGTATGCAGAATTGAATTAGCTTTAATTTGAGTAGTAACATTTATTACAGACTTGAAAATTGCGCTGTAGAAAGGCGCTCAAAGTCAGACATTAGTAAATGTATTGATTTTATATTATTAATAATAATATCTTTAATATTAATATCTTTATTTGTGTAACAGGATATTGTTACTAAATGATAACAAAGTTGGTGCGACCATTTTTTTCCAGAAAAATAAGTGGCTCGCAATTTTTTAGTTTTAAGTATATCTGTCGTTTTATTGAGATTTTTTAAAATACATATTTTGATAAAAAAATCTTTACCGAATCATTTTGTTTGTACAAAGTCATGTAAACATATTTTTAAAAAGATGAAAAACTAGCAGCCACCAGTTTTTATCTAATAATTCTTCAAAACCTAATTATTTATTATTAACGGAATAAACATAGGTCCGATTATCATTCTTAACAATACTGCAGCTATTTTAAATTTAATAATTACAATTGATAACCAATTCAAACATAACTAAAAAATAAAATAACTCAACACAACCCTAGTAGAAATTGTTAATTAATGTACCATCTATGGAAATAAAATGTTCGGACACATAAAATTTGTTAATTTGGACCTTTCTTTTCCTCTCAATAACATATTTTTTTCGTCACTCCATATTATAACAGTTATATAAAAAAACTGACTTAACCGGTATAAATTTTGTTATATTTGATATTACCCAATTTTTGATTTGTTCCAACATTTTTATGTCCACCGATGGTACACACAATATTGTCACCATGTAGTTTTCGTTTATTGGTACTATATTATTATTTATTATAAATACAATATTTTATAAATCCAGTATAAAAGTACTTCAGTTTTTAATATTGTATCTACAATGAAAATCAATATTGTGTCAATAATAAATATGATTGAACACTCAATAATAAATATTCAATTTCTGTACAATATTATATTAATAATAATTTCAATCTAGAAATTTAATGCATGTACAATATTGTATCAATAATGAATACCATTGATTCTTCAATATTGATATTTAATCCATGTACAATATTGCATCAATAGTGAATACCATTGAACCTTAAATATAGATATTTATTCTATGGACAATGCTGTTTCAATAATGAATACTATTGATCCATCAATATAGATGTTCAATCCATGTACAATATTGTATTAACCCATTAATCGCCATGTGTCTCCTGACCTGACTTAAGAATGTGTGTAGAAAATTGAGGGTAATTTGTTTTTTTAAATATTTTGATTACTACTCATTTTGAAAAAGTATTTTCAAGTGTATTTCTATCTTCGCAATATTTTAGTGTTTAATACGCGTGGCGCATGAAGTAACATTTGTAGTTCTAGATACAAAAAAATGAATATTTTAATTCTTTAATTCAAAGTATTTTAAAACGACACGATACGGTTTTTATTTTGAAAGAAGCTGAGGAAGATGTGGATTTTTTTACGCTATTCTAAGCCACCCTGTATGTAAAGAAACAGGGTATCATTATTATTTCGTTTTATTTTTCCTATCAGTTTATATGCTCTCATTATTTACCATTCAAAACAGGTGATGTACAACTTGAGTATTCCAACATCCTGATTTGGAGCTCGATTTGTCGATTTGGTGTTGACCAAGATTGGTCGACGAAGAATCTTTACCTCAAGAGGTAATAAAATGTTGATCAAATTTCGCAAATTTAAAGATATTATATAACTAGATAAGTTAATGAAGTTTTAATCTTTTCCATTTTTATAACATCTTTACATGTAATCAATATATTATTACTTCAATTACCCAGAGAGTGCAAACAGTTTATGAGTTTTGTACACAATCTTGGCTTCCCCCCATCATCAAAGATCTTCATTTTGAATAAATGCACTTTGTATGAATACCTAAATAGGCAGCGAGTGTTAACAATGAATGTGAGAGCGCATTGTTTCCTGTGTGATGGGAAAGCCTTCGCGCAGCGCAACGCAAGGGGGGCTCGTCGTCGATTCATAATCCCACGGTCTCACCCTGTAACGGACAAAATAGCGACTTGGGGTGGGGACTCGCCACATTATTCGAATAACCGAAACAACCGTTCACATACACATTTCAGCGCAAAGTTCAAAACCGGAAGTCAATATTTATAGAATAGCCATGGGATAGATTCTTGACGCCGAACAGTTAGGACTGCTATTTTTTTGTAAAATTTGCAAGATGTATCGACATTTTAAAAATATAATTTTTTATCATCTGATATGATAAGAAGTGGTGGTTTAGCTTCTAAATCTCGATTCTCAACCGAAGTAACCACATATTTTTAATACTTTAACATTTTGATTTATTTAAATAAAGAAAAATAATTTAATTATTTTGTTATTGAAATTTTAATTACGGATGAAGCTGAATTACTTTAAAAGTGCTATATAATTTTAACTTATTCAATTAAAGAAAAATAATTTAATTACTTTGTAATTGTAATTTTATTTATGGAACAAAATTAAAGTATATTGGAAGCGTTATGAAAATGTAATCCATTCTAATAGTACTTACATTTTTAAGTAAATAATTAATAAGATTTTTTTACTTCCTAATATTAATTGTGAAAAGAAATTAATCTGTAATTTCGAGTAGATAAAAGTAATTTAATTACTTTTTAATTCCAGTTATGGAAGAGTCATTGTATTACTCTTAGAGCTTTTTGAGTATTTATACTCGAATACTGCCGAGTACAAGTACGCAAATAATATTCTCAGTTCATTAGTACTTTATTTCTCGACTACTTCTACTTTATAATATTAATTGTGAAAGGTAATTAACCTGCTCTGAAACTGTAATTAGAGTAATTACTTTTACCTACGCCCTATCTAGTAATCGCATTATACCACACTGTCATCTTGACAAGTATGATTCACATTACGTACACATGCACGTAATAGCTTTGACAAGTACATTACGTGCTGACAACTGAACAGCTAAGTGCTTACCGAACCACCAAATGACATTTCTTTGATGTACAGGGAGTTTTTCTTTAAAGTATACGTATTCCAAATTCAGCTTATTTTCTTTAAATCTTTTGTTATTCGTTGTTTTTTTCTAAGAGTTCAATTTGAAGCTTTAAACGAGTGTTTTCCACTCCCAGACTAAGCATGAAGTAAAATTTCGAGTTTAGAAAAGCCCCGTGAAAATTTAGTCTCAGGTCGCGCAGCGACCCGAGACAAATTTTCTGGGCTTTTCTAAACTCGAAATTTTACTTCATGCGCCACGCGTATAAAACACTAAAATATTGTGACCTCTATGTATATTTGAACCTGACTTGAAATCAGTGTTTGTACGCGTGGCGCATGAAGTAAAATTTCGAGTTTAGAAAAGCCTGAAAACTTGGTTAGGCCGCGTAGCGCTTCGCCTGGGAGTGGAAAACACTCGTTTTAGGCTTCAAATTAAACTCTTTTAAAAAAGCGTATGCATATGTATACCTAATAGAAAATGTCATTGTATGTACAGTCAACCCTCCTATAACGCGGTGAGTGCGTACCGCGTTATATGGAAACCGCGCTATAAGAAACTTGGATTTAACCGTACAAACCAGGCTAATTCGGAGCGCGTTCTATGGAAAACGTCTACCGCGTTGTATGGAAACCGCGTTGTAAGAAATTCAGAATTAGTACCAATCACATCATTCGTACCGCGTTATATGGAGACCAATAAATACAAAATATAAGATAAATTTATCTAAATTATTTTTATTGAATTGAAGAGTTCAAATAAACAAATGATAAAAAAATGAAACAAAAATAAACTAAAAAACTGTTTTCTAACAAAAACAAGAAATATTTTTGTAAAAGTATGTAATCTTTCAACACTCATACTCGCTGTCAGATATGAGTCGCCTAACTCGTCTTCTTTTAATAGGCAAAATCTCTTCCTAGCTTGATTCATCCTCACATTGGTTTTCGATTGTAGCTTTTTTTTCTAACTCCACTAAAACCTCTCTATACGGAGCTAAGCAATTTTTTAACTCTCTTTTAAACTTTGCACTGCGCACCGTTGAATGATCAGTTTGAATGAAATGAAATTCTAATTCTTTAGCCAAATTTAGCCCTTTTTTCACATCTTGTAAATTGAGATTTGGCACCTATTCGTTTTCCTTATTTTCATTTATCAATGCATTTGAGGTGGGTGCATTAATTAATTCCATCAGTTCTTCCTCATCTAAAGTTTCTTCCCCGAGTTAATCCAGTTAAAACCATTCGGGGTGCACGAAAAGAACTTATGGGACGTTGTTGAACGGAAACCGCGCTGTAAGAGTACCGCGTTATAGGAGGGCTGTCGCAATTTCTGCTCCGCGTTATATGGAAACCGCGTTCTGAGAGTACCGCGTTATTGGAGGGTTTACTGTATACTTAAAAGAAAAATTCCCTGTATTAACAGATGAATCCGATGACTATTTGAAAATTCTACTGAATGCGCATTCGATTCATCTAACATTATTGTTTGAGCTTACACAAAATCAACATAAATCCATTATTTATTTCTGTAAATCCCTGAACTATGCAGTAGATGTGGAAACTGGAATTATACTATTTAAACTTACATTTAAAACGATTGTACACATTAATTAAAATGATTTGTGGGGGTTTTGCAGATTTATTTTTACGAAGACATTGTCAAAATGTGACGTTTAACCTTAAAATTTTAAAGTTGCATACCGGAACATACGTTTTAGCATGTTCTATTTAAAAACCATAGCAGACATATTATAAAGCTTCTATCTCCTTTCACACACGTAATCTGATGACATTAAACTATTTTCGTATTTCATGTATTGGTGAAAGCACTATCAGAGAATCAGAGAAACCATGGGACACCTCTCGTTAATCGCACCTTACCGTAAATGCGTGTGTTCTCAAATTTATTTACAAAAGTTACTGAAGACCTATGAGAACTATACCGGAAGATATTTATAAAACATTACATGATGTAATTGTAAAATTAAAATTTTGAATATGGAAATGTGTTTCTTTTCTTACAATACAAGCAATTGCTATTCTACAGCCAAACGTCCTTTCCGTTTCATCGGCATTTAAATATTCATGACCTGTAATCGCGTCTTCGATCGAACATTTTTATTCAGCCATAGTGCTAATGACCTGAAAGAGAGCTTTGAATAACGTTTATCATAAAATAATATGTTCCAAAGTACAAAGAGTGTTCAATAATTACTGATTGTCGAATTAATATTAAACTACACACTATTTTATACAGGCTGTCTTAGCTAAAAGTTGCCCCCCTAAAATCTCCAAATCGGTAGAAGTTTGAAAAGAATGCTGAAACCGGTAAATTTTTACGTGAAGGGGGACCAACTTTTATCTTTGTTTCAAAATTATTTCTGCATCCCTCTAGCGCCCACAGCCACTCCTTTAGCAAATTTAAATGGAGGGGTCGAGACATCATTTTGAAGCTGCTTTCATTGTATATGCAACCATGATTTTATTTTTAATTTTGAATGATGTGGGAGTGATACCAACCCTTACATTTTCAATGTTAATTTTAATTTAAAAAAATCCAATAAATCCCAGCTTCTAATCCCCTTTTACCGAGCAAACAACTCCCCATTCTTAATTTCTATAAACAACCAAGTTATCCTTCCTTCAACCAATTGCAAATACTAAGGTATCCTCTTTGACTTAAACCTCACCTTCAAAGCTCACTCCACAATCCTCAAAGCAAAAATCAATAATCGGGCGGCTCATTTTAGAAGTCTGACATTCAAACGACAAGACATTACCACAAAGTTCATATATATAAGATGAAATGCCGCCCCTTACTTGACTATCCCACAATCCCTAGCCTACTACACTAAAAAATGTACAAGTCGCCGAAAGATCGGCCCTGAGAGTAAAATCCGCCATCCCCAAAACTCACTGCACAACCCCTCCAATCTTCTTCTTTACGAATTAACAAAAGTTACCCCTATCGAAACTCGCCTATCCTATTTAGCTTATAAATTTGCCTCAAATCTCACTCTTTACAGTCTCCTACATCCTTTATGCATTCCTCGAAACCATAAAATCACTCCTAAACGTAAACGTTTTACCTCCACAATTCATGATTTCATTTCATCATTACATAACTCTAGCGATCATGACGATTACATTTATTTGACAAGAGAATGGACGACATTAGCAATCAAGACATTTCCTACACAATAACTGACAATAACTGCAGCATTCTCGACAAGCGGCCAGTTTTAAGAAATAGGGTCTATCATTGTAATAATTACTTTTAGGTTTTTCCACTAATCCGTTTCACAAGTCCGTTTTATGATATAAATACACCGACACCTTTGTAATTTTTGTTAGTTAACTATTGATAATGGACACTTATTGTCCGAAATGTACATATAGTACTTAAATAAAAACAGTGAAGAAAGGAATTTAACCGCTTTTTATTACTACAATAACTGACAATGACAGAACACTATAACTCCAGACGGAAAGACGAACGGTCGATAGCCAATTGGCAGATTATTTAATTTTCATGTTAATAATTGTAGCATGTTTTGTATTATTGCTGTTAACAATATCTGCCAATAAAGATTTATATATACACTCACAGACAAAAATATTGCATATTTTTTTTGTCTTTAAAACTTTTGTGATTTATATTGCTCAATCTTGTACACTGGATTGTTTTGCGTATTTTGCAATTTATTACAGATAAAATATTGTTAAGATATATCCTTTATAAGTGCATTATTCAATAATGACAAAACGTTATAAATTAACATAGTGTGTCTTTGCGACTAAAACAATGATAACTCTTTGTTTGATGATGTGAATGACATTTCAAGTGCTTTGTTGCTCATGTGTATAGTTTCGGTTCACGAGATGCCTCATTTAAGTGTCATAGAGTTTGTTTATTGTTTGTTTAGCCAATGAGGGGAAGATATTGCACGGAGATTAAATATCCAGCAATCGACAGTTTCCTGTATAGTAAGAAGATTTACTGAGACTGGAGAATACAAACGGCGGCCTGGTCAAGGACGCAAAAGACGCCTAGAGATACCCGATATTTGTGACTTCAATCATTACGGAATCGCACATTTACAGCTCCGCATCTTAAAAATAAATTAATGAAGGCAAGACCAGTCAAAATATCTGCTAAAACGGTAATCAGGAGACTTAAGGAGGTCGGCTTAAATCCAAAACGTCCTGCTAGAGTTCCTCGGCTTCTCTCACGTCACAAAATTCGACGGTTAGAATTTGCAAGAGCACATGGTAACTGGGATGATCATCAGTGGGTAAACATTCTTTTTAGAGACAAAACAAGAATACAATTTTGGAAGCCTGATGGACGTAGTCGAGTATATAGAAGGTCAAGAGAATGTTTCGCAGAATGTAATCTTGCACACAATATTAGTTTTGGTGGTGGTTCAATTATGCTATGGGGTGGCATAAGTTGGGAGAGTCGTACAGATCTGATTGAAGTAAATTTAAGAATGAATGCTGATTGGTACATACACAACATCCTCGAAGAAAATGTTTTTCCTTATGCCGGCTTTATTGGTTACGATAATTTTATGTTAATGCATGATAATGCGCAAGCCCATTCCGCAAGGACCATTATCCAGTACCTTCAGGATGTCGGTATTGCAGCACTTGAGTGGCCAGCAAATAGTCCTGATACAAATCCTATAGAACATCTATGGGACAACCTAAAACGAAGTATACGAGCACGAAATCCAGCTCCTAACTCAATTGCAGAATTAAGAATTGTTGCACAGGATAAATGGAATCGCATTCCGCAAAAACCCATCAAAGATCTTTTGCGCAGCATGCCTAGGCATATGCAGGCTATCATTCGAGCAAGAGGAGGAAATACCAAGTATTAAAATGTTAATATGTTGCGTTGTTATTGTGTTAAAGGGTGATCTGTTGTAAATATTCAATGTGAATTTATTTGATTTATATTAACGTAAAATACTTCAGTACACAAGATTTAGCAAATGAAAACCACAAAAGTTTAAAAAAAGAAATAAAATAGATCGAAAATAAAATATGCAATATTTTTTCTGTGAGTGTATATAAAAAACTGAAAGTCGCACCCGAATGCCCCAATAATAAATTAAACGTTTGGACAGGCATTCTGGGTGACCACATTATCGGACTACTTTTTGTTGAAGGCAATTTGACTGGTGATAGTTGTCTGCAGTTGTTCTTATTGACCCCTTAGTCACCTAAGCACTGGAAGAAGATGTAAGTCTCAAAGAAACCAACTTTTCTTTTTCTCGATTTAATGCCCTTTTCTTTTTGTGGGGCCACTTAAAGTCTAAGATGCTTCGAGAAAGAATCGTCGCAGAGTGCCATCTGTTGCAAAACGTTAGACAAGCTATTGAAAATCGGTTATATTATTATATGAAAGTTAGGGGTAAATATTTTGAGAAGTTCATTTGTTAAATTGATTTGTTTTTCCCTAACCATTTTTGTTTCCTCTAACAGTAATTTTGGTAGTTTTTCCAATAAAAATAGCACAAAATTAAAAATAATCATTGCATAGACAATGAAAGCAGCTTCAAAATGATGTGTCACTCGACCCGTCTTGAAATTTAATTTTTTTAAAGGGGTGGCTGTAGGCGCTAGAGTGATGCAGAAATAATTTTGTAACTAAAATAAAAGTCGGTTCTCCTTTAAATATAAATTTACCTGTTTCAGCATTTTTTCCAAACTTAAACCGATTCGGAGATTTTAGGGGGTGGAGCTTTTGGTTGGGACACCCTATATACATAAGACTAACACACAAAACACTAACAATTTTTACGATTTTATACTATAATTTTTTATGACCAATCAAATTTAATATTTAGGGAATTTAGTGGTGTGATGCAGGTTATGTGTTTTAGGTTAGAACACATGTTATGTTGTAAACCAACTTTTAATTTGTAGGTTATGTGAAGGGAAATCTGACACTAATATGACAAATCAATTAACTCGTAAAATAGATAATTCATTTAACACGGATTACGATTACAAATATACTTACCACCGCCTCAAATTATTTGTATCTACTACCAAATTAATAAAGTGTCTCTGAGGATCAGGTAAATGCTTTTTGCTCAGGAATATCTGTCTTCTTCATAATCTGCCCATTTACATGTTCAAATTTTGAAAAAGTTTTAAATACAAGGAATTTTTCTCTTAGGTATCCACAATAGATCTGCAAAAGGTCGCGGTGGTACAGGCCAAGAGGCCGCCACTACAAATATCTAGGTATACGATTTTTCAACGTAAATTGTTAGACATTCGTGATCTTATTAAAAAATTTCAATTTGAAGACTAACGAGTGTTTCCAATCCCAGATTAGACATGAAGTAAAATTTCGAGTTTAGAAAAGCCTGAAAATTTGGCTTGGTCGCGTAGCGCAGCGGAGCGACCAAGCCAAATTAGGCTTTTTTAAACTCGAAATTTTACTTTATGCGCCAAGCGTATAAAACACTGATTTAAAGTGAAGTTCAAATATGTGACAGTATACTTGAAAGAAAAAATCCCTGTATGTGTTGTAAAGTTGCAAGTTGTAGCGTTCTCTTTTTTGAAACTCTCTGCATCGTGACAATTTACCAACATCTTAAAATTTGATGTTTAAAATACCCTACTGTTAAAGTAGGACTGCAACTGCAAAGTAAATACACCCTAAGTTTGGTCATATTAAAAAAAAAACGGAGTTTAAGTATGAATATGATTTTTAATACTTTAAAAGAGTAGATAAAACTGTAAATATTAGGGAAAACATTGGAAATATCTTTATATTTTTTCTTTCCTGATGATATTTATATTTCAATTTTCTCAATTTCATGTCATTTTTCCTCAATTTTGGTAAATCGTCTAGATTAAGGAATTAATCGTTAGTTTATGTCCGATCGTCCGTGAAGTAATTTATTGTCTTTAATAACAGTAAACCTTTTATCTCATTAAAAGATTCCTATTACGGGCCATTAGGGCGGTGAATTACAAATGTACGGAGCCAAAACACATTAAGCTATTAATTACTCGTTATTCTGTGAGCAGTAATTCCATGTTAATTAATCCTCTATAATTTACAAGAAGATCCCCTGGAGTAAAGTAATTTACAAAAGTTTTTATTCTTGAATTAGAGATAATCATTATTTAATTCGATAATTAAAGAACAAATAAGCGTACCTGAAATGCGTATCTAGTTTCTAAATATAAAGTAGAGAAATAACTACATTTGAAATATTACATAAGAGTTAGTCAAATCGATTTATTTGCAGTTATAATTACAATGTATAAAGTAAGTAGTTTTGAAAAAATATTATTTCTGTAGGAAATTTTACCAAAAGTTGACAAAAGTGAGTTTTAAGCTAATTATAAAAATAGTTATTTAGGTAATTAGTGTGCAAAGTAGGGCTTTTAAGCACTATTTGCTAGATCGCCCTAATAGCAAAGATTGCACAAACGCCTTTTACACACAAGTTGTTTACAACATTTTACACACGACCAGTAAAATTCGTACAGGTTTAATTTTCGTTTGCATTGAATGTTTTTCATAGCTCGCTAGTAAAATTCAGTGATGCGAAAATTGAAGGCAAAGGATTTATAGGGGTATCTAATTTACACAATAATTGCTTCATTATGTTTATTACGATTTTTTTATTGCTTAAAATTGATTACTAATGTATTTTTCAACAGTGGCTTTCTTTATCCATAACTTTACTCTTTTCCAACTAGTATGGGTGTATGTAGGTATACATAAATTATTTTCGTAATAATCCATACAACTATTAAATTAATTTTAATGTGATAAATAGCAAACAATAAAATTTATCAAAAAAATAACTCCCGTATAAAATGCTTTGGTGATTTAAGCACTAGTGCTCGAAAGCTTCACGCATCGATGCATGTATATTGTTAGGGACCCAGAGGTCGCGGGTTCGAATCCCGTCCGGTGGAATCAGATAATACATGATTCCAGCCGGGTCCATGATGGATGTAATGTGGCGCCCAAACAAATTAAATAAGTGTGTGCGAATTAGTTAAATATTAAATGAAACAATACAGTGACAGATGGCTGTGTGGCGAAAGCCGAGGCCAATGAATCAAACAAATATGTTGGTATAAAGAAAACACTTAACTTTTTTATACCATTTTTATTTTACTTTTGTGACTAGTTTCAATTACAAGGTAATCATTTTCAAACTTAGTTTGACAATTATTATCGTTTAATCGCAACTAGTCACGAAAGTAAAATAAAAGTGGTATAAAAAAGTTAAGTGTTTTCTTTATATCAAAATTAAAAATGTACCACGAAGTGAACGCCTCCAAAATTCAAGAATTAAACAAAAATGTAATTGTTTTTATAAGATCGCAGTTAATAATTATTTCGTGTTATTTTTCTATAAAACATTTTTACAAAACAAAACTTGTAGAATTGAAAATAGTCCACTTTTTATAAGCAAATCAAATTATCTACAAAAAGAATCAGTCTGTTTCCTCCAGGAAGTTTAAGATTTTATAAAAATCGATATTTTAGATGTATTTAATACATGTGCAAATTTCAACCATTTTTTCAATCTCAATTCGATTTACGATTTTTTTGATATTTTTTTAGAAAGGAAGACACCGATAAATATATTTCACATGTGTAGACAGACTTACGCGAAAATACATTCAAATGTTTGAATATCGGAAATCTTTCTTTAATGTACACATATCCCGATTTGCAACTTGTCATACATCCGTTGTTTTTGAAAAGCTGTTAATTTGATGCTTCTAGCGAGTGTTTCCATTCCTAGATTAAGCATGAAGTAAAATTTCGAGTTTAGAAAAGCCTGAAAATATGGTTTGGTCGCGTAGCGAAGCGGAGCGGAGAGACCAAATTTTCAGACTTTTCTAAACTCGAAATTATACTTCATGCTTAATCAAGGAGCGGAAATACGTGTTAGAATCCTTGAATTAAATGCTTTTCATATACCTACAAATTTATAATGCATATATCGAGGTATGTATACTTAAAATTTTTTCGCTGTATTTGATTGTTATGTATTAAATAATTTTATTTTTAAATATTTCAAGCTATATTAGAAAAAGCAAAATAGCGTATTTCGTATTTTCAAATTTAGTTAAAAGTATTAAAATTGAAATTATTTAATACATTGCAATACAATAGTCTACATACAGGGCATTTTTCTTTCAAGTATACATTTGCATACACTTTTTTTAAATAGTTCATTTCAAGCTTTAAACGAGTGTTTTCCAGTTCCAGGTTAAGCATGAAGTAAAATTTCGAATTTAGAAAAGCCTGAAAATTTGGTTTGGTCGCTCCGCGAAGCGGAGTGACCAAACCAAATTTTCAGGCTTTTCTAAACTCGAAATTTTACTTCATGCTTAGCCTAGGAGTGGAAACACTCATTTAAGCTTCAAACCCTTTTGAAAACACAACGAATGTCTGAACATTTTCAGCAGATAATTTGTCTATGTATACAATTTTAACATAAATTTACTACTTGTCCTAGTACTTGACTTAAACTTTAAGTTTTTTTAAATCAAAATTAAGTGTTTTTTCACAGAATGTAATTTTATTGAACATCTTTATTTATTAACATAAAAAAATAAACACATAATAAAATATTATTAAAAGCAAAACACAAAAATGGCTAACCATCTTAGGTCGTTCAGCCTTTTAATTTTATTTTCTCCAACTATCAGCAAATATGTACAGTCGGCGCAACCCAAATCTGAACCCCAAACTTAATTGGTGTAATTCACACTTTGCATCATGGTCGTTCGTCGCAATTAAATTTGACAGCTCTCTAAAATTATTATCAGGCATTTCCGATGACGCCTCTCTTTGTAATACCACTGGCTAAAGCCAGAATTGCAGGAATGAATTTTAGTTAAAAATACCAAGCCAACCGAAGAGCGTTCACATTTGGGTTGCGTCGACTGTACAATTGAAATAAGTGTTTTAGCACTATTTAATTTTATTTTCTAATAGTTTGATAATGCATCATAAAGTTCAACCATTAATCATACTTATCTTAACTTAATGTAATTTCAAGCTAGATTCAGTAGCGTTAAAATCAACTGAAACTTGCATTTTTCACAGAGCTGAGATAGCTGAGCTGAGGTTTAAGATAATTATAATTAATTACTTTAGCTTTCAGGTTATTCATTAATATTGTCGTCGAGTTGGGAAGATTATTAAATTTAAATTATGTTTTATTTTCTTGTTAGTAATTTCGATGATTTCTTTGAATATTAAAACAGTTTCCTATTTGGAAGCAAATTTGTTGGGAAATAACGATTAATAATAACTTTTCAGCGTGTTTCAGGCGGGAACGCTGAAACTTGCTACGAACAATTTCAATAAAATTAATTGCCCGCTTTCGCAAACTCCAGAAGTTCTAGTTTGTATCAATTAATTGCGATTTTATCTAACTTACGGAATTATATTACCTTTGTTATGTTAAATTCTCTGTAACTACTTTAAAAGGATTTCCTAATCAGCAGTATTTTGTAGCCAAAATTCAATAAAAAGTAAACATTTGTGATTTAAAGTAAATCGGTTTACCTGTGAATCATTTAGGCGTGAATTATAATATCGTTGTTTCGAGTTAATGATTAAAGTTAGGATTTAAACCTTTTTTTTATAAATTGATACTTAGCTGTTGTGATTTTAAAAAATGTATATATGATCGTGAAAAGTTCTACGCTGGACAAGTAAAGTGAAAAATATATTCTGACATTTTTAAAATACCGATTTCAATCGATATTTTAGTCCATTTGACGTATAGTCAACACATTACCTTTCTACCCTCATGTCATTAACTTCTATCTGTTTTCAGTCAATAGATTCTGGTTAAAAAAGAACATCTTCAATTGTTTGGCACGTCGAATGTTAAGTTTGCGTTTCTATCATCATGACATTCATGACGCCTGTCAAAATATTTCAAATGCGTCAATTTTATGAAAATGCCTAAAATCTCATTCGAACTGTGAGCGAAAGGATTGCATTATTAGTAAGTGAAAGAATAATTGAAATGTTAGGAGTAACGACGATTCCTAGAAATTGATCACTAACAATTTGTTGTAGAACCAAGAGGAAATTATTGTGATTGTAAACGTATATTTTTTTAAATATTTTGGCTAATCGAATACTGTGCTTAGTATTGTTAATATTCAATCAATATCCAATTTAACTAAAGTTTACTGTTGTGTCAGTTTCAGTTTGTTCTCGTTTGTCGTTCCTTCTTGTGAAATAATTTGATTGCTCACTGACAGCTTTGTTAGATAAATTCAAACAAAAATGAAGACAATCATTTATGATACTGTGTTTTGTTTTTTGTGACGTCAGGGTAAAAAGGTAATGTGTTAGCCTTAGCGCAAGCAACTGCGGGTCAAACACCCTTAAATAGCAAATGAAACACGATTTTAACTGTGTTTGTATAACTGACACTGAGACAGTCTTAGTTATACAAACAAAGTTAAAATCGTGTTTCATTTGTGAATTATGATGTATAACGAAGTAGAAGCCTCCACCGTTAACACTCTTAAATGGGCTCGACGAAATTTAATTTTTATTGCAAATACGCTATTAATAAAAGGTAGAAAATAAATAGGACATTATTCAAACAACAATGTTTTTTCGTCGTTCTATTTTACTGAATTCCTTTTCATACCCTCCTTTCGGACACTTTTTGTACGTCAATGTCCATTCGCTTGTTTTTACACTCAACATTGTATTAAATATTGCATTCACTGAACACACAATACAATATTTGTATTGGAACAAATTTTCACAGAATCGCAATGAGTAACACGGCGAACGAGGTTTTCCGCTGGGCAAACAAAGTAATATTTATTTTGCGCTCGCCAACTCCCGATATTATTTTCATTTCATATTTCTTAATTTGTTCCTCATACTGTACGCTACGTGAAAATGTTTCATTTACTTTTTAGCTAGGTGATAACGCGAACACTTTAAATTGTGTGGCAAATATTAAAAGTGTTTATTCAGTTCGTTAAACTCAATTATTTGATAATGAAAATTAATTATAGAACAACGGTATTTGTCTTTGTTAGCGATTAAGTGTTAAATGTAGTGGAAAATAGTTGTATTGGTAATGCTCTAGAATTAAGAACATTTTTGAGACGTTAAATTTAAAAACAGATCAATGCATAAACATGTTTATTTAAAACCTAATTATTTAACATTCTGGTTAAAAAAGTAACAGACTAAATATCTGATTCTGTGTTATTCTAATTAGAGATGAGTTTTTGAACTTCACCTTAAATAAGGATTTATACGCCTGGCGCATTAAGTAAAATTTCGAGTTTAGAGGAGCCTGAAAATTTATTTCATGCTCAAATAAAATATCAAACAAGAACTTGATTTCGTTGATTACTGAGGCACTTAATTTTTGAAAATTCATGGTAACTTTAATAGATTAATAAATAGAATATTTCTCATTTTCAACTATTTGTATTTATTTTCACTACAATTATTGCGTTACCACAGGCGAAGAAAAAATATCCTCGCTAAACTCCCATGCCATAAAACTGTGTTTATATAGTGAAATTTATCTATAAATATCATCATAAACATTCTTCACCTGAAGAAGCTACAGCATAGCGAAACAATTGTAGTGAAAATAAATACAAAAAGTTGAAAATCATAAATATTTTATTCATTAATCTATGAAAACACTTGATTATTGGATAATGTATTACTTCCAATTATGAGAAACGATTTGTTTTAAATACATTTTTAATTATTTGTTCAATTTAAAGCTTCTAACGAGTGTTTTTATACCTGGATGAAGTAAAATTTTAAGTTAGAAATCTTTAAATTTTTCGAAACTCCAAATAATACTTTATACTCTAGGCGTATAAAGCACTGATTCAACATGAAGTTGAAATACCCAAAAAACAATTATTTTTGCGAATCCTCACAATGAATTCGAATTAATTTTGACGATTCGGAATATCTTTGGAGGGTTCGAATCGTTTTGTAAGTATTCGAATCGTTTTGTAAGTATTCGAATTATTTTGTAAGAATTCGAATAACCTATATTTGGGTTTGAATATAAATCCTCTTAAAAATTGTAACGAATCTGAATCTGGAATCCTTTTTCACTGAAGCATTTGAATACCTCTTTTGAATCCTTTAAAAGGATTCGGATCCTGCTTAGCTCTGATATTTTGGTAACGTAAATGTTACTTATTATGTCAAACAATCGTTAATTAAATCATATGGTTATGGTTCAAGTTTTCAGAATTTTTTTAAAATATCCTATTTTAAACAATACGTTTTATAAACTCAGCTGTGACTAACACAGGTACCGATCAATTACATTGTTATATTTTTATCACTTATTTTCAATACTTAGAGAGAAATTGCAATAAATTTAAAAAACATTATTTATTTTAAGTTTTAGGGTTAAACTAAACGAGTTAAGAACAGTAAGGTACGATTTACGAGAGGTGTTCCATGGTTTCCTTGATTTGTAGTGAGTGCTTTCTGCACCAATACATATAATACGAAAATAGTTTGATATCATCAGATCACGTGTGTGAAAAAAAGACAGAAAACTTCATAATATGTCTGCTATGGTTTTTAGATGGAACATGTGAAAACGTATGTTCTGGTATGCAGCTTTACAATTTTAAGGTTAGACGTCACATTTTGACAATGTCTTCGTAAAACTAAATCTGCAAAAACTCAACCACAAATCATTTTAATTAATGTGCACAATCGTTTCAAATTTGAGTTTAAGTGGTATAATTCCACTTTCTACATCTACTAAATAGTTCGGGTATTTAAAGAAATAAATAATGCATTTATGTTGATTTTGTGTAAGCTCAAACCAAAATGTTAGTTAAATCGAATGCGAATTCAGTAGATTTGGTAAATAGTCATCGGATTAATCTGTTTTCTTTTAAGAATACATACAGGGATTTTTTTTTAAGGTATACATATGCATACGCTTTTTTTAAAGAGTTCAATTTGAAGCTTAAAACGAGTGTTTTCCACTCCCAGACTAAGCATGAAGTAAAATTTCGAGTTTAGATAAGCCTGAAAATTTGGTTTGGTCGCGTAGCGCGGAGCGCTACGCGGCCAAACCAAATTTTCAGGCTTTTCTAAACTCGAAATTTTACTTCATGCGCCACGCGTATTAAATACTGAAAGCATGAAAGTATTGTAAACGAGTAAACTTCGCTTGAAATCAGTGTCTTATACGAGTGGCGCATGAAGTAAAATTTCGAGTTTAGAAAAGCCTGAAAATTTTACTTCATGCTTAACCTGGGAGTGGAAAACACTCGTTTAAACTATAAATTGACTTCTTCTAGGAAAACAACGAATATTTAAACATTAACATAACGTAATTGGGATATGTATACTCATAAGAAATAAATCGCAAGAAATTATGATTTAAAGCTTTTCTATAAGAAAGAACACTAACATACTCGCGACCTAAACAGTATGACATTGTCATGTAACGTCAAAATTTGACACAATTAGGAAAAATTGTTGCAGATACAACTGTCGACATACTCTCTAAAAAAAATTGAATCACAGATTCCACATTAATGAATTATAGGACATCTCTCCCAAGTTCCACTATATTAATAGTTTACTTCTTGATTCTCTACAATTTTAATTTGGAACGATTTTTAATAATGTTTATAATTTACAAGATACGAAGAAAATGCTTGCTTCCGGTTTCCTCTTTCTACCCAAAAGTTAGTATATAGTAGAACCCAAATACGACATTTTATCAAAATCCCATAGGCCGTTTTCGCTGAAATCAGAGACAGACCGACAGACATCATTGAGACAACAGTTGATTGGTTATATTGGTTACTATTACATGTATAGATGTAGAATAATTAACTTTCTTTAGTATGCAGAGAGAAATACACTTAGAAAATGCTTGGGATTTATACAATTATTAAAGTGTCTAAACAAACATTGTAGTAGACAAAAAAAATGAACCTCAACAAATAATCCCAATATCACTTTATCTTGTATTATGAATTACTTTTGATGATATCATACGTATGTGTTATTTCTTAAAAACTCATTAAGTGCGGTCGTACTCGATTGCGAAATAAATCTTTCTGCTTAGTGCAAATTGCTTCTATACACTTTCGTTATGTAATGACTATTACGCTGTGACGAAAATTATATTCTTCATGCACATTTTTGGATTGACGTAAATTGAAATAAACGCCGCATTTATTACTTTGAGGGATTTTAATTAAACAAGAAGGGCGAGTGAACGGATTTACGGTCTCAATCTACACCTTATAAAAAAGTAATTACTTCGTACTTTTTAAGTGATTCATGTCAACGCTTTAGATTAAAATTATATGTATATAGGTAGTGCATATCGTCGATTTAATAGTAAAGGCCATTAAATGCACAGTCTCGGAACTTCAGTAGATGTAAGCACTTTAGTCCGCGGCAGATTTAAGATTAAGACAAAGGGCGAGGAGCTAGTAATATGTTTTGTTATACTTTCGTGAAAACACATAGAAATTTATGAAAATTGTTGTATAAATAACAAGTGCGAACAAAACAATACTACATATTGTTATGTCGGATACTGTAAGAAATGGTTCTATAAATGGAAACAAATTAAACTGGAATAATTCTATAGAGTTTCTTTGAAATTTTATTAAGTTACAAGCATACAAAAATAAATAGAATGTAAGTTTTTATAAAACTACATATATAAAATTACAATTAATATATACGGTTTATTTGAATTAATTAATTTATTTATTTACTAACTTAATACTTTTATAGGAATACAAAAATAATACAAATCAAATTTAAAAAAATGGTGATGCGTTCATCATAACACTTTTTCCGTTTAAGATATGATGATTTAAATATCAAAAATATGGAAAAGTTGCTCAAACGAAATTTATTCTATTATTATTATTATTCCACAACTATTTACAAAAAAGTAATTCTTGCATTTTTTCGCTACATCTCGGTAAATATTGATAACCATCACATCTAACCGTTATATATATTTACCTCTACTGCAAATCATTGTTATTATATGCGTGGCACATGAAGTAAAATTTCGAGTTTAGAAAAGCTCCGTAAAAATTTGTCTCGGGTCGCTGCGCGACGCTCGACAAATTTTTTACGCAGGGCTTTTCTAAACTCGAAATTTTACTTCATGCTTAGTCTGGGAGTGGAAGACACTCGTTACTTTAAAACACATGTGGGCAACCCCCGGCCCGCAGGCCGGATCCAACCCGCTGTCAGATATGATCCGGCCCGCGAGACATTTTGAAAAAACCCCATTAAAAAAATATTACATTAGGTACTTATACTCACGGGAGTGACAGTGAGGCGGCAAACATCAAATTCTTTGATGTTTGCCGCCTCACTCTTTGATAATCGCAGCCACTCGACTTGCTCGATCAAATTCTTTGAGGTTTGCCACCTCACGGGCGACACATCAAAAGATTTATTGCTTTTCAATTATTCTAAACTAGTTTATTCCAGATTATTCGTTCATTTTGCCTATATAAGCGGGTGGATGGCCCGAACGTTAGTTCAGTTCTATTTGAGCTACCGAGGTGATAACTTGGACAAGCGATATCCTAGCGAACTGCTCGAGCCGTTAACTTGTTTTGTGACTTTGTGTGCATCTTGAGTGGTTACTAACTATAGTTTGTTATTAAGTTTATTGAACGAAAAGTAAACAAAAATTATGTCTGGTGGAAAGAAACGAATTGTAGATACAGAGGGTTGCCATTTTCAAGAAAAATGGACTGAAGAATTCTTTTTTATCTTGCACAATGGTAAGCCTATTTGTTTGCTGTGTAATGAATCCATTTCAGTAATGAAAGAATTCAATATAAAGAGGCATTACTCAACTAAGCATGCTACGCTGCACTCACTGACAGGACAATTAAGAACAGACAAAATCCAGAAGCTTACCGCAAACTTGGAAAAACAGCAACAAATGTTTCATAAACAAAGAACACAACTTGATAATGTTGTGAAAGCTAGTTTTATAGTTAGCTCAAAATTGGCAAAGGCATTAAAACCATTTGCCGAAGAAGAATTTATCAAGGAGTGTATGTTAGAAGTTTGCGGTATTATGTGTCCTGAAAAGAAAAAAGAATTTGAAAAAATTAGTTTGTCAAGACGAACTGTTGTTCGACGTACAGAAATGATGGCTAATGATATAAAAACAACATTGACTGACCGTATGGCTGGTTTTGAATCATTTTCCATAGCATTAGACGAGAGCACCGATTTGTCTGACACAGCTCAACTGGCTATATTTATTCGAGGTGTTGATAAGGAGTTCACTGTTACTGAGGAATTGCTTGCTTTACAGCTGCTAAAAGGAACCACAACAGGAGTGGATATTTTCATTGAAGTTCAAAAGGTATTCACAAGTTTTGGCTTGCCATGGTCAAAATTAATTGGAGTATGCACTGATGGTGCACCTTCAATGGTCGGCTTACGTAAAGGTTTCATCGGAATTTTGAATGAAAAAGCAACAGAATTAAATGTGCAAAAAGATGATTTGATAGTCCTTCATTGCATTATCCACCAACAGAACTTGTGTTCTAAGTCCATTCGACTCCAGAATGTTATGAATGTGGTAGTAAAAACCATCAACTTTATTCGATCCCGAGGGCTAAACCATCGTCAGTTCAAGGCGTTTTTGGATGAAATATCAGCTGAATATAACGAAGTAACATATTATTGTGAAGTCAGATGGCTGACATAATGACATAATGTCTATGGACTGTATTTAGACTATTCTGGTTTTACGGCTGTAAGTCACTTGGTTGGCATCACTATATTGACTGTATTTGATATAGTGATTTATATGACTTACAGTCATAATATAAGAAAAGTCGAAACACAGACCATAGAGTCTAAATCAGACATTATCCTAGCATAGTCAATTAAGTGACGTACAGTTACAATAGTCAAAACATGGTCAATAAAGATATAATATGACAACATTCTATGATAGTCCAGTCAAGACAATCAAGCAATTTATTAAGATTCAATAGTTACAAATGTCAACATACAGTCAATCGAGTAATTCAATAAGAAAACCCTTTCATACTTAGAGACTTCTAGGTAATGTTGCAATAGTTAATAATCATTTAATTACTAAATACTATCATGTTTACAAAAACCGCTCACTAAATGGCTTATAGTTATAATACAATCAATTTACAGCCGACTAAGCGATTTTAAGTTTAACTTAACTTAACGACACAGTGATTACATGATGATAAAAATGTCGTGATAGTCAAATTAAGTGTCATTTAGTTTTATAGATTACATGTTGATTATATGGACTGTCTTTACTATTTTGACTACCATTTGACGACATCGACTATTACATAATTAGTCACATAAATAAACTCCACAGGGAACTTTGGAGATAAAAAATTGTCCGCATTTCTCGCCTAGTTAAATGAAATGAGATATATAATATCGATTACAAGTTTTCGTGAACGTTGTTGTTTTTTTCTATGCTATAGCCCAGTTTTATAAAATTTATGATTTTGAATATCATCGAAAATGACAAAATACAAATTAATTGTAAATCCAGTAATCCAAATCGACGCCATCTACACGGATTTTGCTAAAGCTTTTGACCTTGTAGACCACGGTGTATTATTATCAAAATTAGTAACGCTAGGATTTGGGGGTAACATACTCCATTGGTTGCACAATTATTTGACAGAAAGAACCCATCAAGTTAAAATAGGCGATGTTACTTCATCAGAGATTAATGATACGTTCGGGGTCCCTCAGGGATCACATTGCAGGCCAATATTGTTTTTATTGTTTATTAATGATATCGGACAAAATAAGTTTTTCCTGTTTGCCGATGACCTTAAGATGTTTAATTGCATACAAACATTTTAACATCAGGAACAATTGCAACATGATCTGAATAGCGTCAATGCGTGGTGTCAAAAAATAAATTATATGTTAATACAAAAAAAATGCAGTTCTATCTCGCTCTACCGTCGCAACAAATCAACATTTGAATACAATTTATCTGGTAAAATGTTGGTTTGTGTTCAAGACATAAAGGATTTGGGAGTTAATTTTAATTATAAACTTAACTTTACAAACCACAAGTTAATTTTAATTATAAACTTAACTTTACAAACCACATAAAATATATTACATACAAGGCAATGCGCTGTATCGGTTTTGTGCGACGGTATTCTAAAAATTTTAGCATAGATATTTTGCAAAAACTGTACACGTGCCAGGTTAGGCCTGAACTAGAGTGTGCGTCTTGTGTTTGGTCACCATACACACGATCGTTGTGCTAGAAATTAGAAAAAGTCCAAGCTAAATGTTTGATGGTCGCATCCGCTAGGCTTGGAAATAGTATTGAATTTAAAACTCGCTTAAAATTAATAAAACACTTGGTTATTGTTTCACTGTTTGTATTTATTTTCAAACTGACTAGTTTTGGTCAGATGATCATTATCGAAGTTATTATAAGACTGTCTTGTAATTCGATCTAATTCGAAAATTCAAATGTTATTTTCAGGTATTATTTTTGCGGATGTAAATGTAAACATATTTTGTGTGTGTCCCCTGAAAATCCTGTTTGTTAATTTAAATACACCCTGTATACCTAACGTGACCATACGTCCCGCTTCCACGCAGTCTGTCCCGCTGTCCCCAGCGAGAGGAAAAATGTCTCGCTTTCGCAAACGGTAATTTAAATAATATAAATAAGTATAAGGTTTTGACTTTGGCAACTAATAATTATTTTTTTCTAAAATTCTTTGGGAGTCCCGCTTCGATGACAAAAATAAATGGACACGTTATGTATACCTACATCACTTCAGTAACAATATTTTTAATCAATTTATTCGATAAAACTGTTAACGGTGGAGGCTTCTACTTCGTTATACATTATAATTCACAAATGAAACACGATGTTAACTTTGTTTGTATAACTAAGACTTTATTAAGTGACTATGTTTTCGACAACTTTAACTTGTCATTATCAAACTCAATGTGATTTAAACTAACAATTGTACAGGTATATATACTTAAAATTAAGGTCTTATAATTGCGTTAAAAATGGGTATATATATTAGGTCAAGCTGGTCGTTGATGATCCGGAAATCCCCGTCATCAACGAGCAGCTTGACCTAATATATACACCCATTTTTAACGCAATTATAAGACCTTAATTTTAAGTATATATACCTGCACAATTGTTACTTTAAATCACTTTGAGTTTGAAAATGACAAGTTAAAGTTGTCGAAACTATAGTCACTTAATAAAGTCTCAGTTATACAAACAAAGTTAAAATCGTGCTTCAATTGTCAATTTATTCGATACTTAACAGTTTTTTATTGATATTCTTTGTATCATGGAAAATTTTTATGAATCGCAAAATTTTACGGAATGTTTGTCTTACGATATTATTTCAGAAACATTTTTCATTTTATATTATTTAATCTCTAATTTTCCTTAAAATTAGCGTGAAACATTTTTCATTTTATATTATTTAATCTCTAATTTTCCTTAAAATTAGCGTGGTAAACTAAAAATGGTCGAAAACAGTCAAAATATAGAATTTATAAAACGGTAAAAATATCTCTTATACCCCTATTTTCTCTTCATTTTTGTGATATTTTTATCATTTAATTTACCAAGATATTTCTTCTTCTTAAAAAAATTTCAATTTTCTTAAAAAAAACCCAAATTTTTTGCACATAAAATATATATATTTTTGTCAAACTTAAACTTAAATAATTTTAAGAATACAATGGTTTATCTTTTATATTCCGTGTTATAAAAGAGTTTATCTTTGCCTTAATAATGAATATGAATTTAGTCCAAATTTGAAGTTTTTTTTTTTAAGTAAAAGACAAATACTTACTTTTAGAAAAGCTTGTTTGTATCTATAAAATGTCGTTCAAAGTAATAGAATTTTGTTTAGAATATTCTGTGAATTTATTTAAAATCTACCCATTAAAATAAAAAAAGGAAATGTTTTGAAGTGTAGAAAAGTTGAACGATGTCTAGTCAATTTAGATTTTCTTTACTTGCAAACAATATATGTATTTATATTACTTAACTTTGATCGACCGTAATTTTAAAGTCTAATCATTTCTGAATAATCATTGTAATGTAATGATATTATTTCAGAAACATTTTTCATTTTATATTATTTAATCTCTAATTTTCCTTAAAATTAGCGTGGTAAACTAAAAATGGTCGAAAACAGTCAAAATATAGAATTTATAAAACGGTAAAAATATCTCTTATACCCCTATTTTCTCTTCATTTTTGTGATATTTTTATCATTTAATTTACCAAGATATTTCTTCTTCTTAAAAAAATTTCAATTTTCTTAAAAAAAACCCAAATTTTTTGCACATAAAATATATATATTTTTGTCAAACTTAAACTTAAATAATTTTAAGAATACAATGGTTTATCTTTTATATTCCGTGTTATAAAAGAGTTTATCTTTGCCTTAATAATGAATATGAATTTAGTCCAAATTTGAAGTTTTTTTTTTTAAGTAAAAGACAAATACTTACTTTTAGAAAAGCTTGTTTGTATCTATAAAATGTCGTTCAAAGTAATAGAATTTTGTTTAGAATATTCTGTGAATTTATTTAAAATCTACCCATTAAAATAAAAAAAGGAAATGTTTTGAAGTGTAGAAAAGTTGAACGATGTCTAGTCAATTTAGATTTTCTTTACTTGCAAACAATATATGTATTTATATTACTTAACTTTGATCGACCGTAATTTTAAAGTCTAATCATTTCTGAATAATCATTGTAATGTTTTTTGCAAAATCTGAGCTACATTTTTGGTATTTTGTTTTAATAAAATAATCATTTTCTGTTATTAAAAAAACTAGAATTATTTCAATCTACTTTGTGTGTCTGTAATTTAGCTCAGAGTGATTATATTTTTTACAAAGTTATATCAAAAAATATATTTGTCAAGAATATCTCAGAATTTCAAGAAAAAAAATAACGTCTAATTAGTTGATATACCTATTTCTAAAAGAATATACAAATTCATTTCACTTTGCAGAATTAGAGTTTTGATTTTGATGTTGGCAACAGTCTTAAATAATTTCTAAACAAACACTGTGTTTTTTTAAAACCGAGGTTCAGAACCCTATTTGTGATTTGAATTATAAAACACATTTCTTGTAATTCAAGAATTTAAGATTGATTGAACGAGACAATTTTTGTATTATTAAATAAAGCACAATTATATTTTTTCACACTTGTATTTTACTGCCATACCAGGTGTTGACGCAACATAGGAAATCCCATGTAAATTTTCAAATTTTCAAATTTTGGCTCCCTTATTTATTTTAGAAACAAAATGTATTTAGCTTTTTTGTAGAGGGAAAAATTGTAAATTCATTCGTGTTAACGTTTATCACTTTATGTTTCTCTAAGTTAAAATAATTAAGAAAAAATTATGTGATTTTATAAAAAGAATGACATGCCATGGAATTGAACCAACAACTGCGAATGTCAAAATGACAAAAGATTTTGTAGTCATTTGATTAAGGTAAATGTTTTCGAAATGATTTACACTACACAAGAAAAATGTCATTATTTTTATAAAATCGCATTACTTTTTCTTAATTATTTTAGCTGTTAATTTTCTAGCATTCTTTGATGTTTAAAAGAGTTTAATTTGAAGCTTTAAACTAGTGTTTTCCACTCTTAGACTAAGCATGAAGTAAAATTTTTCGAACTTCACTTAAAATCTGTGTTTTATACGCGTGGCGCGTGAAGTAAAATTTCGAGTTTAGAAAAGCCCAGAAAATTTCGAAAAAGTTCACGGGGCTGTTCTAAACTCGAAATATTACTTCATGCTTAGGCTGGTAGTGGAAAACACTTGTATAAAGTTTTAAATTTAACTTAAAAAGGAAACAGGGAATATCCGCAATTGTATCAATTCCATGGTATGCCATTATTTTTATAAAATCACATTACTTTTTCTTAATTATTTTAGCTGTTAATTTTTTCACATTTGTTGATTTTTAAAACAGTTCAATTTAAAGCTTTAAACGAGTGTTTTCCACTCTCAGACTAAGCATGCAGTAAAATTTCGAGTTTAGAAAAGCCCCGTGAAAATTTGTCGAGGGTTGCGCAGCGACCCGAAACAAATTTTCTGGGCTTTTCTAAACTCAAAATTTTACTTCATGTGCCACGCATATAAAACACAGATTTTAAGTGAAGTTCCAATATACATAAATTTGACAATGATATAGTCTTTAATACGCGTGGCGCATGAAGTATAATTTCGAGTTTAGAAAAGCCCAGAAAATTTGTCTCGGGTCGCTGCGCGACCCTCGACAAATTTTCACGCGGCTTTTCTAAACTCGAAATTTTACTTCATGCTGCCTGGGAGTGGAAAACACTACTTTAAAGTTTTAAATTATACTTTAAAAAAACAGGGAATAGCTGCAGTTGTTGTATCAATACCATGGTATGTCATAATTTTTATAAAATCACATTACTTTTTCTTAATTATTTTAACTTAAAGAAACGTAAAGTGTTAAGTGTGAACATAAATAAATTCAGATTTTTTCACTCTTCAAAAAAGTGATATATATTGTCTCTAAAATAAATAGGGAAGCCAATATTTAAGCGCATTATAATTAACATGCGATTTCCTATGTTGCGTCCGCCAAGTCAACACCCGGTATGTACATTTCAGACACAATTAAAATGGTCATTTATCAATGGAATAATAAGCAACCGGTAAAATACAAGTGCGAAGAAAGAATGTTATTGATCAATTTTGTGTGTAATTTTGCACTGAGTTTGTTTTGTTCGATGGTTGGAACAAAGTTTAATAATTTCTGAACAAGCTCTATGTATTTTATTAAAATGTGATGTTTATTTGTTTTGATATGATTGTTTGTACGGAAACACACATTTTCTCCACTTTAAATTTTAAATATTAACAAACATATCTTAAACTTTTTTGACTATTATAAGTCTCATAACGCGTCTATGGATGGCCTAAATAATTGTCACATTTGCAGAAAGTTACTGTATGCAACGGCCAACACTTATTGTATAATCTAATATCCGTCGGGGCATTAGCTCGGGAAGTAGTTGTTTCAATAAGTGTTTGTTTTTGTCTTTATATGGCAAATCCTTTTAATGTTTTTGAGACTATTATTATAAACTTCATCCTCGTGTAATATACTCGCTTCCATGATGTATAAGTTCAACATTATAAGAGCGAACATGTTCATCTAAGTATTATTATTATTCTTTATTTTCCCAACAGATACATACAAATATTGATATTACAGGGAACTTAACTTTATACAATGCTATGCTACTTAATTTTAGAACATACATATAATGTGCATCTATGTTATAAAAACGTAAAATAGAAAAGAAAATAAAAGGAAAGCAAAACAAACAAACTTAAAGCCTAAAGCCTTACAACAATGTCAATGGTACCGATAAGTCTGATATTATTTCAATGAGGGATTTTTTGGTATCTACGAAAATATGAAAATATCTACTCTATTATTTAAACCAAGTATTGTGTATAATTGTTTTTTTTTTATTTGAATTGTTTGTTTCAGATATGATTTTCAAAGTGCAATAAAATGTAAGTATTTAATAACCATATTTACAAGAAATAATTAAAATAATTGGTTCAAACATTCATCACAACAAATGTAATTTTCCACTATTTATTAAAACTAAAATGACAAGGATTTTTTATTACCTTTTTATTTATTTTTGGTAAGAAACAAACCAACAATCAGACTGATTTGAATTAAAATAAGTAGTGCATTACATGTATCACCAGGTGATTGGAGAGAATCAAATTAAACACTGAGTTTAAACAAAACTTAGTTTAGGTCACCATTGAACAATTGACCCATATGGTTTAAACTCGTTTAAATTGTAATATTTTTATGTTTTCAATAGTATTGTAAATTTATTAATAATTTGTATTCATGTTATCGAGTTGTTTGAAATGCTGGATAATTCAAATATTCATTTAATGCAATATCATTGTGTAAATATAGCATACTAATTGGTATTCATGTTATCGTCTGGTTGGAAATCTTGTAGAATGAAAAATGTAATGTAATAAAAATATTTCGCAGCAATAAGTATTGCGTCTGGCTATGGGAATTCTCTTTCGAAGTACACTAATAAACTCATTTAATGACTGCATTTTCACACAAATATCCTCAATATAGTGGGGTCATTAATTTTCGCAAACATGGAACCGCTTTCATTGCGGCACAAAATATTTCTCCATAATGTAGTATCAATCTTACATACATAAAATGCTCGTGTATTTTATAGAAATACACGTACCTTAATAAAATTAGAAATCGTGAAATTCTTAAAGCAAAGAATTTCTGTAGATACATAATATACAAAATATTTATGTGTAACGAGTATTATCCCGTTTTTCTTATGTATTATTCATTTTAGAAGAACATTTTTTCAAATAAAACTTGGAGGTATTAAATATTATTTCAAAGTCAGAATCAAGTTAAAAAACATATTTTACTTCTTTGTTACACAAGAAGTATTGCTAAGAATGAGTTGAAATGAATCACACAAGTAAAGCAAAACTTTATAGAACTTTTAATGATTAAAACATTATTTACCCATTTTATAATGAAACTGCACAAATAAAGACTTTTATATTTAAATATTGTAGAAACTTAAGAACTTAAACTGAATTGTCTGATTAAATAATTTCATACATTTTACTCCCCTCTTTTTATAGGTTAGTTTTCAAAGTGCACAATAATTTTCTTCCTAAACTATTGTTCTGAAATAAGTCTTACAGTTCTGTATTCAACAATAAAAAAACATTTATCATACAGATAAAGTAGATAATTTAAATTTGGACATTTTCTACTCATCCTTTAACGATTTTTTTGCGAAAGGAAAGTTTTTTGATTCAGATAAAGTTATATTTTGACTAAGAACAAGAGCGTATTTTAACCTACAATAAAGCTATTTTGGACCTACAACAAGGCTATATTTTGACTTGCTATAAGGCAATATTTCAACCTGTAACAAGGCTATGTTTTACCTAAAACAAGGCTATATTTGACACTTTCACCTAAGATGAAGCAACACTATATATTAACTTACAATATGATTACATTTTGACTGGATGCGTTTGTATTTTGAAGCTCAATAAAGTCTATAACTAAGCTATACTTTGACCTACAATAAGGCTATATTTTGAAAAGTGATAAGACTGTAATTGGACGTGAGACAAAGGATACGATATATAAATAAAGATATATAAATAAAGATATATAAATAAAGATATATAAATAAAATATTAAAATATAATAACGAATAAAAATAAAAGTGAAGTAAGGAATAAAAAGTTGTCATTGTGACAAAGTCCTATGTTGGCCTGTTGTAGGTCAAAATGTACCCATGTTCCAGATCAAATAAAAGCCATATTTTGATCTGTAGTAAGGCTATGTTTTGACTTACCACTGAGCAATACTTTGACCTGCAATACGGCTATATTTTGACCTACAATACTGCAATATTTTAACTTGACTTAAGGTTCTATGTTGACCTGTAGCAAGGCTATTTTCTAACATATAACAGGGCTACATTTTAACTTACTATATAGGCTATATTTCTACCTGTGAAAAGACTATATTTGGGCATGATGTGAAATTTTACTTCATGCTTAATCTGGGAATACAAAACACTGTTTGAAAGTTCAATTTGAAATATTTGCAAAAACAACGAATATCTGAATATTTACAGCGTATACAGTATATTGAGATCTGTATACTTAAATGAAAAACTCTCTGTATATCTGACATAGTAATACATAATATGCCGTATACAAAACATTTTTTTGGGTACCAGAAAAATTTAAGGGCTGAAAGGGTTAATCATTTTTTACCAAGTTATTATCATTTTACATCATAACTCTGACATCTTGTGTTAGGGGGGGGGGGGGGCGCAAAAGTACCGATATGGTTTGAATGTTTAATAAGTTTTTTATTTAATGGTTAATTATTATTATTATTTTATTGTTATACAGTATATTAATGGGGAATATTTTTGGCTTAAGTATGAAAAATTATATCCCGTAAGTGGTGGCCATTTTCGGCTTCGCACATTCGTGCTCTTACCAGTACATGGTGGTGGTGTTATGGCTTGAATTTCATTGCGAATGTTTTGTTTTAGCTTTGGTATGGTCGCTGGCTTATTTACGTGTACCCTTTCTTTCAAATAACACCAAAGAAAACAGTCTGGAGCTGTTAAATCCGGTGAACGTGGGGGCCAATTGAAATCGCTTCTGCGCGAAATAATGCGTTCGCCAAATAGGTCCCGTAACAGAGCCATTGTGTCCCTTGCAGTGTAGGCTGTGGCTCCATCTTGTTGAAACCACAACTGTGGATGGTTTTCTACAACTGGCCTCAAAAAAATTGTCCAGAATCGTTCGATATTCAGCACCATTAACCGTAACTGAGGCGCCATGTGCATTTTCAAAAAAATATGGACCAATGATCCTTTCAGACGATACACCGCACCAAACAGTACACTTAAGTGGGTGTAATTGTCGCTGATGAACTGTTTTTGGATTCTCCGTAGCCAATATCTTGCTTGTTTACGGGCTTCATCGCTAATTATCAAATTGTTAATGAAATCGCGATTTTCTTCTGCTTTTTGTCGGAATGAAATGGCATAATCAAGCCGTTGTTGGTAGTCTACCGGCTTCAATTCTTGCACAAGTTGAACCTTATACGGGCACATGTGCAATATGGCCAAAATCCTCTGAACGGACCTCCGCGATAGCCCCAGTTGTGCCGAACGTCTTCTTGTTGATGTTTCTGGGTTGTCCTGCACACTATCCACAACACGTTGGATATTTTCTTCCGTGTGGACCGTGTGTGGTCTTCCGGTACATGCAAGGCGTCTTACTGTACCATGTTGTCGAAAATTTGCAACCAGGCGGTTTATTATTGATGTTGAAGGTCCACTACGCACATTAAAAAAACGACGATAAGCACGCTGCGTCAAAACAATTGACCGTTGATTTTCAAAATAAAATTTTTATCGCAGTTCTGTTGTGTACAGTACACATTTCATTTCAAATTCCCCAAGTTTTCTTCACTAAATTCTGAAATAAAAATAAAAAATATAAATAAATTTAAAAAGTTATTAAACATTTAAACCCAAAGGTAGTTTTTCGCCACCCTGTAATTTAATAAATTAATAAATAAAGGTTATAACAGATACTTTACTTGATATTCTCTAATAATTGACATATAACGTCGATTCGGTTCATAATTCGTTCGGGTGTACGAATGTCAGGAATTATTAAAAAACTCTATATCTAGGCAGGTTTTTAATATAGTTTTTTGGATGCGAAAAACAACATTCACAATAAAATGTATACTTTATATAAAGACTGACATTTTTATGAAAACTAGTAAAACAAATGATATAATTGACAGTTTCTGTCTTATGGGCCGAAGAATAATCTAATAACGCACAAATCATTTAAATACATATTTATTTTATTGCACCAAGTACACAATGTATTTTTTTAAATGCATTCATATAAAGTGCATAATTATAAATCATAAAATCATTCATCTGGAAAAATGCGTTTTTGATATTCATCCATATTTCAATCATATTATTGCTAGAAGTAAATTAATTAAATAATAATTAATAATTTTCACTCTGTAATTGGATTTTCTGGACTGATGGAATATTAAATTAATTTAATCATAATAAATTCAGAGAATGCGCAAATAAAAAACAAAATTAAATTGAGTTTAATTGATATACAAAGAATTTTTTTTTTAAGTATTACAGATCTCGATGCATATGCTGTAAATATTTAGGAATTCCTTTTTTTAAAAGCATTCAATTTAAAACTTCTGACGAGTGTTTTCACTTCTTGATTAAGCATGAAGTTTAGAAAAGCCTTTGAGTTTAGAAAAACCAAAAAAAATGGATTTGCAGGCTCGAAGCGAAGCGTAGCGTGTCTGCAAATCCAAATTTTCAGGCTTTTATGAACTTGAAATTTTACTCCATGCACCACGCGTATAAAATACTGTAGTATTATGAAGTTCGAAATATACTTGTAATGCAGTACGTTGAAGCAGTATATTTTAAACTGTTCTTGAAATGAGTTTTTTATACGCAAGGCGCATGAAGTAAAATTTCGAGTTTAAAAATGCCTAAAAAACTGTGTATGGTTGCTCCGCTTCGCAAATTCTTAAGTTTTTCTAAACTCGAAATTTTACCTAAGCATGAGGTGTGGAACTAAGGAGTGGAAACACTCATTAGAAGCATTAAATTGCACAGTTTTCAAAAACAATTTATGCCCGAAAAACTCTAGCAATGATAGGATATTAGAATAACTAATTTAAAAATATTGGTATGAGTTAATTTAATTTTTTAATTCCACATCTTAATATTCAAGAAAAAAAAACTACTACACATTTTATTTAAAAATATACATTTGAGTGTTGAAAATATAAAGAATACATTTCATCTGAAAATATGTGTAGATTGTATTTTAGCTTTCAGAATATCTATGTTTTTGTAATTTTAGTATAATTTAATTTTGTTGTTTTCATTAGAAGAATTTCCAACAAATTTGAGTAAACCAACGTATACCGGGTGTTGACTAGACAGACGCAACATAAGAAATCCCATATAAATTTTGAAATGTTCAAATTTTGGCTCCCCTATTTATTTTAGAAACAAAATGTATTTACCTTTTTTGTAGAGCGAAAAAATCTGAATTCATTCGTGTTAACGTTTATTACTCTATGTTTCTCTATGTTTCTCTAAGTTAAAAGGAATTGAAACAACAATTGCGGATGTCAAAATGGCAAAAGATATCGCAGTCACTTGATTAAAGTAAATGTTTTCGAATGTTTGTGTTATGTTTTTTGTCGTTAATTAAGTAACAGCAATATCTTGTGCTATTTTGACATCCGCAATTGTTGTATCAATTCCATGGTAGGTCATTATTTTTATAAAATCACATTACTTTTTCTTAATTATTTTAGCTGTACATTTTCTAACATTCGTTAAATTTAAAAGAGTTTGATTTGAAGCTTTAAACGAGTGTTTTCTACTCCCAGACTAAGCATAAAGTAAAATATCAAGTTTAGAAAAGCCCTGTGAAAATTTGTCGAGGGTCGCTCAGCGACCCGAGACAAATTTTCTGGGCTTTTCTAAACTCGAAATTTTACTTCATGCGCCACGCGTATAAAACACAGATTTTAAATAAAGTTCAAATATACATAAATTTGACAATATTATAGTGTATTATACGCGTGGCGCATGAAGTAAAATTTCGAGTTTAGAAAAGCCCAGAAAATTTGTCTCTGGTCGCTACGCGACCCTCGACAAAATTTCACGGGGCTTTTCTAAACTCGAAATTTTACTTCATGCTTAGTCTGGGAGTGGAAAACACTTGTTTAAAGCTATAAATTGAACTTTGAAAAAAAAAACAGGGAATATCTGCAATTGTTGTATCAATTCCATGGTATGTCATTATTTTTATAAAATCACATTACTTTTTCTTAATTATTTTAGCTGTGAATTTTCTGACATTCGTTTATTTCTAAAAGAGTTCAATTTAAAGCTTTAAACGAGTGTTTTCCACTCCCAGACTAAGCATGAAGTAAAATGTCGAGTTTAGAAAAGCCCCGTGAAAATTTGTCGAGGGTCGCGCAGCGACCCGAGACCAATTTTCTGGGCTTTTCTAAACTCGAAATTTTACTTCATGCACCACGCGTATAAAACACAGATTTTAAGTAAAGTTCGAATATACATACGTTTGACAATATTATAGTGTCTTATACGCGTGGAGCATGAAGTAAAATTTCGAGTTTAGAAAAGCCCAGAAAATTTGTCTCGGGTCGCTGCACGACCCTCGACAAATTTTCACGGGACTTTTCTAAACTCGAAATTTTACTTCATGCTTAGTCTGGGAGTGGAAAAAACTTGTTTAAAGCTATAAATTGAACTTAAAAAAAACAGGGAATATCCGCAATTGTTGTATCAATTCCTTGGTATGTTATTATTTTTATAAACTCACATTACTTTTTCTTAATTATTTTAACTTAGAGAAACGTAAAGTGTTAAGTGTGAACATTTATAAATTTAGAAGTTTTCCCTCTATAAAAAAGTGAAATACATTTTATCTCTAAAATAAATAGGGAAGCCAATATTTGAACACTTCAAAATTAACATGTGATTTTCTATGTCGCGTCCGCCAAGTCAACACCCGGTATACATCAAAACCAGGTAATTGCTTTGTGTATTGCAAGGCATCTATGAATATGAAATTGTGTAATTATTAGTTTGAAACTGGTAATTAAAGCCACATCAAATTAACACCAATGAATTAATACACCACATCTCTAAGACACATATGAAACGTTAGTTCCAATTTTCATTAAAACAAATGTCACAGCATTGTTACATTAAATTGGTGCAGATTTTAACAATATTTATATTTTACAAGATATCTTCCTTTTGTAATATGAAGGTATCTATTTCATTATACATGGTAATTTAACAATCAATTAAAAGTGTTTTATTATTTACTTATGACAATCTTCTTATTGCAATATTTTATTTTGTAATTCAAATTGAATAGATGTTAAATTCCTAATTCTTCTAATATTCGTGGTAATTATAGAACAGGGATTAAATCCTAGGTCTACTTCCATAACCCACTTACATTCTAATCAATTCCATTGTTTATAAAAAATAATGCCAGTGAGTCGTAGATAATTTAAACGTTCTTTTAATTACTGCAATCATCTAAATGCTAAAGACCTTGCACGTGACATTTGTTTTAAATAAACATTAAACATTAAAAGTGCGATTCTTTTCGCAATCTACAACTAATTAGTCTTACAAAGACTATATCAAACACTCGTTGAAACAATTACTTCCTGAGCTAATACCTCGACGGACATTGAATTACACAACAAGTGTTTGCTGTTATATACAGTAACTTACTGTAAATATAACAATTTGGGTCAAATTATTTAGGCCATTTATAGACGCGTTTCGATATTTATCTCTCATCAGTATAGCTTTGTCGTCTACTTTAAACAATTTGATACCTTAGACTGGCAGCAAAAAAATATCGATATTAAGTATCGATTATAACTCGACCCTCGACAAATTTTCTACACGGGGTTTTTCTAAACTCGAAATTTTACTTCATGCTTAGTCTGGGAGTGGAAAACAATCGTTTTTTCGATTTATACAATTTTCATGAGATTTTTGATACTTTGTGATATTTGTCGATTTAGAAAAATTTCATAAGATCAATATTTCCAGATTTTCATCAATTTTAAAATGTTTCATGAAGATTTTCGATATTTCGAGTTTTTCGTAAACTTTTCAATTTTTGTCGATTTAGAAAATTTTAATGACATTTTCAATATTTTGAGATTTGCATAAGATTTTTGAGATTATCAGTTTATAAAATTTTCATCAGATTTTCGTAAAATTTTCAGTTACTGTCGATTTATAAAATTTTAATGAGATTTTAAAAATGTTGAGATTTTAGTCGGATTTTATTAAGATTTTATTAAGATTGTCAATATTTCGAGATTCTCAATTTATAAAATGTTATAGATATGTAAGTGATTACATTCCTTTATCTTCACTGTTTTATTTTAATTCTAGATGTACATTTCAGGCATGATGTGCTCCTTTTCACTAGTATAACGTATTTAACAAATTAGTAAATAAACATTAAAATAAAAATTATGTGCGCAAACAAGTGCGATTGATTGGTTAATGAGATTTTCAATATGTCGAAATTTTCTTTAAATTATAAACATTTTTGCATAGAAAATTTTCGTAACATTCCAAAATTTTTAATTTTTCGAGATTTTCGTCAATTCATAAAATGATTATCAGATTTTTAATATTTCAAAAATGTTCTCGATTCTTCATGATTTTTATTTCTATGAATTTTCATTATTTTTTAAAATCTTGACAATTTTCATGGGTTTCTCAGATTTCTAAAATCAAAGCAATTTCCGTCCATTTCTCGGATTTCCGTTAATTTTAAAAATGTTGATACTTTTCAGGCAATTTCAAAAGATTTTTCTCAATTTTTAATGACTATTTTAGATTATCGTAAATTTTAAAAATGTCAGTACTTTCAATACTAATAATTATAATTATAATAATATTTTTGATAAATTTTCTAGATTTTCCTCAATTTTTAGAAAAACGTTGACGTTTTTTGTAAATTTGAAACGTTTTAATTTTTATTACTTTCCAAAATGTTGACGATTTAGGTTAATTTAGAAAAAAAATCGTCTCCTTTAGTGAATTTTAGAGATGTTTAATATTTGTTAAAGTATACGTATTCTAAATTCAGCTTATTTTCTTTAAATCTTTAGTTATTCGTTGTTCTTTTTAAGAGTTGAAGCTTGTAATAAGTGTTTTCCACTCCCAGACTAAGCATGAAGTAAAATTTCGAGTTTAGAAAAGCCTTCTGAAAATTTGTCTCGGGTCGCTTCGCGACCCGAGACAAATTTTCTGGGCTTTTCTAAACTCGAAATTTTACTTCATTCGCCACGCGTATAAAACACTTAAATATTATGAACTCTATGTATATTTGAACCTCACTTGAAATCAGTGTTTTTTCACGGGGCTTTTCTAAACTCGAAATTTTACTTCATGCTTAGTCTGGGAGTGGAAAACACTCGTTGTCTGAAAATGTACAGCTTTATACCCTGTATATTGATCAAGTAGTCATTTAGTTTTCATCATTGTTATGGTACTATTAAAAATTATTACAATAAATAAGTTGTTCTTTCATGCTCATTGTTTATTTTGTTAGGGCGTAGGTAAAGTATCGTACGTTTCTCGAGTGGTATAGCAATTACATACTCGCGGAATACTGCACTCGCCGCTACGCGGCTCGTGCGCAACATGTCCGCTCATATGTAATATGCTGCATACCACTCTCGTTACGTAATATACTATAACTTTAATTAATTTGTCTTTGAAAATTAATTAAAGTTGTAAAAATGTTGACAACTATTGACAGTTATCATGAGTTTTTAGTGAATTTACAAAGTTTAGAATTTTACAATTCTCGACGTTTTTCATGAAATCTCAAGAGTTTCGTCACTTTCGAAAATATAGACTCTTTTCATAAATGTCCAATCATCATCGATTGTTGTGAAAATTGATGAATTTAATTTTAAATGGGAAAAGTCGTAATTATTTTCGTTTTTACCAAATTTTATTTGTTTTCTTAATATTCATTATTTTATAACTTTTCTTAAAATTTCATTTTTTTTTGAGATATTGATAATTGTCAAACGAATGTCTTTCACTCTCAGACTAAACATGAAGTAAAATTTCGAGTTGAGAAAAGCCCCAAATCGCGTCCAAATCCAAATTTGCGCTTTTCATAACTTGAAATTTTACTTCATGCGCCAAGCGTGTAAAACACTGATCTCAAGTGAATTTTAAATTTTAACATCTTAGCAGATTTCGGGAATTTTCTATATTTTTATTAAACTTTTAATATTTTAAGATTTATAAAATTTCAAATGTTTATGAGATTTTTAATATTTTGAGAATTTCATAGATTTTCGTAGTTTTCACAATTTTTACGGTTTTCGTAAATTTTCTGTGTAAAACGGTAATTCTAGAAATGTTCATTTTTTTCATGAATGTCAAAAAATCTTTAATTCATGAATTTCCAAAATAATTGTTACTTTGAACATTTTTAGTTATAAATATCATGACTGTTTTTTTGTGAATTTCTGCAATTTTCAAAATCTGAATGTGTTTAGTGAAGTTTCAAAGATTTCCGTTAACTTTCAAATTGTTCAACGATTTTCATAATCTCAGGTGGAAGTAACGGTCATACTTCGTCGAAAATCCCTGAGGATTTCCATAAACTTCTTAGATTTTCATTAGTTATCAAAAATCACGAATTTCTTAGATTTTCGTTATTTTTAAAAAATGTTATACATTTCATAAATGAATTTTGAAGAATTGAGTCAATTTGTAAAACCTTAGGAATTTCCTAAATGTTCGTTAAAATTAAAAACGTTGACGCTAATCGCGAATTTTAAAAATTCTGTCGGTTTTCCTGAATTTCAGTTGATTTTAAAAAACTTCGGTCGGTTTTCGAGAAATTCAAATATTCAGTGATTTTTTCAAAATGTTCATTAATTATATATAACAATCTTATAAAAAGGGAACTTTCCGCAATGAACTTGGAAATCGTCAACAGTTTAAAAATTAACGATAATTTAGGATTTCCTAAATTATAAAAACAACCGAGATTTCAAAAATTGACGAACATTTATTAAAATTGCTAATATTTTTAAAATTTCCGAAAAGTGTCAGAACTTGTAAATCACTGAAAAGTGTAAATATTTTAAAAATCAACGATCATTTATGAAATTTAGGATAACCGTAAATATTTTGAAAATCAACGGAAATTTAGGAAAACCGTCAGGATTTCGAAAATTGATGGAAATGTAGAAAATTCTCGAAAACCGCCACAACATTGAAAATCGACAAAAAATTCGGAAATTCACGAATAATTGTCGAAATTTTGAAAATTTATGAAATTTACAAAATCAAATTTAAAAATTAACGGAAATCTTGTAATTTCACGCGAAGCGTCAATATTTTAAAAATTGACAATAATTATTAAAAAAAAAATACTGATATCCGCATTATCAGGATATTCGCATTATCCGGATATCTGGGATATTGGAATATATTATTGACGATTATCCGAATATACCTTATTCAGATAATCCGGATAACGAATATCCATTATATCTGTTAATCTAATATTCGAATAATTTGTATCCGGATAACCGCAGCCTTAATTTAAACTGTTAAATTGTATCAAAAATAATTATTTATTTTTCAGAATTTAAATCAGCTGAAGTTTTATTAATAACGAAAATTGGACCTATGCTTATTTGACCTATTGTCTTCAAACAAAGATATGATTTTTTACACCTATTCTGAATCACCCTGCATAATTATAAATTATCTGTTCCAAATAATAAATGTTATTAAATATTCTAAAATATGCAATTCTTTATAATTTTCAACAAGACCTGAATTATTTTACTCCATAGAGTTAGTTCTTGTGTGTTCACCCAAAAGATTATATCGATTTCTTTTAGTCACGTTTGCAAGAAAGGAATTCGTCAGCGCTTATTTTAATAAAACTCTTGCACCTCGAGCAAACGGATCCGAGTCCGACGTATTCGGAAAAGCGCGTACCTCTGGTACCTGCGAGCATTTATTTACCTGTACCAGACGTATTCGGGACCGTTAGTAGCGGAAAAAGTGAGCGTGGGGACTGAACTACCTACCGAGCCTGAGCGCAGTCGAAGTTGAGAGTGTTTGGCGCAGTTTGTTGAGGAGTAACCGTCAAAGGTCCCCTGCATTACGTTACAATGCCATGCCGTGGTAGTCACCGCGTCCGGTAGCGTTCCGATGGAAAAAATAACCGTTTTAGGAAATAAATTCGCGTCCGTTTTAGTGAAATTTTAAATAAAAACCGCGTTCGTTTCGTCAAAAAAAATCCGCGTTCGTTTCGCCAAAAAAATCCGCGTTTTTTTCAAATTTGAATGGAAATCATTTACAGTGGGTTAATTAAGTAAAAGTAAACACACGGTGCTGCATTAATTAATTTGGAGGTGCTGAGTGGTGCGAAAATTATTAAAATTTTGTGGATTTTCATTGTTAAAATCGCTCTTTTTTGGAAAATACGGTGTTCGCTAGAAGCATCAAGGTTAACCAGTTTCTCAAAGTTGGTTGGATAAAGAAAGCAAGAAGATTAATATTCTTGAATGGAACTTCCATTTTCCACTTCCAAATTACGAAAATTATCTAAAGTGCTCTTTTGGAGAATTTCGAAAATTTAAAATTCAGTGTTTTGTGATTAAATTTCTGTGCACTGTGCGCAGAAAAGGAGGATGTGCGACCATCTCGGTTGAGGACAGCTGGCAACCCTAAATAAAGCATCTGCTCAACGGACCGCATCTGCTCCATTTTTATTTTCGCCCGATGCCGTCTTTTTGTTTGAATTTCTGAGTTTTCACGTACTCTAAGTTTTTTGGTTTTTGTGTGGAAACATCCAAAAAGAAAAATGGGGAATCATCCTTCGAATCATCAACCTCTGGAGCGTGGAGGTGTTGGAAAGTTTGGAGATGTCCACGCGGTAGGTTTTTTGACTGTTATTATTTTTTTATGCAAAGTATATCCAACATTTTGTAACAAAACGCTGAAAAATGTAGACCAGAGGTTCTTAGCCGTTTTTTCCCTCGCGACATCTAAACACAAAATATGAACATTTGAAAGCACCCCGCTTTTAATTTAATCATATGTACAGGTCGTAACAGATGGAATTGCTGTTTTTGAACTTCAGAATGAATCAGTGTTATATACGCGTGCCGTATGAAGTAAATTTTTTTTTAAATTGATTTTGGACGCTACGCGCCTAAATCCAAATTTTTAGGCTTTTCTAAACTCGAAATTTTACTTCATGCTTAACAAAGGAGTGAATGACACTCGTTAGAATGATACTTAAATGAAGCCAGATTACTTCTGTTTTGTTGACGATGTCACCAACTATATTTCAACGTTGTAAACCAAAAGTAATAATTCAAGCAACTTTGTTTGTATCATATAATTGTACGATACAAATAAAGTTACCTGTGAATAATTGTTAAAATATATAATTTATCCTGCACTAAAACCTTCAAAAAATACTCTCAACTAATTTTTCTCTGATAAATTACAATCAGAGCTGTTCCGAGTACAAGTAACATGTACTCGAGTATTGAGTACAAGTACTTCACGCAAATTGTACTCGAGTACTAATTAGAAGAGGACCCGATCAAAACATTCACTTAGAAGAATAGCAAAGAATGAAATCTTAAAGAGCGGAGATTTCTTGCAGACAATAGATTTTTTGTTTTAGCATAGTTTTTAAAATAAAATGAACACGATTAGTTTTAAATAAAGTATTTACAGTTTGCATAACATTAAGCACATTAATTTGAGTTTAAATTGCATTTATTAATGGAGAAATCGCAAAATATGAACAGCTATTTTAAATTGTAAAGGTTAGTACACACGAGCTGTACTTTTTTTTATTTATAAGAAATTATCAAAATTATGTAAACAAATAAATGGACCCCAGAATAACGGGTGGCAAAATTGTGTGGATGTTTTGAATGGATCCCAGTAGAAGTGCGTAACGACGAGTACTCAAGTACTTTTATGAGTACAAAGTACTGAGTACAATAAATGAAAATACGAAAAACTATAATTCAAAAATGTTTTTATACATTTTAAACTTCACTTGAAATCAGTGTTTTATACGCGTGGCGCATGAAGTAAAATTTCGAGTTTAGAAAAGCCTGAGTTTGGATTTGGACGCTACGCGTCCAAATCCAAACGCTCAGGCTTTTCTAAACTCGAAATTTTACTTCATGCTTAATCCGGGAGTGTAAACCACTCATTAAACTACTGTTTGACTTTTTGGATTATCTAATGCAGAAAACTGAAATATTTGGACATTAATAAGCATACGTACACAAAATTAAATGTTGATACTTTTGTAGACTTTTATTTAAAGATACACCAAACATTTTATAATAGTGGATATTATTTATAATTACGAATATTCCATTTATAAATAACCACATTTTATTATTCAATTCAGAAAAAAGGGGAAAATTCTGGTAAATGTCAAAGTTATAAGATCCCAAAATCAAAGCATAATATTGTATGAAAATAAGTTTTTTTCTTATAAAAACGAAAATTAATTACAGAATTATCTACGTTTGAAATTATTTAAAATCATCAGTATTATTTTAAAATTAACTATTTTTCTTTATATTTATAATATCTCAAAATCAACGATCTTAATTTTGTATGATAAGAAAATAATCGATTTTCTTATGAGACTTTAAAATAAAAATTAATTAAAAAAGGATCTACTATTTTTTGTCTAATACATACATTTAAAATATTTAGGAAATTATTTAAAATGTATTTGATATTTTCGAAAATTTGAAATATATTAGAAGAATATATTGGTTTATAAATTAAATTCACTTGGTTTTGTTTGTGAAACTTAATTTACAAACCAATATATTTTTGATTATGTTTTACCAAGTGATTAATGAAAAAAAGTGTCTGATATAAATTAGAAGATGTGATGAGAAATCGTTATGTTAAAATGTAGGAGTTTCTATAAAAACATAATATACTCTTACAAATTCTGATATAATTTGACTATTTCAATTTAAATGTTGATATAATTTGACTATATTATTTCAAATTTTAATATCATTTAACTATGTCTGTTCAAATTTCGACAAAGTTTAGCTATTTTTATTCAAATTTTGATAAAATTTGACTATATTCATTCAAAGTTTGCTATAAATCGACTATGTTTATTCAAATGTTGATATAATTTGACTAATTAATGTCGAGTTTTTTTTATAAATTGACTATTTCCATTCAAATTTTGATATAACTTGACTATTTCTTATAAAATTTTAATATAATTTTACTATTTTGATAATTTTGATTAAAATTTTGATATAATTTGACTATTTACATTTAAATTTTAAAATAACTTGACTATTTTCAATAACATTTTCATATAAATTGACAATTTCTATTTATACATTCATATAAATGAATAATTTCTATTCAAATTTTGATATAACTTGATTATTTCCATTAAAATTTTTAAATAATTAGACTATATTAATTAAAATTTTGATGTACATTGACCATTTTCATTCAAATTTTGAGATAATTTGACTATTTAAAGTCGAGTTTTAATATACATTGACTATTTCTATTCAAATGTTGTTATAATTTGACTATTTCTATTCAAATTTTGATATAATTTGATTATTTCTATTCAAATTTCCATTTAAATTTTGATATAATTTGACTGTATCTATTGAAATGATGATATAATTTGATTATTTCTGTTCAAATGTTATTACAAATTGATTATATCTATTTAAAGTTTTGATATCATTTGACTATTTCTGTAAAAATATTGTTATTTATTGACTATCTATTCAAAATTTGATATAATATGACTATTTCCAGTTGAATATGACTATTTCTATTCAAATTTTGATATAATTGCAAAAAATAAGAAAAGTATATGCACCTATTTAAAAATTAAAAGTTGACTATTATTTGGCAATAAAGTTAATTTTGTATATGTATATATAATTACTGTCAATTATATATTGTATTAAAACGACTATTGACTTTGCTTTTTAGTTCATTCAAATCGGTCAATAAATAATAGAGTTATGGCGTTAAGCCTTTTTTTATCGAACACCCGGTATAGTTTATAGTTTTAACCTAATTTATACTAACTTAACAACAACAATGTTGTGTCTAATCTGAAAGTAGATAACGTAAGAATATTTTCAAAATATATTTTTAAGATATTGTATTTATATTGAATATTCTTTATTGATTTTTAATAATATTACTAAAACTTAGATCTAACATAAAATCAAGCTGAGCTGTCGGTAGTTCAAAATATATGTTTAGATACATACAGAGAGTTTTATGTAACACCGAACATACTAAAATGTACTTAATGTAAATTTTCCTATGTTCGATGTGGACTGGGACGCATCAATGCATTGAGTACGATCTGATTGGCTAGGATTTCTAATGCTAATATAGTCAACCCAATGTACACTCCTCACGTCAAAAATAAATTAAATTTGTCAATTATTATGTCAACCACAATATGTTGTATTATGAATATTTTAGTAAAACGGAATAGTTATCAACTTTTGTTATATTTTTAATCAGTAAAATACTAGTTAAAGAAGGTAAGAAGTTATAAACGCTTCATCAGTAAACACAATTTTTCGCAACATTTCGTTGTTTAATTTAACATATTAAATACAATTTTACAAAAATGCTATAGCTTAATGTTGCTATACAGCAACTAGTAATGTTGGAATGTGTAGGATCTAAACTTAAATTCTTGTAGAACTCCTACGTACAAAGGATTTTTAAATATTAAATGATTTTGCAATAATAAGGATATTATTAGATACTCTTCGACATCACAGAAATTGTTTCATTTCATCTCTTCCGATAATATCGACGGACTTCTAACTCCTCGCTTGTGAAATTTATCCAAACAAATTGTTCTAGAAGGTTCGAAATGGTTGAAATAAATGGTAGTCTGATTGAACAGAAAATTTTTCAGAAAATAAATCATGAGAATTTCTTGAACTGTTTTCTCCATGGTATAAGTTTACCAGAATAATCTTTTCCTCCTTTGTATACATTATTGATATGTTTAACTCTCCGTTCTTCGTCTATGTCTGCTTCAAGTGCTAGAACAGCAAATATCACTTGCTTGCAATAACTGACAGATTTCATTTATTTTTGAAGGGAAGCGTGTAAATTGGGTTGACTATATTACAATTAGAAATCGTAGCTTTGATGCGTCCCAGTACACATCGAACATAGGAAAATTAACATTGAGTACATTGTAGTATGTTCGGTGTAACATAAAACTCTCTGTACGTTTATGTTTAGTAAAACATAAACGCATGTATCTAAATCATATATTTTAAACTTTATAATATTTTTGTGATTTAGACGCCTGACGGATGATGTAAAATTTCTAGTTTAGAAAAGCCTTAAAACTTATATTAGGCGCTCTGCTTCGTCATGCGACCAAGTCAAATTTTCAGACATTTCTAAACAAAAAACTTTATTTCATGCTTAAACAAAGAGTGAAAAAGCTCGATAGAAGTTTCAACTCGTTTAGAAAAACAACGAATGTCTAAATATAACAAAATAAAATAATATCTCTTACTTCTACTAAATGTTCAATATTGAACGTTGAGTGAACAACATTATTGCGACAACATTTAAAATCAAAGAATAATATCTTCCTCATCCAATATTATTACAGAGAATGTTTCCTAATAATATTATAATATCGTCGTGATATAAAATTATTACTATGTACAGAAAATGTTTCTTTCAAGTGTACATATCCCGTTGTATATTTTGTAAAAATTCAGGCATTCGCTGTTTTTGTAAAGCGTTCAATTTGAAGCTTATAACGCGTGTTTTCCACTCCTTGATTAAGCATGAAGTAAAATTTCGAGTTTAGACAAGCCTGAACATTTGGTTAATAGAATGATGCAGATCTTCAATATCAAAGTTTTTTCTATTGCTATATTATCTCAATATGGCATTTCTCTTTGGATGCATTTTGTTTATTACAATAATTCTAATACATGTTTTTGATCATGTGTGTTCTCTTTTCTCACAAATGTCAATGCCTCTTGTTGGTGTTGACTGCTGAGGACATTAGGCACTTTTTGTTGATGCTGATTATTATTTAATTATGTGTTGATGTTGTAAACTTGGTATTTATGTCGATGGGTGTGTGTTGATTGTCGTCACGTGCGTTGGATTGGTTGTAAACAAACAATGCAAGACACTTGGAAAGAAATGAAAGTATAAACAGCATGATTGGTTTTGTAGAAACGTCACTACCGAGAACTTCTTCAGCAAGGATTAAAAGTGGTACTTTAGGTAATAAAGGCTTAAGTGTTGAACAAGGATTAAAAAAGGTGCTTAAGCTGTTAATGGAAGAAAGATAAAAGTCATTAGGTGCATAGCAAATTAATAACGCTTAATTAAAATGACGATATGTCCAGGGTTTTCTAGTATAGTATCAAGGTAAATTTCATTACGTGAACATTTGCAGGAAACAAAAATATTGTAATGTTTTTAGAAAAAAGGTAAACTAATGACGTTTACCTTTCTTCTAAAAACATTACAATATTTTTGTACACTGACACTGACAGGTTGACAATTGAAGACTCTGAAAACGAAAGAAAAAGGAACATTTACTTTAAAATAATTATGGGGCATGTACCGTGTTTTTCGCAAATATTTTGGAAACAAAGCATTTTACGCAGAAATGACCTTAGTGAATGTAATTTCTGTAATGTTTTTAGAAGAAAGGTAAACGTCATTAAGTGCATAGCAAATTAATACCGCTTAATGATTTTTGTCTATAAAGTGACAATATATCAACGGTTTTCTAGTAAACCCAGGTAAATGTCATTACTTGAAATGTTACAGGATATACAGGGTGGGGCATTAAACGTGTTTTTCGCACGGTACATGCCCCATAATTATTTTAAAGTAAATGTTCCTTTTTCTTTCGTTTTCAGAGTCTTCAATTGTCAACCTGTCAGTGTTCAAACAATCTATTTTGTTGTTTTTACCATTTGTTTATATATTAGACATAACAAATTATACAATTCTGAAACGCAAAAAAAATGATACCATAGCTAACTATGACCCTTATAAGTAAAAACAAAGTTGACCCTTGTAACTCAAATATGAAAACAATTTTCGAAAATCTAAATACACTACGAGATTCTTATTAAAAACGTGCCTCAAGAACATGCAAATTAAACTAGATTTCCTCTGAAAATATAACGAAAAATAAAGAAATAAAAAATTTACTTTTTTTATTATAGCGGCAAAACTACGTATAATATCTAAAGTTTTTTATGGGGTTTAGTACAATTTTAGCTAAGGAGTATTTTATCCCATTTAACCAAATCTCTATCTCTTATAATAACGGAGATCTCCATGTTGAGAATGAATCTGTGGACACCCTGTATATGTATAAATGAACAAAATAGATAAACACGTTGATTGTCGAAAAACAACTAGAGTCATTCGACAGCTAAAGTGTTAAATAACGTGTAATCAACGCTACAACATGAAACTTTCTTGTATTGTCGATCAAACATTGCTTACATTTGTTTGCTTAGTAGACAGTATGAGCAATATTGATATTACAAACTGTAACTTCTAAAGTCTTCTAAATAAAATACTATAACAAACTGCATAAAGTAAATGTCGTACTTTTATTTTTCGCATTATAGACAATAAATACGTATACAGTTTGTAATAGTATCTTAAAAAGAAGTGCAAACATTGCGTTTTTTGTATTGTTTTGTTTTTCAGCATACACATTATAGACTGTAATAGCATCTTCTAAATATGTGTAAATGTTGCACTTTTTAATTAAACATTGTTATATTCCTTTCTTCGCCTTGAAAGTGAAGGCAAGATTATAATTGGGTTTTATTAAGTGACTTAAATCTTCACTGTAAACCACGTGGTTTTCTATATATAGATAAGCTTATAAGGAAGTCCAAAATATGCTTTATTTTGTAGTTACCTGGTTTTATTAAGGGTATTGTGAACTGATCAGCTGATTAAAATGTAAACAATGTTATTTACTATTACTACCTGTCTTGCTACAATCTACACATCATACTCATTTCATTCAGCCGTATTATATTTATACCCAAGGACGGTAAGAAGTATCGACAGAATCGAAGATTTTGGAGTGGGGTAGAGATCGCTTACGTCACAAATGCGCGCTGAATTTATATGTGGTTACTTCATAGTAAACTTAAGGTAAACATGCATAAGCTGTATATTTTCTGACATTCGTTGTTTTTTTAAAAGAGTTAAAATTGAAGCTTTAAACGGGTGTTGTCTACTCCCAGACTAAGCATGAAGTAAATTTTCTGGACTTTTCTAAACTCGAAATTTTACTTCATGCGCCACGCGTATAAAACACTAAAATATTATGAACTCTACGTATATTTAATCTCACTTGAAATCAGTGTTTTATACGCATGGCGCATGAAGTAAAATTTCGAGTTTAGAAAAGCCCAGAAAATTTGTCTCGGGTCGCTGCGCGACCCTCGACAAATTTTCACGGGGCTTTTCTAAACTCGAAATTTTACTTCACGCTTAGTCTGGGAATGGAAAACACTTGTTTAAAGCTTAAAATTAAAGTTAAAAAAAAACAGGGAATATCTAAAGATTTACAGAAATTAGGCTAAATTTGGAATACTTGTACTTAAAAGAATAACTCTTTGTATAATATAACTACATTTTTATTGAAGGTGCGAAAAGGGGAAATGAATAATACCTAAAACATGTAAATAATTTTATTTATTTAGAATTCATTAAATTTTCTCCTCTGTGCATTTTATTTAATGTAAGAGATGTCATTAAAATCTTTGTTATTGTTAAAAACTTAATACCAGTAATTTAAATAATTAATTCTTATAAATAATCTTTGTTTCAAATATGTTTTTATTATAACCCAATCAACGTCAACATATTTATTTAATTTAATTACACGTAACACAAACTATTATTTTAATTACACTTAACACTAACACAAAGTCTTATTTTAATAACACTTATTTTTAATACAAAATATTAAAAAATCTATCTATGAAAGTACAGCGAAACCGGAAAGAGAGGTTATGATAGACTCAAAAACTTAACCAAATACAACGTCATTGTTCTCTCCCGCACGAACTAGGACCTGCGGAGAAAGGGGTAGAGGAAAGCACGGAAAGATCCAATTCGGTCATACCTTGTAACACATATGTGTTCATATGTGTTACGCCCATCGACGTACCCTGATTTATACCTTAAACGGAATTCAGTGTCCTGCTGTAGATGGCGCATCAGAAAATAATTTTTTAAAACTTCATACCTTCAAATTTAAAATGATTATTTCTGTTGCTAAGATACAATATAAAGTTAATTTTTGTTACGGGAAAGACGTATTTTGTTTTATTTATTTTCTAAATTATTTGTTTTTATTTTGTTAATTAAAATTATTATAATAAAAAAATCCGTTATCCTCTCCATATTATTTTTTTGAGCTATACAAAATTCAAATTAAAAATTATTATTTTTGTTGTTAAGATAAAATATAAAGTTAATTTTTGTTACGGGAAAGACGTATTTTGTTTTGTTTATTTTCCAAATTATTTGTCTTTATTTTGTTAGTTAAAATTATAATATAAAAAAATTCATTATCCTCTTTATATTGTTTTTTTGAGCTATACAAAATTTTATGTTGAAATATTGATTGGTGTTTGAATTATCCTTCAAATTCCAATATGACCACTTCACAATACCCTTAGTCCGAAGTGGTCGAGGAAATTCTACGCAAGGTAACCAATTGATAACAAGATTGTGTAAACTCGTTTCAAGTTATCTCTCGTCAGATATTACTGAACCATCAAAATGTATAAATTTCCAGTTTTATATTTTAACCTCCTTGAAGATGTAAAACAAGCAAAAATCAATTGTAAAATACCGTCAATTTATCGAATAAAATCGTACAATTCAATTTTTATTTATACCTTCAATCAACAAATTGAATCTGACATGAAGTTGAGTCAATAAAAATCCGCGAAAAAGGAAAGCAATTTCATGGAAATACATGACACCTACAGTGACGCACAGATTCTTTCACACATTTATATTTATATAACATGAAACTGAATTCTAAGATTCTATATTTTTGAATATTATCATTTTTTATTAACAAAAACTATTCAATTTGTAACAAAAATCTATTTTGACAAGTTAACCAACTAATGTGATGATACAGTTTAAAATAAATGTTTTGAATGTGATAAAATTTTAAAAAAGCAAATATTGTAGCTGGTCATACTACTTAAAACAAAGTAAATATGATCGTCAAAAATTGATTTACTTTAAAATTCAAATAGATTTAAAATTATATTTTTGAGATTATAACTGCCCGATAGACTTTTGTGCAGCCATTATTTTGGATAGTACAAATACTTGAACAAGTGTTTGATAATGATTACCTGTAATTGAAACTAGTCACATAAGTAAAATAAAAGTAATATTAAAAAGTTAAGTATTTTCTTTGTATCAAAACTGAAAATGTACCACGAAGTGTTGCACAGTATACAATTTAGTCATTCTAGTGGGAAAAAATTCATGGACACGTTTTTATGAGCCATTTTCATTAAATTTGATACACAAACGATTGTTTTACAAAAATTGATGTAAGTGTGTAAATAATTAAATTAAGTAATGCAATTTGAGATGTATTATTAACAAAACAAATGTTTTTCTTGTAGTTACATTTGCATAAATTTAACATTATCTTTGTCTCTTAACTCATGTTGTGGAGTTTTTCTTATCCATATTGTTACTCTATACATTTTTACAAAAATCAAAAGCGATTGACATTTATAAAACTTTTTTTTATGTAAATTTCATAGAAAGTAAATATAATATTTTTTGAGTTCTTCACAATATTATCGGAAAAGTTGATTTAAACAAATTTTTATATTTCAAACTTTGTGAAACGGCCAAGCTTTGTAATTATTAGAGCTACAAAAAAGTATAATATATAAATTGTGTTTTTTTATGATATCTACAATTGTATTTAAATTATTATTTTAATTTTGACACTATTTTGGGAAATATTGACAATAAGGGGTTTCATTTAATTCTTACTTCTAATTTTTTTAAATACCTTAGTTATCGCACAAAGTCGCAAGATTTAATAGGTCATCTTAACGAGCAATCAAAAACAGGTAGCAAATTATGACGATGCATGATACAAAATATATGAATGTTTATATCAGATGTATATTTGTATTTTTTTTTAGAACTTTATGAATTTATATTTGAATAAAATCGTCATATAGTTATTTAAAAAAGTGACATTCAAAAGATACCTTCTGTGATAACAAATGCACAAAAATGCATGCGTTATGGGTCAATTTTTATGAATATCGAAACTGGTATTATATCGTAATAAACTCGCAATTGGACAAAACTATTTTAGCAAAAATTCGAATAATTATTGTGCAGGTGCTAATGGCTAGTAATGAGTAAATTAAATATTACTTAGATACGTATTTTATGTTCAGGTGCATTTTATACAGAAAATATTAGTCATTAGACTAATGATATCCTTTATATTTATGTATCATTTATTATAACTTAGTTTGATGACTAATTCTTCAAGTATTTTTAAAATTAGTAAGTGAAATTATCATGTATGTTTGCTATAATTAGCACACACGATTCGTTAAGGATAGATATTTTCATTGGTGATGTAAAATAGATTCAATTCCAGATGAAATATCCTTAGTAATTGGATGATCATTAATCAGAAAATTTTGATAATATTTTTACTAAAATTGAAATAAAATTTGATTGACAAGGCGCGTTCTAGTTATAAAACCTCTGAAAACAGATAGAAACATGTGGTTTGTTTTAAAAAACTCGTGCACTCGTTGTGGATACGTAAAATTATTATCATCACTGTACGGCAGACAGAACTCTAGCGACGGTGCCGAGAGTGAGGACTGTTTTTGATACTTAAAATTTCGAGTAAATCCCACCGCTAAAAAATGCATGGTCACCATCGTTCTGGGACAGCGATGAGGTAATTCTTATTTATTGCGTTCCAAAGGGCACTACAGGGCACTACTTGTTTTGAAGAACAATCTCCCAGCATTTCGTGAAAAAACGACCAGAATAGGCTGCATGTGTGCTCTTTCATTGCATATGCGATTTTCTAATGTTCAAATCAGACTCCTGAAGAAGCGTTCTCAGTGACCATGGAATCATAGCGTCGATGTTGTACGGCTGCAGGAAGGTTATGTAGAGAAATGACAAAAGTTTCACAGATTTCGTGTGACTAGTTTTTGAGAAAAAAAAATCGGAGGTGTTTTAACTTGAACGCACCTCGTATTTGGTCCCTAATACGAGGTGCGTTCAAGTTAAAACACCTCCGATTTTTTTAACCTTGTATTAAGGACCAGACAATTATCATTAGCTAATGTTGAAATTTTCCTTAGTCCAGACTAGGCATGAAGTAATATTTCGAGTTTAGAAAAGCCTGAACGTTTGGATTAAACAAATGACGTTAACTCTATTTATCTTCTTTCATAAATTTTACAAAAAATAAAACTGCAAAATAAGTTTTTAATTAATCGTTTAACAAGGGTTTCCTCTCCCAGACTAAGCATGAAGTAAAATTTCGGGTTTAGAAAAGCCTAAAAAATTGGCTTGGGCGCGTAGCGAAGCGAAGCGGCCAAGCCAAATTAGGCTTTTCTAAACTCGAAATTTTACTTCATGCGCCACGCGTATAAAACACTGATTTAGTTTAAAGTTTAAATTTGTGTTTGTTTATTATTTGTGTTATGTTGATTTATTATTCAGTTATGTTGAAATTGTTTTAAATTGTACAAATAATAATTCTCGATTTGTAAAATGGTTTTGTAAATAACGAGAATTAAGCCCACCATCTTCTAATTACACATATTCTGAATCACCCTGTATATTGTGGGGTTTGGGTTGGTTTACATTTCTATTATTATAAATGATGATTTTAGAACTTTAGAGCAATGCCAAATTTGTTATATTGAAATGACAGAAAAAAAGTACACCGATCTGTAGTTTACAGATGAACTGCAGTTCAATATTTTGTATGCAATTGTGCATAAGAAAAACTATTTGGTCTGCTCCTTTGCAAATTGTTCCATCATTTGTTTTGTATTTACTAATGAATTGACAAATTTTATTTATTTATTTTCAGACATCGCCTTTTTAACAATATTATAATAAAGGGTGATAAATTAAGAGTGTCAAAATTGTTTAGTTAATAAAAACAAAAAGAAATAATGACTTAGTTGCCGTAATTTTAACTGTTTAATCTTGAGTTTAATTTAAGTTTATTTGAAAACGGAGCGGTGGCCGATTGAACAAAGGATTGCTAGTGTAGAGCATTTTATTAAGACCCGATCAAAAGAAAAAAAAACTAGATATTTTATTTGAGCATAGTGGGCTTTGGAAACAAAATCAACACAATTGGTTTTAAATAAAAATATTTACATTTCACATAACATTAAGCAGAATCTGCAAAATATTACAGATAAACTTCTTAAAGTGAGTACATATGATGTTCTCTATTTTTTTTTTATTGAAAAGTAATTCAAAATTATGTTATAACGATGTATTTTTCACTGGATAGAAGACCAGTACAGCGGTATGCAAAAATAGTGTGGATGTTTTGATATGGTCCCATTTTATTAAAACAACAGGTTAATTTTAATTTTCTAGCGCCCCCAAATTACTTTTTATGAGGTCATGTTAAATCTAAAGTTTATCAGAACCGACCTGAAACCTTAGAAGACAACCGACAAGTTATTGTTGAGATTTCGCCAGAAATATGGTCATCTGATCGATGTAATTTTTAAGTATAAATTGTTAATTTAAGATTAAGCATTTAACTTGTTACCAAACTTTAGATTTTACTCTAATATGTCAAAAAAAATTCTGTCCAACTTATTTCGTTTTTTGATAATTGCAGTTTAAAATCAGGATAATCGATTTTGTCACCCTTTACAATAATAAACAAAAAATATATCCAGGGATTTTTTTTAAGTATACATGACTCGATGTATACGCAGTATATTTTGAATTCCACACAGAGGGGTAGCGTGGGTTTCAGTCGCCCAGGGCGGATGCCAAATTTGCCGCCCCCTCATTTAGGAATTATGGGTATTATTAATAAACTACAGAAAAATGTCCCCCTCTTTTTAATATAAATTAATTTTGTAAAAATACCCCATTTTGATCAATTTTGAAGATTTGTCAACTGCTGTCAATATCAACTGAATTTTCCAAGTTTTATATAAAGTAAATATTATTTAAAATTAAAAAATTGTCAGTTTTGAAATATTCGTTTTTAAGTTTTATTTAATTTTGATGTTTTATTTAGATACTAATAAATTTTATCATAAATCGGAAAAAAAATATATATATTTTTTTTGTTACAAGTGTTGACAGTTATGATATATATAAAAGTGAACACGCTCATGACAATTGACATTTAGTCTGTGATGTCACATTTAATTTATATGTTTAATTTTCATTCACGGATATTCCTTTTAAAGTACATTTTGCTTAATACTAACAATAAATTGAAAGTAATAAATAAGTTAAAATATAAAATCAGAATCAATATACAATTAGAACAAACAAATGTAATATATAATGTCAAATTTATCTTATAATCTTACATGGCATTTAGATTATTGTAATAGTTGGCATTCGTGATATTTCTCAGTTTGAAATGTCAATATTCTCACTTTAAATCAGTGTTTTGTACGCGCCAGAATTTGGATTTCGACACTCCGCGTCTAAATTTGAAAATTTTGATAAATTTCCAAGATTTTAGAATTTTCAAAGTTTTAGTTAATTTTTAACGTTTTTCGTAAATTTTTAAGATTTCATTTAATTTTCTAAATTCTGACGGTTTTCCTGAATTTTCTAAATTTTTAGTAATTTGGAAAATTTCGATACTTTTCATAAGTTTACAATTTTCAAATTCTTAACAATTTTCATGAATTTATTAAGTTGTGTAGTTATTGAATTTAATATTTCTATCAATTTTTATTTTCTTTGTAAATTAAATTTCATATAAAAGATAAAAATAAATGTGAAATGATACGAAGCCATAAATAATGTCGTGTGAATATTCAGCCCACGTCGAAAACGAAAACTTCTAAAGTTAGAAACCTGAAAAATGCAGGATATCCGGGATGAGGGGTGAAGTAAATATTTATTAAGCGCATTAACGCGAAAATTCCTGTAAATTGACGTATTGCGATAAAATGGTTCATGCCGTTTGTTTACTTACGTGTATTTAATAAATATTTGCGCAAAAATCCATTTTAGATTCCAAGAAATACATTTAAAGTATGGCATTAATGCGTATTGCTGTAAAGTCATTATGTACTATTAGTTTCTAATGTACTAAATTATTTTTATCTTATAATTGACGTTTTTAACATTAAAAAACTTTTTTGATTTAGAAATATTATTAGAATTTCCCCACTCAATTTTATTTTGTATATTACTCTATTTGCATTCTGAAATTATGACTCGTTGTTTGAGAATTCTGTTTATTTTAATTTTTTTTATATCGTTGGGTTTTGCGTTTTCTCAGTATTTAGCCCCAAATCCGGTCATTCTGTTATTTCGATATTATGTGTATTCTAAACTCGAAATTTTACTTCATGCGCCACGTGTATAAAACATTGAAATATTCTGACGTTGAAAATATACTGCTTAGATATCTACATTTATGATTCATATCATTATGATTAGGTAAATTCTAAATAACACTATTTTCCTATGGTTAAATTTGGTTTGAATGTATAAAATATACAAGAAAACTTCATGATTTTTTTCATACCTAGGTACAATTTTTGTTTTGACTTATTGCACATACATGTTTTAAAGGGAATTTGCGTTTAAATGCAAAAATATTAACAAGTTATACAGAGAATATATCTAAGAAATTTATGTAAAGTGTGGATAGAAGTTTTTTTTCTTTGATTTTTTAAATTGTTGCGGTAGATTGTTTGACAAGTTTTGAAAGCTTCGTATTGCATGCGAATACCAAATTGCATTTACAAGCCTACAGGGCGAGTAAATGCAAGGTATGAGCATGCAATGCATCTTTCAAAACGTGTTTAATACTTTGCTTTTTCTACGACAAAACAGCGGCAGCGTTAATTATTCTTCGTCACTGCTTATTTTATTTTAATAATTTTGACAATGACGTTTAACGATTCTACTTTTAAAACTAGTTTTGAAAACTCAATTTTCAAGCGTGATATTACTTGTCAAAATACAAATATACAATTGACACCTTTCGGGAGGGGTCTTAGGAAAATTTGTTTGTAACAGTTATTATAAACGTAAAATATTTATATACCCTCGATATATTTATTTTACAGAGTTGTGCAAAGTATCACTTGAAAATTGTGATTAGCTTTTGAATAATCTATTTAAAATGAAAATATACACGCTGAAATGAAAATAACTTTATTGATGTAGAAAATTAAATTGCATGCTGCACAAATATGTATTCATAAATGTTCATAATTTCCTTAATGTCTTGTGAAATATGGAAACTGAAACAAATGTGTTTATGATTTCTTGCACTTTTTTAACGCCTTTTATAATAGGCTGTAATTTATGAAAAGTTTAAATTAATTCACCCCAAAATTGCATTTTCACACGCAAATTACCCATTTTATCTCCGGTAGAGCAACATACCTGGATTCTTCAGAACAGCTGGCATTCCTATTATAGCATCTGCTGAACGGACCCCGCATCTGCTCGCTTTTAGTTTTTCTTACCGAGTGCATCTTTATTTGCAATGTATGTTACATAAATTAATTCCATTACCAGTTCTGAATACTGAAAGAATGAAAATAACTTCTTACAACTATCGAGTTGTAAGAAGTTATTTTCATTTTTTCACACAGAAACAATTAGCGTGTGATTACTAAAATAAAAAAGAAACTGCTTGATATATATTAAATAAGTTTCTTATCTCTTACGTGATAAAGCATATTTGCCTATGATTTTAAAAGAGAACATTCTCGTTTAAATTTCACTAATATTACTGTTTTTTTAATCAAGATACTGCTTATTAGCCAATAATTATATAAGAAACATTGACTTCGATTTCTTATTACTGAAATTAAACTTAGCATTAATAATACTTCATTTTTCAACGGAAGAACCAATACAGGGAAAACATTTGCATACAAATATGTATATAAAAATTATTAGATTACAAAAAATAATAATAATAATAAATGAAACTTAAAAGTAAATGACAAAATAACACATTGAACAAAAAAAAACTCGGGTAGCAGATTCAAGTTTAACCATTAGTAAATACTAAAAAAGAGAATCAATACTTTGGTATTATTTAAGAAAAAATTAATCAGAAATGAAAGCAAATATTATTATCTGAATATTTACCAGTGAGACGTTTGCATTGTAATTCAGCTATCAGCTATTGAAACTAATTTATCTTATTTGAATTTTCTCTAGTAAGAAGATTTATTTTATTTCAGCAATCAGAGAAAGAACTTATGCTTCCAAAATCAAAGGTAATTAAAAAAAAATAGTTCCATCTCTGGTTCCTGAAATAAAAAAAAATCTCTCACAAGTCAATATTCAAATCAGAAAAAAATGTTTTTATTTCTGATAGCTGAAATACAGAGAAAACGCCTCACTAGTAAATATTTATATAATAAAAAAAGATTTTTATTTCTGATTGCTCAAACAAAAAAAAAAATGTTCCACCAGTCAATATTTACATCAGAGAAATTGGCAAGTGGATATGTTTTGAAATGCATAATACATGTAAGTCTATAAACTTGCCAAATCGTATTTGAAAATAAATAATAAACAGAAAATGGGCAATGAACTCTTAAAAATCTTACGAGGTAAGCGCTAAAATTTCCCGGCCTGATTATGAAAAAAAACAGCTTAGACTCGCAATTCAATTTTATTCTTCAATATATTCCCCCCTGACACCAATGCACTCATTACATCGTTTCAGCAACAATTCAATACCCCTAAAAAAATATTCTTTCTGTTCTTTAAAATGTGCCCAATCTGCAGTCTTAGCCCATTCGTCGTCTCTTCTCATTTACATCGCCATTCCATCGGCTCCCTTTTCTACAAAGGATTTAGTAGAGAACCATAGTTTCACCCCTATGACACCAATGCACTCATTATATCGTATTAGCAACAATTCAATTATTTCTGTTTGTCTTCAAAAATGTGCTCTAATTGCAATCTTCGCCTCTTCGTCGTCTTTTCTCCTTTACATCTCCATTCCATCGACTCGCTTTTTTTACAAAGGATCATAGTAGAGAACCATAACATAGTTTCATCCCTTATGACAATTATCATAAACACGTCCACGGGGTTGTCTCCACAGAGCTCCAAAAAGGATCGAGCACATTCAACACGACGCTAACCTGCTGAATGATGTTTAGGGACCCACCTTGCACTAATTTTATTCATACCTAAATGATCGTGAATTTGGCAAACGCTTGTATCTGAAAGACGCGACATTTATGGTCATTTTACCTTCAAGTGACAATCGCTTAATACGAGATCCTCAACAAGGGTAATTTTGTTGTCCGTCATTACTTCCACTGTCCTTCCTTTTCTTGCGTCATCATCCAAGGATTCCTGCCCCATTCGAAACTGTTTAGACCAATTTTTTACTACAAAATATGAAGGGGAATGTTCCTTGTACATCCTATCCAACCGATATTTGATGCTTTGAGATAAAAGACTTCGAGAAACGAATTTAATACCATCACTATGCTCAGTGTTCCTGACTTCTGACATCGTGATGAACGAGTGTTAGTAACAAGAAAACTAATTGACAAAAAATCCATTTTTTTCCAAGGCTAATAAGACAAACCAATGTTTTGACAAAGTTTTGACACGTTGCGATACCTGGTTATAAGTTTTCACGGTTCGTGAATTTGTCAATATGTGCGTTAATTTTCTTTTTTTTATTCTCCAAGATTTCTCCGCTTGCCCATATGTTCGGGCGCCCATGGTACCAAGTACCACTAATTCTGCATGTACTTAGTGAATTCAACCTTTAAACTAAGAATATCCCTGGTTTAAAATGTCATGGTGGATCCTCAGTTATTTCCATCTGCCTCTCCTGAAAGAATTCAAGATTCTTTGCGGGAGAACGCAACATTAATCCCGAAACTCCCCGGTTTAAAAATAGTCCAGACACGAATGGAGCTTATGTTTTGGAAATTTACATAAACACAAAACGATGAATCGGATGCATCTCGGGGAAAATGCACGACTCGACTTCTGAAAATAAAAACGCACCTTCAGACGTATTTTATGCATGCATACCAAACGGGATTTATGAATTCCGAAGGCCGGCTCGGGAAGGAATGCCAAGCAAGAAGTTTTTAATTAAATAATCAAGTAATTTCATGGTTATGCGAATAATTTGAATAAACGCTGGATTTTATCTATACGGCTCGGTTAGCCACAATTCGGATTCGATTCCCTGTGCAAGGGGAGACTTATTTGAATAATTATGTCTCGCCGTGACCCTGGGTGTGGTATGAATATGTGCGATTGTCCTAATGAATGGTGGAATACTACAAATTGTAAATTGTTATAAATTAATTGATACAAAATATAAAGATTTATGATGGCTAATGGGCAAGTTCCTAAGGCCAGGCAACAGCCTCACACAATTTAATCTTTTTGTTATTATTATCTTTTTTGCTTAGTTTGTACGAAGTTGTAATGTTATATTGGTGTACATACACCTTCAAATATATTAAATTTCAATTTGAAATAAGATACAATTTCCAGGCATTAATTGATTTAATAAAGCATTCAATTTAAAGCCTCTAACGACTGTTTCCACTTCTTAATTAAGCACTAACTAAAATTTTTAGCTAAGAAAATCCTGAAAATGTGGGTTGTTTGTGTAGTAAAGCGGAGTGAACAGTCCAAATTCTGAGGCTTGTAAACAACTTGTTTTACAGTGGAATGTTGTATTCAGAATATGCTGCTTTAGAGAACTGCTTAAGCAGTATATGTCAAAATACATATACTGCTTAAGCAGTATTCTAAAGCAGCATATTTCAGTGTTTATACGCCTGGTGCACGGAGTAAAACAACGAGTTTAGAGAACCTTGAAAATTTGGATTTGCCGGCGCGCTAGGCTTCGGTTCGCGCCGGCAAATCCAAATTATTATGAAAGAGTGAAAACACTCTTTTCAAAAACAACGAATGTCTCAAAATTTTCAAATCCTGATGTGTATACTTTACAGATAAATTCCCTGTATGTAAATTTTCAAGACCTTCAGGTTACACCTTAATGGATTTAGATGTTTTTAATTGTATTTACAAGAAAAAAAAAACACGTGTTGTTACTTAACAGTATTTTATTAAACAGAACTTTGGCCTTCAAACAAGGATATTATTGTGGAAAAAAAATTACCAACTAGTGGTAAAACTCGATGTTAATCTCTTGTTTTGGGAATTTGTGTTCGTGTCTAACTGTATTATTGATATATCGGTATTCTGGTTTTCCAAACAGGTTTTAGAGAATTCGAATTGTCTATACATGCATTTATATTTCTAGTAATAATAGTAATAATAGACTTTACAAGAAATGTTCTTATAAAGACATCCTCAAAAAATACTGGATTTAGGGATCAATGTTTTTAAACAGACTTCTCTTTAAATAGTTGTCTCGGATAAAAAAATTATAATTTTATTATTTTATGACTATTTATATGTTATTAAAATAATCGTTTAATGCCGAAAATATAATAAATTAATATGCAAATAAAAATACTCTTCTGAATTGAGTTTTATTAGATAATATATACATGCATAAATCTGATTTTACATGTTAAATGCCTATGTATACCCGATCGAATCAACAAAAAAAAAAACTTCAATAAACTTCAATACTCGAATATTCAAAACAGAAAAATATTAAATCGATTAAACTATTTAATTGGTAGGCTGGCTGAGCTGAGGCAGCGTAATCGACGGGAGGAAGCACAAAGAGCCTAATGAGGCCTAAGTGCAGTGCAGAATTGCGCACTCCCCAAAGAAACCGAACCAGAACCAGAAACTATTTAGTTTCTTAAATTATTTAGTGTTAAAAAATATATTAGACATTTCCTAACACAAAGCGATTAAAATATTGGAATATTTGAATTGTTTAATTAATTAAGTATGTAATTGAATGTTAGCAATTCAATATTTGAATATTCTAAGTTTCAGGGCTAATTCAAGTAATACAGTAAATTATATATCGAATTATTCATTGCGCAATAGTTGTCAGCCAATCTCATGTAAAGGCTTGCATTGCTCAATTGCTTTCAGCCAATCCCTCGTCAAATTTTTCGTTCCTAAACCCGGCATTTGACACGTGGGGTCTGACAGACGTCAACACCTGAAAATATGCCCAAATTGGTTATAATCAATTTTTCTTGTAAATCTATAACAAATTGAAAGTTGTATTTTAACAATTGGTCATTAATTCCACAGATAACGAAAACATAAAGGTTTACTTTTGTCATTTTTAAAAAGTCGAAAATCTTAAAAGACATTTGTAAAACCAAATTATTGAGTGGCATTTCTCAAACCCCACCTGCCGAAACATGTAAAACAAACCAACCTGTCAGATTTACAGTTAATTGTTGTTAGCCAATCCAATGGGGAGTTGATCATTACTCAATTGATCTCAGCAAATCGCATGTCGAGTTTTTTTATTATTCAATTGTCGTCAGCCAATATCACGCATAGTTTTTATGACTTAACTGCTGTCAGCCAATTAAATGTTAAGTTTTTTATATTGTCAATTGCTATCTAACAATTGCACGACGAGTTTTTATCACTTAATTGCAACAATCAAATTTGTTGTCAAGTTTTTCATTATTCAGTTGGTCTTAGCCAAACGTATGTCGAGTTTTGTATTCTTCAATTACTGTGAGCCAATTAGTTTAATTACAATTAATAATTAATTAAAAACTATTGAAACTGCGATTATTTTCGCAACCTACAACTAATTTCGTCTTTGTACGACAAATTAGTTGTAAATTGCGAAAAGAATCGCACTTTTAATAGTTTTAAAATATTCTACAACCACGGTTGGGCAATTTCATTCATACTTTAATAAGTTTATTAATTTTAATATATAGAATTGCGTAATTTTATATATTATGTTTAAAGTGGAATTCAAATAGTTTTGAATTTGAATTATTCTATTAATTTCAGATTACATTTGTTTTTTTACGCATCTCGCACTAAATAAGATGCGTAAAAAACGAATTGAATTAATCTCTAGAGTGCATTTCAAAATATCATTTTATGTTATTCTATCATTTTTTAACATCATTTTTATTTTTTTGTAGGCAACTGGTTTATAGTGATAAAATAATTTTTCATCTGATAATCCTGCCATGGACATTAGGGTAATGACTCAGCAACCGGAAATGCTTTAAAAAAAGTACCACACACATATGCTTGTAGGTACATTGTTGTGCGACCACAGGAATCCGTTACTTTATATTATAGTTATGTTCATGTTCATTATTGGATTTAACAACCTCAGCATAATATGAAGCAACGTACAAAGGTTGATTGTGATTGTATATTCTAGTCTGACGATAAAATTATTAATTTCTTAAAGTTTTAGACAGTACCAAAAAATATCAAGTTCAAATAATAGTTTTAAACATACAGATACGTAAGTACTATGTTTACTATTATTTGGTTTACATAGTTTAGAAAAAAGTTTTAATGTTTTATGAGGCACTATGTAACATGTTTAGCGCGGTTCTAAAATTGATTTTGAATCTATATTAATAATTTACCGATGTAAAGACAGCCACGGATTTTGGCGCCTCCACCTTTACACGGATTATGAAACAGATTCCCCAGAATTCTCCCAAACCAAATATTTTATTTTCAAAATTTCTTCACTAATTATTTAAACAATATATTTAGAACGAGTATAAATTACCAGAATGCTGTATCTCTCAATTGTTAATTATTAAAACAATATATTGCTGTCTCGCGTATGGAACCATTCATACCAAATATTAAAAAAATCATATCACTGAAACGTCCTATTTTATTTTTCAATTTTTTTCACTAATTGTTTACACAATATATATAGAACGAGCATAAATAGTCAAAATGTTGTAACTCTTATTTGTTAATTATTTAAATAATATATTGCAATCCCGCGTATGGCACCATTCATACTATATATTAAAAAATTCATATCTCCGAAACCTCTTATTTTATTTTTCAAATTGCTTTACTAATTGCTTCTATGTAAATTTAGCATTTGCAGATCTTTTTAAACATATTTTGTCTTAATTTTATGTTCATTTCAAGTTTTGTCATTTTCTTAAAAAAAACTTGCCTATAAAAAAGTTATAAATTCATTCTTTTTATGTAAATTCAGTGATTTTCGTGTTGGTTAAATAAATAATCTCATGGGTTTTTTGTTGAGTTTCGTGAATTTTCTCTATATGAAAAATATTGCGTATTTAAAAATTAAATTTTTGAAAACGAGTAATACTAAGTATGATTTCCTTCTTTCATATCTTTATATTTATTGAAATGTTCAATAATAATACAGCGAGTGTTGTTTAAGCATGAAGTGAAATTTCGAGCTTAGAAAAGCCTGAAGTTTTGGATTTTGCCAAATTTTTTGGTTTTTTAAACATGAAATTTCACTACATACTCCAGGCATGTAAAACACAAATTTAATGTGAAGTTTAAAAAACACTTTATTTTTCAGAATAATACAATATTACCCAAAAAGTAATAACAGATGAATTTTTGGCAGTTGACAAACTGAATAAAATACAACTTGTTATGGTTAAATCTATTAAAATCGACAATACAAATAATATTCACGCAAGCGCAAAAAAGTTGCCAAATACAAATATAGAAAAGTGAGCGAATATTGCTCAAATGAAATTAAGATACCGGATTCATACTGGAAACTTAAAATTACTCGAGTATTTTGATAAAAAATATGATGATTCGTGATGGTGTTTTATTAATAAAAAGGTGCGCTTCTGGTAAGCCCAGTTCTTCAGGAATTCCACGAGACCATAGTTCACGAGAAAGTATGACCGTGACTTGCTTCCTGTCGTTTAATAATGCTTTATTTCACGGTCACTGGCTGCACATAGGGTTTCCTCCAATTATCATACCTACACAATTAGACATTTACATATGCTTTTCAACGAACTCCATTTTTAATGCGTGTCATTTACCAAAAGAAAGAAGAGTGATTCAACGAACAAACATTTTCAGTAAGCTATGGGGTATATAAATATTTGTATTTGTGTTTATAATCTCATGTACAGGGGATTTTTTCTTAAAATACAGACAGAATATATACAGTGCGTTTTATTTAAGTATGGCCATAGGTATTTACATGAAATAATTGGACCCCATGTTAATTTTTGTTATCGTACAAATTTGAAACTATTTTTTAGTTCTATCAATAAATCAAACATTTTTCTACGAAATGTTTATTATTAGGAGGACATAAACATGTTAGAATTTGTTATTTTCGCTTTGAAACATTAAAAACGCAAATTATTAATTTTTTTTATTATTATTTGCAAAACACTTAGTTGTATTTTACTATAATTACAATCTGATCACAAATGGATCAATGAGTAATATTTAGCTAAATTAATTTACTAAAGGTTTAATACTAAGGGGTTACTCATTAGTATCCCTTAGATTTTAATAACTTAATTACACTAATTAATGTGTACACTAGCACTATGCTCTGCTTTTGCACTAACACAATATTAAACTAACTCGAACGGTTTAGTCCGCTGTAGTCTTCTGGTCAAATTCGTGTTATCGAGGAGCTGGATGTTGGCTTCGATGTTGACGTGTTGAAGAAGTCACTGTTCATGACTCTTGGCAAATTTGTGTATTGTCTCATTAACAGTATCCATTTCCAAGTCCCTGTGGAGGTCACTGTTTCGGAAATACCAAGGAGCATTGACAATACTCCTCAGTACTTTATTTTGGTATCGCTGCTCTTTTTGGCACAACCCCACAGCTGGATGCCATATGTCCATACGGGCTTAAGAATTTGTTTATACAGCAGTAATTTATTGTAGATTGACAGGGTGGAGTTCCGACCAAGCAGCCAATACATTTTTCGAAATTTGATGTCCAGTTCTTCTTTTTTCTTTTTGACATGAGCTCTCCAGCGTAGCTTAGCGTCCAGTGTAAAACCCAAATATTTTGCTGTATCAGCATATGGTACCTGGATATCATTCATACTAACAGGGATATGTTGATTTCTTTTATTTGTGAAATTGACGTGGACCGATTTAGTCTCATTCAATTTAATTCGCCATTGCTTAGTCCAGATGTTAATTTTATTTATCGAGGTTTGCAGATTTACTGCTGCTTCTTCGTGATCTTTGCCTACAGCCAATATAGCAGTGTCGTCGGCAAATGTGGCTATCGTATCATGGTCTAATTCAGGTATATCGCTGGTGGTTATTAATGCCGTTACAATTCCCAAAACGTTTTTAGTGGTAGAAAGAGACGTTTTCTTTAAAAATAACAACAAAAAGCTTTGGGCATCAGGTTAAAAACTACTTGTCAATAAGCATTATGACAATTTTGCCAAGTTGATTTTTTGGCTTAATTTTTTGTGTTATTAATTTCATCTAACATGCTCATGTTCTTCTATCAATGTACATTTTGTTGAAAAATATTTTATTTATTAATAAAACCAAAAAGTTATTTCAAATTTGTACGACAACAAAAGTTAACATGGGGTACAATCATTATAGTGGAATCTTTCAAATTAGGCAATCGCATGCGCAGAACGAACGCCGTTCGTGTATTTCCGCTGCTCAAAAAATGAGAAAGTGGAAGCTGACTACGTTGGGCGCACATTTGTTTGAAAGAAAGGAACTCGCGCGTCCATGCCAGTTAGTGCATCGGACGAGGACCCTTTGGGATTTCAATGGTGTTATGTCTGCGAAAGCCAGCGCCGAATGGTACATTTATGGCCCAACGTTTTCAGGACTGTCTTGCCTAGGTTCGGAAAATGCTGTTCTACCGCGCAAGTGCCTAACTTGGGTAATACTACAATATCACGTAAATCCCTATGGTACTATTTAATTAAAACGCACTGTATAAATATTCATTTGAATTTGGAGGAATTCGTTGTTTTTATAAATGCGGTTAATTGAAAACTTCTAGCGAGTGTTTCCACTTCGTGATTAAACATGAAGTAAAATTTCAGGCTTTTCCAAATTCAAAATTTGACTTCATGCGCCAGGAGTATACAATGATAATTTGATGTGAAATTCAAAGTAAACTCAGCTCATAAATCACAAGTCTACTTTACATAAAAACGTAATAACATTTGGAGCTTGAATTTCTTTTCGAAACATTACGATTATGTTTATTATTATTATTATTTTGTGACCTAACATCAAAACTTGAAGGAAATTAAATTCAACACAGAAATAGTTTTGTGTTGAAAATCCCAGAATAAGATTGTATATGTATATTTGTCAACTTATTAATTATCACAACTTAAATTAAAATTAACTTTTTTAGTTTTCCAGGGATATTTTTAATTGGCTAAACAAGTTAATTGTCCTTATATATATATATATATATATATATATATATATATATATATATATATATATATATATATATATATATATATATATATATAGGTAGTTTTTCTTTTAAGTATACGTATCTCAATGAATTGTAAATATTGAGGCATACGTTGTTTTTTAAAAAAGCGTTCAATTTAAAGCTTTTAAGTGTGTTTCCACTCCATGATCAGAAATGGTAAAATTTCGAGTTTAGAAAAGCCTGAAAATTTGCATTGGTCGCGTAGCGAAGCGGAGCTACCAACCCAAATTTTAATTTTTTTCATGAATACCTCGGGATATGTATAGTTAGAAGAAAAAAATATGTACAGGTATATACAATATCAAAAAGCACAATTTTTTTAAACAATATTTTCTTTTAAACTGTGAAGTCCAATATCAGTTATTTGTATAAAATAAGAAAGTCTCGAGTGTTTCTTTTATCTCTGTACAAACTTTGCTTGTGTATCTCAAAGAAGTGAATTTGCATTTTGAGTTTCGACAACAATAGCCATTCGTGCTGAAAGACGACGAGCAAATACAATAATTGAATTCAAGAGAATTGGAAATTTGCCTGCGTGACGATTGTCAGGCAATTGTCGCAAGTTTTTACTTTTTGCGATGCCTAAAATAAATGACCAGAAAATATTTTAAAGACTTTCTAGACCTCATTATTTCCAAACACACTAATTTTGAAATTCCTTCAACATTCTAGGTCTAATTTGCTTAATGTTTTACAGCTCGCTAATTATTTCGAGGAAGCGTTAATTTATTGTACGTATAGAACGCGTTTAGAATCTCAGTTATTTTGAATTAGGGTACCTTAATTACTTAGACAGAAAATACGTGCGTTTTTGAAACAATTTTAAATTTTGAGGAAAACATATTTTTATTTTCAAGTAAATATCTTTAGAATAGGCAAAGATAATGGATAACTTAACTTGACCCTTTCGGCCCTGAGGGTGGCATTCGTCACCACTAAAATTTAGTAAACATACTGCGATTTTTTCTTTTAAAATATACATACATGTATGCATGAGCTGTAACTTTTCCGATTTTCGTTTGTTTATTTAAATTCTTTAATTTGAAGTCTTAAACGAGTGTTATCCACTTCCAGATGAAGCATGAAGTAAAATTTCGAGTTTAGAAAATCCTGAAAATTTAAGAATATAAGTCATATCCTGTAATTCAAAATATTATAAAAGAGGCTAAACATGATGAAAATTGTGTTTTTTTTATATACGAGTTTTTCTTTTGAGTATACATATCCCAATTATGTGTTGTAGATTTTTAAATATTTGTTGTTTTCTTAAAAGAGGTCAATTTCAAGTTTAAACGGGTGTTTTCCACTCCCAGGTTAAGCATGAAGTAAAATTTCGAGCTTAGAAATGCCTGAAAATTTGGTTTGGTTGCGTAGCGCGAAGCGCAGAGCGACCAAACCAAATTTCCATGCTTTACTAAACTCGAAATTTTACTTCATGCGTCACGCGTATAAAACACTGATTTTAGGTGAAGTTTAAAATATCCTACTAAAGCAGTATGCTAAATACGTGTATTCTGAACATCACATCACATCAGTGTATAGTACGCGTGGCACATGAAGTAAAATTTCGAGTTTAGAAAAGCCTGAAAATTTGGTTTGGTCGCGTAGCGCGAAATTTTCAGGCTTTTCTAAACTCGAAATTTTACTTCATGCTTAATCTGGGAGTGGAAAACACTCGTTTAAGACTTCAAATTAAAATATTTCAAAAACAAACGATTATCTGGAGATTTACAGCGTATACTGTATAATGAGATATGTATACTTAAAAGAAAATCTCTCTGTATATCTGAGATAGTAATAAATTATATGCTGTGCACAAATCATTTTTTTGGGGACCAGAAAAATTCCAGGGCTGAAGGACTATACTTTTTTTATAACAATTACAATTATTTTAAAGACATATCTAAGAAATTGTTTTTAGAATAAACAAAGATAATGGATAACTTAGCATAAATAAGGAATATAGTTATTTTTTACTATAACAACAAAATATGGTTTTGGCATGCGTAATCTGCAAGCATTAAAAAAAATATTGTAAAAATCAAATTTTAAATCATCATTGACTTTCGATTCCTTGTCCAATGTTTACAATGTGAATTGTTGTTCAAAGTATACATACAAGGCTCAATTTGAAGCTTAAAACGAGTGTTTTCTACTCCCAGACTAAGCATGAAGTAAAATTTCGAGTTTAGAAAAGCCTGAAAATTTGGTTTGGTCGCGGCCAAACCAAATTTTCAGGCTTTCCTAAACTCGAAATGTTACTTCATGCGCCATTAAACACTAAAAGCACTAAAATATTGTTAACAAGTAAACTTCGCTTAAAATCAGTTTTAAACGCGTGGCGCATGTAGTAAAATTTCGAGATTAGGAAAGCCTGAAAATTCGGTTTGGTCGCTCCGCGCTTCGCGCTACGCGACCAAACCACATTTTCAGGCTTTCCTAAACTCGAAATTTTACTTCATGCTTAACCTGGGAGTGGAAAACACCCGTTTAATCTTCAAATTGACCTCTTTTAAGAAAACAACGAATATTTAAAAATCTACAACCCATAATTGGGAAATGTATACTCGAAAGAAAAACTCGTATATATAAAAAAAAAAAAACACAATTTTCATCATATTTAGTCTCTTTTATAATTTCTTGAATTATAGGATATGACTTATATTCTTTCATAATAGAACATATGAAAGAATATGATTCAAGAAATATAAATTGCATAAAACAGATTTTTCAGATAAATTCAGTTTGAAGGCATAATAACCTCGAAACATTATTTGTTTGTGTAAAATTCTTTGAAGCTAGATCGATGGCAAAGGATTAAAATACTTTAGCGGATTATTTTGTTTAATATGCATAAAAGCCAAGTTAGATTTTTTTGTTCAGGCTGTTTGTTTAATCCCTAGAGATGGAATTTTTATTTAAGCTGTGTACATAATTCTTATTTGACAGTATAGATAATCTCTGTAAAAAAGTAAGGGTTTCTTTTTCAGACACTGTTTAAAATTTTCATGATCCCATGATTCATTAAATTAGCTCGATTTGAAGAAATGTGCCTTTTTTTTTAAATTGTAAATATTTAATGCGTGTGTGTATTGTTTTAAAATTTATTAGGTATGAAATTAATTGTTGTTTAATAAATAATGAGTAAAAATAGAAATATCTTGTTTGTTTTTTTTTCTTTTCTTTAATTTTGCGACAAAGATGAAAATTTGTTGGAAACTTGCCCAATTTATGAAGATATTTGTTTGCCAATTTTGAGAAAATTCAATGTGTTGTTGAATGATTAGTCATCAAAAATTATTATCTCGCTTGGTCTATGTGTAATTTTACTAATCGAATATTTAAATATTCGAATGTTTAAATATTTGAATATTCAAATATTCGAATATTTGAAATTCAATGTGTTGTTGAATAATTATTCATCAAAAATTATTATCTCGCTTAGGTTATCTATAATTTTAATAATCGAATATTTAAATATTTGAACATTCAAATATTCGAATATTTGAAATTCAATGTGTTGTTGAATAATTAGTCATCAAAAATTATTATCTCGCTTGGTTTATCTGTAATTTTCAACCAAACGTTAAATTTTGTTGAAATAATTAGAACATATTTATTTTGAAAAATGATAATAATTCATTGCGCTTTTGAACCTATTTAAAACTCACATACTGTATTTAAATATAAATGCACTTTAATAATCGAATATTTAAATATTTGAATATGCAAATACTTGAATATTTGAATATTTAAATATTTAAATGTGTGAATATTTTAATACTAGAATATTTAAATGTATAAATATTTGAATATTTGAATATTTTGAATATTAAAAAATTCGAACGTTCCCTGCTCTCATAATACTATTCTAAAATGTCCAAATGTTCAAAGTTGTCGAGTGTTATTGTAGTCAAAGAACATTCGATATTGTCAACAAGTTATACATATTGTGAACAAGTATGTATAATGTATAATTCAATGTCCGTCGGGGTATTAGCTCGGGAAGTAGTTGTTTCAATGAGTGTTTGATATAGTCTTTGTAAGACTAACTTGTTGTAGATTGCGAAAAGAATCGCACTTTTAATGTTTGAAGTATTCTGCAACCAAGAATTGGCAATTTCATTTATACTTATTGTCAATTTTGTTGAATGATATAGTCAACATAGTCAAAAGAGTCAATATAGCCAGTACTGTAAAAATAGTAAACATGATCGATACAGTCAATATCAGTACTGTCAAAATATTCAATACAATCGATACAATGAAATGCAAGTCTACTTATAGATCGATTAGATCTACTAATATAACCAGGATTGTCAAAATAGTCATCATAATTGGTACAGTCTATATAGTCAAAATAGTTATCATAGTTGGTACAGTCTATATAGTCAAAATAGTCAATATAGTGGACATAATTTAATGCAAGTCTACTTTTAGTTATTACTGTCATTATAGTCAAATGAGAGTATTTTCTGTTTTTCCATCAAAGTTAAACATTTGTCTTTATTACATTATTAATTTATCCTTTTTTATATAAAATAAGATTTTTTACTTTATTCTATTGACATTTTTAACATGAAGGATTTTATGTTAATAATGCTATTATATTAAAACGAAATCTTTAATCTTATTTATTGACACGTAATAAAGTAATTTCACATGTATATATTAATTATAGTGAGATAATTTGCTATTTATAACACAAATTGATTTTTTTTACACTAATTGATATTTTCAATGTAATCGTTGTGATTATTGACATACATTGTCATTCCTTGTTAAAAATATCGAATTATGCTAAAAACAATTTATGTGAATAAAATAGTAATTTTTTTCTTTGGCATAATTTGACATTTTTAATGTGGAAAGCAATTTTTGCTAACTATAACATTTTAGCACAATTTTAATATTTTAAATTAGGTTAGGTTAGATGAGAAGTTGTAAAGTTAGTTACAATTAATTTTAAACCCGCCAAGGTAAAAGAAAGAAACGTTATTTTTATAACCTAACATGTCTTTGAACAATCATGACATTTTAACATAATTTAATCAGCTTGATTATTTTGACATTAGGACATTAAATCACTGTCAATTGTTTTTTGACCAATAAACTCACTTAGTCTTTTGACTGTGCTGGTATTTCAATTGTTAGTTACAATTAATTTTAAACCCGCCAAGTTAAACTAAAGAAACGTTAATTTTATAACCTAATATGTCTTTTAACTATCATGACATTTTGACATAATTTAATGAGCTTGATTACTCTGCCATTAGGACATTAAATCACTGTCAATTGTTTTTTGACGAATGAAATCACTTAGTCTTTTGACTGTGCTGGTATTTCGTCAATCAATGACTATTGCAATATTTTTGCTGTATTTACTTAGTCGACTGTATTTTTTACTATTATGGCATTTTGACGTTCCCTTGATCGACTATGAATTGTTGTTTGACGTCTGGCATAAAAAAACGACGTCTTCCTCTTTAACTTGTAATAAAATTGACATTCTGTTTTGACATTATAAAACTTTCTCCGCCAATAAAACATGAATTAATGTATAATGTCAATTATTAATTGATTTAACGCCAAAACGAGTGTCTTCCACTCCCAGACAGAGCATGAAGTAAAATTTCGAGTTTAGAGAAGCCTGAAAATTTGGCTCGGGCGCCTAGCGAAGCGGAGCGACCGAGCTAAATTAGGCTTTTCTAAACTCGAAATTTTACTTCGTGCGCCACGCGTATAAAACACTGATCTAATGTGAAATGGTCTTTAACTAATTGACAAGTGAAAATGCGATTTTATTACTGACATTATTAAAAATTCTAAAATTTACGAAGATATACAAATATTCAAATATTTGCATATTCGACTATTTCAATATTCAAATATTTAAATATTCGACTATTTGAATATTGAAATATTCGAATATTTGAATATTTGACTATTTGAATATCCAAATATTTGAATAATTAGAATATTGGAATAATTAGAATAATTGCATATATTTTTTATTAAATATTCGTATACTTAAATTGAAAAAAAAGCCAGCCTTAATTAATAAATGTTAAAGCTCTATAAGATTAATTATATTATCTGCTAATGTCTATTAACAATTAGCTTTATTAATAAAATTATTGTTAATATCGTTATAGTTAAATGCTAGTTCATTTCTACTAGACCCTATACTAAAATGTCGTATTAATACGATATAGTAAGAAAAATGTAAATATTGCACGTTATTATTCTGTATTTAAAGTAAAAGTTGAAATATTTTTGAAAAATAGTTCTCGAATTTAGGGATATTAATTTTGGAAATATCGAAACATTAAATCAAATCAAATCAAATCAAATCAAAATCACTTAAAATAATGAGTAAACATACAATTTTCAATACTAATTTGTCTGTATTTATTAAACAAAGTTGAATAAAGTTAGCCAATTCATGAAGATATTTAAAAAAGTTGTGAACATTTAACAGTCTGTTGAATTATTTGATAACTGACAGATTTTGTCTGAAAACAAACGCTTTTAAAGAATATTCAAATATCTTTCTGTAATTTTCAGCTATAGTCGATTTTATTTTGGTAACCTGTTGAGCTCCCATATATGTATATTAAATAAAACATTTAAATACAAATGGAGCCATTTGTTATTTTATACAAAAAGGCTTAAAAACCATTTATCAAATGATTATCCGTTTACGTATTGAAGCTGTCTTAACTCGCTTGAAATGTATCGTATGTTCAATAAAAAAAACCTCTAAAGTGCCATGATTTTATCTTTTTTTTAAATTTAAGTTGGCTGCTCGCTTTAGGAATTGACATATAAAACGTCAGACATAATAAATATAATGTATAATTTCAGAGTAGCCAACTTACAATATTTTCCATGGCACTCTAGAGGTTTTATTTTATTGAACATACGATATTAAATAGTCAGTAAATCTCTTTTTGTTGGCTTTGCTAAAAACCTGATTTTTTAAGCTTTCTTAATTTCTGTGCAATTAAGAATCCATTAATAACAATAAACTAAACATTCCCTAACAAGCCCAATTTTGAAAATAGCCACCCAAGTACTAGGAATTAAAAGATTGCAAATTAATAACAAACTGAACTTTCCCAACAACTTAAATCTTGAAAATCCACATTCAACCTCTTGGAAATACACGATTGTAAATTAATGACAAACTAAACCAACCAGTTTTTCCCACAATTTTCTCAAGAAGTTTCTTGTACCTCCACAAATTACATAAATAAGCACCCGTCTTTGCATTTTTCTTGTAGATATCTCACTAATTACGCCAACAGCACAGGTTTTCTTATTTCCACAAAAGACCTTGAATTATATGCGTATCGTCAATTAGCGTGGATTCCACTACAAGATGTTAATTATCCTAATGATGGATATCGGACGGTTTTCGTTTATCATTAGTCTTTGTTGTGGTAATTTAAATTCATTCGCCAGCGTCACAGCTAAATGTTGGAGGTGTGGCTGGAAGTCGACGATTATTAACTAAAACCGTTACTGTTTCATTATTGGAGGCAGAACAATGCAATATGAAGTAGTTATTAGACGGAGGTAATTTATTTTGAATTGCTTTGTTACGATAAATGTGGAGCAAGCATGCAAAACGCAGTAAATGATTTTTGATATATGACACTGGCATTTATTTTAGGGCTTATTTAGTCTAAAATCGTTGTATTTTAAAAGCCCACTTTAGGCATATGGCATACTTGATAAAATAATTACTGTATAATAACTCGGTTTGCGTATTTTTGTGATAATTCAGATATTGATTTAATGAGTTTTGCAGACCTGCTGCATAAATAATATAGGATGAGTGTTATTTAAATTTACTTATCAATGACTTACTTAAGGTTGCGATTTATTTTAAGTAAAATCCAACGTTTTTGGTAGTCACTAGTTCCAGCACCATTAATGTTCTGATTATAGGACAATATTACATGATACATCAAAATAATCCTACAACTTGGGGGATTGTAATGTCACCAATTTATAATGACTGAGATGTTTAGTTCTTTGTAAAAAAATTCTTGAAAATAGCTATTTTTCGAGTCATTTATTTACTCCTTTTAAGTCAACAAAAACTTATACTACGTAAAATTCAAGGGTGTCCGTACATTCTGCTTTCAATTAGCTCAACATTTATTAAACAAAATGTCCATGATGTATTACGTTTACCTTTTTATGCTGGAAATAAAAATAAAGGTCCATCTCAATCTACGAATGGCTGGGCAGTCTGTCTCATTCTAGTAAACCGCAACCTTAAACCCATATAATTAATTCAAATATTAAAATTATTAGTATTAATATAGGTTTACATTATGGGATAATAAATATTGAAAACCAATTTCAACTATATTAATTGTAATTGAATTGATTTAAATAAATTTTTAAGAAAACACATAAAGAAAACACGTACCTGAGATCACTTTGAAGTTATCAATATCAAAAATTTATTGATTGGTCTAATCAGATGAAGATCAATGAATTAATTTAGATTTTCCAATATTCGTGTAGTTAGAAATAGATTTTTCTTTAACCTTTGTATAATACATTAATTGTTTTATTATAATAAATGACTTTTGTATACAGGGTGATTCATATTAGCAGTAAAACACTTTGATATTTTGTTTAGATGTCCAACAATTTTAGATTAAAATTGAAAGAAAATAGAAAAATGTAAACAATGCATGCTGCGTAAATAAATACATAAACATGACTAAACATCTCAATGGATTCGATAGCTAATGCCATCTAATGCTCCATAGTGGCATCGTCAATGAGACGAATGCACAAAGTGCATATACAGATCACTGTTTCGTCCACGAACCACCTAAACTTTGTTCGTGAAACCAGAAAACAAATATCAAAATTGAATTTGTGTTCAGTATTCCGGCACCAGATACCTACAGACGCGTTTTGGACTTCAAGGTCCTCTTCAGTGTGGTCCCGACCCAGTGCTGAGGAATATACTGGGTCGGGACCACACTGAAGAGGACCTTGAAGTTCGAAACGCGTCTGTGGGTATCTGGTGCCGGAATACTGAACACAAATTCAATTTTGATATTTTAGCATCTCAATGTTTATGTAACGCAAATTATTTTTTTTTTTATTTATTTTTGTATAGGGACAAACTAAATTCCTCATTTGGGAAATATTATGTTACTTTTATAAATATAAATCACCTGTGTACACTTTTGTATTGACACTAACAAACAGTAAGAAAGAATATGTTAAATTTAATTACAGACTCTCAAAAATTAGTTACTTTAATTTTAAAAAATAACAGAAAATATTAGCTTTATTCAAAAAATCCCATTGAATGTCTCAGTAACGTCAGACATGAATAAACATTACAGGAAATTAAATGAGAAAATTGGAAAACTTTTTTAATATGCAAGCACAATTCTGCTAAAAATAGAATAAAAAGGGCAGAAAGACCTCAGGTCGACAGCTCAGTAGCAATGGGAATATTTACAATATTAATCTATGTTTATTTATATAAGTGATATGTACAAATATTTGCCAATAAAGATGTTAAGTAAGTAGAATAAAATCACTAAAACTTCATATTACTTCATAAAAGCAGTTAAAAAGTAAAGAAACTGCAATTTTTTTTAATGTGAAAATTGAGTTGACGATTTTGTATGTCCGCCCTGTTAAAGTACACGTGTTATTTTGCAATTTGCCAATACTTTTCAAAAATGGAGAATGTGAGTTTTGCAGTTAGACCACTCAATTATAACATACAGGGATTTTTTCTTTTAAGTATACTTTTACATATTCCAAAACAAATTGCTCCAGACGTTCGTATTAATTATAATGTTAAATTAATTAACATGTGATTAAACACAAGCAGTATATTTTTAACTTCACAATATTTAAGTGTTTTATACGCTTGGCGCATGAAGTAAATTTTCAGGCTTTTGTAAACTCAAAATGTTACTTCATGCTTAATCAAGGATTGGAAACACTCGTTAGAAGCTTTAAATTGAAAGCTTTTATGCAAGGAGCGAATGTCTAAGCATTTACAGCAGTAATCGGGATATGTATACTTAAAAGAAAAAAAAAAAAAATCCCTTATTCTAAGCAATATATGGATACAAAATTCTAACAAAGATTCATAAGGTAATGAAATTCCATGCACGCGTTTCAGTTTGACGAATAAAGGTCTAATACCCTTTCTTCACACGTTTATTTGAATTACCAAATGTACATACATTTCGGACACATAGCGACCATTATCAATGGATTAATACTAAATACAAAACAGAAATTTAAAACTATATATGGAACGGCGGATTATAATATAATAATAATGATCAACTTGTTAGACCTCCAAATTTTGAATTGATTATATCATTCAAAGATTGTTCGGGAAAAATATTAATTAAGAACATTTCTAATTCTAACATTTTGTTTTCGGGAAAGCTAATTATGATACACACAACTTGATATTCAAGCTACTTCAATAGAATTCAAGCCTCTTACATGTCTCAAGTCCTCTACACTGGATGAGTTTTCAAATGGTGCTGCACATATTTAGTTCAAGTGATGTTCTTTCCTTTGGTATTTATTGAAGGTTAATAGTCTTACAAAATCAATTCATCCGAATACCGTAACTTTGCTACAAAATAATCAACAATCTTTATAATGATGGTAATAATCTCCTCTAGAGTCTAGAGCACTTTATCCAATGATTATAACAAGTAGGAATTTGCTCTCACCTTTAACCCTCGGATAAACATCCTGTGTGATGCTTCAATTTACTTCAATTGCATTAAATTATATAGTAAGTTAATGCCCACGATACCTTCACATAATTAAAATCATGTTATTCTCGTTGGATTTTCATTAAATTTTTGAAAAAAGAGACAGTAATCGCTCTCTATCTTTATGCCTCATTATATTATAAAGTCCTATAAGGTTTAAACATAAATAATTCAAATTCAAAACTATCTGAATTCGAGAAAATAAGCTTAAAAAAATGAAAACAATAAGCTTAGTTTGAACACTTTAAACATAATTTATAAAAATGTCATTGTATAATTGAATATCCGGAGGTGTATTTGCACGGGAAGTAGTTGTTTCAATGGATATTTATTGTCTTAGGTTATCTTATTAATTAAGACGTATTGTTTGCATTTTATACGAATTTTCGTAGATTAATATATTATGTTTATTAAAGTGTACAAACTATAAGAAGCGTAAGCTTATTTTCTCATATTTAAAAAGTTGTAAATTTGAATGATTACTGTATACGCTGTAAATCCTCAGATATTTGTTGTTTTTACAAATATTTCAAATTGAACTTTCAAACGAGTGTTTTCCACTCCCAGATTGAGCATAAAGTAAAATTTCGAGATTAGAAAAGCCTGAAAATTTGGATTGGTCGCGTAGCGCGAAGCGCGGAGCGACCTAACCAAATTTTCTGGCTTTTCTAAACTCGAAATGTTACTTAATGCGCCACGCGTACATAACACGCGTACATAACACTGTCAAGTTTTAGTGTCTAATACGTGTGGCGCATGAAGTAAAATTTCGAGTTTAGAAAAGCATGAAAATTTTATTTCAATCAAATTTTCAGGCTATTCTAAACTCAAAATTTTACTTCATGCTTAATCTGGAAGCGGAAAACACTCGTTTAAAGCTTTCTTGTATAGAAAACTAGAAGTCCAACTTGTTGCAACAAGATTAAAAAATGACACTGTTTGCTGGCATGTAGCCTCATCAAGTAAAATATATCTCTCTGGCTTTATGCCTAATTATGACTAAAATCCAAAAAGCACTCAGAATAATTATTGAGATAATAGAGACATTTTTTGCATTCAAATTTTGAAAATAATATCTTTTTTAAATTAACGGAAAGAAACATTAACGCGGAAAATATTGTTCCAATAAGAATGTAGCATAAGAAGTATCGATAGCATAAATTTTATATCTTCAATTTGGTTCTCATTAATCACTTGATGAAACATGTTTCCGATATTGATAGTTAAATAACATTCACTTGGTTTGTTTCACTACTATTTTTGATTCTCTCCTACTAGTTTCGACTTACCGTCATTCTCAAGTAGTAATATATTACTTCTTGAAAATGACCATAAATCGAAACTAGTCGGAGAGATTAAAAAATAGTAGTGAAACAAACCAAGTGAATTTTATTTAATTATCAATATGAATTTTATAATGAGGAATCAAGTAAAAATCATGTTTTCGATGCTTGTCGTGCTACATTCTTGATAGAACCATATTTTTATATTGGGTAAAGTAAAACAATTGTGTGTTCCATATTTTGAATAAAACAAAACAAGTGTTTGACTTTACATAATATAAACCTCATGTTCTTGTACGAACGTTTGGTATATAAGGCTATTTTATCATTTCATGGAGCAAACATTTATGTGTTTTAAACAATCCTATCTGTTTTATTACAAGTGCATTTCCTTACATAAGCATGCAAAGTCCGTTATCCACAAGGTAAGCAGTCTCCATATTCCATCCAGCAATTTCCCGATGCGTTCTATGCAATTTATAAAAATAATTAACTCATATCAATAACGCAATTGCACACATTTATGCAAGCGAAGGACTAAAAGCACAAAACAAAGCGTCATTATTTCGATTAGCAGTCTGATGACCTCATCGCCCATTCTACCTGAATAAGCATCCTGTACAACAGACAATTACCATAATTATGAAGCCCACATTCGATTTAAAATATATTCACGTGCTCGCTGGTTCGGCGATTGCATCTGCTTTTTGACTCGTGCAATAAATATTTTGAGGTAAATTGCTAAGAACTGGTTTTCAGTTTTTGATTTAGTGTAATGGTCTTCAGGGAAAATATCTTTATGACTACACAAGACTCCAAAAACAGTGTATAAATAATAAGAAATCGATAGGGATTTAAGACAAAGGAATTATGGTAATGACTTTATGGAAAGTTTTCCAAAATATTATGTATAATAAAATGGATGATAATGTACATGGGAGTAACCCAAGGGAGATATGGAAAAACACTGAAATAATACTCAATAAGAATCCATAAATGGTATAATGAATGTAGCTATGATCAGTGACTGTTTTACCATTTTACAATTTGGATTCTAAATCACAATAATATGCTTCTCTACTTTTAAAATGTTCGCCATTAACGTCATATAAAACAATAAATCAAACTGAATTGCCTATGAATCATAAACATAAGTACAGCATATATTTTAACCTTCAGCATGAAGTGAATATTTTGAGTTTAATAGAGCCTGAAAATTTAGATTGGTCGCTCTGTTTCGCTTCGTGACAAATGCAAAATTCCTCCAATCCTTTCTAAAATGGAAAAGAAGTGTCTAAAATAATGAAATTATCTACTTGAAATTTGATGAAAAGTTGACGAAATTCGTCAACATTTATAAATAGAATTAGTATAATCAGCTTAGAATATTTAGTTAGATAATGTACACATTTTGGAATAGTAGATTGTTTGACAAGTTTTGAAAGTTTGCATTCATGAGCCCGTAGGGCTAGTAAATGCAAGGTTTGAGAAAAAGCACAGTATTAAACACGTTTTGAAAGCTGCATTGCGCTTTCAAAACGTGTTTAATACTGTGCTTTTTCTACGACTAAGCAGCGGCGGCGTTAATTGTTCTTCGTCAGTACTCATTTTATTTTAATAATTTTGACACTGATGTTTGAGGATTTTTCTTTTAAAACTAGTTTTGAAAATTCAATTTTCAAGGGTGACATTACTTGTCAAAATATAAATATACAATTGACTCCTTTCAAAGCCCAGGTATAGCGACGAAATATCTGTTTTCGGGGGCGCTTGTAGGAAAAACGTATTAACAAATATAAAATCAAGCCAAGCTTATTTTAAACTTTACAATATTTCAGTGTTTTATACGCTTAGCGCATAAAGTAAAATTTAGAGTTAAAAAGCCTAATTTGAGGCTTTTTTAAACTCGAAATTTTACTTCATGCTTTATCTGGGAGTGGAGAACACTCGTTAGAAACTTCAAATTGAACGCCTTTTTAAAAACGACGAATGTCTGAAAATGTACAGCATATAGGAATACAAAGATTATGCTATATCAAAATAGTACATTTTTCCGTCATTTTATTGATGTTTGTTTGTTTTCAGGAATATACGTGTAATAAAGTTTTATGAGTTCAGTCATTTGCTCATATCGATCATTTTATTGCTATTTGTATTTTTCGTCAATACTTAACATTTGTAGTTTTTTGCCAATACATTTGTTGAAATTATCTTTATTTTGTGATTTAGTAAATTTTATTTGTGTTAATTTGACAATTTAAAAGTTTTTTGTTAATTTTTAGTGTTGCATGTTTTTAGAATTTTATTTAAAGTAACAATTATTAATATTTAAAATCAGGATATCAGTCAACTTTTTATGATTTAATCATTTATTTCTTAATGTTTTCCATGTAATTGATTGTTATTTGAAATTGTCAACTTTCGCAACATTTTAATGATGTATTTGTTAATCTATGTTAATTGTGCCACTCTTGAAGATTTTAGTCAATTTGAATGATATTTGGAATTTTTTTGAATAATTTAAATTTATTGATTTAACTTTTGAATAATTTAAACGGTCTGTTTAAACTATATTACTTTTTTTTTGAAAGATAACTTATATTTTGACTTTGATTTTCGTTGAAATAAAACACTCATTACTTTCAAACACTTTATTGCACTCGCGACAATTGTTTCGCCACACTGTGGTTTCTTCAGTACAATGCTTATTATATGCTTATTACATATATCTATTACGTTAAGGGCGGGGGTGTCAAGATACAAGTTAAATAAGTTAAGTGGGGGCAAATTTCTTAAATCTATTTGGTCGTTAAGTAAATTTCCGGTGAATTTACTTCTATTGAACACTGAAAACACTGATATATTGTGAACAAGTGTACTTCACTTAAAATTGATGTCTTGTACGCGTGGCGCATGAAGTAAAATTTCGAGTTTAGAAAAGCCTGAAATTTTACTTCATGCTTAACCTGGGAGTGGAAAACACTCGTTTAAAGCTTCAAATTGAAGTCTTTTAAAATAAGCGCATGTTTATGTATACTTGAAAGAAAAATTCCCTGTATATATTTACACCTATTATTTGATTAATCTTACACAATCAAATGCTTCAAATTGAATTCTTCTGAAATAACAACAAATACGTGAAGATTTAAATAAAATAATTTGGATATGTATACTTAAACGAAAAACTCCCTGTATTCTTGCATAAATTGTTTTTAATGTATAAATTGATTGTTCCCTGTATAAATTGTTTTTAATGAACAATGTTTAATATTATGTTTTTATTATTGTTAAAATATTTATTGTAATAATCTTAATAAAAAACCTTCACCTAAACATCAAAGTGTGCCTAATTATGTGATCAGAGTCTGATATTATTGCAATCTCTTACAGACTAATATTGCAACCCAAGTCTGTTTTTTTTTTATTTTTTTGAAACTCACTTTGCTTTTGACAGAACGAATTCTGTTTTCCATTTATGTATAACTCATATAATATGTATGTTTAATTTTTACACATAAACGTAAATCGGTTTTAAATTACTTCCATAATTACTTCCATATAAATCATTAAATATGACTACATATACATTAATTAATCCTTAGGGCAGCATTTATGATAAAGCTTTCTTTAGAAAACAAAATGAGAAAAGAACAATGCTTACCCTCGTCAGTTGGAAGCGGAAACTGCGACTACAGGAAAGCTTTAAGCTTTGTTATCAGCAGTAAGAGGATTTTCCAGTCTAAGATTCGTAGTATAAACATTTTCCGAAATGGCCAGCCAGAGCAGAATGTGAGACCAGCCAGACGTTTTACTTATGCAATTTTGCTGAAGACATCGCTTGGGAGTCATTCGACAAATCCGTTTTTATGCATAACGCAGCATATTTATAAAATACATGTTCTATTATATGAAATGAATGGATGTTGAAAATACAATTAACTATTTGTATAAAGAGAGCTTTAAAGCTTTTAGTTGTAAAATATTATGTATTTTTTAAATGGACTCCGTTGAATAAATGAATAAATAAATTAAATACTTCAACATGCTTAATTAATTTTATTGAGAGAAACATGTCGAAAGTTGTTTTTTAAAACATTCAACGCGAATTAGTTAAGGAAAGACTTTTGATTTCATAAAAGTATCTTTTTGTGTCAATTATAAAGCAATAGTATTCAACATATAAATAATAATCTTGTTTGGCGCTGTATGTTTATATTATAAAATTATATTACTTATCACATACAGGGAATTTGTCTTTTAACCCTTTCAGCCCAGGAATTTTTCTAGTGTCCAAAAAAACATACTGCTTTAGTAAGTAGAATATTCACCTAAAATCAGTGTTTTATATGCGTGGCGCATGAAGTAAAATTTCGAATTTAGAAAAGTCTGAAAATTTGGTTTGGTCGCGTAGCGCGTAGCGCTACGCGAAGAAACCAAATTTTCAGACTTTTCTAAACTCGAAATTTTACTTCATGCTTAATATGGGAGTGGAAACACTCGGTTAAGACTTCACATTAAACTATTTTAAAAAACAAACGAGTATCAAAAAAGTTACAGCTCATGCATACATCTATGTATATTTAAATGAAAAATTCCCACTATGTTTACCAAATTTTTGTGGTGGCAAACGCCACCGTCAGGGCCGAAATGGTTAAGTATACATATACCGAACATACGCTGTACATTTTTAGGCATTCGTTGTGGTTTGGAAAATTTTAATTCAAAGTTTTAGACGATTGTTTCCACTTCTTGATTAAGCATGAAATAAAATTTTGACTTTAGGTAAGCCGGAAAATTTGATTTAGTTGCTAAAGCGACTAAACTAAATTTTCAATCTTTTCTAAACTCGAAATATTATTTCATGCGGCAAGTGTATAAAACACTTAAATAATCAGGAGTTCAAAATATACCGCTTTAGCATACTGATTTAGAAGTATATTTTAAATTTCTCAATACATCGGTGTTTAAACGCATGACGCATGAAGTAAAATTTCGAGTACGTATGAAGTAAAATTTCGAGTTGGTCCTCCGCTTCGCTGCGCGACCAAAGCAAGTTTTCAGGCTTTTCTAAACTCGAAATTTTACTTCATGCTCAATCATGGAGTAGAAACACGCGTTTAAAACTTCAAATTGAGCTTTAATCAAGGAGTGGAGACATTCGTTGTAAGTTTAGAATTGAACGTAAACGCATATTTTAAAGAAACAATTTCTGTATGTAACTTTAATTTTTTTGCCTAATAGTTATTAAAACAACTACTTGCTGAGCTAATAACCTGATGAATATTGAATTATACAATGAATATTTGAATTACACAACAGATTTACTGTTTCTATGCATACATTATATTTAAAATGCAGCATCAGGTAAAATTAATCCTAAACTAAATGAAATTTTGACATATGCTGTGTATTCTATTTTTGAAACTTTTCTGCTGTAGGTATCTGTAAATAAAGATACTTGCTTTATTTACAGATACCTACAGCAAAAAAGTTTAAAAAATAGAATACATAGCATAGAATACATAATCAGTGAAACAAACCAAGTGTTTAAATTAAATATCCAGAATTAGAATACATAGTATTTGCATAGAATATCTCACTATTCCTGAAAATCGTATAACCCAGCATGAGTAATAGAGAACAAGTTTTCGTGAAGTTTGAAATTTTGCAAAAATTTAACTTAGAATTTCTTATTATCAATAACAGTATCCACATATTTAGTTTAAAATAAACATTTTGAAAGCTGTATACCTGACACGAGCCAGCGTTATGTAACATCGTAAGTTTCTTGTATTTATTGGTTTACATAATCTGATGCAATGCAATGCACATGCATACAGAAAATAACATAAACCCGTGTAACGATAGATATATGCACAGCATGCACTGTTAACGATACCCCGATTATAAACCTGGTTTGTTTTAGATCTGTAATTACGTTTAATGGGTTTGTATATTCTCACCCGGAATATATTAACTAATGTATCTGTGGGAATTAATTGGATCCGTTCATGTTTGGGTAAAGTGTATAAATAAATGGATTGAGGCTAATCTTGATAGATGTAAATATTTTTAGAAGGTTTGAAGTTGAGTAATAAATAGATAGAGTTTTCAAGTAAGAGAAGAGGTTGCTTAAAAGCTGCAATCAAATTAAATTACAGTATATTATATTATAATTCACAATTTCAGTATTGATTAATTTTAATAGTTATTTAACCATCTAGTACACCAATATAGGCGTTTATTTATCAAAATATGTCAACTGGAACCTGTAAGCGAACGTGCTAATTATCGTGATTTCAATCACTTATTAATACACGAGATCTTTAAACAAAATCCGTTGGTCGTATTTTTCTGATAAAATGGTATAAATCTAATGATATACCGGAAGTTTTTCTTTTAAGTATTCATATCCTGCCTGAACATTTCAGACAATCGTTGATTTTATAAATAGTTCGATTAAAAATACAGGCGTTAATCTTTATTTTTATACAAAATTCGTTAGTCGTATTTTTTGATAAAATGGCATCTAATGATATACCAGAAGTTTTTCTGTTAAGTATTCATATCCTGCCTGAACATTTCAGACATTCGTTGATTTTATAAAAAAAGTTTAATTAAAAGCTTCTAACTAGTGTTTGCACTCTTCGATTAAGCATCAAATAAAATTTGCAGTTTTGAAATGCCTGAAAATATTGTGTTTTATTGTATTTATGATTTGTGATGCAAAATCTATAGCATTTACATAATAATGCTAAAGACTTTGCAAAAAAATAATTTTCCTCTAATATATATGTTGCGGCATTTTTGGTGCATAATTGGTCGAACATTTATTTGTGTTTTTATTTTAGGAGTTAAATTCATGACCATTTATTTTCTATTATTATTCTACAGTTTTATATTTTTACTTGTATATTTTTTCCGATTTTGGAATATTTCTACCAAATTAGTTAACAAAAGCCCTTAGAAATTCATTGAGTTTATTGGGATGTTGCAAACTGTAGCAGACCCTTTTTCGCACTACAGGGGGTGTTTGGTCCCATCACATTTTGTGGAAAGATAACTGTTGAGCCATCTGTGATATCTCAAATTTAGTCGGTTGCCAGCATCAGTTAATTCTAAGAAAATCATCCCTTTCTCTAGTCGAAGGAAGGGGTGCGAAAATCACACCCACGAAATGTGTTTGACCAATAAGAACGCTCCCCCCTCTTAGTACTCATTTTAATTTTCTTCTATTTTTAAATATGAAAATCACTTTTGCCAAAAATTTCAAACTGTCAACATCAAAAATTTAAATCCCTAAATACAACAACATTCTAACTACTACGACGTTATTTTAAAGATTTGTGTATAAAAGTGTATATATTTGTACATTTATGGTGAATAGAATTATAAGTGCAAAGAAGTATTTTATTTCATATTTATTCACCTGCATCAGAAAACTATTAGCGATTTCCGAACCAGTGCAAAAAGAAATCATCAAAGAGATAATCTCTCCAGAAAAATATACATGTATAGTATAATACTTCAAAAAACTCTAGAAATTGTTATCTAATAACAAAATATATTACGTTTGTTTTGTTATTAGTCAACATTTTCTAAGTTTTGAAAGTATGATATATTTATTTATTGAAAGATAATCATAGATAAAGTTATATTATCATAAAAATATAATACAACAAAATAAGTGTAACAAAAGATAAAAATAAATTTGGAAAAACACGTTTACAATAAAAAAAAGATCATATAAAAAACCCCTTTACATGATCATTTTTTTAAAATCTAAACGTGTATTTACAAATTTATTTGTATCTATTGTTACACGTATTATTATGATTGGTAATTGTGATACCTTTTTTTATACTACCATTTGGCTACTGGCAACTTTCGCTTGCATATGCCTATAATGGATTATTTCATTAATCGAATATTCAAATTAAATACGGGGGATTTTTGGTTAAAGTACACATATGCATACGTTTTTTTTAAATAGTTCAATTTGAAGCTTTAAACGTGTTTTCCATTCCCAGATTAGGCATTAAATAAAATATCGAGTTTAGAAATGCCTGAAAATTTGGATTTGCCGTCACGAACGAAGCGGCTAATCCAAATTTTTAGGCTTTTCTAAACTCCAAATTTTAGCCTGAAAATTTGGTTTGGTCGCTCCGCGCTTCGCGCTACGCAACCAAACCAAATTTTAGGCTTTTCTAAACTCGAAATTTTACTTCATGCTTAACCTGGGAGTGGAAAACACTCGTTTAAAGCTTCAAATTGAACTATTTAAAAAAAAGCGTATGCATATGTATCCTTAAAAGATAAATTCTCTGTATGCCTTATTTCAATAATCGAATATTCAAGTGATCACGATATCAAGTGCAATTCTGTCAATTTATAAAGTGGTAGTCTGATGATTAATTTAATTTAATTTATTTACGGAATCTCCATTTTACAATCTATATTTTCATTTACAAAGAATAGTAATACTAATAGTAAAAACATTACATGATTGGTGCGTTAAATTTAAACATGTTACTTCACGTCCCAAAATGGTTCATTAAAATTATAAATTTATTATTGCTCAACTTTACTGTTGAATGACAAGACAAACAATCGTTAATAAACGTAAAAAAAATACATAATTAATTTACTAAATATTTCATGACATTGTATATATAAAAATATAAATAACATGTAATATAATGTATAAACGTTTGTATCACAGAATAAATCACAGTGTCTTCGCTAAAGCAAATTATCACAGATGGAATATCACGTAAAGATATATAAAGCAAACATATATGTATAAAAAAATGACATACAGTTCTAGCAACTAGCAAAGTACAAACGAATGTAATGAATTAATACAAAGTAACAGAATAAATAATTATACATCAATAAAATAAATATCAATAATTTTTTTTTAATTCGATTCAATATTATTCCCTAAAGCCTCCATATTTATTATTTGAATTATACAATTTTACTATTTCAGTTAATTTAACCCTTTCAGCCCTGAATTTTTTCTGCCGCCAAAACAATGTTTTGTACACTGCATATTATTTATTACTATCTCAGATATACAGGGAGTTTTCTTTTGAGTATACATATCTCAATATACTGTATACGCTGTAAATCTTCAGATATTCGTTGTTTTTACAAATATTTCAAACGAGTGTTTTTCACTCCTAGATTAAGCATGAAGTAAAATTTCGAGTTTAGAAAAGCCAGAAAATTTGGTTTGGTCGCGTAGCGCGAAGCGCGGAGCAACCAAACCAAATTTTCAGGCTTTTCTAAACTCAAAATTTTACTTCATGCTTAGCCTGGGAGTAGAAAACACTTGTTTAAAGCTTCAAACTAATGTCTCTTAATAAACCGAGCGTCGGTTTAAATCTTCAGATATTCGTTGTTTTTACAAATATTTCAAACGAGTGTTTTTCACTCCTAGATTAAGCATGAAGTAATATTTCGAGTTTAGAAAAGCCTGAAAATTTGGTTTGGTCGCGTAGCGCGAAGCGCGGAGCGACCAAACCAAATTTTCAGGCTTTTCTAAACTCAAAATTTTACTTCATGCTTAGCCTGGGAGTAGAAAACACTTGTTTAAAGCTTCAAACTAATGTCTCTTAATAAACCGAGCGTCGGAAAATATACAACGTATGCGCATATGTATACTTGAAAGACATATTCTCGTTATGAAAATGTTCGGCGTTACATAAGCCTCTCTGTATATGAGTTGTAACTTTTCCGATAATCGTTTGTTTTTAAAAATAGTTTAATTTGAAGTCATAAACGAGTGTTTCCACGCCCAGATTAAGCATGAAGTAAAATTTCGAGTTTAGAAAAGCCTGAAAATTTGGTTTGGTTCTAAACTCGATTAAATTAATTCGCGTAGCGCGAAGCGCGGAGCGACCAAACCAAATTTTCAGGCTTTTCTAAACTCGAAATTTTATTTCATGCGCCACGTGTACTAAACGCTGATGTGATGTGATGTTCAGAATTCACGTGTTTAGCATACTGCTTTAGTAGAATATTTTTAACTTTAAATAACATCAGTGTTTTATACGCGTGGCGCATGAAATAAAATTTCGAGTTTAGAACCAAACCAAATTTTCAGGCTTTTCTAAACTCGAAATTTTAATTCATGCATAATCTGGGCGTGGAAACACTCGTTTATGACTTCAAATTAAACTATTTTTAAAAACAAACGATTAGCGGAAAAGTTACAGCTCATATACAGAGAGGCTTATGTAACGCCGAACATTTTCATAACGAGAATATGTCTTTCAAGTATACATATGCGCATACGTTGTATATTTTCCGACGCTCGGTTTATTAAGAGACATTAGTTTGAAGCTTTAAACAAGTGTTTTCTACTCAGAGGCTAAGCATGAAGTAAAATTTTGAGTTTAGAAAAGCCTGAAAATTTGGTTTGGCCGCTCAGCGCTTCGCCCTACGCGACCAACCCAAATTTTCAGGCTTTTCTAAACTCGAAATTTTATTCATGCGCCACGTGTACTAAACGCTGATGTGATGTGATGTTCAGAATTCACGTGTTTAGCATACTGCTTTAGTAGAATATTTTTAACTTTAAATAACATCAGTGTTTTATACGCGTGGCGCATGAAATAAAATTTCGAGTTTAGAACCAAACCAAATTTTCAGGCTTTTCTAAACTCGAAATTTTAATTCATGCATAATCTGGGCGTGGAAACACTCGTTTATGACTTCAAATTAAACTATTTTTAAAAACAAACGATTAGCGGAAAAGTTACAGCTCATATACAGAGAGGCTTATGTAACGCCGAACATTTTCATAACGAGAATATGTCTTTCAAGTATACATATGCGCATACGTTGTATATTTTCCGACGCTCGGTTTATTAAGAGACATTAGTTTGAAGCTTTAAACAAGTGTTTTCTACTCAGAGGCTAAGCATGAAGTAAAATTTTGAGTTTAGAAAAGCCTGAAAATTTGGTTTGGCCGCTCAGCGCTTCGCCCTACGCGACCAAACCAAATTTTCAGGCTTTTCTAAACTCGAAATTTTACTTCATGCGCCACCGGTATAAAACACTGACATATTACGCCGCTAAACATATTACACCGCTGAACCGTACATTGAATCAGTGTTTTGTACCGGTGGCGCATGAAGTAAAATTTCGAGTTTAGAAAAGCCTGAAAATTTGGTTTGGCTGCTCCGCGCTTCACGCTACGCGGCCAAACCAAATTTTTAGGCTTTTCTAAACTCGAAATTTTACTTCATACTTAGCCTGGGAGTGGAAAACACTCGTTTAAAGTTCTAATTTAAATCTCTTAATAAATCGAGCATCGGAAAATGTACAAAGAAATGCATATGTATCTTAAAAGAAATATTCTCGTTATGAAAACGTTCGGTGTTACATAAAACTCTCTGTATACATGTATGTATATTTAAAAGAAAAATTCCTAGTATGTTTACTAAATTTTAGTGGTGGCAAATGCCACCGTCAGAGCCGAAAGGGTTAATTTAATTCCTGTAATTTATGTTTATAATTTTAGTCATTTTTAATATAAATTAACTTGAAACAAAAAATTGAGACATTGGGTTGAATTTTACAATGACTTTTCATAACTATCAATTTTATTTACTGTAAATAATAAATACGTGTTCATTTTGCATTACTTACCGACTTTCACTGTCGAAAGTAATTAGCTTAATTTATTAACGAGTACAAATGCGTGCTAATTGGTTTCGTTCGTATATGCACAGTACCTTTATGTAACGTTTGTAAACTATCTAAAAATAATTTACCCAGAATTCACTAAACACTTAACACCGGTTTTGAATTTACCGGTCTGTTAGTTAATGGTCTGCAAACAAACAATGCCTATTTTCGTCCAATCCTGACGATGATAATAAAAAGGAGCACACGTGTATTGACTAAATAAACAATCATTTAAGTAAAGTTAAAAAAACCTTTTTATTTGATGTATAAAATTCTTTGAGCAATCGCTGTTTTTATACAGTCTGTTTGATGTATTGTGACACAGCACATATGTCCGTTATTAGTACAGATAGAAAAAAAAGTTAAGGACAAATGTTTTAGTATATTTTATGATCTATTCAATCGTAATGTCAGAAAAACAGTTGAAAATCAAATAAACACGTGAAAGCTATTAGTTTCATTTTCTTTAATGGAACACCCTGTATATTTTGTTTATTTCAAATAGGCATTAATATTAGCCTTATAATGATACCACATAAGTACCCCTTTATTATAGAAATAACACGACAATTGCCAATAAATGAAATTTATCAGTTGACATGACTAACTATTTAAAGTGTCTGTTCAAAGTGACGTCCGTTGTTTGCAATACATTCTTCACATCTCTTCATTAAATTTCGTCGTCCTTTTGGCAACATCCGTGGTCTTATTTGGCCACATGCCATACGAATACGATTTTTCAGATCGTCTAGATTTTCTGGACAAGTAACATAAACTTTTTGCTTTAAAAATCCCCAAATAAAAAAATCTAAAATAGACAGATCTGGCGATCTTGCTGGCCAGTTTATGGGGCCACCATTTGCAATCAATTTCAAACCAAACTTTCTTTCGAAAATATCTTTGACATTTCTTGCGTTATGGGGAGGAGCTCCATCTTGTTGGAACCACATATCTCGACGTATTTCTAGGGGGATATCATCTAAATAATCTTCAAATTCTATCGTAAGAAAGTTGGCATATCGCTCCGCATTCAACGTTCCTTGATGAAAAAAATGGTCCTATTATGGTATCACCTAACACACCAAGCCACACATTAACTGCAAATCTTTGTTGGAATCTGCATTCTCGAATTTGACGTGGATTCTCAGTATCCCAGTAATGGTCGTTTTTTCGGTTGGAGATTCCGTTGTTGTTGAAATTTGATTCATCACTCCAAAGAATTAAATTTAATAAACGTTGATTGTTGCTAAGCCAATTACAGAATACTATCCTCCTGTCAGAATCACCATCTCTTAAACTTGTACTAACCTAATTTTATATGGTCTCATTTTATGTTTTCTCAGAATAGAAAATATTTTATGCATACTTATTCCTAAGTCAGCCACTGCTTCGCGTATTGAATTACCTGGATGTGCTCAAAAATAGGCCAATATCAATACTTCATTATTATCTTCTCTTTCTTGTCTTCTCCTTCGTAATTTATTATTAAAACACCCATTTCTCCGTAAATTTTGTTCAAGTCTTGCAAAAGTGCAATAATGTGGTTGTCTTCTTTCTGGATACATGTTTCCATAAGTGATACTAGCTTCTCTAGAATTATCGTTGCATCTAACGAAGACCTTTAGCATATCCATTTTTTCATCATTAGAATAGTAATTATCACCCATCTCTAAAGATTTGAATCAACAACACGCAAGACGGGAAGTTACTACACCACTTTGACATTAAAGCGTTAACAAATTGTTTTATGTCAATTGTTATCCATGGCAACTGATAAATTTCATTTATTTGCAATTGTCGCGTTATTTGTATAATGAAGGGGTACTTATGTGGTATCATTATAAAGCTAAGGTTATTACCTATTTGAAATAAACAAAATATACAGGGTGTTCCATTAAAAAAAATGAAGCTAATTGCTTTCACGTGTTTATTTGATTTTCAATTGTTTTTCTGACAATGCTACTGAATAGATCATGAAAAATACTAAAACTATTGTCTTTAACTTTTTTTTCTATCTGTACTAATAACGGACATATGTGCTGTGTCACAATAAATCAAACAGACTGTATAAACGTCCAATCTGAAACTTCTCACAAATGATTCCACTTTTTGAGGAAGCAGGAAGTAAATGTTTAGGCTTTTCTATACTCGAAATTTGACTTCATGCCGCACGCGTATATAATAATACTGATTTAAATTGAAGTTCGAAATACACTGCTTAAGGCTGCGCTCAACCCTTACTGTTTTTTCAATTTACAATCGTTTAATAATATGAAATTATCCAATAAAATGGTTTGTATTGATATTATGAACGATTCATTTTTCAGAGGAAAAAGTGGATTTTTTGATAACTATGCATTTTATGAGAAAATGATATAAGAATTATATAATCACAAAATTATTGTGGAGGGTATGATAAAGTAACATTTTAGAGTTTTTTTATTTTTGAATTTTATTCTTAACTGTACTAAAATAGAAAAATAAATAAAATCATCATGTCCTCTGCAATTCAATTTTAGATAGTTATGTAAAGAATGAATTAAAAAATTCAAAATGAAAACAAAAAATTCAGTATTCTTAGTTTCTATAGGGTAGAGCGCACTCTTAAGTTTAATTTCAAGTTAATAAATATTACAAATGTTTATTTCGTCTAGCCAAATCTTCAAAAATTCAAGCAAGTAATTTGGTTTGAGATTACTTTTTTAAATATACTTACATATTCCAAAGAAAATTCCTCAAAATTTGAAAGCGCAAGATTTAAAATTAGTTAAACGAAATATAAATAATTTATTAACTTGAGATTAAACGTTTGCAGTATATTTTAAACTTCACAATATTTCAGTGTTTTGATTTACCTGGCACATGAAGCAAAATTTCAAATTTAGAAAAGCCTATACATATTGTTTGTGGAAAGAAAAAGGTTTACAGAAAACGACAAACGGTTTGTTGTGTAATATGTTAAGGATAAGCTTATTCAATATAAATATTCATGGAATTCTTTGATATATTTAAATTGAAAGTTATGATTAGTGCATTTCCATGAATGGAAAAGAAATGGAAAAATTCTTTTCCATTCATGGAAATGCATGCCAGATTTTTTTTAAGAACTCGTTGCATAAATTTATAGGTAAAATTAAATTGTCGTAAGAACAATTATAAATTCAAGCGAAGTGTGGTATGAAATATAAACATGTGATTTTAATTATTTCAATGTATTTTACAGGGCATTTTTCTCTCAAGTATTCGAACTCACGTTAATAAATATTACAAATTATGGGCGTTCGCACATATGGGCAAGGGGGGGCACTTGCCCACCCTCCCTGGGATTTCATCTTATAGGGCCATATAATTGTTATTAATTATATGTAAGGTAAAATAATGTAATGTAAAAATAAATGTATATATTGTAATATACAGGAAATTACTAATTTCTAGTTTAGGAAAAAGAAAATGAAAAAAGTCGTTAAAAGTTTCAACTTAAAGGATTTTCAAAAACACTTGCCTGAAAATTGACAGCGTATGTATTGAGTGTTTCCTAATTTTTCAGCAAACTCCATTACCTTCATAATTGTTGTACATTTCTTAATCGTGTACAGGGTTCGAAATCAAACACATTTTTTTTTGTAGGTAGGGTACCTAGAATTGCCAACAATTTAGAGAAATGTTCAATAAAGTTAAGAATGTAGAAAGATTTAATGTTTAGTCTTAAAGAAAATTATCAACTGTTAGGCAATTTGTTTAAAATAACCAAAGTTATGTAAATTAAAACGGTAACATTTGTTAAATTTATATAAATATTAATATTAGCTATTATATACTACTACACTGTGTATTGTATTTAAGTATACATTTGCAAAATTAATCAACATGACACCGAATTTAAAACAATATTTCAGTGTTTATAAGCCTGGCGCATGAGTAAAATTTCGAGTTTAGAAAAGCCTAATTTGGATTGGTCGCTCCGCTTCGCTACGCGACCAATCCAAATTTTCAGGCTTTTCTAAACTCGAAATTTTACTTCATGCTTAATCTGGGATTGGAAACACTCGTTAGAAGCTTCAAATTGAAAGCTTTTACAAAAACAACGAATGTCTAAATTTTCAGCGAACAATCGTGACATGTATATCCAAATTAAAAAATTCCCTGAATATTGCATTATTTATCCAATTAATCAATTAATTTAATTGAAGGTATTTGTATATTTGCCCGATAATTATTAAAATGTACTAAATAAGTGAAATTGATTCAACATTTTACAAGTTAATGAAATCCTAGAAAATTCACATACTTATAAAACCTATATAAAATCGGAATATTTAACTGAAATCTTTGAAAATTGATGAAAAACTTAGAATAAGTAATCCTACGAAAACCATAAAAAAATAATAGAATAGAGTAGACTAAATCTTTATTTTCAGAGTGTCAAGTTACAGTATCAAATCAGTTGATCATTGGATAAATATTAAAAAATAAACAAATAAACAAAATAGACATTACAATGTTACTTTTAAAATATGAACTATTTATTAATCAATATCGAGACGTGTTTCAATGTGTTTTCGCACTTTATTTTAACATTTCTACGACTTAAATTTCCAAATATTTAGTGTAATTTTTACTAAATATGCCGAACTCGAGTCGTAGAATTGTTAAAATAAAGTTGTAAAAAACATTGAAACACGTCTCAATATTAATTAATTAATATGGATTACCAAGTCGTAACGCTCAATACAGCAAAGGCAAATAATTAATATGTGTATATTACATATTAATTATTTGCCTTTGCTGTATTTTTGTGAATCTGTTTATTTTCTATTTTTTGCCATACTTTTGTATAATTAAATTGACTAAACTTGACTCACCCTTAAAACTATCTTTACCTACTTCTATTTGGAAATAAATAAATTGCATTGTAAAGATTTAATGAAAAATAATTTATATTACTCCTACAAATAATGAAAATTCAAACATGAAACTTTAGCAGGATTTCAATTATTAATATAGGGAGTTTTTCTTTTATGTATACTTATCCCAATTATAGCATATATGCTGTAAATCTTTAGATATTCGTTGTTTTTTTAAAGAATTTCGTTTGAAGGTTTAATGGAGTGTTTTTCACTTCCAGGTTAAGCATGAAGTAAAATTGCAGGCTTATCTAAATTCAAAATTTTACTTCATGCGCTACGCGTGTTAAACTCTGAGTTCAAGTGAAGTATAGAATATACTACTAAACAGTATGCGCATGACCTAAAGTTTCAAGTTCAGAATAGCCTGAAAATTTGGTTTGGACGCTCCGCTTCGTGGAGCTACCAAATTAAATTTTTAGGCTTTTCTAAACTGGACATTTTATTTCATGCTTAATCTCGGAGCGGAAAACACTCGTTTAAAGCTTCAATTTAAACTCTTTTAAAATACAACGAATGCATATATTTGATTATTATGTAAATGTTGATGAAATTCATCACTTTACAGTTTTAATTAATTTTGTAAATGTTTTTGATCATCTCAATTATTAGCAGTTTTCGATGATTTTTAACTTTGTGTCAAAACGTGTCGGGTTGCTTTCGCGTACATGTTTACGAAAATAATTAAATTATCCTACGCGTATAAAACACTATAATTTAGTTTTATTAATTTGTAAAAATTTAATGTAATTTTTATAACTTTAAGAATTGCAATAATTAAATAAACACATTTCTATTTGTTTTGTTATTTTTTATGTTTATTAATTCATTAAAATCATTAAAATAATAAAAAAAATTCTTAAAATATTATTATATTGATTTTTATATTTTCTGAATTATTTGGACATGTATATTTATTAGAATATCGGTATATTAATTAATAGTTCTAATGTCAATAAATTGTTCCTTTGTATTATAATAAGACATAATATCAGAATATTATTAATACTGGGTAGAAAGAAATACGAACGATAAGCCTTTGGTTAAATTTCAACTTTAAGAATATGTTATGTTATATTTGTATTGTATACAACCAATAAAGATTTATTAATTATATTAATACTTTTGTTATAATTATTTTAATATTACCATTCATATCCAAATCAATATATTTTTAATTGCATCGAAAGTATCTAGAATTCATGTATAACAACATGTGTAAAAATCATCTCAATGCCTCATCAATTATTAATTAATCAAACTAGTTATTAAACCTAAACTATTATTAACTATTATTTAATTCAAATTTATTAGCATTTATTTTTTTCTATTTATAAGTAAATATGAAGGACACATTTTTCTATAGAATTAAATATTGTAATGAATACCCGTTGAAGTTGCATAATTATTGCAATTGTGGCCTTGTGACCAATTGCAAGGCCTACTAATGCCATTTATGGCAAGCATGTCGTGCTGCTTGATATAATCAACATTGTTTGTAGTTTTTACATGCAAACAAATCGCAAGTGCATGATTTTTTGATCTCATTAATTAAAAAGCAGCACAAAACTCAACGAAATTTGTGTATATCCTGGAATGTCTTACTGCGTTTCGTTTCTTCTTAGAATAATAAAAACTGACTAATTAACATCAAGATGACTTACTTTCTGACTTTCATTGTGTGTTTTCAAAATGTTCAAAAGATCGATATTTGTAGAGATTAAATAATTTTAAATATAAATTAAACTGTGAGGCAAACAAACTTATTATATTTCAAAATGTATCACTAACTGATTAGTGAGAAAGTTGTTCTAAAAAAAAACTAGTTATATAACTTGATTATGTTCCCGAAAGGTTTTTGAAGTAGCTTGATAGAGTTTCGCTTTTGACTTCAGTCAATTATCAAGTTATGATTATTTCAAATTCTGTTTCGTTAAAATGTAGATACAATTAATGTTTAACTGTTCACTGTGGAGGCTTCTACTTCGTTATACATCATTATTTACACAAATAAGACAATTAACTTTGTTTATATAACTGAGGATTTTATTGTGACTATAGTTTCGACAACTTTAAGTTGTCATTATCAAACATAAAGTTTGATGTTTGATAATGACAAGTTAAAGTTGTCGAAACTATAGTCACAATAAAATCCTCAGTTATACAAACAAAGTTAATTGTCTTATTTGTGTAATTAATGTTTACATGTATTTGGTTTGAGTTACGTGAAGTGTACAATACAACTAATTATAATTAAAACACTAATGCCGGGTTTCACCAACGTCAATTAAATCGACTAATAGTTATTCATCGATTAAAATTAAGTAATAGTTACATACATGCGAAAAATCAATCAGTTAACATTACATTGTGGCTTATGACAAAATGTCTATTCCAATTAATTTAAATCAACGAATAAGATTTAATTGAAGTTGGTGAAACCGGACACAACACTTTTTTCAATAAAACTGTAGTGGAGAAAGTGTAGTGATTTAATTGTTACTTATAATGTTTAGACATTCAACACTTTGACTAGTGATACATATCAGCTTGCTTTCCTTTCATCAAAGTGATTTTATTGAAATTTATGATTTGTTTTACAAAATATGAAGTAAAAGTATTCAGTTGATAACGTATTTTGGTGTTTTATTTTCTGCCAAAAACGTTAAGAAATGCACGTTGGTGACAGGTGCATTTCTTAACCTTTTTGGCAGAAAATAAAACACCCTAATCCATTATGAACTAAATACTTTTACCTCATATTTTGTAAAACAAATCATGTATTAAAAAAAATCACTTTGATCACACATAAATTATAGGTCATCTGTCAACGTATTATTTGAAAATAATAGCAAATCTATTGATGTTGGTATATTTTCACACCAAAATGGGATTAATTACTATAGTTTCTTTTTAAAATTCATAATCATATTTGATTTGAATGCACATTGCTGTCAAAATATATTTAAAATAATGGGAAGCAGCATGTCGGGCATTATTGATTTTCTCCCCCATCCACGAAACACAAAGGCCAAAGAGATTCATTAGTCTACGCACTACTTTACATAACAGTGTTAACAATGTATGATGATGGTCATATACAATCCACTCACGCCATTACCATCATCCATGATATCATCGTCCTATATTTTGTAATATTGTTGCATGCTAATTAGACGCAAATCCACTGTGTTGGAAACGACGCTGAATTATTCTCATTTAGCCTTTGTATATTCCCCAAAATGTGCGGATGTCACTGATTGAATTCGTGTTAATAACTGTTATTACGATTTATGAAATCAGATGATAAATGGAGAAAACTATTTGCTTAAAAATATATGTAACCTAACTTACATCAACTTATTTAACATAGACAATTACAAACGAATCTATCTCAAAATAACCTATCCTTTCCTCAATTAGTTTAATCCATCCCAAAGCAATCTAACTTAACCGATTAAGAACGACAAATATTTTAATTATACATAGAATTTTTTTCCTGCCAACCCTGAATACTTTCTACTAAGCCGTTTTGAAGCTATTTTCAAAATTATGTCCTAAAACTATCAAAATAAAAGACACGTGGCTCAAAATGAATTTTTATTTTAGGTTGTCCATGTCAGAGTCATTTTCTTAAATTTGCAACATTTAAATACTTATTACGAAAATAAAACATATTTCAGAAAAATCTAATATTTTTGTATAATACATAATTTTGCAAATAACTTTAAAACGGCTTAGTTGAAAGTATTCAGGCTTTATAGGTATTCTTATCGAATCTAGTACTTTAAAAAGTTCCAATTTAAGTTTCTGCAAAAGTTAATAGGGGAGCCAATAATTAGCCCATTTAAAATGTACATTGGATTTTCTATACTGGGTGTTGATTTGGCCGACGCAACATAGGAAATCGCTTGTTAATTTTTACGTGTTCAAATATTGGCTTCCCTGTTTATTTTAGAGACAAAATGTATTTCACTTTATTGTTGACGGAAATATTCTAAATTTATGAATTTTCACACTTAACACTTTACGTTTGTCAAAGTTAAAATAATTAAGAAAAAGTAATGGGATTTTATAAAAATAATGACATACCATAGAATTGATACAATAAGCCTTAAATAAGTGTTTTTCACTCCCAGACTAAGCATGAAGTAAAATTTCGAGTTTAGAAAAGCTTTTCGAAATTTTACTTCATGCTTAGTCTGGGAGTGGAAAAGAAAACTTGTTTAAAGCTTCAAATTGAACTCTTTTAAAAATCAACGAATATCAGAAAATGTACAGCTAAAATAATTAAGAAAAAGTAATGTGATTTTATAAAAATAATGACATACCATGGAATTGACACAACAATTGCGGATATTCCCTGTTTTTTTTTTAGTTCAATTTATAGCGTTAAACAAGTGTTTTCCACTCCCAGATTAAGCATGAAGTAAAATTTTGAGTTTTGAAAAGCCTCGTGAAAATTTGTCGAGGGTCACGCAGCGACCCGAGACAAATTTTCGGGGCTTTTCTAAATTCAAAATTTTACTTAATGCGCCACACGTATAAAACACTAAAATGTTGTGAACTTTATGTATATTTGAGCATTACTTGAAATCAGTGTTCACACGCGTGGCGCATGAGGTAAAATTTCGAGTTTAGAAAAGCCCAAAAAAATTGTCTCGGGTCGCTGCGCGACCCTCGACAAATTTTCACGGGGCTTTTCTGAACTCGAAATTTTACTTCATGCTTAGTCTGGGAGTGGAAAACACTTGTTTATAGCTTTAAATTGAACTCTTTTAAAATTCAACGAATGTCAGAAAATGTACAGCCAAAATAATTAAGAAAAAGTAATGTGATTTTATAAAAATAACGACATACCATAGAATTGTTACAATTGCGGATGTCAAAATAGCACAAGATATTGCTGCTACTTAATTAACGACAAAAAACATAACACAAACATAAGTGGAAACATTATGTTATCGTATTTATCTTTATTAATTATAAAAGTGTTTCTTTAAACCCCCATTTAACAACTGGGGTTAAGACCTCAACGTTATATTTTGTGTAGATTAGAACAGCTGTATTCCCGAAAAATTTGCTATTGCATTATTAAATCCATTGGTAGACAAGATAACATTGAAATATTTAAATTTGTAATTTGGCGCACCGGTACGCTCTATCCATCGCCCCCTTGAGAGAGTCAGCATGACCCTGATTTGTATTACATACTTATTAACGTGAGTTCAAATAATTTCCCATCAAATACAAGGTATACATTGGTGGTGGTCAACTTAAAATTAACAAATTAAAAACTAAAAAACTTAAAACTAAATGTAGATTTACAATTGCACATAATAAGAACTAAACACCACAATTCACAACAGATTAAAAATATTAAATGTTATCCTCAAAAAAGTCATTAAAACTGTAATATACTCTTGTTTTAAGTATTTCCTTCAAACGTTTCTTAAATATAACACTATCGTGAGATTTCAAATGATTTGGAAGTTTATTATATATTTTAATGCCAATTATATTCGTACTGTTAGCGTGAGCTGACGATCTGTGCCACCCTAGGTGAATATTTGAGTTGCGTAAGTTGTAGGCATGGTTCGCGTTATTTTGTCATTCAAAATTATTCCTGTTTTTGTGTATATATGTGGCGACTTCTAGGACATACAGATTGTAAATTGTTAAGATTTCTAATTTTATGAAATGAGGTTTGCAGGAATCCGTTTGTTTCAAACCAATTATTGTCCGTAATGCTTTTTTCTGCAGAAGAAGAAGCTTTTGGGCTCCAGAACATGAACCCCATATAATTAACCCATACGACATGCGTGATTGAAACTCTGCATAGTATACATTCATTAAGCATTGTAAGTTGACAACTGTCCCCAACACACGAAGTTTATAAATAACGGTAGATAACCTGCGTTGTAAGGTGATGCAGTGCCTATGCCATTTTAGATTTTCTGTTAATTTAAGTCCTAAAAACCTAATAGACTCTGTCGCATTAAGAGCAAACACTTCCATATTTGAATTTATTGTTTTACCTTGCAATAAAAAGTTAATATATGTTGTTTTGTCCATATTTAAATGGAGTCTGTTGCTATTGAACCAGAATATCAATCTCTCCGCAGCAGAGCTCGCAGCCTCAGATAGCCGCTCTTGTCTCTCGCGGACCAGTAAAGTTGTGTCATCGGTATAACTAACAACAAAGACATCGCTAAGGAATTCAACAATATCTGTTATGAACAAGGATAAGAGTACCGGGGCCAAGACTGATCCTTGAGGTAAACCAAGGGTATATTTCATACCACAATTAAATTTATAATTGTTCTCACAACATTTTAATTGTACCTATAAGTCTATTCTACGAGTACTTAAATAACATTTTTAATGCATTTCCATTAATGGAAAAGAAATGGAACAAACCACTAATCATAACTTTCATTTCAATATATCAAAGAATTCCATGAATATTTATATTGATTAAACTTATTCTTAACATATTACACAACAAACCATTTGTCGTTTCCTGTAAACCTTTTTCTTTCCACAATTATTCGAAACTATAAAATAGAAAGCTATAAATTCCACGTAGTAAATATTGCACTAAACGACCTACAGGTATTAGCGCTAAATCATTTATTCATAAATAAATTACGGCTTAAATGAATTAGAGCGGAATTTCTATGAAATTCGCACCTGGAATGATTCACGCGGAAAAAAAATCTGTCTTCTTGAAGCAATGACTCAATTTTGTCGTAATCGACAGCGTCATCAGTTCTTGATCAGCCAAGCATGCGTCAATGATTTTTGCTAATCATTATATATTTATGATTAGGTATAAGATTTGAGATTGTTCATTAATCTGGTTTCACTTCATTGAATAATAATTAGTAATGGTTAAATACATACCTAAAAAAAATCAACCAATGAATGTTTCTTGACGTTGATGATACGAAAAACGCCCTTTTTTATAGAGAAATCAAATTTAATCCTTGTATCAATATTTCTTGAAGTCGATGATAAACGCCCTATATTCATCGATACATCAAATTTAATCGTTGAAACAATTTTAATTCATAGTAGAATTTTGAATAAAACACTTGGTTTGTTTCATTGATTTATTTTTATGTTTACTCCAACTAGTTTTGACCTTAGGTCATTATCAAGGAGATATGTTGAATTTTAATTCAAGTTTGCGAACCCGGACATTTTTCTCCTTTGGTTGATTTGGTAAAGTTTTTTTTGATTCGCTGTATATTAATATATTATTGTAATATTTATTTTTACTTTCGCCCATATGCAAAACAAGGAGAAGGTATCAAATCAAACATTCTAGTAGATATATCCATTTTGAGGCCCCCCAAATTGATTGAGACCATTTTTGAAAAATGTCTGTCTGTAATTATGTCGCCACGATAAAGTCTAAACCAATTGAGCTGTTAAGATGACATTACAAACGAGCTTATTATTACAATAGTAGTATCCTATTAACTTTTGGTGAAAATACGGAAACCGGAAACTATATTGGGATCGCCGTGTAATTTTTTCTTTGTGACTGTTACGATACACATTTTAACAGTTGTGATGTATTTTAAACTAACGAGTGTCTTCCACTCCCAGACTAAGCATGAAGTAAAATTTCGAGTTTAGAAAAGCCCCGCGTAGAAAATTTGTCTCGGGTCGCGCAGCGACCCGAGACAAATTTTCACGGGGCTTTTCTAAACTCGAAATTTTACTTCATGTGCCACGCGTATAAACCATTGATTTACCTTAAAGTTAAATATATATATCGCTTAGATGTTATGGTCATCAATATTTAGAGAGATGTAGTGAAAAAATGCAAGAATTACCTTTTTTGTGAATAATAATAATAAAAGTAGAATAAATTTAATTAAAACACTTAATATCGGACACTTTTTTCTCATTAATCACTTGGTAAAACATTTTAAAATATACTGGTTTGTAAATTAAGTTCACTTGGTTTTGTTTTACTTATATGTACTTTATTTTCTACTAGTTTCGGCTTAATGCCATTATCAAGAATGATGTATAAATGGATTTGTTTGGGAATATATACAGTTTCGAGTTTTAGGTTTTATTGGGTAATAAGGGCATTTAATATCGGGGAATTCCAAAGGTCTTCGTTGTCGTTGACCACATTTTTACTTGCCTTTATGGCTTTTGAAATTTCTAAACCCTCCCGGTAGTTAAGCGTTAATCCCTTATTACCTGTATGCAGAATTTTTAAATCGTTTGAAGAAAAATGGTGATTAGATGTGATACAGTGCTTAGAAAAACCGGTGGTTTGTTTTTTATTCTCTATGTCTTTTTTATGCTCTTTTAACCTGATATCAAAAGACCTGCCGGTTTGTCCTATATACACTGCATCACAATCATCACATTTTAATTCATAAATACCACTTTTCTTCAATTTACAATTTTTAGTTTTTATTTTATTGTTAACTATTAATTTTCCTAAATTATTTGTGTTTGTCAAAATTATGTTATTATTCTTTCCTTTTAAATTATTTTTGATTTGTAAAGACAGTGGCTTAATATATTCTAATCTATTCCATGTTATTGTGTCTGAATTTGTCCCACTATAAAAGTAATTTCGTAATTGTTTGTGTTGTTTCTTTTTTTAACATTTTAGTAATTAAATCTTCAGTGTAGCCATTGTTAACTGCTATTGTTTTTATTGTGTCTAGTTCATTTTCAAAGTCTATTTTATTTAGAGGGATATTGACAAGTCTGTGTAAAAGGGCGTGGAATGTACTGTATTTAATCTGACTATGTGTATTTGAACATTCTGGTATGATGACATCTATGCAAGTTTCTTTTCTATATATTTTGTATGACAATTTATTGTTTATTGTTTTCGTGAATGTAATGTCAAGAAAATTGAGGCTGTTATTTATTTCTTTTTCAACTGTAAACTGAATGTTTTTGTTAATTTTATTAATGAAATTTGTGAATGTTTCCAGTTGTCTATTTGTACCTGTCCATATACAAAATACATCGTCTACATATCTTGCCCAGATATAAATGTGTTTGCTTTCTGTTTTCGTTAATAAATTATTTTCAAAGTGATCCATATTATTATCTGACATATATATGGATAACTTTGAAAATAATTTATTAACGAAAACAGAAACAGTTTTTTTTAAGAAAAATAGACATAATGAAGAATTGACATGACTATATTTAACAAATGGTTACAATTCTTCTTAATTTTGTTACTGGACTTTGGCAAAATATCTCTTACAATAAGCTACATCTCCTACGTGTATCTTTCATTTTTGAGAATCTTTTTTTTACCTCCAATATCTGATATAATTACTTAAGAAGAGCGAAAGGGAATAGAAGGGTAGTGGAGTGGATGAGGGAGGATGGGAGCGGGGTAAAGACGTTGGAAAAGCTGGGGAGGGAGAGGGAAAAGAGAAGGGAGGGTAAGAGGGATACGGGAATGTAATGAGGTAAAGCATTTCAGTATGCTTCTTCTAATACTTAAGCACATCTGAACTCACCTATCAATAATATTATAAGGATATACAATAATATTCATCGTTCAGCTGATATTTATTATGATTCACCGGTATCCCTGTTGCGCCTCGTGAATTAAGATACATTTATTTTTGTTATTTATGTTTTGTTTTTTGTTTTTTTTATAATCTTGTTTATATTTCTGTATTATTCCCTGTAATTGGATGTAATGTCTGTTGGGAAATGAATAAATAAATAAATAAATAATCAAATGTAAATGTAAATGTAATGTAATGTAAAGTGTGGAGATATGCCAATAAAGGTCTTTTTTTTACCTAAGAAGATAAACAACATACACTACACAGGAAACAACGAATCTAGACACTGACTTTCAAAAATCAAATGTTTTTCGGTATAATCTCATAATTTCTGAAAGAATTTACAAATTTAACGAATCTAAACACTGACTTCCAAAATCTAATGTTTTAGGGTATAATCTCATAATTTCTGAAGGAAAAGATAGGAGAACTCTTTAAAAACCTTTAATTACAAATTCACGATTTATCTTAAATGACAAAATTGGAAACTCTTTTAAAATCCAAAGCTTTTTATCGCGATCTAGTGATTTTATCCATTTAAAGTCTAGTTATAATGATAGTATTTAAAATCTTATTTAATTTAATTTCGAAACGCGTCTATAGATGGCCTAAGACATTAGTTTTAATCCAAGTCCTTTCACTTCTAATTTGTTGCTATCTCTCCTTTCATTTTAAATTTGTATTGTTAGTTGGTTTGAAGATAATTTGACCTAAAGGTTACATATACTTTAATAGAGCGTTGTAACAAATTAAATTAAATAAGATTTTAAATATTTCATTGTATAATTCAATATCCGGAGGTGTATTTGCACGGGAAGTAGTTGTTTCAATGGATATTTATACTCTTAAGTTGTCTTATTAATTAAGAGATAGTTTTCATTTTCACGAATAGTTTTTTTGTAATTTTATATATTATGTTTAAAGTATGCAAACTATAAGAAGCGTAAGCTTATTTTCTCGAATTCAAATAGTTTTGAATTTGAATTTATCTTGTCACATAATTAATTTCCACAAAATTATCTTATATTTCGATTTAAATTTAAAATCTTCATCAGGGCTCTTTTGTTTAAAAATAAATCTAATATGATAATACTATTTGTTCACGACATTATTTAATTGTGTGGACAGCATAACGGGTGCATTTAACACTCAAGTACATTAAACACAGGATTTGCGTGGTAAATGTGGTTTTTTAACACGAATATAAATAATTGCATAGTTCGATTTTTTGCTGGTATGCAGTAACAGCGCTGTGCTAGTCAAATCAGCTTCTTTTGTCTTACATTTGACTATGGTGGTAATGACGTCATCGACGCCATTTTGTTAATGTACGAAGTAATTACGTTTAACCCGCGTAACACGCATGTGTAAACATAAATCATTTTCAAATCAGTTAAACAATTGTGCTTCTATCCGTCGTGAGTGTTATTTAATAGCGGAACAAACGTTAACACCGTGAAAACTTCATCCAAACGAAAGAGTTCGTTTTTTGTGCAAAGAGTGTGTTTCTATGTACTTATGATTAGTATGATTAGTATGATTAATTATCATGTACCACCTAGACATGCACGTAGCCGCATGATACTTCATAACGAATTTTGCAGGACGACTTGCAGTTTAAATTGCCCCATGACTCGATTAACGCGCACGGCTAATGACATTTGTAGCGGTATTGACTTTTTAAACTCATCTTTAGGTTTAATTAGGAGGAGTCCCGCGGATGGTGTGCACTAAATGTTATAACCCTAATGTGGTTTACGCAGATTAACATATGTGTCTTTGTGCATATTTGTGATTCACGTTTTGTGTCTTACATTTTAGTTATATGTTTTTGGCTCTACATTGTAAATTGCTTGTCCGTTAATAAAGAATTATTATTATTAATATTATTAGGCGAAAAGGTAGACTGTATGAGTATTATTTATTGTTGAACGATTGTTCATATTTGTGTTAAAGTGAAATTAACCCTATTACACATTCAAATCATAATACCACAATCTGACATCATTTATCGGTCAAATTATTATAAAACAAAACCGACCATTAAAACTGACTCGTATTTGATAAATATATATAATAAATGTTGTGTTATATATTGTTGTTGCGTGAACAAAGTATAGTGTATAACTCGCATATGATGGCTATTAATCGCTCGTACGACTTTCCACTCACCTTCGGCTCGTTCCGCAAACCGCGTTCTCGTGATTATAGCTATCATTATATGCTCGTTGTACAATATACTATTATACTAAACTTAAGTTAAGCCAGTATTATAGAATTGGTCTTTAATCATACACAAACTAGTATTTGCTTCATTTGTTGTTTATAGAGGATTTTTTTTTAGGTATACCTAACCCGGTTTGGTCGCGTAGCGAAGCTAAGCGACCAGATCAAATTTTCAGGCTTTCCTGAAATTTTACTTCATGCGCCATGCGTATAAAACACTGAAATATTGTGAAGTCCAAATTATACTGCTTATGTTTGATCTGATGTTAATTACTTTTACAAATGTTTATTTTGATAAATTCGAACGTATATAAATGTATATTTTAATGCAAAAAATACCTGCATAAGTTTGTGCTTCTTTTTGTTTAATCTCGCATTTCGCTCTTAGATTTTACAATTTCACCCCATAAACTCATAAACCCCCTTTCCACAATACATTAATCATAAAAGCAATTATATCCCCTAAAAAATGAAAACAAAATAATATACATGAAAAATCTCTCAGCGCGGCAATAATTCAGGTTTTCAACTCGCGCTGGAGACCGCATCATTAAATAAAAATAAATGTAAATTGCGCAACGTTAACGTCTAGACTTTTATAAGGTCGTTAGCGGCCGTTTCCATGCACTTAAACACGGTTTTAAATTTCGGCTTTTTATATTTTAATGAACGCGTCCCACAGGAATGCTTTGTCTCAAGTTCGTTGGCATTGCGAGGGCAAATCCCGATTTCGATGAGGATTATTCACGCTCTTTAGACGAATATTTATTCAGTGAGTCATGGAAAATATAAAATAAACTTGGATTTTTGCCGGTTATTCATTCCACAATTATTTACAATTTTATTGTGTAATATTTGTTGGATATTTTATAGTTATTGTTGCAAGATGTTGCAGTTGATCATTTCTACTGAAATAAATAGAAGAGTATTTTGAGTGTTAACATGTATATTATTGATAACTTGGTGAAATATTATTGAATATTAAAAAAAATCTATCTTAATTTGAAGGATTCTTTAGAGTTAATTTAATTGTAATGCTCTGAGTCACCTGTGAATCATAAAAGTAGATATCTAAATAGGAGACCCTGTCAAAACAACCACACTATTTTTGACAACCTATTATGCTGGTCTTTCCATTTTTTACATTATTTTGGTCATTTCTTTCAATTAAAATATTAAAGTACTTACTCGTATATGTTAATTTTTAGAAATTTAAATATCTGTAATATTTCACAGCTTCTCCATTAAAAAAAATCGAAATTAAATAAAAATAGTGTGCCTAATGCTATACAAACTGTAAATATATAAACAAAGATGTGTTGATTTTGTTTTCAAAGCCCACTATGCTAAAACTAAGAACCTAGATTTTAAAAAAATCCCTCTTTAAAATGTCATTATTGAGCAATAGTCCTGTGGATGTTTTGATCGGGTCCTTCTAAATAGTATATATTTTAAACAAAATGTCATTGTTTTGTACGCCCGGCTCATGAAGTAAAATTTCGAGTTTTAAAATGCCCGAAAATTTGGATTGGTCGCTCCGCTTCGCTACGCGACCAAGGCTTTTCTAAATTCGAAATTGTTCTTCAAGGAGTGGAAACAGAATCTTTAAATTAAACGCTATTACTATATTTTTAATTTCACAATATTACAGTGTTTTATACGCGTGTAAGTAAAATTTCGAGTTTGAAGACGCTTGTACATTTACTTATATGTGTAAAAAATATAAATAAAATCTAAATAACACAATCAACTTTAGTGGTTAACACTTCTACAAATATCATTTTATGATAAATTTTGTTTGTGTGGATTTTATGGAAATTTGATTTAAATTTGAAAATCCTTGATAAAGTACAATTAATCAATTTGAAGATCAAATTAAATCAAATGACTCCAATTATTCTAAATGTTACAAATATATTAACAATCAATTAATTTTATGTTTTCTTTTTCAGGTAAGTTATCTTCCTCATAACTTAACGACTATGAACAATAAAACCAGTATGTAAGTATAAAATATATGAAATATAAAATTATCAATTTCTTTGAAAAATTCTAAAATAATATTTATAATTCAACTAGAACTAAAAGATTAAGTAATCATTTAAACTTTTATATACAGAGTTTTTCTATTGCATTCCACTTTATATCAAATATGTATCTCTTTAACTCAAATATATTTCCTATTTATCAAATACATTTCCCTACATACCACTACATTTCCCTATATGTCAAAACCTTATCATAGTTTGTTAACTACATTTCACTTCTCAGCAAAATGGCTGCAGTTCGTCAAAAACTGCATCTTAGCAATAAGCTAACAGGACTCCTTATCCGCAGAATGGATGCTGATGTAAGTAGTGTTACATACAGTGAATTTTGCTTTTAGGTATAAGCTGTATATTTTCCGACATTCGTTGTTTTTTTAGAAGAGTTCAATTTGAAGCTTTAAACGAGTGTTTTCCACTCCCAGACTAAGCATGAAGTAAAATTTCGAGTTTAGAAAAGCCCCGTGAATTTTCTGGGCTTTTGTAAACTCGAAATTTTACTTCATGCGCCACGCGTATAAAACGTAGATTTCAAGCGAATTTCAAATGTACATAAATTTCACAATATTTTAGTGTTTTATACGCGTGGCGCATAAAGTAAAGTTTCGAGTTTAGAAAAGCCCAGAAAAATTGTCTCGGGTCGGTGCGCGACCCTCGACAAATTTTCACGGGGCTTTTCTAAACTAGAAATGTTACTTCATGTTTAGTCTGGGAGTTAAAAAGAATCGCTTAAAGCTTGAATTGAACTTAAAAAACAACAAGGATTATCCAAAGATTTACAGAAAAGAGGCTGAATTTGGAGTACGTATATTTAAAATAAAAACTCCCTGTATGTATAAATAAAAATAAAACATTTCCAGAAGAAAGTTATTGTTACTGCAAACATGTTTAGCAAAATTATTAAAGGGAAACGTATTTCGTATTTAGTGAAACTTATTTCGTAAATCGGGAAAGCTTTTGGCATATATTTGACAAGATCACAGATATTTGAGATATAGTGAATCTCATTTGATCAATAGTGAAATGCAATAGAAATACCCTGTAAAAAACAACAATTTAAACACTTTAAAATGTATATTGTATAACGCTACAATTGTTTCGCCACACCATGGCTTCTTCAGGCGAAGGCTTTATGAATCAATTTTTTAATCATTTTAAGATGAATTTCTCTGAATGTAAAAACAATTTTTTGTATGTATTTTTTTACGTTGATTTAAAAGCAAAACTTACTTAGTAAATTAATAGCAACTTAATAGCACTCGCAGTTTAAGGATTCCTTAAATTAAGTGAATCTCCTAAGAACGTACATTTTGCTCTTTTTTAGTCAGAATATTAATTCTTAATAGATTTACTAAATTTAATTTAATTGTAAAATGTAAGTTAGTGTCTTATTTAAGTGGTTTGATCAATATATTAATGAAAACTAGCATCAAACTTGGATTATTCCTGATTTCCCCAAAGTTAAGGAGGACCTAATATGCGGTGCAATCTAGTGACATTTCTTCAAATAGTTAAATCCCAACTAAAATAAAATACTGACAAAATATCTTTAAAATTAATAAAATAATTCATTTTAAATGCAATAAATATACTTCGCCTGTTAGAAGGTAGTGAAAATAATTTAAGATATTGTACATTTCAGGGCTTTTCCGTACGCAAAATGTTATTTATATTTATTTAACGTATACGTTATTTTAACCTCACAATCTAGATACACATACGTTAACTTTAACATTTCGTGTACTGAACAGCCCTGATTAACTTAATAATAATTAGCGATGTTTACCTTTAAACCAGTGGAATATTATTAAATAAATACGTGGGTAGATTAAATATAAACGAGCCTTTGTCTTCTGGGCATTGGGAATGGTATTTATTTGTGCTTGGGCTGTTGAGGTCTTCAGGTGAAGAAAGGACATGTCTCTTTTGCGCATTGCGTAATTTTAAAGTTTCTCATCAGTGAAAACGTGATACCAGTCGAAATTTACCGCAAACTGTAGGATCAGTATGGGAAAGATACCTGTTCATGAAAAATGTTTAAAAATAAGGTTTGATGCATCAAAATCGAGCGAGAAGGAAAGACCAAGGGAAACCTACGAAAGCCATAATTCGATTGTCTCAGTTGGCCGCGGTTTTTTGGGACTGAAGAAGGGTCCTACTGGTGGATTTTTTACACTGATGTTAAACCAACAACGCAGTTTACTACTACTTCTTTCTGGGTCAAGTTAGACTCCCGAATTGACATAAAAGACGAGATTGTTCTATCTGCGAAGTATTGCTCCTCCACGACACTATAGAAGATCTGTAACGCAGCAGAAAATGATGGAAATTACCTAGCAATCACTTAAACATCGACCTTACAGCTCAAACCTGTCTCTATGCGATTTTTACTTGTTTCGATCTCTAAAATAAGCACTGGGAGGGAAGCGATTTGACAGCAACTAGAAAATTGAAAGGTTTGTGCGCAATTAGTTACATACCCGCCCATCTTCCGGAGTTAAAAATTTTCTAAAACTTTGCGAAACATGTATTTTGAATGAAAAATACTATAAAGAAATAGTATATTGTATAACGAGCATATAATATTAGCTAATAATCATGAGAACGAGGTTTGTGGAACGAGCCGAAGGCGAGTGGAGCAAGTCGTTCGAGTGATTAATAGCCATTATATGCGAGTTATACACTATACTTTGTTTACGACAACAACAATATACAACGGTTTTGTTTTATAATAATTTAACAGATAAATGATGTCAGATTGCGGTGTTATGATTTGAGTGTGTAATAGGGTTAATTCTACTTCAACACAACTATGAGCAATCATTCAACAATAAATAATACTCACACAGCCTACCCTTTCGCCTAAGTTACATAGAAACACGTCCTTTGCACAAAAAACGAACATTTCCGTTTAGATGGAGTTTTCATGGTGTTAACGTTTGTTCTGCTTTAAAAAACGCTCGCAATGGATAGAAGCACAATTGCGTTTTACGCAAGTTATACTAGTGAGACCGGCGGAGATGTTGCCGCGTTACTTCGTTTAATAAAATGGCGTCGACGACGTCATCACCACCATGGTCAAATGTAAGACAAAGAAGTTGATTTGACTAGCACAGCGCTGTAACTGCATAGCGGCAAAAAAAATCGGAATTATTTATATTCGTGTTAAAAAACCACATTTATCACGCAAATCCCGTGTACTAGAGTGTTAAATGCACCCTATTTATGCTGCTCACACAATTAAATAATGCACATATTATAAGATTGTCGTGAACAAAATACTATATATAAATTTAAATGTGTTCTATTATGTACGTTCTGTAAAAAATAAAGGCTCGTTTATATTTGATCGACCCACGTTTATAAAAGCATGCTCAAATTCAAAGAAATATATCTTTGAATATAACTTATAAATTGTAGAGCTGTTTATCTGCGTACTAATTTAATAATTTGTCTAAAAGTAATGACATCTCGATGCCGTGATTTATTTTTGATAAATGAAACAAGTACTTGCTTAGTTTAATGGAAAGAGTTGTAGCAAATGTGATGTTTCCACAAGCATTGGATAAAACAATTTAGGCGATTTGATTTAGGTATATTTAAAAAATAAACTATATATTTTTCAATATTAACTTGAAGAAAATATCAGAGGAAGTTATTCATTAATAAGTCAGATTTTGTTAGACTAAGTTGTTTATTAGTGGCTTACAGTAAGCTCGGTTCAAATTACATTTACCCTTAATGTAATTTATACGAAGCTTAAGTTAAGCTTAAGTTATACAACTCGCGTTCGGTAATTTAGGTATTTTTTATAATATGTATACTCGTAATAAAATGTAAATATAAAATTTATTGTGTGTTTATTTCTAATATTATGTGTACTTCTGTATTTAACGAACCCAACTTTTATAATTTATTTATAGATAGAACATATAAAGTAAACATCACGATCGCAAAATAGAAAAGTCACTTTATTATTCCTTAAATAATCGTTGAGTAATATTTTACGTTAGCTTCTATGTTTTTAATAGTGAGAAATTGAACAATTATATTAATTATTGATGGAACTCGTTATTTAATTAACTCATGATGGCTTGTAACGCAATGTTTACTTATACATTAAAAAATGCTATAAGAGGTCATTCATCAAAAGCTGTCATAAAAAAATGAAATCGAAAAACATTAATAATTAATGCTATTAGAAAATTAATAGACTATGATTAAATTGACTATTTTAGAGAATCATTGATTAAATAGTAAAATTCATAACAAGTACAGAATAATTGGATATATTGTCTTGTGTCTTATGTCATATCAAAATTGTATGGTCAATAAATGTTTAGTGTCTTGTGCCACATCAAAATTGTATGGTCAATAAATGTTTAGTGTCTTGTGTCACATCAAAATTGTATGGTCAATAAATGTTTAGTGTCTTGTGTCACATCAAAATTGTATAGTCAATAAATATTTAATACATTTGAGAACGAATAACACTGTAGACTGTAGACTTTGATATATTTTCTTGAGGTCTTAACATTTTTTCTGCTTTCTGTTTAAAATTACCAGTGCAAACCGAAATTAATGACTTTTTAAACAAAATAAGGCAGAGATAGTTGCATGAAGTAAAATTTCGAGTGTAAAAAGCTTCACTATACTCGGCACAGCTAAATGTTCAGGCTTTTCTAAACTCATAATTTAACTGCATACTTGACCAACGAGTGGAAACAGTTAACCCATTGAGCACCATTGACGCATATACGCAACATTTTTAAATTTATGTTAATTCAATTACTAAATAAGTAATTTGAAGAATTATATTATTTGACTTGACTTGAAAATGTATGAAGAAAAATGTAAATATTCTGTTATTTGAATATCTCGATTACTATTCATTTAAAAAAAAATTATCAGTGTATTTCTAACTTCACAATATTTCAGTGTTTTATACACGTGGCGCATGAAGTAAAATTTCGAGTTTAGAAAAGCCCCCTGAAAATTTGTCTCGGGTCGCTAGCGCGACCCTCGACAAATTTTCAAACGGGGCTTTTCTAAACTCGAAATTTTACTTCATGCTTAGTCTGGGAGTGGAAATTCTCGTTCTAAACTTCATATTGCACGTTTTTATACAAAATCGACCAATACCTTACATTTACAGCGTATACATTATGTATATTTAAAAGAAAAATTCTTAGTATGTAATACAATAAGTCATTCCTAGAAATCATAAGAAGTTAGAATTTTACCAAAAATCAACTTGAAGAGTTAACTCAATAATTGTTCGGCCGTTAATGGGTTAAAATTGAACTGTTTAAGAAATTAGTTTACTGATGCATTTTTGAGAAATAAGTAAATAAATTGCAATAAGGCTGTACATACATTAAATATTTATAATTTTACAAAGAAATATATTCCACACAATTGTAATACGCGTCCATTGTTGGAATTTTCAATTCGCGTTGAATATTTATCGAAAAACGTTTTGATTAAACATTTTCAATGCTTGTGCGGATCCGACCGACGCCGATGATGATTGTTTTTTTATGCAAAAGAATCCCATTGAATAAAGAAAAGGTTGTAAATATTTGAAAACAAAATATGGCCCTTATTTGCAATTCATGAGACGCGACATGTATCGACATTCCAAATGCCGCTTGGGCCCAGACTTTTGATATTTACTATATTGCTTCCTAACTTTCCATAATATTAAAGTATCAAGAGAAACACTTTTGAACTAAAATATCATAACCGATCCCAATACATTTATTTCAATAATGTTAAAATATTAATATAAATCCAAGAAAAAAATGTCAATTAATTCGCTGTATTGAACTCACTTTGAGGTTAAAAATGGCCATTGACCTAAACCTATACCATGGTTAAGACACCATTAAATAAACTGATCAATGATTTAAGAATAATGTACGAGTACATTTTTATTTGTCTCGCTATTTAACCTAAACTAGGTAAAAGGTTGAACACTAGTAATCTTTTTTGTGCCATATTTAAAAGTCAATAAATACCATAATTATCCCATAATTCATAACGCAAGAAAAATGTCGAAAATGTCCACACAAAAAATGCCATAATCGTCGAAAATGTCTGATCGGTTTATTCATTCATATTTTTTTACGTAAAGTAAAATATTTGAAATAAATTAATCACTTCCAATTATAATAATATAAAACTAGTGTTTTGTCATTTAATATTTTTTAAAAGCTTTCAATTTCTAGCTTCTACTGAGTGTTTTCTCTCCTAGATTAACTAATTGGCGGCCGAGTAATTATATAGTTAACTCTAAATTTGACGAATGGCAAGCAATAATAACCTTTCTTCACACTTTTATTTGAATTACCAAATGTACATTTCGGAGACAAAGTGACCATTATCAATGGATTAACACTCACAATCAATTTATTTAACTCTAAATGTTTATTTTAGGTAAAATTCTGCACTTCTTTTAATGATTTCTATGGATTACTTACTGTATTACGTGCAGAGAATTTTTCTTTTAAATATACATAATATATACGCTGTAAATTTACAGGTTTTCGTCGATTTTATAATAGAGTTTAATTGCAAGTTTCTAACGAGTGTTTCCACTCCCAGATTAAGCATAAAGTAAAATTTCGAGTTTAGAAATGCCTGAACATTTGGTTAGGACGCGTAGCGCGAAGCGCGGAGCGACCAAACCAAATTTTCAGGCTTTTCTAAACTCGAAATTTTACTTCATGCACCACGCGTATAAAAGACTGAAATATTCTGAAGTTAATAATACACTCAATTTTCTTTAAATCAGTAATAATGAAAATATTAAAATAACAAAATATTGACATTTTTCTTCAAATCAGGTCAAATAATACAATGTATGAAATTAACGTAATTAGTAATTTAAACTATTGGCAAACTCAATTTTTCTTTATATATAAAAAAAATAGTTAAAATGAAATGAAGTAAAATTAAGCCTGAACGAAAGCGGCGGCGATCAGTCTAAATTTATTTAAATGTGAAATTTACAAATTTTGTTGTTAGATCTAACGTTAATAAATTTTACAAATGATTGTTATCTAACTATTTTTTTTCGAATTTTACCCGAACCGTATATAACAAATTACCAGCAATAATTAACTTGATAAAATAATCCACTGATTAATTCTGAACATTTAATAATGATTTCACGATTTAAATCACTAATCAAGCTTTTCATTTCTATTCCAATTCAAATGTGTCCACACTGTAACTTTATATCATGAATCCATTTGTAAATTAGTGTCTTGTTAAATATAGAATTGAGTCTAAGTAACCAGAACGGTTGAACATTAAAACACACCCTTTAATAACACATTACGATAATTACCATATATCAGCGTTTCGAGGCACTTATTTTCTGGCCTTCGTGACACGCTTCCTCAAAGACGTCTGGTATTGTTAAAACGCTTACAAACAAGGCTTTCTTCCGCTATAATCTTCAAGGAGAAGATGCATGAATGATGGGAGACGTTTTAATAATTACAATAGGCTATTTTTAGTTTTAAGTAATTGGGTATTGTATGTTAAGTATTTTGAAAGTATATTTAACACTAGTGGATAATTTAATTGGTTAATTGAATGATTTACAAATTTACATGAAGGTTATTTAAAAGGAAAAACGTTATATTATCTCGTGCAGAATAGGTTTATTTTACACACTATTTGTATATATAACTATTTTTGAAATGGAAAGACAGATTTAAACAATCAGTAAACTTGAGTAATTAATGAAATATAATATAATTATTATAAGTATCCACACTGTATTCGTAATTTTTAGTATTTAATTCACCGCAAAAACTTAATAAAACAAATTAAATGTGGTTTAAAACACAACTCTTGCTTTTAATCCTGTTTAAAACACTGTTTTATAACACTGTTTTATAACAAACCGTTTTAAACATAACAACAGCCTTGCTAAAAACTCAAGCCACCTTATTTTATTTACTCAAATTCAGAAGCAAAGCCCCTATTGCATATTTTTCTAAGAAAATGAAAAAAAGACTTACGTCAATAGTTAATTTAGTAACCTTATTGACAGGGCCGGCCCACACAAAAGCGGGTGCAAATTTAAGTTGCGGGGCCTTGAACAAGATCCACTGAGAGGGATTTCTTCACCCCCCAAATAGTCAGACGACAAACATTTAAAAAAAATGCTTATATATTTATAATACTATTTCTTCATTATAATATGACGATTAAATATGAAAAAAATAATATCCAAGAGTTACTATAAAAGGTGTATAAGTATATTAATAAATAGTAAACATTTGTAGAATGAATTAAAGGAAGGATTAAACATAAGGAGTGGGTGTATTTTAAAATTTATTGTAAATCAGTGTTTTATACGCGTGGCTCATGAAGTAAAATTTCGAGTTTAGAAAAGCCTGAACATTTGGTTTGGTCACTCCGCTTGGCGGAGCGACCAAACCAAATTTTCAGGCTTTTCTAAACTCGAAATTTTACTTCATGCTTAATCTGGGATTTAAAACACTCGTTAGAAACTTTGAACTGAAAGTTATTATAAAAACGAATTTCTGAAAATTTACATAAAATAATCGTGATATGTTTACCTAGAAAAAAATTCCTAGTATTTATCTTTTTATTTTGTTGATTGATTAACACTTTTTTTAAAACTTTCAAGTTAAAGCCTCTAAGAGTGTTTCCAATTCCAGATTAAGCATGAAGTAAAATTTCGAGTTTAGAAAAGGCTGAAAATTTGGTTTGGTCGCTCCGCGAAGCGCGTAGCGCTACGCGACCAAACCAAGTTTTCAGGCTTTTCTAAACTCGAAATTTTACTTCATGCGCCACGCGTATAAAACACTGATTGAAAGTGAAGTTCAAAATATACTTCGACTTAGGTTTGATCACATGTTCATTAATTTTACAAATGTGTATGTGTTATATGTAAAAGTATACTGTCAATATTTAACAAAAATTACAAATTTTAAATATTTATTACTATTTTATATAAAATCGTTAAAACGAACACACAACATAAAATTATACAAAAACTTCAGAACTGTAAAAATTGGGATAAATTGGCAAAAATGTAAAAATATTTACCAAATCAACAAAAATGTAAACTTCTAAAGTGAAATTTAACCTAAATTTTAAAACTGTCTTTGAATGGTAAATTTCTTCGCAAGATAAAATCGGTTGATTGGTTCGTTCATAACAAAATTGTTACGTTTTTACTCCAGCTCTTCAATTCTTAAATTTAGGCGTAACTTTGAATTCTTTAGCGATTTCCATTGCGATTATTAAAGAAGATTTAAATCCCGATTCACGATACTTTGAAAATACGCTAAAAATATGATTTTGCAATACTCATATCTATTTTCGAATGTTGAACTATCCTGCTCACAATATTTTTAAATTCAGTATGTCATACCAAAAATGATAAATAAAGTTAGTTTATTTTCTATTGATCTTTGGATTTCGGCTTTCGTTTTTATGCTACAGGTATGTTCATAAAAGTTTAAGTATTGGGATTAAAAAAAGAAAATCAAACGATTTTTCAAAAACAGAGGCACGGGGCCTTTAGAAGCCTGGGGCCCTGTGCGGTCGCACCGTTCGCACCGCCCTTTAGCCGGCCCTGCTTATTTATCATGAAAACAAATTTAGTGCTCTATAAAAATAACTTTGGTTTATGATCATTATACTTCTCGGAATTAATACAGACAGAAAGTATATGAATCGTATTTCTTTTTATTATTATATAATAAAACATAAAAATCTACAACTAAAATAAAAAACTGTTCTAAACAAATAGAAGACCTTCGTTTGAGGTCGTGGTTCTGAATTTAAGAACGAAGGCCAAGCAAAATCGTTAGCCCTTGGATTTAACGATTTCACACGAGACAGGGATCCAAAACGCCTCTTTTCAGTTAGCATGTGTAGCTGGGATACCAGGAATTGATTGAAACAACCTTGCTTTGAATAATTTATTCGATGAATTTAATTACGAAACCGTTTAGCTGGCTGGAGGGTTTGATTAAACCGGAAGCTTTGTCGTTTTGCTTGAATCCAGTTGATTTCAGTTTGTTTTAGGTTTTGTTGGCCAGGGCGAGAATATATTGATTCACTGCTACTGACGAACAGGCCTCTTTTTTATTTATATAGAAAACGTTGTTCGAGGGTGTGTTTTCACGCTAAATTTAGATGCTTTGCCCTAAAAGTTACTGGGATATCAACTAAACTAATCTAGGATGTTTTATTGAAGGTTAAACAATTTATTTAAAATGTGAAAACAATAGAAGCAGTGATGAGTAGAAGCGAACAAAATCAATGATTGATTTTGCGAATGAAATGGCGACGAGAATCTAAAGATCTCTCGGGTACGAGAGTCCATTTATGTAATCATTGAAGAAATCATTTGAACAATAATTCGAGAAATCATTCGAGAAATAATTTGGGAAATCATTCGATCAATAATTCGAAATCATTCTAGTTCGAGAGACCATTCTAATAATAATTCTAGAGATCATCGACAGATGGTTCGAATAATAACTGGTTGTCGCTCCAGTTATTGTTCGAACCATCTGTCGAATGATTGCTCGAATTATGATTAAAATGGTCTCTCGAACTAGAATGATTTTCCAAATTATTGCTCGAATGATTTCTCGAATTATTGCTCGAATGATTTCTTCAATGACAACTTAAATGGACTCTCGTACCCGAGAGATCGTTAGATTCTCGTCGCCATTTCATTCGCAAAATCCATCATTGATTTTGTTCGCTTCTACTCATCACTGCTTCTATTGTTTTCGAGCAATAATTCAAGAGATCATTTAAATAATAATTTGAAAGATTAATCGAGCAATAATTCTAATCTAGTGAATTATTGCTCGAATAATCTCTCGAATTATTATTTAAATAATCTCTTGAATTATTGCTCGAATTATCTCTCCAGTTATTCTTCGAACCATCTTTCCAATTATTACTCGAATGATCTCTAGAATTATTCTTGGAATGGTCTCTCGAATTATGATGTGAGCAATAATTCAAGAGATTATTCGAGCAATAATTCAACAAATTATTCAAGCAACAATTCGAGCAATAATTCGAGGTTTTATTAAAACAATAATTGGAGAGATCATTGGAACAATAATTCTAGAGATCATTCGAGGAATCATTCTAGAGATCATCCGAGATATAATTCTAGAGATCATTCGAGCAATGATTCGAGAGATCAATAAACCAGGGATAGACAACCAGGACGTCAATTTGAAGCACGGGTACTAAAATGTTAACTTTTATTCTACACAAAACAACTTTTTTATTTTATTGATGATTTTACCATTTGGAAAATAGGTGTGAATAGCGATTTAGTTGATAAAGTACAAGAAATCAAATGTGAGAACATGAATTACTAATGTTCAATTGTAAAACTGTGTGCTGATCAACATTGGCGTACTTAGTTCTGCCAAACAAAGTCAGAAGTACCACTACAATTGTTTTTTAAATTATCTAATAAATATGTTTAATCCTTAGTTTTGTTTACTATTTTACAAAAAATAATATACAGGGTGCTCGTTAAATAAAAAAAATAAATAAAAACCTGTCAATTTCGATACTTACCGTAATTTATTAATTGATTCAGATTCTGGATTCTATTAATTTTAATTTAATTTTCGTTGAGAGATTTAAAAAATATATGTATTGAAAAATCACTACATGATTTTTTATGAAATTTAGTGTAAACAATAGAAAAATAAATGTACTTTTTTAAAAACGTATAGAAACTAAAATTCCCGCATTCCTATTATATTCATATATTTTCATTGAAAAGTACAATAATGTAAGTGATTTTTGTTATCTAATTAGAATGTAAAATATTTTATACAACTAACAGATATTTTTAAGAAATGTATAAATTTTGGCTTAACCCTTCCAGCCCTGGAATTTTTCTTGTGGCCAAAAAATATTTTGTACACTGCATATTATTTATAACTATTTCAGATATACAGAGAGTTTTCCTTTGAAGTATACATATCTTAACATACCGTATACGCTGTAAACCTTCAGATATTCGTTGATTTTACAAATATTTCAAATTGAAATTTCAAACGAGTGTTTTCCACTCACAGGTTAAACATGAAGGAAAATTTCGAGTTTAGAAAAGCCTGACAATGTGGATGGGTCGCGTAGCGCGAAGCGCATAGCGACCAAACCAAATTTTCAGGCTTATCTAAACTCGAAATTTTACTTTATGCGCCACGCATACTAAAGACTGATATGATGTAATGTTTAGAATACACGTTTTTAGCATACTGCATTACTAGAATATTTTGAACTTCACCTTAAATCAGTGTTTTATGCGCATGGCGCATAAAGTAAAATTTCGAGTTTAGAAAAGCCTGAAAATTTTCAGGCTTTTCTAAACTCGAAATTTTACTTCATGCTTAATCTGGGACTGGAAAACACTCGTTTGAAAGTTCTTAATCTAGGAGTGGAAAACACTTGTTTGAGACTTCAAATTAAAGTATTTTAGAAAACATGTATGTATATCTAATAGAAAAATTCCCAGTATATTTACCAAATTTTAGTGGTCGCAAATGCCGCCGTCAGTGTTAATGTTGGAGAAAACAAAATTCATTAGTTAAAATTTAAATTACAGGATCTCAAATTTGATTTAAATTATGCAAAATCTACAAACAGTTCGTGTTTTATTTTGGCGCTTGGAAAAAATATTAAAGAAATCCCATATTTTGATTAAAACCACAGTGATTATTGAGAACCTAAAATTAAGGGATTTAAATTGTAATTTCTGACGTTTAAGAATTATTTAAAAGTACAATCAGATAGTGTATTTTTTATTTACTCAAAGAAAATTACAGAATTTCAAATCTTTACCAAAATGTTGATACTTATTTTCATTTATTTATTTTATTATGAAAAATAAAACATTGTCATATAACTGACTACATTAATAAATATTATTACAATATGTATACCTACCCTTTGTTTTATGCTAGATAAGAAATATCCATTTGAAAACAATTAATTTACAGAAGCTCAAACTTGACGAAAATAATGCAAAATATACAAGAAATTTGTGTTTTATTTTGGTGCTCTGAAAAATATTTAAAGAAACTCAAAATTTGATGAAAACTACAGAAATTGTTGAGTAATTAATAAATTTAGTTTCATTTAAAGAAGCATAAAATTGAGCGATTTAAAACACAATTGCTCAAGTGCTTCAGGATTGAAAAGTACTTTAAGAGTTTCTTTATTTATTAAAATAATAACAGAATGTCAAATATTTAATAGAGTTAACAGATTTTAGCAAGAAATATATAAACTGTGTTGGAAATATCATAATTCAGGGAATGACAATAAAATTATAGTTGCTCGAAGGTGTTCAAGAGTTTCTGAAAGCATAATCACTTTGAATACTTGTATATTATAAAAACATCTTGATAAAACTTAAAGATAACTTAAAGATTAAATACTAACATTTTTTTCAGAATAAGTATTATTGTGTTTATATATTGATAATTAAATAAAAGTCACTTGGTTTGTTTCACTACTATTTTTTACTCTCACCTTTTACTGGAGAGAATTAAAAATAGTAGTGAAACGAACCAAGTGACTTTTATTTAATTATCAATATTGTAAACATGTTTCATCAAGTGATTAATGAGAACCAAATTGAAGATGTGTTTACATATTATTTTCTTTTGTTGTACAAACATTTCATAAAACTGATAAGGCATCAAAGATGTTTACATTTTTTCCAAGTCCAATAATTGTGAATTTTATTGTATCATAATTCCACATTAAAAGGTTTTTTGTTTGTTATGGACGCATCTGGAGATATGCATATCATTGAATAGCATATTTTACAGTGATTACAATGAGGTTTGCTTTCGAAAAATGGTAAAATACAAAATATGACCTATTATTAGCAGTTTTTCTTTTAAATAAGATATCAACAATTGCATATTAACTTGATATTGTTTTTATAATATATGAAATTACGAAAATGTTATTCGTGAAAATGCAAACAATGTCTTAATTAATATGAAAACTTAAGACGATAAATATCCATTAAAACAACTACTTCCCGTGCAAATACACCTCCGGATATTGAATTATACAATGAAATATTTAAAATCATATTTAATTTGATTTGTTAAACGTTACATATACTTTAATAGAGCGTTGTAACAAATCAAATTAAATAAGATTTTAAATATTTCATTGTATAATTTAATATCCGGAGGTTATTTGCACAGGAAGTAGTTGTTTTAATGGATATTTATCGTATTAAGTTGTCTGATTAATTAAGACAATATTTGCATTTTCACGGACAACATTTTCGTAATTTTATATATTATGTTTAAAGTGTGCAAACTATAAGAAGCGTAAGTTTATTTTCTCGAATTCAAATAGTTCTGAATTCGAATTTATCTTGTTTATATTGTTTGGTCGTCATGGCAACTCGTCTACAACAATAATTAAACAAAAGACTACATTAGATATATCGTTGAAGTTGATATGAATTTCAGTGATGTGATTATGATCTACAAAAATTAAACAATAAAAACGAATCGCTCTAAATATTAAAAGCAGATCAGGATAAATTGAAAGATTCATATTTTAGACGTATTCTAGTTTATTTATTGTCGAAACTAGAAAATTCATTGTTTTATTTAAAATAATTCAATTTGAAGTTTCGAACGACTATTTAAATTCTTTAATTAAGCATGTAGTAAAATTTCTAGTTTAGAAAAGTTTGAAAATTTGGTTTGGTCACGTAGGGAAGCGGAGCGACCAAACTAAATTTTCAGGCTTTTCTAAACTCGAAATTTTACTTCATTCTTAATCAAGGAATGAAAAATTTCGTTTGACAGTTTAAATTGACCGGTTTTATAAAATCAACGAATTTCTGCAAATTCACCAAACGCTGAAATTATTGGGATATGGTAGGTAAGAAAAATGCCCTGTATTATTTACACACATTTTATATTTTAATTTTCCTACGCTTAATTAAACTTTATTTTATCAGGAAAAAAAAAATTAGTTTAAATACCCTAATCTTAGTAAATAAACATTTCCTGTAATAATAACAAACGCAGAAAATCCAATTACCAGCATTTTTCATAAAATGTGCTTTGGAAACATAAAACTAACCGGAATGTATGAGCTTAGTGGGATTTAAGCTGGTGAAATATTCACCTGAAACCCGAGCCGTGGAAAATTACAAATTAACCCTCTAATCTCTAGCACGAATGTTGAACGCGATTTCGTGCGCCATTTTCCAAATCGACCGGTGACGCAAATTATTGATTCGCTAATGACGTTCGTCAAATCCTACGCAAACATTGTTAGAGCTTTTTATTTATTCAGCGACGGAAAAGATGTATTTCTTAATCTTAGAAGATCGATAGACTGTGTTATTGAAAGATTAATATTTGATTGTGCGGATGATTGTTCAATTCACATCAAGATTGAGTGATGGGTAAGGGAGCGTTCTGGTTGTTTTAAATTAATGATCTTGCAGAATTTACTTTTTCTATAAGTACAAGGTTGTGCAATTATGAGTTCTATTAAATGTGATTATTTATTTATTTATTGTGAGTATTACAGATTACAGGGTTTTTCTATTACATTTCACTATTGATCAAATGAGATTCACTATATCCCAAATGTATTTCACCTTGTCAAATATATGCCAAAAGACTTCCTGATTTACCAAATGAGTTTCATTGTATACCAAATACATTTCGCTTTGGTATTTTGTTGAATATTTTTGCAATAATAATAACTTTTATCTGGAAATATTTTATTTTTATTTATACATATGTAACACTACTTACGCCATCATCTATTTTCCTGATAACGAGTCCTCTTAGTTCATTGCTAACATGCATTTTTTGACATGCAGCGATTTTGCTGACAAGTGAAATGTAATTAACACACTGTAATAAGGTTTTAACATATATAGGGAAATGTAGTGATATATAGGGAAATGTATTTGATAAATGGAAAATACATTTGAGATAAAGGGATACACATTCGATATAAAGTGAAATTCAATATCAAAACTCTATATATTCACATAATTCCCACAAGTCATTATTCATGTAATAATAATACAAAGTTACAGCTCAGGGGGTTTATTCAAATATACAATATACCGGGTGTTGACTTGGCGAACGCAACATAGGAAATCCCATGTAAATTTTGAAATGTTCAAATTTTGGCTCCCCTATTTATTTTAGAAACAAAACGTATTTATCTTTTTTGTAGATGGAAAAATTGTGAATTCATTCGAGTTAACGTTTATCACTTTACGTTTCTCTAAGTTAAAATAACTAAGAAAAAATAATGTGATTTTATAAAAATAATGACGTGCCCTGGAATTGAAACAACTTCGGTTGTCAAAATGGCAAAAGATATCGTAGTCACTTGATTAAAGTAAATGTTTTCGAAATGATTTACACTATACAAGAAAAGTGTCATTATTTTTATAAAATAACAATACTTTTTCTTAATTATTTTAGCTGTTCATTTTCTAACATTTGTTGATTTTTAAAGGAGTTCAATTTGAAGCTTTAAACAAGTGTTTTCCACTCCCAGACTAAGCATGAAGTAAAATTTCGAGTTTAGACAAGGTCCGTGAAAATGTGTCGAGGGTCGCGCAGCAACCCGAGACAAATTTTCTGGGCTTTTCACAACTTGGAATTTTACTTCATGCGCACTCGTATAAAATATGGATTTTAAGTGAAGTTCGAATATACATAAATTTCACAATATTATAGTGTTTTATACGCGTGGCCCATGAAGTAAAATTTCGAGTTTAGAAAAGCCCACAAAATTTGTATCGGGTCTCTGCGCAACCCTCGACAAATTTTCACGGGGCTTTTCTAAACTCGAAATTTTACTTCATGCTTAGTCTGGGAGAAAACACTTGTTTAAAGCTTTAAATTGAACTTAAAAAAAAAACAGGAAATATCCGAAGTTGTTGTATCAATTCCATGGTATGTCATTATTTTTATAAAATCACATTACTTTTTCTTAATTATTATAAATTAGAGAAACGTAAAGTGTTAAGTGTGAACAGTAATAAATTTAGAATTTTTCCCTCTACAAAAAAGTAAATACATTTTGTCTCTAAATTAAATAGGGAAGCAAATATTTGAATATTTTAAAATTAACATGCGATTACTGATAAAATAATTCTTTCTCGGGACAAAGGCCTTTTGTCTCTGTTGATACTGTTAGATTTTTCGAAGGCGTTCGATACATTGAATTATAACACATTAATATCCATATTATCCTTTATTGGATTTGATCAAGTTTCTATTAATTTCTTTAAAAACTACCTATTAAATCGATCGCAAATGGTTAAATCTGAGAATATTATGTCCAAGGAAGTAGAAGTAAGTAGGGGTGTGCCTCAAGGATCAGTTTTGGGACCACTATTGTTTTCCATCTATACCTCACAAATATTTTCTAGCCTTAATATTAATAACTTCCACCTCTTTGCAGACGATACCCAACTGTTATACATATTTGCGGAGAGGGATGTAAACTCAGTATGCAACAAAATAAACCTTGATCTTCTTAATATATTAACTAAATGCAGGGATCATGGTCTATTAATTAATAATTCTAAAACGGAAGCTATACTTTTTGGTCCCAAAAAAACGCGTGAGAGAATTCTACCTCAAATCTCAATATCTATGAATAATGACGGATCAAATTGTGTAATAAAAACATGTGTTAAAAGCTTAGGGCTTCAAATAGATTCTGATCTTAGATTCTATAACCACATATCCATGTGCATTAATAGAGCATATGCTACTCTTAGACTCATATTTTTAAATCGCCACTGTTTATCTCAGAAACTTAGGACTATATTGTGTGAATCACTTGTCTTATCGCATTTTAATTATTGCGATGTTGTATTCAACTTCTGTTTAGACAAAAAGACAATTCGTAAAATTCAGTTAGTACAGAACTCTTGTTTAAGATTGATTTTCGGCATTCGAAAGTACCAACATATAAGTCATAAACTAAAAGAAATTGAATGGCTCAATATGAGAGATCGCCGTCTGTTGCACTTCGCGGTGTTTTGTCAGAAATTAATTATTTGCAAAACACCCCCTTACCTGTACGAAAAAATAAAGTTTCGTTCTGATGTGCATACTCTAAATTTACGCTTTAGAGGCTTGCTAACACCGCCTAAATACAAATCAACTTTTGCAGAGAGAGCATTTTCGATACAGGTCTCTAAAGTGTATAATAAAGTACCTCCTGAATGTAAGGAAAGTAATGTCCTTGTTTTTCGCAAATTATATGCTAAGCATCTTCGTGAATCTATCACCAATTACTAACACCCTAAGTTAATACCTTACCTATTTTTGATTAATATATTTTCTTGCCCTACTACAATCTTTATTGTAACAGTTGCGTGTATGTATGTATGTTATATTTTACTTAAAATGTATTATTTTCATATTGGCCTAAAGGCAGAACAGTTCTTTTAATCGCCAAGAAATTGGAATTAGCTGAACTGATTTAGGTCCATTTGACCATATTAGTATGTATAATTATGTATTTATATATCTGAAATCATGTATACTTATGTTAATTGGTCAATAAATGGTTTATTATTATTATTATATTATTATTATTTCCTGTGTTGCGTCCGCCAAGTCAACACCCGCTATGCATATCCCAAGTCCCAGAGCACCCGTATCAGGCTTTTTTTGTGAAAACGGCTAGCCCTAGCGAGTTAAGACAAAATAAATATTACAAAGCCGTACAAAAGAATCGAATAGTGATATTTTTTATTCCTAGAAAATGGCATCCCTGAGACTGCTTAAATTAAGGTTATAAATTTAAATTTTTCATGGCTAACTTATTTTGAAAGATTGAGTTTCAAACGTATTGAGTAAAATGTCATTATTTACAGTTTAATAAATATTATGGTAAATTAATAATAATAATTACTATATGTACTTACTTACATGTTGCTAGCGCAATTATTCGTTTTGAGGCCCCTGAGCAGATTAACACTATTTCTGATAAATGTCTGTGTTTGTCTGAATGTATGGATCAGTGGCGTAGATAGCTTTTTGTGATGGGGGGGGGGGGGGGGGGGGGGGGGGGATTTGATTTGGTATTTGGTTTCATATATGTATTTTTCTAAAGTTATACAAAACCAAGGAAAAAAATGATGTGTCCGTCGTAGCACTTTCTCCGTCATTTAAACAATTGATGATAACCATACTAAACTTATGTCACTTCTTAATCTGTTAAAGACCATTTCACAATAAATTAGCGTTTTATACGCTTGGCGCATGAAGTAAAATTTCGAGTTTAGAAAAGCCTAATTTGGCTCGGTCGCTCCGCTTCGCTACGCGCCCGAGCCAAATTTCTAGGCTTTTCTAAAATCGAAATTTTACTTCATGCTTAATCTGGGATTGGAAACACTCGTTAGACGATCACTTTACTCTTATTTTGTATTTTTTTTTATTATAAAATTTATGACTAAAATAAATAGAGTTGATGTTTTAGTCAACTTTTGGCGTATAAGATTTTCCTTCCAGTTTGACCAATTTTCAATTTGATAACGTTGAAAGAATGGTAATTGTAATTTTTAGAAATTTTATACAAGTAAATCTAAAGTTTTTTCTTTTTTCAGAACGAGGTATTTTACTTGTACATTACCATTTTCAATTATTCAGTCCAGAAAACGATAATATTGTATCTTCAATTAAAATTGTAAGACCCCTAAATTGAACACTTTGTTTCAATGGCTTACTAAAAACGCATCGGTAGTCGAATTTATTAGAAATTCTCAAGATCCACTATATGTAACAAAATAAGCATATTTGAAGTTTCGACCCAAAAAAATATATAATTTTTCACGTCTTAAGTTATGACCCCCTAAAATAGATTTGCATAAATGAAAATTATAGGTTTTCTTCTAGACATTTTTGTATTTGTATTTGTTTATTTGTTGCGGAATCTTCAATTGAACACAATACATTAAATGTCTACGTTTCATCAAGATATATATATATATATATATATATATATATATATATATATATATACCAGATAAGAAATAACAGCGCATTAGGTCATGATGTAAAAGTTATTTTTTCATCAAGTGAGTGTGCAAGGAGGACAGAAGACTCTTTTTATGAGCTTTTTATGAGTATATATACAACTTCTAAATATCAAGTGAGTGTGTATGGAAAGATGGATGTGGCGGCCTGAGGAGCTCATAAAAAGAGCGAAACGATCGTCGTCGTCTTCTGTCCTCCTTGCACACTCACTTGATGAAAAAATAACTTTTACATCATGACCTAATGCGCTGTTATTTCTTATCTGGTACTAAAAAGCAGGTCGTTAATTCTAATTTATTTAATTTAATTCGGCGCTCTGAATATTATCATCGCATTGGTTCGGGTTTCTCGCCGCTCCGATGCTAGTCGATGGTTTAAACTAAAAACCGACACTAACTGTAGAAGCAAAATGAGATCAATGCCCTTATCAATGCAGTAGCAATTATAAATACTGACGTCAATACCGGCTTATGGTTTGCGAAATCAGTATATATACAACTTCTAAATATCAAGTGAGTGTGTATGGAAAGATGGATGTGGCGGCCTGAGGAGCTCATAAAAAGAGCGAAACGATCGTCGTCGTCTTCTGTCCTCCTTGCACACTCACTTGATGAAAAAATAACTTTTACATCATGACCTAATGCGCTGTTATTTCTTATCTGGTACTAAAAACCAGGTCGTTAATTCTAATTTATATATATTATATATATATATATATTCATGTTATATTTTGTTCTTTTTATTTTTTTTATTTCTCTTTATTTCTATATTTTACATTTTCTATATCTGTAATGTTATTACTGTAATTTTTGAATCTATTATATTATTTTAATTTTGTCCTGTATTGGGTTTTCCCGTTTGGGCAATAAAGGCTATTATTATTATTATTATTATTATAACGTGTTAATATAATATTACGTAACGAGGGGGGTATGCAGCATATTACATATGAGCGGACATGTTGCGCACGAGCCGCGCAGCGGCGAGTGCAGTATTCCGCGAGTATGTAATTGCCATACCACTCGAGAAACGTACGATACTTTACCTATGCCCTAACAAAATAAACAATGAGCACGAAAGAACAACTTATTTATTGTAATAATTTTTAATAGTACCATGACAATGATGAAAACTAAATTACTACTTGATCAGTATACAAGGAATAAAGCTGTACATTTTCCGACATTCGTTGTTTTTTTAAAAGAGTTCAATTTGAAGTTTTGAACGAGTTATTTCCACTCCCAGACTGAGCATGAAGTACAATTTCGGGTTTAGAAAAGCCCCGTGAAAATTTGCCTCGAAACAAATTTTCTGGGCTTTTCTAAACTCGAAATTTTACTTCATGCGCCACGCGTATAAAACACTGATTTCAAGTGAGGTTCAAATATACATAGAGTTCACAATATTTTAGGCTTTTATACGCGTGGCGCATGAAGTAAAATTTCGAGTTTAGAAAAGCCCTGACAATTTGTTTCGGGTCGCTGAGCGACCCGAGACAAATTTTCACGGGGCTTTTCTAAACCCGAAATTTTACTTCATGCTTAGTCTAGGAGTGGAAAACACTCGTTCAAAACTTCAAATTTTCACGGGGCTTTCTAAACTCGAAATTTTACTTCATGCTTAGTCTGGGAGTGGAAAACACTCGTTTAAAGCTTCGAATTGAACTCTTACAAAAAAAAAAACAACGAATATCTAAAGATTTAAAGAAAATAAGCTGAATTTAGAATACGTATACTTTAAAGAAAAACTCCCTGTATATCAAAGAAATGTCATTTGGTTGTACGGTAAGCAATCAGCTGTTCAGCTGTCAGCAAGTAATGTACTTATCAAAGCTATTACGTGCATGTGTACGTAATGTCAATCATACTTGTCAAGATGACAGTGTGGTATGATGCGGTTACTAGATAGGGCGTAGGTTAAATTAAATACGGGGAATTTTTATTTTGAATATACATATGCATATGCTTTTTTTAAATTCAATTTGAAGCTAAACACGAGTGTTTTCCACTCCCAGATTAAGCATGAAGTAAATTTTCTGGGCTTTTCTAAATTCGAAATTTTACTTCATGCGCCACGCGTATTAAACAATGAAGACACCGAAATATTGTTAACAAGTAAACTCCACTTGAAATGCATATCTTATACGCGTAGCGCATGACATAAATTATAACAAACTAAATCGCTAATAGCAAAATAGCCTTTTATTTTATTCTCTTCATTCTCAAGACTTATAGGGTATATTGTTTTCCTAAATCCTCCCTCTATCTACGCCACTGGTGTGGATATCTGCGGACGCTGTACAGCAAAAATAGCTAAACATATTGAGATGGAACTTTAAACTTAAGCTTTTTATTACAATATGAGGATCTGAAAAGCTGATTTTTCTTGAAATTTTCTTTTAACATTGATCATATTGAATAATGTTTAATATAAAAATTGTAGATAATAAAAAAAATTAAAAGTTACTGCTAATTTAACTTTTGTCGTAGAACTCTTAGTGTTTTCAATTTTGAAAAAGTAAATTTTTGCTCCAACTTGTTTTTTCAGAATAAAAATTTAAGAGTTAATTAAATCTGGCAAATATAGTCAAGATCACAAAATAAACTTGGATGAACTTACACATACATTAATGAACTTTGACTAGTTGCAATCAAAATTTATATATCTCAACTAGGTTTATCAAAATATCGAATCCAAGTTCAAATTTCGCATTACAGTGATTGAATAATTTTCAGAATAAAAATTACAGAATTAATTACAAATTTTAAATTACAGAATTCATTAAATCTGGCAAATATAGTCAATATCACAGAATAAACTTAGATGAACTTACACATACATTAATAAACTTTGACTAGTTGAAATCAAAATTTATATATCTCAACTCCATTTATCAAAATATCGAATCAAAGTTCAAATTTCGCAGAAAAGTGATTCAGGGATTTATTTTGTTAAAAAAATCATAAAAATCAAAGTATTATACAATTAATATGAAATTCACAGAATTTACATAGAATTTATTACACTTACATCTGCTTTAAAGAAAATTAAATTATTTCAACGCTTTTTCCTAAAATATTTACCCAAATTTAAAATAATGCAAAAATAAATTTAACGATTTCAGAAGCATTAATAAAATATCAACGGATAATCAATTCATAGAATCTACACAGAAATTAATAAACTTTAATTAGCTATAATTGAAATTTAAATATCTCCAGTAGATTTTCTAAAATTTTAAATCAATGTTGAAAATTCGCAAAAAACGTGATGCAATCAAAATGAAATGTACAGAATTTACTTCGAACGAAGCGAGTCGCGCCCCGGTAAATCTAAATGTTCAGACTTTTCTTAACTCGAAATTTTACTTCATGCACCACGCGTATAAATTCCTAACTTCAAGTCAAATCTTCAACCAATTGGTTAAAGTGACATATATTTAGTATCTCAATTATCAATTGTTTCAAAGAAGAAGAAAGTACTATGATGGACAGATCATCATTTTTTTTTACTCCTTTTAAATTATTTTACTTACAAATATCTTTAGTTTGGTTCTCATTGATCACTTGATGAAACATGATTAAAATATATGTATAATTTGTAAAAATTAATCGATAGGGAAATTATTTGGTTTGCTTCACTAATGATACTAATATAGTGAAGCAAACCAAGTGGTTTCTCTTTCTATTAATTTTTACAAATTAATTTACATATAACTTACAAATTTCAATAAATACAAGATTGATGATGATATGAATACGGAATGTCGGTGTCTTTTGAATGAATACTCTTGCACGATCCACATTTTTCATATAACAAATAATAGAGACGAAGGATCAGTCGAAAAGTCAATTAATTTATTTAGCTGAATTTCCGCCAAAAGTATTTTTCCCTTTAAAACTAAACAAAGTATGTTAATTTTTAACAGTTTTGTATATTTAATACTCTTTTGTGATCAAAGAGATTTGTTGATTTCAACTTGCCTCTATGTTTCGTTCTTTCTAAATATGCAACTATAACAGTAAAGTTCTGGTAAAATTGTTCTTATATTTGTTTATTGTAGTGTATCTTTCACTATTTTGATTCGTGGAGGTCAATTGAATAATTAAGTGGCTCAAACGGAGCGCTCCAAATCGTACCACGCTTATGAATCATAGAGGAGGGCAGACTGTAGTAGGTTGTGATTCAAACTAATCTCTCAGTGCATTCCACTTGTATACAATTGGAACGACGATAACGAAGTGATTTATTCCAATCAACTCGGCATACTTTAATTAGCAGACAGCGAACGAGCGTTATTTTTGGGCGTAGCGAAATGTCTACTCGTGTTTACACAGTTCACATCAGGTCTGGTTAATGTAGAATTAACAGACGTAATCAGAATTTGTGTTTGAATACATGGAGTTTGGAAATCCGGTGATAAAATTACAAATAAATTCATTTATCGTTACAAAATTTTGTTAGTTAAAATAATTTGATTAATTAAGAGGGTGTGTAAAAAGTTTAAAGAGCCAGTAATCATAATTTAAGTTTTAATAAATAGATTATTCTTCTTTGCACAATTAATTACCTTAGCTAAATAGCTCTGTTGGCCATTATAATGAATAATTACATTTATTTTTGATTCGATTAGGTATACATAAGGACTTAACATGTAAAACTATATTTATGTATTTTCCTGCTTTCTCGGTCATTTTAGAGGAAAAGTACAAGAGCAAACAAAAATTAAAAACGTCTCTAACCGGTTAAAATCTGACGCTGTTTACTATTTTTATCAATTTTCTAAGAATAGGAAAATAAAACAAATGCCCCAAGCTGGGGCAGAACACAATATGGGCGTTTTCAGCACGTAATTACGGCCATTCAGAGGTCGATTACTCGACTTTTATGCCTAAAATCATCAAAGCCACACCCGTAGCTTTTATTTAAGGCCCCTTCGGCGATTCTGGCGCATTCGTATCCAAAATGATAAATGAAAACGGCTAATTATTTGCATTTTTCATATCTTTCAAAACTCGATAAACAATAGTAAATTGTGTCTAATTTTAACTAAATAGCGACCTAAATAATTAGGATCTTTTTCTTAATTTACAATTATAGAAAAAATAAAAATACGAAAATAAAAAGGCCACTATATGCATTTGTACAAGATGATTTTCAAGAATTTTAATATTTTATCATAGTTTATAAATTGCATAAGTATGGAGTCTTTATTTCCACCCTCTACGAATTTCATTAGATGTTTATTTTTTCATATAATCTTTATATAGATTTCCTTGTGTTTATAGTTAAAATGTGATCTTGGGATTCATATAACGAATTTACGATATTACTGAAGTTTACAAGACCCAAATGAAATAAAATTATTGATTTTAATTACCTGTGTAAATAAACCAAACTGTTTATTATTGCAGCTGTAATTAAAACATAAATTAATTACCAGTAAATTTATATCCACTAAGCTTCATATTCCAATTACCTAAATCGATAAATCCACTAGCACTAAGACATTAATCAGAATTATATTAACTTCAATTCTATAAGGAAAGCTAATATTGATATATACAGGGTGCCCATATTTCAACAGAATGTAGGGTTATCTTGGTAATTTGAAGAGATAGAGATTCGGTTAAATTGGAGCAATGTTGCGTATTTTATGGCCTAATAACAAATTTGAAATATCTTCTTTAGTTTTTGAGATATTGTCAAAAACGGATTTTTTGAAATTTGGTTTTTTTAATTCAAAAACCATTTAATCCAGACATTTACAACTTTGACATTAAATAGGCACTTTTTAACGAGACATCTAGTAACATATTTCAATCTAAGATAACTATAACATTTACCCAGGGACCATAGCCAACTGTTGTTTTTCTTATGGGCGTCATTTTGGATTTTTATATTTTTTGGAAGAATATTTTTTTCTAAATTCAATGATGTATCATACTTATAATTTATTGTATATTTTATATGAGAAATTTTAATCTTTTGTTTTTTTGTAAACAGTGCCTTGGAAACAGTTGAGTAACTCACCCATTTGACAACTCTTAGGACCCATAATTGTTGTTAAAATACATCACCAGTTGTGAAGTATTTTAAACTAATGAGTGTCTTACACTCCCAGACTAAGCATGAAGTAAAATTTCGAGTTTAAAAGAGCCCCGCGTAGAAAATTTGTCCAGGGTGTAAATTAAAAATAAGGTGATTTTATGAAAGGTTTCAAGGGTATTCTATCGATTAGGTTTCTTCTATTCCTTAATTAAGCATGTAATACATTTTCGAATTTAGAAAAGCCTGAACATTGGGTTTGGTCGCGTAGCCCATCGGAGTGACCAATCCAAATTTTTAGGCTTTTCCAAGGGGAGCCAATGCTTATGGGAGAACTGGAAATCGAGTAGAAAAGGAGTGACTATGGTCAGGATGTGGGGTAAGAGTAAAACTGAGGACTATATAGACCGATCACCGGTCTCGCTTCTGGATTCAGCATCCAAACGCGGTTACCAAATTTTATATAGGGACTAGCTAACTGGATATATATATGAACGGTAGCTTTTTTATACGAGAAATTTTCCTTTATGCGCCATGCGTATAAACCACTGACTTAAAGTAAAGTTCAAAAACCTATATATCATTTATAATAATAATAATACATTACAAGGTTATAGATATAATACATTTCCAGCCAAGTAATACATTTTGAACATGTTATTTTAATTTTAAATTGGCGAAATTTTATATTTATTTGTTGATTATTGTGACCATATTTTTTACTCTATGCTATTAATATTACTTAATACGTTACTAAATTAATTACTAAAGTCACTAATTGTTGATAACCTAATTAGGTGACACAGTGTGACATTTGGTAAAAATACCGTTCTGTGAACACCAACACCGTTTTATTGTAATGGGTCATTATCGGAGTGGATAGTAAACCCATTATAGTCAATAATCATGTTTTTTTGTTAATATGCCTTTAATTAAATCAATATTTAATTTAATGTAATGTGAAGAAACCATTTCATAATTTTTGCGGAATCTGTTGTCAACCGCATAAATTGGGTTGCCTATGTTATAAAATTTTGTGGGGACAATCAATTCCGAACGCCCGATATAAAACTCTCTATAAATACGATAATAAAACTACGAAACTTTCTAAAAATACTCGTGTTATTTGAAAATAACCAAAAGGTCTGTTTGAAGTGGAAAATGTATTTCCAAGGACTTTTCCTACTCCTATTTTTTTGTTCTGGAGAAAAACAATAAAAACGTACACGAGTCACGTGATACGTGTAATCATTTACAGATATGCTAAACTGATCGTCTAATATATTCCAGGCAACCAAGCGTAAAAGCTTATCAGATAAGATAGCCTGTCTGTTTCATTCTTTAGCCAATCATAATTTAGTCATGTGCATTTATTTGAGTAACTAACATGTGTGTGTGCATATGCGTTTGATTCATTCACGGATCTTTTTTGAATAGTAAGTGTAACAAACATGATAACGGCATTTTATTAGTGATTCGTTAAATATTTGATTTGGATATAGGGTAATAAAATAGTAGGTAATACTCATTTGCAAATTGTCAACAGCAAGATCTATTCTTGTTTGCAGTTCGTAAAGTAATATTGTTCCTTTGATTTTAATATTTCAGTTCATTTTAGATTTTATCACAAAATTATTTACTTTTAGGATTGCCCCCATAAAATATTTCAAGTGCACTAATCCTTGAATTGCAGTCCAGGATTTACATTGCATTCAATTCACGTTTTAATATATATACCGGGAATGTTTCTTTTAAGTATACATTTACATTATTTATTCCAACTGCCAGAAACATAGCTCTCTGTATAAATCTCCTGTCTACAACATGTTTAGAAATGCGAATGTGATTTTCGACGGTATTTTTACTTAGTTTGTTATTAATTGTACTAGCTTTTACTGTTGTTCTTTTATCTTAGCAGTTGTACTTACATTAAATTAATTAATTCTTAAGTAGGTATTAGTTCCAACTTAAATTTCATTCATATAACTTTAAGAATTCTGTATTATTATTTTCTTGTCCTTTAATTATCCTGTAATGGGGGTTGGGTAATAAAGTTATTATTATTATTATTATACAAATACACTGTACAGAGTAGTTACATTTGGGTGTTACTATAGGGAATTTTGGTTAGTAGAAAAGATAGAAAAAATGGATGGCGCATCCTAGATCTCTTTTTTCAAGACAAACTCAATAGTGAAAAGAAAAATCTGCTATCGTCTTTTGTTTTCGAGTTATAGCCAAAAACTCGCTATTTTCTATTTTCATTTTTTTCTAATATCTCAGTTATTTATTATTTTATTGAAATAAGAGTTACATGTTCTTGAGGCACTATTTTGAGAAGAATTCAACGAGATGAACAGAATATTGATATCTTCAATAATAAAGAAGACACAACACAAAGTTGTATTTTTTTTACATAGAAGTCATAAATAGTTCTCAACTCAATAAATAAGTTATTTTATTCTTTTTTCAATAATGTATAACAAGTGTATCTTTTTATTGAATTATTATTGAAATCTTTCAAAATTCACTCTAAATTATTAAATATTTTGTCTAATTGGACATAGTGCTATTGCTTTATTTAAAATTAAATTATTTCTTGTAATACAACCACATTTGCCACCTGTAAATAATATAAAGCCATATTAATGCTTTACTATTATATGGTAAAATTATTTATTAAATCATAGCAATTGTCATATTACCTTGAAAACATATTTTAATTGCTAATCTTTAGAGAAAAGACAACCCAATAAATCGATTTATCGTAGATTAAAAGAACAACACCTTAATGGATTATTGAAAAGCATTGCCACAATATTTAAATTACAAATAATGCTCAAATTGATGTCCATTATACAAAATGCATTTGTTGCATCTGCTTAAAACATGTTTGCATGCATTATAAATATGAACATTTGAAATAGAATTTATAAAATCAATAAAGTTTTGTCTTAAACTATTAATAACATCATTTCTCTTTTAATACAACATGTCCTTTATATTTCCCCAAAAAAGCAATCTAACCCAGTCAAATCGTGCAATCGTGTTGATCATGTGTTTATTTGACAATCTTATTTAGTTTAAAGTCAAATTGACTTTAAACTAAATAAGCCTACTACGAACATCAAGAAACCACATTTAGCAAATTTTTGAAAATTTTAATAGATTTTAAAGAAAATTTAACTATATCCTTATCATATGATACATCATTAGAAAGAATAAAAAACATAACCTATTTATTTAGGTCAGAGCCAATTTTACTTCATGTCTAATTAGGGATTATTAAATCTCGTTAGAAGCTTCAAACTAAACGTTTTTAAATAACATTAAAGCATTTGTTGTTATGTAAAGACGTGTAGTTTGAAGCTTCTAACGAGTTTTAATAATCCCTAATTAGGCATGAAATTGACTCTCATCTAATAATATCATGCATATACATTGGGATATGTACACTTAATAGAAAAATTCATTGTATTCATAAAATAGAGGTGTTTCTCAAGTGATATTTCGATATTTCGTTTCTGTAAAAATACATAGCTTTGCATTGAAGATAACAGTGTAGTTTCTGGACTCCCTAGGTTCAATTTTTATTTTCTTTCTCTAACCTTACCTCATTGATTTTCAACTAACCTTACAACTATTATACTTTCATTTAAACCTTATTAACTATTATCTAAGCTAAGTCATTACTTTCAAATCTCCCCTTTAACTAGTGCCAACTAACCTAACCCAGCATATATATCTATTGTCTAACTAGATTAGGTTAGATCTCAATCATTGAGGTTAAGTTAGATGAAATTCAATGCCGTTAGTTAGATGAGTCATTGAGTTTAGATTCCTACTTATATCGTTATTTCATAAACAAGATCAGACATTGGTAAACTAACGGAACCTAACGTAATTACCTCCTAATCTGTAATATCATATCATGGTTAAATAACCATGAGAGTAGAAAACATTTTAATAAGACGAATACAACTTTAACCTTTCTTCCTTAACCCCCTTAAATTACATTTTAAGCTTGTATTAGACGACACTATTTTCTTGTACAAGAAAATAGTATACTATTTTCTAACATGGGGTAATATACAAAATATGACCAAACCAAATAGAACATGTCCTGTTTCTATTATACAAAATTGTAGAGGATTCGCGTTTGGTCATATTTTGTGTATTACACCATGATAGAAAATAGTGTATTATTTTCTTGTACAAGAAAATAGTGTCGTCTAATACAAGCTTAAGAAACATACAGGGATTTTTTCTCTACAGTTTAATTTTCCAAAACATATTGCTTTAGATGTTCGAATTAATAAAAATACAATTTTTTAAGATTAAATATAATCAAACACAAGCAGTATTTTTTTAACATCCCTTGATATCAGTATTTTATAGACGTGGCGCATGAAGTAAAATATCAAGTTTAGAAAATCCTCAATGATATTCTTGTCGGAGTTACGTGAAGTATTAGTAATAGATATGTAAGTAGTTAAATTTCTTAATCTTCACTGTTTTATTTTAATTCTAAACGTACATTTCAGACACGATGTGCCCTTTTTCAATAGTTTACGTTAAACTATTGAAAAAGGACACATCGTGCCTGAAATGTACATTTAGAATTAAAATAAAACAGTGAAGATTAAGGAATTTACCTACTTACATATCTATTAGAAAATCCTGAAAATTTGAATTGGCCGCGTAGCGAAGCGAAACACAGTATACGATTTGACCGCTCTAGCGCGACAAAATTCTAATGATTGAAATATGAAAATTACAAATGCATCGCTACAAATTATTCATATATAATAGAAAAAGATTCTTGATACATAATTATTTCATTAAACTTTCAATTTCATTTTTCATTGATTAATTTTGTTGTCAATTATTTCAAAATTGCGTCGTTTGATCAAAGCTGAATATTATATTCTTTTTGGTATCTTTTTATGCAAACGTTTAGCTACAATATCTTATATTATTTGTATAAATATAATATAATTAATAAAAAAATAAATATAAACATCTGATAAAAACATTCATATGTTTTGTGCAATAAATTACTACCTGTTTTCTAATGATCCTTAAGATGTCTTATTGACGATAAATGCTGCTAAATTGTGCGACTTTTGCGATTACTAAGATGTTTAACATATTGGTTAGGTGTAAAAATTAAGTGCAAACGCCTTATTTGTTTTAAATATTTCTTAAAATACTGTTAATATTAAAAAATTCTTCAAATAAAATTTGTAGGTATTATAAAAATCTAAAAAATGTATACACTATACTATTCTATAGCTCTATTAAATACAAACTTATGCCATTTTTTTAAAGTTAGAAATATGTACGTTTTATATATCAGATACTCTTTTTCTCATTAATCACTTGGTAAAACATGTACATTTGTTCAAATCAACTTATCCGATACTATTCGCATTTTGAATAATTTAAATAATATTTTCTAACTTCCTATGTACTTTACAGTTTTTCTTTTAAGTATACATATCCCAATTACTACATATATGCTGCAAATCTTCAGATATTTGTTTTTAAGAGTTCAGTTTTACGTATTAAAATAATTGACGTTTCTTTTACGTTATTGTATATAAATGGGTTAAAGTATACAAGGAGTTTTTCTTTAAAGTACACGTATTCCAAGTTCAGCACATTTTCTGTACATTTTTAGATATGGCTTGTTTTTTTTAAAGTTTATTTTGAAGCTTTTAACGAGTGTTTTCCACTCCCAGGCTAAGCATGAAGTAAAATTTCGAGTTTAGAAAAGCCCTGTGAAAATTTGTCGAGGGTCGCGCAGCGACCCGAGACTAATTTTCTGGGCTTTTCTAAACTCGAAATTTTACTTCATGCGCCACGCGTATGAAACACTAAAATATTTTGAAATTTATGTACATTCAAACTTCACTAGAAATCTGTGTTTTATACGCGTGGCGCATGAACCCGAGACAAATTTTCACGGGGCTTTTCTAAACTCGAAATTTTACTCCATGCTTAGTCTGGGAGTGGACAACAATCGTTTAAAGCATCAAATTGGACTCTTTTAATAAACAACGAATGTCGGAAAATTTACAGTTTGTGCATATGTTTACATGAAACAAAAATTATAACAATAAAAATATAATAATATGAATCCCCTAGTTAAGAGAGTTTAGCATAAGATGCAATTAAGCACACTAAATTAGAAGAAATAGTGTTAATATAAAAATACCCCCAAGAAAAAATTGTACCATAGATTTCAAACCTGTAATCACCTCACGTGAATTCTACCCTACTAAGTTTTCTAAGGCAATATGCCGAGTTTTCTAAGATTAGATCGTGGTCGACCTCCTCTTCAAATAATATAACAAATTCAATTTAAAGTTATGTTTGAGGATAATTGAAAATCAATTTCAATCGCGAGAGAAAATTGGTAATAAGGATTCGTTATTTCTAGATATATTTATGTACATTGCTAACGTGTTTGATGGGTCATGGCGATCTATTGATAGCTTACGATGCGTTCGTGTAGCAATAAATATTTATAGACCAGCCAACTGTTTATATTTACCTTGTGCAACACGGTCTGGATTATTAAATCCAAAGTGGGCACATTTGCTCTTGTAATTAAGATCTCATTACATATCGATTATTTTTAATTATTTCTTCACCTTTCGAGAAAAAAGGTATATTTGAAACGACTAGCACGATAAAACATTAATAAAAACACAATTTTCCGCCCACGAATATTATAAATTTTGAAAATAGGGATATACAGGATTTTATCCTTTTAGAACGAATTTTCAACCAATGAGATGTATGGAAAGAGGTGGGTACATGTCTATCACCGCGATAATAAAAATCAAAAGAAGCGGTTGGTGATAAGTTGTCCTGTCATTCAAAACGTCAAAATAGGTAAAGTTTCGTGCAGTGATATTAATAAGAAAGTGAAAAGTGCGACGCCAAAAAACACCGTCATGAACAAAGAATCACAGTGGCGGCAGTTTACGAACTTTTGTGCGGTTAAAACATTCACAGTCAATAGGGAAACAACAATATCACAGCTGTCGGTTATGTTAAGAGACTCACATTATTTTATTCGTTATATTCTCTTACTAAATATAACTCGTGATATGATTAATTATCGATGATATTTTGTCGTTGAAACCGAAGCAGCACATTCAATTCGTGCTGCGCACTCGTTGAATCTGCAGCTCGGTTTCAACTCCAAAATATCATCGATAATAATCATACCACTCGTTATATTACGGAAATATACATATCCCGATGAATATGATGCAAATTTTCAAGTATTTGTTGATTTGATAAAATCGTCCAATTTTAGGCTTTTAGCGAGTGTTTTCACTACTAGATTAAGCATGAAGTAACTAGTTTAGAAAAGCCTGAACATTTAGTTTGGTCGCGTAACGCTGTAGCGGAGCGACCAAACCAACTTTTCAGCCTTTTCTAAACTTGAAATTTTACTTCATGCGCCATGCGTATAAAATACTGGTTCAAAATATATTACTCAAGTATTCATTCTACAAATATTTATTTCGTCTAAAGAAATCTTGCGCTTTTGAAATTGGAGTCAATGAGCGCATTCATCAGATAAAGTTGTTGGGAGTTTGATGCTAATAGTTAGGGAATTTTCTCATGAATGCAGTGTCAACAGCAAACACGTTCGTCATTTTTGCAAGCGTACAAAATAGAATTGGTAGAGCAGCGTTCACTAGATACCAACGTAATGAGTAAAAAGAATCCAATCATGTTGAGAGTATATTCTTCTGATGAATGCGCCCATTAGATTGGGAATGTGTAAGTATATCTAAAAAAATCGCTGTAGGTAACTTTATTTTTATTATTTCTTCAATTTTTCACGTAACTGGAAAAAATCTGTACGTAATAAAATCATAACAACCTAATGCCCACTTACACCACAGCTAGTTAACTTTAATCAGTTTCAATCAGTGATTAGTACTTTTTAAAAATATAATAATTTCTAATAATATTTGGGACATTTGACAAATATAAACATTTTTATATTCTCGAATTTTGATTTAAGCTTAGCCACGATTAAGTTTCTGCGTTGAAAGTGGTCATAAGTGAATTATAAAATTATGCTAAATTCTACTAAGAAGGGTAGAAAGACCTCGGGTATTGTAATAATATTATTATGTCAATAAAAATGTATTGTTGTTGTTCTACTAAAAATTAAGTAAACGTAAATAATTTCATTGAGGAATATTTTTTAGTTAGGTGGTTTTAAAGGTAATACAAATTTAAATTAAAAACATGAGTGCCCGATAACACATAATATAAATAAACCTGTAAATTAGAGTCATTTATAAATTGTAAAATATAGGGTTATATCAAATTAGAGTGACTGCAATCATGTGCGCCCGCACATATGGGCAAGGGGTAGCACTTGCCTCCCCCCCCTAAAATTCTGATTTCCCGTTTATTTATATAATGTTACTGACAAAACGCGAATAGTCCAATGTTTTTAGACAATAGCCGAATAAAATTGCATGCGTCTGTCATTTCGCACATTATGTAGACAAAATGCGTTGTGACTTTGAGACAAAATGCGTTTCAAGATTTTACATTTAAACAAAAATAAGTATTGGAAAACATCACTTTGTTTTAAAAACAAAGTGTCAAATTATTTATTAGGAGTATATTTGGAGCTTCACTTAATATCAGTTTTTTGTACGCGTAGCGCATGAAATAAAATTTCGAGTTTAGAAAAGCCTGAAAATTTGGATTTGCCGAGGCGCGACTCGCTTCGCTCGCGCGCCCCGGCAAACGCAAATTTTCAGGCTTTTCTAAACTCGAAATTTTACTTCATGCTTAGTCTGGGAGTGGAAACACTCGTTAGAAGTTTAAGATGAACGCTTTTATAATAAAGGTTGTATAAAAATTCTATGTTCTTTAATTGGAAGTGATTAATTATCAAATAATCCAAATTGGTTTGGTATTATTTAAAGTGAAACTAATACGAGGGTTGCCTTTTATATTTCGGGATTAGAGAACAAAAATAAATATTAATCATTAAAAATCGCTTTATTGTTTTTCAAAATATTCCCCATTAAGATCTATACACTTTTGCATGCGTTTGAACCAATTGTCGAAGCACTTTTGCCACTCTGATTGAGGTATCTCCAAAACATGCATTCTGAACGCATCAACCGCTTCTTCAGGTGTCGAAAAACGTTGACCTCTCATTTTATTTTTTACGGATGGGAATAAAAAGAAGTCATTCGGTGCCAAGTCAGGACTACATGGCGGATGACTCATCAAATCGATGTTTTGCGTGCTCAAAAATGCAGTTGTTTGAGCCGATGTGTGAGAGCTCGCATTATCGGGGTGAAGAGTGATCCGTTTTCGGCGGTTGGTTTTCCTGATTTCTTGGATGACAACTGGCAAACAAATGGTTGTGTACCACTCAGAATTGACTGTTCTGCGTTGTTCTAGTGGTACGGTTGCGACATGTCCAGTTTTTCCGAAAAAACAGGCGACCATTTGCTTGGAAGTGCTTCGTGCGCGAACAACTTTTGTTGGATTTGGCTCATCTTGAAACACCCATACGGTCGACTGCTGTTTACTTTCGGGCTCATACGCGTAAATCCATGATTCATCACCTGTCACGATGTCATAGACGTGTTTCGAAGCACCGCAATCGTATTTTTTGAGCATTTCTTTGCACCAATCGACACGAGCCTTTTTTTGAGCGATTGACAAATTGTGTGGGATCCAACGCGAACAAATTTTTTTGATAGTCAAATGTTCATGCAATATTAAATGTATGCTGGTCCCACTAATGCCTAAGGTTGTCTCAATCTCATGATAGGTCACATGACGATCTAGCAAAATTTGTTTGCGCACAGCATCAATGGTTTCCGGAACAACAACTGATTTTGGACGACCTCCACGAAATTCGCCTTGGAGTGAACTACGACCTCGGCTGAATTCACCATACCATCGATAAACACTGGTCCTTGATGGAGCTTCATCGCCAAAAATTGAATTAAGTTCATCCATGCACTGTTGTTGAGTTAATCCACGTCGAAAGTTCTAAAAAATAATCGCACGAAAATGTTCACGATTTAATTCCATTCTTTGGCCGAGAAAAATCTTTTAGGTTAGTGTAAACGACACAAATAACGCTCATATGTCAAAACGTTCTGAGTACGTATAACCTCAAAAATGTCAAACTTTACGATAGAGCTCTCAGTTGCCAGATTGCAACACTAGGGTTGCCCTATCCTTAAATATAAAAGGCAACCCTCGTACTTATAATTCTTGAGTTTTATTTTAAATGAAGTAGTTTTATTTTAATTTAAAATTAAAAAAGTATCTATATTAAAATAAAATCAATTAATTTGGTTTAAAATAATGTTACACAAATTGTGTTATTTTATTTGAATTTAATATTTAAAATATATGAACATTTTGCCAAAATTGCACCATTTTTTTGGAGGTTTTGAGGCTTGTAATATTTTTAGATAGTTGGTAAAATATAAATATATGTTTGTTGGTTTTTCAATCGCTTGTTTCAACAAATATTTGGTATTTACTAAGTTTACCAGAAAGAAAACTATGATAAAACAGAAAAGATTTTTTTTTAAATCGATAATTTCCGAAAACTTGAAAAGAATCACATTTTTTCTTATATAGCTCAATAACTACTATGAATGGAGTATTTTTGGAATTTCACATATTTATAAAAAGTGATGTTTACTCAATATCACGATTTCATAAAAATATTTTACTGCGCTTGCAAACTAGAATTTTATAAATCTAAATTTCGCTTAAACTACATTTTTTATTACATTTTTTTTTATGTTTAATTGAAAGTAACTCAAAAACTACTTAATATTTTTAAATTTAAAAATAGCAATATTTGCTTAATATACCCTCAGAATTTCATAAAGATATTGTATTGCGTTTTGAAGTTAGATTAGATCAAATAAATCGTAACTTTTAAAAAATCAATGCAATATATGAAAATCCAAAAACACTCCATTCATAGTTTTTGAATTATTTTAAATTGAACATAAAACATAAGAAAAACTGTTAAAAAAAGTTAGCCCCCAACTTTTAAATTTCTATAAAATAATTGTAGTTCTGGTTGCCTCCCACGTAGTTCTAGAGTTCCCTATACATATAAAAAATAGAGAGCTCTAGTTGCCCCCCAATGACTTCTGCAGATTATTCTGATGATGATCTATTATCAATATTAAAAAGTTCTGGCTACTTAAACTTTTGTGATATTAAAATTATCAAGTTGTAAGCGGATGATTTTTTTCAAATTTTGTAAATCTGACCAGAGTTCTAGTTGCCCCCGAATGAGTTCTGCAGATTATTCTTATAAATTCATTCTCTATTATTATTATTATTATTATTATTAAAAAAGTTCTGGCCACTTAAACTTTTGCAATATTAAAATTATCAAATCCCAAGGGGACGATTTTTGATTAAATTTTTGTAAATCTGACTAGAGTTCTAGTTGTCCTCCAACGAGTTCTACAGAATAATTAATTCTCTATTATCATTAATAAAAAATTTCTGGCCATCTAAACTTTTGCAATATTAAAATTACTAAGTCCTTAGGGGATTTTTTTTAAATGTTTGTAAATCTAACTAGAGTTTTATTTTTTTAAATTAGTCTAGAGTTATGGTTGGCCCTCAACGAGTTCTGCAGATTATTCCAATGAATTTAATCTCTATTATAAATAATAAAAAAGTTATGACTTCTTAAACTTTTATAATACTTCATTTATACAAGTTTGAGGGAGGGGCGGGGAGGTGTTTTTTAAAATCTGACTAAAGTTCTAGTTGCCCCCCAAAGAGTTCTTTTCTGCACAATGTAAACTCTACTTAATTGTTTACATTAAAAGCATGTCATATGGAAATATCTTAGGTTGAGAAAAGTAAGTGAAACCTAAACTTTAGGTATATGTGGTGCACATGGTGATTTCGTCTTCTGATGTTTCGCCTGCATTTTTGTAACCAAAACTAGTATGATGATTTATTTTAATATAATCCATATCTCCTTGATACCGATTCATAATCTCGATTAGTATGTAACAATTGTTGTTATTATTTAAATAAAGTAAATATTGTTGCTTTGTTATCTTAGAATAATATTTCGAGAAATTCAGCTGAAACGCGGTAACTAGATAAATCCTGCTTAGAATGTATCAGAGAATATTTTCCTCAAACAAATTCATGTTTCATCACTGATGTATTGCCACACGTCCTCCATACGACAGATACGTTTTGTACAAAAATGTCACAGCTTGTGATAAATTATTCAGCGTGGAAATAAATTTTGAGCTCGTGAAATGCGAAGAGAAGAAATCGACAATAAATCGTTGTGTCTCCTCAATTTACACTACCGCCCACTATTTTCCGAGTTTATTTGAAATGTACATTAAATATTTATACATTGAGAGTAGATATCAAACAGTCAATATTAATACCAATAACAGAACAGCGAATTAACAAATTATAATATAAAATAGAGAATTTTTGATAAAAACCTACATCTGAATAAACCAGTGCTGATTAAGGAAAGTACTGTATATTAGTGCAGTCCAGTGGCGTAGATAGGTGGGGGGGATTTAGGGGATCAATCCCCCCTCCTATGAGATATGAAAAATATGAGAATAAAATAAAAGGCTATTTTTCTGTTAGCGACAGGGTTGTTATAAACATGGTTTTTTTAAATCAACTTTTTTAAAATTTTAATAAAAACAAACACTTATTTTCTATAAAAGGGGTTCTCTTTCATTTAAACAGCGAAACATTACTAAATTCTCATTATCAAAATTAAGAAAATTTATTAAATCATCATTATCATATCGGGATATGTATACTCGTATATATGCATGTATACTTTAAAATAATAATTCTCTATGTGTACATTCTGTATTTTTTACTGAACTTACAATATATGTATGAGCTCAACATTGTTTGTGTCTTTATTGCGTTTTCTACTATTAATTCACTTCAGAACTATACCCTATTTTCTAGCTCGTAAAAGAAACGTATTACCCCCTTATATTTAAACTGTGTTTATTTCTCTTTTCGCAGAGACGAAGTCTACGTTCGCCTCGTAAAATGGAGAGATTCCGACGGTCCTTCAGGGATTCCTTCAGGAGGCGGAAGGAGCGAGTCCCTGAAAGCTCCAAACCGCACCAGTGGCAAGAGGATGAAGCGGCCGTTCGTCAGGCGGCATGCGCCTTCGCCGTCAAGTATTTAGGTTGTGTCGAAGTCTTCGAGTCCAGGGGGATGCAGGTCTGCGAGGAAGCATTAAAAGTACTTAGGGTAATTTCAAAAACAATAATATAAATACTAATAAATCCGCTGTATATCACAGTGCAACATTTTCGAGGTCATCGAATGTAAACTAAATTCTGACTTCAGTTTCTAAAAATGCCCACCCAAACTAGCGAAACTCAATTTGGGTTTTGATAGTTTAGTTCGATTTTTTTTTGCCATCATGAAGTTTTTTGCTCGAGCTTTGGTTTTGCACGGCTATATCTCGTAAATTATTGGGAATTTCTCAATGCAATCTTCAGACGAAATGTTCTTCACACCAAAATATATAACTTTTATGAACATGTCGAGGCTAGATTTTCACTCTTTCGGGGTGTTTTTATTGCAGAAAGACCAAAAATTTCAATTTTTCCACATTTTCGACCATAACTCACAAACCGTACATACTTTTGCATAACTGTCTTCAACAAAAATGTTGTCTAAATCAACACGAGTAACTTTGCTGAACATTGCAATAACCTACAATCGATCTTTATAGTTTTTTTAGCCGTTGTAGTAAATTTCGCTACAAAATAGTACATTTTACACCAACATTTCAGCTTTCATGAGCAAATATGTCTTTTTTGTGTTACAGTTTATTTCCCAAATTTCTGGCCTCGACATGTTCACAAAAATTGTGTATTTTGGTGTGAAGAACATTTCGTCTCAAGATTACAACAAGAAATTTTCAATAATTTATAAGATATAGCCGTGGAAAACCAAAGCTCCAGCAAAAAACTTCATGATGGCAAAAACATTTTTAACTAAACTATCAAAACCCAAAGAGTTTTGCTAGTTTGGGTGGATACTTCCAGAAACTGAAGTCAGAATTTAGTTGACATTCAATGTGTTGCACTGTGTATGTTTCAATATTTTGAAAGAAATGCATGATTTCTAAAAATTTAGTGTCGAAAAATTAATCTTATCCAATGAATAAGATAAGCAAAAAGTAATGAAATAAAGAATCAAGTGCTATTCCAAAGACTTCAGTTCCTACCAATTTGAGCGAAAACAATTTAATAGATGCTAATCAAGTTTTGTATTTATTTGTTTTACAATACCTCGCTTTTAACTTGGATTGTTAAGAAGTTGGTGGTTTATAAAGTTCTATATTTAGGGGTTTGATATACATGTATTCCTCCTTTCTTCCCCATTAAATTTCTAAATTATTAAAAGGACTCAGTTCATGTTAAGAAGTTGATTCCAATGTGTCCTTTCAACTACTTAAATTATTACTTTCATTTCTTACAAATGGCGATGATCGTTTTGTCTTTGGAATACTGCTGAGAACTAACACATCAACCATTTTACAAAGATCTCGGATGAATGCACGAAATATAAGAGTTATGAATGTTTGCGGATTTCTGTATTAAATTTTGGTTTTTATATTTTTTTATGGATTTATCCAATATCTTCGTGGAATTATCAGTTATAATGCCCCAAGGGCATGATAATTACGCATTCATTTGGTTTAACACGAAAGTCTGTTGCTTGGTAATTGCCCGATTGCCAGGAGGGCAATTACCTGAAGCAACATACTAGATATGGGTCGTTCATGAATGATTCGTTCGAAAAGAACGATTCTGTACGGTGATTTGAATGAACTGATTTCGTATTTCAAGAAGAATTGATTCGTTGATAATTCATTCACTCGAGACGACTGACCGAACGATTTTGGCCGAGCGGAATCGTATTCCCGATTCGGATTTATACAAGCGGTCTGAATCCGCCTGAATAGGATGACTAATTCGTTCGCTCGAATCTGCGCACAACTTCAACTCGTTTAATGGAATCTCGTTCGCCTGAAACTCGTTTGGTTGAAACGATTCCTCACGACTTGCGAAAACGAATCCGCTGCGTCAGTATTTTGTACGACTCGACCGTCAGCGGGGCTGTCTTAAATATCGCTCGCTTAAATTCGTGAGGCTTAAACGAATTTTATCAAGCTGTTATGTAATAGAAATGTTCTTTTTAGGTCTAAATTTAGTGTAAGTTTGTCTGTTCACTGCAAATAAGGTAGCGTACTTTTATCAGCTGATGTTTGTTCTCTACTTATGAGACAAACCACATAATATTTGTAAGATAATTTCAAGGCACCGAAGTTTTATTTTGAACAGCTTTACGAAACTTACGACTGAAAAGGCAAAATTTGAATTGTGTTTTATTATTATTATTATAAGTGATTCGTTTACGAACGATTCATAAAGAACGAATGATTTTCAAGGAATGATTCGGTTGATTCGAATCACATGAAAGATTCGAAATTCCCATATCTATAACAGACTTGAGGGATCAACAAAATTACGTAATTATCATTTCCCGAGGAACATTCGGTTCTTGAATAGAGACGTATAATCTTAGGCATAGGCATAAAAATAATGTAGACAAACTTCAAAAGAATATGACGGTGAAAATGTCATTGATTACATGGAAGTATAATTTAATTATATATTATTATAACTTATAACACAAATTATGAATTAAATGCACAATTAATTCATAATTTCTTACCCCGCGAATGTCCTCAGAAATGTTGCAAATACCCGCTGTTGTGTATGTGAGTGTTGTTTCTTCAATTTATTTATCTCTTTCTGTAATATTTTCATTTCGAATGATGTAAAAATCTATCTAAAAGAATGTAAAAATATATCTAAATAAAGTTTTTTCGTTTTGAAAAAAAAAATGTATTTTAAACTTTAAACGTTTAAGCACAATAAAGTATAGAATAACTTTTATTGTCCCGGTAACGGTTTGCGATATTTTTGAGTTCAAAATAAAAGTGAACTAAATGTTTTTATTGCTATAACTTCTGACAAAATAATTTGTTTAACCTCTAGTAATAACCAAAAGCCATATCTTGATAACCTTTATGATATATGTGAAATTCGCTAAGATCCCGATGTACCTTCAAAAAGTGTGCAATTATTTATGGAATGGCCGTACTATTGTAATAAAAACTTAAGTTTATAGTATCATTTTAACAGCTCAACCGGTTTAGACTTTATTGTGGCGACAGAAGAACAGAATTACAGACAGACATTTTTCAAAAAAGGTCTTAATCAACTCGGAGGACCTCAAAATGTTCCCAAAAACAATACTTTCCCTTTGTTTTGCATATGGAGGAAAGTAAAGGGTGACCGGAAAAACACCAAATATTTTTAGATAGCTACAGTCAACGTGTTAAAGTATTGTCTACAACAGTTTTAATATAATCTTCGAATTTTGTTGTATAATCACTCTAATTAATGTGTCTTTATTTTTGTAGGGCTCAAGAAGGCGTCCAATAAGAGCAATGCTGCACGTAAGCGGCGACGGCTTAAGAGTAGTCGAAGACGAAACAAAAGGACTGATAGTAGATCAAACAATAGAAAAAGTATCATTCTGCGCGCCAGATCGCAACCACGAGAGAGGCTTCTCCTACATATGCCGAGACGGAACGACAAGACGCTGGATGTGCCACGGCTTCCTCGCAATGCGTGAATCCGGCGAGCGGTTGTCCCACGCAGTCGGCTGCGCATTCGCCGTTTGTTTGGAGAAGAAACAGAAACGCGACAAGGAATGCGGAGTCACCATGATGTTCGACGCTAAAAACTCCACGTTTACAAGAAGCGGCTCGTTCAGGCAGCAGAGCGTGACGGAACGGTTGGAGAGGGCTGTGGATGTACCCAAGCAGCAGCAAACATCGCAGAATGTGAATCCGTTTGCGATTGAGAGACCGCACGCTACGCCTAGTATGCTAGAAAGGCAGAATAGCTTCAGAGGTTTCGGGCAGCTGAGTCAGAGCTCGCCTTTCAAAAGGCAGATGTCTTTGCGGGTTAGCGATTTGCCTAGCAACGCGGAGCGCTTGAATTTGTACAAGGCGAGCAATGCAGCGACTATTAAATCGGTCTCGCCTATACCTGAGCTGCAAGGGGATTCCGTTACAGCCCTTTGCCAACAGTTGCAGCAAGGTTTAAAACAATTGACGCACAGCGGTTCGGATGATTTCAACTTCAACAGCCAAACCAGCGTGAATCACAACAACCTCAGTTTGAACCAAACCCCGCTTGACATCAGCGTTACTCCTCAGATCAACAATATCACTCCTATTAGTTTGAATTTCAGCGAAGCCTCGACGCGATCAATAACACCCATCAAAAGCACCTCCCCGAATTCAAGCGTTTTATCAAACACAAGCTTACCCAATCCGGAGCAATGGTTGGGCCAAATCGTAGCTAGCAAGGAAACTCCTCCTCCAACTACAACCTCAACAACCATCAACAGAAGATCGACTTTCAGCGTGCACTCGCGAGCAATGTCTTTGGATTCTTCCGAACCTTTCCCTAGAGGGCCGGATCCCTTCGACGCTGAATGGGCGGCGAATCTGGCCGCCAAGCAGAATTCCAACAACACAAACCCGTTTCTGTCCAGCACTCCACAGCCTCAGCCTTTCCAAGTCCAGCTTTAGTTGTAATTCAACTTTACGCGCGTAATCTCATTCCATTTTTATTGATAGTCTTTATTGTATTTACTTAATTTATGTTGATCTTCTTGCCTGGACTGAAATGTGCAATTTTTGTACATAGGAACCAAAATGAGCACAGTTTGTTGATGTTGTTATTTGGACTCAAATTTAAGCACTGATTATTCTTTGTTAGAAGTTTTTTTGAATGGGAAACAAAAAGTTTTCTGAAATATTATTATTTATAGTAAACGAGACTGGAAATAGTAAAACTGCATAATGTATAAGAGATGAGAACTACTTTGTTAAGTGTCGAGATATGAGAACACTGGAGTTACTTATAGAAAATGTGTGTTCTTTTGAAAAATAATAATAACATACGCAGAATTTCTCGTTAAAGTATATTGATCCTGTAAGTTTTCAGGAATTCGTAGTTTTTATAAAAGCTTCCAATTTGAAGCTTCTAACGATTTGGTGTGTTCGCGTAGCGAAGCGGAGCGACTAAACCAAATTTACAGGCTTTTCTAAACTCGAAATTTCACGCCACGTGCACAAAACACTGATTTAAAGTGGAAGTTCAAAATATGCTGCTTAAGTATTTTTTACATATTCACTTCATGCGCCACGCGTATAAAACACTTAATATTGTGATGTTCAAAATATACTGTAGCATGCTGTTTAAGCTCTATATATTGAACTTCACTTTTAATCAGCGTTTTATACGCGTCGCGCGTAATGTAAAATTTCAAGTTTAGAATAGCTTTAAAATTTGGACTGGTCGGAGTGGAAACACTTAATAAAAGTTTTAAATTGATCGTTTTTCAAAAACAATGAATGCCTGAAAAATTATAGCGTGTGCGTTAAGACACACTTAATAAAAGTTTCAAATTGAACGTTATTTAAAAACAATTAATGCTTGTGCGTTAAGATATGTTGTTAAAAGACAAGCTATTTGCATTTAGTAAGTTTAACATTGCCTAAAACAAGCCGAGTTTAAACTCAGTTTAAATTAAATTACACACAATACAACTTAAATTAAACTTAAGTGAAGCTACTATTAAACAGGTACTTACTGTTTAATAAGCACCAGCAGAGAGTTTTAACAGTTAGAAACATGCCTAATAGACTCTATGAGTTGTGTTGTATGGCACTTAAAGTTTGTAATTTTAGCTGTATAGTGTTATATAAAATTATTGATACAGTTGGCAACATTGATTTTTTTTTAAATGAAACTGTAACTTTCTTTATATTTAGTTGCGAATTTTGGCAGATCATCATTACAGTTACAGTTGTGATGTAATGTAATGATGCTTAAATAATTACGGTTGTGGTGATCTAATTTTCTCCATATTTAGTTGTCAATTTTGACAGAGTAAGGAGCGAGATTTGAACATTTTGAGTATCATTACAGTTGTTGTGATTTGAATATAGTCAGTGTTATTTGTTTCCATCCATTTCTCTTTTCCGCTGTGAAACAGGCTTTTATACAAAAAATCCAAGTGTTTAATGGGTCAAATTGACCAATATTTATAAATGAGACCATTTATTAATGGTTTTGACAAAGGAGGATTTTTGAACATGCATATCAAATTAGTAGCTTGCTGTTAACTGTATTAAGCAGAAATTACTAGAATAAAGCTTCACCAAAGTTATTCTTTATCGAGTGGATTATATAACAAAATACTTTTTATTTTATATAGCCTAAATTCCACGAAAACTCGCAAAATATACCTATAGTGGAATTCGGAAGAGATGTCCTATGACTCATTGATGTGGAATGTGTGGTTCAATTTTTTTTTTTAGAGAGTATGTCGACAGTTGTATCTGCAACGATTGTTCCTAGTTGTGTCAAATTTTAACGTTACATGACAATGTCATATTGTTCAGGACACGAGTATATTAGTGTTCTTTCTTTTAGAAGAGCTTTAAATCACAATTTCTTGTGAATATTTTTCTTTTAAGTATACATATTCCAATTACGTGTTGTAGATTTTCAAACATTCTTTGTTTTTCTAAAGTTTGGTTTGGTCGCGTAGCGCGAAGCGCGGAGCGATCAAACCAAATTTTCAGGCTTTTCTAAACTCGAAATTTTACTTCATGCGCCACGCGTATAAGACACTGCGACGTTTACTCGCTTATAATATTTCAGTGCTTTCAGTGTTTAATACGCGTGGCGCATGAAGTAAAATTTCGAGTTTAGAGAAGCCTGAAAATTTGGTTTCAGGCTTTTCTAAACTCGAAATTTTACTTCATGCTTAGTGTGGGAGTGGAAAACACTCGTTTTAAGCTTCAAATTGAACTTAAAAAAAGCGTATATCTAATAGAAAAATTCCCTGTACGTATATTTAAAAAAAAATCCTGTATTAACAGATTAATCCGATGACTATTTGCCAAATCTAGTAAATGCTCATTCGATTCAACTAACATTTTCGTTTGAGCTTACACAAAATCAACATAAATGCATTATTTATTTCTGTAAATACCTGAACTATTTAGTAGATGTGGAAATTGGAATTATACCACTTAAACTCACATTTAAAACGATTGTGCACATTAATTAAAATCATTTGTGGCTGGGTTTTTGCAGATTTAGTTTTACAAAGACATTGTCAAAATGTGACGTTTAACCTTAAAATTTTAAAATTGCATACCGGAACATACGTTTTCGCATGTTCCATCTAAAAACCATAGCAGACATATTATCAAGTTTTCTGTCTCTTTTTTTCACACACGCAATCTGATGATATCTAACTATTTTCGTATTACATGTATTGGTGCAGAAAGCACTACAAAGCAAGGAAACAATGGGACACTTCTCGTAAATCCTACCTTACACTTACATTTATGAGGTTATGATGGAATCATAATAACGCGCACTGTAGCATTACTTGTCTATGCTACTTTAGCTGAGGGGATTTTTTTATTGTGTTATTATTATTTTTCAAAAGAAGACATAACCACAAAAGGAACACTGAACTCAAAGAATTGAATGACGTTTCGGCTTTTAATGGAGGGTGCAACTATTTTACAATTAGTCGGCTGACACAATGTGCCACTTTTATTGGCCAATCCCATATTATTGAGAGGCAAACGGAGGGGGAAATTGGCTTGTGCTAGTCACCACTTTTGTATAAGGGGTGTTCAAAAAGGAATACGTTTAGAGTAGGCATGTCTTGAACACGCAAAACAAAGTCAAGTATATCACATCTGTATTTATAGAATAACAACAAAATATGATGTATAATAAGTAATTATCTTAATTAACTACCATTAAGGCCCAGTTGCACCATAAAAGTTGAACTTAAGTTGAAGCTGAACATTAGTTCAAGCTGAACTTGAGTTCAAAATGACAGTTCTCATTGTTCTAATGTCAATTTGAACCAGAGTTCATAGTTGAACCAGTTCAACGTGTTTGATGTAACTGGCCCTAAATAAATAGGCTATGTACAGTTGGTCAAATATTGTACAAGAAAATCAAGTGTTTGTGGTTTAAGTGACGACATACGTTTGTTTTTCCAAATTTTGACTCTAGAACTTGGTTGTTTATAATACTCTGTATATCAATTAGTGTATTTTGAAAAATAGGAGTTCTATAAAATATATTTGTCAATAAAACAAACGAAGGGTAATCTCCAATAATTTTGTCTGTTTGAGACTTTTTCAAATATTTATTGTTTAATTCAATATCCGTCGTTATGAATCCGCTCGGGAAAAAGTTGTTTCAATGAATATTTGCAAAAGCCTCAGTAACGACTTAAGTTTGTGTGGCATGCCAATTCTAAACACAGAGAATTTTTCTTTTAAGTATAAATTCGTTTTTTGTTTTAAGAATTCAAATTTAAACTTTAAACGAGTGTTTTCCACTCCCAGGTTAAGCATGAAGTAAAATTTTCAGGCTTTACTAAACTCAAAATTTTACTTCATGCGCCACGCGTATAAACCACTAATTTATTGTAAAGTTCAAACTATACGACTTTTGCATACTGCTTTAGTAGTGTATTTTAAACTTCACTTGAAATCAGTGATTTATACGCGTGGCGCATGAATTAAAATTTCGAGTTTAGACAGGCTTTTCTAAACTCGAAATTTTAATTCATGCTTAACCTGGGAGTGGAAAACACTCGTTTTAAGCTTCAATTTGAACTCTTTTAAAAAAGTAACGAACATCTGAAGATTTACAGCATATATGTACAGTGGAATATGTATACTTAAAAGAAAAACTCCCGGTGTGTTAACACTCTTTATCTCAGTATTCTAAAAAAAAGTGGAGAGTTTTTATTTTTATGGATTACCATTTCCAGTAGAATTTCGAAAAGAAACAAAAAAACCTATCCAAAATTGTAAGCTATCAAACGGATTTATAAAAGTCCTCGCTATTGTGTGTAAAAAATAAGCTACCTATATACATAAAAAATAGGGTTGTGTAACAAATTGTAAAGAAAAAAAAAGAGTACACCTGCCAATTATTATGCTATGCACAAATATACACAAAAAGTGGGCTCTTGATTTAGAAACTGTTAAGTGCTCTGTGTAATATGAAAAAAATAAAAAAAGTTAAAATACGTACTCAAAACAACGTAATCAAATTTATGAGTTAGTGTGCTTGGTTTGTTATGAAATCGCTACAACTTATTTATTAAAAAAATTATTAAATGATTTTTAATAAATTTTAATAAATTTTAATATACAGAAATATAGTTTACAAAAAAAGATCTAAATGGAATTTTAAGGAAACAAGTGGATGTTATTTTAAAAAGGTGACCTTAATTCAGATGGGCATACATTTTAAATTAATTATAAACTAAATTAGAGGAAAAAATGTGGATATTCTTTACATCTACAAGAATATCAAGGACAATCCGATTCTTTAATACATCTTTTGTAAAAATACTTATTTCTTCAAAAAAGCTTGATACAAATTGTCTAGTTTACACTGTATATGGGCCAAAAAATATTCAATAATGTCTAGAGAATTACATAAAATTTGCCAGAGGAAAATTGTTTTCTGAGTAATATATAAAATTACGAAAATGTTTTTCGTGTAATTTCGTAATTCGTAATTTTATATATTATTTAAAGCGTGCAAACTATAAGAAGCGTAAGCTTATTTTCTCGTATTCAAATATTTTTGTATTCGAATTATTCTTGTTTGTTCCTTGAGATTCGCAAAAGTACGCTATTAGTTTTATCGCAAGCTTTAGAGGAAAAACTGATGAAAAACATGGACATTTTAACTAAATTCTTTTGTTTAAAAAATAATTAAAAAAATTACTGCTTAACTAGTAAAATCTTTTAATTATATAATGGAACAAAAGATTTCCCGGATTTTCCCAGTTTAGTAAGAATATTCTATTTTCCAACAGTTTTTCTTCTAAGCAAAGAAGCATTGCGACCTTATTTTATTTGGCTTTCTTCAATCAAAAATATCATATGTTCAATAAAAAATAACCTCTAGAGTGCCATTGAAAATATTGTAGGTTTGCAACTCTATAATTATATATTATAATTATTGTCTGCGGTTTTATATGTCAATACTTAAAGCGAGTATACAGCCAACCTAAATTTGAAAAAAGATTAAATCATGGCACTCTAGAAGCTTTTTTCAATTGAACATACGATACTTGGCTGCTTTTTGTAATAAAAATAATAATTTCATAAATATGCCATCTTAAAAAATTGTCTATGTGTATGCCAATTTCTTTGCTGTGATTCAATTCTGTACATAATATATCGTATCTCAAAATAAATAAGATGTAGCAGCTTCAACTTAAACAAATATTCTTTGTGAATATTTAAAACTTAAACGAAACACACTTCTCGTATGTATTTAATGCATTTATTTGTTTATTACTTTTTATCACTCAACGTGTTTTCTTTTGTGTGTAATTTCCCCCAGACTGAATTTTTAACTGATTCTGAATCAAAACGAGTCATTTTCACACCCCTAGAGATAGTATATAAATTCCTACATAGATATATGTACTTAATTAAAATATACTACTGTGGTTTTAACTATAAATGAGAGAAAAAAAAATAGTTACACTATTTATTCAGATGATTTAAGTATTTAATAATTTATTTTTCTACATGTATAATTTAATGTTCTAAGTGTAATATTTACTGGCTTATAAACAGATTGTAATATGCAGTTTTAACACTTTAAATCAATGTTATATACGCGATGCGCATGAATTAAAATTTTAAGTTTAGAGAAACTTGAAATTTTACTTTATGCTTAATCATGGAGTGGACACACTTGTTAGAAGCTTTAAATTTGACGCTTTTGTAAAATCAAAGAATGTTTAAATTTTGTAAGCGTGTACAACGGGATACGTATACTTAAAAAACCCTGTATAAGCTTACATTTTGAACTTCAATTCAGAGAAACAACATTCTTAGTAGGGTCTTAAAAATGTGTGCTAACGTCTAGAAATAAGGTAGTAAATATTGCCTACTCTGTGAACTAATGAAATGTGTTAATAAACTACTGCCATTTTTGTAGTAGACTGTGATTCAATAATAATAATAAACGATTATTATTAATACTATAAAGATATTTCAACTTGAACATGACTCAAAGTTAACATCAATTATTTTTACTCAATGGGCAAATTAGTTTTACAACTTATATTTCTAGCAATTATCAATATCAAAATTAAAACTTTACTTAAGCATTAACAAAACTTAACGTCAGAATTACGTTTTTATGCTAATTGTTCTCAAAGGTATTATTTTGAAGTTATTTTTTTATAACAAACGTAAGTTGTAAAACTTAATGTTAACTTTTAGTCATGTTTACTAAATCACAGCCTACTCCAAGTGTGGATTTTTTAACGTCCTCTTATAAATGTGTACAAAAAATATAACAAACGGAATTGCGTTCAATTAAAATCGTTACTTAATTAAATAAACAACGTATTAATTCTTAAATGTCGTTTTATAATAGTATTTATTAACCAACATTTCTATACAATGAAATACAATCGCAGTATTTATGAAAAGTGGTAACGTTTTATTGGAAAAATGGATAGAAGGTTGTATGTTAATGTATAAAACAATTGTGTAATTTCTTTTCTTAGGAATGCTTTAAAAAAACACAGAATTAAAATTAAGTTCCCTCCTGTAATTACAAAAAGCCCACTTAGCAAAAGCAATTTAAATAATATTTAACAAAAATATACATAATGTTTTACAAAACATGAAACATTGTTATATTGTTGATAAAACATTGTTTAAATGTGTTTGGTCATTGGGTAAATAAAGAAAGCTAAAGATCAATTTTAAAAATATTCAATTATTAAGAATTATTGCCTTCTTAATAGAGAGTTTTCAGGTTCTAACAAAGAATCTTAATACTATCTATTTAGTTATATAACTAAGGTAAATTACTTGTTTTTTTGGCCAATTGTATAAGCATTTTAAACTGAGTTGAAAAATCATTACAACAATTAAATGTTATTTTTAACTGCAGTTTAAAGATGAACTTGCTTTAAAATATTTATGCAACAGGATCTTGTTAAGAAATGTTAGTTGTCATTTGTTTGCTATCTCAAACGCAACTAACTATTTTATGAAGGAAATTCCCACTGAGAAAAATCAATTCAAATTATGTTTGTCAACATTAAAAAAATATAACAAGTGTCTATAAACTGTCGGCTTCCCAGTAGGTTGTGACTTCAGAAACATACGTCATAATTGGACATATAATTACATTTATTTGAGGTTTCCGAGATTCACCTAATCGTATGACCTAATCTAAGATATGTAATTTGTTTTTCAAAGCAACTGAGATGCCGACAGTTTATAGACACGCATTATATAAAACATTGATGAATGGACAAAAAATTAAATAAAAAAACTAAACTTGAGCTTTTAAATACTATCTACTAACATTTATTAATAAGACAGTGGAAGCTTAAAAAGTACTTTTCTTCTTTTTCGTGGAATCGTGATGAAAAAAGCTTGGGATGAAATTTAATATTATTTGTTGACAAACGATTTCTTTCGATGTAGAGAAAAGGTAGAGGAAACGATTAGGATGGATTTTAATAATAACATTTATTTGGATTACTAAAATTATATTGGCTTCCATTCATATCGTAAACGAAACTAACATACATATCGACTTTTTATATAAAAAATTAGATTAACTTTTAAAACAAGCGATTATAATTGCAAGCCAATACAATGCACACTCACTTTAATATATTTTTGTCAATATTATTAATTTGTTTTATATTTATGACGTTGAATGATCTAATTTATTACTTTTTAAGGCCGCTATATATTATAGTTTATTTTAACAAATTTTCTGAGAACCAAATTCCTTATAATCCCGTATCTAAAAACGATATTCGGGTTGATGTAAATCTAAAGCCATTAAAGTTAAAATTGTGCTCTGGCACCAGATACCCACAGACGCGTTGTAATGTGGTAATGCTTTTAATTACGCAATAAGAAGAAAACAGTTATTTATGATAGAAAACTTTTTGAATACCGAATAATCCTAAATCCACTGAGCAAACATCTTTTATTTGATCAACATTATAACAACGTTTAACGTTGTTTTATTGTTGATTTTGATAAAAGATTATTTAAATGTTTTTTTTCCTAGTGAGAAAGAATGTGGCTAAATGTATGGCAAAAAAATAAACAAATAAAATTATGTGTTTTGGCCAATTGTTTGGATTAAATTTGTTGTAATAAACTAAAATTTATAGCAACCTTTACATATTTATGTAAAACCCTTTTTATAGGGTTAGTTATTTAATAATTAAGATAATTTTTTTAATTTTGTAAATATCAGGTTTTTTCTTTAACGTTGTACATTTTTATATAAATAAAGAAGAAATTTTTGTATGATTACGAGAAATTTATGAGGATGAATAAGAAAAAATGATTATTTAGGAGAGGTATATCAGCGGGAATGGTATGGAATTATGAACTAATGTTGTTTATCATTACTACTATTAGATATTTAGGTAGGTAAGAATAATGGTTATTTTGTAAATGTTATTTAAATATGAGCAGGACATGCTGTTGTTTTCAATTAATTTTATGACCGTTTTCGGAGCACTGGCAGCTCTGCGACGGCACTTGTACTTAATATTTGCCTGTGTATTATATAAAAATATATGAAACAAAAACGAAAAAAACTTATGTATTATATAGTAAATAAAAAGTATTATCTGTTAGAAATTCTTTGGTGTTTTAATTTATTTATCTATACTAACAAAATACCCACTGAGTAAAACAAAAATTATGCAATGTTCATCAAAATTACAACGTTTTATGCTTAAATAACGTAATCAACATTATAACAACTTTAACGAATCGTTATTATAATGCTGACTATACATTACCCAAATATATTTGCTTAATGAAAAAACAAGCAATGTCGTAGTCTTAAACCCATATGAGTAGAGACATCACAGGATTAAGTAAGTAAACTGACTTGAAGACAAGCTCTTAATTAAAGAAACATGTTAAGTTTTCAAGCCCCAATATGATCAACAATTCTTGAAAATAAAACAAGTTTAACTTTCTTTATTCGCTGTTTACAGTCGTTAAAACATGGTTAAACGTGATTTATTTATAAGTATATTCAAGTTGTATTACTATTAATGCCTAAACCAGAAACATTTCAAACTTTCTTAGTTAAAATTATTTGTTGGATTTGCTTGTATATTCATAATGGAATATCTCACCTACATTTAAATTATTTAAAATATCGCTACTAGGCCATAAATGCTTTAAAGAAATATCTATTCTAAATGTGAAAAGTGTACAAAAGTCTGTTGACTTACTTTACTATTGAATCCATTTATTGCTATTAATTTACAATTTTATAATAGCTAGAACGTTGTATTTATTTATTAAAATGGACGGAAGATAATACATTTTTAACCCACTAGAAATAAAATTAGATAAAACGCACTTACAACAATAAAGTTTTAATAAAAAATTACCAAAAAAATCTAGTTAATTACTGCAGAACCATATAATGTAAATAAAAGTCAAGTTCAATCAAAATTAGGTAATCATTATGATGAAGACTAATGGTTCGCTTTATTAATAAAGGCGATGAATGATATTTTAATTACCCTCGATGTAGTTCCAAAATACAAATTAAAATAATATATTCTCAGGGTAATGATAGTAATATTCATTAGTACATATTTAAAAAAACGTATATAAAAAATACAATGAACGCAACGCGAAACAATTTCAACGAATAAAATCAATGATGAGTTAATATTAATATTATAATTTGATACATGGTCTGTCAGCCTTTTCGTGTTTAGTATTTGATGAACTCTGTAATCTAAAATTTCATTTTTTAGTTCAGTTTAAATAGATTACTGAATTTTCTACAGTGTTGCAAAATTGGGGAATCTGTTCATAAACAGGAAACTTGTAAATTTCAAGTGAATGTGTTTGGGTGATTAGACTATAGAGGTCCCTATTAATAAGGCCAAGTTTGTTATCAGGTGTAATTAGAATGGCATAACATGTATATCTGTGTATAATAATGAAATTCAAAAGAAAAGAAATCTGCTTCCAATTTCTTGGTTTCAGAAAAACGCTTTTTAATTAGGTACCTGCAATTAATATTTTCCTTACCTCTGCTTTATAATTAATAAAGAAATGAATAATCACTCTTTGTTATCTTTGGGTGCTAATTTAAAAACGTCCTACCTTTAATTTCTCAAAGTATTAGGATTTATATAAAATCGTCGAAAAACAACAAAAACTTTATTGAGGGGTCATCTTTTCGTGTAAAACATGAACTTACCCTCTTCTACCCCCTATCTTCCTGGGGGAAAAACAAATGCATATATTTTAATATACAGGGCATTTCTAACATGAGTTGCCACTCCTTAATTAAGCATGAAGTATCATTTCTAGTTTAGACAAGAGGAAGTGAAAAGAGTCGGAAAAAACTTCAAATGAAACGCCTTTTAAAAAGAACGATTCCCTAACCATTTATTTACTTTCCATGAATTGGAATATGTATACTTTTCATTATGCAAAATAGTTTTTCATTATATGCTCAAAATCAAACAATGTTTTTGTTCTTACCTAGAAATGTCAAAAATTTCGAGAAATGTTCAATAAAGTTAAGATATTTAAAAGATTCAAAGCTAAGACTTTTCGTGTGTTAAAAAGTTAAGCTTGCTGGCAATATAGTAAGACACTATACGCAGAAAAGAACGAAACAGAGAAAAATTATTAACTCTTAAACAATTGTTGAAAATAACAAAAGTGATGTAAATTAAAACGGTAATATTCATTAAATTTTTATCAATAATAATACACAGGGTTGTCCAAAAAGATGTTACCACTCAAATGGTACTACATAATTTTTAATTTTATATTATTGTTGACTGATCAACAACGTCCGTAATACAAAACATGTGCCTGGCGGTGGTGTAATTAATAAATCGTGTGATAAATTTAACACTTTTTCTACCAATTTAGCTGGAAATCTACACAGTTCCTTGTCAACTGCACCTGATAGTCCTTCTCTCCAAATCCAGACTGATACCAGTACTCAGTCTACGTTTACAGCAATATGAGAATATATTATTGATATACATGGTTTTATAGATATAATTAAGATTATTAAAGATCTCTTAGTAGGACCTCTAAGAAAACTTATAAATATCTGCATAACCTCTTCCGAATTCCCCGATGTCCTAAAATTGGCAGAAGTGGTGCTAATTTAAAAAAAAAAGGCGATCGTAATAATATTAGCAATTATAGACCGATATCACCACTGCCTGTATTGTCAAAACTGTAGAGAACATTCTTAGGGCACAAATTGTGGATTATTTAAAAAAAAAATCTATTTTATACAAAACAGTTCGGTTTAAACTCAATACAACGAATGCACTGGTATATTTATGCGACAGGATGATCGCTTGCCTTGAAAACAAAATCAATTGCTAAGGTTCTTGCTTAGACCTAAGCAAAGCTTTTAAGTGTGTCGCACATGATTTGTTAATTACTAAACTGAGCAACTACAATTTTCATGCCAAGAGTTTGGATCTCATACTGTCATACCTATCAAACAGAAGGCAAGCGGTGAGAATTAATAGTAATAAATCGTATTTGTAATCAATAGTACACGGTGTTCCTCAAGAATCAATTTTGTTCCTTGTACTATTCTTAATATTTATTAATGATTTACCAAAATGCGTTGATGATTTATGTATGTTGCTTGCAGACGACATGACCGTAGTAAGTGTGGGGAGAACAGAAGTTAAAGCTCTTGAAACTAACAACATTTGACTGGAGGCGGTTTCATTATGGTGCACCACTAACAAACTAATATTAAACGAGTCTAAGACCAAGACATTAATGTTTTTCACTTTCAAAGTAGATAGTACGTATGATACATTCGTTAAGTTCTTGGGTGTGCACCTAGATTCCGCTCTATCTACCCTATATATAGTATGCTCTTTATTTCATGTTCTTTTTTGAATTTTTCAATTTACACATGTTCTTTTTAAATCTGTGTTTTTTTGAAATAAAAATATTATTATTATTATTATCTTGCAATATACATGGTAATGAACTAGCAACTACCATATCCAAAAACATTTTCTGTTTAAGGAACCTGCCAAGACAAGCTTCGACTGATGTTCTTCGCATTGCTTACTTTGCTCTCATCGATGCGCATTTACGATATGCAATTCTAGTTTGGGGACATTCCACCTCTAGACATCGCATTTTTGCCCGGCAGAGACGAGCTGTCCGAATTGCGGTTGGCATTATCTATACAGTTGACTCCAAAGATTTTTTCGTTACACTAAAACTACTAACATTACCAAGTCTATATATATTGGAGTGTCTTTGTTATGTGAAAAATAATCTAAATATACTCCCAACTCAACCATGATTATTTAACGCGCCACAGGGAAAATCTATGCATCCAAGGAATATGGCTCACAAACTCGCGCATAGGACCAAATCACTTTGAGTTACATTTTTTTAATAATTCAACGCCACAAATAAGAAGCCTGCCTTTTGTTAAATTTAATGCAGTGATTAAAGATTTCCTATTGTGTAATCCCTTTTATAGCACTGACAAATTTTTCCAGCGTGTTTCAATTTGAACACGGAATAAACTATACAATATGTTTTAATATGTTGCCTTTACTATTTTGTGTGCTTAACAAAAGTTGAATTCCCTTTAACTTAACTTAATCCTTACTAATACTAATTCTGTGATATTAATGCATTGTGTGATAATACCTTATACTTACTATATATATACATTTTATCTGATGATAAATGCCCAAATTTAACTACTTAATAATACTAATTCTGTGATATTAATACATTTTGTGATAATCGCTTTTACTTCTATATACCTTATATCTGTAAACCCAATTTTTATATGTCTATGTTTCGTTATTTCTTCAATACTTACGAACTTATTTTTATAATTTACAATGGATTTGAGTTGAGCGAGAGAATTCTTCAATATTACACATACATGCAGCACGAACCACATGGTCATCTCTATCAGATGTCTGTCTGTATTTACAAATGTTTTTCTTCGATGATTAATGCTGATGTAGCACTTAGCCTGCTTAAGTAATGCTTTATTATAAGTTTATAAGTTAAGTTTATATTTCTTTGTGACGATTGTAAAACTCTAGTTATCACAATAAAAATAAAAAAAATGGTTCCCTGACTTACGTTAGAAAATAGAAGAAAAGTAGCAGCTTTGATTGGAAGTGTTTGGGTGACTCTCAGTAGTGAGAAAAAAAGCAATGGTTTCAGAAGTATCCTCCAAGCCGTTTAGCTATCTGTCGACTGCATGAGAAATTTTTGCGCACAGGGTCTGCGAGCCATGACTGTAAAGAAAACAATGGACGTCCCCGAAGTGTTCGATAATGAAGATAATGTTTAAGGTTAAAAGACTTTACACATGCATTGACACCCAAGGAGTACAGGTCGAAGGAGTGCATTATCGTCTTTTGACTTGTGTATAGTGAGTGTTTTTATGTTATTAAAATAAAAGTCAATCCCATATAAGTGGTAACATCTTTTTGGACAATCCTGTATCTTAGGAACCATATACGTTTTTTTTATTTAAGAAGACTTTTACATATTCTTTATAAACATTTGCTAAATGAACTTAAAATTTACTTTATGCTTCATGCTTAACACTTTTTAGAAGCTTTAAATTGAACGATATTACAAAAACAACGAATGGCTATAAATTTACAGCAAAAATTCTCTAAATATTGCGTTATGAATCAAATTAATTATTAATTTAAACTGACGAAATTTACAGAATTGTGCGATAACTATTAAAAGGCACCAAATAAGTGGAACTGATTAAACATTTTATAAGTTATTGAAATCTTAGAACATCTTAGATATTGGTTAAAATTAAAATATTTACCCAAAATCTTTGAAAATTGATGAAAAAATTAAAATAAGTAATTCAACGAAAACGAATAAAATCATAAGTCACAGAATAATTAAATTTCAGTTGATCATTTGAAAATTATTGAAATTTGAAGAAATCAACAGAATAGACAAAAAAATCGAATATTTAAAATATATTAATTATTTGTCTATGTAACACTTTTGTAAGTCTGCTTATTTAGTATTTTTTGCTACAATTTTGTATAATTATATTGACTAAACTTGACTTATCCATGTAAGTATTATTGTTTATATTTATAAATAAATAAATTGGATTGGATAGAATTGGATCACCATAATTTATTCCACTCTTATAAAAATTGATCGAAATCTAAAACATTGACTTAAATCAGACATAAAACTTTAGCAGGATTTCAGTTATTAATACAGTAAGTTTTTCTTTTAAGTATACATATACCAATTACAGAGTATATGCTGTAAATCTTCGGATATTCGTTGAATTTTTTTAAAGAGTTCAATTTGAAGCTTTAAGCAAGTGATTTCCACTCCCAGATTTAGCATGAAGTAAAATTTTAAGTTTAAATTAGCCTGAAAATTTGGTTTGGCCGCCTAAAAGTTTACAGGCTTTTCTTAACTTGACAAGTTACTTCATGCGTCGCACGTGTACAGCTCTGATTTTGAATGAAGTTCACAATATACTACTAAAGTAGTATGCCAAGGACGTATATTCTAAACTTCACATCAAATCTGTTATATACGAGTGGCGCATGAAGTAATGTTTCAAGTTTAGAAAAGCCTGAAAATGTACTTTATGCTTAATATGTATTGCTTATTAACCCCTTACTTATGATTTAAAATAATATTTAACATATAACATACATACACGGAGTTTTTGTTTTAAGTATACATATCTTAATTCCTTGTTTTTTTTAAAGAGTTCATTTTGAAGCTTTAAACGAGTGTTTTCCACTCCCAGATTAAGCATGAAGCAAAATTTCGAGTTTAGAAAAGCCTGAAAATTTGTAAAAGTTGTAATACAAAGTTGAGTGTTTGAATATGATTTTCATGAACGCCAAAGAAATCAAAGATATACATTTTAATTATTAGTTATTTATTTTTTTAAATTTCAACCTAACATTAAGCTCAGTCGGCTGTTCATCAGAAACGTATATTTTTAAAAAGTATATTTTGAGGTTCGCAAAAATGTCAGTGTTTTATACGCGCAGCGCATGAAATAAAATTTCGAGTTTAGAAAAGCCTAAATTTGGATTTCAGGCTTTTCTAAACTCGAAATTTTACTTTATGCTTAGTCTGGGAGTGTAATGCACTCATTTAAAACTTCAAATTAAACTCTTTCAAAAAACAACTTATATCAGAAAATGAACAGCATATTGTAAAACAAATTGCACCAGACATTCGAGTTAATCAAAATAAGCATTTGTCAAGTTAATTGACATGATATCAAACACAGGCAATATATTTTGAACTTCACAATATTTCAGTGTTTGGCAAATTTCGAGTTTAGAGAAGACTATACACACAGAGATTGAAAAAAAATGTACAATAAAAACCGGGATATCTAAAAGGAAACTCCCCTGTATAATAAAAATGTATTTATAAATAAAAATTTAAACTATTATTTTAATTCAATAAAAAACAGGGTGGCCATAGAATTTTATTCTAAAATCTTTGTTCTTCGACTACACAAATATCGAGGGCAGCTAAGTTAGCAATTTTTACATTATTTATATTAATTTAATCAATCAAAAGAAGATTTAATGTTAAGTGGTGAATGCGCCGGGGCGTAGGTAATAAATATTTTTAAATTATATTTCTGTAATTTTTGTGGAGTTAGCTTTAAAATCGGTGAAGTAATATGGAGCACTATTGGAGCGATATTTTGAGCATATATATAAAACGTTGCCGATGGAGTGCTGAAGCTAACTTTGTACCCCATATTTAAAAAATGTGATTATTTAGGGGTTGTGGTGCATGGAATAATTTTTGTGGAGCGATTTGGAGCTACCTCAGGTCTATTTGGAAAAACACATAAAAATTAAATAAGTCAAGTTGGATCTGGGACACATAAACATCACCTTTTCCATATTAAAATAATTGACGTCTCTAATACAGGGTGCCCGTTTTTAGAACTCAAGCATGGGGATCTCGGTTATTTGAAGAGATATGCCCAATCTCGAGTGTAACATAATGCCGTTTTGAAACATAAAATATTCCGACTACTTCCGAAGATATCCGAAAAAAAAAGAAATTTTCAAAAAATGTTTTAATTTTTTTGCGAGACTATTTATAGAGATACTTCAAAACAATTAACACTTAATCATTGCCAATTTGTTTGCTCTACAACGTAATGATATAATAATAAAAATTCGACGTTTCGATTTTTGGGAAACATCATCAACTTTGTTTTTTTCTTATGGGCGCCTTCTTGTAGTTTTACATTTTCAAATACAGATTTGTTTTCTGATTACGGTGATGTGTCATGTATTGGGGTTTGGTCTAGCAGTTTAATGGATATGCTAAAAATCCTGTTTTTGCAAAGAGTGCCTTAGAAATGACAGCTACACTATTGTTTAATAAAGTAATTCAATAAACAATAATAGAAAACTAACGCAAACTTGTTTTCTATTCCCATTTCATTATATGATATGAAAAGTAGAAAAATATTTAAATTCATAACATAGAATGAAATTACAGCATGAGAAATAAATATATTAGAAAAACAATTATAAGAGGTGCTCGAATGGCTCACCCTCCATCTCCAAGCATAGCTGTATGAGTCTTCTTAAATTTTGTATTGATCTTAAATCATCCCTTTTTCTTATTTTGGTCCTTAAAGTTGTAATGATCTTTATAAATTATGTTTTTCATAAATCCCATAAATAAAAATCCAATGGAGAAAGATCTGGCGAACGTGCCGTCAACGTACGTCCTCACTATTTGAAATAACTCTGTCGGGAAATATTTGAGACAAGTAATCAGACACTCTTCTGGAGTCATGTGGTGGAGCTCCATCTTGCTGGAACCAAAGGCTATTTAGGAGGTTGAGGCAAATGTTGTCATCGATGCTATCGGTCAGGTACGTCATTAAAAAGTGCAAATACCCATCTGCAGTCAAATTGTCTTCGTAAATGTACGGGCCAATGATCTTATCGCCAAATAAACCAACCCATACATTTAGACTAAACCGTGCTTGCGGTCGCCGTCCTTGGTGCTTGTGTGGATTTTCAACGGACCATACATGTTCATTGTGACGATTGAACATACCTGTGTTGGTAAACTTGCACTTATCTGTGAATATTACGTTGGAAAGAAAATGGGGATTTTGCAATAACAGTGTCTCCTGGATGCAAAACTTGCGTGATATGAATTGTAAAGGGGCGATACTTATGTTTTTTCAAGACTCTCCACACTATCTGACAAGATACATTCATTTATTCTGCCATAGCCTTTGTCGAAGTAGAAAGATTATTTTAAATCTAATGAAGAATTAAATTTATAACCGTTTTTTATTTTTCAGAAGGTTTTAACATTTTACTCACTGCTTGTAAAATTTCCATTTCATTTCCGTTGGGCCTATGAACACGTATTCTAGGCTTAGAAAATGCACTAAACTCAGCTAAATTTCTATGAAGAATTATAAAATAATTTTCAGCAGGCTGTTGTCTATCTAAATACCGCTGAAGATATGTTTCCGATGTAACTTGCACATTTCGATGCGATGCGTAATAAAGTTCTAGCATATTGCGTTTTTCTTTACTTGAAAACGGCATTTTGTTATAAATGTATATCTGTTTTGGAACTGTAGGTCAGGATAAACGAAATTCAGTCGAAGTGTCAATAATTGCTTTATTAAACAAAAGTGTAGCTGTTACTTCCAAAACACTCTTTGCAAAAGCAGGATTTTTGGGATTTCCATCAAACTACTAGACCATCACCGTAATCAGAAAAATAATCAGTATTTGAAAATGTAAAAATCCAAGATAAGATAAGAAAAAACAAAGTTGATGATGTTTACCAAAAATTGAAACGTCGAATTTTTATTATATCACCACGTTGTAGAGCGTATAAAGTGTCAATGATAAAATGTTAATTGTTTTGAAGCATTTCTTTAAATAGTATCGCAATAAAATTAAAACGTTTTTTGAAAATTTCGATTTTTTTCGGATATCTTCGGAAGTAGTCGGAATATTTTATGTTTCAAAACGGCATTATATTATGATTGATTGGGCAACTTTGCCCTAATTTAACCGACCTTGTATCTTTTCAAATAACCGAGATCCCCATGCTTGAGCTCTAATAACGGGCACCCTGTATATCAGGCATGTGAATGGGTTAAGAATCTGCGTTCAAATTGGAAATATCGTTAACTATCTCGATGCAATATGAAAAAATAAAAAAAAACGATTTTATTTTAAATCGCCCATATCTATTACATGGATACAAGCACACGATATCCACAAAAACCATTATCTCAACATAATACCTATGATCAAATAACATTTCAACTATTGCATATCAATAATATTAGTTTTATTGCCAGGGTACTATTTATTAAAAATCACATCGAAACGATTAAATATGTTTCAAATGCGAGAGCATATTATTATATCTATCTTTTTAAACAAGGAAGATACTCATTGTGAATCTCGAAAAACATGCAATTAAAATTATTGTGAAAATACAAGTTATAGGTAAATCAATGATGATAATTTTTATGTATATACATCTAACAAAAAATAAACGGAGAATATACAATTCTGAACATATTTTTGTATTCTCGAAATCGGGAAATAAAACGACAGTCAGCATGAACAAATATTGAAATTGGCTCATCCAGCACAGCACATTTAATATTTTGAAGCAGACTTGTACTGAATTCAACGGGACCCAAATAATCTGAATAAACTCCCTCATCCGTGCCGCATAAAAAAAGGGAATTTGTTCGTCAGCTATGTGCTAAATTTGCACGGATCAGCAAACTCCCTAATTACTGCTAACATGGAAACCCTACTCGCCCTATTGTTCATTGATTATATTCATTTGCGTGCATTAATCTCTATAGTTCATGGTCATTAACGGCACTCTGATTTAAAATTCCCTATTATTAACAAAAATTGATTTTATAACGTTAATTTATTTTTTAAATTAAGTTTAATTAAAAAAGAATCCTAATTATCTAGGTAAATATAAACATACAGAGAATTTATCTTTTAAGAATACATACGAAGTAAATTTTCTGATATTCGTTGTTTTTTTAAAGAAGTTAAATTTGAAGCTTTATAAGAGCGTTTTCTACTTCCAGACTAAGCATGGAGTAAATTTTCTAGGCTTTTCTAAACTCGAAATTTTACTTCATGCGCCACGCTTATATACAACACTGTTTTAACGTGAACTTAAAAATATACTAGTTTAGCATACTACTTTAGCAGTATATTTTGAACTTCACTTTAAATCAGTGTTTTATAAGCGTGGCGCATGAAAAAGCCTGAAAATTTGGTTTGGTCGCTCCGCGCTTCGGGCCACGCGACCAAACCAAATTTTCAGGCTTTTCTAAACTCGAAATTTTACTTCATGCTTAATCTGGGAGTGGAAAACACTCATTTATAGCTTTAAATTTAACTCTTTTAAAAACCGATGAACGTCTGAAGATTTGCGATGTAATTGGGATATGTATACTTATAAGAAAAGCTGCCTGTATACTGCTGTATTATTAGAAGTTTATTAATATAACGTTTTAAGACTCAATTAATAAATATTTTTAAATGAACTATGTAACATATTACATTTATTATGGTAGATTTACTTTAGAAATCATGTTTTTTTTTGTTCTTATTCAGACATAAACTCAAATCCTAATATAAATAAACAAAGAAATAAAACACCAACCCAAAACAAATAGGGTAAATATCTCAAAAAAATGATACGTTATTTATACATAACTTTTACCTGTTGCTATACACTCCACATTCTCCTTTTGTTTGTCTGGTATCAGACGTTTTGCCTTCGGGCGGGCAAATGCGCGCATACACACAGAGATTTATATTTATACAATATAAAAGCGAATAGCCCCTGATATAATAATCCCCGAAGGAATAAAATGTGTCGTGAATAAATATTTGGGCGTCGAAAGTTTACATATTATGTTGAATTATTCATGATTATACACTCCTCGAGGAAGGTAAATACGCTTCCCTTTTACCTATTTGCGCGAGTTGGAGATGTCGATTATTATAATTCGAATAATGTCTGACTTTAATGGGATTCGGCACTTTCCTTCTTACAGTTATCAAGTTTTATGATTAAATCTTAATGGGAGCTGATATGATATTTTTTATATTGGTTAAGCTTAGACATATATGAAAGTGCTGAGTATAAATTGAAACATAAATACAGGGTGTCCCGGGAGGAATCTGCCAAACTTCAGGAGTGTATTACTTAGGTCATTTTAAGCAAAAAAGTTTTATCAACATAGGTGCGATTCGGAAAGGTTAGTGAAATATGGTGTGTTTAATAAAACTGTTGAAAATTAACAAAAATCTTGGAATTTCATAAAAACACTTATTTTTCAAGTTAAAAAACATTTAGTAAATTCATGAAAATTGCAAAAAAAAATTAAAGAAATTTTCAACACTTATCAGAAGTAATATTTTTTAAATTAAATAGCATTTAGGAAATTCAGGAAAACCGTCAGAATTTTGAAAATTAAAGACAATCTTAAAATTTTACGAAAAGCATTAAACATTAACTAAAACGTTGGAAATTCAAAAATCTTCAAAATTCATCAATATTTTCAAAAAACTAACCGAGTGTTGTCCACTCCCAGACTAAGCATGAAGTAAAATTTCGATTTGAGAAAAGCCCTAAGAATTTGGATTTGGACGCGCAGCGTCCAAATCCAAATTCGGGCTTTTCTCAACTCGAAATTTTACTTCATTCGCCACACGTACAAAACACTCATTTAAATTGAAGATTTCAAACTGACAAATATCTCCAATGTCAACTGTCATAATAATCTAAATGTCATGTGACATTATAGATAAATCTGGCATAATAATTTACATTTGTTTTTTCTATTTGTATATTGTGTTTTTGTTTTGTGTTAACTTATTTATTACTTTTAATATATTGTTAATATAAAGTATTATGTACTTTAAATGGAATTTCTGTAAATAAACATTAAACATATATATATTAAATGTGACATTACAGACTAAATGTCACTTGTCATGGACGTATTTATTGGGGGAAATCAATTTTAAATACATCATAACTGTAAACACTGGCAACTAAAAAAAAATATTTATATTTTTTCCGATTTCGGTTTTTTTTTTTGTAAAAAAACTGATAAAATTTATAAGTATCTAAATAAAACATCAACATTAAATAAAACGTAAATACCAATATTTCAAAAATGACAAATTTTAAATAATAATTTTTATTTTATATATAACTAGGAAAATTCAATTGATATTGACAACAGACAAATCTATAAAATAGATCAGAATGGAGATTTTCCACAAAATGAATTTATATTAAAAAGAGAGGGAAAATGTCTGGAAGTTTAGTATTAAACATGCATGCATGACTATTTTATTTACACTCTGCAGAACACATAATAACAAATGTATTTAAAAAAAAATCTTTAGGATTACTGTAAATTTTGGAGCCTTTTAGATGTAAATACTTAAATGATTTCTTTTAGTAATATATATTTGTAGAAATGAATGAAAGGAAAAAATCTACATAATATTCAATTTTCTAACTTGACATTGCATGAAAAAATATGTCATTAACAGTTTTGGGCGTCCTACATAAGGACCGTTTACTTTGAAAGTGGTGTAAGACCATAGTTAGTTGTTTCGAGAAAATTAAAGGTTAGCATATTAGTCAGTTCAAAAATATAAATAAATAATGTCAAGTCGGGCAATATTTCTACTAATTTATCAATATGTAATTTAATTATATAAATTTCTTACACTTAGTAATAATTTTTTATTTAATGCTAACTGCTATTACAAGGTAATATATTACATAAATAAGTGAAAAATAAATTAAAACAATCGGGTGAAACTACTATAAACTAAATAAATAAATGACAAGTTATTCGATATGAGTGAGCTAGGCCTTATAAGATGAGAACGAAATTCGAACAAAATCCAGTGAGGATGCCACGCAATTAACATTTTTGGCGTTCCGCGTCATGGAACCATGCATGCCATAATTAGTCCTGTATTGACTCATGTGCAAGAAATTGTTGGATCCCAATTCCCAGATTAGTACGTAAATGTTTACTAAGTTTAATAGATGGTCAGAGTAAATCCCCTATTCAGTAATTTGAACAGAAAAGAAATGTTCATTCTCTTCGAATATTCAGCGAAGCGAAACCAACTTACACCACGTTTATAATTAATTATTTGTATTAACCATTTAATTTTAATTATGAAAAGTTAATGTAATATTTAATAAATATATTTTGATTTAATCAAATTTTATTTATAAATAATAGCAAGAAATAAAATAATATTTTTTATTTTTAACATAAATTATATTTGCACATTGGTAACCTTAACATTAGGTTAATAAATTTCGATAAGTACGCCATCTAATGCTCTATAGTTTCATCATCAATAGCACGATTTCAAAAAGTGTAAATACTGGTTACGGTTTCCTCCACGAACGAGAAAAACTCTGGATGACCAGAAAATAAATATCAAATTTTAGTTTGTGTTCAGTATTCCGGCACCGGATACCCACAGATGCGTTTCGGACTTCAAGGTCCTCGACAGTGTGGTCCCGGCCGAGTGCTGAGGAATACTAAACATTTCTGACTATATTAAGCCAATATCTAAACACTATTATTAAATTTTGATAGCTACGCCATCTAATGCTCTATAGTGCATCGTTTTCATATATTGGCTTAATATAGACAGACATATTCAGTATTCCTCAGCACTGGGTCAGAACTACACCGAAAATTGAATTTGTGTACTTCAAGGTCCTCGAAGTACACAAATTCAATTTTAACACAAGATATTGCAATTAGTTATTCATGTTCGTTATGTGGCAATGTTTTGAAATATTTATGACGCACAGAAGATATACAGGGTGTAATTGAACTAATGAACAGGCTCTTAAGAGGAATACACAGCACGATTTTACATCAATTTCAGCAAAAATTAAACCTGAAAAATTTTGAGTATTTTTAAACTTTGGATATTTTTCAGTTTTTGAGAACTTCTGGTTATTTTCGTGCATAATATGTCGCGTAGATAATTACGTATTTTGTTGTGTTTAGACTGTAGTGTGCAGGAAATCTAATGCCGGTTAAAAATATACGCGTACATTTATCGGCTACCACAAACATGTTTATTTTTACAATAAAGTATTTTTAATTATTAATTATTATTATTCTATTAAAGTTTTTTAAGTTTAAATTGCAGATATCGCTTTCTTAAACAATGCCCTTTATATGGTAGAGAGCCTGTTCATTAGTTCAATTATAACCTGTATTAGGTAATAACTGCTCCATATCCTCATATTTTTTATATGTAATCTGGCATCAGGGCGATTCTTTCAAATTTCAGCGGTCTCGCCCGATATGTAGGTGATAAATCTAGTCTTAAATTCTATGTCCTCTATCGGTGTTTTATATAGAATACTATAAGGAGCCCTTATACTAAACCTCATCTAATATATTTTTAGCTAGTTTACTTTTTCTCCATTGGTATTTTTCCGTACACGTTTTTGAATTACATTTTGTAGATTTCTTGTTGAAACAAAATTCTCTCGTAACATTTGATGTAAAATAAATGTATCATTTCTCGACATTGTTTTATAACGTCAAAATAACCCTGTGGTGAGTACAAAAAGTTATTTTTTTCGTCATGCCAAAATATGCATCGTTTGGAAGATGAATGTCCGGAAAGTAAAAATGCATAGTCAATTACTTCGATTAATATCGACTTTCTGCAAACATTTTGTCTCATTGAGACAAGTCTCCAAATATTTATTGAAACAACTACTTCTCGAGCTAATACCCCGACAGATATTGAATTGTACCTGTTTAGACGACACACTTCGACATTTCCGTAAATCTCGAAACGCGTCTATAGATGGCTTAAGACAATTAATATTCATTGCCTCTAATTTTTTCAATTTATTTCAATTTTTTCAATTTTTCTTTATGTTACATTTTCCTTATATTAAATTACTTCGATGTTTATTCCCAAAGACTGGACAACTTTTAACCACACCAATGCTATTAGTACATTTCGATTTTGTCCAGTATACATATCACTGTATCATTTGTAGTTAGACAGCAAGAAGCTATTTCCTGCAATCCCTTGAAAGCACTAGTTTCGTCTCTCATATAAAGGGTCTTTAAATATAGACGCTCGAACTTTGTTAGATTATATCTTCCATGTTGTTAAAGCAACATCTGTCAAATTGACTGTAAATTGGCAAATTGTCATTATATTGGGGCCCGGCCCAGTACCGGGTTGGGCCGGATCAAAGCTCAGCATGTGCAGTGCTCTAATGGAAGGTTATAGCGTTGCAAATCATCAAATATTCCGTTGCAATTTTGATCTTAGTCACAACCATCCTGCCAAGTCGACTATTCGACATTTGGTGGTCAAATTCGAGTCAACCGGTCTAAATAATGTTTGGTGCGGATTTTGGTCTGGCTCAATCATCGGTCCGTACTTCTTCCAAATCGAACTGGCATTGCCATAACCGTCAACGGCGACCGCTACAGATCGATGGTAAGCAACTTCTTGTGGCCTAAACTGGATGATAAGGATACCAACGATATGTGGTTTCAACACGACGGCGCTGCATGCCACACAGCACATTCCACGATGGACATTCTGCACGAGCGATTTGAGTACATGGTTACGAGACGCGGCGGCGACGAGAACTGGCCACCGAGATCGTGTGATTTAATGCTTCTAGACTTCTTTCTTTAGGGCTATTTTAAATCACTGGTTTATGCAATTAAACCGCAAACTATTGTTTGGTGGTCAAAGTCAATATAAAGAACTCCATGTAGCAAATTCAGCCAGATTTATGCGACAAAGTCAACGTAAATTGGACCTCCCGAATCCGTCCCACCAAGCAAAGCCGCGGCGGACATTTGAAGGACGTTATATTCTATACTTAATGCCATAAAAGATACATTCAAACACAAAAAATCTTACACACAACTTGTTTTATTTAGATTTAAAAATCGAGCGTCCTTATTAAAACACCCTTTACATATTGATTGAAACAGATACTTTTAGATAAGGTATAGCTTTTGTAAATCAAAAGAAAAGACAAAATATTTATACCGAATTTTTGGTGACAGAATTTGATCTTCTTGTAATGATTACGTGGCAAGTGGAAAGATTTTTATTAACTGAACTTAACTTATTTTTCTAAATTAATTCATGAATCAAAAACCTTCGTTCTAGATTTAGGAATAGAGTATAATGACTTTCAAATGATGAAAATGTTTTTATATGTTCTATCACTGTAATTGTCGCTACATCACTAGTTCTTCTATAAGAGCCATCAGTTTGACCACGCATGTCTTTCAGAATATCGTGGGCTATTAAGACACGATCAATTCACCCAATAAATATATTAAAAGTATTAATAAAAATCTTCTTACATACTCTAATTTCTTGACATGTTATTTACAGTTTCACGATGAACATTATAATAGAAAAGTACGATTTGTTTATGAAAATCACCTATATTTGAGAATTGATCAAAAATTGTTTTGTGATCTGCTTCATTAACACATTCTATACATTCCTTTGAGCAGTTACAATTTTCATGTTGATTTTTTTGTTGGTATAAATTTTCCATTCTTTTTAATACTCGTGTTGGCATGACGTTAATTTTTTCTTATTCTTTGCGTAAATGTTAAAATGTTTCCAAAATCAAAGTTTGACTAATATTACTCCAGTATAAATTTAATCTTGTATAAATATTGAAAAACAATTTTACAACTTTAAATTAAACAAAGCATTGGCAGTTTTTAAAATATTAAATATCAACTATTTATAAATAAAAAGTCTACACTCAAATATTTAAATATTCGAATATTCAAATATTTTAATATAAGAAAACACAAACGAAACATCCTTAAAATATAACACGTATGTCTTTTTAATAGGCGTAAAAAGTAACCATAAAAGAGTTTTTACAGTTTGGTTATAACTTTCAAAACAAATAAGTTACTGTATTTTCATGAAAACGACATATTATCAACTTCCGGTTATAGAGCGGAAAGGGTTAGAGATAGATCAATTTTCTTTTGCCACATTGATTAAAACACGAAAAAGCGACCTTGGCTCGCGAAAGCAATGTTTTAATCTCTTCAAATAAAAAAAAAAGTTTTCCATATGTGGCACCTCCAAAATGCACCACCCTGTGCATTGGACGAGTTATAATATTATAATTACATGTTTGATTTGAAATTAAACCATTTATACTACAATTTATACAACTAATATCTGATTTGTTTAATTTAAACTAAACCACCATTAACTAAGCCCTTAAGTTAGAAACTTTGAGCGGCAAACGGCCCCTTCCCCCATTAAATTACCAATAAAACTTTGGACTGTCGCCGAGTCGCATTTATTGTTTCTAATCAGGCTCGCCTGGTTGTGTGTGTGTTCCGGACTGCGAACAATCCCGAAATCCGGAATTGCAGCCAGCCATCACGTGATTAATTGCGAGCGGACTTAATTAAATCCCAGCAATAACATAGCAATATGCACCCGAAATATTATTTAATGGTGAATTTCGTATCGAATTTACAGCGAGCCGCAACGGAAAATCGGAGGTATTTCCGACTGTGTATTTTGCAGATCATTTCGAAAATGGTTGTTGGATTAAATGAATTATGTACACAGTAATGTAATTAATCTAATTATCCTTTTATTAGTATTTGGTTTCAATAATAAAAAATAAACATATGTTTATTATATTTGAAAACATCTTCTTCTTGCTTAACCCTTTCAGCCCTGGAATATTTCCGGTGCCTAAAAAAAAAACCTTTTGTACACTGCATATTATTTATTACTATCTCAGATATATAGACAGTTTTTCTTTTAAGTATACTTATCTAAATTTATTAAATACGCTGTAAATCCTGGAATATTCGTTGTTTTTACAAATATTTTAAATTAAACTTTCAAACCAGTAATTTCCACTCCCAGATTAAGCATGAAGTAAAATTTCAAGTTTAGAAAAGCCTGAAAGTTTGGTTTGGTCCAGGACCAGGCTTTTCTAAAGTCGAAATCTTACATCATGCGCAATGCGTACTAAACACTGATGTGATGTGATGTTCAGAATACACGTATTTACCATACTGCTATAGTAGAATATTTTGAACTTCAATCAAAATCAGTGTCTTATACGCGTGGCGCATGAAGTAAAATTTTGAGTTTAGAAAATTATTTATTAGTCAGATTTTCTAAACTCGAAATTTTACTTCTTGCTTAATCTAGGAGTGGAAAACACTCGTTTAAGACTTCAAATCAAACTATTTTAAAAACAAACGATTATCGGAAAAGCTACAGCTTGCATGTATATTTAAAAGACAAATTCCCAGTATGTTTACCATTATAGTGGTGGCAAATGCCACCGCCAGGGCCGAAAGGGCTAAGTAATTTTAAAGCTTAAGCTTTAAAAGATTATTTTTAAAATTCCATTCTTTCATAGAATTTCCTTCAATAATTTCTATAATCTCTAATAATAGTTTAATAAAAAAAGTTCAAAAATCTATATTTCCGTCATTGACATAATATTTATGCTAAAATAATAATAGTTGGTTTTTACCGGTGCTGCTTTTTTACCATAATTAATAAATTACATAAGAGACTAGAAATTATTAGCATCACCCACAATGAGATATAAAAAACTAAACTGGATTGAAATAAAAAAAAAAGAGAAAAACTAGTCGAGTACTACTAATATTATTGGTTGAAATTAACCGTGTGCAATATTTATTAATCAGATTTTATTTTATGAATAAATGTTCAACTAAATTAAAATGAATGTAATAAATTATAAATCTTGGATTTTGTCATTTTAATAGGGGCGAACTTTTTCAATATTTTTGTTCGTGACAAGAAATAATAAATTTTATGTGATATACAGGGAGTCGGTATTTCAACAGAATGTATGGGGATCTCGGTTATTTGAAGAGATAGAGAGTCGGGAGAAAAAAATAAATACTCTTTCAAGAAATATAAAAATCCAAAATGACGCCTATAAGAAAAACAAAAGTTGATTATGGTTCCCGGGTAAATATTATAGTTATATTAAGATAAAATATTAAACTAGGTTCCCCATTAAAAAGTGACTGTATAATGTCAAAGTTGCAAATGTCTAGATTCAATAGTTTTTAAATAAAAAAAATAAAAACGAAATTTCAAAAAATCAGTTTTTTAGTGATATCTCGAAAACATAAACAAATAAATAATAAACACCCAAATTAATTATTAATACACTTGTGAAAACTCTGACATGAACTGGAAAATGTGTATTCATTTTCTAATTATTGATTTCCGATGTGTTATATCAACTATATTATATTCTTCGCACATTTCAATGCATCATTACTAACGAGTTTCTATAAACTGTTGGCATCTTAGTAGGTTCTGAGGTCGTGCTGTGAACCCAATAACATATAATTAAATTTATTTGACGTTTCCGAGATTCACCAACTCGTATGACTTAATCTAAGTTATGTAATTTGTTTTTCAAAGTAACCGATATGCCGACAGTTTAGAGAAACTTGTTATAATATAGTTATTCATCCGCTGTGTAATTGTATTGTTGTACAATAAATACAATTTTGAAGCCTAAACCAATAAATTGTTTCATTAAAGTGTGATATCAGGGAGTTTCAACAACTTTCAGTCTCAGCTATACAATATTTTCTATACTTCTTTTTATATCACAATAAATAATGAATTTATATGAGAAATTACTTTTCCGATGCATCCATAAAATAAAACAAAAGCACGAAAATTCAATGAGACACATGTGAACATTCCGTGACGACATGAAAAATGCGTATTCCTTTTTGAATTATTGATGTCCGATGTATAATACCAACGATATTAAATTCTTCACACATTTTTATGCATTTTTTCAGTTCATATATCCCGACTTAACTGAATACTGCATATTGGCGGGACGTTAAAATTCACCAGAATATATTTGGTAAAATTACTAGATAGAAAACGAAATTACATTTTTTTTTTCAGTTGATGCAAATAAATTCTTGTAAAAAAAATTAAAGAAGCTTAATTGTTATTATTATTTGTAAATTAATTGTAATTAATGTTTGAACTTTGGGTTTATGTCATTATATTACCTTAAGAAAATATCTTCTCCCGTCAGAAAAATATAGCTCACTATTTTTCTTTCTGAAATTACGGTAATTTTGAAGAAAATATGTTGTTTCAGTGATTTATAATAATAACCTGTTGAATGCGAGATGAGATTACAGAAATTTTATATTTTTATTTACATTTTAACTATTTTATTGTTGGCGGGTAAGTTTATTTTGATTTTTTATTTCATTAGGTTTAAATTTTCGTAACTTTTCTTACAGATTAAAGATGTTTTTGTTTACAATACAATGCAAGCTCATTCCCTCATTTATTGCAATTTTCGCAACCAATATTTTATGTAATAATTTCTCTAAATGACAAATATATTTAACGCTTTTTTTATAATCATTTTAAATGTTTAGCTTTTCTAACATGTTTCGTAACAGTGGGATTATATTTGTGCTTAGAGAAAAATAAAACTCAACTTTTAAACAAACCTTTAAGTTTTCATTTTTCGATTATCTACAACTTTTCCTAACAATATTTTTTTATATGATCAATATTGAAGAAAAATAAAAAAAAGCTGAGACCACTTCCGCTTTCCGCATTTTTACCAAAAGTTGATCGGATACTACCCTATGGAAACTAAGAATACTGATTTATTTATTATTATTTTGAATTTTTTAAGTTTTTCTTCAAACACTTGTCTAAAATTCAATTGCAGAGGGCATGACGATTTGATTAAATTTTTAATTTTTATATAGTAAAAAATTAAATTAAAAAACTCTAAAATGCGACTTCATCATGCCCTCTAAAATAATTTTGTGTTTTTATAATTCTAATATCATTTTCTCATAAAATAAACAAATCTATTTTTTTCTTAAAAAAAAAACCTTTATAATATCAATACAGACCATTTTATTAGATAATTACATTTTTTCCAGCAAGAGTGCATAATTATGTATTAAATAAAGGCTGTCAAATTATAAGTGACCAATTTACAGGCACTACAAATATGCAACAAAATTGTTTTTTTAAATCTAAGATATAAATTAAAGATACATATTCCAAGTTTTATTCTTAATTATTTTGAACTTCAATAGTTAAATATTACATCAACCAGGTGACCTCCATTTCCATCGATGCATATCTGCGCACGGTGCAATATTAATCCCATTACACGCTCACACATTTCAGCACGAATCTCAGCAATAGCTTGTCTTATGTTATTTATTAAGTATTTCCGAGTTTGAGGTCGGTTCTAATACGCTTTTCATTTAACATAGCCCCACAAATAGTATTCTGGAAGCGAGAAATCAGAAGAGCGCGCAGACCAAAGCTAATCGACCCAGAAACATCTCTCGCAGTACTTCAATAGATAAATTTGACACGTGAAGCCTTGCACCGTCTTGTTGAAACAATGTAACATCTAATGGTAACCGGAGTTGACCGACGGCATCCACTAAAAACATTTGCAACATTTCCACATATCGTTCACTGTTAACTACTGCATTTCCCAATTCATCTTCGAAAACATATGGGCCCAGAGGTTTCAAATTAACAACTGATCCCCTATGGTGATAGTTTGTGACTCATCTTCTTATTGTCTTACAAGAAGGAACTACTTCAACAATAAATTCATTCCGGAACTGTCGCTGTGTTTAAATAAGAAAATTTGAATCAATTCTTAAAACCTTCTCTACAAAGAATATTCTTTTATCAATTGGCCAGCGCTTCTTATCTAACAAAACTTAAGATATGACAGTACATTTGACATTTATAATCATTACAACTAGATGTTAAAAATGTATGTACTTAATAGTTCAAATGGGGTCACTCATAATTTGATACCCTTTATATATTTATAAACCAAAACTTTATGAGCCTTTATATTATTCAACGATTGTAAATTGAAACAACAGTACGGGTTGAGCGCAAAGTTAAGTTTATACTATTATGTTAAAAGCTAAATCGGTTTAGACTTAATCGTGGCGATAGAATTACAGAAGGACAGAAGGACAGCGGGACAGAATTACACACAGACATTTTTCAAAAATTTTCTTAATAAACTCTGGGACCTTAAAATAGACAAATCCACTAATATTTTTGATTCTCGAAAGCAATACTTTCCCTTTGTTTTGCATATGGGGGAATATAAAAATCAATTTTAACAAAATTAACAAAAATTATTATGAAGTGTCTTTTGAAGAAGTAAAAAATAGGAGCTCAAAGTTAAATAAAGATGAACAGTTCACAGAACATTTGTGTATTCTTTAAAAAATCAATAAGAAAGTTTATATTTTGTTACAAATAACATAGATTATTAAAACATGGATAAATAAATAAATATTAACAACATTTGTGTGATATGCTTAAAGTGAATTTATTGACATAATTCACTAGCTAAAAAAAATTATTATTTAAAATATTGAATTGTAATTTTCAACATATTTGAATATTCATACATTAATCAAGTACATCCAGAATTATTAGCATTTGCTTGAATTTATGTAGTGTTCACTTCGTAGATCTTTTTCAGTATTGATATAAATGAAACACTGAACTGTATTATACATACTACTTTTAAATGTTTTCTTTACTTTCTTAATAGTATTTCAAGATTTTGATCTTTAACAATTAATGTCGTCTATACAATTCAATATTTTATTATGTATTCTATAACTTATGTAGCCGCATTTTATTTATGTGAATGTAATAAATCTATAAGTATGACGCTTGTATTTTATTTTTAACATCATAAGTATAGAGGATTTATAGCACATCAAGAAACGTTTATTGTCTAAAACAATCCTTTCAATGAATGCTGTGCAAAAAGAAAGTGAAACCGCACGCTTTAATCCACCGGCAGCCGGCCAAGTGCTTTCTCTTTCGGATCGTTAAATTCGATGCCCAGACAAATAATTTATAATAAAAAGCATCGAGTGGTTTTCTTTTCGCGTTGTCTGGAATAAAGAACTTGTACACTTCAACAACGGAGATTCTCACAAATGGATTTCAGCATACTCGACGATGAAAAAAAGATTGAGCACGGTTTTTTTTCTTCACTTCAACATTCGAGTATAAAAATGTTGTTCACTTGAAAGGAATATTTAGTGGGATTATTATATTTTGTAATTAACCCTTTCAGCCCTAGAACTTTTAGGTGCCAAAAATGTGTTTTGTACACTGCATATTATTTATTACTATCTTAGATATACAGAGAGTATCTCTTTTAAGTATACATATCTCAATATACTGCATACGCTGAAAATCTTCAGATATTCGTTATTTTTATAAATAATTCAAATTGAACTTTCAAACGAGTATTTTTCACTCCCAGATTAAGCATGAAGTAAAATTTCGAGTTTAGAAAAGCCTGAAAATTTGGTTTGGTTACGTAGCGCGGAGCGACCAAACCAAATTTTCAGGCTTACGCGTACTAAACACTGATGTTATCTGATGCTCAGAATACACGCTTTTAGCATACTGCTTTAGTAGAATATTTTGAACTTCACTTAAAATCAGTGTTTTATACGCGTGGCGCATGAAGTAAAATTTCGAGTTTAGAAAAGCCTGAAAGTTTGGTTTGTTGCGACCAAACCAAATTTTCAGGCTTTCCTAAACTCGAAATTTCACTTCATGCTTAATCTGGGAGTGAAAAACACTCGTTTAAGATTTCAAATTGCACTATTTTAAAAAACAAACGTATATCGGAAAAGTTACAGCTTATGTATACATGTATGTATATTTAAAAGAAAAATTCCCAATATGTTTACCAAATTTTAATGGGGGCAAATGCCACAGTCAGGGCCGAATGAGTTACGTGTTTACTGTTTGGAAAGCAGCTTTTTATTAAAAGTTGTTGAAGCAGCCTTACAATAAAATGTACACGAAATTTTTCTTTTAAGTACACATATTATTCATTTATTGATTTTATAAAAGCGTTGAATTTAGGGATAACGCAATGATTAAGCACGAAGTAAAATTTCGAGTTTAGAAAGGCCTGCAAATTTGGATTGGTCGCTCCACTTCGCTAAGCGATAAAGCAAAATTTTCAGGCTTTCCTAAACTTAAAATTGTACTTCATGCTTAATAAAGGAGTGGAAATACTTGTTAGAAGCTTTAAATTGACCGCTTTTATGAAGAACCGCTAATTCCTACAAATGTACTGATTGTTGTAATTCTTCGGATATGTAAACCCCAAAGAAAATTTCCTGTAGATTAAATTGATATTATTTTTCTTTATTATCATTCATTTTATTTTAATGATTATTTCATGTAAGTTTTAAGTATACATTATATCAATTACAAGAAAAAATCATAATATTTATATAAAAGCTTACTATTTTGTATTCAGCTGATTTTTGTAAATTATATAAATAATTAACGATGTGCAGATAGACCTAAGGTCAACAGCCCAAACAAGGACGTTCTAACAAACTCATTTATTTATTATATTATTTTCTTTGTACACAAAAAAAATGTTATGTCTGAATAAAGATGATTTATATATAATTAACAATTATTTAGACTACTGTACGTATTTATATGTTATTTCATTTATTTTTATTGATGCAAAGATGTAATTAAGTAAATTATTGCCTAAGTTCTATTTTATTCTTCTTTAATTTCCCAATTTAACTTTAATTTTGATAAACGTCGTAGATAAATAAAAGTTTATAAATACATGAATATTGTGTAATTTTAGCATACATATTTTACACCAAGCATATAAAAAATCAATAAGCTAATGGATTTTACTCGATACTTATCTAAATCAGATTTAGAGGGATTGAGGCTTAAGTTCGAACAATTTTTTCTCTCGGTGCTGCGAGAGTGTATTGATTTTGACATCAAAAAGAGCGGCTTTAAATTCGTTTATCTCGGTGCTTCTTGTAGACATTATCCTGGTAACAGGGAGAGGATTTCACTTCTTTTGACGAGGGGTGCATACGACTTAAGAATATGCAAGTGAAGAAAAACACTGAGAACTTATTGGGGAGTTCAGATGTGCGTGCATCAGATCACGATCCACGTGGATTTATCTTTCAATAAAGAGAACATGCAAGGTATGAAAGAAAAGTAAGTGAATTACGAGAATGTTTGTGAAGTAAAATTGCATTCAAAATAATAGTAATAAATTAAATATTATTAATGTATGAAAATATTTAAAAATAATTGCGAGCACATTTTCTATTATTAAAATGCATTTAAAAAGTTGATTTCTCGGCGCATTCACCATAATTAATGTCATTAAATAAAATAACCATGTCACAACAACATAGGATTAGCTAGAATTAATTCAAGTATTTTGTACGCAGTCGGCTGTAAATCATCAATTTCAAATCAATGTTTTATACCCCGTGCGCATGAAGTACAGTATCAAGTTTAGAAAAGCCTGTCAAATTTTGTTGGTATTGAAAGTCTAAGGCATAGCTATACTGATAAGGGATACATCTTAAAACGCGTCTATAGATAGCTTAAGACTTTTTTTCAAGATAGCCTAAGATTCTTTAAATAATATTCATGTTAATTGGCTCAACGAAACTATATTTTTTTCAGAAAGTCAATATTAAATTTTATTTGTTTTTATATTCTGCAAATTTAATTTTGACGACGCGCTACTCCTTACTTGGCTACGCTTCGCTTCGGCAAATCTAAATTTTCAGGCCTTTCAAACTCAAAATGTTACTTCATGCTTAGTCAAACATTGGAAACACGTGTTAGAAGCAATATATATATATATATATATATATATATATATATATATATATATATATATATATATATATATATAACACAATAGCCAGATTTGTTGGTTAACACTCGGTATATTAAATGTCTGCCTGAATTATAATATTTAAATATCAAAAAGTCTTTAAGGTATGTAAAGTTATTTAAATTAAAAACACTTGGTATTGTTTCACAAGTTTAAACTTTATTCCAACTAGTTTCGGTTTGTTAGACCATTTTCATAGGAATGTAGAGTAAAAATTATTGTCTATGTATATATTAAATTTTTTTTGTCTTTAAGGTTCTTAGATATTAATTAACAGCATTACATTAACATTAAATTTACAAATTACTTCAATAAGGTTTTTTATTAGTATTCCAGTTAAATCTTTTTTTGCATATTTTTAATGAATCCTAATTGTATCTCTTGAAATTTGTGCGAGTACGTCGTAATCCCAGTGTCACGAAGAGTGAGTGAGAGGGAGGAAGGGTAGTTTGTGCCCCTTAATGTTTATTTCATTCAATTTTCCCGAGCCTGGTTTCGTTTCGGCATAAATAAATAACGCCTTGTATCCATTATTAACCCGGAAACGGCAGTCAGCCCGTACTAATATCGGCCTTAATAATTTCTTACGATTTGCATACCTACCCCGCGAAAGCACATTTTAAATTCAAATTTTTGCCCGCGATGCCCGGCATTTGCATCCGAAATTATTTATATTCTATTTTCTGTATTGGCTGCGAGACAAAGGGAATTGATATTGAAAGTTCGTTAAATCCAATTGAGCGTTGTTGATTAATTAATTTATATTCAAACAAAAATTGAACATTATTTGTAACAAATATACAATAGAAAGTCTATTATTAAGATTATTAAGGGCTCACATACCCTTGCGTGCGCTGAAAATCGAGTAAATTCTAAAAATTATTATATAGGTAAAATAGTGAAAAAAAAAAAATGCAAATTTTAAATTTTTGAATAACTTTTCAATTATAAGAAAAAAATATATATGTAATTTTTTTAGTATTAACATTAGATTTTACGGGTATGAATGTACTACTGATAAAAATCACGGCGCCTTCTTGTCGACATCATAACTTCTCCAAAAATTACACAAAATAACAAATAATCTTGTAAAATAATCTTACAGTAATAGTGTGACAAAAGATGTTTTTATTTTTTTCAAAAATAACAAACTTTAATGTGCAATTTAACAAACGAAATCTAGTATTTATTAATTTATAAAAAATGGCTTAACCAAAAAATGTTAAAAACCTATCGTAAGACTAAAGAGAAATTATTTATGAAAATTAAAAAAAGTTGCAAAATATTAAAATTTGACTGAGTTATCGTGCTGATACTGTCTAAAAATATAGTTTCCAGAAATTTTCGGGTAGGTACAACGTAAACTTACGTAAACGTAAACATTCCAGCTTCGTACTGTATACCTTCTTCCTCTTGTATTTTCGTGATTTTTATTGTTTTCTGTAATCTCTTGTCAATTTTAGCTTCTTTTGTAGATTGGATCGATTATATCCTGGAGTATTTCAAACGGTTAGCATCTTCTTTTTCACCATATTTGTGCACTTCAACCTCAATGCAAATTCCAAGTAGTTCTAGCATTTGTAAATAACTGAGAGCTCCATCGTTATATGCAGATACTGCAACACAGGTTGCAATTCTACAATTTTATGACTTTCTGCCGTACACTTAGGAGCAAGTTTCTAAATTTTAGCGTTGAGACAAACGTTATTGTTTTGAGTAAATCCGCCCAAGCACTTTTGTAATAAACCATCGTTACTCAATGTTTTTTAGATGGGTTTAATCGCCGTTTGTACGATCTCAGGTAATGGGAGCTTATGGATAAAAGTTGACACTTCTGCCTTTGTTTTCTGCCAATCACACTAACAGTTATTACCTGGAGAAAAAGTAGATTGCTGTGGATTTTTGCCTGTTGATATTTTATGATAAAAGAGGTCGCCCATGTGGCTTACTTCATATCCTCCAAAGAAATTATATTATTTCTTATTGCCAATCCATAGTAAATAGTTAATTCATCTATTAATTTTGCTGTCAACTTTCCCTTGCCACTGAGACTTGATCGTCGATGTCTAACTGATGATCCAGGCTCACTTATTGGTGAATTTAGTGTTTTACTCTCAGTTATAAATTTTCGGAGTCGCGAACCTATACGTTTTTGAACGTGTCCAATACATTCTTTTTTTTTACTTCTACATCCTTGTAGGGCTGAGCTTTCAAGATCACAGAAAATGTTTTTGAATCTCTATCTCCGATAAAGTACTGATATTTTACACCAAGTGACTATTCTGATCTTTGAAACATTGGTACTACGGCATTTGCGGAACACGATATTTGATGTTCATCAAGCCATAATTTATACTTTATAGTGCTCTTATCTTTTTCATGAACCACACATTCTTTGCAGTAAGCACTTTTTACAAAAAAGTCAATTACTTTTTCAGTAAAATGTTCAATGACTGAACTACACAGAAGAGAGATGAAAATCCTCTTTTCATCCATGGGCCATCGCTAGACACAATTAATCCATCACTGGATAATTCTAAATAATTTTCTTTTGCAGCTTCCGATAGTTCGTTTTTAGCAGCAAACTTCATTGATGTTGCAGCAACAGCTTTCGCGGCTTTTTCGACATTACACATAGTAGCATCATAAGTTTTTGGGCGATACAAGTTGGCAAATCCTTAATACCACAAAATAGTTGCATAGCCTTCAATCCCTTGCCGAGAAGGCGCATAGTAAATGCGAAACTTCTGTTTATTTCGTATGCCTATGAGTTGATCAGTGTAGATGAATTTATGCTTTTAATATCAACATTACACTTTGTACAAAACATATTAAGTTTAAATCGTAGTCCACGTATGCTTTTTTTAACAAATATTACTACACCTCCACATTTCCGGCAAACAAGACACTCAGCGATACCCAATAAAATTGCAGAAAATAAATGATGCACTAAGAAACATTGTCAATACAGGAAACATTCACTGATTGTTTTTTTTGCAGATGTACTGGTAAAGTCAGTTACAAATTCCATAGCTTCAGTTGTGGTAAGACCTATCTTCTTCTTTGGACGAATGCCACGTTGATTTCTTGATCCTTTGCGATGAACGGAACGACATGTTATCATTTTTACATTTTTTAAACAAACGAATTGTATCTTCAAAAGATGACAGTAAACTAATATTAGAAATTTGTTTTCTAGGAAACCCAGGTGTTGTGATAAAAAATGCATGCCGCAGGTGTCGAAAGGGGCGCGGCAGTAGTCGTTCTAACCAGACGCACAGCGGGTCACATATATTGCCATAACTTTGTAACGAAGTGGAATATTCTTATTATTATTTTTTTAATGATCCTTAAAAGTATAAAAAAAATAAGTAAAAACAAATATCTTATTTTTTATACCCGACATAAGTCGGCCCCAGCCGTCATTTGGACTATAATAACAGTTGACATAAGTCGACGGGAGCCGAAATTTGAACCATAATGGCTGGTGACATAAGTCGGCGTTAGCCGACATTTAGTCCATCGTGTCAACTTGACATATGTCGGCGTCAGCGAGATATTTGGACTACAGTAACAGTTGACATAAGTCAGCGCCAGCCGATATTTGGACTATGATAACAGTTAACATAATGATAACAGTTGACAGCCGACATTTAAACGACAATGACAGCTGACATAAGTCGGCACAAGTCGACAATTAACCAATCGTACCAACCAACACGAGTTTGAATTGAACTATAATGAGATCACCAGGCTATTTTTTTTTGTTAGAGTTACGATACACATTTCAACATTTGTGACATATTTTAATATAACGAGTGTCTTCCACTCCCAGACAAAGCATAAAGTAAAATTTCGAACTTAGAAAAGCTCCGCGTAGAAAATTTGTCGAGGGTCGCGCAGCGACCCAAGACAAATTTTCACGGGGCTTTTCTAAACTCGAAATTCTACTTCATGCGCCACGCGTATAAACCACTGATTTACAGTAATGTTAAAAATATATAACGCTTAGATGTCATCAATATTTACCGAGATGTTGCGAAAATATGCAAGAATTACAGTTTTGTGAATAGTTTTGAAATAATAATAATAAAAGTAGAATAAATTTAGTTTGAGGAACATTTCCAAATTGTTGATATTGAAATCATCAAATCTTTATCAGGAAAAGTGCTATGATGGACATTTTACTATTTTTTTCCTAATAATTGTACATATTTTATTTGCACTTTATACTTTCCCCCATATGCAAAACATAGGGAAAGTATTGTTTTCGGGAACATTTTCAAATCAAAAATTATAGTGGATTTATCCATTTTAAGGTTTACTAAGTTAATTAAGACCATTTTTGAAAAATGTCTGACTGTCCTGTCCTTCATGACATTTAATGAGGAAAGTACTATGAAAGACACACCACAATTTTTTTTCATTGAATCAATTTGTGCTTTCAAGAGAACTGATAGACAAATACTAGAACCTACATTGCTAATTTTTTTACAAAATTGAAATTATCAAATCATTTTAGAACAAATTATGTTAAATAATGAAAAAATAGGAATTCCTAAATTAGCTTACATGACGTGTTTTCTTAAGGTTGTTTTTTTTTTATCTGACACCACTTTTTCTAGCGACAGCCAATTTGACAGCTGATTTGTACTCATATTCTGAAGTTTTATCATAATTTTGTGATTGCTATAAAAATATAATTTTTTAAATATCATTATCCAATTTATGATCTTTTACTACATTTTTTTTATAGAATTTTATGAGTTGTTCTGTATTGTATAATAAAAGCTACTAATTTCCATTTATAAATATGTGATTGTCACACCATTTTTAACTTACATAATTATTTCGAATTCAGAACTATTTGAATTTGAGAGAATAAGCTTACGCTTCTTATAGTTTGCAAAACTTTAAACATAATATATAAAATTACGATAATGTTCGTATAAATTATTAAGACTTATTGTTTGCAGTTTATATGAACATTATCATAATCTTATAAATTATTTTGAACTTATATTAATTTATAGTATATTTTTAAACAATTTCTCCACATCAAATGAAATGCTAGGTTCATTCAATACTGTGGAATATAAAATGACTTAGTATAAATAGATCCACTGAGAATGAATGTACTAGTGCATTAATCAGTTATATATTCAATTTGAATCCATTTAACTCAATTTCTAGTCTAAAATTGTAAGTTTCTGTGCTGTATTATTTTTTTGTAAGTTTTCCAACAATTTTAAATCTTAAAATCGGTATTACTAGAACTTCTTTATTTTTAACTATTCACGAAAACAATACATTTTCTTTGCACATAGTAAAATTAAAAAAATATATTTGATGATGAATTATTATTAATTAACATTTTTCAAATATATTACATAATTTCGTCATAATTTGAAGTAAATAAAAATATATTCAAACCTTTATATATTCCATTTTCCTATTGAATAGAAATATTAAAGTAAATAAAACGCATGTATGTACATGTGTATACAAGCATATAGACAGATGAAACCACGACTGATTAAAAATAACCCAGCTGAAAGCACGATATCATGATCGAGCCAAACCCGGGGAAATAGAAATAATGAACAAACATGCAGTGGTTCAGATGAAATGAGATGACATTGACAAATCACAATGTGCACAGTGTACGAATTGATTAGATGCGTTTCCACTCATCGTCATCCCCATATTTCACGACCAGTATTCAAATTTATCCAAATTAACTTTTAATCGTCGCGAATAAAAACAAAAAAGAACGCTCACCATGTCCGGGAATTATGCCTGAAATTATTTGCGGTGTTTTTCTGTTGGTCTCAATTAAGTGGAAATCCGGGGGATTTAAAAGATATCGTTTGATGTGGTTACTGGGGCTCCGGATATCCGGCAGCAAAAAGTCCGGCAAGAAATGGAAGGAAGCGGCGGGAAAGCCGTATGACTCTTCCATTAGCGGCGATGACTGCGAGTGTAAGTCTTTTTTAATTTGCCCGAAACGTAAATACAGGACGCAAAAAATGAAAATTGTTTTTCCAGGAAAAATGCTATGTGTTATAAAAACACAAATCTAATACACATAAGCATAAACACTTAACAAATATAATGTTTTTTATATTTTTCATGTTTCACGTAGAAATGAATAATATAAATTATTAAACTGTTTTTTTTATTAATAAAGAGTATCTTTTCTTTCCAATCTCAAATTGTATTTCTACAGGCCCTTAAGCTCAGCGCTTGTGTGTGTTATTATTATTTTAGCCCATCTTGCGCTCGCAGGCGGCTTATGGATGATGTAGGTACATTTTTATCATTCGATACTAAGGATGTGGGAAAACTGCAGAAAAACCACATTAGAAATACCGGCACCGGGGTTTGAACCTGGGAATTAAGTAGTAGTGGGATTTTTAAAAGCTCACCGCTCCAAAAATTAGACACCTTGTTCCAAATCCAATGTTTTGTGGGATTCTTCAAGTAAAAAAATGTGTATTCAATCAGTAAACTAGCACAGATGTATAGTGTATTCATCGCTCTTTTGCTGAGCAATTAAAATCGAACTAGAATACCCTCAATAAAATTATAATCATTATACAACCTTGCGGCTACCGGCACTGCGGGTGACCAGTGTGGTGGGTAGTTGGACCGGGACGACAAAGACGCTAAATGGTTTGGTTTGCTGTTTCTTCTTCTGCCGGCTCAAAATGTACCTGTAATATTGACCCTTCGCACTATTCAAAGGTCGTGAGTAAAATAAACGTATCTTCCAATATTTGTTTTTTTCTTTCAGCGAAACCTCACACTTTTGGCATAAACATAGGTCTTCGGATGCAAAGCATGCAATAAGATATTTATCTAACACTTAGGGGAAAGTGTAAGGCTAGAAATCAATTTTAATTAATTGAATTACATTTTCATTTAATAATACAATATTTACATATGCAAATATAAAATTTTAAACAAAATACTGTTAACTAAACATTTTACTAAAAATCTTGTATACATTCATAACTATTAAATTAAAAGTTAAATTTCTGAATCTGAGGAGTCTTCGATTTCGTTGTCGATGTGTTCCATATTAATTGTAAATTGAAAATTTGAGTCATATGTATTATATTCCTTTTCCACTCTAATAGTATGTTTCACACATCTCGACTAGTGAAGCGAGGTTATTTTTTTCATTTCCATATTGATACTATCTATAACTGTTTTGTTTAAATTCGGTGAAGTGTTATTGTATCTTAATGTTCGCTTCAATTGGGCCCAGATTAATTCAATTGGGTTAAAAATACAGTGATACGGGGGTAGCCGTACTACCGTATGCCCAAGTTTTTCCGCCAATATGTCAATATAAAATTGATTTTTGTTTGTTTGTGTTTCCTACACTTCCAGAAGCTTCGCCTTTGTATAGTTGTCCTCGTAAAATAAATCATTTTTATATAAATAATCAGATATTTCTGATTTTTTACTCGACGTAGTCGGTGCCTTATCAATTTGTCGACTATGGTATGATGCATTGTCCATAACTATTGCGGAGTTTTTGGCCAAATTCGGTATCAATTTATTTTCGAACCAGTTTTCAAATAAAACCGCAGTCATATCGTCATGATAATCGAAGTGGCATTTAGAGATCTGCTTTCCCGATAGAAGTAAATAATCGTTTACCCATCCATTTTCGTTACCGCAATGTAAAATTGTTATTCGTTTTCCTCTAGATGGAGGAACTTTCATGATACTATTATTTGTCTGGTCTGACCACATTTTTTTTTGAAGTATCATGTATATCAAACCAAGTTTCATCTAAATAACAAATATTTCTTCCAGCTTCTCTATATTTTTGAATTTTCTGTAAATATTTGTATCGCCATTTTTTAATATTTTCCCTTTCTATTAGATGCTTCTTTTTATCTATAGTGGCGAATTGAAATCCATTGTCCTTTAAGGATTTCCATAATGTTCTTGGACTACATGATATAATTTCCCTTTCTTTCAAAATATTATTAATAATTTTTAGTGTAGGTGCCTTATTAGCCTTTATTACTTCATAAGTAATTTTTCTAATTTTATTGAATACTTTAGGCGTAATTTTTTTCACAACCCCTTTATCGCACCGATTTGTTATTTGGTCGGTAGGATTTTTCATTGATCTTGCAGAAACATTGGTTAAAATTTCTGCTATTTCCAAAAAATTCTCTACTCCAAGAACATCTTTAAGACCTCTATATACGACTTTTATAATGCGTTTCGCGTCGGGTGAAAAATTATTATGTTTCGCTTGGTTATTTCTTTGGTGGGAACTTGGGATTTCTATAACTAATAAAAACCATTATGAGATAAAGATTCTATAATTAAAAATGTAAAGCCTTGTTCAGAGTTCATTATTTACACCATTTACACTTTCCCCTTTTTTTATGTAGTACAAGTGAAAACAATGTATTGAACTTTCTTGGGTAAATATAATCACAATTTTAACGACAATATCCGTTTTGACATCCCTATAATCGATTAAAACCATTTTTTTAAATATCTGTCTGCCCGGCTGGCGGAAAGCATTAGAAATATCGACATAAAACTTATCATATTTGTAGGTGCTAAAAATATTTTGAAAACTGAAAGTGGTAGTTTACTGTTAGCGGTTTATAAAGGTTTCCCGTTATTTTGTTAAATATTTACCAAACTAAAAAATTCAATTTTACCAAAAAAAAATATATTTTTGTCATAGCACTCTTATTATGTAAAATATGTTAAAAATAGTGTTTTTTTATCTAGTTGTCGGTTTATATCTGTGAAAGTATTGGTAATATTGAAAACTGCTTTACATAAAGTAGATAATGAAAAATTAATCATAAATTGTAATCACTAGAGAGCGGATAAAAAGTGTAAAAAATGTGAAATAAAGTACTTAAAAAAGCATGACATTTAGAGAAATAAAGCATATAAACAGCATTAAAACGGGAAAAAAACATTTAAAAAGCATTAAATGAGTAAAAATACATAAAAACTATAACATTATTTAGTATTCAATATGCTTGAAGGATAAATTAAAACCACTTGGTTTGTTTCGCTATTTGTGAAATAGTGAAACAAACCAAGTGTTTTAAATTTATCCTTCAATATTATTTCAAAATGTTTCACCAAGTTATAAATGAGAAAGTTATTCAAGAAATATTCAATATGCTTATCAATATTTTTTAAATAGAAATTCTACAACTAACAGGTTAAAAATATAAAAAATATTTTCATTACGTGTTATGTTATGCAGGTGTATTTCAAAATAAAAGGTTTTTCTTTTATACATTTCAAAATATCTACAATTTGATTAAAAACATTTAGAACCTTTCTTCAACAATTTATTTTGTAACCAAATGTACATTTCGGACACAATGTGTCCAATATCTATGGTTTGATACTAAATACTAAAAAATAAAAATTATATGTTAGTATTCTTGATACTGATACGGACCATTAATAGTGGACACATTTTGTCCGAAATGTACATTTGGTTACAAAATAAAGTTTGGAATAAAGGATCTAAGTGTTTTTAATCAAATATTATCATCTTCAAGTAACTCAATCATTGGGTTATTTATTCATGAAAACAATTGAACACTAAATCTTATTCTAAACGAGGGTTTGCCAACCTTTTTGTATCTACTTTAAACACTTAACTTAAACAGAAAAACAAAAAATAATTGAAGTAGCTCTCGACGCAGCATCAATTTTACAATACGTATTGGTGATTATTATGATCGATATTAATATATTTTTGAATAACGTTGGAGTTGGATATTCATATTGACATTTTCAATTGGTGGTTTGAAGTATTGCAAATTTATTTGTAACATCATTTGTTTAAATGTATAATTTGTGTCATGTACTTACGCATCTCTACATTAAATATAATACTTATAAACTTTTATCATTAGGCGAGATATTTTTCTAGACTGAATCCTGCACACTTTTTCATTTTAAAGATTTTCTTTAACTGTCAAAACAAAAGAACTACGGGCGATTACAACTATCGAAACAAACGAGCTATATCTTCAAAACGGTGACAGCTGTCTTAGTTCTGTTTAAACAATTGAAAACTATACTGAATTCAGAATTTGTGTTCAATATATTATAAATAGCTATTTATGTAACGAGAAAAAAAACTTAATAAATTCCAATAATTTGAACTAGTTTGAACTAGAAAAGCGAAGCCAAATTCTGGCTTTTCTAAACTCGAAATTTTACTTCATGCGCCACGCATGTGAAACACCCAAATATCATGAAGTTTAAATTATTCTCGGTTATCAATATGTATATTTTTAATCAATTGTTACAACTATATTATATGTGAGAAAGCAACATCAATTTAAACATGTTTTAAAGTTTTAAACGGTGTTTGAATGAAAAAATAACACGTTTCGTAAATAAACTGATTGTTCTAATTAAAATGAAAAAAACATTTTATTTAACAACCCCGGTACAAAATATTAATTAATTTTTTTATTAAAATCAAATATTTCTCACAACTTTAAGAAAATGATTTAAATAAGCATAATAATCTAAACTAGGCATAAAAATTAAAAATAATAACACATAACACATAACAATAAGGACACATTTTTCGTCATTCGTAAACATTTATAGAAACTCTCTCGGTGCTATATATATTAAGCATAAGCATAATAGCTAGAAATCCGTTGTCTAGTAATCACACTTCTTGTCATAGCTTTCGGTCAATAAGTGTTGTGTATTATAAATCAGAATTAGCTTTGCGTATTCTCTAGCTATAATGCGCTCTTTTATAGTGCGCTTTACCCTATGAAAACTAATTATACTGATTTTTTTGTTGGTTATTATTTCGAATATTTTAATTCTTTCTTTACACATCCGTCTAAAATTGATTTAATTTAATTTTTAACTTTAGAATTAAGATAATTAAAAAAATCTAAAATATGACTTCATCATGCACTCTATAACGATTTTATGATTATATAATTCTAATATCATATTCTCGTAACATCTACAGTTATAAAAACAACTTTTTCCATTCAAAAATTAATCGTTTATAATATCATTACAGACCATTTTGATAGACAATTAATATTTTTTCAAGCAAGAGTTGACAATTATGTACCAAAATATATATTAGTATACCACCACTTTGTGTGCCTTCATAGTATAAAACGATTTTAAATTATAACGACGGTGAGGCTTGAGCGCAGCCTAAATTTAATCGACTTAGGGAATCCCGAAACGCATATTTCTTGTTATTCTTTTTTTACGTAAAAATATGATATTATTTTGTCAAAATAATAAAACATATAAAAAAGATATTATTAGATATTAAAGAAGTGTTGTTATAAATAAATTAAAATTGTTCTTATGTTTTAAAGTATGTAGAATACTATAACATTAATGAATTCTTACAATTATTAATGCGCTGGACACTGCTATTCTGAACATGGCTTTAGCGATTTGGATCAGTAAAAATATTTTTAAAATACTTTCAATAATATTATATATTTATATGATATTATTAAATAAATACCCTGGTTCTTTACTGAAATTCTAGTGTTGCTATTATCTGCTTCAACGGCGCCCTCAATCAATTGATTTTGGTTCATGACGAAACAATTATCCCAGGGTCGCCACATATTTTATCAAAAATAGGTAGTCGTCACCAGCAAAAAATAAACAAAATCCGTGAGAATATAAACTAGTAAATAAAGTAGGCACAATAAGAAACAATGAGAAAACTGAGAACGAAATATGCACTAACACAATTGTTGATAAAATGATGAATATTTAATTAAGCAAAACGACCTGTACTCACAAAAATGGGGAAAAAAGAAACATTAAAAGCTAATTATCAAACTAATTCACAGAAATACATTCCAAAAATGATTGGAAATGCATACAGGGTTTTCCCATTGGAAATCCAATGGACACCCCTGGATCGGTGTAGGTTTCAGGGAACATTTCGAAAAAGATTATTTTTGCTTTCCAAAAACACGCAGGTAGTTATTAGATACATTTTGTGCGAGGCAATATAGAACCGATTTAGCATCCTTGTCGGCGTGCACCAACTACCCCCCGCGCTGGTCACCCGCAGTGTCGGTAGCCGCAAGGTTGTATAATGATTATTATTTTATTGAGGGTATTCTAGTTCGATTTTTATTGCTCAGCAAAAGAGCGATGAATACACTGTAACACATTCTTATGGTATATCTTAAAAATGTACTTTTGTTATTCTAAATTAGCTATATAATATTAATTTTCCGTAAGTAATTCAAAAGGAAATTATTGTTTTCGAGAAAACTGCCATATACAAGTTTTTAGCGGAAATATCCGTTTTGAGGTTCCAAAAGTCGATTAAGAATACTGGAAGAAACTTAGAAACCTAGAAGATGTCAGAATATATAGAATTGGGTGATATGGAAATGGTGGTAAAGTTGATATCTGATAAAGAGATAAGGGCATTTATTGATGAAGATAGGGGTTCGGCTATGGGTAAAAATAAACACGTTTACATTCCGCATCTAGTTTTTAAATTAGATTCCAGCACCACAAAGATTAGAGTCGTATTTAACGGTAGTGCTAAGTCTAGCTCTGGAATTTCGTTGAATTATGCATTACAGAACAAACCAGTAATTCAAAGTGAGTTTAGAAGAGCCTGAAAATTTCATTTGGGGACCAAATTTTTTTAATCTAAAATTCTATTACGATTTTGCAAGCATAATGTTGTCATGTCTAGTGATATGGCTAAGATGTATAAACAGGTTTGGGTGAGTAAAGAAGACCGAGATTTTCGGCACATTATTTGGCGCCAGCAGTTGTTTGATCAATTAAAAACAATAACTTACGGTCTTAAGCCATCTGGATTTTTGGCGACACGTTGTATTAAACAACTGACCGATGATTTTTCAGATAAGTTTCCAAAGGCATCAATGGCGAACCAATTCTTCTCAATTTAAAAGTTACTGTCAGTCAACATCTGCCAGAGATACATTTCATTAAAAATTACGAAGAAGGTAAAACATTGATTATTTTTTGGGATGCCAAAACTGATGTTTTGAAATATACGATCGATTTGAATCTTATACAACCTCTCTAAAGTACTAAGCGAACAGTTATGTCTGTTATTTCTCAATTATTTGATCCTCTAGGGTTCTTGGGTCCTGTTACTGTAGTTTCAAAATTATTCATGCAACACCGTTAGAGTAAAGACTCAATGTGGGATGAAGAATTGCCGACAGATTTAAGATTACAATGGAAAACTTTACAAACATATTTGCAGAGTGTACGTGAGATTAGTATTCCTAGAATGATAAAGTGTTCAAGAGCAACAGAAATGATGATTCTTGGCTTTTGCCATGCAAGTTTACAATTTTATGGGTGTGTAATTTATTTACGGATAGTAATCAGAAACGGGTGAGATTTTGGTACGTTTAGTTTGGGCTATATCTCGATTAGCACCTTTAAAAAAGGATGTAGTTTTAACTTTAGTTGAAATTAGTGTTTTATGCGGGTGGCGCATAAAGTAAAATTCCGAGTTTAGAAAAGCTCCGCGTGGAAAATTTGTCGAGGGTCACTTCATGCTTAGTCTGGGAGTGGAAAACACTCGTTAGTTAAAAATATGTCACAACTATCAAAATGTGTGTCGCAAGTGTCATAAGGAAAAACAATAACGACCATCTAAAAATATATTTCAAATAATAGTTGTCTCAAATTGACAATAATCGGCTGACGTCGATTTGTGTCAATTTTGATACATTGGACTAAATGTCTTTTCAGTTGACAGGATAATGTCTGCTGACGGCGACTCATGTCAAGTTGACACAATGGACTAAACGCCGACTATCGTCATCTTAAGTCAAGTTGGCACGATAGATTAATGTCAGTCAATCAAGTGACTTACAGTCATAAAGTCACAATAGTGAAGATACAGTCGATATAGGGACTTAATGACAAAATCATATCATAATCAAAAGACAGTAAACTAAGTGACTTACAGTCATAATATCGCAATAATTAATATATGTACATTGAATTAATGACAAAATCCTTTTTTTCTAAAAACAAAAAAAAACAGAGGGGGAACTAAGTCGAACGCAAACTAAAATTTCTAGGTAAAAAGAAAATCTGAAATGGTCTTAATCGAGTGAGGAGACCTCGAAACGAATATTTCCGCAGTTTTGATTTAAAAATTGCAAAAAAGTAGAAACTGTCGTAGAATTAATCAAGTGTTCACGTGTATGTTTAAACCGATATTTTTTTTTGCAAATAAGTTGCAAAATCATAGCCTTAGACCCATTTTTACACAAGGACGGGTTAGTACGTATCAGTGGGAGGATATGTAAGTGCAATTATAGTTTTGAGAAGCACCAAAAATTGCGCTTTATTAGAAAAAACTAATAAAAGTCAGTCTTTCGGTTTTTTTGTTAATAAAAATTTCGACGGTATAGGTATTTTTGGCATTAAACAACATTATTGTGATAATTTGTCGTTTTCAGCATGATTTAATATTGTTGAAACTAGTTAACGTTTTTTATATAAATGATAAACTTTTATTCAACCCTAAAAGTTGACTAAAACATAAATAATGCAGTAAATATGAGTTTATTTTAAATTTCAACAAATAAAAACAAAAAAAATATTACAAGTGCAAAAGAATCGCAATTTTCATTGTATACTCTGCTCTGTTGTTGGATGTTATGTCTGTTGAGAAATAAATTATTATTAGTGTAAAAATGTTATGAAATAATTGAGACATAAATTATTATTATTATTATTATAAAATTTATACAACAAATGATTGAGAATATCATTCATGTTTTATATTTAATAAAACATAAACTTAATTAATTAAAGTAATATGTTTTACAATAAAGCAAACTGTAAAACAATAGTTTTTTAATATTTTTGTGAACATCATTAAAAAAAACTAGATATTCAAATAATATACATATATAAGTCAAATATGAGTGTTTGCAATTTTATTTTCAGTCAGATAAAGGTCAATATATATTTAATGTTATCAAATAAAGGTAAGAAAAAATGGGAAAATGGCCAAATATTAGTCAATACAGTCAGAACAGTAAATATAGTCATATGACGGTCAACATAGGGCTGCCAGATTTGTTGCTATGTTATTGTGTTACAGTTTTAACTTCATGTTGTGTGTTACAGCGAAATACTACTTTTGTAATAAATAATTCTTAGGATATATATTAACTTCCGGCGTTGTGATACCCAGAAAGTCTCAGATGAAATAACACATTTTATAAACAACCACCCAAACATTAATCCGAAAACCGTATCCCTGTTTCTAAACAACCTTTCTTCCTCCATACAGCGCCACACTCCCGTCTATATAGAACAACCCCCTCCCCAATTTTATATTAAGACTCATAAAATACAAAAGACGGCTCCACTTTTGATTTTTTTTGGAAAAAAATCATTGCGCAGAAAAGCCCTTAGCTAGCGCAAGCAAGCACAGCAAAAATTAGAGCAAGCACACAAAGGGTAAACAAGTTATGGGGGCTTCTCAAATATGGGTTTTTTATGATTTGTATTCCTCAGAGCTAGCGCAAGCTAGCACAACCAATTTTAGAACTAGCACAACCCCAACAACCCCTTAAAAATACAAAATTAGTTTGAACCTCAGCCCCCCACTTTAATATTTTTTTATTATTTATAGGGGAATCTGTAGCTTAGAGCTAGCGCAGGCAGATTATGTAAAAATTATTCGGAAAAAGCAAACGGTTAAAAAGATATTTACATTTTAATTATCAAGCGTGAGCTTTCAAATCCTGTATGCGTATTTCTATTCATGTATTTGAATTATTACGCTAAATGCGAATTTTCTACCAAATCACAATAATCCAACGGATTTTTTGACAATTACATCACCATATACTGAACTAAAAGTTTAGTATTTATATAATTTGCGTCATAGTACAGCTTAAAATAAATGCTGAACCCATTAACTATTGTGATATTTGATAAACAAATAATTCATTAGTTGAGATAAATATTAAAATATATGAATTATTCAAATCAAACTTTTAAAACAATATTATAGCAAATTTTGTCAACCAGTTAGCATTCACAAAATAGATAAGGGTTGAGTAGTAATGGGTTGATTTTTAACTCCCAAATGATTTAAAATGTAAACATTCTAATTAAAAAAATTGTTTCAAAATATTGTTCGCTAATGTATTGTTTACAAATTCTGTGAACGGGAGAGCAAGCACAATGAAGACAGTAGCGTAGTGAGTTATTGATGACTAACCCTCGAAGAATTTAAAACGTAACAACTCCACAAAATACCAACAGATTTCAAAAATTCTTTTAAATTATAATTCAATAATGCATGGTTTATGAATGCTGTGACCGGGAGAGCAAGCATAAGAAAGACAGTGGCGCAGTGAGTGATTGATATTTATTCCTCGAATAAATTAACATATGATAACTCCACCAAATACCAACAGATTTCTTAATATATATTTCAAATTATAATTCAATGTATTGTTAATGTATGCTGTGGCGGGGAGATGAAGCACAAGAAAGAAAGTGGCGTAGTGGGTGATCGATGTTATACACTAGAATAATTTAATGTGTAATAACTCCACCAAATACATACAGATTTCAAAAAATCTTTCCAATTATAATTCCCCAATGTATCGTTCATAAATGCTGTCACCTTGAGAGCAACCACAAGAAAGACAGTGGCGTAGTAAGTAAACGATGTTTTTGGTGGTGTTGTTCAATTTTAATTATTTGAGGATTAAAAATAAATCACTCACTACGCCACTGTCTTCGTTGTCCTTGCACTTTGGGTCACAACATTAATAAACAATTAATTGTAACTTGTAATTTTGAATAATTTATTGAATCTGTCGGCGTTTGGTTAAGTTATTACATGCTAAATTATTCGAGGGTTTAACATCAATTACATACTACGCTACTGTCTTTATTGTGCTTGCCCTCCTGGTCACAGCATTTGTAAACATGACAAAAATAAATTTGAATTTGAAAGAATTTTTGAAATCTGTTGGTATTTGGTATATACATACTATTATTATTGAGATTTTAAATCAATAAAATAATAATAATAATCCTTCAAATCTCAACCTGCATTTCTATACACCCCATATAAGTTCAAAATATATTATATTTAATATATTTATATTATTTGTATTTGTATTTTATTAAATTATATTTTCACTCAACATTAAAATTGAAACACAATTGCGCGTGTATCGTGAAATGTGGAATGGGACCTATCTTTTATTGTTTACTCTTAATCTCCAACGTATAAATCCTTGACTCGTCATTAAATCAATGCGAGCCTTTTTTGTCGTTTATTCGAAATTTGTGTGTGCACATTAGACTGCGACTAGACCAAAAACTAAAATCTTCCGATTTCTATCTCTTTCCTAAAATTTTGGAGGGTAAGGGGAAAGAGACCGAGCACTCAAGGGGTAATCCATTATGAACACCAACCGCATTTTTTGGGTGTCATTGACAACCCGATATTAGCAGGTAGTCAGAAGTCCATCTGTTTTCAGCCGGCGCGTGGCGTTATCTTTTGTCCGGCTTGGGGTGGTTTTGATAGGAAGATTTATTTGATATTTATGAAATTATTTAAAATGTAATTATAATGAATACGAAATTTGTAAAATAAAGTCTAGAATCATGTCTTCGTGTACAATTTTAGGTCAATAATTTTTTTTTAAAACGTGTCTGACGTTTACATCTTGGTAAATATTGATCATCATCACATGTAAGCGTTATATATTTTTAACTTTACTGTAAATCAGTGGTTTATACGCGTGGCGCATGAAGTAAAATTTCGAGTTTAGAAAAGCCCCGTGAAAATTTGTCTCGGGTCGCTGCGCGAAATTTTACTTCATGCTTAGTCTGGGAGTGGACAACACTCGTTCTTAGAAGTTTCAAATTAAAGGATGACTCTAGATGACTAAGTTTGTTACCATTTTACAAAGGCTACAGCTCGAAGGACCAATCATGGTCTTCGGAGACCGAAGGACTACATGGAATCGACGTTTTTTTACAAGAAAATAACGAATATCTGAAGGTTTACAGCATGGCACAGTGTGGCCGATTCGCATCAGTGCGGCCAGCGCCCCCGTGGGGGGGGGGGGGTCAAAATAAAACTTAAAATTTTGCAATTCTGTTAGTATATCTATTTTTAGCATACTTTAAAACATAGAAATATGGAATATCAATTCATTTACGTAAGTAGTTATCTCAACAATAATTCGCAAAGTTGAACAATTTATGCTAATGAGTTTGGTAAGAAATAAGCGTTCTAATAATTTCAATACTAAAGCCTTTCAAATAATTTCCAAATAGTTGTTTTTTTTTCTGAATATAATATGAGTATGACACTTTTCAATAGAACAGAAATTTTATCAAGAAGAAGTAAAATACCTTAGATACGAATTTTTAAAAATGATCAATTTTAAAAATGAAATTATAACTTTGTTGGACTCGCAGTCCTTTCAATCAAATAGGAATGTAATACTGCTTAGATCATGATATTCTGTAATTATAGATAGATAGATAATTACCATGTCAACCTTTTTTTTAAGTCGATCCATCCGCCGAAGTTATGATTTTTTTTCCACCGAAGGATTACATTTTTATACAAATTGGAGGGCGTTACATACGCATGATAAACAGCCGCTCGCCGCGCCACACAAATGCCAGTCTAAATTCAACGCATAGAATCATTACAAGAGATTTATTATTAAATATTTTTCATAATGTCATTATATTATAATATTAATAATTTATTTTATTGATTATTCATTTTAACATATTCTTTTATTGGGGATTAAAGTGAATAAACTTTCATATACAGCGTGTAAACGAACTACTGTACAGGCTCTCTACCACATAAGGGGCAGCGTTTAAATAAACAATACCTGCATTTGAAATTACCATACCTTTAGTAGATAGCTCACAAATAATTATTAAAAATAATTAATAATAATAGGCCACATGTTTGTGGTATCTGGTATACGCGCACATTGCGTATTTCAAGAGAGATTCCACATAGACTGGTAGTTTTTAAACGATTTGGATATCGAATTACACCATCCAGAGAAAAGTGGGTCAGATTGTGAAGACTTATTTCTATGTTATCGTTTTCATAAGTACCCATTGCTGACTAAATTCCGAATATTTTCTAAACGTGTTAATGAAATTCAATATTTTTCCTTATTAGGTTCACACTTCACTTTATCTCCACTCTTATTGAAATGTTTAGATAAAAGCGGCGAGGGTGGATGATTTTTAAACATAAAAATAGTTTGCTGTTTAGTCTATGGTGAAACTTATTCCATGAAACATCTACATTTTGTAACATGGCGCGATACGTTTATTCAAAGATTGAATTGGCAGACATGTTTCTTATTTACGGTGAAACTCGGTGTAATTCCGCGGAAGCTGTAAGAATTTATCAAGAGCGATTTTCTGAATGACACTTACCACCGCCAAACCGATTTAGAAATTTTTTACAAAGAGCACGCGACACTGGAAGTTTGCAGCCCGTCGCCGGAGCCGGCGGAGGTGGTGACCGTCCAATGCGATATTTGCGAGCGGAAGATGAAATTTTGAATCTGTTGGAAGCGGATCCTGGTTTAAGTACCCGTATTATCGCCGCTCAGCTAAATGTATCGCACACATTTTTCAGCAGTGTTATACGAGACAATAATTTTTATCCGTATCACTACCAGCGTGTACAACATCTTCAACCCCATGATTTTCCCAATAGAATTGCATTTTGTCAATGGATTTTGGCACAAAATGTTCAAAATCTTAACTTTACCAAAGACATTTTAGTGACCGACGAATCGTGCTTTACGCGTAATGGAAGTTTTAATTTCCATAATATGCAAAATACCTGCCCAGATATTAAGGGAGAAGCGCTGCTGGAAATAAGTTCTACGCGTAACACGAGGATTTTCTATTGCATAAACATGCATATTATGGAAATTAAAACTTCCATTACGCGTAAAGCACGATTCGTCGGTCACTAAAATGTCTTTGGTAAAGTTAGGATTTTGAACATTTTGTGCCAAAATCCATTGACAAAATGCAATTCTTTTGGGAAAATCATGGGGTTGAAGATATTGTACACGCTGGTAGTGATACGGATAAAAATTATTGTCTCGTATAACACTGCTGACAAATGCGTGCGATACATTTAGCTGAGCGGTGATAATACGGGTACTTAAACCAGGATCCGCTTCCAACAGATTCAAAATTTCATCTTCCGCTCGCAAATATCGCATTGGACGGCCACCACCTCCGACGGCTCCGGCGACGGGCTGCAAACTTCCAGTGTCGCGTGCTCTTTGTAATAAATTTCTAAATCGGTTTGGCGGTGGTAAGTGTCGTTCAGAAAATCGCTCTTGGTAAATTCTTACAGCTTCCGCGGAATTACACCGAGTTTCACCGTAAATAAGAAACATGTCTGCCAATTCAATGTTTGAATAAACGTATCGCGCCATGTTACAAAATGTAGATGTTTCATGGAATAAGTTTCACCATAGACTAAACAGCAAACTATTTTTATATTTAAAAATCATCCACCCTCGCCGCTCTTAATTAAACATTTCAATAAGAGTGGAGATAAAGTGAAGTGTGAACCTAATAAGGAAAAATATTGAATTTCATTAACACGTTTAGAAAATATTCGGAATTTAGTCAGCAATGGGTACTTATGAAAACGATAACATAGACATAATTCTTTACAATCTGACCCACTTTACTCTGGATGGTGTAATTCGATATCCAAATCGTTTAAAAACTACCAGTCTATGTGGAATTTCTCTTAAAATACGCAATGTGCGCATATAACAGATACCACAAACGTGTGGCCTATTATTATTAATTATTTTTAATAATTATTTGTGAGCTATCTACTAAAGGTATGGTAATTTCAAATGCAGGTATTGTTTATTTATACGCTGCCCCTTATGTGGTAGAGAGCCTGTACAGTAGTTCGTTTACACGCTGTATACGGATCGGACCAAACCAATAACATTTTAAATAAATCATTTATTATATTTTTCCGTGAAGTTTTTCTTGTATGGTGCTCTCGAATTCTTCTATAAATTTTGATACTCGATTGTTGAGCTTCTTCTGTTAATTCCCCAATGGGCACCAAGAACTCACTTAAAAATTGCGATCCATGTATTAGTATTTTGTGAACACTTACAGGCATACGGTACCACCCATACAGATAAACAAATAATTCTGCTGTCTCAAAAGTATACTTGTCAAAAGCTGTTAGATTGATATCACAGCCACTTGACAATGTAATTAAAATATTTCCGAACCGTCTTATTAAATTTTCGTCGATTTGTGTGATTTTGGCTACAACTTCAGGATTGTGAAAAAATCGCCTTGCTGTATTTCCAGTGTTTGATGTCCCTGCACCCTGTGTTACAGTATCCACGCGAATTCCTAAGGCTTTTCTCAGTTCTTTTTGAATATTTCCTTTTCTAGCGATCATAATTTCTCTTTTCTCTTGTGGCATTTTGTGTGTTGTGGGTTTTATCTACTCTAGTTTGTACGAAATGTGCAATATACATTCCAAAAATTTTATCCAGGCATGCAGTAATTTAAAATTACTTTGTTTTAGTGTCATTTTTCTTATATTTTCCAAATCATTCATCTGGGTAGGTTTACAATTGCAGATAAAACAATTTGAACTCGAGGTTCCTGTCAAAAATTAATTACTTTGCCATCAACCATTGTGAAATGTAACTCGAATGTAACAATAATTTGTTTGGATTCAATTTCATACGTAAAAGCCTGTAATTTTTCCACTTCACACTCTATTTTTCTTACTTCATCCTTAATATTTTGAATGCTTTCCTTCATATATAAAAATTTTATAGGACGACAAAACTTTGTCGACGATGGCTTAATATTTTTCCATAAAATCGAATCTTCATTATCCAACATTCTTAAAGGAACCAAAGAGAAAAGAAAAACGCTTTTGTCACTATAGATCCGTCATCTTCAGTGCTGCTTTCATTAGATTTTGTTTGCATGAATTCACTGTGCCCAGAACTAACATCACAGCCGTATTTACAAATCATACGAATCGTAGTAACGTTATTAAAATTCAATAAATTTACATTTTTAATTATTCTTATAAAAGTATGCTCCAACAAATTTTGTAAAGGTACCGAAGCACAATTTATATCAATATATATTTCATTTGGATAACAACGTTCTTTTGCTGCTTTAACAGTTTTGTATGATGGCAAAATATTTTTAAAACCATGTAAATGGAATTGATGGCTCAATGTGTTATAATTTTTTACACTTAATTTCATCGATGCCATCAATGCCAAAGCATCATCATCTGTAAAAGGCTTAGGATCTTCACTAGATGATATTTTGTTAAATATTTTACAAATCTGGCCTGTTTCTTCTGATGATTTTTTTGAGAATCCATGATTTTTAAAGTAGCCGCTGACCTTTTATTTTGTTGTCGTAATATACTGCTGGCTGCCGAAAAAATAGTCTCTGAAGAATTTTCTTCAATCATCGCGCTGACTTTTCTTCTCTTTGTTCTCTCACAGATTTTAATGAATTCGTCTAAAGTTGAAGGCCCTGGTGTAGGTTCCATGTTTTCAATATTTTCTGCGATTGAATGTGTTTCAGCCTCAACATTATCTTCAATAAAGATTTTATTTAACCATTGTTCATTTTTCTTATTGAAATTATGTATAAAATACTGTGCACATTTCCATTTGGTTCTTGCACTTCGACAAAAATTACCAAGCTTTATATTAGTTCTGTCTAAATCACTTATAACATATCCCTGTTTTATAATTTCTTGTTGTAAGAGAACAACAGACTCTTCAAGGGATAATTTAGAGAGTTTATTATGATTATACCACGCAGTAAAAAGTGTTCTATTTGTAATAGTCACCATGATTTCGAATCACTAACACGAACACAAAGCGAAGAATAATAATACTAATATATAAACTATTGTCACTAACTAGAAATTAAATTAAGAATATCACAAACACTATTAATAACAAATAAGTTCAGTTTATAGATTCAAGAACGAAAACACATTTGCACTGGGCGAAATCGTTTTAACTTCTGAAAAAGTTTTCAGTTCTTCAGAAAACTATTTTATGATCATATTAGGAACATCTGTTTTCAAAATTCTAGAAAACTCCATCAAGAATGTGAAGAAAGGACTCAATGACCTGCACCATAATTCAGCATCGAGATAACAAGTGGAGTGTCACCCTTGAGTTTTATTATTTCCAGAATCGAATGAATGTTTACTTGTAAAGGTTACATTGGAGATAAATCTACCCTTTGTATTTGTAAAATAGTTATTTAATTTAAAAAAATAATAATACTGCATATTCATTTACTAATTAATTAATTAAACTAATAGCCGATAGCAATTATTAAGTTTACGGGAAGGTGACGACGTGACGATGGCTAGGCGCGTTGTATTTATCCTGCCCGCGTATGTAGCGCGCTCCAAATTGTATAAAAATGTAATCCTTCGGTGGAAAAAAAATCATAACTTCGGCGGATGGATCGACTTAAACTAAAGGTTTACATGGTTAGATAGATAGATAATTACAGAATATCATGATCTAAGCAGTATTACATTCCTATTTGATTAAAAGGGCTGCGAGTCCAACAAAGTTGTAATTTCATTTTTAAAATTGATCATTTTTAAAAATTCATATCTAAGTTATTTTACTTCTTCTTGATAAAATTTCTGTTCTATTGAAAAGTGCCTTACTCATATTATATTCAGAAAAAGAAAACAACTATTTGGAAATTATTTGTAAGGCTTTAGTATTGAAATTATTAGAACGCTTATTTCTTACCAAACTCATTAGCATAAATTGTTCAACTTTGCGAATTATTTTTGAGATAACTACTTGCGTAAATGAATTCAAATTCCTGCGAATCGGCGATAGTGTGCACGGGTAGAAAAGAACACATCCAATTTTGAAAAATATCGAAGTTGGATTGGTTTTCAGTGCGTTTTTAACTTTACTTTAAATCAGTGTTTTATACACGTGGCGCATGAAGTAAAATTTCGAGTTTAGGAAAGCTCCGTGAAAATTTTCTACGCGGGGCTTTTCTAAACTCGAAATTTTACTTCATGCTTATTCTGGGAGTGGAAGACACTCGTTAGTTTGAAATACATCACAATATATAATATATGGGTCTTAGGAGTTGTCAAATAAGTGAGTTAATCGACTGTTTCTAAGGCACTCTTTACAAAAAACAAAAGATTAACATTTTACATATAAAATGTACAGGGTGAGCGAAACTTGATGTCTCTGCTCTATTACACTGGTCTGCAAAAACATTTTTTTTTTCGAGCCCTGACACCATTCCTGCTGATTCTTATGTAAAATGACCTCCTGAATCCGAATATGACCTCCGTTTTCCCCCATCACCCACCGTTTTCGGGGGAGGCCCCCCCACCTATTTTTATCACTTTTCGATAATTTGGAGAGATGAAAAGGATTATTTTAGCCTTTACGTTTCTTCTGAGGGGCTAGAGAGGTGAAAAGTTCCAAAACATGAACATTTGTAGCAAGGAGGTAGATTTGGGGGGGGGGGATTTTCCCCCTTAAATTGTAAAAAAATCCTTAAAAATGATCGATTTTTCCGTTTTTTTTTCGCAGTTTTTTCACTTATTTTCTACATATTCCAGCTTCCATCCCCCCCCCATCCCCCCCAAACAATAAAAATATATAGCAACAATATATAGCAACAATAATAAAAATATATAGCAACAATAATAAAAATATATAGCAACAATAATAAAAATATATAGCAACAGTTCGGAAGATTCACTGTACCACGCTGGCGCGGTGGAAGTCATACAAAATTGCATATTTTTCTAAATTTTGAAACTGCGGTAATGACGTCATCGAAAAATTTGTCCCCAGATACATAACTATATGTTTAGATATATCAAAAGAGCTAATTTTTCTGAATAACTTTGTAGAGAAAAAAATTTGCTATCTTCTTTCGTGAAAAATTAAAAGCAAACTTAAAAGAAAGTATTATGAAAAATTCACAATTGTCACGACTTAAACAAGTAGCCTTTGGAACCAAAAAACAAAGCTGCATTTGTCAATAATTAAACTAATGGTTGACAAATATTGTTTTGTTGTCATTTGATTTTAGATTTTAGATTTTTTCTATCGTTTTTCCTTTTCATAAATAGTTCACGTCGTTATTTTAAATGTACATTACATATGAGACTATTAAAATGAATAAAGATGGTTAGTTTTCTTCTGGATTTAAAATTGCACTATAAATTGACAATTTTAATAGTCATATGTAATTAAAATTTAGGTTGACGAAGAGAACGCGAAATGAAATGTCTATTATAAATGTCAATTGATTGTGCATTTTAAAATTCAGAAGAAAACTGAACATCTATAACCATTTTAGTAGTCATGTGTAATTTACATATAAATTGACGATGTGAACACCATCTGCTGCCAATTTTTGAGTAGTGCTATTGACAGTAAATGGTGTTCACGTCGTTAATACAAAAATAATGTATATGTACGTATTTCACTTGCTAATTGGTTAGTTATAGACCATTTCACATTAAATCAGCGTTTTATACGCGTCGCGCATGAGCAAAATTTCGAGTTTAGAAAAGCCTAATTTGTGTTCAGGCTTTTCTAAACTCAAAATTTTACTTCATGCTTAATCTGGGATTGGAAACACTCGTTCGATGATCAATCATAACCAGGGTTGTTATGTTTAAAACAATTTGTTTTAAAACAGTGTTTTAAACATGTTTAAAAACAGCCATCGTGTTTTAAGCGGTTTCGTTTTAAACATGTTTTAAATCTTTAATTTGTTTAAAACATGTTTTAAACGTTGTATTTGTTTAAAACCGTTTTTTATTATCTTAGCTGCAAAAATAAATATTTGCTAAATTATATTTTATATTAATTCATTAAAATTTTTTGTTTGTTTTTAAATTTTAGCTAAATTGTTTAAGATATTTCAAATTACATTATCAAACATAACATTTTATTACAATAAAACTGTGTGTGCATAAATGTGGTATTTAAATACAGGAATTTTTTCTTGCAGGTATATATAAGCATACACTGTAAATTTTTCGACGTTCGTTGTGTTTTGTTCAAGATTTTAATTTGAATCTTTAAACGAGGGTTTTCCACTCCCAGACTAAGCATGAAGTAAAATTTCAAGTTTAGAAAAGCATGAAATTTTTAGATTGGCCGCGTAGCGAAACGGAGCGGCCAATCCAAATTAGGCTTATCTAAACTCGAAACTTTACTTCATGCACCACGCGTATAAAACACTGAAATATCGTAATGTTTAAAATATACGGCATTAGCAATCTAATATGTAAATGTGGATAAAACGTGAGTCAAATTCTGTAACGTATATTGGGTTGCCTATAACTGTTGTTGTACGTTTCAGTTTTTTGAACTTCACTGTAAATCAGTGTTTTTAAGCACTTCGAGTTTAGAAAGCCTAATTTGGATTGGCCGCTCCGCTTCGAAACGCGGCCAATCCAAATTCGTAAGCTTTTCTAAACTCGAAATTTTACTTCATGCTTAATCTGGGAGTGTAAAACACTCGTTTAAAGCCTTAAATTAACCGCATTAAAACACCGATTTCCCACAACTTTAAAAATCGCTGTAAATATCGGGATGTACACAAATGAAAAATGCCCTGTATATTCTGTCTTAAACATGTTTTAAACGTGTTTTAAACATGTTTTAAACTCGTTTTAAACCCAGATCATAACCTTATTTTGCATTTTTTTTTATTGGTAGATTTGCGTGATCTATTTAATCGATCTGATTAAAACGTAACCAAATAATACCATTGCATAATATATTGATTAATGAGTTAAATTGTTGGAGTCATCAAATAAACATGAACGACTGTTTAAAACACTTTAAAAAGGGAACAAAGGGAAACTACCTGCTATTATAATAGATAAAGTCATACATTGTAACATCAACACACCATAAATTGTGGTTTCTTTTCTTCCATTATACTCCCGCGCTTATAGAGGGTGTCTCTCTTCAAAATTTGCTGGTTTAGATATTTTGGAGAGGCCCTATTAGACTTATTGCGGTACGGTCGCGTCGTGGATGCTGAAATACGCGAATGATATAATAAAATTAATTAACCGCGAGTGATTAAGTGCAAGTACGCGTAGTATGCTTCTGGATTACCTTCCGGTGTTTAACGTAATCGAAATTATTTAATTTTTGCTGTTTGATAGATCTAAAATCAAGTGATTAAGTCGGTGGGATTAGATTACAAAAAGGTTAGTTAGAGTCATCCCCCTAATGTCGTTGTGTAGTATTTTTTTTATTTTTTGGTAAATTTACACGATTAGCGGTATTTTCAATTATTTTTCCGAATCAATAGTCATTATAATAATTTAATGATAGTTAATCAATGCAATTAATTAATATAAAGTGGAGTAGTAAAATAAATAAACTGTAGTTTAGTTAAATTTATATATCTTGAATAAGTTTTTAATCTTTTACGTGGTTAAACATATTTAACTATAATTTTAAAAGAAAACACACTATATTGTTCTTTTATTTCAACTAGTTTCGACTTTGAGTAATTCTTAAGGAATATTAATGAAACTTATCCAAGTATTTCTTTTAAAATCATTGAATTTGTATTGTAAATTATGTTTGATTTAGGAAATTCAAGAAATAAAAAAATTGAAATATAATGGTTAGTTTATTTATTAAATCAATATCATTCCACATTTTTCCTTTCTTCTCACAGAAAATAAGAAAAGAAATTGATTCAAGAAATAAATTTTTGGCACCAGAAAAATTCTACAGCTGAAAGGGCTAAGAAAAAGAAAAAAAAAAAATTGTAATAATATGTTTTGTTGAAATCAAAGATTTAGAAATGGGCATTCAATCAAAGATTAAGACAGTATCATTCTACTTTTGAAAAACTATAATTATTAAAAACAAAAGTGTATTATTATTATAAATTATAGTTTTTCAAAAGTAGATTTTAAAAGTAGGTTTAAAAAGTAGATTTCAATAAAATTACATACGAAAGAAAATAAATTACATACTGAATATTAAAAAAAAAAATTATATGAAACACATTATTCCTTGTTTTCCATAGGCATCAGAAATTTCATAAATTTTAAAATATATTAGTAATATATACTTTTTAATTTCACATTAAATTATTGATTTATATGCGTGGCGCATGAAGTAAAATTTCGAGTTTAGAAAAGGCTGAACATTTTACTTTATACTTAAACAAGAATTACAATCCTACGTTGATAAATAACAGTTTATTTATCCAACATAGTATTTATTGCAATCCTTGTTTATGTATAAAATAATTGAAATTTCTTAAGAAACGTAAACAAAATTTGACTTAAATGTTTGCCTCCCTGTTCAACTTAAATTTACTTAATTTTAATTATGTATTATGAATTCTTGTTTGTTTTCGGGGGGTGTGAATATGAAGCTGGCCTGCGCTAAAAGAAAGTGTGAAATTAAAACAGAAGTATTTATGATGAATCAGCAATTTCTTATAAAAAATGATGGTCTGAATGAATGGAAAATATCTGTGTGTGATGAAAATTCTCTTTTCCATTTTTTTGATGATTGCGTATCGTCAATTTAATGGTGATTGTGTGAAAGAAAAAGTCCTCGTATGATTCATGAGCGCGGTGTGAGTATATGTAAGAAATTGCCGTGCTTGTTCTTGTTCAATTTTAATGTTAAGTTAAAAATTAAAATAATAATAGTAATATGTTTATTTTTTTTTTTTTATTTTTTTTATGTTTAATTTTTTGTACAGGGAATACCTATCAAAATAATACATAGGCACACGTAACTTATAGTACACAATATACATTAATACAATACAAAATTAAAGACACGATAAAACAAAACAATAATATTGAAACTAAAAAAATAAATTAAATTACAATAATGTTTACTTCTAAACAGATCCTTTGGAAAATCTGAGAATAATTTGTGTTATCTTTTGATCGTTTAACTGCCATTCAGTAATATGTTTTGAAAGTTTAATTCTTAAGTGAACCTTTGGAAAATTCAGGAATAATTTGGGTAGACTTTTCATTACATTTTGAAAGGTCAAATATAAAAGGCTTCTTACAGTTTGCGCACTTTAAACATAATATATAAAATTACGACAATATTCGTGTAATATACAAACAATACGTTGTCTTATTAATTATTTAATTATTAAGTCAGACGTACTGCTTGCATTTTACACGAATATTGTCATAATTTTATATATTACAGTCAACTTTATTTTGAAAAATAATTTAAATTTCCACAAGGTTATTTAATTCATATAATTATCAATCCACGTGTAAATTTTATTTAAAAATGAAAATTAATACTTTTTCAGTAACTTTTCTTTGTCACTTAATTAAACACAGTTATATTCCTTTCTTCACTTTTATTTTTCTTTTTTGCTAGATGTATATTTCGGGTACTAAGTACCCATTATCAATAGCTAACTGAATAAAAACCGATAAATGTTTACAATATATACCTACTCGGATTAGGCGGAAGAACCAAAAAAGTAATTTGAATTTTGAAACGAATGCGGTATCTTGGAAATGAGGGTGTTGGGGATTATTCGGCTTCGGACTTGGGAGGGTTCACAGTGGTGTTAATGAGGGTTATCTGTTGGGTAGTAAATTTAATAAGGGGTTCATTATTGGGCTTAAATCAAAATTGAGTAGTTCTGTCTTATTTTTCATCATTTCTATCGCTTCCAACATGTTTAATTGATAACTGCTGGATTCTTTTAATAATTTGACTTTATTTATGTTGAATTTATGGCCTGTTGTCAAAGTATGATGAGCAATTGCTGATTTGTCAGGGATTTGGCTTTTGATGTGGTACATACATACATTTAGTACAATTATTGCAAATGTATTACCCAATACCATTTTAAGTTTGGTATTGGTGTAATGTGCAGGAATTAAATTGTATTTTTTGAATATTTTATTTAAATGTTGGTTGGTTTTTGGCTCATGATTATTTTTATATATTTTTTATTGTTATCTGGTTCTAAAATTGGTTCTAAAGTGGTTGTGGATTGGATGTTATGATGTCTTATGTGTCTGTTGATTAATTTTTGAATTGTTCTCTTATTATAGTTTAGATATTCTGCAATTTTAAATATGAATTTAATTTTTGATTACCAAGATGTCTTGGGGAGGCTGATTTCTAGCAGAATGGGGGATTCTAAAGAATTCTTTCGACTTCATTAAATGTAAGTAATATTTTTTTATATAAGATTTGCAGTGGTCTATAATTCACGCGCATATAACACTGATTTAATGAGAAGGTTAAAATATACTGTTTTAGCATGCTGCTTTAGCAATATGTTTAGAAGTTCACTTGAAACTAGTGTTTAATACGCGTGGCACATAAAGTAAAATTTAGAGTTTAGAAAAGCCTAAAAATTTGGCTTGGTCGCGTAACGCTACGCGACCAAACCAAATTTTAAAGTTTCTCTAAACTCGAAATTTTTCTTAATGTTTATTCAAAGAATGGAATCACTTGTTGAAACTTCAAATCGAACGCTTTTAGAAAACAATGTACGCCTGAAATTTTACAGCTCATGCATCAAGATATGTATACATAAAAAGAAAATTCCCTGTATACTTATCGTATTTTACAATAATTCAAATGATCAGTGGAATCTTTCTTCCTTGTTACAGAAGGTCAGTTCTGCAAGAGAATGAGCACTAAGACGTCGGGTGAGTGCTTTTTCAAATTACTTTTTTCTTCCTGAACTCAAATTTCAGATAAATTAGAAACCGCGTTTCTTCACGAATTAGGTCGTTTTAACAAACATTTTTCTCGCGTTTTCTTTCTTTTTTATACTAAACTCTGTCCATTCTCGTTTGCACTTAGCTCGATTAATATACTTATATTCTTTTTTCTTTGGTGTTACAACCCTACATGGGTTTTAGCCTCTCATTTTCCGCTTCTTTCCAGTTTCTTACTCCGAGTGTTTTGAGGTCTTATATTAATTAATTTTAATGGTTTATTTAAAATGTAATTTAATAATTCCTATATAAATATTACTTTTACAATTTTTTAAAGAATTTTAATAATTAATTTTAATGATTAATTGAACTCATCGAGTTCCTAATAGCCCTTTTCTTTTGAAAATAATCTCGAGATAAAACGAAAGTAAGTTAAATTTTTAACTATAAACTATTAATTAAAACACTTTGTATTGTTTTACTGATGAGTGAAACAATAACGGGTAAAGTGAGAAATTAATTGAAGATATATATATTTTAAACTCCAACAAAATTGTATTTTTATAAATTGTTAATTTATGCAAATTATTGTGATTCGCTCAGTTTTGGGAATTGCGAATTGATCAGAAGTGTTTTTTTATTAGCATATTTTATATTCCTCATTAGTGATTTAAAATCAATGTTCTAATTTTTAAGCCTCGCGCGTCTCGTGCCTGTTTCTCTTTCAGGTTCATCCCCGTCCTAAAACCGGCCTCCGTTTTCTCGATACCCCGAAACGCTTGTCCTGCGGGGCCACTACCGGGTGGTAGAGAACTCGGGGCCGTTAGGGCACGTTAGGTTAGGGAATCAAAGGACGGGGAAAGGTTCATCGAGTACAATAGGGCGCGGTATAAGTCGCGGATATATTATATATCTGGTTTATCTCGTTGCGAAACTCTCGTTAAAAGTCAACGTGCCCCCGGACAGTACCCCAAGAGCAGAAGAGTTTTATTTGTTCCTTTCGATTTATTAAAATAAAACAGGATGTCGCGATTTGTTTCATGTTTAGGAACTTTTCTGTCAGGGTGCTCGTGGAAATCTGTCGAACATATTTAAAATAATGCATTGATTTACTTACGGCTTTGGCAAGTTGGCAAGACTTGCTATATTATTGTTTTAAAACTTTGATTTGATTTATTCATGTTTTAATACACATCCCAATTGATGAATTAATTTTTTATCAAATATCACAATAGTTAATGGGTTCAGTATTTATTTTAAGCTGAACTATGACGCAAATTATATTAGTACTAAATTTTAGGAACTTTTATTTCAGTATATAGCAATGTAATAGTCAACAAACCCGTTGGATTATTGGATTGGATTATTGGGATTTGATAGAAAAATCGCATTTAGCGTAATAATTCAAATACACGCATGGAAATACGCATACAAGATTTGAAAGCTCACGCCCGATAAATAAAATGTAAATATCTTATTATCCGATTTCTGTTTTCAAATCATTTTTGCATTTTCTGTCTGTGCTAGCTCTAAGCTACAGATTCTACTGGAAATAATAAAAAAAAATAGGAGGGCTGGGGTTCAAACTAATTTTGTATTTTTAAGGGGTTGTTGGGGTTGTGCTAGCTTGCGCGAGTTGTGAGGAATCTAAATCATATGAAAAAAGTTAAATAATCAAAAGTGGGGGGCAAACATCAATTTAGCCCCCCATATTTGAAACCCCCATAACTTTCTTACCGTTTGTGCGCTTGCTTCAATTTTCGCTGTGCTTGCTTGCGCCAGCTATGGGCTTTTCTGCGCAATGATTTCTTTCTAAAAAATCGAAAGTGGGGAGCCAAGTTAACGGAGCCACAAAAGATAGATGTACAGAGACATAAGACCTCTGTCTGTCACAATCTTGAAACAAAATTATAATAGACTTAACAAAGACATACATAGACTAATTTACGAATACAAAAAAGACAAATGGATCAAAACCTGTAAATAAATAAACGATCTGAGAGGAAAAAACTACTAGCAGGAGATAGAAATAAACTATCTAAATACAAAAAGAAAACGAACTATTTAACCCTGTGACGAACACCATAATTACGGATGAACAGACAATGACCGACATTTTTGCGGACTATTTTAAAGACATTTACACAGAGAAGGCAACAACACATACAACAATGACTTTTTCGGAACAGTAGACAATTGGTACCAATCATTCCTTAACTCCTACACCTCCCATTAGCCGGATGATAATATCGATGAGAACGAGTATTTTGAAAACTTGCGTAAAGGTAAAAATACAACGCCGGGCTATGATAATATCCCTAGAATGATCCTTAAATCCCTTACAGAAAACATACACCAGCATATCCTCAAGATGTTTAACAACCCATATTCCTTACAACTGTTTTCCCAAGAATGGAAGCAGGGTGTAATAATCTGCATACTTAAACCTGACAACAACAGATCAAATGTATCTAGCTATTAACCTATTATCCTGCTTTTATGAAAATATCCTAAAAAATAAACTCATTTATTATATCTTCAACCACATCCCTTAATATCAATTCGGATTTGTGGTAAACCATTCTACCACTGTTCCCTTAGCTATCCTCATCTCAAACCTACATACAACTCACCTTCAGGGTTATAAATCCGCGATCCTATTCCTTGACATCAAAAAAGCATTCGACAGAGTATGGCATTTAGGTCTATTATATAAATGCGCCCGCCTCAACATCCCACCCCACCTGATAAATATCCTGTACAATTCCCTACACAATCGTTCCCTTAGAGTTAAAATAAGAACCTTCTTCTCATACTCTTTCTCCACACTTCAAGGCGTCCCTCAAGGTTCCCCGCTATCTCCCTGCCTCACAACATATTCATCCACGATAAAACAATAGATTGGTTCAACAAATGGCAAGGTTATCCTTCATTTGTTGAACCAATCTATTGTTTTATTGATCAAGACCTGAACAATGTTGAGGGCTTTTGATATAGTGGAAGAGTGAGCAACTAGAGCAGTTTCATCTGCATATTGTAAAATATAAGGAAGAGGGTTTGTGGTAAGTTGGGTTAGGATTATATATATCGTGGATGAATATGTTGTGGGGCAGGGAGATAGCGGTGAACCTTGAGGGACACCTTGAAGTGTGGAGAAAGAGTATGAGAAGAAGGTTCTTATTTTAACTCTAAGGGAACGATTGTGTAGAAAATTCAATATCCAAAAAGCTAAGCTGCTCATTTCCTGCCACAAATTTCATAACTCTCATTTTACTATTTCCATACATCACATTGCAACATACCCCTCACCTACATGTAAATACATCGGAATTCTGTATGATACCAAAATAACCTTTAAAGCCCACACCCAAAATATTAAGGCCGCGGTCAAGAAGAGGGCTCTGCATTTCAAATGCCTTACATATAAAAATGATGGAATCACAGCACAATCTGCTGTCACTATATATAAAATGATCTGCCGTCTACTTCTTGACTATGCCGCCATCCTTCACTGCAATCCCCATCTCACAGCTCTAAAAAATTTACAGGTAGCCCTAAGAGTGTTGACAAAAATCAAACATCCCAACAACCCTCTCTACAACCTCTCCAACCACCTTCTTTATAAAAAAAAAAAAAACACAAGTTATTCCTATAGAAACTCGAATTATCCACCTAGCCTATACTTTTGCATCCTGGTAGTGGGCCATCATGATCCTATAAAACACCTTTACTTACACAGAAACCCCACACAATCTTAGAAACACTTACTACCATCTATTCATAACATATTAAAAAGCACATTTTAGTAATACAATGTTGATAGCCTATGATATTAGAATTTTAAATACAAGATCGTATTATATTATAGAATAATGTTCTTAAATTCCTTGAAGAAAAATATTTGTATATATAATTCTTAGGATGTTTATAGATTCCTCCACTTTTTAGTGTGGTCAGCAAATGTTTAATATAATATAAAAATTAAATTTCATAAGAAACCTAATTTTCAGGCTTTTCTAAACTCGAAATTTTACTTCATGCGCCACGCGTATAAAATACTGATTTAAAGTGAAGTTCAAAATATACTTCGACTTAGGTTTAATCATATGTTTATTAATTTTACAAATGTTTATATGGAATATGTGAAAGTATGCTGTAAATATATAACAAAAATTACAAATTTTGAATAATTATTACTATTTTAAATAAAATAGTTTAAAGGGATTACAAATAAAATCAATGAGTTTGTAAATCCTTGAGAAAATATCTTAAATTAATCCTTATACTCGTATTTTCATGTATTTATGTACATTTGTAAATATTATGTGCGTTTGTATAATACAGTCTAATCTTTGAGTTCGAGGAGGGACGTGACTTTACAACGTTTTGAAGATGTACTGGCAAATGTTGTGCGATATTTACGCGAGGAATATTTACAGATCCGGGCCATTTATTTGTTTAACACAATTTTGTACTCAGGGAAATATGAGAAAGGGGGCCAAACTCGTCTACTTTATATTGCACTCCGCAAACAACATATATGGAATAATAAAAGTTAAAACGCTCATTTCCGTAAATGAGGTAAAACAGACCGGCACGCAAAGAAAAAGAAAAGGTAAAACGTTTACTACTTTTTCACACTAACAGCATTTTCTTATAAAAAACATTACAGTAATATATGAGTTCTAAAATGAAGTTAATTCGATTTAACTTATTGGCATTGGGGAAGTTAGTATAATCTAATATACAGGGTTTTTGTTTCAAGTATACATTGTATTTTTTAACGTGTTTAATTTTAAGCTATTAACGAGTGTTTCCAATCCATGATTAGGCATGAATTAAAATTTCGAGTTTAGAAAAGCCTCAAAATTTGGTTTGGTCGCGTAGTGAAGCGAAGCGACCAAACCAAATTTTCAGGCTTTTCTAAACTCGAATTTTCACTTCATCCACCAGGCGTATAAAACACTGAAATATTGTGAAATTTAAAATATTCTTGTTTACCAATATACTTTTATTCTTGCTTTAGCAGTATATTTTAAATACTGATTTAGCAGTATATTTGTAATTTCACAATATTTCAGTGTGTTATACGCGTGGTGCACGAATAAAATTTCGATCATACATAATTTAGTGAAATATGTGCCAGGCGTATAAAACGCTAAATTGTTATCAAATTTAAAATATTCTTATTTACTAGTATATTTTTATTCCTGCGTTAGCAGTATATTTTAAATCCTGCTTTAGCAGTATTTTTTTAATACTGATATAGCAGTATATTTGCAATATCATAATATTTCAGTGTGATATACGCGTGGTGCATGAAGTAGAATTTCGCTTCGCTACGCGACCAAACCAAATTTTCAGGCTTTTGTAAACTCAAAATGTTACTTCATGCTTAATCAAGGACTGGAAACACTCGTTAATAGCTTCAAATTTAACTCGTTAAAAAAACAACGAATGTATACTTGAAAGAAAAATTCTCTGTATATTAGATTATACTAACTTGTCCAATGTCAAAAAATTAAAATAAATTAAATTCATTTTACCAAGCCAAATTTTCAGGCTTCTCTAAACTATAAATTTTACTTCATGCTTAATCAAGAAGTAGGCACACTCGTTCATAACTTTAAATTGAACGCTTTTTAAAGAATGAAATAAATATCTGTAATTTTATAGCGCATGCGTTAGAATATGTATGTAAAATTCCCGTATAATTATGTATATAAAAAAGAACGTTTACAGTTGAATTTCCCAATGATTTAAATACATCGAATGAAAAAACCTGTTTTCAAATAAATACATTTTTTAAAGGTATTAAAAGCACAAAAAACCTTGGAATTGTTTCACAAACAACACATTATTCCGAATAGTTTCGGTCTGTTGACGCTTTTAAAACGAATAAAATTCCAAATATTTTTTTGTTTTGTATTTTTATTACCTGTATGTAGTGTTTATAATATATTGCTAGTACTAGGTGAAAAAATAAATTAAGAAAAAAAATATTTTTATTAAATAAAACATAAATTACTGCGAATACAAGCAATTTTAATGGTCATAAATTGCTTGTTTTAAACAGGCTTCAGTAATACAGTATTTTTTTTTCTTGAATTAAGTTTTAAAAATCGATATTTGAATGTTTCACCAGGAATGCATTTTTTATTTCAATCAAGCGTGGATTGAATAACCCGAATAGCGTTTAGCTAAAAGTCAAGTCAACGATTACGTAAAATTAGTAACTGAAGGAAACGCCTGCGGCCTCTGCGAAGCCGGAATATAATTTAGGGCATGAACACATTTCGCCATCTCTCCGAAATTTGCAAATATTTGCATTTTGTTTGCGAAGAGCATATTATACGCTGTGGGATATTATATTAATTAACAAGCAATTACTTTATTTCCTGCGTTTCAGTTACCAGTTCGTTTTAATTATCCAACAGCTTACGGCAAAGATGTTTGAATTTAATCGCCATTTAGAGAAAATAACCGCAACAAAAAAGTAAATAGAGCGGAATAGTGAATAATTACAAGAAAAATAAACACAATTCGATTATTTTAATAATATTATTAGCTAATTATATACAAGAAATACAAGCAAAATTAGATAATATACCTAATTTTGTTTATTCTTCCCTGTAATAACAATATAGAAATACAGAGAAGTAAACATAAACACGATTTAATAATTATTACCATGAAATTTCCCGGAAAAGATTGTAATATTAACAATTCATGAATATGTACGGCGGTCAAAAAATAAACACAATATTATATTTTTAATTTCTTTATTGATGATTTAAATTTACATTTAAAAAACATACAGGGATTTTTTTCTTGAAGAATGGGTACTTTTACATATTCCAAAACAAATTGCTCCATACTTTCGAATTAATTAATATAAATATGTGTAAAATGAATTAACATGAGATCAAATACAAGTAGTGTACAGGGGTTTTTTCTTTTAAGTACACATATTCTAATTACAGCGTATATGCTGTAAATCTTCAGATATTCATTGTTTTTTTAAAAGAGTTTAATTTGAAGCTTTTATCGAGTGTTATCCACTCCCAGATTAAGCATGAAGTAAAGTTTCCAGTTTATAAAAGATTCGAAATTTTACTTCATGCGCCACGCGTACAAAACACTGGCTTTAATTAAAGTTTAAACTATAGGTCTTTAGCCAATTGTTTTAGCAGTACATTGTGAACTCGCAATATGTCTGTGTTTTATACGCGTGGCGCATGAAGTAAAATTTCGAGTTTAGAAAAGATTGAAAATTTGGTTTGGTCGCGTAGCGAAGCGAAGCGTTATGCGCTATGCGACCAAACCAAATTTTCAGGCTTTTCTAAACTAAACATTTTACTTCATGCTTAATCTGAAAGTGGAAATCACTCGTTTAATGCTTAAAATCGAACACTATAAAAGAAACAAAGAATGTCGGAAAATTTACAGCGTATGCATATGTATACTTAAATGAAAAATTCGCTGTATTTTAAACTTTATATTATAGTATTTTATAGTTCAGAAAAAAATATGTAAATCCAAAAACAAAACTTTGCTATGGTCGGGTAAATGTTATAGTTATTTTAAAAGAAAATATGCTTCTAGATCCCTCATTAAAAAGTGCCTCACACTGTCAAAGTTCTAAATGTCTAGATTCAGTAGTTTTTGAATAAAAAAATAAAAACGATTTTATAAAAACTCAGTTTTTTGCTGATATCTCGAAAACAAAATAAGATATTTCAAAAATGTTTTTAAATTATTGATAGGCCCTAAAATACGCAATCTTGCTCCAATTTAACCGACTCTCTATCTCTTCGAATAACTGAGATCCCCATACATTCTGTCGAAATACGGACACCCTGTATACACAAAAAATGACATGTTTTGAGATAGTGTTGACGTTAGTACAGCTTCCGATTTTTCCGGAATGACTTCATTTTTGAATTGTAATTGGCACCCTATATTATTTTTATAATATTTTCTATCAGTATGATATTCTGAACACAAAAATATATTGATCGTCAATTTTCGTTACCAAGGTAACAAAAAAATACTTCAACAAAAAAAAAAAAAAAATAACGAAAGAATAAAAACTAATCAGTATCATATAAAAAAAAGATTAAAAAAAATCTTCTTCTTGATCAAATAGATTAAGGTCTCCCACATTGCTATCTCCAATAAGATCTCTGAAATATTGTTGATAAGCTTGACGAATAAACTTAAAAAGTTCTTCCATGTTCTTTTCTTATTTTCGTTGATTGGTAAAGGTCCTACGTACAGCGGTGGTTTAATTAATTGCTTTGAAAGAGCAATTTTTGTCAACAGTTTGATTATAAAATATTTTGTACGGATCCTTTTTAAAATGTAACTATTAAATCTTTAATGGTATTTTGGATCTACGTCTTTTTATTATTGCATCAATCTTTAGGTAGGCATTTTAGCCTATTCTTAGCATATTGTTCAGTTTTTCCAAAATTGCAGACTTTCGGTAGAAAAGAATGACCCGGAATCAAACATTTGTGGTCTATTATCTGAACATCAGTATCTGTGAAGAGCTTCAGCCAAAGTAGACATTGCTTAAAATTTCTATTTTGTCTTCCGAATGCATTGCTGTACGCTATAGAGATGGGCGAAATGGCTCTTTTCAGGGAGCTGGTTCACATGATCTGACTCACTTTAAAGAACTGATTCAGTGATCCAGCTCAAAATAGTTACATGACTCAGTTACGAGCTAGCAATCCGCCGAGAGTTCTAATTCTTGGAGATCCATCTGATTCACTAACTCATTGAATTTAGCGACCCGGTGATTAATTATTTTGGTTATACAATGATTGCAATAATTTAATCATAATTTATATAAAACCGTAAGAGTGAATATTTAATAAAATTATAGTAAACGCGTATTCGTTTCGTGCAATTACACTTCAAGTGTGTTTAAATATATTGAATACGTGTGCGCGCCTATGAAAACATACATACATACATACATTTACATACATTTAGCATGGAAACATTTAGCATGGAAACATCGCGATCCAACTTCGGACCTCGGAGTTGGATTCCGATGAGTGAGCTATAGCTCAGTCGGATTCAAGAGCTCTGTAAAACGAGCTAGTTCAGTTGGATTCGAGAGCCGTCGTGAATCATCGCGATCCAACTCCAAACCACGCAGTTGGATCCCGATGAGTGAGCTAGCTCAGTCGGCTCAGTCGGATTCAACAGCCGCCGTGTCTCTTTTAGAGTCGATTCGCCCACTCAATGGGTTTATTTAATGGAGATTCGCACGCGTCGTAATTCGAATCGATGATGCTGGAATAACTTGATAGAAATATAACGATAGGTATTTTCTTACTTTAATAACAAACACTTCTTATTAAATTTACAATTTACAAAAAAGTGACGAAAGAATAATTACGCTTGTAATGTTTACTAGATAGTAAACAACGGCGTTAGCTTATGATATTTTAAATTGTAGTATCTATAAACTAAGAAGAGGCGAATCCCAATCTGAATAAACGAATAACGCAGGTTTAGAAATTGACGTGAAAAATATTCAGTTTTTATAAATTAAATGAGTAGTGTACAAATGTAAAAAGTAAACAGATTTTTCAAGATTTGTTAATACATTACAAATCTATATTTACTCTAAAAGAGCGGGCGAATCAAAATAAGTCATGGCTCAAAAAGGACCACATAATTCGAACTGAGTCACTTGCCTCACCAGCTCACTTCACTGAGCTTACTCTTTGAGTCGATTCGCTCAGGAGTTACCCATCTCTAGTATGCAATAATGTGACTTGCTCCTCCCGCATTTTCCAAGATATGTTTTCGTATGCATGATCCTATTTCTTGTGCTCCCCTTGATGCGGTAATTTCATTCCATACCTATATAAAAGGTTTTTCTTCCTCGCCTAGTTCATGTATGCCCAGGTTGTAAACATACATGTTTCTCTTATAATTAGCGATGAAGCTAGTCAATGATAGGTATGGCAATGCCTTTTGTAAATCAAACGTAAATCCATAAACGTTTGCCTTATTAGTTATAGAGAGCATTCGATTGTGCTTCAAACTTTGTTTTTTTCTCTTCATTAGTCTCGCGTCTACTTTCGCTTTGAATAAGCTTCTGATACTGGAATAACATTTTCTAATTCTATTTTTTTTAATTCTAATTCTTTATTACGGGAGACCATTAAATACAACTATATATACACAATAACAACAAAACAAGAAACATACACAAATCAACACAATCAGAAACAGAAATTACTTCTAATAAAGGAGGAACAAATAAATAATTATAACAAAGGACCCTAAGAGAAGTTAATGGAACTTAAACAAAGTCTTTTAAAACAGTTCAATGAGACACCAAAATATTCTATTGACTCGCCATAAGAATTAACATGTCTTATTAAATTATTCTGTGGGCTGTTATAGCCATACAGAGTAATGTGGTATACGTCAGCAAATAGTTTTAGTAGTCTGGTTGAGCGAACTGGAACGTTAATACCAATAGACGACAATATAGATGGACAAAGTATCAGTCCATTCAGTATACGATATGCAAAGCATAGCATAAAATAAATCCTTCGTTTTTCAAGAGACAACAAACCGAGATATGTAAGAAGTAAGTCATAATTATTACTATCGTACAATAGGTTCGACCGGTAGCAAATGAGTTTTATTATTTTACGTTGTACACGTTCTAATCTATCTATGTGACATTGGTAGTACGGTGACCAAATTATGCAGCAATAGTCTAGAATTGGTCTGAGTAAGGTGGAGTATAATATCATAAAGTACGGATTTGAAATGTATAGTAATACGCCGCATAAAACCAATTCTTTGTAAAGCTTTTGCAATAATTAAATTTAAGTGTTCATAAAATTAAAGTTAACTGTCAAGTAGAACGCTTAAATCATTAATTATATAAACTCTCTCTAAAGGTTTACTATCTAGAAAATAGACAGCCGGTAAATAGATCCCTTGTTTTCTTGCAAAATGAATGTATTTGCATTTAGTTATATTCAAATGCAAATCATTACTGGAGTACCGTATAATAAGCTGATTGAAAGAATCCATGTTGTTGCTCAGATAAAAGTGACTTAACATTTTTTACCATCTCATCCGTACATTTAAGAATCCAGGTATTTCCTGTTAGGATTATGAGTTCTGGTATAGTACCATTGATAAAAATGGATTTAACCGGTTTTGCATGCACGCTTCTCGTTGTTCCATTTAAATTTTAGTAAACTGCAATCATCACCGTGTTGGTCAAATCAGCCGAATTGATTTGACTAACGTAACTTTGTGAGATTGACGATGACTTGGGACACTCTGGCTTTCAATACTATCCATAATCTGTTAAAGTGCAAACATTATAGGTAACATTTATATGCCAAACATCGAATTAATACAATTTAAATTTATTCAGGAAGATAGTTTGAGTAATGAAAAATATGAATCTGCTATTTCCCAAAAACGCCTTTTTTTTTTTAATTAGACCACTCTGGCTTTCAACATCACATACAGAGAATTTTATGTAACACCGAACATGCCAGAAAATGTTCAATGTAAATTTTTGTATATTCGATGTGTTCTGGGACGCATCAAAGCATTGAGGGCGTTCTCATTGGCTACGATTTTCGTAGTTCTAATGCAACTTACAGTTAACGTCAAAATGAAATATGTCATTCATTAATCGCCTACATTACTAATAGAATGTTAATATTAAACAGCAAAGAAGAATAAGAAAGAGGAGAACAGATTTTGCTTAAATGGTAACTTCCGCTTGCTAATATGTTAGGTTAAATTTATGCATTGCATCAATTTCAGATTTTTAAGAATTTCAATTGAACGTATTGTGTAAACCATTTTATCAGGACCACCACTAGGTGCGTTGCTTCGGGTGTACCAGCAATAATAATTTCAAATGGGAAGAGCGTGGCAAGACAGGTTAAAATGTTTGCAACTACCGCCCCTAGGTCTGCTGCCAGCACAACAATACTGGGGTGTTAGGTGTGCTGCTTCGTTGGGCAAACATTTCAATTTTCTTTTATTTCTTTACAGAATACTTAATACATATGTAGGTGTATTCATAAATTATATTATAGCTCAATTATTGACTGTATACAACGAATTAAAAATATGTTTCACGACAGTATTAATCTTGATTGTCTTGAAATGCCGATGTCTTACTTTGGGCAAAAAAATATGTTCCATATTCCCACTCACTGCACTTACCATAAACGCACAAGATTTATTAACTGACATATTTTATTTTGACGTTACATGTACTCCATTTACATAATTCCTAATTTGTATTAGAACTACTAAAAATCGTAATCAATGAAATCGCACTTAAGAGAGTGTAAATTCAATTGACTATATTACAATTGGAAATCGTAGCCAACCACATCACACCCAATGCTTGATGCGTCCCAGAACAAATCGTACGTAGGGAAATTTACATTGAAAATTTTCCGGCATGTTCGGTGCTGATTTGTAACTCTCTGTATATACAGTTTTATGGCATGGGGGCGAGGATCCTTTTTTAGCCTAAGCACTAGAGATTTGGAGAGCTCGATCTGTTTATTCAGCAATAGGCCTGATGAATGTTTATTTAAATTTATTTCCAAGTTTTCTATTATGTTTAGTTTTCTTCCTTTGCTGGCGATATGGAGGATTATGAATTCTTTCTTGAAGCGGTGGATCTCTTCTTTAAGATGATTTGCATGTGTTGAGATGTCTTTATCATTTAGGAATGCTTTGTGATGTTCTTAATTCTTTTATCAAATCTCCCCGATTATTCAATATATATCTTAGGGCAATCCCACAATTTAACTAATAAACTCCACAGCGTTGATCTTTTTCAGTTTTGTCTATATTGTTTTTTTTTTGATTATTTCAGAGAGAGTGTTATTTGTTTTAAAGGCAAAAACATTAAATATTAAAATTGCCTTCGAAACAGAATATTTACTTGAAACTCATTGATTTTCAACTTTAAAACAATATTATAGAAGAACGAATTTAGATATCTAAATTTTTTGCGAATTTTATGGTGATTGTGTACAAAATAGATTTTTATAATGTTTCCAACTAAATAAACGCCTTGTGTATCGCTTGTTTCTTTAAGAAATTTCAATTCTTATTTGCTATTTTGGAAAATCTAGTAGATATATTTTAATTACTGCCCGTCAAAGTTGATTGATTTTTGTATAAGTTCCAGAGCTCGGTAGAATCTATAAAAAAGGATTCGAATCACGAATTCTCTCATTTAATATGATTCGAACCAGAGATTCACGAATATAAATCATTTTTGATATTATTTATTTTTTTACATAAATAACATCGACTAATCATAATTCTAAATATAAGTAATTATTAATTAACAAACATATATGATGTGTCCATTTAATTATGCATATGTAGAACTTTTTTTGTTAGTGTGTACAACATAAATTTGAATTTCCCGCCACAAATGCCATCTACTGGTATAAATAGTAATATATTCACGTACATGAACTAATAAATGCATTTCTTAAAAACAGGCAGTTTAGATAATCCCTCTTCAAAATGGACCATAAATATCTCCGCCATCAAAGGGCTTAGTTGGTTTCCCATGGCTAAACCATCCTTCTTTCGGAAGCATTTATTGTCAAATTGGAAATAATTTTGAGAAAGGCAGATTTCTAAAAGGTTCAGGATTTCTGCCTTTATTATGAGATTTGTTGAGCTCTTTTATAAGCCTATCTTACATTACTATACCCTCACAATCTAAGTTTACATATGGAGTACTAAACGCGCTTAGACTGTGATGTTAAGAATAACATGTACATTAAATTTAACATTTCGTTTACGGAATAGCCCTGCATATCATGAAAATGTTTAAAATGATGATCTTTAACTTATTATAGTAATGTACACTCGAATTTTAGTGCTTTATTGACGATACAATTTTATTATTTTTAATTCGAAACTACTCTATTTCGAATTTAAATGTATAATTTATTAATCACTTAAATTATAGAAGCATATCCTTTCTAAATACACAGAATTATATAAGTATACGTATTCTGATTTGTAAATTTTCAAACATTCGATTGTTTTGAAACGCGTTCAATTGGAAGATTCTAACGAATGTTTCCACTCCCAGATTAAGCATGAAGTAAAATTTCAAGTTTAGAAAAGCCTGAAAATTTGGTTTGACCAAACCAAATTTTCAGGCTTATCTAAACTCGAAATTTTACTGATTTCACACTGATTTCAAGTGAAGTTCAAAATATACTGCGATAGAATACTGTTTAAGCAGTATATTTTTGAAACCTTTCTAAGACTTTGAATCCGTTTAGAATGATTCAAATCACCTACATTTAGATTCGAATACGACTCATTTTAACAAATTGTAATGAATTAGGATCACGAATACTTATTAAAATAAGTATTCGAATATCTCTTTTCAAACCAGGATTCGAATCCTAAATAATTCGCATCCTACCCAGCTCTGGTAAATATTATACATTTTATGAATGTTGATTTGATAATCTGGTTATCAAAGAGAATATTCTTTCTAATATCGTTGAATTGATTGCATTATGTTAACTTTTATATGAAACTTGTTTCTTTTATAATACGAATATTATAATTTCTTTTTTTGTTTTTTTTAGGTGGGAGGGGAAAATCCATTTACGGACGGAGTATCGGACTCCCTCCAAACTGGAGGACTACCGACTAAAAACCCCTCCCACTTACCGGCTTCGACTGCAAGGTCATTAGCCGGTTTACTCATGTATATTAAAACTTTTATAAAACAATACAATAAGTCTGCTCAAACAAACCGAAATAAACACAATATAAAATAGTATAATCAACCTAAACCTAATATCACAAAATCGTAGTAACGGGGTTATAAAAGACCCTACCACCGATCAAACACAAAATTTACACACACATCTTAGACCTAATATCACAACTTAAACCTAATATCACAAAGCGGACGTCATCGAGATTGTAAAAGATTGTAAAAGACCCCGATGCCGGAACCTACACATAATTTGTCTTTTTATTTTTAATTTGGTTATTAAAGAAAATATTTTTCATAATATCGAATTGATTGAATAATTTAAACTTTTATATAAAAATTGTTTCTATTTTAATACGAATATTGTAATTTGTCATTTTATTTTTGAAATTATTTGAAATCAAAATTATTAACATTTCCCTTATTTAGTAATAGAAATAAGGCTATTTTTCCTTAGTCAAAACAATGTTTTACACATTTTCTCTTGCACTTAAAAACTTATAACAAGCCCAATTTGTATGTATTCGTCTAAAATTATCACTAAAGCCCATTAGCTTACGCTTTCGAGCACATGTAAATTGCACAGGCCATAATAAATGGTCAAAGATGGTTAGTATTCTTTAAGCACTAGTTCGGGACTATACTGATGTTAGCATTGAAGTCTGAAACGCGTATATAGTTATCCGGTGAATGAATGAGTACTGAACAAAAATTCATATTCTTGATATTTGTATTCTATAAAATAAAGCCTTCTTGTGGATGCACAATTGCTGTATATAAACGTTTTGTTTGCCAGCTATTGATGCTACTTAAGCTAATGAGCATTAAATGGCGTTTCCGCTTTTGAACATATGTAAATTGAACAGGCCAAAATAAATAGTAAACATGTTCAGTATTCTTGAAGCACTGGTTCGGGACTATACTGATGATGGCGTTTAAGCCTGAAACGCGTATATAGTTATCCGGTGAATGAATGAGTACTGAACACAAATTCATATTCTTGATTAAGGCTACGTGTATATTAATTAATTTATTCAAAACTGTCGGATCTGGAGTTTTTAGAGTTACTTATTGAAATGTAGTTATTATAAATCCGGACCCACACACAAAAACAAACAGTACTGAATTGATTAAAAACTACTTTCCCTATTTTGAATAAACGCCGCACAATTTCCAGTGCAATTTCACTCGGTGCGAAACTTCGCTTATTGAAATTTTAGTGCAAAGTTTTAAGTAACTCCGTTGCTGCATTAAAGCCCGTACAGAATTTGAAATATGAAGTGTTTTATATGTGTCTGTGTGCACACTCACCTCGGAAAATATTTATGTATGTGCGAAGTTTCCGGTTTTAATGGAGTTCCCCATAGATTGATTTTATATGTGTTTGTAGTCCGTGTTGTTATAATATCAACATAATCTATTCCGAAATGCATTAGATCAAGTTGATTTAGTTCAGTCTATCTCCACATGTGAGTGAGGTGTATTTGCTTTGCCCTTTATCCATCGCGGGGATTTAATTAATCCCTTATTGCGTATCGCGGTAATCTTAGCTTTGCCTTTATTGAAGCTTATGGATATTTGCATAATTGATAATGCATTTTCCAAATTTATTTGTGGCATAATTCATATTTTATAAGCTTTGTTATTAAATAATACGTTTTTTGTAGTAACTTGTATATATATAAATAACCATTATTTGGCATATCACCCTAGCACTTCCAAATCTAATTATTTAAAAAACAATAAATTAACAATTCACTCTTAACTTATAAACTAAACTTATTAACTAGAGCTTAATCCTCCTCTTCCTACGTCCTCCTTTCCCTAGCTACTCCTCCCTGGCCTTTGATTTACCACTTCCATTATCGCGCCCATACCCTCTCCGCTCTCACACTTACTTTTATTTCGACTCATACCTTTAATCGCTTCCGTTACTTGCAAACCCGTACATTCCCTCGTCCAGTGCTCCCATTCATCCTTCTCTATCCCGTAAAACACACACTTCATATATTCTTCTCCCATCCACCATTTCATTCCTCTTTCCTCGTTCCCACATCTAAATCGTGCCAGTAGCCGAGCCTCTTCCTTGTTCAGTCGTTGGAAATAACGCGGGGGCCCAACCATCACCTGCAATTCTTTGTAATGTGGGTTAGAGCTACTCCGATCTATCCGATCTTGTCGAACTTGCCTCTCGACATCACCTGCTCTCTTCCCATACTCTATCTCTAGCCTCTCCCCCGACGCTATTTTCTGCTCCACTACTAGCCACGACTTTATGATACAGCCTCTCCATTTCAGTCATCCACCTTGCCCTGCTCGCATTCCTCTGCCAATCCCTATAACTCACACCCCATTCTTCTTTTACCAACCTTTCTTCCCCTAACATACTTATCTTTCTCTCAAACTTTACTACTCTCCTTGCTGTCTCCCATTCCACTGTCATTCTTTGGCACTCCTGCAGCACTATATAACTTGGTGTTGTCACCTCTACTCCTATAATGCTTTTTAAGTACTGCAGGTGTACCCTTTCTACTTTTTCCTTCCCAGTTACTCCCCATACTTCTGACGCATACATTATTATTGCCCTTATACACGCATCCCACCATACCAGTTTCATTCGTACATTTCCCCCTAACCTTTCCTTTCATACCTTCCGCATTCTTCCCATTGTCATTCTCGCTTTCTTACACACATAGTCTATATGTTTCTTCCAGCCTCCATTTTCCGAAAATATGAACCCTAAATATTTAAACTCTCTCACCCTTTCCAGCCTCTCTCCCATCCACTTCAATTCCTCTTCCTTTCTTCTTCCACCCGCATTCTTGCATACCATCCATTTAGTTTTCATCACACTAGTAACTTGTAGAGGGGGCGACGGCCCTAGGCATATCAAAGCATATCAAATATCAGAAGTTGTAATCAGAAATTTTAAATTATATGAGTAATCTATGTATATTTAAAATGTTCCTTTAAATCGGTGTTTTATACGGGTGGCGCATGAAGTGAATTTTTAAGTTTCGAAAAGCCTGAAAATTGGGATTTGCTATTATGAACACTAATGTTTAAACTAAAAAATACCCCTTTTTAAATGCAAAACTAGATTTACAACTATCATTTTAAAAAGGTCTGCAATTATGTCAATTTGTTACAACCTAGCCTTAAAATTGAATTTTATTAACTTTAAGTGTGATTTTTATCATTTTCTCTAAAATTCCGGTAAAAATGTTCTTTATTTATATTTAACTGAAAATAACTTCATTCAATCAGTTCTTTTTAATTAACATTAGACTATTTTTTTTTAAATGATAAGGACATTGAATAACCTATAAAAACACTGTAATAAACTATCTTCTGACTAAAGTTGACAAGTGTTGGTGAATTAAGTTTATGACTTTGGTTTTTAAATATAATTCTAACGAGTGTCTTCCACTTCCAGAATAAGCATAAAGTAAGATTTTGAGTTTAGAAAAGCCTGAGCCTGAGGCATTTCTAAACTCGAAATTTTACGTCATGCGCCACGCGTATAAAACACCTATTTGAAGTGAAATTGAACATATAAACTACTTATACCCGGTATTGACTTGGCGGACGCAACATAGGAAATCGCATGTTAATTTTAAAGTGTTCAAATATTGGCTTCCCTATTTATTTTAGAGACAAAATGAATTGAACTTTTTTGTAGAGGGAAAAACTAAATTTATGAATGTTCACACCTAACACTTTACGTTACTCTAAGTTAAAATAATGAAGAAAAAGTGATGTGATTTTATAAAAATAATGACATACCATAGAATTAATACAACAATTGCGGATATTCCTTGTTTTTTTAAGGTTCAAATTAAAGCTTTAAACAAGTGTTTTCCACTCCCAGACTAAGTATGAAGTAAAATTTCGAGTTTAGAAAAGCCCCGTGAAAATTTGTCTCGGGTCGCGCAGCGACCCGAGACAAATTTTCTGGGCTTTTCTAAACTCGAAATTTTACTTCATGCGCCACGCGTATGAAATACTATAATATTGTCAAATTTATGTATATTGCAAATTCACTTAAGATCTGTGTTTTATACGCGTGGCGCATGAAGTAAAATTTCGAGTTTAGAAAAGCCCAGAAAATTTGTCTCAGGTCGCTGCGCGACCCTCGACAAATTTTCACGGGGCATTTCTAAACTCGAAATTTTACTTCATGCTTAGTCTGGGAGTGGAAAACACTCGTTTAAGGCTTCAAATTGAACTCTTTTAAAAATCAACGAATGTCAGAAAATTTATAGCTAAAATAATTGAGAAAAAGTAATGTGATTTTATAAAAATAATGACATACCATGGAATTGATACAATAATTGCGGATGTCAAAATAGCACAAGATATTGCTGTTACTTAATTAACCACAAAAAACATAACGCAAACATCGTGATTACTGTGGTCTGCATAATACCACTTTATTAGGAGGATTTTTTCTTGTAAGTGTAAATCATTTCGAAAACATTTACTTTAATCAAGTGACTGCGATATCATTTGCCTTTTTGACATCCGCAATTGTTGTTTCAATTCCATGGCATGTCAATATTTTTATAAAATCACTTTACTTTTTCTTAATTATTTTAACTGAGAGAAACGTAAAATGATAAACGTTAATACAAGTGAATTCAGAATTTGTCCCTCTACAAAAAAGGTAAGTACATTTAATTTCTAAAATAAATAGGGGAGCCAAAATTTGAACATTTTAAAATGTACATGGGATTTCCTATGTTGCGTCCGCCAAGTCAACACCCAGTTAAATACAAATTTCTGATTTATATATATGAATTTTCGGATCTCTGGTTTTGATTTTTTGTACTTGTTTTTTTAAACTTTAAATAGATTTATTAAACTAAATACTAAGTCAAATATTGGATTGTACATTGAATGATTGCTGAACTTTAGTTGTTATTGTTTTTTTTGTCTGTTATTTGACATAATTTCACTTGTGTTCTCAGAATTATGTTTTTGTCACCATTTCTTACAATAAAGTTGGTTTATTATTAGTTACTCATCAACTTCCACGTTGAAAATTCCCAAAAATAACTTTATTCTGAAATATTCATCTATTTAAATTAAACTTAATTAACTAAGCACAATTACATTATCATACCATATTATATATTACATCATCATATGAATATTCTATTGTATTTATATAAGTTCCTAAAGGAGGACTATTTTTAGATATATACTAGAATGAAAATAAGAACGAACCTACTCGCGGTTAAATGAGTGCTCGTTGCAACTGAATTCCGCACTTGTCTCGTATAATGAATACTTCAGACTACATGAAAATATACTAAATTATACTTTGTGGATTTGCATAACGCTGAAGGGGGTGACGTTGTAATTTAACAGGGATGTGTATGCATCCAGCGGACGCGCCGGCCATTTTTTTTGTCGTTCTGGGGGCGAAAATTATTACGCTAACCACATATTCGCCAAAACTTTTATAACGCCATTTTACGTTACACGTGCGGCTTTATTTAAATTTTGCGTGCAACTAAAACTATTACGCAAATATTTCAGTTAAGTAATTATTTACAAGTAAATAAGCCAACACAAGGTGAATTTTTTATTTAAATCGGAATATTTATTAATGTTTGCAATAAAGAAGATTATATCTAAATTTTGTTAAATTATTATTGACATGTCGTTACTTTGTATTAAGCTTTTCGGCCCTTACTTTATCATTTGCCACAACTAAAATTTGGTAAACATACTGACATTTTTTCTTTTAAATATACAAACATGTATGCTTGAGCTATAACTTTTCCGATTATCGTTTGCTTTTTTAAATACTTTGATTTAATGTTTTAAACGATTGTTTCCACTCCCAGATTAAGTATGAAGAAAAATTTCGAGTTTAGAAAAGCCTGAAAAATTGGTTTGGTCGCATAGCGCGCAGAGCTACGCGACCAACCAAATTTTCGGGCATTTCTAAACTCGAAATTTTACTTCATGCGCCACGCGTGTAAAACACTGATTTTAGGCGAAGTTTAAAATATTCTACTAATGCAGTATGCTAAAAACGTGTATTCTGAATATCACATCACATAAGTGTTTAGTACGCGTGGCGCATGGAGTAAAATTTCGAGTTTAGAAAAGCCTGAACATTCAGTTTGGTCGCTTCGCGCTATACGACCAAACCAAATTTTCAGGCTTTTCTAAACTCGAAATTTTACTTCACACTTAATCTGGGAGTGAAAAACACTCGTTTAAGACTTCAAATTAAACTATTTTAAAAAACAAACGATTATCTGAAGATTTACAGCGTATACAGTATATTGAGATACGTATACTAAGATAAATTCTCTGTACATATGAACGAGTAAAAAATAATATGCATTTTTTTTCCTGGGCTGAAAGGGTTAGGCATATATCAGCAAAAAACAAATAACTATTCATATTACATTTCTAAATTCGCTACTTACTTTTCGTCAGTTTATAAAGTAGAATCTGTAATAGCATCGGACTTTAAGTCTAACATATCAACTAATCTGAACAACATATGTTTAACGGATGATCAAGTTTTATTTGAACTCTCTCGGTTAAACGTCAGTGCAGGTCCAGGCCCTGATAACATACCTTCTATATTTCTACGTAATTGTAGTAATTCACTTTATATTCCACTACACCAATTATTTTCGTTGTCGTTAAGCTATGGTATCTTTCCTAATATATGGAAATCTGCCTTCATAACTCCAATTCACAAATCAGGCGCGAAATCTAATGTGAAACACTACAGACCAATTTCCATATTGTCAGTCATACCGAAAATATTTGAAAAACGACTATATAATCAGTTATTCAGTACTTTTAAAACATTATTAGCGATAATCAAAACGGGTTTTATACTAGTCGTTCTACGCAAACAAATCTTCTTATTTACACTGATTATATAGTCCATGCTTTCGAAAGCGGAGCTGAAGTCCATTTTATTTATACGGACTTCAGCAAAGCTTTTGATTGTGTCAATCACTCAATATTATTGCATAAACTTCATGCCTATGGTGTAGGTGATTCATTACTGAAATGGCTTGGATCTTATTTAACTAGGAGAGTTCAATACGTCAAAATCAATGGGGACATTTCTAATGAAATACGGGCAACATCAGGGGTTCCGCAGGGCTCTCACTTAGGACCGCTTCTGTTCTCGATGATCTTCATAAATGATCTATCCGATATACTTACTTGTCCGCACTTATTATTCGCGGATGATCTCAAGATATTCCTCCAAATAAACAACATCAATGATTGCTCAATCATTGAACATAATCTGTTATTAATACAATCCTGGTGCACAAATAATGATATGGCATTAAATATAAGTAAATGCCAGTTTATGCCGTTTTCATGCTGTAAAGTACCAACATATTTTAATTATCATTTGAGTGATACCTCTCTCTGCAGAGTAGATAGTATCCGGGACCTTGGAGTTCTGTTGGACTCTAAACTGTCTTACAGGCTACATATTGACTACATAGTGAACAAGGCTAATAAAATGCTAGGGTTGATTAAACGATCTACAACTGATTTTATTAATGTACGTGCTCTTGTGATTTGGTATAATGCACTAGTCAGATCACACCTGGATTATTGCTGCCTTATTTGGTCACCATCCTTCAAAACGCATGTAGACAGATTAGAGTCTATACAATACAAATTTTCCAAGGTCTTAACATATAAGTTGAGCATTGTTGGCATATATCTTACGCCCCAGCAATCCTGTCAATATGTTGGTCTTACTGAATTGCACATTCGAAGAAAGGGAATGGACATAACATTTATGTACAAATTACTTAATGGGATGATAAATTGCATAAATCTGCATAATTTGATTAACCTCAATGTGCAGGGTCGAGCTTTAAGATCGAATGATCTTCTACATATAGGTCACTATAAAACCACGTACGGTATGAACAGTCCCATGCCACGGATCGCCAGGCATGTTAACAGTATCGCATTATCGCTCGATTTTTTTGGAAACTCCCTCAACACTTTCAAGGCACACTTAATGCACTTAATTTAATTTATTTTAATCTGTTCTCGTTATAAAAGAAATATTGTATGTTATTTATTGTACTTAGTATGTAGGTGTTTTTATTTTATGTTTATATTTGTTTTTATTGTAATATTTTAAAAATCTGTATTTTATCTTCAAAAAGGCTTGACCGTCTATATGTATAAATAAATAAATAAATAAATAAACAAATGCAATGTGTTAGTCTATTATGTTTCGAATCTCTTCAAGTATTGCATGTTTAAAGGTAAAAGTGCTAGTACACCCTAATTAACTAAATAACTATTATTAAGCCTCCTGCTACCTTCAAATCACTTTGTATTGAAACAAAGTTTACATTTTTGAAAGAAGAGTATGTTCGAAACGGTTTTATTTTAATCATAATTTAATGATGAAACTAGTAGAAATGGTTCAGATTGCGTGAATTTATTTGCGGATTTTTTCTCTTCGGTATATTCCAGGGATAAACCTACAACAATGCCAATTATCAACGTTTCATCAGAAGTCATTCATACACCAATCAATATATCCAAAAGCGAAATTTTCGAGGCAATTTCTAATTTAAAACACAGTAACAGCATAGGCCCTGACGGAATACCTGCATCATTTCTTAAATTATTATTAATTACTATTTGAGGGATCACTATCGCAAACAGTGGTTCCTAGTTGCTGGAAAAGGAGTTATGTAATTCCTTTGTATAAATCTGGCAAAAAAGATGTAATAACAAACTACCGTGGCATTTCATTACAATCGGTTATTCCAAAAATGTTGGATTGCTTAGTGTCAAAAAAATTAAGTTGGATGTGTAAAGGCATTTTCTTGGATGAGCAACATGGGTTCCGTTCAGGCAAATCTACTTTAACAAATCTGTTATCGTTCAGCTCTTACATATTAAATGCTTTTGAAATGAATTCCTCGGTTGATGCGATTTTTACGGATTTTGCTAAATCATTTGATCGTGTAAACCATGAAATGTTAATTTCAAAACTAATTGCGTATGGTGTTCACGCGGATGTTGTTGAGTGGGTTTTTGGTTTTTTGAAGGACCTTACCCAGTGTGTAAAAATAAAAAATCATATCTCTAATGAAATTAATGTTTAATCTGGTGTCCCGCAAGGGTCACACTGCGGGCCACTATTGTTTTTAATTTTTATTAATGACACTCATCAAGTAATTAAGCATTCGTCCTTTCTGCTGTACGCAGATGACTTAAAATTATTCAAGAAAATTGATACGCCAAACGATAGCTTTTTACTTCAGGATGATTTATTGTCAATTAATAAGTGGTGATGTGAAAACTATCTATTATACAATATTAATAAATGTAAATTTATGCGATTTTCTAGAAAGACCAATCCTCTAGTATCTTCCACACCGTACTTTATAGATGGAATCGAATTAAAATAGCTTAGTGAGGTTTTGGATTTAGGGATAACTTTTGACAAGAAAATGACGTTTGGAAGTCATATAACTCGTACTTGCTCGCGGGCCATAAAGATGCTTGGATTTATTAAAAGGGCTGCGGTTGATTTATCACCAACTGCTTTAAAAATGATATATTATGCATATGTTCGTTCAGTAGTGGAATATGGTTATTGTGTCTGGTCACCACATCAAAAAACATATATTAATATGATTGAAAATATCTAATCAATATTTTTGAAGATAATGCTGTATAAATCAGGATATAATAACGAGAGAAATATTAATACAATCTGTACAGAATTTCGAATTGATAAATTGTGCTGTAGAAGGTTATTTGCGGATATGTGTTTTTTCTATAAATTAATTTCTTGTCAAGTGGAGTGTACATTTCTGTTGGATCAAGTAGGTTTTCATATAAATACTTCAAATCGTTTAACCAGACATATACCACTATTTTCCATACCATTTCACAAATCCAACTATGGAATTAATAGTCCACTCTCTCGCTTTATGCGCACGTCAAACAAACTGTCGCTAAATCCAAACTTTCATCTTTTTAGTAAGTCTGTAAATTCGTATCCGGTCTCAAACGTATTCAGGTTTGTTGTTGTATGTAACTTGTCACATCCATATATATGTATATATATAACATGTATGATCTACAATTTATAATAGCTTTAAGTATTTTGTATATTTAAATGTATAAAAATGGATTTTTTCCGTAAATAAATAAATAATCAAATAATCAAAGTAATTAACTGCAGTTTACACTTCTGATATTTTGTTTAAACAATCATTTTGAGTTATTTTCTATGAGCCGATGATAATTTCAGATACACCTTTATTGAATTAATATTTGTGTTCCTTTCTGTATGGTAATTTTAAATGTCATAAAGTCGTAAATGAAATTATATTATGGATTTAATGCTGATTTAAATTATTAAATTATAGATACGCTTTATAAGCGAATTTCAGAAAATTATATGGGCTATATAATTTTACGATACTGAAATCATTGCATTCTTAGTTTATTATCCAATTTATCTTATTCCAGGTAATTCATATTGAGTATTCGTAAATGAAAATATTACAAAAATAAATGATTGTACTCGTATATCCATAATTACTAAAATAATATTTTAAAAATTGAGTTTGTATTTAGTATTCCGGCACCAGATACCCACAGACGCGTTTCGGACTTCAAGGTCCTCGTCAGTGTGGTATCTAGTGCCGGAATACTGAATACATATTCAATTTATTGCAAAGAAAACTCACGATTCTTTGGAGGCACTTTTTATTTATTCATATAATTGTAGATACTGTTTTTAATAAAAAAATGTCTGTATTTTTATTAAGAAATAATATCCATGGATTATTTGCCTTGATATGAAAAACATATTTAATGACGATTTTTCGACAAAAAGTCATTCTTTATAAAAAGTTTTAGATGACTTGAAAACACTATTTTCATTGCCGAATCTTAAATTTACTATAAAGGGCGTTCAAAAATTTAAAAAGACTAAAATTATCATAAAAGAAAACTACCTCTAATTATAGTTTTAGAGAAAGATGTTATTTGTAAAAGTAATTTGTAATCGAGAATTATGTTTATATATAAACAATTTATTTTTTATTAAATTTATTTATTTATATAATTTTGTATCATATATTTTTGACGTGAACAATAATTGTATTTCTAATAAATTATTAATTTTCAATGAAATTTGGTGATATTTAGCCAATAAAAAATAACATATCATAAAAAATTAATCATTTGTAAATATCTTGAATAAACTTAAGTTATTCATATCAAACTGAAATTTTACAGAGAATGTTTCTTTCAAGTATTTTTCGACTTCATTTTTTTTAAGTTCAATTCAAAGTTTTAAACGAGTCTTTTCTGCTCCCAGATAAAGCATAAAATAAAATTTCGAGTTTAGAGAAAGCCCTAAAATTTAGTTTGATCGCTTCGCGAAGCGGAGCGACCAAACTAAATTTTCAGGCTCGAAAACTCGAAATTTTACTTCATGGCCATGCGTATAAAACACTCAAATATTGCGAAGTTCGCAATATGCTACTAAAGCAGACGTATAATTTGAACTTCACTTAAGACCCGTGTTTGATACGCGTGGCGCATGAAGTAAATTTTACTTCATCCTTAATCTGGGAGTGGAAAACACTCATATAAAGTTTTGAATTGAACTTTAAAATAACTAACGATGTTGGAAAGTGTATAGCCTGTCCATATGTATACGTAAATTTAAGATTTTCTGTACATACGTCAAAGAAAAACTCCCTGTATATATAAATTAATTATGTCAATAAATACATTTTTGTCTTACAACATTTTTCTTTATAGCTACAATTTAAGCAACTTCTTTTATAAGCTAATCCAAGGATACGCGGTATATATAAATTGGGACAGGAAAATAAATTTAAATAGAACTATTATACGAAGAATGATTGCTTTTAATAAAAATAAACAAGTTTAACCATGTTATTTCAACAAATATTTTTTGATGAATTGGAATATAAACTTAGAAGCACATATTTTTTAAATTGATAATTTCTCATAATAGCAATAAAGGGTATATTAAACATAGCACTTGGTTTGTTTAACTATTTCATAAATAGTGGAACTTACCGAGTGTTGTTTATGATTTGTCCATTATTATTATTAGTTTAAAATGTTTTAGCAAATGATAAGTGAGAAAGTTAGTAATAATATATTTACGTTATATTATATGTAAGTGGAATCTAACAAAAGAAATATTACCAGAAGACCCTGACTTAAAAGCCCTGATAGACTAATTAATCAATATGTATTGTTATAATTGTTATAGTTTTTTTAAGAAAATTAAATGAAACAACGGTGTTTCTTTGTTTAAATCAAAGAATTCGTTCGTTAAAAATTGACCACTTGAATATATTTTGGTCATGAATAAAATTAGTTATAGTTGTTCAAGAAATAAATCCCTTAGAAACGGTGTTATTTAATCATAACAAATGCTAATAGCTTTTAAAGCTGCATATCAGAGATATTATAAATACAATCAAACCTCGGTAATTTTAAATACGGCATATTTGGTGATGATTTAGAATAGAATATTTTTGTGTTATTTAATTAACATTGTATACCTATTTATCTTGCATAAACATTTTTTTAATTACTGAAAATTAAATTATATGAGCGTTAAGTTGATAGGCTGTCAAGAGCAGTGCATTGAGTTTTACAAATCGAGGCTTAACCGGTTCGGGTGTGTGCTTTTCGATCAATTTCACGTCAATCAATCAAAGATAAACTCCAGTTTATGACAAACGTCAATTTGTTTTGTCTTACATTAATGTCAACATCGCGATTAGTTAATTATGTAGCATTCAATAATATAAAGTGTATTATTAATTAATAGAACGAGTAAAGAAATTATATGAAAGATATCATCGAAAAATGACTTTTGAAAAAAGAAAACATTTTTTTAACTAATAAAGCATTAATAATAACCTTTCTTCACACGTTTATTTGAATTACCAAATGTACATACATTTCGGACACAAAGTGACCATTATCAATGGATTAACACTAATATTTATAGCGCTCATAATAAGTGTTAATGTCCGAAATGTATGTACATTTGATAATTTAAATAAACGTGTGAAGAAAGGTTATTAGTGCCATATTCATCAAATTAATTTGATCTTCACGTAACTCAATTAATCAACACATTTTGTTGGTTTCTCATTCTACACCGTGTAAATTAATAATTTTAATTATTATAATTTTGTTAGTTAAAACAGTCTTTATTTTCAAAGTAATGTATACTTGACAGGTGAACACAATTCAGGTTATAAGAATTGTAAGAGAGAAAATATAATGCCCTCTAATATGTTGTATAAATTTGGACTGCGATTTTTTCTTTTATATTTATTTTAAATCTTTGAATACTATTTTGGCAATAGTTAAAAATGAATTAGCAGTTTTTAAACTTTAGAATTGTTGTTTACGCAGATAATACGATTTGTTTTCAAAATGAAATATACACAATAATTTGTAATAAAAAATGTAAATTAACAAGCTCTGTGCATCATTAAAATATATAAAAAAATAAAGTTAAAATGACAGGTTTAATTAATAAACACAAAGTAAATAAATGAATAAAACACAAATAGCAAAGATATAAATAAAGATTAAGATAAAAATTAGCAAAGTAAAAAAGATAAAGCTTAAGTTTACGATTTCAAGAAAATGCAGTTTCACGTTTTAGACACAAGAAAAGAAAGACTTACTCGTAGGCCGTTCAAGACAAGACTCATAGAATTTTAGTTTTTGAGAAAGATACGTCACAAGAGTTGGAAAGTGGGAGAAAATTTAGACAAGAAAATATGAAAATAGAGCATGCAAAGAAAGAAGATAGAAGTGGATAAAACAAAATAAATTATCTCTTCGACTGGCCTGCATTTTATGACTTCGGCGTAAGTTTTTCGGGGATGGATCAACGCCTCTTGCCCCTCATTAGGCACGTAGAGCCGAAAACCCATTGTCGGGCTAGAAATTTCACAAGAAAACATTTATTTGCTGTTTATAGGGTGTTCGGCTCAATGGGTTGTCATAAAATGCAGCCAGTCTTTCACAACAAGAACATAAAATTGCTCAAAATTTCAAAATAGTCACTTAAGAATCTATTTAAAAATTTCGCAGTGTTTTTGACGCGAACAATTGTTATGTTCAGTTTTATTAAGGAATATATTAATCACTATAGACAGATTAACAAATAACTACTTTTTTCGGTATTTAAAACAGCATCAGCAAAATAAATACAATTCTCTTAACATAATATATAAAATTACGAAAATGTTATTCGTTAACATTCGTTAATTCACCTAAAATTTTGCAAGAACCAATAAACTGCGTCATTTCCTTTAATTAATTAAACCTGCGGTCTGATTATATACGCAACCTTATATACATAATTTATTTAAATGAAAATACATTACAAGAATAAATCAGTGTCTTATACGCCTGGCGCATAAAGTAAAATTTCGACTTTCAAAAGCTTAAAATGTTACTTCATGCTTAATCAACAAGTGAATAACCCTCGTTAGGATAGTATTAAGGACTTCAATAAAAACATTGGTTTTGTTTAATTGTTATTATTAAAAATTCGTGATATTTTCTAACTAGTTTTACTTATTTATCCCATTTTAAATATTGTAATAGTTTTAATTTAGATTTCATAAATAATACTTACTGAATTACTGGCAAAAATATTGTGTTTAACATTTTTAAAATTTCGGGGGGGGGGAGGTGCGTTTCAACCCCCACATCCCCTCTCCCTAGCTACGGCCTTGTGCAGGATTTTGGATAATTTTAATACACGTTTCTGCAATTTTGGCCAATATTAATTCTAATTTAATTTCATTGAAAATAATTTAGTATTTGAAATATCACACACGGAACTTGAAAATGCATGCATAAATTAAAAATCTCACTCAATTTATCTTGAAGCGATATATTTTTTCTTAAATTGTAAGATATTTATTTGGGCATTTCGCGAATATTGAATAACTTTAAAATTATTTGATTTTGTTTAATAAATATGTAATTTGGCCTGAATAATTTGACCCAAATTGTTACATTTGCAGTAGGTTGCTGTATGTAACAGCAAACACTTGTTGTATAATTCAATGTCCGTCGGGGTATTAGCCCGGGAAGTAGTTGTTTTAATGAGTGTTTGATATAGTCTTTGTAAGACTAACTTCTTGTAGATTGCGAAAAGAATCGCACTTTTAATGTTTGAAGTACTCTGCAACCAAGAATTGGCAATTTCATTTATACTAATGTTTGAACGGTAACGTGACCGCCAGTCTAAGGTGTCAAATTGTTTAGAGGGAATGGCAAAGCTATACTGAGGAGAGATAAATCTCGAAACGCGTCTATAGATGGCCTGAATAATTTGACCCAAATTGTTACATTTGCAGTAGGTTGCTGTATGTAACAGCAAACACTTGTTGTATAATTCAATGTCCTTCGGGGTATTAGCCCGGGAAGTAGTTGTTTTAATGAGTGTTTGATATAGTCTTTGTAAGACTAACTTGTTGTAGATTGCGAAAAGAATCGCACTTTTAATGTTTGAAGTATTCTGCAACCAAGAATTGGCAATTTCATTTATACTAATGTTTGAACGGTAACGTGACCGCCAGTCTAAGGTGTCAAATTGTTTAGAGGGAATGGCAAAGCTATACTGAGGAGAGATAAATCTCGAAACGCGTCTATAGATGGCCTGAATAATTTGACCCAAATTGTTACATTTGCAGTAGGTTGCTGTATGTAACAGCACACACTTGTTGTATAATTCAATGTCCGTCGGGGTATTAGCCCGGGAAGTAGTTGTTTTAATGAGTGTTTGATATAGTCTTTGTAAGACTAACTTGTTGTAGATTGCGAAAAGAATCGCACTTTTAATGCCTTTTATATTTATTGTGAAAAAAAAAAATATTTCACTTTTTCTTTTTTGATAAAACTATTTATATGAGCTGTTTAGTACAGATGTTTTTAGTTTTCGTGTTTCCGTTGAGTGTGCTAAGCTTAAATAAAATGCCTCGAGTCCGAAGACGTCCACAATATCACCATTTGAGCGATTTTGACCGGGGTCGAGTTGTTGCTTATCGAGATGTCGGTATGTCCTATCGCGAAATTGCCCGCCGTTTTGATTCTACTGCAGCAACTGTAATACGTGTGTATCAGGTATGGACAGAAGAAGGTAGAGGAGCAAGAAGAAGACCAATTGGTCAACCAAGGCGTACCACAGACCGTCAAGATCGGCGCTTAAGACAAATAGCCCTGCGAGACCGTTTCGCTACTACGCGTCAAATCGGTGATCAATGGATTGGAGAAGAAGGTAGGCCCGTTAGTATGCGAACCTTATATCGCGGCATTCAATCATTTGGGCTTCTTTCGTACCGTCCAAGATTAGTGTTTTCTTTAACAGCGAGACACTGTCGCCAAAGGTTGGACTGGACAGAAAACGGCAGCATTGGGAGGCAGAATGGCACTATGTCGTATTCAGCGATGAATCACGATTTTGTCTAGGCACGCATGATGACCGTAAAAGGGTACGACGCTACCGTGGAGAACGACCTGATCTTAGGTTTACTATTGAGAGGCATGTACACAGGACTGCTGGAGTAATGGTTTGGGGGGCTATTGCTTATGGTAGTCGATCACCTCTTGTATTCATTCGAGGCAGTATGACAGCTGCGCGTTATGTTGAAGACGTCATACGACAGACTTTGTTGCCTTATTTAGATGGCCGCCCAGACGTACGTTTTCAACAAGATAACGCACGTCCCCATATTGCTCGTCGAACTATGAACTTTCTTAATGAAGCTGGTGTTAATGTTTTGGCGTGGCCGCCCCGTTCGCCGGATTTAAATCCCATTGAACATGTGTGGGATATCATGGGAAGAAGAATATTCTCTTTGCACCATCCTCCACAGACTCTAGCACAGTTGATCGATGAAATTCAAGTTGCTTGGAACGAGATGCCTCAAGAAGACATCGACCATCTCATTTTGTCGATGCCCAGACGTCTACAGGAGTGTATACAGCAAAGGGGTCGCCAAACACATTATTAATTTTTTTAGATTGTTTTTTAATAAAATTTCTTGAAAATGTAATCATTTTATTCTTGATGTAAGACTACCATACTGGCAAAAAATCAAGTTAAAATAATAACTCCTTCTGGGTGTTACGCTTCTAATGTCATTGAGTATAACTAGTCAGAATAAATGTATTATCTCACTTGGTTTTTTTCTAATTTTCAATTTTCAGCAAAAACTAGAATGTCATTCATAGCAACATTGCATTTTTATTTGTTCCAACTTCACTTTTATTAAATTTTAAGTAATTTAGAAATTACGTTACACTGTTTTTGTTTATGTTTGTGTAAATATATTTTACCTGCTGAATTATTTAATTGAAATGTACTTCTACTGTCTTCGCCATTTGATTAAGCATGAAGTAAAATTTTGAGTTTAAAAAAGCCTACAAATTTGGTCGCCTAGCGAAGCGGAGCGACGAAGCCAAATTTTTAGACGTTGTAAAGCACAACAATTTTCTTCATGCTAAACACGAGTATACTTTACTGATTTGAAGTAAAGTTTAAAATATACTGATTAGGTATATACCGTGTGTCCCCGGATTACTTCCCGGATATGAACAGCTTTTTTATTAACCATTTTTCAACAAAAAGTAATACTTTACCAGCAGACTCATTTTAGAGTGATCCGGATTCGTTACATTTTTTTAAGAGAATTCGTAATCGAATCCAAATGCGGGTGATTCGAGTCCTCATGAAAGAATTCGAATATTTATAAAAGGATTAGAATACTTACTAAATAATTCGAATACTTACAAAAAGATTTGAATCGTCAAAAATAATTCGAATTAATTGTGAGGATTATCATAAAAAAATTCTTTTGTGTTTTTATATTTCTCGTTAAATCCCTGTTTTATACGCGTGGCGCGTGATGTAAAATTTCGAGTTTAGAAAAGCCCCGCAAAAATTTGTCTCGGGCCGCTGCGCGACCCTCGATAAATTTTCTACATGGGGCTTTTCTAAACTTGAAATTTTACTTCATGCTAGGTCTGGGAGTGGAAACGCTCGTTATAAACTTTAAACTGATTACTTTGATAAAAACATTAAATTACTGAAAATGTTTTTGAAGATAACAGTCTAGTTTTTAAAATTTTGTTTATCACTATTTGAAGTAAAACTGACATGGTAGCCACAATCTGAAATGTTAAAGTTTTTCGACATTTCCCTGGTTCAAGATTTTTTTCTCTGACCTTTTAATATAACTTTCCTCTGTGGTAAGAAATGGGCTTACCACAGAAAAATGTTATATTAAAAGGCCAGAGAAAAAAATCTTTGTTAAATTGTTTTCACTGTTATTGTCAATATTTAGGTTGGTTTTATAAATGGTTACGTGTTTTGTAATTTTTACGACGCCTGCTGGTTTTGACAAATTTAATAATATCATATGGCTGTTTTGTTAGTGTTTTGGTCAATTTGAATAAAATGCCATGATTTTTCTCTGACTTTCCCGCTTTTAATGATATTCAGTCAATTATTTATTTACGGAATTTTCAGGCTTCCGTCGATTTTATAATACAGTTCAATTTAAAGTTTTGAACAAGTGTTTCCACTCCCAAACTAAGCATGAAGTAAAATTTCGAGTTTAGAAAAGCCCTGCTTAGAAAATTTGTCTCGGGTCGCGCAGCGACCCGAGACAAATTTTCACGGGGCTTTTCTAAACTCGAAATTTAGCTTCATGCGCCACGCGTGCAAGACACTGATTTGAATGGAAGTTCAAAAACACACAAATACATCTTTAATCAGAGTAATACAGGTATTTAGTCTGTTATCAACGATGTTCAGTGTTGATAATAAATAATTAGGTTTTGAATAATTTTTTAAAACAACTGATAACGATATTTCTATGTTGATGGTTGCAAAAAAATAATAAAATCAAATTTATTCTTAAAGGATTTGCATTCGTGATTCAAAAAAACCGGATTCGAATATTTGATTCGAATCATATTTATCTCTTACGAATCCTTTATTCGAGTATTCGTGATTCGAATCATATTAGGTGATTCGGATTCGTAATTCGAATTCTTTTTACGAGGATTCGTCAAAGTCTTATTCTTTACAAATGGTTTAAGATGACTTAGAACCAACATTTTCATTACCACATCCTAATTTAACCACAGATGGCACTCAAAAAGTATGATAAGAAAGAAGTACCTTTAGTTATATTTTTTGAGGAAAATGTTATTGGAAAAAGTGATTTCTGATGGAAAATTAAGTCTAAATACCAAATTTGATAGAAACAATTTGGTTTTTTTAGATATAATTTATTTTTTCAATGTTTTTTTGTATACTTTTTAACATACATTTAATGAAAATAATTGCGTTTCTATTAAATTGCCTCTTTTCAATCAAGTTATGGTATATACCATGTGTCCCCGGATAACTGCCCAGATAGGTATATGTTTATTTTTATCAATTTTTCAACAAAATTACCATAAAGAAATTACAAATTTGATATGAGTTTTTACAATGGATAAAAAATAAAATTAGCTTATAAAAGAAGTGGCATAAATTTTGGCTTTAGAGAAAAATGTTGTAGGACAATAAAAAATGGATTTATTGATGTAATTAATTTAAATATACAGGGAATTTTTGTTTCAGGTATATACAGCTAATTTAATTTTAAGTATACATATGGATACGCTGTAAATTTTACGACATTCGTTGGATTTTGTAAAGTTTAATTTGAAGCTTTAAACGAGTGTTTTTCACTCCCAGATTAAGCATGAAGTAAAATTTCGAGTTTAGAAAAGCCTGAAAATTTGGTTTGGTCGCGTAGCGAAGCGGAGCGACTAAACCAAATTTTCAGGCTTTTGTAAACTCAAAATTTTACTTCATGCGCCACGCGTATAACGTACTGGTCCTAAGTGAAGTTCGGAATATACATCTGTAGAATACTGCTTTAGTAGCATATTGCGAACTTAGCAATACTTAAGTGTATTATACGCGTGGCGAATGAAATAAAATTTTGAGTTTAAAAACGCCTGAAAATATCCAGGCTTTTCTAAACTCGAAATTTTACTTCATGCATAATCTGGGAGTGGAATACACTTGTTTAAGCCTGAAATAGAACTTAAAAAACAACAACGAATATGTCAATAACGGATATGTATACTCAAAAAAAAACTCTATAATTTCAGTTTGATAGGATTATTTAAGATATTAACAAAAAATTCCACTTTTATGATAGGTGAATTTGTATTTGCTAAATATCATTAAATTTGATGAAAATTGATAATTTATTAGAAATACAATGAATTTGAATATATACACGTCAAAAATAAATGAAACATAATTATAAAAATTAATAAATGTAATACAAATAAAATTGTTTATATTAAGTTCATATGTTGTATGTAAACATACTTCTCGATTACAAATTACTTTTTTAAATAACATCTTTCTATTAAATTATAATTAGAGGTACCATTACAATTACTCTTATGACAATTTTAGATTTTCTTGATTTTTGAGCGTTCTCTATAGTAAATTTGAGATCTGACAATGAAAATAGTGTTTTTAAGTCATTCAAAACGTTTTGCAAAGAATGACTTTTTGTCAATAAATATATGATAAAAAAGTATTTCCTATCCGGGCAGTAATCCGGGGACACACGGTATATTTATAAATCATAAATTAATCATAGCAAAAATTATTCTATTAATTTTCAATTGCCCCCTTTCAAACTCAATTTGCCTCCCTGTGGGGCATTGAACCCACGTTGAAAGCGACTGCCGTAGGCATGTCTATGAAAAAAATGCTCAACGATTAAAGGCAAAATATTTAATAAAAATGTCCTGGAATGAACGGGGCTTTAAATCGATAAAATGTTTAAATTACCGAACATCGTAATTTTATGTTTAATTATGTATTTTAAAATGCGTGCTATACCGATATGTGTACCTTACCTGATACGATTTATTTATATAATCACTTCAAAGGTCTGAATTTAAAGTAATAATTCTAGTTTCTCTATAGTTCTAATAATTCTATTATCGAAAGAATGGTCTAAATTAAAAATTTAGTTAATTAAATCATTAGTTATTTAATTAACACTATTGTTATTTTAATAATATAAATATTACAAATGATTGAGTTTAATAATAATCTGAATTAAATATAATTCACTAAAAATATAAGACAGAAATTTGGTATTAATTATCGTAGTAATTTATGTCTACTTATAAGCAAAAAATGGAATTACTGCAAAAAATTAATAGAAAACACTTTTTAAATGCGAAATATATTTTAATTTCTTCATTACTTTCAATGAAGAAATTAAAATATATTTCGCATTTAAAAAGTGTTTTCTATTAATTTTTGCAGTAATTCCATTTTTCGCTTATAAGTAGACATAAATTACTTAAATAATTAATACCAAATTTCTGTCTTTTATTTTTAGTGAATTATATTTAATTCAGATTATTATTGAACTCAATCATTTGTAATTTCAGTAAAATAACGACTGTGTATCAAATACCTAAACACGGTATGAAAACTTGAATTTCTGGGTCTAAATGTTATAACATTAGCACTTGTATAGCGTCTCTGGGGTCTCAATTAAATTAATACTCGAGGCCAAAACTGTGTCACAAATGAATTTAAACGCGACCCCGTGTCTTTGTCTCCCATTATAACCAGGAACTGGACGCAGCATAAAGGCATGCCCTCGCTGTATTATACATGGATATCGCGTTATTATATTTCGGAGTTTCTACAAATGCACGCACATAATGGAGCCTCCGTTCTTTTTTTATATTCCCTTTAGTCGGGAAATTCACAAATGACACCGGAATTTTTCGGGTGCAGGTATAAATTAAGTTAGCTTTTTTCCGACGGTGTTTAAAAAACTGAGAAGCATTGTGCTTTCTTTGGAAACTCTTAATTAAACGCTTTCTGTGTTTGCGAACAATGGATTCAATTAAAATGGAAAGAAAGTTTTATGGGGCTGTTTTAAAAGCTTTTGAGCTGTTATGCTAGGGATGACTGTTATTGTGTGGATGATTGAAAAATACAAATTGAGTTGTAATTTCAATAAATAATTTATTTTGTATCTTTGTAATTTTTATTAATATTTTAACATTATTACAGAAAAGCAGAATTTATTAAGATTCTAATAACAAAAAATTATTCTATTTAGAATGCTTCATAAACGTCTATTTATATCACAAATATTGTTTAATTGTATTTAATAAGATTACAATCAAACTTAAATTTTCATTTAAAAAAGTGTACCCAGCGCATCCGCCAGAAACACACTGAAAGGAATCGTTGCAGTGGGGCCCACTGCGACGTTTCCTTTCAGTGTGTTTCTGGTGGATGCGCCGGGTACACCTTTTTGAATGAAAATTTGAGTTTGATTGTAATCTTATGGCCATAATAGCTAGTAATAAATCAAAAATAAAAGTGCGGTAAATACATTCGCTTTTATGGCACCAGCGTAACCAGCACTAGGGCGCATAGAACTGCACATATTTCGGCACCGACTGCCACCTTCGTGTCCTTTGCCGAAGTCGACAACATTTAGTTTGTAAGTAAGACAATTTGTTGAGTGAACCGTAAAGACTATGTTTTTTGTTTTAAACCGTTCTGAATTTTACATTTTTGTCATGGAGCCCTCAACCTTAGATATGTATTATATTTTCAATAATTTTAGTTTTGTGAGAAAGTAATAACACTTAAAAATAAGCAGTTAAGAATATGGCGCACAGTAAAGCCAATTCCAGATAAGCTGGTCACAAGACGTACACATTCATTCCATTTTTTTTGTTTGAGATGTTGTATATAAGGATTTTTAGGGTCGCTGATTACGAATCTGAAGTCAACATTGTAAAGAAACATAATACTTTATTTTAATTAAATAAGTCTTTTGTGTACCATTTATTTTTCTCAAATTCAATAAATTACTGTTTCTGCGATGCGATGTTTTAATTATTGGTGGAAGTATCTCTACAGCAATACTTACAGTTTACACCTTGTGAAAATAAACGAGATTTTCTTAACTACTTAACTACTTTTCTATTGATTTCTCCATACATTCGAAGTTGCAAGGTTTTTTTTCCCTACATATTTTTTCACTATTTTTTGATAAATGTTAGGTTAAATTCTACACGAATTCGAAGATTCAGAATTTTAATTAGCTATTTCGATTACCATTCTCTAATAACCACCCAAATTTCTTAGTGGTATTTTTTATATTATTGTTCCTGTAATCACAAGCTTAATTTCGACCAGCTACATGAGGTTTAGAATTTCTGCCAAAAAAAAATCATTCTGCCCCACTGTGCTTCGCATAAAGAAGACATAGGTGTAATATAAATAAACTTATTTTAAAATCATTAGAACTATAAAAATAAAACTAATGTTAACAACTCAACTTGGCCATAGCAATTTAGCGTAATTTAGAATTAATTTAATTATTATGCATTGAATCGGCTATGAATTATATAGCAGTATACTTTAAATTATCTACGCAGTATAATTTAAACCTCATTGTAAGTCAGTAGTTTATACTCTTGGTACTTAAAGTAAGTTTTCGAGTATAGTAAAGCCCCGAAAATCCAAATTTACAAGCTTTTCTGAACTCAAAATTTTACTTCATGTTTAATTAGCAATATAAACGATATTTAATAGTAAAAATAAATTCTAAACAACACAATGACCAGGTTTGGAGATTATTTTAACTGTAAATACCAAGAAAAAAACAAAGGAACATAGTTTAATCTTCACAAGTAAAAATACCAGATATTAAATAAGAACATTAGTTGCAAAATGTGAAAGATACATAACTGAAATTGTTTGGAAAATAAAATGCTTTTATATTTAGTATTTGTCGATTAATCCACTAAAACACTCTTGTTGAGAATATTGTGTGGGTGTTTGTAACAAGTTGCTTAATTAAAAAATGCTTTAGAGAAGATAGCAGAAACAACAAACCCATGATTTTGTAGGTTTGGAAGACTGAGAAAATAAATCTTAATTTTGCATATACTAAAGCAGTAAATTTAAAATGATCTCTTATGCATTAACCGTTAAGACAGTGTTTCTCAACCCTATTTTTAACAACACGTTCTTCAAGTAGCTTTAACATAAGTGTTTCATAAGTTAAAATTAAGTTTAAATTATTATACATTTCATTTAATGCGTCAAATGTAAAGCTCGATTATGAAGAAGTTTGACGTTAAAGTCATCTTTGAATATTTAAAAGCGTTGTAGCTTAATGAATAATTTTGCTTTTTAAGTCAATTATAGTTATATAAATAAGGTTTAACTTGATTATCATTCATTTGAGTTACGTGAAGATTTTAATTTACTTAATTAAAACGCAATTATATTCTTCACTTTTATTTTTCCATGCTAAATGTACATTTCGGGTACTATATACCTATTATCAATAGCTATTGATAATGGGTACATAGTACTCGAAATGTACATCTAGCATCGAAAAATAAAAGCGAAGAAAGGAATATAACTGCGTATTAAATAATTGATTATCATTGTTCAATTTAGTTAAAAAATATATATTTCTTGATCTACGGTTTAAATGGAAATATTTCTAGGCACACAAATACAGTCGGGAGTAAATAGGAACGGAATTTAATTGATTTTCCCCGACACCCTTAAATAGCGTACACTAGACCGTAAAAGGATGCAATTTATTTGACTGTTAGCAGTGGCAGCAATGCGGAAAACATGGCTGTGAATAACAGGCAACAACCATTCGTGAATGCACTTCGGAGGCAGTTGCAATAATGCAGATGATACATTTTCCAACAACAATATTGCATACCTTACTGAATAGAAAATCATTAGGAAATTGGTATTTGAGTAAGATTTATTGTGTATATCAGAAAATATGCGGGTATGTTCTCATATGTATTATGTATTTGTCAGTGCATGGCAACAACTTCAATTTGCAAACGTCGAAACTGATATTATTATTATTAATATTCAGCTTGTTATAAATATGCTGGATGTCGTAAATTTTACATTTAAAAGTAAACAGTCGTATATTATAAAATAGTGATGTGTCCATCATAGCACTTTCTCCGTTAAAGATATGATAATTTAAATAACAATATGGAAAAGTTTCATAAACTAAATTTATTCTACTTTTATTATCAATATTCCAAAACTATTTACAAAAACAGTAATTCTTGCATTTTTTCGCTACATCTTGTCAAATATTGATCACCATCACATATATAACGCATAATATATATTTTTAACTTTACTGTAAATCAGTGTTTTAAAACGCGTGGCGCACGAAGAAAAATTTCGAGTTTAGAAAAGCCCCGTGAAAATTTGTCTCGGGTCGCTGCGACCCTCGACAAATTTTCTACGCGGGGCTTTTCTAAACTCGAAATTTTACTTCATGCTTAGTCTGGGAGTTACTTTAAAATATGTCACAAGTGTTAAAATATAAATCGTTACTGTCACAAAGAAAACAAAAATAATAACATCTGTTTGATTTTCATATATACCCACCTGTACATATTCGTATCTTGGAATAGCGAGCACAGTTAAAGTTTAATCGTGGATTTCACAGTGGCAGATTGCGCATATTACATCTAATCTCAATCAGCAGGGTTTGAGGAAATTTAGTTAGATACTGATGATTTAAATATCAAAAATATGAAAAAGTTGTCTAAACTAAATTAATATACTTTCCAAAACTATTAAAAAAACAGAAATTCTTGCATGTTTTCGCTACATCTCGGTAAATATTGACCACCATAATATTTAGGCGTTATATATTTTTAACTTTACTTTTAAATCCATGTTTTAAAACGCGTGGCGCATGCTGTAAAATTTCGAGTTTAGAAAAGCCCCGTGAAAATTTGTCTAGGGTCGCTGCGCGACCCACGACAAATTTTCTACGCGGGGCTTTTCTAAAGTCGAAATTTTACTTCATGCTTAGTCTGGGAGTGGAAGACACTTGTTCCTTTAAAATATGTCACAAGTGGTAATATGTGAATCGTAACTGTCACAAAGAAAACAAAAATAATACTATTTGTTTGATTTTCATTGATACATTGAAATAGCGAGCACAGTTAAAGTTTAATCATGGATTCTACAGTGGCAGATTGCACACACATTAAATACCCAATCACAATCAGCAGGGTTTGATAAAATTTGGTTAGATACTTGAAACCAATACCTTTTAGAAGTTTACCTACCCTTGGGTTTCCTTTTCCATAAAATATTAATCATGTAAATGTCAAACTACTGACACAATTATCAATGCTAACTGATTTATAGCAATTAATTCAAATAATTCGATAATCAGATATTTACAAAAATATTTAAAAAATTACTAAAAAATACTAAGAGTAAACTACCACTTCCGATTTCCGCATTTTTTTACCAAAAGTTGATCAAATATTACTATTGTAATAAAAAGCTTAAGTTTATAGTACCATCTTATCAGCTCAATCGGTTCAGACTTTTTCGGGGCGACAGAATTACAGAATTACAGACAGAAATTTTCATATGATCATATGGTCTTAATAAACTCGTAGGGAACCTCAAAATAGATATATCCACAAACATTTTTTATTTGAAAATGTTTGCGAAAACAACACTTTCCCTTTGTTTTGCATATGGGGAAAGTAAAAAGGGTAACAGAAATCGTACAATTTAAATACTCCACAATTAGGCAAAATGAACAGAAAAAAATTATATTTAATTAGAAACAGTCTAAGCAGAAAAATCGCCATTTTTATTTACTGCAAGAAGGTTAAAGGATACATTGATATAAAAGAGGGATTGATTTTAAATATATAACGTACCTAACAGAATTATTAAATAGAAGTTTATTTAAAACCACTGTCTTTATTCAATGGCAGATTTAGCACTTGCGAAACTCTATGCGCAATTCAATTATAATGCCATATCTAATTATTTTCGTTATCTATATTGAGCATAATACAAGGGGACTTAAAATAGCACAAAAAATACTACGTGCAAATTATACAAACAATTTCAAATTAGCATCCTTCTGAAATGCAATTCGAACTGACAGAACAACTTGGAATGTTAATTTGAACTGTAGTTTCGAGATAAATAACACGGTCATTATTTTCCACTTGTTTTTAATTTCTATAGACAAGTGGCGTAAAATTTCATTGAAAGTTATGAAACTGCAACTTTGTTTATTTCTTGTTGTCAACCGATTGTCAAATAAAAGAGTTATATTTAAACATTTTAAGAATTATCACAATTGTAATAATTTAAATATAAGTTACATATTTACATTATGCCAAACTCATATACATATGAAGAGCTTATTGTAATAACATAATATGCCTCAAGTAAACAGAACTGAGAAATTCGACTTTGAAATTTAGAAAAAAATATAAAATGCATTACTATGATATTAAGAATTATTAGTAGATTGTTTGACAAGTTTTGAAAGCTTAGGTTTGAATGCGAAAATGTGCGTACTATAGCTTTTTATATTACTGCTTAATCAAATCAAAGAATAATACAGCATTTTTTGGCTATGTAGCTTAGTATGTTATTACAATAAGCCCTTCATATGTATTTTGAAATTTATTAACGATAAAATTTCAATAAAATAAACTGAGATTTTAAAGACATGTAAGAATTTTGTTTTAACTTTAGAAAAATCGATCAATTCGAAAAAAATAACAGACATAAATGCATCAAATCTGTGATAACGTATGTCTAAAAAGTTTTGGCACAAATTTGCTAAGAACATTTTTAAAAGTTAAAATGGTTTTACGGCAATTTTTTAGAACAGATATAATCAACAGCTTTGTAAACAACAAAATGTTTACTTTAAACTAAATTTAAAGGTCCAGATTTTTCAACAATACGCAGTATTTTAGGAAAATCTCGCATAAAGCCTTGGAACGTTTCAGCATAAATCTCTCGAATTTTTATAAAAATCCGCCGTCTTAATTGTTGTCCGTTTTTAGCTTGTTGTTAATTTTGAAGCATTTGAGCATTCAGCTCTTTTCGAGTCAAAATGGCCTAGAAATCTTTAATTGGCCGAGCTTGCTGTAAATTTGGGAGCATTTGAGCATTCAGCTCTTTTCGAGTAAAAATGGCCCAGAAATCTTTAATTGGCCGAGCTTGCTGTACATTTGGGGGATTGTAGTTTTATAGCACAAAAGGCATGTTGTGAGCATTCAGCCAATTTTGAGTTTCGCGTGCATAATAACAGGCCAAGTCCGGCCAAAATATAATATTATCTTGAGCATGATGCTGGTGGATAAGATTATTCAATTTTGTTAAGCAATTGTTAATACAACTTTGACTATCCACAGCTTTGCCTCTAACTCGCCCCACATAAGCTCTGCAAATCCTACCAACTGATATCGCGCTCCAAACTATACCTTTCTTAGCAAATTGGGCCGTTTGCTTGTATTTTATATTTTCTGGACATTCTTAGACATTGTCGTTGCAAAAACCGCCGTTTGCTTTAATTTTGGAATTATTTAGAGTAAAGGATTTTTTATCATCTATGACGATGACATTGTTATTTGTTTTGGACATAAATAAAACACTGTTTATCACTTTGTTTGTATAACAATTGGTTTATTTGGTGACTATAGTTTCGATACTACACGTATCATTATCAAACCGTTAGTGACTAACGGTTTGATAATGATACGTGTAGTATCGAAACTATAGTCACCAAATAAACCAATTGTTATACAAACAAAGTGATAAACAGTGTTTTATTTATGTTCAACAATGTATAACGAAGTAGAAGCCTCTATAATCAGTGAATTTGTTTTGGAGTATATTTAGGACATTTCTTTCTTTTGTGATATTCTACACCTTTTCTATTCAGTTTACTGGAAATTTTATCCTTCTCACTGACTGTCTAATTTTATTCCTGGTACTTTAAAAAATCTAGGTTTTCCACTTTTCGGAAGATTCAGGCATTTTATACCTTGCTCACATTCTGCTATCGCGCGATATATGGTTTTACGCGAAACATTTTGGTTTTCAAAAAGTCGGACTATTTGAACTTTAGGAATTTGTCCAACTAAATTATAAACGCTTTTTCTAAGATCTTGTAAAGCCATTGTAACGCAATCGATGTCGGTAACCGTACGGTCATTAAAATGACAAATTATTGAATTACTTTTGTTTGCAAAGCCAAACAACTATTTGATATTTTTTCTTTATTTTTATTTCGCAGAGTTCTATTTTGTGCCAAAGCTTTTAAGACATACATTATACATACATATAGGGAATTTCAAACTTAAAAATCAACCATTGGACGTAATAGTATTTTTAATAAATATTATTGTTATTGCAGTTTAAGTTGATATTGTTTGTTTATCCTTATAATAAAACAAATACAAACATAAAATATTTTGTTCGTCTGTTTGGAATATTAATAAGAATTTGTTTTCCAGTGTGCAATATTTGTATCTAGTTTTGAAACTGAAAATTAATTCAATATATATATTATTCTATATTAAAAGAAATTGCTCCCTCAAGTTAAAGATTTTTTCTTGGTAAATTCCTGCATTTTTAAAAAATTGTGATTTATATTTAAGTTCTCCTTTTAATAATTTTATTTTCAATAGCGATGAACTTTGATCTCATAATTGAGTCGCCCAGATGCAAAATCAACCATAAGTATTTCAATAAATTTGTGGTTTAGAAAGAGTTTAGGTCAATTTATTTATAAAATTATAGCCTGAGACAAGTAGAATCCAGGAATACCAAAACCTTAAAATAAAAAAAAAATAGGTGTAGGGCTGGTTTTGTATCTGTTTTGAATCTAAGCGACTCAATTATAGTTGTGTGTTTTTCACAATGTTGATGGCAGATTCCTAATTTGTATCTCCACTTCTTAAAAAGCTGAAAATTATACTGTATGCGCCAGGCGTATAAAACACTGCAAAATAATTCATTGTACAGGGTGCAGCATTTTCGATAGTATTTTCAAGTAAAGTACTATTTTTACAAATGAAATAACTTTCTTATTTAAAAAGATATTGACATGCTACTTTCGTATACACTGTTTTAAGTTGAATACGCTTTTGGAAAGCTTACAAAAACTGCAATCGAAATGCAATCGACTGAAGTCAAGGCAAACTATGATTTTATATTAAATAACACTACTTTATGTCACATCTCATAAATATTAAAATCAAGACAAAATCTGATATAATCGACATATTATACTAAAAAGTGTTATAAGAACATTTTCACTATTTCTAAATGGCCAAATTTAGAGTTTTCCCGTATAACATGAAAACAATTGAAGAGAGACAAATTTTGGTTAAGCAGATGATATATGCTCTAAAAAATTGCTCGGGAAGTACATATTAGTTTTTGTCTGGTAATTATATTTATGGTACTTTACTTGAAGAAACCATCAAAAGTTCTGCACCGAGTAAGTGTGCTTTATTCGTCAATTTTATTTGATCTTCACGTAACTCACACAATTATTCTATTTCAGTTTAAATTAAAATAATTCTGTTTTGTTATAAATTCGTCAAAAAATCAACTAAATGTATTTTTTTATAACCAGAAATTATTAAAAACTTATAATTTTAATTTAGTATTAGAAACAACATCAAATTTTGTGAAATTATACTTTCGTTTCTTTTGCGATTTAAATTCTATTTTCTCACTTAAATGTAAAATCTGATATAACAATTTGTATGATTCGCAAAAATATATTGTTAAACAAGGAATTTTATGTGGTTTACACCAAAATCAACTTATTAAAAATTAATTTATTTTCGGTTTTTATAAAAATCTTCAATAAATAAATAAATAGTAAAATGGCAACAAAATATTCTTTTGTTACTAAATTGAAATTTATTTTACATAAAGCCTATATTTAATTTATTAAGCTCAGCTAAAAATAAAGAAAGTAAAAGATCAAAGGTGTTGTGTGTTCCACCTGATATACGAGTGAATACATATTCGGATGGATTTTTTGTGTAAACTAGACACTTTTTACATTCCGCTGGGGGAAATCTATTCACTTCAGTTTCTAACAGCTTTAGATTGGAACCACAGTGACTAGAACTTTAAAGTCCCGAACACTGTAATTATTCGGTGCCGGAATTCTAAACACAAACTGTCGATTTTTATTATGAGTATATGTTTACACAAGGTTATTTGCAGTTTGAAGTAGTTCTTACCTAAAATATATTGCTTTGCAATTTTAAAACCGTGCTTAAACCAATTGTTGCTATATTGAATTAAATATGAAGGGTACGTGTGTATTTCACTGTTTGATATATTAATTCATACTTTTACTAATCATATTTGCAAGAGAAAATGAATCTAAGTAAATAAGTTATGCCTTTATGCGTCATAATTACATTCGTTTCTTTTACTTCGCAAATGAATGCAATGAATATATATCACAGCTACTTACACGCTTTGTAGTTTTGAGCGTCTAATCGCGGCTATTTATAATATCGCATTTGCAAAAACAAAGGGGACTGATAAATGATCACCCCTTTCTGGTTTTGCACCGGGAAAATGAATAATCTAATGAACGTAACGAGCGCACTTTGCGGGATTAGCGGAATGGGTCCTTGTTGTATATTCAACGTGAAAAAATGCTTTTGCTCGTTGTTAATTAAAATAATAATAAAAAAGCAAACGAATTACGGAAAAGAAGATGTTTTTCTTTTATATTAATTTTCTTAATGGTATGCACAAGGAAAAGAAAAATAGACGTTTATATGTTCTTTATATTTTATGACTGATTCTTTCTTGACTGAATTGTTTATAGTATAAAATATGAGTCATTATTATATATTAGTAAATTAGTAAATCAAGTGATATAATTTTTTCTAAAATGTTTTAAAATATTTAAATATTTTTATTTCACTTAGTGATCAACGAGATACAAGTTAAAGACATATTATTGTTATTATTTCATTATCGAATATCTTATCAATATATTCCGGTAATTGATTTTTGATATCAATATCCCTTTTAATTGGGAACTGTTTTATCATGGCCGCCTATTGTTTACCATCAATTTGAAAAGCCGGTGGAGAGGACCAACAATCCGTACGATTGTCCCTCTTATCTCTGTATACCTCTTCCTCGTGCTAATAGAATCCCGAACCCCCCGAATTAACGACATTCTGTACGCGGTGATAAAACTCGCCCTCTCTATCCCCCCGCACCGAAAACATCATTGTTATCTCACTTCTATAACGGCCGATTCATAAACAAAAGGCTCGCCGTTTTTTAATTAGGGTTAACTACCTTCCCTTTATTGTGGTTTATTTCGTTCCATTGTGATTAAAATCTCTTCACACACACACACACACACACACAAATCGCGAACACAAATGGTTGATGCAATTATTATTTTTAGTAATTCATTAGTGTTTTAGGAGAAATGAATTGGTTTTAAGATACAGTTATACAGTAAATATTTCTTTTAAGTTTACATATTCCGATGCATACGCTGTAAATTTTCAGACAACGATGCAATGACTTATTGTATTACATACTCGGATTTTATTTTTAAATATCGTCGGCTAACCTGTAAACATTTTGGGTGGGGGTTTTAATGGTAGAAATATAGTTTTTGCTTTTACAGCGCCGCTTTTACATACAAAAATTTAACATTTTAAAAATTTTCGGGGGGGAAGGGGTAGAACCCCCACTTTCAGGCTTTTCTAAACTACAAATTTTACTTCATTACTTCTGTGAAGTTAGAAACTAACTTAAAAATACTTTTTTTAAGATAATTAAATTATTTAAGATTTTACATATTTAAAGGTCAAATTATACAATGTATTATGTTAGCTAATTTAGTAATTTAATTAACCAAAAATTAATAATGTTGCGTTATTGCATCTATGGCGCTTAATAGGTTAAGCATGAAATAAAATTATCAGTTTAGAAAAGTGTAAAAACTTGGATGTGTCGAGGGTAGCAAATCCAAATTTTCAGGCTTTTTTAAAATCAAAATTTCACTTCATGCTTAATCAAGGACTTTTTACACGCTTATATAATTTCAAATATTACATATGTTTATGTTGTCTGAAGCAACCTACTTTAGGATTTGTATGTATATTTACCGAAATGAAAATGTTTCCATATTTAAGTAATCAATATAAAGTATGTGAATCGTTTAAAACATAAGTGAAATCAGCTTTGTATCTGCTGAAAATCCACAACTGGCTAGATGATAATATTTAAAAAGTCCTTTGCATGGCAAATTTAACATTAAAACTATTCAACTAATGATTTTAATTGTATAAATTGTATACTGCAAGTACATGTTTCAAAAAAATTTAATTAGTCTGCATACATAAAGGAAGGGCATTTATGAAATTCGTACTGCTTTGTATTCAGTTTACTATTGTTTTGGATGACCCTAAAAATAAAAAATATATATATATATATAACGGGCGCAAACGGCGGTGCATTTGAATAAAACATTTTTGTTTTCGACAAAATATTCGCTTGCTGGACATGCATGTCGATGCAATAGTTTGTGTGTTTTTTTAGTTGTTGTTGGAATTAAATTAACTTTTGATGAATGCCGAATAGCCCGGTTGGCAGTTTGTATATTACCCTTGGGAGGCTAAATGTCAGGAATTAGATTTATTGCCACATAACATTTTTAATATAAAGATCAATGTGACATTCATATCAAAATATTTAATTATTATTTAAAGCAGCTTTTAAGTTAAAAAAATGTATTACGTAGAATAAATTCATCCTAGGAAATATATTTTATCAACAGATACAAAAAAGAGTTTTGTAAATTAAATATGAGCAACAGATGTGGATAACCCACAAACTGGTCCTAATAAGTTATCAACGGGGGGTTTTGAGGCTTTGGACTTTTGAGTCGAAAACCCCGATTTAGAACAAAATAATTCGTTGGCCAAGTAATCTAAATCGGTTCCCGCGATTACCCGGTTAGCTCGATCACAAGAAAAAGAACTTAATAAAGAAAGAAATGTTTCGGTTTACCTTTTAGTACGTAGATTTGGTTTTCTCGAATCTTGTAGGCGCGGACGTCATCGCGTCAGTACGGGATCACACACACGGAATTGTAATTTCACTTATTTTATTTACTTGTGTAAAATTTAATTTGAAATTAAATGGAATTGAAAGAATATAAATAAAGCCTTTTTTTTTTTAATAAGACAATGAAATTTATTTACAAAAAAATAGCAAAGAAAATACGAACAAGTAAATTTTACAAAAAAAAAAAAAGAATAAAAGAGAAAAATAAGTGAAATAACAAAATAAAACTTACGAAGAACAATATACGAAAAATTTAAATAACGCGGCACGAAAGGACTTCACAACTTACGGTTTAAACAAAAAAACGACACTTTTGACAACTGATTCGGAACTGATTTAACACCGGTCTGCAACTGATTGAACACTCGTGATGGTGCCAAAAATGCCGCGCTATTTAAGGGCTAGCACCCCCACCATGACTTTTGGGGGTGAATTAACCATTCTTCGCCCGAACACGGTTGATGGCTCATCGGAGCGGCACGGACGCAAATAAATGAAATAAATAAAAGAATTACATTCTGAACTAATTTTCTCTACGATGTGAGAATGAAAATGTGGAGAAAATTGTTCTATGTCCGTGCGTACTTACACAACCGTGTTTTGGCGAAAGAATGGTTGTGTCAAAATAAAATCATTTAAAAATATTTACAAAATTAAAGTAGATATGTTTAAATATGTTTTGATAGGTCATTTCCTTTCGCAAATTGTGTCAAAACCATTTTAAAATTGTTGTTCCGACTAACCGTTATTATGCTTGAGCAAATTAATAAGAACAAAGAGTTTATGTAAAAATTATTTCAAAATAATTATGTTTTGCTCAAGCGATGTTGATACCGAGAAATGAAATGTTATTTTTCTGCTACATGGAAACTCGGGAAGTTATAAAAGAAAAATAAGTTTCAGTTGAAAGAAAAAAAAAACGTGAAAAATGTTTTTCCACATTATGGCAACTCGAAGTTTTACGTGTTTGGCGCATGAATTCTGTTATTGAATTTGTAACTATTCAAAAGGTATTTCTCTCAGCTATCTCGTGGTTCTCATCGTTGATTTGTACGATGCGTGGTTGAGCTATAAATCGCGAAAAACGCTAGGGTTTTTCCATCGCATTGTATAGCTTTTCGATTCGGCGAATTTACGGGTTGGTCCACTGACGTCACAACAGATGTTGTATCAACCCTTGTTAATACGTACGCATCCCCAACTCAGGTAAGTGGGATGGTGCGGTTTGTGTATTCTTGTACACAAAAGGTACGCTGTCTAGCTGAGAGAAATTACCTGCTTTGTCGCCAAAGTACAGTTTGTACAAAATTTCTTCGAGCTGCCTAAATGTGGAAAATGCGAATGTAAAAAAAAAAATTAAAATTAAACTTGAGGTTCCATGTAGCTAGAAAAAAAGTTATAGAATGGACTTATGCTTAACGAATTGATTTGACACGACTTTGATCATTTGAGAAATAAAAAAGTGAAGTGAATACAAAATTTAAATGAGGCTGTTGTTATGAATTTAATTATTCACTGAGCGGAAGTTAGCGTCGCTTGCGAACAAGCGCCAGTAACAATTCGGCCCCGTCAAATGATCAAAATTCGTGTATATGAGATGTATGGAAAGCACAAGTATGAAAAAAAACAACAGAAAGAAGAAAAACATATAAGAAGAACGAGAAAATGAACATAAAAATATTGTGAAACGAATGCCAAATGGTTTCTTCTTATCTTCTTCGTTGGCTGCATCGGTATGTTGTGTTGGCATCAGTCTGTATATAGCAGCGTTTTGCAGTTTTGGGCGCCACAATGGGATTAAGAGACTGCCCATTGTCAGTCTAACACTTTCTCGCGCGTTGTATATCTGCTGTACCGGATGTACCAACAGTTTCGCGAACTCACGAGGTCGAATAAATTATTTACAGAAAATTACACTAACTTACACTAAATTACTTGCACACTTAAGCGTCCTAGGGTATAGTGTCTCTAGTTTTCGGTGTAGCGTCTTTTCGCGGAGAACTAGGCACTGTGATCACAATGGACCGGGAGGGCCTGGAGGTGGGTCGTCAGCGGCGTCGTCTGCATCGGGAAAATCCGGCGTAGGGATATCTCGTTGCTCTGCAGGCCGTATATCATCCGCATGCACTCTAACGTCGTGGCCATCTCGATCGATCAGATACACGACATCCGTAACACGTTCACGTACCGCATAAGGTCCTGTCCATTTGGGCGCGAACCCTGCCGGATTGTGCGCGTCACTAATCGGATGGTTCCGGATAACAACCTGCTGTCCTCTTGTAAACTTAGCAGGCTCGTTTGGACGGTCGTAACGGCGGATGTACTGCCGCTGGTTTTGTTGAATGTCCTCCAGTCTTTCTGCTCGCTCTCTTCCTGGTAAGGTTGCTGGAATTCGGCGTTCCGCCTGACGAGGTAGGTCATATCCTAGAAGAGCGCGTGCTGGTGTTAACCCTGTGGCGGCGTTCGAAGCTCAAATAGGATAGGCGGGAGATGACGAGCCCACTGGTTTCCGGGTTGTCCTAGCATTCGAATCCGGAGACACTTCTTCAATTCTTGATTTCTGCGCTCTGTCGGATTCGCTTGCGGGTGGTACACCGGAGTATAATACGCATCCACTCCCCAATCACGTAGTTGATCGCGCCATCGTTTAGCGGCGAACTGCGGTCCGTTATCGCTGATTATTACCCTCGGGTAACCGAATCTGTGAAATATTTGCTCTTCCAACAGTTTCAGAATATTGTTGGAACGAGCTTGGCCAATCGGGAATGCTTCAACCCATTTAGTAAAAAGATCGGTTACCACGAGAATAAACCTCTTCTTCATGCTCGTTGCTGGGTATGGGCCCATTAAATCCACAGCTAGCGTGTCGAATGGAGCGAAGGGAATGCGTGCTTTCATGGGCGCTTTCTTCTGGTTCTTACCACGCTTCGTAGCAATGCAGATGAGGCACTTCTTCACGTAATTTCTAACATCCGTAGGTAACGTAGACCAGTAATATCGACTACGAATGCTACGCAAAGTTTCATCACGTCCTGGGTGAACGGCCTCATCATGCATTGCGTGTAGAACTCTGGGAATTGCTGATACGGGGACGTAGAAAGTTCTGTCACGATCATCCTCTGGTCGGCGATAAATATATCCGTCTATTTCCTCCCATATCCGGTTATATTCAATCCATTCGGTGTGATTCGGATCAGCAAGTAGTTGTAACATCATCTGCGCGTTTTCATCGAGTTTTTGCGCTTCCATAATGGAGTGGAGAAGAGGATTTAATTGCGGTGGCAAAATGTCTTCTAAGTCAGGCAATTCTCCAACTAATTGATTTTCCGGGTCGCGACTTAGCATATCTGGCAGTTGATTGGATTTCCCCGCACAGTGGCTAATCTCAAAGTCAAAACTCTGTAATTGGAGAGCCCATTTTGTGAGTTTTGACTTTTGGTCTTTGAATTTCGATAACCACGTCAACGCCGTGCTATCCGTAACTACGTGGAAATGCCGGCCTTCTAGAAGAGGGCGATATCGTTGAAGAGCCCACACAAGAGCTAAGCACTCCTGTTCGTTGATATGGTATCTCTTCTGTGTTTCATTCAATTTTGCCGAATCAAATGAAATTATCCTCTTCTCCCCTGTTGCGGTCGTTTGAAATAACACTGCCGAAATTCCTAACTGCGAAGCGTCCGTTTGCACTGTATAAGGTAGTTCCGGCAGGGGTCGATGGAGTTGTAGTGGCTGTTGAACTCGCAGGCGTAACGTCTCCATGGCGGCGGTAGCAGCAGGTGTCCACTTGAATGGGCGTGTTGTGGCAGTTAATTCGTTAAGTGGAGCGGCGATGTCGGCAAATCCTTGAATATACTGCCTAACCCAGTTGCAGATTCCCATAAATTTTCGCAATTGACGGCGTGTTTTCGGAACTGTGTGATTGGTTATCTGATCCAGGTGCTTTTTCAACGGACGGGTTCGATCGGCGTCAACCATATGCCCTAAATACTCTAATGCCTTTTTTCCAAAAGAGCATTTTTCAACGCCTAGGCGGAGATCGAATTGGTCTAGACGCTCAAAGACTAATGCCAGGTGCCTGAGGTGATCTTCAGGTGTATTTGAATAGACGATTATGTCATCCAAATACACCATGACGAAGTCGTGCATCATCCCCGCAAGCACTTCCTGTGACATTAATCTCTGAAACGTAGCAGGGGCGTTTTTCAGTCCAAACGGCATCACTTTGAACTGATAATGTCCACCGTCTGGGGTAGAAAAGGCGGTGTACAGTTTGGATTTTTCCTCCATGGGGATTTGCCAATATCCACTCTTGAGGTCAAGTGTCGAAAATATTTTAGCATCTCCAAGGTCCCTCAGCGCTTCTTGAATTATAGGCATTGGGGTCGGTTCCGAAATAGTAACTTCATTGACCTTCCTATAATCGACACAGAAACGGCTGCTTCCATCCTTCTTCTTAACCAAAACGATCGGAGATGCGTAAGGGCTTGTGCTAGGCTCGATTATCCCCTGGGCTAGAAGGTCTTCCACTTGTTTATCGATCTCTTGTTTACGTGCTGGGTTAGCGCGGTACGGTCGGATACGTATGGGTTTCGTGGTTGTAAGTTGGATTTTATGCTCAGTAGTGCGTGGGTGATGAGTGAATAAATCCTTCGGTCGAAAAGATCTCGCAAATCTTTCGACTAGTTCGTCGAATGTTTCGGCGTTGTCTTCGGTGAAATCATGGTCCAGTCGCGGAGGAGATTTGTCATCTTCGTGCTTGAGCAGTTCGGTCCACCGGATTGTTTGGCGTAACCCGGTGCCGAGATGAATACAGCGTTTGCTGCAGTCGATTACCGCATCATGCCGTATGAAAAATCCAATCCCGAGGATTGCTTCGTAGCGAAGTCCGGGCATTATTAAAAAGTCTTCGGAAAAATGCTGGGTGCCGAGTTGGAATTCCAATGTTGTTATTCCCGTCACTTCTGCGGTCATGTTCTCCCCAGCTAAGTTTGTTTTTCCGCGCAGTGGTCGGACGTACTCGGAAATTCCTGGTCGAACGTAGTTTTGATTCGCCCCGAGGTCCAAGAGATATGTTAATGTATTTTCGCGCATCTTGAGTGGCAGGAGCACGAGTTGCGAGGTGTGTATCGAAACAACACACAGCGGCCGGTTCTTTTCCTCTTCATCCAGGTGGGCGCTAGGAAATTCCTGCTGTCGCGAGGGCTGGTTTTCGCAGCTATCCTGGTGGAGGGGCTGGGATACGTCTTGCGTTCTGCTATCATCTCTAGCTGAACAGGCGTTCACGTTGTCGAACGGAGGTAGACCACTGCGATGATGCTTGTTGTGTCCTGCGTCGGTGCTGGGGCGATCAACTTTCCTCGGTGGAATGGCTCTGGAATGTTCTTGGCTCGCTGTAGACATCGATGTGGAGGCGCCGGAATGAGCTGTCATCGTGGAGGCGTCGGGATAGATGGGCTTCCTTGCGGAGAAGCCTGAATGAGTGGTCATCATTGTGGATTCGCCAGGATGGGCAGGCGCCTCTGTGGAGGTGCCGAGATGAGCTGTCATCGATGTGGAGGCGCCGGGGTGGGCGGACATCTTTGCGGATGCGCCGGGATGAGCAGGCGCCTCGGTGGAGGTGCCGGGATGAGCCGTCATCGGTGTGGAGGCGCCGGGATGAGCTGTCATCGTGGAGGCGCCGGGATGAGCTGTCATCGTGGAGGCGCCGGGATAGATGGGCTTCTTAGCGGATATGCCGGGATGAGCAGTCATCGTTGTGGAGGCGCCGGGGTGGGCGGGCATCGTAGAAGTCGTACCGGGATGACTTTTCTCAATGGCCTTGTCTCTCTTCCTTCGGGCGTTGCGTTGACGATGTACGGAGGCGGCAGGTGAACAGAGGTTATTTAGTTGTGATCCTGCCGCTCTTTTGCGTTTCCCGACCGCTGAGGACATTCTTTGTGCCAGTGATAGCCCTTATTACATTTCAGGCAAAATGGTGGCTCGTGGGGTCGGTTTGGCTTCCTCGTGTACCGCTTATTTCGATTAGGTGGTTCTGTAACATTTATGTATGTTTCATTATTGGATTGCTCACCTGTGTTTGAAGCTTTTTGAGGCGATCTGTCCTGTTGATGGTAATATGGTGATCGGGGGCGGCTGGCCGTGTTTTTCTTGGGGCGGTGAACATACGATGAGTTAGGTTGGTGATGCACTTGTTGGCTTTTCGAAGGCGGCACTTCCTTTTGAGAGAGTACTTCTGTGGGTGCAGGCTTCGGGGCTGCGTAACCCGAGGGGATGAAGTTCACTTCGGAAAACGAAATTGCAGCAGCTTGATTTACGAAGTCAGATACGGTGCTTGGTCTAAAGAATAAAGCTTGGCGTAGAGTTTGTGATGCCAACCGCCAGATTACGGTCGTTTTATTCTCTTCACTCCAAGAAGGAAGCTGCCGATTAAAGAGGGTTTGTTTTCGGACGACGTACGTGCCTGCTGGAGTCTCACCTTGCAGCTTCGTCATTAATTCGACCATTTCCTCGTGGGCGATGTACGCTGGATTTATTGACTTGATGAAAACTTGTTTTGCCTGTTCCCAAGCAGATCAGCGGTGAAATAGCCTCTGTATCGCTCAGCGTCTTCGACGTCCATACGACTTAACGCATATTTATGCTTCGTTTCATCACTTAAGTTCAGGCCCTTAAAGTCAGCTTCCAGCTGGGTGAGAAATTTTCCGGGGTCGCGGCCGTCAAATTTCGATTTCTCGTTTGATTTTGAGAATAGTGACTCACGTCGCAGCTCTATTACGTAGTTGTCGTTGGAGTTAAAAGTTGCAGTTGGCGGAAATTGCGTAATGGGGCGGGCGGGGCTATTATTTGCAGGCGATGTGTGAATATCGGCTACTACGTTGATGGGCATCACCGGGTTCGTGGGTGGTGTTGGTAGATCACGCATGATCTCCGAGTTCCGGGATTCGGCCTGATTCCGTAGTTGCTGTGCAAATGCGTCTCTCTCAGCTCTAGCCTTTTTGGCTTCTCTACGAAGGGCCGCTTCCTTCGAAGCTGCGATTTCCATCATTTGCTGGAGCTTTGCTTTTAGCGATTCCACGTCATCTTCTTCTTCCTCCTCCTCTTCTTCTTCTGCTAGCCTCCGCAGCTCGTCCTCTCTTTCCTGAGTAAGCCGCTGTGTTAATTCTGCATATTCTCGATGCATTTTCTTCATTAAATCGTCGATCTCCGTTAGCTTATTCGGCTTACGTGACGAAGCTCGTAATGAAGAGCGCGATGAAGAACGCGATACAGATGTGTGTCCCCCAATGCTGAGAGCGTGTTCGCTCGGTACGGTGGTGATATCTGTCGTGTCTGATTCATCAGAACTGGCGGCCCCGTCGAGGATGTTGTCCGGGTTATTTACCTTGTCGGTTTTGGAGCGCGTGTCCATTGCATGTGTGGCCATTATATTTGTTTAAATAAGATAATTTAACACGAGATACACAATATAAACACTCGGCCCCGTCGAGAAATCTATAGGGAGGAAACACTAAAAACCTAACTTGTGACTATGTGAATTAAAGTATTCTCATTGTTCAAAAGACATTTAAAAAAAGTAATTATCACTTAGCACTGCTGAAAAAAAAATTAGCACACAGTATGAACAATGAGAATAATTGGCCAAAATAACGAAATAATTTGAATAGTGAGGTGAAAATGAATCTTTAAAATTAGATAAATTCAAATTATTTCTGATTCTTCAGGATCGTGAGTTGAATTTTAATAACTAAATTATCAATGAAGATAATTTGCAAGAAAAATACACGTTGGGCGCCAATTATCAACGGGGGGTTTTGAGGCTTTGGACTTTTGAGTCGAAAACCCCGATTTAGAACAAAATAATTCGTTGGCCAAGTAATCTAAATCGGTTCCCGCGATTACCCGGTTAGCTCGATGGTTCACACGGTCACAAGAAAAAGAACTTAATAAAGAAAGAAATGTTTCGGTTTACCTTTTAGTACGTAGATTTGGTTTTCTCGAATCTTGTAGGCGCGGACGTCAGTACGGGATCACACACATGGAATTGTAATTTCACTTATTTTATTTACTTGTGTAAAATTTAATTTGAAATTAAATGGAATTGAAAGAATATAAATAAAGCCTTTTTTTTTAATAAGACAATGAAATTTATTTACAAAAAAATAGCAAAGAAAATACGAACAAGTAAATTTTACAAAAAAAAAAAAAAAAATAGAATAAAAGAGAAAAATAAGTGAAATAACAAAATAAAACTTACGAAGAACAATATACGAAAAATTTAAATAACGCGGCACGAAAGGACTTCACAACTTACGGTTTAAACAAAAAAAACGACACTTTTGACAACTGATTCGGAACTGATTTAACACCGGTCTGCAACAGATTGAATTAACCATTCTTCGCCCGAACACGGTTGATGGCTCATCGGAGCGGCACGGACGCAAATAAATGAAATAAATAAAAGAATTACATTCTGAACTAATTTTCTCTACGATGTGAGAATGAAAATGTGGAGAAAATTGTTCTATGTCCGTGCGTACTTACACAACCGTGTTTTGGCGAAAGAATGGTTGTGTCAAAATAAAATCATTTAAAAATATTTACAAAATTAAAGTAGATATGTTTAAATATGTTTTGATAGGTCATTTCCTATCGCAAATTGTGTCAAAACCATTTTAAAATTGTTGTTCCGACTAACCGTTATTATGCTTGAGCAAATTAATAAGAACAAAGAGTTTATGTAAAAATTATTTAAAAATAATTATGTTTTGCTCAAGCGATGTTGATACCGAGAAATGAAATGTTATTTTTCTGCTACATGGAAACTCGGGAAGTTATAAAAGAAAAATAAGTTTCAGTTGAAAAAAAAAAAAAAACGTGAAAAATGTTTTTCCACATTATGGCAACTCGAAGTTTTACGTGTTTGGCGCATGAATTCTGTTATTGAATTTGTAACTATTCAAAAGGTATTTCTCTCAGCTATCTCGTGGTTCTCATCGTTGATTTGTACGATGCGTGGTTGAGCTATAAATCGCGAAAAACGCTAGGGTTTTTCCATCGCATTGTATAGCTTTTCGATTCGGCGAATTTACGGGTTGGTCCACTGACGTCACAACAGATGTTGTATCAACCCTTGTTAATACGTACGCATCCCCAACTCAGGTAAGTGGGATGGTGCGGTTTGTGTATTCTTGTACACAAAAGGTACGCTGTCTAGCTGAGAGAAATTACCTGCTTTGTCGCCAAAGTACAGTTTGTACAAAATTTCTTCGAGCTGCCTAAATGTGGAAAATGCGAATGTAAAAAAAAAAATTAAAATTAAACTTGAGGTTCCATGTAGCTAGAAAAAAAGTTATAGAATGGACTTATGCTTAACGAATTGATTTGACACGACTTTGATCATTTGAGAAATAAAAAAGTGAAGTGAATACAAAATTTAAATGAGGCTGTTGTTATGAATTTAATTATTCACTGAGCGGAAGTTAGCGTCGCTTGCGAACAAGCGCCGGTAACAAAGTGTGATCTAAACATTTTTCATGCAGTGCTACCAATTGTTTATTTATTTAACCAACAGCCAAAAAGGCCGATTACAGGATAAATTAACATAATCAATTATAAAAAGAATCGATAAACTAAAATATAGCATGTACAATATAAGTATAACTAAATAGTACTCCTTTTTCGTTTAAAGTAATGAATAGTACAAAAATTGTAGAACTAAACTAATAATAACAAACAAACAAAAAATGGAAACTACATTACTAATTCTGATATTAGCCAGCGCTCACTTTTTCTTTTTCACTTGTTCGGTATTAGGTCTTTCTACAGTTTTGTTTATTATTGCAGAGGAAGCACCTTCCTCCGATTTTAATTTTTGAATTTGTCTCCTTTATGTCAAGAAATATTTCTGAACATAGTGGTGGAGACATTTTTTTAATATTGTATGCAGATGAAATATATAATATTATGATGTTTCAAATGATTTAAAATGGAAGTGTGGATGTAATGAATTAATGAGTCGATGAATTAATGAAAATATAAACATGCAAAGTACACATACACACAGTCAACTTACAAACATTCATACATAAAATTAACAATACATTTTTTTGTATGTGCTCTTTTGCCATTATTTAAAAAATTTTAATATCTTCCTGGTTCTTTAAATATGTCAACAATTTATTATATTGTATAATTCCATCTACTAATATTCCTTGCTTAAGCAATTTATTTTGTATTACATGTATATCGCTTTTTCTTCTGGTCAAATGTATATGTATATCTTTATTTTTTTCTAGTCTCACATTAGATTTACTCGCACCTATCATTATCGCATGTATGAATTTTATTCTTTCGAAAGTAATTTTTTGTCTCTGTTATTAATTTATATTTGTAGGGTATTGATATTTTCGTCGGACGTTCCACCCCATACTGCAAATAGATAATTTAATTTTGAAATAAACAATGTATTATATACACATTTTTGAAAACTTTTTGGCAGACATGTTTTTTATCTGTAGAGAACCCCTGTTGCAGCACTAGTTTTTTGTTTTAACTTTTCTGTGTTGGTCCCATTTAAAATTTTCCGTGATTGTTAGTCCTAAATATACCGATAGGCTTGTTTTGTTTATAATTTTGTTATTAGTTCTAATTCTATTTCGATTTGCTTTTTGTTTTTTTTGTGTGATTACCATGTAGTTGTTTTTGTTTCATTGATGGTTAGGGAATTATTGGAATACTATGTTGACAGAGTTTAAGGATCTAGGTTAATGCTGTTTTCTAGCTCTTATAGATTTTTTTCTGCTATATATTATACAGGTATCATCAGCGTATACGTATAATTGACCTAATATATCTAGCTCAAATATATCGTTGATATAAGTTATGAACAAAGTCGGCGGTAGAACTCCTCCTTGCGGTAAACCGTATTCTGTTTGAAGATCGTCACTGTATGTATTATTCACTCTAGTTTGTTTAATTCTATTTTCTAGATAACTTCTCATTAAAAGGCCTGCTTTTCCCCTGATGGCTAGTTTTTCTAGTTTTTCTATTAGCGTATCTTTACATATTGTGTCAAATGCATTTTTCATATCAACTTACACTTATATAACATAATTGTGTTCATCGAGTTTTTGTTGAATATCACAGACAACGTTCATACAGGCTGTGGTAGTTCCGGATTGATTTTGATATGCATACTGTCTTTCATTTATTATGTTGTTTTTATCGATATGTTCTTGCAGTGTAATTAGAGTTATTTTTTTCAATATTTTAGCAAAGCAAGAAGATAGTGCTATAGATCTATAATTTTCGGGCAAGTTATTGTCGCCCTTTTTAAATATAGTTGGAATAACGACCTTCGTTTACAAGTTTAGTTATTATTGGTATGATCCCTTCCCCTAGTTCTTTTAACAATTTATTAGTTATACGATCTTTTCCAGGTGCTGAGTAATATTTTAATTCTAGCATTAGGTATATAAAACATTTGTTTTTTTCTACTATTCTGACGAAGTACATTGAAGTATATCATCGATTTACATCAAATAGTCTGTAAACATTACCCAATTTTTGAAAATGTTGTGCTAAAATTAAGTTTTAACTTGATCTAGAAATTGTTATGTCATTTATATTCTATAAATAAATATTAACTTTTTATCTATGTAATTACTTGTGTATTTATTGTGAAGTTCAAAATGTACTACTAAAGCAGTATGCTAAAAACGTGTATTTTGTACTTCAGTCGACTTTATTAAAGCTACTTAAGCTCGTATTTATAAAACAAGGAGAACAATGTTTAAAAACTAGTAAGTTATAGAGTCTTTACGTACACTTAACAAAAAATAATGTCAGTTAATGACACAAAATGCTTTTTAACTCACATTCGAAATAAACTCTGTTTTTTTTAATATGACCAAACTTAGTGTGTATTTATTTACTGCGAACAGTTGTAGTCCTACTTTAACAGTAAGGTATTTTAAACATAACATTTTGAAATGTTGGTAAATGATTATCAATGTGACAAATAAATTATAAATTGTCACAATGCAGAGATTTTCAAAACAGAGAACGCTACAACTTGAAGCTTTACAACACATCCACATACAGGGAATTTTTCTTTTAAGTATACTTTCACATACTCCATATAAACGTTTGTAAAATTAATGAACATGTGACCACAACTAAGCAGTATATTTTGAAGTTCACTTTAAATCAGTGTTTCATACGCGTGGCGCATGAAGTAAAATTTCGAGTTTAGAGAAGCCTGATTTGGCTTGTTCACTTCGCTGCGCTACGCGACCAAGCCAAATTTTCAGACTTATTTAAACTCGAAATTTTACTTTATGCTTAGTCTGGGAGTGGAAAACACACGTTAGAATTTTTAAATTGAAAGTTTTTAATAAGATCACGCATTTCTGAAAATTTACATTTAAAAATCGTAACATGTATGCCTAAAAGAACAATTCCTTGTATTTAGAACTTTTTCAAAATTTAAACATATACATGGGCAGATAATAAAGAAGATATTCCCTAGCAAGGAATATTACCTGATTCTCCTATCAATTAATTACAAATGATTGACAAATAAAATATATAACAATATTCGCAAGTTAACGGGTTTTACTGGCTCCAGAAGGTGACTGGCTCGTCTAGCGACTCGCCAGTCATATCCTTCTATCCGCCAGTAAAAACCGTTTTAACAATGCTAATAATGTTAAATACTATTACGTTTGACATGTAACATAACCAAAGAGCTATGTCTGATATATGTATGTCGATTACTAATATGTATGCCAACTTAAATTTTTAAAAATAACAAATCATAGCACTCTTGAGGTTTTTTTTTTAATTGAACATACGATGTATTCGAAGGCTACTCTAAAAGCGAGATCTTTGATTTTTTTCAGTCAATTTTAATGATTTATAAACGTCATATTTTGTTTGAATCAATGACATTAAATGTCTTAAAAATATACAATTACGTTACTTTGACTTTCGATTAGAGATTATTTAAAAACTATTGATCAGGTATTTTTTGATTTTCATAATTTTTAACGAACAATGTTTGGTCAATATTCAGACAAATTTCATACAGACTGAATAAATGAACATATTGACGGGGTATTTTCGACATTTAACATACGTGGTCTATCCAGAAAGTAAGTTCCGTTTGCATTTCTTGCCACAGGGCAGCGCTGCGATAACAATTTCGCGCATGCGGGGTACTTACTATAGCCTATTGGAAGAAGTTGATGTAATTATGAGAGCTGGGTGTTGTCTATGCTTGGTGGTGTTTGTTTTAAATGGCGAATAAAACTGAAAATATTATATTACCTGATTCTCCTATCCTACCTGATCCTCAGAGACACTTTATTAAATTGGTAGTAAATATAAATAATTTGAGGTGGTTGAATTGTCATATAAATGTCAGATTTCTCTTCACATAACATACAAATTTAAAGTTGATTAACAACATAACATGTGATTAATCTTGTCTTAACCTAAAACACACAACCTGCATCACACCACTAAATTCTTAAAATGTCAAATTTGATTGGTCATGTTTAAAAAAAACAGATTTTACGTTTATAAATAAAGTTGGCACACATGTTAGGATTTCACTTACAAAACGACAGATCTTTTAAAAAGTCACAATGGTTTATAGCGACCAGCAAAAAAACGTTCTTACTTGAAAATTATTTCCGAAATGGGACTAAAGTTGACGGGAATTGGGCATATTCATTGGACGCAGCTTTGACAGAGTTTCAGGAAGAATTTCCCAACGTTTTGATTATTTATAAATAGTTTAAAAATAAATTATTACGAGCAATTACTTTATTTCGTAAAACGGGTAGTATTCTCTGTAAACCAGGAAGTGGTAGACCAGTTAAACGTACTCAGGATGCCATTAACACGGCCTAAGAAATTTTGGTAGATTAACCTACGACTTCTCTGCGTCGTTTATCACAGAAAATAAATTTATCAGTAGGAACATGCCACAAGCTTCTACGAAAATATTTGCAAGTATACCCTTATCGCATAACATCAGTGCAAGAGTTATTACCCATTGATTACCCCGGACGACTGGAATTTTGTCAGTGGTTTTTAGAAAATATAAACTAGCATGTTTTACAAATCAGATTTTTTACCGATGAAGCATGGTTTTACAAAAATGGGTACATTAATTTCCAAACTATGAGCATTTGGTCGGATCAAAATCCTCGTACATATCGACAGAAACCATTACATCCAGAGAAAGCTGGCGGTTAGACGGCGATTAGTGGGAGAGGATTATTTGCTGGACCGATATTCTTTGAAGGTAAAATCATATTTTTATTATTAATAAACAAAATTCTAAATCTATGCGAACATTTTAGGTAGAATAAATGCAGACCATTGCCGTACAAAAATGTTATTGCTTTTTATAAAAGAACTTCATGAGGACGAATTGCAAAGTGGATATTTTCATCAGGATGGAGCATCTCCTTATTGCACACTAAACAACTTGGCCATTTTGGAGGAATTGTTTGAAGACCGAATCATAAGTCAAAATGCAAGGATTCCCTGGCCGTCACGTTCATGTGATTTAACACCATGCAATTATTTCCTGTGGCCATACCTGAAAAATTGAATTTATACACAACCAGTACGTAATCTAGAAGAAATGCGGCAACGAATTCGAAATAATAATTCGAAATAAATTTGAAGAAATTAACAATAATCCAGTGTTGTTGCGGAACGTATTGGAAGGTGTACAACGAAAAGTTTAGGCTTGTCTTCAAGAATAAGGAAGGCACATGCAACATTTAAATGATTTATTTGTCTCTCATTTGTAAACGTCAATTTATCAATAGACAGTATTAAACAAGTAAGGTTATGTTTTCAAGCTACTGACTTGTAAAATTTTAAAAAGTCAGTATACTAACTTGTTAAAATTTAACAAGTTAGTACTGGAATAGTAATTTATAGTTTTCCGTGAATTGAATTTATTAATGAAAAATACAATATATACTATTATTCTTAAAATAATTTGATTTAATCAACTAAACAACATAAGTATCCACGGAAATGTTTCATAATTTACTACATATTTTTTTGTAATTTCAATTTGATTAAATTTACCAAATAATTGTATTTTAATTAATTACAAATGATTGACAAATAAAATATATAACAATATACGCAAGTTAACGGGTTTTACTGGCTCCAGAAGATGACTGGCTCGTCTAGCGACTCGCCAGTCATATCCTTCTGTCCGCCAGTAAAAACCGTTTTAACAATGCTAATAATGTTAAATACTATTACGTTTGACATGTAACATAACCAAAGAGCTATGTCTGATATATGTATGTCGATTACTAATATGTATGCCAACTTAAATTTTTAAAAAGAACAAATCATAGCATTCTTGAGGTTTTTTTTTTAATTTAACATACGATGTATTCGAAGGCTACTCTAAAAGCGAGATCTTTGATTTTTTTTCAGTCAATTTTAATGATTTATAAACGTTATATTTTGTTTGAATCAATGACATAACAAATAAAATTAATAGAAAAATTAAGCAGAGTTTCCAAATGATGATTGCCTTACACTATATTTATGTACAAATTTAGATTTATCTACGCCACTTTGAAGTTTAATTGGAAATAACCATTAAAAATATATTCTTTTTACCTCAACATATTTTAAATCAGAAATATTTTCTTAATATCAACACAATATTATTTGTAAACATAATGAAACCCTTCACGATTACTTTTAAATTTAATGTCCTAAAAATATACAATTACGCTACTTTGACTTTCGATTAGAGATTATTTAAAAACTATTGATCGGGTATTTTTTGATTTTCATAATTTTTAACGAACAATGTTTGGTCAAAATTCAGACAAATTTCATACAGACTGAATAAATGAACATATTGACGGGGTATTTTCGACATTTAACATACGTGGTCTATCCAGAAAGTAAGTTCCGTTTGCATTTCTTGCCACAGCGCAGCGCTGCGATAACAATTTCGCGCATGCGGGGTACTTACTATAGCCTATTGGAAGAAGTTGATGTAATTATGAGAGCTGGGTGTTGTCTATGCTTGGTGGTGTTTGTTTTAAATGGCGAATAAAACTGAAAATCCCCTCACTTGTGAGATAAGGTCGACATTTACTTCCTTAATGCGAATATTATTAAACCAGTCCATATTCATCAACAGATCTGTGAGGTGAACGCAGAAAATGTGACAAGTGATTCAATGCTAAGAAAATGCTCACCCATCTCCTTACCATATGATCACTTATCACATTTTCAATGAAGGACGTGATGCTGGGCATGATGACTATCAAAGTAGACGTCCATCTTTGATGAACTGCTTCCTGCATTTGAAGAAAAGATTCACGAAAACCGAAAGTGTACAAGTTTTACTCTCTTTATGCGTCTTGGTGGCAAGAGGTTCAACAATGACGACGAGATCAAAAAACATGTTGTTACTTGTTTGACATCACAGACGGCACCATCTTATATAGAGGGAATACAAAAGCTTGTGCCACGCTATGACAAGTGTCTACAAAATATAAAAAATAGCTTTAGGTTTGACGATTCTTTTACAATATTTATTTTTTCTAAATATTTACTTGTTTTCTTTAACTAGTCAAACGGAACTAAGTTTGTGGATATACGACGTATTTTAAAACAGCAATATTTGCTTGATATCCACACTACATTTCGAAGGGTATCCAAGTTATGCTTTTTTAGTACATTTTTAAACATCTACAATTACGGTTCTTTGACGTTCGGTTGGAAATAACTCACAAACTATTGTTACGATTTTTTTTTGATCTGAATACATTTTTAACCAGCAACATTTGATCAATATTCATAAAAAAGTCCATACAGATATTTGAATGATTTTCTAAAATTGGATTTTCTTGAAATTTTCAAAACATAAAACCGAATTTAAATTAAAATCGATTTCCTGCAAAAATTTATTCTCTTTGAGAGTTCTCCAAATATTCATTTAAACAACTACTTCTCAAGCTAATACCCTAACAGATATTGAATTATACAATACATATTTGAGTTACACGAAAAATTTACTGTTCTATGCATAATTTATATGCAAAATGCATCAGGTCAAATTATTCTCTCACCAAACTAAATAAACCAACAGGAAATTTAAATTAATTGAAAAAATGTACATAAAATCAAACATGTTCATGTTCAATTGAAAGATAACTCAAACATTTAATTAAATATTTTTAGATTTTCACAAATTGTATAAATACTAAATGTTATAAAGATATTTCAAATGCATTCCATTTTATTTTATATTATATATTTTTTTCCGGTTAAGTATTATTAGTAAAGATATATTATATATTTTTAAACTTCACAACAAATCAGAGTTTTATACGCCTGGCACACGTAAAATTGTCGAGTTTAGATAAACCTGAAAGCTTTTCTAAACTAAAAATATTTACTTCATGTTTAAAACAAAAAGTGCAAACACACATTTGATGGTTACATATAAATGGAAGTTAAAAGTCATTATGAGTTCCTACATTATCGTTTTCATGAAAAAAGACTTCAGTTTTCATTAATTGATATCCAATCAAGAGCAATTTGGGTTAAACGTATATTAATACAAACGTATTTTTAATAGTAACTTATATCAAATGAACCGAATTTGTTCGCAATATTTTTATAAAAATAATGAATAAGTTTTTGTAACTTTAAAATTATGTTCGATATTAGCAGTCAAAACTGAACGTTTGCTATGAAAAGCGATTTTACAAAAATTTAATTCAAGGTGGGTGCTTTAAGAATTTTTTTTCTTGGAAAAATATACAGTTTGGATTGTTTCTATTATTGAAGGGAAAGTCTGTAATTAAAATTTTGAAAACAAAATATAATGAAATAAACAGTTTTGTTATAAAAATCATAAAAAAATCACATCCATTCATAAGAACGCTTACAAAGCTACAAAAAAAGTTTTAACAGTGCTCCGAATTTCGTCTCGTCGGTAAATTTGTAATTTAACGAGCTCACCGGTAAATATGGTAAATATGACTCAAACTATTAGAAAAATTACAGTTGCTCAAATTTGACAGAAATATATATTTTTTGAAAGTGCTGAAAATGAGTGTTTCTTTATAAAAACCTGCAAAAAGTCTACAAAACCTTAGAATTTTATAAAAGTTTAAGATTGTTCAGAAATGAATTGTCTGTGTTAACGTTGAAAAATGAAATTCATTAACTATCAGGAAAATAAAATAAAACACTTTAACTTTGTTTGTATAACACAATATTTTTATTTTTGCAGTTTCGGCAACTCAACTTGCCATTATCAAACTCCGTTTGATAATGGCAAGTTTAGTTGCCGAAACTGCAATCACAAAAACATAAATATTGTGTTATACAAACAAAGTTAAAGTGTTTTATTTTATTGAATTAACATGTATAACGAAGTAGAAGCCTCCACCGTTCATATATTATCAGGAAAATGACAGATCCTTAAATTTGACTGAAATACATGTATGTTTAAGTGCAGAAAATGTATGTTTTCCGATAAGTTTCCGGAAAATCACAATATTGTTGTTTTAGAGGTAACAATCATTAAATACATGGAAAATTAATAGTTTTTAATGACTTACCTTATCCGAGTTTCTTCCCCTCCTTGACTAATCATGAAGTAAAATTTAGAAAAGCCTGGATTAATAGGATGGTGAATTACAGTTCGTTTGGATTGGTCGCGACCAAATTTTTAGGCTTTTCTAAACTCTAATTTTTATTTGATGCGCCAGGCGTATAAAACACTGATTTAAAGTGGAGTTTAAAAACACTTAACTACATTGTATATATTTAAAATAACACTGAATTAAATATTTAGTCTGATATTAGTTATTGACGATTTTTAGAGTTAATAATAAATGTTTGTGTTTTTCCTCTTTACTCACTGTGAGCTGATATTAGCGAATTGTAATTTTTTTTGCTCTTCACTTTTTATAGAATAACATATTTTTGACTAATGTGGCCCAGCGAAGGTGAAAGGTTGGATACCCCTGGTCTACACTAAACTCGATCATATTTATTAAACATACAATATTTTTGACTCTACTTTAGATGTTTTTTTAACCAACCATTGCAAATGTTTTTATAATGTATGTTTTTATTGAAGTCGTAAATAATTATGATGAGCTGTGCATAATTAACTTACTACTTCAATAAAACATATATTATAAAAATATAAATCAGTCGGACCTACGTTTATATAAATTATGTCTTTTTAAATAAGCCCTTGAACAAGATGTAGACATGTTTTACACCTCTTCTGAATCTGCTTGTAAAGAAAGAGAACCTACATGAAATGTTTTCTAATTAAGTGTCTACACTGTAAATCTGTTATAAATTAATGGCTGCTATTCTACAATGTTTTAAATATTTTTTGAAAAAGAAATATGTAATAAAATCAGAAAAATAGTTACAACAGTAGCGATTTCTAATGGAATTGAGCGGATCATTTGGCACGCCCATGAAAAATTACCTGTCTAAACCTAGTGCTGCAGTGCTGTCAGCCGTGATTCCTAAATGCGACCATTAGTCTTCGGACACTACACACTAACTCTCGAACACTACCTCCACGACATTGATTTACTCCCCATTATATCCTAAGCAAGTTTTTACAACCCCCAACTATCCCAAAGCACACGACCTTCAACTTTTAAATAAGCCCACCTCGTTTAATTTAATATCCCCGGCAAATTAACATTTGGTGGTAGCGCCGGGACAACAAAACTTTTCCCCTTAGATGCATGCTATACGGGTTATTAAAAAGCGAATAAAATTTAATTTATAATTTAAAGGTTATTCTTTTATAATTTGATGGTCCTTATTATAAAAAATTGAGAATAACATAAAACCACGTCCCTACAGAGAAAGGCACGTCCACGTGTAAACTGGACTCTCCTGGCCGGTCATTTGTATTCAAACGAATCGAATTAGGATTCAAATAGAGTCGCCGTTACCTTTTCAATGGTACATTTCGCATTCAAAACTTGTTTACCGTGCCACTCCTCTGGATGGAGAGAGGAAAAAAAATACGATGGGACCATGATAATAATGGCTTATTTCATGTAAATTGCGAACGAGAAAAAACTGCTGACAATAACATAGGGAAATTGGTGTGTTGCTGCTTGCCTTGGGTTATTTATGATGTAGGAACGGTGTTTATAAATTACTGTGTGCATGTTTAAAGCGGCTTTAAACAGCGCGCAGAATGTGTTATAATTAATCCTACATTTTATGTAAATATTGCGCGAATCAGAATCTGTTCATCAGTTTGTGTAACTATTAAAAACGCGTTTGTATTAATATACGTTCGACCCACATTTCTGTTGATTGAAAATCTATTAATAAAAGCGGATTTTTTTTTAGGTAAATCGATAAAGTAAAATTACTTTCAAATTATTTAAAATTTTTATCTTTGTATAGCCATTAAATGTTCAGATATCCACAGGGATTTTTTCTTTTAAGTATTAGTACAAATGGTCAAGATTTACATATTACGCTGTAAATGTTAGGCATTAATAGTTTTTGAAATGGGCTTAGCTTAAAATTTCGAACAATTGCTTCCACTCCCTAATTAAGTATAAAGCAAAATTTACCAAATAAACCAAGTTTACAGGCTTTTTTAAACTCGAAATTTGACTTCATGCGCAATGGGGATACAACACTGAAATACTACAGCAATATGGCCAAGCAACATACAGAGAATTTTTCTTTCAAGTATACAATACATATTTCAATGCGTATGCAATTAGAGGTATTTCTTGTTTTTTTTTTTATGAATTCAATTTTAAATTTAGAACGAGTGTTTTCCACTCCCAGACTGAGCGTTTGGATTTGGACGCGAAGCGTCCAAATCCAAACTCAGGCTTTTTTAAACTGTTATTTTTTAATTATATATAAATTATATATAACTTTCACAATATTTTAGTGTTTCATACGCGTGGCGCATAAAGTAAAATTTCAAGTTTAGAAAAGCCCAGAAAATTTGTCTCGGATCGAAAGCTTCAAATCAAACTCTTTTACAAAATAACAGATGTCGGAAAATTTACAGCTTATGCATATGTTTACGTAAAAGAAAAAATCCCTGTATATTTTTTACTTTTGTCTGAATGAACTGTGCTGGTAAATTAGAGTGTGTACACATTCCAGTTTTATTGTACAGTGACCACTGGGGTGTTACTAATCTCGGTTAGTAGAAGAGCTAGAAAAACACGAAAAGAAGAAAAACGAATAGCACTTTCTCGATCTCTTTTTTTGTTTGTTTTCGAGTTACAACCATAAACTTATTTTTTCCATTTTCGATTTTTAATAATATCTCAGTTATAACCAAGGTATAATACAAAGTTGTGTTATTGTTGGCTTTGATCCTAATAAAGAGGTTCCTTTTTTGCATTTTCAATGATGTTTCATATAAGGAGGATATAATTGAATTTTCTTTAATATCTATTAAAATTCTTTTTTATTATTGCGAGTATAGTGTTTTATTGATCGCTGTAAGCTTGTTATAAATAACATCTTTGGAGATGTATAAAAGATACATAAATAATAGGGGAATTTATAATATTAATATTTAAAAAAAAAAATTATTCTATATATTTGTATTCATAATGTACGTAGGAGTGTCATAAAGACATGCAACTATGCATTTTGAGTAATAGACTTTAATTTGAACATTTATTGTAACTTTTGTTTTAATCAAAACATAGATTTGTTCGGCTGTCATCTTTATGTATAGCAATTAAAATGTGTTAGTTGAAAAAATGACATGTCAATTATTATTACCTTGAATAAAGTATTCTAACTGAAGGTGCTCGTATTCTAACAATAAACAATTGGATTTTTAAGGAAGGCAAAGGAAGAGTGAATCTGCCGGCAGCATGGAAAGTGGGGAGGATGTGCCCGGTACACAACGGAGGGGATGATATGGATATGGATAGTTATAGGGGGATAACGATAATGAGTACTGGATATAAGATAGCCATGATGGTGGTAAAGAATCGACTGGAGAAAGAAGTGGAGGAGAAGAGGTGGCTGATAGAGACGCAGGGGAGTTTTAGAAGGGATATGGAGATGAGGGAGCAGGTATTTACTCTAGCATGAATGGTGAAGAAGGTAATGGAAGATAAGAGAAGCGTGTACGACTCGGTACCGAGGGTAGTATTGTTAGAGTGTTTGAGGAGAAGAGGGCTGAGTAAGGAAATAGTAGAGTGGGTAAGAGGAGTGTATAAAGAAGCATGGGCAGTGGCAAAAGTGGAATGGAATGGAGGATTCAGAGAAGTTTAGGACGTGGGAGGGGCTGAGGTAGGGGTGGCCATTCAGCTGATTGTTAAAAGTAAGCGGAAGATATAGTGCTGGTGGCAAGAGAGTGGAAAGGGATGAAAGATATGTTGAAAAGGGCGGAGAGGTTTATGGACAAGAGGGGGTTCAGCGTGAATGTAAGAAAAGCGAAATGGATGAGATTTAGACATAAACGGAGGGAGGGGAGGATGAAGGAATTAGAGTAGAACGGGGAGGTGATTGAGAGGGTTAAAAAATTCAAGTATTTAGGCAAAATGCGGAAGATATAGTGCTGGTGGCAAGGGAGTGGAAAGGGATGAAAGATATGTTGAAAAGGGCGGAGAGGTTTATGGACAAGAGGGGGTTCAGCGTGAATGTAAGAAAAGCGAAATGGATGAGATTCAGACATAAACGGAGGGAGGGGAGGATGAAGGAAATGCGGAAGGTATAGTGCTGGTGGCAAGAGAGTGGAAAGGGATGAAAGATATGTTGAAAAGGGCGGAGAGGTTTATGGATAAGAGGGAGTTCAGCGTGAATGTAAGAAAAGCGAAATGGATGAGATTCAGACATAAACGGAGGGAGGGGAGGATGAAGGAATTAGAGTAGAAGGGGGAGGTGATTGAGAGGGTTAAAAAATTCAAGTATTTAGGCAAAATGCGGAAGATATAGTGCTGGTGGCAAGAGAGTGGAAAGGGATGAAAGATATGTTGAAAAGGGCGGAGAGGTTTATGGACAAGAGGGGGTTCAGCGTGAATGTAAGAAAAGCGAAATGGATGAGATTTAGACATAAACGGAGGGAGGGGAGGATGAAGGAATTAGAGTAGAAGGGGGAGGTGATTGAGAGGGTTAAAAAATTCAAGTATTTAGGCAAAATGCGGAAGATATAGTGCTGGTGGCAAGGGAGTGGAAAGGGATGAAAGATATGTTGAAAAGGGCGGAGAGGTTTATGGACAAGAGGGGGTTCAGCGTGAATATAAGAAAAGCGAAATGGATGAGATTCAGACATAAACGGAGGGAGGGGAGGATGAAGGAAATGCGGAAGGTATAGTGCTGGTGGCAAGAGAGTGGAAAGGGATGAAAGATATGTTGAAAAGGGCGGAGAGGTTTATGGACAAGAGGGGGTTCAGCGTGAATGTAAGAAAAGCGAAATGGATGAGATTCAGACATAAACGGAGGGAGGGGAGGATGAAGGAATTAGAGTAGAAGGGGGAGGTGATTGAGAGGGTTAAAAAATTCAAGTATTTAGGCAAAATGCGGAAGATATAGTGCTGGTGGCAAGAGAGTGGAAAGGGATGAAAGATATGTTGAGAAGGGCGGAGAGGTTTATGGACAAGAGGGGGTTCAGCGTGAATGTAAGAAAAGCGAAATGGATGAGATTCAGACATAAACGGAGGGAGGGGAGGATGAAGGAATTAGAGTAGAAGGGGGAGGTGATTGAGAGGGTTAAAAAATTCAAGTATTTAGGGTTTATGTTCAAAGGGACGGGAGGGTATGAGGAGCATGTGAGGTGGGTGTAGGGGAAGGCTAGACAGGCGTGGGGGATTGCGTGGAAAAAGTAGGGGAAATAGATGGGGAACAATGCAAGAGTTTCATGTACAGTATGGAATGCGTGTGTGAGGTCAGTGTTAATGTATGAGGTGGAAGTGTGGGGACAAGAGAGTATGAGTGCATGGAAAGAGAGCAGTTGGGGTTTCTGAAGCGTAAGTTGGGAGTAGAAAAGTCAACACCCGGATACATACTGCTTCAGGAGATGAATAGAGAGAAACTAGAGTGTGAGGAAATGGTGAGAATGGCGAGGTATGAGATGAAGTTATGGGATCTGGAGGAAGAAAGACTGGTGAAGACGGTATGGGTGACGTGCGTGAGTGGGAGAGAGGGTAGATGGAGGAGCGAGAGAAGAAGAATGTATGAGAGGGTGGGTTTGTTGGAGGCGAAGGTGATGGAATGGCTGGGGAATAGGGTAAAGGTGGGTGGATGCGTGGGTGAAGGAGAAGGAGAAGGAGGTGGAAGCACAGGAAAGGCAGGGGTGTATAGAGAGGAGTAAATACAACGATAGGTTCGGGAGGTGGCAGGTGCATGGGAGAATACCGAGGTATTTGGTAGAGGGGGGATGGAGTAGGGAGGAAAGGGAAGAGAGGAAGGAAGGTGTGGATAGGGGAAGAGTATGGGAAGTGTAAAACGTGTGAGCGGAGGAAGGATACGTGGAGTAATTCTGCGGAGGAATGCAAGGGTGGTAAAGGAGGAGTGGGTAGGAGTAAGAGGGAATAGAAGAGTGACGGAATGGATGAGAGAGAATGGGGCCGGGGTAAGGACGCTGAAGAAGTTGGGGGAAGAGAAGGAAAACAGGAAAAAGATAGGGGGTAGCAATTAGTTGTAGCTAGTAAATATGTAAACATTATGCCACTAAAGGTTTGTTTTTTTTTATTAATAAAAATATCAATATTCTGTTAATTCTATTCGATTCTCCCTCAAAAAGTGCCCACAGAACATGCAACTCTTATCTTTCAATTTGAAAACCTCGATTTAGTCAATATTGTATCAACGTGATTCTAGTTTGAACTACAAGCTAAAAATCAGGATTGAGACAATCCTAGTATTCATCATGGAATAAGATTGTACCAGCATGCTGATATTGTATTAACTTGACAAACTCATTATTATTAATATTCTTTTCAAGTTGCATTTTAATATAGTTTCAACCTAGTGTCATATTTACATCCCAATATAGGTAAATTTTAGAATGAAATTTTATCTTGTAGGGTTCTAAATAAATAGAAATAAACCAAAAGCTTAAAAATCGAACAAATATAAAAATTGACTGATTTTTTTTATTAAGCTTAATAAAAATCATTTTTGACTACTCAAAAGTTATAAAAATAGTTTTTACGAATCATATACATTACAATATTTTTATGCATACATCACCTTTATGTGTGCCTATATTAATCATTTATATTAAAAGAAATACGTTCCAGTTTCAATTTCAAGATTTCTACTCGAGTAAAGCGGATTGAAAACTTTAAATCAAAATAAATGTACATTTATGGGGTACTAGGAAGTAAAACATAGATATTCATCCGGTCTAGCAGATGCGGAACGTTCTCTGGTCTACATGTGAGTATGACATTTATATAGCCATGGAAATATACGAGTGGTGGGGGGAAGGCTTACTTTACATCCACAACTAAACCGACTCACCCCGTATCGGGAAAATAAGTCACGTCATACCTTGATAACGAGCAGACGTCGGCTCGAGATATTTTAAGGGATACTTCCATGGATTAAGGTACACCAAGGTTTAGATTACTCGGTATCTTTTAAAGGGGCCGTAATGTATTTTACGGATTAGGGATTTTACTGACCGTAAGCCGTTAACTCAAAATTATTGCGTCGTAAGGTTTTAATTAATTTACAGGATGTGGGCAATTTTCCTCTTAGAGAGGAGGGATATTAAAAACTCGGTTACTAGATCCTTTATATGCTCTACTAACATGGCACGAATGACACAGTTTATTTTTACATAACTAGGTCTAAATTAGATAGTTCACAGCCTACAATATTGTTGTATCTGATTATTTAAATAACTATTTAATTAAATAGCACAACTTTGATTTTAAACGATCAAGCCAAATTTTTAGTCTTTTCTAAACTAGAAATTTTACTTCATGCTTAATCAAGGAGTAGAAACACTCTTTAGAAGCTTTAAAGTAACCGCTTTCCAAATTGCTGAATATTTACCAAACGCTGTAATTATCGGGAAATGTGGAAAACTGAAAACATGAGTGAGGCTTACGAACAAAGTTCAACAGGAATAAGAAAATTTTGTTTGAAAATAAGATAGGTGAAAGCTATCGATTCTAAGTATCTAAAAAAGTAGAAAGTACTATGATAGACATATCAATTTTATTTTCTATAATGAAATAATAATACGCGCTATTGAAGAAAAAAAAATGGATCTGGTTCTTTAAGCCTATATAAAAAAGCAGATAAGTTTCAATGAGAAGAAAACATGTTTATTCTAATTTATAAATGTATATTTTATTTATGTTATTTCTCCTGTTTTCAGTGCAAAGATGTACATGATTTTCGTCTCCAAGTATTATGCTAATACATACGAGCAACGTATCCTTCCTTATTTTACATTTTAACTTACTTAAAATAAAGTATGCTAATAACGAAAACCTTAACTTGTAATACGAAAGTAAACGCCAATATGGGTGAATTTAGAGCGAGAAATAATATTTACCATACATGAATTTTAATTCAAACCCCGAAAGAGGATTTTATATTCCTTTTTGGCACTTTACAGAGGTGCCCTCAATAAAAAAAAATACGATTAGCATATCTTAGCCCGGGATAATTGCAACTCCAACGCCGGCTTGGGATATATTTGCAAAGGGCACGTTGTATTCCAAAATAATATGAATATAACTTTTCACGCTCTTCGCTTTAATCTTTAATCATTTTTTATCAAATTACACGCTTAATTCAACAGCTAATTAAACATCCATGTCTTCTAACTTAAATGGATCTGGTAACGAGATTACGGGGAATTTCATATTTTAAAAAGGATCCCCCGTTCTTTCAATTTTTATTGTTATTGTGCTCCTCTTTGTCTTGCGTCTTTGCTGAAACTCATTACACGATATGACAACTTTCATTTCTCTTTACGTTAAGCGCTCATTATTTCACTCCTCCAGATGGTATTAGATTGCGAAAATATGCCGTTTGTACTGATTTTATGCGCAGATGTGTCCGAAATTGCTGCGTTTAGGTTGGCCGTTTGTTAAATGATCTAATTTAAAAAAATAATAATGCTTTGGAAAATTAAAATGTCTGGAGTTTAATCTCATTACTAAAAAGGGTATTAATATTATTGCGTTCTCCCTGCTCGGCCAGATGGTGTTGAATTTTTATGATTAAATTAAGGGATTAAATGTATTATTTAACTTAGACCGCACGAATTCGGTTTTAGTAACACGTTTTTAACTTTATTAATAAATAATTTATTAAATCATATATGTAATTAATATTTAAATAATGATGATAAATGAGATTTTGTTCCTTAAGAGGCAAACTCATTAGGTACATATAAAATTAACAACACTAAATGATAATTTTAACAAATATTTTATAAATTCAGCAACTCAGTTGACTAGTATAATTTAAAATTGTTTAGAGCACTGCACAGTTGTTCCCCTAGCGGTCAAAATTCAAAAATATTTATGTCTACATTTTTGCATATAACATTGCTTACTACTTAATAATTACTCTTATTTAATGTAGGTATAAAAATGGAACCTGTAAAATAAAACAATCATTTGTTTTCAAACATGCAAATTAACAGTTCGTCGCTGGTGCACAATTGTATTATCAGAGCATCATTATCAACATAATTATTTCTCTCTCTATTATCGTTCATTTTTGCGATATTTACGTAATGGAATTCCAAGAAATAGGTATATACTTTATTTTTACTCACTTTTTACAGTATACATTTCGAAATATATAAGTTGTGTGACTTCCACAAAAACAATATTAAAATTTTCTATTTTATTTATTTGTCTTAGAAACTTTTAACTACTTTTCCTCACGTACCCTTACACATGATATATCAAAATTTGTTAATTAAAGTCTGTAGATCATTGAGTTGTTTGATTTATCTTCAGCAAGCTGCAGTGCTCTTTTTACATAACCTTTAAACAAGGTGTTTCAAAATCAACCCTCACCATGGTGATCTCGCTTATTATAGTAGATAGAGAGTAGGTTTAAATTCGGCACTTTGGCAGAATTTAATGCTTTTTAATAATCTGCTAAAAAAGTTAGTTAAATTCTTCTGTTTTCAAGTAAAATAAAAAAAAACTGAAAAAACAGTTTTCCTTTTTTTTAAAATTTTTGTTATTTGAACAATATTTAAAAACGGTAAAGACCTTCTTATAGCACTTTTTTATAGTCTAACAGTTGGGGTAATGCATTTCTTTATAACATCCTTCGTTTCTTTTGAACCATCATCAACTTTCTTATATTTTATTAACGCCATATTTATTATTTAACCCATCTATTGCTTTATTTTTTATTATGACAACGATCTAACATACCATATATTTGTTTCCATAAATAAACGTACAATCGGTAAAAATAATTTTATTAGTGCTAACTAAAAATCTCCCCTGCCATGGAATTGTAAACAATAAAAAATCTGAATAAGTTATTGTTATTATTATCGTTTATCAATAAATAAGTCATTCGATAATTCTGAAAAGGATATTTGTATTTTTTGATTCGCACAACTCAAAAATGGAATTAATTATGATTTTAATACGATTATCAGAAGTGTTTATAGGAAGTAAAATAATGTAAAACCTCGCCATTTTGTTTAGTGAATTATTAAGTTTAGATTCTCACTCAGCGACCTGAAAAACCCTGTATCCGAAATTTCTATAAAAAAATATAATTTTGATAACATATGTCCGCCATTTTGTTTAAAAATTTTTAACTTCAGGTTCAAAATCAGCGACCACGAAAAACCCTATCTATATCTGAAATTTAATGAAAGTATGACAATTTTTATCTTTTTTGTTCGCTATCTCGGACCGCCATTTCGTTATTTAAACTTCTAATTACATATTCTGAATCAACTCCCTCAAAATGCACTACCTATATCCGAATTTATATGAAAATAAGACATATATAATTTTTGTTATTGGACTCGCCATTTTGTTTTTCAAATTTCTAATATCAGATTCTTAGTCAGCGACCTCGAAAAAAACGATTTACTAATTTACATTCATTTTGGATAACGCCTTCATAATATGGCCATATTTTAGGCATTTGGGACCACTGTGCTCTGAACTTGAGTTCAAAGTGACATTAGAAAAATACTAACTGTCATTTTGAACTCAAGTTCAGCATGAACTTGAGTTCAACGTTTTTGGTACAATTGGGCCTAAAGGAATATTTTTATTCAATTAATCAGTGAGTAAGCAACTTCAAAGTTTAAAATGTAATCCTGTAAATCTGACTGGGGGCGTAGCTCAGATGGTAGAGCGCTCGCTTAGCATGCGAGAGGTACCGGGATCGATACCCGGCGCCTCCAAAAGTTGGCTATTTTTATCAAATTAAAATTTTTATAATTATTTAACGTAATAAAAATGGGTAGTATCAATCAATACAATTTTCGAAAAGCAAACGGTATCATTAAAGTGATTATATTATATTTTTACATTTACTGTTTATTTGTTGTTTATTTTAAGTACTTTAATATTTATTAAATATTGTGATATTACTATTGTAAATTAATGTTTTTGTAAATGGTCCGCCGTATATTAATAAATAAATAAATAATTTAATCAATTATTATAATGTTTGCTATTAGAGAATTGTAATGATTATACAATAACGTTTTATTTGTAAAGAAAGGTTTAATAAACAACTATTTATAATGAATGACATTGTTGATAACATTTTTGATAATTTGTTTTAAGTTTCAAAATAAAAAAAAATAAAAAATAGTTGGCCCATGAGGGGATCGAACCCGCGACCTTCGCGTTATTAGCACGACGCTCTAACCAACTGAGCTAATGGGCCTACAAGTTCTTGTAAAATATATATCAATACAAACAACACAAGGTCTGGTAAATCTAAAAGTTACATAAGATCTAATTTGACGAATAAAGTACTAATAACCTTTCTTCATACGTTTATTTGAATTACCAAATGTACATACATTTCAGACACAAATTGACCATTATCAATCGATTAACACTGTGTTAATCCATTGATAATGGTTACCAACTTGATCAATTAACATAAATAAGATCTGTTTGTTACATGAACTATACTTTATTTCACATGAGAATGTACTCAAGGAAAGATAGGACCTATTTAGTCTTGTTCTCTAATTGGTTAAAATCAAAGGCAAATTTAAACAGGCGCTAATTTAGTTTCGATGTATTTGTATTCCCCGTTTCATTAGCGTACCAATGGGTAATAAATTGTTAAAATTATATGTTTTTTCAATAAAAGAAAACAAAAAGAATTCAAGTACTAATATACCGAAAAAGACTGTAATTAATAATACATTATTTTTTAAAACAAAATGTGCATTTATTTTATAGTTATTGCAAACGATTAAATTGCTTAATAAGCACGGCTATGTATGAATGACGGATTGCCATCAGTGTCAATCTTTTGCGATTTGGCTTGATTAATATTTTATGTGTTTCGATTTTCATAAACTGAGGATAAAAAGGTGAAACGAAGAGTCAACGATAACTAACATTGTTACTCTTTCTAAAAATCTTTCTTCATAAATTATTAGAATTATGTTAAAAAACATAACAATTTTATTCACAAATTGTTTACACAATCGCATTATTCATCTAAGAATTCATATTTATGTTCTAGAATTTTGACTTAATCAGAGATTGAATCAATGATTTTAAAAATAAAACACTTGATTGAATTTCACTTATATTAGTGAAATTGAACCAAGTTCGTCGGGAGTATTAGCTCGGGAAGTAGTTGTTTCAATGAGGGTTTGATATAGTCTTTGTATGACTAATTAGTTGTAGATTGCGTAAAGAATCGCACTTTTAATGTTTTAACCATTTAAAACTCATAAATAAATATTTCTCCAGGTGAAAGATAAGAAACATTCAAAATTAATTAGTCACTTACCTATTAGCATCATAATGGAAAGCATAAACATATGTTATATGAATTAAATAAATAGCAGCCCTAAATAGTATAATTACAATTTATCCCTAGATTTAAAATTTGCGACAAAAAACTTACTGAATTTCGTAGAATGATGTGTAAATCAAGTTTCTGGTTAGTAAAGCCTTTTTAAAAATAGAGTATATGACAGCACTTTTTGCACTGAAGCTGTTCGTAACAAGATCTAGACGCCTGTAATTGTAAATGTGGAGTTACATTAACTTGAATTGTGACGTCACAAAGTTAAACTCAGTTCAACTTAGTGCAGTACAAACGACCAAACCTATAATTATACACATACAAGATTTCAGAATGTAATTTTTAAATTAAAGTAAACAGGTAATTACTTCGGATATTTCATTATTTTTAGGGACAATACAAGAGGACACATGAAAAACGATGTCTAATATTTTTCATTTCCTTAAAAAATTCAAATATACAGGGTGTTCCGATTAAAGACTATACAAAGACTACTTTAAACAAACAAACCACAATTTTATTTTCGATGACTGCAGTTTCAACAAATTAGGTTAGTCTTTAAGTGTTTCATTTCACGATTGATAATGACAAGCTAAACTACAAATAAACAATAAAATAATGTTCTACAAACAAAGTTAGAAGTGTCTTCTTTTTAAATTAACATGTTTAACAAAGTAGAGACCTTAACAATATAATTTCGTTATAATATTGATAAGTATTACTATTTTATAACATTTCTGACGTTTTGCTAAATATGCTAATTTTTATGTCAGATGTGTCTACTGTATTTTTTTTAATAACTGTACAATGTACTTTTCGCAGCTCTTTTAATTTTATAATTATCTGTAGAAATGTTTGAATGTGAGGTAAGATAATTTTGCCAAGCAAATTTTAACTAAAAAACCTTAGTCAATTTAATTATTATTTAAAGTACGCTCTGATTTTGTTGTTGCAGTTGGCAGTGTTAAAAGGCTGTGACATAATTAACTTAAACTATTTAATTTGCTAAATAAGCGTCTTTGTGTTAAAATGTTTGATTAAAAACACAAGATTTTCACGACTAAAAGTTAGTTTAGAAATGCTAAAAAACAATGTGTCCAAGATTTTCAAGTTCGTTATGGTCAATTACAATGACTTGGCTCAACAAATTAGAGGATGTGTCCTCAGTTTAAAAAGGCTGTGGAATAAATAAATTAAATTATTTTATTTAAAACATGTTTAAAACACGTTTAAAACGTGTTTAAAACAGAATATTCAGGGCATTTTTCTTTTGAGTATACACAGGCTGATAACTACAGCATATTTTAAATTTGCGGGAATTCGTTGTTCAAAGCGGTTAATTTCAGGCTTTTAACGAGTGTTTTCCACTCCCAGACTAAGCATGAAGCAAAATTTCGAGTTTAGAAAAGCCGAAGAATTTGGATTGGCCGCGTAGCGAAGCGGAGTAGCCAATCCAAATTAGGCTTTTCTAAACTCGAAATTTTACTTCATGCGCCACGTTTAAAAACACGGATTTACAGTGAAGTTAAAAAACACACACATACAACAACGATTATAGGCAACCTAATATACGTTATAGTTATTGGGTTCTTTATAACCACTGTTTTAAAGAATTTGTTCAGCGCAGAATTTGACTCATGTTTTATTCACATTTACATATTAGATTGCTAAAGTATATTTTAAACTTTACGATATTTCAGTGTTTTATACGTGTTAAATCTTAAATTTGTTTAAAATGTTTTTTTTATTATCTAAAATTTGCTAAATTAAATTTTATACTACTTCATTAATATTTTTTGTTTTCGTTTTTAAATTTTAGCTAAATTGTTGCAGATTTTTCAAATTACATTATTAATAATAACATTTCATTGCAATAAATATCACAACTGTGTGTGCATAAATGTGGTTTTTAAATACAGACAATTTTTCTTTCAAGTATACATATGCATACACAGTAAATTTAAGACATTCGTTGTATTTTTTAAGATTTTAATTTGAATCTTTAAACGAGGGTTTTCCATTCCCAGACTAAGCATGAAGTAAAATTTCGAGTTTAGAAAAGCCTAATTTGGATAAAATTTAAGCAACAAAATTTGTGGAGGGGAGAACTTTGAGAGCAGCAAAGAAACGATTCTAAAAATCAGTTAGTTTTGGGACCGGGACGGGGACAATCAGTATTTGAATGTAAATGGGGACAGTTGAGAATAGGAAGTTTTAGTGGGATGTGAGTTAGTGAAGTAATGTTGATAAAAAGAGTTAAGTATTGAGAATGGAGTTAGAAAATGGAGAATGGAGTTAGAAATGGAGAATGGAGTTAGGGATAACAGCGCTGGAGAGACTATCACGTAAGAATAAAATTAATTCTACATCAAACCGACTTAGTTGAAATGAAACAAACAAAACCAGCGAAATAATTTAAACATCTGGAAAAAGGGGGAAGATGAAAGGGGGGGGTGAGAATGAGGGACGAGAATGAGGGATGTATGGTGGTTGATGTGTAAGGCCGAATTGAGCGAGAAAACGAGGTATGTCCTACTAACTAATCGAAACAGTCGATTGACGTGTTAGGCCAATCTAGATTAGTATTGCGCTAAGTGTCCTACTAACTAACCACACGAATGAGGGATGTATGGTGGTTGATGTGTAAGGCCGAATTGAGCGAGAAAACGAGGTATGTCCTACTAACTAATCGAAGCAGTCGATTGATGTGTTAGGCCAATCCGAGTTAGTATTGCGCTAAGTGTCCTACTAACTAACCACAAGAAAAAAATAACTCGATTATGAGTGGAACGAGGTGAAAGGTCGTTCCGCTCATTAATCGAAAATGAATGGCGATTGATGTGTAGGGCCGATGTGAGAGATTGTCCCACTAACTAATCGCAAGTGTGTCGAGTGTGTGATGCTAACTCCGAGATGGTTTTTGTGGGTTTCCCATCTCGTAATGCGAATGCAGGGGTTAGTTAATTTTGCTCCCACAAGTAGAGTCATACATTTTTTTGAGTTTAACCAAATGCACATGACTTCTAAGCATAAACGTTGAGTAATATATTTTGTGAATATAAATAATATAAGACATATCAATTCATTAGAAATGTCATGAAAGGTCAATAAACTTTGCATACGTTAAGCTCATATCCTGTTTTATTTATTGTCCACACATCCTCCTAGTCAAATTAAAAGGGAATAAAGACACAGTATTTACGATAATGCATATTGACACAAACAACGAACCTGGTAAATAAATAAAAGGGTTACTACATACACAACACAACGTAAACCATAATACAAATTATAAATTTGTACAATACCTAGGGTCGAATCATTACAATTTTAAACAAATTTAAGATTTAAAACATTTTTAAAACAAAACCGTTTAAAACACGACGGCTGTTTTTAAACATGTTAACACACTGATTTGAAACCAACTGTTTTAAACGTAACAACTCTGAGGGAAAGCAAAATAAAGCACAAACGTTAGACGGAATTGCTTTGACTCACTTAAGACCTTATAGCGACGCCGTTGTTTGTCCGCCATATTGGGTCGAAATTACAAACAACTAATCAAAAATAATACCACAGTTGTCGCCACAGTGTTTAATCAAGACATTGTAGTTCTGTAGTACTTTCTCTGACAGTTTTTACAACGTCTGTCAAGTGTATTTTTGTTTTAGTGTAAATAATAATTGTGTTTAGTGTTTTCTCAATAAATTTTCTCGATATATTGTTCTTATTTGAAGTGTGTGTAAAGTGTGTTGTTAAAGTAATAGATAATTTAACGTGTCTAACGTGTAGTGGTGTTTCCTTTGTGATTTGCGGAAAAATTAGTACATATTTATGATATAGTAATTGCATACGTTTATACACGGGTGTGATTGTATCGTATTTGTGATTCAGTAAGTATTTGACTGCTGAATTCGTAATTTTTTAAATTCTAACCTTATTTTTATTTTATATTCATACACATATGCCCATTCCAATCTCTCCAATTTTCTGTTCATTCATTAATTGTACATATATATATTTTTTTTCTTCTTCCGTGGCCTTCTCTGTGTTTGTATCTAATTAGTCACCACGACAGGCCCCGTGGGTGCGAAGCGTGTGTCCAGTGTCTATTATCCTTTTTCCTCACATTAATTCACATTTTGTATTAACTCATTCACAATTTAATCTATCATAATGGTTAATTTTTGTGAAATCTGCTAGCGTGGAGTAACGCCTAATACACCGTATATTAAATGTAGCGGCGATTGCAATAAACATATTCATAGTAAATGTACGGCTTTATCTGATGATGCGATCGCTCTTATCATATCTTCTAAAAGTAAATGGAAATGCCCTAAATGCATAAAAGATAATAATCCATTAACCATTAACTCACTATATACGCTAATAATAGAGAAGTCTAATTCATTTAAAGAAGAAATAAAAAATTCTATTTCTTCACGCTTCGACAATATCGAATCCCGTATATCTCAAATAGAGAATAGTTACACTAAAATTGAATCTGAGATATCTACTATAAAATCTGCGTGTGATACATCTTCTGTGGATATTATTAATGAGCTCGAGGATAGATGCAGCCGATTATCTAATGTTATACTTTACAACATTAAGGAACCAGTGTCAGTTGTGTCAGAGGAGTGATATGCTGATGACACTAAGAACATAATTAATATCTTGCAGCGTCGAAAAACTTCAGCTATGCCTAAAAAAATAATTCGGTTGGGAAAAATAAGACCCGATAACAAACCTAGACCACTAAAGATCATGTTTGAATCAAAGGAAATCGCCAACTCTGTTCTTCGCAGTAACACACATTCTATTAATGATAAAATTATATTCAATTCTGACAAAACTAAAATGCAAATGGAACATTACAACTCATTAAAATCTGAACTGAATCGTAGAAAATCTGAAGGCGAATTGAATTTGAAGATTGCATTCAGAAATGGAGTACCCTACTTGGCTACAGGACAACGCGCATGAGCCTACTACCAAAACGTCCGCGGCCTTAATAGTAAGCTCAATGAATTCTACAACAACATCTTCACTCATAATTATGACATATTATTCCTCACAGAAACGTGGTTAACATCAGGTGTAAGTGATAGTGAGCTATTTGGTGATCGTTATAAAATATTTCGTTCGGATCGTGACACAGTGTAATCAGGTCGATCAAAGGGCGGCGGTGTGTTAGTGGCGGCTAAATATAATTTAAATATTGACTTAATACCTACTGGCCATATTAAATCAAAAATTCTAATTATTGACCTTTGTGTATGGAAAGTTAAAATTGATTCAATTTATTTATATCTAATTAACGTATATATACCACCGGACACAAAAGCCACCGATATAAAATCATTTTTCGATCTATTAATCCAAATAGATTTTAATGAAAACCCTATACTCTTTGCAGGTGATTTCAATTGTCCAATTCTATCAGCGGGCAATATGTCAGAAAGAGCACAAATAATTTCAAACGCATGTACATTTCTCGGTTTAAACCAATTCAACTTGATTCAAAATTGTTCTGGTAACATTTTGGATTTAATATATTCCAGCTTAGATTGCAGCATTACGAGAGAACCTGATCCCTTAGTAAACGAGGATGCTTATCATCCTGCATTAACATTATCTTTTCAATGTTATTTTAAGATGTCTCCTAGCAACATTGATGTCACCAAACTTAACTTCAAACGAGGCGATTATTTATCTTTGTATTCCTACTTAGGTTCTATCGATTGGAACTTCTTGTCGAGTTATTCCAATGTTGATTTTGCACTTAATGAGTTCTATAATGTGTTAAATAGTGCACTTTTTCAATTTATTCCGCGACATAAATTTAAACAAAAAAGAAAATATCCCCGCTGGTTTACTAATAATATTATACAACTTATTAAAAAAATATCAAACGAGACGTGACGCTTGAAGCCGAATTCAAGAAACTTAGATCTGTCATTAAGAACAAAATTATTGTTGCACATAATGACTATATAATAAATATTGAATCACAGCTTACTGGCGATCCTAAACGGTTTTGGTCGTATATTAATTCAAAAAAATCTAACCCTTCGAGAATTCCTGCAGAACTTAAGTATGATGACGAGGTGTATCAAACTCCTGATGCAATTACAGACGGCTTTCGTAAGTACTTCGAATCTGTTTTCATATTACCATCTGCGACGACTACAACTATGAACATTTTCTTTTGCGGAAGTAGGTGATAGAATGATCTTTAAACGTTTAAAGGGGTCCCTCAAGGCTCCATACTGGGTCCATAATTATTCAATCTTTTCATTAACGATCTTTCCAATCTACTAGAGTGCAAACACCTTTTATATGCTGATGATTTAAAGATTTTTGCAACAATTACAAATTCAGATGATTGCATAAGTTTGCAAAATCAACTTAATGTTATTTCGAATTGGTGCAGTACAAATAAACTTAATCTGAACAGCAATAAGTGTAAATTTGTCTCCTTTACAAAAAAATCCAAACCAATTACATTTAACTATGTCGTGAGTAACAAGTCCATTGAGCGAGTCAATGTCTTCAAAGATCTTGGTGTTTGGTTTGATGATAAATTTACATTTACTCCTCATATTCAATCTCTTGTTAAAAGTTCCTTTAAAGCATTAGGATTTATCCATCGTAATTCTGCGAACTTGCGGAATCCGAATGCTTTGAAATCTCTATTCAATGTTTATGTACGTTCAAATTTAGAATATGCTTCATTAATTTGGTATCCACAATCTCAACTTCAGATTAATCTTGTGGAAAGTGTTCAACGAAGATTTCTTAAATTTCTATACCTGAAGACTGAGGGGCATTATCCTGAGAGAGGCTATGATCATTCTGGTTTGCTTGAGAAATTTAATGTCGAATCTCTTGAGTGCCGACGTTACAAGTCTGCTATCTCATTTATACATAAACTATTTAATAATCATATCGACAGCCCCGATATTTTACAGCTGATTAGTTTGCATATTCCTACTTTCAACAGTAGATATAAGACTACATTTAATATCAGTTGTAATAGATTAAATTTTGGCCCTAAATCACCCATCAGCATAATTTGAAATAACTTTAATCAACTACCTCTAACTTCTGATATCTTTTTTGAATCACTAAAATCCATAGTCGCATTATCTCAATCAAATAATTAGGTTTTTATTATTATTTTTTTCATAATGTTATAATACACTATTATTGTTGTTATTCTTGTACATTGTCTTGTAATTGGGAAATCTTTGTTTCCTGTTGGGCAATAAATATTATTATTATTATTATTATAACAATATATCGAAATTAACTACAACGAACAATAAGTAGGGTAAAGTATCTTAATATTCAGAGAATTGTTGTTTTTTTAGCCTACATAATTGAAAAATGCTTTTGTGTAATGTGTTGTAGTTTTAATTTAGCTGTTAAACTTCAACTATTCGTTTCAATAAAAACATTCATTGTTATTCTGTTTATGATTCTTTTAATTGAAATAAATATATCATTCTGTGGGTAAGTAAATATTCTCAATTTCTCCAAATTTTCTCATAATTACTTACGAAACAAAAACAATATAATTAAGGGCTACATAAACATTTTGAACTATATTCATATCTGAATTGCAGTTTAAAATGACATTTTCTATTGTTTAATGCCATTTTGAATTCTATTCAGGATAGAAATTAGTTCAAAATATTTCTGGAATTGGCCCGAATTCTTAAACTACTGATACATGCAAACAGAAAGCGTATACATGTATATGGAACTGTGTGTGTGAGTTAGTATTAGTTTGGTTGAGAATTACTAGATGGCGCTAGATCGAGTCTTAAAACAAGGATACGGAATGTCGCTTCCTGTCGTCTTCCATGTTGCCTATTAAAGATAATATACTTCATGCATCACGAACCTAAACCTAACCTAAAAACTGACGCACGTGTCCTTTGTCAGATTCATGAAGTACTACCCAGTGCTACCACCTTAAATTCAAACTTCATAAATTAATTTGATCGCCCGGTACCATATGCGACGAGCAGCAATAAAACTGTTCACCTACATATTTTCCCAGTCAATAAGTATTGTTGTCACTTGTCGTTTTTGTCGCATGTTCAGGTTGAGCTGAAATTATCCGGTTAATTTATAAAACACTGTCTCAAAAATTTTTAATCGTTTATTGTTTGATTTTGAAAAGACAAAATCTTAAAGATTTTTAATCGTTTTTTTTGCTATTCAAATGACAAATTCTTAAAGATTTTTCAAATATCACAACTGACACACAACAATGAACTTGTTTATGATTATATCCTAATTGTTACTCCAAAAATAACAATTCCTTATATTTGTGGATTTAAAACTTCTTTATAATTATATTGATTATGATTTTGAACTTTAATCACGTTTTATTCATATTCACAGTTTATGTAGTGATTACAGTTTAGGTAATAGTTGTGATTTTTAGTAGCAATCACGGTTTAAGTAATAGTCGCAATCGCAATCACAATCACAGTGCAGTACGCTTATTAGTAACACTTGTATTTTGTGATTTTTCAATATCAGTGAACATTTAAAAAAAAACACTTATTACTACTCACAAATTAATTCAGCCGGGCGGATTTTGAAATTAGTTTAAAAATAACGCATGATTCTTACTTGTCATCATTTATACTAACTGGTTGTAATATCAAGGACTTGGAGAATTGTCTTCTTGTTACTCGTAATAAATATTAAAAAAAATATTTTCATCCGTCACATCCACAGAACGTGACATTTACAAACGACACGAATATTTCACCAACTTCTTATCAACACAAGACGAAAAAGAAAAAAGTTTTCCCGAAAGTGAAATATTAATTTATGCGGAATTTTATTTTCGCTGACAAATTGCGACAAATCATTTAAATGTCCCCGGATTTATGATGAAAACGTCACGACCGAAGGTGACGTTATCTGAACGAATCTAGGGGGGGTTACACGAGCCGGAGATGGGAGTCTGAGGGTGTGTCGCACGTCACGAACAGATTAAAGGGCCCTCATTATTCCCCTGAACGCCATCAATGGACCCCAACGATAGTCTAAAAGTTCGCTCGCCCTCGGGGCGCCCGTCCTCAGTTATATTAATATTATATAACGGGGATTCGGGGATTCGAATAATGCCGTGATAAACAAAAGGGACACTTCATTAGAATTGGGATCATCAAAGAAGGATTGAAATGTAAAGGGAACTATAATTATGTATGCGTAAAATAAATTTTTATTTCTAATTTATCTCAAAGATATTATCAGCCGTAATATAACGAGTGGTATGATTATTATCGATGATATTTTGGAGTTGAAACCGAGCTGCAGATTCAGCGAGCCCGAAGGGCTGAGAATATAACGAATAAAATAATGTGAGTTCCTTAACATTACCGACAGCTGTGATATTGTTGTTTCCCTATTGATTGTGAATTTTTTAAACGCACAAAAGTTCGTAAACTGCCGCCACTGTGATTCTTTGTTCATGACGGTGTTTTTTGGCGTCGCACTTTTCACTTTTCTATTAATATCACTGCACGAAACTTTACCTATTTTGACGTTTCGAATGACAGGATAACTTATTACCCACCGCTTCTTTTGTTTTTTATCATCGCGGTGATAGACATGTACCTACCGCTTTCCTTGCATCTCATTGGCTGAAAATTCGTTCTAGTAGGCTATGAGTTGTATTCTCAGCCATAATACAACGAGTGGTAAGATTATTACCGATGATATTTTGAAGTTGAAACCGAGCTGCAGATTCAACGAGTCCGTAGGACGAGTTGAATGTGCTGCTTCGGTTTTAACGACTAAATATCATCTGGTATTAATCGTACCACGAGTTATATTTAGTGAGAGAATATAACGAATAAAATGTTATAATCTTACTTATCTGAAACTTCATATCGGCACAAAACTCAGAAAATTGTCGCCAATGCGACTTTTTATTTCGCACTGTGTTTTGCGGTATCGTATTTTTCACTACTTCACTTATATTGCTGCTAGAAGCCGTACCAAAACGATTTCCAACGTCCATTTTAATATTTGGAATTCTGACGTCTAACCACTTTGACGTTTAAAAAACAATTTATGACCACAACAAACTTATCATTGCGATGATTTTTTATCATCGCTGTGATACACATACTGCTACGTATGTACTTGCATCTGATTGGCTGAAAATACATTCTAGTAGGCTATGAGTTGTATTCTCATAAGAATATAACTCATAGCCTACTAGAACAAATTTTAAGGAGTTTCGCGCAGTGATATTAATAGAAAACTGAAAAGTGCCACGCCAAAAAAACACCGCCATGAACAAAGAATCACAATGGCGGCAGTTTACAAACTTTTGTGCGGTTAAGAAAATCTCAATCAATAGGGAAACAACAATATCTCAGCTGTCGATAATGTTAAGGGACTCACATTATTTATTCGTTATATTCTCTCACTAAATATAACTCGTGATTTGATTAATTATCGATGATATTTTGTCGTTGAAACCGAAGCAGCATATTCAACTCCCCCTTCGGGCTCGTTGAATCTGCAGCTCGGTTTCAACTCCAAAATATCATCGATAATAATCATACCACTCGTTATATTACGGCTAATAATAATGACTATATTTTTGAGTTTGATAAAAAAATAATTAGATCTTGATATATTATTGAGCAGTTTCTGTTCCTGTTCGTCTGTTGAAATATTTAATTTTTATAACGCCAATGAAACCTGAAATCTTTAAATTTAGTTTTAGTCGTTATTCACATTGTTTGTGTGATTTTGTGCGATTATTTCGATTTGTTAAAAGACTATTGTTATTTTATTATGTAATGGCCCACCGTTAAAATAAATAAATAAATAAATATAATTTTATTTTAAAACTATAGGACAGGGGTGTTCAACCTTTAGTAATACGTAAGCTACATTTGCATACCAAGTTATTTGACGATCGACTGGTTATGGGTAATAAAAACAAATAAGAAAGTACACGATTTATTTTAAATTATACCTTAAAATGTATCGTAAATTTCTCGAATTTTAATAGCGCAAGATTTTGTAAAAATTTATTAAACATAAGCAGTATACTTCCAACATTGCAATATGTTCAGTGTTTTATACGAGTGGCGCATGAAGGAAAATTTCGAGTTTAGAAGAGCCTGAAAATTTGGTTTGGCTGATCCGCTTCGCGGAGCGACCAAACCAAATTTTCAGGCTTTTCTAAACTCGAAATTTTACTTCATGCCTAACCTGGGAGTGGAAACACTCATCCGAAACTTCAAATTGAACACTCCTCAGAAACGATGAATGCCTTAATAATTACATCGTGAAATGAATACGCATAATCATTAGATTTGGAGGTAATCTTGTTTGAGAAATTATAAGAGACCTATAAATTATTAAATCAACGTCAAAAGGTTAAATTTTGCTTACAAATAAACAGGGTTTAGGATTCTGAAAGTGGGGTTAAAATATCAAAACTACTTTTTCGAGAAATTGTGTAAAAGTTGAGATTTAGAAAAAAAAAACAATAGATTTTGAGGTAATCTTGTTTGAAAAATTACAAAACAATCATTGAATCAACTTTGAAAGCACTAATTTTTACTTTAAAAAAACAAGCTGTAAGAACCTAAAGTTCGGGTTACATATCTGATTCATTTTTTCTGAAATGTTATCAAAATTGAGATTTTAGTAGACTAATCATCAGATTAAAGTAATCTGATTATTTCACTAAAATCTTACTTTACTCTTTTTCAACAACTAATCATTTCAATAACAGACGATTTAATTATTGAAAAATAGTATATGGTACTTGAAATGTACATCTAACAATGAAATATAAGTTGGTGAAAATAAAAGAAAATTAAACCGTGTTTTATTAGTGGAGGATTAGTTCGAATAACTCAAAAGAAACATTGAATATATTTTTTAACATCAAATGAATCCGTTATAAATTGTATGAAATTTCATTAAGTGCGCTTTAGGCACATAATGATTGAAAAAAGTCTGATATAATAATATAATAATAATATATTTATTCGTGCAATTACCAATAATACATACTTTACACAAGTCATGGATATACTTAATAATAGATATAGAATACTGAATTCGATAATAAACAGCCGAGTTATAATAAATATATAAATAAAATCAAAACAATGAATGAATTAGGAGATAAAATGTTAAAAGCAAAGTGTAGTAATCAATTTATAAAACAAAGAGGCGGGATGAACTTATAAATACGGACAAACGACTTAAGAACTTAAAATCAAATCTAAGGAGTAATATATTGATCAAATCGATCACATATTAAAATCAAATATTAAAAAATCAACAAAACTGTAAAAAGCATTAGAAAGCAAGATACTTTTAACTTCTCTTTTGAACTTTTTAAAATCAAGTTGTCGCAAAGTTGTGGGTAGATTGTTAAAATATTTGACCTCAAAATAACTTGTTCCAGTTTGACTTCGCGATAATCTGATTTTATCCTGGTACATATTCTCCCTGTTTCTTGTGTTGTGAGCATGGATGTCATCGAGAATAGACATACTGGGTAATGTCAATATTCGTAGCCTAACAACATGTGGTTTACAGTCATCTTGGTAATTAATACTTGCAACTATTCTAATAGCTCTTCTCTGCAATGCAAATTACCTATGGCGACAAAGAGTGACTCCATATAATTATACCATATGCTAACTGGGTGTGAACTAAGGAGAAGTAAGCCGTGCGAACCATAGATGGCGATAGGTTGCTAAGCAGGCTACGAAGTAAAAAGAGTGATTTGTTCACTTTTGTGGCTATATTTTCTCCCTGTTCAGACCACAATAGGCCTGGGTCCAAATAGATTCCCAAAAATGTAACTGCTTCATTACTCTGAATTAACTTGCTCAGCAAGAATGTTCTCGTGACCTTTTTTCCTCATTTAAATCCAATCTATTAATCTTAAACCAGGTTTCAGCTTGAGATAGAGTAGCTGTATTTACAGAACGTGCGGTATTTAGATCCCGACCAGTTGCAATTAAAGTGGTGTCATCTGCAAATTGGATCACCCTCCAACCGTCAACGTACATAGGGAAATCATTGATATAAATAAAGAAAAGTAACGGCCTGAGAATTGAGCTCTGAGGAACACCGTAATTTGTGGGCAATGGCTCTGAGCCATTGCAAAAACGACCTGTTTTCTATTTACCAAGTAACTTTAGAGTAGTTTTCGGCTGGTCCTATGAAAGTTATATAACTGTAATTTATTAATAATAATCTCATGGAACACAGTTAAACGCTTTATTTAGATCTAAAAATGAAGCATTTGTTGTTTGATTTGTTTGAAAGGATTTAAGAATTTGTTGAGTAAGATCTAATACTGCATTAACGGTCGATAGCCATTGACAGAATCCGTACTGATTTTTATTAAACATGTTGTTGCTTACATAATAGGCAATAATTTGCAGTGACATCACCCTTTCTTTGTCAAAAATAGTCTTTGTAGTAAAAACAAATTATTATAATAATCATAATAAATAGATCCTTTTTAAGTTAGAATGTAATACATTAAAATAAGAGAGCGAGGAGTGCAAAAATCATTCAAATGAATGATTATATACTTAACACAAATATAACGATTTGTATTCCTGTTCTCTTCATAACAAATAAAAAACTGTGAAAAAGTATTGTTATATGAGTGACATTGTTACATTTTGAATAGGAGCCGCTGTACAGCATTTTCTCACTAGATGGCGCCACCAAATCTAATGCCAGTCAAAGTATAATTGGATTTTCATCTATAGCCATTGAGTAGCATTTAAAAAGCATATTTTTGTAAGCATATATTTTAAACAATTGCATTTACCAAGAAAAAACCGTGTATAAATATTTTTTAACATAAAAAAATGTTTCCTAGTCGTTTTTTTCTTGTTTAAAGTTAATGGCTACTGTATATATTTTTCGACTTTTTCAATACACTGTTTTTATAATTATTGTATACAAAATAACTTAGTAACTTAACTCCAATAATTTTCCGAACAAGAATAAGCTTCAGATTTTAAGGTAATCTGATTACCTCAAAATCTGATGATTATTCTTGTTTAGAAAATTATTAAAAAATAAAAACATTAATTATTTCCTTTAAAATAAATAATTTTCGGACTGTAAAGTCGAAATTGAAATCACTCAACTGATTTGTCTCGGAAAATCGTTTAAAAGTTAAGATTTAGTAATAAAACAACGTAATATTTTAAAGTAATCTTGTTTGCAAAATTATAAATAAATCATGAATAATTTAATAAACTTCAAAAGCACTAATTCTGCTCAGATATAAACACGTTTTAAAATCCTAAAGTTAGAATCAAAATATCTTGAGTTTTCTGAAGAAAAATAAAATCGTTAAGAATCAGTGATGTAAATTTACCGGTAATTAAAAATTGGGTACTATTTTCGGTAATATTACTGAAAACATAGTAACAATTGGTTATTTTAAGTTAAACATGAAACTTACTGTATAGCAAAAAAACTATGATATCCTAAAACTTGCACAGATTCTAAATAAAAAGGAAATCAAGGAGTGCAATGCATAGTACATTCAAGAAATTACGAAATCTATCAAATTAAAAAACAAACATCTTAAAAATTAAGAGAAAAATCTCATTTATAATTATAATAATATTTTTATCTAACTAACAAAATAATATATGTATGAATATTAGTTTAGAAGTTACCTTAGAAAACATTTGACATTCTGAATTCTTTTCTAAACTAATTCAATATTTGCAAAAAATAAGAATTTTAGAGGAAAAATGTATTCTATTTGCATATAACTTAGTTTATTTATTATATCATTATTAGTAAAGTAATTTTGGTTGAAATAAATAAAATAAATATATCCAGAGGATGTAGACAAAACATTAGGCATATCTTAATGTTGATGTGTTAATAGCAGTTAAGATATTACAAAATCAATCAAATTTAAAAATAAACATCTTAAAAATTCACAAATGAAACACTTTTTAACACTGAGACTTTATTAGGTGATTAGAGTTTCGACAAATTTAACTTGTCATTTTAGAATTAGAATTATATTTTATTTTGAAATGTTAACTATCAACAATTATTATGATTTTAAATAAATGTGCCACAACCAACAAACATTTAAAAAATCAATAAAAATCTTCAAAATTGTCCAAATTGACAATAACAACAGGAATATTGGACAAAAAAGACTATAAAATAGCCAAACTTAACTCAAAAAAAATCCTCAAGAAGCGTATTACACAGTTCGTAGTAATTAATAAAGTGGGCAAATATACATAAAATATACACACGCACAAATCGTCAAAAATTATTTAAAAAAGTAAAATTTGTAAATTTAACACAGTTGGCTATTAACAAAAATTGCCGACGTCTTTAATTTTAATAAAACTTGCTAACATTGAAGAACACAACATAAAATAATAAAATTTTCATAATTTAAAACTACTTGTGTAATTTAATGACTTGCCTTTAACGAGTGCCTTTCACTCCTAGATTAAGCATGAAGGAAAATTTCGAGTTTAGAAAAGCCTTAAAATTTGGTTTGGGGCTATATAAAGGACAGTTTACATAAATTAAATAATAACAACATCAATAGTTTACGACAAAACTTCATTAATATTGCAAATTCTATATCTTATATTTATATTCATAATGCATGTAGAAGTGTCATAAATAGATGTAATGTAACTCATGCATTTTGAACAATGGCAATCAATTTGAGCATTTATTGTAATTTTCCTTTATTAATTTTTTTAATAAAGTTGGATAATTGGTTGTATATTCTGGTTGTAATTGTGACTTTTGTCTATAAAATAAATTTGAGGTTATGTTTACAGATGGTTGCCATGTACTTAATTACCCTGTTGTAAAGATTAATTTCGCGGCGGAACAGGTTTCGTTCATTAATTCCACTTTTTGTAAAATAATTAATTAATGGCAACATGGCATTCATATATCAATGTCATTGCATGACAAATAATCAAAGAACCTAAGAAAAATAAATTTGAAATCTGGTTGGTCAATAAACAAAACCTAGGTATAATATCCATTTATTTTCATTTAATTTTTTCGAAATAATTGTAATTATTATCACATCCTAATATAAGCCTACTCAAATTCCACCAATTAATAATTTAATATTAATCATGCCTACTGCGATTAATGAAAATATTTAAAATTTAATTAAATATAATATATATCAATAAATTTCAAATAACACATAAACATGTTGTATATCAATGAAAAGGGAAAAAAATAACAATTTTTATAATAGCACAGCCAACTATGACTTCTATTTGCAAAAATATAACTTTGGGCTGTATCTCTTTTATTAATAAAGATAGAAATAAGCTGTAAATTGCATTCGATTTTCCTCGAAAAAGTACGTATAATTCTTATCTTGATAAAATAATAAATGAATGAGATATTAATAAAAATCTAAAATATAAAATATTGAATTTTTGGCTATAACTTGAAAACAAAAGACGATAGCTAATTTCTGTTTTCAGCATTGGGTTTGTCTCGAAAAAAGAGCTCGATGATGCGCCATCAATTTTTTCTATCTCTTCTAATAACCGAGATTCCCTATAGTAACATCCAATTTCCGCCACCCTGTACATTAAGGTTTTTAGGGTCTCTGATTATATGTGTAAAATTCAATAGTAAAAATGGCTGATCAAATATGGTGGATTAAATATTTAAAAACTTGTACAGAATTAGTAAATGTCTATACTGATTTTGCAAAACGTGTACATCAAATTTTTCTAGATCACAAATTACGAATTAAATGTCACAAATTTGAAATGTAAAATGGTTCAAAATTTAATAATCTATGAATTCGTACAATGTTTGCAAAACATAGGCTTTCAAGGTTTGTTATTACGAATTTAATAAGTCTGTATTGTCTGTTGACAGATAACGCTATTCCCGCCAACGATATCCGCCAACGATACCCGCCAACGATACCCGCCAACGATACCCGCCAACGATACCCGTGGCATTAAATTTGCCCGGTAAACCACTACTGTGCTACGCGACCAAACCAATTTTTTACGCTTTTCTAAACTCGATATTTTACTTCATGCCTAATCTAGGATTGGTAACAATTGTTAAAAAAATAGCTAAATAGGAATCGTGAAAATTGATTAAATCATTTAATGAGTTTATTAGAATAAAAAAAATGCGAAAAATTATGAATTTAGCAGTTTTTATACAACTACAAAAATTACAGGAATCGTTAAGATATTATAGAAATTGTTGAACACCCTGAAAGTTATCTAAGTTTATGAATAAAGCTTACAAATATTATAAGAATTTTAAAAACTACAAAAATACTGACAAAAATAAGAAGATTTGGGAAAGTTGTAAAAAATAATAAATAATAATTTGAAAGTCAACGACAAATGATAAAAATTGACAAGAAAAAAACATTTTATTAAATTAATCAAAGTTTAAAATTACACAAAAATTGAGAAAAATCATGACAACTGCAAGAGCCCATTGCTTTGCTAGTATTTGTTCACTTTATTAAATAAATATTAACAAAGAAGCAACTGATATTATATAAATTAAGCAAAGTTTAAGTTAACACAAAAATTAAATTATTATTTGTTTATTTTATTGAACAATTATCATCAAAGAAATGACCGCATTTAATAAAAAAATACAAGATTTGAAAAATCGTCAAAATATAAAGACTCCGAATTTTTGTTTATTTTTATAAATCGATTATCAAAAACAAAAAATGAAAATAAATCTTCAAAAGCAACAAACATAAACCAATCATCAAAATTCGTATACTTTGACAATTTTAACCAGAAAGAAAATGAAAATATAATATAATGTTTTTGATGTCTGTAATTTTTTGTACAAATCGATCAAATTTCATATATTTATTCATGTTTGTCATCCATTTACAATAAAAAATACTGCAATGTTATTGAAAGTAGTTAGAATATTTAAAAAAGTAATAATAAAAATAGTATAAAAATGTTGAAATCATTAAAATGAAACGATAAAAATCTTTTAGGTATATACAGAGTGTCCTATTAGTGCGTTATCGGAAGATATCTCAGCTTACTTACTTACAGCTTACTGTATCAGAGTAATTTGACAGTAATAGACAAAAATTATGTTTACAGTTTTTTCGTAAAGCTAAACTACCTCTGAAACTAAGTAAGATAGAGAGTTGCAGATTTTTCCATTCTCTTGATAATAGAGGGCGCTATAAAATAAATAGCTGAATTCATAAATTTTCAATCAAGGATCACTTGATATTTTTAAATAGAGCCATATAACTTTTTGTACATCAATCGACTCAAAATGAAAGTGTCTCTTTCGTGTTTATTAATAATTTTTTATCTTTAGATGTAATATAATTATCTTAAATACCTTAAAGTTACGAATAAAAATTACAAATCTAATCAAAAGAGAATTAAATTTTGAGTCGATTGGTGTTAAAAAAAGTTATATGGTTCGGTTTAAAAAAAAATCCAGTTACCCTTGATTGAAAATGTAAAAAATTGACTATTTTTATTTCGTAGATAAATACCTTAATTGCCATTCTTCATCTTATTTACTTTGAGAGATATTTTAGGTTTACAAATCTACTGCAAACGTGATTTTAATCCATAAATGTCAAATAACTCCAAAACGGTATGATTTAGGCCGAATATTTTTAATAAAATGATACGCAATTTTTATGAGTATTTCACAACTTAATAATTTACAGGGTGATCTATTAAAAATAAAAATAAGCAATAATACTGTTTTTCTGGCATACCCGATAAAGAAGAATATATTTTTAGGTTATGGAGCTCTTAGAAAAAGCAACTTTGTTACAAAAACTTTATTTCTATCTTTACCGTGAGCCAAGATATCCGCCGAGAATGCACGAATGGGATACTCCGTATATCACGATTTTTAGATGTAAATTTTCAGACATTTGTTGTTTTATTTAAAACATTTAACATGCAGTCTCAAACGAGTGTTTCCAATCCTAAATTAGGCATGAAGTAAAATTTCGAGTTTAGAAAAATCTAAAAATTATGTTTGGCCAAACCAAATTTACAGGTTATTCTAAAGTCGAAATTTTACTTTTTGCGCCACGCGTATAAAACACTGGTTAAAAGTGAAATTCAAAATATACTTTCTTGGTTTAATCGCATGTTTATTAATTTTACCAATGTTTATGTGGAATGTGTGAAAGTATATTTAAAAAAAAATCCTGTATAGCAGTCAACATCTAAAATAAAACACAAATTTTATCAATTATTACTAGTTTAAATGAAACTGTCAAAACCAACAACCATCATAAAATTTCAGAAAAACTTTAGAATTGTAAAAATTAGGATAAATTGTGAAAAATGTAAACATTTTCCAAATCAACAATTACAAACTGAATTACTGAAATTTAACCTAAATTCTAACACTATTTTTGAAAGATAATTTATATTAAATTTTATAGTGAGTGAGTGAGTAAAATATTAAAAAATCTAAAGTTAATAAATGCTACTTGTCAAAGACTCAATTATTCAGTTGTTATCATTATATATTTAGTGATGTAAATTATGTATTTAATAATATTTTCCATTAAATTTCACTCTAATGGTAAATATTCCAACGAAATTGCTTAAATATTAATCATTAAATAAATATTTCATCATCATAAAATAGAATCACCCAACTGTAAAATTCAATCCGAAATTATTCCACTAAACCGATTTATCTCATTCAGTAATTATGCAAATACAAGAAATCAATAACCGAATTACGTCTCCCTTTTCAGCCCTTTTTTCATATAAAATCGCCCATTTTATTTATGCCCATCGACGCATAAAATGTTACTGCGAAATCTTACCCTTGCCCTTTTTTCCCACTCTACACTCCGTTCTTTTTATTCCAGCGCGGATATATCGCGTTTTATTTTATTATAAAACACGCCCTCCCATCTCCAGACGTGTGATTATTTGGGCCGGAATTGAATAATATACGTTTTAGGTGTCCTCGTAGAGTTCTCAATTTTTACGACCTTTTCCCAATCAATATGCACAGGCTTTCAACCGGGAACGCTGATATTCTATCTCTTCCTCTGCTGGGACCGCTGACATTATTATTTAAATTTCACTTTCTTTTATTATTATTTTTCAAATATATTGAATTGTAGATATGGGTGTACGAGTATATTCAATATCTCTTCTAGAGGGATGTTTTTGTGAAACCGCTACTATAAAAAATAAATGAAATCCTTCACAGATGGAAACATACAGATTTTAGAGAGAGGCATTGTTCCATTAAATTTGCTTATAAAAAATGTTGTATACATAGAGTATAATTGAGCAATATTTGAAATTTGAAATAATCAATCGCTGTGTGTTTAATATTTCGAGATATACTAAATGTGTCATACTATAATAATAATCAATAATAATAATCAATCGCTGTGTGTTTAATATTTCGAGAAATACTAATAGTGTCATACTATAATAATAATTAATAATAATAATCAATCGCTGTGTGTTTAATATTTTGAGAAATACTAAAAGTGTCATACTATTCGCGATATATAAGTGTCATAGACGTAATCAAGATTTTGAACAAGGAGAGGAAAAATTTGGATTTGCCGGTGCGAAGCAACTTATTTACATATTAAACGCTACTGATGCAATAAAGCAACAATCTTAATTTTTTGCTTATTGAATTACTAAGTAAATTACTATTATAATATTATTTGACCTGACTTGAGAATGTGTGGAAAAAAATTGTAAATATTTTGTTATTTAAATATTTCGATTATTAGTTATTTTAAACTAGTATTTTTAGGTGTATATCTAACTTCACAACATTTCAGTGTTATATACTTGTTGACTTGGCGGACGCAACATAGGAAATCCCATGTAAATTTTGAACTGTTTAAAATTTGGCTACCCTATTTATTTTATAAACAAAATGTATTTATAATTTTTATAGAGGGAAAAATTCTGAATTCATTCGTGTTAACGTTTATCACTTTACATTTCTCTAAGTTAAAATAATTAAGAAAAAGTAATGTGATTTTATAAAAATAATGACGTATCAGGGAATTGAAACAACAATTAAAGACTTGTAATGAAAACCGTGCTAAGTGCCTAACCTATAACTTTGAGATAAATGATTTTTTCGCAAGTGACGTGCATTTGTGACCAAATAGTCTGCAACATTTTGTACAATTAGTGACGCAATATATTATTTCTGCCTGTGGCAACACATTTTTGGTTAATGTACTTCGAATTGTATAAAAAAATTATTATGTGTGACATTTGGAAAAACGTGTTAAGTGCCAATAATGTTTCATGAAAAATGAGTTATGTTCTAAAATAGTTTCAGAGGCGCTATGTGCCACATCTACGAGTATACTACTTTTATTGAAAAATACATAGTTTATAACATAATAGCACAATAACTAATAACATAATACTAGCAAATACCAAAATTTAGCAGCCTAGGCTAATAAGTTTCTATAGAATTCTCGATTATCCTCCTTTATGAATGGGATTATTGCTTGAATGTTTTCTTTCTTTTCGGCCATGATACGAGTTGCACAGTCAATCTGTGGTAAATTCATGTTTTTAATCTTTTGCGAATTGATGTTTTTCTTGAAAACATTAACAGATCGTTAAAGTTTGTTTGATTTTTACTGATCTAGGATGTGCTGCGGAAATCTGAATCCATGCAGCTTTTAAAATCTGAAGCTTTTATGGTATTCAATGTTGAATCAGCAGCAGCTTTAAAATCTTTAAAATCCAAAGGCTGCAATAAAGTTACAATACATAGATTGTTTGGGGTTGCAGATGTCATTAGGTGGACTAAATCTAGAGAGAATTCCCATTTTTTTCTAATCGTTTTCGCTTTTTAATTTGGGCGAGATCTCGATCGCAACTTAAAAACGAATGACCAAAGACCAAGAACTTCTGGTTAACTGCTTGAACATATCCTTTTGTTACCATGAATATACATAAAAATAGCATCATTTTAATTTTGTTCTGTCCAGCACAGTTATCACTATATATGTTTAATTTTTCCTTTCTTGTTATTCCCCTTATAACTGCTTTCCAAATGCATGACGCAAATTCGTTACCTCCTTTCCCAGATATTCCCTCATGCCATAAATGCATGTACCCTTTATTGGTATCAGCAACGTGGACGCCAAAATTATAGCAAGAAAATTGGCGTAAATAATACATTTGGCTGTGTGTAAGGGCTGGTAGGGTAAGTACTTGTTGAAGGTCCATAGAAATGGTACATATGTCACTTAGGGGAAGCTGGGATTGGGCATGATCATCCTTCATTACTTTCATCGCCTTCTCAGCTTTCCTATGATGAAGTTCAAGTTTCTTCTTTGCATCTTTGTCATTGGGATTGGATTTATGTTGCATGTTCAATAGATCACACGTTTGGCGCGTATCAGTGCGTGGATGATGAAATTTTAACTTTGGAATTTGTTTATTAAAAGTGGTATAGTAGAAACGGTAGGTTATATCAGAGTTCGGATAGGTGTCTTTGAAAGCGCGATACAATCGATTACTGTTTAAATCTTGGCTCAAATATTCTTTGCTACTCTTCATCCTTCCATAGTTACTTTCCTCTCTAGGAAACCGGAAAATATGTGCTACCACTAAATTTTCATCTTGGATTAAGTATTTCTTATGTTGAGTTTTGTTGCCTCTTCTTTCGACATAAGTAACTTGGCCCGCTTTTTTTGCTTTCACGAGAGTTTCAACACGTTTTCGGCTCCAAAAGTTTGTAAAAAAGTGTGTTTACAGACTTGCACGACTTTCCCAGCTCAGGTACGGTTAAATAAACAATCGCTTGCCTTCTGCTTGCATCTGGATTCTCATAACTACCATGGCGTCGTCTTTTTTACCGGGCACACATTTAAAAGACCCATTAAATATGAATTCTGTTTTACATTGTTTTGCAACTTCCCTGTTTAAGATAATAATCTATCACAATAAAATAATGGCAAACAAAAAATAATTTATTGGGAAAGAAGTATATATCATAAAAACGTAAGCAAATTTAACTTTATTATGAAATGAGTATACGAGGGATTATTCCAGCAATCCATCGAATGATCTCTCTCAGCAATCACTCGAATGATCTCTCTTAGCAATCTATCGAATAATGTCTCATTCGAGATAATTCTGGAGCAATCATTCGGAAGATATAAAATTAGCATACGAGTGATTAATTCAGCAATCAATCGAATAATCTCTCTCAGCAATCACTCTAATGAGATCTTAACAATCTATTGAATAATGCAATCATTCGGGAGATCGCTTGAGTGATCTCTTGAGTGGTTGATCGAATGGTAGCAAAAATGATTGTTCGAACGGTTGCTTAGTATAATTACTTAAATGGTAATTCCGATAATAATCTATCGCAATAAAATAATAGCAAACAAAAAAATAATCTATCGGGAAAGAAATATATAGCCTTGAAATGTAAGCAAATTCAATTCGAATATGAAATGAGCATATCTTATGGTTATTGAGATAAAGACATATTTTAAAATAGCCAACAATTGAAAAACGCCTATCTTCCAAAATAATCAAGTTACCCATGATCTGTTTACGTCATTATTAGTTTCTCGGAAAAAGAGGTCATGACGTTTAGATCAATTTTTTTTTTAATTCTTCAGGGTACCGAGATACTCTATAAAAACATCAAATTTAGGCCACCATGTACATATATAATTATTAGATTAAGTTGCCTTCCCTTTTTTTTTCAAAGCTCAATTTAAAGCTTTAAACAAGTGTTTTCCACTCCCTGCCAAGCATGAAGTAAAATTTCGAGTTTAGAAAAGCCCGAGACAAATTTTCTGGGCTTTTCTAAACTCGAAATTTTACTTCATGGGCCACGCGTATAAAACACTATAATATCGTCAAATTTATCTATATTCGAACTTCACTAAAAATCTGTGTTTTATACGCGTGGCGCATAAAGTAAAATTTCGAGTTTAGAAAAGCTCAGAAAATTTGTCTCGGGCTTTTCTAAACTCGACCCTCGACAAATTTTCACGGGGCTTTTCTAAACTCAAAATTTTACTTCATGTTTAGTCTGGGAGTGGAAAACACTTGTTTAAAGCTTTAAATTGAACTTGAAAAATAAAGTGAATATCCGCAATTGTTGTATCAATTTCATGCTATGTCATTATTTTTATAAAATGTCATTACTTTTTCTTAATTATTTTAGCTGTAAATTTTCTAACATTCGTTAATTTTAAATGAGTTCAACTTGAAGCATTAAACGAGTGTTTTCCGCTCCCAGACAAAACATAAAGTAACATAACATGGAATTGATACAGTAATTGCGGATATTCCCTGTTATTTTTTAAGTTCAATTTAAAGCTTTAAACAAGTGTTTTCCACTCTCAGACAGCATGAAGTAAAATTTCGAGTATAGAAAAGCCCAGAAAATTTGTCTCGGGTCGCTATGCGACCCTCTACAAATTTTTACGGGGCTTTTCTAAACTCGAAATTTTACTTCATGGTGTCTGGGAGTGGAAAACACTTGCTTAAATCTTTAAATTGAACTTAAAAAAAACAGGGAATATCCGCAATTGCTGTATCAATTCCATGTTATGTCATTATTTTTATAAAATCACATTACTTTTTCTTAGTTATTTTAACTTAGATAAACGTAGTGAACACTCATAAATTTAGAATTTTTCCCTCTACAAAAAAGTGAAATACATTTTCTCTCTAAAATAGATAGGGAAGCCAATATGTAAACACTTTAAAATTAACATGCGATTTCCTATGTTGTGTCCGCTAAGTAAACACCCGGTATGCCTGGAGCATGAAGTAAAATTTCGAGTTTAGAATATCCTGAAAATTTGGTTTGGCCGCTCCGCTTCGCGTCTAATTAAGTTTGGTCGCGTAGCACAACGCGCAAATTTTAAGGCTTTTCTAAACTTGAAATTTTACTTCATGCTTAGTCTGGGAGTGAAAAACACTCGTTTAAAATTTCAAATTAAACTATTTTAAAGAAAGAACGAATACCTGAAATTTCACAGCATACATTTGTGATATGTATACTTTAAAGATAAATTCGCTGTATTATGTTCTAACGTTAAACGATATAAGACTTTTTGACTCTTAGTGAACGTATAGTAGTTCAAAATTGCTTGAAATAAAAATAATTTTTCTTTTTTTATATTCTCTGTATGTTGGGTTTCACCGACTCCAGTTAAATCTTATTCGCATAACAAATTTATTTGTCGATTGGTATAGATATTTTCCATGTCGTTAACATCAATGTCATTTAAATTGATTGATATGTTGACATGTATGTAACTATTACTCATCTTTAATTGATGAATAATTAATTATTGATCGATTAAACTGATATTGGTGAAACCCAGCATTAGATTACTAAAATAAAATTATTATGCCTAAAAAATGATAGAATTTCATGTAAATTTTACAATTGAATATACATTTTATTTGGAACTTTTAGAGATTTTAAATATCACACGATTATTTTAATTTAATTTTCTCATTTTCCTCATCAGAATTAATTATAAATTTTTGAAAAATATTGATGATAACACTTTATTAAGCACTTTAAATTTATTTTTGGAATTTCTCTAGTTTTAAATACAAGATTTATTACATTTTCAAATTTTCTAAAAATGTCTTTAAATTGTAAATCAAGTTCATATTAATTTCAAATGATAAGATTTTTCCAATACCTAGGTAAATTATCTTATCAGTTTAGGGCAAAGTTAAAAGTTCATTTTATTTTTTAAGTATTTGTATTATAGATTATATGAAATATTTTTTACTTTGTTTTAATACAATTTCTTTGTGCAGGATTTTATGGATTTTTTACGAATCTACATAATTTTCTGAATTTCGTAAAACCATAATTTGTACAAGACAAATTACAAAACTTCTTGAAAGTAACAAAAACTGACAACAGAATATCACAAAAGTTATGAAAATGTATTGAATTTTAACGAATAAAAATAATGGTGTAAACACTTGTAAAAATTATGCCTACAAAATTATAGAATTCCAAGTACATGGTACAATTTGATATAAGTTCAATTTGGAACTTTTAGCGCTTTTAAATTGCCACGGTTTAATTTTATTAAATTTTCTTATTTTCCTTAACTAAACGAATTCTAAAAATTTGAAATATATTGATGTTAAAAAAAAAATGTAAGCAGTTTAAATTCATTTCTGGAACTTTTGCAATTTTAAATATTACAAGATTTTTTTAATAGAATTTTCTAATTTTCTTAAGTTTAAAGATATTTAAGAAAATTTGTTATATTTGAAATTGCAGAAGTTCCACAATTGAATTTAAAATGCTTAAAATAATGTTAACATTAATTTTTTCTCAAATTTTTAGAATTCGTAAATTCAAGTTTACATTTATTTCAAATGATACGATTTTTCAAATACCTAGATAGATTTTCTTGTCATTTTGGGGCAAAGTTAACAGTAAACAGAATGAATTGCAAACATTTTGAAAAATATTGGGGTTGACATTTATGTAAGGACTATAAATTCATTTTAAATTTTCACGTTTATACGTTTTACATTTTACACGTTTAAAATATTACACGTTTTTTTAGGCACTTTATAGTCAGCCGTAATATAACGAGTGGTATTATTATTATCGATGATATTTTGCAGTTGAAACCGAGCTGCAGATTCAACGAGTGAGCAGCACGAGTTGAATGTGCTGCTTCAGTTTCAACGACAAAATAAAAAAAAAATGTATTTATATTTAGTGAGAGAATATAACAAATACAAAAATGTGAGACCCTTAATATTATCGACAACTGAGATATTGTTGTTTCCCTATTAATTGAGAATTTGTTAACCGCACAAAAGTTCGTAAACTGCCTCCACTGTGATTCTATGCTCATGGCGGTGTTTTTTGGCGTTGCACTTTTTTACTTTTCTATTGATATCACTGCAAAAAACTTTACCTATTTTGACGTTTCAAATGACAGGACAACTTATCACCCACCGCTTCTTTTGTTTTTTATCATCGCGGTGATAGACATGTACCTACGGCTTTCCTTGCATCTCATTGGTTTAAAATTCGTTCCAGTAGGCTATGAGTTGTATTCTCATTTTCAGAATTTCTACGATTTTCAGTATAACACTATTTTCTTATTATTTTTTTTTTTGGTTTTCTTTGAACTGTAAATCAAGTTGACAACTATATAAAATAAATTGATTTTTCAAATACCTAAAATGAATTTCTTGAAAATTTGGGCCAAAGTTCAAAGTTGACTGAACGAATTGAAAAAAATTAAAAAATATTGATGATGACATTTTTTAACCACTTTAAATTCATTTTTGGAATTTCTGCACACGATTTTTTATAATATTCTAATGTTCTTAGATATCGTTGAACTGTAAATCGAATTAATATTTATTTTAAAAAATATGATTTTTTAAGATATAAATTAAAATTGAGTAACAGAATAAGATTATATGAAATGTATATTATCATAAAGATGAAAATCATCAACATCTTACAAAAACTGTTAAAATATTGCACTCTATTTTAAAATTATTCACATACATTTCCTGATATTTATCATTGTTTGACAATTATGACGTTTTAATAAATATGTCATATTTCGTGGCCCCTCCCTGGTACAAAATCTGGCTACGCCTATGACTTTCGTAGAAAATTAAAAAAACTATATAACGTTTCAAGGCTTGCAGATTAACTGTAGAGGTCAAGTAATAGATATAGATCTATCTTTAGCACGGGACATTTCCAACGTCTTTCGATTTGTTCTTAAACTGGATCTCTTTAACCTCATTGCAGTAGATGTACTTGAGAGAATAGAAAGATATTTTAAGATTAACGAATAAGAAGAAGTCAATTTATGGCACACATACAAGATGGCGCTAAAGTTGTCGCTCGATGTTCTTTGGCTGTAATTTATTTTATGAATGAAAAACGTTGGTTCTGCTATTGGATTCGGTTAATTTAATGTCTTTATTTTTTTCCATTAAGTCGAAAAAACGATATCGACCAAGTGGTTGCCAGCAAAATTGATGGAAATACGGGCCCGATTTATTGCATTTTCCATCACTCTTGCCAGAATTTCCGGCGATATGTTCTCGCAATCTTGACGCATTTTCTCTTTAAGTTCTTCAAGAGTCTAAGGCTTGTTGACATAGACTCTTGACTTCAAGAAACCCCACAAAAATAAGTCTGGAATGGTTAAATCGGCCAATCTTGCCGGCTAGTGCAAATCACCAAAACGAGAGATTAGGCGACCCAGAAATGCAGACCTCACAATTATTCCGCGTTCTTGACGAGTATAGCGATTCATGTCTTGTTGACGTGTATTTTGTATCTATTTACTTCATAAATGTCAAAGCAGAACTGACATTTCCCGCCATTTGCAGAAATTGTTGCATCATCTGATAGGGTGATGACTTTTGCTCCACCTAGTACAAGATCTGGGTTAGTCATTCATTTCCTTTTATAGAGAAAATGTAATACTTTTTCAATTAACCGAGCCTTGTTAATCATATTACGGATGTCATCTGTGAGACCATATCATATTATCTTTACTGGATTCAGATCTTCGAAAAGAGTGTCATTCATAATTCACCAAATGGAAACTTATTGAAGAAATTGTGAAAATATGTGAAGCCGAACGCACTGCAAGTTTAGAAGAAAATTAAAATAATTCAAAACTATTCAAATACTGTTTTTTCGAAATTCAGTCACCTTAAATTTTGTGCATTCATGTGTAAGAAAGGACACACTCATAGTCTATTTTAATCGTTCTACTATTTTACACCCTTTACTATACATTAACTAACTTTTAATATAATAGCTGTATTAAAAATGTAAGCAAATAAAATAATCTGAATTTGAATAGAAATTGAATTGTACGGCGAACATTCTCACGTCCTATTGATTTTAAAAGCCACGTAGTGTAGGCAATCACAATATATGGTTGAATGTGGCAGTGGAGCAATGTATTCGCTGAAAGACTAAGTCCCGATCTGCATAGAATGTAAAACTAGGATTTATGCGCCCCCCGGCCATGACTCGAATATTGATTTACACTGCAGACCTTTGCAAAAATCCCCACATACCATTTTTTATACAATACTACAAAAAATCACAAAGAAAGTATCAAAATGAAGTCATTTATTTTATTTTACAAAAATAAATATGAATAAAAACAAAAAACTTCCAATAAACACAGAAATAAATTTCTATGATGTCCTATATTTTTGACTAGATTTCGTTTATTAACCATTCTTAACCTGTAATCGGTACACAGTGAACTGTAAGAAATTTCATACAGTTTAATGCGTAACAACTTCGGCTACTAAGCAAACAGAGCACTGAAAATCTGCAGGTGGATGTTTGCTTAGTTAAAACTAACAATAGATACCAACACAAATTTGTGTGCATTATTTGTGTTTTACTAACTTTTCCCTTAATATAAACAATTGATAATTGATATACTAAATTTATTTCACTCTTAAGAATTGATTGAAGATTTTACTTGAAGTTAGTGACTTATACACGTGGCGCATGAAGTAAAATTTCGAGTTTAGAAAAGCCCGAAAATTTGGATCTCGCTTCGCTCGTGCGCCCCTGCAAATCCAAATTTTCAGGCTTTTCTAAACTCGAAATTTTACTTCATGCTTAGTCTGGGTGTGGAATCCCACACCCGTGGGATCGTTAGACGATCAACCAGAAACTTATTTTGTAGTAAAACTCATGACATAAAATAAATAGAATTGACGTTGCTATATTTTGTTGTTCAAATTTAAAACCAACACAAATTTGTGTGCATTATTTGTGTTTTAGTAAACTTAGCCTGCTACTTAAAAATATGAATCATGATAAAAATTATAAAGAATGAACAAACCTTGTTTTATTGCAGAATTAAATACAATCGACCATTTAACGAACACATTGTTCAAGCTTAAATTATACTAAATTTATGTAAAATGATGCTTAATAAATAAACTACTAAAGAAAGAATTTTAATAATAATATCACAAAAAATATCTAATTATAAATTTAACAATTTTAATTGTAATGTTGAAAAAAATTAAATCGAACAATTTTTAACAAAATTGCAAAAGTTCAAAATGATCAGAAATTATTCAAATGACTGGAATTTATTTAATTAAAAAAATGGCTAACATTATAAATATATATCAGACATAAAACACTCTTAGGTTAAAACTGAGAAGTTGACGTTGTTGAAACTATAGTCACTTAATAGAGCCTCTGTTATACAAATATAAAAAAGGTGAACCCTCTATCCTTTACCAATATAAAGGGAGTTTCGCCTAAAACTCGCGAGAATAATTAAGAGGAAAATATTTTTTTTATTATAGTAAAGTTTCCTTTCGAAACTGCTAAAAAGTTTGAACGTCTTTTATAACTTTTTTCACAAATTAGATAAATGAATGTTGAACAGAAATAAGTTATATTCTTGTTAATATTAGTGTTTTATCATTTTCAATGTATTAAAAGTTCTTAAAAATATAAAAATTCGTTATAACCTAAAAATAGCAAATGCAATTTAAAATATGCATATGATAAAAATGTCTTAAAATATTCCAATCTTTTAGAAAATGTAACTTCTAAAGTTTTCATCATCGAATCACATTTTCTCATAACTCTGACAGCGAAACTGTAATTATGAGGTATTCCAATTCCATCTTAATTTGAAGCCTTGAATAACATCTATTGAATAAAATAAACAAAACCTTAATATGACATGTTTACTTTCTTGTTAATTAGTCTGGGGAGTTTTAGGTGAATCAACATTTTTGAATTTTCTAAAAGCCTGCAATTTGCAGTTTTTAACGAGTGTTTCCACTCCCAGATTAAGCATGAAATAAAATTTCGAGTTTAGAACAGTTGGCTTGTGTCTCGTTGAAATCTATAAAATAACGACAGATATCGCTGGTCTATCTGACGAATTCAGATAAAAATATAGTAATTTACTTATTAACTCGAATATTGAAAAAATTTGGTTTGGTAGGTTTCAGAAAAATATGAGAACGTTAAAAAAAACAAGTAAAAGGTTAAGGTCTGGTTGTATTGGTCAAGCTGTTACAGAGCACCCACTCCCGGACGCGATCCCACTACTGCTCGACGCGGGGACTTTTGGCTGCTGGGTTTCCCCCCTGGCCCGGTGCGCCCCTCCTTGGCCAACCTGGACATCCCGGATTCCTCCGAGATCTCCATATTGACGCCAAGCTTAGTGCGGACGCCCAGTCGACGTGGGAACACTCTGCACCAGGACTCCCGACCTCAAACCATCCACTGAACCCGACTTCCAAGTAGCTGGATTACAGGAGTACGCCACACTCCCAGTCGAACATTCAGTCTTGTTATTGTCAATATCAGTGAATAAGTTTTGATTCAGTTAATTCTTTCGGTTTTCATTAATTCACAAAAGAAACGTCCGCGATTATCTTTGAAGTTTTGAGATTTTGTCTTTAAAGCCTGTTTGAAAATATTCAAGTAGCAGAATTTTAGGTTTTCTAATTATTTAGAAAATGTTCATAATTTCAAACAATATACCGGGTGTTGACTTGGCGGACGCAACATAGGAAATTGCATGTTCAATTTAAAGTGTTCAAATATTGGCTTTCCTATCTGTTTTAGAGACAAAATGTATTTCACTTTTATATAGAGGAAAAATTCTAAATTTATTAATGTTCACACTTAACAGAATACGTTTCTTTAAGATCAAATAATTAAAAATAAAGTAATAAGATTTTATAAAAATAATGACATACCATGGAATTGATACAATTAAGGATATTTCCTGTTTTTTTAAAGTTCAATTTAAAGCTTTAAACAAGTGTTTTCCACTCCCAGACTAAGCATAGAGTAAAATTTTGAGTTTAGAAAAGCCCTGTGAAAATTTGTCGACCCGAGACAAATTTTCTGGGCTTTTCTAAACTCGAAATTTTACCTCATCTGCCACGCGTATAAATCACTATAATATTGTCAAAATTATGTATATTCGAACTTCACTTAAAATCTGTGTTTTATACGCGTGGCGCATGAAGTAAAATTTCGAGTTTAGAAAAGCCCAGAAAATTTGTCTTGGGTCGCTGTGCGACCCTCGACAAATTTTCACAGGGCTTTTCTAAACTCGAAATTTTACTTCATACTTAGTCTGGGAGTGGAAAACACTTGTTTAAAGCTTTAAATTGAACTTAAAAAAAAAACAGGGAATATTCGCAATTGTATCGATTCCATGGTATGTCATTATTTTTATAAAATCACATTACTATTTCTTAATTCTTTTAGCTGTAAATTTTCTGACATTCCTTGATTTTTAAAATAGTTCAATTTAAAGCTTAAAACGAGTGTTTTCCACTCCTAGACTAAGCATGAAGTAAAATTTCGAGTTTCGAAAAGCCCCGTGAAAATTTGTCGAGGGTCGCGCAGCGACTCGAGACAAATTTTCTGGGCTTTTCTAAACTCGAAGTTTTACTTCATGCGCCACGCGTATAAAACACTATAATATTGTCAAGTTTATGTATATTCGAACTTCACTTAAAATCTGTGTTTTATACGCGTGGCGCATGAAGTAAAATTTCGAGTTTCGAAAAGCCCAGAAAATTTGTCTCGGGTCGCTGCGCAACCCTCGACAAATTTTCACGGGGCTTTTCTAAACTCGAAATTTTACTTCATGCTTAGTCTGAGAGTGGAAAACACTCGTTTAAAGCTTCAAATTGAACTCTTTTAAAAATCAACGCATGTCAGAAAATTATCAGCTAAAATAATTAAGAAAAAGTAATGTGATTTTATAATAATAATGACATTTTTCTTGTAAAGTGTAAATCATCTCGAAAACATTTACTTTATTCAAGTGACTACCATATCTATTGCCATGTTAACATCCGCAGTTGTTGTTTCAATTCCATGCCATCTCATTATTTTTATAAAATCACATTATTTTTTCTTAATTATTTTAACTTAAAGAAACGTAAAGTGATAAACGTTAACACGAATGAATTCAGAATTTTTCCCTGTACAAAAAAGGTGAATACATTTTGTTTCTAAAATAAATAAGGGAGCCAAAATTTGAACATTTCAAAATTTACATGGGATTTCCTATGTTGCGTCCGCCAAGTCAACACCCGGTATATCTCGATGGGAAGATCTCTTTGATGATATGATATGTAAATATAATTGATGTCTATCATAGTACTTTTTCCCATGTAAGGTTCATTTTCATTTTCCTCAACAAATGTTTCTTATTCCTGTAAAACTTTGTTTGTAAGCCTCACTTATGTTTACAGTTTTCCACTAAATATTATTCATGGCAAGTTCAAACTAACATCATTTAGCAATAGCTCACTTATTCAAAGTAACCAATTTGAAAAATTACTATTTTTAAACCAATTTTAATAAAGTAACTAAAAAAGCTGTGACGTAAAGTGAATACGCAATAAATGCAAATTTTTCGATTATTTACAACTTTACTAACAAGATTTCTTTATATAATCAATATTAAAGAAAAATCCACAAAAATGGTAAGAGTAAACTACCACTTCCAGATTCCGCATTTTCACCAAAAGTTGATCAAATACTACTGTAATAAAAACCTTTAGTTTATAGTGCCATCTTAACATCTCAATCGGTTTAGACTTTATCGTGGCGACAGAAGGACAGAATTACAGCCAGATATTTTTCAAAAATGGTCTTAATCAACTGAGGGATCTCAAAATGGATATATCAACTGAAATTTTTGATTTTAAAATTTTCACGAAAACAATACTTTGCCTTTCTTTTTTGTTAATTTAAGATAGCTTATATTCGAAATATACTTATGGTTTAAGAGTAAAGTGTTATCATGGTAAAAACTTAATACCGTGCGAAATAATAAGATTAACATTTCTGAATGTTAAAATTTGAATTGTAAAAGTGAAGTTTCAAAATGTTTGATTGTGAACATAAAATTAGTTTCACTGAAAGTAATTTTATTAACGCCGAATGGCAATAGAATCAGTGTTTTAAACTTATTTAAAAACTGCCGTTGTGTTTTAAACGGTTTTGTTTTACACATGTTTTAAATATTGATTTCGTTTAAAACCTGTTTTAATCGGTGAATGGGGCAGGTGGTGGCCGAGCGGTAACGTCGCCGGACGGTAAATCGCTCGGCGAGCCACAGACTGGGTTCGATTCCCATGCACGGGGAATTGTTATTTAAAAATAATAACTCGTCGTGTCCCTGGGTGTGGTGTGAATGTGCTGTGACGTCCAATATATGTTAATACAACTTATGAAATAAGTTATAAATTAAAAATAATATAGGTTAAAAATAAATAATTGATGTTGGCTAATAGTCAAAGCAACTAAGGCCAGGCAAAAGCCAAAAAAAAAATCGGTGAATTTGTTTAAACCGCCTTTATTTATTTTGACGAAATTGTAAAGAAAATGTACTTTACATTTATTTTTATATAAATTTTTTAACTCACTAGTGACCTAAAATAATTTTAGTTCACTAGTGAGTAAAACCTTGTTTATAACGGTTGTTATGAAGTTAATAATGTCGATTTAAATTAACAAAATTGAATAATAAATAATATAACAAATTTTTTAACTCACTAGTGACCTAAAAAAATTTTAGTTCACTAGTGAATAAAACCTTGTTTATTACGGTTGTTATGGAGTTAATAATGTCGATTTAAATTAACAAAATTGAATAACAAATATAGTTCTAAATTAGTTGAACTATATTTTTTATTCAATTTTGTTAATTTAAATCGACATTATTAACTCCATAACAACCGTAATAAACAAGGTTTTATTCACTAGTGACCTAAAATTTTTTTAGGTCACTAGTGAGTTAAAAAATTTGTTATATTATTTATTATTCAATTTTGTTAATTTAAATCGACATTTTTAACTTCATAACAACCGTTAGAAACAAGGTTTTATTCACTAGTGAACTAAAATTTTTTTAGGTCACTAGTGAGTTAAAAAATTTATATAAAAATAAATGTAAAGTACATTTTCTTTACAATTTCGTCAAAATTGAATAAAAACATATATACGCCACGTGAATTAAACACCTTTATTCACTCAAAGAAATGATTTCACTCGCGCCGAGGCGCTCGTGAAATCAAAAATCTTTTCGTGAATAAAATCGTGTGTAATTCACTTGATGTATAATATTTATTACTACTTTATTGAACATTTTTTGTTTACGTTTTCAAATTTTAGTTAAACTGTTGAAGATATTTTAAATTACATTTCTAAAAATAAAATTTTATTATAACATATCACAACTATGTGTGCATAAATGTGATTTAAAAACGTGTTTTAAACATGTTCAGCCTTATTAATTTTCGGATGACGAAGGGGGGTCAATTTTGACCCCAGACACCGTTTTTCATAGAAATTTTAGAAATATTTTTGCTAATGGTTCGATTATTTTTTTAATCGATTTTTTGGCCAGTTTTCTTATGTGTTTTTTTTTTAGCTTGGTCGATCAACTTTTGTCAAAAGAATATTTTGACTCCTTGGGGTCAAAAATAACCCCTCTTGGTCATCGAAGTATCATTTTTCGGCAATTATAATTTAAGATTATTTTTGAAATCTGCGCGCTAAATGTGTCATTAAATATAACCTCAATTTTGGTGCAAGTTTGTAAGTTTGTCGCAGTCAGTAACAGTCTTGTGATAGCCCGAAAATAACTTACAACGCCAGAGTTAGAGGCTATAGCTAACGAAAGCGACCTTTTCGGTGATATTGACGACAAAAATGTGTCTGAAAACTAAAATCAAATGTTGGGATCATGAAAGTTCAAATTACAGTGATTTAGCTGAGGATATTGATAACACAAGTGATACCTTGCAAGCAAGAGATGGTATAATATGGAGCACAATCAAATCTAGATTGAGCAGACGATCCTCTAGTAATATCTTTCGCGAAAAGCCTGGTAGGACTGCTCACAGTAAGAACTTCATAACTGCAGCACAAGCTTTTCATCTATTTATTTCTGATGAAATTGTGGATGCCGTCATTCAAGAAAAAACTAGACGGGCTTACACAATTTTAGGAGACGATTGGAAGCCCGTTATTCTTGTGAGCTCCTTCAAAGCAATCACGAGCCAATATTGGAATTATGGAGTACTAAATATCCATCATTTCAAAAACCAGTTTTTTCTGCCACAATGACTCGCAAAAGAATCTTTACTTAGATTCATACGATTTCTTGATTTAACAACCCGACCAAACACATGTGGTTGATACATTGGCAGCTATTCGTCATATTCATGACATTTTTGCTTCAAACTGTACGAAGTCTTACATTCCTAATGCTGGAGTTTGTATCGATGAGCAGCTTGTACCTTTTAAAGGAAGGTATCCGTTCAGAGTTTATATAAAATCAAAACCTGATAAGGATGGTGTCAGAGTTTGGGTCCTGTGCGATTCAACAAATTCATATTGTTGGAATCTATAAGTATACACTGTTTAGTTTAATGGCGCAATCAGATCTAAGCTAACTAGATTAGTTAAGACGATACAGGGTGATTCTCAAAATGTGCCGATTTTTATTATCTCTTGTGATTTGGTTATTAATGGAGATAAAAAAAGTTGAATACGAAAGTTTTATGATTTTTACGTAAAATCCAGTAGTGTACTTAAAAAAAATATAGATGTTTTCATTTTTGAGATATTATCAAAACTAGCATTTTCTTAAACGGGGCACCCTATATATGACTATCTCAAAAAATTGCATATCATTTTGTGAATGCAATAATATGTAACATTTAATATTTTGCTTTGTCCTAAATAGCTAAATTACTAAAAAAACAAATAAAAGATTTTCAAGATGGCCATTAATTGATATCTTTAAGCGTTTGTTTTTGTTTTTTTACATGTCATAAAATTCAATAACAATTACGTATTGGTTTTGATATTCCGTTGTTAACGAAATATTTTCGATTATATTTCTTTAAAAAAGGAGTCTAAAATGATTTTTTTTCAAAACTATGAAAAATTAAACATGTTTGAGATAAGGAGAGTTATAAAAATAAAGACGCAATTTTAGACCTATATTTTGAGCGTTATCCGGAACGACGACAGCCAGAAACCAAATATTTCAAAGATTTTATCACAACTTAAGTGAGTATGGATCATTTGGAAAACCAAGAGATAAGATTTACAGTATAGAAAATAGAGAAAGAGATGAAATAAATTCATAAGCTTCTGTTATTGCTGATCCGACGGTATCTAGCCGCAATATTAAGAAAGATATTGCTTTAAATAGGTGTTTTCCACTCCCAGGCTCAGCATAAAGTAAAATTTCGAGTTTAGAATAGCGCCGTGAAAATTTGTCGAGAGTCGCGCAGCGACCTGAGACAAATTTTCTGGGCTCTCTAAACTCGAAATGTTACTTCATGCGCCACGCGTACAAAACCTTAAAATATTGTGAAATGTTGTATATTTAAACTTCATTTGAAATCAGTGTTTTATACGCGTGGCGCATGAAGTAAAATTTCGAGTTTAGAAAAGCCCAGAAAATTTGTCTTGGGTCGCTGCGCGACCCTCGACAAATTTTCACGGGGCTATTCTAAACTCGAAATTTTACTTCATGCGTAGCCTGGGAGTGGGATAACACTCATTTAAAGCTCGAAATTGAACTCTTTTAAGAATCAACGAATTTGCAGCGCTTGCATATGTATACTTAAACGTAAAATTCGCTGTATATGTATATGAGATAATTGTAAAGTTATTATAAATTTTTGTTTGTTTTTTGTAGTTATTGTTGTTTTAATTTATCAATTTGTTAACTGGGTTTTCACAAGAAAACATGCAATATTTTGAGATACTCAGATACAGGGTGTTTCATTTAAGAAAATGTTAGTTTTTATAATAATATCAAAAATTAAAATATCTATATATTTTTTAAGTATGCCACTAGATTTTACGTAAAAAGTCAAGAAACTTTTGTATTTGAAGTATTTTTTTATTTCTATAAATAACCGAGTCATAAGAGATAATAAAAACCAGTAGATTTTGAGAACCACCCTGTATCTTCTAAACCAATGTAGTTAGCGTAGATCTGATTGCGCCATTAAACTAAACACTAAAAAAGAGAACGGGACACATATCTTAATATTTTTGTATCTCTTACCGTTTAGCCTATACCCTATAATATCAACCCAAATGGCCCAAATTCGATGTTACTATAAGGAATCTCGGTTATTAGAAGAGATAGAAAAAAATCGATAGCGCATCCTTGAACTCAATATCCAAAACAGAAATTAGCTATCGTGTTTTTTTTTTCAAGTTATAGCCAAATATTCAATATTTTCGATATTCGATTTTTATTAATATCTCAGTCATTTATTATTTTTTCAAGATAAGAATTGTATGTTCTAGGTACTTTTTTGAGGAGAATCTAATGCAATTTACAGATTATTTTTATCTTTATTAATAAAAGAAATACAGCCAAAAGTTATATTTTTTGAAATAGAAGTTATAGTTGGCTGTGCCATTAATAATGTTGTTATTTTTTTCTCTTTTCATTGCTATATAATATGTTGATGATGTTATATTTGCAATTTATTGAGATATATTATATTATTATTAAATTTTAAATATTTCTCATTAAACGCAGTAGTAGGCTTGTAAATAAAATTATGCCTGTTAAGCATGAAACAGAAAACAACAACGTTGTTATTGTATTAGTTGTTTGTTGTATTGTGTTGTGAATTAATATACTAAGTGTTTAAACATGAAGTACGAAAATTACGAAAAGTTTGATATGTTAGAATGCTTTATTCAAAGCAACAGTAATTCTAATATTGCATTGGAAACATATTATACTCGATATCCGGAGGAAAACAGCCCTGTAAATCCATATTCCAGCGGTTGAAGACGAATCGTATCAACCACGGTTCCTTTACTATCCCGAGATCCAGAGAATATAATATATTACACGCAGAAGAAGCTGGCTTTAGTGTTATTGGGGCAGTAATTCAAAATCCAGAGTAGGTAGGTATAGAAGACGAATAAAGAATTTCAAGAAATCGTGCCTTAAGGATTCTGAAAAAAAATAAATTCCGTCCTTACACGATTCGAAAAAGACAACAAATCCGAACTTTTACAACGACATTATTTGGACCGACGAGGCATACATAAGCTATGCGGAAATATTTAATAGGCACAATGCCCATTATTGGGCCGATTCTAACCCTCATCGGACTGTTGATGTTAAGGCACAAGGTAGATTTGGTTTTAGTGTTTGGTGTGCTCTACTGGGAAACCGAATCTTGTGTTACAACATGTACGAGGGAAACTTGAATGGACGGAAATATACAGACATTTACAACAAAATATTACTAAGAACTATTTGGACAATTTGCCATTAGTTCAAGGGGAACATTTGTATTTTCAACAAGACGGCGCACCTCCCCATAATTGCAGAGAAGTTACAAATTTATTAAATGTTAATTTTGGAGCAAAATGGTTAGGCGCAAAGGAACCGGTAACATGGCCTCCGCGATCTCCGGACCTAACACCGCTGGACTTCTTTTTTCGGGGCTATATAAAGGACAGTTTATATAAATTAAATAACAACAATATCAATATTTTACGACAAAATTTCATTATTATTGTAAATTCTATATCTCATATTCATATTCAAAATGCATGTAGAAGTGTCATAAATACATGTAACTCATGCATTTTGAACAATAGCAATCAATTTGAGCATTTATTGTAGTGTTTCTGTCAATCTTTAGTATAATCGTCGTGTTTTTTGTATTGACTAACCAGATTTAATGATTTTTTTAATAAAGTTGAATGATTGGTTAGATACTCTGGTTGTAATTGTGACATTTGTCTTCAAAATAAATTTGAGGTTATGTTTACAGATGGTTGCCATGTGCTTAATTACCCTGTCGTAAAGATTAATTTCGCGGCGGAACAGGTTTCATTTATTTACCCACTTTTTTGTCAAATAATTAATCAATGGCACTATGGCATTCATATATCAATGTCATTTTATAACAAATAATCAAAGAACCTAAGAAAAATAAATCTGAAATCTGGTTGATCAATAAACAAAACCTAGGTATAATATCCATTAATTTTCATTTAATTTTTCTAAATAATTGTAATTATTATCACATCTTAATATAAGCCTACTCAAATTCCAGCAATTATTTATTTAATATTAAACATGCCTATTGCGATTTATAAGAATATTTAAAATTTTATAAAATATAATATATATCAATAAATTTAAATACAACATTAACATATTGTACACTAATGAAAAGGGGAAAAAATTACATTTTTCTTAATAGCACAGCCAACTTTGACTTCTATTTAAAAAAAATATAACTTTGGGCTGTATCTCTTTGATAAACAAAGATAGAAATAAACTGTAAATTGCATTCGATTCTCCTCAAAAAAGTAAGAACATACAATTCTTATCTTGATTAAATAATAAATGACTGAGATATTAATAAAAATCGAAAATGGAAAATATTGAATTTTTGACTATAACTTGAAAACAAAAGACGATAGCTAATTTCTGTCATCGGCATTGAGTTTGTTTTGAAAAAAGAGCTCGAGGATGCGCCATCGATTTTTTTCTATATTTTCTGATAACCGAGATTCCCTATAGTAACATCCAATGTGGGTCACCCTGTACACAGGAATGATAAACAATACACCAGAAAAAAAGCAGGGTATAAACATGAATATATTTACAAGTAGCTAAGACTGTAATTATTTGCATTTTTATAGGTAGAATAGTCGTTTTAGATTTAGTTGATAGATTTAGCAATAAATATTCTGGACGAAAACAAAACAGGAATTATTATAAATAATTGCAAAGAGATACCCAAGGAATTTATTACCTCAAAAACCCGCCCATTCTAGTGAAAAACCCGAACATTCTAGTGAAATCCTGTACACTAAAGATGCAATTCTAATTTCTTATGTACCAAGGAAGAATATAAGTGTTCTATTACTAAGCACACAACATTCTCAACTGAATGTGTTAGGTGAACAGACAGCGCATATAAACCTCAAGTTGTCCTCGACTACAATGTCAAGGAATATTCCTGCCATCGTAATACAAAACGATGGCCGTTGGTTTTATTTTTCGATTTTGTTGACATTGCAGTAATAAATGCGTTTGTGCTATATATTGATAAATACGTTGACTACGAAATAGGAAAGTCATTCAGGAGGAGAATGTTTCTTCAAAAATTAGGTCTCATGTTAGTTACACCTCTAATAAAATTACGATCGTTTCAAGGATTGCACAAACATCTTCAAATGGCAATCAATATGGTGCATGAAACTGACGAGGCTTCAGGCCGCGAAGTCGAAGCATCTGGTAAAGATAAAATCAGAGGCAAACTCAACCCAGGCGTGGCAGGTGCAAAATGTGTAGTCGTACTGGGACCCTATCAAAACATCCACACTATTTTGTTACCCGTAATGCTGGACTACTATCTACCTTTTTGACATAATTTTGATAATTTCTATTAAATTAAAAACTTAAATTTTTACTCATGCTCGTATGTATTAACTTTTAGAAATTCAAAAAATCCAGTTTACATTAAAAGTAGTGTGTTTATTGTTACGCGAATTGTAAATATTTTTTTAAAAACCAATCGTGTTGGTTTTGTGTTTAAAGCTCACTTTGGTAAAACAAAAAAAAATCAATTTTGTACAAGAAATTTCCGTTCTTAATATTGTCATTCTTAAGCATTCTTCAGAAAGATTGTGTGAATGTTTTGATTAGGTCCTGTCGTACTTTAGACCGAAATACATCGACCAGATGCGACAATTGCAGATATTTTGTGTGCCAAGTGCATTCTGTCACCAAAAAAACCGTAATGTGCAATAACTGAAAGAATTAAAACTGATTCATGCATAATTTTTTGATTTATATCTTCCATTGGTTTCATATCAAAGATTTTTTTTTGTTGATTATTATTTTATGTAACTTTGTAATAATTTTAATAAAACATTCTAAAAACATAAACCATCAACAGTTTCTTATTAGAATAAAGTTTAGCTATGAAATAAATGGGGTAAATTTTGACCACGCATGGTTGCCTTTGCTGGAAAAAAAGGTTGGTCATCCGAGGCCGTTAATATCATTATAGTTTAATGCTAGTTAATCTCTATTAGACGCATACAAACACGATACTAATATTTCGTATTAATAGAGCAAAAGAAACATGTTATTAGTTACTTTTAAAATAATGATAAAATAAACGTGGGAACATTATATTTTCGTGTGTTTTAACTTTACTATAATCAAGTAATTTAGAAGGTTTGTTAAACTGTTTTTTTATGTTTGTGAAAATGTATTTCTTCTGATAAATTGAAATTTACTCCTAACGAAAGTCTCTACTCCCAGACTAAGCATGAAGTAAAATTTCGAGTTTAGAAAAGCCTGAAATTTTGGTTTGGTCGCGTAGCGCTACGCGGCCAAACAAAATTTTCAGGCTTTTCTAAACTCGAAATTTTACTTCATGCGCCACGCGTATAAAACACTGATTTCAAGTGAAGGTCAAAATATACTGATAAGGTTTATACATTTGGGATTTATTGCATTATTAAATAAATTCTGAATAACCCTATTTTGTTATGACAATTGATATAAGACCTATACTAGGGCTATTAAATTATTAGTTGTAAACTAACAATAGTAATCTACTAAACCGTTTTATTTATCCGAAAATGTCAATATCATCCTTAGAAGTGTGTTAAAGCTGTATCCTAACGTCTATTAATAACGCTGGTTTTGTTTTAAACACGATTTAAATATGTTTGAAACACGTTTTAAAAACCTGTTTCAAACATGTTTTTGATTGTTAATGTTTTAAACACTCTTTCAATGAAATAAACACGTTTTGTGAATAAACTGTTTGTTTTGATTAAAATGAATAAAATGTTATTTTTAACAACCCTGCCTGAAATATTCTATTCTTAAATGTATTTATTTAAAATTAAAGAAAATATGTGTAAAACAAATCACGCCATATTTATAATAGTTTGCTGTTAGTATGAGAAAAGTTATTTGTTAATACGAATGCGAATACGAATTCTCAGTATTTGAGAATATAAATACACATTCTAGTAATTTTGTTTTCCGGCTAAATGTCGTATATAAAATTATGTTCTGTCATATGTATTCATAGAAAATGTATTCATTAAAATTAGTTTCATTCAGAGTTGTCAAGTAATTTCAATTTAATATTCTCGATAGCAAATGTCGCCCTTTGCTATCGAGAATATTAAATTGAAATTTTCGCAATTCATAATTTGAAGAATTAACATTTTTCCAAGTAGTTTCCTTTTTAATACGATTTTATTAGTTGAAGGTAATCAACATATTTTAAATAGTAACAATTTGAATGTATATTTTAATAAAAAAAAAAGATATTTCAGAATATTTGCATTGTATATACCAGGTATTGACTTGGCGGACGCAACGTAGGAAAACCCATGTAAATTTTGAAATGTTTAAATTTTGGCTCCCCTATCTATTTTAGAAACATAATGTATTTACCTTTTTTGTAGAGGGAATAATTCTGAATTCATTCGGGTAACGGTTATCACTTTACGTTTCTATAAGTTAAAATAATTAAGAAAAAGTAATGTGATTTTCTAAAAATAATGACATGCTATGGAATTGAAACAACAATTGCGGGTGTCAAAACAGCAAAAGATATCGCAGTCACTTGATTAAAGTAAATGTTTTCGAAATGATTTACACTATACAAAAAAAAATCCTCCTAATAAAGCGATATTATGCAGACTACAGTTATCACGATGTTTGCGTTATGTTTTTTGTCGTTAATTAAGTAACGGCAATTTCTTGAGCTATTTTGACATCCGCAATTGTTGTATCAATTCCATGGTATGTCATTATTTTTATAAAATCACATTACTTTTTCTTGATTATTTTAGCTGTAAATTTTCTGACATTCGTTAATTTTTAAAAGAGTTCAATTTGAAGCTTTAAACGAGTGTTTTTCTCTCCCAGATTAAGCATGAAGTAAAATTTCGAGTTTAGAAAAGCCCCTTGTAAATTTGTCGAGGGTCGCGCAGCGACGCGAGACAAATTTTCTGGGCTTTTCTAAACTCGAAATTTTACTTCATGCGCCACACGTATAAAACACAGATTTTAAGTGAAGTTCGAATATACATAAATTTGACAATATTATAGAGTTTTATACGCGTGGAGCATGAAGTAAAATTTCGAGTTTAGAAAGGCCCAGAAAATTTGTCTCGGGTCGCTGCGTGACCCTCGACAAATTTTTACGGGGTTTTTCTAAACTCGAAATTTTACTTCATGCTTAGTCTGGGAGTGAAAAACACTTGTTCAAAGCTTTAAATTGAACTTAAAAAAAAAAACAGCAAATATCCGCAATTGTTGTATCAATTCCATGGTATGCCATTATTTTTATAAAATCACATTACTTTTTCTTAATTATTTTAACTTAGAGAAACGTAAAGTGTTAGGTGTAAACATTCATTAATTTAGAATTTTTCCTTCTACAAAAGAGTGAAATACATTTTGTCTCTAAAATAAACAGGGAAGCCAATATTTGAACACTTTAAAATTAACATGCGATTTCCCATGTTGCGTACGCCAAGTCAACACCCGGTATAATATTTAATAATTGTGACCTTTGGTCTTTATTCTGTTTTAATTTTTTATTTATTAATACAATTTTCACTTTTATCAAATAGTTTCTGAGATATTTTATTTTTACAAAACGACCGCAAATAAAATGTCAGAAAAGTCCGAAACGGTACGACTTAGACTTATTACAACACAATAACCACCATTATTTCTGAGGTATTTAAAAACTAAATAATATACAATGATCCATAAAAAGTTTCAAACCGTAATGGTTTTATGGCGCAGCCTGTGTAGATTGTTTGACAAGATTTGAAAGCTTCGGTTTACATACAAATACCAATTTGCATTTACGAGCCCCCATGGCGAGTATATGCAAGGTATAAGTCTGCAATGTAGCTTTTAGAACGTGTTTAACAATCTGCTTTTCATACGACCAAACAGCGGCGACATTAATTGTTCTTCGTCAGTACTCATATTATTTTAATAATTTTGACACTGACGTTTCAGGCTTTCACTTTCAAAACTAGTTTTGAAAATTCAAGCGTGACATTAATTGTCAAATCTATTTACAAATATACAATTGACAACTTTTAATTCAAAGGTATGCCGACGATATATCTGCTTTCAGGAGCGGTCCTAGGAAAAATAAAATTATGTTATTAAGCTCTTAAAATTAGGTAATTATGTTAAAGATACTGTTATTCTTTCTTTAACGAGAGCTAAGATATCCCACTAGGACGCACTAATGGGATACACAGAATATTGATTACAATCCTAATTCTCACAAAAAATTCAAAGTAAATAAATATGTGTATACAATAAATATACAAAATAACACAGTTGTTCTGAAAAATGATTATCGATGCGAGGTATTTCAGCCTGCAAGATTCATTTCTGATGTAATATGTTAATTACACTTCTATAATTATTAGATTATGAGATGAAATGATAGATGTAATTGTCATGATATTCAATAATAATACAAAATCGACGACTAATGAAGATTTTATTAAATAATCAAATGCTTATAAATTGATTACAGTTTTGCAAACATTTAAAATTTTCCAAGATTGTCCACCAAGATATTTGCACGATAAAAATGGAAAGAGTCTGACAAATAAATTATTCACCAAACCAAAACACAAAAAAAAGTAAAGTAGGTGCTAGCATTTCTTTTTTGTAGTGAAAATATATTGTGTACTTATACAGGGAGGTTTTTTATCTGTATACATACCGGGAGTACTTTTTTTAAGTGTACATGCCCCAATATACGGTAAATTTTCAGATATTTATTGTATTTAAAAAAAGGTCAATTTGAAGCATTAAAGGAGTAATTTCCACTTCCAGATTGAGCTTGAAGTAAAATTTCGAGTTTAGAAAAGCCTGGAAATTTGGCGAAGTGGGGCGACCAATACAAATTTTCAGGCTTTTATAAACTACAAATTTTACTTCAAGCGCCACGCGTATAAAACACTGATTTCAACTTAAGTTTATAGTATATTACGTAACGAGAGTGGTGTGCAGCATATTACATATGTTACGTACGAGCCGCGCAGCGGCGATGACAGTATTATGCGAGTATGTAATTGCTATACCAATCGAGAAACTTTAACTACGCCCTAACAAAATAAACAATGAGCATGAAACAACAACTTATTTATTGTAATAATTTTTAATAGTACCATGACAATGATGAAAACTAAATTACTACTTGATCAATATGCAAGGAATAAAGCTGTACATATTCCGACATTCGTTGTTTTTTAAAAGAGTTCAATTTGAAGCTTTAAACGAGTGTTTTCCACTCCCAGACTAAGCATGAAGTAAAATTTCGAGTTTAGAAAAGCCCCCTGAAAATTTGTCTCGGGTTGCGCAGCGACCCGAGACAAATTTTCGAGCCTTTTCTAAACTCGAAATTTTACTTCATGCGCCACGCGTATAAAACACTAAAATATTGTGAACTCTATGTATATTTGAACCTCACTTGAAATCAGTGTTATTTACGCGTGGCGCATGAAGTAAAATTTCGAGTTTAGAAAAGCCCAGAAAATTTGTCTCGGGTCGCTGCGCGACTTTCGTCAAATTTTCACGGGGATTTTCTAAACTCGAAATTTTACTTTATGCTTAGTCTGGGAGTGGAAAACACTTGTTTAATGCTTCAAATTGAACTAAAAAAAAAAACAACGAATAACTAAAGATTTGAAGAAAATATGCTGAATTTGAAATACATATACTTTAAAGAAAATCTCCCTGTACACCAAAGAAATGTCATTTGGTAAGCAATCAGCTGTTCAGCTGTCAGCACGTAATGTACTTGTCAAAGCTATTACGTGCATGTGTACACAATGTCAATCATACTTGTCAAGATGACAGTGTGCTATGATGCGGTTACTAGATAGAGCGTAGGTAGAAGTATATTACCAAAGCAGCATGCTAAAGATATATATTTTAAACTTTACAATATTTCAGTGTTTTATACGCTTGGCGCATGAAGTAAAATTTCGAGTTTAGAAAAGCCTGAAACTTTGGTTTGGTCGCTTCGCTTCGCTACGCGACCAAACCAAATTTTCAGCCTTTTCTAAACTCGAAATTTTACTTCATGCTTAATCTGGGAGTGGACAACACTCATTTGTAAGTTCAACTTAAACTCCTTTGAAAAACAACGTATATCTGAATATTTCAATGAAGAATTCCCTGTACTCTTATGTATACAGATAAAAAAACCTCCTTGTATTTCATAAATAATATTAAAATCATATGTCAAATCCAAAATTGTTTAGAGAAAATAAAGTAATTAATTAATTTAAATTTTGAGATTGTTGGAATTATGTGCATTCTATAGCCTCTTGCGTGATAAATGGGGTGTATTTTGACAATGAAAGAATCGAAATAAAATTGTTGTAAATATAATTACAAAAGCTAAACTTAACAATTTTTGAAGTGTGAAATTAAAGTTATAAAACATATATGAGTTATTTATTATTGCTTAAAAAAAAACCTATCAACCTGACAAGTATTGATAAAATTTTCAGATCATATCTATATTAAGAATGTAGTTCATACTTAAAATAGAATAATAGATTTTTTTTCAAAAGTTATAAGTGTTTTACAAACATAACTAAATTCCCATACAGGGAATTTTTCTTTAAAGTATACATGCATCGATAAATGCATTGTTAATTTTCAGGTATTCGTTGATTTTAAAAAGCTTTAAATTTGAATTTTCTAACAAGTATTTCCTCTCTTTAATTAGGCATGAAGTTAAATTTCGAATTTCGAATTTTCATTTTATTTTCATTGATTTTTAGTAAAGTTCAAAAAAAAAATTAAGTAGCGAATAAATTCGGTAACTTCTTTAATGTGTATGATAGAGAAAACATCTAATTTAAATTATTTCGCATATGAAAACAATTTTTTTTTCAGATTTTTCATAAAATTGCTTAAAAAGTTGTGACATCATCAATATTTTTTTAATGCAAACCTAAAATTTTTATTTTGGATTTCGGTCGAGTTTTTTAATCTGACTTAACCATACAAAAGAAATAAATTATTGCGTAAAGGGAAATTATATATAAACATCTTTATTGTGCACTAACAGAATTTACAGTTTGTTTATTTTTACATTTATATTTTATTTTAAGATTCTTGGCTATCGACCATCAGTCTTTCAGCCTAAGTTTTAGTTGTCCTTGTCTTGTCAGTTAGTTATGATTCATGTGAGATGAGATGAATTGATGAATGGTGGTTTCTGGGTTGTTGAATTTTGGAGAAATATTGGGGTTTCGTACTAAACAGAGGTGATTAAGAATGTCATAGATGTGTGGGCTAGATACGAATTTTTGGGACAGTTGGGTAAGTCGTTGTTGGATAGGGATTATTTCTGTTTTTTCATACAATAAGGTATTGGAGGGGTTGCGGAGTAAGTTATTGGGGTGGCGGATTTTTGTGAGGATTCTAAGGGCTGATCGTTCTGCGACTTTGATGTTATTTAATGTTAAGGGACGAGGGTTAAGGAAGAGGATTGAAGCATATTCTAATAGGGGGCGGCAGATCATTTTATAGATGTGGACAGCTGTTTTTGTCGTGATCCCTTTATTTTGGAAGGTTAACGATCTGAAGTGCCGCGCCCTATTTTGAATTTTTGTTTTCATGGTTTTTGAATGGAGTTTGAAGGATAGTTTGGGGTCGAAAGTGAAGCCAAGGTATTTATAAGCAGGGGATGAGCTGATTACTGTGTTTGATATAGTTATGCTAAATGGGGAATTGAGCGGTCTGTGGAAGGGTATGAATAGATAGGATTTATTGGGATTAATGGATATTCTCCATTTGGCAAACCAAAGAGCTAGCGAATCTATTAGCCCCTGGAGAGTAGAGAGAGCTTTAGGAAGGATGGGTTGGTGTGTTATAAGGGCAGTGTCATCGGCAAAGAGCAGGAAATATGCTGAGGGATTAAGGTACTGTGGGTTGGGGTTGTATATGTCATGAACATAGATATTGTATAGGGGGGGAGATAATGGGGAGCCTTGGGGAACACCTTGTTGAGGAATAAAGGGCTGGGAGATGGTATTTTGGACGCGGACATTAAGGAGTCGATTGTTTAGGAAATTATCAATGAGATATATTAGGTTTAATGGGATATTGAGGGAGTTGCACTTAAACAGCAGACCTCAATGCCAGACTGAGTCAAAGGCTTTTTTTATATCTAGGAATAATATAGCTGTTTTTTTGTTTTCGAAGTGTGCTGTTTGACAGTTGGAGGTTAGGATATTGAGTGGGAGAGTGGTTGATCTATTTTGGAGGAATCTGAATTGATAGGGAGGAATGTGTTGGGAGACATGAGCTAGGAATTAATTTTTGAGGATAGATTCGAATATTTTTCCCAGAACTGGAAGCAGCGTAATTGGTCTATAGCTAGAGACTTTTAGCGCGTCGCTATCGTGTTTTAATATGCATGTAATTATACTCTGCTTCCATTCCTGGGGAATGGTTTGGGTTTGGTAAATGAAATTGAGGATTTTGATGATATATTTATGGAGGTTTTCTGGAAGGGATTTGAGGATTGAACTAGGAATGTTATCATAACCAGGCGCGCTGTTTTTACCTTTATGTAACACACTGAAATACTCTTCCTCTTCTATGTCATCATCAGGGAGAAAGGGATTATGGTTATTTATGAAGGATGCGTACCAGGAGTATACGGTATTATAAAAATCGTCGTTACATGTCACTTCGGTTGTTGTCGGATGTCGTAGTTTTTGTAGTATGTCAGTCCTTCTGTATTTAGATAACTTTTTAATTTGGTTCCAGTAGTTTTTGCCCTGTCGTCTGTTTATTTCTTCGAAAGCCAGTATCCATTTGTCTTGTTTGTAGTCCTTGATTAATTTGTGAATGTATTTATTTAGTGCATTAAATTTTTGTTTCAGAGTTTGTTCGTTCGTCTGTTGTAAGTCCCTGTATAGTTGTCTTTTATTTATTCAGTCTAAGGATATATTTTGGGAGGGGATATTTATATGTGGGTTTTGTATAAGTCGGAGTGTTCTTTTTGAATGAGTCAGAGAGTACTGTAAGGAATTGGGAAATAGAGGTGTTTGAAATGTTGTCGTGGATGGATATAAATTTAGTAATGTCTTCTGTCACTTGGTCTATGTCACAGTCCTTATGTCTGTACAAAGTTTTTGGAGGGGTGGGTATTGGGGGATTTGCTTGTAGGGAAAATATTATTGAGAGATGATCGGAGCATATGTCAGGGATTAGGCTGGTGTCTGTAATTAGGTGTCGGATGTTGCTAGTGCATAATAGGACATCGGGAGTGGAAGATTGGTTTTCGGACATAATAAAGGTGGGAGGAGTCTTAATTCTGACAAAGTTAGAGTTTGACATAAAAGAGGAAAGCTGTTTCGATTTAGTTTTGTTGATATTAAGGTCGCCGATTATGATAACGTGGTCATATAGGGATGCTTTCGTTAAAATGGTTTGTTCAATATTGGAGAAGGGGTGGTTATAAACTAGGAATAGGTGTAGGGTAAATTGAGGTAACTCAATGGTACAGTGTAGGCATTCGTTCAGAATGTTATTGATTTTGGGAGGGTTAGCTTTGCCTAATTTCGGGCCTAGCTGCAACAATTTAGCCACCACGTTGATTGTGGAATGGAGCGGATGCGGGAATTTGGATTGAGGACCAATTTTGAAAGGTATAGGGTGTACTTGATTTAGTTTCCACCATCATTGATACATGGATAGGATTGTTACAAAGGAAGTGGGAAAGAAGGTGGGATTTATGATGTAATGAGTTGATGTTTGTATATATGAAATTCATGTTAGCCATTTCTGACAACCTCTGTGGTACACTGATGCGGACTCCCGTTAATGGCTCAACGGGGGGGGGGGGGGGGGATAATGCCAGGGTCTTTCATGTCGAACATTACTATAAACATCCTGTTGCCAGAAAAGCTAACATGAGTGTCTATGTGAAATACGTCAATGATGCGTGATTTTAGTTTTTTTTTATTAGGTCCTGTCTGTCTATGTTGGATGGTCTGTTTATGTCAGTAGTGTAAGTGTCAATGATATAGTCATGGTGCGTGATTGGTGAGTGGATGCGGGATGATTTAGTGAGTTTTGTGTCCATGTTTGCAGATTTTTTGTTGGCGTTCTGTATCCTTACGTTGGGTATGCCCTGTATAGGTTCAAGTGATCTCTTGGGGCATTTTGTTGACCATGCTCCATGAGACGTGTCTCCGCATGCCTTATATTTGGGTAGTTGGAGTGAGCTGCAGGTATTTGTGGGGTGTGGTCCCATACATTTCGCACATATTATCTCTTCTTTGTAATCGCTGGGGATGGGGAGAGGTGCGGGTGGTTTGCTATTCATTACAGGATAAACTTTGCACATAAATTTAAAATGTTCGTGTAGTAATTTAGTGTGATCCCGTAATGATTCTAAGCATGCGTGTTTTTCTGTCGTCCTGTTTCGCGACAATTCTTTTGCAATATCTGTACGTTATTCCCATTAGGTTAAGATGCGCATTCACTACCGAGTAGGTGATTTCTAACTCAACACTGCGTATAATGCAGGAGTAGGATGGCGCGGGCGGGTTGCGCGTAGAATCAGAGCGTGCGCTGGTGGATGTGGCGTTGAACGTGTGTATGATTTTCTCACGTTGTAGCTGAGCGAGGCTCTCCTCTAATGTTAGTTTGTTTTCGTTTGATATAATAATAAATCCATGTTTTGTTTTGAATATTTAAGTGTTAATATTGTAGTTGTGAGTGCACCATATTTGTACAAATTTTAGTCTAGATATCTCTGTTGTGGTTGTAAAGGTGAATACGTTTTTGTATGGTTGTGTATGTGGGGTTTTTGTTGTCGTTGGTGTTGGTGATGGTAATGGTAATTGTGTGTGTGATGTATTGGCCTGCGTCACTTACGTCGCGTCGCTACTGTAAATGTCTTCCTTCACTGAACTCTGACCCTGCGTGTTATGGGGCCTAGGCTTTTTTGGACGGCCTCTTCGTGGTTTGATAAGCCCTTCCTTCTCCATCTCGGTCTCAGGAGGGTTCATTTTGCGAATAAATCGCTCTGGTTTAATTCACTAGCTGCTGATTAACACGTGTGTATTCGTCAGCGTCTGAACCGAGTATGAAGGAACATTATTTTTTCTGATTTCAGATTCCAATAAATTGTTTTAAAAGTTTGACGTCATCAATTTTTCTTTTAAATGACAACCTGAAATTTATGTGTTTGATTTCGGCAGCGTTTTTTAATCTGTTATCAGCCATACAAAATTTTGAATAACTGACACAAGAAAAAAAAAAACAAGAAAAACGGTATTAAAAGGTAAAAAAGTAAAGATGAAAGAAATTATTAGAATGTGGTGAATACATTGTATTACTGTCTTGGATATTGTTAGATGGTGCATGGTTATCAGTTTGAACATTTAATATAATTGTCTAAGATTTAATATTTTTTTTGTTTGCTTTAAACCCCGACAACTAAGAAAATCTGTTAATTTAATTTCATTTTTAGACCGTTTTTCTTGATTTTTTTATCATGTAACTTATTCAAAATTTTGTATAGATAAAAACAAATTTTGATACTCTATCGAAATCAAAAATAATAAAAATAGAGGTTGTCATTAAAAAAAATAATAATGACGTCAAACTTTTGAAACAATTTATTGGAATCTAAAATCTGAAAGAATGATGTTCATATACGCAGTCATTTAAATCGCTATATTCCTTTTAGATGTTTTCTCTATCATGCACATTGACGGAGTTACCGAATTTAAACGCTACTTAATTTCCACATTGTATATTGCTAATGCACTACGCCAATGCTAAATATTTCAACTTCACTTTATATCAGTCCTAATTCACTACTAAATTAAGCATGAAGTAAAATTATTATACAGGGTGTCCGTATTTCGACAGAATGTATGGGGATTTCAGTTATTTGAAGATATAGAGAGTCGGTTAAATTAGGGCAAAGTTGCGTATTTTAGGACCTAGCAATACTCTGAAAACAATTTTGAAATTTCTTTTTTTTGTTTTCGACATATCAACAAAAAACTGATTTTGTGAAAAATCATTTTTATTTTTTTATTCAAAAACTACTAAATCTTGACATGTAGAACTTGGACAATATACAGGCACTTTTTAGTGAGGAATCTAGTAGCATATTTTTTTAACTATAACATTTACCCGGAGACCCTAGCCAACTTTTGTTTTTCTTATGGGCGCCATTTTGGATTTTCATAATTTTTGAGAGAATATTTTTTTCTGAACTTAATGATGTACCACACTCATAGTTTATTTTAGATTTGATATTTAAAATTATGATATTTTTCCTTTTGCAAAGAGTGCTTTGGAATCAATGACGTCAAATCTATTAATCAATAAAATCTTGACAGCAGTCAATCCTTGTTAGCAGTCAAAATTATTTATTAACTGTCAATCTTTTGTAATAAGAATAATAAGTGTTGATTATCACACAAGGCATAAATTGAAAAAAAAAGGGTGAAAAAAAAAGTGTCCATCATAGCACTTTCCCCGATAAAGATATGATGTCCTAGATATCAACAGTATGGAAAAGTAGAACAAACTAAATTTATTATACTTTTATTTATTTATTTTTTTTTTAATTTGGGTTTTACGTCATCTATTTCCGCTGCTATGACCAATCATGACGCCGGCTATCCGGGAATTTTGCCGAACCCGGTGGGAGTTGTAGCCCACCGGTAGGGATCTTTAACGTGCACGCAACATCCAGGCAGTACACGGGTCCTACATGCATTTAACGTTATATCCGAGAAGACGGAGTGTTTGGCATTTTTATCCTAACCTATATAAATGCAGTCTACTTTTATTATTACTATTCCAAAACTATTCACAAAAATGTAATTCTTCCATTTTCACTACATCTCGACAAATTTTCTACGCGGGGCTTTTCTAAACTCTAAATTTTACTTCGTGCTTAGTCTGGGAGTGGAAGACAGTTTGAAATACATCACAACTGGTGATTTATTTTAACAACAATTATGGGTTCTAGGAGTTATCAAATGAGTGAGTTACTCAACTCTTTCCAAGGCTCAACTCTTTACAAAAAGCAAAAGATTAAAATTTTTGATATAAAATGTATAATATACTATAAGTATGAATCATCATTGATTTCAGAAGAAAATATTCTTCCAAAAAATATGAAAATTCAAAATGGCGCCCGTAAGAAAAACAAAAGTTGGCTATGGTCCCTGGGTAAATGTTATAGTTATCTTAAAAAAATATGTTACTAGATTTCTCGTTAAAAAGATCCTCTTTAATGTCAAAGTTGTAAATGTCTGGATTCAATTGTTTTTGAATAAAAAAATAAAAACGAAATTTAAAAAAATCAGTTGTTTGACAATATCTTGAAAACGAAAAAAGATATTTTAAATTTGTTTTTAGATTATTATTGGACCTTAAAATACGCAACTTTGCCCCAATCTAACCGACTCTCTATCTCTTTAAATAACTGAAATCCCCATACATTCTGTCAAAATACGGACAACCTGTATATAATTTTACTTCATGCTTAATGCAGTAGTGAAAACACTCATTTGTAATTTCATACTTAACACTATTCTATTTTAAAATTATTGTTATATGAATTAGGGTTTAAAGAGGACTCGGATTATCTAATCTTATAAAATAAGAAACATTTTAAATATTCATTTTATTTTTTTTTGCCGGTTTCGAACTCCCATGCGTCAATCTTTAGTATAAAACTATAGTAAATTATATAATATTAACAATTTGAAAATTATATTTCGTGAAATTAAATGATTTAAATAAGATTTTTAAGTAATGTTTATGTATTTCATGTATTATAATCTTAATTTTGTGTTGAGTGTATGAATCTATTATAGATTAGCAAAGTTAGGATTACCCTAAAATGTTCCTAAACATCAATAATTTTCACCAATTATCGTTTTCTAATGGTAAATATTTTTTTATTTACTGTAGTTTTTTGCTGAAGAACCAGCACAGAATATAAAATCAATATTAAAATATCAAAAAGTACTCATTTCACGCATCTTCAAACAAACTTAATTACAAAATACCATTTTTAGTTAGTATTGATAAAACAGCTCCTGACGGATTCTTAAATACCAATATAAAGTTAACTTCATTTTTTTAAAATTTTTGTTCCAATAAAATTGTGATTTTAATTATCTAATAGATAAGTACAAGTAAAGAAATCCGGACGAGGTTTATTCGTCTGTTCGCTTTATTTCATTAAATGAACAGTCTCGAGTTCTCGAGCGTTGTCTGAGGAGTAAAATTCCAATCGCATTCGAAATTGTTTGCATTGAGATTTGATTGGAATAAGGAAGAAGTGCTCGAGCAATCAGGTATTAATATCCGCTAGTGTTGTAATGGAGTCGATCGCGCCTTGAATTATTTGCATCGCCGACTCCGACAAACAATCTCGACACTAATTATAAATCCATCGCCCCTGTAACTATTTTCAGTACGAACTCGAAGTCTGGACGTTATTCACTTGTTTTCTTCCTACTTTGTTTTTATTAGTGTCCTGAAGATTTGATCGCACTATTGTAATAAAAAGCTTAAGTTTATAGTGCCATCTTAACAGCTCAATCGATTTAGACTTTATCTTGGCGACAGATTTACAGAAGGACAGAATTACAGACAGATATTTTTTTTAAATGGTCTTATTAAAGTATAAGGACTTCATAATGGATTTATCCACTAAAATTCATGACTTCAAAATTTTTGCGAAAACAATACTTTCCCTTTGTTTTGCATATGAGGGAAAGTAAAAATAACGATTACTATTTACTAGAGCTGGGATGAATCCTTGTAACAAGGATTCGAATCACGAATCCGAATCACCTAATATGATTCGAATCACGAATACTCGAATAAAGGATTCGTAAGATATAAATATGATTCGAATCAAAGATTCGAATCCTGTTTTATCGAATCACGAATACAAGTCCTTTAAGAATAAATTTGATTTTATTATTTTTTTGCAACCATTAACATATAAATATCGTTACCAGTTGTTTTATCAAAAATATTCAAAATGTAATTATTTAATATTAACACTGAACATCGTTGATAACAAACTAAATATCTGATTCCGTGTTACTCTGATTAAAGATGTATTTGTGTATTTTTGAACTTCACTTCAAATCAGAGTTTTATACGCGTGGCGCATGAAGTAAAATTTTGAGTTTAGAAAAGCCTGAAAATTTTATTTGGTCGCGTAGCGCTACGCCTACGATTTTAATGTCTAATTTTAATTATATGTATGCTTCTGTTTTTATCTATTTATTTTATTCTTTTTATAAATTTTAACTATTCATGACTTTTATTATTACTATTGTATTGTTTTTTTTTCAATCATTTTACGCCAACAATTTTTTTTTAACGTATTTTATTTCGTTACTTGTTTTATATAATTTATTTATTCATTTATCTATTTATTTTACTTCTTAATCTTTTAAAATTGTATGTTTAGCGCCCAACACACCTAATGTTATATGACATATGTAAACTACTGTTTTAACATGAATAAAGTATGATAAGATATGATATGATTCGAATCCTGCCCAGCTCTGCTATTTACTGTATTATTAAATCAATTGTATGCGAGTACTTGTTACTTGTATAATAAAAAATATTGAAATAATGATAGGGTTACCATAAGAATAAATAACATACAATTAACTATATTTTATAAAAAGACAGGCAAGATTTAACGTTCATTATTCGAATTTGGTTAAGCACTTCATTGTTTTACCCGAATTAGAAATAATGAGAATTGCTTGCTTATATTGAAGCGATCCCAAGGGCTGCATACGTCAGCCCTCTCTCCCCTTTCCCAAGCGACACGTGTATTGCTCTCCTTTATTAATATATAATACATGCGAGCAATTCTCATGGCTCGTTAGATCCGATCCCTATATACGAGTCGCAGAAACCAATAACGCAAAATTGGAACCAATAAGGACGTATATAATATACTAAGACGCTTACGCTAGACGGGAAATTTCACCCCAATAGAAATTATTAAACCGATTCAACCGCACAGTATTTTATATAACAATCAGATGTGCGCTAATTAATCTTTCCCATTACAATTCCCATCCATTGAATTTCTTATTCTTCGATTTAATTTATCGCAGAAAGGTCGTGTCCCTCCAGAATGATTCTCTCTATAGTATGGTTTGATTGGTGACCAGGGCAGGGCGGCTTAAAGGAAATCCCCGACAAGGCTAGCAGTGGCCCCAATTAATCGCAAGAACTTATTATTGTGAACAGGGGCTGGTTCATAATAGCCCCCACGGAAAAATCGATGCAATTAACGAAATACGAAACCAATCCGTACATAAGGAGAGTACATATTTAATGAACCGCATCAGAGAGGGTCGGGTTTCCTCCGGTGTAATGACTGAAAGGAGATCATTATATCAATAATTATACGCCCTGTTTGATCAAAAGTGTCGTATTTGTTGAAGGGATTTCAAATATACAATAATAAGTAATTTTGTATATAAAATGTTAAACCTTATAACACAATCTTAAAAAAATTGTGATGTGTCCATCACAGCACTTTTGCCTTTATTTGAACAATTGATAATTGGCATACAAAGTTTGACCAAGTGGTTGAGGATTTCACTTGAAGTAAGTAATTGATACGCTTGGCACATGAAGTAAAATTTCGAGTTTAGAAAAGCCTAAAAATTTGGATTTGCTGGGGAATGACTCGCTTCGCTCGTGCTCGTGTAATGCTTATTCTGGGAGTAGAAACCCTGATTAGACGACAAATCAGAAACTTATTTTGCAGTTTCCTTTACTGTCAATTTTATTCAAATTCAAATTCCTTTATTAATGGCAATATACCTTTTTACATGAGAATATAAATATTATAAATAACAATTAACATATTATACTGCTATTAAAGCAACATAGACTAATTCTAATTATTGGTGTAAGATGAAACGTAAGTTAAAGTAATAAAAATCAGAAATGTACATGCTTTAGTTTTGATATATATTGAGAATGGGATTGTGAGAACAAATCAAAATTGGGATTAAGAGCCAGTGAGTTTGAAATACGCATGCATCTGGAGAGTGGATTGTTGTAGACGTAGTTTGACCTATGCATAGGACTGCGAAAGAAATACAAGCAAAAGTAATAAAAATCAGAAATGTACTTGCTTTAGTTTTGACATAAATTGAGAATGGGATTGTGAAAACAAATCAAAATTGGGATCAAGAGACAGTGACTTTGAAATACGCATGCATCTGGAGACTAGATTGTTGTAGGCGTAGTTTGACCTATGCATGGTAACGCGAAATAGTGGTCTATGACGAAAAGTACGATCTGATATATTAACGTAAAAGTCAACGTACTTCAATAAATTCGGACATTACATTTGGCTACTTAGCAGTTTATAAAACATTGACAAGTCTAAAAGAATCCTGCTTCGCTTAAGCGTATCAATGTTAAATACCGACATAACTCGGTCATCGTTTAAATGTGACTTAAATGCAAGGATCTTCGGAAATTTGTTCTGAATTCTCTCAAGAGCATTACTGTGAGTAATGGTATTGGGAGACCAGCCACATGAAACATATTACATATTCGAGCATACATAAGCAAAATAGACAATGAATGATTGAGTTGATAAATCTTTGGCCATCCTTTTTATGCAACCCAACATTTTTGATGTTTTGTTGAAATTGAGTTAATGTGGCTATCAAACGTTAATTTTGTATCCATTAACACTCCTAGATCTTTAATTTCACACAATTGCTCAAGATGTATATAATTGATACTGTAATTGAATTACATTACATTTGATTTTCTGGAAAAAGAAATTCCTTTTGAATATTTTGAATGTTGAATAATAAATAGTTATCGCAACACCATTTATAACCAGAGGAGAGGTCACTTTGCAGTTGGTCACAATCCTTAACATTTGATATTTTTTATATGTCTTAAGATCGTCGGCAAAGAGTAAAAATGAAGAATATCTTCTGACTTGTGTGATGTCATTAATAAATAACAAGAATAGCAAGGGACCACAGTGTGATCCTTGAGGTACACTAGACGTGACAGCAATTACTTTAGACAAGAAATTCTTTACTTTTACACATTGCGTTAGATTAGTTAAAAAACTATTGAACCACTTCACGATATTTGCATGAAATCCATAGGCAGATAGTTAAACATCATGATTTACGCGATCGAATGCTGTTGCAAAATCTGCGAAAATAGCATCCACAGATTGATTACATTCAAAGGTATTAATTATATAAGTGGTAAAAGATAAAATATTTGTAGCTGTTGATTTGCCCGGTTGAAAACAATGCTGCTCTTGGAGAAGTACATTTTTGCAAATTCACTTTAATTTTATGGAAACAAGTTCGTCCAGTAGCTTTGGTATACATGATTGTATTGAAATGCTGCGATAATTCGTTATGTTATCCTTCTTGCCTGACTTAAAAAGCGGCGTAATATAATTTCTTTTCCAGAGCATCGGAAATATACTGTGAGACACAGAAGCCCGATAGGGCAGGTGATATTGGAATTTTCCAATTTACTAACTGCATCAAATAATTCACCTTGAGAAAATGTAAATTGTAAATGAGCTACATCCGAGTTATACATGTAGGATGGAATATGCGAAGGTTTATCGGCACAATAAACTGTCAAAAAGTAATCCGCAAACAGATTAACACACTCCAAACATTGAGTGTGACTCTTTAGTATTAACAAAATTCCAAAATTGTTTAGGATTACTAGAAATATTTTTGTTGACTGATTGTATGTATTGATCATATAAAATATTTCTTAAATGTGCACATTTTGAACGCAAATCGTAAAATTTGCTATAATTTATACAATATTGACATTCTTTATAATTTGTATGAGCGATCCGTTTATGTTTTAATAAATTAATAAGTTTAGCATTAAATCAACCAGGATAGTTAGATGATCTTACTCGTTTTATAGGAGCAAACATATCTAAGACATTATACAAAATTTTATAAAAATGTTCAACAATAGAATCAACAGTGCCAAATTCGTGTGCATCTTTTGTGTTTTAGTAAACTTAGCGTCTACAATTTTAATATACGGGTGTGGCACTTAAGACGCTTCGGACTATAGCTCCTTTACGATAAAAGTTATCGAAAAAATTCTAAGAGCAAAGTGGTGCATAATTACCGTCGCTATGTTTCAAAAATATTTCTAATCATCAGTGTCGTGCCGTACTCCAGTGGCGTACCAAACTTATGTTTTTTTAAATGGAATGCCCTATTTTTCATTGCAGATTTGGAAAGTCCTCGAAGAGTACTTATTTTTTTATCTAGCATGTTATACCCTTCACTTTAGCGGTTTCGCTGTTATAACCCCTTCTTTCAAAAGTGCGCCCCATTTTTGAGATTGTTTTGTATAGAAACTAATTGACACCGGCGCCTTAATTTTGAATTGAGGTACAGGTTAAGACCTCGTATACCTTCACATAATTTTTTTTCGGGTAATTTATGGAAAAAAATAATTTTTGATTGAACTTCACATGTTGTCATTTTTCTCAAAAATTTCAAATGGCACCCCCCTAAAAAAATTACGGCGTTGTACAGCCAAAACTCTAAATTTTTCATTGGTACAAAAAAAATTACACATTGCATAACAAAATTTCGGAGAAAAAAAGTAATTTCATCGCAAATGTCGGGAAAACTTTTCCGTTCCCAAGAGTGCCATGAGAAAACAAAAGATTGGTAATTGTCAAAGTAAATTATTAGACGCCAGTAGCAGCCATAAGTCATTTTTGATAAACGTTCTAAAAATGTTCCGAACTTAAGAGGAAATGGTTGACATGATATTTATTCTTGGAGAATGTAACAAGAATTGTTTCTTGGCGTCACGAGTGTACGCTGCGAGATATCCGCACAGGGCACATCCAAATGAACGTGCGTTTCAAAAAGTGTTGGAGAGATTTACTACTACGGAAAGTATGAAACGGCCAAGGAGAGTTAGATAGAAGACAGTTTTTACCGAAAATAATGAACTGCAGGTTCTGGAGGCAGTTATTGAAGATCCTTATACCAGTATCAGTGATATTAGTAGGAATCACGATATTTCAACGCCATCCGTACATCGTGTTCTTCAAAAGTACAAATTCCGTCTATTTAAGATTCAACTGCACCAAGAATTGCAACCTCAAGATTTTCATGCGAGGCAAGATTTATGCTTGTGGGCTATCAACAAAATTGAGCAGGAGGAATCATTTCTTATGCGCGTATTATTTTCTGATGAAGCGACGTTCCATAGAAATGGGCATGTCAATCGCCACAACTACCATTATTACGCCGATGAAAACCCACACGCCATGCGAATGATAAACCACCAGCAAAGATGGTCGCTGAATGTTTGGGGAGGCATACTTGGAGAACACCTTTTGGGTCCTTATTTCATCGAGGGGCACCTGAACGGCAACAGTTATTTGAGGTTCCTTCGCGACGACTTGGATGATCTCTTGGAAAATGTCCCTCTAGCCGCTCTACGACAGATAGTTTTCCAGCACGATGGAGCTCCTGCACATAATAGCCGTGTCGTTCGGGAATTTCTCGATGAAACGTTTCCGGACTCCTGGATTGGTCGTGGGGGTCCTGTGAAGTGGCCGCCAAGATCACCAGACCTCACTCCCCTTGACTTCTTCCTTTGGGGCCATATCAAAGACGAGGTTTACAGGACGGTACCAACGGTATCCTCGACAGGATATGAGGGAGAGAATCCGCGCGGCTTTCCGCGGTATATCACCAGAAGTCCTTGGGGCAGTGTCTAGAGCCTGTGAGTCGAAGTTGCGGTTATGCCTCCAGCAGGAAGGTCGTCATTTCGAACATTTAGTTTAAGTTGTTAAATTTTCTTTATCTGCATTTTTCATATCATGTTGAATAAATAGGTACATACTATTATGTTGACCATATTTCTGTTTTTGTTTTCTCATGGCACTCTTGGGAACGGAAAACATTTCCCGACATTTGCGATGAAATTCCTTTTTTCTCCGAAATTTTGTTATGCAATGTGTAATTTTTTTTGTACCAATGAAAAATTTAGAGTTTTGGCTGTACAACGCTGTAATTTTTTTAGGGGGGTGCCATTTGAAATTTTCGAAAAACGGTGACAACATGCGAAGTTCAATCAAAAATTTTTTTTTCCATAAATTACCTGAAAAAAAATTATGTGAAGGTATACGAGGTCTTAACCTGTTCCTCAATTCATAATTTAGGCGCCGGCGTCAATTAGTTTCTCTACAAAACAATTTCAAAAATGGGGCGCAATTTTGAAAGAAGGGGTTATAACAGCGAAACCGCTAAAGTGAAGGGTATAACATGTTAGATAAAAAAATAAGTACTCTTCGAGCACTTTCCAAATCTGCAATAAAAAATAGGGCATTCCATTTAAAAAAACATAAGTTTGGTACGCCACTGGAGTACGGCACGCCACTGATGATTAGAAATATTTTTGAAACATAGCGACGGTAATTATGCACCACTTTGCTCTTAGATTTTTTTCGATAGCTTTTATCGTAAAGGAGCTATGGTCCAGGCGTCTTAAGTGCCACACCCGGTATATATATATAATATATACAAAGCATTCAGTTTGAAGTTTCGAACGAGAGTTTCCACTCCCAGACTAAGCATGAAGTAAAATTTCGAGTTTAGAAAAGCCCCGTGATAATTTGTCGAGGGTCGCGCAGCGACCCGAGACAAATTTTCTGGGCTTTTCTAAACTCAAAATTTTACTTCATGCGCCATGCGTATAAAACAGTGATTTAACGAGAAATTTAAAAAACACACCAAAGACATTTTTCATGTTAATCCTCACAATTAATTCGAATTATTTTTGACGATTCAAATCCTATTGTAAATATTCGAATCCTTTTATAAATTTTCGAATCCTTTTATAAATATTCAAATCCTTTTATAAATATTCGAATCCATTTATTAGGATTCGAATCACACACATTTGGATTCGAATACGAATCCTCTTAAAAAAATGTGACGAATCCGGATAACATATCCAGTTGAACTCAAGTTTTCGAATGCCTCTTTTGAATCCTCTAAAAGAATTCGAATTCAGAATTCAAATCCTGAATGATTCGAATCCTTTCCAGCTTATATACCGCATTGCATTATGTTGAATACATTTTAATGTTATACTTATAGCAATATCTGTCGACATTGTCGACGTGAGTAATGTCTTACTAAGAGTCGACGTCGACCTGGTATTCGACGCGTCGACAATGACATTGTGGGCGTGACATTGTTAGTGCCGCCCATCCCTGACCTAAATATATCTTGAGTAAAATATTCAATACTGGTCGTTAAATTATAGAAGCACTGTACATATTTTTACGATAACATAACTTAAAAATTATTTGCAAACCTTTCACTTTTATTCTTTCTGCATTCCGTAAAAAGAATTGAAGGTTCCCGCGACAGCGGAAGGAGCACGTTTGTCAATCCTGTACTTATTGTTCATGTAAAGTGCAAAGCGATGTAGGTAAACATAATAGGGCCTTCCTCGGAGCTCCCTTTCACCTTAAGAGCCCTGCACACTTAGCGGTTTGAGTCGAGTTAAGATCCCGGGCATATACTCTTCATTTATGCAATTTTGTGTGTAAGTTATGTTTCAATTTTACTGCACAATTCATTATTCAGGTCACTTTCAAGGAACAAATATCGTTATAAGAGAAAATGATACAAAGCAAAGAAAATTAAAATAATAATTTTGTCAATTGTTTTATACAAATGAAAAAATTAATATTTTGTATACCAATTGATTTGTATGGTTTTGAAAATGGTGAATGCGACGGGAAAGATATAAACAAGTTTTATACTGCTTTTATTTTATAAAACATAATGGCGGACACGACGAATAAACCATTGTAAAGTATAATTTTTTTAATTGTCTATGAAATATACTATAAGAATAAACATATTAAATTGGCAATGATTTTTTAATAATCATGAATATCGTTGTAACAGACTAAATATCTGATCCCATATAATTCTAATTAAAAATGACACGTTTGCTTATTTGAACTTCGCCATTAATTAGTGTTTTACATTATTTTTATATTATTAAATATTATAGCAAATTTCACGATTTGCGTTCAAAATGTACACATTTAAGAAATATTTTATACGATCAATACGTACAATCGGTCAACAATAACATTTCTGCTAATCCTAAACAATTTTGGAATTTCGTTAATGCTAAAGAGTCACACTCAATGTTTCCAAATATCATGCATTATAACAATCAATACATACAATCGGTCAACAATAACATTTCTACTAATCCTAAACAATTTTGGAATTTCGTTAATGCTAGAGTCACACTCAATGTTTCCAAATATCAGGCATTATAACAAGGATCATAGTAGCAATGGTTTGGAGTGTGTTAATCTATTTTCGGACAGTTACTTTTTGACAGTTTATTTTGCCGATAAACCTTCGCATATTCCATCCTATAAGTATAACTCAAATGTAGCTCATTTACCATTTACATTTTCTCAAGGTGAAATATTTGATGCAGTTAGTAAATTAGAAAATAAGAAACTGTATTTATTCTTTCACAATGTTCTCATTAATCACTTGGTGAAACATGATTAAAATAAAATTTGAAATAAAAACACTTGGTTTGTTTCACTAACGTTAGTGAAACAAGCCAAGTGTTTTTATTTCAAATGATACTGTATTTATTCTATTACTATACCACTTTACCTATTATACGATGCGTCTATGTCTCACAGTATATTTCCGATGTTCTGGAAAAGAAATTATATCACGCCGATTTTTAAGTCCGGCAAGAAGGATAGCATAACGAATTTTCGCAGCATTTCAATACAATCATGTATACCAAAGCTTTTGGATGAACTTGTTTCCATTAAATTAAAGTGGGCTTGCAAAAATCTACTCCTCCAAGAGCAGCATGGTTTCGAACTGGGCAAATCAACAGCTACATATATTTTATCGTTTATCACTTATATAATAAACACCTTTGAATGTAATCAATCTGTAGATGCTATTTTCACAGATTTTGCTAAAGCATTCGATCGTGTAAATCATGATGTTTTAATTGCCAAACTATCTGCCTACTGATTTCATGCGAATATCGTGAAATGGTTCAATAGTTTCTTAACTAATCGAACGCAATGTGTAAAAGTCAAGAATTTCTTGTCTAAAGTAATTGCTGTCCTATCTGGTGTACCTCAAGGATCACACTGTGGTCCCTTGTTATTCTTGTTATTTGTTAATGACATCACACACGTTTAAGATATTTTTCATTTTTACTCTTTGCCAACAATCTTAAGATATATAGAAGAATATCAAATGTTAAGGATTGTGACCTGCTGCAAAGTGATCTTTCCTCTGTTTATAAATGGTGTTGTGATAACTATTTATTTTTCAATATTCAAAAGTGTAAAGCAATTTCTTTTTCCAGAAAATCAAATGTTATTAAATTCAATTACAGTATCAATACTTTCCATTTTAAACAATTGTTTGAAATTAAAGATCTGGGAGTATTACTGGATACAAAATTAACGTTTAATAGCCACATTTACTCAATTTGCAACATAGCATCAAACATGTTGGGTTACATAAAAAGAATGGCCAAAGTTTTTTCAGCTTAATCATTCAAACTTGTCTATTTTGCTTATGTTCGCTCTAATATGGAATACGTTTCATGTGTTTGGTCTCTCAATACTATTACTCGCAGTAATGCTGTTGAGAGAATTCAGAACAAATTTCTGAAGATCCTTGCTTTTAAATCACATTTAAACGATGACCAAGTTATGTCGGTATTTAACATTGATACGCTTAAGCGACGCAGGATTCTTTTAGACTTGTCAATGTTTTATAAACTGCTGAGTAGCCAAATGCAATGTTCGTATTTATTGGCGCATGTTGATTTTTACGTTAATATATCAGATCGTACTACTCGTCATAGACCACTATTTCGCGTTACCATGCATAGGTCAAACTACGCCTACAACAATCTTGTCTTCAGATGCATGCGTATTTCAAAGTCACTGTCTCTTGATCCCAATTTTGATTTGTTTTCACAATCCCATTCTCAATTTATGTCAAAACTAAAGCAAGTACATTTCAATTTTTTATTACTTTTGCTTGCATTTTATTTTACGCCAATATTTAGAATTTGTCTCTGTTGCTTTGATAGCAAAATAATTTGTTAATTGTTAATTATAATGTTTATATTCTGATGTAAAAAGGTTTATTGCCGTTAATAAAGAAATTTGAATTTGAATTAACATTGTCAGGCTTTTCCAATCTTACTTTAAGCTTAATTAAGGGTTCCAAACTCTTGTTAAATGTAACCTAGAATAACCTAAAATAACCTAACACACTTTTGATTTTATTACAATTTCAGACCAATTCTTCATATTTTTTACATGTATTTTAGGACGTCGAAATACATTCACCCACACAAAAAATAAAATTTCGAAATTATACGTATCAACAGTCAACAGCAACAACTGGACATAATTTTCTGTCACATCAATATGAATTTGATTTTTTTAATCTATTAGGAAATAATTTACTTCTGCAATAATTATTTGTTGGTAAAATGAACTAATTGATTACGTTTTATTAAATCGTCTATTCGCACTAATGAAAATGAAATGAAGATTGTACGTATCTCTTTCTTCTTCGCGTTTCGGATAGGGTATTTCAGTTAATGTATTGGCTTGTTCTCTCATTGGAATCTCGCGTTCGTGTAATTTCCCCGGGAGGGGAGCATTAGTATTACTAATTTATAAAATTGCCGTTAGTGAAGAGCTCTCGCGGAAGTTATAATCAGAGGTGGCGATACAAATCCCGAGGAAAGTAATTTGTTTGAGAGGGTGAACTGTCACTGCTCAAGACAAGTTCGTTCTTTGAAAAGCCTGAGCTTACGCTCGAATTCATTTCTATGTGTAATGAGTATCTTACAAGAAATGAAATAAATTCAACATGGAAAGTCAATAAATAAATGTTACTTTCCATACAGTCAAAATAGTATATGAAATTCTCGTTTAAAATTAAATTTCATGAACATAACAGGTATGTTCATTCCATTGGTAATCTCTAAATGTATAGATATATTAAATATCTAGTACAAACCCACAAGTTGGTATATTTATTCGGCGTGAATATTGCCGAGATGTGACAATTCCATTTCCTCATGCTGTACAAATAATAGCGAGACACATATGCAAACCTTTTATTCGCAAACACACTACACACACATACCAACCGCACGACGACATTACGAACATAGATGATATACCCTCCTTTAAAATGTAATACATCATTCCGCATTTACGTCACGACGACGATATGATAGATTACATCTTTATTTATCTCGAATGAAACGCATAAAAATAAACATGTGTATAGGTATATTTGAAATGGGTGATTTTTCAGAATTCCTGTATGTACATATACTAAGTGACAAAGAAAAGTGAACACCAAGAATTAATTATTTTATTTTAATAAAAAAAAAACTGTATTCATGTACTTTTTGCTCATAAAGAATGAGAGATTAAAATTTCAGTCTTGTACCTTAATTTTTTTGTTGTTATTTTTACATTTTTTGTTTTAACACCTGCATTATTGTATTTAACGTTTGTAGCTTCAGTATGAGTTTAACTTTTGACTTTGCTTTTTAAAACGTTTACTTTTGCTATTTATTATGAAAAGAGTCCAAAGATATGCCAATTTTCGCCAACTTACTCATTTTGAGAGAGGTCAAATTATCGGCTTGTGAGATGGCGGTTTTTCTTTTGGTGAAATTGCTCATAGAATGAGTAAAGGTATAGATACGGTGATTCATTGTTGTCAGGCAAACTATTAGGAAGGCCAAAGACAGCGAGCAAGAGGCACAGACGTCCTATGCCTCTTGCTCGCTGTCTTCGGCCAAAGTACGCCTTAGACAACTAGCTATAAGAGACCATACCTCTAGCACTAGGCAGATCAGTGGTTACCAAAACATGGAAGACCTGTTGAAATGCGTACCGTATATAGACGGATAGTTAGTTTAGGTCTTTTTTTACCGCCCACATTTTGTGCTACCTCTAACCCCACAGCATCGACGCAATAGTTTACAGTGGTGCAGGGAGCGATTGCAATGGGATAAGGAATGGAATAGAGTTGTCTTTAGCAACGAATCCCGCTTTTGTTTAAAGATGAATGATGGCCAACAAAGGGTCAGAAGACGACGCGGTAAAAGACGAGATTCTCGATATGATGCTGTAAAGCATATTCATCAAACAGTTGGAGTTATGGTATGGGGAGCTATTGCATATAGTAGCAGGTCACCCATAGTGTTTATCAGAGGCAGAATGACCTCTGCTCGTTACATACAAGAAATTGTCCGACCCCATATGATAACCTACCTTGGAACACTACAATATCCACTTTTTTAAGTTAACGCTCGACCACATGATGCAAGGCTACATTAAACTTCTTTGAACGTTCCAAAGTTATTCTTTTACCTTGGCCAATTAAGCATGTGTGGGATATTATGAGTAGAAGACTAAGACATTCAATTAATCCTCCACAGACGTTAAGGGATCTTTGCCGTGAAATACAGGTTGCCTGGGATACTTCAGGAGGATATTGATCATCATATTAAAAGTATGCCTAGACGTACTCGTGAATGTGTAACGCATGGTGGAGGACCAACACATACTTAATATTTGTACACTTTCTGGTGTACTGATTACTTTGAAAATTTAATCAATTATACACATTATTATACTGAGAATGTGTACCAAAAATGATTGAAATTAAATAATAATTTCTATCTGTTCACATTTTCTTGTCGCTTAGTATATCTTTGCAAAAATTGGATCAAATGATTAAAACATTTAATTTTTTAACATATGTACATATATATATATATATATATATATATATATATATATATATATATATATATATATATATATATACGTGGAATTTACTTTTAAGTATATATACGTATAGGTCATTTAACAAGGAATTTTTCTTCTAAGTATAAATATAGATGCTTATGCTGTAAATTGTCAGGCATTTCTTGTTTTTGAAAAAGTTAAAAGTTTAAACTTTCTAAAATGACGATAGAATGACTTAATTAATTCATACCACTGCGTTTAAAGATACAATAAACCGTTAAAACAAAACTAAATTATTCTTAGCTTTATAACCACCAAAATATTCGTTCCCATGTCGATAAACTCAATTATAAACAAAAAGATATTCATCAACAAAATGCATCCGAAAAGTTAATTAAATAAATCCACGGACTCCGTAATGCTTTTAAACAAGAAAACAACACTACTTCTCTCCCGATCCATCCCAGTATTCATTTTCACTAAATCGAATATCACAACAATTCCGCTTAATATTCATAATCTTACTGCAAAAAATCTCATTAGGTATAATGTAGTTTGACCCCACTATGTTAATTTATAACACTAATTGTATACTATACAGGGTATCCGTATTTCAACAGAATGTATGGGGATCTCGGTTATTTGAAGAGATAGAGAGTCGATTCAGTTAGGGAAAAGTTGCGTAATTTAGGGCCCAATAATAATCTAAAAACAAATTTAAAATATCTTCTTTCGTTTTTCAGATATTGTCAAAAAACCGATTTTTTGAAATTTCGTTTTTATTTATTTATTCAAAAACTGTTGATTCCAGACAATTACAACTTTGACATTATACAGGAACTTTTTAACGATAAATCTAGTAACATATTTTATTTTAAGATAACTATAACATTTACCCAGGGACCATAGCCAATTTTTGTTTTTCTAATAGGCGCCATTTTGGATTTTTTTTCTGAATTTAATGATGTATCACACTTATAGTTTATTGTACATTTTATATAGAAAATTTTATTCTTTTGTTATTTGTAAAGAGTGCCTTTAAAACAGTTAAGTAGTATTAAGTAGTATTTGCATACATATCACCCCTGAAAAGTGGGGTTTAATGTTCTGTTTTTTGTAAAGAGTGCCTTGGAAACAGTTAAGCAACTCACTTATTTGACAACTCCTAGGACGCATAACTTACTTACAAACCTTTACCCCTGAAGACGGGCATCTGACGACACATATTTACCAGTTGTGATATATTTTAAACGAACGAGTGTCTTCCACTCCCAGACTAAGCATGAAGTAAAATTTCGAGTTTAGAAAAGCCCCGCGTAGAAAATTTTTCGAGGTTCGCGCAGCGACCCGAGACAAATTTTCACGGGGCATTTCTAAACTCGAAATTTTACTTCATGCGCCACGCGTATAAACCACTGATTTACAGAAAAGTTAAAAATATATGACGTTTAGATGCGATGGTGATCAATAATTACCGACATGAAACGAAAATAACGCAAGACTTACTTTTTTTTGAATAATATTGGAATAATAATAATGATAGTAGATTAAATTTAGTTTGTCCAACTTTTATGTGATAATCAATACTTATTATTATTATTACTAAAGATTGACAGTTATTAATTCATTTTGAGTGCTAACAATGATTGACTGCTGTCAAGATTTTATTGATTAATAGATATGACGTCATTGTTTCCAAGGCACTCTTTGCAAAAAAGAAAATATCATAATTTTAAATACCAAATCTAAAATAAATTATGAATGTACACATCACTGAGTCCAGAAAAAAATATTCTTTAAAAAAATATGAAAATCCAAAATGGCGCCCATAAAAAAAAGCAAAAGATTTCTCATTAAAAAGTGCCTGTATATTGTCAAAGTTCTAAATGTCCAGATTCAGTGGTTTTTGAATAAAAATATAAAAACAATTTTTCATAAAATCAGTTTTTTGTTGATATCTCAAAAACAAAAAATGATATTTCAAAATTGTTTTGAGATTATTGTTAGGCTCTAAAATACGCAACTTTGCTCCAATTGAACCGACTCTTTATCTCTTCAAATAACTGTGATCCCTATATATTCTGTCGAAATACGTACACCCTGTATACACGCATTGAAGCAGTCAATATTTAACTTCACAATATTTCAGTATTTTATGTGCGTGGTGCATGAAGTAAAATCTATAGTTTAGGAAAGCCTGAAAATTTGGATTTGCTTCGCTCGCACCAGCAAACACATTTTCAGGCTTATCTAAACTCAAAATTATACTCCCTGCTGAATCAAGGAGTGGAAACAATTATTAGAAACTTCAAATACCCTGTATAAAAATAAAATCTTGATTTTAAACTTAAAATAAAAGTGTGAATTATACCAATTATATATATTAGTTGTTTTTTATTTAGTTTCAATATCATTTTAAATTTTAGCTGTGTTGGTCGCTATCATATCTTATTCTACTATAAAAATACTCGGGTTATTTATATTTACAGTTTATGTAAGTTTAATAATTCACCACAATATTTTTATCTCCATTATTTTTCTAAGTTTTCCGCCACTGTCAAAACTTTCCAGACTAATGCAACAATTCATCATAAAACTATTTTATACATATTCCCTTTGGAATATCTACAGCAGAGTATAATTCTAAAATTTTTACGCTAAAGTCCTTATGTATACATTTAAGATAAGCTAAAAGTTTTAGTCTAACTATTTATTTATTGTGTAGAAAATAATTCGTGGAACTAAATGGTGTATATTTTAATAACAAACTATATAGTTTTTTTTTTAAATTTGCAAATGGTAAGTCATTAATTTTTCAGTTCATGTCCTCCCCTTATAACTTATATTTAAATTAGTGTGTCAATACTCCGGTAAGACATCGCATGTATTTAATTGACAATATGTTATTTATGAATAATTTATTACAAATCCAATAAAGTACAAGTGAGTAATTGTGCCCACATGATTAAATGAAAACTACTCGTACGATAAATATTAAGTGGAACAAACAAACCACGTCGGACAATAAACCGCACTGAAGTCAATGTCCGGTCTATACATGTATATATACAGAGGAAAAACAATTTTATGACTTGGTAAATAAAAATTCCCCCTTACCTGAGGGTCCCTAACCAGAATGTCCTAGACATATTAAACATTGAAACCCTATGCGCCCTTGGAGGGCACTAAAATTACACGGACACAATAAACGTATTTTCATTTTACAAAATAATGTCAGTGTATATATACTTAGTGATACAAAGACGTATTGTACGTATTATTATAACTAGATAACTGAAAAGTAAAATAAGTATAGGGAATTGTTCTTTTATGTCTACATTTCTTGATAATTATAGCTTATGGTAAATTTGCAGGAATTCGTTGTTTATTTTTTTCTAACGAGTGATTCAAATCCTTGATTAGGCATGAAGTAAAATTTCGAGTTTAGAGAAGCCTGACAATTTGGCTGCGTAGCAAAGCGGAGCGACCAATCCACAAGTTCACCCTTTTTTAAACTCGAAAGTTAACTCCATGAGCCACGCTTACAATACATTGATTTAAAGTTAAAATGTTCAAGATGCACTCCTAAACTTTACTTTTAGGTATTTTTTTTTAATTTTATTTAAATATCCATTAAAAATACTTGAATTATAAAAGCGCAAGATTTGGGTAGACAAAAAAAATATTTCTAAAATGTATTAACGTAACATCAAACTTTGAGTATGTTATAAATTTCACTTTAATTCAGTATTTTATACGCGTGGCGCATAAAGTAAAATTTCGAGTTTAGATAAGCCTCAAAATTTGGATTGGCTTTACTACGCGACCAAGCCAAGTTTTTCGGCTTTTCTAAACTCGAAATGTGACTTCATGCGTAACCAAGGAGTGAAAACAGTCGTTAGAAACATTTAATTCAACGTATTTATAAAACTATTAAATGCCTGAAAATTGACAGCATATAGATAAGGATATATGTATTTAAAAGACAAATTTCCTATATATTAAGTTAATTCTTTTCTTTAATTCTTTTTTGCTATACAATTTCTTAGTTGTAATAAATACATACTGCTTATAGATTTAAATTTATCCTACAATTTCAAAATAATACAAATTGATAACACAGGGTGTCCGTATTTCGATAGAATGCATGGGGATCTCAGTTATAAGAAGAAATAAAGAGTCAGTTATAGTAAGGTAATGTTGTGTATTTTAGGGCCTAACAATAATATGAAAACAGTTTTGAATTATCATTTTTTGTTTTCGAGATATCAACAAAGAAACTGATTTTTTGAAAATTCGTTTTCATTTTTTTATTCAAAAACTACTGAATCTAGACATTTAGAACTTTGACAATATACAGGCACTTTTTAATGAGGAATCTAGCAGCATATTCTTTTTTAAGATAACTATAACGTTTACCCGAGGACCATAGCCAACTTTTGTTTTTTTTATGGGCGCCATTTTGGATTTTCATATTTTTTGAAAGAATATTTTCTGAACTCGGGGAACTCATAATTTATTTTAGTTTTGATGTTTAAAATTATAATATTTTCTTTTTTGCAAAAAGTGCCTTGGAAACAATGACGTCATATCTGTTAATCAATAACATCTTGACACGAGTCAATCATTGTTAGCACTCTAAATGAATTGATAACTGTCAATCTTTTATAATAATAATAATAATAAGTATCAATTATCACATAAAAGTTGCACAAACTAAATTTATTCTACATTTATTATTATTATTATTATTCCAAAACTTTTCACAAAAAAGTAATTCTTGCATTTTTTTGCTTCATCTCGGTAAATATTGATCACTATCACATATAAGCAATATATATTTCTAACTTTACTGTAAATCAGTTGTTTACACGCTTGGCGCATGAAGTAAAATTTCGAGTTTAGAAAAGCCCCGTGAAAATTTGTCTCGGGTCGCTGCGCGACTCTCGACAAATTTTCTACGCGGGGCTTTTCTAAACTCGAAATTTTACTTCATGCTTAGTCTGGGAGTGGAAAACACTCGTTAGTTTAAAATACATCACAATTGTTAAATATTAATCGTCAGATGCCCGTCTTCAGGGGTGATAGATATGTAAGTAAGTTATGCGTCCTAGGAGTTGTCAAATAAGTGAGTTACTGAACTGTTTCCTAGGCACTCTTTACAAAAAAACAGAAGATTAAAATGTACAATAAACTGTAAGTGTGATACATCATTCAATTTAGAACAAAATATTCTTCCAAAAAATATGAAAATCCAAAATTGCGCCCATAAGAAAAACAAAAGTTGGCCATGGTCCCTAGGTAAATGTTATAGCTATCTTAAAATAAAATATGTTACTAAATTCATCGTTAAAAAGTGCTTCTAAAATGTTAAAGTTGTAAATGTCTGGATTAAAAATAAAAACGAAGTAAGATATTTTAAATTTGTTTTTAGATTATTATTGGGCCCTAAATTACGCAACTTTGTCCCAATTTAACCGACTTTCTATCTCTTCAAATAACCGAGATCCCCATACATTCTGTTGAAATACGAACACCCATTATGTCAAGTTAATTCTTATCTTAAATTTTTTTTGCTATACAGTTTCTTAGTTGTTATAAATACATACTATTTAAATTTACTATACAATTTCAAAAAAATACAAAATTATAAGATAGTCGTTGATATCAGAAACAACATAATTGACGTAAAATTTATCGAATCCTCTGGGCACATTCACCATTTAAAATTTATATTTATAACGATCTTTAAAGAATATATTTATATGAATACACTCAAAAACTGCAAGCTATACAATTATTAAATATGTTGCATAATTAAATTATGTTAAGTAAGAATTAAAGTTTCCTATAGAGTCAATTTGAAATCAGCAACACACTAGATTTAAAAGTTTGCTATGAAACGGTCTCCGATAAATAACAATATATACTGTAATATATATATATATATATATATATATATATATATATATATATATATATATATATATATAATTATATATATATATATAAGTTTTTCAAATTGGGGATAGTCTTTTAGCATCATCTCTTTGATTTAGAAACAGTGATACATATATATATATATATATATATATATATATATATATATATATATATATATATATATATGTATATTTTCTTGGCTCTGGTCAATTTTATTTTTAATTCGACGTTTCGATGACATCGCAGTCATCATCGTCAGGAATAACTATCAAAATTCCATTGCTCTAGCAACCACTTGTTTGACTTTTACGTACTACTTGATGCGTGAATTTCTTGTTTGGCTTCGTGTTACTCTTCTGTTTTGTTCTTCTAATGATGTAGTAGTGACAATTTCAATATTATTTTCGGAAGGGGTTGGATATTGAATTTCTTGGTGGTTGGTCGGAGATAATATATTTTGACCAGAATTTATACAAGTTTTCCAAATTGGTGGTAGTCTTTTAGCATCATCTCTTTGATTTAGACTGTTCGGCCTCTTTTCAATTTCTATCGCTTCTCTAATAATCCTCGCGTGGAAGAAGTCTGTCTTTTTTAAAATTCTCGTTTATTCGAAATTTATTGTATGTTTAGAAATGTTTACGTGTTGAAATAAAGAAGATTGTGGATCAGACATTCTTACTGCTAAAATGTGTTCATTTCGACGAGTACTAATTTTCCGGTTTGTTTGTCCTACATAGCTCTTCTCAAGAAGAGCTATGTAGGACAAACAAACCGGAAAATTAGTACTCGTCGAGAAAAGACAGACTTCTTCCACGCGAGGATTATTAGAGAAGCGATAGAAATTGAAAAGAGGCCGAACAGTCTAAATCAAAGAGATGATGCTAAAAGACTACCACCAATTTGGAAAACTTGTATAAGTTCTGGTCAAAATATATTATCTCCGAACAACAACCAAGAAATTCAAAATCCAACCCCTTCCAAAAATAATATTGAAATTGTCACTACTACATCATTAGAAGAACAAAACAGAAGAGTAACACGAGCCAAACAAGAAATTCACGCATCAAGTAGTACGTAAAAGTCAAACAAGTGGTTGCTAAAGCAATGGAATTTTGATAGTTATTCCTGACGATGATGACTGCGATGTCATCGAAACGTCGAATTAAAAATAAAATGGACCAGAGCCAAGAAAATACGCGGGACCAAACCCGAAGAAACAGTGATACATGTTACGCCCGCGAAAATCTACGTTTTAACATATATATATATATATATATATATATATATATATATATATATATATATATATATATATATATATATATATTATAAATCATATAATTTTTTCATACATCAACTGTAATTCATGCAATTAATACATTGGAGAGATATGAGAAATGCTATGTAAATGTAAAATAATAATAAAAAAATACAAAATGCATTCATTACCAGCATTTATCTGATAACGTTTACGACTTTCCCTTCCTTTTTCCTTTGATGGCGAGCACCTGAAAATGTATTTATTGATTATCAGCGCAATTTACATTCCGGGCACGTGTGAAGGGTGAAAAACTTTGACAACATATTATTAAGTTGCCTCGTACGTGGTCCCGGCAAAGCATAAAAAGCGCACATAGATTTCCAAATAACAAAGCAAAAAAATACAAATTATGACAGGTTTTCCAGATAACGTGACCTTATTTTCAAATATCAATTATGCTCCTTTATTCTCTCGCATATTTCATAAACTGATATTACGTAATTAAACGTAAATTGTAATTTATGTAAGAACTGTATTATAATTACTTAAGGTAAATAATTCACAGGAATAAAATAAATTCACTGACTATAGAGGCTTCTACTTCGTTATACATTGTTGAACATAAATAAAACACTGTTTATCACTTTGTTTGTATAACAATTGGTTTATTTGGTGACTATAGTTTCGATACTACACGTATCATTATCAAACCGTTAGTACTAACGGTTTGATAATGATACGTGTAGTATCGAAACTATAGTCACCAAATAAACCAATTGTTATACAAACAAAGTGATAAACAGTGTTTTATTTATAATAAAATAAATGGTGATTTAAGTACTTTCCCACTTAGAAAAAAATATGATTTTATGATTAAAAGAATTTATTGAATTCTTTATCCCTCTCTTGATTCATCTATGCTATTAATGTATTGTACAGGGAAATATTCTTTTAAGTATACAGAGGGTTTGATTAAGCGTTGCCACCGGCTGTATCTGAGAAACTATGTAGCGTAGCATGTTGACGTAAAAAATTGCAAAATGAAAGTGGCCACTGAAAATTAGTTTTAAGTCCCTACCTCCGCCGCTAGAGGGCATAAAATCTATGGCCAAATACAAAAACTGATTTTTAACAAAAAAACTGATAAATTGAGGTTCAGAATATACAAATCGTAATCTACGCTGAATTTAACTCAGTTTTAACTACTCACTTGTTTCTTTATTTCGCACATATGAAGCAGGAGAGAGCGGAAAAGTGTGATCATTAAACTGCGTGTAACTTATATTAGGATTAACCGAAATTTATCAACTAAGTCTCATTTGATATATATTTGAAAGCACTTTAAACTCTGGTTTACTTTAGTTCTTGTAGAAACTTGACAAAATGACATTCAACCTAACTAAACTTTTGTCATTTTAAAGATAAAGGTAATAAAAACAGACTGTTTAATTAACATCAAGTTTATATAGATAACACAAAAATAAATTTGTAAAAATAAGAAAACTATAGCTAGAAAGAAAATAAAATAATTGATCGTTGATTATTTTGTTGTGCGTTTCATAAGAGCGAAGCCGTGTAATTTAATTTAAAGCAATACTATCTAATTGTTCCCCTTCTTCCCCCACCGTTTTTTTATTTTCCTAAACAAGAGATGAGAGAGAAACTTATAAATCCCGAGGAAAAGTTCTGTTTCAATTTTCGAATAAAAAATCGCGCGCCCGAGTTTTTCCGGGGCATCGTCTGCTCGCCGGGTTCACAAATCAATGCCGCCTGTAATTTGTTCTAATGGCCGAGACTTTTCGAGTTTGTCAAGTGTAAAAAGCCCGCCCGCGTTTCCATTCCCGAAAAATCAACTCTCGTTAGCCGGAAATGAATTAGAACATTCATTAACTAATAACTTTCGCTGTGCGCCGTAATTAATTAATAAAGTTTTTAGTGCGAAAATCTATAATTCGGGCGCGGATTATCAAATTACTGCGAGGCCAACAATTAAATTAACTAATGGATGGAAAATTATTGCCGCATTATAGATAGGGAAAAAACGGGGTGGGATTATGAGAGAGTGGGTATTAATTTTTTAGGCACTTCCGACACGGGCAATTAAGTCGAGAATTAGTTAATGGGTTTTCGGATTTGTCTTTAATTAAATGATTCATTTTATTTTCACCATTGTTTATTCCGCTATTTATCATGCTACCTTGCATATTCATACTTTTATAACATTATTCTGTAACACAACAGATTATTAAAGCAATATACCATAATTTAAATCAAAATAAAAACATAAATCAATAATCGCAATAAATAAGTACTAGCGGTTATTTGCATAGAATTAGGATATGTTGAGAATTTATTACACTTTGTTTTATCGTTGGACAAAAATAATGACTGGAAATTGGAAAATCACCATATATTCCCATTTTAAAAATAAAAGTTGATAATAATAAAACAATAACGAATCGTCAAATAAATTAAAATCGATCACCACCTGTTGCGCTATAGAATTTACTTGGACAATATTTTTACAGTTTTTATATAAAATTACAAATAAGAAATATATCGGGTATTTTCAAAAATCGCCTAATTCAGTTTTATCTCAATTACTTCGAAGGTTTAGAAAATCTCTATTGTTTCTTAATAAGATCTAAATAAGCGCATAAAACTAGACAACTTTGCCAACTAAACCGGATCTCTACCATTAATAATAATAAAGTTACTCATACTGCCCTACCCAAAAAAGGACACCCTATATATATTTATATTGTAAGTGCAAAGGATGTGTTTATTTAAAACAATGCCGCAGAAAAATACTTAATCTATGTTTATACATGAACTACATGAAAATCAAAGTACCTTAAATTAAATTGAAAACGTTTAAAGTTGACTAACGTATCGTTGTTATTTTAATGAAATCTCCTATGTGAGTTGAACAAAATTTTTGAGAAAACACAAAAGCTGTTAAAAAATAGTTGAGTAGATCTTTTCAAATATTTTTTTTAAGGAATCCTTGTATAAAATCTAGGAGTTAACTTTACTACATAGGAGGTTTCATAAACTCATCGGGCTGATAAACTAGAGCCCCTTGATAATAAAACCTTATTTTGTAAAAAAAAAATCACATTAACACAACGACGATATATTTAATTTTTTATATTGCAGAGAATTTATGTTTTCTTTAAAACAAAGATTAAAAAATATCTCTATCTATAATTTTTGATAAAATATACAGTGATAATTGAAAATCTAACGACTGAAAATATAAGGACAATTTAACATAAGGAAAAATTGAGTTTGTCAATAGTTTGCAGAATATTTACAAAATATAAAAACGAATTAAAATTAATATCGACTTTCTGCAAAATTTTTGTCTCATTGAGACAAGTCTCCAAATATTCATTGAAACAACTACTTCTCAAGCTAATACCCCGACAGATATTGAATTATACAATGAATATTTGAGTTACACGACAGCTATGCTGTTCTATGCATAATTTATATGCAAAATGCAACATCAGGTCAAATAATGCTCTCACCAAACTAAATGAAACAGCAGGCAATTGAAATAAATTGAAAAAATTGAAAAATTTGCAAAAATTACAGGGAATGAATTTTAATTGTCTTAAGCCATCTATAGACGCGTTTCGAGATCTATGCCTCATCAGTATAGCTATGCTATATATATTGTGTACCTGTTTCGAAGACACACTTCGATATTCCTGTAAGTTTCCTGTTTATTTTAATATTTATTTGTATTGAAAGTCTAAAGCATAGCTATACTGAGGAGTGATAGATCTTGAAACGCGTCTATAGATGGCTTAAGACAATTAAAATTCATTCCCTGTAATTTTTTCAATTTATTTCAATTTCCTGTTGTTTCATTTAGTTTGGTGAGAGAATGATTTGACCTGATGTTGCATTTTGCATATAAATTACAGGGAATGAACCTTTAGCGTTTCAGCTTATGATGATGTTTAGGGTATGTTCTGTGCTGATTCTGAGCTCCGTAGCCACCTTGCTCAATGAGAGTTGGAGATTTCTGCGAATTCGGCATCGCTCAAAGCTAACGCTCTCTGGAGTCTAGGCGGTGGTTGGATGACCAATCTGAGGATGGTTCGCAGTCCATCCAGCCTCCTTGTAGCGGTTCAAAGAGTTGTAGATGGTTTTGCTATTGAAACCGGTCGTTCGAACGATGTCGGCCGTCTTCAATTCCGTCTTGTGCAATCCAACCATAGTAACACGCATATTTTTTTGGGTTTTTATGAAAAAAAAAAAAATGAAAAAAGAAACAACCAATTCAAACAATAACTATACAAAATTTCATGGACAATTCGATTAATTAGGGAAGGTGAAAGAATTGGAGTGGAAGGGGGCGGTTATTGATAGGGTAACAAGTTTTAAGTATTTAGGGACGGGAGGGTATGAGGAGCATGCGAAATGGGTGCAGAATAAGGCTAGAAAAACGTGGGGAATGGCTTGGGAAAAGTAGGAGAAGTAGATGGGGAATAATGTGAAAGTGGTGTGTAAAATATGGAATGCGTGTGTAATATCGGTGCTTATGTATGGAGTCGAAGTGTGGGGGACGAAATAATTAGTGCATTGAGAGGGAACAGATGTGGTTCCTGAAGCGCATGTTGGGGGCGGAAAGGTCCACGCCCAGCTACATAGTGCTTCAGGAGACTAATAGGGAGAGTTTAGAGTACGAGGCAATGGTGAGAGTAGTGAGGTATGAGATGAGGTTGTGGGAACTGGGGTAAGAGAGATTGGTGAAGGATGTATGGGTGACGAGCGTGTGTGGGGGTGAGGGTAGATGGAGGGGGAAGAGGAGGAAAATGTGTGGGAGGGTAAGGTTGTCGGAGGCGAAAGTAATGGAATAGCTAGAAAATAGGGTGAAGGTGGATGCGTGAGTGATAGGGAAAGGGAAGGAGGTGGAAGGGCAAGAAAGGCAAGGGTGTATCGAGAGAAGTGAGTACAATGATATGTATGGGAGGTGGCAGGTGTATGGAAGAGTGCCGAGATATCTGATAGAGAGGGACTGGACTGGAGAGGAGAGGGTGATTGTGGCAAGGTGTGTATTGTGTGAGCATAGGAAGGATACGTGGGGAGACTTGGCGGAGGAATGCGGGGGGGGTGAAGGAGGAAAAGATGGGAGCGAAAGGGAGTAAGAGGGATAGGGGTAAGGACGTTGGAGAAGCTAGGGATAGAGAGGGAAAATAGAAGGGAGGGTAGGAGGGGATTTAGTTTTAGAATAGAATGTAAAGTTTTGTTTGAAATGAAGAATGTCAATAGTGGTATTTTTTTCAAATCATTAGAATTAACAGAAAATCACAATAACATCATCAAATCATTATCTAAAGAAAATTGTGCGAATTTTTCTAGCTTTGTGTTTCGTTTAAAACCCACCTTACATAAATCACCACCATATTTAAACTTTTAATACATTTTTAGAGATTATTTAATTACGTTAATTAAATGCATTCTATATTAAATAAATACATTTAGGTTTTTGTATTAATACGATTTGTTTAAATGATATCAGCGATTTAATTAACATGAAATACCATTACGGATCGCACACGTTCGTTATGAAATAATACCAAAAAGCGACTTTAATTACTTCATAGTATCAGTGAATCGTCCACGCGTACAAACAAACTATTTCGATACAATTAATGGAATTCATTGCAGTGATATCAAGCAGTATAAATTTCGCGTAATTCCGCTTTAATAACGGCCGTATAAATAAAATTTTACTAACTCCAAAATGCAAATTAAATTTGTATATTATGCTCGGTATTAATATCTGTGCATTTATAAAGCATTTCGCATTCGTGATTAACTGTCGTTTTATTAGCAATAAACCCTATACGGCCCAGATGGTGGGAATGCCGCTATAAATTCATAATTTTGCACACCATTTGTCATTTATTATATTGTTCATATTATACACGATTGCTATTTCAACCTTTTAATTTGTTGTTTTGTCTTATTTTTGTTGCGAGTATTAGTGTAATTTTATACAAATATTATTTTGAATGGTTCGGTTTGCAAGATCAATTAGTTATGTTTTGACAACTAATCATTACACCGACATAGTAGCCTTATTCAAGTGTGTATATTTGTGTATGTGATTTTAATTTGTTTATTGATTTAATTTTTAATTATTACTATTAGTATTACATGTAATGACTTGTGTAAAACATTATGTTAATGCACCAATAAAGTATAGATAGATCGATAGATAGATTACAACAGGGGTCTCCAAACTACGGCCCGAGGGCAACATCCGGCCCGCGGACAGATTTTGTCCGGCCCGCGGAGAGCTAGCATACTTGAAAACTCTTTTTAGAGAACATATTTTTTATAGCAAATTAAATTTAGTTTACTGAAGTATTCTAATTTTATGTTGAATAATTATTAATATGACATCTACATTGATATGGTCATGGGCTAACTACTCATAACATTGTTATAGGCTTATTGTTATTGTTTTTGTGATAAGTTGGATAATGAAACACAGAATTGTAATGAGTAAAGACATGTATAATATGCACAAAATTTAACTTCAGTATATAATAACTAACAAATTATTGATATGAATCCAACTAACATTTTATACATTTTAAATAAAAACATAACTTATAACAAGCATAATGACATGAAATACTAATGAGATTTATGTAATTGAGATTTTCCACTGACAATAGTTTGTAGTTGTGGACTAATTTTACTTGTACCAATTATTAAAAGAGATTTAAGATGCTCATCAGTTAATTTAGATCTGTAAACATTTTTTGTGTACTTCATTTTGGAGAAGGTCTTCTCACACAAATAAGTAGTACCAAAAACAGAAAACAGCCCACGAGCAAATTTATGCAAATTATCAAATTGTGTCAGTGGAAGACTCTTATAAAATTCCAACAAAGATGAGTTTTGATATTTGTTCTTAATTATATCACTGCACTGTAGATCAATCATTTCCATTTAATGTTCCGGGGCTAGGGTTTTCATGTCAGTATCAAAAGGATTCTGAAAAATCTTAATTTGATTCGCAATGGCATCAATGTCCGAGAAACGATTATCAACATTTTTTTTCAAAGCACTTAAAGTTTCGATTGCAAAATCGATAGGAAACTCAGTCTCAGTGGTGTGGCTGAATATTTCACATGCTTTAAAATGTGAAAATATTTACTTCGTAGTTGTGATTGAAACAGTATCAATTTCTTCCGGAATGATTTGCTATTAGTGTATAAATCAGGAAGATGCTGGTTTTCTCCTTGCAATCTCAAATTCAGTTCATTCATATGTTTTGTCAAATCAACATAGAATGCTAACTTCCACAGCTATGCGTTGTTTTGTAATTCAGTAAGAGGGCGATGCTTTTCATTCAAAAAAATGATAAGGTAAGTCATTTTCTCTAATCTCTTCAATAAATTGTCGGAATTGTCGGTGATTCAGCCCAAAAGATCTGATAAAATTAACAGTTGATATGACTGGTTTCAGAACTTCAGACATATCCAAACATTTTCCGCACAAAGACTGTTGATAAATGATACAATGTAAGACTATTGGTTTTGAACCACCGTCATTTTCTACAGCCTTTGACACCAGAGCGACCACTCCTTTATCTTTCCCACTCATGTTTTTGCCTCCATCAGTTGTAATACAATTCAAGTTTTTCCATCGAAGGTTTTTTTTATTAATGGCCATTTCAACTCCTTTAAAAATATCTGTACCAGTGGTTGTGCCATGAATACTACACATATCAAGAAGTTCTGCATGCACTTCATAGCTTTTATCTACTCCTCGAATATAAATCAACACCTGAGCAGTATCTGACACATCCGTTGACTCATCTAAGGCCAAAGAAAACCACTCAACATGTCCATCTGTGTCGAACAGTTGAGAGGATATATTTTCAGCGATGTTTTCTACCCTTCGAGCCACAGTGTTTGCTGACATACTGACAGTTTTTAATAAATTTACCTTTTCAGGGCACATTTCTTCGGCTACTGCAATTATGCATTCTTTGATCATTTCTCCATCGGTGAATGGTTTTCCACATTTTGCAAATTTAAGAGCCACACGAAAGCTGGCACGAGTTGCAGCCTGTTGTTTAGTTTTGAGTTTTGTAAATGAAGATTGCTGCGATTTCAATCCGCGCTTCATAGCTTCGAATTTTTCTGTCCGCAAACTTTCTGTATATTTTGAGTAATTTTGAAAATGTTTTGTTTCATAATGACGTTTAATGTTATATTCCTTTAGAATGGCTATGCTTTCATTGCAAATCAAACATAGCGCCTTGTTACTGGACTCAATTACGAAAGACTGAATGTTCCACTGATCTTTGAATTTTCTGCATTCACTATCAATTTTTCGCTTCTTTTCCATACTACTAAATCACACACAAAAGCAACAATTCAAATCAAAATACTGTTACAAAGATGTCTTAAACTTAAACAAGCACAAACACGTTTTAAGGAGGTACGCACTATTTTTTTTCACAACAGTTTCATAGGAACTGACTTGTGGTTGCGCCACTAGCCTTCTTATATATTCCAATTACTGCTATCTAGAAGTGAGTGGAAAACACCAGAACTTTCTCGAACCAACGAGATTATTCTGTACGTGCTATTGGCGCCATCTGTTAGCGATAGAAGGTACTAACTATTTCCGCTTATGTCCACCAGATGTCGTGTCACGTTATTCCTCATGGCTCGTACTCTACGACCAATCTAGAAATTACAGATAATGACAGGAAAATTAATAATATGCAGTGTTGCCGTTTTGCGGACTATAGTCCGATTTGCAGCCTATTTTAAACGTTGCGTACTTTTTCTGACATTTTTTTTTCATCAGTGGACTATTTCACTTTTTACCACCGGCAACAATGATAATATGGTTTTGGCCCTCGGAACTTACTGGAGTAATCAGTATGGCCCTAAGGCTGGAAAGTTTGGAGACCCAGGGATTACAATAACGATTTTTATTGGAAACAGCGGGATTTTCTCAAAAGTTTTACCAGTAATAAATACTACATTTTCTTAAGCTATGAAATAAAGAAACGAGTTTTATCATTATTAATTAAATGATCGGAATAAGTGTCAAGATATTGAATATACGAATACAATTATAGATCAAAAACAAGTGTATATCACCTAATAGGAAATCACAATCACATTTTCATTTCCTAATATTATTATTTATATTTGCATAAAATTAGGTTTGGAGAGAAAAAATAACTAAGAACTATTTATAAAAAGTGCGATTTCTTTCGCAATCAACTACAACTAATTCGTCTTTCAAATACCAATTTGAACACTTATTGAAACAACTACTTCCCTACCCTTTAAAAGACAAATTAGTTGTAGAATATTTCAAAATTTTAAATGTGCGATTGATCTACTAATCCACTACAACTGGCTACAAAGGCCAGGAAAGTAGTTTATTTAATAAGTGTTTGAATTAGTCTTTGTAAGACAAATTGCTTGTAGTGGATCGCACTTTCAATATTTAAAATATTCTACAACCAAGTATTCGCAGTTTTATTTTTACTTCAGAATTATTTAATTAATCTGCAAAAAGATCTAACTACTTTACATAAATAAATAGAATACATTTTTAACTAATATGTAAATTTAAATTTTTATATAGATAAAGAAGTTGTACATTTGGTTTAATAGTTTTGAAAAACTAGTCAAGATATTGAACTGTTCATTAGACGATATTAAAATGTATTTAAGTTTATAATCAAATTAATCAGTTTCATGTTAACTAATTATCTGTTACTATGACAGAAGATTGTGTTTACCAAGTTGTTAGAAATAACAAATTGGTGAATAGAACTTAAGTTTTACTTACCGTTAGGGAACGGTTAATCAAACTTACCGCTCATGGCAACTGATTAAAACAACTCAATTACAACTGATAAGAGTCAAATTTCAGTAATCATGTTTGACAAATCGTCAGTGATATATTCATAATAATGGCCAAGAAATATCCGTCTCGAAGAGTAAGTGCAATACTGGTTTCAGATAATCCAAGGGGCGGCAGGGAAACTTGCTTATTTGAAAGGTCAATAAAACAAAAAGTATTTCACATATCGATTTAGTTCTTTTTTTATCGTATTGTACACATCCGGAATTTTCGTTTCAAGTAATTTTAAAAATGACATCGGACAAATGGCGGTCCTCATAAGCGATACACTGATCCGCCCGCTTTTTAAAGTTTCGCTCCACTCTTTCGAGTATATCGACGGGAATGTTAGCGATGGCTTGGCGAATGTTGTCCTTCAGGTGTTGCAGAGTCCGCGGTTTGTCATTGTTAACAATGGATTTAAGATATCCCCCTAAAACGAAATCACAGGGAGCCAAATCGGGGGAGCGCGCCGGCCACAGTACGTTACCCCTCAAGGAGATTAGGTGCTCGTGGAAGTGTTCTCTCAAAAGTTCCATTAAAGTTTTCGCTGTGTGTGCCGTGGCGCCGTCCTGCTAATACCATAGGTCACCAAGTTCTATTTCTTCAAGTTTTGGGATAAAAAATGCCTCAATCATTTCTCTGTAGCGAACTGCGTTCACAGTAACAGTGTGTTCTTTTTCCTCGAAAAAGTAAGGCCCAATTATTCCAACTCTCGACACTGCCACTTTCCCTGAATGCGTCCACCCACAAATCGATTGATTGTCGGCCAGGAACGGGACCCGTGGGATGAATATTGAACCTAGTTTAGAAGGCACGTTGGGTGGCAACCACCGAACGGCCATTGGAAGAATAGGCCTCGACGGCGAACTCAGGCTCCTCCTTTGTCCAACGCATGATGATAACTGGCTTGAGCGGTAACAAAACTTCAAGACCCCCTCTATCGAATGAGGGGGTAGCTTTTGACCACGTCTCGCCTATTGGCGCCTAATTTAAATCAGCAAGTTTCCCTGCCGCACCTGGTAATTGGAGTCGTCGCTCGCTCCTCCTCCAAACAATTGTCTTCGGCCGGTAACAAATCCTTACTGTTCTCCATACTTTGTATGCTATTACATTTTGACGACATTCAAACATTTTCTCATAAATTACCTGTTTTTTCTTTGTTTGTTTTAATTTCAGTTAATATTGTGTTAATAACGTAACGTGTAAATCTTTACTTTAATTATCTGTGAGAATTATGAAAATATTTAATTACTTCTTGTAAATTAACTGAATACAAGTAATAATATTTCAGCTGTCTGTTATTTATTGACCAATTTTATTGAACTGAAAACCAAAGTTAATGGCTATTTAAATATGATATAAATATATAAATTTTTTTAATAATAACTTTTTTAATTTTTCTATATCCAATAATGCCTAATTTCTTGCTTTTTGTTTATTATTTTTGTCGAACATTTTTTTTTAAATAAATATTCTATTTAAAATTACATTTTTCAAATATTATAATAAGTGTGCCTTGTAAAAAAAGTGTCAAATGTCATTTATTGTGAGGTTATGTCAAACATGAATAATAACGACCCTACAAATAAGTACCTGCGTTACAACTTAATGTAGAGTAGAATAAATAAGAATAACGTACAATTATAATATTATTTTTTAATTACTAACTAAATAAGTTAATTTGATACATTGTATTATTTGACCTAACTTAGAATGTGTAATAGAAAATGTTTGTTATTCAAATATTTCGATTTTACTTATTTTTAAAGTGAATTTCTAACTTCACAATATTTCAGTGATTATTACGCGTGGCGCATGAAGTAAAATTTCGAGTTTAGAAAAGCCTTAAAATTTGGTTTGGTCGCGTAGCACTACTCGACCAAACCAAATTTTAAGACTTTTCTAAACTCGAAATTTTCCTTCATGTTTAATCTGGGAATGGAAACACTAGTTCGAACTTTAAATTGAACTCATTTGTAAAATCGACGAATGTCTGAAAATTTACATAGTATATGTTATGTATGTTTATAACAAAAAAGACGTGTGTTTCTTGAATTTTAAAGTTGAATTAAAAATAAAAACAAACTGTAAATGTATTATAAATTAGTTAACGAGACACACGGATTATATATAAACTAATAAACAATTTAAACAGTATTAAAAGGCGAGATTTTTATCAAGGCACACTATTTATTGCCAAAAAAATCATGTGAACAAGATTTATTATATTTTTTCCTGGCATAAATATTAAATTAAGATCAACATATCGGGAATAATCGGATTAATAAAAACAATGTCTAATATAATAAAACAAAAAAAGTATATGCAACCATTTAAAGTTGACTACTACTTGGCAATTAAGTTGATTTAAAAAAAAATATGTAATTGTATTTTAATTAACTCAAATCAGTCAATAACTAACAGAGTTATAGCGTTGGGCGTTTTATCATCGAACACCCGGTATAAATGGTAAACCTAAATAATTCCTATATAATTTTATTAAACTTTGTATTTATCTAATCAACATTATTTTGTTATTATTTTAACATAATACAATTTAACAAATTAATTATCTTCATTTGTTTTGTTAAATTCAAACTTCAGATTAAAAAAAAATTGAAACATTATAATTGTGTTTATGGAAGGGTTAATAAGATCAATTTCTTAGTAAATTAAATACATTTTACGTTGGTTAAACAGTTCTTGCAATGTTTCCAATGCTTTCGTTTATTTTGTTTTAATTTGTTTAAATAATTATGTTTCTATTGTTGCTATTTAAGTTTAATGCATTCCGAATATATCGATGGCTTAGCGCACAAATATGTTAAGTGCAGTTTTTGGCTAAAATGAGTTGAGTGTGCCATCTCATACATCTGAACCTAATGTATGAGATGGCACACTTAACTCATTTTAGCCAAAAAGTGCACTTAACACATTAGTGCGCTAAGCCATCGATATTCACTAAGTTTTATGTGAATGAATATTTATAAAAATCCATCAATTTTATTGCAAGATTGACTTTTAATTCAACATTTATAAAAAAAAAACTCGGAAAGATTATAATTAAATATAAGATAAATTATTTATTACCAACACGTTTAGGTTTTTTATATTTATGTAAAGTACATATTCTCAAAATTCAATTATAATTAAATATAAGATAAATTATTTATTTGTAAACGTGTTGGTTTTCTATATTTTTGTAGAGTAAATATTATGTCTCGATTTTTTTTTTACTGCAAGTTTAACTTTTAACTCAAAATTTCTGAAAAACTAGAAAAGATAATTGAATCTAAGATACATTATTTATTTGTGAACGTTTTGTTTATTTATAATTTTTTAAAGTAAATATTCTCAAAAATCAATCAATTTTATTGCAAGATTGACATTTGATTCAACTTTTCTAAAAAAACTAGGAAGGATTATAATTAAATATACAATAAATTATTTATTCGAAAACATATTGAATTTTGTTGGTCTACCCATGTCAATTTTACTCGTTGGTATTTTTGATACCTATAATAATTATCATACTTATGTAAATAAACATTCCGTTAATGATTGTATGATTTTTATTATCATATTATTTGCAATTTACGAACTTGATCATTTTATTTATATAAAAGTGAAGATGAACTTTCAACTTTTACCAGCCTCATCATTTAAATCGAAATATTCCCCTTTTTAATAATTTTCTCGTTTACAAACTTTTAACTGATTCACAAGAAATATTGTCTTAAATTTAACGTTGGCATAATAATTTAGAACATCGTATTGAGGTATTTTAGTTTTATAGGTATAAAGCAAATTAACATTTATTTAATTCTTATTAATATTCGAAAATTCAATATTTTTGAAACAAAGAATTATGCAAAAATTTTTTTTTTACAAAGTGTAATCTAACAAAAGCAAAAATTTGCTTACATTTTTTGCTTTTTTACAAACTTTAACTTAAACTATATAATTGTTGATGATGATTTGAAATATTCTAATTTTATAAAAAAAATCAATTGAATTCGGAATAAATTTATCGATTCGTATCGTTTTTTTATTTATGTTCAGTTGGAGGGGATTCTTCGTATTCATTTAATTTTGATTTTATGAAAACTAAAAGAATCTCTTTAATTCGCACATATTTTAAAATGATAAACTCATACAATTACAGTTACTACTTAGCAACCTACAATTTTAAACATTTTATTATTGGAAAAACTTTAAAGTGTGTAAATATATATAGCGATATGTTTTGATACTCTTTCATTATTTTAAAAGTTTAACTTTCTAAATGAAAATAATTAAGTTTAAATAGCAACTGTTCAATTTACACATTACACTATTACAAGTTAATACGTATATAGAAATCTAAGCCGCATAATCCAAACTTAGTTATAACTTCATAACAATATAAACTCGGGGTATAAAGCGGTTTTACTTTAATTATTAAAGCTAGTTTCCACTTATAACAAATACGTGTAGCAACTAAACGTATTAATTCTGTAAATAACTTAAATCCACTATAAATTTATTTTATTCGTTAAAAACTTTCCACAACACAATCCTGCCACTAGAATCTGTGTGTGTGTGTGTGTTTAAGTTTGCAAAACCAAATATAATTATACATAATATTCAGATTCCAATTATTACTGCATTAATGAACTTAAATAACATTATTTGCATAAATGTTGAAAATGCATTATAAGGCTGTGTGAGTTTATTTACAGAGTATTTCATTGAATTAATTTATTTACACATAACTGTTAAAAAAAGGTTATGTTGGATAATAATAATGCATCTCGCTGAATTTTTAGCAACTTCATGTTTCATTAAATGAAGTAATGTAACATTGAAATAAAACACTTGCTTCATTTCAATAGTGTTAGAATATGTACATATAATCAAGCCTTTAACAAACAGGGCATTTTCTACTAAGTACGCACATTCATATGTATACTATGCAAAGTTTGTGGAATTCGATCTTTTTTTAAAACTGTTAAATTTAAAGCTATTAAGGCTATGATCCCGCTAGTGTGTTTCAGCAATTGAATATTTGAGCTTAAACTATTTATTTATAAAAAAATGGGAAATTTTAGTTAATTTAATAACCCACAAAAGGCAAACAATAATATTTTAAAAATCCCAAAAAAAAAATTGAAAAATGTTTTTCAAAAATTAATTTATTACAGAAAATAATTTTTAATTAACATTAAAGAAATGTTGATTCATGTGGAAAATCTTCCTCTTTAAATCTACACTTAAATAAATTGAAATGATATCTTTCTGTACCCTCCAATGTGTTAAAACTATCAATAAGAATAATCTGGTTTGTTTAAAAAAGACGCCATAGTTTTCAGCATCTAATAGCAGCTCTCAGTTTAGACCAGGTATGGGCAACCTTTGACATGTTGAGGGCCAAACTTTAGCGTGCAAATTTAAAAGTACTTAGTGCAATTTAAAGTAGTGATAATATTTTTTGCGATAGATATTAGACATGAAATAAGACGACAATGTTATTATGGTACAATTTATTAAAATAACAAAATTAAATTTAAAAAAATGGTCCATTATAATTAAATCGATAAATTTGCAATTGTTATAAACTACGAAAGTTAAATACACCGAAATCAATGAGACACTTAAGCTTGAATTTGGGAAACTAATCTATCGATATTTTGATTAATTCCACTGACACAAAGACGTAAAGAATTTTCCAAATTATCGTCAGTCAGTCTTGTACGATGTATTGATGTATTAACTTTCATCAATGAAAAGAACTGTGCGCATTTATAAGTACTCCCAAACGCACAAATCAATCTTCTTGCGAATTTTCTAAAATTGTCTTCTTCTAGGTATATTCTGTTGAAATCGCACAACTCTACGTCTTCAAATTTGGATTTTAGGAGTGAGTTTTCTTGAATCTCGATCAACTCCATTTCTAAGTGTATTGGAGCATTTTGTACAATATATGTTGTAGGAGTAGCAAATAAACTGAAACAGTCTTCCATGTTTTTAAAATCGCAAAATCTGTTCGAAAATGTTCCGACAGTAACTTGAGTTCTTTAGCATATTGAGCATAAGCAATATTTTCATACGCAGAGAGCGTGTTGAAATGGTAACAGTTACCAGACAGCATCTGTGACTCCCACAAGCGTAGTTTGATCTGAAACGCTTTTAAATGGCTGTACAAATCATATACTAACTGTTCTTGTTTCTGAAGTTTCAAATTTAAATCATTCAAATAGCCTGTAAGATCGACCGGAAATGCTAAGTCACATATCCATTTTGGGTCACTTTATTCAGATAGTGGTTTATCTTTTATTTTCATAAAGTCTGCTATCTCATTTCTAAGCTGGTAAAACCGTTTCAACATGTTTCCTTTGCTCAGCCATCTGACTTCACAATAATATGTTACGTCGTTATATTCAGCTGATATTTCATCCAAAAACGCCTTGAACTGACGATGGTTAAGCCCTCGGGATCGAATAAAGTTGATAGTATTTACTACCACATTCATAACATTCTGGAGTCGAATGGACTTAGATCACACGTTCTGTTGGTGGATAATGCAATGAAGGACTATCAAATCATCTTTTTCCACATTTAATTCTGTTGCTTTTTCATTCAAAATTCCAATGAAACCTTTACGTAAGCCGACCATAGAAGGTGCACTATCAGTGCATACTCAAATTAATTTTGACCATGGCAAGCTAAAACTTGTGAACACCTTTTGAACTTCAATAAAAATATCCTCTCCTGTAGTGGTTCCTTTTAGCGGCTGTAAAGCAAGCAATTCCTCAGTAACAGTGAACTCCTTATCAACACCTCGAATAAATATAGCCAGTTGAGCTGTGTCAGACAAATCGGTGCTCTCGTCTAATGCTATAGAAAATGATTCAAAACCATCATTTCTATACGTCGAACAACAGTTCGTCTTGACAAACTAATTTTTTCAAATTCTTTTTTCTTTTCAGGATACATAATACCGCAAACTTCTAACATACACTCCTTGATAAATTCTCCTTCGGTAAATGGTTGTAATGCCTTTGCCAATTTTGAGCTAACTATAAAACTAGTTTTCACAACATTATCAAGTTGTGTTCTTTGTTTATGAAACATTTGTTGCTGTTTTTCCAAATTTGCGGCAAGCTTCTGGATTTTGTCTGTTCTTAATTGTCCTGTCAGTGAGTGCAGCGTAGCATGCTTAGTTGAGTAATGCCTCTTTATACTGAATTCTTTCATTACTGAAATGGATTCATTACACAGCAAACAAATAGGCTTACCATTGTGCAAGATAAAAAATAATTCTTCAGTCCATTTTTCTTGAAAATTGCGACCCTCTGTATCTACTTTTCGTTTCTTTCCACCAGACATCATTTTTGTTTACTTTTCGTTCAATAAATTTAATAACAAACTATAGTTAGTAACCAGTCAAGATGCACACAAAGTCACAAAGCAAGTTGACGGCTCGAGCAGTTCGCTAGGATATCGCTTGTCCAAGTTATCACCTCGGTAGCTCAAATAGAACTGAACTAACGTTTTGGCCATCCACCCGCTTAGCGTGTAATCGAACCAATGTACATCCTCTTCAGGGCGTATACACAAAATATTTTGACACCAATTGCAGCAAAAATAAAATCGGAAAAAAAATATTGGATTTTTCATAATTTTTCATGCATTTTTTACTTTTTGAGAATTTCTGGTTACCTGTGTTCATGATATTTTTCGTGGATGCGTAAGTTGTTGTATTTTTTATTTACTTTTACTACTGCGAGGCGCATAAATCACTTCGCACGCACTAAACACGCACGCTGTCTCGAATGACTAGATGAAACTAGGTCACTCATTTGTGGTATTGTTTATTTACTGCTACTACTGCGAGACGTATAAATCACTTAGCACGCACTACACACACACACACACTGTCTAGAATTACTAGATGAAACTGGGTCACGTATAAAAAAAATCACAATAAGTGTTCAAATTGACGTCCGCCGCACTCAATGCACATTTGGGCTCTACGTATCCAATTTTCACGAACAGTAGCAAACATTTCACGAGGTTTTTCACGAATTATATTAGCCGCGGCGTTGTAACAGCATTTCAGCATTGTCAATTTCCGTAGTGTAGACTTCACTTTTAAAGTATCCCCAAAGAAAAAAATCTAAGGGGTTTAAATCCGGACTTCTTGGAGGCCATGGTACAGGGCCTCCACGACCAACCCAACGTCCTGGAAACTCATCATCCAAATATCTTCTAACGCGCCTTTCATAGTGAGCTGGCGCACCATCTTGCAAATACCACATTCTTCTAAAAACCGCTAAGGGTACATTTTCTAGAAGATCTAAAAGGTCATCTTGCAAAAATCGTAAATATCGTTCTCCATTCAAATTAAATGGGAACATAAATGGCCCAATTAATTGATCATTTAAAGTACCTGCCCAGATATTAAGGGAAAAGCGATGCTGGAAATGAGTTCTACGCCTAACACGAGGATTTCTATTGCATAAACATGCATATTATGGAAATTAAAACTTCCATTACGCGTAAAGCACGATTCGTCGGTCACTAAAATGTCTTTGGTAAAGTTAGGAATTTGAATATTTTGTGCCAAAATCCATTGACAAAATGCAATTCTTTTGGGAAAATCATGGGGTTGAAGATGTGTTACACGCTGGTAGTGATACGGATAAAAATTGTTGTCTCGTAAAACACTGCTGACAAATGTGTGCGATACATTTAGCTGAGCGGCGATAATACGGGTACTTAAACCAGGATCCGCTTCCAACAGATTCAAAATTTCATCTTCCGCTCGCAAATATCGCATTGGACGGTCACCACCTCCGACGGCTCCGGCGACGGGCTGCAAACTTCCAGTGTCGCGTGCTCTTTGTAATAAATTTCTAAATCGGTTTGGCGGTGGTAAGTGTCGTTCAGGAAATCGCTCTTGATAAATTCTTAAAGCTTCCGCGGAATTACACCCAGTTTCACCGTAAATAAGAAACATGTCTGCCAATTCAATGTTTGAATAAACGTATCGCGCCATGTTACAAAATGTAGATGTTTCATGGAATAAGTTTCACTATAGACTAAACAGCAAACTATTTTAATGTTTAAAAATCATCCACCCTCGCCGCTCTTATCTAAACATTTCAATAAGAGTGGAGATAAAGTGAAGTGTGAACCTAATAAGGAAAAATATTGAATTTCATTAACACGTTTAGAAAATATTCGGAATTTAGTCAGCAATGGGTACTTATGAAAACGATAACATAGACATAATTCTTCACAATCTGACCCACTTTTCTCTGAATGCTGTAATTCGATATCCAAATCGTTTAAAAACTACCAGTCTATGTGGGATCTCTCTTAAAATACGCAATATGCGCGTATACCAGATACCATAAACATGTGGCCTTTTATTATTAATTATTTTTAATAATTATTTGTGAGCTATCTACTAAAGGTATGGTAATTTCAAATGCAGGTATTGATTATTTAAACGCTGCCCCTTATGTGGTAGAGAGCCTGTACAGTAGTTCGTTTACACGGTGTATAGGCAAAATGAACGAATAATCTGGAATAAACTAGTTTAGAATAATTGAGAAGCAATAAATCTTTTGATGTGTCACCCGTGAGGCGGCAAACCTCAAAGAATTTGATCGAGCAAGTCGAGTGGCGGCGATTATCAAAGAGTGAGGCGGAAAACATCAAAGAATTTGATGTTTGCCGCCTCACTGTCACTCCCGTGAGTATAAGTAACTAATGTAATATTTTTTTAATTGGGTTTTTTCAAAATGTCTCGCGGGCCGGATCATATCTTACAGCGGGCCGGATCCGGCCCGTGGGCCGGGGGTTGCCCATATGTGGTTTAGACGATTGCCGATAGGTTGATGTAAAAAGATAGACAACTAAACACAAAGCAATATAGTGAATAACACCCGTTGCCACCGCGATAAATTACATCAATTAAAAATAAAATTATGCGACCAAACGCGACTTTCCGGTGGGTGCGGTCAATTAGAACAATTAGACCTGTGTATACCGGGTGTTCGATAAAAAGCCCAACGCGATTACTCTGTTATTTATTTTTTAAATTTTAAGAAATTACATTAATATTGATTTTTATCAATAATAACTTCATTCAAAATCGAATTTGTGTTCAGTATTCCGGCACCAGATACCCACAGACGCGTTTCGGACTTCAAGGTCCTCTTCAGTATGGTCCCGACCCAGTGCTGAAGAATACTGAACATTTCTGACTATTTCAAGCCAATATGTGAAAACCATCAATGGATTTTGATAGCTAACGCCATCTAATGCTCCATAGTGGCATCGTCAGTGACACGAATGCACAAAAAGTGCATGTACAGGTCACTGTTTCGTCCACGAACGAGCTAAACTCTGTTTGTGAAACCAGAAAACAAATATCAAAATTGAATTTGTGTTCAGTATTCCGGCACCAGATTCGTGTCACTGACGATGCCACTATGGAGCATTAGATGGCGTTAGCTATCGAACTCCACTAATAAATAACTTCATTGCCAAATAATAGCCAGCTTTAAACAGCAGCCTGTATTTTTTTATTTTTATTAAATTAGACATTATTTTTCTAAATCCTATAATGCCCAATATGTTGTTTTTAAAACATATTATCGTCGAAAATACACTTGAAATGAATCTTCTTTTTAAAATTAAATTAAAAAAATTAAATTAGTGTGCCTTGGAAAAAATATTCAAATACATCAATTTTAAAAATTCGGACTTCACTTTGAACCAATGTTTTATACCTGTGGCGCATGAAGTAAAATTCCGAGTTTAGAAGAGCCCCGTAAAAATTTGTATACGGTCGCTGCGCGACCCTGCACCAATTTTTTACGCGGGGCTTTTCTAAACTCGAAATTTTACTTCATGCTTCGTCTGGGAGTGTAAAACACTCGTTTTGTCGATTTATAAAATGTTCATGAGATTTCCGATATTTGTCGATTTAGAAACAACTCATGAGATCAATATTTCGAGATTCTCATCAATTTTAAAAATTTTAATAAAGATTTTCGATATTTTGAGATTTTGTACACTTTTTAGTTTTTATTGATTTATAAAATTTCAATGAAATTTTCTATGTTCCTAGATTTTTGTCGGATTTTCGGTATTTCGAGATATTCGTCAATTAATAAAATGTTCATGAGATTTTTAATATTCCGAGAATTTCTTAAGATTTTTTTTCAATTTATAAAATCTTAATGAGATTTTCAATAAGTCGAGATTTTCGTCAAATTATAAAATTTTTACCATGGAAATTTTAGATTTTCGATATTTCGATTCATAACATGTTCATCAGATTTTTAATATTTCAAAAATATTCTCGATTCTTCATGAATTTTCAAATTTTCAAAATCTTGACAATTTTTATGAATTTCTAAGATTTTTAAAATCTTAGCAATTTTCGTCCATTTCACGGATTTCCGTTAATTTTAAAAATGTTGATACTTTTCATGAATTTTTAAATGATTTTTCTCAATTTTTAATGAATTTCTTAGATTATCGTTAATTTTAAAAATGTCAATACTTTTGGCGAATTGCCAAGATTTATATTAACGCTATTCCTGAACTTCCAAGATTTCTTCAAATTTCTGAGATTTTTGTTAATTTTTAAAATCTTTTTAATATTGAAAATTCTGGCGGATTTCCTCAGTTTCAGAAATGTTGAAACTTTTTATACATTTTCTAGATTTTCATTAATTTTTAGAAAAATGTTAGCGCTTTTCGTAAATTTGCAAGGTTTTAATTTTATTTAGTTTTAAAAATGTTGACGATTGCGATTTATCTTAGAAAATTTCGACTCCTTTCGTGAATATTAAAGATTTTTTTTTACTACCTTAGATAAATGGTCTTAGGGTTATTAAAACTAGTCTAATAGACTAACCATTAATTTTACAATAGAAGATATTATTTTAAAGTAGTTTAAAGGTATTTAATAATTGTCAACATGTTTACAACTTTTACTAATTTTATAAGATTTAGGTTAGATTTTAAAAATTATGACTTTTTATAAATATACATAGCTTTAATTAATTTTCAAATTCTCGACGTATTATCATGAAATCTCAAGATGTTCGTCACTTTAGAAAATGTCGACTCTTTTCGTAAATGTCCAAGCTTTTCATCGATTGTTGTAAAAATGGATGATTCCAATTTCAAATGGAAAAAGTCATCAAATAAATTTTTTTTTCGTATTCAACAAATTATTTGTTTTCTTAATATTCATCATTTTACAACTTTTCCTAAAATTACTTTTTTTTACAAAACAGAAAAAACGAAATAAGATATTGACAATTGTCGAACGAATGTCTTCCACTCCCAGACTAAGCATGAAGTAAAATTTCGAGTTGAGAAAAGCCCCAAGAATATGGATTTGGACGCGCTAGCTTTTCTCAACTCGAAATTTTACTTCATGCGCCACGCGATAAAACACTGATCTTGAGTTACATTTAAGTGTTGACATCTTAACAGTTTTTTTTCCTAGATTTTCATTAAACTTTTAATATTTTAAGATTTTTCTCGATTTATAAAATAATTTTTTTTATGAGATTCGCAATATTTTGAGAATTTCGTAAGATTTTTGAATTTCTTAGATTTTCGTAGTTTTTACAATTTTCACGGTTTTCGTGAGTTTTCTGGGTTAACCGTTAATTCAAAAAACGTTGATAGTTTACATGCATTTTTTAGATTTCTATTAAATTTAAAGATATTCGATAATTTAAAAAAATCGTGATTCTCTTCAAAATTATCATTAATTAAAGGAATGTCATAAATTCTTAAATTCGTGAATATCCAAAATGATTGTCCATTTGAACATTTTGACGCCTTTCAGATTATAAATATCATGACGGTCTTTTGTGAATTTCTATAATTTTCAATATCTTAATTTGTGAATTTTTAAATATTTTCGATAACTTTCAAAGTGTTAAACGATTTTCATAAACTCCATACGTTTTCGTTGTATATCAAAAATCACAAATTTCTCATATTTCCGTTATTTTTAAAAAATGTTATACATTTCATGAATGAATTTTCTAGACTTTTGTCATTTTTTAAAAACTTGGTAATTGGAGTTTCCAAAATGTTCGTTAAATTTAAAAATGTTGACGACGATATTTGAAAATTTACGAATTCTACAAAAACAATTTTAAAAATGAATGGAAATCTTGTAATTTGACGCAAAGCGTCAATATTTAAAAAATTGACAATAATCTTGAAAATTCAGCATTACCATTTTTAAATTTAATAAAAATTTTGAAAATTCGCTAAAACTGCCAGGATTGAAAAGTTGGCGAAAACTCATGAGGTGTAAAAATTTCAAAAATTAAAAAAAAAATTAGTATAACTTACAACAATATTCCCAAAAAAATGGTCGAGATATTGAAATTTTAACATTGTTAAAAATTCAAGAAAATTCACGAACATCTCCGAAACTTATGTAGAACTTCAATATATCGAAAACTAATATCGATAGAAAAAATCTAATAAAATTTTATTATTAAGTGTAAAATTATCTAAAACTTTTCCATTTACAGTTTTTTTCTATCTCATTTAATAGCCAAGAAAAATCGATTTGAAAAAATCGACACTTTTCACTTTCTTCAAAATAACTAGGAACCCTTGATTTATTCGAAAATTTAGAAGTGTCTTTTAATTTTTTTTTCTATCTCTTTTACTAAATAAGAAAAATTACCCTCAATGTTAAAAAGTATGATATTATTTATTTTTCAGCATGCATAAACTTAATTTGTCTAGATTTTATTTGATTAGTAACTATTTGTCTATTTAACTAACCATTTGTTAAACCAGATATAAAATAATGGTAGGGTATTAACATATGTTAGAAAAAGACAAAACTAATTATATTCCAAGTTTTACTATAAAATAATAATAATTCATTACTAGACAATGTAATCTTATTTCTGACATAAAGTTATTAAAATAATTTTCTCAATATTTGACTATTTTAAATATAGGATATTTAAATTCCCATCCTTATTCATGACTCATAATTAATGCCGCCGCTGCCACCCCAGGAACAAATCCGAACGCACGAAAAATATTTCTTTATTATTCCTTATTCCAAGCATATATGTTGGAGTGCAAGGACGGTCGAGTATACGGTAAGAAGGATCGACAAAATCTAAGATTTTAGAGTGGGGGTAGAGATCGGTTAAGTCACAAATGAGCGCTGAATTTAAATATGGTTACTTCAAGATTTAGATAACTACAAGTAATTACAGTAACTGAATATTAATTCTTAAAATTATAATTTGAAGCTTTAAACGAGTGTTGTCCACTCCCAGACTAAGCATGAAGTAAAATTTCGAGTTTAGAAAAGCCCCGTGAAAATTTGTCGAGGGTCGCGCAGCGACCCGAGACAAATTTTCTGGGCTTTTCTAAACTCGAAATTTTACTTCATGCGCCACGCGTATAAAACAGATTTTAAGCGAGGTTCGAATATACATAAATTTCACAATATTTTAGTGTATTATACGCGTGGCTCATGAAGTAAAATTTCGAGTTTAGAAAAGCCAAGAAAATGTACTTCATGCTTAGTCTGGGAGTGGAAAACACTTTCTTAAAGCTTTAAATTGAACATTTAAGGAAGGTACGAAAAGGGGAAATTATTATTTTTAAACATGTTAATAATTTTATTTATTTTCAATTTATTACATTTTTTTCTCTTTGCATTTTATTTTATTTCAAAGATTTTGCTCTTAAAACCTTTGCTGTTTTTAAAAACTTAATAATCTAATATTAAAAAATCTATCTATGAAAGTACAGCGAAACCGGAAAGAGAGGTTATGATATACTCAAAAACGTAACCAAATACAACGTCATTGTTCTCTTTCGCAGGACCTAGGGTCTGCGGGGACAGGGGTAGGGGAAAACATGGAAAGATACAATTCTGTCATACCTTGTAACACATATGTGTTCATATGTGTTACGCCCATCGACGTACCTTGGTTGGAGTGTAGGAATAACGTTCCCTTCGGGTTGCCGAAACGCCCCGAACAAATTCGCAATCGGCTCCGCTGTCATTCGCGTTTTATCTATCTCTGACTTGGTAAAAACACGCACCAGAACGGATGGTTCCTTTCTTTGTTCCTTACATTAATTTTTACAATTACCAATATAACATATGCAACTTAATCGACTTTATATAAAACACCATATGCAACGGTATCAACAAAATCATGCCCTTAACGAGTGTTTCCACTCCTTGATTAAGCATAAAGTAAAATTTAGAGTTTAGAAAAGCGTGAAAACTTTAATTTGCCGGGAGCACTCCTCGAAGCAAAACACCCGGCAAATCCAAATTTTCAGGCTTTTCTTAATTCGAAATATTTACTTTGTGTTTAATCAGGGAGTGGAAAACACGCGTTCTAATATTATTGCACACTTAAATAAATAATGCTTAATCAAGGAATGAAAAATACTCGTTAAAATACAGGGTGCGGCAAAACAGACAGTGCAGTTTTGAAGGGCTATTAAAAAAATAAACGGCGCAATTTAAAGAAATGGGGTTTATTTTATCTTAATCGGTACATCATGCCGTTATATGCATTAAGTCCTGAAGATGATCAGAAAGATGATGACCCCCAGCAGCGATACATTGATGAAGGCGATTTCTGAAATTTTCGGCCGCATTTTGGCACATTTCGATGGGTATAGCGGCGATTTCCTCCCGAATTCGATCCCTGAGTTCTTCCAAGGTGCGAGGTCGATACCTAAAAACCTTTTTCTTCAGGTAGCCCCACAGGAAGAAGTCGCAAATGCTCAGATCAGGGAAGCGTGCGAGCCACTCCACATCACCTCTCAGAGAAACAAGGTGCCCAGGGAACACCTGTCGCAGTTTCGTGACTGAAACTCGAGCAGTATGGGCCGTAGCCCCGTCCTGCTGAAACCAGATGTCTCCCAGATCTGCTTCCTCTATCAGTTTTTCCAATCGAGGTTGAAAAAAAAATTATAACATGAAAGCATAACGTTGAGCAGTGACAGTTACGGTTCGTCCGTCCTCTTTAAAAAAATGCGGCCCAATCACCACAAATTTGGAAATCGCACACCTTACGGTGACTTTTGGGGAGTGAAGTGGTCTCCCATGAAGTTGCCTTGGGTTATTTACAGCCCAGTATCGAAAATGTTGTTTATTCACCCCTCCAGAGAGATGGAAGTGAGCCTCTTCACTACTGAAAAAGCTTGACCTCGCATGGATCCGGTTCAACATTTCTTGGGAGCGATTCATGCGGTTTTCATAATCAGGGGGCATTAACTGTGAACAAGCATCATTTGTAGGGGTGGAATCAGGCTGCATGCAATATCCGTCTTAGAGAGCGATCAGCAATGGCCAATGCAGTTGCATGCTTCCGGGCAGAGCGCGTAGGTGACCGTTCGATAGCTTCTCTTACTCTTGCTACATTTTCGGGTGTTTTTACCGTTCTGGGTCTTTCTAAACCCCTACGTCTTTGTGTGGAACCAGTTTCTTCTAATGTACGCACCCAACTCGCGATTAAATTACGGTGAGGGACGGGATCACGACGCGCAAAATTGAAATGCAGCCAGAAGGCCCGCTCTGTGGCGACAGCAAAACGGCCATTTTCAAGAAACGTGCGGACTGCGAAGCCCCGGTGTTCTCCAGACCAAACCATGGTAACGACTAAAAACGTCACGACCCCCCCGACACAATGATATCCCTCCCAGGTAGGTACCCCCACCACAAGGGATGTACTGGGCGTTCCAAACTGCTCTGTCTGTTTTGCCGCACCCTGTGTTATTGAATACTTAAATGAACATTAAAATCTGAAAGTTATAAATTAAATTAAGTACAAACCTATAAATTGACAGTTATTACACTTGTAAATAAAACACGTATTTACTTTGTTTAACCACTGTTCATTGCACTTAATTTTGTGACCACAGTTTCGACTATTTAATAGTCATTGTCAAACCAAAACTGCAATAAACAGTGGTTAAACAAAGTAAAAAAGTGTTTTATTTACAAGTGAATTTAAGATGTACAATAAAGTAACCGCCTACAACACAAAACAGTTACAGTTATAAATTAATTTAAAAAAATGAACTTGTTTTTCAAAATTATTAAGCCACAATTAAATTTAATTTCCAAATAATATAGTTAAAGGTTTTTTTTTAATTTAATAAAGAGAATAAATTAGAATGAAAGACAAAATGTTTTGAAATCTTTGCCAATTTTATATCATATTGTCAAGTTAACCAACCTAAAATTCTATACGTTGTATAAATCTGAATTAACTTGTTGATTGTTAGGATTTTATGAAGATATTGCTCTATTAGAATAGGTTAAAAACAAAAAATACGCAATCGACAGAATTTTTGAAAGTATTTAGAGAAATTAAAGTTTAAAACATTCACAACATAAAAATTCTTTGAGAAATCTTCATGAAATTTCGTGTGGTAGTTAAGACATAGCTCTTTCAGAATTTGCCATAAACAGAAAATACGCCGTTGACAGATTTCCAGTTAGTTTCAAATGAAAGTCGAATGAGTAGAATTTTATGAAAATAGTAAGGTAAATTAAAGTTTAATACATATACAACATGGAAATTCTTTAAGAAATCTTATAGAATTTCGTGTAGATGCTCTTACAGATTATAAACAAAAAATACGCTGTCCACAGTTTTTTAAGTTATTTTTAATTGAAACTCAAAATTAAAGTTTAATATATTCGCCTTTTGAAACCGGCTTCCGTAGCTTCTGGGGTTCCTCGAGGAACCCACTGGGCTAATATTATTTATACCTTTTTGTTCGAGTTCCTTTTTTAAATATACTTTTCTAACAAATGTTTCCACTTCTTAGTTAAGCAAGCAGTAAAATTTGAGTTTAGAAATGCTTAAAAATTTTAATTAACCGGGGCGCGAGCGAAGTAAGGTGCGTCCTAATCCAAATTTTCAGACTATTCTAAACTCGAAATTTTGCTTTATGCGCCACTCGTACAAACACTGATTTAATGCAAAGTTCAAAATATACTGGTTAGGATGTGTACCTTTCTTTTTGTAAAAAGATACAGTTGCTTAAGTTATGTTTCAGCTCTGATATGTATAATACCAGAGCTGGGACGAATCCTCGTAAAAAGGATTCAAATCACGAATCCGAATCACCTAATATGATTTGAATCACGAATACTCGAATATAGGATTCGTATGAGATAAATATGATTCAAATAAACGTTCCTGTTTTTTTCGAATCACGAATACAAATCCTTTAAGAATACATTTGATTTTATTCTTTTTTGCAATCATTAATATTTAAATATCGTTACCAGTTGTTTTATTAAAAAATATTCGAAACCTAATTATTTATTAATTTATTTACTGAACATCGTTGATAATAGACTAAATATCTGACTCCCTGTTACTCTGATTAAAGATGTATTTGTGTTTTTCTGAACTTCAATTCAAATTAGTGTTTTGTACGCGTTTCGCATGAAGTAAAATTTCGAGTTTAGAAAAGCCCGAAAATTTGTCTCGGATCGCTGCGCGACTCTCGACAAATTTTCACGAGGCTTTTCTACACTCGAAAGTTTACTTCATGCTTAGCCTGGGAGTGGAAACATCCGTTCAAAACTTCAAATTGAACTTTATTATAAAATCGACGAATGCTTGAAAATTACGTAAATACAAAAATCACTGAATATCATTAGAATTGGGAAAGTCAGAGAGAAGTCATGGAATTATATTTAAATTGACCAAAACATTAACAATTATTAAATTTATCAAAATCAGCAGGAAAATTACAAAACACGTACCCATTTATAAAATTAACTTAAATTTTGACAAAAACAATGAAAATAATTTAACAAAATGGGGGTTTCCCATAGAAGAAAGTTATATTAAAAGGCCAGGGAAAGAAATCTTGAATCGGGGAAATGTCAAAAAAATTTAACATGTCAGATTGTGACTACCATGTCAGTTTTACTTTAAATAATAATAAATAAAATTTTAAAAACTAGATTATTATCTTAAAAAACGTTTTCAGTCATTTAATGTTCTTATCAAAGCATTCAGTTTGAAGTTTCGAACAAGCGTTTCCACTCTAAGACTAAGCATGAAGTAAAATTTCAAATTTAGAAGAGCCCCGTGAAAATTTGTCAAGGGTTGTGCAGCGACCCGAGACAAATTTTCTGGCCATTTCTATACTCGAAATTGTACTGCATGCGCCACACGTATAAAACACTAATTTAGCGAGAAATTTTAAGACACACATAAGATATTTTTCATTTTAATCTTCACAATTAATTCGATTTTTTTTTCGATGATTCAAGTTCTTTTGTAAGTATTCGAATCCTTTTACAAATATTCGTATCCTTTTATTAGGATTCGAATCGCCCACATTTGGATTCGAATACGAATCCTCTTAAAAAAATGTAACGAATCCGGATCACGAATCCAGTTGAACTAAAGTATTCGAATGCTTCTTTTGAATCCTCTAAAAGGATTTGAATCCTGAATGATTCGAATCCTATCCAGCTCTGATACATACTACTATTATTTGGGAATAAATCATATTTTCTATTTGTAATATTAACATTTTTTTTCTTTTTTTACATTTTTCACTCAGCTAAGGACCTTCCTCCCCCTTGCTGCGCCCTTGTATGAGAGGATTTTAGGTTATTATTATATATAATTATTATTTTATCCATCAAAAACGTATACCGAAAGTATATATTTTTAATATGAGTAGAAACCCATTGTTGTATCTCTTCATCATTTATAAATCTACAAAATTCATTTTGGGATAATATGAATGATTGAGCGTTTCAGTTACAGTTCGAGACTTCGTTGACTAAACTATGCTAAAACGGCACCCAGATACTGTGAATGGAGTCTAAAGTAGCCTCAGGTGTGCTGTTAGTAAAAGGAGCCCTTAGGATATTCCTAGCATTAACTCAACAAACAGCTGTCTGTTTGTGCTGCACTCCCCAGTTTCCCCATATACACACTAGCACATAGATACGTATACACATACACACACCCCATCTCACATATTAACTAAGCCGGGAAATGTTAATTAGCATTCGCAGTGTTGACACGTCGACACTTGCGTAAATATCTTACAAGATTATTATCTTCCATGGAGTGCACATGACTTGCATGTATGCTTGCACTTTAGAATTTCTCCGCGCACGATTTAAAAGATAAGTAGTTAGTTAATTTGCTGAAGAATTAATGATGAGTCATATACGGATGCTCTTTTATGTAACGCTTATGGTTTCAAATTGAAATTAAACATCTTTTATATATTTACTTACTTATTAATAAACGTGAAAATAGTTTAACTTAAGTAACAAAATGGACGTCCTCAGTCAAGGGCAAGAGGAAACATTTGATGTCACAAATAACTAAAATGTATCTTTTCACCAAAAGCTTAAAATTAGATCTCACAAGTGGTATCCGCGACGACGATTAACTATAACTATTGGACAAATATGTATCAAAATACAATCTGTGCCATTTTCTTCTACAAAAATTCATAATACTCAGTTTACTGACAGGTTGATTGTTAAGTTCAGAATTTATTTGCTACAACTTTCATTAAGAACTTTTTTCGCTACTGTCAAACTTACTGAGAAGATCACAGTTTTTTAATTTTCTTCCAAAAGTATAGAGCTATAACAAAACTGTTTATACAAAAAAATTTCATAAATGTGTTATTGTAATTTTGAAGAATCGCGTTGTGTAGAAAACATATTGATAATTGAATCCTTTATTTCAAAAACGCGTCAAACTCCAAAACGACAGAAAACTAGTTGGATTCAAATTATTAATTGCATTTGAACTGTTATGAAAGTTGACATAAGTCGATATTTAACCAATTGTGCCAACTTGACCCGAGTTTGAATTAAACTATAATAGGTTTGTTTGTTACATGAACTGGTGCAGCACTTTCTGCACTAACACCGTTCGTTACATGCACTAAGTTGAACTGAACTGTGTTCATTTGCATCAGTTTACTTGCACCGAACCTGCACTTTTTGCCCCTGGTCCAGAGTAGGTGTAACAAGTGCAGATTAGAAAAATAACTGGGATGGAAATAAATATCGGGCAATTATTAAAAATGGATTCCATTGAAAATGTTATGAATTCGGGACATGTTTACGACTGTGATAAATGTGCCTTCAAGAATCGAGATTATGATATTATCGCGAAACATGTTCTATTACATAGTTCTCTAGTGAAAATTGTAAATAGTTTACTTTTATTACATATCCTCAAAATTATTACAAATATAACACGATTTTAACTTAGTTTGTATAACTGAGACTTTATTAGGTGACTATAGTTTCGACAACTTTAACTTGTTATTTTCAAACTTAAAGTGATTTAAACTAACAATTGTACAGGTATATATACTTAAAATTAAGATTTTATAATTGCGTTAAAAATGGGTGTATATATTAGGTCAAGCTGGTCATTGTTGGCGGGGATTTCCGGATTAGCGCGAGCTTTGTGAATTTCCAGACTCCAGGAGGTCCATCTTACGGCCCATTTCGGAGTAATGTATAACTGACAGTACATCCTCGCCAAAAGTATGATTGTTTTCAATAATATATTTCGCAAAAGAGGACTTATCAATTAAATTAAGCCGAAAAGAACGAAGATGTTCTTTGAGTCTTACTTTAAAATTACGACCAGATTGTCCTATATATATATACTCCGTTACAATCTTTACAAGTACGTTTGTATATCCCTGATCTGTGAGTATTTTCTATTGCTGTTTTTGGGTTAAAAATAACATTCGTTATTTTCTTAAATGGCTTCAAAGCTATTGTTATATTATGTTTTGATAGAATGTTTTAAATTTTTAATGAAATGTCGCCAAAGAAGGTAAGGGGTTTATAAATTAGTTGATTTTGTGATGTTTCCTGGCCTGCATATATATATTTACGAAGTTTTTTCATTTTAGTTTTATTAATATGCTGGTCTATTGTTGATTTGAATTGGCTATGGTTTTAATAGTATTAATTTCTGTAATAAGTGCTGATTCTGAAAGTGGGATATAGAAACAGCAATAGAAAATACTCATAGATCAGGGATTTACAAAATTACTTGTAAAGATTGTAACGGAGTATATATAGGTATTTTAGTATTTTCTTAACCGGTAACATAATCCTATTCGTGACCCCGGCGAACAAAGATAGTCACTTAGGAAAAAATAAATCGGGGGGGCTTTACTGAAAAAAAAATATTGTTTTTGCTCATTGAGGGCCGCTTTTGCATACAAAAATTTGATATTTTGAAAATTTCGGAGGATGACCTTGTTATAGAAGAATAGAAGCTGTAGTAGTCAAATAGTCATTAAAATACTCAATTTAAAACTACAATATCTGAAGATAATATCAATGGGGACCGGAGAATTCTCACACCACCAGCCAAGGGTTAAATTGTATTGTGTGTTATATTAATATATATTTTTTCCAAATTAGACAAATTTAATCAAAAAGAGGATGATTAGGTACGGACGCAAGAAGCTACAAAATTGTTTGCAATTTTTCATCATTCAAATAGAAAACAAATGGAAGAGCTTGGAGAGAAGCTACAAGAAAACAAAGGACAATCGTAATAAGTGGAAGAGGAAGAAAGAGCTGTCCATTTGAAAAGAAACATTTAATAACATATTTTAGAGAACTAGAAGAGATACTCAACAAACGCCACTTAATTAATCCAGCGTTTGTCTTAGAGAGTTCCTCAGCATCTTCATCTGGTCTGCAGATTATGGGAAATTGCTAACAGATATTAATAATATTTTTAATAATATCAAATATCAATGATGAATCTTTATTAAACAGTGAATCACTAGAAGATGAAAAAGAAGAAAGAGAAGAAAGGCTCGCTACAAATCGGTGGCGACTGAATTAAAATTAATTCATTCTGCAATTAGGCAGCGAATTAAATTCGATTCTGAAGTAGAACTTAAAAAACGTGAGCAAGGGGCTCAGTTGATGGAATTATTGAGAAAAAAGAATGAGTTGTTGAAAAAAGCTAGTACAAAAACAATTAGGAAAATAATTCCTATATTGTTATTAATACTACGGGGCAGTAATGTCCAGTGTTATTTGACATTAACCATGTTATATCAAATATCATGATATTATATGGCATTTGACATAACTGTGGCCCTAGCATAACAGTATTATAAATGTTAGATTTATTTTTTCTTAGTTTATTGTGTTTTTTGACTAAATTTATACAAAAGATTTATTTTATATTTTGACTGATTTAGTAAGTTTTTTTTAATATAATTAATGTTTGTTTTATTTTTCTGTTTAAAATATTTGTGTTCTACAATAATTTTATCTGATTTAGTGAGTTTTTATATAGGATTTATTTTTGTTACTTGATACTTATAGATACTAGTTTTTTATACAAAGTTTATTGTATTGATATTTTGACTGGATTAGTTAAGTTTTTTTATTTTTATATATTTTGAGTTGATTTTTATTTTATTTTAGAAAAATGACTGACATATTAAGAGAAATTACTGATGTATTTATTTAAATAAAATACTTTATTAAATATTAGATAACTATTTATTTATTTTATTTCATCAAATATACCACGGCATACTATCTGCCTCTTACGATCACCTTCTTTTGCAGAAGACTCACCAGCTAAACAAGGCTGTGTTTGAGGTTGTTCATTTGTAAATTGTTCGTTGTCATCCATAGCAATATTGTCACCCAAAGCTTAATTGTGTAAAACACAGTAATATAAAAAAAACATTATACATTTACATATTTGCTCTGGTCCACGTAATTTAAAATGAAATAATTGACGGAACCGTTCTTTTAAAATTCCAAATGCATGTTCAATTGTGACACGACACAAACTTAATTTTTTGTTGAATTGTTTTTGATTTCTTGTCAGATGATTTGTGTCACGATATGGAGTTAATAGTGTTAGTAATAATGGATAAGCACTATCACCAACATTATAATCACCTGAAAGAAAGAATGAATTTCTTATTTTAAATAATAACTCAAGTAATGAATGTTAATTTTACCATTTCTACATATCATCTGTAATTGTGTAAAAAGGTTCGAATTTCTAAATTCACATGCATCATGTATTGAACCCGGGTAACCCACAAAGACATCCATAAATTTTCCTTTTTGATTACAAACACCTTGGAATACAATTGAATAAAACGATTTTCTGTTGAAATAATTAACAGGTCTTTCTGTAGGTACATCAATTCAAATATGTCAATCATCAATAGCTCCTGTAGAACTAACAATAAACTTATATTTATACTTCGGAATCAAATATAATATCTTATCATAGTAATACTTATACATTACTTACTTGTAACATTCGGTAATCCAAGTATTGTATAAAATGCTATTTGGTTTTTAAAATTTCATCATCTCCGTGTACCTTAATCACATCATTTTTCAATCCTAGAAGAAAATGTATGACCCGGGTAATGACTTCGTATCAAACTGCTTCATTTCGTGATGTTGGAGACAGGTTTGATTTGAGCTTGAGTAACTTAAGCTTAAATCAAACCTGCCTCCAACATCACGAAATGAAGCAGTTTTATGTCCACTGAACCATAAAAAAGTAAGTAAATGATGTTCAGCAGTATTGCATAACCTGGATGTTACTGCAAATTAATAATGTATCGTTATTCTGGCAACAAATTTGTATATAGATAACAAACCTGAATTTAGTTGTTTTAAATTCATTAGAAGTTTAAAATCTCCTTGCGATGCAAATTGCTAATTTCCTACTTAATCTAATATGGATTTGGAACATTTTGTCAGCATAACTTGATACCACCTTTAAAACAGAAATTTTACATGTGGCAAAATTACAATTCTTTTCATATACTTATTTAATCGCAATAACCTTTTATTGAAATAAAGTCTTTATTATTGCAGTTATTGTTGGCATCAACATGATTAGGGTATCATTTTAATTACTGTTTTAACGTTTGTAGGATCTTATCAATAAGTATTGTTTCTTCTTCGTCATCTAAAAATATTAGACATAACTTAAGAAGTTCATTATTTAAAGCTCATGTTATAAGTCTATTGTGTTAAAATTATAAATTGATTTAAAATATCGTTGATAAAAAAGAATCCAGATTGTAAGTTATATTTTTTTTTTGTATATTATCTTCCAGATCCTATGCCTGATAAAAGTAGCCTTTTTTAGATTTACTTACATAGCAGTGAAGGTAAATCGAAATCCATTTTGTTATAAAGATAAACTTTAAAATAAAACAACACAGTTGGGAGGGTTTCACTTTTATTGTTGAACACTGCAATATGTTTCACCACAGAGTGGCTTCATCAGGCAGATGAAATAATGATTGGACAAAGTACAGGTAAAAGCTTATATACTAATGCAATTAAGTTAATAAGAGGGGGGGGGGGTAATGAGGTAATTAGGCTGAAACTAATATAAACAATTTTGAGCGACTAAATATTGATTAAGGGTGAATTGTTTACTTCTATTTGGTCATTTAATAGAATACTTTTTTGTTATATTCATTAATTTCTAATTCTTCTAATAAGTTTAATTTACGACTTTTGTTACATTCGTGCAAAATTTTGAATTTAGGGTTAAAGTTATGTTGGTATTCGGTTAAATGATTGGCGTAGGTTGAGGAGGTTTTCTTAAATTAAAAGCATTTTTGATGTTCTGGAATGCGATCTGGGAAGCTACGTCCAGTTTGTCCAACGTATACCTTAGGGCAATCCCCACACTCCAGCAAATACACGCCAGAGTTCGTAGTTTTATCAGATTTGCCTTTAGAATTATTAATGAATTTATTAAGTGAATTGACCGTTCTAAAGGAAGGAGTTAGGTTTAAGGATTTGAGTTTTTTGCTGATGGCAATCGAAGGGAGACCGTTTAATGTTAATTAGCAATATTTATTATTCTGATTTTGAAAATTGGTGGGATATACTAATTCAGGGCTTGTTGTTTTTGTTTTTTAAAAAGGACGTCTAAGATAAGCTTTTGACGAAAGCCGTTGTTATTAGCTACTATGAGAATTCTATGGAGCTCATTATTAAAAATATGAATTGATAGGGGGATAGTGGTTAGCCTATGCAACATGGAATGGTAAGCTGCTAGTTTATGTTGCATAGGATGGAATGATGTGCTATGGATCGTAGTATCTGTATGAGTTGACTAGTTTTGGGAATTTTGTGGATTTGGAAATAAACTTTTTGTGAATAATGGGTTTAATTTTTGGAAAAAGGGTATCTGATTAAACATCGAACTCAACGTTATGTCGTCTAAAATTGAGTTCTGAGCGGATTACCTTAAGGTAATGGTAAACAGGCGAAATGGTTTTTCAAATTACAACTGAAGTATAGTGTAGTTAATTTAAATATCCGGTTCTTACATAAATGTATGCAGTTTGGTGTTATTCCCAGATATATTAGTGTTAGAACTGGGAATAACAGCAAATCAGCCCGTTTAGCAGTTAAATCAGCAGAAAAGGTATGGTTGAAGGCAGATTTCAAAAAGTGCCTTTCCCAACGCGATGTCATCTCCATATACCTTAAGGTAATCCGCTCAGAACTCACTTTTAGACGACATAACGTTGAGTTCGATGTTTTATCAGATACCATTTTTTCAAAAATTAAACCCATTATTTACAAAAAGTTTATTTGCCAATCCACAAAATTCCAAAATCTAGTCAATTTAAAATCCAAACCCTCATCAACATTTCCCGAAAACAGTGTAGTATTTTATGAGAGATTTATTAACCTTTGTCCGACTCAATTTAACGATCAAGAAATTGAATTATTACAAAACGGTTTCAAACATAACATCAAAACACTCCCAAGCCCATCAGACTTGGAAATATTAGGAGTGGAAACAAAACTGGCTCTTACTAATTCAAAAAATAATTCAATCGAAAATAAATGTGTTTTAAAGAATGAGATTTTAAAACACAAACATGTTTCAAAACTGATTTCTAAAAATTCAGAACTCCTAACGAAATCCCTCAAGGATAAATCAATTAAAAACAATATCGTTTTTACTAAAGCAGATAAAGGCAATTCAGTAATTGCAATCCCCAAACCAATCTACATTGAGAAAGTCCTACATTTTCTCAATTCAAATAACTTCGTTCAACTAAAATCAAATTCCACCTATAAATTTACAAAAGAGATTAAGTCTATCACCAAAAACTGCAATGCCATCCTTTCCGAGTTTCAGTCAAAACTCCTTATCCCTATGAATCCCAGAAAAATTACCTAATCCCTAGAATTAAAAACCTCAAAGTTCCAAAGAAAAGCCGGTTGGTGTCCTTTGATGTCAGTAATCTCTTCCCTAGTGTGCCGCCTCAAGAGGTGGTAAACCTGGTTGAGGTATTGCTGACCGTCCGGGGTACTAATCCGATTGTTACGTCGGACATTCTTGATCTCCTTAATGAATGATTACGACAAAATTACTTTAAATTCAATAACAACTTCTTCATCCAAAACAAAGGATTAGCGATGGGCAATCCCCCCAGTCCGTTACTTGCCAAAATTTTCATGAATTCATTAGAAGAAATAATTAGTAAACACCCACTGTTTAATAAATGCCTATACTGGTTTAGATATGTTGATGATATTCTCACCTGTTTCACAGGAACGGAGAGACAGTTAGATCAACTTTTAAATTTCATTAATTCAATTCACAAGGATATGTCATTCACTAGGGAGATCGAATCTAATAAATCTATTAATTTTTTAGACTTAACGATTTCACATTAAGGTCAAAAACATGAATTCAATATTTTTCACAAGCCGACCCATACAGATACTACGATCCATAGCACATCATTCCATCCTATGCAACATAAACTAGCAGCTTACCATTCCATGTTGCATAGGCTAACCACTATCCCCCTATCAATTAATAATTTTAATAATGAGCTCAATAGAATTCTCATAATAGCTAATAACAACGGATTTCGTCAAAAGCTTATCTTAGACGTCCTTTTTAAAAAACAAAAACAACAAGCCCTAAAATTAGTATATCCCACCAATTTTTAAAATCAGAATAATAAATATTGCTAATTAACATTTAACGGCCCCCCTTCTATTGCCATCGGCAAAAAACTCAAATCCTTAAACCTAACTCCTTCCTTTAGAACGGACAATTCACTTAATAAATTCATTAATAATTCTAAAGACAAATCTGATAAAACTACGAACTCTGGCGTGTATTTGCTGGAGTGTGGGGATTGCCCTAAGTATACGTTGGACAAAGTGGACGTAGCTTCCCAGATCGCATTTCAGAACATCAAAAATGCTTACAATTTAAGATAACCTCCTCAACCTACGCCAATCATTTAATCGAATACCAACATAACTTTAACCCTAAATTCAAAATTTTGCACGAATGTAACAAAAGTCGCAAATTAAACTTATTAGAAGAATTAGAAATAAATAAATATAACAAAAAAGGTATTCTATTAATTGACCAAATAGAAGTAAACACTTCACCCTTAATCAATATTTAGTCGCTCAAAATTGTTTATATTAGTTTCAGCCTAATTACCTCATTACCCCCCCCCTCCTATTAACTTAATTGCATTAGTATGTCAAATCATTATTTCATCTGCCTGATGAAGCCACTCTGTGGTGAAACATGTTGCAGTGTTCAACAATAAAAGTTAAACCCTCCCAACTGTGTTGTTTTATTTCAAATAGTATTATGGAGTTTCATCATGTATCCGCCTCATCAATTAAATATTTAAATAGATAAACTTTAAATTTATTATTCGTTTTTTTTATGGTTATGTTACTGCTGTCTTGCCACTCAACATGCACTAAGCTGCACCTAAAGAGTTCGTTTAAGTCAACACCAGTTTATGAAAACTAGCTTGAACTAGCCTTCACCGGTGACGTCACAAACCTGCACTTGGTTCAACTTAGTGCTGAATAAACGAACAAACCTAATAAGATTGCCATGCTATTGTGTTTGTTCTGATGTATTTTAAACTAACGAATGTCTTCCACTCCCAGACTAAGCATGAAATAAAATTTCGAGTTTTGGAAAGCCCCGCGTAAAAAAATTGTCGAGGGTCAAATTTTCACGGGGCTTTTCTAAACTCGAAATTTTATTTCATGCACCACGCGTATAAACTACTGATTTGCAGTAAAGTTAAAAATATATAACGCTTAGATGTGATGGCGATTAATATTTACCGAGATGTAGCGAATAAATGCAAAAATTACTTTTTTTATGAATAGTTTTGGAATCATAAAAATAAAAGTAGAATAAATTTAGTTTCAGCAACACTTTCATATTGTTAAATCATCATATCTCTACCGGGGAAAGTGCTATGATGGACACATCACTATTTATTAGATTAATACATCATAAAAATAATAATAATACCTTTATTTGTCCAACTGAATAACACAATTACAGAACAAACATTTGAATACCAGAAAATAAAGCAAAAATACATGTATGTAAATGAAGTAGTGATTACAAATAAAATAATGATTCTAACTAAAAATTTAACTAAATTGTTTTTCCGAGCACTTGCAAAATACAGTCACAGGAGAACGTTGCAATACATTAAAACGCGCCCCGTTGGTGCTCGGAACGTTGATGAAAACCTTGTACATTTTACATAGACATTACATGGCACCCTGACAAGAATTTCGGTACAGTCAATTTTTCCATCTAAGAGTTTCTTCATAAAGGTAGCACATCGCACATCTTCTGTCGGCGAGGGATTCTTTTTTAAAAAGTTCCAATTGGTAGATAAGTACTGTCAAGTTCAAACGAGAGAAATTGAGGGTGAATGCGATCCAGCAAATGAGAGTGACTAGAATGAATTGGATAGCAGATTAAACTATTATATTCCAACTTACTCAATACAAAAGCGGAGTATAGAGATTTTATAAAATCAGCAATAGAAAAGTAGCGGCTAATAGGAAGAATAAATCCCAAGGCCTAATAAATATATGATTAGACTGAGTTGATATGATTTTTAAAAGTGAGTTGGTTGTCAAATGTACTTCCTAAATCTTTGACAGTGGAACATCTTGACAAAGACTTGCCATCAATCTGGTAACTTGTTTCACGTAAGGTGAGAGAATAACTTACAACACATGTGTTAACATTTAGTACTGAATTGACTTACTTGCAACAATTAGCAATGATATCTTAATTAAGTTACGTCAGCGTAAGCCAAAACAGGACAGTTAAGCATTCCCAATAAATCATTAATATAAATATTAAACAAGAGGGGGCCAAGACAACAGCCCTGCGGAACACCGGTAGAAGGCAAAAAATGGTAGGATTTAAAGTCCTTGTAAAATACATAACATGAACGATTACTTCAAGTTGATTTTTAGATGTATATTTTTCTAACTACGTTATAAATTGAAATAATTGTAAAAAATATGTAAGGTGTAACCCTAGTGCGATCTTGGTAAATATCATTGGTTTAGTTAATAATTGAAATGATATGAAACTGCATAACCTAAATATTTGAATATATACAGCTTGCGAATGGATGCAACATACTTATTTTAAGTAGATTACTCTGTATATTATATCGTTTTTTGATTTGATAAAAAAATCTCAACGTTTTTGTTACAGAAATCTATTACTAAGATCCATATTGAAAATATTCAATGCATGTTCTAAGAAAATTATTTATACCTATTATTTTGTTATCAAGCACAATTTTAGGCATTTGATGCACAAAATTACCTTATGTTAAACGTAATCTAATGTATCGTATATTTTTGCATAAATAAATAAAATCAGTTTCACACCAAACATATTCATGCATCCCAATATTTCATGAAGAGCGCAGATTATTTCTTATAATATGGCTATAAATATACCTAGTCTTGTCACTATTTTCTTGTATTTTTTCTAACTAACAATTTTATCAATATTTTCAGCACTTAATTATTTGATAAACACTATGCATTATGAAGATATTACGAATTAATTCGTTAATCATCTAAAAAGGTTTTGGTTAATTATTTAATAACAATACATGTTTGTCAGTACATGGTTTGCGGTCGATTTCTTTTTATTGTCTTACTGGTGCAAGTAATTTAACTGGAATAAAATATTTGTTGCACTTATTAATAAAAGTTCACCGTGAAATCCAAAAATACTTACACAATGTATAAAGTTGTAACTTAAAGCTAAATGGGAACATTTACAAAGTGGGAAAAGCGCTGTTGTTAGCCTGTGATATATCGTGGGTGTGATTTATAGAATTTGTAGAAATGCAAAGTAATTCTAAAAATAGATGTAAATAACAGTCAATGAAAATAAATGTTTAAATAGAATAAAATTACAAAGAATTAAAAAACATGTATAAAAAGAACACTTAAATATCAATTAAGAAATAAATGTACATATGAGCCACATCAATACAAATAAAACACATTCTAACAATATTTAAACAGATGTTGATAATAATTTTATTAACAGAAAAACTTGTTTTTGGTAAAGTAATACAAGAAACATTAATTCTTGCATTCGTCAAAAACTAAAATAGAGCACAAAGGAAGGCACATTGTACTCTATTTCAATAAAAAATAATACACAATTAAGGACATTAAATCTTCTTAATTATGTTCATCAAGACGCTACATACGTTTTAGTATCTATTTAGTTTAAATCGAATTGGAATCTTATTAACAAAATGTAAACGATATTGAATTGCGAATAAATGTACATACTCTTTTAATTATTTTACAATATATAAAACAAATAGTTCATTTGGGCAAGAAGACGAAGAAACTCCAAATTTAATTTAATCAAAACATGAATTTATTATTAAAACTCAGCAGCTTTGTAGCAATTCTCCCATTTTACAACACAAAAACAAAAACATGCTCCTATAGTAAAATTCACATTACAATAATTATTCTCTTACTAACTGCATTTCATTGCTACGCTAGTTACATTAAAATCAAATATGGATTAGTGCAAGATTACACTTTTAGCGCAATAATAAGATCCTTTCCGGTAATCGCAAGTTTTCTCATTATATACACTTCTTGGGCAAAATCCAAACCTCACATCGAAACGTTATTAAATAACTTAGATTTAATTGATAAGGAAATATTATATAATCACAAAATTGTAGTTTGCAAGGCTAATTATTTGAAACAGTTTATACTTTTTATGTTAGTTTATTGGATTACGCATATTTTTAATGCGTGTGTATGGTATACAATCAGTGGAATTAATATTAACATAGTTGGGTTGAATAACAGTTTGCATGAAATGTATTCGGTGATTTCTTCCTTCATTCAGGTTTATCTGATGAGATTTTTTGCATTAAGATTGCAAATACTTATCAGGATTGTTGCGAAATTCGATTTAGTGAAAACTAATACTGAAACTGAACGTGAGATGAGTAGTATTGTTTTCTTGTATAAAACCATTAAGGAGTCTGTGGATTTATTTAATCAACTTTTCGGATGGATTTTGTTGATCAAAATCGTTGTGTTTATGATTGAGCTTATCGGTACTTTAAATGAATATTTTGGGGGTTATGAAGCCAAGAATGATTTCGTTATGTTTTATCTGTTTATTTCAGCTTCAAAATCAGTGGTATGAAATAATTATAATCTTTATATCCTCACTATTATTTATTTTTCAACGAATTTGTATGTGTTTTTTGAATGTGTATTTTGTACACACATTTTCAATTTATTAGATAGTCGCTAATTAATAAATTAACACATTTGGCACACAAAATGGATTAATACTGTATTAATCTATTGATATTGGTCACATTGTATCCAAATAGTACATATGGAAATAAAAATAAAAGTGTGCAGAAATATTATTACTGCTTCATTTATAAATTATATAAGATCTCAATGAGTTCAATAAATTAATAATTATTAAAAAACTATACACTATAGATTGATTATTATTACATACATGTATACTAAAAACGAATTAACTATTTACATTATCTAAAGCTTTTCACTCATGTTCTGTCCATCCTGTACATAAAGAATGTTTTTATTCCAATTCTGTTACCTTATTTGTATTATCATATCGGTCTTCTCGATTATTAGTTGAAAAAATTAAGAAACGAATAAAGCTGACTGTATTTTGTGTTTTAGATACATGCTGCTATAATAAGTTTTAGTGGTGAACAAGTTTTTACTGAATGGGATAATTTTACAAAAGCAGCAATAAACAAAAAATATTATTTAAATAATTCGAAGCTTTTAAGAAGAAAATGGAAACACTTTGCTAATCAAATAATTTCGAAACCTATCAAAATATCAGCAGCTGGTTTCTTCGACATCGATTACGCAGCGACTTTTAATTTCATCAATTTATTAGTTACTTATTTAATAGTTTTAATTCAGTTTCATTCTTAATTGAATTTAGAACAAATAAATAGCACTTAAATTAATATCTAAACATGTAAGCATTTGTTAAATTATAAGTAGAGTACAGATAAGCAGGTAAATCTCCCGACAAATATTAATTTGAGAAGATAGATTACAAAAAATGGGTTTCTTTTTAATCAATCTTTACAAAAATATTCCTAGGTAGATGTTCCTAAAACAACTACCAAACGGAAGACAAATGAAGAGGATGTAGTCGAAATGACGATGTAGTAGAAATGCATAATCAATCAATATCTGTTGTTGATATACCCATAGCAATAAATAACAAATTTCAATAATAATAACTTTAGATGATGTATAGACCTGTTTATTTAGAGGAAAATAAACAAATTAGCCATAAATAACAAAAGCAGTAAAAAACGGAGCAGTTCCTTATCAGCAGGTACCTGCGTCGAGCAATTAGTTAAAATAATTGCTTGAGCTCCTCTGTAATTTATAGCCAGTTTGTTGTTTTCGCTTGAACAATCCTCTAATTGCCTAATCGGCATTTATCTCTGGGTGCAAGGATCAATTGTTCGCGAGCAAAAACGTTAACTAGGTACAGAAACTATCTCAATCTAAATTCACGCAAATTCGTTTAATTTATCGCGTCGTCAGATATTTCGCATTTTAATCAGAATTTCCAGGCTGCAATCAAACTCAATTAAAGCGCGATAATGCGTATTTTCTAGTAATTTCTGTCTGAAAGTAATTTGGATATAATTTCAACTTGTTAATTATAATGTAATATATTGAATCAAAAGAAATAAAACACGTTTTAATTATAGCAAATTTAAGTAAAATATACGGTAAAACAGAGATATTAGAAACAAATCTCTTGTAAAAGATATAAATTTCGAAAGCCACTTTTTAAACATTTTTATTTTGTAAAGCACATTAGACACATTAGGGTAATTAATTCATGTTAAATCAACACAGCCTTTTAACTTATCATCTTACATTTTTCAATGTGTGCACTTAGTGTCATTATATATAAAAAGAAAAAATCTAGTTTTCAGAATAAATACGAATCTGTTTTGAAGATATTTGCGTTTAAATTTCAAAATATATGGGCTAAAATCGCAGATAGCTATATTTTTAAACTACAATTACTGCTCTATCAATTGAGCTAATGATGTAGTGAAGTAAAGTAATTTATTCACGGTAACAACATTTACAGTTTTATATACGCCAAGAAAAGAAAAAGGAAAATATATTTATTAATACTTGCATAAATTTAACAAAATATTAGACCTTTTTTTATAAAAAAAAAGTACAAATATACCTGTTGTACATACTACCAGCTGCTATAGTTTATGACACCAGTCAGAAATTCTGCATTGGAAAAGTATATTTCATTAGTTAGCATATTTTTTATTGCTTTTTTGAATTTACTAAAAGATAAATTCTGGATGGTCATCGGAAGTGCATTATAGAATTTAGCTGAATAATATCTTTCGCCTGTTCTGGATTTTTCTAGGCACCGTGAGGGTAAACATAAATTATTTTTATTCCTCGTATTCCGTCCATGTATCTCGTGATGTTAAGTAAATTCATGGAGATGTGTTTTGGCATATAAAAGGCAATTCAGAATGTACAAACATAGCAGTGGCATCAGCTGTAACTTCTTAAAAACTGTTTTGGTATCATCACGATACTTCGCTCCAGCAACCATGCGTATTGCTTTGCGCTTAAGACTGAATATTTTGTGCTTTATTGCACTATAGCCCCATACTAATAAACCATATCGAATGTCTAACTCAAAAAACGCATGGTATGCCTGTTTAAGCACGTTTAAGCAGAGGTTTCTACCTCTGCATTTAGACACCGTAATAGAAAAATAGCCGAGTTTAATTTACGTGTTAGTTTATCGCCATGGGTTGACCAATTAAGCTTTCAATCAATATACAATCTTAAGAACTTAGTTGAGCCTGCATAGTCGTTTATCAGATTTAGATGTTTGAGTGTTAAAAACATACTTACAGTCTTGTCAACATTAAGTTTGAGCCTGTTGCTTGCAAACCAATTGTCCGCTCCTGACATGGCCAACTGCATCTTATATCTACTATCTTCTTCGATCATACCGGTATTTGTAATTGTTGTATCGTCGGCGTACAGTATTACTTTTCCATTAGTTATGACTGTCGGTCGGTCATTAATATAAATTAAAAATAAAAGTGCCTCTAAAACAGATCCCTAAGGAATCCCATTATTAATATCAATATTGCTCGAACTCTTGCCATTCACTGATACATACTGTTTTCTATTTGTTAGGAATGAGAAAACAATACGTACCGCATCCATACACATATAGTTTGCGAAGTAAGATAGTATGTGAGATGGTGTCAAAAGCTTTTGACAAGTCAATGAAAGTAGCTTGTAGACATTGCTTATTCTTGAAACAGTTAACACAGTCAGTAACAAACTCTTGGACCGCAGTGATAGTTGACTTACCACTTCTGAACCCATGTTGATTACAATTAAAATAATTTTCTTCGAAATACGTGGTTAACTGTGAAGTTAATATTTTCTTAAATATCTTCGATATTATTGGTGTAATTAATATCGGGCTATGGTTAATATTGTTTTCTGGATTGCCTTTTTTGCACTGGTACAACTTTCGAAATTTTAAGTGATTCAGGATATATCCCTGTTTGTATGCATATAATGAAAAGTTTAGTTAATGAAAGTATTCGGATATCATTGTTAGCCTTAATGAGATCTAAGGATATACCATATGTATCTCTAGCTGTGCCAGGTTTAAGTCCATTAATTACATCACGCATCTTGACACACGATACTTCACTAAAGTTTAGCTGTCTACCAGAGTACATGAATAATTGGGTCATTGTCGTTGCTAGTAATGTTATTAGTTGTTTGTTGACCTATGTTCCCAAAATATTTGTTAAAATCATGACAATTTATTTTGGTGCTGTGCTCTTTAACTGATAAATTTGGTCTTACAGAATTTACAACAGCCCATGTCGTTTTAAGTTGTTATGGGAGCTTTCTATTAAATTACCATTAGCACTGATTTTAGCCTAAATATTAATTTGCTAACCTAAATTTTTTGCGATGGTTGTTTTTAAGTAATCTAATGCTATTATTTGGCAGATTCTTATGAGACTCGGTATTTAAAAGTTGCAGTGTTTAACACATTCTATATAATTTCGGGGTAAACCATTCGATATTTGTTTGCTTTATATTGTCTCGTAATTGTTGGAAATGCGTTATTAATATTTGATTTAAGTATATCAGTTAATAGGTCTAATTTTAAGCATTGTTCATTAACTTTTGTAGGATATACACATATAATATATTTTTATTATTTTAAGAAAATATACTTATTATTATTAAATATGTGTGCAATAAGTAAACGTGTGATTAGAAATATTGGGATTACGACAAGATTATTTACAAAAATAGATATATAATTTGCCGGTCGATGGAAATTTAATGGTTTTAACTGGGTTTGTAAAATCGCAAACATTTTAAATTAAGTCTCTGCCATTGGCCACAAGGGTATTAGTGGCGCTGAATGCACACACACATTCACACCATTTTAGGATTTTCCACTCTATTCACTTTGCATACAAATTAGGTTGAATGATTACCGCCAACACAAGGGAAACATTTTTACGTTGTGTCTACTGTTAGTGATAATCCGTCTAATTTGCATCCTACCTGTACATAAATATCAATGTTTGAAACTCAATTGATTTTAATAAATCATAGTTCAAAACATTAAAGGTGCGATTCTTTACGCAATCTAGACCAAATTAGTCTTCCAAAGAAAGGTTAAGATTAACCTGCGCAGATTGTCAAGGGATTTACATTGGCCATTCTGGTCGTAATTATAATAGAAGATTTAGGGAACATTTGCGCTCTTTTCGGCTAAAATAAAGTAATAAGTCATCATTCGCAAAATATCTTGAAGATGAATATCACACTTTTGAAAAATATGTACATATCAGAGCTGGGCATTATTCGAATTATTCAGGATTCGAATACTCGATTCGAATCCTTTCAGAGGATTCAAAAGAGGCAGTCGAATACTTTAGTTAAACTAGATTCGTAATCCGGATTCGTTACAGTTTTTTAAGAGGATTCGTATTCGAATCCAAATGCGGGTGATTCGAATTATTATAAAAGGATTAGAATATTTTTAAAAGGATTCGAATACTTACAAAAGAATTAACATGAATAATTTGTTTTGTGTGCTTTTAAATTTCTCGTTAAATCAATGTTTTATATGCGTGGAGCATGAAGTAAAATTTCGAGTTTAGAAAAGCCCCGTGAAAATTTTACGCGATATTAATCTAGTTTTCCAAATTTTGTTTAATAATGTATAACTGACATGGTAGCCACAATCTGAAATGTTAATTATTTTCGATATTTCCCTGAATCAAGATATTTTCCCTGACCTTTTAATATAATTTCCTTTTGTAGGAAACTCCCATTTTGTTAAATTGTTTTTTTTTGTTTCAGGTTGGCTTTTATAAATGTTTACGTGTTTTGTAATGATTATAATGCCTGCTTATTTTGACAAATTAATATCATTTAGTTAATCAACTTTTTGGTGACATCTATTTTATTACTTTTTGTATTGTTTATTATTGAATTTGTTAATTAAGTTTTTTTTTTTCTTTAACTTCTGCCAATATTTATGTGTTTTTTATTCTGTGTAAAATTAAAAATTAATTACTTTCATATTTTTATTTGGTAAACATTTGCTTAGTGTTAATTTTAACAATTTTGAATATTTTTGTTTCAATTTTTATAATCGTTTGTTGCTTTTATAGCATTTATATGAAATAAAAATAAGTTATTAATTTGTTAACTTGTAATTTTTGAGAAATTTGTTTTTAATTTTGATGTTTTTTGGGTTCGATTAAATTTTATCCATTTTTTACAAAAAAAAAAAAAAAAATGCAGAAATTGAAAAAAAAATATATAATTATACTTTTTTTAGTTATGAAGATTTTGCCAATTTAATGATTTATTTATTCAGTCAACGGAGTACATTTAAAAATACATAATATAGTACAACTAAAAATATAAAACCATATTAAAGCATAATTAACAGTGTTTGTTTATATTGACAATTCTATTGAAAGTTTCATTTTTTGGAATATTCATGTATATATTATTGATTTTGATTTGTTTGACTAATTTTTATCAACTTGACGATTTGTTCAGAATCACTTCTATAAGTTTTATTAATTTAGAAAAATTATCAATTGAATATGTTACAATTTTTTTTTATTAATAAAAAAATATTTTCAGTTTTAATGTTAAATTATTTTAAGGGTTTACTTTTTTTAATTAAATAATAATATTTATTTCCCAACAGGACAACCCAATTACAGAATAATATTACAAAAAGATAACTTCTTAGAATGATAAAATAATACATATAAAAAGAACAAAATTACTAAAAAAAATATTTTGTCAATTTTGGTCCTATTTGTTTTTTAACAAGTTTTTCTTCAATTTCGTTTGTTGATTAATATTATTTAATATTTTTGACGTATTATTCTTGAATTTGTCAATATTGACAATTTTTTGCTGATTAAGTTGATTTAAATATTTTTTCAATTTTAACGTTTTTCTTAGATAAATTTTATTTGTGTAATATTTAATTTAGAAGACCTCTGTAATTTCTAGTTTATTTTATCATTTAAAATGTCGACATTTTATATTATTATTTCCATTATAAATAATGACAACAATAAATGTCAACGCTAACAAAACTAATTGATAAAATAAACCAGAAGTACTAATCTTTAAAACTAAAAATTACATAACTAGTATTCAAGTTTATTGACTTTATTAATTATCCAGATTTTTATAAATGTTGATGGTATTTAGATATTTTTATGATTTCTCATTACTCTGATAATATAAATATTTTTATTTATTCGTTGATTTTATAAAAGAGTTCAATTTGAAGTTTTGAGCGAGTGATTCCACTCCCAGGTTAAGCATAAATAAAGTTTAACAGGAATATGAAACATTTGTTTAAAAAGCTCAAGTATTTGACATGGGGGAAAGTACCAAGATAGACATATCATTTTTTTTTTTCATTCTGGCAGTTACGCTAAACATTCTAACACTTGTGACATATTTTAAACTAACGAGTGTCTTCCACTCCCAGACTAAGCATGAAATAAATTTTCTACTTTATTTCTACTTCATACGCCACGCGTACAAAACACTGATTTGAAGTGAAGTTCAAAAACACACAATAACATCTTCAATCAGAGTAACACGAATCAGATATTTAGTCTGTTATCAACGATGATCAGTGTTAATAATAAATAATTAGGTTTTGAATATTTTTCTTAAAACAACTGCTAGCAATATTAAAATGTTAATGTTGGCAAAAAAAGTAATAAAATCAAATTTATTCTTGAAGGATTTGTATTCGTGATTCGAAAATACAGGATTCAAATTTTTAATTGAAATCATATTTATCTCTTACGAATCCTTTATTCGAGTATTCGTGATTCGAATCATATTAGGTGATTCGGATTCGTGATTCGAATTCTTTTTACGAGGATTCGTTCCAACTCTGGTACTTACTATAATCCATCATGCTGAACAAAGTCGTAAAATGAATTTACCAGAAGCACTAGAAATACACAAAGCCCGCGCTAATCCAGGAATTCTCTTAATTAACGGCCAGGTAGACCTAATGTACACCCCCATTTTTACCGCTGTTTTATAATACTGTATAAATACCTGTAAAACAATAATTAGATTCTTTTCGCAATCTACAACAAGTTAGTCTTACAAAGACTATATCAAACACTCATTGAAACAACTACGTGACCGCCAGTCTAAGGTGTCAAATTGTTTAGAGGGAATGGCAAAGCTATACTGATGAGAGATAAATCTCGAAACGCGTCTATAGATGGCCTGAATAATTTGACCCAAATTGTTACATTTGCAGTAGGTTACTGTATGTAACAGCAAACACTTGTATAATTCAATGTTCGTCGGGGTATTAGCTCGGAAAGTAGTTGTTTTAATTAGTGTTTGTATAGTCTTTGTAAGACTAACTTGTTGTAGATTGCGAAAAGAATCGCACTTTTAATGTTTGAAGTATTCTGCAACCAAGAGTTGGCAATTTCATTTATACTTATTAATTAGATTAATTTTACTTACACAGTTTGTTATGCAATATATGTATTCTAAAGTATAACAGCTCGTACTATCTGTAGTTTGCAGTTGAACAAAATTGACTTCAGTTATAATAAGTGATATTTGAAGGTCATTACCTCAAAATATCACCTATTATTACTGAAGTCAATTTTACAGAACATAAGCTCTGCAGCTCATAATAGTTTCATAAAATGCAATTTGTTTTATGAATAATTTAAGAAATCCGTATTTCGACAACCTACAGTTAATTTTATGATTTTTGTTGCATTTCCTGATAAACTAGAACAGTTCATAGGAACATTAAATGTTTTCTTACCATGTCATTTGGATTATATTCAAGTACAATTTAAAAATACATTATAAAATGTTCCATTAATATAATTGCTCTGGTATGAAGAAGATAGCATTTCCATATACTATGTGCCTTGGCACAAACTGCCTCCCCTTCTAAATTAAATAGGAAGCTCTGCAATACTAATTTAGCAAGCAATGAGATAATTTCTCTAGATATAACTACATATTCGTTCCAAAAACGTGAGGGTATTCTTATCGCAATACGTTCTACTCCCCGTTCAATACACTCATGAGAATCAGCAAGTATAATCACGCATACCTGAACGATTAAACAACATTAAGTGGCTAAGTACGTGCCTACGCAAAGAGCGAAATAAATCCTAATAAGCATGCAAAATAGCCAAACGGGTTCCACCGATAAAATGTTGTAGGGATGGTTTATTTTATTAGTTGGTCGTGTGCCCGTTTCAATTTTCCGGAGAAACACGTGCGTGCGAAAAGCCATAAAACGGGATAACCTCACTAAATATGCGTTTCATGTATGTGAGGGCGGATGGGTGGGTTTTTTGATGGGATGGGTTGGGATATACCCACCTTCCCTCTTATAGACACACCACTTTTACACCGCCCGCAATAATGTTGAAATTTATTCACGATACATGCCTATGATCGTACGGAATAACGCTGAGTTTATTGCCTACCCGCGAAATTACGGAATTTGTGTGCAAAAATTGAATTTCATTTGTTGTTTTTTCGTGTAGAGATAATCAAATTTTGTATACAAAGTTTATTAGATGTACTGTCTGAATATAGAAAAAATTAATTGTATTTCTTCATTTCTTTATACTAAAATTCAGTAGCAGCTCATCAGAGTTATTAAATATTTTGATATTTATATAAATATTAAAATACCAGATATATCGATAATTATCCGATATATATATATATATATATATATATATATATATATATATATATATATATATATATATATATATATATCAACTTCTTGATAATTATTCCGCTTCGCTACGCGACCGATACAAATTTTAAGGTTTTTCTAAACACGAAATTTTACTTCCTACTTAATCTGGGAGTGGAAAGCAATCGTTTATAGCTTCAATTTTACTTTTAAAAATAAAAATATAACATTATAAAAATGTACAGCGTATGCATATGTGTACAGGTTGTCCTATTTTGAGTAAGACAGTATGGGTAACTTTGCTATTATTAATGATAGAGGTTCAGGCTAATGGGTAAATTTGTGTAGTTTTATGTGCTTATTCAGATTCTACTAAGAAATATTTTTAAAATTCCAAAACTTTAAAGTTATTGTGAAAAAAATGAAAATCGCGATTTTTCAAAATCGTCCATATTTACCTTATTAGTGAGTATTTTTTAAATCTGTAAGAATTTTGGTAAAGTAAATGTTGTGACGCATCAGATTGTGATCAATTTTAATTTATCTGGCGACTCGTTTTTGTTTTATAAATATCAACTTTTGTTTCTAAAATGGGAATATAAGGTGATATGCAAATCATTCATTAAATTGTATTTTCAACGGTGTAACACACATGCAGTTTTTCACATATTTATTTGTTTATGGTATCCAACCATAGCAAAAAACACTATCTGATTAAAAAGAGCATTCGACAAAACAAATTACAACCAATCGGTAGTAATATTTTTTCAAATAAGCTATCATATGTATCTTAGCAACTAAAGTAACAATTGAATTGTTTTAACACAATTAGAAAAATAAAATAAATAACTGTACAGGTGCTACACACCATTGAAATCAGAGCAAAAAATGCAGTTCATTCACAGCATTTACTTTAAGAATGTTGTTACAGATTTTGAATAAAATTACAAATAAGAAAGATATAGGGTACTTTCGAAAATCGCCTATTTCAGTTTTTTTTTAATTACTTTGAAGGTTTAGAAAATCTCTATTGTTTCTTAGTGGGATCTAAATTAGCACATAAAATTACAGATCTTTGCTTATATAACCAAATCTCTATCGTTAATAATAACAAAGTTACCTATACTCTCTTACTCAAAATAGGATAACCTGTAGGTAAAAGAAATATTTTCTGTACAATACTTTATTTATTTTACTTTAATTTATTGCAAAAAAACACAGTTGGTTACGAATAAAATTACAAATTCCGCCTCTTGTAAGATAAGGTCATCAACAGATCTGTAAGGTGTATGGAAAAAATCTGATAAGTGATTCAATGGTTAGGAAATGTTCACCTATCTCCTTACCATTGAATCACTTATCACATTTTTAATAAAGGATGTGAAGGACGTGATAATGTGCATGGTGGCGAACGAAGTAAGCGTCCATGTTTGACAAGTAATGAACTGGTTGCTACAGTTAAAGAAATTATTCACGAAAACAGGAAGTGTCAATTTCTGCTCTCTCAATGAGTCTTGGTGTCAAGAGGTTAAACAATGAAGATAAGATCAAAGAACATGCTGTTACTTGGTTGACATCACAGGCGGCACCTTCTTATGGAGAGGGAATACAAAAGTTTGCGCTACGCTATGACACGGGCCTACAAAATTATGGATGTTATGTAGTAAAATAGTTTAAGGTTTACAGATTCTTTCACAATAACTTTTTTCTGAATATATCTTTGTTTTCTTTAACCAGTCAAACAGAACTTAATTTGTGGATATACCACGTACTATTAAGTCTGAACATTTTTAAAATGTAAGTATACGAATATTCAATCAAAAACATATACAAATATTTTAGTATTAAATTTTTCGATTTTCGCCAATTCTAAAATTTTTAATAGGTTATTCAATATTTGAATAGTTAGATAAGGAAACAAATGAAAGACCATATTTTCTTTACGCTTCTTTGATTTAGATTTTTCACAGTTTTTATTTTTACGTCTATAGACCCCTGGCTTCCGCCAGATAAGCCACAATTAAATTCGCTGTTGGTATCTTCTAACCTTTGCACATTTGAAAGTACAACAATTTAGGCATGCCTAACTCTGAAACAATATTGCAACAAAGCAATTGAAACCAATAATAAATAGTGTAACATCCACCCTGGACGCTCGCCACTAGCGACCATCCTTGTCGCACAGGCACTCTCGATCTCGTCCACCACCCTCGCACGCTCGCCAATGGGACCCTTCATCCCCACCGCAGCTATCCGAGAACCGCGGCCGGACACCTTTAAAACCAGCGCACCCTGCCTAAGAATTCATTCTCTTGCTAGCGCTGAATACGGCCTAACCTAGAGAATCACTTCTAAGCACTGAGCACGGTCTTAGACATCTTACCAATTATCGTATTTATAGTCGTATCTGTATACTTGTACATACTTTGTGTTAAATATACGTTTTGGAACAACACCGGACTCTAAATATAAACGAACCCCTACAAACTGGCCTCCCAACGCGGGTCCGGATATAACACAAGAGCAAAAATACGAAGCGACACCAAGGTAAATATGGCAGTCACACTCACAACGGAACAATTTCAAGAACTGATACGAGCCAACCGAGGAGACAGTATGCCCGGATCCTTCGCGAACTGCACGGTACGCTTTTCGGGACTAAGCAGGAACCCCGTGGAAGTAGAGGGATTTATCAACACAGTGAAAGTTTACAAGAAGATAGAAAAGATAACGGACGAAGATGCACTGGAAGGATTATTACTATTGCTCACTGACGACGCTGCAGTTTGGTGGCAAGGAGTAAGAACGACGACAGCCACGTGGAACGACGCCACTAAGTTGTTACGAGAAACGTTTGCACCGCAGAAACCGGCATATGCAGTATTCCAGGAAATATTCGCGAGACGCCAAGAAAGCGGTCAAAACACGGATACGTTTGTCGCCGAAAAGAGGGCCCTCATCGCGCAGATTAAAGAGCACAATCTGAGTGAGGCAAGATACCAAGAGACGGAATCCAGACGTTCCAAAACCTCATCGCCAAGGCTCGCGAGATTGAACGCTCATGGCAGGAGAACAGCGAACAGGAAAATCCTCAAAATGATATGATTATCGAAGCGAAGAAAAAGAAGTGCACCCACTGTCGCGCTCACGGACACACCTTCGCAGAATGTAGAAAAAGGAAGAAAGCCTTAGAAACACAGGCAAAAATGGCAGACGAAAAGACAACCACCCCGACGTTCGCATGCTACGGTTGCGGTAAGCCAGGAACCATCCGAGCTAAGTGCACAACATGCAACCCGACCGTAAACGGAAACAGTAAGCTATCGTTTTGCGCGATGAACACCGTTGCCTTACAACGAAGAAGCCCAATAGTTCACATCGACATAAAGGATTCAAAGGGAAGTGCGTTTCTGGATTCATGTGCTGAAAAGTCCGTCGCCTCCGCATCACTGTACAAACATCTACTACGACAAGGTACGAAATTCCACAGTGTACAAGGACAAGTTACGTTGGCCGATGGTAAACCTCAAGAAAAGGATATGCTCAGCACGGAAGTCATAGTCAACCTCAGAAACAGACAGATAAAAACCTCATTCCTCGTCTTCCCGGACAGCGAGAACAACGTCACCTTACTAGGAGTGGACTTTATGGAAAACGCGGGTATTATCCTAAACATACCCCAGAGAACATGGTCGTTTGTCGATACACCGCACGAGCATCACTGTTATGAATCTATAAGAGACTTAGGAAACGAAGTTGAAGCAAAAGAAGAACGACAGCTCAGGATGTGCCACCTATATGGACTAACGACACCCCTGACGGCCGACACATCTGAGCACATTGACAACGAACCGATGGATATCGACTGGGAAGAGTACCGACCACCACCACTGATGGATCCCCTACCAGACACCCTCGAGAAGGTTGAAACAGATGACACATACGCACCGGAGTATATCGACAATTTATTTGCGGATTATGTAGACGCATATCCCCCGGTACATACGGACTATTCGCGGAAGGTATTTCCTCGAGGAGCAAGAAGACCACGGCCAGTAGCGCTGTTCTACGTCAACGTATCGCTCCGTGACGACGAAGCCACCGATCTGGACGACCAAGAAAGAGCAGAGGTCAACCGGATGCTTCAGGACAACTCAAGCTCATTTAAGTTATGGGGCCCACCAACTACGGAGATAGAGCACAACATCACCGTAGTCCAAGATACCCCGATATCCACGCGCTCGTATCGGATGTCCGCCGTACGGCAGGCAGAGTTAAAGAAGGAAATTAAGGAAATGATGCAACAAGGCATCATCGAGGAAAGCCAGTCCCCTTGGGCAGCACCTGTGGTAATGGTCCCCAAAAAGGATGGAGGAACCCGACTATGCGTGGATTTTAGAAAACTGAACGCGGTCACCGTACCCGACATTTACCCGCTTCCCCGTGTGGATGATCTACTGCACGCAATGGGTAAACCAGACTGCTTCTCCACCATTGATCTACGCACCGGATACTGGCAAATCCCTGTGAGACAACAGGATCAAGTAAAAACCTCGTTTATAACCCCGTTTGGCTGTTACCAGTTTAGAAGAATGCCGTTTGGCTTAAGAAACGCCCCATCGACATTCCAGAGATTAATGGACAAATTTCGTCGGAAACTACCAGATGTATGTATGCTCGCCCACCTGGACGACCTGGTAATCTTGTCAAGTTCCATTAAGCAACACTTAGATGATCTCCGGAAAGTTATAAAGGAACTAAACAAGTGGAACCTCCGCATCAACAGGGAGAAGACTTCATTCTTCTGCCAATCCGTGCGCTTCCTGGGCCACAGGATAACGAAGAGTGGATTTCTACCGGACCCAGAGAAGGTTGACGCCATCAGAAACAGAACGAAACCAACGAATAGCAAGCAACTGGTCTCCTTCCTACAAATGTGCTCCTGGTATAGACGTTTCATACCAGAATTTGCGCGCATTTCAAAACCACTGAGCAATCTCACCAAGAAGGGCACCCCTTGGAAATGGAGCGAAGACGAAGACGCCGCATTTGAGCAATTAAAGGAAGCACTGACCAAAGCCCCGGTACTGCAAACAGCTGACCCGACAAAGCCATTCACCGTTAGGACGGACGCAAGCGCATACGCCGTCGGAGCAGTTTTGTGCCAGGGGGAGGGTGAAGAGGAACACCCAGTCGAATACGCGAGCAGGCTGCTGACTCCAGCAGAAAGGAACTACGCCACCATCGAGAAGGAGGCATTAGCCATAATATGGGCTATGAAAAAGTTCCGAGGATATTTGGATGGGTCACAAATCACCATCGCCACGGATCACCAACCGCTCCGCTGGCTGATGAATTTGCAGTCGCCAACAGGACGATTGGCACGATGGGCCCTGCAGCTACAGGCCCACAACATCCAAATCAATTACATACCAGGGCGTGCGAACAGAGTGGCCGACACTCTATCCCGCCCCGTAACTGAGGACATCGACGACCTGTATCCATGGGAATTAAGAAGAATTTCCATCGACATGACAGCACGAAGAGAAAGTGACGTCAGAGAGGCTCAACTCCGAGACAGTGAGTTAAAGAAGATCATCGATGACCTAGAAGCCACTCAAACCACCGAAAACGCTGTCTACTGGTCAAGGAAAGGATACGTCATGACCAACGGTATATTGTATCGATATGACCCACAAAGCGAACAAGAAGATGCACAACAAGTCGTCCCCAAGGAAGAAATTCCCCGAGTACTAAAAGCATTCCACGACGATCCCAGCGCAGGACACTATGGAATCCAGAGGACACTTACACGTATACGCCTAAGCTATTTTTGGAAAGGGATGCAAAACAGCGTGGAGCAATATGTCAAATCATGCGAAGCATGCCAACGATACAAGGTAACAAATCTAAAACCCGCCGGACTGTTACAAACCCGCGCTATTAATCAGAGATTCGAGGTACTCGCATTCGACTTATTCCCGAAGGAAAGACGACCATCCTCATCGTAGAAGATATCTCTTCAAAATGGGTGGAGTTGTTCGTCCTGGAAACCGCCACCGCCGAGAAATGTGCCACAACTTTAATAGAAGAAGTTTTTCTGAGGTACGGTTTCCCACGTCGAGTAATAAGTGACAATGGCACACAATTCGTCAGTGCTGTGATGCAGCACGTCATGTATGTCCTAGAAATTCAACATGCATTATTACCCAGTTATCATCCCCAAGCTAACCCGGTTGAAAGGAAGAACCGAGACCTAAAGACACAGTTAGGGATACTCACGGGACAACATCATACACGATGGGCCGAGAAGTTACCAGCCATCAGGTTTTCCATGAACACAGTCATGTGTCAAACCACAGGATTCAGCGCTGCATTCTTGACCTTCGGCAGGGAACTCCGCACTCCTTACGAAGCCACTCAAGACCCCAAGGCCATCATCGAGTCCGAGAACTTCGTCGCTGAGATAACTCCGTATCTCTCCCGTCTTACGGAATACCTACGACAAGCTGGTGAAAACCAGGATCGCCAACAAGATCTCAGGAAGAAGAACGCTGATCAGACCAGAAGAGCCACTCCGCAGTATACCCCTGGAGACAAAGTCTGGATCACGCTACACCCCCTGAGCAACGCAAAGAAGTGATTCAGTTCCAAATTGGCTCCCCGAAGAGATGGGCCCTACGTCATCCTACAGGCTCTAGGACCAACCACCTTCGAAGTCGCGCCACTGGACAACCCAACCACGGCAATAGGAGTTTACCATTCGTCAGCACTCACCCCATGTGTTGGACAGGATGTCATCTCCCAGCCCATCAAGCCCTTAAGAAAAAGAGGAAGACCCAGGAAGGAGTAGTGGATGTCTCATAGCTGGATGGATCGTCGGGACGACTTCACCTCCAGAGGGGGAGACTGTAACATCCACCCTGGACGCCACTAGCGACCATCCTTGTCGCACAGGCACTCTCGCGCTCGTCCACCACCCTCGCACGCTCGCCAATGGGACCCTTCATCCCCACCGCAGCTATCCGAGAACCGCGGCCGGACACCCTTAAAACCAGCGCACCCTGCCTAAGAATTCATTCTCTTGCTAGCGCTGAATACGGCCTAACCTAGAGAATCACTTCTAAGCACTGAGCACGGTCTTAGACATCTTACCAATTATCGTATTTATAGTCGTATCTGTATACTTGTACATACTTTGTGTTAAATATACGTTTTGGAACAACACCGGACTCTAAATATAAACGAACCCCTACAATAGTTATTTAACGCTTCAGTCTTTATTACACGCATTACTTACAATACCTTCTCTTCGACCGTAACATTTATTCCGAGTAATACGTTACTTGTTTTTCATTGCACCACGAGATAAATTCGGCGTATAGTTTTTTATACAAGTTTGTACTTTGTTTCGGTTATAACCTTAACAATGCTGTATTTTCAATTTCTGCCACTTCTGGTGGGGTCAACTTTAACACTTTTCTTCCATGTTTGGTTCACTTACAACATAAAATTCGCAATTTATGACTTCACACACTACTTACCCGACGAGGAACGACGAACCGATTTGATGAAATTTGACAAGAATAGATCTAGATAAGGAATCTAATTCCGACGCGTGTCGCGCGCTGTACTTCGTATTTATTCCGCCTACAGTACCTTGATTAAACACAGTGGCGACATCTGTAGTATTTTTTTTATTGGTCGTTAGTAATTCTGACCCAATATGGACACACAGCGGCGTAGCTATGAGGTCTAAAGTTTGTTAAAGCAGTTCCCTCAAAAGGTTTTGCTTTATTTCACTTACCCCAAAATCGGATTTCAAAAATTTGCAAAGGTAAATAGAATCAACCTAAACACGTTAATTTAAGGTATTAACAATCATATGTTTCCATTTCAAAATTAAGGATATCGTCCGAGCCCATTGCTGACGCTTCAAGTAATAGATAACAGCACTCGCTGTCACAATTGAATATCAGATGTTTATATTATAACCTATTTTCTTGATTAATTTAGACCAGACATGGCAGATGACAGAAAGTTGTCGCCACTGTGTTTAATTAAGTTACTGTAATTCCACATACAGTGACTTAATTAAACACAGTGGGGACAATTGTGATATTCGTAAGTAATTTACCCAACATGGCGTATTTATTCCGCCTACAGTACCTTGAGTAAACACAGTGGTATTCTTTTTGATTGGTTTTTAGTAATTTTGACCCAACATATCTTTTCATGTTTTCCCCTACCTTCTTCCCCCCAGGCCCAAGTTCGTGCGAGAGAGAACAATGGCGTTGTATTTGGTTACGGTTTTGAGTCTATCATAACCTCTCTTTCTGGTTTCGCTGTACTTTCATAGATAGATTTTTTTATATTTTGTGTTAAAAATAAGTGCTATTAATACAAGACTTTGTGTTAGTGTTAAGTGTAATTAAAATAATTGTTTGTGTTACGTGTAATTAAATTTAAAAAAATATGTTGACGTTTATTGGGTTATAATAAAAACATATTTGAAACAAAGATTATTTATAAAAAATAATTATTTATATTACTAATATTAAGTTTTTAAAAATAACAAGGATTTTTAGAGCAAAATCTCTTAGATAAAATAAATCTTTAGATATTCCCTGTTTTTTTTTTTAAGTTTAATTTGAAGCTTCAAACAAGTGTTTTCCACTCCCAGATTAAGCATGAAGTAAAATTTCGAGTTTAGAAATCCCCGTGCTTTTCTAAACTCATAATTTTACTGCATACGCCACGCGTATAAAACACAGATTTTAAGCGAAATTCGAATATACATAAATTTCACAATATTATAATGTCTTATGCGCGTGGCGCATGAAGTAAAATTTCGAGTTTAGAAAAGCCCCTGAAAATTTTCAGGGGCTTTTCTATACTCGAAATTTTACTTCATGCTTAGTCTGGGAGTGGACAACACTCGTTTAAAGCTTTAAATTTAATTCTTTTAAAAACAACGAATTTCAGAAAATGTACAGCTTATGCATGTTTACTAAAAGTTTAACATGAAGTAACCACATTCAGCGCGCATTTGTGACGTAAGCGATCTCTACCCCCTTCAAAATCTTCGATTCTGTAGATCCTTCTTACCGTATACTCGACCGTAGCTATGAGGTCCATAGCAATTCCCTTTAAAGTTTGTGTTTTATTTCACTTACCCTGAAATCTTACCTCAAAAATTCGCAATGATAAATAGAATCAACCTAAAGCTGTTAATTTGGGGTATTAGCCATCATATGTTTGTATTTCAAAATTAAGAGAATAGCCCCCGCTCATAGATGATGCTTTAAGTAAAAGATGACAAACACTTGCTGTCACAATTGAATATCAGATGTTTGTATTATAACCTATTTTCATGATTAACTTTGTCTCATCATGGCGGATGACAGGGAGTTGTCGTCACTGTGTTTAATTATGCTACTGTAATTCCGCCGAGGCAGAAGAATCCAAGCATTGTATTATGGCTTTGACGTTTTAAAAAAATAAAATGAGTACATATCTATGTGTGCTTCATTTCATTAAAGAGGTATTACTTTAGTTCAATTAGTGACCCTTTCTTTAAAAGTTCTGTGTAAGTATTAATGTATTCATCATTTATATTATTTCACAGTGACAGATGCAATTTAATTTTGAGTTTGAGGTTTATACCTCATATGGTTATAGCGCGTTATGTTAAGGAGATCGTTAATAATTTAACTCATAAACATGCGGAAGACGGAACAGGAAGTTTAAAATATAATTCTATGCAGATGAAAATCCTCGATTTAAGTCCTCCTTTATATTTTAAAAACACAAAGGATATCAACTGCATTTCAACAAAACATCTAATTATGTTATGTGCACGAGGGCAGAAATATTGTATCGTTTTCTGGTACACGATAGCATGAATAATGCATGCGTCCAAAGCTCACACGCTGTAATTAAATTTGAATTGCAACGGGACATTTTATATAATCCGGATATGTTCACACAAAATACGACTGGTAATAATTTCGATTTGGAAAAACCGCAGGGATTTTTACTCGAGAGCTCATTTATCCTCGGATATTACAAGGCTCGAGTTTTTTTGCGATATAATGTAAGGAACTCGCACGACAAAAACTGTCATTACTGGAATGGAGCTCTTAACTCTGTTATACGCCATTCTGGGAATGTTTCCTTTAATCCTTTCCTGTGTTGTTCGAGGGATCGTACGTTATTAACGGGGAAAACACCGACATGTAAATGGGCGGATGGCAGGGGGTGAGTTATTTTTGCATTCGCTTAATTTATTCAGAATGTTTGTTTTTATTGTAACATTTCGTGTTAAACTTTACTTAACATTTTCCGCGAGTGTGTTTACCTGTGTTTCTTTTCAGTTTTCAACTACCTTGTTTAACTAAATGAATAATTAGAGAAGCTTATACATTTAATAACATTAAAAATAAACAAGGTAAAATTGAATTTCCAATTTTTATGCAAAATATTTACAAAATATAAAAACGAATTAAAACCTGTATCGACATTCTGCAAAAAAATGTCTTTTTGAGAATTTTCAAAATATTAATTATAACAACTACTTCCCGAGGTAATACCCCGACAGATATTAAATTGAAACAATACCCCGATTAGCTCGGAAAGTAGTTGTTTCAATGAATGTTTTCACAGGTCTCAGTGAGACTACATTTTTGCAGAAAGTCAATATTAATTTGAACTCGGTTATATATATTTTTAATTAACAACAAACTTTGTTTATACATATAGTAATATTTAAATAACAAATATTTGTTCACGTTAATGTTAAGAAATAGTAAATTTTAAAATGATTGAGCATATATCGTGTGTCCCCAGAGTACTGCCCGGATAGGTAAAACTTTTGTAGGGAAATAAATTACAAGAGGTTAAAGTTACAACCGTTTGATTTAACGAGCCATTTTTAATTCGAAAACATTAACTTAAAATTTAAGCTTCCGCTTAAGTTCGAAACGTTCAATTCTCGGATAATCTCAGTGTCGATATTTAGCAATTCTTTTCATTCGGTTTCGTGAAATAAAAATTTCAGTTTTTTTATTGCAAAAGCAAAAAAAAAAAAACTCAGCCTCAAGTATTAAATGTTTAAATGAATAATAATAATAAGAATCTAGAAAACTAGAAATACATTTATTTGTAGTTTCTTTGTGTCTCATTAAAATGCCGAGTTTTTGAAAAAAGTTATGCTCTATTTTTGTAAAATCTAGGTATTTTTTTGAAATAATGAAAACGCATCTCAAAATTAAAACATTGATTTAAGCGTAAAAAACATTAAACTATGGGTCACATCAAAGTTTGATTCTTTGGTAGTCGTTTGCCGTTTGATTCGTAAAATTTACAAAGTTTTCAAAAAAGTTGGGCTCAATTATTCAAGCCATCCATTTTTTTTTGTTGTTGGTTGTATTAAATATCAAGTTCAAAAAAGTGCACTTAATTATTTAAGCGACTATTTCTTGAGAATTTATTAATCATTATAACACGGACTTTTGCTTGAAACTTAATTGATATTTTTATAATATCCAGTGAAGATATTTAAATTTCAATTATAACCAATCGAAGTTTATTTGTTTCTGTGTAGATTTTTAGAATGTTATGTTAATTTAATATTCTGTTAAGTTTTTACAGTTGTTTAACTAAAAAGTATTCACCTAAAATCATTGATTCTATTGCACAATTTTAACTTTAGCTGAATATTTTCGGAATACGTGGTGAGATAATTTAATTTTCTTTCTATAGGATATAAGTTTAATCAATTCTTAGAAAATTCTGTCAATATAATGTTGATAGTATAGATTTCTCATTTATTACAACTTTTTTTATAGAAAACATTCACTTAAAATTGTTAATTTTATTGCATAATTTTAAATTTCACTGGGTATTTTTAGAAAATGTGGCGAAATAGGATATTTTCCTTTCTATAAGATGTACGTGCAATTAATTTTAAGTAAATTCTGTGTATTTCACGTTGATGGTATAAAGTTTTATTTTTTTACAATTTTTTTTAAGAAAACATTCTCCAAAAATTGTCAATTTTATTGAATAATTTTAAATTTCCCTAAATGTTTTAAGCAAACGTGGCGAGACCATTTAATAATATTTTTATAATATATAAGTGCAATTAATTCAAGGTTAATTCTGTGAAACCATTTTTATTTTTTACAATTTTTTCAAAGAAAACATTGTCCCAAAATTGTTAATTTTATTGCATAATTTCAACTTTGGCTAAATATTTTCGGAAAATACGTCAAGATATTTATATTTTTTTCCATAAGATATAAGTCCAATTAATTCTAAGTAAATCGTGTGATTTTCACGTTGATAGTATACAATTTTAATTTTTTACAATTTTTGCAGAGAAAACATTCTTCCGAAATTGTCAATATTATCGCATTATTTCAACTTTGGCTTGATATTTTGGAAAATCCAGTAGAGATATTTAAATTTCCATTACGGCCAATCAAAGTTTATTCATTTCTGTGTCGATTCCATAAATTTTAGGTTGATTTAATAATTCGTTGAATTTTACAATCCTCTCAAAATAAACATTCTCCTAGCATCGTTGAATTGAGGCATTCGTTATTTTCGTAAAAGTTTAAATTGAAGCTTTAGAAAGTGTGTTTCACTCCCAGGTTAAGCATAAAGTAAAATACCGAGTTTAGAAAAGCCTGAAAATTTGGTTTAGTCGCGTAGCGAAGCGAAGCGACGAAACCAAATTTGTAAGCTGTTCTAAACTAGACATTTAACTTCATGCGACATGAGCATAAAACACTGGTCTTAAGTGAAGTTCAAAATATACGTCTGTAGAATACTGCTTTAGTAGCATATTGCGAACTTCACAATATTTAAGTGTTTTGACGCTTGGCGCATGAAGTAAAATTTCGAGTTTAGAAAAGCCTGAAACCCAAATTTCCAAACTAATTTTTCAGGCTTTCTAAACTCGAAATTTTACTTCATGCGCCACGCGTGTAAAACACTGAAATAATCTGAAATTCAAAATACACTACTTTTAGCAGCAAACTGATTTAGAAGTATATTAAACATCACAATACGTCAGTGTTTTATACGCCTGGTGCATGAAGTAAAATTTTCAGGTTTTGCTAAACTCGAAATTTGATTTGATGCTTAATCAAGGAGTAAAACAACACTCGTTAGAAGCTTCAAATTAAACTTAAAAAAAAATTGCATAATTTCAAGTTTTGCTTAATACTTTGGAAAAATGCGCTGTCATAATTTAATTTTCTGTAAAGCATATGCAACTGCAATTGATTCTAAGTACATTTTATGTTGATTGTATAAACTAAATAGTTGACAAAAAGCAATTGTTTAGAAAAAGTTTTGGATGACTTAAAAACAACATTTTCATTAACAAACCCTAATTTGATGACAGTGTGCCGTAAAAATTTCCAAACATTTTTTAACGGTAGAAAGGAGCATATTCTTTAAAAATCACAGCAAACTTTGGGCGGACCTTATAACCTTTACTTGTCAATAAGCATTATGACATTTTCGCCAAGTTGATCTTTTTACTTAATTATTTGTGTTAATAGTTTTAACTTCGAAAACAAAAATAAAGAATTCCAACATGTTTATGTCCTTCTAACAATAAACATTTCTTAGAAAAATGTTTGATTTACTGAAAAAACCAAAACATTGTTTCATATTTCTACGACAACAACAGATAACATGGGGTACAACTATTACCATGTAAATCCTTATGGCCATACTTAAATAAAACGCAATGCATACAGCGAATTTTTATTTTAAGTATACATATGGATACGTTGTAAATTTTCCAATATTCGTTAGTTTTTCTTAAGTTCAATTTGAAGCTTCAAACGAGTGTTTTCCACTCCCAGATTAAGTATGAAGTAAAATTTCGAGTTTAGAAAAGCCTGAAAATTAGGATTGGACGCGTAGCGATCAAACCAAATTTTTAGGCTGTTCTAAACTCAAAATTCTACTTCATGCGCCACGAACATAAAACACTGGTCTTAAGTGAAGTTCAAAATATACGTATCTATACGTGCTTTACGTGTGTTTACGCGTTTACGCGTGTGTTTACGCGTGGCGCATGAGGTAAAATTTAGAGTTTAGAAAAGCCTGAAACCCAAATTTTAAGGCTATTCTAAACTCGAAATTTTACTTCATGCTTAATCTGGGAGTGGAAAACACTCGTTTACTGTTATAAATAAAATAAAACGAATATGTGAAGATGTGCAGAATAATTTGAATGTGTACTTGAAACAAAAATTCTCTGTGTAATTTCAGTTTGATATTAGTAACTTAAGTTTATCTAAAATATTTACAAAAGATTCAATTTTCATGATATGTAAATTTTTATTGACTGAATATTACCAAGTTTCATAAAAAAAATCATAATTAATTAGAAATACGATCACTTTAAATAAATACTCGTCAAAAATATAGGATACATAATTATAAAAAATAAATAAATTTAATAAAAGTGAAATTGTTTCTATTAAGCTTATATTTCGTATGTAAACATAATTTTCGAATATAAATTACTTTTTTAAATAACATCTTTCTCTAAAATTATAATTATAGGTACTTTTCTTTTATGGCAATAATAGTTTTTCTTAATTTTTAAGCGCTCTCTATGGTAAATTTAAGATTTGACAATAAAAATTGTGTTTTTAAGTCATTCAAAACTTTTTGTAAAGAATTACTTTTTGTCAAAAAATAGGCAATAAAAAAGTTGTTCCTATCCTGGTAGTAATCCGGGGACATAAACGGTATATGTAAAGGAACAGGGGAAAAGTTGATGATTTTTCAAAGTTAATTTTATACGATATTCCAGACAATGAAAATACGTATACGTACGTATTTCTATTCATAAATATTTTATTATGGCAGGTCTTCAACTTATGAAGATGCAATTGTTTCTCTCGTTATATTTCATTTTTATAAAATTTTAAACACCTATTTTTTAGTAAGTAATGAAAACAAAAATATGAATAATTATTTTAATGAATTCATGCTAATTTTATGGTTCTTACCCTCGTTCCCTATATTACTTCAAATTTATATATATTATTTTGGATTTCTTTTTTCAATATTGAAAAATTGTTATTTATTAGTGGATTATAAGAAGTTATAAAAATTTTATGAACAAATTATTAATATTTTTATAGTGTTGCTTACGCCAACTTTTTTAATATTGTTTAAATCATTTCGAAAAAATTTAATTATGCAAAAAGATTAACAGTGACATTATAAGTTCAAAGTAATGAAACATCTGTTTTCTAACCGAAATTTCTACTAGAAGATTTCCAAGTTTATAATTTCCTAATCCAATTTTTTTATTATATATATTTTAATTCGAGTAAAGTAAGAGTAATATGACCATGTCTAATACAATTTTTATTTTTCTGTAATTTACTATGTATATATAAATATAGGTACTAATGGCATATATTATTGCTATAAATGTAGGAAATCTGTTGCGTCTGGATTTACTTGCGCATATTGCAACTCGGTTTTTCACTATAGTTGCTTAAAATGTTATAAATGTTTCTCTGATATTGACCAAAATATTACGTCTTTATCACAATGCCCAGGCTGTAAAACCTTTGATAAAGATAGAGTTGATAATAAAACACCTACAACTCGATCACAAACAACTAAAAAAGCTATCTCTGATTCCGTATCAGGTGTTAATATTTGTAATGACGTTAATCATTGCTCTTTACACTTTGAGGTAAAGTTATTGAAACATGAAATTGTAGAATTGAAATCATTTATTAGGGCTATGAAACATGATTTTGATTTCTCTACAAAAAACGTAATTCTTGCCAATAATAATGAGATAAAAAATATCATTACTTCTGCATTATCATTCTTATCTGTTTCTGCGGATACTAATAGGTGTGTCAACGTGGAAGCATGTAATAACTCGAAAACTTAGCAAACCTATAACTATTAAACATACTGCAAATAAAACCTTAATAATAATAATCAAAATCTAAAAAATATGAAAACTACCGATAATGGAGTCACATGGAATAGTACCACATCTACAGCCTCTACTGCGCGGCCTATTGGCGAACCTACAGTTAAAATCACTGCTTCTAATTTATACTGCGATTACTACCAATTCAAAGGTGAACAATTCTAATGCATCCCACGTTTTTTGTGGTACTGCTAATAGCACCGTTATCAAGTGTGCTCCTAAACGAGTTTTTTACTATGTTGGCAACTGCGCCCCAAATAAGAAAGTTGGCGATATTAATTCCTTGCTAAATACTATGGATGTACATAACACAGTATGCATTCCTTCTTCTTCTCTAAGTGCCCTCTCCGCTGCAAAGTTTGGCAATCATCAATGCTATTCTTATCTTTGAAATAGCTGTTCTGAATAATTCGGTAGATGTGCAATGGAACCATTCTCTCAGATTTCGGAGCCAAGATGTACGTCGGCGTCCAATAGTTCTCCCTCCTTGGATCTTTCCTTGAATGATCAGCTGCAGCAGTTGGTATTTCGATCCTCTCATTACGTGGCCCAAGTATTCAAGCTTTCGTCTTTTGATGGTTATTAGAATTTCTCGTTGTTTATCCATTCTTCTGAGAATCTCGACATTGGTAACTTTATCGGTCCATGACACCCCAAGTATCCTGCGATAAACCCACATCTCGAAGGCGTCTAGTTTATTGGTGTCTTTCTTATTTAGTGTTCATGACTCCATACCATAGAGCAATACGGAGAAAACGTAGCATCTAACTAATCGCATTTTAAGGTTTAAATTGATGTCATGGGTACAGAATACACATTTCATGCTCACGAACGCTGCGCGAGCTTTTTCTATTCTTATTCTAATTTCTTGCGTTAAGTCGTTGTTGTTACTATTATTAGTTCCTAAGTAGTTCTATTTGTGTACACGATCTATGGGGTGACCGTGGATGTAGATGTTCCCGTGATCTCTATGTGTTTTTAAAATAATCATGAATTGCGTTTTCTTCTCATTCAGTGATAGACCTTTCTCCTCACTAGCTGCTACTACTTTGTTTATAATGTGTTGTAGTTCTTCCAGGGTTTCCGCTATTAGGACCGTGTCGTCTGCGTATCTGATGTTGTTGATAGCTTTTCCGTTGATCTTTATGCCTATCTCCTCTTCCTCTAGCGCTTTTTTCATGATCTCTTCAGAGTAAATGTTAAACAGTAACGGTGACAATACACATCCTTGCGTGACTCCTCTTTTTATTTGGATTTCATCGGTCTTATTGCTCCCCACTTGAACTACTGCTTTCTGCCCGTAATAAAGATTCGATATTATTCTTATATCGCGCGTGTCTAGTTGCTTTGCTTTTAATATCTCAACAAGTTGCTCGTGTCTGACCTTATCAAATGCTTTGTTGTAGTCAAAAAAGCAGGCAAAAACTTCTTGATTTACATCTAGGCATCTTTGGGATAGTATATTAAGCGCAAACAATGCTTTCCGTGTACCATACCCATTTCGGAATCAAAATTGAGTTTCACCTATGCCTTCTTCTAGTTTTCCGTAAATTCTATTTTGAATGATTTTGAGGAGGATTTTAAGCGAGTGACTCATTAGGCTGATCTTACGATAGTCACCACACTGCTTAGCGTGTGTCTTTTTTGGGATGGTGACAAATGTTGACAATAACCATTCTTGCGGTATTCTGCCGGTCATGTAGATCTTGTTGAACAATCTCACTAGTACATGCATCTGGTCTTCTTGTATCAGCTTGAGTAGTTCTGCCGGTATTTCGTCTGGTCCTGGTGCCTTTCTGTTCTTTGACGATTTTATAGCACGTGTCACTTCTTCTTCTGTTATAATTGGACCTGTTTTTTCTTGCAATTCATTGTTAAGGGGTTGATTTCTGTCATCTTCAAAGAGATCTTCCACCTATTCCTGCCATGCTTTTAGTTTGTCTTTTATGTCTACGATGATATTGCCGTGTCTGTCGGTGAGTATGGATGACTGTTTTCTATTCTTGTCACTGAGTTCCTTTACTTTCTTGTGCATGTTGAATGCATCATACTTGGTTCCAAGATCTTCAATTTTGTTACATTTTTCCTCGAGCCATACTTTTTTTGCATAACGTATTTTGTTTCTAATCTCTGTATTAAGTTTTTTCTATTGCTCAACGTTCTTGTTTTTAAATGTTCTTCTTTTGTTCATAAGTGACATAATTTCGTTAGTCATCCAGTCTCTCCCCTCTTTCGATTTTTCCTTTTCCAGGTATTTCTTTGCCGGTTCCAATAATGCTTCTTTGCCCAGTGTGTGTTCACATCAGGTTCCGTTTCGATTTCCTTGATCTCTTTAAGTTTTATTTGGATCTCCTTTTCAGTTTTATTCTTTATGCTTTGGTTTTTTAGGCGGCTACCGTCTATTCGTTTCTTTTGATTTGCCTTCTGAATTCTTTTAAGTCTCATTCGGAATTTGGCCACTAGTGGGTTGTGATCTGACCCAATATCCGCTCCTGGGTAGGTTTTTACTGATGTAATTGTATTTTTGTACTGGTTGTTTATAGTTATGAAGTCTATTTGGTTTCGAATTACTTTAGTTTTTGAGTCTCCCGGTGCTTTCCATGTATATAGTCGTCGTTTTGGAAGTTTATAGAACGTATTCTTAATGACTAGTTTGTATTCCTGGCAGAACTGAAGCAGTCGATCTCCTTTTTCATTTCTAATTCCTAGACCATATTCACCTACCCATTCGCTACATTTGCCTTTGCCAATCTTAGCGTTCCAAGTCTCCTATGACCATCGTAACATCCCTTTATTTTGTGATTTTAAGGGCTTGCTCTGTTGTTTTGTAGAATTCTTCGACATCTTCATCACTGCTTTCAGAAGTCGGTGCATATATTTGGATCACATTCAGAATTACCTGGATAGTTAGCAGTTGTAAAACCATTACTCTGTCTGATATGGGGTAGAAGTTTATTACTGAATTATTTAACTTTCTGTCCACCATAATTGCCACCCCGCTCCTGTGAAGGTTATCGTTTCTTCCAGAATAGTACATTGTACCATTTGGGGTTGGGCGTTGCCCTGTACTGGGCCACCTGACTTTACTTAGTCCTAAGATGTTGATTCGGAGTCTGTCCATTTCCTGACATGCATTGTGCATCTTCCCGTCTTCCCATAGAGTTCTCACATTCCATGTAGCCACTTGAATTGGCGTATTTACCATTTTATTCCTTGTCTGTTGTTTGTTCAAAGCTGCCCCCCCCCCGGAAATCCGATTGGAGGACTTATTCCGGAATATTTAGTTTTGATCATAGTCATGATGAAGGAACTAGAGAGTATCCGTTTGGATCTTTAATACGTTGGTTTCTCCTTGCCTTACGTATTCCTATGCCGTTGACCATTTGTTTGGTTCTTCCGCCTTTAGGCCTGATTTCTCAAACCTAGGGCAAGAGAAGTGCCCTACCATTTGTTGGTTCATCCACCCGTAGCTGTTGACCCTCAAGTGTTGTCTACTTATTCCGGTAGTTGTTCGGTGTGCTAATTTTGGTCCGCCCCGGGTATTTCAATTTCCCCGGTACCACTCATATCTGAGAGGCATTCCCCTATCCGCCATCTGGGGAGGCGCCCGATGGGGGATTAGCAACCCCTCACGGGATGCATTCTACTTATCAGCAATAGTCTATACAGTTCTTTCAAAATTGGCATCGGTTGCGATGAAGTGGATTCTATTATGGTAGCTGATAAATGGCCAAATGGTGTTACTGTTCGTCATTTCTGAAATCGATCGAAGAAACGGAAATCGAACGCTTTTTTTACCAGGAACAACAGCGTCTTCGGTAATAATAATACAACCCAATATTCTACATCGTCCGTAAATCTGGTTGCGCCTTTGCCCAAACTACGGGTTTATTATAAGAATGTTCACGGTCTTCGGACAAAACTAATGAATATAACTACAACAATACCACTAATGGATTATGATGTTCTTATCCTAACGGAAACTTGGCTTCATGACAACATTTCAAATGCCGAATAAAGTTTTGATAGTTTCAGTGTTTATAGGTGTGATCGTGATTATGTTGCGTCAAATAAATCTCGTGGTGGCGGCGTTTTTATAGCGGTCTCTAATAATTTTGATTCTCATGAGATTATAGGAAATAGTTGTATTTCAGATGAACTGTATGTAGCTATTAATTCTGAATGCTACTCCATTCTTGCTGGCGCAATTTACATGCCTACAAACTCTGATTTGTCGGTCTATTCAAGTCATTGCAATGTTATTGAATCGATGACTGATTACGGTATTATGTGCATTTTTGGTAATTATAACATACCAAATGTAACTTGGATTAATGAGGAGTTTGACGTACGTAATAACACTGCATGCCGAAAATCAAAATTAGTAGCTAACATATATAGTTATTTAAATTTACATCAGGTAAATTCTGTAAGAAATATAAATAATGCGCTATTTGACTTAGCATTTATGGGCTCTATTTTATCTTTGGATTCTCTATTTGAGGCAGCATATATTCCTCTTGTATCGTGCGAAAAGCATCATCCAGCTCTTAGCTTGAACCTGCATCTACCATCAGAATATGTCAACTCTTGGACAGACAATACTGTTGGTTTTAATTTTAAGAAAGCGGATTATTTATCCCTTAATAACCTGTTTATTATTACACATTGGGATTCTATTTTTATTTATTGTAATATTACATTAGCTTGTGACACATTTTATACGTACATTTTCCAAGCATTTGAATTGCATGTTCCACTAAGAAACGTGAATAGTTTTAGAAACATAGAATAGTTTTCCAATATGGTTTAGCAAAGAACTAAAATCTCTAGTTATTCTAAAAAAAAAAACGTTACATAAAAAGTACATGTTGTCACGCTCTCATTCTGATTACTAAGCATTTTCCTCAATACGGGAAGAGTGCAAGCTCTTATCCAGATTGTGTTATAATAATCACGTAGAGAATATTCTGTCCGAAATTAATACAAATCTAAAATCATTTTGGTCTCATGTTAGATCAAAGAGGGGTGAGGATCGTATGCCGGCTAATTTTCTTAAGGATAATAAGGTTGTCAACGACAGAAGTAGTATAGCTGATTTGTTTGCTGAACATTTTGAATCAGTGTATAGAGCACCATGTTCACATAATAAACAAATGACATCTTCATCGATTTGGCCATCATCTGTTCACTTAAATCGAACAACTGATATAAAAACCACGGAGGTCGTCAACGCATTACAATCTCTTAAAGATAACTATTGCCCTGGCCCCGATGGTCTGCCTGCTTCCCTATTAAAAAAAATAAATGTGCATTCGCGCTTAGTAGACCAATATGGTTACTTTTAAAATTGTCACTATCTAGTGGTTGTTTTCCATCTTGCTGGAAATTAACAAACATAATTCCAATATACAAGAATGGCAATAAGAAACTTGTTTAAAATTATCGCCCTATATCTATAATTGCAACAATCCCAATAATTTAAAAAAAAATTGATGGCGGTTTCTTGGCTAATTCATTGCAATCTTCAATCTCTCACAAACAACATGGGTTTCGAGTGGGGGCATCTAAGAAATCTAATTTATTGTTATATGATTCTTATATTGTCGACGCCTTGGAACGCGGTTTTCAAGTTGATTCCATCTATACTGACTTCTCCAAGGCGTTTGACTCTGTTGATCATACGCTATTACTCAACAAGCTTTATTATGTTGGCATTACTGATATTTTTTTACGTTGGATAGAGTCCTACTTAACAGATAGGTTACAAGTGATTAAAATTGATTAAATAACATCAAAACCCCTAAAGGTTACTTCTGATGTTCCTCAAGGTTTGCACCTGGGTCTATTATTTTTTAATATATTTATAAACGACGCTACAAGCTGTTTCCAGAATGCTAATTGTTTACTTTTCCCTGATGATATGAAAATATATATATGTGTATTGAATCGACTCTTGATGCAACAAACCTGCAAAATGAACTTGATCACTTTTATAGCTGGTGTAACGATAACAGATTAACGCTAAACATCAAAAAGTGTAAAATCTTTATATTTTCAAGAAGTACAAGGTCGATCATTACAAATTATGTTTTTAACGATGTAGCAATAAATCGTGCTGATAGGATAAGGGATTTAGGTGTCACTGTGCTTTCGAAGTGGTCATTTGCACACCATATCTTAAGCATTGTCACGAAAGCCTATCAGATGCTGGGTTTTGTAAAGCGTAACAGTAAGAACTTTGCAAATAGTAGAACGCTGGTATCACTGTATAATTCGTTAGTGCGACCCTATTTGGAATATTATTCAACGGTATAGTATCCATACACTGAATGCGACATTAATAAACTTGAGCAAGTTTAAAAGAAATTTGTAAGGTATCTTGCTTATAAATTTAGTGCTGATCAGCTCTACTTTGATCTTTTCACGACTTTTGGCCTTCGCAGCCGTAAGCAAAGGCTTGTAGAAGCTAATATTAAGTTAGTATTCAAACTACTAAATTGATATTTTGATTGCCCTGATCTGTTGGAATTGGTTGGTATACGGGTTCCACCGCGCGCTCTTCGTTCGGCTACAGGCGCACGGATTATGCAAAATATTCCGCTTCTGTTCGTGTTTTGCGTCACGCGAATATTTTAAAATTTGGCTTTTTATTATTAAAGCGTCTTTTAAAAGAATTCTAACTTTTCTTGTTTAGTTTTAAGTTCAGTGTATGTATATATAGGTTTTTTGTATATTGTATTTTTCATGTAAATGGCCAGCTGTTGAAATAAATAAATAAATATATATTTGAAGTTATACTAATATTGTGAATTTATGTAAAAGAAGATTCCGTTAATAAATAAAATATATGAAAGTCTCTACAAACTGAAAAAAGACCACCACCCAATTATTCCCAATTAAATTCAACCTTTTTCTATTTAGTTTTGAATATAAATTCGATTTACGGAACCATTGCAAACGTATTTTTTTATGAGGGATTCAAAAACCACAAAGCATAGAGTAATTTGTTTAAAATAAGCAAGTTGTATCTGGTACTGGAATTTATGCAACTCTTAATACCAATCTACTTTGAGAAATAAACATCTTTGCTATCTTCAACCAAAGCTGATATATGTTCTCAGAACTCACTAGCGGAACACACATGGTGCTCCGTTAGTGCGTAATCGGAAATTCAATTTATTAAATTCAATATAATTATAATCATCGTTTACTATATCAAATAAACGATTTATTAATAAGCAAAAATAAACATATAGATACACAAATTATTAATTACCATATTCCGCATATTCATATATGTATGTTAATTAGGCAAATTTATAACATAATAAACAAAAGACCAGTATTAACCAAAATATAGGTATTATTGAATGCTATTGATATTCAATAGCGGATCATGATTTCATTTCTAATTATGCAGCACACTTGGATTAAATTTAATCCATTCGAATAATTATATAGTATTATGCATCAAATCGAATTTATGAAGTCATACACGCGCGGGGGTGTGTATATGGGCCAACAAATAAATTATTTCAATATTATTTAGCTGCATAAAATAAACCAATATGTTTGTGTATTTACCCTCGGGTTAATTTAATTTTGCGGAAGTAAACAGTAAATAATTTCAATGTTTAAATATGTAGATCATTAAAATAAAATTATAATAAGCGGAGTTTTAATTAAAAAGTTTTTGGGCATTAAACAATATTTTTGCTGAGTTTATAGAATTATTACAGCTTGAAATTTGTTATTTAACAAATTCCCTGACTACAAATAATTGATTCAAACATACAATTTTAACTGTGGTAATACCTATTATAGGCAATATTGTAGATTTTATTTGTATTCGATAGCAATATTTTGAACCAATTTAATACTGTCTATAAGAGTTGGGACGAATCCTCGTAAAAAGAATTCGAATGACAAATCCGAATCACCTAATATGATTCGAATCACGAATACTCGAATAAAAGATTCGTAAGAGATAAATATGATTCAAATCAAAGATTTGAATCCTGTTTTTTCGAATCACAAATACAAATCCTTTAAAAATAAATTTGATTTTATTATTTTTTGCAACCATTAATATATAAATATCGTTACTAGTTGTTTTGATAAAAATATTCAAAACCTGATTATTTATTATTAACACTCAACATCGTTGATAACAGACTATTTATCTTATTCCCTGTTATTCTGATTAAAGATGTATTTGTGTTTTTCTTAATTTCACCTCAAATTTTTGTACGCGTGGCGCATGAAATAAAATGTTGAGATTAGAAAAGCCCGAAAATTTGTCTCGGGTCGCTGCGCGACCCTCGACAAATATTCACGTGGCTTTTCTAAACTCGAAATTTTACTTCATGGTTGGGAGTGGAAACACTCCCTTCAAAACTTAAAATTGAACTCTATTATAAAATCGACGTATGCCTGAAAATTACACAAATATAAAATTCACTGAATGTCATTAAAACCGGGAAAGTCAGATAAAACTCATGGAATTATATTCAAATTGACCAAAACACTAGCAAAAAAGCCATATGATACTATTTAATTTGTCAAAATCAGCAGGAAATTTACGAAACACGTAAACATTTATATCATTAACTTAAATATTGACAAAAGCAATAAATACAATTTAACGAAATGAGAGTTTCCCATAGATGAATGTTATATTAATAGGGAAAAAAATCTTGATTCAGGGAAATGTCGCAAAAATTTAATATTTGAGACTGAGGCTACCATGTCAGTTTTACTTCAAATAATATTAAAATAATTTTGCAAAATAGATTATTATCTTGAAAAACATTGTCAGTTGTTTATTGTTCTTATCAAAGCATTCAATTTGAAGTTTCGAACGAACGTTTCCAATCCCAGACTAAGCATGAAGTAAAATTTCGAGTTTAGAAAAGCCCCGTGAAAATTTGTCGAGGGTCGCGCAGCGACCCGAGACGAATTTTCTGGGCTTTTCTAATCTCGAAATTTTACTTATGCGCCACGCATTTAAAATAGTGATTTAATGACAAATTTAAATACACACAAAATACATTATGCATGTTCAATTAATTCGAATTATTATTTACGATTCAATTTTTTTTTGTAATCCTTTTATAAATATTCGAATCCTTTTATAAATATTCGAATCCCTTTTATAAATATTCGAATCCTTTTATAAGGATTCGAATCACCCACATTTGGATTCGAATACGAATCCTCTTAAAAGAAATCAACGAATCTGGATCAAGAATCCAATCAAACTATAGTATTCGAATGCCTCTTTTGAATCCTCTAAAGGGATTCGATTCTAGTATTCGAATCCTGAATTATTCGAATCCTGCCCAGCTCTGCTGTCTATATAGAACTATCGATTTAGGTTTTAATTTATAGGTCTCCATCAACAAGCAATTGAGGACATATGCCTTTATTAAGAGATATATTAATACATAACAGATAGTAATTTCCTGAGTTTCATTTATAGTCGTATGCAGCGAATATGTCAATTAACTGCTGGGGGGGATATTGGTACATATTTTCTGATTAGGACTAATTTGTAGCCGCACCGTATAACAATCCACTCCGCTATTGGATACTTATTGGCCTCTCGAAATGAGCTCGTAAACTCGGCTCGAAAGTCGTTTAATAGAGGTCGCCGCGTCCGATCAATAAGCGCTATTATTTGTTACTTAACCGATTGGCCAATTGCTTCGATATACATCGAGATTCCACGAGATATAGAGGGTTATTAAAGGGGGGAATTGTTGTTTCATCGCTTTTAATGTAATTTCGAGCGCGAATTGTAAGCAATTATTTTTATTGAGGTGTATTTTGCGGTTGAAATCAATTTATAGTTTAATTGGTGGCTTTATTCTATGATTTTAATTAAAAAGTTTTTAATTGCACACTCGTGTCATGCGGGGATATTTGTTTTAATTGATGGGGAAAAACTCTAATAAATGTTAGGGTTTTAGTAAAATATTTGATTATTCAATTGAATTATTTTCCCGAAATTGAAATTTACATATAGAACTCTGGTCGTGTTATGGACTAACAGCCTCTCACTAGTGGCGAAGATAGGTTTTTGCGATGGGGCGATTTGACTTAGTATTTAGTTTTATAAATGTATTTTTGTAAACTTCTACAAAAACAAGCACAAAAATGGTTCCATTTTTGTTAGTACACAATCCTTACTTAAAGTACAATCCTCGTGCGTGAATAATTTTCCCGAGTTCACGCATTTGAAGGCACTCGCTTCTTCGTCGCTCGTGCTTACCCGTACTTGTTTTATAAATACTGTTTAGACTGTAGTAAAGCACGAAAATTTGGATTCGTAAGGCGAAACAAAGCGACTAGGAAATTTCAAGCTTTTCAAAACACGAAATTTAATTCATGTGCCAAACAAACAAAACACTGATTTATTTTAAAATTCAAAATATAGGGAATTTTTGTTTTAAATACCAGGTGTTCGATAATAAACGCCCAAGCCCATAACTCTGTTAGTTATTGACCGATTTAAATGAACTAAAAAACAAAGTCAATGACTGTCGTAATACTATAAATTAACAGTAATTATATATTTTTTCAAAACTAACTTCATTGCTAAATAGTAGTAAACTTGAAATTTTTAAATCGACGCATATAATTTTCTCATTTTATTATTCCGGGTGTTTGATTATGCGTGGCGATAGGCTGTATCTCAGAAACTATACATCGTACCATGTTGCGGTAAAAAATGTCATTGTAAAAGTGGCCAAGAGAAGTCGCTGGAAATTATTTTTAAGTTCATAGCTTCTCCACAAGAGGGCGCTATCTCCATAGTAAAAGATTAAAACAATTTTTATCAAATACATGCCAAATTAAGCAATATGAAAAATATGAAAAACTTAACCTACGGTAAATTTTACCTAATTTTAACTATCTTCTCGTTTTTTTATGTCTCACATAAGATGCGCGGGAGAACAAAAATGTCTAATTATTTAAAAGCCTGTAACTTTTGTTAGATTTTACTGAATTTAATAAACTTGGGCTTATTTGATAGATAATTGAATGCACTTTAAAACATAATTTACTTTGGTTTATTTTAGTTTCGATATTAGGCGCCAGAGGGTGTGATTGAGATAATCACCGTATTTTCTCCATTTTCATTAAATTTTTAAATTAGAAGGTATACGTAAGTTACGATAATTAATAAAAATGAGAAATAGTGTAAAAACTGTCGAAAATCGCATCTCGGTATCTTCATCCTAACTGGAGATATATTGAAATTTGTACAGAATGGGATATTTTGTACTAATAGAGCCCTCTGATTCTTACTATAGACACTAAATTAAATCGGAATACATTTATTAAAAAGTGCATTCAATTATTTATCAAATTAGTCAAAGTTTATTAAATTCGGTTAGGCCTAATTAAACTTACAATCATTTTAATGATTAATCTTTTCCATTCTCCTCCGGATTTTATGTAAAAGCAAAATAAACAAGAAGGTAGTTGAAATGAAGCAAAATTTAAAGTAGATTAACATTTACATATTTTTAATATACAGAGAGTTTTATTAACACCGAACATTTTCATAACGAGAATATTTCTTTTAAGTATACATATGCATTTCGTTGTACATTTTCGGACGCTCGGTTTATTAAGAGAATTCAATTAGAACTTTAAACGAGTGTTTTCCACCCCCAGGCTAAGCATGAAGTAAAATTTCGAGTTTAGAAAAGCCTGAAAATTTGATTTGGTCGCGTAGCGCGAAGCGCGGAGCGGCCAAACCAAATTTTCAGGCTTTTCTAAACTCGAAATTTTACTTCATGCGCCACCGGTACAAAACACTGACATATTACGAAACTTAAAACACACCGCTAAACTTTACATTGAATCAGTGTTTTGTACCGGTGGCGCATGAAGTAAAATTTAGAGTTTAGAAAAGCCTGAAAATTTGGTTTGGCCGCTCCGCGCTTCGCGCTACGCGATCAAACCAAATTTTCAGGCTTTTCTAAACTTGAAATTTTACTTCATGCTTAGCCTGGGAGTGGAAAACACTTGTTTAAAGCTTAAAATTGAATTCTCTTGATCAACCGAGCGTCGGAAAATGTAGAACGTATGCATATGTAGAAATATTCTCGTAATGAAAATGTTCGGTGTTACATAAAACTCTCTGTATATAGCTTAAGTTGGTATTTTGAATAATATCTTGTTTTTACCCTTGCGATAGAGCCCTTTCCTAGCAAAGCTAGATTTAATTATTGTATTTTTTAATTATCGTATTTTATTATGTTTTGTTTGCGTTTGTTCTACTAAAGTAAGTATTGTAATAAGTGTTTTTAACTTTAGTAAATATACGCTGTCTTAAACACGTTACTAATCTCATAGCCTCCTATACTTTGAGATTTTAAATAATCATAAATTTACTTACATATTCGCCTTCTAAAACATACAAATGCGGAAAAGTAATTTTCATTATTTTGTGAATTATTGTTTTTTACCTCTCGAACATATAGCAAAAGACAACATACAAATGGGGAAAAGTAATTTACATTATTTTTTAAATCATTGTTTTTGACCTCTCGAACATAAAACAAAAGAGCTTAAAGGCCTACTAGATTTTGAAATATACTTTTATATGGTGCGTGGCTGAAAATGGGCAAATCTACCAGACATTTTACTATATCTTTGGTTAGAATAAAGATATAAGGATGAGGTTTTCAATTTTTTTTGTTTTAGTGTTCCTTCCTGTAATAAACTAACGTAAGAGAACTATAGCTTATCATTTGAATTGTTTAAGAAAATCTAGAAAATATGACGGTTGTTCTAAAAACGCCTCTTGCGTTTTCTAAAAGAACTAAAGTAAACGAGAGTAAATAGTGATTAAAAGTGCTTTCAATTACCTATCCAATGCGACTAACTTGATTAATTTCGGTTAATCCTAACAAAAGTCACACGCAGTTTCATGATTACACTTTGCCGCTTTATATGTGCGAGATAAAGAAATAAGTGAGTAGTTAAAATTGAGTTAAATTCAGCGTAGATTACGGTTTGTATATTTTTAACGTAGCTTAATTTAGCAGTTTTTCGTAAAAATCCGTTTTTGTAATTGTAATTTCTTTTGGCCACTATTACTCTGCAATTGTTTACCCCAACATGCTACGCTACATAGTTTCTGAGATACAGCCGGTGGCCACGGTATAAGACATTGTTTCTCGGAATTTTTTTTTTCTCGGATTTTAATTTAATATTTATGCAAAAAAAAATCTTGTTCACGTGATTGTTTGGCAATAAATATAGTTTGCCCTGAAAAAAAATTTATTATATATTTACACCGTGTGTAATAGTTCAGGGTAGAGTAGTGGATTTAAAATAGGTATATATTGTAACATAATAACTTAAATACATGACATGGTAGTTAATGGATTGAGAGTCGAAATAACTCTGGTCAGTTGGCCTCCTCACGGGTATTTATATTTGGTGTTGGTGCTGACTGGTAGCGTTGGCCTGGTGATTTGGGACGCCGATGGTCACAAAGTCCACAAGTCCGTTGCTGAGTTGCAGAAGTTGTTGCCGTGGATCGGCCGGACAGGCGCTTGCGTAAGTGGGGCATCAGGTAATTGTCCGGAATTGTGTTGTATTATGATTGCATTATTGAACGAATGATGCAATCGCAAAGGAATAATTAAGAATTAAATGTATGTCTAATCTTAGAGATTAGACATTCTGCCCGCCGGGAATGTGGGATACCAGTGGTCGTAGTTGGATGGACCCTGTCGGTGATAAGTTCCTTGGACGTGGGTGTGGGTTGACATTTTTTGGTGACCTCTGGACTGTACAGTATACTGGAGATGCTCTGGAATCTGGACTTGGAACCATTTGAAGTTCTTCTGGATGTCCTGCCGGTGAGGTTTCGCTCGTGACGTTACTAGCTCGACGTACATCATCCTCCAATAGAGTTCGGTTATATTCTGCATGGATGCGAAAGGTTTCTCTCTCAGTTTGTGCGCTGCCAAAGTGTTCAATATATAATCCGCCGTGGGGATGTTTAATTGGTAATAGCTGCTTGCAACTTGAAAAAACTGTAAGAGAATAAATATTAGTATGATGACCGGGCTCTTTTGTTTTCTAATTCTTTTTTCTTTAGTTAGTGCCATATGCGTGTGCAGCTCTGTTTTCATATTTGTCTCTTCTTCTTCGTTAGTTTCGTCTTTCGGAAGTGGAATAAGATGATGTATCGCATTTTTTGTAGTATTTCCTATACTTTTCATAACTGTGACCAGTGTGACTATTCTATCTTTTCCTGGATGAGTTTTAATTATTTTACCTAATGGCCAATGCTGCGGTTTGGCATCTTCTTTGATTATAACTATTGTATCTGGGGCCATATTAGGCTGCGTTTTGTTCCATCTGTATCTCACTTGAAGTTGAGATAAGTATTCGTTGTACCATGCTTGCCAGAAATCTGTCGCTTTCTGGACGTAGATTCGCTTTTGGTTGATTAATTGAAATCTGTCGCTTTCTGGACGTAGATTCGCTTTTGGTTGATTGAAATAGAAATCTGTCGCTTTCTGGACGTAGATTCGCGTTTGGTTGATTGAAATTGAAATCTGTCGCTTTCTGGACGTAAATTCGCTTTTGGTTGATTAATTGAAATCTGTCGCTTTCTGGACGTAGATTCGCTTTTGGTTGATTAATTGAAATCTGTCGCTTTCTGGACGTAGATTCGCTTTTGGTTGATTGAAATTGAAATCTGTCGCTTTCTGGACGTAGATTCGCTTTTGGTTGATTGAAATTGAAATCTGTCGCTTTCTGGACGTAGATTCGCTTTTGGTTGATTAATTGAAATCTGTCGCTTTCTGGACGTAGATTCGCTTTTGGTTGATTAATTGAAATCTGTCGCTTTCTGGACGTAGATTCGCTTTTGGTTGATAATTGAAATCTGTCGCTTTCTGGACGTAGATTCGCTTTTGGTTGATTAATTGAAATTCGTCGGTTTCTAGACGTAGATTCGCTTTTGGTTGAATAAATTGAAATTTGTCGCTTTTTGGACGTAGATTCGCTTTTGGTTGATTTATTGAAATCTGTCGCTTTCTGGACGTAGATTCGCTTTTGGTTGATTGAAATTGAAATCTGTCGCTTTCTGGACGCAGATTAGCTTTTGGTTAATTAATTGAAATCTGTCGCTTTCTGGACGTAGATTCGCTTTTGGTTGAATGAAATTGAAATCTGTCGCTTTCTGGACGTAGATTCGCTTTTGGTTGATAATTGAAATCTGTCGCTTTCTGGACGTAGAAAAATTAACTGGCGCTTAGGCTTGGTGCGTGCTAGACCCAGCTTTCGGATTGATCGGAAAATTAACTGGCGCTTAGGCTTGGTGCGTGCTCGACCCAGTCAATTTTGATTTTTGGATTGAAAGCTGGCGCTTTGGCCTGGTGCGTGCTAAATCCAGCTTTCGGTTTATAGGAAAATTAACTGGCGCTTAGGCTTGGTGCGGGCTGACCCAATTAATTTGGATTTATTTTTTGGAATGAAAGCTGGCGCTTTGGCTTGGTGCGTGCTAGACCCAGCTTTCGGATTGATAGGAACTAACTGGCGCTTAGGCTTGGTGCGGGCTTGACCCAGTTAGCTGTTTTGTTCGAAAGACCATGTAATAGTTCAGGGTAGAGTAGTGGATTTAAAATAGGTATATATTGTAACATAATAACTTAAATACATGACATAGTAGTTAATGGTTTGAGAGTCGAAATAACTCTGGTCAGTTGGCCTCCTCGCGGGTATTTATATTTGGTGTTGGTGCTGACTGGTAGCATTGGCCCGGTGATTTGGGACGCCGATGGTCACAAAGTCCACAAGTCCGTTGCTGAGTTGCAGAAGTTGTTGCCGTGGATCGGCCGGACAGGCGCTCGTCATTCTTGCGTAAGTGGGGCATCAGGTAATTGTCCGGAATTGTGTTGTGTTATGATTGCATTATTGAACGAATGATGCAATCGCAAAGGAATAATTAAGAATTAAATGTATGTCTAATCTTAGAGATTAGACACCGTGTTATTATTTCAAATGCAACTTTATTATTTAATAAATACTTATTTTTTGTTTTAAATATACATAATGTATACGCTGTAAATTTTCAGGCATTCGTCGATTTTATAAAAGAGTTTAATTCAAAGTTCAAACGAGTGTTTCCACTCCCAGACTAAGCATGAAGTAAAATTTCGAGTTTAGAAAAGCCTTAAAATTTTCAGGCTTTTCTAAACCCGAAATTTTACTTCATGCGCCACTCGTATAAAACACTGAAATGTTGTTAAGTTATAAATGCGCTTAAAAAATAAGTAATAATCGAAATATTAAAATAACAAAATATTTACCTTTTTCCTGCACTTTTATTCTACATTAAGTTATAACGTAGGTACATACTTGTTGTTTCGTTATTATTTGTATTTGGATTGAGTTACGTGAAGAGTTGAATATAATTTACTTAATAAAAGACTAACACTTTCTTCACTAAAAAATATTTATTTTCTCTAAATGTACATTTCGAATACTACGTGCTCATTATCAATAGCTTATCAATAGCAATAGCTTACTCGTTATTATTAATGGCATAACCTTACAATAACAGACATTTGTCATTTTTTTTACAAGGGACACTAATTATAATTTTCAGAAAATATAATTTTAAATAGAAGATCTAAAAAAAATCGTCTAAAACATTGAATAATAACAAGAAATTAGGCGTTATTGGATTCAGAAAAATAATGTCTAATGTAATAAAATTAAAAAATTGTAGGCAGCTATTTAAAAATCTTAGACTGGCTATTATTTCGGAATGAAAGTATTATTGAAAAAAAAAAATCAATATTCATGTCATTGTTTGGTATCTAGACGGCCATTGACTTTAATTTTTAGTTCAATAAAATCGGTCCATAAATACAAAAGTTATGGCGTTAGGCGTTTTTTTTAATCGAACACCCGGTATACTTGTCGCTCTGCAATTAGGTTTTTGGCCTGTTGGATAATAAAAGTGTTTACTATTATTAAATAGAAAATTAAAAGGTTTGAGTAATTTCAATTATGGACTGTAAATCGTAATAAAACCCTAATTTTACAAATTTTTACCGACATTTCGGTAAAGTAAATAGACACACGAAACATTTATTTTAGATCAAAGCTTTATTAAAGTTTAACACATTATTCGTATTTTTGACGATTATCGTCACTTTTAATTGTTGACATTTATTGACACTCGAATATAAGTCAACATTTATTCGAACAACTGCTTAATTTTGCTGTTAGTCTATAATATCATATGACTTTTAGTCTATAATGTCACATTAAATTTAGATTATTATAACCAGGGCTTCGAACCGGAACTGAACCGTAAACCAAAAACCGAAAAAAAATGTGTTTTTTTCTGAACAAAAACCGGAACTTTATTTTATTTTTTTAATCTAAACATTTTATGATATTTTCTTCTGAAAGGGAATTTAATAAATTTATTAATAATTACGTTTAATTTTACATAACCCAAAAGAGGTGGAAATGCATATATGAAAGTGAGAAATATTATCATTCCTTGTGTAGCCTGTTTATTTCTTTAAATCATCGAGCACGAACAACGTTAACAATCGAGGGCGTCCTTTATGTTTGGGAAAGGACAAGGACCATTATTTTCCTGCGTTGTCTTCGTTGTTCAAAAGAAAATGTAATCGTTGGAAACAAAGGTGACATCCACATAAATAGGGCACAATAACAAAATAAATAAGGGCAATAAAAGATAACAGATCAACTTGTTGCTTGCGCACAATTTTTTTCCCTCTTTCGCTCACTCGCAAAAGGACACAAAAGCTTTATCTATATATGTTAGAATAAAAGGGCTTTCTCATAATAATCTCAGCCATAAAGGTTTTATTAGATAATAAAAAAATCATAGATTTGTAATAACAGAAAATTATTATTTTATAGATACATGTGTTATTAATGTAGGTAATATGATATTAATGTATCAAGTTGTATATTGTGGTTAAAAGCAAGGTTGTTATGTTTGAAACACTTTGTTTTAAAACAGTGTTTTAAACATGTTTAACAACAGCCGTCGTGTTTTAAATGCTTTTGTTTTAAATGTTTAATTTGTTTAAAACATGTTTTAAACGTTAATTTTGTTTAACAAGTTTTTTGTTATTGTCCTAATTTAAGACTATATTAATCTATATTATATACTAATTTGTTAAATATTTTTGGTTTACGTTTTCAAATGTTAGTAAAATTAATAAAAATAAAATTTTATACTAATAAAATATTACAATTATATTTGTGTAAATGTGATTTGCATCGTGTTTTAAACATGTTCAGCCTTATTAACAGAATTGCCGTCAGTATCATTATAGTATAATGCTAATTAATCTCTAGTAGACGCATACAAACACGATACTAACATTTCGTATTAATAGAGCACAATCTACATTTTATTAGTTAGATTTAAATAATGATAGAATGAACGTAGCAAAATTACATTTTTATGTGTTAGAACTTCATTGTAATCGAGTAATTTATAAGGTATGTTACACTGTTTTTTTTATGTGTGTGAAAATGTATTTTTCTGAGATATTATTAGATTTTAATTTACTTATAATGAGTGTCTCCACTCCTATACTAAGATTGAAGTAAAATTTCGAGTTTAGAAAAGCCTGAAAATTTGGTTTGATCGGCCAAATCAAATTTTCAGGCTTTTCTAAACTCGAAATTTTACTTCATGTGCCAGGCGTATAAAACACTGATTTCAAGTGAAGTTCAAATATACCGAATAACCCTATTTTGTTATGGCAGTTGAGGCTATGTGTAAGACTTAAACTAGGCCTATTAAATTAAAAAATGTTTCACCAAGTGATAAGTGAGAAAATTATTCAAGAAAAAAAAACTATTAGATTATTAGTTCTAAAGTAACAATAGTGATCTACTAAAACGTTTTATTAATCCGAAAATGTCAATATTATCCTTATAACTGGGTTAAAGCTGTATGCTAAGGTCTATTAATAAAGATGGTTATGTTTAAAACACGTTTTTAATTGATAATGTTTTAAACAAAGTTTAATTGAAAAAACACTTTTTATAAGAAAACTGTTTGTTTTTATTGAAATGAAAAAAAGAAACGTTTTTATTTTAACAACCCTGGTACTTACAACAGAATAATACAACAGCTTATTAGATACGGGAAAAACGAATCGAATTCACGAGTTATATGATAATCGAATAATTTAATTTCCACCTTACAATTTTAGATTTTTTCATTTCCCATACCCCAAAAGCAGTGTTTTTAAAAATAACTCACTCAATCTCGAAAAACTGCAAGAGGCAATTTCTATTGCAAGCAACGGTATAACCGCTTAGATCTTGGAAGATGCGTTTAAAAATATAAAACTGAAGGTTAACATTTGCATTGAAGCTAGGGGAGGACACTTTGAACATTTTCTTTAATAAAACTAGATTCATTTTCTATATTTTGCTTTATTTCCTTTAAATTAAAATTATTGATCATGAAAACCATAAATGTCTCAATCGATCACATAGTTTACTAAAACGTCAAATTCATTCCATCATTCAACTACCATTCTAAGCAATAGCACAAAAAAAATGCCGCCTACTCTAAAATATAATTTAAATGGTTGCACGGTATATTGTCGTAATATATTTAAGGATAAGAATCCCAAAAGGTCATTTCTTATTAACAATCCCGGATCTTGTTCTCGTATTTCCATCACGCTCTTTGTCAAGACGGGGACAACTTCAAAAACTTCCCGATATATATTTTATTTCCCCAAGTTTCCTACATTTAATATATGTTGTCGCGGATTTATATGAACGAGAAGTGTAACAAGTTTATTTCCTTTAAAACACGTAAAGTTTTTTGCTCGGGATTCCCGGCACGTACACTTCAAACACTAGTGAAAATATAATCTGGAAAAGAAAAGAAGTGGGGACACATCCGACTTATCTGTAATTTCATTTGCGCTGATGGTAAGTAATAACGACTTTAATGGTCACGTGTTCGATAAAATCCACGCGCGGTGATTTCGCAATCGGGGCGTGCAATTAATCCAAAATTCAAATATTAGAATACGGCCCCGTGAGCCGGCTTTATCCACTGCAAATTTAGTTTTTGTTGTCGGACCGCAGATTATATGAAAATGCAAATACAATATTACCGCTTTAATTCGCGCAAAGCTTTAATCCCCGAGCCCATAGGAGTATTACATTAATCGAATGTGTTATTTCAAATAAATACTGTAATAGGTCAGTAGGGGTCATGTGCAAATATTATTTTTGACGAAATTAAATTAAAATATTAATACAAAAATCACCCAAGAAAATATTAAAGAAAAATCAACATTCAGTAAATACGAGAATAACATTAGTCGATCAATTTTTTTTATTTGAAAGAAATAACAAATGCAGCATCGCCTTAAAATAATAAACAAGTACCGGCGCGTGGAGAAATGCTAAGACATACAGAAAGATTGAGTTCAAGGTTTAACACAGCGCAAACACAACGAATTTGCGAAGTCGGGGGAATTGCGTGACGTCAGGGATGGGTGGTATTTTATAACCATATATGGTCTGCGCGAAATCTTCCATCTCCACGATCGGGTGGGAAACAGAGTTATAAAAGCTGTGCGGAGGGGAAAACAAGGGGGAAGAGCCAGTTCGGGGAGCCAAGAAACAGTTCGGAAGAAGAACATCACGAAAAGCACCACAAGTTCCAAATCACAGAGGGAAATAAGAATAACACAACAAAAACAAAATTATACAACAAATATAAAAACTATACAACAAAAAAGAATACAAAAGCAATTGACGGGTGTGGTCGAGCTGTGCGTGGAAAACGGAGGAGTGTTCCCGCTAGTTAATTGCTGATCACAACTAACGGGTGTGGTCGTCCCGAGTTAGTACTGCAGAGTTATGTTCCCGCTAGTTAATAGCACAAAAACAATTAACGGGTGTGGTCGAGCTGTGCGTGGAAAACGGAGGAGTGTTCCCGCTAGTTAATTGCCTGAAAACAATTAACGGGTGTGGTCGTCCCGAGTTGGTACTGCAGAGTTATGTTCCCGCTAGTTAATAGCACAAAAACAATTGACGGGTGTGGTCGAGCTGTGCGTGGAAAACGGAGGAGTGTTCCCGCTAGTTAATTGCCTGAAAACAATTAACGGGTGTGGTCGTCCCGAGTTAGTACTGCAGAGTTATGTTCCCGCTAGTTAATAGGACAAACACAATTGACGGGTGTGGTCGAGCTGTGCGTGGAAAACGGAGGAGTGTTCCCGCTAGTTAATTGCCTGAAAACAATTGATGGGTGTGGTCGTCCCGAGTTAGTACTGCAGAGTTATGTTCCCGCTAGTTAAATGCACCAAAACAATTGACGGGTGTGGTCTAGCTGTGCGTGGAAAACGGAGGAGTGTTCCCGCTAGTTAATTGCCTGAAAACAATTAACGGGTGTGGTCGTCCCGAGTTAGTACTGCAGAGTTATGTTCCCGCTAGTTAATAGGACAAAAACAATTGACGGGTGTGGTCGAGCTGTGCGTGGAAAACAGAGGAGTGTTCCCGCTACTTAATTGCCTGAAAACAATTAACGGGTGTGGTCGTCCCGAGTTAGTACTGCAGAGTTATGTTCCCGCTAGTTAAATGCACAAAAACAAATGACGGGTGTGGTCGAGCTGTGCGTGGAAAACGGAGGAGTGTTCCCGCTAGTTAATTGCCTGAAAACAATTAACGGGTGTGGTCGTCCCGAGTTAGTACTGCAGAGTTATGTTCCCGCTAGTTAAATGCACAAAAACAATTGACGGGTGTGGTCGAGCTGTGCGTGGAAAACGGAGGAGTGTTCCCGCTAGTTAATTGCTTGAAAACAATTAACGGGTGTGGTCGTCCCGAGTTAGTACTGCAGAGTTATGTTCCCGCTAGTTAATGATACAAAACAATCAACGGATGACGTCGGAATCTGCTTGCTAATCAGAAGAGTGTTCCCGCTAGTTGGTTGTCTGGTAAGCTCCGAGATGGTTTTTGTGGGTTTCCCATCTCATAATGCAAATGCAGGGGTTATTTAATTTTGCTCCCACAAGTAGAGTCATATACTTTTTGAGTTTAACTAAAATGCACATGGCTTCTAAGTACAAACGAAAATAAAGTATTTCGAGAATATAAATAATTTAAGAAACACAAATTAATTAGAAATGTCATAATTGAGGTCAATAAACTTTGCATCCGTTAAACTCACATCCTGTTTTATTTATTGTCCACACATACTCCTGGTCATTAAAAGGGAAGAAAGACACAGTATTTCCGATAATGCATATTGACACAAACAACGAATCTGTTAAATAAATTAAAAGGGTTACTACATACACAACACAACGTAAATAAAATACAAATTATAAATTTGTACAATACCTAGGGTCGAATCATTACAATACCGTGTTACTGTAGATTTGTAATGAGGAACTTTTTAATTGCTAAGCTTCATAAAATATAAAAAAAATGTATAATTTCCTGGGATTCGTACAAGAATACATACATTTTTAAATTCTTGTAAATATGAGCAAACATTATGTACTTAAACAATTTTTACGAGTCATTTCACCATGTGATATTGAAATTACAAAAAATGTGTTAATTGAGATAAAATTTTCCAGTTTTCCAAATTTGTCAATTAGTTTATACTATTAAATATGCATAGGATGTAGTATATACTTAGATTTTTTCTCTTAAGTATACATATCATGTATACGCTGTATTTGCCGGGGCATTCGTTGTTTTTAAAATTCGTTCAATTTTAAGCTTCTAACGAGTGTTTTCCATCCCTTGATTAAGCATTAAGTAACTTTTTGACCTTAGAAAAGCCTGAAAAATTAGTTTGGCGAAGTAAGACAGCTAAACCAAATTTTAAGGCTTTTCTAAACTCGAAATTTTAGTTCATGCGCCACGCGTATAAAACATTTTGAATTAGTATACCGAAAAAGTATATTTTGAACTTTAGAGTATTTCAGTGTTTTATACGCGTGGCGCATAAAGTAAATGAGTTCATTAGTTTACAAAAGCCTGAACATTTTGTTTGGTCGCTCCACTTCGCTACGGTACCAAATAAAATGTTCAGGCTTTTCTAAACTTGAAATATAACTTCATGCTTAATAACGGAGTGGAAATACTCGTTAGAAGCTATAAATTAAACTTTTTTTAAAACAACGAATGCCTCAAAATTTGCAGTGTATGCATCGGGATGTATATACCAGGTGTTGGATAAATAACGCCTAACGCTATAACTCTGTAAATAGCCGTTTAAATACTAAGAAATTAGATCAATATTGATTATTTTTTAATAATAATATCATTGCAAAATAATACCAAACAACATTTTTAAATGGCCGCCTATGATTTTTAAGTTTTGTTACATTATTTTTGCCGATAAAAATAAATCTTTTATTTAATGTGATATTTTTCAAAAATTATAATTAGTGTGCCGTGTAGAAAAATGTGTCAGATATCATTTATTGTTAGGTTGTATCAAAAATAAATAATAACGATATAATATAAGTATCTACCTTACAACTTAATGTAGAATAGAATAAGTAAGCAAGTAGTGCTAGAATTAAGCGCCATTACTAACTAAATAAGTTATTTTGATACAGTGTATTATTTGACCTGGCTTGAAAATGTTTAAAGAAATATGTTTGTTATTTAAATATTTGGATTATTACTCATTTTTTAAGTGTATTTCTTACTTCACAATATTTCAGTGTTCAATACGCGTGGCGCATGAAGTAAAATTTCGAGTTTAGATAAGCCTAAAAATTTGGTTTTGTTGACGATCGCTGCGCACGTGGCTTGTATAAACTCGAAATTTTACTTTATGCGCCACGCGTACAAAACACTGAAATATTCTTAAGTTTAAAAAATACTAGCCTTTATTTTGTTCGGATGGTTGACAAATTGTGTTGAATCTTCTAAGCTGATTATATATACTAATTCTACTTATAAATTTTGATCAGTATTAAAAGTCCAATTTTGTTTCAAGGCACACTACATGTATTGGTAAAAAATCACGTGAGCAAGATTTATTATAATTTTTTTCTAGCATAAATATAATTTAATATTAACGTGTCGAGCATAATTGGATTCAAAAACACAATGTCCAATATAATAAAATAAGAAAAGTATATGCAGCTATTTAACAAATTAAAGTTGTCCATTATAGACAGGGTGTACCAGACCACCCGTATCAGGCTTTTTTTTGAGAAAACGGCTAGTCTTAGAGAGTTGGGACAAAATAAAAATATTACAGAAGCCGTATTAAAGAATCGAATATTGATATAGGTTTTTGGCAAAAAGGTTGGCATCAATGAGAGTTTGCTTAAAACTATCAATAACTCAAGATTTTTAAATGACATGGTAGGCCAAAAGTAGTATAACTAAAAAAGTCTTTTAAAAATTAGCAACTTATACAGGAAAAATATGTTTGTAACTGGCTTTTGTTTTGCGTAATTTTGGATCGAAATCACCAAATATCCAATATCTCATGGCTATCTTATTTTAAAAGTAGACACTTAGGGCCACTGATATAGAGACCAGAACAATTCAACAATGTTTAGAAGTAATCGGAAAAAAGTTTGAACCAGTGCTGTGAACTCTGAGTCGAAGTTAGAGTCAAAACTGTGGAGTTGGAATTTAAGTATTTTTGTGATGAGAAAATCGGAGCAGTAGAGTTGGAAATAATAATAATAATAATTTCGACTCTAATTTTCAATTAAATTATTTCAATATAATTGTGCTAAACAAATTTCGTATTTTCTTTCTAAAATTTGAACCGAAATTGAATTTTCAAATAAATTGGAAATTTATGTAATTTTTATGAGTGTAAACCAAAATTTTGATTTTTTTCAAAAAAAAAAAAACAATTAGATTGCAATTATGCAGATATAGTAACTATTGAACATTTATTTGCATTGAAAAAGTTGCATTATTAAGTAAAGTTTTAAAATATTCACATGATTCGAAGCAGCAGTCAGAGTTAGCGTGGGATTTTTAAAAATGGAGGAGTCGGATACGGAGTTGAAGTCGAATATATCTTTATTTCTTTAGTAACTCCGCGGCGTTAGTTAGAATGTACCTGAGAGGTCTAACTGACATTTGAAACTCAATTTATTAACTTTAATCAGATATTACTCAAAATCGATGCCAGTAACAAATTGATGTTTCCTATAAAAGTTACTTGTTTTTTAAAAACCTTTTCAATGATACCACTTTTACCCTATTGTGCTATTTAAAAATCTGGAGTTATTGACATTTTTAAGCAAACTTTCAGGGATGCCAACCTTTTTAGTGAAAAACAATATCAGCATTCGATTCTCTAATACGGCTTTTGTAATAAATTTTTTTATCCCAACTCTCTAGGACAAGCCGTTTTCGCAAAAAAGGCTAATACGGGTGGTCTGAGACACCCTGTATATTCTATATCAATATGTGACGGCTATTCAAAACATCAAACACACTCATCTGTCCAGTTAGGTTATCGTTCTAGGGGATTTTAATTTACCGCACATTAATTGGATATCGGACGAAGAATGTACTGGTCTTCTCCCGATAAATGTTAAGCAACCAACTGAAATGTCAATAGTAGACGGTTTTAGTGCATCAGTTCAATGCGATCAGTAATCAATTTAATATTGTACTCAATTTGTGCTTTGCCAGTATCGAAAACATATCAATTTTAAAGTGTAACCCAATCATACCTTGCGATGCTTATCATCCTTCTCTTTCTGTGCGCATTTCTGTTACTGGTCTTAATGTTATCGATGACGGTGGAAATTTCAAGTATGACTTTAAAAGTGCAGATTGCAATAAAATTAATGTTTTACTTAGCAGTGTTAATTGGTCGGTCCTTGAATCTTTAGACGATGTTAATAATGTACTGTGTATATTTTACGATGTTATTTATTTCGCTATAGACATGTATGTACCTAAACTGGTTATAAGGAGTACATCGTTTCCTTTATGGTTTTCTAAATATGTCATTCAGTTGTTAAAAAAACAAAATCGCACATCTGAAATGGAAAATTTCACTTCAGCTAGTTGACTACTACACATTTGCTTACCTTAGATCAAAATGTAAATCAGAAATTAAATCTTGTTATAAAAGCTATATTAACAATGTTGATAGGGCTATACCGTGCCACACCAAGTCGTTTTGGAACTACGTACAGGGTGGCCTAAATTGGATGTTATTATAGGTAATCTCGGTTATTAGAAGGGATAGAAAAAAATCGGTGGCGCATCCTTGAGCTCTTTTTTCAAGGAAAACTTAATGTTGCAAACAGAAATTAGCTATCGTCTTTTGTTTTCAAGTTATAGCCAAAAATTCAATATTTTCCATATTCGATCTTTATTATTATCTCAGTCATTTATTATTTTATCAAGATAAGAATTGTACGTTCTAAGTACTTTTTCGAGGAGAATCGATTGCAATTTACAGATTATTTCTATCTTTAATAATAAAAGAGATACAGCCGAAAGTTATATTTTTCTAAATAGAATTTATAGTTGGCTGTGCTATTAATAAATGTGTGATTTTCTTCTCTTTTCATTGATATATAATATGTTGATGATGTTATATTTGCAATTTATTGAGATATATTCTATTTTTATTATATTTTAAATATTTCTCAATACTCGCCTGCTACGAACGAAACAAAAAACAACAACGTTGTTATTATATTCGTTGTTTTTGTATTGTGTTGTGTATTAATAAACTAAGTGTTTAAACATGAAGTACGAAAAGTTTGATATGTTAGAATGCTTTATTCAAAGCAACAGTAATTATAATATTGCATTAGAAACATATCCTACTCGATATCCGGAGAGAAGACAGCCCGATAAATCCATATTCTAGCGGTTGATGACGAATCTCATCAACCATGGTTCCTTTACTATCTCGAGATCTAGAGAATATAATATATTAGACGCAGAAGAAGCTAGATTTAGTGTTATTGGGGCTGTAATTGAAAATCCAGAAATATCAAGTAGGTAGGTATAGAAGACGAACAAAGAATTTCAAGAAATCGTGCCTTAAGGATTCTGAAGAAAAATAAATTCCATCCGTAAACGATTCGAAAAAGACACCATTTGAACCCTGAGGATTTTGAACAAAGATTAGAATTTTGTAACTGGTACAAAGCTAGATGTTTAACAAATCTGAACTTTTACAACGACATTATTTGGACCGACGAGGCATACATAAACTTCGCGGGAATATTTAATGGGCACAATGCCTATTATTGAGCCGATTCTAACCCTCATCGGACTGTTGATGTTAAGGCACAAGGTAGATTTGGTTTTAGTGTTTGGTGTGCTCTACTGGGAGACCGAATCTATTGTTACAAAATTTACGAGGGAAACTTGAATGGACGGAAATATACAGACATATTATTGAGAACTATTTGGACAATTTGACATTAGTTCAAGGGACACATTTGTATTTCCAACAAGATGGTGCACCTCCCCATAATTGCAGAGAGGTGACAAATTTATTAAATGTTAATTTTGGAGCAAAATGGTTAAGCAAAAATGGACCGGTAAAATAGCCTCCGTGATCTCCGGACCTAACACCATTAGACTTCTTTTTCAATGACTATATAAAAGACAGTTTAGGTAAATTAAATAGCAACAATATCAATATTTTACGATAAAATTTCATTAATATTGTAAATTCTATATCTCATATTTATATTCATAATGCATGTCATAAATAGACGTAACCCGTGAATTTTGAACAATGCTAATCAATTTGAGCATTTTTTGTAATTTTTCTGTCAATCTTTAGTATAATCGTTGTTTTTTTTTTTGTATTGACCAACCAGATTTGGTGATTTTGTTTAATAAAGTCGGATGATTGATTGGATACTCTGGTTGTAGTTGTAACTTTTGTCTTCAAGATAAATTTCAGGTTATGTTTACACATGGTTGCCATGTGCTTAATTAGCCTGTCGTAAACATTAATTTCGCTGCGGAACAGGTTTCATTTATTAATCCCACTTTTTGTCAAATAATTAATTAATGGCAATACGGCATTCATATATCAATGTCATTTCATGACAAAAAATCAAAGAACCTAAAAAAAATCTGAAATCTGGTTGGTCAATAAACAAAACCTAGGTATGATATTCATTAATTTTCATTTAATTTTTTTGAAATAAATGTAATTATTATCACATCCTAATATAAGTCTACTCAAATTCCAGCAATTATTAATTTAATATTAAACATGCCGATTAATAAGAATATTTAAAATTTAATAAAATATAATATATATCAATAAATTTCAAATAAATCATCAACATGTTATATATCAATGAAAAGGTAATAAAATAACAATGTTTATTGTTAGAACATACATTTCTTATCTTGATAAAATAATAAATGACTGAGATATTAATAAAAATTGAAAATGGAAAATATTGAATTTTACTCTATAACTTGAAAACAAAAGACGATAGCTAATTTCTGTTTTCGGCATTGAGTTTGTTTCGAAAAAAGAGCTAGAGAATACGCCATCGATTTTTTTCTATCTTTCCTAATAGCCGAGATACCCTATAGTAACATCCAATTTAGGCCACCCTGTACATATTCAGAATAATTGCCATGGCATTCCATGGTCTATGGCAACACTATAGCGTCTACCGGAACCGATATTTCTAATTTATTTGCTACATATTTTTATCAGTATATAGACCATCATCTATTAACAATTTCTCATTTGAGTTCAACAGCATGATCAACCTTAATAATAGAAACATTTCTCATGAGGATATATATAACGCAATACGCTCACTGAATCTTAATAGCAGCGCTGATCCTGATAATGTTCCAACTGTATTCTTACACAACTGCTGTGACACCTTAGTAGATCCCTATATATATATATATATATATATATATATATATATATATATATATATATATATTCATTGTCATCAAACACAGCTATCTTTCCGGTCATGTGGAAGGAATAATATGTGATACCTATCTATAAATCAAATTCTAAATCAAACGTAGAAAACTGCAGGCCTATTTCCATCCTCTCGACATGGCAAAAATATTTGAGAAAGTAGATTACAGGCCAATCTATGACACCTTTAAATTATTGTGGAACACCACCATGGTTTTTATGCAAGCAGATCAACACTAACCAACTTATTCATATGTACGGATTACATACATAGAGCTCTAGATGACAATGCTGAAGTCCATGCAATTTACACGGACTTCAGCAAAGCATTTGACCCTATCAACCATGTTATTCTTATCAAAAAATGCAAGCATATGGTCTAGGTGATCCGTTACTAAACTGGCAAGTAATATATTTGTTAGAGAGAAAACAATACGTAAAAATTAAATTTTGCCTCTCAGAACCATACATATTAACATCAGGTGTTCCACAAGGGTCTAACTTAGGACCATTATTATTTATTATTTTTATAAACGATCTGTCCGAATCGCTAAGGTGTGAATTTGCTTTTTGCCGATGATTTAAAATTGTATTATACCGTAAATAACACAGCAGACTGTATAAATTCAAGAAGATATTGACTCGGTCAATAACTGGTGTGCACTGAATGATATGCAGCTGAATATCAACAAATGTAGTTTTGAATGTTTTTTCGCGTAAGAGAAAGGGAATAACATATAAGTACAGGTTAAATAACTTAACACTGAGTCTTGGGATCATGCTTGATTCAAAGCTGTCATTTAAGTCGCACCTTGACTTTGTAGTCAATAAAGCAAATAGGGGTCTGGGATTCATTAAGCGTGTTACGAAAGATTTGGTCGATGTACGCACTTTTAACATCCTGTATAACTTCCTTGTTCGGTCACATTTTGATTATTGTAGAACGATTTGGTCACCCTCATACGTCACATATGTCAACAGGATGGAAAAAGAGCAAACTAAATTTATTAAGTTTATGTCATATAAACTGACCCATAAAAATATCCACTTAACATCCGAGGAAACCATATCATACCTAGGACTCACAACGTAGCAACATCGTGGCATGGAATTAGATATGTGTTTTTTTTTTTTATAAAATCATAAACCGCAAAATAGATTCAAGTCATATTGTTAGTATGATAAATTATCATATACCATCCAACATGCACGCAGCCGCATGCTACGTCATAGTGAATTTTAATTGCCCTATGACTCTTTCAACGCGCACGGCTAATTATATTTGTAGCGGTATTGACTTTTTTAACACATCTTTAGGATTAATTAGGAGAAGTCTCGCGGATGTTGTGCACTAAATGTTATGTGGTTTATGCAGATATGCATATGTGTTTTTGTGCATATTTGTGATTTATGTTTTACATTTTAGTTATAAATTTTTAGTTATATATTTTTAGTTATATTGTAAATGGCTTGCCCGTTAATAAAGAATTATTATTATTATTATTTGGATATAAGTTACTTTTAAAAAATATATATAATTAGTGTTAATTTATGGTATTGAATCTGCCATTGACTTTGTTTTTTAGTTCTTTCAAATCGATCAATAAATAACAGAGTTATGCCATAGGGCGTTTTTTATCGAACACCTGGTATACCTAAAATAACATTTTAGTAAGAATAAATAATTTGATAAATGTTAAATATAAAAAATGTTAAATAAGTCAATTACATTAAAAAATTCAATTGTCAAATAATCCACGGACGATTTAAATAATAATTTATCTACAACCTTATAAGTTAAATTCAACATCAGAAAGGAATGTCTTAAAATCTCTCAGACAGTCAAATATGTCACAATTGAAATACATGAGAGAATTTGAAAATGTTGGTTTTCATTTTTAAGTAAAATCAGTAAATTTAATTTGATGGTTGGACCAAAAATCGATAAGTGGTTTTTAAACATGATGTGCTTTTCAACTTATAATATTAACGGTACAAGATATTCACTTATTTTGGCGACATTCAACAGGAAAGTATTGATAATGTATAAAAATATTTACATATATACATAATGTTTTTACTAGGAAAATTTTGTAATTTCTGCTGAAAATTCACAAATTATAATTATTTGCTGCTAAAAACATGCGTATTTCCTTATTGTATTATTACTAGACATCTATTTTAATCAGTAATTATTGCTTGTAACACGATTTATGTTTTTATTTATTTTACTTTTTAGCTTAGTTTAGTTAGATTTATTAAACAACAACACTAAGGCAACCTTATATTATTGTCTTAGTAAAAAAACATGTCGGGAAGTGATAATATACAAAATCGGTGATTCCATTTAATAAATTTGACTATTTGGATAAAATTCTCGCAAACAAATACGGATATGATAAAATAAGCGAATATTCGCCAAATCATATACGAATATCAGTATTTGGAACACCCATGATCTACAGTTGGACATAAAACTGTAGATCGTGTGTGTTCCAAATACTGATATTCGTATATGATTGGGCGAATATTCGCTCATTTTATCATAATTGTTATTTAAATACCTGCAAAACATTTTACAGATTTATTAATTAATTTTGTTAAATACCTCTCAATATTTTATAGCTATTTAGGGATATTCCATTAAAGTACCCAACGACATTCTTGAGGTCATAATATTTAATCCAAATTGATGACCGCATGCCAAGTACGGTGCAATTTTAATATCCCACCCCCAAATATTCGCGTTCTATCCCACCAACAGCAATTTATCCCCAATTTTAATAGATCAATAATTACACAACCACAACTCCACCCTATTTAAAATTCAAATTACAAGTATTTTTCTTTCCCCCCCCCCCCCCCCCCCCCAACCAGCAAGGAAATATCTCCGAAGAAGAAAACGATAAATAATTCATAAATATATTTGATATTCCGCTGAGAAAAAATTTAAAAAGCGTTTTTAAGCCGGCGATCATTTCCATAACAGTTTCCGTATATATCTGTATGTATATACCGGAATTAAATGATGAATCCGATACAGGCGAGGAGAGAGAGACCGGTCTCGGGACTTAATGCATTTTACTTGTTTCCAATTCGTTTTGGTTCAATTCGAAATTTAATTTGAAATTTCGATGAATACAAAATGCGGACGGATCGTATGTGTGTGTTTGGGTGGTGTGTAAAATGTAAAAAAGGTACAATAAATACATATTTCACTCCCCTAGAATGACGTTTAATGGAAATTTATTCAGTCATGTTTGATATTAGTTGAATCGACTTTCCATTTTCATGCAGTTAACACGTTTTGTACTCTTATAATCATTATTTAATGAAATATAGATAATAATATTTGTTACTATTTCCTCCATATATTATTCCATTAAGTTTCAATTCTAATACAAACATCTAATCTTCACATAATAATCTGCTTACATTTAAAAATAGTTTTAGCCATTTTCAATCCTTTAAAATAAAAGGAATTTTTATTTTAAGTATACATAACTCTATGTATACGTTGTAAATTTCAGGGTTGCTATGTTTAAAACAATTTGCTTTAAAACAGTGTATTAACCTTGTTTAAAAACAGCCGTCGTGTTTTAAACGGTTTTGTTTAAAACATGTTTTAAATTTTAAATTGGTTTAAAACATGTTTTAAACGTTAAATTTGTTTAAAACGTTTTTTATAATCCTAAATTTGCTAAATTATATTTTGTAGTACTTCATTAAGATTTTTTGTTTAAATTTTCAAATATTAACTTCTAAATTTCAATTTAAGCCCCCTAAATAATCCTCTCCTTGAAATTTTTGTTTGAGTGACACTGTCAATTAATAAAATAAATATATTTGTCAATTGTATTACTATTGAAAATAAACACATAGTGTTCGGAATGTACATTTAGTATAATAAAACTAATTAGTGAAGAAAGAAATTACTACAATAATTATTAGAAAATACTTCACGTAACTAAAAGAAGAATATTTTAGATAAATTGTTAAAGATATTTCAAATTACATTATTAAACTTAACATTTTATTATAATAAAATATCACAGCTGTGTGTGCATAAATGTGATTTTTAAATACAGAGAATTTTTCTTTCAGGTATAATATATACATATGCATACATTGTAAATTTTACGACATTCGTTGTTTTTTTAAAAGATTTTAATTTGAATCTTTAAACGAGGGTTTTCCACTCTCAGACTAAGCATGAAGTAAAATTTCGAGTTTAGAAAAGCCTGAACATTTGGATTGGCCGCGTAGCAAAGCGGAGCGGCCAATCCAAATTAGGCTTTTCTAAACTCGAAATTTTACATGCACCACACGTATAAAACACTGAAATATCGTGAAGTTCAAAATATACGGCTTTAGCAATCTAATATGTAGATGTGAATAATACGTGAGTCAAATTCTGCTATAAAAAATTGTTTAAAACAGTTATTATAGACAACCCAATAACTCTAACGTATATTAGGTTGCCTATAATCGTTGTTGTATATGTGTGTTTTATGAACTTCACTGAAAATCAGTGTTTTTAAGCGTGGCGCATGAAGTAAAATTTCGAGTTTAGAAAAGCCTAATTTGGATTGGCCGCTCCGCTTCGCTACGCGGCCAATCCAAATTTTTAGGCTTTTCTAAACTCGAAATTTTACTTCATGCTTAGTCTGGGAATATAAATAACTCGTTAAAAGCCTCAAATTAACCGTTTTTAAACAACGAATTCTGGCAAATTTAAACACTCTGTAATTATCGGGATATGAATACTTAAAAGAAAAATGCCCTGTAACTGTTTGTTTTAATTAAAATGAATAAAAAGGTTTGTTTTGATAACCCTGGTAAGTTTTAAGGCATTTGTTGATTTTATAAAGGCGTTGAATTAAATGTTTCTAGCAAGTGTGTCTACCCCTTGATTAAACATGAAATAAAATTTTGAGTTTATAAAAGCCTAAAAATTTAGCTTGGTCGCGTAGCAAAGCGAAGCGATCAATTTATATTTTTGGGCTTTTCTAAACTCGAAAGTTTACTTCATGCGCCACACCTATGAAACAGTAAGTGACAATGAAGTTCTAAATATAATGCTTTAGCTTGATCTCGCGTTAATAAATCATACAATTATTTATTTTATCTAACTAAATTTTACAGTTTCGAAATTCGGGCAATTTGCTTTGAAATATGTAAATATAATTAAAATAAAAAACCTCAACGAAAATTGCTCCAGGCGATTAAATTTTGTAAGATTTTGTTACAAGAAATAATTAATTAATTTTAATTGACGTGATATCAAAGATACGCAGTATAATTGAACTTCACTTTAAATCGGCGTTTTATGCGCTATTATAACGAATTTAGGTAAAGTTACTAAACGTTATAATCATCGGGATAAAGAAACATTTTCTGTATACAGGAAGTTCACAAAATAACAAATAGTCTTGACATCTAAATATTCTAAAAATTCAACAAATACACAATTCTGTAAGAGATTTTATGGTAGTTGTAATGTTGCAACAGTTCAAAGTCGCGTTTCAGACATATTAATAAAAATACTAAAATATATATCTTAATTTAATTAATTCTGTAAAGACCCTGTGGAAATTAGAGGCATGATAAGTGATTATTTATCATTTTAAAAGAAGGTGAGATATTTTATTCTATATTATATTGTATAACTTTTCTTCGTTAAAAAAAATTAAAACATTATTTTTATTTACAACGTATCATCTATCATAGAACTGACTACCTGTATATGTTTACGTTTAAAAAGGTTATAATGTTTTACATTTCGTTGCGTTTATTTGGTTGTGAATGAGTATAGTCGGCAACCTAATGTACACAAAATCACCTTTATCCAGAACTTATATAATGTAGAAATCAAAATTAATATTCGTAAAAGCCTAAGAATAATAAAATACAAAAGACATGGAGACTACAGACAGTTAGAAGACGATCAAATTAAATTGACATTCAATAGACTAAACAAAGATATAAAAAAATATGCTTGAATACAAAACACATAAGTGGCTAGAAGCTTGTAATAGCATCAATGACTTACATGGATAAAAATATTGAGCAGAAATGATAAAACTCAACAAATATAAATCTAACAAACTGAAACTAACAACGGACAAGGACATATCAGAAACATTTGCAATCCATTTTCAAAACGTATACAGAATGACATTTGACCCATCCTTTGATCATGCATTCTACAATTTAATAAATACCTAGTATGTAAATAACTTGTGCACTAACTCACCTACCCCCCTCCTACAGACAACAAACTAGACGAAAAGACCTACTTTAAAATTCTAAACAAATGCAAATATACAGCTCCTGGACATGATAAAGTACATCGACAAATTTTCAAAGCGCTTCCTCATCCCATCCACTTATACATCCTTGAAATGCTCAATTACAATTACGTTTAACAGATATTCCCTCCTGCATGGAAACATGGTATTGTCACTTGTATCCATAAATACAATACAGATCCCCTAGCAGCAAACAACTATCGTTCCATCACCCTCCTGTCCTGTCCTTGGAAAGATGTATAAATCTTATATAAAGATGTATAAATCTTTTCTTTCTCCCTAAACGCTTCGCAACACTTCCTTTAACTATACTGACGTCCAACTGCCAAACCACACACCTAGAAGGAAACAAATCCGCTGTGCTATTTTTAGACATAGCTAAGGCCTTCGATTCCGTATAGTATTGCGGACAATTATATAAGTTCTAAATCGTACACTACAAATCCGAATTCGAAAAACGTTATCCTCTACAGTCTACCCCGAACAATGTGTGCTCCAAGGATCACCACTTCTATACAATATTTATTGTTACGACCTATATAATCCTAACCCCAACATCATTAGCTTTAATCGCTATCCCCTCCAGTTTGCCGACGATACCGCCCTAGTTTCCCACTCCTCTACCCTAGCAAGAGCCTTAGAATATTTCCAAAAAATAATAAATAAATGCTCCAGGTGGTTCTCTAAATGAAGACTCAAAATTGACTTTAATAAATCCCAACTGTTTATACCCTGCCGTCAAATACGACCGAATTCTATAACAGCATCTATTAACGGAACAATACTCACTCCTTCCTGCATTTGTAAATACCTTGGTATTCATTAGGACCCTAAATTCTCCTTTAAGAAGCACACATCATTAATGAAATCAAAGGCAATAAAAAGAGCTGAATATTTTCGCTGCCTCACCTACAATAATCAAGGAATCAGTACAAAGACCTGTACCAGAATATACAAAATGATATGCCGCCCCATTATTGACTACAGCTCAATCCTATACATTAACCCCTGTAAGTCCACCCTTAATAACCTTGAGGTAGCAGAGAGATCTTCTCTCCACACCCTGATTAAGCTTCGCCACCCCCAAAATCCTCTCTATAACTCTTCCAATATCTACCTCTATCGAACAACAATCATAACACCAATAAAAGATAGACTTAGATTTCTCGCAGAACGTTTCGCATGTAACGAAAGAAACTTCGAACTAATTGAAAAAATGTGCATCCCGAGAAATTCCGATATACCTCCGAAATAGAAAAACCCTTCCAACACTTTATTTGAATATATTTTCTCTTTACATCCCAATATCCAACCTTGAATTCGAATTCCAAAAATATTAAGTCAATGGGCAGAAAGACTTTTAGTTCATGGCCCTTACTTGGGAACTTCATACATTGACAATACAGCGTGTAAACGAACTACTGTACAGGCTCTCTACCACATAAGGGGCAGCGTTTAAATAAACAATACCTGCATTTGAAATTACCATACCTTTAGTAGATAGCTCACAAATAATTATTAAAAATAATTAATAATAATAATAATAATTGTGGTATCTGGTATACGCGCACATTGCGTATTTTAAGAGAGATTCCACATAGACTGGTAGTTTTTAAACGATTTGGATATCGAATTACACCATCCAGAGAAAAGTGGGTCAGATTGTGAAGAATTATGTCTATGTTGTTATTGTGATTTTTTTATACGTGACCCAGTTTCATCTAGTAATTCTAGACAGTGTGTGTGTGTGTGTGTAGTGCGTGCTAAGTGATTTATACGTCTCGATAGTGCGTGCGAAGTGATTTATGCGCCTCGCAGTAGTAAAAGTAAATAAAAAATACAACAACTTACGCATCCACGAAAAATATCATGAACACAGGTAACCAGAAGTTCTCAAAAAGTAAAAAATGCATGAAAAATTATGAAAAATCCAATATTTTTTTCCGATTTTATTTTTGCTGCAATTGGTGTCAAAATATTTTGTGTATACGCCCTTAAAAGGATGTACATTAGTTCGATTACACGCTGTATATATCAAAAAACTGAATTTCACGAATTTTATCAAAAAACAGTATGTACATTCTTAAGTAATAAATATTTAATAGTAGTATTCGTAAAAGATAAGTAAATATAATTCTGTTTGTGAAAATAATTGCATTCAAGTATATGAATATAATACACGAAATATTTAAAACTCCTCAATTTTAATCGCTTTTAGTTTTCTCTGTAATTTCCCCAAAGGAAAGTTAGTGGGGAACTTCACCATTATGTTCATTTCTTTTTAACAATCGCCTTTATATGTACAGTTATGGGAAAGTGTGATGAAATTTCTTCAACGGAAATGTCTGCCGTTTGTAAATAGAGAACGACGCAATAACCAAAGTGTTATGCCCATAATATTTCTTGCCCCTCGTTCGATCAGTATAAACGAGCAAACATAACTTCTTAAACATTACCTTAAACTGATAGTGAATTTTATGTAACTCTAAAGATACTCATACGATGAATATATTAGTGGTTAGTTTTAAATAACGAGTGTCTATAAACTGTCGGCATCCCAGTAGGTTCTGACTTCAGAAACATACGTCGTAATGAAATTCAGCACTGTGTCACTATCCAATGACATATAATTAAATGCATTTGATGTTTCCAAGATTTACCGTTTCGTATGGCATAATCTAAGATATGTAATTTGTTTTTCAAAGTAACTAAGATGCCGACGGCTTATAGACTTGTTATAATTTACTTGATATACGTACTTTTACAAGCATAGATATTAATTTGTTGTTAGACTAATGCTTTCATTATTTAATTAAAATAAATAGTAAATTTAGACGATTTATAACTTAATATTTTCGGTGGCTCGATGCTTCTTTTAAAATCTGATTGTCTCTTAAAGAGAGTACCTGTTGTTTTAACAATATGCTAAAATATTATTACAATGATCTCCACATGGACAGTTTCTTGAAGAAGAATGGTAATGCGATATTAAATTAATTTATTCTTGCAATTTTATTTACCTTAAGAGTTGATCAGTCACAGTAATATCGATGCCTTAGCTTACAGAAGTGAGCAAATGCATACTAATTTTAAAGCACTTAAAACATCTTTGAGCTAAGGCATCGATATGTCTTTTTGTTGACTTTCATAAATATAAAAACATTTCTATAATTAAAGAATAATAAATATAACAACATTTATGGTAAAATATTAATATATTGAAGTATCGACTAAACATTTGAACTAATTATTTTTGGCCTATGTAACTTTGAACCTGTTACGCCAGATTTTGATACTTCACAATAATATAGATTGTTATAATACAAAAAAAATGTTAATGTGTTCAGCATAATACTTTCTCCGTTAAAGATATAATGATTTAAATATCGACAATATGGAAAAGTTCCTCAAACTAAATGTATTCTACTTTTATCATTATTATTCCAAAAACTATTCACAAAAAAAGTAATTCTTGCATTCTTTTCGCTACATTTTCGTAAATAATGATCACCATCATATCTAAGCTTTATAAATTTTTAACTTTATTGTTTATTAGTGTTTTATACGCGTGGCGCATGAAGTAAAATTTCGACTAATTTTCTACGCGGGGCTTTTCTAAACTCGAAATTTTACTTCATGCTTAGTCTGGGAGTGGAAAACACTCGTTACTTTAAAATATGTCACAAGTGTTAAGATGTGTATCGTAACTGTCACAAAAAAATAACATAGCGATCTCATCATAGTTCAATTCAAACTCCTGTCAAGCTGGCACTTCCGGTTTCCGCATGTTTACCAAAAGTTGATCGAATACCACTATTATAATAAAAAGCTTAAGTTTCTATCGGCTTAGACTTTATCGTGGCGACAGAATTACAGAAGGACAGAAATACAGACAGACATTTGAAAAAAAAAAAGGTTTTAATCGACTCGGGAACCTCAAAATAAATCCACTAAAATTTTTGATTTCAGAATGTTCCCGAAAAGAATACTTTCCTTTTGTTTTTATATAGGGGATAGTAAAAAAAAATGTAAACATTTTGATAAAATTAACAGAGATTATAATTAAGAAAATGTTAGTAAAATAAAAAATATCATTCGTGACGAGCAGCATGGATTCTTTGAAGGCAGGTCTACGACGTCTAACTTATTATCTTACCAGATGTATTTGTTAAGGGATTTGGAAAACGGCCATGAAGTTAGTTCAGTTTATACTGATTTTTCCAAAGTTTTCGACCGTGTTAGTTATTCTGTTCTCATAAATAAACTTGTGGGCCTTGGTTTCAGTGATAATATTGTAAAGTGGTCGATAGTTACCTACGTGAGCGTAAACAGTTCGTTAAAATCGACAACTTCATTTCCAGTGCGATCAGTGTTACGTCTGATGTACCACAAGGGTCACATTTGGCCCTATCCTTTTCTTACTTTTTATTAACGAAATTGGCAGTGTTATCAAAGAAAGTAAATTCTTGATGTTTACTGATGATCTAAAACTATATAGAAAAATCGAACAATTCAGTGATCACAGTGTTTTAAAATCAGATTTAATTAATTTATCAAATTGGTGTTCAAGAAATCATCTTCATCTTAATTTAAAAAAATCGTTTATCTATTTCTTTTAGTCGCCGTAAATGTATAAAATTTGATTATTCAATTAACAATTGTAGTAGTGTAGTTTTTGACAGTCACTTGACCTTTGTTACCCATTTTATAAATGTTACTAGTAAAACTAATTGTACGCTAGGATTTATTAACAGATTTTCCAAACAGTTCTCTTTGGATATGTTTAGGACTTTGTATGTTAGTTTGGTAAGACCGCAGTTAGAATACTGCTCGGTTATCTGGTCTCCCAATTACAAAAACTAGATTGAGTCAATTGAGAAAGTTGAAAATAAATTTTTATTGCTGGTTTTATTTACAATGGGCATTGGTCGGGTGCAGTACAGTCGGTCGCATATCCTGACTACAATAAACTTAAAATCCCTACAATACCGAAGGCTTACACTGGATAAGCTGATAAATGGACTTGTGAATTCCAGTCATCTAATTTCTTTATTGAATTTTAATTTCTCTTTAAATACAACTGTTCGTAACAGGCCATTGTTCAGGTTAAACTTTCACCACACAAACTATGGCAGTCATAGCCCGGTTTCACGCATGCGTTATTTCAACATACTGATGTTAAATCCAAATTATATATATATATATATATATATATATATATATATATATATATATGTATAATTATAACATTTTCAAACTTATATGTGTTTAAACGTCACTTATCTTTTATTGATCTCGATGTTATTATAAATTACTAACATTTCTGTTTAGTTTACTGTATTAAGTTTTGAGCGCGATATTTATATATTGTAATTTATATGTACCTATTTTTTGTAATACTGTAAAAAGGAGAAATCCGTAAATAAATAAATAAATAAAATGTAACAACTGAAAACAACATATTAGAAGCAGCCCAAAATTAACTAAAATTAATTAGTTATCGTTAATCGTTAATAACTACACTAAAAAAACACAATGTTTGTTAGTTTAATCATATAAAATGCAACTGCATTGTAATGTACCTCTCACTTGTATAAATTTAATGTTTTCAAGAATCACTCTGTATATTATTATCATTATAGTGTAATTATCTCATTGTACAGATAATTTTGGAATAACAAAACAAGATTATAATTCCTAAGAATCGATTTCGGAATGTGAAAACTATTTCATTTACGAATTATTTGCTATTCCAAAATTATCTGTACAATGAGATAATTACACTATAATGATAATAATATACAGAGTGATTCTTGAAAACATTAAATTTATACAAGTGAGAGGTACATTACACTCCTCCCCTTATAGAAAAAAAAAAATAACAAAATGCAATTTTGATTTTTCTTTTGCGAAAAGAAAAAAAATAAATCAGATCAACACTATTAATTAAATAAATCACTGTTCACTTTCACTAAAAACACAATCGGAAAAAATATTGTTAAAATGTATATCGAATTTCTTACAATAAGGGATATTTTTAAATTAATTGAAATTAAAATAATAAAATTATGTGGCTAAATATTGATGTATTGATTTTTGCTTATTACTAAAAAATAAATAAATTTGAAAAATATGTACAATGATAATTAAAAAATCAGTTTTCAAGTTAAACTTGAAACTATTGCAGTTAAATACAATAAACTAAATAATTTTTCATCTAAATCTAGAATTAATATTTAGTCTTTGTTTTCCTTTATGTCTAAAGTTTACATTTTCCGTATAATTTGATTTTCTGTGCGAAATATTAGAATTACTTAAAGAGGAAACGTTATTTTCAAATTGATTACAATGGTAAATATTTTCTTTTTTATTAAATCTTACAATCTTATTGGCATTAATTTTGTTATTTTTACTTAAGTCCTTTTGAGCCTTAAATTTAGTTTGCGGAGCTGGATTTTTAGATTGGAATTCACGAGTTATATGATGATCTTTATCATCTACTACATAATGTTTTTGTTCCATATTACCACTAGGAGTATTCTATTTGAGAATTTTCTTGGAATTTAATAATTTCTACTCCATCTGAATTGTTTTCAACGATTTTGGAACTTTGATTACACTTGTTTGACGTAGAAAATGATTGATTAAAAACACAATTTGATTGATTTTGACTATTTTGAAAATTCGGATTGAACTGCTTATTTTGTGAATTATAATAATTTGCTTTATTATTTGCATTAAAATAAGCTCGTTTTTTGTTAGCATATTGCCTTTTAATACAATTGTTTATGGAATGTCCCAAATGTTTGCAATAATTGCATGAAAATATTGACTTGCTTGGCTTGAAATTGAACGGAATTTCTGATTCAATGAATTAAATGTACAATTTGATGTAGAATGTGAATTATTATTACAAATATGGCAAAATTTAACATTTTGAAAATTATTTGTTCTTTCAAAGAAATAGGGCTCTTCGCGAATTGCCATTAAAATCGCCTCATCTAGTGTTTTCGGTTTCCTAGATCTAATGTCAGTACTTAATGGGTCTTTTAGACCAAACAGAAAAACTTGTAGAACATTATCGTTAACTAAATTTAATTGCGCTTCTTGAGCAACAGCTGTTAAATTTGTATCTAACTTTCTAAGATACTTTAAATGACACCGTTCAATTCGAGATACATAATCATTGACAGATTCGTTCGTTTTTTGATGACATGAATTTAATTCAGAGAGAACATCATAAAATATAATATTTGGTGAAAAATGATCCCTTAAAAATATTTTAAGCTCACCCCATGAATTTATTTCCCTGCTAAAAACTCATCTGCCAGCTTCGCCTAGCAATTTACTTTTAATTGCAACTAGAAATTTGGACTTATCGTTATCGTTAATTAAATTTATTGCATACTCACATCTGTTAATAAAATCATCTAAATTATTGTATTTTGAAGTTTCTGAATATTAAAAATAAGTATGCTTTAAAGTTTCCAAAGCGAAATTCATCATATAAAAATCTGTACCTAGAGCCATTTTTAAAATGATAGAAAAAAATAGATAAAATTTAAAACATACAAGATCCCTTATTTGTTTGCGTAAGAAAATTCGACTTACATTCAGGTAAAACAATGGCTGACGTCATCTAGGTGGTTGATGTGATTAGTACGTCCTCGTGCTCCAGGTTCTTTGTAGATCAAAGATGGTCCAAAAGGCGGCTTCTGATTCAGAAGCGGCTCTGATGTGTTGGCACTCGTCTACGTCTTGGGGCACCTCGATGATGAAGTCCAAGCGGCTACGGCGCAGAAACCTCTATGAAATTGGATGTTGACGGCGTTTTCGCGAACAAACTTCCTTACAGGAAATCCTACCGACTGCGCCAAGTTGTAACGTACGAAGGTGTTGTTTGTCGTTACGGTTCTTTTGTTTATATTTAGATTTCCTGGATTTGTCGTCGAAGACGCGATTTAGTCAACTTGGGTCCAAAAAAAGAGATTCAAAGATAAACCTTTTACTTGATATTTAATTTGCTACTTAATACATCAATTTACAGTTTAAAACAGAATTAGAATTAGAAGTCAAAGATTCAGAGTTTAGAATTTGTAATTGAATTGGCTGTCTTGCTCAACTGTCGAATTAGAAGTGTGCTCCTTAACACCAGATCAATTTTATTTCTTCAGTGATAAGATAAGATAAAATGGAATAACAAAACAAGATTATAATTCCTAAGAATCGATTTCGGAATGTGAAAACTATTTCATTTACGAATTATTTGCTATTCCAAAATTATCTGTACAATGAGATAATTACACTATAATGATAATAATATACAGAGTGATTCTTGAAAACATTAAATTTATACAAGTGAGAGGTACATTACAGCATATTGGATGTTTACAAACAGAATAGAGATTTTGGTGACTTTAAGAACTCTTATTTTACCTTTACATTAAACAAAATTGAGTAATTGAGTAATGAAAAAAATACAGATCTTCAAATTGCACCTAAATTTGAATACATCAATTAGTTCTTATTAAATATAGTACTCAAACAAAATAAAATAAAAACGTTCACAATAAATTAGTTAACAAATCAACAACACAGGTTGATATAAACTCGAACAACTGAAAAAAAAAATTGCAAAAGCATACATTTGACTGGAGTGATTTTAAAAAATTGTAATGATTAAAAAGCTGAATGTTTCAGTATTTAAATAAAATTAAATTTAAATTGAATCGTGAGCAGTTTTTGATAAAATTAATACCAATTAATGTTTATTAATAGCAGACATCTGGATTATTGAAACCTTTTAAAAAGTAACAAAAATACGCAAGAGTTAATGTTTTCTGTGGTCTCTTTGGAGCCATGTTGCTTTTAACCATCAGGGAAATTCCGACTCATCGTTGAAGCACAGGTTATCCGGATTTTCGAATACATAATGTAAATAACTAATATTTTAGTTTCGTCCGGGTTACTGGAGAATCCGAATTATTGGAGTTGAAAACAAAGTTGCAAAATATCCATAAACTTATTTATTATTGTTAACAATGTATAAATTGGTTGGACAAAAATATATAGACATAACTAAAACCATAATTATTATAAAAATTATTGTCAAAAACTAGACGATTTCCATTAATAATGTGTTCAGCATTTAGTAAGTTGTCTCTTATTGCCAATTAATACCCAGCTTCTTCTTGACATTCAATAAAAAAGTTAATTGATAATTCATGTCTCTAACTTTTCTATTAATGTGGTACCACAAATACTTCATCGGATTTAGGTTTGAAGTGTTAAATTAAAAGTGAACTAACTTTAAAATGGGAATTAATTGTCATGTTGAAACGAAGATATTAGGAAGAATACCCATGCTTCAATATATCTCGAAACCTAAAATTATCCATATTACCTTGAATTTGATTTTGTGTATGGGTCTAAGCATGGGAAAGATCTTCAAACCATAACAGATTTTATTTTTTAATAATATAAAGTCCGCTGCAGATAATGGCGAGCAAATTCTAAACGGGGTATTCAGTTTTCATTTGAAAGTAAAGTTTTTAAGGCTTCACGTCTTACAAATCAATTCAGTTCATTCAATTTTTGTTCAATAGTTGATCATATACCGGGTGTTGACTTGGCGGACGCAACATAGGAAGTTGCATGCTAATTTTAAAGTGTTCAAATATTGGCTTCCCTATTCATTTTAGGGACAAAATGTATTTCACTTTTTTGTAAGGGGAAAAATTCTAAATTTATGAATGTTCACACTTAACACTTTACGTTAGTTAAAATAATTAAGAAAAAGTAATGTCATTTTATAAAATTAATGACATACCATGGAATTGATACAACAATTGCGGATGTTAAAATAGCACAAGATATTGCTGTTACTTAATTAACGACAAAAAACATAACGCAAACATCGTGATAACTGTTGTCTGAATAATACCACTTTATTAGGAGGATTTTGTTTTGTATAGTGTAAATCATTTCAAAAACATTTACTTTAATCAAGTGACTGCGATATCTTTTGCCATTTTGAAATTAGCAATTGTTGTTTTAATTCCATGGCATGTCATTATTTTTATTAAATCATATTACTTTTTTTAAATATTGTAACTTAAAGAAACGTAACGTGATAAACGTTAACACGAATGAATTCAGAATTTGTCCCACTACAAAAAAGGTAAATGCATTTAGTTTCTAAAATAAATAGGGGAGCCAAAATTTGAACATTTCAAAATTTACATGGGATTTCCTATATTGCGTCCGCCAAGTCAACAACCGGTATGTTGACTACTGTTAATTTAAAAACGCTACGTTATAGCAGTTATTCCTGATTTGTGTTATGGGTTCAAGCTGATCAATGGTCTTGTAAACTGTAGTGATTTGGTTGGTGCCTTAAATTTAAATTTCTATTTATCCACAGTAGTTAGAAATAGACCACTGTTTTGCTTGAATTTCTATCGCTCTATCCACGACTCTAATAACCCAATGTGTCACATAATGAGATATTATAATGAACTTATCACCCATCCAAACTTTCACAATTTTGGTAATTCATATTTTATGTTTAAACGCCATTTAACCTATATAGATCTTTCTGTCATTAGTTAGTTATTTTGTATTTTGTTTATTTTTCATTATTATTATTAAGAATGTTCTTTAATTCCTCTTTCCGTATTTTTGTAATTTGTACTATAAAATTATACTGTTACATGTGCTGTAAAATGGAGATTTCCGTAAAATAAAGAAATAAATAAATACATTATTTTTGTTGAGATATAAGGTTGTAATAGGTCAGTCGGGATCATGTGCAAATATTATTTTTGACGAAATTAAATTAAAATATTTATACAAAAATCACCCAAGAAAATATTAAAGAAAAATCAACATTCAGTAAATACGAGAATAACATTAGTCGATCAAAATCTTTTATCTGAAAGAAATAACAAATGCAGCATCGCCATAAAATAATAAACAAGTACCGGCGCGTGGAGAAATGCTAAGACATACAGAAAGATTCAGTTCAAGGTTTAACCAAGCGCAAACACAACGAATTTGCGAAGTCGGGGGAATTGCGTGACATCAGGGATGGGTGGTATTTTATAACCATATATGGTCTGCGCGAAAGCTTTCATCTCCAGGATCGGGTAGGAAACAGAAGTTATAAAAGGCTGTGCGGAGCGAAAAACATGGAGTCAAGAAGAGTCAGGAGAGTCAAGAAACAGTTCGAAAGAAGAACATCACGAAAAGCACCACAAGTTCCAAACCACAGAGGGAAATAAGAATAACACAACAAAAATCAAAATTATACAACAAATATAAAATCTATACAACAAAAAAGAATACAAAACAGTTGACGGGTGTGGTCGAGCTGTGCGTGGAAAACGGAGGAGTGTTCCCGCTAGTTAATTGCCTGAAACAATTAACGGGTGTGGTCGTCCCGAGTTAGTACTGCAGAGTTATGTTCCCGCTAGTTAAAAGCACAAAAACAATTGACGGGTGTGGTCGAGCTGTGCGTGGAAAACGGAGGAGTGTTCCCGCTAGTTAATTACCTGAAAACAATTAACGGGTGTGGTCGTCCCGAGTTAGTACTGCAGAGTTATGTTCCCGCTAGTTAATAGCACAAAAACAATTGATGGGTGTGGTCGAGCTGTGCGTGGAAAACGGAGGAGTGTTCCCGCTAGTTAATTGCCTGAAAACAATTGACGGGTGTGGTCGTCCCGAGTTAGTACTGCAGAGTTATGTTCCCGCTAGTTAATAGCACAAAAGCAGTTGACGGGTGTGGTCGAGCTGTGCGTGGAAAACGGAGGAGTGTTCCCGTTAGTTAATTGCCTGAAAACAATTAACGGGTGTGGTCGTCCCGAGTTAGTACTGCAGAGTTATGTTCCCGCTAGTTAATAGCACAAAAACAATTGATGGGTGTGGTCGAGCTGTGCGTGGAAAACGGAGGAGTGTTCCCGCTAGTTAATTGCCTGAAAACAATTGACGGGTATGGTCGTCCCGAGTTAGTACTGCAGAGTTATGTTCCCGCTAGTTAATAGCACAAAAGCAGTTGACGGGTGTGGTCGAGCTGTGCGTGGAAAACGGAGGAGTGTTCCCGCTAGTTAATTGCCTGAAAACAATTGACGGGTGTGGTCGTCCCGAGTTAGTACTGCAGTTTTGTTCCCGCTAGTTAATAGCACAAAAGCAGTTGACGGGTGTGGTCGAGCTGTGCGTGGAAAACGGAGGAGTGTTCCCGCTAGTTAATTGCTGATCACAATTAACGGGTGTGGTCGTCCTGAGTTAGTACTGCAGAGTTATGTTCCCGCTAGTTAATAGCACAAAAACAATTGACGGGTGTGGTCGAGCTGTGCTTGGAAAACGGAGGAGTGTTCCCGCTAGTTAATTGCCTGAAAACAATTAACGGGTGTGGTCGTCCCGAGTTAGTACTGCAGAGTTATGTTCCCGCTAGTTAATAGCACAAAAACAATTGACGGGTGTGGTCGAGCTGTGCTTGGAAAACGGAGGAGTGTTCCCGCTAGTTAATTGCCTGAAAACAATTAACGGGTGTGGTCGTCCCGAGTTAGAACTGCAGAGTTATGTTCCCGCTAGTTAATAGCACAAAACCAATTGACGGGTGTGGTCGAGCTGTGCGTGGAAAACGGAGGAGTGTTTCCGCTAGTTAATTGCTGATCACAATTAACGGGTGTGGTCGTCCCGAGTTAGTACTGCAGAGTTATGTTCCCGCTAGTTAATGACACAAAACAATCAACGGATGACGTCGGGATCTGCTTGCGAATCAGAGGAGTGTTCCCGCTAGTTGGTTGTCTGGTAAGCTCCGAGATGGTTTTTGTGGGTTTCCCATCTCATAATGCAAATGCAGGGGTTATTTAATTTTGCTCCCACAAGTAGAGTCATATACTTTTTGAGTTTAACTAAAATGCACATGGCTTCTAAGTACAAACGAAAATAAAGTATTTCGAGAATATAAATAATTTAAGAGACACAAATTAATTAGAAATGTCATAATTGAGGTCAATAAACTTTGCATCCGTTAAACTCACATCCTGTTTTATTTATTGTCCACACATACTCCTGGTCATTAAGAGGGAAGAAAGACACAGTATTTCCGATAATGCATATTGACACAAACAACGAATCTGTTAAATAAATTAAAAGGATTACTACATACACAACACAACGTAAATAAAATACAAATTATAAATTTGTACAATACCTAGGGTTGAATCATTACATTGGTGCCGTGACCAGGATGTTTGTGATGACAATATATATGTATTACATAATTTTCAAATGCTGTGTCCACTTGTGGACAGGAATACTTCAGATAAAATAGTTTTAAAAAGGGCGGAAGCAAAGTTTTAAAAGGTGCAGACGTAATTAATATTTAATAAACAACAAGAAGAAAAAAAAATGGTGATGTGTCCATCATAGTACTTTCCCCCGTAAATTGCGTATTAAATCACTTTTAAAATATTTGTAGCATTAGTATTTTCAAAATGTCTACAACTTTTTGATAACTACAACTTTTATTTGAAACATTTTTCAATTGTATCAACACAAACACTGAGACAAACCAATGACTAGATAAAAGAACATTATTTATTAATTATCTCAAAAACTAAGAGTGCTATGACAAAAAGTGAAGATACAAAAAATCTTTTGTATTTTATTACCTACAACTTGTATTTGAAACATTTTTCAATTGAATCAACACATACACTGACACAAATCAATGACTAGATAAAAAACACTATTTATTAAATATATCAAAAACTTAGAGTGCTATGACAAAAAGTGAATCCACAAAAAATCTTTAGTTTTTCATTTCCTACAACTTTTATTTGAAACATTTTTCAATTGTATCGACACATACATTGTCACACACCAATAACTAGATAAAACACACATCTTTTGAAATACCTCAAAAACTAAGAGTGCTATGACAAAAAGTAAGTAAACAATACATCTTCATTTTGTTATTATCAACAACTTTTAATTGAAAGAATTTTTTGTTTGATGAACATTTATTGAAAAAATCTGAAAAAACTGAAACACGCTAAGAGTAAAGTACCACTTCTGGTTTTTCGATTTTCACTAAAAGCTTTTTAGTTCTTCCGATTGTAACAAAAAGCTTAAGTTTCAAGTTTCATCTCGATATCTTTAGCGGTTTTTGCGGTACAGCGCACACAGACTCACACACAGACACACAGCCAGACAGACATTTTTCAAAAATGGTCTTATTCGACTCAGGGGACCTCAAAACGGATATTTCCGCTAAAATTTTTGATTCGAAAATTTTCACGAAAACAATACTTTCCCTTTGTATTACATACGGGGGAAAGTAAAAATCATAATAGCGATTTCAAATTCATACGTGTTAGTATTTCAAGTTCCAACGCTGACCTATATTCAGAAGATGGGCGCGTAAACAAAAAGAGCTAGAATAAGTATAAAGAAGCACAAACAGAAATGCCATATACAAATAAAAACAAACGCAAGTAAATCAAAAAATCAGACAAACGTGTTGGTATTTCAAGTTCAATCATTGACCCACTTTTAAAGATAAACACACTCCAGAAAAGGAAGAATAAGCAAAAAAAACGACGATTGGGAAAGGATTTTGGTAATGCACAAAATGTGCATAATAAGTTCACGTAATAGAAAAAGGAAAGCATTCGAAATTCAGGAATACTAGCAAACTGCACAGAAACAATAAATATCAAAGTTACAAATAAATAATATCTAAAAGAAAATATTAATCTCACGAAAAAAGAAACATTATTAGGAATGCAATTAAGCATTTTAAAAGCGATTAATGACCTGACCTACTCATAAGAAAAATAAACGTCCGTATCCAGAAATCGTAAGCATAAAATAAATGTTACAAACGTGTAGCGTTCAAGAGCGGGCAAAGAAAATAGTAATCAAAACATACAAAGAATTATTTCAAGAAGAGGTAATAATAAATAAAAAAAAAAGGGGGGCGCTTAGAGTAGACCCATAAGCTAGCAGAAAATACAATTTTAAATTATTAGCATGAGATAAACGAAAAGAAAAATCTAACTTGTAATTTTAAAATGAAACAAACAAAAAAAATACGAATTACAATAACAGGTAAAAAAATCGAAGCAGGTTTTATAAAAATAAAAAAAAAAAACAAACGAATCAAATGTACCTAGGTCAAATGAGAAAGTGACTCAAGTTAATAAAATAAGCATACAAAATAATAATAATAAAAAAAATATATAACAAAAAAAATATTTCCTTAGGAGTTGCAAGTTCGCATTAACATAATTACGAGATGCAGTTTAAGTTAAGAGATACAATTCAAAGGCGATGATAAGGTACAACATAATAAAATATCTAATGCGTCACTAAATTAAAGGTGTGGGCCTTTGACAAGTTTCAATTTTTATTTCATGTAGCAGGTGCTTTGTTTGAGTATGATTACAGCAACCGCGATGACCAGGAAAAATCAATCATCAAATGGAGAACAGAAAGGTGTTTGAAGCGGGGGCGAAATATTAAAAAAAATAGCAACAAAGCATTGGCAACACCGAAACCGGCTCAAAGAAGCAGCTAAGTCATCAATGGGCGAAGAGAAAGCCGGATAATCAAGAGTACCGAGATGGGAGAAATCAACCTATGGGGAAGATTTACAAAAATGCAAGAAGTTGCAAATGATATCCAAAACCGGGGGCGGAAATTAAATTTAAAAAAAAAGATGATTTATTCCACAACATCTGTCTGCCAAGAAGAGTCAAATCAACAGAGTCACATTCTACAAGAACAGACAAATTGATTACATATTCGAATTTGAGCAAAAAGAAGGCCGGGGACGTAACGACAAAGTTATAACAGAGGCCGGGAAGGCCGAGAGCCTCACAACAATTGCAGGAAAACCACTAGGTACTCCACTCTTTCGAACGGACTTTTTAACTACGAGCGTATCAAAACTGGGGGCGATCGGTCATCTAAATTAAGTTTTGGACCCAGAAAAGAAACACTTCTACTTTAGCTGCCAGTAACACCATCACGACATCTCAACGGCATCCATAACAAAAGCAATTCACAAGAAAGCTCGAATTCATCAGAAACAACGCAACAAATTTAACATCAATCGAAACATGTTTTAGAATTGATTACATATCCGAATTTAAGAAGAACGACAAAATCGGGAGCGTTACAACAGAGGCCGGGTAGGCCGAGAGACTCACAACAACGGCAGGAAAACCACCAAATACGCTACTCTTTCAAACGGACTTTTAACTACGAGCGTATCAAAACTGGGGGCGATAGGTCATCTAAATGAAGTTTTGGATCCAGAAAAAAAATACTGCTACTTTAGCTGCCAGTGATACCATCACGACATCTCACCGGCATCCATAACAAAAGCAATTCACAAGAAAGCTTCAATTCAGCAGAAACAACGCAACAAAATTTAACATCAATCGAAACATGTTTTAAAATTGATTACATATCCGAATTTTAACACCAAGAAGTCCGGAAGCGTCACAACAACGGCATAAAAACCACTAATTACGCCACTCCTTTGGACCGACTTTTTGACTACAAGCATATCAAATTGGGGGGCGATGCGTTATCTTAATGAAGTCCTAATAAAAAAAAAAACACTGACGCTTCAAATTTAAATGACTCTACCACGACATCCCAACAGCAACCTATTCATAACAAAAACAATGCACAAGAGAGCTCCAACTCAACAGAAACAACGCAACAGAATTTAAATTTGAATCAACCGTAATATGTTTTGGAATTTGTTACGGATTCAAAGTTGAGCATCAAGAAAGTTGGGAGCGTTACAACAGAGGCCGGGAAGGCTTAGAGCGTCACAACAGCGGCGTGAAAACCGCCAAGTACTTCACTCCTACAAACGGGCTTTCCAACTAAGTATCAAAATCGGGGGGCAAATGTCAACATCGTCATCTAAATAAAGTCTTAAAAAAAAAAACACTGCCGCTTCAGCTTCAACTGACTCCACCACGACATCTCAACAGGCATATCAAAATGGGGGGAGGGGGGGGGGGGGCGATAGGTCATCTAAATGAAGTTTTGCATCCGTTAAACTTATAAAAAAAAAAGAAAAACACTACCGCTTCAGCTCCATGTGACTCCATCACGTCACCTCAACAACAACGAATTCATAATGAAAACAATCCACAAGAAATCTCCAACTCGACAGAAACCACACAACAAAATTTTAAATTAAATCAATCAAAATATGTTCTAGAATTTGTTACAGACTCGAATTTGAGCATCAAAGAGGCCGGGGGAGTAACAAAAAAATTGGGGTCACGACAAAGGCATGAAAACTGCTAGGTGCCACTCTCGACCGGACGGACAATTCAATCGACATCAATAATCAGGGATGCTGGTTTGCCGCATTTCAACAACACCAGTCTTTATCAGGAGCCCACAAGGAAGTCAAGGTCACCAAGGTCTTGATACTTCAAGCTGCCACCGAATCTACGTTTTCATGCCATCGACGAAAAAAAAAAAGGGAGTATCTGATAAAATTATAACCATTTAAATACTCGTAATTTACACTTCTTCTTTAGTAAAAAAAAAAAAAAAAAAAAACAACAACATCAGGAACAGCTTTTTAGGCAAAGTATCGGCATTCTACATTAATGTGGGTACTCAGATTTGTTTCTCAATTTCAGACTCGAACCAGGTAATTGGGGCTGCAGCGTTGAGAATAATGAACACTACGAACGAGGGAAAGTCAACACTTACTAGAAGAGGATTCCTGACATGACGCCAAAAATAATAATATCGTAAAATAAGGGAATTTTAAAAATCTTAACATTCTAAAAGTTCATATTTTTAAAAGGGGGCGAATGTAATAGGTCAGTGGGGATCATGTGCGAATATTATTTTTGACGAAATTAAATTAAAATATTAATACAAAAATCACCCAAGAAAATATTAAAGAAAAATCAACATTCAGTAAATACGAGAATAACATTAGCCGATCAACATTTTTTATCTGAAAGAAATAACAAATGCAGCATCGCCTTAAAATAATAAACAAGTACCGGCGCGTGGAGAAATGCTAAGACATACAGAAAGATTCAGTTCAAGGTTTAACCAAGCGCAAACACAACGAATTTGCGAAGTCGGGGGAATTCCGTGACGTCAGGGATGGGTGGTATTTTATAACCATATATGGTCTGAAAGCTTCCATCTCCAGGATCGGGTGGGAAACAGAAGTTATAAAAGGCTGTGCGGAGCGAAAAACATGGAGTCAAGAAGAGTCAGGAGAGTCAAGAAACAGTTCGAAAGAAGAACATCACGAAAAGCACCACAAGTTCCAAATCACAGAGGGAAATATAAATAACACAACAAAAATCAAAATTATACAACAAATATAAAAACTATATAACAAAAAAGAATACAAAACAGTTGACGGGTGTGGTCGAGCTGTGCGTGGAAAACGGAGGAGTGTTCCCGCTAGTTAATTGCCTGAAAACAATTAACGGGTGTGGTCGTCCCGAGTTAGTACTGCAGAGTTATGTTCCCGCTAGTTAATAGCACAAAAACAATTGACGGGTGTGGTCGAGCTGTGCGTGGAAAACGGAGGAGTGTTCCCGCTAGTTAATTGCCTGAAAACAATTAACGGGTGTGGTCGTCCCGAGTTAGTACTGCAGAGTTATGTTCCCGCTAGTTAATAGCACAAAAACAATTGACGGGTGTGGTCGAGCTGTGCGTGGAAAACGGAGGAGTGTTCCTGCTAGTTAATTGCCTGAAAACAATTAACGGGTGTGGTCGTCCCGAGTTAGTACTGCAGAGTTATGTTCCCGCTAGTTAATAGCACAAAAACAATTGATGGGTGTGGTCGAGCTGTGCGTGGAAAACGGAGGAGTGTTCCCGCTAGTTAATTGCCTGAAAACAATTGACGGGTGTGGTCGTCCCGAGTTAGTACTGCAGTTTTGTTCCCGCTAGTTAATAGCACAAAAGCAGTTGACGGGTGTGGTCGAGCTGTGCGTGGAAAACGGAGGAGTGTTCCCGCTAGTTAATTGCTGATCACAATTAACGGGCGTAGTCGTCTTGAGTTAGTACTGCGGAGTTATGTTCCCGCTAGTTAATAGCACAAAAACAATTGACGGGTGTGGTCGAGCTGTGCGTGGAAAACGGAGGAGTGTTCCCGCTAGTTAATTGCCTGAAAACAATTAACGGGTGTGGTCGTCCCGAGTTAGTACTGCAGAGATATGTTCCCGCTAGTTAATAGCACAAAAACAATTGACGGGTGTGGTCGAGCTGTGCTTGGAAAACGGAGGAGTGTTCCCGCTAGTTAATTGCCTGAAAACAATCAACGGGTGTGTTCGTCCCGAGTTAGTACTGCAGAGTTATGTTCCCGCTAGTTAATAGCACAAAAACAATTGACGGGTGTGGTCGAGCTGTGCTTGGAAAACGGAGGAGTGTTCCCGCTAGTTAATTGCCTGAAAACAATTAACGGGTGTGGTCGTCCCGAGTTAGTACTGCAGAGTTATGTTCCCGCTAGTTAATAGCACAAAACCAATTGACGGGCGTGGTCGAGCTGTGCGTGGAAAACGGAGGAGTGTTCCCGCTAGTTAATTGCTGATCACAATTAACGGGTGTGGTCGTCCCGAGTTAGTACTGCAGAGTTATGTTCCCGCTAGTTAATGACACAAAACAATCAACGGATGACGTCGGGATCTGCTTGCGAATCAGAGGAGTGTTCCCGCTAGTTGGTTGTCTGGTAAGCTCCGAGATGGTTTTTGTGGGTTTCCCATCTCATAATGCAAATGCAGGGGTTATTTAATTTTGCTCCCACAAGTAGAGTCATATACTTTTTGAGTTTAACTAAAATGCACATGGCTTCTAAGTACAAACGAAAATAAAGTATTTCGAGAATATAAATAATTTAAGAAACACAAATTAATTAGAAATGTCATAATTGAGGTCAATAAACTTTGCATCCGTTAAACTCACATCCTGTTTTATTTATTGTCCACACATACTCCTGGTCATTAAGAGGGAAGAAAGACACAGTATTTCCGATAATGCATATTGACACAAACAACGAATCTGTTAAATAAATTAAAAGGGTTACTACATACACAACACAGCGTAAATAAAATACAAATTATAAATATTGTACAAATTTACCTAGGGTTGAATCATTACAAGGTCTTAAGAGAATCAATCTATGAAATCATTTTAACCACTCTCACGCCTCTGTCATTGCATTTTCTGAGATGACCACACTATGATCCTACTTGAATTTTTATTTGATAATTGCTCACTGCTTTCGGTTTAAATTTAATTTGTTTGCAATTTGTATGTGACCTAAACGATATTTAAATAATTTATTAAATTGTTTTTTAATAGCAAAGAGGATTTCAAGTCCACAAGGAATTTAAGAAGAGATTAAACTAATGTTAATTACTGTTTAAATGCACTTTTTCAATTGCATTCAATTAAAATATTAATCATAAATTGTGTGTCTATATATTCTTGTCCTAACATAACTTATGTTTTTGTCTATATCATTTTGTGTGTAGTTGCTGAATGTCAAATATATATTTTATTTATGCCATTTATTGGCGTAGAATTATTAATAATTCAATATACAATTTCATAAAAGTAAAACAAATTTTAGGGATGTTTAAATGTTTGTCTACATAGTTTTGTTCATCACAGTATATAATAATGGTGCTATAAGTAGGTATAAAAAAGATATTTATACAAGAAACTAAAATAAACTGGATAAGTTGTCTCGTACAAAAAAAATAACAACAATTACATTGAACTGAACTACTTAATTAACAATTAAACATTTAAAATCAGCAACAAACGTAAAAATAATAACTGTTTTGTGTTGTAGGCGTTCACTTTGTGGTACATCTTAAATACACTTATAAATAAAACACTTTTTACTTTGTTTAACCACTGTATTTTGCACTTAATTTGTGATATTATAGTTTCGACTATCTAGTAGTGATTATTTAACCAAAAGTGGTTTAGGTGGATAATGACTACTAGACAGTCGAAGCTATAGTCAAAAATTAAGTGCAAAATACACTGGTTAAACAAAGTGAAAAGTGTTTTATTTACAAATGCTTAAAAATGATATTTTAATTTGGTCTCGAATGAATCGTACGTACATTAAATTCCTCTGTTGAAAATATTTAAAATAATTGTAAATATATTGGTAGAAGTATGATGAGATTTTCACATAATTAATATCAAAATGTTTACCATTTAATTTTTTTTTTAATTTTACATTCCACAAAATTTGGTTCGTGAATATAACTTAAAAGTATTAGTGGGGTATTTGTAGGTATTCAAAATACAAAAAATAATAATATTTAAGAAAACAATTGATTTTCAAGATATGATGTCATTGTTTAATCTGAATATACACAGAGTTTTATGTAACACCGAACATTTTCATCCAATACAATTTGACATATTTAATTTTTAAGTTATGTGTAAATTGTGTTGCCTATATGACTATTAAAAATTGTAGCCAATCAATTGCAATTAATGCCTCAACTTGTACATACAGTGAGTTTTTCTTTGAAGTATATATGTCACAATTACAGCGTATATGCCGTACATCTTTAGATACTCGTTGTTTTTTAACAGATTTCAATTTGAAACTTGAAATGCGTATGTTCCACTCCCAGACTAAGCATGAAGTAAAGACTAAGCATGTAGAAAATTTGGTTTCGTCGCGTAGCGCGAAGCGCAGAGCGGCCAAATTAAATTTTCAGGCTTTTCTAAACTCGAAATTTTACTTCATGCGCTACCGGTACAAAACACTGACATACTACGAAGTTTAAAACACACCGCTAAACTTTACATTGTATCAGTGTTCTGTACCGGTGGCGCATGAAGTAAAATTTCGATTTTAGAATAGCCAGAAAATTTGGTTTGGCCGCTCCGCGCTTCGCGCTACGCGAACAAACCAAATTTTCAGGCTTTTCTAAACTCGAAATTTTACTTCATGCGCCACCGGTACAAAACACTGACATACTACGAAGTTTAAAACACACCGCAAAACTTTACACTGTATCAGTGTTCTGTACCGGTGGCGCATGAAGTAAAATTTCGAGTTTAAAATAGCCTGAAAATTTGGTTTGGCCGCTCCGCGCTTCGCGCTACGCGACCAAACCAAATTTTCAGACTTTTCTAAACTCGAAATTTTACTTCATGCTTAGCCTGGGAGAGAAAAACACTCGTTTAAAGCTTCAAATCTTTTAATAAACCGAGCGTCGGCAAATGCACAGCGTATGCTTGTGTATACTTAAAAAATTCTTGTTATGAAAATGTCCGGTGTTACACAAAACTCTCTGTATATGAAATGTACATAAATTTACGCTTCTTTAGCGTTCAATAAAAAATTACTCAAAAACTATTAATAAGGTTGTTGAAAAATGAAATGTTTCATGTATAGGACTGGCAGTGGAATGTCAGTGATTAAATTTTGTCAGTAATAACAAGTTTGTGCAATATAATTATTTCATAAGATTTTTGTTCTAACGAGTGTCTATAAACTGTTGGCATCCGGGTTGCTTTGAAAAATATATTACATATCTTAGATTAGGCGAAACGATGAATCTTGGAGACGTCAAATACATTTACTTATATGTCATTGGGTAGTGTCACAGTGCTGAATTTAACTACGATGCATGTTTCTGAATTCAGAACCAACTAGGATGCCGACAGCTTATAGGGACTCGTTATAATAACTGTGTATTCACAACAAAGGTATTTTTAGGTTTTCAAATATTTCGAAAGATCAATATGTTTTCGATATTGTTACACAATTTCATGACAATATCTTGAAAATATAAAAAAAGTATATTACACCTAATCATCGATCACCCTGTATATTCGAATATCGTACGTAAAATAAACTCATTATATTTAATGTTTTAAACATTGTATATACACTCTATTCGGGATTAATTATTTTTCCAGAAAGGAAAAAACGACTTTAATTATTTGTCCGTAATTTACAGTTTCATACATAAGTCTCGTTAAATAATGATTACACCGTACGGCGATCCATTAAAACCCGCTGTATATTTCATGAATGGCAAAAATACTTCGCTTTACTTGTTTCCCGGAAACATCAAAGCCCTGCACTGCGGCGCTGTCGGTTTTATCTCCTTTTTTTTTAAACTTCTGCATCATTCAAAAAATATGAAAATATTAACACGCCACCCCCGCAATATTACTTTACGGTCTTGCGCGAGTTTTCATTATTTTAAACATGCATATTGAAAAATTCAACATGAGAATATTAACAGACATCATTTTTAGTTAGGTATTTGCTTTTTTCGCTCATGTTTCAGAGTTGCACGCAAATGAATAAATGCAAACCGACGGCTCTCTCTCGAAGTTAATTTCATTCCGTATGAATTTTTCTTTTGTAATGCTGTTTTAACAAGATGGAATACAGTAATACCTTAAGAGGCTAAATGGGGGTGGGCACTAGGAATACCTTTGTATACCTCCGGTTGCCATGGTGACTGTCACAAGTCGGGAACTGCGGGGGTGAACGCTTCACATCCTCTCCTTTATATAAAGTTGTAGTTAATAGGAAAGACTATGATCAATATTAGATATAGGCTTTTTGATGTCGGACACATATTTTCTTTTCTATTAGGAGGAAAGAAATGTCGAATTATCATGATTTGTCTGTATTTGATAAATAATGAATAAAGTTGATTCATATGGATTTTATCTGAAAGGAATTCGATTTATTTAGATAAGAAAAAACAATCAGAAATCAAATTTACTAATAGAACATGTTTAAAAAGTAAGACGAAGGGAAGTAAGTGGTATAATACTCTGGTTTTTTATTTATAATAGCTTCTATATTTGTTATTGTAGTAATAAACTTGAAGATTTTTTAGTCGGAATAAAATTTTACTTTGTGAAAGAATACCAAGTGTTTTTAATTTAAATAACTTTACATTTTGTAATACGTTACACTTAGTGCCATATGAGAAATTAATTCAAGAAATTAAAGTTTGATATCAATAAGAAACAAATTATCTTTTTTCTATACTAATTTATTTTAATAGATAGATGTACATTTCGTTCACCATGTAAACATTTTCAATAGCTGTAATAAAGCGATTTTCAAAATAAGGAGGCGGAATGTACAATTGTCGAAACTTGCGCGTGAGATTCTCAACCTTTTGCAAATAAATGTTTAGGCATGTTTCACAGTGGGCGAATTGCGTAAATTAGACTGTAATAATTAATAATTATAAATTGCAGATTCTCGTCAATATATATTTATTTGGAAAGAAACACGATTTCAGATGCTTCTTCTTAAAAAATTTTAAAAAAATATCGTAGTTAAACCTCACGTCTATAGATATTTTTTTAAAATTTATAATACATTTTTAATTTTAGAATTAGATAAGGGTATGTAATCACTACACTTTAGGAATATTCACCTTTTTCCTATATATTATCCTAAGAAAATACGATTTTTAAACTATCTCCTAAAAAGTATACATTTGAACATGATTTAAAACACAATTTAATCTCGTTCATTCTCGGTAACTGATCGTATTGCAATTTCTGATAACTTAATACGTATACTTTGCTATACTAAATAATGGTTTTGCTCAAAATTGCTCTTATAAGATATTTTCAATTCCTTAGGTTTTTTGAGCATACAGGGAATTTTTCGTTGTGGTGTACATATCCCAATTATATGCTGCAAATTATCATACATGCGTTGTTTTTTTAAGTTCAATTGGAAGCGTTAAACGAGTGTTTTCCACTCCTAGATTAACCATGAAGTAAAATTTCGAGTATAGAACAGCCTTAAAATTTGGTTAGGTCGCGTAGCGCTACGCGCTAAGCGACCAAACCAAATTTTAAAGCTTTTCTAAACTCGAAATTTTACTTCATGCGCCACGCTAAGATACTGATTTTAAGTGAAGTTTACTTGTTAACAACAATTCATTGTTTTCAGTGTTTAATACGCGTGGCGCATGAAGTAAAAAATTGGGCTAACAAAAGGAAGATTTCTAAGAAAATATAGGAGCCATTGTTTCATTATAGTCATTATTTTATGGCTCTTGTTTTATAAAAAACAGATTATAGAATAATTATATACACATAAAATTTATTAAAAGTAATGCAACGACAAAAGCTGTGTAACAATGTGAACAATGTCTATAGACAGTATACAGGCAACTTTTCTTTTAAACGAGTGTTTTCCACTCATAGACTAAGCATGAAGTAAAATTTCGAGTTTAGAAAAGCCTGGGCGTTTGGATTTGGACGTGAAGCGTCCAAATTCAAACTCAGGCTTTTCTAAACTCGAAATTTTACTTCTTGCGCCACGCGTATAAGACACTGATTTCAAGTGAAGTTTACTTGTTAACAATATTTCAAAGTTTTTAGTGTTTAATACGCGTGGCGCATGAATTAAAATTTCGAGTTTAGAAAAGCCTAAGTTTGGATTCGGACGCTTCGCGTCCAAATCCAAACGCTCAGGCTTTTCTAAACTCGAAATTTTACTTCATGCTTAGTCTGGGAGTGGACAACACTCGTTTAAAGTTTTGAATTAAACTCTTTTAGAAAAAGCCCATGTATATATGTATACTTAAAAGAAAACTTCTCTGTATATTGTCAATAGACGTTCTTCACACTGTGACACAGCTTTTGTCGTTGCGGTACTTTCAATAAATTTTCTAACTTTTCTACTATTATTCTGTAATCTGTATTTTTATAAATCATAAATAAATACTCGTATATTTTCTTAGAAATCTTCCTTTTGTTAGCCCAAACTTTAAATACTTGATAAGTAATGAATGACGATACCTAAAAGAAGTGAAAAATTTAATTTCATATTAAAACAATTTTAAGCAAACCTTCTAATTGGTGTAAGAATGTATAGATATTAAGTTATCAAAAATTATAAGAAATTTAATTATTAACAATGTACAAGATATGAATTCCGTTCAAACAAAATTTAAAATGTATATTATTTTACAGATAATTTTGAAATTGCTACTTTATAAAACGTAATGAAAGCGATATTCTTAAAATTTATTAATTATATACCATCAACTTATTCCAAAATTAAAATTAATAATATATACAAAGAAGTATCGGAAATCATGTTTCTGTACAAATGGACATATTTTGACAATTATCAGAAACGTATGTTTGGTTAAATTATTCCACTCTAATGACTAAATTTTCCCACTGTGCGTTTTGCTGATCTGCTATAAGAGCAATCGTCAAAAGTTCAATGATAAAAATATCAATTTTTAAAACATTACAATTTTACTAGAAAAAGCAGCTAAATTTCTGGATTTGTATTTCTAGAAGTATTCTAGATACTAGATGTGCATTTTCATGTTTGTTTATATTTTACCATACAACTACAGGGTGGAAATAAAATGAGTAAACTCATAAGTTAATTTTAAACAGATAATTCCAGTAATTAATACAAAAAAAATAATATAATAATAATGTGAGAAACAACTGAATAGAGACATGATTTATTCAATGTCTCTATTCAGTTGTTTCTCACATAAATATAGTATTAATTTTTCGTGATTTCTGTAGGTTTATTGATAATCTGGCGTATTTTTTAAATATTTTATGAATGTTATAATAAAATACAAAATTTTGACAGTCCTACATACGATAACTTGGGCAAATTTTGTTAGTATTGAAGTAGTAATAATTTTACTTTTAGAAATTATGCTAAATTTTATTAATAACAAAAGTTGTAATCCTTGTTTATTGGCTTGATTAAATCAAATAGGTTAAATAAACATAGATAGGATTTTTATTATTTTTAAGACTACAGCTGATTTAAAATTTCTGAAATAAGGAATAAAGGATATTATTTGCTGTTTTTACAAAAATAATTCCGTTAATCTAGAATTAATTTCCGCATCCTGAAAATGTACTGTCAACCTAGAAATCCCCAAGATAAATTCAAATTAAAAACTATTTGAATTCGAGAAAATAAACTTACGCTTCTTATAGTTTGCACACTTTGAACATAATATATAAAATTACGAAAAAAACTATTTGTGAAAATGCAAACAATGTCTTAATTAATAGGACAACTTAAGACGATAAATATCCATTGAAACAACTACTTCCCGTGCAAATACACCACCGGATATTGAATTATACAATGAAATATTTAAAATCTTATTTAATTTGATTTGTTACAACGCTCTATTAAAGTATATGTAACGTTTAGGTCAAATTTTCTTCAAACCAACTAACAATACAATTTAAAATGAAAGGAGAGATAGCAACAAATTAGAAGTGAAAGGACTTGGATTAAAACTAATGTCTTAGGCCATCTATAGACGCGTTTCGAGATTTATCTCTCTTCAGTATAGCTTTGCTTATGAAGTATTTGAAAAAAATTTGAAATAAATTAATATTAACTTACTTGGAAAAAGTGTTGTGTGTGGAATGAACAGGTACACAGAAATGGAATGAATGAAAAATATGGTCGGTATTTATAGGTAAGAAAGGGGATTATGTCATTAGCAGGTATGAAGAATGTGAGACCTTATTATTTACCTTACGGTACAGTTCAAACAAGATAAATTCAAATTCAAAACTATTTGAATTCGAAAAAATAAGCTTACGATTCTTATAGTTTGCACACTACATAATATATAAAATTGAACATAATATATAAAATTACGAAATAACTATTGTTTGCATTTTCACGAATAGTTTTTTCGTAATTTTATATATTATGTTCAAAGTGTGCAAACTATAAAAAGCGTAAGCTTATTTTCCCGAATTCAATTAGTTTTGAATTTGAATTTATCTTGTTTGAACTGTACCGTAAGTTAATTATAAGGTCTCATATTCTTCATACCTGCCTCCCTAAACGTTACATATACTTTAATAGAGCATTGTAACAAATCAAATTAAATAATATTTTAAATATTTCATTGTATAATTCAATATCTGGAGGTGTATTTGCATGGGAAGTAGTTGTTTCAATGGATATTTATCGTCTTAAGTTGTCTTATTAATTAAGACATTGTTTGCATTTTCACGAATAGTTTTTTCGTAATTTAATATATTATCTAGAAATCCCCTAATCCTACCCAAACACAAATCTCCTGAGACCAATATCCTTGAAACACCATTTACTATCATTAATTCTTTATCTCTATCTCTTATACATTATAATTGATTATTAAAAAATCAGGGCAGAAAGTCCTCGGGTCGATGGCCCAGTAGGAATAGGAATATTTAACATATTAATCTATGTTTATTTATATAAGTGATATGTACAATTATTTGCTAAAAAAGATGTGAAGTAGTAGTGGCTCTAAGTAATCTAAATGCAAACTGAAATTTAATTACTCGAAATGAAATTGACTTAGATTTAAATTACCTTTGAGTTGATATAATTCGCATTTGTATACAAATTTGTGGTGGATGCTCAAAGTGATTTTTCTTATTTTAATCAGTTTTCTGGCGATTCAAAATGTAAGTGAAACGTTATGGAAATCTATTTTTCTACAAGAAATTAAAAATAGCTGACTTTTTTTCCAACTTTATAAATAAATTATGTGAGTGTTTCAGAATTTAATTTAAAAAAGTACACGCTGTTGATTTTCATTAAAACAAGAATATTTGAAAAATACGAATAAAGTATAGACGAACTTACCAATAATAAAAACAATGTGATTTACTCCTTAGACGTTCTCCTTAGATTAACTTTTTCCATTTTTTAAAATATCAAAATAGTAATAAACCTGACCAAAATCAACTTAGGACACTTGTCTTCGGCGCAATTTTTAATTTTCAAAAACATTTTACAACTTAAATTGAATATTTTTTAATCTACAATCGATGACTTTTTCAATAAATAATATAAGAAAACAATATTTATTAATCAAAGTGGTTTAAATGAAACAAGTAATAAATTCATAAAAGCTAGTGTTTTAAGAGAAAAAATTATAAAATACTTTCAAGACAATTTTGAAAATTGCTAAACATTAGCTTATTTTAAATAAAATATCCTTTAATTTAAGTTTCTTTACGTATTTTAACTTTAAAATTATGTCCGATATTAGAAGTCAAATTTGAACCCTTGGCCTTAATCGCAATTTTTGAGAACTTATAATTCAAGCTGGGTGCTTTCCTATGAAAATGTATGGCCTAGATTGTTCTCTTTAGGAATAAAAGCAAATATTCAAAAATTACTTTAATAAAAACAAAACTCAGCTGTAGTTTTGTAAATATTTAAAATTGGAAATATGGTTATGCAACCTATTTTCTTAAAATAAGCTCCTAAACAAGATGTGAAATTTCTTTATAAATATTTGAAATCTACATGGTGATTTAGAATAGGTATAAACAAACAAATCAGAGGATTTTTCTTCTAAGTACCTACATATGCATACGCTTTAAATTATCTGACATTTGTTTTTAAAAAAGATAATTTAAAGTTTCTAATAAGTCACTTTCAGATTAAGCATGAAGTAAAAGATAATTTAAAGTTTCTAATAAGTCACTTTCAGATTAAGCATGAAGTAAAAGATAATTTAGTTTGGTCGGGTAGCGAAGAGGAGCGACCAAACTAAATGTTTGTTTCATATACTGAAAAAAACAAATGATAACTACAAACAAGTAATATGTTTATATACAAGCCTGCCAAATGACGTGTTCCGTCAAACATTCTAACTTGTTTGAATGTTTGATTCAAACATGTACGTATTTATATCAACATTCTGACAAGTTAGAATGTTTGACGGACATACGTTACATTTGAATCAAACGCGTTACTTGGCAGGCTGGTATATATTTTTCGGTGTAATTGGAAGTGATATATTCATTATCCAATTATCAAGTTTTGTTTAGTATTATTTAAATTAAAAGTGATACCTTTCACTTTTTATTATTAAACGAGAGTTTCCAACTTCTAGTACTAGTAAAAATTGGTAGCAATATTAAAAATGTCAATGGTTGCAAACAAATAAATTTAAATTTGTTTTTAAACGATTTGTATCCGTTGTTCGAAGAAGAGGTTTCAATTTTTTGATTTGAATCATGTTTTTTTTAAATCTTTTATTTTTGTAAAAAATGTAAAAAGAAAATTAAATTAATATCGACATTCTGCAAAAATGTGATCTCGTTGAGAATTTTCTAAATATTCATTGAAACAACTACTTCCTGAGGTGAAACCCCCACAGATATTGAATTAAACAATGGATATTTGAGTTACACAACAGATTTACTGTTCTAAGCATAGTTTATATGCAAAATGTAACATTAGATCAAATTATTCTTTCACCAAACTAAATTAACAAACACAAAATTGAAATTAATTGAACAAAATGCTAACTATTGAATAAACAAGAATTCAAAGAATCTTAGGCTATTTTATAGAAAATGTCTTAAGCCATCTTTAGACGCGTTTCGAGATTTAACCTTCATCAGCATAGACTTTCAATACTAACAATTTTTTTTTAAAATAAACAGAAAACTTACAGGAATATTGAAGTGTGTCGTTGAAACAAGTACACAAAACTTTATTTGAGTAATCGCGAATCGAATTATATTAGGTTATTAGGATTCTTTTCAACTCTGGTCTATTTGTGTAAATTATTGTTGAAAGTGAAGAAATTGCAGCCCATATCTAATTCTGTTAATCGAATTTATTCAGTTGACATTTCAGTTACTATAATATTATTACCTGATAATTGTTTTAGGATATTAGGCATTCGCCTAATATTTGGTATTCGAAAGTTCGATCACATAACTGATAAATTAATCGAATTAAAATGGCGTAACGTGAACAACCGCCGAACGTTGCATTGTTTAACATTTTATCATTAAACTATTGTTATCGATATATGTTTTTGAGTTTCGTGAAAAGTATAATCATAAATAATTAACACTGTTGTATCCTTTCATCACACTTTATTTTCTAATGGTTAGATATATATTTCAAGTGCTAAGCACTCATTTTCAATAACAACAGTTGTTATTGAAAATTAGTGCTTAGCACTTGAAATATATATCTAACCATTAGAAAATAAAGTGTGAAGAAAGGATACAACAGTGTTAATTATTTAAAACTATTGTTACCCATAAAACCTTCATATCTTTACAATACAATAGTATTCCCGTCTGATGTTAATTCCATCAACGTGAGATTCAGAGGTATTATCTCACCTTCGCCCCACAAGACGGCTTTATTTCAGATATTTTTTTTATTATATTTATAAATTATATAATTGCATACCATCTCACACCAAAGATCTCACATTGATGAAGTTTAAATGCAAGATATGTCATAATTTATTGAGAAATACATTACTTTAACATCAAAGCAATCACTTGTTTTACTAACTGTTTAATTATTGCTTTGGTTTGTATCGATTTATCGAGTATTTTAAAATTTAGATAGGTTAAGTGGAAGAGCAGTTTATCTTACTATCAGATCGACTGAACTTTGCCTATGTAATTTTGCTGTACATTCTACATCTTGTATCTTTTTAGTATAAAGAACGACGTTTATTATTATTATTATTATTATTATTATTATTAAGTTAATAATGAAAGTACTAAGATTCTAATCAAAGGAAATATATTTTTTAAATAAGTTATTTTGATTATTAAATAGAAAACGATTTCTCCCTTTCTCTGATCAGTCCCATATTATTAAATACAAAGCGTTTTTTTTTCCTTCAAGGAACGATGCGATAATATTTGAGTCAATATATTTTTATACCTTCAGCTTAGACCAAATGAACGTCGTATGATATAGAAGTTAGAAGAAAAAGGGGGGGAAATAAGGGGAGAGGGTCTTGCTCAATTATTTATATATCAGGGGATTTCCACTAAATCCAGCTAAAGTTTTACGTCGGGTCCGCCTTATTCGACATTTACCCTGATTCCTGGATATAATCAGACTGAGGGACATTTCGGGAAATATTTTTATGCTCTTTATAGATATACTGGCCGCGGATGATAACCGAACGTTCTGCGGAATTAAATGTTGTAAAGACCTCGAGTATATATAATAAACAACATATCTTATTCTTTCAGTTCTTATTGTTTGCCTCAGGATTACTTTATATAAATGCCGGCAAATTGTATAGAGGTATTGTATTGATCTTAAAGGCTCAACGTAAATGTTATTGTATCGTTTTAAAATACCTTTGCTTTAAAAATAATAGACTTACTATTTAATTTATTAACAATGAAAATATACCTTTAAAAATATTACTTCATAAAAATATTTACTAAAAAAATAATAAGTTAAATTATATACAACAAAGCTATTTGTACGAGTATTACACATTTTATTTACCATACAAAACTTTTATTAGGCTACTCATAATTATAAATTTTTCATTATTAATTGGACGAATTGTTTCGTATTTATTTAAAGAATTAATGTAATAATTAATTATTCTAGCAACTGCGGTATTACTTTGGCTAAGAAGGGAAGAATACATTAGTATTAATAAAATATTTCGATTAATAACCCTTGTTGAAACATCAGTGACAGTTTAACGCGAAACAGTGTTATTCATTTCAATTAGCGACACTGTCTGTTATAAAGCCACCGCGAAGGCAAAAATTAATTACGCGAAATTTGAAGTTACTGTTAGTTAAAATGGAACGGAATGTTTTTAATGCGAGCCGGGTTGCCATAATTAAAAATGTACATTAATTCCGTAGTCTGCAGGTGAAATATATGTGCTGAAATAACAGGGGCGGGCGCATTCTTTCAGAAAGTTTCCTAATTTTTCTTTGACAGTTCCCCCCTTAAGTTTATTAATCCGGCGAGGTCGGTTCCCGCCGCCCTCCTCGATGTCCGCAATGGCGTCCTCGAGATTTTTCGCTTTTGCGGAATTGATTTCTTAACTGCTTCATCAATTTACTTAAAACTTTATTGCGTCTAGCTGCCACTTTTACACCTGCCACAATTTACACTTTTCAAGTTGCGCCGACAAAACTCGGGGTGAACTTATTTGAGATTAAAATTGTATGTAGTCCTCTGTTGATAAAAATCAAGGTTTCCAAACTCTACGATTATTACATTTTAAAGATTTTTATTATTTCAAAATTCCTATTATTAAATTACTAACCTAATTACTAATTTTCCAGTCATACATCATTATCCGGTCAAAACAAATGTTTTACAAATATACAGGTTTTTCTTTTGTAAGTATACGTATATACACGGAACTTTTCTTTCGAGTATACTTACGAACCTTACCTTACCTTACCTTTTTTAAAAAGGGTTCAATTTAAAGTTTAAAGGAGTGTTATCTAGACAAAGCATGAAGTAAAATTTTGAGTTCAAAAGAGCCTGAGAATTTGGTTTGAACGCTCCGCGGAGCGGAGCGGCAACACCAAATTCTCAGGCTTTTCTAAACTTAAAATTTTACTTTATGCGCCACGCGTATTAAACACAGATTAATGTGAAGTTCAGAAACAGAGTTTAATACGTGTGGATCGTTAGGTAAAATTTCGAGTTTAGAAAAGCCTGAAAGTTTGGTTTGGTCGCTCCGCTTCGAGCGACCGAACTAAACTTTCAGGCTTTTCTGAACTCGAAATTTTACATCATGCTTAGCCTGAGAGTGGAAAACACTTTTTTATAGCATTAAATAAAACTTAAAAAAAACTAATATCTGAAGATTTGCAGCATATACGTTATAAATTGGGACATGTATAATTATAGAAAAACTCCCTGTATTTGGGCATTTGTTGTTTTTGAATAGCGTTAAATTTAAAGAATCTAACGAGTGTTTTCAGTCCTCTATTTAGTATGAATAAAATTTCGATTTTATAAAAGCCTGAAAATTTGGTTCGGTCGTGTAGCAAAGCAGAATTTTACTTCATGCGCCACGCGTATACAGCACTGAAATATTGTAAAGTTTATATTTATATTACTAAGCTCGAGTTTGCATTTATTATTCTCCCTAATATTTCTATGACTTTACAGAATTTAATAATATATTATTCAATTCTTATGATATTAATAAAGATACAGAATTTAAAATCAGGATGAAAGATAAAAAACAGCATGTATAAATAAAATACTTAAAGAGACATGAATTAGCAGGAGTTTTTCTTTTAAATATACACATCCTGATTTTTTTAAATGTAAAGTTAAAGTTACCAACGAGTGTTTCCACTACTAAATTAAGAATGAAGTAAAATTTCGAGTTTAGATAAGCCTGAAAATTTGGCTTGATCGCCTAGCGAATCGGACCAATCCAAATGTTTAGGCTTTTCTAAAAAAAACTTTATTACAATTGATGCAAATATTTCATAATAATACTAATTAAGTAATAACATTTTAAAAGCTGCACCTATCTTGGAAATTGTAATGTATGAAAATTTTTTTTTCTGAACAAGACGTTCATCTTTTCAAACTACTTAGTAACTTTTTACTTTATTTTAATTACTTTTTAACCTTCTTAAAATAAATAAGTCCTGTAAAAAGTTTGTTTAGTCTGAACACAGATCTTGTAACGGCCTTTACTTGTTGAATAACCCGGAGCATTCGCCATAATTAATGTTTTAATTTCGTGTTAAATTGCTTTATTTTCACTACTATAGAAACTGAATTGTGTTTAATTTAGTTATTTATTTAAGAAATCACTTAATTTATTAATTTAATATAAATCATCTAGTGGATATAAATTGATTATTGGAATTCATGTAATTAATTAGGATTAGGAATGAAATTAAATTTAATTTTGCAAAAATTGATACAACTATGTGAAACCAATACTAACTAAATAATAAAATGGTAAAAACTGTAGCTGTGTTATAAATTGTAAAGTATAAAAAACAGTTAAATTCTAAATAAGGCGTGTATTTTTTTTAAGTTTTTGAATAAGTGACTCTTTACGTAATTTTATTGCTTTTCAACCTTCTTAAAATCAATAAGTTCTGTAAACAGTTTGTTTATTCTAAATACAGATATAACAACCTTTACTTGTTAGATAACCCGGCGCATTTACCATAATTTATAATTTAATATTATTTTCTGTTATTTTATTTTAACTTCTACTAACAATGTATTATGTTTGTTGCACCCGATTTCATAATAATAAGGTTAGAGTGACTTTAACAAATGTTGACTTTAAGGGAATGTCGACTTTAAATAATAATGCGTTTCATAATCAATTTCCGATCTGACTTTAGTACAAGTCAATTTTAAGGTAACGAATATAGATTGGTAACGCCTTTTTATAGAAATGTTCATTATATAATATTGCACACCCTTTATTTTAATTGTTTATTTTTTAATTATGTCATTGGAAATGTCAGATCTAACAAAAAATAAGAATAGAGGAATTAATTTTATTAATAACACAATTGAAACACTTTTTGTTCCTTACTTCACTTTTATTTTTATTCGTTAGATGTACATTTCGGGTGCTAAGCACTCATTATTAATAACTAATTTTATTGTTATTGATAATGAGTGCTTAGCACTCGAAATGTACATCTAATGAATAAAAATAAAAGTGAAGTATGGAGCAAAAAGTGTTTTTATTGTAATTAAATACTCCTCCACATACCTCAAATAAACAATTGGTGTTTACAAATAAAGATAAATTACTTTTTAACTTAACCTGATAAATGTGAAAAGAACATAATTCAGTGCAATAAATAAGAAATAAATTGTCAGTATCAAAAAAAAGCGAAACGTCTATAAATAATTTACATTCAATAATTTGCTCAATTGGCCGAATGTACCAGTTAACGAAATAAAATATATTAATTAACTTAACTTGCTCGATTCAAGTGAAATCTTATCTTTAATTTGGTACTATATTATTACCGTTGCCTTTAATAACCAAAATTTTGGAAAAAATCTGTGCCGCTGAATATGTCAACACTATTTTCTTTCATTCTGTAATAGGTCAATAGGGGTCATGTGCAAATATTATTTTTGACGAAATTAAATTAAAATATTAATACAAAAATCACCCAAGAAAATAATAAAGAAAAATCAACATCCAGTAAATACTAGAATAACATTAGTCGATTAAATTTTTTTATGTGAAAGAAATAACAAATGCAGCATCGCCTTAAAATAATAAACAAGTACCGGCGCGTGGAGAAATGCTAAGACATACAGAAAGATTCAGTTCAGGGTTTAACGAACGCAAACACAACAAGTATGCAAAGTCAGGGAAATGAAGTTGACGTCAGAGAGGGAAGGGTTTTGTGACCATATATGGTAGTAGATAAAATTTAAGCAACAAAATGGGGAGGGGAGAACTTTGAGAGCAGCAAAGAAACGATTCTAAAAATCAGTTAGTTTTGGGACCGGGACGGGGACAATCAGTATTTGAATGTAAATGGGGACAGTTGAGAATAGGAAGTTTAAGTGGGATGTGAGTTAGTGAAGTAATGTTGATAAAAAGAGTTAAGTATTGAGAATGGAGTTCGAAAATGGAGAATGGAGTTAGGGATAACAGCGCTGGAGAGACTATCACGTAAGAGTAAAATTAATTCTACATCAAACCGACTTAGTTGAAATAAAACAACCAAAACCAGCGAAATAATTTAAACATCTGGGAAAGGGGGGAAGATGAAAGGGGGGGGGGGGTGAAATTGAGGGATGAATGGTGGTTGATGTGTAAGGCCGAATTGAGCGAGAAAACGAGGTATGTCCTACTAACTAATCGAAACAGTCGATTGATATGTTAGGCCAATCCGAGTTAGTATTGCGCTAAGTGTCCTACTAACTAACCACAAGAAAAAATAACTCGATTATGAGTGGAACGAGGTGAAAGGTCGTTCCGCTCATTAATCGAAAATGAATGGCGATTAATGTGTAGGGCCGATGTGAGAGATTGTCCCACTAACTAATCGCAAGTGTGTCGAGTGTGTGATGCTAGCTCCGAGATGGTTTTTGTGGGTTTCACATCTCGTAATGCAAATGCAGGGGCTAGTAAATTTTGCTCCCACAAGTAGAGTCATACATTTTTTTAGTTTAACCAAATGCACATGACTTTTAAGCATAAACGTTGGGTAATATATTTTGTGAATATAAATAATATAAGACATATCAATTCATTAGAAATGTCATGAAAGGTCAATAAACTTTGCAAACGTTAAGCTCATATCCTGTTTTATTTATTGTCCACACATCCTCCTAGTCACATTAAAAGGGAATAAAGACACAGTATTTACGATAATGCATATTGACACAAACAACGAACCTGATAAATAAATAAAAGGGTTACTACATACACAACACAACGTAAACAATAATACAAATTATAAATTTGTACAATACCTAGGGTCAAATCATTACAATTCTATACACTGCTTTCCTTTTAATCACAATATCTTATTCATCGCTCAAAGATTTACTATCTAAATGTGATTCCTTCTTCTATTTCTTTTGTTAAATTTATGAATCTGGCTCCGCAGCACTGTCGGGCACACAATCAGTTCTTTTTAAGATTTTAGAACATTTTTAGGTTAGCTTTAAAGACGGCATTATCTATTTAAACTGTCAAAAGGCCGACTTTATCTTTAATGTCAAAGATGTTAAAGTCAGCTTAAAATATTTAAAGTAGCTTTAACTTGGTTATGAAACTAGGTGTTATGGATATTTATCCAAGAAATCGTTTAATTAAATTAATAAGATATATAAAATATTTATTTAAAATGTTTATAAAATATGTAAGAATACCGTGTTTTTCTAGTAGAATCAACACTACTTGCAATATTAGAAAAAAAAAATGTGTACAGGGTGGCCCAAATTCAATGTTTTCATGAGGTATATCGGTAATTTGAGGAGTTGGAAAATTGATATACACGTCATGACCTTTATTTTAGTTAGTTATTAATAACGAAGTTACCAGATCTCAGCTAACTTGATAAGTTTCAAAGATATCAGGCGTTTTTCAATTGCTGGCTATTTTCAAATATGTTTTTATCTTAAAAACTATTAACTTACGATAGAATAGAATAGAATGGCGAACAGATGTATGTATATAACGTTAATGTGAGGTTTTGAGAATTAATTTCTACACCTTGGCATAAAACTGATTTCTTTGAAGGATGTTTCAAATTCAATATACCGAGTGTTGACTTAGCGGACGCAACATAGGAAATCCTATGTAAATTTTGAAATGTTTAATTTTCGTAGAGAAAAAAATTCTGAATTCATTCGTGTTAACGTTTATTACTTTACGTTTCTCTAAGTTAAAATAATTTAGAAAAAGTAATGTGATTTTATAAAAATAATGACATGCCACGGAATTGAAACAATAATTACGGATGTCAAAATGGCAAAAGATATCGCAGTCACTTGATTAAAGTAAAAGATTTTGAAATGATTTACACTATACAAGAAAAAATCCTCCTAATAAAGTGTTATTATGCAGCCCACAGTTATCACAATGTTTGCGTTATATTTTTTGTCGTTAATTAAGTGTAATGGTTGAGCGGGAGGCGGATATTAATTGTTATTAATATACTGTTTATGACTTTAACAGATTTATTAATATAAAAGAATAAGTTTAAACGGATTACAAGAGTAAGAGTGCTTTTCGCGATGTCTGAAATAAGACTAACAACTTATTCTAATCAAGCTCTGGAAGAAAGAGATAGCCAGATAGTTGCATAACGTTAGGGCAATGTCTAATGAGCGCGGTAGAAAACATTTACTTAAGATAATGATTTGAAATAACATCTTTAGTGAAAGTACTGATAAACAAATTGTTATTGATCGGTTTCTGACTATTTGTTGGCCCTAATGTTATCTGTGCGAAATATACATAATAATAATAATAATGAGAAATAATATAATAATAAAATGTAATATAATAATGATGTACAGGGTACATTACACTCCCCCCCCGTATAAAAAAAATTTACAATGTAAATTTAAAAAGTTAAAAGAATTACTTGAATAGAGGGTAATGTGATAAATTGATTATTATTATTATTTTTTTTTTTTTTTGCCTAATTTGAAGAACTATAGATAATATAAATATGAATACACAATAGAATGAATTCATTTGTAAATACATATGTACATGAAATAATATAAAAATATATGATACTGAAAATAAAAATACACCAATACCAATAATTGTTTATACAGAAAATGCAGAGTACTTATATACACAACGTACATTTAAATATGGTATTTCTTTGACAATACAAAACAGGTAAAGGAAAGAAAAATATTTATCTTTTGCAAACCCAAGTAATGACATAGTTTTTTTTTTTTTTTTCTTTTTTTTTTTTGACTTTATTGATTACGATTGAATCTAATTCGTTCGCTTCTTCTTAATGGCGGAACTGCAGGAGCATCATTAAGCATGTCTGGAGCTATATTCATGTCTCTAATATTCATTGGTATATTTTCTGGTACATATGCGGCGACTCTGTTATGGTTAGGTCTTATTTGTCTAAATGAATGCAAAATTCTAGTGCGTTTAATAATCTTGTAAAGAATCATAATAGAATTTGTTTTTTTCTTTGGAAATTAATAGATTTTTTCTTGCTATATCGTGGGAATATTGGAAACGTAATTTTAACTCGTCTACATAATTATCATATGTGTATTTAAACTCGGGTTCCCGTGTTAAGTCTCTAGGTGTATTAGGTTTATGGCCAAACATTAGTTCGTAAGAGGTGTAGTTTGTAGAAGAATGAACGCACGTATTATAAGAGAATGTAGCAAATGCAACGTATTTATCCCAATCTTGTTGTTTAGAGGTATAATGTTTCAAATAATCGGCGAGTGTTAAATGTGATCTTTCAAGAGCATCATTACTTTGAGGTCTGTATGCGGTAGTTAGTATGTGTTTAATTTTAAATAATTTCGTCACCTCTTTAAGCAAAATGGAGGTAAATTCTTTCCCTCGATCTGTCAATATACACTTAGGAATACCGAATTTACAGATAAAATGTTCAGTGAATGTAGTAGCAATAGTTAAGGCTTCGTGGTTAGGAATAGGAAAAGCTAGAGAAAATTTAGTTAAGTCATCTTGTAAAGTAAGTATGAATCTATTCTCAAATTCTGTAAGTGGCAAAGGGCCAACTACATCAAGAAATATTTTGTCAAGAGGTTTAATTGAGGTTGTGGTGATTTCCATAGGCGCGTGTTTCTTTTTACGATTTAATTTATTTTCTTGGCAATATTTACAACTTTTGACGTAATCGTATATTGTGGATTTCATATTTGGCCATTTGTAGTTCATTTTGATCCTACGATATGTCTTATGAAAACCGGGATGTCCTGCGCCTGGACTGTCATGATTTTCTTTTAGGATGTCAGGGATATCTTTTGTTTGCGGGAGAATAGCTTTATTATGATATATATTAATTAGTATATCTGTGTCTTTGAAAATATACCTAATAATAGAGCGAATTTTATTCCATTGTAAATTATCGAGAGTTGTGGTAATTTTTGGAATGCTAATAGAGTTAATGTTGTTTTGAATTAATTCGTCACGTAAGATTTGAAGGGTTTTAAGAATGATCTCAAATGTTGAGGAATTCCAAAAATGTTGTTTGTAGAAACAGTAGAAGATGAAATTGTCTTTGTCTTTAAATTTTACAATGTCAAAAACTTTGAGGGACTCCTGTTGGAGTGTGTTTAAATGATTATATTTTTCTATATTTTCTTTGGAATTGATATAATCTAAATTCAAGTCTGTAGAAAGAAAGAATGCCTTATTACCATGAGAAATTGTAATATTTTCATCTTTCTCGACTACGTTTGCATTTTGTATTATTGTGTTCTCTAATTTTTTCAAAAAATCTGTGTAATCTGAAATGGTATTTGTGATATAAGTGTTCGCGGTAGGAATGTTAGTGATGTTCGAATCATTTTTAATTTGAATTCTACTAAGAGCGTCTGCATTGTGATTAGATTTCCCCGGCTTGTATTCAATGTAGTAATCGTATTCTGATAGGCATAAACGCCATCGCAAGAGTCGGGACGATTGGTCCTTTACACTGTCAAGGTATTTTAAAGCGATGTGATCTGTAACTATTTTGAATCGTCGACCAAAAACATAGGGCCTAAAGTGCTTGACAGCAGACACAATAGCTAACAATTCCTTAGAGGAAACGTCATAGTTTTGTTCTGCTCTGCTCATGGTTCTACTATAATACGCGATTCGCAAATCTTGTGAGGGTGGGCCTTGCGAAAGTACGGCACCGATTGCGTAATTCGATGCGTCAGTAGTTATAGTAAACTCTTGAGAAAAATCAGGAAATTGTAAAATTGGTTCACTTGATAATAGGGTTTTTAGTTTTTCAAAACAATCCTGTTCAAGACTGGTCCACCTGAATTTAACATCTTTTTTCAATAATTTTGTTAAAGGAAAAATTAAGTTACTAAAATTTGGAATGAAACGTCTATAATAGCCTGCTAAACCGAGAAACGACTTAATGTTTTTAGTATTTTTTGGCTGAGGAAAAAGTTTTATACATGATACTTTATCAGGATTTGGGAGCACACCGTTTTTAGTAATAAGATGGCCTAAATAAACTATTTCGTGGCGTAAGAATTGGCATTTCTCCGGCTTAAGTTTTAAATTAAATTTCTCTAAACGAGTAAAAACAGCTCGTAATTTATCTAAGTGATTTTCGAGGTTGTTGGAATAAATAACAATATCATCGAGATAGCACAGACAGCGCAAATGGTTGGGTAGACCCGCTAATGCAGAATTCATTAAGCGTTGGAAGGTTGCGGGGGCAGATTTTAGCCCGAAAGGCATACGTAAAAATTCATAGTGCCCAGAAGGTACACTAAATGCGGTTTTAGGAATATCTTTCTGATGAATATTTATTTGATGGAAACCGGATGTTAAATCGAGAGTAGAAAAGTATTTGGAGTGACCGAGTTGGTCGAGAATTTCCTCTATGTTAGGTAAAGGATAAGCGTCGCCTACCGTAACGCTGTTTAATTTTCTGTAGTCGACGACCAACCGCCAACTTTTGTTTCCCTCGGAATCAGGTTTTTTAGGAACAATCCAGATAGGTGAGTTCCAGGGACTGAAAGAAGGTTTTATGATGTTTTGGTTTAGCATTGAGTCAATTTGATTTTCTACTTCGGTTTGCAAAGACTGGGGGAACCTATAAGTTTTTGATTTTATGGGTATGTCGGTAGAGGTGTGAATTTCGTGGTAAACTAAATCCGTGCTGGATAAAATATCTCCTTCTAAATTAAAAATATGGTTAAACTCGAGACACAGTGAAATTAATGAGTTATATTCTTCTGAATTCAGATGACTCGTCTGTAACTTCTCTTTTAATATGTTTAATCTACTGGAATTATTATTTACGAATTCGGATGGGTTGGATTGTAAATCTTGATTATTGCCAGATTCGGAAATTGTAATTAAAGGCTCAAAGTGGCTATTTGAATGAACAATATGAATAATTTCGTTATTCGGATTCCCAAAAACAAAGTTATGATTTTCAGGAGTATGAACACATATGCAAATATTTAATTCTAATGCTGCAATTTTAATGACGTCGTCTGTTGCAAAAGCATTAGGAGTTCTGAGTATATATTCTGCTTCTTTTGGTGACAGACAATTTTTAATATGTTTTGAATTCAATAAAAATATTTTAAGCTTTTCTACTGATTTAAAGAAACCCGTTAAGTAAATAATTGAATGGAAAAGACAGTTACCGTCGCTTGGCACGTTTTGTGTTGAAAAATGTTTTGAATTTTGAATGCATTTAGAGCTAAATGTGTAATTTAGAGTAGGTTGAATAAAATTTTCGGAATAACTTGCAACATAATGGAATTTTTCTTTCTCAGGAATATATACCGTATAGTGATGTGGATAGAAGGGGTTATTATTAGAAAAATTACATAGAAAATCTACAATATCGTTGATTGGTATATTAAATAAACCTGTACCTAATAGAATCGTACGAATGTTCAGAGGTTTGTTATACAGTTTAGGAAAAATATCTAAGAAGTTAGTGAATTTTTGTGCCCAATTTGTTGGATTACAGATTAAATTAATACAAATCCCAAAATGTTTCCCTTGTGTTATAGTAAAAAGACGATTGTCAATGGAATTACACTGCAATTTTGCTTCCAAATTATGACTTATAAAATATGATGAACCACAGTCTGACATTATTTCACCTGCAAAACCTGCATAACCAAAAGGTGTGCCATCAGATTTTGTGGTGCGATCATGAATAAAATGAAACGTGACTTTGCTTTGTTTTAAAGAAGAATTTAAAAATGAGAAAACAGGTAAAGAGTGATTAACAGTTTGTGGTTTTAATTTGTTAAGTATATTTAAATAATTATTATAACTTTTAATGTCTTTACTATCGTTCGAATATTCACTTGTATTTATTTTATTTAAAGATAATTGTTTCTTTGTTGACTCTAATGGCTCTAATGTAACAGAAATATTATCGCATTCATAGTCATTATCACTAGTATTTAGCAGTGTTGTTATTGCTGTATTATTTGATTTATCTACGGTGACAATACTACTACATAAGTAAATTTTAGGAAATATTTCTTGTTTATTTACAATTCCCACAATTATTTCTGGGTTATCGATTTTAATCTTAATCACTTTTTCTGTTCTAGCTTTTACAAACATTTTATCAGAATTTAGTTTATTTACTTCGATGTTTAATGGGGTTGGACTTGTTGGACTTGGCAAGGGTGTTTTATTTGCATTGATTGCATTGATTATATCTTTTTGAAGATTAGGATTTTTGAATACATTACGAGGAATTTTAGGAGATGTTTTCGGTTCACATTGTATTTGATTAGGTTTGGAATTTGGAACAATAGATTTATTAGGAATTTGTTGATTGATTTGATTAGTTCTGTTATTGGGTGTACTTTTCTTTAAAACTTTCTTGATAGTATGTAATTTTAATAAAGCATTTCCAAATTTAATTGTATCATTATTATAATCAATAATAGAATTAAACTTTTTAAGAATATCATTCCCAATAAGTCCATCTTGAGGGATCGGAAAAGAACTAGGAACTATGTGAAACACATGCTCAAATTTATAATTGTTATCAAATTCAAAATGTAAGGTGCAATAACATAAGGTGTGAGTCGGTTTGTTAAATGCATTGATGCCGTGCAAGGTAATTTTCAAATCGTCAAAAACATACACGTGAGGTTGTAGTCTGTTTAATTTTATTAAAGAGACTTCAGCGCCAGTGTCGATTAAAAATGTACCTTGGGATTTTAATTGAGGTGAGATTATGTTGACATAGGAAGAAATTGCGTCGATGTCTATTGAAAAAATTGATGTTCTGGGACTTGAGATGCTGTCCGAAGTTCGTCCGCAACTTCGGACTCCAAAGAGTTTAAATTTAACTGCTGAGAAGAAATTAAATCAGAATTTATGAATCTATTATTAGAATTTTTTGGAAATGATTGATTTTGATGTAAATTATTATCACGTTGCCGAGGTGAAATATCTAAACTACGTGGTTGATAATTGTGTGTTGAATTATTTTTGTTAATATTAGAATGTATGGTTTGTGGCTCTCGGGTTGAGTTATTAAAATTTGGCTGTTTAAGATTTTGTGAATATCGTAAATTAGTATTTTGTTGCTGAGATCTAAAATTTCCTTGTGAGTTGTTATACATTCGTTTGCGACATTCGTTTATAGAATGACCAACATTTTTACAATAATTACATGTGATTGTTGAATTTCCATTGTTTTTGGGAAACGAGTTGTACCTGCAGTTTGCTGTAATATGATCATTTTTGCCACATATTTGACATTGATTTAAATTTATTTGAAAATTGTTTTGAGGCGATGAAAAATCTTCTGAAGATGCAATATTTATAGCTTTTTCTAGTGAATCACAGTTTCTCGCTTTCAAAATAACGCATAAATCTCTATTTAGACCGGCCATAAAAACGTTTAAGCATTGTTTGTTTAACAAATCTGCTTGTGCTTGTAAAACAGCATCATGTAATGTAAGATCTAATGAATTAATTAATTCTTGATATAACTTTTTGATTTTGTTACCGAACATTACTACTGACTCATTACTTTCTTGTTTGATGCACCTAAGTTCTGATTGTAAATGATCGAAGGATTTTTTAACTGAAAAATTCTCGCGAAGCAATTGTTTAAGTTCGTTCCAAGTATTAGTAACACGACCTCTAACAAGAGCACCTGCATCGCCAGTGATTCTATTTTTAATGAAAATTAATAATGTTGCCTGTTGCTCAGCATTAACCAATGTCATAGCATTGTTGCACTGACCAATAAAGTCTTCTAAATTTGATTTTTTTGAGTTATCGAATCTAGCTTCGGACAGAGTCAAAAATGCTAAATTTAAAGTTTCCATTATGTAAACTTTTTTGTTTGTAAAAAAAAAAAAAAATAGCAATATGAAAAATAATTTAAAAAGATTTGAAACAATTTAAATTCAGTTTTGAAAATTCAATAATTTTGAAAAATAAAAGGTCAATGTGGGTTGCAAAAAAATAAATGAGTGTATTCTTTCCTACCTTAGAATCGAGAAGAAAATTACGATGAGCATTTCGTCGCACGATTTAATCACTCGTCTTCTGGTGGTACGCGCACTTCCTGGTGGGGCTATGGAAACGGTTGTTGTGTTACCCTCTCGGGTAATCTGCTTAGCGCTTTTCTGAGTACGACGACTCAGTTTTGATATGGTAGCTCGTTGTTTAAATGCTTGGAACTTCACGACGTGGATGGCTTCCTTCTGGCACTCTGTGGATATGATCGTTACAGGAGTAGGACGCTATTGAGATGGTAGCTTGGGAACGGCACTACGATTTTGGCGTCCTTCTATGTGTTGAGGAACGTACTTCGGATTTTATGCACAGTTTTGTAATATTTACTCGCGAAAAAACCCGCTAATTACTTTTTACACTTATTTATTTCACGTTTACCGACTGCGCCAGTGTAATGGTTGAGCGGGAGGCGGATATTAATTGTTATTAATATACTGTTTATGACTTTAACAGATTTATTAATATAAAAGAATAAGTTTAAACGGATTACAAGAGTAAGAGTGCTTTTCGCGATGTCTGAAATAAGACTAACAACTTATTCTAATCAAGCTCTGGAAGAAAGAGATTATAACAAAAGGGACGCGCATAACGTTAGGGCAATGTCTAATGAGCGCGGTAGAAAACATTTACTTAAGATAATGATTTGAAATAACATCTTTAGTGAAAGTACTGATAAACAAATTGTTATTGATCGGTTTCTGACTATTTGTTGGCCCTAATGTTATCTGTGCGAAATATACATAATAATAATAATAATGAGAAATAATATAATAATAAAATGTAATATAATAATGATGTACAGGGTACATTACATAAGTAACAGCAATATTTTGTGCTATTTTGACATCCGCAATTGTTGTATCAATTCCATGGTATGTCATTAGTTTTATAAAATCACATTACTCTTTCTTAATTATTCTAGCTGTAAATTTTCTGACATTCGTTAAATTTTAAAAGAGTTTAAGTTGAAGCATTAAACGATTGATTTCCACTCCCAGACTAAGCATGAAGTAAAATTTCGAGTTTAGAAAAGCCCCGTAAAAATTTGTCGAGAGTCGCGCAGCGACCCGAGACAAATTTTCTGGGCTTTTCTAACCTCGAAATTTTACTTCATGTGCCACGCGTATAAAACACAGGTTTTAAGTAAAGTTCGAATATACATAAATTTGATAATATTTTAGTGTTTTATACGCGTGGCGCATGAAGTAAAATTTCGAGTTTAGAAAAGCCCAGAAAATTTGTCTAGTGTTGCTGCGCGACCCTTGAAAAATTTTCACGGGGCCTTTCTAAACTCGAAATTTTACTTCATGCTTAGTTTGGGAGTGGAAAACACTTGTTTAATTAAAGCATTAAATTGAACTTAAAAAAAAAAACAGGAAATATCCGCAATTGTTGTATTAATTCCATGGTAGGTCATTATTTTTATAAAATCTCATTACTTTTTCTTAATTATTTTAGCTGTAAATTTTCTGACATTCATTAATTTTAAATGAGTTCAATTGCAAGCTTTAAACGAGTACTTTCCACTCCCAGACTAAGCATAAAGTAAAATTTCGAGTTTTGAAAAGCCCCGTGAAAATTTGTCGGGGTTCGCGCAGCTACCCGAGACACATTTTCTGGGCATTTCTAAACTCGAAATTTTACTTCATGCGCCACGCATATAAAACACAGATTTTAAGTGAAGTTCGAATATACATAAATTTGACAATATTATAGTGTTTTATACGCGTGGCGCATGAAGTAAAATTTTGAGTTTAGAAAAGCCCAGAAAATTTGTCTCGGGTGGCTGCGCGACCCTCGACAAATTTTCACGGGGCTTTTCTAAACTCGAAAGTTTACTTCATGCTTAGTCTGGGAGTAAAAAACACTTGTACAATTAAAGCTTCAAATTGAACTTTTAAAAATAAACAGGGAATATCCGCAATTGTTGTATCAATTCCATGGTATGTTATTATTTTTATAAAATATCATTACTTTTTTTAAATTATTTTAGCTGTAAATTTTCTGACATTCGTTAATTTTAAAAGAGTTCAATTGCAAGTTTTAAACGAGTGCTTTCCACTCCCATACTAAGCATAAAGTAAAATTTCGAGTTAAAAAAGCCCCGTGAAAATTTGTCGGGGTTCGCGCAGCTACCCGAGACACATTTTCTGGGCTTTTATAAACTCGAAATTTTACTTCATTCGCCACGCATATAAAACACAGACATTAAGTGAAGTTCGAATATACATACATTTGAAAATATTATAGTGTCTTATACGCGTGGCGCATGAAGTCAAATTTCGAGTTTAGAAAAGCCCAGAAAATTTGTCTCGGGTCGCTGCGCGACCCTCGACAAATTTTCACGGGGCATTTCTAAACTCGAAATTTTACTTCATGCTTAGTCTGGGAGTGAAATACACTTGTTTAAAGCTTTAAATTGAACTTAAAAAAAATACAGGGAATTGTTGTAGCAATTCCATGGTTATTTTTATAAAATCTCATTACTTTTCCTTGATTATTTTAGATGTAAATTTGCTTACATTCGTTAATTTTAAAATAGTTCAATTTGAAGCTTTAAACGAGTGTTTTCCAGTCCCAGACTAAGCATAAAGTAAAATTTCGAGTTTAGAAAAGCCCCGTGGAAATTTGTCGAGGGTCGCGAAGCGACCCAAGACAAATTTTCTGGGCTTTTCTAAACTCGAAATTTTACTTCATGCGCCACGCGTATTAAACACAGATTTTAGGTGAAGTTCAAATATAGATAAATTTGACAATAATATATTTATACGAGAGGCGCATGAAGTAAAATTTAGAGTTTAGAAAAGCCCAGAAAATTTGTCTCAGGGAATATCCGCAATTGTTGTATTAATTCCATGGTATATCATTATTTTGATAAAATCATATTACTTTTTCTTAATTATTTTAACTTAGAGAAACGTAAAGTGTTAAGTGTGAACATTCATAAATTTGAATTTTTCCCTCTACAAAAATGTGAAATACATTTTCTCTCTAGAATAAATAGGGAAGCCAATATTTGGTCACTTTAAAATTAACATGCGATTTCCTATGTTGCGTCCGCCAAGTCAACACCCGGTATATAAGATTTATAACAATTTACCCTCATATTTAAAATTACTTAATTTGCACTACTTTCCAAATTCATTGCAAACTAATTTATTGCAACAGTCAATATTGGCACAACCTTTTATTCACTACGCTCTCGTTACTAATTCACATGAACATACATTTTTTGTGAGTTTTCAAGTTAACCTAACGTTATCTATTTATACCATTTTAGATTAATTTAATTTTTGTAATCATACACACGTACTAAATGTAATTGCTTTACTAGTAGGTTAAGTGTAAGAACAATAGTAGTTGTATATTAATTACTTGAACTTTGCCTACAATACAATAATAACTCTGTAATATATTCTTACAGGAAATAAAGCCATTAAATAAATACGATAATAAATATACAAAAAAACAGTTTAATTGTTACTTGTTTAATTGTTGTTTTAGCTGTAAAATGCAGTGGCTAACTTCATTTTTAATTCGTATAAATGGAACACGCTATATATTTTTATGTCATTGAATAGCACATTAAATAAACTTTAAAGGTATCTTTAATTTGGCTGGCGTTCACTTTGTGGTACATCTTCATAACAATTTAATTAAAACACTTAACTTTGTTTTACCACTTTTGATTGTGTGTGGTAAAGTGGTAAAACAAAGTTAAGTGTTTTTATTAAATTCTTTAAATTTATGTATAAAATTATTATTTTGTTTTGTTAAAAAATGCGTTTATAACTCTGAAGCTTTCAAATAAATATGTGATAATACACACTATTATGATTATAGAGATGTTGATATTATTTGTTACTAATGAAGGGGACTGTATTTAAAGTAAACTTAGTTTTCAATATAATCGTTTTTTGCCAATTTTTATGAATTTTTGTTATATATGTATATCAATGTAAAGTTAATTTAAAATACTATTTAATGACATGAAAACATACAGAGTGTTACATTTAAAAACATGAAACTTTTTTGTCATAAACCTGAAATTAAAAGTGAAAATAAAACCATAAGTACGCCACTAAATTCTACCTTGAAAACTACACAAATGACTATTTATATTGGGTATTCCATTAAGAAGTCCAATTATTATTATTTAAAAACAAATTTTTTGTATGAAATAGTGCCAACATATTTATATCGAAACAAATTACAAACTCCACGATTAGTTGTAGAAAATGATATCTGGTAAATGACTACTTCGGCTTCTTTTGAAAAAGTGTTGCGTCACATTTTAGCCAACGTTAAAATACGTGGGCTCATATTTGACCAATAACCACTCGAATATTTTCTTTGAGCGCTTGAATTGCGGTAATTTTCTCAGCTGCCCTGGCTATACGAATACGAAGTGGCAATTTTACATCAGTAATTTGTCATTATTGCTCAAATTTAGTGATAAATTTCACAATGGTTCGACGAAAAGGTGATTTATACGAACGCTGCAATTTGTCTAGGCGAAATTTTTACTGTATTGATAATGAATTTTCACTATTTCTATACGTTTTCTCATATCGTACATTTTTCATTTGAAAAGTGTGAAACAATCAATGCCTCTTATTTTTTCTAAACAGTTTAGAAATGGAATTTAACCTGTTTATGGAAAATCCTTTATATTTTATAATTATTAAGAAAACTACGCATTTTAAAATAGCCGATAATTGAAAAACAATTGAAAAACTTTTCGAATTAATTACTTTGAATAAGTGAACTATTGGTTAATGACGTTAGTTTGACTTTGTCGTCATTAATATTTTGTAGAAAACTAAAAACATAAGTGAGACTTACGAGCAAAGTTTAACAGGAATAAGAAACATTTTTTGAAACATTAGGTAAGTGAAAGCTATTGATTTTATGTATGTAATATGGGGGAAAGTACTATAATTTTATTAATTTTTGAAACTGTTTTACTTTTATGTAAAAAAAATAAAAATAAAAAATAAATACATTGTAAACAACATCAGTTCAAATGGTCAGCTGACTTTGTTAACTTACGACTTTTACTTTACTTATATATCAAGACAATAGACATTCAAAATAACATTCATATCCAATTATCTAAAATTGTAACTCTTTAAGTTAAATATACTGTCTTATTATAGATATGTTTAAAATTATGTTGAAGTTATTAAGGTTTTAATATCTTCTGATTTATTGACGTAGAAGAAATATGAATATGAAATATTAAAATAGCTATTTTTAGTAGTTGACCCTAAATTTTTTGCGCACATACTTGCGGTTATTCAATCCTGGGGCGAACAATGTCTACAGCATAATATTTGTCTCTATAAAAATGAAGTATAGCGTAAAAAAAAGAAGAAGAGAGGGGGCGGAATATAGCGGGAGAATTGAGATAGTGCACGACCGGATGCCGGAAAACCAGCCGCTTGGAAGTTATTCAAAGTTATTGATACACTGAAATTTGATGTTAATAAAAATGGCGCACTCTACTGGAAAAGAGAGGTGCTCCCAGTATTTGATTTACGCCGTTCCCCTTTGTTCATATTATGAGATCCCTTGCTTTCTGATTGTTCAACTTTTAATTAAATATTTGCCTTTTAGCCTTTCTCTCCACTTTCCGCTCCCCCCGACTTTCCCCCATCCGCGCGCTTCTTTGTGCATATGAACATTTTGTAGCGGTTTTGTCAAACGCTTGACAATATTCATTAAATTCGTTTCGAATTATCACAAACTTGTAATTAAATTTGACATTTTTATAAATATAAATTGTTTTGCTAATTATACATTAATTAGAATTACCTTAAATTATACGTTCAACGTGAAAGTCGTAAAATTTAATTTGTATTAAGACTCACTTATTTAGAAAATGTATTAATCATTGAGAATATATATTTCTATACCTTTACAATCTAAAATTGAGACTAATTTAAATTAAATTGGAAATGAACAATACTAAATTGAGACTTTAAACGTGGCTAACAGATTAATCACAATGAATGCTCTATAAAATTTTGAATAAACGAAATAAAATTAAGGATTACCAACTGCAAATTGGCAATTCAATCACAAACGACTACCGCACAATGAATTTCTCTTTTAAGTATACATATTGTAATAATTTTAGAGTTTGGTATCTTTGCTCGAAATTTTACTTTATGTGCCATGAGTATAAATCACTGATTTAAAATGAAGTACAACATATACTGCTTAAGTTTGATCTCACGTTGGTAAATTTTGCAAATGTTTATATCGTGTAAATGTAAAAAACACAAAAACTAATGTTTAAAAAGACAAACTCAACAAAAATTTGATGAAAGCGTGAGTAATAAATTAATGTATTAAATTTAATTAAATCAATAGTTTATTTACAAGGATACATCCATACTGCAATAAAAGGCGATTAGTATTTTTTCGGGTGTAGAATTGCTTTAAAATAAATTCTCTCTACCTAAAATACAAATTTGGCATTTCATAAAAAATATAAATCGAAAAATATCTAAGCCATTTAAATCAAATTTGATTCAAGTTAAAGCTACTTCATAATTATTTCATTTCATTTCATTTTCATAATCATTCATAATTTTCATAATTAATGCAAAAGTCCACTCTAAAATTACGGCTTTTTGACACTTTTAATAGATTAAGCCGGCTTTAAAACCAACCTAACAATAATCTCAAATATTAAAAATAACTAATCGCTTGTTTGACGTGGCTGCGAAACCAAAGCCATTCATTCCACTGAAGAAAGAGAAGAATAAATCACATTTTGGACTGTAATTCTTCAAGCGATTAAAAAGATAATGTGATTAAAAGGTAAGCTGTGTTTAGAATGAGGGAAAATTGTGTTGATGCATTCAGCGGTACGGATTTTTGTTCCCCAAATTTTGATTATCAAAGACAAATTAAAGATAAGAGTTCACTTGAATCGACTAGGTTGAATTTATTAAATATTTATTATTTCATTGAGTGGTACACTCAGCCAATTCAGCAAATAATTTAATGCAAATTAATACAAACGTTTTACCTTTTCCGATTGTGACAATTTATTTGTTTTTTTATTGCAGTAAATTATGTTCTTTTCACTTTTAACAGTTTCAATTAAAAGTAATTTCTCTGTTTGTACAATTAATTCATTTAATAATTTTTATAGAATTCATTCCTTTAAAAACTTAAGAAATAGCGCCAAACAAAACAAAAATTGAAGGAGTTCTCAGTGATAAATGGTATTGTTATATTTTTGCATAACGTTAGAAATAGATATTGCTTTTGACGTATATTTCATTTTACCATAATTTGTTATTAATTTATAATTTGCGTCATGTAACTACGAGTATTTATCACTATATTAAATAAAATACTCTAAAAACCTTTTCGTCATAACCGTAAAATTTCTTTAGAGCGATATGAATAATTGTTTTGGCTTAATAAATTCGAATAATTTGAACTAATTTTAAAAACATATGACGTTTAAAAATATATTATACGTTATAGCTCGATAAATTTTCTAAAAATGATGAATGGATAATCAAAAATTTTAGTTTTCTATAAAACGCCAAAATCAAGCTACAAATGTTTATACTATGTTATGTATCCATTATTAAAAAATAAAAATAATTAAGTAAAACCTAATGTTAATAATTTTTGTCAGTTTTATTTAATCCTAACACACTTTTTATCTAAATTTTCATGAAATTTAAAATTATTACGTTTTTTTTATGAACTTACAAGATTTCAGTTAATCTTCAAAATGCTTATGATTTTTATGATTTTCATTAATTTTAAAAATGTAGACATTTTTCTGACTTTTCGCCAAATTTTAAAACATCAGCAGTTTTTGTGCATTTCCTTAACTTTCGTAAATTTTAGAAACGTAGACGATCTTCATAAATGTTAATGCTTTTAGCTAATTTTCAAATTGTCGACGATTTTTTAGTCAATTTTTGAAAATTTGTCTGTTTGCGTACATGTTTAAGATTTTCGTTAACCTTCATAATGTTGACATCTTTTGCAAATTTCGATGATTTAGCAATTTGACGTCTTTTATGATTTTTTTTAAATTAATTTTCAAAATTTCGATTTTTAAAATGTTGATGCTTTTCGTGAATTACAAGATTTTTATAATAATATCAATGTTTACTCATAGTTTGTTCATTGTTAACAAATTACATAGCATTTCCTAATTCCTAATTTTCCTAATATTTACCATTTTACAACTTTAAACACAAAATAAACTGTTGACAATTGTCGAACTAGTGTTTTCCACTCCCAGACTAAGCATGAAGTAAAATTTCGAGTTGAGAAAAGCCCGAAGAATTTGGATTTGGACGCGCAGCGTCCAAATCCAAATTCTGGCTTTTCTCAACTCGAAATTTTACTTCATGCGCCACGCGTATAAAAACACTGATTTATTTTGAAGTTTAAAATATTCTTCTCATTTTATAAAAAATGATCCAATATTTTCTTATTGTTTGTTATGACATTTTCCAATGACATAATTGATACACAAACAATTAAAATAAGGGCTATGCAACAATATATAATTGAAAAATGGCGCTACGAACCTATTTTAATTACCTTGAAGTGGACTTTTAGTAAAGTCAGATCAGTAATTGATTATAAAACGCATCAATATTTAAAGTCAACTTTAACTTAAAGTCGACTTTTGTTAAAGTCACTTTAACCCAATTATTATGAAACCGGCCGTTACTAAAATTGCAAGTACTTAAAGCTGACTTAAATATTATAGTAAAGAACAATTATTATTTTCTGTAAATAACTGCAAATCTACAAAACGTCAAACTTTCTTTTAAATGATAAAAAATTTAATTTTAATTTACTATTTGAGAACAAAAAGTTGCTTAAAGTTGACTAAAAACAAAGCTATTATTGATTTTTTTAAGTGCAGAAAATATGTGAAAAACATCAGCTAAACAAAGATAAAGAGATTTTGATGAAATTCGAAATGGTTGTGGAATTAACGTGTTTTGTTCTAACGTTCGATAGAAGAATATAATTTATAAAGTACAGTTAGAAAAAGTAACTACACTATATTTATTTTTTAAAGAGAAAGCAATTGTGTTTACTTTAAATGAATCCAATTTTCAATTAATGTACAGATATTGTTGACAATTTAATAAAAGTATTTTTTTATGGAAAACATAAAATCAAATCACGTTGAGTACAGTTAGAGAAAGTAACTACACTATATTTATTTTTTAACGAGCAAGTAATTGTGTTTACTTTAAAAGAACCCAATTTTCATTAAATGTACAGATATTGCTGACAAATTATTAAAAGTAGTTTCTGTGTGGAAAACATAAAATCAAATCAGTTTGAGTAAATTTAGACTCTCGCATTTTTTTTGTGATAATTTTCCGCCTCTAATTTTTGTGATTTACTTGGTATTTACGATCTGTAAAGTTTCTTTTTTTTTGGTTCAATTTTCTATATTTTTTTGGAAGTTCCTTAAGTTAAAAGTTTTTGATAAATATTAAAAACCTAAATTATTTTTTAATTGTGTCAAAAATTGTTATTAACAGCATGGATTTAAACATTTTAAATTATCTAAAACGTATACTTCGCAACAGATATGACCGATTTAAAAAAATTGCGATTTTCAGTTGTTTCTCCATGACTTCTAAGTTTTTCAAAATTCTATTTTGTCTTAGAAGAATCAGAGTAAGCACATATGTATACCTGCAAAACTTTTCCCATCTCTATCAATAATATTACAAAGTTAGCCATACTGTACTACTCAAAGTGGACACCTTGTATATGGCAATATACCATCTTCGGTATTAAGTAATGGCAGAAGACATGGGATGATATCCAAATACTTTAAATCTATTAAAACATTAAACAGCGATTAAAGACACTGAATAATTGAGTCGCCTAGATGCGAAACCAGCCATACGTGTTTAGACAAACTTGCGGCAAAATGACAAAAATTGATTTTGAGACGAATTTTGAATAATTGAAAATAGTGTTTAATATGCATTGTATAGAATGGGGACAAGAAAAAATGTGTTAAACTAAGTAAAAAGTTGGTAGGTTTTCCAGCTGAAAAAATATGCTACCTTTTGTAACCGAGAAATGTAGCAGGCTTTACATTCTACAGGATTTTTCAAACTTAATTTTGTATTGTTTAGGATGGGTTATGAAGGTCAATTTATTTTTATAATTGTAGCCTGAGACGAGTAGAATCTCGAAATCAGAAAAGGTATCTGGCTGGTTTGCATCTGGGCGACGCAATTGTTATTATACCGTTGTTTATTTTCACAAATATTTATTTAATTTCACTTTCACTCTTTGCAAAAATAACCCAATAATTGCTTTAGTGCGAGTACAGAGTTATTATTTATAGCAATTTATTAGACTTTAGCAATTATTTTTATAAAATGCTGGACAGTTGTTTGGTCGGTCCATTGTTTTTCAGGTTGCATTCACCCAATACTCTATTATACGCAGTAACAACAAACACGAACATCGAACGTTGTTTATTAATTATTCGGCTGCATTCCGAGTGGCGTTTCATGTGAACCTATACTAGTGTGAAATTATATTATCCATGTACTTTCAGTGCGGACACAACAGAAACAAATATTATTTTCACCAGCAAAAACGAGTCGATAAACAGTTCTGCTATCAGTGATAGTATACAAAAAGCTTTAGTTCATTAATTTAACAATAATACTCGTATCAATAACAGTTTCAATACAGTGTATGTACAGTTTATTTTTTTCATAAAAGTAACTTTAAAAATTAGGTAAGAGAGAAAACACGTTTTATATACAGGGAGTTTATCTTTCAAGTATACATATCCCAATTATTTTCTGTAAATTTTCAGATATTCACCGTTCTTTATGGGGATCAATTTGAAGATTTAAACAAGGGTAAAGTAACATTTCGAGTTTAGAATCGCCTGAAAATTTGGTTTGGTCGCGTATCGCGAAGCGCGGAGCGGCCAAACCAAATTTTCAGTCTTTTCTAAACTCGAAATTTTACTTTATGCGCCACGCGTATAACAGGCTGGTTTCAAACTAAATTCACTTGTTCACAATGTTTCAGTATTTTCAGTGTCTAGTACACGTAGCGCATGAAGTAAAATTTCGAGTTTAGTAAAGCCTGAACATTTATTTGATCGCTCCGCGCTTCGCGCTACGCGACCTAACCAAATTTTCAGGCTCTTCTAAACTCGAAATTTTACTTCATGTTTAACCTAGGAGTGGAAAATACTCGTTTAGATCTTCAAATTGAGCTCGATAAAAATAAACGTATGCATGTGTTTACTCAAAAGAAACATTTCCTGTATCTTCTATAATATATAGTGAGATCAAAGTGTTTGCTTATATTTTGAATTTCTTAGAAATATCTCTACATTTTATAAAAGCACACATTTCTCACAGTACTTATATTTATTCTTTACATTTGAGCAACTGTTATTTCCTGAAAAATACAAATTCGTATTTTTCTTTCCAGCGGCTGCATAATATTAATAATATCTAAGCATTGTATCATAATGTGAATATTAGTAGATTTTTTTTAATGTCGATGTTTTGACAAAATACATATTATTTTAGTATTTGCTTAAGAGTAAATACTTATTTTGCAACATTACAAAAACAATTCTTAACAATATATATTATGTTAGTAAAATTTAATATTTCGTTGATTATTATTTTTAAGCGTGTAAGCATAAATACACTGCATTTATTACTGTGCTTTTTTCCGATTTCCCAGTCTAGCAGACCGGGAAATGCAAATTTCTGGTTGCTAAGAGAGTGCGCAGACTTTTATAAAACGAAAAAATTATAAAAAAAGATGCGCATTATGCTTTGTCAGACTATGATAAATTCAATACCTATTGTTTAAATTTGATTATATAATAGCAAACATTTTTACTCTTAAAAAATCATTATTAACCTTTAACGAAACTTCAGAATTCGATTCATTTCACACAAACAAATGTTTAAAACATTAAAATTGAAAGTATCATACCTTTGATAATTTTTGGTTTCTTTAGTGTCTTGTGTTGTATAATCATAAATGGTTATTTTTGAACAGATTTCGCGAATTTTAAATAATGTTGACCATCAATTTCTAGCAAATTTTTGAATACAAGTCTGCGACGCCATTAAGACATCTTTTTTCTATGGAATAATATATAAATGTATTTTTTTAAACAACAAGAATTTTAAATAATGTTAGATAACGATACATTTGCAATCAGTTTTTGTATAAAAGTCTTCAAAGAAGTCATTTATCTTCATACAAAATCTACTTTGGGGTTTTATAGCTTCAATATTTCATTGGTTTTCTGTGTTAAATAATTAAAAAAATAGTTACTTTCAGAGCTGTGCGGTACTCGAGTACAATGACCCAAATCTAAGTACTTGTCATGTACTTAGTACTCAGTCCACGAGTACTTAATTTTTTTAAATTCTTGTACGACGCATTTTTAAACGCAAAATGTACAAGTATTTACTCACTTTTGTACTTAATACATTTTAATGAACTCAAGTACATTTAAGTGTACTCGAGTGAAATATACTCGAATACACTCAAATTTACTTGAGTACATTGAAGTGTATTCAAGATTTACATTGAGAATTTTTCAAGACGTTGATTACGAAATTTAAGAGAGTTATATAAAACTACACTACTTTTGTCTATAATATTGACAAAATCCTATCTTCTATCAGTGGTTCTCTACTTTTATTACTTTCGGGATACTAAAACAAAAAATATGAATATTTTATGGCCTGATATTTAGTCTCTGTACAAATGAGCAACTGTTTCGAGGATTCTCTGGCTTTATTAAGAAGTGCCTTAAAAGACTGAAAATGCATTGTAATGTTTTCACTTATATTCCTTGTTTTAGCTTACTATTTATTTTAAACTGTCATCGTGCATGTGTTATTTTATTATCTGTGTTTTATATTTATAACTTTAATGGGTTAAATCTATATTACTAGATGTATCAAATATACTCAGGTAACTGAGTAATAAATAAATAAATATTGGTTTTGAACTTAAACTCAAATCAGTGTTTTATACGCGTGGCGCATGAAGCAACATTTCGAGTTTAGAAAAGCCTAATTTGGATAGGTCGCTTCGCTACGCGACTTATCTAAATTCTTCAGGCTTTTCAAAACTTTAAATTTTACTACTGCTTAATCTGAGAGTGATTGCACACTAAGAATTATACTTAATGAAAACAGATTAATTCCATTTTCTAGTCTCTTACTTTAATTCACAAACATATTCAACTTTGTGAAAATCTAGCACAAAACTTAAAACAAATCAGAATAATAAGGGAATTTCAAAAAAGTCTAAGTGAGTTGTAAAAAATCTCAATAATAATAACGGCCACAAACAACATAATCAAAAATAGATTATCTAAAACTCTCATAACTGTCGAAAAAATTAATCAACATTGTAAAATTGAGAAAATATCAAAGGCCCAACCTTTGAAATGTCAATGATTGGATTAGGTTATATCTCACATCCAGAGTTCGATAAACTTTTTCAATTTGAATAATAGAAAAACCAAACGAAATATATTCAATTATAGGGAAACATCAAAAATACATTTAATTAATATTAAAATAAAATAATTTAATGTAAATGCGTTTTTATATAGGTATACATAGTTAAAATTTATACCGAAACAAAAAATTCCTTGTATGTGTATACGCTTATTTTTAAAAAAGTTCAATTTTGAGCTTCAAACGAGTGCTTTCCACTTCCAGATTAAGCATGAAGTAAAGTTTAAAAAAGCCTGAAGAATTTGGATAGGTCGCGTAGCGAATTAGGCTTTTCTAAACTCAAAATTTTACTTCATGCGCCACGTGTGTAAAACACTGATACATTGTGAAAATCAAAATATAATCTCCGCTCGTTTTTTATCTCCTGAAAATCAATTTGACAAATGTTTAGTTTGATTCATTCAAACGTTTAGCGATATTTTTTAGAATGTATTAAAGTACACTAAGAAAAAAATCACTGTGTGCATATTAAATGTAAAATATAAAAACGAATTAAAATTAATTAATTAATTAATTTGTATTAAATGTAAATTTAAACAGTAAGTTAAGGGGTTACAATCATATTTCTTTATTCGCTAGATGTATTCAGTACTTTGTACTCATAAAAGTACTTAAGTACCTATTGTTACGTACTTGTACTTAGTCCTCGAGTATATATTTAGCAGAGTGCTTGTATTCGGTACTCAAGTATATTTTACTTCTACTCGGAACAGCTCTGGTTACTCCCTCTGTCAGAACTGTCGGATTTGGCAGTAATTATGTTTCAAAGTCAAGGCCGTAGCTAGGGGATATGGGGGTTCAAACCCCCCCCGAAATTTTCAAAATGTAAAATTTTACTGTGTAAAAGCTTCCCTGTTAGATCAAAAACAAATTTTTAATCATTACAAAATGGTAACTCCCCTAGCCATTGCAATTTATCTTTGCTTAAAAGCTTATAATCAGACTTTTTTCTCATATGTAATACAAAGGCAACGTATTGTTTTCTAAACATTTTCAAATCAAAAATCTTAGCAGAAATATCCGTTTTCAGGTCCGCTTAGTCCAGTGATGGGGAAACTACGGCCCGCGGGCCAAGTCCGGCCCGCGGAAAGGTTTAATCCGGCCCGTTTAAGAGTGCCGTCGTGAGAATGTTTGAACGCGTTCTTACTTCGTAATGTGACGACCCGCATAAAAACTACCTACCTACGATTAAGCATTATTCTTTGGCCCGCTACGATTGTCTGGTTATTACAAATGGCCCGTCTTAAAAAAAAGTTTCCCCACCACTGGCTTAGTCGATTAAGACCATTGCGGTCTTTAACCGCACAGCCTAAGCCTATCGAGATGTTAAGATGACACTATAAACTTAAGCTTTTTATAACAATCCGACGTTCCAAGACACGGCCGACACAACGAGACCTTTCCCGATGCTCAAAAGTGCCGATTAAGAAAGTTGTGAATATTCGTTTTTTTGCAATTTCCTAAGGTTCATTTTTATACTTGAAAACTAGATTTGCTAAACAATACGCTTAATAAGTGCGGAATTCAATTCTAAGAATTACCAATCTATCATACTTCTAATCATGTTCTCTCTTCTCAGACACACTTCCCTACGTAGATACCTTAGGGCAAATATTCTTCCAATTCCTTACAGTTTTTTTATCTGTATCGTAGCTTACACCTGAAGCTCACTCATGACAAACTCATTCAGCACCCAGTATTCTTTACTTGTTATCTTCATGCCAAAAAACCATTTCGCAAACTTCTTCAAATACATAATTTTTTTGTCATACTTAAAATTCTATAAGTTCTACATTCCATAATCAAATAATAATTCAACTGACACTGACAGTTTAGTTGTCAACATTATCAGTGCTGCCAACTTGTGCTTTGCGTGCGTGGCTTTAATTTTACATGACACGTGTTGTAAATGTGATGTCGGAAATGCGGATTTCGAGTTGTCAAAACGGTGTTCGAAACCTCACTTTCGAGGCGGCGAGTTCAAAAACAAATTTACGCATCTATTAAAAATGTAAAGTAAAATAATTGATGCAAATTATCTAAATCATAACAAACACCTGTAAAATTGATAATATTAACTAAATATAAACAAATAAAAATTAAAATCATTTCTCATACCTATTCAATCAACTAGGTGTCCATATATGAAAGAGAGTACTGCAAACTGGCATCCATTTTGACACACTAAAAGCGCCAAATTCAAACTAAATCATTGAATACTAAATTACAACATAATTTTTGCTGCCCGTGGTAATAGGGTAAATTAATTATGTGTGTAAAAACCTCTAAATCCCCAAACACAACTATATAAACAAATAAAATGCACGCGTTAGTTTCGGCGAAATGACATTTGTACCTGACGTTTGTTAAGGAATAATGTTCCAACTAATGTTAGACAATTACAAATTATGAACATTTCATCAATTAATAAATCGTAATTATTAATTTCTGTTATAAATTGAGAATCAGGGTTTAAGTACATTCTTTTAATAATAAATATAATGCACCTAATGTTTTACTGGACATGCACACGACTGTTTCAAGCATTGTGATGGAACAGTTATGACGCCGCACACTGGTCGAAACGCTCATTCTAGCTGAACATTTCGCCATTAAGCGTTTTAGTCGATTTTAAATTGTTCGGAGTCAAAGAATATAGTTGATTAAAAATATAAATTACTCAATATTGAATAATTCTTCTCTTCTACCCTTCACCTCCTCCGATTTAATTTTAATTTTTTACGAAAAATTGTTAACATAAAACTTGAATATAATTTCAGTACTCGCATTTTTTATCTAAATATAGTAATTATATTACAACCACTTCCCTTCGAATTATCAAAAAATGAACATTTAAACTTTAATAATTATGTTATAATTAATTATAAAATTATACAAATAGAAACACACACACATATCTGTAGATAGGAATATACAATATATACAAGCAGTATAAAGAATCTAGGTAGATCATACAAACAAATTACACTAAAGCCAGAAATTATTCGCAGTCAGAATCCTCTTGTTAAGATGCTTGTTCTGGTTCTACTAATAACTTTAACACCTCTGTGTTCAATTTTTAAATGGTGAATGCTCTGGATTTACCATTAGAACATCCAGGTTGGAATCCATTTGGTAAACCTTCAGTAAAGAACACATCCATTTCGTTTAGCCCCTTAGAATATTATTTTCAAAATTTGAAAGTATTCTATGAGAGGATTGCCATTTGATTGTAAATTGTGCCGTAAAATTATTTATCTGATGTATCAATAAATCTAAATTTTCAGTGTGCGATACAATATCAATAATCATAATGTCAATCACAAAGAGATAGACTGCTATTTTTTTTGTTCTAGCGTTTTTTGAGCTCCGAGAAATGGTTACGCTACCCAAAAAAAAAAACACTGCTTGTAAACGGGCAATAACGGGCAGCGAAATGTTATTTATATAATAAACTAATTAGTTATTAGGTATAACAAACAAAGATTTATTACTAAGAACGGCTAAGAATGTATACTTAAACCTTTTTAAAGTTTATCGTTGTGAAATTTTACTGTAAGATTCTTTACTTTAATTAAATTAGTGTATCTATATGTTTAGTAAAGTTATGTGAAAAATATTTAAAACTATGTTGTATACATATCAGTAAAATATATATTTATTTTAAAATTATATTTTGCACGAAACATATATGTAAAAAAATAAATTAAACTTAGGCGTTTGGAGCGCGTAAAATCTACAACTGAACGACGTAACGATGCGTGCGTGCACTTTGGATACTGATAACCACTGGATCAAAGGTCGGAGGGGTTTATAACTTTACCTGCGCAAGCTCTGGATATTAACCTACCCATATTCCAAGAATAAATGTGTTTTCTAAACAGATAATTTTTGGCGAAATGTTCAGCTAGAATGAACATTTCGACCAGTGTGCGCCGTGTTGACGCCCATACATTATCCTCATCAATTGCGGTATTCTTTCACATAAGGGAACACTACTATCAATATGAGAACAGCACCAATGAGGCTATGCGACTCGGGTTTCAACAAAACGGTTTTCAGAAGTGCAAACTTTGTTTAATAAACATTCTATTTATTTAAATGTAATTGTTTGTGGATACAAATGTATTCCATTATATATTGTAGAAAATAGTTGTTGTAGATAAAAAGTTGTAGGTAACTTGTGTGTGAAGGGGTTTTACGCACGATTTGCAAGTTTAGGCTCGTGCTGTTAGGCGAGTGCCCTAATCGCCCCTACACTAATTCACACACTAGATACCTACATAAGTATTAAATGATCGCATGACAGGGGAAATAAGGAGATGAATACATCACATTTTTTCACATCTAATTGCTAAAGTTGTACATTGAATCTTAACATTGTTAAAGGCATTAAAAATCATCAGAAAAAATCTCCAACCTTTAATTTTTAAAACCAACAGCACCGAATTTAATATCGCAGACCGGGAATTTTTCAAACTCGAGAAATTAAATACGGCGTATAAATGTGTCGTCTAACACTGGCTGGTTTTTCAGTTATTAATTTTGATGATTACGCGCCAGCGTGCTCCCATAAATCCCGAAACGGCGCCCGATATCGACCCCGCTCTCGTTTATTTTTTTTTCTGCATGGCTGGTGCAGATATAATTTGATTTCGGCGTAAAACCCTTCGAAAAGTTTTCATTTTTTAATAACTCCTTCTCGAACACATAAAATATCATTTCCCTTTTTTTCGGAAGACGGTAAGATGGAACGGCGCTAAAGTACAGGTTTTATATTATTCGATTTGCGACAGCGGTAAACACACGTGCGGAGTCGGGGAAAAGGAAAATTCCGGCGACGATTTTCCTCCCCGTGCACTTTATTAACGTTTATTGATTCAATATCCAATCAAATCATTTTATTTTCTTAGCGCTGCATTTGCATTTGTGTTTGTACTCCGAAGGAGGAGGGAAATTGCAATTACTGAATGTTGCTGTAATTTCATACAGCTGTGTATTTACTAATATATAAGTTAAATGTTAGTTTTTGATTGATGTAGATATTGAAATGTAAACTTCCATAAATTCGTGAGAGGTAATTAGAGATAAGTATACACAAAACGTGTATTTGCACACAGTGATGTATCTAGGGGTTCAGATTTGCATTTTAAATTAGGTTCTAATCCAGTAGTTCCTAACGTCCCCACGTTGCCCGGCAGATGGGCAATTTCAGTTTTAAGAGGGGCAATTATAAAATAATAGAATGGCCATGACCAAATGCATAAAAATCAAACAAATAATTTTATTTTTGCTGTGATTTACTTATGATATATGAATGTACATACCCAATATTGATCACCATTACATTTAAGCGTTATATATTTCTAACTTTACTGTAAATCAGTGGTTTATACGCGTGGCGCATGAAGTAATATTTCGAGTTTAAAATAGCCCCGTGAACATTTTCTACGCTGGGCTTTTTTAAACTCGAAATTTTACTTCATGCTTAGTCTAGGAGTAGAAAGCACTCGTTAGTTTAAAATACATCACAACTGTTAAAATACGTATCGTATTAGTATTTTGTCATTAAATCACTACATTGGCTGTATTTGATTGTAGTAATTTAAGTTACTTACAATCATAAAGATGTTCTGAGTCACAATAGTCAAAACGCGGCCAATAAAGATATATAATGACAAAATCTTATGATAGTCCATAGACACTCAAGCAATTTATTAAGATTCAAAATGTCACACCAGTTTATAAACAAATTCATTTTCTATCAGTACAGTAATTAAACAGCTGCATGTCCGTCTTTAGGGGCGATATGTAAGCAAATTATGGGTCCTAGGAGTTGTTAAATGAGTGAGTTACTTAACTGTTTCCAATGCACTCTTTACAAAAAACAAAAGATTAAATTTTTACATATAAAATGTACAATAAACTATAAGTGTGGTAAATCATTGAATTCAGAACAAAAATATTCTTCCAAATATATAAATAAATATATAAAAATATTTCAAAGTTGGCTATGGTCCCTGAGTAAATGTAATAGTTATCTTAAAATAAAATATGTTTCTAGATTTACGTTACGTTAAAAAGAGCCTGTATAATGTCAAAGTGGTAAATGTCTGAATTCAATAGTTTTTGAATAAAGAAATAGAAAGGAGATTTAAAAAAAAATTGTTTCATGACAATATCTTAAAAGCGAAATAAGATATTTTAAATTTCTTTTTAGATTATTATTGGGCTCTAAAATACGCAACATTGCCCCAACCGACCGACTCTCTATCTCTTCAAATAACCGAGATCCCCATACGTTCTGTTGAAATACGGACACCCTGTAAAGTAATTGCTTTGATTAGGTTAGAAATAGATACATTATGTAAATATGTATTATAATCTTATCACAAGTATTATAGTTATATATAGACAATGTTAGGTTTGTATTACGTATTTTAGGTTATATTTATACAAATTATATTTAGTTATGTTAAGGGGGTTTTACCGCTTTTATTTTATAAAAAGTTTAATTAGTGATCCGGATTTTCCGAAAAAAATATACAGGGTGTTAATGAATTGCAGGGACAACCTTCTAGGGTTTAAAGTATGCATGAAAACAAGCATTTTTTGTTAATAAATGTATAGTCAAAAGTGTTTTCTTTCAGGGATGGAGATTCTAAAATATTTTTTAAGAAGCACCTAAATGTAGGTAACTTAAGTTACTACCTACCATTTGTTTTCATATCAACGAAAATTAATGCAAGATAAGTAAAAAAGATATCACATAAAGATTGAATTATGTCAAAGTTGACGGTATTTTAATGCATCTCTAGATCGCTTTTTTAAATTCCGTGTACCTGTACAAAATAATTAAAAATACAATTTTAGTTGCCTTTATTTAGGTACTTTTTAAAGAATCTTTGAGAAGCTCTATTTTCAAGAGGATACATTTTTGACTACACATGTATTAGCAAAAGTTATATGCTTTGTTGTGTTTTGTAATTCATTGTCACGCTGTAAATGTGTTTAAGTTACCTCTATTGATTTGACCTAGAAAAAAAACTGTAAAAAATAAAGTTAGGTTACACAAGGTTTGGCATTTATAGAGGTAATATTAAGAACTGGTTATCTAACAAACTGTTCTAAATGTTATTTAACCTTACCTAACATTCATAGGTATATGTTAAGCCTAATTAACGTTACTACATAACCTAAATTATTTTACTGTGATTAAAGTAAGGTTAGATATCAATCACTTAGAATAATTTAGCTTTTACCTTACTATCATCATAGTCGTAGATGGTAAGATAATATCATGAACATTTTCACATAGTTGATATTTTTGCGATTTTCAAATTCGTCTGTTTTAATATTAATTCGCTTTGTTTCTATGGATTTCTGATGACAGTAAATCAATTAACTTGTCACTAAAAACCTCTGATCACCAGAATTTAGCCATCTCTGAAACAGAACAAAAAAATCTGCTGTATCTCTGTGGGCGGAGTTTTTTTAATACAAGGTTTTATTGTGCCGTCTCTTCCTGTGTGGATGTGCCCATCAATCCCTAGATACGGCATTGTATACACAAATAAAGCAATTTGTACATTTGTGATAAAGACAATAGCAAAACTGCTTGTTTTAAAAATTGAACTATATCTCTATGTTCTTATTTCTATGTTAAGATACATACAGAGATTTGTTTCTTAGAAGTATATATATATATATATATATATATATATATATATATATATGTTATAACGTAGATTTTCGCGGGTGTAACATATATCACTGTTTCTTCGGGTTTGGTCCCGTGTATTTTCTTGGCTCTGGTCCATTTTATTTTTAATTCGACGTTTCGATGACGTCGCAGTCATCATCGTCAGGAATAACTATCAAAATTCCATTGCTCTAGCAACCACTTGTTTGACTTTTACGTACTACTTGATGCGTGAATTTCTTGTTTGGCTTCGTGTTACTCTTCTGTTTTGTTCTTCTAATGATGTAGTAGTGACAATTTCAATATTATTTTCGGAAGGGGTTGGATTTTGAATTTCTTGGTGGTTGTTCGGAGATTATATATTTTGACCAGAATTTATACAAGTTTTCCAAATTGGTGGTAGTCTTTTAGCATCATCTCTTTGATTTAGACTGTTCGGCCTCTTTTCAATTTCTATCGCTTCTCTAATAATCCTCGCGTGGAAGAAGTCTGTCTTTTTTAAAATTCTCGTTTTTTCGAAATTTATTGTATGTTTAGAAATGTTTACGTGTTGAAATAAAGAAGATTGTGGATCAGACTTTCTTACTGCTAAAATGTGTTCATCTCGACGAGTACTAATTTTCCGGTTTGTTTGTCCTATATATTTTTTTCCAAAAAAACAATCGATAAATTAAACAGAAATAAAAGTCCAAAAACAAGAAGTGAAAGCCCGTGTGGCAACGTCACCCTTCCCTACATTAAAGGAACAACTGATAAAATCGGAAAAGTCCTCTCCAAATACAATATTAGAACTTGTTTCAATATACACACAAAAATTCAAAATTTACTCCGAACTCCAAAAGAAATTATCCCACTTGAAGCTCAAGGCGTATATGAAATTCCACGTGGTACGTGTGAGAAGAGCTATATAGGACAAACAAACCGGAAAATTAGTATATTAGTATATATATATATATATATATATATATATATATATATCCTGGCGCAGCGCTAGCCTAAAAAAAGCCGAGCCCGATGCAAAATCAAGCAACACACATACAAATTTACCAATCAATAAAATTTGTAGATATTAACAATTTCAATTAAATAGAAAATGTAATTATAATTTTTTCGATGTCTGTAATTTTTTAAATAAATTGTTCAAACTAAATTTATTTATTTATTCACGAGATCCATTTATAGTATAAAATATCACAATTATATTAAAAATAGCAAAGAGAATTTAAAAAATTATTAATAAAAATAGGATTATTGAATGTAATTTTTCAGACATCCGTCGTTTTATTAAAAACTTTCAATTTTAAGTCTGTTACAAGTGTTTCCAATCCCAAACTAAATTTTCAGTCTTTTCTAAACTCGAAATTTTACTTTATGCGCCACATGTATAAAACATTGATTTAAAGTGAAGTTTAGAATATACTGCTTAGGTTTTAGGATTTCATGTTCAATAATTTTACAACTATTTATATGGAATATGTGAAAGTATACTTAAAGGAATTTATCCCTGTATCTCTACATTAAAAAAAAAAAAACACGAGTATTAAATGGATATTACAAATTTGGAGAAAAATGTAAAAATTTACCAAATCAGCAAACATGTTAATTCCAAAGTAGCATTTAACTTAAATTTTAAAACTGTCTGTGAAAGATAATCGTTCTTGACTAATGTTTGACTTCTACTTAATTTAGTATGTCATACCAAATGACCAAACTTTCTAAACATTTAAATGAAGTTAGTTTGTTATCTATTGATTGGATTTCGGATTTCATTTTTATGCCATTGGTATATTCATACGGGTTAAAGTATTTCGATTAAAAGATGAAAAGCAAATAAAAAGTTTGATAATCAGCAGCGCGGGGCCTTCAGAAGCGCGGGCCGTGTGCGGTTGTACCGTTCTTACCGCCGCGGCGCGCCGCCCTTCGGCCGGTTCTGTCTCGATGTATAAGCTACACATTTCCAAGCATTTGTAGTTTATAAAAAGCGTTCAATTTGAAACTTCCATCGCGCTGGAAAATCGAAATTTTCATGCTTTTCTAAACTCGAAATTTTATTTCATGCCTAGCCAAGGAGTGAAAGCACTTGTATATCTAAAAATTTACAGCGAATACATATATCTATACTCAAAAGAAAAAATCCATGCATGTACATTTTCTTGTATCGATGTATTTAAATCAGATATTTATATCTATAACAACATGTCTGAACCTAAGAGCTTTACTTTAGACATATTATAGATATAAATATAGTTAGAAGAAATACAAAAAATTAAAGAAAAAATATCCTTGAGTGATGTTCGTTGTGTAATATTAGGAAATGAGGTCCGGACCTCAATTCGCGAAATCAATGGGAGCGCATTATGGGAGGAACTCCTGTTGACAACTCCATAATGTAATGCGATATGAGATAGTCTCTATCGCGTTTCACGAATGAGTTCTCTTTTTTAGTGGGAAAAGGCGCTCGGTTTCTGAGACCGGTCCGGAAATTGAAATATCTTTCAAGTTGGTAGACTCTGGTATTGCTGGTCCCGCAGTTTCACTCCACAAAACCACCGAATTACATACGGCTTTATACATCTTGAACAAAAAAATATATATTGAAAGAAACAAAGAATTTCAAAGAAAAAATATATAATATTTAACAATGCATTAACACAATAATTATAATATCAATTTATCTCAATTTTCTGTTGGTTCATTTAGTTTGGTGAGAGAATAATTTGACCTTATGTTGCATTTTGAATATAAATTATGCCTAGAACAGTAAATTTGTCATGGAACTCAAATATTCATTGTATAATTCAATATCTGTCAGGGTATTAGCTCAAGAAGTAGTTGTTTCCATGAATATTTGGAGACTTGTCTCAATGAGACTAAATTTTGGCAGAAAGTCAATATTAATTTTAATTCGTTTTTATATTTTGTAAATATTATGCAAACTATTGACAAACTTCCTTATTATTTATGCAAATTTTTTTTATATTTCAATTATAATATAATTATCGAGAAAATATTAGATTGCATTTCTGCAGTCTCTGTACGTTACTTAATTTTAGTAAACTTAGTACGTATGTAATATTTGTTACAGTTGTTTGACTTATTGTTCAAAGATTAAAACAAAGTTTGTTTGTTTCTATAAAAAACGTTGTTTCGCGTACGTATTAAGTTAAATTTTAGATTAGATTTATATTCGTGTCTGATTCCAGACTGACTTAATTTCTTAGAATGTAGTAGTATTTTTGTGGATTTTGTCTTTCAGAAACAGACACAATTGTTATATAATTTAAATATTTTTTATTAACTTTAAATTTTTCTAATTTTGTTGTTCAGTGTCATTTTTTCCGAGGTACATACAAGTTCTGTTAATTTTTTTAAAGCCACAGTGATTTTTGTTAGAACTTAATACGTGGTTGGTTTTGTTAACGAATATTAGTAACAAGTATTTTTTGTTCACTTAGATTAGGACCGGCCAACCCGCGGCCCTTGGAGCGCTTCTATGCCCTCGGCCTCATATGCCGTTCTATGTTTGTTAATGTATCTTTTAAATGCTCAAATAAAAGTTACAAATACTGGTATTCGTTTTCGATTTGGCGAATATTTATTTACTTTTTAATATTCTTATTAGCGAATTGCGAATACGCGAGTATTAATTATCAATTTAATTAAATTTATCCATGATACGTTGAAATAGAAATAGTCAATTTATTAAGTGGCAAAAAATGTGTTAATATTTTTTACGTTAATATTGTATTATTCTAAAAACTAATTAATTTTTTGAATTTCAGATTATATTCGTGTTTTACATGCCTGGCACTTGAAGTTAAATTTCGAGTTTAGAAAAGCCTGAAAATTTGGTTTCGGTTGCTCGAAATTTTACCTTATGCTTAATCTGGCAGTGGAAACACTCGATTTAATAGTATTAAACACTGTAATATATATGAAGATCTGAAAAAAGGAAATTAATCTAAATATTTAATTTTATTTTAAATGTGCTTGAATAAATAAATAAATGTTTACGTTTTTAAAAGAAAATTGGTGTGTTTTTTTATGTTGAGTAATTGTAGCAAATATTTAAAATAATCACTGCATTTACTTAGACATTATGAACCTATAACTTTTTTTATAATTAATTAATAAATCTCATTAAGTTTGTTAATAAGTTTAAGTAAATAGTAATTTTATAAATGGACCTTAATTTTTTTACAGATAAATTGTAAATCTCAAATTTTCTAAGAAAATGTTGAAAAGTTTATATAAATATAAAATTAGGACAAAATGTGTTTAAACATTGGTGCAAAATGAAAAAATGATTCAGCATAAAATAACATATAATTCACTAAATTTACACAGAATTAATTGAGTTTTAAATGAAATTGTTCATTATTATAAATGAAAATATATATTTCAAAAGTAGGAAGTAGGAGTGGTGTACATTAATAAAAACTGGGCTGAAGCGCGGAAAGCGTTAGATGAGAAAAGCAATGAGGGAGGGAGATGTGTTGTGGGGGAGATTTTAATGCCAGAATGGGAGAGACAGAGGGAGGAGTAGGTAGGCAGGGTAAATTAATAGACGTCTCAGGATACATTGATAAACAGGGATGGTAGGAGGATGGGGGATTCGTTAATGGAATCATGATCATGTCGTTATAAGGAGGTTAAATAGGAGAGAAGTTAGAAGAATAGAGGTGGGGGAAGTCCTGGGGTCTAACAATTTGCCAATAGTGGTAGAAATACGAATGGGCAAATTTAAGGAAAAGGAACATGTGCAGGAAGTGTGGAAGATAGAAAATAGTGCGAGGGCTATTAAGAATATAAGAAAGCGCTTAGAGAAGATTGACTGGAATGAAGTGAAAACGATGGAAGAGATGGAATAGATCATCGCGGGATGCGGAAGAAAAGTAAAAAGGGGGGATGGAAGGAGATGCCCATGGTGGCATGAAGAGTGTCGTGACGCAAAGAGAAAACTGAAGAAGGCAGTGAGGAAGTGGAGCTTGGGTAGAGGAAAAAAAAGAAGATGCAGGCCTTGAAAAGAACTATCGATGAAATGAAATTATGTAGATATAAAAGGGAGACACGGAGTATCTTAAAAAGAGGTGAAATAGAGGAGCACATAGGAGCGTCTTTATAAGAATGGACACAGAAATTTACTTAAATGACTGCAGAACCTGGTGGGGTAGGAGAACAAGAAGTGGTGGGGTAGGTTGAACAGTTTAAGGAGGAGAAAATAGAAACAGCGTTTGATGAGGTTAAGACTGAAAAAATCGCTGGGCTAGAAGAGTTAAAGGCAGAAATGTGGAAGGAGATAGACAAGGAGGGAAAGCAGTAATTTGGAGAATTGCTGATCCAAATGTGGAGATGAGAATCCAACTTACCAAAGACCTAGCGTGTGGGGGTTATATACCCGGCACATGAAAGAGCAGATCTATTAAATATAGAGAATTACAGAGGAATATCGATTATGTGCACCGGGTACAATATTGCAATGACGGTGGTAAAGAATAGATTGGAGAAGGAGGTAGAGACCAACAGAATGCTGCAAGACGGTTTTAGAAAAGGGAGGGGAACAAGGGACCAAATCTTTACGCTAGCAAGGGTGGTAGAGAGAGTGTTGGAAGAGAGAGAGAGAGTATTTACGCTGGTTAGTGGAATGTCTGAGAAGGAGAGGAGTGAGCGAAGTAACGGCGGAGTGGATTAGCAGGGTGTACAAGGAAACGTGGGTAAGGGCGAAAGTGAGAGAAAATGTGTCTGACAGAGTTAGAATTTGGATGGGGGTAAGACAAGGATGCCCGCTGAGCTCGTTGTTATTTAACTTATATATTAACGAATTGAAAGAGGTTTTAAAAAATGGACAAGCGGGTAGGATAGTAATCAGAAAAAGGAAGGTATGGATGCAAGGTTATGCGGATGATATGGTGGTTTGGGGAGGAACTAGTGAGAGATGAAGGAGGTGATGCAGAGAGTAGAGAGATATATGGAGAGGTCTGCGAGTAAATGCAATAAAAACATGAAATTAAGGAATAAAGGATGTTACCGGCGCTTTTCCGTAAGCGTCGTCAACTTGTTCATTCAGCAATATTTCAGCTGCAACATAACCACGGGCGGTATTTTGTTACATATTTTAATATTCGGAACAACGGTCCCAATTCACCTCATTCTATTTTTCAGTATACAATGTTGCTTCATTCTCTTTTATTTTCCAAATGAGTAAAGTTCGCGCCATACATTGATATTATTTAAGTTAGATAGGTTGCCTAGTGGAATCTCGTCAAATAGCGCCCTCGAACATCAGACAGCTCAACCCAGCTCAAAACTCCTCTCGGCCGTCCAAGGGTAGAACTCTACGGCATCCGCTATTTCCAGTTCCAGGGTTGTCCAAAATATATACGGATTTCCCGGTTATCCCCGAGTTCGCCACATCTGAGATGGGACGTCGCTACCTGCGACGATCGGGCGAGCGAAACGTACGTGCGAAGCACAAATGAATCGGGCATGACGTCAGGGGTTATAAAACCGCCGAATGCAAGGGATAGGAACATCCCCTACGTGGATCGCGTATGTAGAATACATACGCGAACAACACAGCCCTCATCGGATAACTGAAAAGAAGACGATTCGAACGACACCAAACACGATATGGTTAATTCGAACCAGAAGGATATAAACCGCGAGCTGTCATGATATTTAATTGTTATTAATTTGCTTTTAGACGAGGTTCCACATAGCATCAAATATGTATAAACAATTACTATGCTCCCCGTTATGCTTGGACGAAGTTTCATAAATTTCTATTCAGTATTTTCCTTATTATTATACATTTTGTAAATCCAGGCATAACACCCCAATTGTTTATATGTTTTTTTGGAGTTGGTAGGCGTAATTGTTTATGCGTATTGTTGCTAGGTATACCAAACGATGCGCTTTATCATTCCAGATCGTTGGTATTACTTTTAGGCAAATTCGGTCAACCCCTTCGGCTTAATTAAATTAAACGTCTATTAAACCCCGTTCTTAGCTCGAATCAAAATATATCATATATGCCCGGACGCAGAATCCTATCGCGCATATAATGACATATTTTGTATTTCAAAATATTATTATTTAATATTTATTTCCACCATTTTTCTTTCGGCCAACGAAAGTTGGCGGTCGCCAGAGGGGTAAGGCGGAAGAGGGTTGACCAAAAACCAAATAAATACCGCCGGCCTCAAGGGCTAAAATCACTTCAAAAAAGTCTGTTGACCTGTCAACATCACTTCGAAAAAGTCTTCGAACCGTGCATCGTCACTACGCTAAATTTCGGTCCGCGTCCGCGTCCGCGAAAGTTTTTACAAGTATTCTTTACGACCCAGTGGTCGTACGTAAGTTATTTTATTAATTGTATTTCTTGTTTTTTTCTTTTGCTTGTTTATTTTTCTATCTTCATTTGTAAATTTATATTCGTTGTTTAATTTGTTTCGTGTTAATAAATTTTGTTACTCTTTGACTAAAGTTTCATTAACTTTTAAAGTTCAATTTCAAACCTTTCATTTACCTTTTAACTTAGAATCAGTGAAGTGATTACCCTGGTAAGCAAAATTTTATTATTCAGTGACTAAATAGCTAGCCGGAAGTTGCGATGTGGGTCTTTGTTTAACACCTCAATTGTTTAACGAAGATTTTATATAAATTCCAACTGCGATGCACCCCACCCCGTAACAAGGAAGGGAAGGAAGATTGGGTGAACTGAAATGGAAGGAAGGGGTGATTGAGAGAGTAAAGGAATTTAAACACTTAGGCTTCATATTTAAAGGTACGGGTGGATACGGAGAGCACGCCAAATGGGTTCAAGGTAAAACAAAGAAAACATGGGGCATGGTGAGGAAAAAGTGGGGAAAATGGTTTGCGAGAAATTTTAATTGGCGTGCAAGTTGTGGAATGCTTGTGTTAAGCCTATTTTGTTGTATGGGGTAAAAACATGGGGGATAAGGGAGTATGAATGTATTGAGAAAGAGCAGTTTTGGTTCTTGAAGCAGATTTTGGGGTTTGAAAGATCAACCTCTAGATACATTATGCTTCAGGAAACAAATAGAATGAGTGTGCATGGTGAGGCAATGGAAAGAGTGATGTAAGAAAAGTGGAAGAAGGAGGAGATGCAGGAGAGGCAGGTGTATATCGGGAGGAGCGGATACAATCCGATGTATGAAAGGTGGTAAGTGCGTGGGAGCGTGCTAGGGTACCTGACTAATAGTGACTTGTCAAAGGAGGATAAAATTACCGTGGCAAGAGCTAGATGCGGTTCGGAGGAGAGAGGAAGGAAGGTTTAAATGGGAGAAAGGTATGGTAGATGTATGCTGTGCGCAAGTGGAATGAAGCTATCTGGCACAGGAGTGTGAAGGAGTATGTGAGAAGTGGTTGGGGGGAAACAGGAGGGTAACCGAAGACTGGGTTGGCAGTGGGAGATAAAACGAAAGAACCATTAGAATATATATAAAAATTTGGATTTGTATGTAGACTTTTTTAGCGCCTAAAGGTTGTTTTTGTTCATATTTTAAATGGTTTAGTTTTTAATTACGATAAAAAAAAAACAAGTAACTCGTTGAAGAGTACGATGTTTTCGAATTTCACAATTTTTTTCTAAAATTAAAAAGAGGAATCTATGTTAAGGCTAATTAAAAAAATGTATCCCTTGCTCCCTCCACAAAAACAATCATTTTACCTATAAACCCACGATTAATTTTTGTAATTCAATCATAATAAAATGTAAATTCTTCTAGCCATCGACAAATAGCTTTTCTAAACTTTTGCTGTAAAGTTTTTATAAATTTTCTAAAGAGATATTAAACTGTTTAAAAATGATTCCTATTTATTATTATCCATAATTACGTTTTTAAATATTTTACAAAATTTTTGTTATATTTGATGGTATTTGTTGCATTTTACATTCATTTTATTAAATTATTATAAAAATATGAAAATTAAACAAAAATACTAAAATATTAAATTAGTATAAATATACAACTAACAGCTGTAAATTATTATAATTTTATAGAAACAGAAAATGATCTATACCTGAAGTTTTTCTTTTAAGTATACATATCTAAAATACAGCGTAAATGCTGTAAATTTTCAGATATCCGTAGTTTTCCTAGATGAATTCAATCAGAAGCTTAAAACGAATGTTTTCCACTCCCAGGTTAAGCATGAAGTAATAGCGACCAATCCAAATTTGTACGCTTTTCTAAACTCGAAATTATTCTTCATGCGCCACGCGTACAAAACACTAATTTAAAGTAAAGTTCAAAATATACTACTTATTTCATATGTGAATCATGCTTAAACATTTTTTGCATATGCACAAGTATATTTATACGGAAAATACAAATTCACTATACAAATAAAAAAAACAATAAAAACGGAAATTTATATTCCTGAACTTTTCAAAGTGACAAAAAGGTGAAAGGAAGTCATTAACACTTCTGAATAAAAAATAAATCATAAAAAAAATGATTTTGCAAAAGAAAATCTGTGATGCAACCCTTGAAACATTTTAATTGTTAGTTTTGGCCCTAGAAGAAATTTGGGTTGCCCAGCCCTGACTTAGATGAACTTTATGTAACTTTATTATATGTTGACAAATTAAACAACACGTTTAATGTTGCGATTTATTATGGGAAAAAATCAACGTTTTTAGTAGTCAATAGTTCCAGCACAATTCATGTTCTGATTATGGGACAATATTACATGATACATTAAAATAATTCTAAAACTTAGGGGATTTTAATGTCATCAATTTGAAACGATTAAGAAATTTCGTTTTGGAAAGAAACCTTGAAAATAGCTATTTTTTGCCATTTATTTACTGCTTTTTAGGCAACAAAAACTTGTACTACGTAAAATTCAAGGGTGTCCGTACATTCTGCATTCAATTAGCTCAACATTAATTAAAAAAATTCCATAATACTAAACGTATTGTATTATGGAATTTTTTATGCTGGAAATAGAAATATAGGTCTATCTCACTTTATCAAATGGCTGGGCAGAGTCTGCTCATTCTAGTACACCGCAACCTTAAAATGGTTTAATTTTTATTCTTGGATCTGTAACTTGATTCGCTACACAGTGGCATTAGGCAAATTAACAATTGTACGAATATGATCGTAATTTTATCTTTTATACTCCGTGTTAACAATTCACTGAAACCCTCTGAACTCAGATGATTTATTTAAAGTGTTTAATTTAAAAGAAACATGCTTTTGTATAATCAATAACTCTTACTTTTTAACAAAGAATTTTGTTTCATTGTCTTTTTAAACTTATTTCAGAAACTTCGAGAGAAGATTGCGGATGTAATTTGACTGAAACTATTGTCATAAAAGAATGTCAATTCTAATTAAAAACTTCGGGCAGGCAAGTTTTGAGAAGTTGACTCATTGTTTTAACTATTTCAACGGCGAGGGCACACACGTTAATTTATTAACTGCAGACGCAAGACACATTATCACTTAATCTCGAGCAACTGGCAACTTGCTGCAAACGTTACACTTGTTATTTAAATCTATGAAGTTTTAGGTAGTTTCCTCCCAAACAAGTTTAACGGCGCACTTATTTTTTATTTTACGTGCAGCGAAAGTACACGTTCTTGAAATGCACTCGCTATTAGTGGTTCGTAAAAAAAATACTCAAACTTTAATAATACGAAATATTAGTATCGTGTTTGTACGGTCTAGTAGAAATTAAATAAAATTGAACTATGATAATATTAAGGGCAATTCTATTAATAAGGCGGAAAATATTGAAATATGTCCAAAGCCTTTATGCTTAGAAGTATTATTTAATTGACCTAAAATTTTCTCTTGTGTTATGACATTATGTTCATGGCTTTAAAAATCTTGTTTTTATTCTACATTAACGTTACCAAAATGAAAAGATTTATTATTCCAGTCGAGATAAAACGATTTCCATAATTAAAACTTTATTTTCATAAACCAGCAAATCCCTTAAAAATAAAAAAGGAACACAAATTTATAAAACTAAACCCTTTCACAAATTAAATATCACACACACGGCACGAACAATCCATAAACGTTAAACGTGTGTATGTCCAGTCGCGGTATGCATGTTTCCATATTTTCGATTTACACAACATTATGTTTTCGACGTGACTCTAGGTTTATACCAGACGAAATAAACCAATACAAATTGACTGCAATTTGTGCGCGATATTGTAAATTGTCCGACCCGAATTTCGAAATCAATTACGAAATTTACATCAGTTTAAATAACGATTTTGTTTGCAACAAAAGGGGCAATGGAAACAATGCGTCACTGCTTCAATGAAATATTGCTCATTTTTGCGCGATCTGGATGATTAATGCTATATTAAATAACCCTTTATCGTGGTCGCTGAGCAATAAAATATGAGTGATTAATTGGTAGTTACACTTTTATTTGTTATATTATATGGCAAAAATAACACGTGTTTATGTTTTATCAAAGATGTTATCTCTGCCATTCGTGTTTAAATTTATTGATTAATTATTTGCTAACATTTATCCTCTGCTTATTTATACTAGGACTGCCCAGAGGTCATGGCTATTGGAACTAATTAATGATTATTAGTGAGAAGAGGCAACCTACAATATTCTGTCATGTTTTTCGTCTGTATACCGGGTGTTCGATAAAAAAAGGCCCAACGTCATAACTCTGTTATTTATTGACCGATTTGATGGGTCCTTTAATTACTATAAAATGACAGTAAAAATATATATTTTTTAAAATAACTTCATTGCCAAATTATAGTCAACTTTACATTTTTAAATAGTTGCATATACATTTCTTATTGTATTATATTGGACATTGTTTTTTTTAGTCCAATTAAGTCCGGTATGTTGATTTTGGTTTTATATTTATGACAGATAAATATAACAATAAATAAATCATACATAACAATACTGTTATTCCTTACTTCATTTTTTAATTTATTAAAAAGTGAAGTGAGGAATAACAGTATTTTTATGTGTAATAACCACGTTACGTAAACTCAAATCATACAGTTATAAATCAATCAATCAATTAATTGGTCTATTAGATTGTATATTATATTAGACAAGCCATGCAAACACATAATAATAAAACAAACTTATTCACATGATTTTTTAACAATAAATGTAGTGTGCCTTGAACTGAAAGAAAAAAAAATGCAACACACGATGTTGTAAAGAGATGCAATTTATGTATTCATCAAAATAATTGTCATATGTCATTTATTGCAAAGTAATGTCAACCAATAAAAAAAAAGCATTTGTAAAGTGTCCTTTTAATATTGTTTAATTTAATTTTGGCTTTTAATGGTCAAATAATTTATTATATAGTTAATGCTTATTGGGCCACACTCTTGATGGAACCGGATGTACAAATTTGGTGAAGAAAAACACTTATTTTGTTCCATGATTTTAGGACACTTATAATAAAATCCTTGAACAAAACAAGTGTTTTTCTTTACTAAATTAATTTATTAGAAGTTCACAGTTTGTTATTATTTTAATGGCAACTTTAATATTTAATAAATACTTCATTTCTTAAAGAGAATATTAATTTAACACGTGCACTACTTATCCAAATATACAAAATTCAACTAATGTAACCTCCAAATTTGATGTTAAGAAACAGGATTTAACAATACTCACCCCAAACTTTATGTAAACAAACAGGATTTAACTATCCTAACCTACAAATTTGATATAAACGAACAAGATTTAACTTAACCTAAGCAACAAACTTGATGTAAACAAACAAGATTCAACCAAACTAATCTACAAATTTGATGTAAACAAACAAGATTTAACAACAATAAAACACTTTTTACTTAGTATAATACTTTTTAATTTTACGTAAAATAAAAAAAAGTGTTGTAAAAACAAATTTAAATGTGTTTTATTGTTGAATTAACATGTATAACGAACATTTTTCACCAATCATAGTACATATTATTTTTCACAAAATTTAGTCGCAGGTTGAAACCGGTTAGCGATCGACGGGTTGAACACTCCTGATTTAGGGGATTATCACATTGTATTCCAAAAATAATTAAGAAATCTCGACGGATTTAAAAGAATTAACCAAATTACAAATTTGGGAAAAATAAGATAAAAATGTTTTGGATATTTTATTACCTTTTTATTTTGTTGATTATTCAAGTATTTAATATTATGTTTCACTTTGTATATGGTCATTTCGCAAAATAAATAAATGTACATAAAATTCACCATATTTACATAGAATTGAATATGTTCTAAGATTCACTAAACACAAAGAAAATGTACTTTCTTGTGTCTCAGTTTTAATGAAAATAGGTTTATTTTTTTAACTATTAGTGTTTCGTATTGTAAAAACTCAGCGAACACGACTTGTGTACTCGTTTTTTTCCTGAATTTCGTTTCATCGGCCAATTTACACAAGAAATAAAAATTTATCGAACATTAATAAAACTAAGATTTTTTCTATTATTTAATAAGGAGATATCTTTTAAAGTTACTTTATTTCTTTCCAGGTAATATAGAATCATTCTGATTGTTAAATGTTACATCTTTTTAAATCATATGCTTTGCCTCTAAATATAGAATAATTGAGAATTATATTTGCATTTGCTTTACTGATTATTAAATTACATGTAATTTAAAACAAACTTGGCGAGTTTTGTAAGCATTTAAAAGTTTACAATACTTGAAAATAAATATCTTCTAATGAATAATTGATTTCGCATAAATATTTTAACGTTTGCTAAAAAATATAGAAAATTCATGAGGATTTTGCATAAATATTTTAACATTTGCTAAAAAATAAACAAAATCCATGAGGATTTTTTAACAAACGTTAAAATCTTTACGCAAAATCGATCATTCATTAGAAGAAATTTGTTATCATTAAAATATTTATAACAAATTATTTAAACTAACTAAAATTTAGAAAATATATTTAAAATCCTGCACAAAGTCTGCATTTAATATTTAAAAAATCAACTTATTCATAAAGTTATAAAATAATTGGCAGATTATCCATCCTTTGTTGATAATAGCTAACTTTATTATCACAAATATTAACAAAGTATCGACTGAAATTGATAAGAAAATCAAGATGAATCATGGTAAAATTATATGTTTGTTGCTATTGACGATTTTATTTAAAATGTGTTTTTGACAACTTTTAGAAAATGTATTATGATTGATTTTGATAAATTTTTACTATTTTTATTGAATTTTACTATTTGTTTATGAATTCTACGAGTTTTGTCGATTTATAAATATCCATATTTTTTGTTTAATTTTGACGAATTTTATAAACCGCCGAAACTCGTAGAGTTAATAAACACGTACTGAAATTTAAACAAAATAGTAGAAAGTAATCAAAATCAATTATAATATATTTGCTAAAATTTGTCAAAAAACATCAATTTTAAATGGAATCGTTAATAGTAACAAACATTAAAAATACCAATTAAAAAAAATCCAGAATTGTTTACAATTTCAAAAAAAAAGAAAATATAATTATAATTTTATCTAAGTCTGTAATTTTTCGTACAAATCGATCAAATAAAATGTATTTAATTTAGTGAAAATGAGTGTCACAATATAGAAAAATGCATTGATATGTTGGAATCAATAAAATAAACAGATAAATACAGGGAATGTTTGTTTTAGGTATACATATCACGATTTTTCGATGTAAATTTTCAGAAACTCGTTGTTTTATTTAAAACTTTCAATTTAAAGCGTCTAACAAGTGTTTACAATCCCAGAATAAGCATGAAGTAAAATTTCGAGTTTAGAAAAGACCAAACCAAATTTTCAGGCTTTTCTAAACTCGAAATTTTACTTCATGCGCCACGCACATAAAACACTGATTTAAAGTCAAGTTTAAAATATACTGAATGGATTTGATCGCTTTTTCATTAATTTTACACGTGTTTATATGAAATATGTGAAAGTATACTTCTATTAATGTATATAAATTCTCTAATGTCCTAGAGTTATAAAACCTGAATGATATCTTTTTCTCATGCATTATTTTCTTTTATTTTCTATCTTTAACCCCACTTTTAGCTACAATAAAAGATGAAATAACTGTTATTGAACTTGAAAATAATTCAGTGTCTTATACTCCTGGTGCATGTCTGGAAGTTGCTCAAAAACCTTAACAAAATGGGTAAAAAATTCCCGAAATTTCGTTACTCGCTTATGATTACCTTCACAAAACATAACAACAATAAAGAGTTTGTTAGTGACAATCACCAACAAGCAAGAATGTCACTTTCTATGGACACAATTTGACAATAAGTCACCGGCTCGTCAAAATAAGAGAAGGAATATTACAAAATTATTTTTCGAATTTGCAGAAGTTTTACTAACTTTTTATGTCATATTTGATGAGCACTATTACCAATTCGTTAAACGTTGGCCGTACATTTACCTAACACGCTGTATAATCGTGAAATTTATAATTATTTACAATTTTTACAAATGCTAATAACCCGATTCAGTGATTTCGTAAATGTTTTCACGATTTCAATAGCTAATTTTTGCTATATCTGGGGCCTAGACATATACCTTGACATTTATAGATATACATATCATGATTTTTAGATGTACATTTTTAGACATTCGTTGTTTTTATAGAAGCTTTCGATTTGAAGCATTCCACGATTGTTTCTAATCTCAGATTAAGCATGAAGTAAATTCCCCCAGTGGATACCCCTAATCAAATTCTTTTCATATATCGAGTAAAAAGTATTGTGTACACGGTAGCATTTGAATTTAAAGGTTTTTTTTTCAAAAAAGCTCGTAAAACACTGCCTTAGATATTTATTTATATGTATATTCCTAGCTGACTTAGATTTAGGTTTAGGTTATGGTGACAGCACCTTGAAAGCACTTAGGCCTAGATAGATCTATTGTGATATTACAGTTATCCAAATATGTGACTTAGGTTATTATATTTAAATTAATACTAAATAAGCATATTTTTCTACGGCCAGGTTTAGTAAATAAATCTCGTTACTTTCATACGTTTATAGTCAGTTACTTAAATTATAATTATATTTATAAGGCACGATTCACGAGAGGTGTCCCATGGCTTCCTTGATTTGTGGTGCTTTCTGCACTAATACATGTAATACGAAAATAGTATAATTATCAACGGGGGGTTTTGAGGCTTTGGACTTTTGAGTCGAAAACCCCGATTTAGAACAAAATAATTCGCTGGCCAAGTAATCTAAATCGGTTCCCGCGATTACCCGGTTAGCTCGATGGTTCACACGGTCACAAGAAAAAGAACTTAATAAAGAAAGAAATGTTTCGGTTTACCTTTTAGTACGTAGATTTGGTTTTCTCGAATCTTGTAGGCGCGGACGTCAGTACGGGATCACACACACGGAATTGTAATTTCACTTATCTTATTTACTTGTGTAAAATTTAATTTGAAATTAAATGGAATTGAAAGAATATAAATAAAGCCTTTTTTTTTTTAATAAGACAATGAAATTTATTTACAAAAAAAAATAGCAAAGAAAATACGAACAAGTAAATTTTACAAAAAAAAAATAAAAAATAAAGAGAAAAATAAGTGAAATAACAAAATAAAACTTACGAAGAACAATATACGAAAAATTTAAATAACGCGGCACGAAAGGACTTCACAACTTACGGTTTAAACAAAAACGACACTTTTGACAACTGATTCGGAACTGATTTAACACCGGTCTGCAACTGATTGAACACTCATCCTGGTGCCAAAAGTGCCGCGCTATTTAAGGGCTAGCACCCCCACCATGACTTTTGGGGGTGAATTAACCATTCTTCGCCCGAACCCGGTTGATGGCTCATCGGAGCGGCACGGACGCAAATAAATGAAATAAATAAAAGAATTACATTCTGAACTAATTTTCTCTACGATGTGAGAATGAAAATGTGGAGAAAATTGTTCTATGTCCGTGCGTGCTTACACAACCGTGTTTTGGCGAAAGAATGGTTGTGTCAAAATAAAATCGTTTAAAAATATTTACAAAATTAAAGTAGATATGTTTAAATATGTTTTGATAGGTCATTTCCTTTCGCAAATTGTGTCAAAACCATTTTAAAATTGTTGTTCCGACGAACCGTTATTATGCTTGAGCAAATTAATAAGAACAAAGAGTTTATGTAAAAATTATTTAAAAATAATTATGTTTTGCTCAAGCGATGTTGATACCGAGAAATGAAATGTTATTTTTCTGCTACATGGAAACTCGGGAAGTTATAAAAGACAAATAAGTTTCAGTTGAAAGAAAAAAAAAAACGTGAAAAATGTTTTTCCACATTATGGCAACTCGAAGTTTTACGTGTTGGGCGCATGAATTCTGTTATTGAATTTGTAACTATTCAAAAGGTATTTCTCTCAGCTATCTCGTGGTTCTCATCGTTGATTTGTACGATGCGTGGTTGAGCTATAAATCGCGAAAAACGCTAGGGTTTTTCCATCGCATTGTATAGCTTTTCGATTCGGCGAATTTACGGGTTGGTCCGCTGACGTCACAACAGATGTTGTATCAACCCTTGTTAATACGTACGCATCCCCAACTCAGGTAAGTGGGATGGTGCGGTTTGTGTATTCTTGTACACAAAAGGTACGCTGTCTAGCTGAGAGAAATTACCTGCTTTGTCGCCAAAGTACAGTTTGTACAAAATTTCTTCGAGCTGCCTAAATGTGGAAAATGCGAATGTAAAAAAAAATTAAAATTAAACTTGAGGTTCCATGTAGCTAGAAAAAAAGTTATAGAATGGACTTATGCTTAACGAATTGATTTGACACGACTTTGATCATTTGAGAAATAAAAAAGTGAAGTGAATACAAAATTTAAATGAGGCTGTTGTTATGAATTTAATTATTCACTGAGCGGAAGTTAGCGTCGCTTGCGAAGAAGCGCCGGTAACAATTCGGCCCCGTCAAATGATCAAAATTCGTGTATATGAGATGTATGGAAAGCAAAAGTATGAAGAAAAACAACAGAAAGAAGAAAAACATATAAGAAGAACGAGAAAATGAACATAAAAATATTGTGAAACGAATGCCAAATGGTTTCTTCTTATCTTTTTCGTTGGCTGCATCGGTATGTTGTGTTGGCATCAGTCTGTATATAGCAGCGTTGTGCAGTTTTGGGCGCCACAATGGGATTAAGAGACTGCCCATTGTCAGTCTAACACTTTCTCGCGCGTTGTATATCTGCTGTACCGGATGTACCAACAGTTTCGCGAACTCACGAGGTCGAATAAATTATTTACAGAAAATTACACTAACTTACACTAAATTACTTGCACACTTAAGCGTCCTAGGGTATAGTGTCTCTAGTTTTCGGTGTAGCGTCTTTTCGCGGAGAACTAGGCACTGTGATCACAATGGACTGGGAGGGCCTGGAGGTGGGTCGTCAGCGGCGTCGTCTGCATCGGGAAAATCCGGCGTAGGGATATCTCGTTGCTCTGCAGGCCGTATATCATCCGCATGCACTCTAACGTCGTGGCCATCTCGATCGATCAGATACACGACATCCGTAACACGTTCACGTACCGCATAAGGTCCTGTCCATTTGGGCGCGAACCCTGCCGGATTGTGCGCGTCACTAATCGGATGGTTCCGGTTAACAACCTGCTGTCCTCTTGTAAACTTAGCAGGCTCGTTTGGACGGTCGTAACGGCGGATGTACTGCCGCTGGTTTTGTTGAATGTCCTCCAGTCTTTCTGCTCGCTCTCTTCCTGGTAAGGTTGCTGGAATTCGGCGTTCCGCTTGACGGGGTAGGTCATATCCTAGAAGAGCGCGTGCTGGTGTTAACCCTGTGGCGGCGTTCGAACGAGATCGAAGCTCAAATAGGATAGGCGGAAGATGACGAGCCCACTGGTTTCCGGGTTGTCCTAGCATTCGAATCCGGAGACACTTCTTCAATTCTTGATTTCTGCGCTCTGTCGGATTCGCTTGCGGGTGGTACACCGGAGTATAATACGCATCCACTCCCCAATCACGTAGTTGATCGCGCCATCGTTTACCGGCGAACTGCGGTCCGTTATCGCTTATTATTACCCTCGGGTAACCGAATCTGTGAAATATTTGCTCTTCCAACAGTTTCAGAATATTGTTGGAACGAGCTTGGCCAATCGGGAATGCTTCAACCCATTTAGTAAAAAGATCGGTTACCACGAGAATAAACCTCTTCTTCATGCTCGTTGCTGGGTATGGGCCCATTAAATCCACAGCTAGCGTGTCGAATGGAGCGAAGGGAATGCGTGCTTTCATGGGCGCTTTCTTCTGGTTCTTACCACGCTTCGTAGCAATGCAGATGAGGCACTTCTTCACGTAATTTCTAACATCCGTAGGTAACGTAGACCAGTAATATCGACTACGAATGCTACGCAAAGTTTCATCACGTCCTGGGTAAACGGCCTCATCATGCATTGCGTGTAGAACTCTGGGAATTGCTGATACGGGGACGTAGAAAGTTCTGTCACGATCATCCTCTGGTCGGCGATAAATATATCCGTCTATTTCCTCCCATATCCGGTTATATTCAATCCATTCGGTGTGATTCGGATCAGCAAGTAGTTGTAACATCATCTGCGCGTTTTCATCGAGTTTTTGCGCTTCCATAATGGAGTGGAGAAGAGGGACGCCTATCGTATTTAATTGCGGTGGCAAAATGTCTTCTAAGTCGGGCAATTCTCCAACTAATTGATTTTCCGGGTCGCGACTTAGCATATCTGGCAGTTGATTGGATTTCCCCGCACAGTGGCTAATCTCAAAGTCAAAACTCTGTAATTGGAGAGCCCATTTTGTGAGTTTTGACTTTTGGTCTTTGAATTTCGATAACCACGTCAACGCCGTGCTATCCGTAACTACGTGGAAATGCCGGCCTTCTAGAAGAGGGCGATATCGTTGAAGAGCCCACACAAGAGCTAAGCACTCCTGTTCGTTGATATGGTATCTCTTCTGTGTTTCATTCAATTTTGCCGAATCAAATGAAATTATCCTCTTCTCCCCTGTTGCGGTCGTTTGAAATAACACTGCCGAAATTCCTAACTGCGAAGCGTCCGTTTGCACTGTATAAGGTAGTTCCGGCAGGGGTCGATGGAGTTGTAGTGGCTGTTGAACTCGCAGGCGTAACGTCTCCATGGCGGCGGTAGCAGCAGGTGTCCACTTGAATGGGCGTGTTGTGGCAGTTAATTCGTTAAGTGGAGCGGCGATGTCGGCAAATCCTTGAATATACTGCCTAACCCAGTTGCAGATTCCCATAAATTTTCGCAATTGACGGCGTGTTTTCGGAACTGTGTGATTGGTTATCTGATCCAGGTGCTTTTTCAACGGACGGGTTCGATCGGCGTCAACCATATGCCCTAAATACTCTAATGCCTTTTTTCCAAAAGAGCATTTTTCAACGCCTAGGCGGAGATCGAATTGGTCTAGACGCTCAAAAACTAATGCCTGAGGTGATCTTCAGGTGTATTTGAATAGACGATTATGTCATCCAAATACACCATGACGAAGTCGTGCATCATCCCCGCAAGCACTTCCTGTGACATTAATCTCTGAAACGTAGCAGGGGCGTTTTTCAGTCCAAACGGCATCACTTTGAACTGATAATGTCCACCGTCTGGGGTGGAAAAGGCGGTGTACAGTTTGGATTTTTCCTCCATGGGGATTTGCCAATATCCACTCTTGAGGTCAAGTGTCGAAAATATTTTAGCATCTCCAAGGTCCTTCAGCGCTTCTTGAATTATAGGCATTGGGGTCGGTTCCGAAATAGTAACTTCATTGACCTTCCTATAATCGACACAGAAACGGCTGCTTCCATCCTTCTTCTTAACCAAAACGATCGGAGATGCGTAAGGGCTTGTGCTAGGCTCGATTATCCCCTGGGCTAGAAGGTCTTCCACTTGTTCATCGATCTCTTGTTTACGTGCTGGGTTAGCGCGGTACGGTCGGATACGTATGGGTTTCGTGGTTGTAAGTTGGATTTTATGCTCAGTAGTGCGTGGGTGATGAGTGAATAAATCCTTCGGTCGAAAAGATCTCGCAAATCTTTCGACTAGTTCGTCGAATGTTTCGGCGTTGTCTTCGGTGAAATCATGGTCCAGTCGCGGAGGAGATTTGTCATCTTCGTGCTTGAGCAGTTCGGTCCACCGGATTGTTTGGCGTAACCCGGTGCCGAGATGAATACAGCGTTTGCTGCAGTCGATTACCGCGTCATGCCGTATGAAAAATCCAATCCCGAGGATTGCTTCGTAGCGAAGTCCGGGCATTATTAAAAAGTCTTCGGAAAAATGCTGGGTGCCGAGTTGGAATTCCAATGTTGTTATTCCCGTCACTTCTGCGGTCATGTTCTCCCCAGCTAAGTTTGTTTTTCCGCGCAGTGGTCGGACGTACTCGGAAATTCCTGGTCGAACGTAGTTTTGATTCGCCCCGAGGTCCAAGAGACATGTTAATGTATTTTCGCGCATCTTGAGTGGCAGGAGCACGAGTTGCGAGGTGTGTATCGAAACAACACACAGCGGCCGGTTCTTTTCCTCTTCATCCAGGTGGGCGCTAGGAAATTCCTGTTGTCGCGAGGGCTGGTTTTCGCAGCTATCCTGGTGGAGGGGCTGGGATACGTCTTGCGTTCTGCTATCATCTCTAGCTGAACAGGCGTTCACGTTGTCGAACGGAGGTAGACCACTGCGATGATGCTTGTTGTGTCCTGCGTCGGTGCTGGGGCGATCAACTTTCCTCGGTGGAATGGCTCTGGAATGTTCTTGGCTCGATGTAGACATCGATGTGGAGGCGCCGGAATGAGCTGTCATCGTGGAAGCGTCGGGATAGATGGGCTTCCTTGCGGAGAAGCCGGGATGAGTGGTCATCATTGTGGATTCGCCAGGATGGGCAGGCGCCTCTGTGGAGGTGCCGAGATGAGCTGTCATCGATGTGGAGGCGCCGGGGTGGGCGGACATCTTTGCGGATGCGCCGGGATGAGCAGGCGCCTCAGTGGAGGTGCCGGGATGAGCCGTCATCGGTGTGGAGGCGCCGGGATGAGCTGTCATCGTGGAGGCGCCGGGATGAGCTGTCATCGTGGAGGCGCCGGGATGAGCTGTCATCGGTGTGGAGGCGCCGGGATGAGCTGTCATCGTGGAGGCGCCGGGATGAGCTGTCATCGTGGAGGCGCCGGGATGAGCTGTCATCGTGGAGGCGTCGGGATAGATGGGCTTCTTAGCGGATATGCCGGGATGAGCAGTCATCGTTGTGGAGGCGCCGGGGTGGGCGGGCATCGTAGAAGTCGTACCGGGATGACTTTTCTCAATGGCCTTGTCTCTCTTCCTTCGGGCGTTGCGTTGACGATGTACGGAGGCGGCAGGTGAACAGAGGTTATTTAGTTGTGATCCTGCCGCTCTTTTGCGTTTCCCGACCGCTGAGGACATTCTTTGTGCCAGTGATCGCCCTTATTACATTTCAGGCAAAATGGTGGCTCGTGGGGTCGGTTTGGCTTCCTCGTGTACCGCTTATTTCGATTAGGTGGTTCTGTAACATTTATGTATGTTTCATTATTGGATTGCTCACCTGTGTTTGAAGCTTTTTGAGGCGATCTGTCCTGTTGATGGTAATATGGTGATCGGGGGCGGCTGGCCGTGTTTTTCTTGGGGCGGTGAACATACGATGAGTTAGGTTGGTGATGCACTTGTTGGCTTTTCGAAGGCGGCACTTCCTTTTGAGAGAGTACTTCTGTGGGTGCAGGCTTCGGGGCTGCGTAACCCGAGGGGATGAAGTTCACTTCGGAAAACGAAATTGCAGCAGCTTGATTTACGAAGTCGGATACGGTGCTTGGTCTAAAGAATAAAGCTTGGCGTAGAGTTTGTGATGCCAACCGCCAGATTACGGTCGTTTTATTCTCTTCACTCCAAGAAGGAAGCTGCCGATTAAAGAGGGTTTGTTTTCGGACGACGTACGTGCCTGCTGGAGTCTCACCTTGCAGCTTCGTCATTAATTCGACCATTTCCTCGTGGGCGATGTACGCTGGATTTATTGACTTGATGAAAACTTGTTTTGCCTGTTCCCAAGTCAGATCAGCGGTGAAATTGCCTCTGTATCGCTCAGCGTCTTCGACGTCCATACGACTTAACGCATATTTATGCTTCGTTTCATCACTTAAGTTCAGGCCCTTAAAGTCAGCTTCCAGCTGGGTGAGAAATTTTCCGGGGTCGCGGCCGTCAAATTTCGATTTCTCGTTTGATTTTGAGAATAGTGACTCACGTCGCAGCTCTATTACGTAGTTGTCGTTGGAGTTAAAAGTTGCAGTTGGCGGAAATTGCGTAATGGGGCGGGCGGGGCTATTATTTGCAGGCGATGTGTGAATATCGGCTACTACGTTGATGGGCATCACCGGGTTCGTGGGTGGTGTTGGTAGATCACGCATGATCTCCGAGTTCCGGGATTCGGCCTGATTCCGTAGTTGCTGTGCAAATGCGTCTCTCTCAGCTCTAGCCTTTTTGGCTTCTCTGCGAAGGGCCGCTTCCTTCGAAACTGCGATTTCCATCATTTGCTGGAGCTTTGCTTTTAGCGATTCCACGTCATCTTCTTCTTCCTCCTCCTCTTCTTCTTCTGCTAGCCTCCGCAGCTCGTCCTCTCTTTCCTGAGTAAGCCGCTGTGTTAATTCTGCATATTCTCGATGCATTTTCTTCATTAAATCGTCGATCTCCGTTAGCTTATTCGCTTACGTGACGAAGCTCGTAATGAAGAGCGCGATGAAGAACGCGATACAGATGTGTGTCCCCCAATGCTGAGAGCGTGTTCGCTCGGTACGGTGGTGATATCTGTCGTGTCTGATTCATCAGAACTGGCGGCCCCGTCGAGGATGTTGTCCGGGTTATTTACCTTGTCGGTTTTGGAGCGCGTGTCCATTGCATGTGTGGCCATTATATTTGTTTAAATAAGATAATTTAACACGAGATACACAATATAAACACTCGGCCCCGTCGAGAAATCTATAGGGAGGAAACACTAAAAACCTAACTTGTGACTATGTGAATTAAAGTATTCTCATTGTTCAAAAGACATTTAAAAAAGTAATTATCACTTAGCACTGCTGAAAAAAAAATTAGCACACAGTATAAACAATGAGAATAATTGGCCAAAATAACGAAATAATTTGAATAGTGAGGTGAAAATGAATCTTTAAAATTAGATAAATTCAAATTATTTCTGATTCTTCAGGATCGTGAGTTGAATTTTAATAACTAAATTATCAATGAAGATAATTTGCAAGAAAAATACACGTTGGGCGCCAATTATCAACGGGGGGTTTTGAGGCTTTGGACTTTTGAGTCGAAAACCCCGATTTAGAACAAAATAATTCGCTGGCCAAGTAATCTAAATCGGTTCCCGCGATTACCCGGTTAGCTCGATGGTTCACACGGTCACAAGAAAAAGAACTTAATAAAGAAAGAAATGTTTCGGTTTACCTTTTAGTACGTAGATTTGGTTTTCTCGAATCTTGTAGGCGCGGACGTCAGTACGGGATCACACACACGGAATTGTAATTTCACTTATTTTATTTACTTGTGTAAAATTTAATTTGAAATGAAATGGAATTGAAAGAATATAAATAAAGCCTTTTTTTTTTAATAAGACAATGAAATTTATTTACAAAAAAAAAATAGCAAAGAAAATACGAACAAGTAAATTTTACAAAAAAAAAAAAAAATAATAAAAGAGACAAATAAGTGAAATAACAAAATAAAACTTACGAAGAACAATATACGAAAAATTTAAATAACGCGGCACGAAAGGACTTCACAACTTACGGTTTAAACAAAAACGACACTTTTGACAACTGATTCGGAACTGATTTAACACCGGTCTGCAACTGATTGAACACTCATCCTGGTGCCAAAAGTGCCGCGCTATTTAAGGGCTAGCACCCCCACCATGACTTTTGGGGGTGAATTAACCATTCTTCGCCCGAACCCGGTTGATGGCTCATCGGAGCGGCACGGACGCAAATAAATGAAATAAATAAAAGAATTACATTCTGAACTAATTTTCTCTACGATGTGAGAATGAAAATATGGAGAAAATTGTTCTATGTCCGTGCGTGCTTACACAACCGTGTTTTGGCGAAAGAATGGTTGTGTCAAAATAAAATCGTTTAAAAATATTTACAAAATTAAAGTAGATATGTTTAAATATGTTTTGATAGGTCATTTCCTTTCGCAAATTGTGTCAAAACCATTTTAAAATTGTTGTTCCGACGAACCGTTATTATGCTTGAGCAAATTAATAAGAACAAAGAGTTTATGTAAAAATTATTTAAAAATAATTATGTTTTGCTCAAGCGATGTTGATACCGAGAAATGAAATGTTATTTTTCTGCTACATGGAAACTCGGGAAGTTATAAAAGACAAATAAGTTTCAGTTGAAAGAAAAAAAAAAACGTGAAAAATGTTTTTCCACATTATGGCAACTCGAAGTTTTACGTGTTTGGCGCATGAATTCTGTTATTGAATTTGTAACTATTCAAAAGGTATTTCTCTCAGCTATCTCGTGGTTCTCATCGTTGATTTGTACTATGCGTGGTTGAGCTATAAATCGCGAAAAACGCTAGGGTTTTTCCATCGCATTGTATAGCTTTTCGATTCGGCGAATTTACGGGTTGGTCCGCTGACGTCACAACAGATGTTGTATCAACCCTTGTTAATACGTACGCATCCCCAACTCAGGTAAGTGGGATGGTGCGGTTTGTGTATTCTTGTACACAAAAGGTACGCTGTCTAGCTGAGAGAAATTACCTGCTTTGTCGCCAAAGTACAGTTTGTACAAAATTTCTTCGAGCTGCCTAAATGTGGAAAATGCGAATGTAAAAAAAAATTAAAATTAAACTTGAGGTTCCATGTAGCTAGAAAAAAAGTTATAGAATGGACTTATGCTTAACGAATTGATTTGACACGACTTTGATCATTTGAGAAATAAAAAAGTGAAGTGAATACAAAATTTAAATGAGGCTGTTGTTATGAATTTAATTATTCACTGAGCGGAAGTTAGCGTCGCTTGCGAAGAAGCGCCGGTAACATAATGTCATTAGATTACGTGTGTGAAAAGAGACAAAAAACTTCATAATATGTCTGCTATGGTTCTAAAACTAAATCTGCAAAAACCCAGCCACAAATCATTTTAATTAATGTGCACAATCGTTTTATATGTGAGTTTAAGTGGTATAATTCCAATTTCTACATTTACGTAATAGTTCAGGTATTTACAGAAATAAATGATTCATTTATGTTGATTTTGTGTAAGGATTCATTCGATTTGGCAAATAGTCATAGATTAATTCACTGATTATAGAGGCTTCTACTTCGTTATACATTGTTGAACATAAATAAAACACTGTTTATCACTTTGTTTGTATAACGATTGGTTGGCCCTCTTTAACGCTGTTATTAGAAAATTTGCAAATATAAATAATGCTCCTTTGTAGTTTTTTGTTACTAACGGTTTGATAATGATACGTGTAGTATCGAAACCAATTGTTATACAAACAAAGTGATAAACAGTGTTTTATTTAAATAGTCATAGGATTAATCTGTTAATACGAGGGTTGTCTTTTATATTTCGGGATTAGAGAACGAAAATACATATTAATCATTGAAAATCGCTTTATTGTTTTTCAAAATTTTCCAATTGTTGAAGCACTTTTGCCACTGTGATTGAGGTATCTCCAAAACATGCATTCTGATCGCATCAACCGCTTCTTCAGGTGTCGAAAAAAGGTTGACCTCTCATTTTATTTTTTTACGGATGGGAATAAAAAGAAGTCATTCGGTGCCAAGTCAGGACTATATGGCGGATGACTCATCAAATCGATATTTTGCGTGCTCAAAAATGCAGTTGTTTGAGCCGATGTGTGAGAGCGCGCATTGTCGTGGTGAAGAGTGATCCGTTTTCGGCGGTTGGTTTTCCTGATTTCTTGGATGACAACTGGCAAAAAAATGGTTGTGTACCACTCAGAATTGACTGTTCTGCGTTTTTCTAGTGGTACGGTTGCGACATGTCCAGTTTTTCCGAAAAAACAGGCGACCATTTGCTTGGAAGTGCTTCGTGGGCGAACAACTTTTGCTGGATTTGGCTCATCTTAAACACCCATACGGTCGACTGCTGTTTACTTTCGGGCTCATACGCGTAAATCCATGATTCATCACCTGTCACGATGTCATAGACGTGTTTCGAAGCACCGCAATCGTATTTTTTGAGCATTTCTTTGCACCAATCGACACGAGCCTTTTTTTGAGCGATTGACAAATTGTGTGGGATCCAACGCGAACAAATTTGTTTGACAGTCAAATGTTCATGCAATATTAAATGTATGCTGGTCCCACTAATGCCTAAGGTTGTCTCAATCTCACGATAGGTCACATGACGATCTTGCAATATTTGTTTGCGCACAGCATCAATGGTTTCCGGAACAACTACTGATTTTGGACGACCTCCACGAAATTCGTCTTGGAGTGAACTACGACCTCGGTTGAATTCACCATACCATCGATAAACACTGGTCCTTGATGGAGATTCATCGCCAAAAATTGCATGCACTGTTGTTGAGTTAATCCACGTCGAAAGTTGTAAAAAATAATCGCACGAAAATGTTCACGATTTAATTCCATTCTTTGGCCGAGATAAATTTTTTAAGTTAGTGTAAACGACACAAATAACGCTCATAAGTCAAAACGTTCTGAGTACGTATAACCTCAAAAATGTGAAACTTTACGATAGAGCTCTCAGTTGCTAGATTGCAACACTAGGGTTGCCTAATCCCGAAATATAAAAGGCAACCCTCGTACAGGCAATTTTTCTTTTTATTATACATACAGGGAATTTTCTATTTGGTATACGTATGCATACGCATTTTTTTAAATAGTTCAATTTGAAGCTTAAAACGAGTGTTTTTCACTCCCAGACTAAGCATGAAGTAAAATTTCGAGTTTGGAAACTCCTAAACTCGAAATTTTACTTCATGCGCCACGCGTATTAAGCACTGAAAGCACTGAAATAATGTGAACGAGTAAACTTCGCTTGAAATCAGTGTCTTATAGGCGTGGCGCATGAAGTAAAATTTCGAGTTTAGAAAAGCCTGAAAATTTGGTTTGGTTGCTCCGCGCTTCGCGCTACGCGACCAAACCAAATGTTCAGGCTATTATAAACTCGAAATTTTACTTCATGCCTAACCTGGGGGTGGAAAACACTCGTTTAAACCTCAAATTGACCTCTATTAAGAAAAGAACGTATATTTAAAAATCTACAATACGTAATTGGGATATGTATACTTAAAAGAAAAAAATCGCACGAAATTATGATTTTAAAATGTTCTAAAAGATAGAACGCTAATATACTCGCGACTTAACAATGTGACAAAGTCATGTAACGTCAAAATTTAACACAACTAGGAAAAGTCGTTGCAGATACAACTGTCGACAAACTCTCTAAAAAGTTTAAAGCACACATTCTACATCAATGAGTCATAGGACATCTCTCCCGAATTCCACATTAATTAGTTTCTTGTTGAAACTATTATTTAAAATATATAATGATCCAGTTATTACTGTTTAATTAATTAACATGATCATTTTACGTCACATTTGTAATTATTATTTACTAATTATTTTAGAGTTATAAATATAGACGGATTAATAATTGCAGTTGAAGAAACAAAACACAGAACAATTCCAATTAGTGTGTCCGCTGATTTTCTAATGCATTCAATGCGGCATGATGTATTATGGAAATGTGGAGTGAGTATTTCTATCGAAACCGCTTTGGTAATCCGGTGGTCTAGTTAGTAATCATCTGACAACCTACAACAATGTATCTCGGCACTAATGATAGTTATTGGCATTTCGACAGGCTGATGAATAATTTAAGCGGCACCACATTAATTCAGCACTAGTCACATTTTTGCCCTGATTTACATAAACTGAAATAAATAATTTATTTACACGTATTCTACAAAAGTCGGACTAATTAGCGAAATCTGCTGATAAAATAGAAACCCTGTTCCCGTCTATCCGCAATTATACATTGTTAATCGAGGAAAGAGTGTCCCGTTAAAAGGTTTTTAATAGACAGTAACGAAGGATATGTCTGAGACTGCCATCCCTTTTCGGGCGACGTTACTGAAATAATCAGCAGTTTAATGAACGGTCGTCAAGCAAGTTGATGTGTGCACTGAAAGTCATGAGGAGGGTCTATTCGACACGGGGTGAGATTTTAACTATTCGGACGTGGATAGAAATATTAATTAGAAAATTAATTTATGAAGACACAAAAGGTTGCTCTAATTACCAAGAAAATAAATAAAAAACTATTTGGAAAAGCTTTTCTTTGAAATCGATTAGAGCTGTGATTAATAGACAATTGTGCGTGCAACTTGTTTTAAAAACTAATATTATATAGACATGACGATTGGTACAATTGTCATATTTTTAATAAAAAGACAATTGTTTTCGACTTTTTTTTGTTAGTCGCATCCAAACACAAAAGATAAACATTTGACGGTACCCTGCTTTAATTTATAGTTATTTAGGGAACCTATGAATTCGTGCTCATAGGTGATACAAGATACAAAAATGATGTTTGTAGTAGAGCATTGAGATTACAGATAAGTAGAGTTGGCACAAATTACTATGGGATCAAATTCTACAGCTCGCTTCCCCAATCTGTTAAGCAATTTCTACTAGATTGTTTCAAAAATGATGTAACAATCGCATTTTTTAATTATGATGAATGCATCTTGCTTATCAGGTGTAATAATAATAATGCATGTATTATGAGTCTGTGTGTGCGAGTTAATGTTTTTATAATGATTATATATGGCATTTTTTGTATATTTTGTATATTGACTTGTGTAAAAATCTAATGTTATGGCACCAATAAAGAAAGTTAAAGTAAGGTTTTTGGGTAGAATTTGCAAATTTAGGGTACGAGCCGTTAGGCGAGTGCCCTAATCGCAAAGAGTGACCAAAAGCTCTTCACACACAAGTTACGTACAACATTTTATCTACGACCAGTATTTTCTACAATAAACGAGTACATAAAATTAATCCATTGGCATACATCAAAATAACACATAAAAATTTATATAATGTCTATTATACAATCAAAGTTTGTTTTGAATTTTTGAAAACCGTTTAGTTGAGACCCGAGGCGAATGGTCTGTGATCATGATGATGGAATATGAACAAGAAATTATTTCTGTTTTCGTTCACAACAAGCTAGTATTATAAAGACTATATCAAACACTCATTGAAACAACTACTTCCCGGGCTAATATCCCGACGGACATTGAATTATACAACAAGTGTTTGCTGTTACATACAGTAACCTACTGCAAATGTAACAACTTGGGTCAAATTATTCAGGCCATCTATAGACGCGTTTCGAGATTTATCTCTCATCAGTACAGCTTTGCCGTTCCCTCTAAACAATTTGACACCTTAGACTGGCGGTCACGTTACCGTTCAAACATAAGTATAAATGAAATTGCCAATTCTTGGTTGCAGAATACTTCAAACATTAAAAGTGCGATTCTTTTCACAATCTACAACAAGTTAGTCTTACAAAGACTATATCAAACACTCATTGAAACAACTACTTCCCGGGCTAATACCCCGACGGACATTGAATTATAGTCTTTGTAAGACTAACTTGTTGTAGATTGCGAAAAGAATCGCACTTTTAATGTTTGAAGTATTCTGCAACCAAGAATTGGCAATTTCATTTATACTAATGTTTGAACGGTAACGTGACCGCCAGTCTAAGGTGTCAATTTGTTTAGAGGGAATGGCAAAGCTATACTGATGAGAGATAAATCTCGAAACGCGTCTATAGATGGCCTGAATAATTTGACCCAAATTGTTACATTTGCAGTAGGTTACTGTATGTAACAGCAAACACTTGTTGTATAATTCAATGTCCGTCGGGGTATTAGCCCGGGAAGTAGTTGTTTCAATGAGTGTTTGATATAGTCTTTGTAAGACTAACTTGTTGTAGATTGCGAAAAGAATCGCACTTTTAATGTGTAAAAAGAAATATTATTTTATTAAAATGCAGTTTATTAATCAGTAAAGAAGATAGATATATTTTGTTTGAAGATGAAGATGAAATTTCTTTAAAACATCGAAAAATTTATGAATATATTTCTTTGCGAATTTTTAATGTATTGTTCAACAACATTGAAATCCTCAGATATTGTTGAACTCTTTTTGATAAAGTTACTATAAATTATTTGCAATGAAAATATGAATGCACCATTTTTCTATAATTTTCAGGCTTTTCTAAACTCAAAATTTTACTTCATGCTTAATCAAGGAGTGCAAGACAATCGTTCAAATGGTATTACGGATTTAAATAAAAACATTAGTTCTGTTTTATTGATTTTATTGAAAATTCGATTGTATAAATAATATAAACTTTGTATGTATTTAATGTAAGCTTTGCGCATGCTAATTTTTAATTTTTACAATTTGATTTAATCAATTGATTGACATTACATATTTTGAATGCACTTTAAGTTTAATAATCAGCAAATATCTTTTAAGTGGCTACTTGTTTTTGTAAGTTTCAGCCAATTTTAATATTTATTTAAAAAATCCATTTGTGCTTAATTAAGCAGAGGAAACACTCGTAAGAAGTATAACTAAATCGTTATGTAGCATTCATAAAGAAATTAACAATAAAAAGTATTTAAGTAACTAACTATGAAAGTATATAGCATTCATGATTTATGTTAGGGTGCTGAAGTAATGATAGGATGGGAGATTTAGGTAGGGTGGACAATACCCCCAAGAGAGATTCTTTCTTTTTTCCAGAGCAGGTGCATTCGCACTTCTCAGCCAATACTTCAATAAAGTGGGACTATTTATTTCTTATTGAAGATAAATCGTTCAATTAGTTGGTTAGATTGTGTTCCTCGGCTATATTGGAAACCGTGATGTAAGTGATAATATATTTCCGGGAAGTTAATGCACCGTTTTATGTGAGGACGATTATCCTGAACAAAGATCTCGCAATTTAACATCTCGCCATTCATGAAATCTATAATTTTATTTTTTATTTAATCAATAAATACGTTATTTGTGATCATTTAACTAAATAATATAAATATGTTTTTCTAAGGGGTGTAAATATTCTTTTAAATACTTGTCACTGCGAATCAGTGTCAATATTTTATTCTATTGGACATTTAAAAAGTATAATTGCCTCAGAAGCAAATGAGTGTAAGATATTGAGCTTTCATTGAACTTAAATTTAGAGGTATAGTCAACACATTACCTTTCTACCCTGAGGTCATTAACTCCTATATGTTTTTAATCAATATATTCTAGTTAAAACAGAACATCTTTATAATATATAAAATTACGAAAATGTTATTCGTGAAAATGAAAACAATGTCTTAATTAATAAAACAACTTAAGACATTAATTATCCATTGAAACAACTACTGAAGAGAGATACATTTCGATACGCGTCTATAGATGGCCTAAGACATTAGTTTTAATCCAAGTCCTATCACTTCTAATTTTTTGTTATTTCGCGTTTCATTTTAAATTTGTATTTGTTAGTTGGTTTGGAGAGAATTTGACCTAAACGTTACATATACTTTAATAGAGCGTTGTAACAAATCAAATTAAATAAGTTTTAAATATTTCATTGTATAATTCAATATCGGAAGTGTATTTGCACGGGAAGTAGTTGTTTCAATAGATATTTATCGTCTTAAGTTGTCTTATTACTTAAGAGATTGTTTGCATTTTCACGAATAACATTTTCGTAAATTTATATATTATGTTTAAAGTGTGCAAACTATAAGAATCGTAAGCTTATTTTCTCGAATTCAAATAGTTTTGAATTTGAATTTATCTTGTCAGAACATCTTTAGTTGTTTGGCACGTCGAATATTAAGTTTGCATTTCTATCATCATGACGTTCATAACGCTTGTCAAAATACTTCAAATACGAACATTTTACGAAAATGCTGAAAATTTTATTCGAATTGTAGCAAAACTATTTAAAGAAGAATGATATCGGATTTCCAATAGTGAGCATTAAAAGTAAGTGAAAGAATAATTTAACTGCTAGAAATAAAGAGGATCCATAGAGATTGATCACTTACAATTTGTCTCAGAACTAAGAGAGATTCGTTTTGATTGTTAACTTATAATTTCGTAAATATTGTATTTTGAAATAATTAGATAGTTCATTGACAGATTTGTCAAATAAAATCAAACAATTATGTAACCATGCGTTTATGATACTGTTTTTTGTTTTCTGTGCCGTCATGGTAAAAGGGTAATGTGTTGACTTTACTGCTACATATTGAGCTTTCATTTATAGGTACCCAGTATGTAGCATCTCTGAATTATGTCAAATGAGAGTATGTATTATTTTATTTTCTTGTGATCAAACTAACAATTTTAGGAGAAAGTAACAAGAGACAAAAAAGTTGCAAATTGAATCCCTCCATTTCAATCAATAGTTTTGAAATAGAAAAATGTAGACGCATTAAAAAGTTCTGGTGTAATAACCATTGAGGGTTATAGAAATCATTAAAGAGTACTATTTTATTAGGAACAGTTATCTGCCAAATTTCATTCTTCTAAATATGGATATATGAAATAAAAACTTTTTTTTTTCTTAACTTTAGAGGGATGAAACTTTAAGAGGAAGAGGGTTTAAACAAAAAATATATGAAAGAACTCCCTTAATTTTTGCTGAAAAATTGTCCTTTAAAATGGGTGATTTTTCAATGTAAAAACACCCTGTATATTTTTCCAGATTTTTAAAAGAACAGTTTTTTTAATTATTTGTACAGATTTTCGATTATTCTAAAAACTTTGATTGTTCTTTAAATATAATTGTTCTGTATATCAAATTAAAGCTTATATAAGGAGCAATAAAATAAGACTACTTCTACTATTCTAGTTTTATTAAAACGGAAGTTACAAGCATACAAATATATGCATCCAGGTGAAATTTTGTTTTGTGATTTTAGAACGCTACACCTACAAACCGTGTGAGATATTATTTAAAACAAAAATGTTTTGTAACCATTAACTGGGGCAAGCTGTTGTTTTAAAAAAAATCCAATTTAAAGCTTCTTACGAGGGTTTTCACTCCTTAGTTAAGCATGCTTAACTAAGGAGTGAAACCCCTCGTAAGAAGCTTTAAACTGGACGTTTTTTTTAAAACAACGGTTGTCTAAAAATGTACAGGGTATACATCGAGATATGTATTGTATACTTAAAAAAGAAATTCCTTTTATGTTGGTGTATAATAAATGCATTTACAATTTTATAAGAAGTGTCCTTGTTTTTATTTATCAGTTAATTTATTTACTAATAATTTGTCCATTCTGATTATTTGATCTATATCCATGTCTGTCTAACGTCTTTGTCTTTTGAAAAGCGGTGATACTAAATAGTTTTATGATTTTTAGTTAAATGATAATTATTTCTGCAACCGCACATGTACTCCCAGTAATCACAATCAGATATTTCTAAAAATAAGCGCCAATTAAGAATAACAATATAATCAATTATTACCCAGTAATATTTTATTATTTTAAAACAAACAAAATGTAAGGAAACTGGACAAATGTACAAGAACTTTAAAAACAACACAGTAACATGTGATGTAAGCTATCATTCAGTGACGTCACACGCCCATCCTCCCGACAAATACGACAATTGCTAGAGTCTCTAAACCCTGCCATTAACTATGGATAAAATATTAATAATACTTATTTTATATGCATGAAACATTATTTACATGTTAAGAGATTGATCCTCCGTTTCTATAAATTTCATGAATACGCATAATCGCGAAACGCCGCCGGTTCGGGGGAGTTGGAAAAGGTCTCATAATTCCTCAAAGTATTCACAGACAAGAGCAGTCTAACAATATACGGAAGATACATTAGATACCTGAAATTATCATGGCTTTGATATATTATGGCATATCTTCGAATAATGCGAAGGTTAATGTTGCGCCCGGAGTCTACGGGTTTGCTCGCAAGCACCGACCTTATTTATAGGAGTCGAGAGTGTACCACGAAAATTGCCTCGATTCATATTATTTTAGACAACTTAAAAGACCCACTGATTAGAATAATAAATTAAAAAATAATGATCCCCACACCCACACCAATTTTATTCACGTTGTTATAAGTGGTATTTCATTTACTTAAGTAATTTGTTCTCTTTTAATGACTATGCAAATACAATGGGTTAATTATAAATATACTCATTGGTAGATAACAATTTTAATTAACAGATAGCTTTGAGAGATACATCATCAAATATTAAAATTTAAATGTTTCTAGTATTGCCATTTAGCCTACTATCTACAAATGAAGCTGATTAAGGAATCTAATAGGCATGGATTAAGTTACGATAGCTGATTTAAACAAGTGTTTCCTAACCCTATGAAAATCCCTGAGCACTTACAGCTTATAAAATGTTTGCGGAGCACGGGAGTAAAATAAAATAAAGACTTTTGAAATGGAATCAAATGTGTTCTCGAACTTCTTTAAATTAATTATTTGTTTGGAAATATCCATTGCAAGGTCACAAATTAGGACCATTTTGGAAACATGTATACCAGGTACAGCAGAAACTGATAAATATGAAGTGAAACTTCAAACATGAGTTTATTTCAATGTGGATCAGAAAGTGTCTGTTAACTCTTACATATTTTAAAAATGTTATTTTTTGAAATTTCTGCTACTTGTCAATAGGTAAGTAAACTCTGTTTTTTTATATGACCAAACTTAAGGTGTATTTATTGCGAACAGTTGCAGTCCTGCTTTATTATTAGGGCATTTTAAACTTAAAATTTTAAATGATTATCGATGTGACAAATAAATCATAATTTGGTCACGATGCAGAGATTTTCAAAAAAGACAACACATACAAGGATTATTTCTTTTAAATGTACTTTCACGTATTCTATATAAACATTTTTAAAATTAATGAACAAGTGATCAGAACTAAGCAGTATATTTTGAAGTTCACTATAAATCAGTGTTTTGTATGCGTGGCATATGAAGTAAAATTTAGAGTTTAGAAAAGCCTGATTTGGCTTTTCCAAACTCGAAATTTTATTTTATGCTTAGTCTGGCACTGAAAAATACTCGTTAGAGTTTCTAAATTGAAAGTTTTTAATAAGATCACGAATGTCTGAAAATTTACATTGAAAAAGCGTACTATGTATACTTATAAGAAACATTCCTTGTATTTAGAACTTTTTTTTTTAATTTTAACATATAAATGGGCAGATAATAGAGAAGACAGATATTCCTGAGCAAGGAATATTACCTGATCCTCCTATCCTACCTGATCCTCAGAGACATTTTATCAAATTGGTAGTAGATACAAATAATTTGAGGCGGTGACAGGTAAATACATTTGTAATCGTTATCTTTGTGAGTTAATTGAATTGTCATATTAATGTCAGATTTCCCTTTACATAGCCTACAAGTTAAAAGTTGATTTACAACATAACATGTGATTAATATTGCCCTAGCCTAAAATACACAACCTGCATCACACTACTAAATTCTTGAAATGTCAAATTCGATTAGTCATATTAAAAAAAATAGATTAAATGTATAGTTTTAAAAGTTGTAAAGATAAAAAAAGTGATCAATCTTTTTTTCTAACTTGATTTAGGTAATTAACGGTTTGGGCTAAATAAATAAAACTATTTTATTTGGTTGTCATAAAAAATCTACCTAAAATACACCCTTGGAATTAAAAACTAATTCGGGGGCGTTTAAATTTTATTTTAAACAGAATATATATGATTTCTGTAAACGATAATCAAAAATAGTAAAAATAACGTATGTTATGAAAATACAAAGAGTATTTCTTTTTAAGTTTTTAATAACAGTTCTGCGGCTAAACCCAAAAATATATTAATCTAATTAACAACTTGACAGCAAATAAAAATGGATAAATGTCATTCATTTTAAAATAATACTAATTAATATACAGGGTGGTCAGAAATAAGTAAATAGCTTTACATGACATTAACATTTTGGTAATTCATTTTGAGTTAAAAAAAATATGATTTTCTTAAATGAAAAATGAATGTAGAAATTAAAAAAAAAATACAAACAAAATACTGACCCAAATAGGTTTTTAGTTAAAATTTACTTGGTTTGTTTTCCTATAAAAAAAATTATTTTTCAATTAGTATCGACTTTATTCCGATTTTAAGTTTGTTTTAACAAAGTACATTTTGATAGGCGGGATTTTCAGAAACTTCTACTATTATAGTAGGCGTCGTTTGTAGACACGCCTACTCTCGAGTAAGCAAACTTCGCCTACTGTATTGTATACGTGTAGGTTATTTAATCTGATTTACAGACATAAAATTAAAATACATATTATATTAGATTTTCTGAAAAAGACTGGAACGCAGGTGAGATAATAAATCTGCCGGCATATCGTCAATTAAAATTAATTAATTAAAATTTAAAATGATTTTAATTAATCAGGAAGCAAACGCTGTCTAGAGTGCACGGTGTAATATACCAGTCGGGAATGTAATGTGTAATTATTTTGGCTTCCTATTGTTCCCACATTTTAATTACTCCTTTGTCCTTTTCCTTATTACGGAATTGTTTTCGTTGGGGCGGGAGAGGGAGATGGTATGAAAATTTCGCGTGCGGGAGGATGAAATCTCAGCACCTGTCATTCCGCGACCCTTCTCCACTTAATATTAATACGAAATTAGCTTTGAGAGTCTCTTAAACGCATTACCTCCTACGCCAGTTGCGTACTTTACACTAAATTACATCACCTCGGAAATTATATTTATTATATTATATTACTTCGACAAGTTTCATTTTACTTTATAGTTTATCAGTTAATAATCTAAGATATATAAATACGTGGTGTATCCAGAAAGTAAGTTCCGTATGTATTTTTTGCCACTGCAGCGCTACGATCGCAATTTCGCGCATGCGTGGTACTTACTCTAACCTATTGGGAAAAAGTTGACGTTATTATGACTCAAGGTACGTCGATTGGCGTAGCATATGTGAACACATTTGGATCTTTTCATGTTTTCCCCTACCCGTTTCCCTGCATACCCTAGTTCCTTAGAAAGAGAACAATGACGTTGTATTTGGTTGCGTTTTTGAGTCTATCATATCCTCTCATTCCAGTTTCGCTGTACTTTCATAGATAGATTTTTTAATATTAAGTGTTAATGATAAGTGTTATTAAAATAGGACTTCGTGATAGTGTTAAGTGCAATTAAAATATTAGTTTGTATTACGTGTAATTAAATTAAATAAATATGTTGACGTTGATTAGGTTGTAATAAAAACTTATTTGAAACAAAGTATATTTATAAGAATTAATTATTTAAATTACTAATATTAGGTTTTAAAAAGTAACTATGATTTTAAGAGCAAAATCTTTTAAATAAAATACGATGCAAAAAGAAGAACATTTTATAAATTGTAAATAAATGAAATTATTAACATGTTTTAAATATTCATTTCCCCTTTTCGCACCTTCCCTAACGGTATATTTACAATATACAGGGAGTTTTTCTTAAAAGTATACGTATTACAAATTCAGCCTATTTTCTGTAAATCTTTAGATATTTGCTATTTTTTTTAAAGTTCAATTTGAAGCATTGAAGAAAGTTTAATTTTAAGCATGAAGTAAAATTTCGAATTTTGGAAAGGCCCGTGAACATTTGTCGAGGGTCGCGCAGCGACCCAAGACAAATTTTCTGGGCTTTTCTAAACTCGAAATTTTACTTCATGCGCCACGCGTATAAAACATTAAAACATTGTGAAATTTATAAATATTCGAACTTTACTTGAAATCTGTGTTTTATACCCGTGGCATCAATAGTCAAATATTTATATAAGTAAACTATTTGAAATATTTAGTGTTAAACAGTATGTCAAACAACTAGTATTACTAAATATCCTCATAGTTTAATTGAATACATTGGTTAATAATTAAACATTATCAAAATTTGTATTTAAATATTAAAGTTCTCAACTTTATTATAATCCGTTTTGTATGAACAACTATTTTGTCATTTCAATGCTAACTTATAAAATTTAAGGTTGAGCCAGCCCGGTTTTGTAATTTTTGTTGTTAATGCTACAATAAAAATAAATATGAATAAAGTACACATGGATAGCAATATTACGAAGAATTAAATGTGAAAATACATTATGTTGCTAATGCTATTTCCAAATCGTCTTTCATTTGGGATAATTTCTATATTATTAATAAAATTCAATAGTAAGAATTAATATGCAGTTATTGTAATTACGTGTTATTATCTAAATCATGAAGTAATCATATTTAAATTCAGCGCGCATTTGTGACGTAAGCGATCTCTACCCCTACTTCAATATCTTCCATTCTGTCGATCTTTCTTACCGAATACTCGACCGTCCTTGATTATGAGTTAACTGAGTGTTGAATACGCTAGGTGGTGTTTGTTTGAAATGGCAAATACAATTTAAAATCCCGCCGCTTTTGAGATAAGGTCCGGAATTCCTTACCTCAATACAAAGAACATTAAACCAGTTCACATTCATCAACAGATCTGTGAGGTCTACGAAGAAAATGTAATTAGTGATTCAATGGTAGGAAAATTCTCACTCATCTCCATACTATTGAATCAATAATCACATTTTTAATGAATGTGCATGATGACGAAGTAAGCTTACATCTATTCGTAATGAACTGGTTTCTGCAGTTGAAGAAAAGATTCACGAAACCCAAAGGTTACAATTTCTGCTCTTTCTATGAGTCTTGGTGGCAAGAGGTTCAACAATGACGACAATATTAAGGAACATATTGTTACCTAGTTGCCATCACAGGCGACGACGCTATGACAAGTGCCTACAAAATGTTGGGAGTTACATGAAAAAATAGTTTAAGATTTAATGATGCTTTCACAATAATTTTGTTTGTCTGAATATGTACTTTTTTTTTTAAACAGTCAAACGGAACTTACTTTGTGGATACACTACGTATAAACAAGGTTCTCTTAATTTACCTTACAATAAATCTTTCTTAAAAAATATTAAATAATCTTCCACAACTTTACGATAGGCGCATTAGTATTTTATTTTAACTACTTATTTGTGTTTTTGTTTATTTATGAAATCGTGTCTAACTCGTGTTCTATAATTTACATTAACATCACTTAAATGCATTTTTGAAGTTAAGAATTAGTTTTACTGTCAACCTATTTTACAGCTTTTATTTAAAATATCTCTCATCTAAAAGTTAGATTTCACTATAGTAAACGTTTGATATCGTTTACTTTCTACGTAATATTTGATAAAATATGTCTTTCTAATTAATGTTTTATTGCTCGCAGAGCAATTTTTTTTCAACCTCTCCATCATTTCTTAGTCTCTGTATAATAATAAATTACGATCTTTTCTCATTTCATTCTTAACTAACATATATTCGCGAATTCTTTAATATACGCATAAAACGTCGCTCATTAAATGGAGAGTGCTGCAAAAAAGTGATATTCAGCAGACTGTCGGCAGCGGGCTGCAGAGAAGCGCTGACATTTTAAAATCAGTTTTATATTTGAGTTCTAATTACAAAGTTGAATTCTCAGCAATCAAGATATGAATCGGGACTTCGGGATGTGACATTAAGTGAATTACGCGAGCCGGTCTCCGACACTGACGATTTCGTTACTTATTTATAAAAGAATTTCCTCGGAGAAAAAAAAAACTGTTTTTATTATTTATACATAATAAAGGAACAAGTATTACGATTATTCTCTATTTACTTATTATTAAATATTTAATACATACAGGTATTCGTATTGGATATTCATCAAAATACAAATATTATAATAGAAGCGAATATTCACCAAATATATATATACAAATACCGATATTGTGAATACCCCTACTACTCAATATAAAAAACAGCATTTATAATTTATTTTTCTATAATTAAAAATAGATAAACTTCTTGTGAAAAGACTTTATTTTGTGTGCGCATTATTTTTGTGTGAAAATATTAGGTATATTGTCTTAGCTAAGTCACGACTGCAATTAGATTTAAGCGCAATGCTTTTTTATTTCTTATATAGAAGCCAAGTACTATAGTATTTATTATAAAAATAATCTTGCGTCTAAGCTACGACTACTACTAAACCTGTAAGGTGGCTCGCGGGCTTAAGTTTTAAGTTTAGGAATGCCTGAAATTTTGGATTTGCTTTCCAAATTTGCAGGCTTTTCTAAACTCGAAACGTTACTTCATGCTTAATCTGGGAGTAGAAACACTCAATAAAAGTTCAAAATTGAACGCTTTTATAGGAAACCTTTTATAAAAATCAAGTTTTTATAAGTTTTAATTCAAATAATATTGAAACAAACTGGATATTTTTAATAATGAATCACTTTCAATTATAAGAAGTAGATTTTTTTTATACAAGATAATTATAAATGCGTTCCATTTGAAACTTCTAATGAGTATTTGTACTCCCAGATTAAGCATGAAATAAAATTTCGAGTTTAGAAAAGCCTAAAAATTTAGAAAGCACATCCAAATTTTCAGGCTTTCCTAAACTCAAAACTCAAGCCCGCGAGCAAATCTAAATTTTCAGGCTTATCTATATTAGAAATGTTACTTCATGCGCCATGCGTATAAAACAACTATTTAGAGTAAAGTTTAAAATATACTCCTTAAAAATAATTTGTCACTTTGTTTATAAAACAAAGTAATGTTATCTAGTATTTATGTTTTGTTTTGTTTTGTTTGATAGATTTAATTTATGATTTCAGAAAAAAGCGGAAGAATGTCTCGTATTTTTTATAATTTAGTGTAAACATTTAGCTCTTCTGGCTTTATCGGCTCAATGAATTGTTGTTGTTTTACATAAAAAACAAAGAAATAAATATTATCTTACAAATTGTTTATTTGTTTTTATTTCTTTATAATTTTGCGAGCCACAAAATAAAGCACAATGTTCTTATATTTTTAATAATTTCAATTAAGGTTGAGCTTCTGATACTACAACTTTACAAATTTGACATTTTTATGACACTTAGCATGTTAGTACTTGGCTAAACTCACGCGGCCAAAACGCGATTTGTCTGGACGAAACCCGAAATTATGTTTTAATTCCAACTATGTGAGCAGTAGATATTTCGCGTTTTGTCTGTAACATATCTACAAACAGAAAGTTTTATGTAACACCGAACATTATCATCCAATACAATTAGACACCTTTAATTTTTAAGTTATGTGTGAATTGGATTGCCTATATGACCATTACAAATTGTAACCGATTAATCGGAATTAATGCCTCAACTTGTACATACAGGGAGTTTTTCTTTCAAGTATACATGTCCTAATTACAGCGTTTATGCCGTAAATCTTTAGATAACCGTTTAAATGAGTTTAATTTGAAACTTAAAATGAGTGTGTTTCACTCCCAGACTAAGCATGAAGTAAAATTTCGAGTTTAGAAAAGCCTGAAAATTTGGTTTAGTCGCGTAGCACGAAGCGCGGAGCGGCCAAACCAAATTTTCAAGCTTTTCTAAACTCGAAATTTTACTTCATACGCCACCGGTACAAAACACTGACATATTACAAAGTTTAAAACACACCGCTAAACTTTAAATTGCATCAGTGGTTTGTACCGGTTACGCATGAAGTAAAATTTCGAGTTTAGAAAAGCCTAAAAATTTAGTTTGGCCGCTCCGCGCTACGCTACCAAACCAAATTTTCAGGGATTTCTAAACTCGAAATTTTACTTCATGCTTAGCCTGGGAGTGGAAAACACTTGTTTAAAGCTTCAAATTAAATTCTTTCAATAAACCGAGCCTCGGCAAATGTACAACGTATGTTTATATATACTTAAAAGAACAATTCCCGGTATGAACATATTCGGTGTTACATAAAACTCTCTGTAGGTTTAATTGCGTGAGCCCCCCCCCCTACCTCATAAGACGGAGATAGATCCCCTTCAAGACGCGTAAGCCCCCCACCCAAGACGAATTTTTGGGTGCGCGTCTGATGGCGCCGCCTACTATAGTGCAAGAATCCTTCCAAAATTCAAATATTTTTCTGGATTAAACAAAACTAAAAACAAACATTTAAATATGATTTATATTTGGCTTGTAGTAGTTATACAAGAATTTCCGTGATTTTTGAGTAAAAAAAAAACAAAATGGTATGCAGTAGATGAAAGATAAATTCTTTACTAACAGTACTATTCATTCTATTTAATATTTTCAGCAGACCATTCCCAATTTCAATTATACACGAACATCTACAGCAGGAAACCGATATTTTTTGTTTTAATTTTTCCATTTATAGTTTGATGGAATGTGATTAGTTTGGAAAGTCCGTTCGCCGTAGCGCGTACGTATGAATATATAAAAATTAATGAACACGGATGCAATGAAATTACTGCCCTGTTACTTTTTCACAAACAAAACACATAAAATTGCTGGGGTGGTGTATATAAAAATAAATGGCCCTGCAAATGGTTCCCAGTAAAAGGGAATTATTCAGGCCGGCGGGGCCGTTTTAATTCAAATGAAGCATACGGACATTTCAGGTGTAATATATCTGCATATGTCCGTGTGTTAAGATGGATATTCGTCAGATACATACCTTTTTATCGACCGCACTAACTCATAAGGGAAGTATTATAATCGACAAAAAATTGACCATTTTTCTACGGAAATATCCGTTTTGGGGTCCTAGGAATCCGAATCAAGTGTTATCTCAATGATGTCGGTCTGTCGGTCTGTGGTACGATTTCAGCGACAACGTCTCTTAGGACATTCATCAAATTTAGTATTTAGGTTCTATTCCATAATATATCATAGCGTTCTCTTCATATCTCGTTAATTATTAACATAGTCGGAAAGTCTTTCAAATAAAAGTTGTACAGAATAAAAAAAATAAACATTCACTGAGAACATACCTTTTGTGATAGCTCTTTTAGTTTTCTTGAAAATGGTGAATTTTTTGAGTAAGTACTATTAAAAAACAGTTATCGGAATAATCTATTAAATTGATACATTATTTCCTGTGTTGGCCACAGCAGATTTTTTTAATTTTCAGTCGGTGCCTGTGTTAGTCACAGCAGATTTTTTTAATTTGAATGCTATAGTGGTATGAACATAATTATTTATCCATAATCTGCAAATCTGGAATCACATCCCGATTATTTGTAATACATCACGTATCGCACGCCCCGAAAATCAGATTATTTACAAACGAATTACAAAATCACCGATACAGCGCGCCAGCGAAAATAACGGCGTTACAAAGAATAACGAGGCCTAATGAACTGCTAACTGATCACGCTGCTTAAAATGCGCTCTGCAAATGCGAAATCCCCGGGCTTTACAAAATATCACATTGTGTAATTTTATTTACGCTAGCTTCAGTCGGGCGTAACAATAAATTTCTTATTCAACTCCTCGACTCTAATAGATGCAAGTGTCAGACGTGTCAATTTTAACATTTTCCGCTGGTGAATATAAAATATGGACGATTGTAATAATAAACACGTACAAGGGCGGTTGTAAATCCCGCGGCGCTGTGGAAAACCTTTAAAAATTCAAAACTTTTCAATTCCGATTCATGTGCAAATTTCGAATTTCAATGTAATTATTATTTTGTGCATTTTGTCTTCGAGTGTGATTTCTTTAATTTATAGAATTTTTCTTATTTGTGGGGCTGAAAACATAAGCCTACAAAGAATTTTTGTTTTAAGTATAAATATCCCGATGCGTATTCACTTTGAGTAGGGTTGGGAAGGTACTAAATTATACATTTACTACTTTACTACCTCCTTGACTACCCTAGTAAGTGTAATTTACTACCGTGCCAATTTTATTCATTTTATACTACATTTACTACAAATTATTTTTTTCTTGTTAATCATTATATTTTTTGTTCAATGCAAACTGCAATCCAAGAAAAAACGTAAACTGATATAATGAGGATGAGATGTGATGTAAAGCAGGGGTTTTCAACCTTTTTCATGTGAGGTTATTTCACTTTACCTAATCTATAGGAAAGCTGTCGCGCTCCTCTAATGTGGCGTGCCCCTCGGTTGAGAAACCCTCATGTAATGTTGTAGTCGTCATTTGAATTGCGTTTATTTTATTTACAGGATACGGATGAAAATATTATATTTGTCAATATTGTATTTGTGTTGAGTACTTAGGTATACATACTAAAACTTACTATTATATATATAGGGAGGTTTTCTTTAAGGTATACATATCCCAATTATATGCTATAAATCTTCATATATTCCTTGCTTTTTTAAGAATATATTATTCGAAACTTTAAACCAGTGTCTTCCAAAGAGTTCAATTTTAAGCTTCAAACGAGTGTTTTCCACTCCCAGGTTAAGCATTTTTAGGCTATTCTAAACTAGAAATTTTACTTCATGCGCTACGCGTACAAAAGACTGATTTCAAGTGAGATTCATTTGTTCACAATATTTCAGTTATTTTAGTGCTTCATATGGGTGGCGCATGAAGTAAAATTTCGAATTTAGATAAGCCTGAAAATTTGGTTGAGTCGCTCGATTCGCTACGCGACCCAGCCAAATTTTAAGGCTTTTCTAAACTCCAAATTTTACTTCATGCCTAAGCTGGGAGTGAAAAACACTTGTTTAAACCTACAAATTAATTTCTTTAAAAAAATATGTATGCAATGCATACTTTAAAGAAAAATTCCTACCTAATGAACACAAAAATGAAATATTTTCTGCAATACAAATTAAAACTTCGGGAAACGACACAAAAATTTATAAAAAAAAACAATATACGACAGTCTGCCTAATCCTATCTTCTGATTCGTATGAATCTACTAATTACAGGGAATAATAAACAAATATAAATTTTGTGTCTTGTGTCAAACGATTGCTCAAAGTAGAATTCACGAACGACCAATTGGAACAGATCCTCATCCGCTGAGCGGAAGATGCAGGAATTTTCATTATTTTTTGTGTTAAATTAGATAAGGAAAGATATTTGTTTTTTTTTCCTTCTAAACCTCAGAAAGTATCAGGAGTACATCTCCTTTTTCTCAAAATGTTTTATAAATACTGTTTCAGTTGTGCTCAAATGAATGTAGGACATCCAAGCCTTCAGTACCTAACATATCAAAAAGGCAATCCTAAACACAATTTAACTGTTCTCAATTGAGTTTCTTTTCTCTATATACAAAGTGTAACAAAATTGCCGTAATGCTGTGAATATTGGTTCCCATTTCAATGCATCTAGCAATTGCCGTATATACTTTGTCAGTTTCCGGGAGCGTTTTTGAAATTCTAAGCCATTCTGCTCTGACATTTATTAATTAATTTACAAATCGGATCTAACAAATTAATATTGGTTGTTATATCTTCGATAAAGTTGACATTATAGAGAAGGTACCTGACATCAAATTTGACTTTTATACCTTCTGCCATTATTTTTCTCATAATGGGTAATTAAAAAAAAACAGTTGGAACTATCTCGTTGGCTGCACAATCTGGTTTCAGCCAGTAGTTCTTTTGTTAAACCCTCATTTTTCAGGAACCAGTTCTTAAGATTACTGTGGTTAAATTCGTTTAAAACAGTAGACGATTTTGGCATAAGGTCTTTGCTAATTGAATATTTCGCAAAAAGATTAGCTGTATGACTGCTGCACGTGCTGTGTCATAAGCTGTTTAAACAGCCCATCTTAGCATGATTGAAACATTGTCACCTCAAACGCATAAATCTTTCAGCTTTCTCTTTTGTAAGAATAATTGATTTTTCACATACTGTTTCTAGCAATTCTCCTGTTGCTCATTCATCAGAGAACTTTCATTAGGACTTTAAGAACATACTTTTACCACCTACTGCATTGTCCCGAAATTGTTTTGTATTATTTGAGCTGTTGTTCCATCGATCAATTAAGAGGCTGGAATTTTTTGTCATATATTGTTTATTAGTTCCCATGATTTCTTCATCAATATTTACTTCTGCTTTGGAATCCGGAGTAATTGTGTCTATAAATGATGTTATTTTTTGAGTTTAATATTTTGACATTCTTAGCCTTCCTTGGTATTGCTTTATTTTCTTTATACTTGCTGGTGAATATGTGGAGTACATGGATGATGTTGAGAGGCGAGATGTGGCCAGTGAACTAGATGACGTTGATTGTGTTTCTTCTTCTTTAATTTAAAATATGCTTGCAATTTTTGTATTCTTTTTTATTCCATGGTGCATTTTTTTCTCATTATTAGCATAGGAAATCAAGGCCTTAAACACATGTGCTCAAGTATGTTTAGAAAAGGGCTACAACAAAAAGAGGATATTCATATGCTCAGACAGTCAGGCTGCATTAATGGCAATAAAATCACCTACATGCAAGTCTAAATCTATCTGGGAGTGCAAACTATCCCTAAAGCAGCTGGCTAGAAACAACAGAGTTAAACTGACCTGGGTTCCAGGATATGCAGGGATCAGAGGTAATAAAATTTCCAACAGCCTTGCCAAAGAAGGTTTCAAAACTCCATTTGTTGGACCAGAACCCTATAGTGGAATAACTAAAGTCGGCATCAAGGGAATCATTCAGGAGTGGGAAGATGCTGCCAAAAGTGCTCACCTGAGAAACATACCTAGCTTGAGGCAGACGCAATGGTTTATCGCCTTCTCTGCTGTAAGAGCCAAACAGTTTCTCAGGCTAAGCAAGGGCAACCTAAGGTTCATAACCGGACTCTGTTTTCTGAAATACCATCTCACTAAGATGGGTCAGACAACTGATGCCAATTGCAGATTACACAATGCAGTGACGATTCTGTTCTGTTTTGCCTTATTTTTCTTCCACAACTGATTCATTATAATAAACTAAATATTTAGAACCCTCAGACTGTCATCTAATACCTAATAAACCAAACACCTTTTCCTATGAATGCATACAATGATACAAGTCTAATATAACTCATGCATCACATGGCTACATTCCCTCCATTCAGAATTGCTTATTTCCATAGATACAGTATTGTGCGAATTAATGTAAACACAAGGATTTTTATCGTAATTATTGTTTGTTCGAAATAAAACTATTGTTAGACATATACACACTGCTTAAATACTATTTAGTCAACTAAATTTTTACAATTATTCTTGATTGCCTCCTCTCAATACCACACCTAATTTACTGTGTCCACCATCTTGGTTTTTATCGTACAGTCCATCTTTTGTAATTTGGCCTTGCAGATTGCCCATAAATTCTCAATAGGATTGAGATCTGGCGAATTTCCAGGCTAGTCCGAAATGCTTCTTGCCCGTGAAATATTTCACCATAGTCTTCGAAGTATAGCATGGAGCTGAGTCTTGTTGAAAAATTGCATTGCCGTTGGATTGAACTTTCTCCAGTTCCTCGGCCAAACATTGATCTAGCATTGCTTTACATTTTTCACTGTTCATCATTCCTTCTGAACATCTTCTTAACTGGATGTTTGACTGATTGAACAGTAGTAGCTGTAGTAAGTTTTTCATCTACCCTCTTACAAACGAATTTGATCCCTGCACTAGAAAGTGTGTCTCGTCTGAGAACATCACCTTTCTCCAGTCATTTTCAGTCCAATTGGCATATTTTTCTGCCTAATTTAGTCTCTTTTTCATCATAGACAAAAGTTGTATTTTCTGTGGCCTCGTGGCTTTTCTTCCACCTCCCAAGAGTCTTCTGCGTACTGTAGAGTCATGGATTTTCACGCCAACCCGTTCTAAATCCTAATGAAGGTCGTGGCTTCTTATTCTTGGATGCAATTTGCTGTTTCGAATAAGGCTGGCTTCACCTCGAAACACATTCCACATTTTCCTTTTCGCTGCACTTCAAGAGATCCCGCCTCTCTCTTCTGCTTTAATAGTTTATTTACAGCACTCAAACACACCATATTCTATTGCAATGCTTCTCTGCTATTGAGGTATGCTCACTAAGCATGATAATCTTTTCTCTTTTCCTTGGAGTAACATCCATAATGCAAAAAATCGTAAAAAAACCTGGAAATTATCGAAGACACTTTTACCCATTCTGACAGTTGTCAATTGCTGGTAAATCATTTAACCTTGTTCGCTATGATTTTTAGGTTGTTTGAGAGTTTTTGATATTTTGCCATAAAATATCAAAAACTCTCAAACATAACCTAAAAATAATGGCGAACAAGGTTAAATGATTTACAGGAATTGACAACTGTCAGAATGGGTAAAAGTGTTGCCATAACCAAAATACTCATTTTTTTATCGTGTTCATATTAATTCGCACAATACTGTACATGTTATCACAGAGAGTATAGAATTCTATTACCTTGTTGTAGTGGTTGCTACAAAAATTATTTGCCTAATCTAAATGGTAAAATTTCGAGTTTAGAGAAGCCTGAAATTTTGTATTATTTGCTGTTTTATTCGTTATTTTCTCTCATAGAATATAATTCGTGGTATGAATAATAATTGATAATATTCATTCTTAAAACCGGAGAAGCAAATTCAACTCGCTCTTCGGGCACGTTAAATCTGCAGCTTGGTTTCACTCATGAATATTATTAATGATAATCATATCACTTGTAAAATTATAGCTGTCAATTGTATTAACAATATACATGTACCACTTATCGATGAGTGCGAAGCCGACTTATCGAAGTATTTTTAGACAATACATTACAAACAGTGCATTGGGCTACGCTTCTTGCATTGTGAAGTTTCTTATTAAAGAAAACCAGTTAATTATAAAAGTAACGATCGATTGGTCTTGTTTATTGCTTTTGCTTGCAATTGTCAAATATGGTATGAAAGTTTGATTGCACTGGACAACAATTGTGTCGGTATCCTTAATATAACATAATTTCTTTATGTGGAAATTGTGGTGCTGAATATGAAAACAATAATATTTAAAAGATAGTTGCGGTTTGTTATTAATATTTGAAATACATTTTTAAACATATATTATTAATAAAATATCTTAACATCTTAAAAACAATAAAAGATCGGTATAAGGAACGGCGGTATAGATCAATGAAGAATTGCAAGAATACGTAAAAATATATAGGGCGTGGTTTACTGTTTTAAAGTTGATCAAATGTAGATGAAGTTTTGAGCGCTCTGTATTATATTATTCAAAAAACAAACCAACATTGGATACCTTCGGGTATTGATTTTTTAAAGCCATCATAATTTTAAAATAAATCACAAAAATCACAAATTTCACGTAGAATTCAAATTGACAATAAAAAATACAGCATTTGATTTAAAATAAATTAAATATAGTACCTTCCACACCATTTCACCTGACTTATTATTATCCCTCTAAATAAAATAGACTTTTAAAACGAATCAGACACAATAAAAACATTGCAGTTAACAATGGCTCACTAAAGATTTAATTAAAAAGATGTTAAAAAATCAGCACAAACAATTACGAAAATATATTTAGAGTGTAATAAATCAAGACACAATATCATGGAATAGATTGGAATTAATGCATTCCAATCTATTCCATGATATTATGTCTTGATTTATTACACTCTAAATATATTTTCGTAATTGTTTGTCACTGTCTTTACAAATCAAAAATATATTAAACGGAAAGAATAATAACATAATTTTGACAAACACAAGTAATGTAGAAAAATTACTAGTTAATAATAAAATTAAAACTGAAAATTGTAAATTTCAGAAAAGTGGTACTTATAAATTAAAATGTGATGATTGTGATGCAGTGTACATAGGACAAAACGGCAGGTCTTTTGATATCAGGTTTAAAGAGCACAAAAAAGACATAGATAATAGAAAACAAACCACTGTTTTTTCTAAACACTGTTTTACTTCTTATTACCACTTTTCTTCAAATAATTAAAAAATTCTATACACCGGTAATAAGGGATTAACGCTTAATTATCGGGAGAGTTTAGACATTTCAAAAGCCTTAAGAGCGAGTAAAAATGTGGCTAACGATAACAAAGACCTTTGAAATTCCCCGATATTAAATGCCATTATTACCTAATAAAACTTAAAACTGTATATATTCCCAAACAGACCCATTTATACATCTTTCTTGATAATGGCATTAAGCCGAAACTAGTAGAAAATAAATTACATATATGAATTTGATTTACACACCAAATATTTTAAAAAAAGGAAGTTCGCGTAGACTTCCGGTATAACCAAAAGTCGTATAACCCTAAAAATATTTTCATTGAAAAGAACACGATCGATCACATAAATGCTGAAAATGTCATTACCATACCGTAATTAAAAGTCCGTATACTTTAGTAATGTGCGGTTTCGGTGGGACGCCCTGTATATTCAATTACAAAGATGAGTGAAAAGTTTAACTCATTTTGAAAATAAATTAAAATGATATAAGTAGTCTACATCAAACATTATACAGCATGTAAAGCATATAAATAAAGGATGAAATGTACATTTTACAGGTACACAGAGAGATAGATAGAGAGAGAATGAGTGTGCACACATACTTCAACTTAATGGAAATTGTGGCAAATTAATGCCCCCAATATAAACGTGTTTGTCAAATAAATGGAAATACCTTGTAAACGAATGTTATGTTTAGGGCGATTATTTCACGATTTGACTAATGGAATAATCCTTTAATACCTCTGACATCTGCAGGAGGATTAAATCCGAACACGTATGTGCGTGGTTCAGATAGACTTCCATTGCAATATCGCACGTACGTATATGTACATTCATAAATGTCATTTAACTCTTATGAATGTACACAGAGTTATACATGAATGTGAAAATAGAATTTTTAAATATATTTTTATAATTTATCCGTTATTTTTAGGAAGCCATGTCCATGGAATTCTTTTTTGAGTATACATATGCACACGCTTATGTTTAAAGAGTTTAATTTGAAGCTTTAAACAAGTGTTTTCCACTCCCAGGTTAAGCATGAAATAAAATTTCGAGTTTAGAAAAACCTGAAAATTTGGTTTGGTCGCGTAGCGCGAAGCGCGGAGCGGCTTAACCAAATTGTCAGGCTTTTCTAAACTCGAAATTTGACTTCATGCGCCACGCGTAATAAACACTGAAAACACTGAAATATTGTGAACGAGTGAACTTCACTTGAAATCAGCCTCTGATACGCGTGGCGCATGAAGTAAACGGCGAATATCTGAAAATATACAGCATATAATTAAGATATGTATACTTAAAACAATAAATCCCTGTATTTAATATATTTGTAGATGTACTATTTTTTTCAATAAATCGTAAAAATTCCGAGGGATAAGTTTGCATATTGTATTATCTGGTATTTTTAAGTACCATTAATTTTACGATTCATCGAAAAGCCCTTTGTCTGAATTTATAAGAAGAAATCGCTGAATGGGAAATATTCCCCTTAGAACATCGAATCTTTTAATCAATCCACCGAAAAACATCTCTCCCCTTTTATTCCGATAATTATAAAAGCGTTGCGTGAAATAGCATAATGGCAAAACGGGAGGAAAATTAGCTAAGCTCCCTGATAATTTATCATTGCCGAAATAACGGGCGGCAATTTATAACGCAAATACAGTCAGTCCTCAATCCAATCCGTTTTAAAACATCGCGTTATTTATCGCGGTTTCTAAGATAAATATTGTTCCACCCCTCAGCAATTATTATTACATTAATTTTCATTTGTGCGCCTCGGCTAATTTGTTTATATTTGGCCCGGGCTAAAGGAGACTAATATCTTCTTTTATTTTCGTGCCGACGTGGAATTGAGCGAATTCGCTTAGAGGGCTTTTTGGACGTCTAGCAGGACACCCACGGGATGTACTTTCTTGCAGTCATTTCAGGAAGTACTCCACGTGAACTTTTGCAAATCTACGTGAATGTTTAAAATCGTCATTCGGGTTTATTGTTAGAGTTAAGTTTATGAAATTCTCTTGAATAATTCATTCATAATTATACATTTATTTTTTATTTATTTCTTAATGTTCTTTCTTAAATTTTAATGTACATTATTATAAACTAGTTTAATAATTTATACAGGGACTTTAACGTGGTTTTTAAAAAAGCAGTCAATTTATAGCTTTTAATGTGTGTTGGACAAAAATGTAATTGAATTACATTTATAAGGTACGATTCTCGAAAGGTGTCCCATGGTTTCCTTGATTTGCACCAATACATGTAATACGGAAAAAGTTTGATGTCATCAGATTACGTGTGTGAAAAGAGACTAAAAACTTCATAATATGTCTGCTATGGTTTTTAGATGAAACATGCGAAAATGTATGGTCCGGTATGCAGCTTTAATATTTTAAGGATAAACGTCACATTTTGACAATGTCTTCGTAAAACTAAATCTGCAAATACCCAGCCACAAATCATTTCAATTAAGGCGCACAATCGTTTTAAATTTGACATTAGGTAGTATAATTCCAATTTCCACTTTTACTAAATAGTTTAGGTATTTTCAGAAATAAATAATATATTTATGTTGTTTTGTGTAAGCTCAAACGAAAATGTTAGTTGAATTGAATGCGCATTCAGTAGATTTGGCAAATAGTCATCGGATTAATCTATTAATACAGGGATTTTTTATTTTAAGTATGCATACAGGGAATTTTCCATTAGGTATATATATGCATACGATTTGTTTTAACTTTAATTTGCGCCGAGCGCTACGCGGCCAAACCAAATTTTCAGGCTTTTCTAAACTCCAAATTTTACTTCATGCGCCACGCGTATTAGACACTGAAAGCAGTGAATTATTGTGAACGAGTAAACTTTGCTTGAAATTAGTATCTTGTATGCGTGGCGCATGAAGTAAAATTTCGAGTTTAGAAAAGCCTGAAAATTTGGTTTGGTCGCTGCGCGCTTCGCGGTACGCAACCAAACCAAATTTGCAGGCTTTTCTAAACTCGAAATTTCACTTCATGCTTAACCTGGGGATGGAAAACAAAGAGGCAATTTGAAGGTTAATCAAATTGCCTCTTTTAAGAAAATAACGAATATTTAAAAACTTACAACACGTAATAGAGATATGTATACTCAAAAGAAAAAAATCGCAAGGAATTATAATTTAAATCTTTTCTAAAACAAAGAACACTAATATACTCGCGACCAAAACAGTATGACATTGTCATGTAACGTCAAAATTTGACACAACTAGGAAATTCGTTTTAGATACAACTGTCGACATACTCTCTAAAACATTTGAACCACACATTCCACATTAATGAGTTGTGACATCTTTCGCGAATTTCAAAATAGTTATAATTACTTTGTGATTATAATCTTTCTAAAAGTAATTACATTACATTGTAACTATATTTATAGGATAGTAATCGATTACTTTGTAGTTATAAATATTGCAAGAGTAATTATATCACTTTGTAAATATAAGTATTTAAAAAGTAAATACATTACTATAACTTTAACTTTAATTAAATATCGCGTAGCCGCATTATCAGCTGGACATGCATTCTGCAGTAACAATCATGGCGACCTATAATAATAATCGAGAAGAACAAAATCACAGTGCCTACATACATTACTCATATTCATAATATCAGGGGACAACGTGTATATTTATCTGTATGTGTTCTACTGTTGGAATCAGGATTTTTTTACTCTATGAAGTGGTAAAATACCACTGCAAAATTTGAAAAATGTGACTTAGTGTAGTTTACCTCCCACGAACAGCTATGTTTATTGCTTTCAAATTTTGTTCTTTAAAAAACATTGTATAAAAAATAGTTCATTAAAATGTAAATATTTGGTGATTTACACATTGAAGAAATATATAAAAAAATATGCAGGTTATTTATTAAGTCTGGAATAAAATTCATATTTCACTAGTGTTTGACTTGTGATGTCATCAGCATTTTTTTAAATGGAATTTGTTTTTGTTTATTTGGCAACATTTATAGATCTCTTAATACTCTTTAAGGTCACATGATTTTTTTTAAATACGCGTCATTTAATCTAACAACGATATTGACAAAATGGTGACATAGATCCGCAAAAAATGTGTAATTGTTGTGTCAAATATTAAAAAAAAAATCGCCAACTCTAAATTTATTGTGGTATTCACTATTTGAGATGTTAACATGTTTGACACTTAAATTCAAGATCCGCAGGAAGTAAAATACTATAAAAATGGATGCACAAAATATCAAGTTAAAAATTAAAAACAGTTAAATAAGGGGTATTTTTCAAAATCTAAATATTTGGTATAAATATAAATATTTGACAAAAAATTGCCAATGACATCACACGTCAAACACTAGTGACGTCACAATATTTTTGAGCACCCAGAAAACGGCGCATTAAAGAACAAAAACCGACCTGTTTCAGTGTTTCTCCATCAAACCCAAGATAACAGAAATACGAATTTTATTCCAGACTTTATACACACCCTGCGTAATTGTGATATTTTTGTGTATATATTTATTATTCGCTTAGTAAAATATAATTTTACTATTATCTGATGTGAATACGTTTAATTTTAAATATTTTAATTTTATTGAATTCAATAATAGTTACACAATCTGTTTTCTTTGGGTTTGATTGTATATGCACAGGCGTGATTTTGTCATATTTTATACATTCTTCACTTAAAACAAATCGCAATCACTTTTATGATTTAAGAAAGTTTTAGCTTCACAAATAATTAGGCTTTAATTTAAGCTAGATTTGGTATTTGTGACTAGAAACTTGTGCTTTATACAAAAGGTTAAAGTTAGAATTACGTGAATTTATTTTAAAATGCCCATTAATTAATAAAAGTTGAAAATAATTAGTGCAATTTTTTTATATGTTAAGAAAATTAATAGCTCCTGAGGTTACATTAGTTTGTAATTATATTTATTGCAAAAGTAATTACAATTCTATAAGTATAATTACTTTTGTTTAGAATGAGTTTATATACATTTGGCGAGAATTACAATTAATTTGTAATTATTTACTATCATCATTCATATAAGTGTTTATTTCTGCTTTTACTCATTCAATCCAATTTCGACACCAACGAAACGATTCAGGTATCGACAATGAGTAAGAATTGATCAAATTATCTTAAGAACAGACTAATAGCTAAATATATCAATTATTATCATTCATTTAATTGAGCCTTCTCACAAAAATCAACGTTGATATCACATGTCATATGTCATAGCCATTTATTTTCTAATTAAAATAACTGTTTGTTAGTGTAATTACATTAAATATGTAATACCTTTGTAATTATATTCGTATAATTACAAAGTAATCTACAATGTAATTATACGAATATCATTACAGAATAATACATTATTTAGTAACCATTTATTTAGTATAATAACACAGTAATGTATTACTTTGTTTTGTGTTGTAGGCGTTCACTTTGTGGTACATCTTAAATACACTTGTAAATAAAACACTTTTTACTTTGTTTAGCCACTTTATTTTGCACTTAATTTGTGATTATAGTTTCGACTATCTAGCAGTCATTATCAAACTAAAAGCTCTTCATTTTTTGACAATGACTACTTGAGAGTCGAAACTATTAGGTGCAAAATACAGTGGTTAAGCAAAGTAAAAAGTGTTTTTTTACAAGTGTATTATTTTGTAATTGCATTACATTAAAATTGATTACATTATAATATAACTACGTAATTACATTACTCCGTCATTAATTATCGCCCAACACTGCTCTAAGAAATAATTAATTCGTACAAACCTAAATTAATCGCGTCACACAGTGCTATGTATACTCTACTCACTTAAGCCCATTTTCACTCCGAATGATTAAGTTTAAGCATTCACTATTCATTAATTAAACATCTGAATAGGTAAAAATTGTAGAAAATCAGAATGTTATAAATTTGTAAGATATCCTAAGCACGTCTCTTTCATTGATACGCGATTTCGTAATTAGCAATATTGTGTTTTTATGAAGTACTAATCACTTATTAAGTTAAGGCTTGTGTGCAAGGGGTCGTTGATGCAGTTTACTTTTAACTCGATGATTTATTCTAACAAAATTATTTAAGTAACCTCAGATCATTTTATAGGTTATTAATACCTCAATCAAATTGACATCTATCATACATGGTCTAATATTAGTTTCCAATTTATGAAACCAACATTTTACGTTTACGTAAGTATTCTATTCCTTCTACCAGTTAAATTTTCTTCATATAAATAAAATTATGTTGAACAAATATTTATTTGTGCTCTCATTTTTGTTATCTTGGGGGTGTAGATATTTATTATTCCTACTTATTTATGTTTAAATTTAAATCAAATTGTTCATTACATTCGTTGCAGATATTTTTATTACTTACTATACAGAGAATAAGCAGCTTGAAACCAAGATTAGCCGGAATAGTGCCTTTAAGCGAGGACGAACTTTCAAAATTCTTGAAAGATGAATACGAGAAAGAAGCGTCAAAAATGTGCACGAAATGCGTCACTGCTGAATGGAATTATTATACAGATATTAGGAATAAATTAAAACAAGAAATTTTTGTAAGTAGATATTTTAATATAGGAGTACATGAGCATTTTTTAATTTTAACATACCTAAAATATTAAAATTTATATGTCTGCATAATTTTCATATATAATTATCTTGTAGTTTAGAAGTAAATTCGAACCACAAAATATTTTAACTTTAAATCATCCAAATAGTCGTTAAATAAAAATGAATCATTTTCAACCAAAAATGGTACAACAGAATTTAATTATAACATTTTGTTAAACCATTTGGTGCAAACTATAAGAAGCGTAAGCTTATTTTCTCAAATTCAAATAGTTTTGAATTCGAATTATTCTTGTTTGAAAATTAATTGTTTACATTTTTTGACCCTCATTTTTTTTTTAAGTAGGTATACATATCCCAATGATTACAATGTAATCATCGGGATATGAAGTAAATTTTCGAGTTTTATAAAAATAAATTGGATTGGTTGCGCAACGTACCTGAGCGACCAATCCAAATTTTTAGGCCTTTCTAATTGAAAATATTACTTCATTAGCAAAGCGTACAAAATACTGATTTAAGTGAAGTTTAAAATATACTGCTTAAGTTGTATCTCCGTGGATAAATTTTACAAATGTTTATTTGCTGTAAATTAATATACTTTCCATAATACAAGTCTGGAGCAATCTAAAGAGTTCAATTTGAAGCTTTAAACGAGTGTTTTCCACTCCCAGATTAAGCATGAAGTAAAATTTCGAGTTTAGAAAAGCCTGAACATTTGGTTTGGTTTGGTCGCGTAGCGCGAAAACTTAAAAATTACTTCATGCACCACGCGTATGAACATTGATTCAAATGAAATTCAAAACATACTTCTAAACCAGTATGATAAAGATATATATTTTTTAATTCACAATAAATCAGTGTTGTATACGCGTGGCGCATGAAGTAAAATTTCGAGTTTAGGAAAGTCTGAAAATTTGGATTGGTCGCTTCGCGCTACGCGACCAAACCAAATTTTCAGGCTTTTCTAAACTCGAAATTTTACTTCATGCTTAATCTGCGAGTGGAAAACACTCGTTAGACATTTGAATATTTTAAAATGAACACTGTTTACCCAACCAATCCAAATTTTTAGGCTTTTCTAAACTCAAAATATTTACTTTAAGCACCAGGCATGCTAGCGCTGATCTAACGTGAAGTTTAAAACGCAATTGTTTAAAAATGTTCTAACAATTTCGATGTTTTTAACATTTTTTTTATTTGTCACAAACTATTTGAAATTATTGTAAAGTTGTTAAAATGGCGTTTTGAACTTTAAGTTAAGTCTTAAGCTAAATATTTCAAAAAATGTATAAACAATTTATGCAATAAATTTTAAACTTTACAATATTTGCGAAGCGGAGGGACCAATCCAAACAACGAAGTAGTGGAATCACTCGTTAGATGCTTTACATTTAACGTTTTATAAAATCAATGAATGCCTGAATATTGATAGCGTATACATTAGGATATGTATACTTAAAATGTAAGTGGAAATGTGTACAGAGCGTTTTTCTTTCAAGTATACATACCCCAATTACACCTTATATGCTGTAAATCCTTAGATATTCGCTGTTTTTAAAACTATTTTAATTTAAAGCTTTGAACTAGTGGTTTCCACTTCCAGACTAAGCAAGAAGTAAAATATAGAGTTTAGAAAAGCCTGAAAATTTGGTTTGGTCCGGTAACGCAAAGCGCGGAGCTACTAACCTTTTTACTTTCCCCCGTATGTAATACAAAGGGAAAGTATTGTTTTCGTGAAAATTTTCGAATCAAAAATGTTAGCGGAAATATCCGTTTTGAGGTCCCCTGGGTCGAATAAGACCATTTTTGAGAAATGTCTGTCTGTCTGTCTGTCTGTCTGTCTGTCTGTGTGTCTGTGTGCGCTGTACCGCAAAATCCGCTAAAGATATCGAGATGAAACTTGAAACTTAAGCTTTTTCTTACAATCGGAAGAACTGAAAAGCTTTTGGTGAAAATCGGAAAACCGGAAGTGGTACTTTACTCTTAGCGTTTTTCAGTTTTTTCAGATTTTTTCAATAAATGTTCATGAAACAAAAAATTCTTTCAAATAAAAGTTGTAGATAATAACAAAATGAAGATGTATTGTTTACTTTTGTCATAGCACTCTTAGTTTTTGAGATATTTCAAAAGTTGTGTGTTTTATCTAGTTATTGGTGTGTGACAGTGTATGTGTCGATACAATTGAAAAATGTTTCAAATAAAAGTTGTAGGAAATGAAAAACTAAAGATTTTTTGTAGACTCACGTTTTGTCATAGCACTCTTAGTTTTTGAGATATTTAATAAATCGTGTTTTTATCTAGTCATTAATTTGTGTCAGTGTGTGTGTTGATACAATTGAAAATGTTTCAAATGAAAGTTGTAGGTAATAAAATATTAAAGATTTTTTGTATCTTCACTTTTTGTCATAGCACTCTTAGTTTTTGAGATATTCAATAAATAGTGTTTTTTGTCTAGTCATTGGTTTGTGTCAGTATGTCTTGATCCAATTGAAAAATGTTTCAAATAAAAGTTGTAGTTATCAAAAAGTTGAAGACATTTTGAAAATAATAATGCTACAAATATTTTAAAAGTGATTTAATACGCAATTTACGGGGGAAAGTACTATGATGGACACATCACCATTTTTTTTTTCTAAACTCGAAATTTTACTTCATGCGCCACGCGTATTAAACACTGAAAACGCTGAAATATTATAAACAAGTCAACTTCAATGGAAACCAGTGTCTTGTACGCGTGGCGCATGAAGTAAAATTTCGAGTTTAAAAAAACCTGAAAATTTTGGTTTTCAGGGTTCTCTAAACTCAAAATATTACTTCATGCTTAGTCTGGGAGTAAAAAACACTCGTTTAAAACATCAAATTAAACAGTTTGAAAAAACAACGAATATTTGTGGATTTACAGCATATACAGCGTGTCTCAGACCACCCGTACCAGCCTTTTATTTCGACAACGCTTGGTCGAATGTGACTGGGACAAAATATTTTATTACCAAAGTGAATTCATCGAATCCACTAATGAATTTATTTCTTACCGGAATAATCCGGAAGTACCCGGAACCGGAAGTAACTTTAAAATTTCAAGAGGCAACATAGGTCGAGTATGGTAATAATTGATAGGTCTTTTTAAAAGAAACAACTTTTATTAAAATGTTTTTTTTAATATTTTGCATATTTACAAAAATAAACAAAAAAAAAACTAAATTAAAAACTAGTTATCCATGCAACACTCAATTTCCTCAAGTAGGCTTTGCTTTTTTGATATGTCAAAATAATTGATGTTCGTGAATATTTGAAGTAACATAAATTATTATTATCAAAGTATTGAATGTGTCAACATGGTTTTACAAACTTTGAAGGTTTTGATATGCTGATGATATTAGGTGAATGCGGCCAAAACTATCGTGCTGCTGAGCGAATTTATGTTGAGCGATACCCTCAATGAGCCAGTCAAAAAATGTTTTTCGGCGCCTTGCAGAATGAGTTAAGACAGTAAGCTACAGCCCAGCCACAACAACGGTCGAAGTATCAGAAAACGTGTACAAGATGATAGAGCACCAGATATTCTTGCAGCAATTGCTCTGGACCCGAACATCTCGACTAGAAGAATTGAAATCGATGCTGGAATAAGTCACTCTACTGCTTGGAGAGTTTTAAAAACAAACAAATTCGATCTACACCATATCTCTTTACACCAGAAACTTGAAGAGCGGGATTTTCAAGATAGGTTGAATTTTTGTGAATAGATGTCTCATAAAAATTATAATTTCCATTACAAAATTTTATGGACAGATGAGGCGACATTCAAAAGGAACGGAGTTGTTAATTTACAGAATGCTCACTACTGGAGTAATGAAAACCATCATTGGTTAATAGAAGTTGATAATCAACACGTGTGGTATTTTAGGAAACCAAATAATTGGTCCGCATTTTCCCCTAATATCATCAGCATATCAAAACCTTCGAGGTTTGTAAAAACCATGTTGACACATTCAATACTTTGATAATAATAATTTATTTTACTTCAAATATTCACGAACATCAATTATTTTGACATAACAAAAAAGCAAAGCATACTAGAGAAAATTGAGTGTTGAATAGATAACTAATTTTCAATTTAGTTTTTTAGTTTATTTTTGTAAATATACAAAATATTAAAAACACATTATAATAAAAGTTGTTTCTTTTAAAAAGACCTATCAATTAATACCATACTCTACCTATGTTGCCATTTGAAATTTTAAAGTTACTTCCGGTTCCGGGTACTTCCGGATTATTCCGGTAAAAAATAAATTCATTAGTGGATTCCTTGGGTTCACTTTGGTAATAAAATTTTTTGTCCCAGTCACATTCGACCAAGCGTTGTCGAAATAAAAGGCTGGTACGGGTGGTCTGAGACACCCTGTATATTAATAAGGATATGTATACTTTAAAGAAAAACTCTCTGTAAAAACTGCAAATATCTCCGCACTTCAGAGAGATAAACTATAGTTGTCTCTGAACTAAATAATTAAACACAATATTTTGAACTGCACTTCAGTGATACACTGCGGGCAATTCAGAGATAAACTGCACTTCAGAGTTCGTCTCTGCAGCTAATAACGTTTACACAATTAAACATTAATGTTTGTCTGTTTTTAGTAAAGTGGAATATATTAATTTGTTAATATTTTATTTTTTACATTTCCATACCATACGTTTTCCCACAAAGGTAATTTGTATTTATAATATTTCATTTTTTATTCAAAACTTTAACAATTGTATTTTGTTGGTTTATTTTTTAATTAATATTTCAGACGAATACAACAATAGAGGGCGCGAAGAAGGATAGAGATGTCTGGTTGCATTACTTGAAGGTTTTGGATACATCAACTTTTGAGGATCCGAGTTTAGTGCGTCAAGTGAAACGATTATCTGTCCTCGGAAACGCCGCCCTTGAAGAAGATAGATTGTCTGAGGTAGGATATAATTTGCTTGTAATAAATAATAGCAATATGGATGATGTACAATTTACATACACGTCAAAAAAATTCACGAAAATTTACATTACAAAGATGTATCATCGTCAAAAAAAGAATGCCATGTTTTTTAAACATATATTAATTTTTAACATTAAAAAATAAAAATACAATAAATTATAATGAAGTTCATCTATATGCATATATATATAATTTTTTATATATTTTTTTAACATTGTGTTGAATAAATACAATTAGTCACAAGATGGTTTTGTTCACTGAGAATTAAAAAAACACGTGTTCGTCCTGAAAATGCTTGAGTAAATCGAAACTAGTCAGTTAGAATTATCATGCACATATTTTAGTTAAACAAACCAATTGCAATTGCAAAGGCTATTAATGAAAGTTAAATAAAATTAATTAAATGTTTTAAATTTATTTTTATTTAAATTTCTATTAAACTTATAGTTCATTAGATTTTTGTATCAATTGTCAATATCAAAATTTGAGTGAAAAATCACAAGGTATAATAAATACATTTTTTTAATCACCCTTATAAGTAACTAGATTCTGACGTATTATTGTCAGGTAAGAGGTCAGGAAGCCGTCATTTAGACGGCATTTTACTTAAAAATTTTAGTTTTTGTAATTCTTAGAATCATAAAATAATATAATTTAAAACTGTAATCATCTGTGCAAGAAATGTATCTTTACTATTTAAAATAACAACAAAATTAGTTGAATCATTTAAAATAATTTCTTAAAAAATTTCTATTTCATCAAACAATAAACTATAACACTAAATATATAAAATTACGAAAATGTTTTTCGTAAAAATGCAAACAATGTCCTAATTAATAAGACAACTTAAGACGATAAATATCTACTGAAACAACTACTTCCCGTGCACATACACCTCTGGATATTGAATTATACAATGAAATATTTAAAATCTTGTTTAATTTGATTTGTTACAACGCTCTATTAAAGTATTTGTAACGTTTAGGTCAAATTCTCTTCAAACCAACTAACAAATACAAATTTAAAATGAAAGGAGAAATAAGAAAAAATTAGAAGTGAAAGGACTTGGATTAATCCAAGTCCTTTCACTTCTAATTTTTTCTTATTTCTCCTTTCATTTGTAAATTTGTATTTGTTGGTTGGTTTGAAGAGAATTTGACCTAAACGTTACATGCCGGGTGTTGACTTGGCGGACGCAGCATAGGAAATCGCATGTTAATTTTAAAGTGTTCAAATATTGGCCTCCCTATTTATTTCAGAGACAAAATGTATTTCACTTTTTAGTAGAGGGAAAAATTCTAAATGTATGAATGTTCACACTTAATACTTTACGTTTCTCCAAGTTAAAGTAATTAAGAAAAAGTAATGGGATTTTATAAAAATATTGACATACCGTGGAATGGATACAACAATTGCAGATATTCCCTGTTTTTCTTTTAAGTTCAATATGTTACTTTAAACAAGTGTTTTCCACCCCCAGACTAAGCATAAAGTAAAATTTCGAGTTTAGAAAAGCCCCCGACAAATTTTCAAGGCTTTTATAAACTCGAAATTTTACTTTATGCGCCACGCGTGCAAAACAAAAATATTGTGAATTTATGTATATTTGCACCACACTTGAAATCAGTGTTTTATACGCGTGGCGCATGAAGTAAAATTTTGAGTTTAGAAAAGCCCAGAAAATTTGTCTCGGGTCGCTACGCGACCCTCGACAAATTTTCACGTGGGAGTGGAAAACACTCGTTTAAAGCTTTAAATTAAACTCCTCTAAAAATCAACGAATGTCAGAAAATTCACAGCTAAAAAAATTAAGAAAAAGTAATGTGATTTTATAAAAATAATGACATACAATGGAATCGATACAACAATTACGGATGTCAAAATAGCACAAGATATTGCTGTTACATAATTAACAACAAAAAAACAACGCAAACATCGTGATAACTGTGGTCTGCATAATACCACTTTATTAGGAGGATTTTTTCTTGTAAGTGTAAATCATTTCGAAAATATTTACTTTAATCAAGTGACTGCGATATCTTTTGCCATTTTGACATCCGCAATTGTTGTTTCAATTCCATGGCATGTCAATTATTTTATAAAATCACATTACTTTTTCTTAATTATTTTAACTTAGAGAAACGTAAAGTAATAAACGTTAACACGAATGAATTCAGAATTTGTCCCGTTACAAAAAAGGTAAATGCATTTTGTTTCTAAAATAAATAGGGGAGCCAAAATTTGAACATTTCAAAATTTACATGGGATTTCCTATGTTGCGTCCGCCAAGTCAACAATACCGGGTGTTTAATTGAGCGTTGTAACAAATCAAATTAAGCAAGATTTTAAATATTTCATTGTAAAATTCAATATCCGGAGGTGTATTTGCACGGGAAGTAGTTGTTTCAATTGATATTTATCGTCTTAAGTTGTCTTATTAATTAAGACATTGTTTGCATTTTCACGAATAACATTTTCGTAATTTTATATATTATGTTTAAAGTGTGCAAACTATAAGAATCGTAAGCTTATTTTCTCGAATTCAAATAGATTTGAATTTGAATTCATCTTGCTACAACACTGATTTGTTTGTTATTGTAATAATAATGGTTGGAAGGTTGTTTCCCGAATTTCTCCCCATTCACTTTTCCCAGTAATCTTTTATTATTGTCTCTGCCGGAAGCTCTTTCACAAATCTCTTTCTTGCTTGAATTCTTGTTTTGGGTTTTGAAGTCTTCAATGAACACCCATGTTTTCTTAGGAAAGGATAAAATCACCCTAAGTTTTCGATTTTTTGCTAAGATTTCGTTATATTTATACATTTTGATGTAAATGAATTTTAAAACTAAAATTGAAATGACAATGTCACTTAGACATTTCGGACCAACTGTTTTATTAGCTCATTGAGCACAATTTGTGCAATAACGCAACATTATTAAAACTTTATTTTAAATTACCAAATAAGCTAGTTTGATATATATTTTTTTTTTTAATTTGACCTGACTTATAATGTGCGAAGAAATATGTAAACATGTTTTTATTTTAATATTTCGATTTAAATACTTACTTTAATTTGATTTCAGGTATTTTTTAGTTTATTTCGAACTTAATAATATTTGAGTGTTTATAGGCGTAGCGCCTGGCCTGACAATTTGGTTTGGTCGCTCTGCTTCGCTACACGATCAAACCAAACTTTCAGGCTTTTCTAAACTCGAAATTTTATTTCATGCTTAATCAAGGAATGGAAACACTTGTTAGTCTCTTGAAAATGTTGGTATAAAATAATCTGTTTATTTTAAAACAGACATAAGTCCATTTTTATTAAAAACCTACGTATAGGATACCAATTTGTCACAATACTTAAGTGTTTCTAAGAGAGGTAAATTTATGTATAAATGTAATAATGATAAACAAGTTAATGAAATGTTAAATTAACAATTCTTATTCAAATAAGAGCTATTATTAAGTAATTAATATGTGTTTTCTTACCACAAATCAGTCACTTTCAAAATTAACTAGTAGATTTGTTTCAAAATTTGAAAAACATCAATTTTCAACATCCAATTTATTTTATATATCATTACAACACAATAATACACAATATATAAAATTCAGGTATCTTTTAACTATATAAACTAGATAACGATTAACTGCTCAGATATAGAAAAATGCTTTTATTCTGCTAAAGTTCTTAATTGAAATTTCTTAAAAGTGTTTCCAGTCCTTGATTAAGTATGAAGTAAATTTTTGAGTTAAAAAAGCCTGACAATTATATACAGGGTTTCCCAGACCACCTGTATCAGCCTTTTTTTGAGAAAACAGCTAGTCATAGAGAGTTGGAACAAAAAAATGTATAGCCATGAGATATTGATATTTGGTAACTTCAAACAAAATTACTCAAAACAAAAGCATATCATGCCATTTGAAAATCTTGAGTTTTTGATATTTTTAAGCGAAATCTCAGGGATGCCAACCATTTTTTAGAAAAAACAATGTTACCCTTCGATTCTTTAAAATGGCTTTAGTAATATATTTTTTTATCGAAACTTTCTAAGACTAGACGTTTTCTCAAAAAATGGCTCATACGGGTAGTCTGGGACACCTTGTATATATATTGTGGATACGGAAGAAACCACCATATTAAAGATCAACACTTTGTGACACTAATAATTCTGAAGCGGACCTAAGATATTTTAAAAATACTGGTATTAAACATTAATCTAAGTGTGTAAACGTGTGTGTTAAAAATCATTATATATTTTTAAGTATACTTAACCACAAATTGTTGTTTATGTCAGAAAACCTTTAATTATTAGGGCCATCACAGTCACGAACAAATAATTGACAAATGAAGTTAGGCCACTTTCAAAATAAACAGTTAAAATTTAATAGAACTTATTGCTAAATTGTTTACAGGTTGATTTAGTTCAAATGATTCTTTAGTATTTCTCTCTAAACGTGTTTGTATTAAAATTACATCAATTACGTATTAACAAAAATTTCCTAGAGATGATATAATATAGGGTTGACATATGGACGTGAGGATGATTTATGCCGAAATGTATGATTTTATCATCTACGCGGGGTATTTCATATCGCCGGGAGGCGTGGAGTACTTCCGGTTGTTACAATAAATTTACCGCGTTTTAAATTCCCATTACCCGGCTTCATATCAAATTGTCGCCACCGATATAATCTGGGGCCATTTTCCAAAGAAGTTTGCATTCCAGCAAGAAGGAGAGAGATAGAATGAGAGAGTGCCACACCAGCAGAATTCGCCTATCTACACTCTTGCGAATAAAACCTGGGGAATTGTAATTTTATACATAAAGTTAAAAGATTAAACAAGGTCGTCGATATTTAAGCCCTTAAGGACTTGGTATTTATTATATTCATTCAATGTTGGAGTGTTTAGCATAACGATTTGCTTATTGGGTTGAAACAATTAATATTTTCAGTGGGTAATTTTTTAATCCTAAACATTTCTGTTTGAAACATTTACAGCCGTAATAATATACGTTATCATTGAGCATGCTTTTAAGAATAATATTAACATTTCTGTAATGATGAAACATTTTATTAGATTACTATTGTAAGTTAATAATTTAAGATTGTGGTACCTTTAGGCTGAGACATGAGGCCCGCATTATACATATTCTCAATGGTTATAGCAAAATTGGGTTTAGAATGTATTTAATTATAATGTTATAAATCATAAATGTACAGGGTGCAACATATTCTATGGTTATTTCAAGTAAAGTACCATTTACATGAATGATAGACAAAAACTAATATTTCCAAAGATCTTATTGCAGCGTATTCCACGTGCCTAATCAAAACTATCAATTGTTTTTGAGTTGTATGTGATAACTCAAAACTTGGCACAAACTGTCTTTAGACACTTTTTACAAGATATGAAATATAGTGTTTTTTTTTTATGAGGTATGACATAAAGTTGTATTATTTTAAATACAAATCATAGTTTGCCATGACTTCATTTGATTGCAATTTTTATAAACTTTCCAAAAATATAGTCAGGGTATTCTACTTAAAAAAAGTTTATAAAAAAGTGTTTACAACATGGTAATATTTTTTTTTTAACTTTTACATAAAAATAAACCATCGGCTGAAAGACCAACGGTCGATAGCCTCTTATTTAAAATGTATGTTTATAATATTAATAAATGTAGATACATGTAATATTACACAATAAAGATGTTTATATTTAAAAAAAACATCGAAAATGCTGCACCTTGTAAATTTTGAGTTTTCACTCGCAATCAGTGTTCTATACGCGTGGCGCACGAAAGAATTTTTCAAGTTTAGAAGAACCTGAAAATCATATTTGGTCGCTTCGCTTCGCTATGAGACTATACCAAATGTTTATGCTTTTCTAAACTCGATATTTTACTTCATAATTAATCAAGGAGTTGGAACAATTTTTAGAAGTAAATTTTAATTAAAAACTTTAGCAGAAGAAATGCATTTTCACAAATGCAAACAAAAACAGTGTAAAATAAATTCAAATGCTGACTTGCGCCATTTTAACTAAGCTATGCCTTAGGCCGTGCTAAAATTTAAACAACCTTTAAGTTAGTGTTTTAGTTGCACCATACATTAAGAACAGCTTAAGCAATACTTTAAATAAGTCGTCGTCTCTTAAAATTTAAGTCGGCAAATATAATCCTCAATTTGTTTCGTCAGTGATTCCTTGTGATAGATATTTATGCACAATACGTTATTTTTAATAATAAAACACCTAGCATCCTTCCTTCAATTGTCGTATATCCATGTTAAAATGTTGTAAAGAGATTATATCAAAAAAATAAACGTGTGGGGAAATAAAAAACGTTGAGCATTATTTATGGGACATAATTAATTACTGTAAGTATAAAGTGAGTTAATGATAATAACATATTGTATGTTACTGTCTGTAACAGCAAACACTTATTGAATAATCCAATATCCGTCGATGTATTAACCAAGGAAGTAGATGTTTCAATGTGTGCTTCTTTTAGTTTTCTATTAGCCTTTGTATTCAATCGCACTATAAATATTTTTGTAATATTCTACAACCAAGTAACAAAGCAATTTCATTCATATTTTGAATACAATTTACTTAATATTGAACATAACTGAAATGATTTCAATTCGAAAAACGGTATACATACTTACTCTAAATATGATATCTTGAATATTAACTTAATAATTAATTCAGTTTATCCACATCAATGTGGATAAACTCAAAACTAAATAAAATATGTTTAATTAAGTATAAATGATCTAATTTAAGATCTAGAAGTTAAAGCTACGATTCCTGTCAGAAGCATTTTACCATTTTTCTTATAAAAATATTTAAATCAAATTAATTTATTCGTGTATTATCTTCACTTTTTTACAGATATATTAGATTAAACGTAACTTTTGCAAACGTTTTGCAGTTATTGAAATTAAAATTCATATTGAACAGTAAGCAATAACTAAAGTAGATGATCTAAAACTTGCTATTTATGCATATTTTGAATACATCTTACATCTCTAATTAAATTTGATCCTATTTATTACTTAATTACTTGTTTGCGCTTAAAATACTATTCTTATATTTGAAGTAACAAAAAATGCTTAGATATAAATATTTGTTCATACTATACCATTTCTTTTGTAGTTGACGAAGGTACAAAATGAAATGATGGAGATTTATAATACAGCAAAAATTTGTCCTCTTACCAAACCGATGTGTAGAGTGAAAACTGAAGGGATACAATGGGATCCCGGTGAGAATTCGTTTGTTTGTTTTTCTAAATTTCCAAAAGTAGTTTACTTTCCGGGCACAACGTTGATGTCTTCTTATATAGTAGTGAAGTAATGTGCAAAAACTAAAATAAAATTGCTTTTTAAACTCAAGTTTTTATTCTTGTTATAAAGTAATATTTGAAATTAGTCCAGTCGTCAGAGACGAAACTACCAACCAACCTCTAAAAATCGCCCGAATTAGCTACACATTTGTGTGCGGTTCATTTCACATAAAAGTGCTAGGGAACTTTTTTGTTAAAAACCCTCTCAGCTACTTTTTTGTTCAAAACATTTTTTTCGTGTGCAAATTAGTGAGAAATCGATCTTTTCCGTTTTTTTACCCATATGGGGCTGGTTTTTAGAGGAAGCAATGGGAAAGAGTGGTAAATATTTTTTCATCTTATTAGGAGTCGTACTTAACACGCACACAAAGTTTTAGCTAATCAGGGTGGTTTTTTCAGGTCAGATCTCCTACGACTGGACTAAATCTAAAATAAAAAAAGTAAAACAAAATTTAAATTATTCGCAAAAATGCTATTATCATATTTTCGTGTTAATTTTTTAAGATATTGAAAATACAATGGCTCACTGCAGAGATTACGACCAGCTGTTGTACACGTGGTTGGCCTGGAGGGATGCTACAGGGCTTAAAATAAAAAATCACTTCGAGGCTTATGTGGCGTTAGGGAACGAAGCTGCAAGGGCTAACAGTAAGTTAAGTATATCTTCTATTGTAATTTATTTTATAACGAAATTGTCGAATAAATATGATAATATAAAAGTTAAATTAGTTTACAATAAATTTCATGTATTTGTTACCATTCAAAATATTTGTATATTTCACCCCTAAGTGTAATTGTAAACTAAATATTTAAAGAGGAAATAACCAATACTTATCATGTGTTTATCGTAATTCATAATTTTAAGAAATTAGTCTACATTTTCCACATATGTGTGGCATGAAGTATGAAACTAGTAAAACTGTCAAATTGCCTTGAACAAAACAAGTATTATACTTTACCCAACATAAAAATACGATTTTAATAAATATCTGGTATAATCAACTATTTTTTATAAAATGAGAAGCAATTTTCAAATGAATTGACAAAGAAGGAATTTACAAAGAAAATCATTAATAAATTACGTATTTATAGCCTCTACCCAACCGCACATTGAAAGTATAGGGACTTCTAATTAATGTATTATAATGAGAGATTTATGTGATCGAGCGTGCTTTTTTCAATTGAAGTATTTTCAAAGTTATATGACTTCCGGTTATACTGGAAGTCCATACAAACTTATTTTGAAAAGAATACTGTATTTTTTACCCCCTGAATTCTATAATCTTATTCTGGCGCAGATAAACTACCATTTTTTTGTGTTTTCAAGATATTTTTATTTAAATGAAACTAGGAAAAACAAAAAGATGTTTTTAAAATATTGTCTTTGGTATTATGTTATTTTTTTTAGAAATAACAAAATAAATTCGAAGATTTAAGTATTATTTAATGAGCGTTTTATGTTTTAAATATTATTTAAATATATTTTGTTAAAATCTAATCTTTCAATATGCAGCGATTTTTTTTCTTATATTTTATTATGTGATTAAAAATCAAAATGAAGTTATTAATCTCAACGTCAACTTTATAATGTAATATTTGTAAAATTTATATAAGAATAAAACTTAAGCAGTGTATTTTGAACTTAACTTTAAATCAGTGTTTTATATGCGTGGCGTATGAAGCTATGCGACCAAGCTAAAGTTTAGGATTTTTTAAACACGAAATTTAACTTTATGCTTAACCAAGGATTGACTCATTTTAAGCTTCAAATTGGTTAATTTTATAAAAATGCCCAAAAATGTACTTAAGGATAATACGTATACTTAGAAAAAATTGAAAAATCTTAAAGTAAAACAAAAACATCTAAATCTATCGTATGTTCAATAAAAATAAACCTTTAGAGTGCCATGATTTAATATTTTCATTATAATTTAAGTTGGCTACACACTTTAGGAATTGACATATAAAACCTCAACTATTTGTTTACGTTATCATTCTAATCTCTAAAACTTGGGGAATGATATAAAGGCAAAGATGCGATTAAAGTTTAATTGACAAATTTTAGATTTACCAACCTGCAGTATTTTCCATGACACTCTAGGTATTTTTTTATTGAACAAACTATGTAATATACGTAGTGTATCCAAAAAGTAAGTTCCGTTTGTATTTCTTGCCACCGCAGCGCTGTTATCGCATTTTCGCGCATACGCGATACTGCAACTTATTAAGAAGTAGTTGACGTTAATACGATTTAGTTGAGTGTTGTGTACGCTTGGTGGTGCTTGTTTGAAGTGGCGAATTAAATTGAAAATCCCGTCGCTTGTAAGATAAAGTCTGCAATTTCTTTACTCAATGTGAAGAACATTAAACCAGTCATCAACCAATCTGTAAGGTGTATGGAGAAAATGTGATAAGTGATTTAATGGTAAGGAAATGTTCACCCATCTCTTTACTATTGAATTATCGCTTTTTCAATGGGATATTATTTGATATATATTATTTTATGATTCTTTCGCATTTTGTGTAGAATCTAAACCCACAAGAAATAATTTAGCATTCCGTTTAAAATAAAGAAGTTGGTGACGACTTCCGGTATAACCGGAAGTTGTATGATCCTGAAAATATTTTTATTAAAAAGAGCACACTTGATTACGTAATTGCTGAAATATATTTTGTTGGAGTCCGTATACTTTTAATGTGTTTGGGTGGGAAACCCTGTATAATTTTAGATTTATTGATTTTAGATAAAGCTGGGAAATTAAATGTTTGAATATTCAAATATGAAACATATTTAAAATAGCAAAATATTTAAATAATTAAACTATTTCAATTGTTGAATTATTCAGTGGTAGAAAATGTATTAGACATATTTAACACTAGTTGATTTAATTATTTAAATATTTAAATAGTTTAATTAATAAAATTTATAAATAAGTGAATGATTTTGTTAGAAAATCTGATATCCAGCCTTAATTGTCAAAGTGAAAAATGTATTTGTTATGATCGAACTCACTTAAATTCAACAGTTCCGTATGTTTTTTTTTTCAGATTGTAAAGTTATTTTTATACAACTATCTTATACGAAATACGAAATTGGAGCAATTGATAGTAATTTATCGAATATTTTGGCAATACTTAGAATTAAGTTACAATGATAATGATAAACCCTTAAGATATTGAAACTTATACAATTTAAAGACTACTAGAGTTTTTCAGCTGTGCATTTATATGTATTCCAAATCGGTATCTTAAAAATTGAAGAAATTGGGTAAAATTTTATTTTGTTAGAATCATTATAATATTATCTTGAAGCTAGATGAATTCAGGAAATGAGGCCTTATAAGTTGTAATTAAGATAAACGTAACTCCATTTAATTATATTTAGCGCGGTAAATATAATTACTTATTTAATTAATTCGGAGAAAAACTGTGGCCATAAAAAATAATTAACATAATAAACTGAAACAAAAAGAAAGTACAATTATTTTATGAAAATGATATTAAAACACATATATTTGAATTACCACTTTCATTTTAACATTTACAGTGACTATAGTGTTGATTTAAAAAAAACGCAATAAAACAAAAAAAATATTAACATAATATACTGAAACAAAAAGAAAATAAAATCATTTTATGAAATTAATATTAAAATACATACGTTTGATTTACCACTGTTATTTTAACTTTTACAGTGACTATAGTGTCGACTTAAAAAAACGTAGTAAACCAAAGTTGGGTGTATTATTATTTTATTTATAAAGATTTACTGCAACGTAAACGCCAATAAAATCAAAGATGTAATATTTTAAAAAAATATTCCAAAGTTAAAAATAATAAAAAAAATAATAAATTTATTCATTGTTTTGGCTTTTACATAAAAGGCAAATCACACTGTTTTGTATGAAAAGTAGTTTAAATAAAAGTAATAAAAAGTATTTATAAACAAATATGTTACTTACTTACTTACTAACTCTTTCACCTGCAAAAGTTGACATATCTCTTTTTAATTTTTTATAGGAAACTAAGACATATTGTTAAACTGATTATGATTAAATTACATTTGTAGTTACAATTACAAAGTAATTACTTTGTAAAAGAAAATTAATATTATACTTTATAATTGTAATTAATTTTCTAATAAAAAATTGTTGGTGGTAATGTTGATTGAACTGATGTTTTAAGTTGTTGTCTTATAATTTCAGATTATTACTAGATAGTTATTGTTATTAAAATCACCTTTGCTAACTTTATGCAGATTTCAGTAATAAGGCTGAAATGTGGCGTGACGAGTATGAGAGTCCCGATCTGGAGAGCGACTTGGATCACATATGGAATCAAGTTTCTCCCCTGTATAATGAATTACACCTGTATACATTAAATAAGTTGAAACTTGTTTATCAGAGGGAGCTGGAGTACGATAACGACGGGCTTATTCCCGCACACCTGCTAGGTTTGTAGCTTTCCGAATGAGCTTTATCGATCTTTCCTGCGAAACCTACAAATTTTAGCCCGTATTTCAAAGCATAAATCTAAATTTAACAAATAAAACATACAGGAAATGTTTCTTTCAAGTATACATATCCTGATTTTGTTAGGCATTTGTTGTTTTTCAAAAGCGTTCAATTTGAAGCTGCTAATCGTAAATTAAGCATGGCGTAAAATTTTGGGTTTAAAAATGCCTGAAAATTTGTATTTACTAGCGCGAGCGTAGCGAATCGCGCTGGATAATTCAAATTTGTAACCTTTTCTAAACCAAAAGTTTGCTTAATGCTTAACAAAGAAATAGAAACACACCTTAAAAAACTCAAATTACATTCCTTTAACCCTTTCTGCCCTTACGGAGGCATTTGCTACCACTAAATTTGGTAAACATCCTGGGAATTTTTCTTTTCAGTATACATACATGTATGCACGATCTGTACCTTTTCCGATAATCGTTTGTTATTTAAATAAACTATTTTAAATAACAAACGATTATCATTATTAATATTATTTGAAGTTTTAAACGAGTGTTTTCCACTCCCAGATTAAGCATGAAGTAAAATTTCGAGTTTAGATAAGCCTGAAACCAAACCAAATTTTAAGGCTTTTCTAAACTCGAAATTTTACTTCATGCGCCACGCATATAAAACACTGATTTTAAGTGAAGTTCAAAATATTCTACTAAAGCAGTATACTAAAAACGTCTATTCTGAACATTACATCACATCAGTGTTTAGTACGCGTGGCACATGAAGTAAAATTTCGAGTTTAGAAAAGGCTGAAAACTTAGTTTGGTCACGTAGCGCTACGCGCTACGCGACCAAACCAAATTTTCAGGCTTTTCTAAACTCGAAATTTTACATCATGCTTAATCTGGGAGTGGAAAGCACTCGTTTGAAAGTTTAATTTGAAATATTTGTAAAAGCAACGAAAATCTGAAGATTTACAGCATATATAGTATATTGAGATATGTATACTTAAAAGAAAAACTCTCTGTATATCTGACATGGTAATAAATTATATGCAGTGTACAAAACATTTATTTGTGCATCAGAAAAATGCCAGGCCTGAAAGGGTTAAAAAAGCAATGAACTCTTTACATTTTATAGCGCATGCATCGGGATGTGTATACTTTAAAGAAAAAAATGCTGTATTTTATGTTTACAGCCATCTAAGATGTTTAAAAAATTACAACTTAAGAATTTACCGAATAAAAGGGTAAATTGAAAGTATAGATAGAAATAGGATTACAACTTAACTAATGAAAACTTCCAATCATAGAATATAAACTGTAGATAAGAATTGTTTTTTTTTTTTGTTGAATCCTGGTATTTAGGTAATATGTGGGGACAGAATTGGATCAATTTAAGAAAAATCTTAAAACCCTTTCCCGAAGAGCCTTGCATCGACTTGAGTGAAATCATGCGGAAGAAAAACTACACAAACTTGAAAATGTTTCAAATAGCCAACGAGTTTTTCACGTCTATGGGATTAGAGTCGATGGAGATGGCTTTCAACAGCAACGCCGGCGCTATTGTTGAGAAACCAAAGAACAAGGAAATTGTTTGTCACGCCTCAGCTTGGGATTTTTGCAATAAAAAAGACTTCAGGTAGTAAGATGATAAAAGTAACGTTTGAGATTAAGCGATTTTTTTCTAATTAGGATTAAAATGTGCGCGAAAGTGAGCTTTCAGGATTTCATTACGATACATCACGAGATGGGACACATACAGTATTACATTCAGTATAGTCATTTGCCAATTGCTTTCCGTGCTGGTGCTAATCCAGGTATGAACATGAATTTTTGATTTTTTTGTTGGTTCCTTGCCTCAGAGTAAGAGGTTAACATCAAGAAATATTGCTTCTTGTACCGGGTGATTTATACCAGAAGGCAAAAAAATAATATTTGTGTTCGAGATTGTATTCTAAGCAAAACATGTAAAGTAACTTTTTTTCGATCGGTCTTTGTTTTAGAGATAATGAAGCCTGAAGTTTTTGGAACATATTTAATTTTACCCCATTAAATAAATAGTAGGATATAGAAATTGCTTTGAAACAAAAGACTTATTCATTAGTTGTTGACAGTTGTTGCATACTTTGGGTATTGCAATTAATTTTTAGTCTAAAAAAGATACAAATTTTGTTAATAATACAGTTTGGCAATGAATATGGCGACATTGCAACGGCAATACTTTAGAAATTTGTCGGTAATATCAAAGAAGATTTGTATAAAAAGGAAATTCAAAATAAAGAGCAATAACGAGACAGTATTCTGAATGCTGCACTTAAAATTGAAAATGAACAAGATTTTGCTGCAGTTTATAATTCTGTAGTTTTACGTTGCCAGGCTTGCATCGCGGCTGGTGGTGGACATTTTAATTATCTCTTGTAGGATAAACTAGTGGTTTTACTTTCTGTGACTAAATGCAGTTTTCATATTGCCTACTATTCGTTTTTTTGTGAAACTAGAAATTAATATGTTTCAAAAGTTTGGACCTCGATATCTCTAAAATAATGACCCATCTAAAAAACAATTATTTCTCATTTTCTGCTCAGAATCCAATCTCGAACACAAATATTAATTATTCGCCTCTTGGTATAAATCACCCTGTGTATTAAGGATGTTCCCAATATACAAAATTTATTATTGGCGAATGCAAATCCAAATACTTTTACTCAATATTTGCAAATTCGAATACAAATTGAAATTTGTTTTTTTCTGGCTAATTATAAAAAATTATTTGCTTTCCCTATATTAATTATGTGAGAAAGCTTTAGTATGTATCGACGTACACTGCCTCGTCAATTCATTTAGTGTTGATAAATTTGCAAATAATACTAATTATTGGTAAAACCACAATTTTAACGGATTCGTTTAATTTTGTTGCATGTAATTTATCATCTAAAAATAATCAAACTAATGCAATGTCTTCAATTTTAGTTTAATTTAATTAGAAATGAATTGATTTTGCAGTAACAAATTATTACCAACAAATCCGTCCATACAATTAATTTCATTATAATGAGTCGGTGATGAAACAGAAATGTATATTTTAAACATCATAACATTTAAATGTTTTATACGCCTGGCGCATGAAGTATATTTTCGAATTTCGAAAAAGCCTCACGTGCCAGACCCTTCTTTTCGGGTCGCCCGGCAAATTCAAATGTTCAGGCTTTTCTAAACTCGAAATTTGACTTCATGCTTATTTAAAGAATGTAAATGCTCCTTAAAAGTATTAATCAAATCGAAACCACACAATGGATAAATCAGGTGGTAAATGAATCAACGAATTTTAGCTTGATGAGTTTTAGCAAATTTTTAATAAACATTGTTTTTACAAACCAAACGATGAATTACTGTAAATTTGTGCACACATGAAAATTACATTTAAACTGTCAAAACTCTTGTCGTGAGGAAAACGTACAGGGATATTTTGTTTTAGGTAAACATATGCATATACTGTATATTTTCCGACATGAGCTGTTTTGTAAAAGAGTTCAATTCGAAGCTTGAAACGAGTGTTTTCCACTCCCCGTGAAATTTTCTGGGCTTTTCTAAACTCGAAATTTTACTTCATGCGCCACGCGTATAAAATACTAAAATATTGTAAAATGTATGTATACAGGGTGTCTACGCTAAACCGTTCGTTAAAAGTTTATGGGTTTGCCGTTGCACTAAAAATTTGAATAAAATCCTCGTCATACGGTTAAATCAGTTCTCATGTAAAATATTTTCAACTTTATATCACTTCCGGTTCCACCGGAAGTAATACCAATAATACCAAGTTTGTTATTTTAAATAGAACACCCTATATATTAGTAATTTTTTTAGATTCCTTGTTTAAATTGAAACATATTTTATTCGAACATATGTACACTTATCTCTTATAGTTTTCAAGCAAAAAAAATATTTCTAAAATTTTGACCTCTACAAGGCAGCTTGAAATCTATCTGTAACTTCTCTTAAGTGTAAGATAGAAATATGATTTATATCTCTACTTGTACCTAGAGGTTGCCTCTATGAGTGTATTAATTGGAAACTGTCAATTTTGACAATTAGTGTTCTTAAAATGTCAATATCGAAGTGCCCTCTTCAATATCTCGTAATTCAATTTTTTAAACGGAATGACCCATTTTTTATCACGTGGTACGATTAGGGGGAAGATTTACTACAAAAAAGTATTAACAACTATACTTCTAAAGCAAGTGGTTTTCGAATTATTTCGAAGATTCGTTTTTCGTCGCATTTATGCAGGGAATAATGCGTGCATAAGTCGCAACTGAATTTAAGTAGGCAAGTAGTAATGCTTTTGTTGTGTCGCTTATGTAATGCGAAATGTCAAATAATAAAAACAATTGGTACAAAGGTATACAGAAATAAACAAAATAAATAAATACACCCATCAACAAATTATAAATTTATTCTTAATACATGGCAACTGCGATAGAACTGATACTCGTACATGTAGAATATTTAATGAGACTTATCCACATTTGCCGCCGATGAATAAAACAAGATTTAGAAGATTGGAATCAAATTTTGTTTAATTGGCAGTTGCCATGTATAAAGAATAAATTGATAATTTGTTGATTTGTGTAATTATTCATTTTGTTGATTTCTGTAAAACTTTGTACTAATTCTTTTTATTGTTTGACATTTCGCAATACAATCGCGACAAAACAAGAGCATACTACTGGCCTAATAAAATTCAATTGCGACTTATGCGCGCATTATTCCTTGCATATATGCGACGAAAAACGAGTTTCGAATTAATTCGAAAACTACTTGCTTTAGGAGTATAGTTTTATAATACTTTTTTGTAGGAAATTTTCTCCCCAATCGTGCCATGTGATAAAAATTGGGTCATTCTATTTAAAAAAAAATGAATTACTAGATATTGGAGAGGGCACTTAGATATTAACATTTTAAGAACACTTATTGTGAACATTGACAGTTTCCAATTAATTCACGCATAGAGGCATCCTCTAGGTACAAGTAGAGATATAAATCATATTTTTATCTTATTAGAGGTTAGAATTTTAGAAATATTTTTTTTTTCTTGAAAACTATAAGAGATAAGTGTACATATGTTCGAATAAAATATATTGCAATTTAAACGAGGAACCTAAAAAATACTAATATATAGGGTGTTCTATTTAAAATAACAAACTTGGTGCTACTTCCGGTGGGACCGGAAGTAATATAAAGTTGAAAATATTTCACATGAGGAGAACTGATTCAACCATATGACAAGGATTTTTTTCAAATTTTTAGTGCAACGACAACCCCATAACTTTTAACGAACGGTTTAGGGTAGACACAATGTATTTGAAATTCACTTGAAATCAGTGTTTTATACGCGTGGCGCATGAAGTAAAATTTCGAATTTAGAATAGCCCAGAAAATTTGTCTCAGGTCGCTGCGCGATTCTTGACAAATTTTCACGAGGCTTTTCTAAACTCGAAATGTTACTTCATGCTTAGTCTGGGATTGGAAAACACTTGTTTAAAGCTTCAAATTGAACCTTAAAACAAACACGGAAAATCTTAAGATATACAGAAAATAGACTGAATTTGGAATAAGTATACTTTAAAGAAAAACTCCCTGTAAATTAAGTGATATAATACCTAGTAATACTCCTCATTCAATCAAACGAGTTTTACATAACGAAAATCACACTAGGCATTTCAGTTTTGTAAAGAAAAATAAAACGTTCACATTTTGTAAGTAAAATCAGTATATTTTAGAGAAATTCAACAATACAAACTTTTTACAATAATACGAAAGGCATCTTAATTTCCCTAATTAACATTTGTTATCCATTAATAGCCGTTAGTTAGAAATAAATATAACAGTTGCTTTCATTTCAAAACATATCCCATTCCATGCATTTTTAAAAATGTCTAATAGCTTTGAGCTTATGTAATATCGTTAAAAAGTGTACGATTTTAAATTGTTTAACATTAAAAGAAATATTCTTAATTGTATAATAATCTGTGATTATTTACAATACCTTATTTAGTCGTTTTCTTTTATGGTTTTAACCAAAAGACGTATTATTCGTGTACTTTTCAAGCAAGATAACTTTTAGCCTTTGAATTTTTTGTAGAATTGTTACGTCTAATGTGATTTTGATTAAAATTTGTTACACGATTTTAATTTTTTGTAAGCATTGTAACATGGAGCTCTATTTACTTATACTTTAAATAATTTCAGTTAACTTTGAGCTTTTGTAAATATTTTAGTTTAATTGAGCGCGGTTCCGCCAACTCCAGTTAAAATGCATTCAATGGCCATATTTAAACATGTATATCTATTGGAATAGTCGACGTTCACGTCATCGACGTCATAAAATTTAAATTGATTGAAGTTTAATGTTAATGCAACCCGACATAAGTAAATTTTAAGCATACTCAATGTCTTGTCACAGTATATATCCTACGCAGTAGTCTCACTTCGCGATTTATTGTAAAATAAGTGAACTTCGCGCACCTTAGGTGCGCAGCTATCTTTGCGATTACATGGCGGTCATTTTAAAAGTCGGTTGAATGTCAAAAATTCGTAAATTTTAATTTTTGTCATGCTAGGGTTACGCAAAAATCACACCTATTCTTGAGGCCATTTTAGAAGTCATATGTGTCGTTTATAATTTTAGCTTTTATATTTTCTCGAAAAATATGTAATGAAAATTGCAGTAATTTTTATAGTATCATATGATCGCCGTCATTACGATCATATGACGATCTACGAAGTGACATTTTTAATTATTTATGTCACAGATTAATGATTAATATTATTTATTTTCTTGATTTTTTTTTCTTAAGCATAAAGTAACATTTTGAGTTTAGAAAAGCCTGAAAATTAGGATTTTTTGGCGGCTTTTCTATACTCGAAATTTGACTTCAAGCTTCATCAAAGAGTGGAAATACTCGTTAGAAATTTCTAAGTTTTTGTTAAAAAAAACGCGATGGCCGGAGTTTTTTTTTAAATGTCCAATAAATGCATTCATTGCTTTACATGTACTAAATGTTAAAAATATTATTTAAAATCATTTTCTTTTTTAATCTAAATATTCCAGATTTTCTAAAGTTCAATAATTTACTGCATGTCTAAAAAAAATAAGTAAAGGATACTTCAGGTCAAATTATTTTCAAAGGATATTAATGAAACAACACACAAAACAATAAAAACTTTAGGCTCAACTATACTTATCATTTAAAACTGAAGATATTGTTGATGCACAGCTGAAATTGAATCGAGATTTGAAGAATTTGGTAAAATACTCGTCGGCACATGTACTGCGCATTAAGGAAAACAAATCTAAAGCTATCTTGTTTGGATCTACAAAAAGCCGTACTTACGCAATACAAAACTTGAAGGTAGTAGTTAATGGTCAATCAATAACTATAGATGAGACAGTTAAAAACCTTGGGGTATTTATAGATTCAAAACAAAAAAAAAGATAATTCCAGTCATCTTATACAAAAGTCATACCTTGCATTAAAGATATATTCCCAAACAGGCATATTAAAAAAAATGATATTATGTAATTCTTTGGTGCTTTCAAACTTTAATCTTGGTGACATACTTTATCCTGAATTTATCGACCAAATAGATACCAAACAAATTCAGAGAATTCTGAACTCATACTTGCGTCATATATTTGGTGGTTATAAGATAACTAGTGTATCTCACAGATTGCCAGAGTGTGGGTGGTCGAACATGTACAACAGACGAAAATTGCACACCGCTTGTTTCGGTTTTTAAATAATTTTGAGGAAAACACCTCCATTTCTCTTCAAGAATATAAGTTATAGAAGTGATGTGCATAACATAAATATTTGAAGTAGAGGGCTCTTATCCGTTGGAAAACATAGGTTACAATGATTTAAAGTGTTTCAAATATATAATTACAAGTTGCATGAACTGAATACAGTTTTAATTTGGCTCGTACAAGAATTTAAAGCGTAAATATATGGAAATGCTCAGTGCATTATAGTTCACTATTAGTTGCTATGTAATATGTATTGTTATTATTTTACGGCCTGAAGGAAGATCAAGATTAGTGTTTGGTTAGAAACTGATGCAGGACCTTTTTACCAATATCTATGTATTTAGCGTTTTATTTTTTGTTTTAATTATGTAATTATATTTGCACATGAAATGGACAATAAATGATTTATTATTATTATAGCCTCTAAAACACTGAAATATTGTAAAATTCAAAATATATTTTATAGCATTTTGCTAATGTGTACTTCGCTTGATTCCAAAGCTGTTATCAACATATATATCCTCACTCTCAATCAAATTACGATTTAATCAATTGTGGAAGCCATACTAACATTTTTACCCTAATATTCATTTTAAAAAAGCCGTTTTAGTACGAAGCATGATTGCACAGTGTAAGCCACAAAAGCGCATTCTTAATTAATTTCAATTTAGGTTTCCACGAAGCCATCGGCGATACCCTAGCTCTCTCCGTGTCTACACCTCAGCATCTGCAAGTAATCGGATTAATAAGCAATTTCACCGATACATCAAAAGAAAACATTAACGCTTTGATGGACATGGCTTTGGAGAGGGTGGCTTTCCTACCCTACGCGTTGCTCCTCGATAAATGGCGGTGGGACGTCTTCTCCGAGAAAGTTGACCCCAGCCAGTGGAACCAACACTACTGGCATTACAGGTATACCAGAATCGCTAAATAGTATGTCGTATTGCTGTGTTCTATCGGAATGGAATAATGCCTACTTGTACAGTCTTTGGGTAACCTGCCGGTAAATTAGATCTTATAGTGGAATTCAGGAGAGATGTCCTATGACTCATTGATGTGGAATGTCTGCTTCAAATTTTTAAGAGAGTATGTCGTCAGTTGTATCTGCAGCAATTTTTCCTAGTTGTGTCAAATGTTGACGTTACATGACAATATCATACTGTTTAGGTTGCGAGTATATTAGTGTTCTTTCTTTTAGAAAAACTTTAAATCATAATTTCTTGTGATTTTTTTCATTTGAGTATACATATCCTAATTACGTGTTGTAGTTTTTAAAATATTCGTTGTTTTCTTAAAAGAGGTCAATTTATAGTCTAAACGAGTGTTTTCCACTCCCAGGTTAAGCATGAGGTAAATTTCGATTTTCGAAAGCCTGAAAATTGGATCGCGTATCGCAATGCGCGGAGCGACCAAACCAAATTTTCAGGCTTTTCTAAACTCGACATTTTACTTCATGCACCACGCGTATAAGACTGATTTTAAACGAAGTTTACTCGTTCACAATATTTCAGTGCTTTCAGTGTTTAATACGCGTAGCGCATGAAATAAAATTTCGAGTTTAGAAAAGCCTGAAAATTTGATTTGGCCGCTCCGCGCTTCGAGATACGCGACCAAACCAAATTTTCAGGCTTTTCTATACTCGAAATTTTACTTCATGCTTAGTCTGGGAGTGAAAAACTCTCGTTGCAAGCTTCAAATTGAACTCTTTAGAAATACGTATGCATATTTATACCTAATAGAAAATTCCCTGGATGCATACATAAAGAAAAATTTCCTGTATTAACAGATTAATCCGATGACTATTTGCTAAATCAACTGAATGCGCATTCGATTCCATTAACATTCTTGTATGAGGTTAGACAAAATCAACATAAATGCATTCTTTATTTCTATAAATACCTAAACTATTTAGTAGATGTGAAAACTGGAATTATACCACTTAAAATCACATTTAAAACGATTGTGCACTTTAATTAAAATGATTTGTGGCTGGTTGAAATTTTTTTCGTATTACATGTATTGGTGCAGAAAGCAATACCAATCAAGGAAACCATGGGATACCTGTCGTGAATCGTACCTTAGTTTTATTTCATTCCTGACATTAAACTGTATAAGAAACAGTATTCCTACCGAAGCGTTACTTCCATACTGTAAAACCGCAAACAAACGTTTAACCCGTAGGTAGCGTTACCCCTGCTTTGCCAGACTATCTGAAAAGCGGGCCTTACAAGAATTAATTTTATCAATCGCGACTGATTTCGTTCTTATTCATTCTTGAATGAAATTGATAATACTAGTAATAAAATGTTTGGTCGAAGAACATATTATTTGTAATGAAATTCTTAGTTTGAAAATGTGTAAATCATAATAGCCTCTCCGAGGTGAGTGTAGGTACGCTGTCCGTACAATACGGCAAATATCGAAAGAGGGTGGGATTTGCCTCCAGTTGTTCTCCGGAGAAATTGAAAAGTAATACGGTTGTGTTTATTTTGCGGATTATTTTGATATAAAATTCAGGGCGTGTTTGTTTTTGTGTTCTTGCAGGGAGAAATATCAGAAACTAAAGCCGCCTTTGCCGAGAGGTGATGACGACTTTGATGCCGGATCAAAGTTTCACGTTTCAGCCGATGCACAATATGCTTCGTAAGTAAATACAGATATATACTATTTTCCCATCTGTTTTTATTGGAGTTTTTTTTCTGCTTTTCACGAATAATATTTATATATATATATATATATATATATATATATATATATATAATTTTTGAGGAAGGACTTGTTTTGTCTTAAATTTTATAAGATGTTTATCATTTTCCACCTTTAGAATAAAAAACGCTCAAGCACTTAAGAGTGGAGTAGCATTCCATTCACTAAACGCACATTATGCAATATTTGTCTATATTCTGGTTGACTTCTTTTCGTTGGGATAACGCGATAAATTAAATTTCATTATTTATAATTTTTAATTTCAAGGGGTCGAAATGACATATATTTGAACCTTGTTTAGAGTTTGGAACTGATAGATTTAAGAATATTACACAATTTCTATTATCAGTCATTTTATATCATTAGTCTCCGTTTGCACCCAAGTCGATTAAGTTAATCAGTGATTAGTACTCCTTAAAGACACAGGAATTTTATGTATAAATTATTTACAAAATCGTATAATGATAATAGAGACATGTTTAGGATATCTTACAAATTTAAACATTCTTATATTCTAGAATTATGACTTAGTCAGAGGTTTTATTAATGATTAGTGGTTGATTAAAGTTATTCAGTCGGGGTGCAAATGGGCCTAGATCTACTATTCCATTTAGATTCTGATCGGTCAATTTAGATTCGCCAGATATAAAAATATGGCACATTTGTTCTTATTGTTTATAAATATTGCTTTATTTAGTTAATTAATTACAGAACACGTCGATAAATATACAGTTAGTCATATTATTATTGGTGATTAATATTTAATTATTAATTTTGAGTAGATATTACTAAAAAAAATTAAAACAAACAGAAAAAAATGGATGGTTATTATGTGACTAGAATTTTTTGTTAATATCTTGTGTCAAATGATTGCTATTTGCAATCGATTAAACATTGTATAAACACTCGAAATGTTAAGTTGATTGTAAATAGCAATAATCCTAAAAAAAATATTAAAAAATATTACTGATTTCTAGTCACATATTTAGAATTTCAATGAACTCGTGAGCTTTAAGGCAGCGCTCAACCCTTCCTGTCGTTTTAATTTATAATCGTTTTTTTTATATAATATGCCACACGATGCACAGTATACGATTTAACCAATATAGCGGGACAAAATTCATAGACTAGTTTTTAAAGTCTATTTTGGACCATAAATTAATTAATTTTGGATTAATGTTGCTAGTTTTCCAAAAAAAATATTTAAATAAGTCAATAAATAAATTTAGTAAGAAATTTGAGGTGTATTATCAACAAAACAAACATTATTTTCTTGTAGTTCATTTTGTACTCAATTAGCATTATGTTTGTCGCTCAATTTATGTTGTGGAGGTTTTCTTATTCATAATGTGTGTCACTGTATGTGTATACTTTTAAACTAATCACAAGTAATTGATTTAAATAAAACATTTTTTGTACATAGACTATTTATTTTAAGTAATATCCTCGATATTCGTTGTATTTTTGAAACAGTTCAATTTGAAGCTTTAAACGAGTATTTCTACTGCCAGATTAAGCATGAAGTAATATTATCTGCTGTAAATCTTCAGATGTTTGTTTTTTTTAAGAGTTTAATTTGAAGCTTTAAACGAGTGTCGTCCACTCCCAGACTAAGTGTGAAGTAAAATTTCGAGTTTAGAAAAGCCTGGATAATAAGATTTAGAATAGAAAAGACCTAGACGCGTCCTACACTAAATAATTTATATTGCCTTTTTCTGAATTTAATACTATATTACTCATTAAATCGGCATGAATTTTGCAAATGTGATAGATCAATTTTAAAAACTGGTAAAATGATTATACTAAACGGTGTCCCAAAAGTAACTGACATTTTTTATTTTTAATAAAGCACATTCTATATTTGATAATATTTTTATTAATTCAGAAAGTAGAGGCATGGAGGTTATATGTGATACAAAACATCTTACAAATGTCTGCCTCTGCTGTTAGAGCAATTATTCACTCTTTTAATGAAATTTTTTACAAAATGTTCTCATAATTGCTGGGAAATATTCGCTATGTGTCGAATATTATCTTTGAAAGAAGTCTAACGGTGTTAAGTCACATGACCTTGGTAGCATCTTTGAATGGTTTCGCCAAAATTCTCACTATGTATGAAGTGAATTTTTACAATTTCTACCCTTTGTTCGATGGTGTACTTATCCATAACCTAACCTAAATGTTTACTAATTACAGTACATAAATATCTCTACGCTAGTTTTACCGCGAAAAAAATGGCGGCAAATTAAAAAAACGTCAGTTACTTTTTGTACACCCTTTACTAGTGGCATTAAAAGGGGTGGGACTTTTGTATACCCTAAATTAAGTTATGTGCGTCAAGTCAGCGCGAGTTCCAGACATACTCGTCTATTAGATCCCGGATGCTCAAATTCTTATATATATATTTTTTAATTTCAGTTATTTCATTGCTCATATCTTAGAGTTCCAACTGTACAGATCCTTATGCATAATCGCAGGACAGTACGATCCCAGCGACAGATACAGCCAGTTGCACAAGTGCGATCTCTACAAAAACAAAGTGGCTGGTAGCAGACTGAAGTACGTATACCTGGGCATGACAAGCGAGTGTCGCTATTTCAATTGTAATTTCAGGGAGGGGATGAAGATGGGCGCTAGCAAACATTGGAAATACGTCCTGGAAGTTATAACGGGGGAGAAGGATTTATCTGGGGCCGCCCTTCTGGAATATTTTAATCCACTTTATAGATACTTGCGCCATGTGAATTCTCAAAATTGTAATTAAGATAACTGAATGTTTTGTTAGCTACAGTGTATATTTAAAGTAATTAATTTGCAACGGATGTAATTAATTAAATGGATTTACTTTTGAACGCGTGTGTATGCTCCAATTTGTGCAAAAGTTCGTTTTGGTCAGTGTATCTGCGAATGTAAATTTAGGAATGTTTGTAAATATTGCTATATAAAATATATACTACAACGTTTCATTTAGCACCTGAATCTTGTCTAGCTCAACTCATTAAAAAGTTACTGTATTTACTAAAGTTTTTATGACACTTGCAAAAACAGTTCGAACTAGGGATTCTTCGCAGTACCGGTAAACCGGAATCCCGGTATACCGGTTAATCGCTAGAAATGCTCCTTAAAATGTAGGGTTATTTTACTGATATTATACTGGTATTTTTTTAAATTAATTAAGCCAATTTACATAAGTTTCTGCACTTCGTTAATTAATTTTGATTTTGAATTTCTCAAAAATCGCGTCTTCAAAAGTGTTTAAAATAATATACAGGGTGTTTCATCTAAAACTCCCCAGACTAATTAACAAGAAACTAAAAGTTTTATTAAAGTTTCGTTTGTTGTAATCAATAGATGTCATTCAATGCTTCACATTAAGATAGAATTGGTATCACTCATAACTACGGTTTCACTGTCAAAGGCGTGAGAAAATATCATTCGATGATCAGAACTTTGGAAGTTACATTTTCTAAAAGAATAGAGTATTTTAAGACATTTTTATCGTACGCATATTTTAAATTAAATTGGCCATTTTCAAGTTATAACCAATTTTTATATTTTCAAGAGCTTTTAATATACACATTTAAAGTAGTACAACTTCTCAAAATTAGCATATCTAACAACAAAAATGATTCAAAAAGATTGAAAATTACAAAAGAATAATAATAACAATAATATAACTCAATTTGTGTTACATTTTTTTCTTAATTGTTAAACAAAAGTTATAAAAGATTTACGCAAGCTAGACTAAGATCTCTTTTAGATGCTGGTGATATTTTTTTTCGGAAACGATTTAAAATGTGTATTTTTCAATCCGGTAAAACGTTTGATTATCTTCTAAGTTTTGTTTAACAATTAATAAAATATAATAAACAAAAATTAAATTAAATTATTGATATTATTATTGTTTCGTAATTTCTAATTTATTTTAATAATTATTATTGTTAGATATGCTAATTTTGAGATGTTTTACTACTTTAAACATATATATTAAAAGTTTTTAAAAATTGGTTATAATTTAAAAATGGCCAATTTAATTTAGAATATGATAAAAATGTCTGAAAATATTCATTTCTTTAAAATAAAGCCACTTCCAAAGTTCTGATCATCGAATGACATTTTCTCACGCCTCTGACAGCGAAACCGTAATTATGAGTGATACCAATTCTATCTTAACTTGAAGCCTTGAATGACATCTATTGTTTACAACAAACGAAACTTTAATAACATTCTTAGTTTTTTGTTAATTAGCTGGGGAGTTTTAGGTGAAACACCCTGTATGTAATAGCTCATGCAATTGTTATTTTTTTCTATAAATTTTAAAATGGGATCATGATGGGTTATTATCGAGAAAAAAAAATTATTGAGTTGTATTTGCAAAATATTTTTTAGATGTAATAATACACACAATGAATATTTCTTAAATAAAGCCCAACGAGTTTATTTTTTTTATTATGAGCCCATTATGATCTAACTTCGAAATATATATAGTTAATTAAGAACCACATAAACTATTATATATATTATTTTAATCATTTTTGAAGATGCGATTTTTGAGATATTCAAAATCAAAATTTTGCCTTTAGATAAAAAAATAGAAAAAATTGCAGTTTTTTGTGTTATATATCATCAAAATGAGACCTGTTTCACAGCACTAGCTTAATTTGAAGACCAGTAGTCGTAAGTTAAAAATTTAGTGATTTGCGATTTTTATGAAATTTAGATGCGTATATCTTCAAACCGGCTTGACATTTTTTCATAAAATTAAATGATTTTCTTTTTCTGTATACAGGCAATAAGTGTACAAAATTTAAAAATAATCTGAGATGGTAAAGTTAAGGACTGTGTTGATTTAATACAGAATTACCATCGCTGAAATTGATAAATTTTACGTCATCACTGCACTGACAAGCAAATACAGCTATTATTAGTAAATTCTCTCTCAGTTTACACATCTTGATGAGTATAGTTAGTCTTTGTACACACAATATTCAACCCATCACTGATATGTACATACATATTTAAACCATCTGTTTCATAAGACATGTAACAAAAGCAATTACGCTAACAACCCATCAAGATAATAAATCTCAATTACCAGCTCAAAACACACGTGAGCACAGCCTTAAATACACCCACTCTAATTATTAAAGATAACGCGAATCCAGAAACATCCACGTTATTAAATCCTTTTCATCGTCCTGTCATATTGTTGCGCAAACATGTAATAATGATGCCCGTTCACCCGCATAATTCAGAGTACGTGTACATTGGGGCGGGCGGGCGGATTATAAACTTACATCTATGTGTTTCGAAGCACCTCAACACAAGACCGTGTTTCCCATCCTTTTAGTGGAATCAATAATCTAAACTCGAGCCGTTTAATGGTGCTATCTGGGACATGTATCATCCCCCCAATGTTCCCTGCCTTTACAAGATGTCAGGCTCTGGAGACATTTGAATGCGCACTCTGGTGACAATGTAAATTATTTACTGCTTGGGTTATGTCTCAGTTATGTTGAGACAAGGTGATATTGACTCCAATCGTTATGTATATATTGCATCCTAGGGTGTTGTATAATCAGCTATAATATAACAACTGGTATGATTATCATCAATAATATTCATGAGTGAAACCGAACTGCAGATTGAGCGAGCCCAAACGGCGAGTTGAATATGCTGCTCCGGTTTCACGAATAAATATTATCGATTATTAATCATACCACGAATTATATTCAATGAGGGAATATAACGAATAAAACAGAGACCAATCCAAATTTTTAGGCATTTCTAAACTAAATATATTTTATCTGTCAAATTTAACAAATAATTTTCGTACCAACCATCACAATAAAGTGATAGAATTCTATCACCGTTATGATGACATGTTTCTATGGAAAAAAACGCTTCTGATTGGAGGGATGTAGCTATGTAATGCATGAGTTATCTCAGTCGTAATATAACCAGTGGTATGATTATTATCGATGATATTTTGGAGTTGAAACCGAGCTGCAGATTCAACGAGTGCGCAGCACGAGTTAAATGTGCTGTTTCGATTTCTATGACAAAATATCATCGTTAATTAATCAAATCACGAGCTATATTTAGGAAAAGAATATATCGAATAAAATAATGTGAGACTAAACATTGATTGATGATTACTACAATACATATTTTGTACATAAAAGACAATTTTGGTAAACTATATTAGGTTGTTTTTCAATTTATTTATTTTTCTTCCTGTGGGGGCCGCCTTCCTTGCAGATCCGGATGCACTGGAGCCTAAGTGGCTTATTGTACTACCACATATTGTCTTACTCATGCAATTGTTCCAAACTCGATCCCCTGCACTAGTTTGTGCAGGTCCTTCAGGGGTTGCGAGTGGAAATCCTTTGGTACCATTTGACTGTTTCCAAATATGAGCTGTCTTTTGTTTTTGAGCGCATTTCAGCTACGCAGAATGTGCATTGTTGTTTCCAGTGCCCTATCACAGAGCCGACAACTGGTGTCGCCGTTGTATAGACCAATTTTCCTTAGGTGCTCTTTAACAGTCATGTGGCCTGTTAGTAGTCCTATAGTTGTCAGTAGTTCTGCAGCTTGGTTAGAGTTAGGTCCATTTATAATGGCCTTACTGTGGTTAAGGCCTGGTCTGTTTACCCAGTATTCCTTGTGTTTGTTGCGAATCCACTTTCTGACTACTAGGCGACTCGACTTTTTTGTGATGCCCAAGAAAAGTTTTCAGTTTTAATTTGTCTAACAACTGTAACTTTTTACCCATGCTGTCCAATTTTGCAGTCTCCGTTGCTACTCATTGAATTATTGATTTATGTGCAAATTAAGGTATGACTGCATGAAACTAGAACTTGTTTGACCCGTAATTTTCATAGATGTCTGCTCAGAAATGTTCGAGCTAGCAAAAGAAGTTACAGCCGTAGATCGATGGCTGTGGTTCTTTTGTTTTAAAAGGGTTCAATTTGAAGCTTTAAACGAGTGTTTTCCACTCCCAGACTAAGCATGAAGTAAAATTTCGAGTTTAGAAAAGCCCAGTGAGAATTTACTGCGCTTTTCTAAACTCAAAATTGTACTTCATGCGCCACGCTTATAAAGCACAGATTTCAAGTGAAGTTCGAATGTACATAAGTTTCACAATATCTTAGTGTTTATTACGCGTGGCGCATGAATTAAAATTTCGAGTTTAGAAAAGGCCAGAATATATATCTCGGGTCGCTGCGCGACCTTCGATAAATTCTCACGGGGCTTTCCTAAACTCGAAATTTTACTTCATGCTTAGTCTGGAAGTGGAAAACACTCGTTTAAAGCTTCAAATTGAACTTAAAAAAGAAACAAGAAATGTCTAATGATTTACAGAAAATAGGCGGAATTTGAAATACGTATACCTAAAAGAAAAACTCCCTGTATGTATAAATACAAATAAAATATTTCCAGAAGAAAGTTATTATTACTGTAAAAATGTTCAGCAAAAATATTAAAGAAAAAAGTATTTGGTATATAGTGAAACTCATTTCGTAAATCGGGAAATCTTTCAGCATATATTTGCCAAGGTGAAAGATATTTGGGATAATGTGAATCTCATTTGATCAATAGTGAAATACAATAGAAAAATTCTGTATAACATCCATTCATATTATTGCGGCAGTTTTTTTGGTCCAAGTTGATAGCTTATTGATTCCTACTGGACAGTTCTTATACCATCCTTTGGTTGAAGTATTCTACTAAAGATTTGGTACCAGAAAGAACCATTCAGTCGTTACATGTATTGTCCTCTTTTCCATAATTGTATGGTATAAGCGAACTGGGCAAAGGTTTACATTATCTGTGCTAGGAACTAACCATTTACTGTCATAGCAGCTATTATTTCCACCTTGGTGTGTCTGAGATTACGGAATTGTATTTAATCCGTCCAGTGGGAAGTCTAAAATTATCGGTCTCAATATGAAAGTGAAAAACACCAAGCAAACGCCGCCTCATTGCCTCGCTAGGCCAGTTCTTTTGAAACTATTTTTTGTAACTCTTCAGGAGTGTTTTCGTCCTATACCTTATGTAACTTACTGCTTTCGTCAAATGTAAATGATGAAGCACTAAGTTTCCTCTTTACTCTGATTCATTGCACCTGTTTCCTCTTTGTGTCCCTCGCTTTTCGCGCTTCCTCAAATTCTGAATCTTGAAACGAGTTTAATTTTACTTGTAGTATTTTGGTGATGTTGTTAAATTAGGTTTTCTTGACAGATTTCTTATAATCTATGCTATCTATCCTGCGCATATTATATGCCCAGTCCCTTAAGAACATCGTGATATTGTTGTTTCCCTATTGACTGCAAATTTTTGAACCGCACGAAAGTTTGTAAACTGCCACCACTGTGATTCTATGTTTATGGTGGTGTTTTTAGCGTCGCACTTTTCACTACTTTGTTAATATCACTGCACGAAACTTTTCCCCAACGATTTTCTTTAATTTTGACGTTTCTAATGATAGGACTACTTAATACCGCTTCTTTCTGGTTGAAAATTTGTTCCAGTAGGCTATGAGCTGTATTATTAGCTGCAATATAACAAGTGGTGGTATGATTCTCATAATCATACCATGAGTTATATTCCATGAGAGAATATAAAGAATTTTACTATATTTCTGGCTTGGGAACCTCACCCTATCGCCCGATTGATATTTTTAATTATCGACTGTCAGATTTGACAAAAAATTTTCGTAGCAACGACCAAAACAAGGTGATAGAATTCTATCACCGCTGTGATAACATGTATCTATGGAAATAATTCTGATTGGACGGAATTGACTGTTATGAATATAGTTACTGATACTAATGCAATTTATAACAGCAATATCAGGGCAGGTAGATAGGGCTCCAGCGTCGAGTTTTAAAATTCTCAAGTTCAAACGCGAGATTTCAAATTTCGCGCGCTTGTAAGCATCTGTGACAGAGACGAAGGGAGCCGAACGGCACCTGTGGACAGGCACCCGCCATTGTTGTTGTATGTGTGAAAACACGTGCATCGCTTCGCACAACGATGCGATCACGTAAATACAAGATAGTTAAATTCAAACATTTGCGGTGGTTTTACCCCAAGGTAACCGAGTAACAGTTTTACGCAGTGATAATTTAGTGAGATCTCCATAATTTTAACGTATTAATGTGCCGTCATTTTACGCTTTTACTTTTTCCGTAACTACGCAGTTCCAATTTTAAAACACAACCTTAAATTCAAGTTTCAACCACCGCCAATGAGTACCGATACCAAAATCAAACGCATGCAGCATCAGTTTAACAATAGTTTGTTCAAATAATCACAAATGTAAGCTCACATATATATTTTGTTAAATTTTCAAGAATTCGTCATTAACTAATAGCATTTTTCAGATTATTAATTGTTTGTTTGTTCAGTGTTTATAGTGTTAACCCTGAGGAAGGGACAAAATGAGTCCCGAAAGCTTGGTATTACAATAAAGTAGATTGCACACAACTCTCCTGCCATAATATTGGTCGAATGCCCTGTTAGGAAATTTTCCAAACTCTGCCTCTAACGTAGTACGACCGTTACTTCTTGTGCTGGTATATATATATATATATATATATATATATATATATACAGGGTGTCTACGCTAAACCGTTCGTTAAAAGTTTATAGGGTTGCCGTTGCACTAAAAATTTGAAAAAAATCCTTGTCATACGGTTGAATAAGTTCTCCTCATGTGAAATATTTTCAACTTTATATCACTTCCGGTTCCACCGAAAGTAGCACCAAATTTGTTATTTTAAATAGAACACCCTATATATGAGTAATTTTTTAGATTCCTCGTTTAAATTGCAACATATTTTATTCGAACATGTGTACACTTATCTCTTATAGTTTTCAAGCAAAAAAAATATTTCTAAAATTTTGACCTCTAAAAGTCATCTTGAAATCTATCTGTAACTTCTCTTAAGTGTAAGATAAAAATATGATTTATATCTTTACTTGTACCTAGAGGATGCCTCTATGAGTGTATTAATTGGAAACTGTCAATTTTGACAATAAGTGTTCTTAAAATGTCAATATCGAAGTGCCCTCTTCAATATCTCGTAATTTTTTTTTTTTAATGGAATGACCCATTTTTTTATCAAGTGGTACGATTGGGGAGAAGATTTCCTACAAAAAAGTATTAACAACTATACTCCTAAAGCAAGTGGTTTTCGAATTATTTAGAAGATTCGTATTTGTCGCATTTATGCAGGGAATAAAGCGCGAATAAGTCGCAACTAAATTTTAGTAGGCAAGTAGTAATGCTTTTGTTTTGTCGCTTATGTAATGCGAAATGTTAAAAAATAAAAACAATTAGTACAAAGTTATACAGAAATCAACAAAATTAATAAATACACCCATCAACAAATTATCAATTTATTCTTTATACATGGCAACTGCTATAGAATTGGTACTCAAACATGAAAAATAATTAATGAAACTTATCCACATTTGCCGCCGATGAATGAAACAAGATTTAGAATATTGGAATCAAATTTTGTTCAATTGGCAGTTGCCATGTATAAAGAATAAATTGATAATTTGTTGATTTGTGTAATTGTTCATTTTGTTGATTTCTGTAAAACTTTGTACTAATTCTTTTATTATTTGACATTTCGCAACACAATCGCGACAAAACAAAAGCATACTACTGGCATACTAAAATTCAATTGAGACTTATGCGCGCATTATTCCCTGCATAAAGGCGACGAAAAACGAATTTTCGAAATAATTCGAAAACTACTTGCTTCAGGAGTATAGTTTTATAATACTTTTTTTGTAGGAAATTTTCCCCCCAATCGTACCATGTGATAAAAATTGGGTCATTCCATTTAAAAAAATTGAATTACAAGATATTGAAGAGGGCACTTAGATATTGACATTTTAAGAACATTTATTGTGAAAATTGACAGTTTTCAATTAATTTACTCATAGAGGCATCCTCTAGGTACATGTAGAGATATAAATCATATTTTTATCTTATTCTTAAGAAAAGTTACAGACAGATTTCAAGATGCCTTTTAGAGGTCAGAATTTTAGAAATATTTTTTTTTGCTTGAAAACTATAAGAGATAAGTGTACATATGTTCGAATAAAATATGTTCTAATTCAAACGAGAAACCCAAAAAATTACTAATATATAGGGTGTTCTATTTAAAATAACAAACTTGGTGCTACTTCCGGTGGAACCGGAAGTGATATAAAGTTGAAAATATTTCACATGAGGATTAAATTATTTTATCAAGTGAGTGTGCAAGGAGGACAGAAGACGACGACGATCGTTTCGCTCTTTTTATGAGCTCCTCAGGCCGCCACATCTAGCATCCTATACACACTCACTTGATTTTGTAGAAATTGTATATATACTGACTTCGCTTATTATATTTTTGATTCGATGTTTCGATGACGTCGCAGTCATCATCGTCAAGAATAACTAATCAAATTCCATTGCTCTAGCAACCACTTGTTTAATTTCTACATACTACTTGATGCGTGAATTTCTTGTTTGGCTTCGTGTTACTCTTCTGTTTTGTTCTTCTAATAATGTAGTAGTGACAATTTCAATATTATTTTCGGAAAGGATTGGATTTTGAATTTCTTGGTTGTTGTTCAGAGATAATAAATTTTGACCAGAATTTATACAAGTTTTCCAAATTGGTGGTAGTCTTTTAGCATAATCTCTTTGATTTAAACTGTTCGGCCTCTTTTCAATTTTCATCGCTTCTCTAATAATCCTCGCGTGGAAGAAGTATGTCTTTTTACATATAAAGGACAAAAATTCAAACAATTGAAAGGTGCTCCTCTATCTCCAATAGTTGCAAATTTATTTATGGTAGATTTCGAAACCGAAGCACTAAATTCTTCTCCTCTAAAACCTAAACTTTGGCTACGATATGTGGATGATACTTTCGTTATTTGGCAACATGGTATTGAGAACCTCAACCATTTTTTATCGCATCTAAACAATATACACAACAAAATTCAATTCACAATGGAAGTTGAAGAAAACAAACGTTTACCCTTTCTGGACACTCTTATTATCCGAAATCCTAGTAGAAACCTAAATTACACCGTATACCGAAAACCTACACACACAAATAGGTACTTGAATGCGAAGTCACATCACCATCCAGTTCAAATAGCGTCTGTGGCAAAATCGCTTCTAATAAGAGCACGTACGCTATCGGACGAACATCACTTAAATGATGACATATCCATTGTCAAAAATGCATTCATGCAAAATGGGTTTTCAAAAAAAAAAACAATAAATAAATTAAACAGAATCAAAAGTCCCAAAACAAGAAGTAAAAGTCCGTGTAGTAACGTCACCCTTCCCTACATTAAAGGAACAACTGATAAAATCGGCAAAGTCCTCTCCAAATACAATATTAGAACTTGTTTCAATACACACACAAAAATTCAAAATTTACTTCGAACTCCAAAAGAAATTATCCCACTGAAGCTCAAGGCGTATATGAAATTCCAAGTGGTATGTGTGAGAAGAGCTATGTAGGACAAACAAACCGGAAAATCAGTACTCGTCGAGATGAACACATTTTAGCAGTAAGAAAGTCTTAATATTATTAATTTATACAAGTCAACATTTATAAACATACAATAAATTTCGAAAAAACGAGATTTAAAAAAGACAGACTTCTTTCACGCGAGGATTATTAGAAAAGCGATAGAAATTGAAAAGAGGCCAAACAGTCTAAATGAAAGGGATGATGCTAAAACATTAGAAGAACAACACAGAAGAGTAACACGAAGCGAAACAAGAAATTCACGTATCAAGTAGTATGTAGAAATTAAACAAGTAGTTGCTTGAGCAATGGAATTTTATTAGTTATTCCTGAGGATAATGACTGCGACGTCATCTATTCGTCGAATCAAAAATATAATAGACAAGAGCCAAAAATATCACGAGCCGCCACAGCATATTACATATTATTACAACGTTAACAACGTAACGGTTCTTAAAAATTCAGGAAGTTGGTTGAAATCTAGCCCTTTATGATTAAAACGTTTAATTTATTTTTACTGATTTTAAGAAGCGCGAGCTTGAGACGGCAATATATTGAGAAAATTTGGATGTATTTGTCATTCCAGGTAAAACGTGACGTCGATATCATTAAATATATATCGCGCGCATATTCAGGATACGTCGATAAATATGCTCCTAGGATGAAATTTATTGAATAACGCCGGGAAATCAATTTAGTAAAGTGCTCATATTTAGCCCGGCATAAAGTGAACCGAGCACGTATGTTCAATTAAATTCTAGTCTAGCTAATACCACACTACACCACCACGACGTATTCACAATCTAAATTCAACCCTTGTTCCAGAACTTTACAAATTCAGTATCGTATGTTTATCAAATGGACTTAACGTTCTACAAATCCAAAACATTTAATAAACTGAGTGAATTATATGTATCATCATTTTGAATATACAGTTTCGTAATGCACTTAAGTTCGAAACAAAATTAATAACACTTTTGGTCAAGTTTACGTAAACAATGCTTACATTAATCTCCGTTTAAAAACATGGGTTAACTTACGCTTAGACTTATGTGATTTAAACTTAAACTCAACTTAAGTTAACCCATGTAATTAACACTGAGGTATTGTGATTTAAAATAATCTTACGTTAACTTGCAATTAAACAAATTACCATTATTGACTTTTAATATTAAACCGATGAATTGATTGATTGTGTTAATGCCAGTTTTAATTGCTATTTTAAATACACACAATTCAATCAAATCATAATTCGTAACAGCGCTAGTAAGTAATCAAACATCCAATTATCTAGTTCATCTAGTTACAGTTTCATGTTGACTGTGGCCAATTAATTTACACTGACGAGCGATAAAGACTACTAATTATTTTTAGACACGGCCTTAGCATTACACACTAATTATACTAATTAAGATTTATTTTGTTACTTAGCATTCGCGTATAACGACGTGCATTTTTACGGACCATAAATTGTTTAAATGTTCTTAGTTTGAAGGTAGGTACTATTCTGAAAAGACATTTAGACATTCTTTTAAGTCATACTAAAAATACTATTCAAAGATGTATTATTATTATGAAATAAGAGTTTATTAGTATTTTTTAAATATTAGGAATTACTAATTTTATCAGCAGTAAAATGATATACAAGGAATATTTGTTTTAACCCTTTCGGCCCTGACGGTGGCATTTGCCACCACTAAAATTTGGAAAACATACTGGGAACTTTTCTTTTAAATATACATTTATGTATGTATGAGCTGTAACTTTTCCGATAATCGTTTGCTTTTTTTAAATAGTTTAATTTAAAGTCTTAAACGAGTACTTCCTACTCTCAGATTAAGTATGAAGTAGCATTTCAAGTTTAGAAAAGCTTGAAAGCTACGCGACTAAACCAAATTTTCAGGTTTTTCTAAGCTTCAAATTTTATTTCATGCACCACGCGTATAAAACAATGATTTTAGGTGAAACAAGTGAAATTAGGTGAAAATATTCTACAAAAGCAATATGCTAAAAACGTTTTTAGCATATACCCCTAACATTTTTTCTTTTAAGTGTACATATCTCAATTTACAGCATATACAGTATACGCTGTAAATCTTTAGATTTTCGTTGTTTTTACAAATATTTCAAATTCAACTTTCAAACGAGTGTTTTTCAGTCCCGAATTAAGCATGAAGTAAAACTTTGAGTTTATAAAAGCCTGAAAATGTTCAGGCTTTTCTATACTCGAAATTTTCCTTAATGCGCCACGCGTACTAAACACTGATATAATATGATAATTAGAATACACGTGTATTCTAATTATCATATTATATCAGTGTTTAGTACGCGTGGCGCATTAAGGAAAATTTCGAGTATAGAAAAGCCTGAACATTGTCAGGCTTTTATAAACTCAAAGTTTTACTTCATGCTTAATTCGGGACTGAAAAACACTCGTTTGAAAGTTGAATTTGAAATATTTGTAAAAACAACGAAAATCTAAAGATTTACAGCGTATACTGTATATGCTGTAAATTGAGATATGTACACTTAAAAGAAAAAATGTCTGTGCATCTGAAATATTAATAAATAATACACAGTGTACAAATAATTTTATTGGGCACCAGAAAAATTCCAGGGCTGAAAGGGTTTGTATACTTAACCCTTTCAGCCCTGGAATTTTTATATACGCTTGTATAGGCTCTAAATTTTCAGGCGTTCGTTTATTTTATAAAAGCGGTTAATCTAAAGCATTCACTCCTTGGTTAGGCACGAAGTAAACTCGAAATTTTACTATATGTTTAACCAAGGAGTCATAGCTTTAGATTGAACGCTTTTATAAAATCAACGAATGCCTGAATATGTATAGCGTATACAAGCGTTTAGTTTAGTTTAGAATAGCCTGCAAATTTGCTTTGCTTCGATATATTATGTAGTATTTTGTACGCGTTTAAAAAACCTGAACATTTGGACAAGAGGGGAGTGAAAACAATCGCTAAAAGGTTAAAATTGAACGCTTTTAAAAAACAATGTATACTTAAAAGAAATATTCCCTGTATGAATTTTAAAATATTAGTACAAATACGATTTTTTAAAAGAATTCTAATAACATAATATATAAAATTACGAAAAAACTATTCGTGAAAATGCAAACAATGTCTTAATTAATAAGACAACTCAAGACGATAAATATCCATTGAAAAAACTACTTCCCGTGCAAATACACCTCCGGATATTGAATTATACAATGAAATATTTAAAATCCTATTTAATTTGATTTGTTACAACGCTCTATTAAAGTATATGTAACGTTTAGGTCAAACTCTTCAAACCAACTAACAATAGAAATTTAAAATGAAAGGAGAGATAGCAACAAATTAGAAGTGAAAGGACTTGGATTAAAACTAATGTCTTAGGCCATCTATAGACGCGTTTCGAGATTTATCTCTCTTCAGTATAGCTTTGCTTATGACGTTTAAAAAAAAATAGGAATAAAATTAAAACAAACTCACTTGGAAAAAGTGTTGTGTGTGGAATGAACAGGTACACAGAAATGGAATGAGTGAAAATTATGGTCGGTATTTATAGGTAAAGAATTCTAATAAATCTCTTCATCGTTTTATTAAGTTCACTTTACACACAAAAATAAACAAAACACATACCCCTAATATGTTTTGTTCAATTATCAACAATTGTTATTAATTATGCCAATATCTATAGTTTTTTATGAGATTGATATAAAATACACAAGTTTTCTCTAATTTTAAATGTTTACTCAACTTTGAGCGTCTATAAGTTCAGTTCTAGTAATAATTGTTTTTTAAGTTATACAAAATATTGATTTTCTGTGTTTCCCATAATTTTAGTCATGTTTGAACTTTTGTAATTTCATTTGGAATAAATAGATTTTGTTTTTCTTAAATTAAAACAAGGATAAATTTTACTATTTCGTTTAGTTATAATAAATTTTGAGCGAACTTTGCTTTCTTATGCGAGTCATCAAGTAAACTATTGATTTTCTGAAATTAGTCAACTTGGAGCTTTTGTAACTTTATTATTCAATATTAAATGAGGTTTTGTAATTTTATTTTAAATTGATCGAATTTGTTGTTTCTTAAATAAAAATAAACTAATTCGTTTTTACCATTTCCGGTAATTAAAAATTTAAATTAACTTTGGGCTTTTGCAACTTTACGTCCAAGCGATTTATTTTGTTTTCCTTAAATAAAAACAATGTTTTCGTATATTTTATAAATAATTCTGTTAATTATCTAATCTTGAATGGGTTTTTTATGTGTTGAATTTTGTAAATCTATATGTATCCGCTTTTGCAATTTTTTAAGTTTAAGCTTGAAGTAATTTAGTATATTTGTGATTCTAAACTGGTTTAATGATAATTTTCGTGTAAATCACGATAACATTGTTTAACGTGAAAAAGTTATTAAATAGATAGAAAATGAATAGCATTTAATAACTTACCTAGAACGAAAGCATCCACTCCTAGATTAAGCATGAAGTAAAATTTCGAGTTTAGAAAAGTCTGAAAATTTGGTTTGGTCGCTCCACGAAGCGTAGCGACTAAACCAAATTTTCAGGCTTTTCTAAACTCGAAATTTTACTTCATGCGTCACGCGTTTAAAACACTAATTTAAAGTGAAGATCAAAAACACATTAGTAAATATTTAATTAGAATAACACTAAATAAAATATTCAGTCTGTTAGGAAAGATTTTTATTGTTAGTAATAAAGGTTTGCTATTTTTCCCTCTTCGCCTATTATTAGAAGAAATATGAGAACCTTTTTTTTGCTCTTCACTTACTGTGGCCCAAAACAACTCGTCTTTGGCAAATGTGGCCCTGCAAAGGTAAAAGGTTGGACAGCCCTGTTCTAGATGGTTCAAACCTGCATTCGTAAAAATTCATATGTAAGTAACATATTCGTTTATTAAACAAACATGGCAAATAAAGTGATCACATAAAAAAATAATCCCTTTCGAAGACTGAATGAAACTACATTGTTTATTTTTATCCCTCTTCTAAACACCCCATCCCTATCTAAAAATTTAATTATCCGTCCCACTTTCTCCTTTTTTTAAAAAGAGGGCCGAACAAAAGAGCAGTTGTTTGTTTTCCGAGGCATTATTCAAAGGTGTTAATCCCGCTCAGGGGGCATTTTGTATTTTCGTAATCTCCGATACAGCCGTCCCTTATTTGGCCCTGCGGCGTCCTGCACTCCGTCAATTATTCATTAAATTAATACTTTAACAGTGCGTCCGCCCTCCCAGGGTTTTTTTACGCGTGATTTCATCTTAGTAAATTCTGAAAGCGATCGTTGTAATATTTTATAAAGTTTTTTTTTGCCGAGGGGGAGAAAGGCACTAGACGTGGAATAAATGGAGAGTGGTATTAAAGAGAGAATATTACAATAAATAAATGTCTGTGCAATTATTACCTAGGGGTGGTGTAAATTACGTTAGGGGAGGTTAAACGATATTAATGATGAAATGTACAAGGAGTTTTATTTAACACGAATATAATTTACAAATTTGATAAGACATGGGAATAAAAACTCATATAGTTCAATCTTTAGTTGCTCATATTAGGGTTAAATAATAGGCATTTTAACATACATAATTTTAAAAATTATATACACATATACAGAGTGTTTTATGTAACACCGAACATTTTCGATGTTAATTTTTGTATGTTCGATTTGTCAAACCAAAGCATTCAATGCGTTTTGACACCTTCAATTTTAAGGTTATGTGTAAATTGGGTTATCTATATGACTATTGCAAATTGTAGCTAACAATCGCAATCAACGCCTCAGCTTATTTCAGTACAAATTGTACATACAGTTTTTCTTTCAAGTATAAACGTCCCAATTACAGCGTATGCTCCGTAAATCTTTAGATAATCGTTGTTGTTTTTTAAAGAGTTCAATTTCGAAACTTAAAACGAGTGTTTTCCACTCCCAGGTTAAGCATGAAATAAAATGTCGAGTTGAGAAAAGCCTAAACATTTAGTTCCAAAATTTCAGGCTATTCTAAACTCGAAAAATTACCTTATGCGTCATCGGTACAAAACACTGACATATTACGAAGTTTAAAACAACTTCACATTGAATCAGTGTTTTGTAACGGTGACGCATGAAGTAAAATTTCGAGTTTGGAATAGCCTGAATATTTTCATTTGCAGGGCTCGCTTCGCTCCGCCCGGCAAATCCAAATTTTTAGGCTTTTCTAAACTCGAAATTTTACTTTATGCTTAGCCTGGGAGAAAAGAAACTTTGTTTTAAAGCTTCAAATTGAACTCTTTTAATAAACTACGAATATCCTAAGATTTTAGTATTTAATTGAAGTTCAATATATATTAATTTTACAATATTTTAGTGTTTTATACGCGTAGCGCATGAAGTAAAATTTCGAGTTTAGAAAAGCCCAGAAAATTTGTCTCGGGTCGCTGCGCGACCCTCGACAAATTTTCACAGGGCTTTTCTAAACTCGAAACTTTACTTCATGCTTAGCCTGGGAGTGGAAAACACTCGTTTAAAGCTTCAAATTGAATTCTTTTATCATTTAATTTTTTTTATCATACATCTCTGTATGAAAATTAACATTGAGAATGTTTGGTGTAACATAAAACTCTCTGTACGTATAAGTGGCCGCTGAAAATATTTAGGCATTCGTTGTTTTTTAGATGTGTTTAATTTTAAGTTTCTAACTAGTGTTTCCACTCTTTGATTAAGCATAAAGTAAATTTCTAAGTTCAAAAAAGAATGATAATTTAGCTTTGACGAGTAGCTAAGCGGAAAAAATAAGTTTTCGAAATAAAGTCGATAGCCACCCTTAATCAAATACACGGTTTACGAGAAAGTTTCTGGTATTCTATTTTCAGAAATACTGCATGTATAAATATTTTTTAAATAAAATATCACTACATACAAATGTATGTTGTTTAATGAATGTTACAATATAACAAATTGTATGTGAGTGTAAAATTGTCTAATGAGTCTTGTAGCGACGAGTGTGACAATGCACGAATAATATAATTTCTAATTGTAACAGACATTCGTATATGATGACAAGTAAAATCAATTCTGTCAGTTATGTAATGAAATCCTACAAATTTCTTGAATTAATTTCTCATCTGGCACTTGGTGAAATATATTAGAATATATAAAGTTATTTAAATTAAAAAACACTTAGTATTGTTTCACAAATTAATACTTTATTCCGACTGGTTTCTACAATTCTACAATTATCTGAAATAATAGAAATTGAGTTTGGATCAAGTCATTCGCCCAGCACTGAATCTGTGGATAACTATGACAACATACAAATATACAAAGTACTACTTTGTGCTTTTCTATACAGAACTATAAAGTAGACATTTGTAGCATAGAAATAGAAAAAATGCTATTTATAGATGTCTGCCCTTAAACCGATCAAACATACACCTTAGAAGAAGTTCTTGTATTATTCCGTCATTTTTATTTCAATATGCACTTTGTTTTGTTATGAAAGTATTTCAAGTATTATAAGTCGGTTGCCCATATTTTACGCCGTTTGATGGGAAGTGGAAAATAAAGTTGGGCGGAAAAAGCAGCCGCGGAAACTTTTTTTATACACTCGCCGTGTCTAATAAATTGTATGTGCGACGGAAAAGTTTCCAACTGGCTGTATATGCAATCGGCAGTAATTCCAACTTTTGTCAACAAGCTAATTCGACAAGTTCAGTGGCCCCCATTTTCCTTGCAAATATTAACTAGTCGCAGAAAAATAAAAAAAACTTCTTGCCAACATTTCCTTATATGAATCACTAACATTTTCAAGAATATTAGTTATGGTTGCTCGTGTAGCGATGCGACGCGACCAATCCTAATTTTCAGATTTTTCTAAACTCAAAATTTGACTTCTAACAGAACGCATATAAAACACTGATCAAAAGTAAAGTTCAAAATCAACTGTTTAAATTTCATCTCACGCAGGGACCCCAAAGAGACAGGGTTCTCATCTTGGCTACGCAAACAAAATTTTAAAAAACATTACTTTTTTATTACAAATAGAACACAATTTATTTCTAAATTATTGTAGTGAATATATATTATAAAGAGTGTTTTTTTTTTATAGAGATAGATCTTCCAATAGGAATAACTTTCAAACGGTGCTGTCTTTTTTGATGGTTTGTTTATATTTATATTCAGCATTGTTTGATAAATCATCTTGAATAAACATACGCCGGGAAAACGCGTCCGTATAATTCAGACGTCTTTTTAAAATCGGTCTTTAATTCGAGAAACAGATAGAAGATTACGTGGTTTTTATGGTCCTCATAATCGATTAACTGATCTCGCTATACTTCGTATTGTGAATATATTTCGTACCACATACATTCTACATGGTGCAAAGTCAATAATGAGTTAACGTAGTTTGCGTAGAGAAGAAATTGTAGCCGCTGTTATGATTGCCCTACTTTCCAAAATAGACAACTCGGCGTTGATCGCAACAGTTTGGCCTTTGTCCGTCCACTATATGGAAGATTTGTTTGTAAATGTAGACGATTTTGATTCGGACGATATGTGGTTTCAGCGGGATGGCGCTACGCCATTGATTTGCCAAAGACTCCATTCAATGACAACATTATATCGCGAAATAAACCAATAAACTAGCCACCTAGATCGTGCGATTTAATGTCACTCGAGTAATTCTTGAGGGCTGTGTTAAATTCTTTAGCGTATGCTGATAATTCGCAACTCATTCAGGCCTTAGAAGCCAATATCTAGTGCGTTATTGGTAAGATAGAGACCCAAATGCTCAAAAGAGTAGTCCAAAATTGAACAGACAGGATTCGGTTTGTCAACAGCAGTCCATGAGGCCAAATGCCTAAAATCGTGTTCAAAACATACAACAAACAACTAAAACATGGGTTCAAACTCAAATCCTATCGTTATTGTTTAAAAAATAAGTTCTATCGCTCTTTGAAAATACTATTTATTTCATGTTATTTTGGTTGTGTTCGGTACAAACAAGCGGTTTTTCTAATCGGTTGGCAACATGCTCGCTTTTTCCAAGTTTCGCCCTTATTTGCTATACACAACACTTGCCCCATCCTTGTTCGGTCAGCTGACCGAGAGAGGAGAGTCGAAAAAGTACAGCGACACGCGACAGTCGATCTCGCGCCACCCCGGCAATTAGTGCATTAGTGACGATCACCTCCGAACTACACTCTCAGGAGAAGCTGGAAGGAACCGGATAACAACACCCCAAAGGTCAGTTTCCTCTTGCTACCGGTCCCTTGCAATTTCTCCGACTTTGTTGTCGGCCGCCGCAGAAAAAACCGCTATGAAATTCACGGCAGCTCCCGCTGCGAGTAACCATATTTCATAGGGCACAAACCCTCCAAAACAGCTGGTCCTTCGAGCCGGATCCGGAGAATCACCCGGATATTCCAGTAATCATTAATTTTCCTTAAATTAATTTTACATATTTTTTTTTGTGTGTTAGCCATTTTTAAAAAATCGCATTTTTCTGTCCCCTTTGGTTGTTCTAATACGAAACTACCCGAATCGCAAGGTTCGGCGCCTGCGCGATTCACATTACTGTGCGCTACATACTCAGGTCGGCTCCTCGCGCGTATCGTATTTTCTCTCGCGCGCCGTGTTTTACTCAGCGATACCCACCGACGCGGTCGCAGCTCGCTCACACGTACACATTCGCACGTTCATCTCTGCAAATTCGCACATCCGTTTGGCGTTTTTTTTTTTAATTATTTCTTCGCTTAAATTATTTGATTTCAATTAAACCGCATTTCATATTATTTATAATGGATCCCCCTAGCGCAAAAAACTTAGATAAATTTAATTTATTAACATTTAGAAAAGAAAGATTGTGGCTTAGATTACAATCATGTTTTGATATGATTTCTTCACTTCCGGCAAATTCGGATATTTTCAAAGTACGTACATCGGATATCGAAAAAACTCGAGAAGAATTTTCTGAATTAATGGACAATTTTCTGCTTATGAATAAAATTCACACGGATTTCAACACAAACGTATTAGAATTAACTAAATCATTTGATGCACTTTATTATCAAATAATCACTCAATCCTTAAAATTCGCTTTACACACTGTATCTGAAACGGATTCTAGTTTACCCACGATTGAATTAAATAAATTCAACGAATCATATGAATCATTTCCCGCGTTCAAAGCACTTTATGATAATTTGATACATAACACAAATTTACCCAACATTAAAAAGTTATGTTGAAAATAGTGCTTTGAAATTGCTACAAACTGTAACTTTTTCCCCAGATAATTATCCCATTGCGTACGATTTATTAGTTAAGCGTTACACTAATAAAATAATGATTGCAAATCATCACTTTGCTGCCATTCTTAATCTTAAACCACTTAAGAACTATTCTACCGAATCTATACGAGCGCTAGTAGATACTTTACACTCGAATGTGACGTCATTAGAGGCGATGAATATCGCAAACTTACACGACTATTTATTGCTGGAAATCTCTCTCCGTCTATTGGATACTAAAACTAGATCGCGATTTGAATCACGTCATTTGAACGTAGTTTTTCCAACTTTTAACAATTTTATAGACTTCATAAGAAACCAATGCGCAATTTCAGATTTATCCACAGCCGCTCCGCAATCGTCCAGCAATAATAAGTCTAGTTTCGCCTTTAATGATAAATCACACGACCGCAAACGCATTTCAATGGGAGTACACGCAGATAATAAATCCCCAAATAAACCAACTTGTCCTCATTGTTCAGAATTTCACCGTTTATTGTTGTGTCCGAAATGTCTGGCTGCGATTGCGCAGACCAGGCATGAATTGGTTAGGAAATTTAAGCGCTGCTTTGCATGTTTAGGTTTGCACAACATTTCAAAATGTACTTCAAAATATTCTTGTCGTATTTGTGGACAAAAGGGCGACAATACTCTCCTGCATTTTGAGACAGCGCCGCAATCCTCCCCGGTGCCTCCTAATTAATGCGAAGGTGACCTTGGTAGTGCTTCGATTTCTTTAACTAGCTCATGGTCTCCCAATTCACTTTCTAACACCCTGTTGAGCACAGCACAAGTAAACATTTTGAGCATCACTGGTCACTGGCAAGTATGCCGGTTAATTATTGACCCGGGAAGCCAAGTTAACTTTATAACAAATTCCTTGGTCGAAAGCCTTGGTTTATCGCGCTGCAAATGTCCTTACGACTTAAAGGGAGTGAGACAAACCCCTCTAGGTCATGCGCAGGGACTTGTGAGTTACAGTATCGCTCCGTTGACAGCGTCTAACGCTACCTTGAATTTTAACGCTGTTGTACTACCTCGCATTACTGCCAATCTGCCAACAACGCCCGTGTCTAGTGAACTTCGTGATCGATTTTCCACCCTTCAATTGGCTGATCCAGATTTTCACAAGAGTGCACCTATTGATTTACTCCTCGGAGTAAGCACATTTCTCGATAGCACTCCCGCTACTCCGGCCCTTATTAAAGGAAGCCCTTCTGCAATCCTCACTTCTCTCGGTTGGGTCATCATGGGCACAATAACCCAAAATAACTCTCGTTCGATTGTTTCCATGCATGCGCAAATCGACTCCCCAAATTCACTAGATAATTTACTTCAAGCCTTTTGGGAATCGAAGAAATTGCAGAATGAACCCATTTCTTCTCCCGAAGATGAATTTTGTGAACGTTTCTATACCACTACCACGTCTAGAGAAACTTCTGGCCTTTATATTACTCGATTACCTTTTCGCGACAACTCTCCCCCCAACTTGGGATGCAATCGAGATATTGCTATAAATAGATTTCTCAACCTGGAAACTAGATTCACACGAGATCCAGAATTTAAACAAATGTACACAGATAATATTCAAGATAACATTGCTCAAGGGCATTTAGTCCCTTCCCAAAATACGTCCCCCTATATTCTCACACATCACGGTGTGAAGAAGGTCACTTCGAAAGGCGCACAAGTTCGCGTTGTCTTCAATCCCGCAGAAAGGGATCCTAAAGGCACTAGTTTAAATGATACTTTATTTAGTAGCCCAAAACTTTAATCAGATATTGGAGAAATTATTACCAGATTCAGATTGCCTCAGATCGCACTCACATGCGATATTAAACAAATGTTTCGTGCAATTTAACTTCACACCGTTGATAGGAAATATCAGCATATATTTTGGCGTTGGTGTTCATATTCTTCAAGGGGTTGATCAGATGAAAAATCCGACTCGAGTGTGTTCATATTCTACAAGGGGTTCCTTGTAGAATATGAACACACTCGAGTCATTTTCGGTGCTACATGCAGTCCCTTTCTCGCCCAACGCACTATCCAACAATTAGTACTCGATGAAGGTACTCCGTATCCCTTAGCCGTTTCAGCCCTGAACCACTCGGTTTATGTTGATGATATTTTGACGGGTGCGGATTCCAAAGAGCAAGTTTTAACTTTACGAGAACAGCTTATTGGGATTTTCCAGAAAGGAGGCTTTGAATTGGGCAAATGGGCCTCTTCGAATCCTCAATTAATTTCTAATGATAACTTAACTTTGCGCGACTTCTCTAAAGAAACTCTGCCAATCAAAGTTTTGGGTTTGGCATGGAATCCACATTTAGATTTATTCTGTTATCAAATTAACATCGACAAAGAAACCCCTACCAAATGGGGTATTCTCTCTCGCATCGCACGTACTTATGGCGTAAATGGATACCTAAGCCCCTTTATATTTATTCTTAAAATCCTTATGCAGCGACCCTGGCTTCTAAAAATCGGATGGGATGAACCCTTACCCATTGCTATCGAGAATCAATGGACTCAAATTCTCTCAGAATTGCACCTTTTAGAAAAAATCTCTAGCCCTCGTTGCATTCTATCAGTGGGATGGATTCATGGACGCCTAATTGGCTTTGCGGATGCCAGTGAGGCAGGTATAGCAGCAGTCGTTTATTTAAGACTACGATCAGTTAATAAAATCTCGATTAACTTAATCGCTTCAAAAACTCGCGTTGCACCCCTTAAAGCGTGGACGATTCCCCGACTAGAACTAGGCGCAGCTTGCTCATTGTCTAAGCTCACTCTCTGTATGCAACAATCGCTATCGTCGTTATCACTCGACAACCCCATTTGTTTTTCGGACTCCTACGGCCCTTGCTTGGATCTCAACCTCTCCTTATCGGCTCAAGACATTTGTGGCAAATCGCGTTGCACAAATACACGAGCACCTCTCGCATGCATCGTGGAGACATGTACCAGGCAAGGAAAACCTGGCGGATGCGGCTAGCCGCGGTTTGCTCCCTTCACAATTGTTAGACCATCCTTTGTGGTGGAATGGTCCCCCTTTTCTTTATGAAGATGAAACAGATTGGCCACTTATCGTTGCACACCCCTTTATTTCGCTGCCTGATCTCAAGGCCCCAGTGGTACAATCACATCTTGCTTCTCTTGACCTTTCTGAATTCACAAATTTATTCGACCGTACATCTTCATTACTAAAAATACAGCGCATTGTCGCTTACGTGAGACGCTTTGCGCACAATTGCTGAGCTAAAAGACAGAAAAAGCCTAAATTAAAATCCACAAATTTTGTCTCAGCTATAGAATACAGGTAGGCTCTAGAATCGATAATTAAGCTTACTCAGTTGCAACACTTACACACTGAGATTACCCTGATCTTTACAGGCAAGTTGTGCTCAAAACGTTATCGCTCACTTACTCCCTTTCTCTCTCCCCATGGATTCGTCATGGTGGGGGGGCGCTTAAAACACTCCCAATTACCAGAAAGGTCCCAACACCCCTATTTAATTCCAAGAAATAGTCAGCTTTCAAATCTCTTGGTGGATTATTTCCACATCTATTCAGGTCATGGAGGTCCTCGGTTGGTGCAGTCACTCCTCCATAGACAATACTGGATCCCTTCCAGGCGAGATTTGATTAGGAAACGCATTTTTAGATGTCTGACATGCTATCGCTTCAAAGCTACCCTTATACAGCCCCCGATGTCAGACATCCCCGCATATAGATTGCAACCCTCGCGATGCTTTTCACATACGGGTATAGATTTTGGAGGACCTATATTTGTAAAAGCTTCCCTTTTGCGGACGACGAAATCAGTTAAGTGTTACTTTGCCCTTTTCGTATGTATGGTTACGAAGGCCATACACCTAGAAGCCACCTCTGACCTAACGACAGAGTCCTGTCTTGCGGCCTTAGATCGATTTATTTCGCGCCGTGGTCTGCCTTCACACATTTACACTGATCAAGGTCGTAACTTCAAGGAGAAATATCCGAAATTTCTCAATTTCTCGCTAAATCAAGTGTAACGATCTCTCAATATTTAGCTAGGAGAAATGTTGAGTGGCATTTCAATCCACCTTATGCGCCTTACTTTGGAGGGCTCTGGGAAAGTGGCGTGAAATGGTGCAAACACCATTTTAGGCGGATAATCGGAGCGCAGATACTTACGTTCGAAGAATTCGTAACCGTACTTACCCGTATTGAAGGCATCCTAAATTTGCGCCCCTTGTGCGCATTACCTAATTCTCCCGACGACGGTTTAGACTATCTAACGCCCGGACATTTTCTTACCTTGGGTTCCATTTTAGCCAGACCTGAACCATTATTACACGACACATCAGTTAATCGTCTCATGCGTTGGCAATTAACACAGCAATTAGCGGAATCATTATGGAAAAGAGGGACCAAAGAATATCTACATACGCAACTGTTTCGCCCAAAGTGGGTCACGCCGGCCCGTGAACTTACAGTAGGAGACCCAGTTTTTTGGTACAGCCCTGGAACTCTTCCTACACAGTGGCCAAAAGGCAGGGTTATTGAACTATTACCCGGCCCGGACGGAATTACCCGCGTCGTGCGCATAAGAACAACCACGGGAGACGTTGTGAGGGCTACTAACAAGGTAGTACCTCTACCCTTAGCTTAATCATAAGATTATTACCTTTTATCCCCTTTTGTTTTTCGAATTTTACTTTTATTTCTTTTGTTACTTTAACCCCAGTAAATTCTCTTTGTAGTTAATTTGAATATCGAATTAATGATTACTATTTAGTTACACACTTTTGTTGTGCTTGCAAAATATTTCCTATTTTGGATGGGGGGTATGTTCGGTTTTTCTTATCGGTTGGCACCATGCTCGCTTTTTCCAATTTTCGCCCTTTTTTGCTATGCACAACACTTCCCCCATCCTTGTTCGGTCCGCTGACCGAGAGAGGAGAGTCGAAAAAGTACAGCGACACGCGACGGTCGATCTCGCGCCACTCCGGAAATTAGTGCATTAGTGACGATCACCTCCGAACTACACTCTCAGGAGAAGCTGGAAGGACCCGGATAACAACACTCCAAAGGTCAGTTTCCTCTCGCTACCGGTCCCTTGCAATTTCTCCGACTTTGTTGTCGGCCGCCGCAGAGAAAACCGCTATGAAATTCACGGCAGCTCCCGCTGCGAGTAACCTTATTTCATAGGGCACAAACCCCCCCATACAGGTTGTTTTAATAATCTTTTTGTTTTCATCGATGTTCAAATTTTGGCAGAACACTTTATCTTAGTTTACGGACCACCAGTTTTCCGCGGAACATTGATTAAGATCCACTGTCCTAGATCCATTTGGGGCCTGACCGATTAGCTTTGAACATTAACTAATCATTGATTAAACATCTGATTAAGTCAAATTTCTAGAACATAGGATTATTTTAAATTTGTAAGATATCCTAAACATGTCTCTTTCATCAATATGCAATTGTGTAAACAATTTGTTAATAAAATTGTAGCGTTTTTAAAAACTACTAATCGATGATTGAGTTAATCGATTAGGAAGCAAACGGGCACTAGACTATCAGGTAATATTGTAATAATATGTTGATTTTTTCTTAACGAGAAAACTGTGTATGGGTGGATTATCTTTTGGGATAATCTTAATTAAAAAAACTGTTTCTATATTTCTTATAATACGAGTCGTAGTCAAATAAATTTCAATAATCATTCATTAATTAGTTTGATGTGTTTTACAATTAATTATTCTTAATTAAATTCCAATCGTGATGTCTATGTAGATAATGATTATATTTTAACTGAGATTAAAGAATTGTAAAAAAGTATATATTGAATACATCCATGTTCATTAGTCGAAGGCACACCCTTTTCTAACAAAACCAATTGATCACACTCATCGGACCGCGCATTGTATCCCAGTAATCAAGCGGTAATCCAATTTTTCACAAGTCCGATTAACAAATGACCAAAGCGAATTGATAATGATCATTTGATGTAATCATGTTCCCCACGCGAAAATCCCATTTCTGGAAACCGCACCGACAGGAAATTTGTAGGGCGCTATCGCCCGCTTCAATCTGGACCTGGCAGACGTGTTAAAGCGCTAAATATGCGATAATGCGCTTTCGTTTTGTGTCAACCTATACATTTAAATAGGCTCTCCGTCCCCTTGCCTCCCAGAAAACGCACAGGAACGGCCAATTTGCGCCCGCACTCAAACTTTTGGCGCTGTTATCGTGTCAGCGGAATAATGTTAGTAGATCAGGGTTAATTGCACAATCCTATTTAGTTTCTCCTATATATCTCTACAGTTAAGGCTATTAGGGTTCTATTTATTACGTACTCGTTTGCTTTTCCCTATGGACCCCAATCGCTGTTCTGGAAGAGGGTATTTAAAATTGGGTTAATATATTACGTTCTTCTCTAAACTTATTATTCCTTAGATAAATACTAAATAATCATCAAGAGAGTACGCGTCAAACTCTTTTTTGCACGATCGACCCTTTTATAATACTTATTCTATCTGTTTCCAGGAGGGTAGGTTGTGTTTACCAAGTTGCTATAAATGACAAATCGGTAAATGGAACTTTAGTTTTACTAACCGTTCAGTGAACGGTAAATGAGACTTACTATTCATGACAACTGATAAAGTCAGCTCAATTAGAATTGAAAGGAATCAAATTTTAGTAATTTTTAGTAATCAAATTTGACAAAACGTCATTGAAACATTTAAAATAATTGCGAAGATATGTTGTCCGTCTTCTCCTATCGTGCAAAAAACATCATAAGCATTCCGGACAGTAAGTACAATACCGATCTTAGACAATAATTGGAATCTTCGCTCGCTCCTCCTCCAAACAATTGTCTTAGATCGGTAACAAATCCTTACTCTTCTTGATAGTGTTCTATTCCATATCACAAACTGAATAATAAATGAACATAGTGTACCAGGAATTTTCCAAATTAAGAAAAGTTGTACCTTTTGCAGGAGGATCCGTAAGATTCCAATTTTAGCTGTAAGCGGGTTCAGATCTTTGCCTTTGAAGTCTGAGAGGGTTCATGAACCAAGTCGGAGGGTTGTAGGCCTTCCCGAGGCATCCTCCGTATCCCTTTCTGGTTAGGGCTACTACTATCATCACATCTTCATTAGCAATTCATAATAACGTATACTGCATGTGTATAAACAAACATATAGTAGAATTCGGGAGAGCTGTCCTATGATTCATTGATGTGGAATGTGTGGTTCAAACATTTTAGAGAGTATGTCGACAGTTGTTTCTGCAACGATTTTTCCTAGTTGTGTCCAATTTTGACTTTACATGAAAATGTCATACTGTTCAGGTCGCAAGTATTTTAGTGTACTTTCTTTTAGAAAAGCTTTAAATTATAATTTCTTGTGAATATTTAGAAAATGTCTACACGTACTTGCGATAATAGTATACTGTGATTGAAACCAACTTAAAGAGCATGTATTGATGTAGACAATTGTACATGGATACTTATTCAGCTAGGAACTAAGCCGCTAAATTGAGGGATTGATCTTCTGAGCCTCTTAGCATGTACCTAATTTTTCTTTATTATAATACGGAATTTAATATTAATAAATCTGCTTATTGTCTATATTTGTCAAATTTTCATTTTAAAAATTGTCCTGTAAACAATTTGTCTACAACATAATTATGTGTTGTAGATTTTCAAATATTCGTTCTTTTTAAAAAGAGGACAATTTAAAGTTTAAACGAGTGTTTTTTACTCCCAGGTTAAACATGAAGTAAAATTTCGAGTTTAGAAAAGCTTAAAAATTTAGTTTGGTCGCGTAGCGCGAAGCGTGGAGTGACCAAACCAAATTTTCAGGCTTTTCTAAACTCAAAATTTTACTTCATGCGCCACGCGTATTAAATACTGAAAGCACTGAAATATTGTGAACAAGTAAACTTCGCTTGAAATCAGTGTTTTATACGCGTGGCGCATGAAGTAAAATTTCGAGTTTAGAAAAACCTGAAAATTTGGTTTGGTCGCTCCGCGCTTCGCGACCAATCTAAATGTTCAGGCGTTTCTAAACTCGAAATTTTACTTTATGCTTAGTCTGGGAGTGGAAAACACTCGTTTTAAGCTTCAAATTGAACTCTTTAAAAAAAATGAATACTTAAAATAAAAAATCCCTGTATTAATAGATTAACCCGATGACCATTTGCCAAATCTACTGAATGCACATTCGATTCAACTAACATTTTCGTTTGAGCTTACAGAAAAATCAACATAAATGCATTATTTATTTCTGTAAATACCTGAACTATTTAGTAGATGTGGAAATTGGAATTATACCACCTAAACTCACATTTAAAACGATTGTGCACATTAGTTAAAATTATTTGTGGCTGGGTTTTTGCAGATTAATTTTTACGAAGACATTGTCAAAATGTGACATTTAACCTTAAACTTTTAAAGCTGCACACCGAAACATACGTTTTTGCATGTTCCATTTAAAAACCAAAGCAGACATATTATGAAGTGTTCTTTTTTATTTCACACACGCAATCGGATGACATCAAATATTTTCGTATTACATGTATTGGTGCAGAAAGCACTACGAATCTAGGAAACCATGGGCAGCGGCGGCTCGCAGCCTAACTTCAGGGTAGGCTAGAGACCCATGGTAATATGTATCCGTTATTAAGAGGTGACTTTGTTTTGCAATTCCTTGTATTCATGAAGCGCGATCCCAACCTCAAATTTTGTGTGCCTTGGCGCTGTGGCCTACCCTAAAGTTAGGCTGCGAACCGCCGCCTACCATGGGACACCTCTCGTGAATCGTACCTTAGCTACAAATGTAACCTATGTACATGTATTATAATTAGGTTAATATTAAATTATAGTGATATGAGTGGTAATGAATGAATGATTAACGAGTGAATTGATGTTTTTAATTTGTAATTGATTGGTGAAGAGTGAGAATAATTTCAAGGATAGTGGTTTCTGGATATTTGCATTTGGATGGGAACAATTTTATTGATTTTATAGAAATTTGATTAACGATAACAAAACTAAAGAAAAAAGTTTTATATGAAATGCATTCGGTTTAAAGACCTTAATCTAAAAACGTCAAACAAATGAAGATGGCGGTCTCCTAGATTAGCTACCTAGATATAGGATAGGTACTAGAACACTAGAATAACTAATGTCGCAATGGCAATACATATTTTTTACAACTTTAAACTTAATTAAGTAGCCATAAAAACAATGTCTAGTAAACAAATTGACAGCAGTCCCACCGGTGTTTATTTTGCATGTGGTATGCAGTGTAATGGAAACACCCTATACTACTTATTTTTGGTTATTCTTTGACGTCAGACACTCGTGCCTCCCATCGAAGATAAATTGCAATAAAAATAACAGACGGAGCAGGTTGGCGCGTTTCGGACTTTGAGGTCCTTGTCAGTGTGGTCCCTACCTAGTTTTTAGGAATACTGAACATTTTCAACTATATCAAGCCTATTTGTAAACACAATTAGCAAAAATCGACAGCTCTTAGGCCGTGGCACTGGGTCAGGACCACACTGACGAGTACCTTGAAGTTCGAAACGCTTTTCTGGGTAGCTAATGTCGGAATACTGAATACAATTATGATATTATTTTTATTTATCACACACAGACTTCTGCTCATTTTGTGGATGAAACGATTACCTGTATGCTCACTTTTTGAGCAATAGATGGCGTGGCTGTCAGTGTTTGTTAATTGAATTCACAAATAGACTTAATATATTACACAACCGCAAAAATTAAATATCATAATGCGAGCATGTCTGATAATCCCGAAGTGCAACTAACTCGCATTACCAAAAATTTCAAAAACACAATTGTAAATAAATTGAAAAATTTGTAAATATGATAAAACTTAGAAATAAAGGACTACTGTGGTTTACCAAAGATCTTTACGAGACGAGAGATCGCCTTCAATTTATTCGTCAACTATACAATCTTTATAAAACACTGCATCTTCAAAAAAACCTTAAAATGTTGTTCAATATTTTAAAGAACTGCATCAAAAGAAGCCAAAATTAGAGCAAATGCGAGTTTTATACAAAAAAAATAATAACAAAAGTAGAGCTATGTGGTAAGTTATTAAGTCAAATACTAAACTGATGAATACTACAGAACACCATGTCATACCACCAGATGATTTTAGTCTAACTTTCATAGAATCAGTTACCAATATTCTAAAATCAATACCACTAAGTACAGATGATGCAGTAAATTTTGTAGAAAATACTAATTGCACCTTTTCTTTCCAACCGATATCAGAAGTCAAAGTAAAAGATGTAATATGTTCATTAAAAAACAACAGAACGAAAGATTATTTTGGAATAGCAGTGGATACTCTAGAAGTCTGTAAAGACACGATGGTTCAACCATTAACTGACATTATTAACTCGTGTTTAATATGTGGTACATTTCCAAAAGACATGAAAATTGCATCTGTAATACCAGTTTTCAAAAAGGGTGATAAATCTAACCCAAATAATTATAGGCCAATATCTATTCTACCTGTCTTTTCTAAAGTCATGGAAAAGGTAATGTTCTTACAAATTTCCAGTTACTTAGAAAATAACAAGTTACTAAATAAATATCAGATTGGATTTAGAAGCAAAATATCTACAGCAGATGCAATTTTCTGTCTCGTCGAATATTAACTGCAATCCTTGGGAAAATCATTCCTTTTGTATGACTAGCTTTTTGGATCTTTCGAAAGCGTTCGATCGCTTAAATTACAATATCCTTATTCGCAAGTTAAAATGTTACGGCTTCGATTAAACGCCACCTAATTAATTAAATCGTATCTTTCAGAAAGATTCCAAATTGCCTTTGTTAATGGGAAAACATCGAAAATGTTACCTACTCATAAAGGTGTTTTCCAAGGATCTATTCTCCACTGTTATTCATCATCTATGTAAATGATTTTAGCAAAAATATACCTATGTCATCAACAATTATATGCCGATGATACAAATATCTTGAATACCCATCAACATTATGATCAAGCTTTGGAACTAAATCGAGTTGCTCAAATAAAATCCAAACATTGGTCAATGCCAATAAATTACACTTTTAAATACATCCAAAACAGTTAACGTCATGTTTACACTAAAAAAAAAAACGAATTCGAATATGTGCGTTCGACCTGTTTTTTGGAAGTTCATCTAGACACTGCATTAACTTGGGGAATTTAGGGCGATATGCTATCTAAAAAACTATGCCGCAATATATTCTTACTTCAAAATCTTGCTCATTTTGTTTCACCAGATGTTCTACTGGCGAGTTACTACGCAACATGTCATTCCTATATGACATATTGTCTTGTGGCTTGGGGTCATTCGGCCATTTGTGGTAGAATCTTTGGTTTACAGAGACAGGCGGTTCGAATTATCTCCAGAGCTCAGTACAGGGATGATTATAAACCATTATTTCTTAATCCCTTCTTAATCTTCTTAATGACACTACCATCAGGATATATATATATATATATATATATATATATATATATATATATATATATATATATATATATCAATGATTATTTTACGTAAAGAAAAATATTAATGATTACACCATCACTAAGTCTATACATAATTATAACACTAGATGAAGAGATGACATTTACATACAAAATAACAGAGTTACAAAATCAAGAAATGGTCCAAGATAGTAGGGACTGAAATGCTTCAACAAACTGCCTACTATGATTAAATGCCTGCCATACAAAAACTTTAAAGTGTACATGAAAAAATATCTCATTGATTGTAACCTTCCCTCAATGGCACCTTAAAGAGGTAGGCGGGTCGTGGTTTGTTCCAAACTGAAAAGCAAACGGTTGGGCGCCACTTGATTTAAAAGACCGTTCACCCTGAAAAATCAAGAAACCAGGGAACAACAATAAAGTTTAACAATCTTTAATTCTTCGTATTTAAAATACAATTTAACACTAAAGAAACTAATTCAAGCCCAAAACCTGCCAAGATATTAACAACGAGGGATCATACAAACTTAACCTTACCAGCCTTTTAAAAGGTCGGTGCCTATAATGTAATGTAAATCACTTACCCCTTACTTTCACTTCTGGTTACGATGGAACTGCCGGTAGCTACCCCGATTCCACGTTCCAAAACACCTGTAACAGACCCCTAATTCCCACCGGTAGACATTACCGGGTAACTCTTTTTTTTAGCTTCAGTCGATTTTTGAGATTTTGTAAACTGAACCGGGGGTAAACGTGTATGGGAAGCATAAAACTTAAGTTCATTTTTGTGATGAGACTTACCGTTTAACCGCAAATCGTATTTTAAGTTCCGATTTTGAGGTTATATATGTACGTATTTTCGGCTAAATACGTACATTGCAGGTATAAATTGGGCACACGATGAAACTATGTTCTAAATTATAACGGAATTAATCGAAATTGTAGTATTACCTTCATGTATACAACCATTATCAGGATATTAATTTTGCACTACAATTGACATCTACTGACGTTTATTTTAAATAATCGATATACAATTCTAGATCCTATATTAGTGATCTCTAGATCATAACTATTTTAACTTATGATATTAAAAATAGATGGCGCCAGGTGTAATAAAATTAAATAAATAATATCCGTTCACGAAAATTTGCTCCAATTATTACAATTATGACTTCTAAGATTAATATTATAATTAAAATACTCTATTTTGTTTCTAACACGTGTAAGCGTTAATTCGTGTTGTGCTGCAAACAATTTTGTTAGCCTACAGATATTCCAGATTAATCCGAGTTGATTTTCGTAAACGGTTATCGTAGATTTATTAAAATCAAAAGTCTACCGCAATTTTATATACTATAACTGAGTAAGTAAAGAAAAATTGATGTGTGATTATCTAGTTGCAATAATGCTATGAGATCTATATACGGAAAAAAATAGAATAGTGCAGAAAAATGCATAACATAACCTAAAAAGTAAAGTTTTAATTTAATTATGTTATGTATTAAGTAGGTACTGATAAAACCCTTTGATTGAAATGGAAATTAATTCATCCATGTAAGGTATGGTGAAGAAGTCAGTGGCGTACATATAGTACTAATTAACTATAATAATAAAACAATAATAATAGAAATAATACATTTTATTGGTATTAAATACTAAACTTTATATTGTAAGTAATGATTTTATTTCTGCCTTATCTGGCCTAGATCCGCTGTGTTTTGTATAAACAGGATTACCTCGTGTAGGATTTGACTTTTGTCATGCACAGACGGTCTTGATTGAGGAGAGGCTTTATAATACGCATCCTCAACCCTGAGATTATATCTCTTAATCCCAAAAATGTTGTTTGAATTTTATGTGCCAAACAAAAACACACCATAAACCTCTGCCCTGTACATCAGCCACAAAAATTCCCTCCTCCCACCCCTCTCCACTCTAGTTGATGCCAGGTAAATCTGTGAGGAATAATAAAAAGAAATTAATAATTAGATATCTCCAGGACCTAGCCGAGTCCACAATTGAATTTCTTCAAGGCGACCAGACCTTCAATCTTATGTATTATAAGAACCGGTCGGGCTATAGACAAACATTTTTAATATTGGGCCCCATGATTAATTTTTTTTTTAAACGCAAAATATTTGGCTATAGCCAGGATTTGAAACTGTGCGTGCAGTTTCAAACCCTGGCTATAGCCAAACATTTTTAGTATTGGGCCTAGAGCAGCGCTCAGCCCAGTACTGGGCCGATCTCACTCTTGAACCGGTCGGGCTATACCCAAACAGTTTTAATATTAGGCAACATGATTACATTTTTGTTTTAAACGAAAAATGTTTGGATTTGAAATCCAACTGCGCGCGCAGTTTCAAATCCTAGCTATAGCCAAACATTTTTAGTATTAGGCCTAGAGCAGCGCTCGGTCCGGTCCTGGGCTGGCTCACCAGGCCGGGCAGGGCCCGGCCTGGTGAGCCAGCGCAGGACCGGGCTGAACTCACTCTTGAACCGGTCGGGCTATAGCCAAACATTTTTAATATTTGACCCCATGATTAAATTTTTTTTAAACGAAAAATGTTTGGCTATAGCCAGGATTTGAAACTGCGCGCGCAGTTTCAAATCCTGGCTATAGCCAAACATTTTTAGTATTAGGCCTAGAGCAGCGCTCGGTCTGGTCCTGGGCTGGCTCACCAGGCCGGGCAGGGCCCGGCCTGGTGAGCCAGCGCAGGACTGGGCTGAACTCACTCTTGAACCGGTCGGGCTATAGCTAAACATTTTTAATATTGGACCCCATGATTAAATTTTTTTAAACGAAAAATGTTTGGCTATAGCCAGGATTTGAAACTGCGTGCGCAGTTTCAAATCCTGGCTATAGCCAAACATTTTTAGTATTAGGCCTAGAGCAGCGCTCGGTCTGGTCCTGGGCTGGCTCACCAGGCCGGGCAGGGCCCGGCCTGGTGAGCCAGCGCAGGACTGGGCTGAACTCACTCTTGAACCGGTCGGGCTATAGCTAAACATTTTTAATATTGGACCCCATGATTAAATTTTTTTAAACGAAAAATGTTTGGCTATAGCCAGGATTTGAAACTGCGCGCGCAGTTTCAAATCCTGGCTATAGCCAAACATTTTTAGTATTAGGCCTAGAGCAGTGCTCGGTCTGGTCTTGGGCTGGCTCACCAGGCCGGGCAAGGCCCGGCCTGGTGAGCCAGCGCAGGACTGGGCTGAACTCACTCTTGAACCGGTCGGGCTATAGCTAAACATTTTTAATATTGGACCCCATGATTAAATTTTTTTAAACGAAAAATGTTTGGCTATAGCCAGGATTTGAAACTGCGCGTGCAGTTTCAAATCCTGGCTATAGCCAAACATTTTTAGTATTAGGCCTAGAGCAGCGCTCGGTCCGGTCCTGGGCTGGCTCACCAGGCCGGGCAGGGCCCGGCCTGGTGAGCCAGCGCAGGACCGGGCTGAACTCACTCTTGAACCGGTCGGGGTATAGCCAAACATTTTTAATATTGGACCCCATGATTAAATTTTTTTTAAACGAAAAATGTTTGGCTATAGCCTGGATTTGAAACTGCGCGTGCAGTTTCAAATCCTGGCTATAGCCAAACATTTTTAGTATTAGGCCTAGAGCAGCGCTCAGTCCGGTCCTGGGCTGGCTCACCAGCTCACCAGGGCCCGGCCTGGTGAGCCAGCCCAGAACCGGGCCGAACTCACTCTTGAACCGGTCGGGCTATAGCCAAACATTTTTAATATTATGCCCCTCAATTTAATTTTTTTTAAACAAAAAATGTTTGGCTATAGCCAGGATTTAAAACTGAGCAAGCAGTCTCAAATCCTGGCTATAACCAAATATTTTTAGTATTGGGCCTAGAACAGCGCTCGGCCCGGTCCTGGGCTGCCTCATCAGGCCTGCCTGGTGAGCCAGACCAGCAGCTGGCCTAACCCATTCTTGAACCGGTCGGGCTGTAGTCGAGCCTACTCTTGACTTTTCTGAAGCCAGCCTGTTTGGGCTTATATGGAATATGGAATTTCATTATACATCGCTTCACTCGTTTGTATGAACTGTGACAATATTTTTGTTTGTTTGTACTGCATTAAGTTGAACTGACTTCAAGTTTGTGACTTTACCAGCTCACTCAATATTATAAAATGTTTGCAAAAAATCATATGTATGTAGGAGTATATCTACTAACCAAACTGGGTATGCCAAACGAACAGCATTAATGAGGCTAGCAAACTTGTTAACCCCATTTTTTCTACATTGCCTTCTCCACTGATATTCAACCAGCACTTCGACAAATCTGTGGTCTGGCACTCGTCGCGTACGAAACCAATCCTTCGCAGGCCTCCAACAGGACTCAATTCGTTGAGTATGTATACCATCCTCCGAAACAAAGCGATGCTCGGGATCGCTGTGGTTTACAACCCTATGCTGGAAGCCATACTCTGGTAGACTGGAGTACGCACGCCACATATCAGTGCGTATTTCCGTGCCTTCGGCCACATGATCTCTAATTATAGGAATAAGCGTTCGTGCATCTCTCACATTTCCTGGGCAGACCACCAGACGGAAATCTTCCGATTCATCCTCGATCATTCCGAGGACCCAGTGACCCTCAATTTGTCTTCCCCGATTGTACTTTCTCTTCCCAAACTTTGATTCGTCTGTTTGTACGATTCTGCCGGGACCACCAATCTTCCCACGACTCTCCTCACTGATGAGGAAGTCATCAATCACAACTTCGCGGCAAAAATTGTACCTTTATATAGGATTTTAATGATTTACTTTTTACTACTACAGCAAAATGCTTTATTTTATATTACCAATCGCAAATAGTCTTATCGGATAAAGAGGTTTCCTCGCCTTCATCTCTGGCCTCCTTCCGACACTGCTCGTACGAGTAGTCCTCGCAAAACGAATACATAATGCTATAATAATATTATTTAATTTTTGTATATTAGGTATTGTTTAAAATGATTACCTAAACACTTTAGTCAGTGGCAGCTTGGTTCCTGCAAACCATGTGCCCCTTGCCATAGGCACATATAAATTGTGGCCCCCCTTACTGCATCGAAATGCACCCAGGCCCGATTGTGATGAACTGTAGTTCATCGGCTTTCGATGCCTTGGGCACATTTTTATGTTTGGCAAAAACCCATTCGCCTGGCACCATCTGAAGGCTTTCTCATCGGTGCCAAACTCCTCATTAAACTTCTTCTGGTTCCACATTCTAGTCATTAAGTTTTACATGGAATTAAATATTTGTAAAGTGTTATAAGTTTAGTATGATTTTAACTGCTTACATATGCAGAATAATTAACTTACCTTCAATTACACAATAGTCCACAAAGTAGCACCTAAAAGTACGGTTTTTGTAATAAATTTCACTAAACACAATGAACTGAAGTAAAAAAATAAATTACACAAAATGTTTTGTTATAAACAACAAAACAAATCAAAAACATTCGAAATTTCCTCCTTTGGGTCGGTAAAGTAGGCATTGTCTGTGCGCCATCTATTTTTTATATTATAAATTAATTAATCTGTGATTTACTAATGGATGCCGATTTATATATCCATTATTTTAAATAAACGTCAGTAAACGACAATTGTAGTGTAAAATTTATATCGTCATATTGGCTGAGTACATAAAGATAACACTACAAATTGTATGGATTACGTCATCATTTTGGAGATAATTCCATCATGGGTGTAATTCGTATCCGTAATATGCTTATTTTGTCGAAAATACGAACATATATAACCTCAAAATTGGAACTTAAAATATGATTTACGGCTAAACGGTAAGTCTCATCACAAAAATGAACTTAAGTTTTACGCTTTCCATACACGTTTACCCCCGGTTCAGTTTAGAAAATCTCAAAAATCGACTGAAGCTAACGAAAAGAAAACCCCATTACCGTTTTAAAAGGATTAAAAGGATTAAATTTGTCTCGACATCAAAAATTTATACATATTTGGTTTAGTTGTGGGCTGATTAAATTACAAAAAAAAAACTTGACAGACTTCAATGATTTGTCACACCAACTGAATAATTTTAATAGTCTTCGCTGATCTTCCCAATTTTCACGAAGTCCGAATCGCTGCCTCCTCTTGACCCTTTTTCTCTCGAACCATCTAATGTCGAGCAGGGTGCTGCAACCGGATCTCGAGCTGTCCGCTGCAACCAATCTCAATCAGGACGGTTCTGGAGTCCACCTCGCAGTTGCTCCGGTCTGGTGCTGCGGCCGATCTTCTTCCACCAACTAACGGATTCTTCACTGTCCAGTCCACCTCCAAATCTCTTCCCAATCTACCTCCAAATCTTTATACGTTCAACCTCCAAATCTCCAATCTCTTCTCCTTTCTTTTAAGAAATCACCCTCCAGAACAATCTGGTTTTTATGCGGATTCTTCCAAAAAAACCTCTCTCCAAAAAATCTCCACAGTCTCCTTTTTTTTTTCAAAAAAACTTTTCGTCTCCCTAACAACCCCCTTTTTTTTTCTTTTCCTAAAATTCCCTACTTTGATTTTTCCAATTTCTCCCAAAACAACATAAACCAGTGGCGGACCGTTACACGATAAAGCGTTCTATACAATGGACGATTTAATTAACGAGCCTTAGAGTTCTGCTTGTATACATAACTATTTTCAATTTTTTTTTTCATTATCTTTAAAGTAGTGATATTTTTAAAATTTGGGTATATATGTCATTTTAATTGTTTCTGATTTTATATTTTTTATATTTTATTAATTATTTATTACTACCATTTTTTTTAACAAACTCTGATCTATCAATCTAATTTTATTTTATTTTATTTTGTTCTCTCTTTCATGGCCTGTAGTAAATGTAACTATATTCGAATTATTATTATTATTTTTTACTATTACCATTATTACATTGTATTATTATTATTATATTCTGACAAGTGTAAAGTATGTATGGTATTAACATGAATTAATCTATCTATCTAAATCTATCTACCTATCTATCTATAAATTGTTTGTAAATAAATTGTATTGCCTATTTTAGATTTAAGTTAGTTTTAAATTTTGTTTGAATTAGTTTAAGGTAGGGTAAGTAATTTTCTATAAAAAAATGTTAGTTAAAATTGTAAACTTAAAACAAAAGTAAGGTTGCCATGCTACGAACTTTGTAAATTATGTCAAATAAATACGTCTGAAGGAAATTAAATATCATAAGCCTTTTTTGTAAAAATATGTTTATTTTGCATTTATTTAAATGTATTTTTACGAATGCATGTATTGAAATAATAAATACAACATCAACTTAGCAAAATTCAATTTCCGACCAAATTAACAATATCCGCCTGAAAACAGCGATCTTTTTAAATTGAACAACTGTGCGCGCGTCAATTTGATGATATTTTTATTGTTGAAGCGTTAAATTGCTGCTACAAACTCAAACAATAAATCGAACGGGTTAATCTAGGCTTTATTAAAATATATTGGATTTCGGGCTTATATACAATTAATTAAGTCCCGCGTTTCGGTAACATGTTGCGTTTGTTTTTAATTTCCGCCTGGCCAGTTTACGGCGCACTATTAGGTTTATGGTGTTATGAAAAAAACAACAACCTTTACCGTTCAAGAGTAATGGGGAATTTTAATGCAATCCAACTCACGCCGAACGTTAAAAATATCCGTTTTCTTGTTACCTACAGTCAGTCATAGAAAGTGCATTATTATAATTACAGGTAATAACACGAATACGCATGCAGTATTGGGAATATATAATTGTTACTTTAAACGTAAAAGTCATTAAGTAGATATCACTAGTACGTACTGGCTTTATTTACCTTTAAAGATACGATATATGGCAGTGTTTCACGACCCTGGGGTAGTGATTACATGACAGGGTGTCACGAACTTTTGTTTTAAATATTGAAAGTAAAAATTGTAGAACATTGAAATTGGCATGCTAGTTATCGTTAGCATTATCTATAGCCATTTATGGTTTCACATGCACGAGTGTTTCTACTGCTGTGTTAAGCATAAAGTAAAATTTTGAGTTAAGAAATGCAAATTTTTAGGCATTTCTAATCTCGAAATTTACTTATAAATGGCTTGATCACATAGAGAAGTGGAGTAACCAATCCAAATTTTAAGAGTTTTTTAACTCGAAATTTTATTTATGTACGACGCGTATAAACACTAATTTAAAGTAAAGTTAAACATTAAAAATGATTACAAACGTTTATTTTGTGTCACCAAATCTTTAAAAACTTGAGCGCCTTAAGGTGCATTTGCTGTCGGAGTTTTTCTTTTAAATATACTTACACAGCCCAAAGCAAATTACTTGAATTTTCATAGCGTTAGATTTGGTTAGACAAAATAAACATTTGTAAATTTATTAACGTGAAATTAAACTTTTGCAGTACACTTTGAACTTAACTTCAATTCAGTTTTTATACGCGTTAATGAAGTTAAACTTCGAATTTAGAAAAATTCGGTGTATGTTTTTGTATGTTTATGAAAATATTTAGATTTTTTATATGTATGCATCTTGACTTTATAAAACGCTTACAACCAAATGTTCAGTTTCCTTTTGTAATGTTGAACTATTTACTCCATGCTTTATAGCTTTATGCGGAGCTATAAAGCATGGAGTAAATAGTTCAACATTAGAAAAACAAACTAAACAATACAGGTAGAGTTTGAATATTTTCAGAAAACACATGTCTTTTAGATTTTTCTTACATTATAAATGTTTATTGTCGAACAAAAGTTCAAGAAATCATGGTTTACATGTAACGTTAAATTTATCACATTGTATCGTCACGGATCAAACTAAACCTCGGACCGTTTCACGAATGGTCCTCGCTTTAAACTTTACGATCCTGTTAAGTTTAGCAATGGATTCCACCGGAGGTGCAAAATAAAACAAATCAATAAACTCGGCAAGTAATTTTACAAAAGTGTAAAAGCACCACCCTCGGTAGTAAAAACAACGATCAGATTGGTTTTATTTTTCAATTCCACAGAATACAAAAATATAGTCTCAATAAACCAGGCAAAGAATGTGCATTGTATCTATGATGCTTTCATGATATTGAATAATTAAAGTTAGAGAATATGGAAACGTACTTCTTTGTTTAATAATTAGCAGATCATTCAGGCATTTTTTTATATTATATGTACAGTTCTATTCAATACAAAACGCGTACAATTACTGAACCTGATTTCGACAGTATTTTGGCTTTTTTTAAAACTAAATCAGTATATTCGTTTTGTTTTATTTGTCAATCAGATCTGGTAATTTTATTATAATGTTGGATATTTTGTTGGATACTCTGGTTGTAATTCTGACATTTGCCTTTAAAATAAATTTGATGTTATATTTTCCACATGGTTGCCAAGTGGTTAATTACCCTATCATAAAGATTAATTAAGTGGCGGGAATATTACTTTCCACATATTATTACCACATTTTTGTCAAATAATTAATCAATTGCAGCATAGCATTCATATATCAATGTCATTACATGACAAACAGTTGGGACATCTAAATAACCAAAGAACATAAGAAAAATAAATCCCAAATCTGGTTGGCCATTAAAAAAAACCCAATACAGATTATTAAATTTGAAACATTTACCATAGCAACCATTTGAATTATAATCGATATTTACAATGTGAAACAGTAAATTTAAGCCTTTTTATTAAATATGTATGTTCGATAAAATTCATGTAAATAGTTTATCAATTATATCAGTTTAAGTCATTGACACTAAAACGTGGTTTTTTGTTTAGATTTCGAAATGCGAATTCTCCCATGTACAGAGTGGTCCAAATTCGTTGTAGAGAGAGAAATTAGAAGAAATGCGAAGAACATATTTGAATCTCTGTAGTAGAGTTGATCTGTGGAATAATTCAAGTGATTTCTCTAAAAATAATATGTTTTGATACCATAATTGACTTTTTATAAGTTACACAAGTCACATCGTATAACTTTTGGTGTTATAATAACAAATGTGTTCTAATTTCTCGCCTAGTTAATGAAATCCGCTATATCAGTAACCTCAAGGGTTTAAAAACCTTAATTTGTTGTTGGTATATGGAATTTTTCTTTTAAATATACATACATGCATGCATAAACTGTAACTTTTCCGATAATAATTTATTTTTTGAAATAGTTTAATTTGCAGTCTTAAACGAGAGTTTTCCACTCCCAGATTAAGCATGAAGTATAATTTCGAGTTTAGAAAAGCCCAGAAAATTTGAACTTTATATATATTTGAATCTCACTTGGAATCAGTGTTTTGCACGCGTGGCGCATGAAGTAAAATTTCGAGTTTAGAAAAGCCCAGAAAATTTGTCTCGGCTCGCTGCGCGACCCGAGACAAATTTTCACAGGGCTTTTCTAAACTCGAAATTTTACTTCATGCTTAGTCTGGGAGTGGAAAACACTCGTTTGAAGCATTAAATTGAACTCATTTAAAAAAACAACGAATGTCGGAAAATGTACAGTTTCTTCATATGACTACCTAAAAGAAAAATGTCTTGTATATTGATCAAGTAGTAATTTAGTTTTCATCATTGTCAGGTTACTATTCAAAATTATTGCAATAAACTCGCGGAAATACTGAAAAAATAAAAAAACAAATAGAATAACTATTTATTTGTGGAACTAATTTTTCTGTTAAAAATATATTACTTAACGAGAGTGGTATGCAGCATATTAAATATGATCGGACATGTTGCGCATGAGCCGCGTAGAGGCGAGTGCAGTACGCCTCTACGCGGCTCGTGCACAACATGTCCGATCATATTTAATATGCTGCATACCACTCTCGTTACTTAATATATTAATAACAGAAAAATTAGTTCGAGAAATAAATAGTTAAATATTCTTCTTTCAGTTACGTGAAATGTTTTCTATTAATTATTGTTATAATTCCTTTCTTCACTGAATAGTTTTATTTACTATTTGTACATTTCTAACACTATGTGTTTATTTTCAATAGTAATACAATTGACAAATGTGTTTATTCTATTAATTGACAGTGTCACTCAAACATAAATTCCAAGGAGAGGATTATTTAGAGTGCTTAAATTTAGTTGTTTATGTTTATTTTTAAACATATAAATTGCTTCTTACGTGTCTAATTTATAAAAAAAATGATACTTTTAACAATTTAACATTATTTATATTAAATGTATGTCCGGTATTTAAGGTATGATGTGCTACTGAAGATTTATCGGGGTTAAATGATTTTATATGTTCGAAATGTACATATAGTAAATAAAACTAATCAGTGAAGAAAGGAATTACAACAATAATAATTTAAAATAAATAGTTAAGCTAATTGTTTTCTATTATTTCAGTATTTGAGAACAACGCGCCCCTTGAGTTCGCAAACCTGGGTTTCACTGAATCTCCGGAACCCCTGTAAATACGCCACTGATAGTCAAACAGAAAAGTAGTTCAGTAAGCCACGAAAGTGCGAAACGCGTCTGTGATATTATACAATGTTCTTTCAAATGATATGTATGTTTAATTTAATAATTATTGATATACGTCTGTGGATGTTATGTGTTTAATGGTGCGTAAATAATTTTCGAATTGAAATTCCCGTCGTTTCGACAAATATGCAAACTAGGAAACGGGCAAAAATAGAAATGCAAAACGGGGCCGTATTATTTCCACCTGCTGACTCCAGCCTCATATATCAAGCTCTCACAAAACTAGCCAAAATGTCGTCGTCGCTGACACCCCGAGCATTGATAATAGCGCGCGCGGAAATTTAATGACGCATTTTTTAAATATAATGTTTTATATTCATGGTCGTTTGCGTGAAATATTATATTTTTCAACATGATATTGTTTCACATGGAAATGTTCTATAATGGCTTTAATACTAGCATTCTACAGTTGTAAATATTGTTATTTAGATGCATAAAAGAAAATGTAAACATTTATATAACATTTACAAGTGCTTTAATTTTTTATTTTTCAAATTGATTATACTGATATTTGCACAAAATCGTTCAATGCGATAATTTAACTATGAATATGAATTTTAATCATATTCACAGTTAATTTATCGCATTGTTTTTTTTTTTCTGAATTAAATCAGGTCAAATCAAATCATGAACTCCACTCGAAAAGCTGTGTATCATTAAATCTATCCATGTGACTACACTTTAACGGTCACAATACAACTACCCTTATCCCTTCAACTACATGAAAATCCGGCCGAACCCCTCTCTGGAAATTAGATAAAAATCATTCCTCCCTGAAAACCTGCTCGCATAAACGCATTATCTAAGAGCACGTTAGTTCCGCCATTGGACGTGTGTATACACATAGTTTTAGTTGAAAAGGCTGAATGTTTTCTGGATAATTAAATTTAGAGTGACGCCAAAATTCGGTTCAAGTCTTGCTCTAATTTCATCCCGTAAAATAATACCGAACGGTGTTTTAACAACAGAGAAGCTTAATCGAGTTATATCTGCCGCAAATATTGTCGCCATAATGTTACTAACTATGTTAGCGATAATGGAGTATTGATTTTTGTAAAAATAGAATGTAATCGAATTTTTTAAATGTGTTATGTAAATAATAAATGCATGAAAGCAATTATAAATACAAACTGAGCCATAAGCACATCCTAAAACTGGTTTATAACAGTCTTAATTAGGCTATCACTAGGTTTAAGTTAATGGATTATTGTTGAAATAAAATTAGATATAAAAATGTTCATATTCCTTGATTCACCATAAAAAATCTTGACTGGTTCCAGTCTTTCTATTTATTTTTACAAAAAAAAAATTTTCAAACACTTCCAACACTATTTTTAACCAATATTATAGATACCTGTACAGTAATAATTTGTTTAAAGCAGCTAAAATGTACACAATCGCAAGGTCAAGACCAACGCATTAAGTCGTTTTCACAAATATGTGGAAATTGTGCAAATGGCTTAAATAAATCGAATTAAAATTTAGTATACATATCCCGATAAACGATATACGCTGTAAATCTTAAGATATTCCTTGTTATTGAAAATAGTCCAGCTTTAAACGAGTGTATCCACTGCCAGATTAAGCATCAGAGCTCGGACGAATCCTCGTAAAAAAGATTAGAATCACAAATCCGAATCACCTAATATGATTAGAATCACGAATACTTGAATATAGGATTCGTAAGAGGTAAATATGATTCGAATCAAAGATTCGAGTCCTGTTTTTATCGAATCACGAATACAAATCCTTTAAGAACAAATTTGGATTTAAAATTTTTTGCAACCATTAATATATAAATTTCATTACCAGTTGTTTTGATAAAAATATTCAAAACCTAATTATTTATTATTAACACTAAACATCGTTGATAACAGACTAAATATCTGATTCCCCGTTACTCTGATCAAAAATTAATTTGTGTGTTTCTAATCTTTACTTCAAATCAGTGTTTTGTACGCGTGGCGCATGAAGTAAAATTTCGAGTTTAGAAAAGCCCGAAATTTGTCTAAGAGGATTCGTATTCGAATCCAAATGTGGGTGATTCGAATATTCTAATTCTTTTATAAGGACTCGAATATTTATAAATGGATTCGAATACTTACAAAGGGATTTGAATCGTAAAAAATAATTCGAATTAATTGTGAGGATTAACATGAAAAATGTCTTTTGTGTGTTTTTAAATTTCTCGATAAATCACTGTTTCATACGCGTGGCGCATGAAGTAAAATTTCGAGTTTAGAAAAGCCCAGAAAATTTGTCTCGGGTCGCTGCGCGACCCTCGACAAATTTTCACGGGGCTTTTCTAAACCCGAAATTTTACTCCAAGCTTAGGCTGGGAGTGGAAACACTCGTTCAAAACTTCGAATTAACCTCTATTATAAAATCGACGAATGCCTGAATATTACGTTAATAAGAAAAAATACTGAATATCATTAAAACCGGGAAAGTCAGAGAAAATCATCGAATTATATTCAAATTGAACAAAACACTAACAAAAAGCCATATAGATATTATTAAATTTGTCAAAATAAGCAGGCAAATTACAAAACACGTAAAAATTTATAAAATTAACTTAAATATTAACAAAATGGGAGTTTCCAGCAGAAGAAAGTTATATTGACAGGCTAGGAAAACAATCTTGAATCAGGGAAATGTCGGAAAAATTTAACATATCAGATTGGGGCTACCACAGAGCTGGGACGAATCCTCATAAGAAGGATTCGAATCACGAATCCGAATCACCTAATATGATTCGAATACTCGAATAAAGGATTCGTAAGAGATAAATATGATTCGAATCAAAGATTCAAATCTTGCTTTTTCGAATCACGAATACAAATCCTTTAAGAATAAATTTGATTTTATTATTTTTTGTCCGCCATTTATGTAAAAATATCTTTACCAGTTGTTTTAACAAAAATATTTAAAACCTAATTATTTATTATTTACACGGAACATCGTTGATAACAGACTAAACATCTTATTCCCTGTTACTCTGATTAAAGATGTATTTGTGTATTTCTGAACTTCACTTAAAATCAGTGTTTTGTACGAGTGGCGCATGAAGTAAAATTTCGAGTTTAGAAAAGCCCGAAAATTTGTCTCGGGTCGCTGCGCGACCCGAGAGAAATTTTCACGGGGCTTTTCTAAACTCGAAATTTTACTTCATGCTTAGTCTGGGAGTGGAAAACACTCGTTTAAAGCTTCAAATTGAACTCTATAATGAAATCGACGAATGCCTGAAAATTACGTAGATAAAAGACTCACTGAATATCGTTAAAACCGGGAAAGTCAGAGAAAAGTCATGAAATTATTTTCAAATTGGCCAAAACACTAACAAAAAAGCGATATGACATTATTAAATTTGTCAAAATCAGCAGGCAAATTACAAAACACGTAAAAATTTATAAAATTAACCTAAATATTGACAAAAACAATGAAAACAATTTAACATATTTTCGGGCTTTGCTAAACACGAAATTTTACTTCATGCGCCACGCGTACAAAACACTGATTTGAAGTGAAGCTTAGAAGCACACAAATACATCTTTAATCAGAGTAACAGGGAATAAGATGTTTAGTCTGTTATATTAAATGGCCAGGGAAAAAATCTTAAATTAGGAAAATGTCGGAAAAATTTAACATTTCAAATTGTGGCTACCATGTCAGTTTTACTTCAAATAATATTAAACATAATTTTCAAAACTAGATTATTATCTTTGAAAACATTTTTAGTCATTTAATGTTCTTATCAAAGCATTCAGTTTGAAGTTTCGAACAATCGTTTCCACTCCCTGTGGATCTTTTTGAAATTTCGCATTTACCACAACAAACCACAAACCTTGCAAGTCTTGAAAGCCAAAATTGAAAAAGAAATTACCAATTTGGAGCCAGATGTTTTACGAACAACAATTCAAGATGATGTAAAACGAGCACAATCAACATCAACTCAGGAGATGATCATTTGACCGATGATATCATTTTTATAACTTTATATTATCAATTTTACACCTTTAAATTAACTTTCAGTCAAAACATTGCCGATATTTTTCATTTCTAATAAAATGGCAATCAATTCATAATATGACATTACTTTTGCCTTATATTACACGCGACAAAAAGTTTATATCTTAAGAAATGTTAATTTTTCTTTTTTCACATAGATTTACTATCCTTGTTTACGCACAAAGTAAAATATAGAGTTTAGAAAATTCTGAAAATTTGGTTTAGTTGCATAGCGAAACGGACAAAACACTGAAATATTGTGAAATTGAAAATATGCTGGTTTTTACTTATTATGTTTGAATTTCATAGCAAATTCAGTTTGATTTTATTAGAAATATCTATGTCCCGAAAAATACAGGGAGTTTTTCTGACGTCAATGTAATTAAACGACTCGGTTTTAAATTAAGACAACCTTATACAATAACCACCTTGATTGCTGACGTCACGCGTGGAAGTCCTCACGTGACGTTAACAATCAAGGTAATTAAACAATACAAGGTCGGCTCGGCTTAAATCAAGACAAACTTACTTACACACCTTAGGTAATGTCGTCACGCGCGAAAGTCCGTACGTGACGTCAAAACCAAGATTATTACTGTGCAAGGTTGTCTCGATTTGAACCGAGCCGACCTTATCACGCGCGGAAATCCTCACATGACGTCAAAATCAAAGTCATTACTGTATAAGGTCGAATCTGTTTAAACTGAGACAGTCTTGTATAAGGTTGTCTTCATTTAAACGAGTGTTTTCCACTACCAGACTAAGCATGAAGTAATATTTCGAGTTTAGAAAAGCCCTGTGAAAATTTGTCGAGGGTCGCGTAGCGACCCGAGACAAATTTTCTGGGCTTTTCAAAACTCGAAATTTTACATCATGCGCCACGCGTATAAAACAGTGATTTAACGAGAAATTTAAAAACACAAAAAAGAAATTTTTCATCTTAATCCTCACAATTAATTCGAATTATTTTTGACAATTCAAATCCTTTTGTAAGTATTCGAATCCTTTATTAAATATTCGAATTCTTTTGTAAGTATTCGAATCCTTTTTTTAAATATTCGAATCCTTTTATAAATATTCGAATCCTTTCATAAATATTTGAATCCTTTCATAACGATTCGAATCCTTTTATATGGATTCGAATCATCCACATTTGAAGTCGAATACGAATCCTTTTAAAAAAATGTAACGAATCCGGATCACGAATCCAGTTAGACTAAAGTGTTTGAATGCCTCTTTAAAATCATCTAAAAAGATTTGAATCCAGGATTCGAATACTGAATGACTCGAATCCTGCCCAGCTCTGGGCTACCATGTCAGTTTTACCTCAGATAATATTAAACAAAATTTTGAAAACTAGATTATCGTCTTTAAAAACATTTTCAGTCATTTAATGTTCTAATCAAAGCGTTCAGTTTAAGTTTCTAACGAGTGTTTTCCACTCCCAGACTAAGCATGAAGTAAAATTTCGAGTTGAGAAAAGCCCCGTGAAAATTTGTCTCGGATCGCGCAGCGACCCGAGACAAATTTTCTGGGCTTTTCTAAACTCGAAATTTTACTTCATGCGCCACGCGTATAAAACAGTGATTTATCGAGAAATTTAAAAACACACAAAAGACATTTTTCATGTTAATCCTCACAATTAATTCGAATTATTTTTTACGATTCAAATCCCTTTGTAAGTATTCGAATCCTTTTATAAATATTCGAGTCCTTATAAAAGAATTAGAATATTCGAATTACCCACATTTGGATTCGAATACGAATTCTCTTAAAAAAAATATAACGAATCCAGATCACGAATCTAGTTGAGCTGAAGTATTCGAATGCCTCTTTTGATTCCTCTAAAAGGATTCGAATCCTGTCCAGCGCTGTTAAGGATGAAGTAAAATTTTGAGTTTAAGAAAGCCTTATACAAATTTTCAGGCTTTTCTAAACTCGAAATTTTACTTCATGCGCCACGCGTATACAACAGTGATTTAAAATGAATTTCAAAATATACTGCTTTTCACTGTGCTAAAGACGTATATTTTAAACTTGACAATATTTTAGTGTTTTACACGCGTGGCGCATAAAATAAAATTTCGAGTTTAGAAAAGCCTGAAAATTTGGATTGGTCGCTCCACTTCGTTACGCGACCTGTCTAAATTTTTAGGCTTTTCTAAACTCGAAATTTTACTTTATGTTTAATCAAATTAAACTCTTTAAAAACAATGAACGTCGGAAAAAAAAAATAATACGAGTTTCTATTAGGATAATACGAGTTTCGATTAATTTAATAAATGAACAAAACGAATACGGAGAAAATTGATAGATGCCTATCTCAACACTTACATGGAAAACCATTTAATGGTCGTTTGAGGGGGAGCCATTGTTTCCTTGAAATATTATCAATTATAATAGAAAAGGGTACATTCAATAAGCCACATGTGACCAACTCGAGGACTCTGAATTTATCCGTTGTCCCCTCGCCCTAACTTAGATTTATGACTCATATCGTTAATTCATCACTTGAATAAATTGAATGTATGTCTAAATGAATTATTCTCAACAGTCCTTAATAAAAACTACAAAACAAATATTCTATTTAAATTACAAATGTTATTAAAGTATATTTTAGCCCGAAATTTTTCTGGTGCCTAAAAAATAAAAAGATAGTGTTTATTTTAAGTATACATCTCAATATACTGTACACGCTGGAAATATTCCGATATATGTTGGTTTTGAAAATATTTAAAATTGATTATTAAAACTCCCAGATTAAGCATGAAGTTAAATTTCGCGTTTAGAAAAGCCTTAAAATTTGGTTGGGTCGCGTAGCGCGTAAAAACTCGAAACTAAACTCGAAATTTTTCTTCATGCCTAATCTGGGAGTGTAAAACACTCGTTAATAGCTTCACATTGAACTTAACGAAAAACTAACGAATGTTGAAAAATATACAGCGTATCCATGTGTATACTTAAAATAAAAATTTCCTATATATTCAAATTAGTTACGTTATTAAATAAATGTTTGTTTAACACATTTTTCTCTAAATGAAAATTTGAAACCACTTCTCTTCTGAGCTAATTTTATTCTTTGCCCATTATAAAGACTTATATCAAATGTGTACTGCTTTTGTGGTAATTGCATTTTTAAGAGAGGCAAACAGTTTTTATTAAGAATTACTATTTTGTTGAAAAATGTATAATAAAAAACTTACACCCATCTGGGCGGTTATCCGGGGACACATGGTATATATCATAATTTAATTGAAAAGTGGTAATTTAATAAAAATACAATTATTTTGATTAAAAAGTATACCAAAAAACATGGAAAAAATAAATAATTTATAAAAACTTAAATTGTTTCAAATAAGTAACAATTTTGTATTTAGACTTATTTCTTGATTACAAATTTCTTTTTCCACTAAAAATATATTTGGAGGTTTCTATCTTATCATCCCTTTTGTTTTTCTTAATTTTTGAGCGCCCTCTGTGGTAAAATTAGGATTTGATAATAAAAATGTTATTTTTAAATCATCTAAAACTGTTTCTAAAGAATTACTTTTTGTCGAAAAATGGTTAATAATAAAGTGTTTCCTATCCGGGCAGTAATCTGCGGACACACGGTCTAAATCTTTACCTGTAATTTGTAAAATTAGTATTGATCTACCTGCTGAAACCACTGTGTAGTAAAACATGTTGCAGTTTTCAAAAATTAAAGTGAAACCCTTCCAACTGTGTTGTTTTGTTTCAAATAGTATAACGGAGTTTCATCATGTATCTGTCTCAACAATTAAGTATTATCCATTTCAACATCTACTTTGGAATCATAATAATTTCATCAGGAGAGCCATTAATTGCTTAGTAAAAATAACTTTATATTTACTATAAAATCATACTTATTTTAGTGACGAGTATCATTGCTCGTTATAAAAATTGTATCGCCTATAAAATTCTCTGTACTTAAAATTTGTTTTAATAAACTATTTACATTTATGATGTAATAAAACACTGGTGAATCTTTACTTAGTTTCCGCTGTATTTTAAAGCATCTCATGCATCAAAATCGTAAAAAAGCATACGGGGGTGAAATCCGGGTCTCATACGTAGGTACGGAAAAAAATATGTGTGAAGGTAAGAGCATGTCAAGGCATAACAGACCTTTACCGTTGGGGAATCTCACGGTCATAGATTTTATGTAGGTAAAGCTGGAACTTCACACCTATAATATGATATTATATTGCGTTATATATGTTCCCTTCACATCCGAGCTTCCCGAAAAATAGAAATTCTTTCCTTACAAAAGCAAATTATTATAGTATATTATTTATTAGTGATTATATTGTGTCAAAAACCTGAAAATGCGCTATAGTATATCAACATTTAATTTTATATCAGTACGCTTATAATAAACAACATAAAATTATAATATTTATAGTTTAATAAGATAAAACATGTTGAAATTGCGCGCAATGACAAAAAAAATCGTTTTATTTTCAATGAGAATTCGAAGTTAGATTTTCAAAACTTCTATTTCTAAACCCCACTCGACTTTCCAACCACTCTGTTTTATTTATTTATTTATTTATTTATTTATTTATTTATTTATTTATCTATTTGCCCAACAGACGACAGTCCAATTACAGAGCAAAATTCAATATAATACATAATTATACAATACATATACATAATTATACAATACATATACATATATATAGTAACATATAAACATACAAAAATGACGATAATTCAATTATTACAGCTATAACAGTAATATCTAGGCAGCGCTACAAAACTATATTAATTAATGATTTTTTAGGCATGTGGAAAATATCTACGAGATGATGACGATTATTATATACTTTAAACATCTTATTTAATGGCGAATTACCATGTGCCCTAGTGTTTGGTGTTGAACAATAAAATAATCTATTCGAGCGAGAACAATACCTAGGCACATGGATATTAATTTTAGATAATATGTTTGGATCATCGATCGTACAATTAATGATTCCATGTAGAAATAATACCTTTGCATCGTCGCGTCTACTATGTAACGATTTCATGTTAAATGTATCAAGTAGTTCCTGAGATGGTATTGTTATTGGCGGATATTCCTTATTCAACTTGAAATACATAATTTTTAAAAACTTTTTCTGAATTCTTTCTATTTTGTTTATATGTATATAATACTGGGGACACCAAATTATCGAGGCAAATTCAAGGTTGGAACGGACATAAGAAAAATACAGTTTTTTTATTACATCAACATTGTTGAAATCTTTACAAGTACGACTAATAAATCCCAGCATCTTATAACTTTTGTTGCAAATATTATTAATATGTTCTATAAATGTTAAACGATCGTCAAATATTATTCCCAAATCACGTAAAGAGGCACACCTCTCAAAGCTAATATTCGTCAAACCGTAATTAAATCTAATCACATCTTTTTTCCTGGTAAATGACATACATTTACATTTGGATATATTTAGAAATAGACCATTTGTTTTGCACCAAATATCAATGAGATTAATATCCTCCTGTAATTCTATACAGTCACGTTCACAGTCAACAACTCTAAATATCTTCATATCATCGGCAAACAGCAGAACTTTACTTTGTAGTTTATCAACTATGTTATTAATAAAAATAATAAATAGCAAGGGGCCCAAGTTTGATCCTTGGGGGACCCCGCTGGTTACAGTATATTTAGATGAATAATGGCCCATATACTGTACAAATTGTTGTCTGCCGGTTAGATATGAACGCATTAATGATATCACTTGATCCGTGAAGCCATAATAACCAAGTTTTGTGGCTATTACATTGTGATCAATTGTATCAAATGCCTTACTGAAATCTGTATATATAGTATCAACTTGTCTACGTTGATCTAAGTACTCGGAGATGTATTCCGTGAAGTTTACCAAATTTGACACAATTGATCTTTTTTTCACGAATCCATGCTGTCTTGTTGTTACATATGGGCTAACGTGACTGTAAATGGCTTTAGAAATGATCATTTCAAACAATTTTGCAAAATTATTTATTACTGTAATGGGGCGATAACTCACGATGTTATTTTTATCACCATTTTTAAAAATTGGTGTAACCCTGCCAATTTTCCATAATTCAGGGACACTAGATGTTGTAATTATAATATTAAATATATGACATAATGGGTCTAATAAACAATGTACACAGTCTTGAATAATATATGCAGGAATACCATCTGCCCCAGCAGTATTATTTCCTTTCAAGTTCCGAGCAGCGAGCAAAATTTCATCTTTAGTTATTGCTTTTAATGTACAACCGGGATAATTCGTGATTTCGCATGTAGTAGAACTGGAAGTACGAGTAGTAAAAATACTTTTAAAATGATTTGCAAAACATTCTACTATATCTTTTGGTTTTGTAATAGCTATTTCGTTAAAATGCATGCTACCAGGAATTCGGGTAGTTGACTTTTTCGTGTTCACATAGGAAAAAAGTCTCTTAGGTTCTTTTATAATATTTTTTTCAGTTTCACAAATGTATTTTTTATGGTCAGATTTAATTACGGCGTGTACCTCTCTTTTTAGTCTGTCAATTTTTAGTTTTAAGTAGGTGTATTTGTGTGTCCTAAACATTTTAATTGCCCTATCTTTCTTTTTAAGTAAGGTTTTCAACGACGCACTAAACCATACAGGGTATTTTTTATCTATTATTTTAGTCTTCCGTTTAGGTACACATTTAAAAAAAACATCATCAAGCATACAATAGAATTTTTCACAAGCTTCATTTGGTTCCTTAATATTAGTGAGGTTGGTCCAATCGATTGTGGAAATTTCAGTATATAATGTTCTAAGATCTGCTTTCGCAAAATTGTATGAGGGAGTCGATGAATTCTGATCAAATTTGGTCAACTGAACGGATGACAATTCCAAATTACACAATAGTGGTGGATGGTATAGATCCGAGTTAACCAAACCATCTTCTTTTACTACACTACACTTAATGGTCCGGCCGGAAATAACAACATCTAGAATTCGTTCGTTGATGTTCAAAACCGAATTTCTTTGAAACAGTTTGTTAAATTGTATAAAATTGTTGTAGGCTTCAATTTGTTGATTTCGTCCCTGGTTGCGTGTTTCAAATAAATACAAATTCGGCAAATTAAAGTCACCTACAATCAAAACCGGTTCATCTAGGTTGATATTTTGTTCTATTTCCTCGAATATACTTTCATAATCTGTTACAGACGACGATGGTGGTATATATACACACACTACATTAATTGTTTTTTTGCGTGCTAATATTTTAACAATTACTAGTTCGATATTGGCCACCTTTGTGGTGTAGTGCAATTCCGAATGATATTTACTATTCACAGATATGAGTACTCCTCCTCCCCGCCGATTAATTCTATCACAACGAAATACATTGAAATTGTTAGGAAAAATTTCAGTATCTAAGATACCATCTTGTAACCACGTTTCCGTTATACAAAAAACATCAAATTGCGAAGCACATACATTATCATAAAATATGTTTGTTTTTGTACCTAACCCCCTAACATTTTGATAGAAAACAGAAAGTGATACACTTTTATGAGAATTAGTATCGTGATGTTGGGCAGTCTTTAGTTTAAATTAGTAATCGATGGAACGCCGTTAACATATTTGATGCGGATATCTGTTTCGCCCTTCTGTTTTCGATCCTTAAATTCTTCCCAAACAGTATTTTCGAATTGGCGCTGCTTTGGCGTTTTATCGCTCTTGATTTTTATTTCTGCAAATCCAATAATATCTCGTAGTTTCTTAGAATTCAATAGAAGTTGCCTTGGTTCATGTATGGAGTTAAATATTGCTTTTATTGGACGCGGCTTTTTCTCTTTTCTGCTACCCAATCTTACGATTTTATTTGTTGTATATACAAGGGGAACAGAAAATTAAAGAAAAGCTTTAGGTGACGCGGTTCGGTAATTCATTTTGAGAAGAACATTCAAATACAAATTTTATATGAAATTAAGCCTTACGATGCCATTCAAATTCTAAATATGTTACTAACAATATAGCGGGTGTTCGATAAAAATCGCCCTACTCCACATCTCTGTTATTTATAGACCGAATTGAATGAACTAAAAAACAAAGTCAATCGCCGTTTAAATACTAAAAAATGGTAGAAGTTATATATTGTTTAAAAATTAAATTCATTGCCAAATAAAAGTGTACGAAAGTTTTTTAAATGACGTCATATACTCTTCTTATTTTATTGAATTAGACATTGTTTTTCTCAATACAATTATGCCCGATACGTTGATTTTAGTTTTATATTTATGCCAGAAAAATATATTAATAAATCAATCACACATAAAAACTGTTACTCCTTACTTCACTTTATAATTTAATAAAAAGTGAAGTAAGAAATAGCAGTATTTCTATATGTAATAATCACTTCACGTAAACTCAAAACACTGTTATAAATCAATCAATCAATTTATTCGTCTATTAGATAGTATAATATAATATTAGACAAGTCATGCAAATACATAATAATAAAAATATTGTTCACATGATTTTTTTCCAATAAATGTAGTGTGCCTGAAATGAAAAAAAAAAAAAAATGCAATACACGATGTTGAAAACAGATGCAATTTATGTATTCAGCAAAAATATTAACAACTCATTTATTGTATAGTTATTTTAACCGGATAAAGGCACAACATTTGTAAATTGGCCTTTCAATACCGTTTAAATTGTTTATTGGTTTATATTCAAAATCCGCGTGTTCTGTTTATTAATTTATTATACATGTACATTATTTTTAAACGCAACATTAATATTTAATGAACACCTAGTTTCTGAGAAAGAATAATAATTAAAAACTTGAACTACTTAATTAGTCTTTGCTACATAAAGTTTCTCAATAAACAAGATTTAACTAATCTAACCTATAATTTTGATAATTAAAAAGTAACTCCCAAATTTGATGTAAACAAACAGGGTTTAACTAACCTAACCTACAGATTTGATGTAAACAAACAATATTTAACCAACCGTAGGGTAGGTTGGTTAAATTTCATGTAGATAACAAGATTTAACCAACCTAACCTACAAATTTGATGTTAACAAACAAGATTTAACAATCCCAAACTCCGAATTTGATGTAAACAAACAGTATTCATCAAATATAACCTCAAAGACTCATGTACACAAACAGGATTTCACAAACGTAACTTCCAAATTTGATTTAAACATTGGATATTTTAACTATGTAAGCTCTAAATTTGATTTAAACGATGCGGAGTCTTTGATGTGTTATGTTAAACCTGATTAGTTAGACATAACCTTATAATAGATGATATTTGTCATATTTTTCTAAGGCACACTAATTATAATTTTTGAAAGATATAATTTCAAATAGAAGGTTTATTTTAATTTTGTTTCGACAACAATATTTTCAAAAAACATATTTTGCATTATTGGGTTCAGAAAAATGGTCTAACGATGAAACGAGTCTCCAAATAGAAGGTTTATTTTAATTTTGCTTCGACAACAATATTTTCAAAAAACATATTTTGCATTATTGGGTTCAGAAAAATGGTCTAACGATGAAACGAGTGTTTTCCACTCCCAGACTAAGTACGAAGTAAAATTTCGAGTTTAGGAAAGCCCCGCGTAGAAAATTTGTCAAGGGTCGCACCAGCGACCCTCGGCCAATTTTCACGGTGCTTTTCTAAACTCGAAATTTTACTTCATGCGCCCCAGGCATAAAACAGTGGTTCAAAGTGAAGTCTGAATTTTTAAAATTCACGTATAAGATAATTTTTTCCAAGGCACGCTAATTTTATTAGTAAAAATTATAATTTTAAATGGAAGATTTAATTTAATTTATTTTTGACAATATTTTTGAAAAACAATATATTGAGCATAATTGGATTCAGAAAAAACATATCTAATGTAATCAAAATAATAATTACAGGCAGCCTCTTAAAAATTTTAAGTTGGCTATTATTTGGCAATGAAGTTATTATTGAAGAAAAAAACAATATTAATGTAATTTCTTAGTCCATTGCATTTGGTTTTTAGTTCAATAAAATCGGTCAATAAATAACAGGGTTATCGTGTTGAGCGTTTTTTATCGAACACCTGGTATAAATACTTTTAAATATTTTCATTAAAAAAATTCTATAGAAAACCAGCCGAACATTACAAATGATGAACTAATGTTTAGTGGATTGTTAATAGCAATAAATTTAATTAAAAAAACTCGTCCCCAAATGGAGGATCTAACCCGGGCTGACGGGCTGCTGCACTATGATGCACTAATAAGTGCACTAACGTTTTAAATACTATCCTACTATATAAGGAAAGAAACAAGCGAGGGGCTAACAGACAGCCTTATAAAATTCATTTGACAAACAAAGATTGTTGTTCGCTGACAATTAAGTTGACCGTAAAACGCAGGGGTCTCCAAACTAAGCCCTGCGGGCTAAATGCGGTGACCTTAATTTAAATCTTGGTTAAATACATATTTTTAAATTTTATATTGATTTTTGTTAGTCTTTGGAAATGGTAATAATTGTTATTGGATCTTGGCACACTCGAATATGTGGAATGTTATACAAGGCACTCAAAGAAAAAATATTGGAGATCCCTGGTATAATAAGATATGTTGCCTAATGTTCATATTTAATTCTTAACTATATTAAATATTACAAAATAAATAGTTTCTTCTAATTAATTGTCCTTCAAAATATTTTACCTTAAATTCAATGAAATTGTTAATTTTATCTTTTTGACATCTTATATAATAAAGAGTATCCCGTCCAAACTATCAGAGATAGAAAAAAATAGGAGAAATTATGCAGAACAATGAGTATTATCTATGTCGGGTAAATCTTCAGAACCCTCTGCGGAAAAACTTATTTTAGCGATTTATTATTTTGTTTTATAAGTTGATTAATATTGATGATAGAAGGGTAATTTTTGACATTATTAAAACACAGAACCACTGTTGCACAAGAATAGGCAGAGGAAAACCGGCGTTTGTCATGCTACGACTAAGCTGAGTAGGAACCAACAAGCTTACAACTGCACAATCGTGGCCCGATATCGGTTATTAAATGATCAATGTTTATTTATTATTAATACAATATTGAATATTTATGTTGAATCATGCTATTGATACAATATTGTATATTCAATAGAATATTAATATTGAAGGATGAATGATATTCATTATTGATACAATATTAAATATCCATATTCAATAATACTATTAAACAATATTGTACATGTATTGAATATTTATATTGAAGGGTCAATAAGATTCATTATTGATACAATATTGTAGAGAAATTGAATATCTATTATTGTGCAATCAATTATATTAATTATTGACACAATATTGTACAGAAATTAAATATCTATTACTTAATTATCATTGTTGATACAATATTAAAAACAAAATTATTTTTATACCGGATTTATGCAATATTGTAACCATGATGAATAATAATATAGAACCAATAACCGCAAACAATGTTGTGACAAAATTGTGTGTTCATTGATTAACAATTTTCAGATATAAATATTAATCCAAAGAACTACAATATAAACACAAAATTCATTTATACTAGGTTTCAATGACAGTGTTTGGCCATTGGTTAAGCATAAAGTAAAATTTTAAGTTTAAAAAAGCCTGAATATTTGATTCTGCCGGCGCGAGATAAGCCAGTCATATTACCGATAAAGCGGGTTAAAGCATTACGATCCATAGTGTGAGAATGAAAACAAATTACGAATTTTTAAATGTTTAAGTAAAATTAAATTTGTTTTTATACAAATGCAAACGCCCATGACCTTAAATTCATGTATATATATTATCAGCAAGTCTATTAAACTGTATAATTATAACACAAAACCCTGCGCTTTTATTTTCGTTTTTTGTTATAGAGGCAATTACCATTGCTTTTCCATTTCTCTTTGCTTTTACTCGAACCGGCGCGCAACTTTAATTTAAATCCTTTGTTTTGGTATCCGAACACTTTTTTTATTCCTGGGCTGGAAATAAAATTTTACGGTCTCAGCTGGAAACTCGGATTGCCAACGTTGTGACGATGTGTGATGTGTACAAAAAAAAATAGGCGTAATTAGAGAGGAGTCCGCGAATTGGATTTTCGGATGTGAAACAATTAAGCCCGAAAGGGGCGGTTTGTAATTGAGAACACATATCAAATTACAGATTCATTGCCCGAATTTCTAAACACAGAAGTCATTAGGGTAAGAAAGGCCGTGGGCGAGAGGAAGGAGAAAGTGTGGAAGGGTTTCGTTAGGGGTAGTAAAAATGATTTATCGAGGGTCTATTGTTTCAAAATTTGTAATTGTAACCGAGGAATTTATAACCTTGTCTACGTGTAATTCATTGTGCTGCCCTGTAATTTAATTTTAATTATATAAATACACCTACCGAGAGAAGTGTTAAATTATTCCCATTTATAATTTATTATACAATTTGTGTCTGTAAATAAATTCTAATAACGTATAAATAACATTGAATTAGATTTCGTGTCTCAAATAAGTAAATAAGACTTTGCTATTCAATTAATTTTCATTATGATTAGTTTTAATCCCAGATAAAATACTATTACAATACATAATTATTTCTAACAATTTAAAACGAAATCGTCAAACTCCCAATCAGCATACAAATCATTATAAGAGGCAACAGCAAATTTATCCATTTTTTGGAAATCATAATCCAAATAATCAATCAAAGTCGTGCTCCCACTTTTCACGATAATTCTGTTATCCACTTGTCTCAATTGAATCGAAAATCCTACAAACGCGTTTTCTTGCAATGTAGCTCCATTATAACCTGCCACGTGAACGCCGTTTTTTCTGAGATGAACTTGAGTGTTGTATACAGAACCGATGATGATTTCGTAACTGGGGCTTGATGGATAAGTGTATGTTCTTGTGAATAAAACGTGTGCGTCGTATTTGCATTTTACTCTGAAGTCGAATTTGTCAATTCTGAATGGGAAGTAGTTGTAGTTCTTACCCCATTGTGGACTGTACGTTTTCAAAGCTGAAACATGTAATGTAGATGTAAATGTGTAAATTAGGAATATCTATGACGTTTAAATATACTCAATGACATTAGAAGCGTAACACCAAGAAGGAATGATTTTTTTGAATTCATATTTTAGCAACAGAGTGACTATATTTAAAACATACATTGATAACAATTTCAACCTTGTGCCTTTTATATTTATTGTAAAAAAAAAATATTTCACTTTTTCTTTTTTGATAAAACTATTTATATGAGCTGTTTAGTACAGATGTTTTTAGTTTTCGTGTTTCCGTTGAGTGTGTTAAGCTTAAATAAAATGCCTCGAGTCCGAAGACGTCCACAATATCACCATATGAGCGATTTTGACCAGGGTCGAGTTGTTGCTTATCGAGATGTCGGTATGTCCTATCGCGAAATTGCCCGCCGTATTGATTCCACTGCAGCAACTGTAATACGTGTGTATCAGGTATGGACAGAATAAGGTAGAGGAGCAAGAAGAAGACCAATTGGTCAACCAAGGCGTACCACAGAACGTCAAGATCGGCGCTTAAGACAACCGTTTCGCTACTACGCGTCAAATCGGTGATCAATGGATTGGAGAAGAAGGTAGGCCCGTCAGTATGCGAACCTTATATCGCCTCATTCAATCCTTTGGGCTTCTTTCGTACAGTCCAAGATTAGTGCTTCCTTTAACAGCGAGACACTGTCGCCAAAGGTTGGACTGGTGCAGAAAACGGCAGCATTGGGAGGCAGAATGGCACGATGTCGTATTCAGCGATGAATCACGATTTTGTCTAGGCACGCATGATGGCCGTAGAAGGGTACGACACTACCGTGGAGAACGACCTGATCTTAGGTTTGCTATTGAGAGGCAAGTACACAGGACTGCTGGAGTAATGGTTTGGGGGGCTATTGCTTATGGTAGTCGATCACCTCTTGTATTCATTCGAGGCAGTATGACAGCTTGGCGTTATGTTGAAGACGTCATACGACCGACTTTGTTGCCTTATTTAGATGGCCGCCCAGACGTACTTTTTCAACAAGATAACGCACGTCCCCATATTGCTCGTCGAACTATGAACTTTCTTAATGAAGCTGGTGTTAATGTTTTGGCGTGGCCGCCCCGTTCGCCAGATTTAAATCCCATAGAACATATGTGGGATATCATGGGAAGAAGAATATTCTCTTTGCACCATCCTCCACAGACTCTAGCACAGTTGATCGATGAAATTCAAGTTGCTTGGAACGAGATGCCTCAAGATGACATCGACCATCTCATTTTGTCGATGCCCAGACGTCTACAGGAGTGTATACAGCAAAGGGGTCGCCAAACACATTATTAATTTTTTTTAGATTGTTTTTTAATAAAATTTCTTGAAAATGTAATCATTTTATTCTTGATGTAAGACTACCATACTGGCAAAAAATCAAGTTAAAATAATAACTCCTTCTGGGTGTTACGCTTCTAATGTCATTCAGTATACAATGTTAGAAATCGAGGAAGCCTAAAAGGGTACAAGTTCAGGTTAAAAATACTCGCTAGAATCTTGAAATTAAACGTTCTTGTGTTTGTCGGGGCTTTCAGTGGGAAATCAAGCGACAAGATAACGCACGTCCCCATATTGCTCGTCGAACTATGAACTTTCTTAATGAAGCTGGTGTTAATGTTTTGGCGTGGCCGCCCCGTTCGCCAGATTTAAATCCCATAGAACATATGTGGGATATCATGGGAAGAAGAATATTCTCTTTGCACCATCCTCCACAGACTCTAGCACAGTTGATCGATGAAATTCAAGTTGCTTGGAACGAGATGCCTCAAGATGACATCGACCATCTCATTTTGTCGATGCCCAGACGTCTACAGGAGTGTATACAGCAAAGGGGTCGCCAAACACATTATTAATTTTTTTTAGATTGTTTTTTAATAAAATTTCTTGAAAATGTAATCATTTTATTCTTGATGTAAGACTACCATACTGGCAAAAAATCAAGTTAAAATAATAACTCCTTCTGGGTGTTACGCTTCTAATGTCATTCAGTATACAATGTTAGAAATCGAGGAAGCCTAAAAGGGTACAAGTTCAGGTTAAAAATACTCGCTAGAATCTTGAAATTAAACGTTCTTGTGTTTGTCGGGGCTTTCAGTGGGAAATCAAGCGATTCTAAGTTAATTATCTTGGGTACTGTCAAATAATTTAGATTAGTTACTACTTAAGTTAGGTTTCTCAAAATGTACGAATGTTAGGTTAGATTAATTAACAGTTAGAAAACGTAAGTAACTGCTATCTAGACAGACCTAAGTATGTATCAACTAACCTAATATAAGTACATTTCTGCAACCTAATCTGGGTAAGTTACACGTAAACAAACCTAGCTATAACTACTTAAACTGACCCAAGTATCTTGCGTTAACTTTATCTGATATAATTTGTAGAAATATTACCTAAAATACACAATATAAACTTAATCTCATCCATATACTAGTATACCGGGTGTTTGATAAAAAAAACGCCTAACGCCATAACTCTGTTGTTTATTGGCCAATTTTATTGAACTAAAAACCAGAGACATCAATTTGATTTTTTTAAATAATAACTTTTTTGCCTAATAATAGCAAACTTAACATTTTTAAATGGCTATGTATTATTTTTTATATTTGTTATATTATAGATTATTTTTCTGAATCCAACAATGCCTAATTTCTTGTTGTTGTTCAATGTTTTTATCGACAAATAAAGATGTGAATAAATATTCTATTTGAATTAAATTTTTCAAAAATTATAACTGGTGTGCCTTGTAAAAAAGACTGACAAATGTCATTTATTGTGAGGTTATGTCAAATATGAATAATAACGACCCAACAAATAAGTACCTACGTTACAGCTTAATGTAGATGAGAGCTCGTATTATTTTTTTTTCCTATTTCAACCTGTATTTCTAACCCATTCACCGCCATTGATGCAATAACGCAACATTGTTTTTTAATTACTATATAAATAAGTTAATTTAATACATTGCATAATTCTACCTGACTGAGAATTTGTGAGGTAAAATGTAAATATTTTGTTATTTCAATATTTCGATTATTTCTCATTTTCAAAGTGTATTTCTAACTTCTCAATATTTCAGTGTTTTATGCGCGTGGCGCATGAAGTAAAATTTCGAGTTTAGAAACGCCTGAAAATTTGGTTTGGGCGCGTAGCGCTGCGTGGTACGCCACCAAACCAAATTTTCAGGCTTTTCTAAACTCGAAATTGTACTTCATGCTTAGTCTGGAAATGGAAACACTAGTTCGAACTTTAAATTGAACTCTTTTATAAAATCGATGTATGTAATATAATAAATCATTCATAGAAATTATAAAAAGAAGTGCAGAATTTTACCTAAAGTCAACTTTTAGAGTTAACTCTATAATTTGCTCGGCCGTGAATGAGTTAATAAAAGTATAATAAATTAGTTAACTGGACAATATAAACCGATAAACAATTTAAACAGTATTAAAACTCTAATGACATATAGGGCATAAGTAGATTCAGAAAAACAATTTCCAATATAATAAAATATACAGCCATTTAAAAATTTAAAGTTGACTATTATTTTCCAATGAAGTTCATTAAAAAAATATAATTACTGTCAATTTAAATTATTAAAATGGTTATTAGCTTTGGTTTTTAGGTTATTCAAATCGGTCAATAAATAACAGAGTTATGGCGTTTGGCGTTTTTTTATCGAACACACGGAATATCCCGATATATATGCTGAATTTATTCGGTCATTCTTTATTTTTAAAAATTGTTCAATTCGAAGCTTCTAAATGTTTCTACTCCATGATTAAGCATGAAGTAAAATTTCGATTTGGGATAAGAATGAAATTTGGATTCCTCGTGTAGCGTCATCCGAATAAAAACTAAACAGATGTGCAGTTTAAAATATACTTTCAAATCACTATGCTAACGCACAGTTCAGTGTTTGCGCCTGGCACATGAAGTAAAATTTCGAGCTTTCGATACGCGACCAATCCAAATTTTCTGGTTTTTCTAAATTCGAAATTTTACAACATGTTTAATCAAAGAGTGGAAACATCTTCAAACGATTTTTTTTAAAAACAACGCATGCCTAAATATGGATATTAACTAACAAACCATTGTAAATCAGATATTGATGTTAAATTAGAATATAGTTACAATTTACCTAATTGTAACCTAACCTACATGCGTAAGTAAACACATGATTTAATTGAACAACAGTTACAAAACTTAAGTGAACCAAGTTAATCTTAGAAGATAACCACATAAAATGCATGTTAAAAGAATTTTGTATTTCTTACTAGACTGCTATACATAAACATTACGTAGGATTCATAACAATACAATGTCAAATATTGTTCAAAGTGCCTTCTGTTAAACATGTACAAATTAACTGTTAGTTCTTACGAATGATAAGTTAGGTTAGATAACTTAAATTTTTAACGAAAATTGGATTAGGTTAGATAGCCGTAACCCAACTTTAATTTAGTATCTCTTATTTAATCCAACGTAACTTTACGATAGATTACAATTTAGGTTAGATTTGATAATATGCACTCTCATCCCTCAGATGTCAACTAACTATAGATTTTTAGATTGAACCTAACCAATAATACTGTGTTAGTATCCTAACGTTAGTATTTTCTAAAAACTCGTCAGTTTCTAACATACTAGGTTACTAACATTTAATTCTATCCTGAACTTACTTTATTACAATTAATCAAAACTAGCATAACTTAAAATTACTGCACTTTACCAAACTCAAACGAAATTTGTATCAAAGAGATCAGTAATATAGTCTAAGCTAAATCACGATTTTAGTGCAAGTAGTGTAACCGAACTGAAATGTTATTGTTATTCAATCTAAGCAAATACCTTTCAATCTAACATGTACTAAATGTTATCAAGGGTTTGGTTAGGTTAGATTTAAATAATCAAATCAATGTATGAACTGGTATGTAACCTAATCTAATTTAATCTAATTTAACTGTAGCATCTGAACTAATCATTATAATATTGTCAAATATTTAAAAAATATGAAAAATCCAGTGCAATTTTATATTATCATTTTTATAACAAAACATGAAATCTAGTGATTTTCTTTAGGTAAGAGACCCTGGTTGGAGCGAATCACTCGTTTGATTTGATAGTTAGCGCGGAACTTCAAAGATGAAAATTGAGTTGGTTGTAGTCTAGTTCAGCGGTTGCCAAAGTGGTGGTCCGCGGACCACTAGTGGTCCGCGAGAAAATTTCGCTGGTCCGCAGAAAAATGTGGAATATACTTACTCATCATGTTAAGTTATGTTTTAAGATGCATTAAAACATGAATAAATTCATAACAATACGTGACAAGTTATAAAAACTTCTGTCTTATACTGTACACACTGGCCATTGGACGAGCGGTCTTCCATCTCTGTCGCGCAGAATCGAACTTTTTCTGCGCGTAGAATAACGCCGCGGGAAATAAGTCGTACTGCTGCTGAATGTTTCAAGTTTTTTAATGTGAGTTTATTGGAGTGAGTTTTAATATTAATATACTGCTGAGTATCTACATTAAACAATAGAACACACCGTAAGTACCAAACTTTTCATTTTAATAATTACACGGTTACGTCAATACATAACCTCAATTTTCACACTTCATAATATTTATTTTTAATAACTAATAGCGTTCCGCGCTGAACCCTTTCGTTACGGACTTTTATATATTGACACATAGATTTAAAATAGGTATGATCTTAAATGTTCACCATGTACATATTTTCTTTTATTTGATATTTATTGGGATAAAATGAGTTTGACTTTTCTAAATTTCTTTTTATTTTATTTTAGATTCAAATAAATTAAACCCATAATGAGTGAAAAAAAGCAAAAGAATATTTTGCATTTCTTTAGTAATGCAAATGGTAATGAGAACGATAATAATAACATTAATAATACTTCACCTAACCGTGAACTGATCAATAAATCAGACCCTCCACAGTCTTCATCAGGCACCATTAGGAAACACGTTGGAACGGGAGGTGGAGAGAAGAAAAAACACAAAGTATCAAGAATATATCATTCCTACTATTTAAAATTTGGATTCATTGAAGAACCTGACAGTGAGCTGGATCCACGGCCTCTCTGTGTTGTATGTTCTGAAAGCCTATCTAACGATGCATTAAAACCTTCAAAACTTGAAAGACACTTGAATTCAAAATACCCGGATTTGGCAAAAAAACCGCTAGATTATTTTAAAAGAATGAATGAAAATATGCAAAAGCAAGTTATTGCTTTAAGAAAAATGACCATGGAAGATAAATCATTACTAAAGGCTTTCTATCTCATAGCAAATCAGATCGCGAAATGCAAAAAGCCGTACACGATTGGACAATAATTAATTAAGCCATGCATGTTAAAAGCCTGTGAACAGATTTTGAAAGTTGAAATTGAAAATTGAAAGTAATTCCTATGTCTAGTAATACTATCAAGCACAGAATCGAAGACATTGAAAATCAGATAATAAAAATTTTGAAAAATTCTTCATTTTATTCAATCCGACTTGAAGAATCTACGGACATTACAAACAAAGCACTTCTTCTTTGTTTTGTGAGGGTTGATTGTGAAGGAGAGTTACATGAAGAACTACTTTGTTCGCTTAATTTGCCGGGTAGAACAACCAGCTCTGAGATTTTTGAAGCACGTAATAGTTATTTCCGGGAACATGAAATTGATTGGAAAAAATGTATTGGGATCTGCACAGATGGTGCCGCAAATATGACTGGACATCTTTCAGGAATTGTTGTAAAGGTGAAGAATGTTGGTCACCCAGACATTTTATCTACACACTGCATCATACACCGAGAACAACTTGCAGCGAAAAAAATGTCCCCAGAACTACACGAAGTATTATCAAATGTCATTGAAATTATAAATGAAATTCGACACAAAGCACTCAATTCTCGAATAATTGAGGCACTTTGCGAAGAAATGGGTTCCGAGTATACTCATCTTCTTCGTCATGCTGAGGTGAGATGGCTGTCGAGAGGCAAAATATTGACCCGACTATTCGCCTTGCGGGAAGAAGTCAAATTATTTTTCCAGCAGCAAAATAATCCGAAATTGCAAAAATGCTTGTCCGACAATGAATGGCTAGCAAAGCTTGCATACCTGGCAGATATTTTTTCCCTGTTAAATGAACTAAACATATCTTTGCAAGGACAACTTAAGGACGTGTTCACACTACGATGTAAAATGGATGCGTTTCAAAAGAAAATATTACTGTGGCAAACGCGGTTGGTTGAAGACGATCTGCAAATGTTTTCTAATTTTGATGAATACATGAAGGAGAATAATGTTAACCAGCAAGTGGTAACTCTAGTTAAAAAGCACTTGGAATCACTTACAGAATCTTTTGCTCGTTATTACCCAAAGAATGAAGATCCTAGACATGGTAATATGTGGATAATAGATCCGTTTGCAGCGAACATTCAGGATAGTAAGTTAAGCATGCATCTAAAAGAAAGCCTCATCTATCGTCCGACGAAACTCTCAAATTTAAATTTCATTCATCCTTATCAAGACCTTAGTTTTGGCTTTCCTTAAAAAGTGAATACCCTTTGCTTAGTGAACAGGCGATGAAAACTCTGATTCAATTCTCCACAACTTATTTATGTGAAAAGGCCTTTTCATCTGTCACAGTCATCAAATCACGGTACCGATCTCGGCTTGAAATAAATGCAGTTCTCCGTCTTGCAGTAACAACATTGGATCCAAATATCCATAATCTTATTTCAAGTAAGCAGGAACATCCATCACACTAGGAATGTATAACGCTAAAAGTTTGATATATTTAAACCATCTTTTAATTGTTTTGTTTGTACAATTTTTGTTTATTTTGTTTATTTTATTATGGATTATTAATAAAGCTTTCATAACTTGGTTACTATTAATAATTTCATTTTATTAACTAGGTACATTTTATGTGTTCTTTGATCACAATTTTTTTTATAAATATATTTAACACTTAAAAAATCCTATTAGTGGTCCGCGGGATTTAAATTATGAATTAACTGGTCCGCGAGGTCAAAAAGTTTGGCGATCGCTGGTCTAGTTATCATTTCTTTTGATAAAATTGATACAGCCTTCACCTTTCGTAAAGTTATCACCTGTAAGTTCGTTTCTTTTGATCTGCCAAAACAAATGAACTACAGGTAATAACTATTTTCTAAAAGTCATTGCTCTGGTATCGAGTTTCAGAATTTAAAAAATCGTCATCGAGTATTGCTATCAGTTCGTTTGTTTTGACGGTTAGGCCGAAAAACTCTGTTCTATTAGGGAAAAAAACCCGAGAGAAGATAAGTGTGTTGGATTTAGTGCAGTTTTCATTGGTATAAGTACTATAAGCAGAATTTAGCTGAATGTCACGTTGACGTGAAAAGTAAGACCGATGTGAAAACAAAGCTTTCATCTAAAACAACTTGATTTGACAAAATGCGTTAATTTTGTAAATCTAAAAATGTGTAAATTACTTTTTTGCCAATTTAAACTTATGTAGAAATATACATTACACAATCAAAACATTTTTTAAATTAGGGGATAAAAATAACGTATATTTTCGGTCGTTGATAAAATATCAGTAACACATATATTGTAGGAAGTTCTCTAAAACATTATCTCTATTTTGTATATTTTTCCAAATAAACAATTAATTAAAAAAATGTAAATGAGGTAATGCTGTCAATAAAAAACGACTAAAGGTAATCTTTGTTTTAAGTATATATATACTCAATGACATTAGAAGCGTAACACCAAGAAGGAATGATTTTTTTGAATTCATATTTTAGCAACAGAGTGACTATATTTAAAGCATACATTGATAACAATTTCAACCTTGTGCCTTTTATATTTATTGTGAAAAAAAATATATTTCACTTTTTCTTTTTTGATAAAACTATTTATATGAGCTGTTTAGTACAGATGTTTTTAGTTTTCGTGTTTCCGTTGACTGTGTTAAGCTTAAATAAAATGCCTCGAGTCCGAAGACGTCCACAATATCACCATTTGAGCGATTTTGACCGGGGTCGAGCTGTTGCTTATCGAGATGTCGGTATGTCCTATCGCGAAATTGCCCGCCGTATTGATTCCACTGCAGCAACTGTAATACGTGTGTATCAGGTATGGACAGAAGAAGGTAGAGGAGCAAGAAGAAGACCAATTGGTCAACCAAGGCGTACCACAGAACGTCAAGATCGGCGCTTAAGACAAATAGCCCTGCGAGACCGTTTCGCTACTACACGTCAAATCGGTGATCAATGGATTGGAGAAGAAGGTAGGCCCGTTAGTATGCGAACCTTATATCGCCGCATTCAATCCTTTGGGCTTCTTTCGTACCGTCCAAGATTAGTGCTTCCTTTAACAGCGAGACACTGTCGCCAAAGGTTGGACTGGTGCAGAGAACGGCAGCATTGGGAGGCAGAATGGCACGATGTCGTATTCAGCGATGAATCACGATTTTGTCTAGGCACGCATGATGGCCGTAGAAGGGTACGACGCTACCGTGGAGAACGACCTGATCTTAGGTTTGCTATGGAGAGGCATGTACACAGGACTGCTGGAGTAATGGTTTGGGGGGCTATTGCTTATTGTAGTCGATCACCTCTTGTATTCATTCGAGGCAGTATGACAGCTGCACGTTATGTTGAAGACGTCATACGACCGACTTTGTTGCCTTATTTAGATGGCCGCCCAGACGTACTTTTTCAACAAGATAACGCACGTCCCCATATTGCTCGTCGAACTATGAACTTTCTTAATGAAGCTGGTGTTAATGTTTTGGCGTGGCCGCCCCGTTCGCAGGATTTAAATCCCATTGAACATGTGTGGGATATCATGGGAAGAAGAATATTCTCTTTGCACCATCCTCCACAGACTCTAGCACAGTTGATCGATGAAATTCAAGTTGCTTGGAACGAGATGCCTCAAGAAGACATCGACCATCTCATTTTGTCGATGCCCAGACGTCTACAGGAGTGTGTACAGCAAAGGGGTCGCCAAACACATTATTAATTTTTTTTAGATTGTTTTTTAATAAAAATTTCTTGAAAATGTAATCATTTTATTCTTGATGTAAGACTACCATACCGGCAAAAAATCAAGTTAAAATAATAACTCCTTCTGGGTGTTACGCTTCTAATGTCATTGAGTATACAATGCATTTTTGTTTTTTGTATTGGCTTTACATATACATAAACCTTGATTGGCAGATTTTGTTAACATGAATAATACAAAAACCTAATACAATAAATAACATACAAATTAAATAGTCTGCCAATTGGCTCTCGACAGTTGGTCTTTCCGCCTGGAGTTATTGTGTTCTGTCATTGTCATATTGTGTAGAAAATGTCTTGATTGCTAATGTCGTCCATTGTCTTGTCAAATGAATTTAATCGCCATGATGCATGCATAAAGGGTGTAGGAGACTGTAAAGGTTGGGGTTTAAGGCAAATTTATCAGCTAAATTGTGCAGTGAGTTTTGAGGATGACGAGTTTTAGTCAGCAATCTCAGGGCCGATCTTTCGGCGACTTGTAAATTTTTGAGTGTAGTAGGATGAGGATTGTAGAAGAGGATAGCAGCATTTTTATGTTAATGCCCTGTTGTTTGAAGGTCAAACTTCTAAAATGAGCCGCCCGATTTTTGCTTTGAGGATTGTGGAATGAGCTTTGAAGGTGAGGTTTGGCTCAAAGAGGATACCTAAGTATTTCCATGTGGTTGAAGTGGTTGTTTATAGAAATTGAGAATGGGGAGTTGTTTGCTCGGTGAAAAGGGATTAGAAGCTGGGATTTATTAGGGTTTATGGAAATTAGCCATTTCACAAACCATGTTTGAATAATATCAATAAGGCCCTGTAGAGTGCCGAGGGCTTTTAGGAGTGTTGAAGCATGTGCGATTAACGCAGTATCGTCGGCGGACAGCAGAGGGTAGGCGGATTTATCTAAATAGTTAGGATCGGGGTTGTATATATCGTGTATGAGGAGGTTATAAAGAAATGGTGAAAGAAGGGATCCTTGCGGAGGGCCTTGCTCAGGAGTAAAGGCGCTGGAAAAGGTCTGGTGTATTTCAGCTTGGAAGGATCTGTTGTGCAGGAAACTGTCTAAGAGGCAGATTAGGTGTGGAGGTATATTAAGGGTTGGCTTCACATTTTCGGGCATTCGTTGTTTTAAAATAAATCCATAGATGGCTTTAAACTTTTTGTTTAAGATCGCCTAAGATTTATTCAATTATTATTTATTCCCTGTAAATTTTTCAATTTATTTCAATTTCCTGTTGGTTCATTGGTGAGAGAATAATTTGACCTGCTGTTGCATTAATAAATTATGCATAGAACAGTAAATCAATCGTGTAACTTAAATATTCACTGTATAATTCAATATCTGTCTGCGTATTAGCTCGAGAAGGAGACAAAATGTTTGCAGAAATTTGATATTAATTTTAATTCGTTTTTATATTTTTTAAAATAAGCATTAAATTCTAAGCTTTTAACGAGTGTTTAAACTCCTTAATTAAGCTGACAAAAAAAACTTTCAGGCTTTTCTAAATACGTGATTTAACGTCAAGTTCAAAAACACAAAGTTCATCTTTAATTAATATGATTTGTTTGTTTTTTGAACTGCACGATATCCCATGATATTCGCTAGAGAGTCTTACTTCCCTCGCGCTGACAAATCCAAACTATCAGGCTTTTCTAAACTTGAAATTTTACTTCATGCTTAATTAAAAAGTAGATAAACTCGCTAGAAGATTCTTGTATACTTTAATGATAACAACCTATGTACAGCGTATACATTGGGATATACGGATATACAGTAAAATTCACTGTATTTTCGAAATGATCAATTTTACATATTTATTATTCCTTATACACTATTTAAATATTGATTAGTAAATAATAAATTTGTAACATAAGTAAAAAATATATTAAGATTCGGCAGAACACGTCTACGAAAATCTATAGAACTATTTAATGTTAAGTTATAACTCTCTTAAAAAGGTAAATGTAAATTATAAATGAATACTTACTAATTCTTTCAAATGAGCCACAAGAAATGTGGAACATAAAAAGACAAATAACAAATAACAATTTCATGATTTTGTTACCCTCTACTGTAACTTTGAATGTTACTTTGCATACAGCAACCTATTTAGCCTTTTTATATAAAACTTCGGTAATCTTGCTTTTTTTATCATACTTTCTTATCTGATAAATGTATTATTGTGTATATTTTATAAGTTCGTACAGTTGAAGGACAAAATAATATAAATAATTTAATTAAGTAAACAATAGCGCAAGTATTTGATTTAAGGTACATTGCACTTTGATTATTAAGAAATTATAAAAGTAAATTTTAAAAGTAAACATTTGTTATATGTATATATATATATATATATATATATATACATATAACAAATGTTTACTTTTAAAGTTATATATATATATATATATATATATATATATATATATATATATATATATATTAACCAAATGCGTTAGATTTATAATTATTTATCTTTTTTTTAAATTTATTTCTTACTTAAATTTTGATGAAGTATTCTTAAATAATTGGAATTATTATTGTTAAACAACCACGGTGTTTTATATTCAATTCAATTAAAATCTAAGGTAAAACTATTAATTTTGAATTTCGCAACTAACGAGTGTCTATAATCTGTCGGCATGTCGGTTGCGTTGAAAAACAAATTACATATCTTACATTACGTCATACAATTCGGTAAGTCAAATAAATTTAATTATATGTCTAATTACGACGTATGTTTCTGAAGTCAAAACCTACTGGGATGTCAACAGTTTATAGACACTCGTTAGTTTACTTGCATTATCAATTGTGTTATTTTCATTTCATTTCATTTTTTTTATTGTAATTTTACCTCACAGTACTTTGATTTTGTTAAATAATACTTGTAAATAATAATAATAATTTACTAATTATTAGAGGTTGGTGTTTAATAATATTAAAAAAATATATTGTCTATCATGATGAAATATTTCCTTATGAAAAAAAACAAATTTGAGCGTCTGTAATTTTGATCATACTACTTCAATTTTGTTTTTTTTTATTTTATACCAAACTAATTCGTTTTTAAACAATCGTTATGATTTAATTCAATCTGTTTTATCCGTTTGATTTTAATGATTCTTAAAAGGCATGCATTATTTTAAAAGTATGGCCTTTAAAAGGAAAATTATAGGAAATATTCTAAAATTTCATCTTGTGTTTTTATAATACAGTGCTTCAATTATATTCATTATCACTTTCAGCTTTAGCGTAAATCAAGTACGTTCACACTAAATGGAAATTTCCTCGTGTAAACGAATTGCGACATTCAACGTGTTAAAAAAATCATTTTTAAACAACGGTAATGAATTAAATCAAAATCTAAGCCTCGCTTATTTTATTATCTTTTTTTAATGTAAATGTAATATTATTATTAAATTTCAGGTTCTAATTTAAGTCAGGTTGTTTATTGTGTTTATGTTATCAGACGGGTTTTTTTTTCTTTTTAGGTATACATATCCTGATGTATATTTTGTACATTTGCAGACATTCATTGATTTTATAACAGCGTTCAATTTAGAGCTTCCACTCCTTGATTAAGCATAAAGTAAAAATTTTAGTTTAGAAAACCTGAAATTTGTATTGATGACGTAGCGAAGCGGGACGCGCAAATAAAATTTTAAGACTTTTCTAAACTCGAAATTCTACTTTACAGGTAGAATACAACACTGGTTATAGGTAAGGTTGTTATGTTTAAAACACTTTCTTTTGAAACAGTGTTTTAAACATGTTTAAAAACAGCCGTCGTGTTTTAAATGGTTTTGTTTTAAAAATCTTTCAAATGTTAAATTCGTTTAAAACATGTTTTAAAAGTTAGTTTTGTTTAAAAAACAATTATTTTCATAAATTAATTAAACTATATTTTATACTACTTTATCAAACATTTATTGTTTACGTTTTTAAATTTTAATTAAATTGTTGAAGATATTTCAAACTACATTATTAAAAATAAAATTTTATTATAATAAGATATCACAATTATGTGTACATAAATGTGACTTGAAACGTATTTTAAACATGTTTAGCATTATTAATAGAATTGCCGTTAATATTGTTATAGTTTAATGCTTATTAATCTCTACTAGACGCATACAAACACGATAAAACATTTCATTTTAATAGAGCAAAATCTACATGTTATTAGTTGGTTTTGAAATAATGGTCGAATGAACGTACCAACATTAAAATTTCATGTGTTCTAACTTCATTGTAATCAAGTAATTTAGAAGGTATATTAAACTTTTTTATAAGTTTGTGAAAATGTATTTCTTCTGATATGTTATTAGATTAAAATTTACTTCTAATGAGTATTTTCACTCCCAGACTAAGCATGAAGTAAAATTTCGAGTTTAGGAAAGCCCCGCGTCGAAAATTTGTCGAGGGTCGCGCAGCGACCCTCGACAAATTTTCACGGGGCTTTTCTAAACTCGAAATTTTACTTCATGCGCCACGCGTATAAAACAATGATTTCAACTGAAGTTCAAAACATACTGATAAGGTTTATATATTTGTGATTTATTTCAATGTTAAATACATTCTAAATAACTCTATTTTGTTATGACAGATCAGGTAATGTATAAAACCTAAACTAGGGCTATTAAAGTATTAGTTGTAATAGTAATCTAGTAATCTACTAAAACGTTTTATTAATCCGAAAATGTCAATATCATCCTTAGAACTGTGTTAAAGCTGTATGTTAAGGTCTATTAATAAGGCTAGTTATGTTGAAACCACGTTTTAAACATTTTTTTAATTGTTAATGTTTTAAACACAGTTTCTTTAAAAAACACGTTTTCTTTAAAAAACTGATTGTTTTAATTAAAATATGAAAAAACGTTTTTTTTAAAACAGTGATTTTAAATCAAGTTCAAAATAAATTGTACATAAGTATGAATGAATTTGCCAATACTTGGTCGTAGAACACTTTAAAACATTGAAAGTTCGAATATTTACGCAATCTACAATAAATTTGATTTGCAAATATTAAATCAAACACTCATTGAACAACTACTTTTTGAGCTAATACACCGTATTATTTAGTAGTTGTTTTAATAACTGTGTAATTTAGTCTATTGAAGACAAATTTGTTGTAGATTGCGAATCGTACTTTTAATGTTTTAAGTTGTTAATGTTTGATATCACGTTAATACATTTTACAAATATTTATTTCGTCTAACTAAATCTTGCACTCTCAAAATTCAAGTAATTTTTTTACAGGATATGTAGAAACCTGCTCCACGTAATTTCAGCTTCTCTAAGTTCGTTTTACTCGTATTTATTAAAAAAAACAACTGTGTAATGCAATATTTTTCACATCTGTGTCTCGGGCTGATATGAAATTTATTCAGACATAATTTAACCGACTTTATTTTAATAAAAAGAAAACGAACTTTTTATTTCAAAGTAGTAAATTATAAATTACTACTTTCTTCCGAACTAAACCGTTCACATCCACACACACACCTAGAGAGAAATATATCTAGAACCCCAGTTGAAAATTATGAAACTTTCCATTGGCTCACGTGCCCCGTTCCAAAGGTTTAAGTTCTCTTTTCATTGAAGTTTTCTTGAAAACCGGTGTTTTTGTTCTGCGGAAAGTTCGATTGACTCCAGGATAATGTCTAGCCAAGTGTGCTGCTGAACTTTCGTCCGAATTAAACTGCACTTTTTTACTACTCAATAAACATCTACCCCTATCCAACGCACAGATGCCCTCTTAAGAATTAACAAACGTACTCAGAGATTCAATAAAAATAAATGGAGTATGTGAAGAAATATTGAATATAGTTAACTGATATAACTAACAATAAATTAAATAAATTGTTACAGGAGCTCAATTTTCTAAGGATTTGGTTAGACTAAATAGACGTCTGTAAAATAAGTGAACGTAAGATTAAACATAAACAGTATATTTTAAACTACACAATAATTAAGTTATATACGCGTAATGCATGAACAAAAATTTCGAGTTTAGGAAAGCTTGAAAATTTGTATTTGCTGCGCTGGTATATGCATACTTACAAGGGATTAACAGGGATGCTGACAAGTATTTAATTTAATTGATTGACTGACCCAAATATGACTGCAGATTTTTCATGTAATATTTTTTTTATTGACTTGTTAAAAATCTATGTGAATTGCAATCAGTTGTATGGAATAATTATAACCGAGAAATGTTATAATCCAAAAATATCACACACTTTTTGATATAACTATTTGGAAGTTAACTTCAGAAAAGTATAATTATGTACAAACCGTCGTCTTGTCAACTCTGAAGTATGTGAAAATAACATTTTTCATTTTCGTCTCTTCCTTTAGCTGTAAATACGAACAGTAGAATAGAATAGAACAGTAGAAAAAGCAAATCTCAGATTCCCTTTAGAAACCCCTAAGCAACAATTAGAAAATATCAAATGGCTAAAACGCTGATCTTATACATACATACGATTAAATGAATTAATTAAGTTTGATGAAAAGTAAAGTACTAATAATCACACCCCACACCACACCCATCACTAGTAAAGTACTAATAATTAGTTTCTAATTCGGTACCTTATAGGTGTCATGACGAAATGTTGATTCAATTAATTGATGATTTTTGTATACAAAAAGTGCGCCCCCGGGTGGGCTCGAACCACCAACCTTTCGGTTAACAGCCGAACGCGCTAGCCAATTGCGCCACGGAGGCTCGAAATCGAATTTAACATCTCATAATTCTATTTTACAGTCAAATACTGTTACGGGTAACTCGTACCTTAACATATTTAAAAACTAGGTGTTTTTAATTCGTAACGAGCAACTGGCATTTGACAATAGTAACAACCTCTAACAGCCAACTGCCAGTGTGGATTTCTCAATACTGAGCTTTCTCACCTGCGCAGAGTCAAAATATTTTTATTTGAAAAGAACCACGATTGCAGATGTGTATAAATAAAAAATTTAGAGCTGTTCAGTTAACCTATAAATATAACCGCATTAAATGTTTAATAATCATTAGTTTGATTTGTAATTATAATAAATTTTTAATTTCAAAATTAGATAAAGGTATGTAATTACTACATTTTTAGAATATTGACCTACTTTGTACTTATATATTTTCCATAGAAAATGTAAATTTAAGACGTGATTTCACTAGTTTACCATTTTTAGTGAAATAATGGGCAGAGTAGAAAACTTTTTATTGAGATTTAGTTCAAAATATTTTATTCAATAGTAAAAGGTAAATACAATGGAGGAGATAGATGAGGAAGGAATACGAAGGGAGAGAGAGTACGGGGTTCGATGAGGAGTGTAGGCAGGCGAAGAGGGAGTTAAGGAAGGCAGTGGGAGAATGCGTAAGAAATGGAGGAGAAGAGGGGAAAGTGGTGGTGGCAAGGAAGAGATATGATGGTATATGTGAGAATAAAAAAACTGCATGCGGTGGAAAGAGTAAGCGAGAAGAGGGCAAAGAAAGAGGCAGTGAGGGGTATCGTTGAAAGAATGGGCAAGAAAGTGCAGAGAAGGTAGTGGAGTGCCAGTGGAGATGGGATAAGGCAGGCGAGGGGATGGAGAAGAGGAGTTCGCGGAGGAGGAGGTGGAAAGAGCGTTCAAGGAGGTGAAGGGAGGGAAGGCAGCAGGGAAGGATTAGCTGAAGGCAGAGATATGGAAGGAGATTGGGGAAGGGGGAAAGAAGATATTCAGGGAGCTATTGAATCAGATGTGGTGGAGAAAAGTGAACCTGCCGGCGGCGTGGAGGGTGGGGAGGATGTACCCGGTGCACAAAGAAGGGGAGGAGAAGAATGCGGATAGTTGATAAAAGGTAAAGGTATTGGTAAAAGTAAGGTGTGGATGTTGGCATATGCGGATGATATGGTTCTGGTGGCAAGAGAGTGGGAAGGGATGAAGGATATGTTAAAAAGGGCGGAGAGGTTTATGGATAAGAGGGGGTTGAGCATGAATGTAGAAAAAAACGAAATGGATGAGATTCAGAAGTAAAGGAAGGGAGGGGAGGGTGAAGGAATTAGAATAGAAGGTGATTGAGAGGGTAAAAAGATTCAAGTATTTAGGGTTTATGTTTAAAGGGACGGGAGGGTATGAGGAGCATATGAGGTGGGTGCAGGGGAAGGATAGAAAGGCGTGGGGGATAGCGTGGGAAAAGTAGGGGAAGTGGATGAGGAACAACGTATGGCGTGTAAAGTATAGGATGGGTGTGTGAGGTCGGTGTTAATGTATGGGGTGGAAGTGTGGGAGTCGAGAGGGTATGAGTATATGGAGAGCGAGTGTGGTTCCTGATAATATTTTCCTGAAGCATATGTTGGGTGTGGAAAGGTCAACGCCCGGATACATAATGCTCCAGGAGACGAATAGAGACTAACTAAAGTGTGAGAAAACGGTGAGAGAAGTTATAGGATCTAGAGGAAGAGAGATTGGTGAAGGCGATATGGGTGAGGTGCGTGAGTGGGAGAGAGAGTAGATGGAGGAGCGAGAGAAGAAGAATGTTTGAGAGGGTGGGTTTGTCGGAGGCGAAGGTGATGGAATCGCTGAGGGATTTAGTGAAGGTGGATGCGTGGATGAAGGGGTGTACTATATAGAGAGGAGTAAATACAACATTGGTACGGGTGGTGGCAGGTGCATAGAATAATGCTGAGGTATTTGGTAGAGGGGGGATGAAGTAGGGAGGAAAAGGTAATGCTGGCGAGGGCGAGGGGAGATAGGAAGGAAGGTGTGGATTGGGGAAGAGTATGGGAAGTATGTGAGCGGGGGAAGGATACGTGGAGTCATTTGGCGGAGGAATGCGAGGGGATGAAGGAGGAATGAGTGGGAGTAAGAGGCAATAGAAGAGTGGCGGAATGGATGAGAGAGGATGGGGCCGGGTTAAGAACGCTGGAGAAGTTGGAGAAAGAGAAGGAAAACAGGAGGAAGAGAGGGGGTAACAATTAGTTGTAGTTAGTAAATATGTAACACATTATACCCATTAAGGTTTATTTTATCCGAAAATAATAACGTAGTTAAAGCGGCACGATGCCGATATTTGCTGCTTTGCTTGGCGCCCGGCTAATTCAAATGTTCAGGTTTTTCTTAACTCGAAATACTTATTCATGCACTGGGCGCACAGAACACGCATTTAATCTCAAACTTATAAAAATTATTTAATTTGAAGTAACACAAATTAAAACTAAAAAGTTGGTATTAGAGATTGATATTTATTGCAGTGTTGATAAATTATAGTAAATTTCGATGCTTGAATTTAATAAATTTTAGTTTTAATTAAATACATTTTAGAATAAACACATAAATGTTAGCAAAACTCTCGCTACTTAGGAAATCAAAGATTTCTTCTAGTTTGAATTGTCTAATTTGTTTTATTAAATTCATTTCTTTTTACAACTTCAGACGATATAAGAAAACTCAAACAAATCACTCAGATTGATATTTGTTGCTTATTAAATGTTCTACAGAATAAGAAACTGATATTTTGAAATTGTTTACAAACACTTATTAAAAAAAGTAATACTGTCCGTTTAAAAGTTGCAGAGTCCCTCTTCACTTGGAAAGCTATTGTACTAAATATAATGGTAAAGTTTAGAGTCGAGTGCCATCAAGAAACTTGCAAAAGGTAATATCAGCATGATATAAAGGCCCTCACATTATACATCCCTATTCACTATCTATAGCAGTACGACAAGAATATATTAATTTCCCTCTCATAGTTTAACAACAAAGATGTTATAGAAAGGGGCTGACATACTTTCGCTTCAGTTACAACCGAGACGGAGGAAATACAATATCTGCCCATTTTATCAACTCCCCCACTCGGCGTTCTGTTTCAGTTTCGGTGTGTTATTCATAAAGTTGGAAGGTTTTTACGAAGTGGAATTCTAATTAATGTTAAGATTCAGTGATTTAAATTAAATAAGAGGAAGAGTTGAAAATGGAAATGAAATAGTTCTAAATTAATTCTATGTTATGAAAACGAAATGTTCATTATGTTCAGGCTATTTACATTATGCAAGCGACATTTCATTTACAGATTGCAATTGTTATTTGTTATATATAATCATCTTGCATAACGGTTCCATGGTGTAATGGTTAGCACTCTGGACTTTGAATCCAGCGATCCGAGTTCAAATCTCGGTGGAACCTTGCAATAATTTTTCATTCGTGGCATTAAGATATTTAACGAGAAAATTACAATTTGCAATTTTCCATAAATGATAGTGCGTACAGTTACGTGACGTTATATATCGGTTACATTCATAATTTCAGCATACAAGCTAATTCGGGATTGGTGTAAAAAATTGACATGTTCAGGGGCTCGTTTAAAAACAATAGGCTACATAAAGATAAGTCCGATTTCCATTATTTACAAAACTATAGAAGATTTAAAATTTGCGAAATAAATAATTATTTTTAAACAATAAAACAATTGAAACATACCTGAATAATAAAATAACCTAATACAAATACTCTTTGCTCCGTGCCCAAATCCAAATATTCAGGCTTTCCTAAACTCAAGTAAAATTACTTCATCCTTAATCAAGGAGTAGAAAACTATGGTAAAAATAAAATCAAACACTAATAATTTACATTTCTAAAGATTGAATTAACCAAAGTTAACGCATTTGTTTATACTTTTCATTCAAAATAAAAATCTTATCGTGTCGTTTTGTTTTGGTTTTAAGTAGTTATTAATCATATGAAAGTAACTAAAAGTTTCATAACTAATTAAAATTCAAAAACAATTTGAATACGAATAGGTTAAAAAAAATGGTGATGTGTCCATTATAGCACTTTCCCGTTAAATATATGATGATTTAAATATCAACAATATGGAAAAGTTGCTCAAAGTAAATTTATTCTACTTTTATTATTATTATTCTAAAACCATTCTTGCATTTTTTCGCTACATCTCGGTATATATTGATCACCATCACATCTAAGCGTTATACAGGGTGTCAATTTGAATACAAGCCAGCCAGAATATCTTTGGAACCGTAACAGTTAGAGAAAATGTTTCTAAACCGTTTCTAGGATATGGAGGGGGAACCATTTTGACCCATATAACAATCTTCTGCAACCAACCCCGTAGGCTGTAGCCACCCTTGCCTATTTTTTTTAAATGGCTCGATCCTACTTGTGATATATCATTAGAAAGATCTTTCAAAATGCTAATCAGTGGTACCAACTAACATTTTTATTGTTACATAAAAAATTCAAACAAAAAAATTTAAATCAAATTATTTTATTTTGAAATTGTTGTCAAATTAGGTATTATAACAATTTATCTTTACAAATTACAAATGAAAAAGCACAGATAAACACAATAATACCCAATATTTATCAGAGTTATCTATTGTTTTATTAAAATATGGACAACTCTAAAAAAAATATTAAAATAATAACAAAACTTGGTTCAATGGAATACATTTATTAATTGAATAAATTGCACCTGTCAGCAATACTATTGCCACTGATTAGCATTTTGAAAGACCTTTCTAATGATTTATCACAAGTAGGGTCATGCTATTTAAAAAAAAATGGGCAAGGGTGGCTACAGCCTAAGGGTTTGGTTGCAGAAGATTGTTATGTGGGTCAAAATGGTTCCCCCTCCATATCCTAGAATCAGTTTTGAAAAGTTTCTCTAACTGTTGCGGTTCCAAAGATATTCTGGCTGGTTTGTTTTCAAATTGACACCCTGTATATGTTTAACATTACTGTAAATTAGTGTTTTATACGCGTGGCGCATAATGTAAAATTTCGAGTTTAGAAAAGCCCCGTGAAAATTTGTCTCAGGTCGCTGCACGACCCTGGACAAATTTTCTACACGGGGCTTTTCTAAACTCGAAATTTTACTTCATGCTTAGTCTGGGAGTGGATGACACTCGTTACTTTAAAATATGTCACTAGTGTTAAAATGTGTATTGTAACTGTCACAAAGAAAAAAAAATAACGGAGAGGTTTATGGATAAGAGGGGGTTGAACATGAAAGTAGAAAAAACGAAATGGATGAGATTCAGAATTAAACGAAGGGGAGGGTGAAGGAATTAGAGTAGAAGGGGGAGGTGATTGAGAGGGTAAAAAGATTCAAGTATTTAGGGTTTATGTTTAAAGGGACGGGAGGGTATGAGGAGCATATGAGGTGGGTGCAGCACCCTGTATATGTTTAACATTACTGTAAATCAGTGTTTCATACGCGATAGAGTAAAATTTCGAGTTTACAAAAGCCCCGTGAAAATTTGTCTCAGGTCCTCGACAAATTTTCTACACGGGGCTTTTCTAAACTCGAAATTTTACTTCATGCTTAGTCAGGGAGTGGAAGACACTTGTTACTTTAAAATATGTCACTAGTGTTAAAAAGTGTATTGTAACTGTCACAAAGAAAAAAAAAATGACAAGACAATCTCATTACAGTTTAAATCAAACTCGTGTCAAGTTGGCACGATTGCGGAAATGTCGGCTTGCGCCGACTTATGTCAACTATCATTATAGTTTAAATGTCGGCTACCGCCGACTTATGTCGCCTGTTATTATAGTCCAAATATCGGCTGACGCCGACTTATCTCAAGTTGGCACGATGAACTAAATGGGTTTCCTTATTCACAAAATATAATTCATGTCATTGTCAAACTACCGACACAATTATCAATGCTAACTGATTTATAACAATTAAGTCAAATAATTAAATAAATCAGATATTTACAAAAATATTTAAAAATAACTAAATGAGCTACGACAAAAGTATATATACATTTTTGTTTGTTTGTTTGTTTACTGGCATAGGTTTAACCATTCAGCCACTAACTTTATATACATTTAATGCTAATTTAAGAATTATCTACAACTTTTCCAAACAATATTTTTTTATATGATCAATATTAAAGAAAAATAAAAAAAAAGAGTAAACTACCACTTCCGGTTTCCGCATTTTTACTAAAACTTGATTGCATACTACTATTGTAATAAAAAGCTTAAATTTATAATATCATCTTAACAGCTCAATTGGTTTAGACTTTATCGTGGCGACAAAATTACAGGACAGAATTACACACAGATATTTTTCAAAAATGGTCTTAATCAACTCGGAATACTTCAAAATGGATATATTCAGTACTATTTTTGATTTGTAAATTTTTTAGTTACTCTCCCTCTGTTTTGCATATGGGGAAAGTGAAAACACTTTACTTTCCTTTTTGATTGATTTCAAATAAATTGAAAAATTGTTATTCAAGAAATGCAATGTTATCAACGGCGTAGGTAGGAGGGTGTAAAACCCTGCAATCCGGGGGTGGCCCAGTGGTTTAATGGGCCTCCCCAAGCAAGGTTGCCTTAAGGTATGGGTAGAATGGGCATTAACCAGCAATTAACATTTTATAAAATAATAAATAGAACATTCAGTATCTTTTTTAATAGTGTTAACTTATGTATAGGCACACGTTTTGAAATGGTATCTGTTGCCATATTTGAAAAAACTTCTTCAATATGAAGAATTGAAGAATATTTTTACATTTTAAAGAATTTTGTGTTGTTAGGATACATATAGGATTTTTAAAACTTTACATTAAAACAGTGTCTCATACGCCTGGCGCATTAAGTAAATATTTTGAGTTTAGAAAAGCCTAGGAATTTGGATAGCCGCTTCACTTCGCTTTGCTACGCGACCAATCCAAATTTTCAAGCGTTTTTAAACTCGAAATATTTACTTCATGCTTACCAAGGAGTGGAAAACACTCGTTCCAATATTATTGCACACCTAAATAAATATCAAGATATAAAAGTATAAAATCAAAGTAAATACTTACTGAATTAAATTTTAGATATTAATTTTTAATTGATTTAAAGAAAACTCAAACTTCAGTTAATTAAACACAATTCGATCACTCTTAGACATATAAAATATTTTAGAAATTCTAGAAAATAAAAGAAAACGTAGATATAGGCGAAGATAGTGCAAAAATCATAAAAGTGATTACGAAAAGGGCGAGAAAGTAAAAATTGTTCTGCTAAAATATTATAAATGTTTAAGTCATAATTATTCTGAACAGGTTAATTTTTAAAACAATATTTTCAATTATTGTTGTTTACAGGCTTTTCTAAACTCGAAGTTTTACTATATGCGCCACATGTACAAAACAGTGATTTAAAGTTACTTTCAAAATATTCGTAGATATGTATGTATGTTTATATGATTCACAGCCGACTTAATAGATTTTAATTACCTACATTTATTTTAAAAAACCTATGAGCAGGTTTGGGGGTTAACACTCGGTATATGTAGAGGAAGTAGTTTTGCGGGGTCCCCAAAATTCAAGTAACGCCACTGAATGTTTTTACTAGTTAAATATATGACACACTGTAACTAATTATTATACTACTTTGTTAATTGTTTCGTTATATATATATATATATATATATATATATATATATATATATATATATATATATATATATATATATATTTCAAATCAATTGAAGTTGAAATGTCTGTCGAATCGTGTAAGCCGCTTAGCCCGATTACCAAATGCCCGAATTGGACCGCTATATGTGAGCCCAACATAAAATAAAATTCCAAATTGATTTCTAATCTCATACGGCTTATTTCTGTATTATATTCGTGTAACGAGGAGGCTCTCTATTAAATTTTAGCGGTGCGTCGGAAAAAGTCTGCTTCAGCACGAACATAATTGGAAAATAATAATACAGTGCAATCGTTTAAAACATGATGTAGAGTAGGCTTTGAGTTTGAAATTAGATTGGCACTACTGACTGTTAGCACATAGTTTACCATAACCTCAAATTTATTCCATTATTCAACTAGCATTCTGGGCAACCGCACAAAAAACTGCCGCCTACTCTAAATCATAATTCAAATGATCGCACGGTACTACACGCGTATTAAAACTAAATTTGAGAAATCTTTAATACGGAAGTAGCCCGTGTATATGGGCAATTAAAAAAATATATATATATATATATATATATACAGGGTGAGTTACTTAACGGAAATCGGATTATAGTGGGCGTATCGTTGAAAATTGCAAAAAAAGTTTCAAATAAAAGTTGTCCAGAATCAAGTTTTTCATAACCTAAAATTATTGCTAAATATATATATATAATCGCAAGGCCGCCATATTTAGCAATAATTTTGGGTTATGAAAAACTTGATTCTGAACAACTTTTATTTGAAACTTTTTTTGCTATTTTCAACGATACGCCCACTATAGACCGATTTCCGCTTAGTGACTCACCCTGTATATATATATATATATATATATGTATATATATATATATATATATATATATATATTTTCTCCATCGCCCCAAATAAGACACCATTTGATAGTTATTAGCGATAAAAGGACATTTGTGAACATTACTAGCTTTCACAGCAATTGTACAAAAATGTAAAATATTTTCGTCCTAGGCCGAAAAGTAATTTGACATTGATATTGAATGACATTTATAACGTCAATTTCATATTAAACATACAGTAAAGAAAGTGCGCAGTGGAAATGAACCGTGATTCCGATAAATTTGTTCCCTGCACACCACCTGATGTAAAGGAATCAGCTAATATGGTTACTTTGAAATTGTTATCTTTGAAATCGATATAACTGTATGAAAATAATAATTGTTAAATAATAGTATTGCGAAAGTAAAAGAAAGATCATAAATGCTATTCCATATTTGAAAGTAAAATCACACGTACACGTTTAGTTTTAATTGGAGCATTTTTCTATTTGAGTTTTTTATAGCTTTTGAATTTAAAATAAAATTACTTGATGTTTCACTATGTGATTGATGAGAAACTATATTTATTGAAGGCTGTTGTGGAAAAAATAGTATGATTAATTCAGAAAAAAATAGTTTTTGGGCCTCGTAAGATTGGCAAACATCTTTCTCGTCCCATAAACCACAATTGTTTGTCCTAATGAAACAAATATGAAAAACTATTGCAATAAAGGGGATTAGTCGAAAAGTAGTACAAGATTTATTCGTATAAATTGGAGATAAAGTTTAACCTTTATATAAAAATCTGTGGACGTCAAATCAATAACATTGTGTATTATATTGAGAGATACACATGTTCAATTGTTCTATTTTTTTTTTTCTATCACTAAATATGATTTAAATTTGTAGATATCTGTACTTACACTAAGTTTTAAGAAAATTGCACTTATACCACATTTCCACTGAGCCCATCAATTGTACTAATAATTTATTAAACAGCCAGTTTGCGCAATCTAGGGCACATTTGTCTTACAAATACTAAATCAAGCACTCATTGAAGCAACTACTTCCCGTGCTAAGACCCCGACGGACATTAAATTAAATAACAAGTGTTTGCTGTTACATACAGTAACTTACTGTAAATGTAACAATTATGGTCAAATTATTCAATCCATCTATAGACGCGTTTGAAGATTTATCAATATAACCACAGTTTATATACCGGGTGACCCATTTTAATTTATCCACTGGAATATCTTGTGAAATATGCATCGTAGAAAAAAATATTCCAAACAAAAGTTTAATGGTTTCGGGGGGGCCAACCGATCCTATAAAATGTTCGTCACCCCCACTCCCCGGGGGGTGGGAGAGGGGGGCAACTTTAGAATCTTAAATAGGAACCCCTATTTTTTATTTCAGATTCAGATTATACACCAAAAATGACGTACGTTTTATACGAGAATTTTTTTTGAATTCGTGATAGATGGCGCTGTATTCGCTTAATTTATCCATTAGATTATCTCGACAAATATGCATCGTACAAATAAATGTCTCGAACAAAAGTTTAATGGTTTCGAGGTGGCCATCCGATCCCATGAAATGTTCGCCACGACTACCCTCCCGGGGGTGGAGGAGGGGGGCAACTTTGAATTCTTAAATAGGAACCCCTATTTTGTATTTCTGATTCGGATTCTACGGCAAATATTATGTAGGTTTTATCCAAAACATTTTTTTGAATTCTTGATAGATGGCGGTGTAGTCGCAAAAATGAAGACGTTTCCGGAAAAAATGAAAAATTGCCTTCAAAAAATCAAAACAAACAATTCGACGACGCTTGCTTTGGTATTTTAATTCCGACTAGTTTTTCTGACACTTCGTACACAAACCTCGATGTCTTGTGACGTGAGAACTGAGAACGCTTTGTAGAAGAATCCGGAATGAGCGATTATTCTCCGAATGAAACGGTGGATATTCTCCTTGTCCTAGGAGAATGTCGCCATTCTTATCGAAGAGCTGCGGCATTATACAGAAGACGATTTCCCCAACGGCAGCATCATCCCAATCATTCAGCGATTCGTCATATTGAATCGAGATGTAGGAGAGGAAATATTCAACGTCGACAGCGAAACCCCATCAATGATCATCGTATGAATCCGCGCATTTTAACAGTTTTAGCGATGATCCATTTGAACCCCCAGATATCACTTCGCGAAATACAGCACCAAATTGGCATCCCGAGAGAGACTGCGAGAAGATATTTAAAACACTCGAAGTATCACCTGTACCACGTGTGTTTGAACCAGGCATTAAGTGAACAGGATCATGAACAACGGCAAATGTTTTGTCAGTGGGCAATACAGCAAATGCAGAATGACGCAGACTTTTTCAAATTCGTGATGTTTTCTGACGAGGCTACATTCCGCAGTGACGGGTTATTGAATCTCCATAACAGTCACTATTGGTCGCCGGAAAACCCTCAGTGGATGAAGCAAGTGGACCACCAACACCGCTGGACTGTGAATGTGTGGTGCGGTATTGTCAACGGGTACTTAATCGGTCCATATTTTTTCGAGGGCACTGTAACCGGTGCGAATTACTTGAATTTTCTTCGAGACGATCTTCCCGGCTCTTAATCGAACATGTGGATCTGGAGACAAGGATGAGACTATGGTTTCAGCAAGATGGTGCTCCTCCACATTTTGCAAATATAGTGAAAACATATTTAGACCAAACGTATCCTGGCAAGTGGATAGGGAGAGGGGGTACAATTAGATGGCCAGCAAGGTCACCAGAGCTGACAGCTCCCGACTTCTACTTGTGGGGGTTCCTGAAAGATACTGTCTATCGAGAAAGACCAACTACTAGAGACGACATGATTCAAAGGATCCAAGCTGCGTGCAACAGTATTCCACGCAACACCCTTTTGCATACAGTGAGGAATTTTGAACGTCGAATTCATCTTTGTCATGAGAACAATGGTGCGACTTTTGAGCATCTAATTGCTTAAATGGCTGTTGAAATGTCAGCCCTTGTTAGGGCTACTTGATGTACAAAAGAATTATTGTAAAAAGACTAATGTTTAAATAAATTTAAAAAATCCGACCTAACATTCCGGCGGTAAGATGACGCTTCCTATGTCGATAGTGAACAAAATTATGAATAGGTATTTTGTGTTGCAATCCGTCTGCCCGTTGACAAAAAACAAGATTTATTTATCTACCAGGAGTTAAAAAGACTCGTGAAGTATATTTTACATACTTATTATTACTTATTTTCATTCCACGACTCACGGTCCCCGTAAATGCCGTTGAAAAACTAGTCGGAATTAAAATACCCAAGCAAGCGTCGTCGAATTGTTTGTTTTGATTTTTTGAAGGCAATTTTTCATTTTTTCCGGACACGTCTTCATTTTTGCGACTACACCGCCATCTATCAAGAATTCAAAAAAAAGTTTTGGATAAAACCTACATAATATTTGCCGTAGAATCCGAATCAGAAATATAAAATAGGGGTTCCTATTTAAGAATTCAAAGTTGCCCCCCTCCTCCACCCCCGGGAGGGTAGTCGTGGCGAACATTTCATGGGATCGGATGGCCACTTTGAAACCATTAAACTTTTGTTCGAGACATTTATTTGTACGATGCATATTTGTCGAGATAATCTAATGGATAAATTAAGCGAATACAGCGCCATCTATCACGAATTCAAAAAAAATTCTCGTATAAAACCTACGTCATTTTTGGTGTATAATCTGAATCTGAAATAAAAAATAGGGGTTCCTATTTAAGATTCTAAAGTTGCCCCCCTCTCCCACCCCCCGGGGAGTGGGGGTGACGAACATTTTATAGGATCGGTTGGCCCCCTCGAAACCATTAAACTTTTGTTTGGAATATTTTTTTCTACGATGCATATTTCACAAGATATTCCAGTGGATAAATTAAAATGGGTCACCCGGTATATCCAGTTAGCCAGTCTCTATATAAAAATTGGTAACCGCGTTTGGATGCTGCATCCAGAAGCGAGACCGGTGATTGGTGTATATAGTCGTCTGTCTTACTCTTACCCCACATCCTGACAATAGTCTTCTTTTCTACTAGATTTTCAGTACTCTCATAAGCATTAGTTCCCCTTGGTGTAACTTTGCTGTTCACTCTGAACAATTTGACACATTAGACTGGCATGCACATTACCGTGCAGTTTAACCAAATTTTGGCAATTTCATTCAAATATTTGTTACATTTATTAACGTAAGATCCAATAGTATATTTTGAACTTTCTTTTGATTCAGTCTTCTATACGCGTTGCGCATATAGTAAAATTTCGAGTTTTGTAAAGCCTGAAAAATTGAATTGGATGCTCCGCTTCACCTCGTCACCAAGCCATATTATTTTTTTCTAAACTCGAGATTTTACTTCATGCTTAACCAAGGAGTGCAAACACTCTCTAGAAGCTCCATATTCAACCCATTTTATAAGAAGCCACTATGCGGCCTGAAGTGCAGAATAAGGTAAATTTCACCTTTAAGTAGAATTGATAATACCTACATGAAAAAATGAAATTGAAGATAGTTATTTTTCAGTCATGAACAAGGCAGCGTGGCCGAGCGGTCTAAGGCGCTGGTTTTAGGCACCAGTCCGAAAGGGCGTGGGTTCGAATCCCACCGCTGTCAACATTTTAATTATTTTAGTTTTAGTTATTAAATTATTTGAAATATAGTAGTACATTGTACAACTAGAGTAGATATGATGATAATATCTTACGATGGCAGGCTCGAGTTTTACAGTCGACTTTTTCTACGATTAGTGAAAAAAACGTGAGAAATTATTAGTTGAACATTTTTACAGGAATTTTTCGTTGACAATAAAACTAAAATTATTGAAAGTACAGTGAAACTATTTAGTGCTATAGTGTGTAGGTTGTTAATAATTAATTTCATAAATATTAATTTGACGAATAAAACACTAATACTAATACACTAATTCGGACACAAATTGACCATTATCAATGGAAAATCACTAATAATGGCCACTGTGTGTCCGAATTGTATGTACATTTGGTAATTTAAATAAACGTCTGCAGAAAGGTTATTAATGCTATATTCTTCAAATTAATTTGATCTTCACGTAACTCGGTCAATCATTTGAGTTGATTAATTTTATTTGATTAATTTTATTTAACATAGCCTTACATTCTTGGTGATTTTGTTACGTTCTATGTAGTACACTAATCCATGTTTTATTATATGAGAATTCTAGAAGCAAAGGAATGCATAAATCTTGACTTTAACAAAATGTATTTCAAGTTTACAAAAGATAGATAGTAATTTAAGGAAGATTTGCATTCAACGTCTTATATTAAACTATCAGGTGTTCAGTTAAAAACACGATCAAGTTGGCTGTGAAATTTTCAAAACATTGTGAAGTAGGTCGTACGTGAAATTGTCAGCCGCTCCTGTCAATGGTAACACTGGTCTGCAAAAAAATTTTTTTTTTGAGTCCTGACACCATTCCTGCTGATTCTTATGTAAAATGACCTCCTGAATCCGAATATGACCCCCGTTTTCCCCCATCACGCACCGTTTTCGGGGGAGGCCCCCCACCTATTTTTATCACTTTTCGATAATTTGGAGGGATGAAAAGGATTGTTTTAGCCTTTACATTTCTTCTGAGGGGCTAGAGAGGTGAAAAGTTCCAAAACATGAACATTTGTAGCAAGGAGGTAGATTTGGGGGGGGGATTTGCCCCCTTAAATTGTAAAAAAATCAATAAAAATGATCAATTTTTTCTGTTTTTTTTCGCAGATTTTTTACTTATTTTCTACATATTCCAGCTTCCGTTCCCCCTAATCTTCCCCTAAACACCCCCAAATAATAAAAATTTATTGCAACAATATATAGCAACAATAATAAAAATATATAGCAACAATAATAAAAATATATAGCAACAGTTCGGAAGATTCACTGTACCACGCTGGCGCTCTCAATACTTCCCCCGTTTCCCCCATCCATTGGAGAGGTGGAAAGGATTATTTTAACTGTAAAGAATAATGAATAAAAAGTAAAATAATAAATGTAAAGAATAATAAATAACTAAGATAAGTACCTTCATTTGGTGCTTGCTTTCCTTTTGTACCCTGAGGTAGAAGTTTCTCGTATCAAAAACCACCAGTACTCTGCTAACATGCTCGCATTCCACTTCCCCGAAAATCTCTTCTCGAACTTAGAGATGTCTTGATGAAACCGTTCCCCGTGTTCATCCGAAACTGCTCCTAAATTTTCAGGGAAGAAGTCCAGGTGTGAGTGAAGGAAATGCACTTTAAGAGACATGTTACACCCCATGGCCTTGTACGCTGACAGCAATTCCTCGACATGAGCGACATAATCATCACTTTTGTTGTTACCCTAAAAGTTCTCACACACGTTTTGGAATGCAATCCAAGCTCGTTTTTCTTTTCGATTCAGGTGTTCAATAAACGTCGAATCTTGGAAAGTTGTCTAATCTGGGGGCCCACGAAAACTCCTTCCTTGATTTTAGCCTCACTAAGACGAGGGAATTTAGTTTTCAAAAATTGAAATGCATCACCGGTCTTGTCCTTTGCTTTCACAAACTGTTTGATCAATCCGAGTTTGATGTGCAAAGGCGGCAAGTAAATATTTTCCTTCGGGACCAGAGGATCGTGAGCGACGTTTTTTTGACCGGGAGTAAAGCTTTCTCGCAGAGGCCAGTTCCGTACGATGTAATGTTTGTCTCGGGCTCGGCTGTCCCATTCGCATAGGAAGCAGCAGTATTTTGTGAAGCCCGATTGCAGGCCCATGAGTAGAGCAACAACTTTTAAGTCAGCGCAAAGTTTCCAATTATAATCATGGTATTTGATTTTATCAAGGATCCGGCTGATGTTTTCGTACGTCTCCTTCATATCCACAGAGTATGCAACCGGGAGTGATGGTAACTCATTCCCATTGGCCAATAGGACAACTTTCAAGCTTGTCTTTGATGAGTCTATAAACAGTCTTCATTTGTCTAGGTCACATAGCATCTTCAGTTCTATCATCAATGCATTTGAATTAGGGCAGAACACTAAGCTTTCATCTGCCGAGTAATATCAGGGTTGACTGCCTAGTCCTGTAAGAAAAGATTTTTACACCCTTTTCTAAGAGATTCCACTGCTGAAGTCGAGATCCAAGAAGTTGAGATTTATTCTTAGGTAACTCCAAATCCCTGACGAGATCATTCAATTCCGACTGAGTAACGAGGTGAGGTTTTTGATAAGCTGAATCAGCAGAACACTCTTCATCATCGGTGAACGTATCATAAGATGGTCCAGGCTGTGGCTCAAAGTCATTCAAATCCGTTTCTGGCTCTAGAGTATAGGTTTTTGGGGGCACTGGGATTAGCAAAGATTCGTTGTGAGGATCTGGTCTTAGAGCTGAAGGGATATTAGGATACTGAATTGTATGCTTACTATTGCTAGATAACCCGACAGTGGAAGTCATACAAAAGTAACAATCTGTGAGATGACAGCGAGGTTCGCGCCAAACCATGGGCACAGCAAATGGCATTGATTTACGGGTACCTTTGAGCCATTTGGTCAAGCTACTGTAACAAGTAGTGCAGCAAACTGTTGGAGCCCAATTCTTGTCCTGATTGCCAACTTGGCAATCAAAGTAAAATTTATAAGCAGTTTTAAGAAGCGGAGAAAGGGGTTTTCGTTGCGCTTGTAAAGTCAATTCCCCGCAAACATAGCAGAAGCTATCGGGATGATTTTTACACTCGCGTGGCATAATTAAGCAGTAAATAAATGCTCGATATTAATCACAACTCACACTCACGTACTGTAATTCACTTGGAAAAAGCCGGAATTAATAAATTTCTACCGTTATACTCAATTTAAATAACTTGGAAATACAGAATCCCCGCCTAGAGCACCGACAAGTTGACTCTACGATCGCTAGAGATGTACTGAGGGAAGATGAGCATTACAGTGCAGGTCTATAGTGACAAGAGCAATGTAAGTTTAAACCTGTCAAAGCATGAAAATTCCTGGGCAAACCTGTGCGGGCGAGGTATTGAGAGCGCCAGAGTGGTACAGTGAATCATCTGAACTGTTGCTATATATTTTTATTATTGTTGCTATATATTGTTGCTATATATTTTTATTGTTTGGGGGAGGATGGTGGATGGAAGCTGGAATATGTAGAAAATAAGTGTTTTTTCTGCGAAAAAACGGAAAAATCGATCATTTTTAAGGATTTTTTTACAATTTAAGGGGGCAAATCCCCCCCCCCCAAATCTACCTCCTTGCTACAAATGTTCATGTTTTGGAACTTTTCACCTCTCTAGCCCCTCAGAAGAAACGTAAAGGCTAAAATAATCCTTTTCATCCCTCCAAATTATCGAAAAGTGATAAAAATAGGTGGGGGGGCCTCCCCCGAAAACAGTGGGTGATGGGGGAAAACGGGGGTCATATTCGGATTCAGGAGGTCATTTTATATAAGAATCAGCAGGAATGGTGTCAGGGCCGATTTTCATGCCGACCAGTGTAATCTAACCTAATTTAATTAAAATGTTTTTTATTTTATTCAGTATTTCATCACGCACTCATACGAAGGAGAATAGGCAGGTTAGTCGTTTTTTTTTGTTTTGTTTTGTTTACAGAAAGGATCAACATAATCTGACATTTATGTCAGGTATGACAAACCGTAAATTAAGCTGCGACTTTACTTTTTTGTCCCATTTCCTTCTATCAAAAAAGCATCGCATTCTCGATTGTGTTTTTAAATAAACTCCTGATTATTTACCACTATCAGTAATGTCGAGCTGCCTACAACCGAATAAATTAATCTAAAACCCATCTTCATACTTCTATCTCCAATTTAATTTTATCAATTTTGCACTTACATCCTTTGGCTTATAGAGTTTTCATATGCAATATTATATTTCTCGTGCGATTTATTGGGCAGGTATTCTATATCTGTAACTTTAGGAGAATGTCTCAACTCCAGAGAAGTACACGAATCACTTACATACTCACGATCCATAACGTTATAATTTCAAAATTTGCTAATGACAAAATCTCTTGATTGACATGATTCGTTTATAAAAATATAATCGGCTCAGTCTAAGTTGTTCTACGGATCACGTAAGCAAATGTAACTAACAAAATGTTGATATCTCAGGGCAACCAACCCGATAACAAAACGGCATATATACGTACACTTTAGTGTATGAATATGATATTAATTTCAGGGTAGGAGTAGAACAAATTCTTGTCAATATTCGATGCAAGTAACTTATAAGAAAAATGCTTGAGTATATTTGACTTTTGGGAAGACAATACTTAATGTAAGACGTGTTTACGCCAATTTTATAATGTTTTATATTGCTTTATAGAAGATTGGTACAAAAGGAAACAATTAGTTTTTGTTTTCAAAATATTTCTTCATAAAATAATAAAACAAATTAACATACAGTGAAGACTAATTAAGATGACAATTTTTAATTAATATTTTGTATCTCATTGCATATCAACAAAAAATATGTTACAGAATGAAATGCGAGATAAATTTATTCAACTAATGTCGTATTATTATAACGACATTGTTAATTCGCTTCGGTGATACGTAAATGATATATAGATACAAATATGTATTGAATAGTCGTAGTATCAAATATGAATATATGTTAACGTATTTGCATTCAGCAGTATAAACTATTTACTATCCTAGTGTACAGCAGAATGAAAAACATGTAACGGTATGGAATACTATATTGCAGGCGCAATGGAGTTTGATAGGCATAATGAGCGGTTCACGGGGCCACAATCTCATTAATTTGCAGCCAGTTTTGCTCTCTAAACGCTCGAGTGGCCATTATTCATGGCTGTTCAGCAGACGTGTCACTAACGCTGCTTGCTCTTCACTTTCTCTAAATAGATGCAAACTCACATCCACCTTCTAACTCACAATACAATATACTCACATATTTGTTATATAAAGTCTCTTAATTATACTTGCATCGAATATTGATCAGAAATTTATATGTCAAGTCATTTAATAACTAAAACTGGAAATTAATAAAATATTGACAGCGGTTATATTTAAACCCATGCCGTTTTTTTTTCGCCCTTTCTTTTCTTTTAAGTATACATATTCTGATTCATGTAAATGTTAAGGCATTTGTTTTTTATAGTTAATTTTGAATGTTATAACGAGTGTTTCCACTCCCAGGTTAAGCATGAAGTAAAATTTCGAGTATAGAAAAGCCTGAAAATTTGGTTTGGTTTTGAATACAAAAAAATACATTTTTCTGCAACAAGAGTGCATTTAAAATATCTAGCATATAATCTAAAAGTTGTATCCTCTAGAAGGCTATGAAACAATTTTAAAAAAATATTATGTTGGTAACAAATTATTGAAAACATAAATAATTCTCGCTGCAATTGTCCCCCCAATTGTCACTTTATTCTCGCGCGTGAAATGTCGGGCCGCGTCAGATCACGGGGTTTGTCTGTGGTACCAACTCACATTTAAATGCAAAGAAACGTCATGGCATGCTAGAGGATAAAACTTTTCGCTAATATGGTATGTTGAACCATAAGTATATTTCAAATTCAACGCTATCTTGAATTGAAAAAAAAAATTTTGCTCACGCTTAGTTTGCAGAGTATTTAATATCAAGTAAAAAAATGACTAGTCTTATTAGTTGAGACCTACTGTTTGCTGTTTTACGAATTTTTTCGTTGTTTTATATTTTATATGTTGAACCGTTTAATGACGAATACTATTAATCATTATTCAACGTCATTCGTTATCACCGGTTAAACTCAAACAGGGAATTTTTCTTATAAGTATACATATCCCAATATACAGTGAATTTTTCTTATAAGTATACATATCCCAATATACAGTGAATTTTTCTTATAAGTATACATATCCCAATATACAGAGAAATTTTTTTTCAAGTAAACCACGATATGTACATCGTAAATTTTCAGCTATTCGTTGTTTTTGAAAAACGTTAAATTTGAAGCTTCTACCAAGTGTTTAAAGTAGTTGATTGGAAAAGGATGAAAATTTGGCTTGGTTGCGTAGCGAAGCGAGGCAAACAAACCAAATTTTAAACTTACAATTTTACTTTCTGCTAAATATGAGAATGGAAACACTAGTTAGAAGCTTCAAATTCAAGTAGTTGTTTCAATGGAATTATTGCCTCAGTAGTCTGTTAAATTAATACTTATTGTTTGCAGTTTAAACGAAGATTATCGTAATTTTATATTTTATATAAACAAAAAATGATGATGTGTCCATTATATCACTTTCCCTGCTAAAGATATGATAATTTAAATATCAACAATATAGAATAGTTGCTCAAACTAAAATTATTCTAATTATTTTATTATTATTTTTCCAAAACTAGTACTTCTTGCATTTTTTCGCTACATCTCAGTAAATATTGATCACCATCATATATAAACGTTATGTATTTTTAACTTTACTGTAAATCAGTGTTTTATACGCGTGGCGCATGAAGTAAAATTTCGAGTTTAGAAAAGCCATGTGAAAATTTGTCAAAGATCGCTGCGCGACCTTCGACAAATTTTCTACGCGGGGCTATTCTAAACTCGAATTGTTACTTCATGCTTAGTCTGGGAGTGAAAGACACTCGTTACTTTAAAATATGTCACAAGTGTTAAAATGTGTATCGTAACTGTCACAAAGAAAAAAAAAATAACATAGCGATCTCATTATAGCTCAATTTAAACTCGTGTCAAGTTGGCACAATTGGTTAAATGTTGTTAAATGTCACTGCTGAGCTGTTCTGGTCATACTACCAATAGCTTTAAGTATCTACATCTAAAGCCATAAGATATTAATATTTGGTAACTTCAATCAAATATTGGCAATTGTTAATAATGAAATAAAGATCAATAGAAAACATCGAAATAAAAAATACAAATGGGACATAAATAAGCTAAATTACATGAAAACTAAAAAAAATATATGAAACAAGTTTATAACAGCAAATACAACCAAAAATTGAACAAAATAACTTACAAGTGGAATGGAAAGACATAAAAGAATGCATAAACCAACCAGCAATAGAACAGATAGTAGCAGTAACAAATAAATTAAAAGGAGAATGACTTAATGATTCGTGCAAATTAGCAGTAGAGAAAAAGAAGAAGGCATGGATAAGACGGATAAAAAACAACAGAATTGATGACAAAATACTTATGACAACTTACCCAAAACAGCAAAGATGCTAGTGAGAAAAATTAAACGTGAATGGATGTTAAACAAATTAAATGGAACAGAGAAGGAACGTAGAAATAGAAACAAAAAACGAGTTTACTAACAAATAAATGAAAACACGAAGGCATAATAAAATAAAGCAATAGGTATCAAAAATAAACAAGGACAACTAGCTGAAAATGAAGAAGCATATAAAGAAGCATGGATGGAACACTTCAGAGATCTCTTATATACAGAAGATGAAGATGAGTTTACAGAAGAAGAAGCAGTAGAAGAAGAAGGGGAAGACGAGGAGAATGAAGACAGTAAAGAACCTACAAAAACAGAACTAACAGAATCAATTAAGCGAACTCGAAATGGAAAGACACCTGGACAAGATGGAATAAATATAGAACTTATCAAATATGGAGGAGATAAATTAATTGATGAAATGCACGAGATAATAAAGAAAATATGGAATGAGGAACAAATGCCGGAGGAGTGAAAAATAGGACAGATAATAACAATTCACAAGAAAGGAAACCAACAGACATGCGCAAACTACAGAAGGATTACACTATTAAATACAGCATACAAGTTATTATCAATAATTATACAGAAAAGAATAACTGACAAAAACAAGATTAAAATAGGATAGTTCCAGTGTGGATTTGTAAAAGGAAAGTCAACAATAGACGCAATACACACAATAAAACAAATACTGGAAAGAACGCACGAATATAAACTAGAAATAGCTATGCTATTTATAGACTTCCGACAAACTTTTGATACAGTGAACAGAAAACAGCTAATGAAGGCATTGAAAGAACTAGACATAGGCAATACATTAAAAAGACTGATTGAGATGACACTAGATACATTAAGAAGGAACAAAGGTATATGACAATGTGATTCCCATTCAACAACAGTGTTTAATCTGGCACTAGAATATGTACTACGAAAAATAGACAAAGGTAACCTAAGAACAGAGTTAGGACAAATAATAGCTTATACAGATGACATAGTGATAGTAGCAAAAAATATTAATATTATAGAAAGCATGCTAAATAATCATTTTAGAGGGAATGAAAATGGGGCTACTAATAACTAATGAAAAAACTAAAATGATGAGATTTGAAATGCAAATATTGAGCAACTATACCAAGATAGCAGATGAGCAGTTTGAAAACGTAGACAAAATTAAATATTTAGGTGTCACAGTAATAATCGACGGAGATAAAAAGAGTGAGATAAAAGAAAAAATTACAACAACATATAAAGCTTTTTATGAAAATATATAAGACTCTTATAAGACCAACCACTATGTACGGAGCTGAAACAATGACCATGACAAAAAAGCAAGAAGATGAACTAAAAATTCAAGAAAGAAAAATACTAAGAAGCATATTAGGACCTATAAAACTTACCGCAAACGAATACAGAACACGAACAAATGAAGAACTGCATAAAGAATAGAAATAGACATAGTTCAAAAAATATAAGAACAAAGAATAAAATGGTTAGGACATATATGGAGGGCAGGACCAAAGAGCAACATTTACTCTATTCGAGAATAAACGCTAGGTGGGAAGAGGAGAAAAGGAAGACCGAGAACCACATGGATAAAACAAGTGGAAAACGACATACATGAAATTGGAATTAAAAAATGGAAGGAACAAACAGGAGACAAAAAATTGTGGAGATCAATAAGCAAGATAACATAAGAAATGGCCTTTTCCCCCGCAAAGGAAATAGACCTAGAAAGCTCCTCGCGGAGCGGCGAAACCCCTTCAAGGGGTAAGGCCACTATATAAATATAAATATTACTCAAAACGAACGTTAGTAACTAATATTATTTTTCCTACAAACGCTGCTAATTTTCCAAAGACCTGTTGAATGATACCACCTATTGTGCCATTTACAAATCTGAAGTTCTTAACATTCTTAAGCAAACTCTCAGGGATGACAACTTATTTGAGGAAAAACAATATCACCATTTTATTCTTTAATACGGCCTTTATAATAAAATACCTCATCTCTCTAGGACTAGCCGTTTTCTCAAAAAAAAACCTGATGCTGGTAGTCTGGAACACCCTGTATGTTATTCTTCAACTCCACCTTCTAAGTGGATTTTTCTTTTAAATTTGTTATGTATACATAGAAGGTAAAGTTTTTATGGCAATTAAGACTTGGCAGCAAAATTTTGCATAGAAAGAGTATAACAATCCTCAATCAAAAACATATGCAAAGTCGACAATTGTGCCCAAACTTCGTATCTTTTGTCAAAATATTCCTACTCTTGTATGAAATTGTTTTATTATTTATTTTATAGTGAAATACAATCAGGTATCATTGGTGTGTACTATAATCTTTAAATTTATATTACCATTTTAAAATCATAAATATCACCGCGTTTTAAAATTATATTATTATCAATAGAAAATAAAAAAAAAAACGCACGCTATTTCCCTTGCGAATTTAATGCATTTAATGAAATGTACTAGTATAAATGGCTGACTGCGGAAGCATTCGAGTGTTTTGGCGACTAATTTATCGCTCATGTCGTTTATAATTGCTCCCGTTTGTACTCAACAACGCGGAACTTTTGAGTGCTGAATAGTTATAACAACTTTATACACATTGCACGCTGTTTTTTTTTTATTATTATCACCACTTTATCATTTTAAATATTTGGCATACTGTTCCCACTTTGTTGATTTATTAAAAAAAAACACGATAGTTGCGCTTGTTAATTTAATACTATAGAGATATTGAATGAAACAAAATTAATCTGGTGAATGTGGAAATCGGATTTAATTAAACTAAAATTGGTTCGACAAAAACAATTTCAGTTTACAAAATTCCTACAAATGTAAACACTGTCATAGATTAAATTGTCAGTGAATGTAATTTTTGTAGCAGAAGTAAAATTTTTAATAATGTAGTTACCCATCTTGAATGTTAATACAAATTTAAGAAATAAATAAACCTTGGTGTTGAGGCTAGAGAAAGTAAAATCTAATTACTGCGAGTTAAATTATAGATGTTTATATTTTAATAATTTCCCCACCATTTGTAATTTTTGTTAATTTATAAGCGTCTGTAATTAGTAGTTCGTTTTTTTAATACCAATATGTGTTAGCAATATTTCTTGAATGTAATTATTTTTTTCAAAATTTGTTTTAATTATCTCTCCCATTTTAAATTTTAGATCCGTTAGTGATTATGCTTTTGTAATTTTTTATTTTACTTTTAGGTTATAATTGAATCGTATATTGCTTGAACATTACAAGTCACTTTCTGGCTCAACTGAGTTTTCAGATGCTTTCTAAAAAACTTTGAGTTTTACTTTTAAATTTTATAAAAGAGTTTGTATTCTATTATGTAACTAATGTAGTATTAAGCACCATTGATGCACAGACGCAACATTATTATTTTTTTGTAAACTAAAGTACTAAATAAGTTTATTTGATATACTATATTATTTGAACTGATTTGGAAATGAATGAAGCAAAATTCTTTGGGAAATATTTCGAACTTCACAATATTTTAGTGTTTTATACGCGTGGCGCATGAAGTAAAATTTCGAGTTTAGAAAAGCCTAAAAATTTGGTTTGGAGCAACCAAACTAAATTTTAAGGCTTTTCTAAACTCGAAATTTTACTTCATGCTTATTCCGGGAGTGAAAACACTCGGTCGAAATTTCACATTGCGCGTTTTTATATAAAATCGACGAATGATTTGAATGAAAATGTACAGCGTATACACTATGTACATTTAATAGAAAAATGCACAGTATGTAATCCAATAAGTCATGCATAGAAATCATCAAAAGAAGTACAGAATATTACCTAAAATCAACTTTTAGAGTTAACTCAATAATTGCTCGGCCGTTAATGAGTTAAAGATGTTGGCTAATAAGTAGGGAGAGATAGCCGATTCTAGAACCTCCTCCTCCTCGCGGAGGAGGAGGTTCTAGAATCGGCTATCTCGTGGGAGGAGGAGGAGGAGAAGGATGAGGAGGATGAGGAGGACGATGGGGGGGGGGGATGAGGAGGAGGTTTTTGAATTTGGGCTAACAAGGAAGAAGAGGGAGTACTTTTTTTTTTTTATATATATTTTTTTTGATTGTAGAAATGTTTCATGAAATAAAAAAAAAATATTTTAAATTAATTAAATCAGATATTTAAAAGCAGTTACCTGGGGAAATATTTATAATGGATAGTGTTTTTATAATAAAGTAGGCAAAAGTAATATTTGAAGCAATATATTTAAAATAATACAAATATACATAAAAATAGAATTGAAATTATAATTGTTCAGACATACATTTATTAAAGATACAAATAACCTTATAATAATTATAATTCAATTGTATCGAAAGAGTAAGTGTGTTTTTACCCACGTTTATGAAAAATCAAAATATATTTAAAAGTAATATTTAAAGCAATATTTAAATTATAATTGTTCAGACATACATTTATTAAAGATACAAATAACTTTATAATACTTATAATGTAATTGTATCGAAAGAGTAAGCGTTTCTTACCCAGGTTTATAAAAAATAAAAATATAATTGAATGTTTAATCAAGCTCTTGAATTGCATCGTTAATCATTTTATCCAACACCTTTTCGTTTTCTAAATCCGCTATACGTAAATGGCCCCATGCTAATGTATGATATTTATCATTTAAAATGTATCTTTTGTCGTCTTTTGAATTCAATGCAATTTTGTTTTGAAGTTCTGTAAACATATTATGATAACTGGATCTAAATTTGTACATTTTTTTATAAACTGCACCCCCATTCTCCACTACAGTAATGTAATCATTTACTGTTAAATGTTTTTTTATTACATATTTTTTAACACCTTTAGCTTTTTTAATCGAGCTTGAATTGAGTAAATTTACACAATACGCCTTAGCACCAGTTCCATAAAATGATTCAATGATCTGACCTTTAAATTCGTCTTTCATTTTTCCGATGTAAGATTTATTTGGAATGATGCAATGCTGATTGTCAACTGGATAGTTGGATGTATCAAACTTATCAATATTAATTTTAATATCATCGTAGACATTTTCTGTAAAAACTTGAAGAACTAACGAATCTGTATCTGTGTACAATAATGTTACGTTGTTATCGTACTTTCTCTTAAGGAAACTATAGAAAAAATCGTACATTACAGTTTTGGATAATTCTAAAATAGAAAATCCTACATACAGTGGTTTTGTGTACTGCACTTTGAGAACACCCATTTCCACAGCCACTAAATTATTACAAAATATTTTTGAAGATTTAAAATTTGGTTTCGATATATAAAATTCTGCACCAGGTTTCCTGAAATGAGAATCCCAATGCGTACATAATTTAATATCAACGCGATTTTCAACATTTTCCATCGTTTTTCCAAATACAACATTATTCATACTTTTGTAATGATTGCGTTCAAATTCATTTTTAGATTGTTCTCTCTTACTAGTATTGAAATCAATATATTTTTGCATCCAATTATCTTGTTTAAATTCTAAAATTCTATGTAGCCGTCGCAATTTTAAGCCTTGTGTTAAACATTGTTTTAGATTTTTATAATGAATAATATATTTTTCTTTGTCATATAAGGTAGGAATTAATTTAGAATATTTTGAATTTGGAGGTATTGCCGATTCTGGGCAAAAAGGAAAATCATTATAATAATCCTGTAAAGCTACTGGATATTTTAAATCAACTTCTAACACATAACCCATCTCACCATCATCTTCCAGTGATGCGATATCAAACTCGAGAATTTCATTTTGATCAAGCCAGCGAAACTTTCCAACAGGAAGCTTACATCTCATAGCATACCCATACAAATTTGTAGCATCTAAATAAAGAATATATGAAGTTGGTTCAGAAGCATTAAAATTTGGTAAAAACTTATTATTTGCTTCAGCTTTTCGTTGAGTGCACATACTTAATCCACCTCTGATACCCTTTTTAAAAAAATGTAACATGTCAATGTCTGTCAATAATTCCAATTTTACATTTGTCATCCTTAACAAAGCGTCCCAAGCAAATCCTGGCGCTGTGAAATAGTGTGCAGGGTCGAGTTTGTAGAAATCTAATGACATTTTTCGAAAATTTTCAAATACGTCAACAAGCAACAACACATCAGATGTCAAATAAGTGTTTACGTAATCACGTAATGAATTACAATTAAATACGTCCCACACTTTACAAGCTCTCTCATAGTTTTTTCTGGGTATTTTTTCATCCGTTAAATGATCATAAAACTCATCCTCACTTGGCAAATGATTGTAATTTAATTTTTCAAATGAATTCATAAAACTATAAGGAAAAACGCCTTTCTGCCGTATTAGATTAAATTGTTCATCCTCCTGAAACCTTTTTCTTATTTCAACACACTGATCATTGTCCAAAAGTGATCCCAATGTTTCTAATGATTGTGATAAAAATTTAAATGAATCTACAAACCTTAGTTTTATAAATACTTTTCTCTTTTTTCCGTTACCATTAATATATTCACCAACGTGCACATTTTTTGTAAAAGTTATATACTTTTCTTTGTTTTGTGCAATAACATCAACATCTTCCTTGTTTAATGCAATATTTTTTACAAACATATGACTGTCATAATTTGAAAGATTATGAAAAAATATTGGAATATATTTTGGAATTTTATAATTAATATTGCAAACGGAATGGGCTGGGCCACGAAACTTTCCTGTTAAGTGATCATGATCATATACTTTATCATTTACTGACAATGTCCTTTCGCAAATATGACATACATTTCTTTCATATATTAGTTTTTCTTCCGGTGTTAATGGTAACATTTCTTTACGTACTCCTAAATAATTTTTATAAATAATTTTAATATCGTCTTCTAATTTGTTTACAAATTCTTGTGCAGCATTCTCTCCATTATATATATTAAACTTTGAAAGACTATCATCATATGAACATTTTATGTGGTATGCAAAAGCATAAGGTTCATGACGAAAACATTTAACTGTGTACGGTTTACTCGAATCTGTATAAGTAGTATTATTGTTAACATTTACTAACAATGCCTCAAAATCAGCATAAACTACAAAAGGAATTTTCATTTGTTTTTGATAATTTTCAAACTCTAATATATTTCCCAGAACTTCTTCACCCAATTTATTAATTTTTTTACTACAGTTCGGAAGAACAGCTTTTACATTTCCACAATCTTCTTCTTGATGTCTTTTTAATTCATCTTTTTTAGAAAAGTAAATTAAACAACCTTCGCATATAAATTTTGCATGACCATGTAATGATATTTGAGTTCCAATTAAACGCGACAAATTTTTAATCCAGCAATAATGATTCTGATTGTCTATTGAAATATACAACAAGTTTATATGAACTATTTTCTTATTCTTTGATATTCGTAATGGAACGAATTCATAGTCCATTTTATTTTCGTTAAAATATTCATTAGCGCCATAAACGTTTATTGAAATAGTATTTTTACCTTCAAATATATTGATATCTTTTATTGTAACTGGAAATTGTAAATTTGAAAAGTCACATACTGTTGAGTAATGTGGATATGAAGATGGTCTCTGTGCCAGTCCTGTTGGAACCCGAAGTGCTGAAGTTATAGCCCAAGCAAAGCATGCATTGTCGGTATTGTAAACATTGATTACTGCACGTTTTGCCTTTATTGAAGCAGGTAACTCGATGTAACTAGATGCTCTCATTGGATTATATACATTGAAATTAAGTTCAATGCTTGTAATTTGAAATAATGTCCAACCTTAAAAAAAAGAAAAAAAAATAATAATTATAACATTAAAAATCACCAAGTTTCTAACTTTACCTGAATCTTTCTCCTGAAATTCTGACATCTTGGTTTTAATTTCGTCGAGGAAGTGTGCGTATGTCTCATATAGATTCGTTGCAGTGGTGATAATTTTGTTCGACGTGTTAAATGATTTTATTTCAACATTTTCTTTTGCTGTCAAAAAGTACAATGCAAAGGATTCCATGTTTAATTTAAAATTTCCAATAACCGCCAATTTACTTTCAATGAGAGTAATAATTTTCTCCCTCACTGAAATGGAAAACTTGTCTAAATCAACATAGTGTCCAGGTTCGGTGATTCGGTAACTTGTTATTTTGCCCCCATAAGCTGTAGATATTTCCTCTACTCCATCATCAACAATAATAAATGCATTACTTTTGTGTAAATTAGTTCTCAAATGGGCGGCAAAACATGAGCTATCTACTGTTATGTTACATACATCACATATTCTGTGTTTTGATGTTGATGCAAGTTTTTGTCGTTTATTTGGAATTTCACAAACTTGTTTCGATGTGGATGGATTTTCCAAAGATGTTGATGGAAGTGGATTTACCATTTTGATATCTCCCTGTTGTGCGGATCGGGGTAGAATAAGTTTGATTGTTGGCTTTTCTCCTCTATTGCTTACATATGAGTTTTGCTTGGAAACACACGAGTTTTTTTCGTGTCGTTTTAAGTTGTCTCTTCTTGTAAAATTTTTACCACAATATTCGCACAAAAACATGCTCTAAATGTAATAAAAGAGTAAGTTGCTTTACACGTCAACACACGATATGATGCTTGGGCCAATACGTTACCTTTATATAGTGAACTTAATCAAGAAAAGAAAAGGAGGAGGTTTAACTATGAGGAGGGGTAAATTTAATATGACGAAGAACAACACATTCACTCACACATGCACACACTCACACAGAGAAAAAAACATTTTACAATCATTTTAATCCTCTTCTTCATCCATGTCAGTCGATGTGTCCCACACTGATGAAGTAGAAGATGATGAAGATGAACTATCTGTTCGTTTACGTTTTACAGTATGTTTTGTTAGCTCGAATAACGGTGTGAAGAAACAAAATTCACAATAACGTTTTCGTTCTAATATCCATATATGCAATTTGTCTTTTCGAAATAAAATATTCTTTTCGTATTTTATCCTGAATAATTTTGTATTAGGTTCTAAATTGTAAATTTTTTTTCTACACCAACGGCAATATCTCTTTCCCTGTGTATCAATCCAAAATCTTTTTTTAACTAACACTAAAAATGGATTTTGTGGAATGTTCATAATTTTGGAAATATTACCATTAGGATTTAATAAAAAATCCACTATATATTTAGGTAATGGATTGTGACATGTAAATGGTCGGCATTTACAAAGAACCGAATACATATTTGCTTGTCGTAAATGTCCAAATGTCCAAACATAAAAACACCAGTTGTCAAAAATTGTCTTACCCAAACATTTTGGTATTTCTGCTAGGCGTACCATTTTTTTTACATCTAACCGATCTTCTATTACATTTAAACACACTTGTTTTAGAGCGATTGCTTGTAAAGTATTAACAAAACTCATTGTAGATAAACTTTAATTTGTGTTCTTATATTTGACAATGCAAAAATTGATTTGATCTATGGAAAAATAGCCGGTTATTTTATATTAATATTGTAACCTTATTGTAACGGTCAAAAGTATTGCAATTTAGCTCCGCCTTATAAATTTTCAAAAAGTGTTGCAATTTTTGCCCCGCCTTTTAATTTAACCACACCTTTATGAGTAAAGGTAATTTTAGTCCCACCTTTTAATTTTACCACACCTTTATGAGTAGAAGTTAACTCAAAATCTTTTAAGAGGTGTTTTACTTTAAACCCCTCCTCCTTATACATCCTCCTCGGTTTACAAGCTATTTAAGCACCAACACACTAAGTTGAGAGGAACAAACTGAACAGCGGTTTTAAAGTGTTAAAGTGAATCATGGGTGAGTAATTTATTTTAAATAAAACAACATTTAAAAAAATATGTTTTGTATTTATAAAGAAACATTTACATTTGTATTACATATATTTTATGTTTTATATTTTTTTATTACAGACCGCATACAAATCTATAACGAAATTAGAGAGGAATATTGCAGGCGATTCAACAACAAGCGAGTAAACAAGTTAATACGTGCATGTAAATAAGAGAAAATTGAGATTATAATAATTTACAGGTAACCATAATCGAGCTGGATGACTCGATACCGCCAATTCCTCTACCCCGGGCAAATATCATCATCCAGAGGTCAGAGTATACGGCCATTATTTGCCCGGAGGATAACGCGCTCGTGTGGTTGCGAATCCATAACACATTATAATTTAATAAAAGACTAAATATTTATAAAACATTTTTATTTGATATCCATGAATTATGTGAATCATCCAAACCCAACCATTTTACTAAAACTTTATTCTTCATTCTTTTAATAACTTTTTCGACGAGATATACATCCTGATGTTGAACTTTTTTTAATTCTTCCTCATAGAATCCTCCAATTATGTCCTGGTTTTTTATATCTCGTAGTAGATATGTTCTGGGGTTCGTGTTTTGAACTTTGGATACTGTGAAGATTTCGTTGGACCAATTTGGGGTGTAATTTTTATCAAATGCTTGACGATGTTTGCTAATCCTTACGTGGTCACTAACTTTAAATTTCTTCCTAAATCCATCAAAAACTTTTAAATTACTGTACACAGAATTTAACAATAATTTTTCCTTATTTTTATTTACTTGTTTTGGTTTCATACCAATTGTTCTATGTTTAGTATTATTATATTTATTAATTATATTTTGTAGAATACTAATCCAATTATAATTGCCTTGCATGCTAAATTCCTTCCACATCAGTTCTTTAATAGTTCTATTGTACCGTTCAACAATTGAACTTTTTAAAGATGAAAATGTGCTGTAATGATTAATTCCATATTTTTCACATAGTTTTTTCAAATTGTTGTTGTAAAACTCAGTACCATTGTCTGTTTGAATATTTGCAGGTATCTGCCTCTTTTTCAACAATTTTTCCATTTGTAAGGCAACTTCTTTTCCAGTTTTTGTTTTTAACGGTAAAGCCCACCCAAATTTAGAAAAAGCATTTATAACCATCAATATATATTTGTATCCTTTATTTTCCTTGGCATAAGGTATCATTTCAACTAAATCCGCTTGGTATAAATCATTTAAACTCTTCAATATTACTCGACGTCTACGAAAATGTTTCCGAACTGGGGCGTGAATTTCATCAATTACATCGCGTTAAATGTTGGGTTTCATTAGTATTTTGTTCGATTAATATCTCAATGCAAAACTTCTTATCGACACCTTCTGGAGTCGCTGCAAATCTGCGCTTAATTTGTATTGTATCATTCAATTTAAGGTTTGTTAATTCAGACAATACATACTTTTCATTAATAAATAGAATTACATTTCCCAGGTAATTTGTTTTAAGAACTTTTCCAGCGTATAATGTGTTTTTATATAATATATCACCCCCCTTATTATCAATTGTATAGAATCCATCGGAAGATACGTTTCCGTTGCCGGCAAGTGTCAAAATTAACCTATATCTTCTCTCTTTATCTGTTTCATCGACTTTAAAATACCTCTGAATTATCTTGTCTAAATTGTTAGATTTTTTAATATAGCTCGAGACACTATGCCCATGTACATGTTTTCCAAATTTGTCAACAGTCATTGCACCAAAAATAGAATTTCCAAATTTGTCTAAACTCATTTTATACACCGGTTGCTCGTCTGGTGTCTAATGAGATAATAACATATGTTTATTTCAGGAGCCACACTTATATTACTTTATAATGTTTGCTTCCTTCAATTCTTCAATTATTGAAATTATTTCATTTGTATGCGCATTATTGCCAGCACTTTGTGAAGCTAATAATAAGCGTAATCTATCTACAAGTTCATTCGGATTATCCCAATATTGCAATTCTAAGGAAGAACTGGGAAGAATTTTTTTTGCAAACCGCGTCCAACTTTCCATTTTTTAGTCCACCACACTTTTGGAGGTTGACCATTTAAAATTGGCTTAATAATGTTTACATATTTCAAAGCTTTACTACCAATACGTTTTCCGCTTGGATCATAATTAAATCGCGTCGCAGATGTTTGCTCTAAAATACGTTTATAATTTCGAACATCGTCAGGTTTAAAAGTGTAAGGGTCCTTTTTGAAAAGTAATTCGTATAGACCGGTAGTGCCCTTATATGGCACATCGTTAATAACAACATTTGCTCCATCAAACTTAAGTGCCGCGTTTCCGATATACAAAACACCATCAAATGTTTGACGAACTCCATAACGAGTATCGAATTTATCTCCACGATCTAATTTAAAGTCAATCAAATATGCGCGAGGTATATGATGAAATTGTTTCAGGGTTTGTTGTAGGACTGACGAAGTATTAAGTTCGTCTACCAGTCTATCATGAGCTTCATCTAAACGTGTGGTAGCAGTCCGTAGGACTGTAGCGTCATCATCAGAATCTACGATCTCTTCATCATCATCATCATCATCATCATCGTCATCATGTGTGACGTTTCCTGTTCTTGGCGGTGAAGTTTGATAAACTTCTTCAGTGTATCCTGTTGCAGTATCCTCAATCGGTGTTGATGTAATAATATCTTTTTTCAAATGCAATTGATGTCTCGGTCTTCTGGGTGTTGATGATGACGTTTTAATGGGTGTAAATATTCGTTTGTGTACTTTAATTTTCAACGGACGTTTTCTAATAGTTTCCTCAGATGAGGTTACATTGGATTGCGGTGTAGTAAATATTTTTCTGCGTATTTGCGATTTTCTACTTGAACCAAATCCCGTTTCTTTTTCTTTAACATAACTAGAATCAATAGGAACAAATTCTTCATTGAATTTACTAGCGATTTGTTTCAGTGGTTCACTCAAGGGTAATAACGTTGCGGCAAGATGTTCTTTTGAGTCTGCAATATCTGTTTTTAACGATCGAATTTTATCACGCAAAGCACTACGTGCTTCCACGAGTTGCTTTGCAATGTCTTTATCCATGTTAAGAACGCAAAGTGTCTGTAAACACTGATAACATCTGCATCGTTACAGCGCTTTTTAAATAGTCAGAAATTTATCGAAACCTTTTCGATAACGACCATTCGTTACAGGACAATCTAAATCAATTACGAATGGAGAATAAGGTTGCTTACAACATTCTGTGCAAGTTTCTAGAAATGTATTCAATGTCATGTCACCTATTACGTGATCATTGAAAATATGCTTTAAATTTGTTGCATCTTGCTTAAATATTACTGTTACCGGCGTTTTATCGAAAACGTCGTAACTTGATTATTTTATTCACATTCGCGAAAACATCGGACTCCATTTGTTTTGCTCATTTCATTTCATAATCATTTTAATTCCAAATGACTCAAGTTCGTAACCATTCATTCGATGTTCTTTTGTATATATTTTTTTCTTGTAAATATGTTAATTACTCAACATTGAATTCCCCCGAACGTGACCAACAATGACGACTTACAAGCATGCCCATCATTAACCGCGCGACCAGCACCGGCCGATGTTTACAACCCCGAGGAAGGTCATAAAATTCCGCACCTCCGAGGACCAGCGCCATAAAACCCACGGCGCGCTGTAGATGTTTACGACCATGAAAACAAAGCCTTTGGGAATTTCTCGAAATTTCGGGAAAACAGCGAGAACAAAGGTTTATGGTCGTAACATCTGCAGCACAAACTTCGACACGCCGGAGCAGTCGGAAACCAGAGGCCCAAAACTTTTTGGCCTCAGCTAAATATGAAAACTCCACCCTCTGCTTCTTCCACCACGTTCTCGACCAATCACCGTCACCCCCAAGATACATGGCGGGGGTGAAGACAGCGGTGGTTGGGAAGATAAGAGACAGCGGAAGACAGAGGAAGGCAGTACAGTTCGGAAAGTCAGTAGAGTTCGGAGCTATCATCATTGGAGTTATCATCATCAGAGTTATCATCAACAAAGTTTCACCAAGTTTCTATGAAATCATTAAGTGTCGCGAATTAGTCAGTTCGTAAGTCGTTGCGGTCGTTCATTATTGTTATTCTATTTTCTTTTGTTTGTGTCATTTATTTCATTCATTATCATTCTTGTGTTATTTTGCTTTGTGTGTCGTGAATAAATATTTTATCCTTGTTTTTGGAAGTCAGAGGTTAATTTACAAATCATTTTAAATTAAACATAATAAAAGTGAGTGTCTTTTGAACTGTGATTTCGGTAAGTTTCTTTTGTTATTATTGTGTGTGTGTTAAAGTACTGAGCTAATCGGAGTTGTTACGGAGGGACGTTGTTTTTTATGGAAAACTCATGCTCTCTCAAATTATCTATTAAATTTAGCATAAACAGCAAGCGACGTCCTGCGCCCCGATAACAATTTGGCGCCCAACGTTAAAAATTTGTACAAATTTTCAACCCGCATTTAGCATTAACAATTGACGCCAACGTTCAAAATTTAATTCTAAATTAAACCCTACGACAAATTTGTTATAAATTTAAACTCAATTCCCGATAACAATTTTAGCTCCCAACGAGCAAAATTTTGACAAATTTTCTGCATTTAGCGATATAATTTTGACTCCCATCGTGGAAAATTTTTACAAATTTGAATCTACGACCCTGCATTTAGTGATAACATTTTATCGCCCAACGCTCAATCTTAATCCTTGACCCTACATTTTTCAAAATAACATTTTGGCGTCCATCATACAATATTTTTCAAATTTTAGCCCACGACTCTAAAATTGCCGTTAATAATTTATCATTTACAAAAGCAACTTTCATTTTCAACTGGCAAACATTTGATTTTCTTTTTACAAATAACATTTTGACGCACAACTCATTTTTGTCATTTATCTTAAATTCATCAGTGAGGCATTAAACATTTCATCACCTAACGCATTTTATTCATTTACTGATTTAAGTATTTCACTTCGTCTGAAATCATTTTAGCATATTACTTTAAAATAACATTTTAGACCACAACAATTTATTTTAGTTAGTATTAACTTAACTTGTAATAATCTTGTAATTTTTTTTACAATTCATCTGGCTTGTAATATTTCGACGTGATTTTCGTCTCATACCTGTTAGTAGCACAACATTCATTATTTAAATTTAATTTAAATCATAAAAACATTTACAGTCTCATTCATTCTTTTACATATTCTACTGATTAAATTTATTTTAAAATTCATAGAAATTCCGAAACCACTCGAGCTGACAAACGTTCGTTTTTCTAAAGAATATTTTGACTCTCAGCCTTCATTAAATTTTTTAAATTGTAAACTCACCATTTTGAAACACAAACTGATTTCCAATTAACATTTTGGCACCGAATTCATTTGTATGTTTTTTTTAAATTTAAATCATTCAGACATAAAATCATTTAGCTAAATAGCAATTCATCGTCTACCAAAATTTTTTGTTACTTAATACATTTTTTTTTTAAATTGGTCTGAACACATTTTAATGTGAAAGTCAAATTTCATGATTTAAATTTAATTCAAATCCATCAAGTCTTAACACTTTGGTGCATAACTTGGTACTCATTCATATATTTTATTAATTTTAATCATATTTCAATTTAAAATTCATTAATTTAGCTCACCAAGTATTCTCATACCTACTACCAGCTATTATTTTATATTTTAATTATTGACGTACATCCCAATTACAAGTTAACTTCCCAACATCATATTAATAAGCATTTTTTAAATATTTTTTTTCTTATTAATATCATCACATGTATATACATTTTTATGCATATTTTCATGTACATAACCATTTGTGTGTTTTGGTTTATTCTGTTATAGGTGATCATTATTATCTACGCTATACTCATATTTAATTATTTTTACAATCATTATTTTTAAATCATTTTAAATCACGACGGGGCCGTGTACCCCAGAAAATTTCATTAATTTTACATAATCAATTCAATGCACTCAATCAATTCAAGTAATTGATCATTTTATTGGATTTTCTTTAATCAACACTTTAAATTTTAGTGTATTGATATTCAAAAATTATTCATATTATTTTAATTATTAGTTTAATGTAAAATTACAACGGGGCCGTATACAAGAAGTAATTATTTCTTTTTACTTTATGCTTCTTAAATTCATTTTAAATTTAGTTTTTTTCATTTTAAGTCTATAATATTTTTTGTAATAATTATTATTCATTTTATAGCTATTTCATAAATTTTGGTTATATATTCAATCAATCATAGACTTAATTTTAATCACGACGGGGCCGTGGTCAACAATTGTTGTGATATTTCATTCATTTGGCTATTTGTAAATATATATACATATTTAATCACGACGGGGCCGTTGTCAAATTTTATTACATTAATTAAGTTTTAACAGTAGTTAATCATAACAACATTTTCAGCATTTTTTTACGTTTAGTTAATCAAAACTAATTCAAAATTATTTTCATTTTGATTAATTGCATTTTAATAATCTAAATTAGTTATAATTTAATTTCGTGTTGTTAAATTAGTTAATTTATCATTTTATTAATTTTTTACATATTCATTTTAATTCATTTACACTAATTTCACGGGGGAAATTAAATTCAGATTTGACCAATAAATTTAAATCAAATCAATGATGCCTACATCGAGATACACCGATTTGCCTAACGCCAGCCAAAACCCGTCTTTAATGCACCAAACCGACCGCCAAGTCATCCCACCGCCCTCAGATTTTATCAACCGGAGGCAGCATTTCGACGAAATTATGTTTGCGGACGAATTCATCGACGTTCCCCAGAACCGTACAGAAATTAATCGTACTGAATCCAGGCATTCACATCTCGAGGTTCAGGTGAATAACCGACTCCCACCGCCCCCAGGATTCATTTACCAGCAGGTTTTGGTACCTGCCACAGACACTCAGCGCCAGCAGGAACACCAAAACGTGCCGCTAAACGGCGAACTGCTAGGTACGAGTACACGTGCAGAATCGCGAAACTCGCTTCAGGATGCCGTACAGCCACCGGAATCCCCGAGCGACAACCTGTACCGCGAATTCCTGGAGTTCAGGGACCACCATCGCCGACAGAAAGAGTACGAGGAGATTCGCCGCCAAACTCAGCGCGAGTGCTTTGAGCTCATCAGGGAGTTCAAGCGCCAGGAGCCCTCCCACATCGACTTCTTCGACGGCAGAAATCCCGTGCCATTCCTGGACGGAATAGAACGCGAGTTCGCAGGGTTAAATCTCTCGGAAAGAGAGAAACATCGCCGCACGCTTGCACGAATGACGTCATCCCAGCAAGAAGAGTACGGGAGTTTCTTCCAAGAGGGAATTTCGTGGGAACGTGCAGCATCCCTCTTGTGCGACGCCATCGACCCGGACACCATTCAATATGAGGAATCTGTGGAAATGTTGACGAAGAAGCAAAACAACACAACACCGGGGCCGTTCGTGTTGAGAAAGCAGGTGCTATTTAAAAACCACGGTGCTAATCTTTCGGAAACCTACATGACGAAAGTAACCTGGAGGTTATCGTCAGAGAGGTTGCGTCAGGACCTCGTTTTCCGCCCAGCGACGATGGAAGAATTCGTTAGGAAAGCTGTGAGTTTAGCGAGACAATTTCACAACATTTCGCAGAAAAGCGAAATCCCGAAGGAGCTGCCCCAGCATCATCATCATAGACAATCCCCCAGGAAAACCCCGTATACACAACGCCGCAATGATCATTCCTGGAACAAAAATCAGCATTCCTCTAATCAAAACCAACATTCCTCAAACCAAAATCACAATTCCTCGTATCCCACCCGCCACCCTCAAATAAATAACCCGTCTTCCTCACACACAAAACATCAACCAACACACACACAAATTAATCGTCCGTCTTCCCCACAAACCAACCGTCATCCTCAACTTCCACCCAGAAATCGCGATAATCGAGCCGTAAACAATGTTCAAACCCAGGAGAACCGCCCACGCACGCCTCCACGTCAAAACATGCAGAATAAGCGGCCAGTTACACCACCACGTCGAGGAGAAAATAATTCTATTAGCCAATCACCGTCGGCTCAACACTCATCGTCACAGGATAAGCGACCAAATTCACCACCTCCTCCTTTTTGTTTGAAATGCAAAAAGGGTTATCACTGGCACAACCAATGCAGAAATGTGTCGGGAAACGGGACAGCGGGCGGCCAGTCATCAAATCACCGGAATTAAATTCTCGACTTCCCACCGCCCGACAAAAACGACCTTCACGCCGACAAAGGACAGCGAATAAGGACAATACATCGACAAACGAACAAGCATCACCGCATCTAGTGCCCAGTGAGAAAACTCAGACGCTAAAAAGTGCTCCGAACAGTGAAAATGTAAACTATAGTGTACCTCCCCCTCTCGAAAAAGACGATTCATTACAACACTCTACAGTTTCACCGTTCAATCATCCCAGTCGATTGATTCTGCTTCCCATCAGTATTAATCAGCAAACAAGTGCGTGCCTGCTCGACCTCGGAGCCGGAGGAAACTACATTCGGCCACATCTCGTTAACAACGTAATTCCCGTTCGCGTAAAAGCGAATTTAGCAGGTGAAAACATGACAGTCGACATAACAGGATACTCAAAGATCAATTTCTGCCTGGGAAACATGCATTATTCGGAAACTTTTATGATAATGCCAGAATTGAGGTATGATGCCATTCTAGGGATTGAATTCTTTAGAAAACACGAAGCAGTTATCGATTGCCATCGTCACTGTTTGCACATCGGAACCGGACTTCGTCAAACAATTTTTTGGCCCGAAAAACAGCCGCAAATTCAACTCGAACCACCAACATTTGATCATGGATTTACTGGAGAAATCGCAACAAACTTTCATGAACTTATTCATCGATTTTCACGACTGTTTTCACCAAAAGATCAATTCACACGTCAGCCTCACAGCACCGAACATAAAATCCGATTAACACATTCAAACCCTGTCCGCACTCGAATTTATCGTTACTCGCCGAATAAGAAGCAAGAAATAGACAACTTGGTTCAAGAACTACTCGAAGATGGTATAATTGAATCCTCCACGAGTCCATACACTTCACCCATCGTTTTAGTCCCCAAAAAGGATGGAAAAAGTCGATTTTGCGTTGACTATAGAAGAATCAACGAAGTGACAATTTCTGAGTCAACGCAAATGCCAGTCATTCAAGAAGCACTGCGCGATTTAGGCGACGCGCGTGTATTTTCTACTCTCGATCTAAAACAGGGTTACTGGCAGATACCAATGGAGCAAACTTCAAAAGAATATACAGCTTTCGGTACACCCGACGGAGGGCATTATCAATTTAGAGTAATGCCTTTCGGGCTCAAAAACGCTCCTGCAACATTTCAGCGTATGATGAGCCAGGAAGTTCTCGCAGGAATGCTCCACGAGTTCACGATGGTATACCTGGACGATATTATCGTGTACTCACGTACGGAAGAAGAACACATACGACACCTCGCCTTGGTTCTGGAGCGCTTGGATCAATTTAATTTACATTTGGGAAGAGATAAGTGCATTTTCGGAAAATCCTCGTTGGAATATCTTGGCCACAACGTGGAAATTGACGTAACCCGCCCACTAGAAAAGCACTTATCACAGATTAAAAATCATCCCGTTCCAAAAACCAGAAAACAATTAAGGAAGTACATCGGCCTGTGCAACTGGATTCGTCAGTATATACACGGTTTTGCTGAAATAATCGCGCCACTGAACGAATTAACAGCCACAACGCGACCATTTCGGTGGACACCGGAAGCTACGCTCGCCATTGAAGAACTCCAGGAAGCAATTAGCAAGCCCCTCCGCCTTCATCGCCCGATGCCGGACCTCCCCTTCACAGTGCAAACGGATGCATCCCAGCTAGGTATCTCGGCAGTGCTATACCAAACCGATCCCGACGGTACGAAACGAATTATCAGCTTCGATTCAGCCAAACTTAATGCCACACAGCGTCGTTATCATATCAACGAACAAGAATGCCTAGCGCTTGTGTGGGCATTAAAGAGGTATAGACCGTTGCTTGAGGGACGACACTTTAAAGTTAGGACTGACTCGAAAGCGCTTACGTGGTTAGCTAACTTTAAGGACCAACGCTCGAAACTCACAAAATGGGCTCTAACTCCCCAGACGTTCGATTTTTCTATTGAACACTGCCCCGGAAAGGATAACCAGCTCCCGGATTTACTAAGCCGCGACCCCGACGAACAATCCGTAGGAAACATTCCGGAAATCGAAACCGACCATCGCCCGGTCATTAACGTAATAGAGCCAACTCTAGTGCAATACATTAAAGATGTCCAGAAAGACGACATTCGCACTCAAGAAATCCTGCGTATCTTAGCCGATCCAAACCACAACGACTGGGAAAAACATTCGTCATCGGAAAATATAGCAGGTTTTCTGTACCATAAAGCGACTGAAAACAAGGACCGCACACTATACGTTCCGGAAGCAGCTCGTGAACGCGTACTTCACTGCATGCATGACGAATCAATACATCCAGGCAGAGACGAAACTATTCGTTGTATTCGTTCAAAATACAACTGGCCGACAATCCCATCAGATGTAAGGCGTTACGTCAAGAATTGCTTGATATGCATAGCGACGAAGAGAGGAAAACCACAAAGAGCTGCCCCCCTTAAAGCGCGAATTCCGATCGCACCCTTTCACACAGTGGCCGTAGACTTAATCGGACCACTTCCGGAGACTACAACACATAAACGCCACGTTTTAGTCGTCACTGATTTATTCACGAAATGGGTAGAGGCATTCGCGATCGGACAGGCACGAGCAGGAATAATTACGCGCCTGTTGGAAGAACAAGTGTTCCACAGATTTGGGTATCCGCAGGCAATTATTTCCGACAACGGCCGACAATTCATTTCCGCTAAGTGGAAACAACAATGCCGCCGTTGGGGTGCTACCCCGTTCTATACACCGGTATATCATCCTAGAGCAAATCCTACTGAACGTCGCAATCAGGAGCTAAAGAAGTGTTTACGCATTAAAATGCAGGAGCAGCCTGGGAATGGGTGGGCGAAATTCATTCAACCCATTCTGTTTCAACTACGAACACGAGGAAACGCAGCGACTGGATTTACTCCCGGAAAAGCTCTTCTTGGATACGAACCTCCACGTCCAGGCGAAAGAGAAATTGACATCGAACAACCTGCAGAAGCACCAGCGATTCATCAGAGAGATGAACGCCTAGCGGCTATCCGAAATCAACAACGCCGGTACGTAAGACGTTACGACCGCCCAGAAGAAGAAGCACGGTTTCAACGAGGTCAGCCGGTTTATATCAAAAATCACCCGTCATATCAGCCCAACAATCCTGCTGGATTCGCTGCAAAATGGTTGGGACCTTTTATCATCGACGAAGCGATCGACGGACGCGTTTTTCGTATTCAAAAAGGCAGGCAAATTGTCACAGTGCATGCAGACGACATCCGACCTGCACCGTGCCACGCCATCCCACAACCGATTCCCGCACGTCGCCGCAGAAGACGCCCACCGGACCGACAGGAAGAAGAGGAAGAAGACATCGACGATCCCGTCACAGCACCAACAACCAGTCCCGAGCCAGATTCACAGGAATAAAACCCCATAGACGTTTTGTGCGTGAAAATTCCTGTGAGTCACACATGCTGTGATTCATTTACGAACGCTTAAGTGTGTAATTCATCCCGTTCAGTTTTTTTTCTATAGACGCTTTAGTGTGCTTGGAATTTATCGAACATTTTTCATAGTGTAAAATCAATTATACATTATAAGTGCAGTGAAAGACAATACGAACTTTTAAATAAGACGACAACTGTACAGAATAACACCCCCGAATCAGACAACGAAGTAAATCACCCTACAGGATGAGGGTTTCATCTAGAAACATCCTGTGACGCCGGACGGTAACCAGTTTTCATCTCCGTCTCAGGGAAAAATCACCGTCACTCATTTTCCCTCACGCTGGCTCATCTTCGCAGAAAACGTCTCAAAAATTAAGGCGTCGAGACGCATATTCGCCTGCCGCCAGCAAACTGTCAATGGGCAGTTATCCCCATTGTGGCGCCCACATTCAACGTCCCTGGCTCATCTCCGGATCCGCATCATTGCTAACCAGGACGTTACATCCAGCCGTTCATCATCAAATGGATTACGTCCCAACTAGGCGTAATTCGGACGCTGGAACTTCATGGATGTTGCTGTGTAATGTTCACCTCAGAACGCGTTTTTTCGCATCATACCAGCACTCCACATCATCATCATCATCTGGGTCATCTTCGGATCGGGTATGCCAGGCGCATCCACCGAAACAGGTGTTGGCCCGACGCCAAACGCAGACGTCAGCCCGGCACCTCCACCAGATGAAAATCATCGAGGCCTGGACATCATCCTCATACAGGTGTTAGTCAGACGCTGAACCCAGACGTTAGCCGGCACCTCCACCAGGTACTCGTCAAACAGAAGGTCGCAGTTTTCCTGTGCGGGATTGATTCGCACGATTCCAGCAGGAAGAACATAGGCAGATGCCTGATCATTTTTGAGCTTGCTCATTAATTGTTCATCATCCTGCGCCTTCCACATCGAAATTAATGGATGAAGATCTTTTTGTATATTTTTGTATATATTAGTTTTAAGCATTTTCATTCATTTATTCATGTAAACGAACTTTACTCATTTACGGGGCCGAATTGTTACCGGCGTTTTATCGAAAACGTCGTAACTTGATTATTTTATTCACATTCGCGAAAACATCGGACTCCATTTGTTTTGCTCATTTCATTTCATAATCATTTTAATTCCAAATGACTCAAGTTCGTAACCATTCATTCGATGTTCTTTTGTATATATTTTTTTCTTGTAAATATGTTAATTACTCAACATTGAATTCCCCCGAACGTGACCAACAATGACGACTTACAAGCATGCCCATCATTAACCGCGCGAGCAGCACCGGCCGATGTTTACAACCCCGAGGAAGGTCATAAAATTCCGCACCTCCGAGGACCAGCGCCATAAAACCCACGGCGCGCTGTAGATGTTTACGACCATGAAAACAAAGCCTTTGGGAATTTCTCGAAATTTCGGGAAAACAGCGAGAACAAAGGTTTATGGTCGTAACATCTGCAGCACAAACTTCGACACGCCGGAGCAGTCGGAAACCAGAGGCCCAAAACTTTTTGGACTCAGCTAAATATGAAAACTCCACCCTCTGCTTCTTCCACCACGTTCTCGACCAATCACCGTCACCCCCAAGATACATGGCGGGGGTGAAGACAGCGGTGGTTGGGAAGATAAGAGACAGCGGAAGACAGAGGAAGGCAGTACAGTTCGGAAAGTCAGTAAAGTTCGGAGCTATCATCATTGGAGTTATCATCATCAGAGTTATCATCAACAAAGTTTCACCAAGTTTCTATGAAATCATTAAGTGTCGCGAATTAGTCAGTTCGTAAGTCGTTGCGGTCGTTCATTATTGTTATTCTATTTTCTTTTGTTTGTGTCATTTATTTCATTCATTATCATTCTTGTGTTATTTTGCTTTGTGTGTCGTGAATAAATATTTTATCCTTGTTTTTGGAAGTCAGAGGTTAATTTACAAATCATTTTAAATTAAACATAATAAAAGTGAGTGTCTTTTGAACTAGGATTTCGGTAAGTTTCTTTTGTTATTATTGTGTGTGTGTTAAAGTACTGAGCTAATCGGAGTTGTTACGGAGGGACGTTGTTTTTTATGGAAAACTCATGCTCTCTCAAATTATCTATTAAATTTAGCATAAACAGCAAGCGACGTCCTGCGCCCCGATAACATTACCAATAAATTACAATTGTCTCGAACCAATTGCTTTTGAATGGCACTGTAACTTTGGCATATTTTAAAACAATCAACATTTTTGTGTCGACCGTATGAAAAACATTCCTTAATTACATTATGACCGGTCGGTGGAATATCATCAAATATAACAATGGAATATTCTTTAATATTTTGAGGCGGTCCAAGTGATTCAACATCCGAAAACTCAAAATAACCACATTCTGGCACGTCTTTTACTATTGATCGTAGATACGCGTATTTATTTTGAAATAATGATTTTGAACACAAGTATATGTTTTTAAAACGTAAACCGTTGGTTGCAAGTAATAATGATAGCATTGCATTTGTTTTACCGCAGCCAGAAGGGCCTATAATAAGACCTCTTTTGCAATTTCCTCCAAATAGATCACTATGTCGTTTATATCGAAACTCGTTAAGATCAAAATTTATTATTGGTAATGACAAGCAGTGATTTTCAACATTTTCCGACATAATAATGCTATAAAAAACCCAACCCTGCGTACAACTTAATTTTTGAAGGGTGAATGAAAAGAAATTGAATTGTCAACAGTTATATATTACAAATAATATTAATAATTAAATATAAAAACTAATACTAAATAATAACTATAAAAAAACTAATACTAAATAAGAACTATAAAATAATTCCCTGACAGATGGTAACACACATCCAAATGACTAGGAGCGACACACATCAACCACACACGACTAGCAACAGACAATGACCACAAAAGCAGATGTAGCAATCAAACACCTCATTACAATTGTTTGAAAAGAATTAGACTTGAAACAAATTGACAAATTTAAAAAATAGTTACAAAAATGTAATGTGCTTTCACAATTAAATTTCTTTTAAACGTTTTTTTAAACTTGTCAATGAATAATGCTCCTCTCGTAGCTGATTTCGTTTTGCAGCTAAGTAATTACTAACGTCAGGAGTGTTAGAATTAGTAGATTGCACAACGAACTCAACCACATCAGGCTTTGAAAAACTATTCAAATTATCGATTATACTATCAATTCTTTCCAATCGATCATCAATGGATGTCATGAAAGAGTCTTTGCGAGCTTGCATAGAACGAATTGTTCCTTTATCACAAATGATGGCTCGCATAAACTCTTCGAAATTGTTAGTAGTAGTGGTTAAGGGAGGAATCTGGTTGGGTGGTATAATTGTCGGTGGAGGAGCGTTAAGATTGGGGTTAGTTGCTCTTACCACATCTGCTGATGAAGATCTTCCAGGTAAAACTGTATTGGTTATTTGCAATTCACGGACAGAAGATCGAACAGCACCGTTATCTTGAGAAAGTGTAATTTCTTGTGATAACCGCACTGATTTAAACAAGCCACCCAGCTCACTGTCTCCCATATCCGAAACTGCAAATCGACCATCAGTATTATTTTCCGACTCGACTTGGCTGGAAGATCTTTGGCACCCACCTGCAGGCCACAATCGCAACGGAGACTGAGTCATCTGAGCTGATTGCTGTGGCCCAGGTGTGCTCGATTTTGTCCCTGCAATTAAACAAAAAACATTGCAATTAATAAATATCATTAAATATTACAAAAAATACAGGACTTACCTCTCACGTCATTGGTTGCAAGTGATGCATCAAAACCTGGCTGGGAAACCACCAAGTTTACCAATGACTGAGGAAATGTATAATTTTGCCCAGTCGGTACCGCGACATAATTTTGTCCAGTCGGCATCGCGTAATACGTGGAATCGTTTTGCACGATGACAAACTGGTTTGAGGGTTGAGGTTGTGCAATAATTTGGAATGAGGATTGTTGTGGTGGTTGGATTTGCATATTTTGTTGGATTTGGAATGAAGGATTTTTTGTTTGCGGTTCGACTAGGTGTATGCTCTGAGGGCGTTGTGGTTGATGTGTGCTGCTGCTGTATTTGTTTTTTTGGCCCTGCTTGGATAATGTCGAAGGTTGGTGGTTAGAAGGCGATCCAACAAGTAACGGCATTGAACACATAGGATTCGTTCGCCCTGTACACAATAATTATGCATTAAAATTATAATTAGGAATAGAAAATAATACATAATAAAATATCTAATCAACCCGGAAATAACCTTTAGTCTTTCGTTCCTTTTTCGCTTTCAACGATCGATCAGTTGCCGGTTCGCCTTTCTCCTTCGAAAGCAATTTATTTGATGAATCATCTGCCACTGATTTCTTTTTGTCATTTGTAAACAAATCAAAATCATCCGATGATTCATCAAATGAAACTGAAAACAATAACAATAGATAATCTAGAAACATTTAAATAAGACGTGTTTTAAATACTTTTTACATCAGGTCCAATTATGTTAGGATGTGCATCTGAATTGGTGGTGCTCGTTTTCTCAACTTCACCTTAAAACAATAGACAATAAATAAGATACATTTGATTAAATAGAATTAAAAAAAAAACAAAATACCTAACATATTCCCATCCATGCTGGAGTTCAGAAAATCGTCGATACAAATGATCTTGTTACCTAAAAGCAAAAACAAACACACAAAATAAGAATATCCAAAATATGTTAAAAATATTCAATCACCAAAATATAAATAAAGACCACTTACCTTCCATTTTAGAGTGGAGATGTTGTTCGTTCCAAAACTTGCACTAGATGTGATTTCTTGGTTTGTTCTGGCTTCTTTTATACCCAATTTTGAGGTCAGTAAACGGTAGCGAAAGTAAAACAAGTGAGGGGGAATCGAGGTTAAATTTTTTTCGGGGGGTGGGCGGAGTAGCCAAATGGGGCGTGGGGGAGGAGCCAAGGAGGGGGCGGGGCGGGGAGTGGCCAAGGGGGCGTGGCGTGGGAGGAGCCAAGGAGGGGCGTGGCAATGGGCGTAACTGGAGGGGGTAATTTTATTTTGACGCCTCCCCGCTGCCGAAGGGGGGGGGGCGAACGTATTTTTAGACGTTTTCCCCACTCCTACCCCCACTCTTCCCTCTCTCTTTGTGGGAGGAAAGTAGGAGGAGAGTAGGAGGAGACTAGGAGGAGATTCCTTCTAACCATCATTCTCTTTTTTTTCTCTTTCTTTTTTTTCTCTTTCTTTTTTTCTCTTTCTTTCTTTTCTCTTTCTTTTTTTTTTCTCTTTCTTTTTTTTCTCTTTCTTTTTTGTTTATTTTTTTAGTTGCCGCAATTAAAACAAGTTATATTATAAAAAACATTTTTTATTTCTTAATCATGGATACATTGAATATTAATTAAACAATATACATTGAACAATAACAATAACAGCAATCACAATTTACGATACTCTTGCAAAAGAAACAATCCTTCTTCATTGGTGGTGGTCCATCGACATGTGTCATCCAATTAGCCGTGTTGAAATGTTCATTGCATGGCAATCTTCCTTGTAAACATTTCATTGTGCGTATGTGGTCCGGTAATATGGGCCATAAAGTAGCGAGTTCCAATGGTGTCATTCGTTTTAGCAAATAAATTAATGTAGAATTAGTAGCACGTTGATCTTCTAGAAATGGTGTCCCGTCTCTACCGATATATTTTGATAATGCATTGTTAATCCTTCTTAAATAATTAATAACATAATACTTTAAGTTACAAGTATACTGTCGAACTGTTTCCATGTTAACACAGTTGTGAACCAATGCCGTCTGATATTATTTCACTTTCCGACTCAATTATATGCATTCAAGTTTGCTGTACATTTGTTCTTTTTTCTGTTCTACTCCATTTGCTGAAGGTTGTTTCGTCGCAACCTCTTTTATAAAATTGTTTCTTCTTCTTCTTCATCTTGCATGTAATAATTGATAGGATTTGACATTTTATCGTAGATATAATACACATTTGTTAATGCACACATTGTATAATCTGTATCTTTGTGATACGTACACTTTGGGTGAGACGCTGACAACTTTATATCCAATCTTTTAATGTCCTCAATTGGCCGATCCAATATTTTCTGTAGATATTGTGATTTTTGCTCACCTCTCACATAAATGTTTTTAGCTTTTTTACTAAACACTCGAATAATTTTATCAATTTTATTGAGTGGTACATTTCCACTAGTCCATTCCAAATGGTGGAAATTCGAAGTTAACCAATGTGCTGTTCGACGTTGCTTAGCAGGTAAACAATTTACAGAATGGGGAGCCTCAAACAAATAATGGCTAATTCGACGTTCGCTATCACAAATAGCCACTTCTTTCGATAGTAATTTATCATTACTATCGTAAAAACCTTGAATGTCGATTATGATATAGTCCAATGTATCCATAATTTGTTTGTGTACTTCTTAATTCATTCACTTCTTGTACTTGACTGATGTGTAAAGCAAATTACACTACTTTTATAATGACAATCGCCCCTCCTTGTTTTATAGCAACAGGGAATTGCAGCAGGACGGGTAACACCTCTTTTACAACAATTCTTTTACCACTTTTGTTAGTGGTGCATAATAAAACGCCTTATCGTGCAAAATTAAACAGTATGCTGTTGTATTAGCCGGAACTGGTTCTTTTGAAGTAAATTCAATTTTAATTTCAACGCCACTTTTGTGAATTGTGTCTGCCTGATACGTACAATCGATTCCTACTAATGGAATTTTCTCTTTAAATTCTGCTGGTGAAAACATTGGTTCACTTTCTGGCACATAGTAGTATGATTGTTGGAATCTGCTATACATATCGTACACAATAGCATATTTATTGTTATCAAAATCAATATTTAAATTATCATACGGAAATCTTGTATCGTTCAAAAATACACTTAGGTTTGTCAACTTTATATTATCAAATAGAGCCATTGAAGACTTCATCTGGCCTTTTCGATTGGTTTGAAAACCGAAAATAATATATCTGGGCGTTTCGAGTTGCGGCGCCGTCTTTACGGCCCATGTATGCTTGTTGTTTGCGGCAATGACGGATACTCATGAATCTCCCAACTTCTAAACCATAAATTGATATTTTGATTTTTGTCAGTTAATTTTGTCAAGGCTAACTGTTCTCGTAGACCGACTGCAATTTGAGGTATTCTCCAAATAATTTTATCTATTGTCAATTTTACTTTTTCTTTTTCAGCTTCACTTTGAACAATTACATCGTTATCATCGTTATTCCGAATGAGTACCAACTCTTGTCTACAGTTTAATACAACTTTCTTAAAATCTTCCGCAAATCCTAAAATACTTTTAAGCGGTACACTAATTGCAAAATGTCCATTGTCATCGACTATATCGCAGAAACCTTTTTTCTCAATGTCCCACCCTGCATTTTGTAATTTAATCATTTCATTTTTATTATACGAAAAATATCCTTTCATACATGATGTCACTCCCACGTTTCTAACGGAATCCACTTGAACACCATTCATTAAATACCGAAGATCGCTAATCATAAAGCCTGCTGGGTTGTTGATTAATTTTGAATTCTTACTAGCCTCGTTTTTAACATTCCCATCCTCACCAACTTTCCGTAGAGTACCCTCTACATATAAATAACTCTCTCCTGGTAATGTATAATTGTCAGTTTCAGGAACCGTTATCCTAATTTCATCATTATTATCAAAACTTGCCGATCCATAAGGTTGGTATGAATGATACTCGTAACTTACTATTGCATTGTTAGATTTAACTTTGTCGGTAACATTTAAAATGTCCATTATTTTAGTAGTTTATAGCCCAAATCTTCTAAGAATATACGATTTTCTGTTGTTAACTTCTTCACTTTTTTTAGGCTACTGCACACATTTTTCATATCGCTACCCGATTTATAGGCTGACCGGTTTGCTGTGTTCTTCTTCTTCTTCTTAACAATATGGTTCCTCTTTCGATTCGACGTTTTTGAGTTATATAACTTCATCTCATTCAACCTTACGCAAGTGTAATCGTGTCGTTACTTCTTCACCTCTAAAATTGATCAATTTCCCTGATTGATCCAACACTCTTACCACAATTGTACTGATAATATCTCCAGTAACAGATAAATATATAGGTAAATGTGGCGATTCTACCATCTTATATCCGGCCGGCACTTTAGGAAAAAAATGATAAAGCACGTGTACCGGTTCACCGTTATTATAAGAACCGCTCACTAAATTGCAATAAATTTGAATTGCATTGACTGTGTGGATATTAACAATATTTTCTGCTTCATAACTCTTTCCGCCCATTAGTACTTTCTTATCAAATCCCAATAAGGTTCCTATACTTTTTTCAGCTGTAAAATCGATTTCTACATCGGTTTTTATGTGCACCTTCTGAGTATTATTATTACCGCGTATACGGACCAATGCCGTATTGTCAATGTCCCCTTCTATTTTAGTCTCTATAAAATCAGCAATATCATCTAAACCGTAAATTCCAACGGGCAATTCTACTATTTTTTTGTTGTTTCCTATTTTGTAGTGAAATAAATTATTTGATATGTCAACGTTTGGAATTGAATTGAATGACTCAAAATTGAGTAAAGCCAACTCATATTCTTCATCTTCATCTTTGCTCAAATAAATCGGTGGATTAAAATTGCAACTTAACTCGGAACTGATTCCGGTCAACGTAAACGTAAGCGAATGAGAAGTTTTCACCATTGCGTTTAGTCTTCGACTGATGTTTAAATTGTTTTCTTAATTATTTATTAAAAACATTAAACACAATTGTCCACAGTTTAAATCATCGATTGTCTGGTAGCGTTCATAGTTATAACTTATAACATTATTCTTATCATCTGATCTTAAATATTTTTCAATTTCAATGGAAGGTTTTAAATCACCGAAACTGTCAAAGTATTTTACTCTACTGCCACTTTTTTTATAAGCTACCCAATGCGTTCCTTCACTTTCTTTATTGTCTAAATTGATAACTGCACTTTCATTTTTTTAAATTTTTTTCGGTAATGCATTTCTCATATAGACACCTCTAAACGATGGTATTTTCAATAATTTTGCTATTTTTAAAATTTCCAAATTATTTAGAGGTCTTTTATGAAGGAACATTATTTTCAGTTTTTTGAATATTCGGGAAAATATAAACCACATCCTCTTTTATATGGTTTTATGTAATAACCAGAACCCACTGATTTGGCTTCCATAGCTCTATTGTGTCGCTCAGCTTCTTTTTGTTGTTCTTTAGCTGATTTTGCACTGTTTACTGCTTTCGCTATAGCGGCTGCCCCTCCTCCAAGGGAGCCCAATGCACCTAAAGCTGCAAATAATGGAATCAACGGAAGAAATCCTCCTTGTTTCGGTATAGGAATGACTCTACGTTTTGGAAATTTAATTTTTCTCTTATATTTTTTCAAAACATTATATGCAGCTTTTGTAGCATCAAATACACTTTTATGTTTTCTTCTACTGATAGCGTTTCTGGCCAGTCGAACTGCCTTGTTAAACGTTAAAGTACCACCCCGACTCATTCTTTTGCGGTTTCTACCCTTGCTTTTTCTCTTTTTTAGACCCATTCCAAATGAAGTTTTCCCTTTCATTGCTGCTGCAACTCCTGCCGATGCAATCTTTTCTCCGGCACTTGGACCAACCTTCTGAATTATTTTTTTTGCAGTTTTGAGTAACCTCTGATCGGCTATATGCCTTTCTTTTAAATTATTTGTATTATCGTACACTATATCGTGCTCTTTACAAGCTTCGTCGAGTTCGTTTATTCCTTTATCGCCTCGCGCTAATCTCTTTTCTAATCTTGTTCCAGGCCCACAATAATTATATCCAGGTAAATGAATTTCAAAAGGCAGCTTGTTTATTAATTTATTTAGTAGCCCCCGACCGATCCATTTGATAGTTCTTTTACGACTGACGGGATAATAGACATACATTTTATTATAAGGTATACAAATAAACTGTGGCAACTTAAAAACTGTTTATTGATTTTTATAATTTAATTTTAACAAACATTTACCACTTCACCTAATACTAACACATATACTAACTATGTTCTACTTAAACCTTGAGTTATATACATTCTCCCTAAAACTACTTTGTAAACAAAAACTTATTGCTAATTCGATTCTTTTCATTTTTTCTTTGAATCTTAAAGAATCATAATAATATATATGCCATGCACCTTTCCTAGCTTCTTTATACGCAAATTTCCATACATACATATTATGAATAATATTTTTACTTTCACACATTACTACTTTCTTTTTACTTCCCATTATTATAAGAATCTAACATTATATGTTGCATATCAAAATCGAACAATAACTTATCATTACCATAAAGTAACAATTCATCAATCATACAAGCATATTCATTACATTCGCCTTGCATTATTTTCGAAAAACGAGTTTTCATATCCCCATCCAGTTCATTTAATAAACCCAAGCAAGAATAGTAATATTCACTAAACTTAAGATTTTTTAAATATTCCAAACGAGACGAAACAACATCAACCAGTTTCCACAATTCACGAAGACCTTCATACGATAAAAATACGTGATTTCCACCGATATCAATTCTTGCAACTTTACGACAATTATTCATTAAACTAAATGAAATGTTTACTCCATTAAAGCTGATTGTTTGATCCGTATCTACATAAAAACATGTTTGGTTGATATTCACTTTTTGTTCTAAAAATACTGTCCACATCTGTTCATTCAAAGAAATTCCTTGCCCACCCTTACCCAATATTCTAATAACTGGTTCAAGATTAAGATCTATGTCCAAACCTACCGACACCCATTTAGAATTACTTTTAATTAAAAAATACGTATTCGACGACAGTAAATTTTTCATAGCGTTCTTCTTTTGTTTTACAAGTTGATTGTTGTGGTTGGCATCATCGTTGGTATCGTTGATATTCCATGGAACATCAACAGTAGTAGTCTTACCATGATTCGGTAGATTTATGTTCGAAAAAGGTTCTTCACCCTCTTCAAAAAATCCCGAGTCATTTGCTGAATTCGCATTATCAATTGGCCCATTATTTTGAATGTGTGCTCTAATAATTTGTTTATTACTCGGGTTTTGTCGTTTCACTAAAATTTCACTTCAATCAATAAATTAATTTATTTTCAAAATAATTACAAATACTTACTTATTATTCAATTTATTATTGACAACAACACTAATTAGTGACACAGTTCTAGCAGATGTATTCTTGACAACAACACGTGTACTGTAATAAGTTACACCCATCCGGCAGATCTTATATAGTCCCATAATATTATGTTGGGGGGAGGTTCTGTATATATTTTTACATCACAACGACCTCACATACTTCTCCTCTGAAAAGGACTAACTACTTTATGTTTTTCCCGCCTAAAGGAGGTCGTTTGTCCACTCATTAGAATCCAATTGAAGGCATTCAATACCTTTAATCATCGATGTTGCTAACAACACTTTAACCGCATTGACAATATTTATTAATAGATTCATATATGACATCTTATGTATTATTCATCAGTCGCCCTTGAACCATCGAGATGAACACATCTTGTCTTGTGCATGGTCCGCCTATAGCGATACAGCGCATAAAGGCTGTAATGTATCGGGTGAAAATCTTAAGGGGGTAAGGGCCCCTTTGGATTTTGATTAGACACATTATTTGTCTTTAATGGATGCTAGACAATACGCTAGACCGTGGACTGTAAGCACTCAAGGGTGATATTTTTAGCCGATTCTATGAACCCTACCTCTTCTATTTGGTGAAAACTATCTTAAAATTATTAAGAGTATATTGCCTCTTTAGAATCAATAAAACCGTAAAGTAACCTCCTCCTCCTCCTCTTCATTTTATGAGGAGGAGGAAAGAAGGTTCTTTGGAGATTCTAAAAAGACACCTCCTCCCTACCAGGAGGTTTTAACTCTTTTAATCATTTTGAGGAGTTTCCTCTCAAATGAGGAGGAGGTTCTAGAATCGGCTGTAACCCTCTACTACTCTAATAACAACTCTTTTTTTGTGTAGCATTGAAAGGTTTTTTGTTATCTGCTAACTTGAAAAAACTAAGTTATGTTGTTTTAGCAATATGCGATTTAATTATAATGGCACATATCTTCACGCTTCACTAGTTATTAAATTTAATTTTGTATATTTACGTTATTCATTATTTTAAATTGTAGATAAATATTTATACGAACATTCTGCAATTAATTAAAATTCGTAGTAAAAATATATATAATTCGGATAAACTGATTCATTAATTTAATTACATTTTATTACTATCAGCGCAAACAAGATAATGTAAATTAATTAATAGAATAGACATTTCTGAATAAAATCTATTAATTAAACGTAACATAATCAACTAAAATCGTTAATCACTAATTTTATTTGAAATGTAGAACTTTTATATATTGCGCACAGGACCTAACAATAAAGTGTCATATTTAATATATGTTTCCATCAACCGTGTGTTTATGAGTTGAATTAATGCATTCGCAATTGTTTAATAATGAACCGTATTAACACACTGTTCATAAATAACAGATTGAATTGATGAATAAAGTACTTATAACCTTTCTTTGCAGTTTTATTTGAATTAATAAATGTACATTTCAGACACAAAGTGACCACTGTCAATGGATTAACAGATTGGCCATTTAAGATAAAACATCAAACGTACAAAATTTCATCCGCTAATCATGTCCGCTCTGAGTAATGATTTTTCACTGGTATCCACCGAGTGTTTTTAATGCATGGCATGATGAGAAACCTAGACGACAACGCCCTGGCATTGAATGTGTTAACATTAAATGATTTTTAGAACTAAAATTATAAGTGATAAACAAATTGTTGCAACATTTTATAATATCGAAAACTAACATATAAATAATTCTGATGTTTAATGATAATTGTTTTTTTTATTAATGAACCTACCACTTGGATACAATTCGTTTTGTTGGGTCGCCCATGTTAGGTCGCCCAACCAACGTTAATAGCGGATTGATCCGCAGATGTTTTCTCGGCTGGAGAGGCAGTCGGCTGTAAATGCAGAGAGTGGAACGGTTCCGATTGTTAGTGGAATTTTCGTGGTCAAGTTTCTGTGGATTCCAGAAACTTTAGCTTCAATCTAAGAAAAAATAAACAAACTAACTTATAAAACCGAACAATTAATTCATAAAAATCTTGATATAAATAAAATAGGTTAGGTTAAGAGAAAGGTTTAGCATAGAATAAACCAATCGTAAAATTGTGCCCATTGTTTAGCAAATTTAGAAAATTAACACACATTTTGGGAAATTTTAGTAGGCGGTATGTTCGTTATTATTGCATCGAGAAGGATCAATAAATTTGCCGTGCGTTTTCTATATTTTGTATTGCCCGGTGGAACGGTTCCGATTGTTAGTCGAATTTTCACGGTTAAGTTTCGGTGGATTCCAGAAACTTTAGTTTCAATCCAAGAAAAAATAAACAAAGTAACTTAAAAAACCTAACAATTAATTCATAATAATCTTGGTATATATTACAATTATACATACTTCTAGGTTAGGTTAGGTTAGGAGAAAGGTTTAGCATAGAATAAACTAATCGTAAAATTGTGCCCATTGTTTAGCAAATTTAAAAAATTAACACACAGTTTGGAGAAATTTAGTGGGCAGTATGTTCGGTAATTGCATCGAAAAGGATCAATGAATTTGCCGCGTTTTCTATATTTTGTTTTGCCAATAGTGCAGCTTATTTAGGGGGTATGCCCATCCGCGACTTTGCAATAACTCGCGAACGGCGAGTCGGTAGGAAAAGACCAAAGATGGTGGTCGAGAGAACATCGTGAGTGTTTGTGTCGTATTAAGTTATTAAGTTAAGAAGAAAAAGAAGTCACGCGTGCGAGGCGCTCCAAGAAGCCAAAAGACCAGAACACCTAGGTAAGTCCCAAGGTTTACTGAACCGCTACCGTAAACAGTAAATTGACTTTTTAACTAATCTGGTTGCCAAAAATGACGTTTTTAACTAAGTAGTGTGCCGGGATTATGGTTTAAACTAAGTTGGGTGCCATAAATGACCTGTTTAAATAAGTTGGGTGCCAGAAACGATGCTTTTAACACAGTGGCTGCCAGAAATTACGTTTTCAACTAAGTTGGGTGCCAGAAATGACGATTTCGACTAAGTTGCGTGCCAGAAATGACGTTTTCTAATAAGTTGGGTGCTAGAATTTACGTTTTTAACTAAGTTGGGTGCTATAAATGACGTTTTTAACTAAGTTGGGTTAATATAGATGAAAAACTTACACGTAATTCATAATCTAAATCGATAATCGAGCAATTTGTGAGATTAGACGGTGGTAGCGGCGGAATGGTCAATTGTTGATTCCAAGTCTTAGATTTGTGCGCGGGAATTGGTCCGACTTGAATGTTTTCTAACACGTTGAAATCCTGTTTCGTGTGCCTCTTCGTTTTCTGCGTGCGGTACGTCACGGCTTTTTGAAAAGCGAAACTGACGTGCGTTACTTCCACATTCGAGATATTGTCAACTTCAGCGACTATCGGGATCACTTGTCCGGGTACGTATCCTCTACAAGGTAGTGAAACGACAACCGCCAGTGGACCAGATTTGCACAAGCAACAACAGAAGTATTTTTCCATTGTTATACGTTGTGGTTCCTAAAAATAATAACTAGGTTTAAATAAATCTGACAATTAACAGCTGACCAAATTGACATTTCTTTACTAGATTCTCGAATTTAAATATGAATATTTCAATTACTAAGTTACTCACCTATTTGAATATTCGAATAGTTTGAATATGTTTTTAAACGAATATTTAATTATTCGAATAATTCAAATATTTGAATTTGTTGTTGAATAAATAATTAAATATTTCAATTGGAAAAATGTTTTGTCTTAATAGAGTGTATTTTAATCTTCACTTGAAATTAGTGTTTTGTACCGGCTACGGGACCAAGCCAAATTTTCAGGCTTTTCTAAACTCAAAATTTTACTTTATGCTTAGTCTAATTAAAGAAACTCATAAAGTTTAGGAAAATAAGTACAGTTTTTTGTTTTCCATTTTCTATACGAAAACAGTATTGTCATTAAAGGTTCTAAAAGTTGTCGAACAAGTGTTTTCCACTCCCAGGCTAAGCACGAAGTAAAATTTCATGCTTTTCTAAATTCGAAATCTTACTTTATGTAAATCAGTGTATAAAACACTGATTGTAAGTGAAAATTACTTTATTTTAACACAAACTGCAATTATCTTCACGTTTTCGAAATTATTATCAATATTCAATCTGTGGAGTTTCATCTATTGTTATAGTTTTTCTAATTTTCATAGTGCTTATAATTTTAGAAGTTTTGACATTTTCTTAAAGCTACACAATATTGATAGCTTTTGTCAATGTTTATGACTTTATCAATTTAAGCTAAACTACATGATTTTCATAAATACACAAGTCATTAGTTTTTAATCTTTAGAGATATTATCAGTTTTCAAGATTTTCTTGAATATTGCCAAATTTCAAACTTGCCCGCACTTGCCCCTCTTAGCTACGCCTATTATTTAAAGTTTAGAGGTCAATAAAAAATAATAAAAAACCTACTAAATAGAAATAAGGAAATCTTAATTGATGATACCGTGCGATCATTTAAATTATAAATTAGAGTAGGCGGTATTGCCCAAAATGCTAATTGAATGATGGAATAAATTTGAGGTTATGATAAACTATGTGTTAATTGTCAGTAGTGCCAATCTAATTCATAATTTAATGACTACGTATTTATATTTTAAATGATCGCACGACACTTAACACAAAACAAGATAACATTAGTGTAGGAAGAATAATTACCTTTAAACTCGAATTCACGTTTAAGTCGACCGGAGAAATAACCGTAAAAGTCGCCTTGGTTTCCTGGTCGAATTTTAATGGTCTATCTAGAACTACTTTCACTGTATAACGCACATATCCGAACTTCCCCTCAAAAGAAGAAGGTAGAGTCGAAGGTAAAACGCAGGTAAACGGGTACGTGTGTTCACCACCGGGAATATCCGTCTCACCCCTACTCGCACCTCCTACTAAATAATATTGGATTTTAAAATATTCTTCAGATCCGGTTAAATCCGTACTTTCTGTCTCTGCCGCCTCTATAGTCCACCTTGTGCTCGATTTTCCTTTGAAAACAATGTAGATTCCTAAAATAAATTAAATCCTTTCAGAAAATAATTAACAATTAAATATAAAAATTAATACTATTAAATGAATCCGATAGCTAACGTCATCTACTGCCCCATAGTGGCGCCGTCAATGACACGGTGCACAAAGTGCATATACAAGTCACTGTTTCGTCCACGGAGCTATACTCTGTTTGTGAAACTAGAAAACAAATATCAAAATTGAATTTGAGTTTAGTATTCCGCACTAGATACCCACAGACGCGTTTCGGACTTCAAGCTTCTCTTCAGTGTGGTCTCGGTCCAGTGCTGAGGAATACTGAACATTTCTGACTATATCAAGCCAATATGTGAACACTATTAAATGCCACTATGGGGCAGTAGATGGCATTAGCTATCGAATTCATTTAATAGTGTTCACATATTGGCTTGATATAGTCAGAAATGTTCAGTATTCCTCAGCACTGAATCGGGACCACACTGAAGAGGACCTTTAAGTCCGAAACGCGTCTGTGGGTATCTAGTGCGGAATACTGAACTCAAATTCAATTTTGATAAAAATTATTGTTTACAATGAATTGAGTCGTTTATTTTGAAAGTGACCTAACTCCATTTCTCAATTTTTTCGTTGTTGACTGTCATCATTTTTATAATTTTAGGTTTTTAGTTATAATCAACAATTCATGGTCAAGTATATTCAAAATCTATATTATATATTTTGAATATACTTAAGTAGAAATTGAAAAATTAAGATTAACACAGTTAACAACATATAATTGAGAAATAGAGTTAGGCCAGCCTAATCAATTAATTACAGTAATTCCATAACTAATTACAGTAATTAATTTTTACTAAAATCACATTTCTGATTAAATGTCTACACTAAATTTCGTTTGTTTTTTATAGGGCTATCTTACATAAATATTCTATATCTTTAACTTATTTAACTTGATCACTAGGTGAAAAATGAATAAGGGCTAGTTGCACAAAACACATTAAACTGCTTTAACTATAACCTCGAGTCTAAAATGACATTAAAACAATAGGAGCAGTAATCTTAAAATTGCACTATCGTTTTTGGTGCAACTGAATCTAAATGTTTAAAAAAATGAAATTAATATTATTCCACTTGATTTGTTTGTTGCTTTCCTTTCTTGGAGCAGTGTTGTTTCGGCTTCAAGGAATTAATATTGTAGTTTTGTAATGTTTAGCAAAAATGAATAAGATTTTAATTAAACATAAATAGAGTTTGACATAATAACAAATACAATAACACTAATTATGTGAAGCTTGCATGTTCATTCAAGTACGAAAAAAAATCCAATACAATTTATTTTAAATTTTCCATTTCAATAACCTTGGTATTGTTTCTATATTATGCCCTTTCGTACCACACATTTTCCACTTTAATAAGACTGTCACTTTTTACACAAAACCATAAAAAAAACAACACTCAATGAAAGTACACTCACCCCAGACTTTCTTAGGGCTATCGAAGGTAAACCGCACTTGTCCATTAACAGTCTGCCCTACGTAATATGTGCTATATGGGTTATCGAATGTGATTTCACATTCTTTCAGGCCCATCTTGAAGTGTAATTTAGATTACTTGTGCTGGTGCAAAAAGATATTTCGGAGCGGCTATTCACAGCCTAGATGACTTTATGGCGAAGAGAGACAACATAAAATAGTATAATGGTTTAGTTGACCTATGAAATCAACCAATATTCCAACAACACAAATGAGTCATCTTAGATTCCTCGGTGGTTTCAACGTGAAGAATCCCATGACTGACTGTACGTTTGACCTACTATTATGCAAACTGCATACCGTATACACCTCATCAGATTTGAATATTTATTACATTTTGGAATGTGGTGTGTTAATTGGAAATCTGAAAAAAATGCAAAATAATTTGGTAGTTTTCTACTTTACAACCTGTTATTGATAATTCATGAAGTATCTTACTGTATACAACTTTATTTACAATGTGAACTCTAATATAAATACTTTATTAAAACATTTATAATTAGAACAGTTTGTAAACTATGAAATACAATGATTCATGATTTAAAAACATAAACTGTAGATTTTTTTACGATACTAAAATATAAGCTTGTTTTGCCGACCTGTTTATTTTTTGCTGTAATTTTAATGTATGCGTATTTTACTTCATGCGCGACGCGTATATAACACTAAAATATTGTGAAATTTATGTATATTTGAACTTCACTTGAAATCAGTGATTTATACGCGTGGCGAATGAAGTAAAATTTCGAGTTTAGAAAAGCCCAGAAAATTTGTCTTGGGTCGCTACGCGACCCTCGACAAATTTTCACGGGGCTTTTCTAAACTCGAAATTTTACTTCATGCTTAGTCTGGGAGAGGAGAACACTCCTTTAAAGTTTAAACTTGAACTCGTTTCATAAACTACGAAAATCAGAAAATTCACAGCGCTTGCATATGTATACTTAAAAGAAAAAATCCCTGTATGTTCCATTTGAATAAACCAAATTATTTCACAAATCATATTATTCCATATATTATTAAAAGTTCTTATTCAAAAATATTCAGTTTGAGGAACAAAAAAACATTTAATATAAGACAAATATGCTCACACAGCTATTTTCTTTACGTATGTATATTAACAACCGAAAAAAATCGTATTTTTCTGGAATCTGCTTAAAAAGAGGATCAGAAATTACTTTTAGATCAAAGATACAGTAGTCGGCCTTTTTTCCCTCTCGTAATATTCGCCAGATCAATATTGTATATATGGTGTCACGTATAAACGAATCCTGGCTAGGCCTAATATAGATCCCAGAAGAGCATTAGATATAGATTTGATGTGATTTTATCCGCATTTTTTTGTTCTGAGGGGAATATGGACGAAACTTTCGGTCCGAGCCCCGAATATGTTTAATATTTATTGAATGCGGCGCGGAGAGCAATCAGATTGCTATTCAAATTGGATGCTATTAAGATACGTTCGGGGAGTTTGTGTTAAAGTGTGATAAATTTAAATTTAAAGGGGGTATTGTGTATGAAATTGTACAAGTTTGCGAAATGTGCGCTTATAGATAAACTAAGGGAGCACTCTGACATAGATAAAACTGGCATTAGCGATGAAGTGTTTCTTGTTGCTTGTATATTACTTAGTAATGAGATAAATGTGAGAATCTTGTAAGTGAAGATACTTAGAAATAATTATGTTATGTTATAATTAGAAATTATTAGAAACGGTGCTATTTACTAACAACATGAAAAAACCAAACAATCGGACATAATTATTTCCTTATAATTACTAATAATAAGTATTACAGTAATATTATTATAACATCTACGTTTAAAAGCCCTATTTTATGCTGATGAAAAGCAGATAACGTAGAATTTAATATTTTTACTTTCCCGCATATGCAAAACAAAGGGAAAGTATTGTTTTCGCAAACATTTTGAAATCAAAAATGTTAGTGGATATATCCATTTTGAGGTCCCCCAAGTTGATTAAGGCCATTTTTGAAAAATGTTTCTCTGTAATTCTGTAGCTAGTGGCGGACTGGCTTAAGTAAGCGGCCCTGGATAATCACTGGCAGGGGCCCCTATATTAAATATATTATAGAAACACTACATGAATAAAACTTTGTCGTTTGCCATAGTTTTAGTAAATTTTAACAATAAAAATATCATGTAATATGCAAATACAAACAAAACTTTATTACTCATAAAAATAAAAACATATTAATATAATATAGTGAGGAACTTTTTATAATCGAAAACTACATTCGCTAACTAGAACTAAGAAAGAGTAAATTACTAATAGATCCAAATATGTATAATACTCTTGCTTACCTTATAACGTGGTTGGATTTAACCTTCTAAATATTGTTTAATGCCTGAAGCAATATTGCATATTTCCTGAATAATGTGTTCTGTATCCATTTATTTCAGTACTTTTTTCTCCACGCTCATCATAATGAGGGATTATAAGTTTTTTTGAGCTAGTGTAGTCCTTAATCTATCTTTAATTATTTTTAATTTCGAAAACATTCTTTCACATGCAACTTGTGTTGTTGAGATTGTTAAAGCATATTTAGAATATATTCTTATAAGCGTTGCTAAATAGAATGTATCTTACTAGTAGCTTATAGATACAAACTACACAATTTTGACATAAATCGCATACAGGTGGTAGTGGTTTTTATTTTCACTATCAAAATCGTTTTCACTATTATAATTATTGATTGGTTTTTTTTAAGGTACTCCAATTATTTTTTAGGTCTCTGAATTCTTCTCAAGGCATTTCAACTATTATATTTGAAAAATGAGTAAGTACTTTAAAAAAAACACACAAAAGAATTAGTTGGTAAGTTATTTTTAAAGTTTTTAGGGTCTAGAATGGATATTTCGTCATATAGATTTCGATGCCTATCAAACCGCGTCTCGATTAAAGATACCGTCGTATCCATTATAAAATTGTAACATTCAATTTCATATTTTTTGAAAGCGTCGTTAAATGTATAATCAGAACATATTTTATCGTTCTTGTCTTTTATTGTACAATTGGAAACCAATGTTGTTTTCGGTCGCAATACTAGTAATTTCTTAGAAATCATACTCTCACACAAATTGTATAGAGGAAATTTTTCTTTTAAGTGAACATATGAGTGGCAATGTTAGGCGAGTTAAATACACTGGAGATGGATTACAAAAGTACAACTCGATAGATTGACTTTCAACGAGAGACTTAAAAACAGTAACAGAACCTAAATAGAGTGAAATTAGTACGAAGTTGTACACAGGTATTGGACTACAGTGGCACCAGTGCTTCAGTATGGCGGGAGAATATGAACTGATGGGATTGTCACTTCCAACACTCCTCCTCAATCTTGGTAGTTTAAAACTCTGTGAACTTTAGCATTTGAAGATTCAGGCTGCTGAACTCCCAGCCTGGATCTAAGCTCTTGAAAGCTTCTGTGTAGCCCCTTGGTAAGGATGTCTGCGACTTGGTCATTTGTGCGCATGTACTTGACCTCAATTTGGTGGGTCATCTAAAGGTCTCTGATAAAGTTGAACTTTACGTCGATATGTTTTAGTCTGTTGTGCTCTATCTAGAGGCAGGAGGTAGATGCAGGATGTCTTTAAAGACGATGATTGGTGGTGAACAGCTGATCCCCAGTTCCTTCATGATTCCTCGCAGCCAGATGAGCTCCGTATTGACGATAGAGTAACCGTCATCTGCTTTTTCATTGTCCAACTGACTGTAGCTCCATAGACTCGGAAGAGGTAGCCCGAGACTAATTTCCGGTCTGCACTTCCGGAGCAATCAGAGTCCACATAACCGACCAGGGGAGCCGAATTATGTTTCGGAAAAAACAGTTCGAAGTCCTTCGTCTGTTGCAGGTACCGCAATACTTTTTTCAGCTGGTTCCACTGCTCTTCGGTGGCGATGCTCTGAAACCTTCTGTAGATGTCACCGAAGCGCTGATGTCCGGCCTCGTCGTCTGCATCGCATACATCAGGCAGCCGATGAGATGTCGATACGGCTTCTCTTAAATGATGACGTCTCCGTCGATGTCTTCTGCAGGTTTCACGTCTATTAGCGTTTGTGTACCCTTGCACTGCTCCACTCCGAAGCGGTCTAATAGGTTTTATATATATATATATATATATATATATGTCGGTTGGCACAACATCATCATCATCATCTCTAGATTTTGATGGCCAGGAACATCCTCAGGTTTCCTAGGTCCATCATGCGGACTTGCCGAATGTCCAAAAGGAACGTGAGTATCACCTGGTGCGAAGGCGGGACAAGAAATGTAGGTCCGTAATTATTCAACGAATAGCTGACAACCAACTCGAGTATGTTATAGACTGCAAAACATCTTTTGACACTTAGAAAACCCTGAAAGACACTTTCGCGAGGTAAGGAACAGCTAGCCAATTGCTAATCCGGAAAAGGTTGCTAACCATGAAATTTAGTACAGGTGAGGACACTCTAGAAGCCTATTTTTTGAGATTCGACAAGTTAGTTTGAGATATTAAGTCTATTGGGGCAACATTGAAGGAAAATGATGTCTGTCGCCTCTTATTCACGATGCGCGAGGAAAACGACGTCGTGGTCACGGCGATAGAGACGTTGGCTGAAGCAAACCTGACGCTGACCTTTGTCGACTGCTGGATGAGTAGGTGAAATGGTTGGGCATGCGGCAAGATGGAGATTTGCAGCCGTCTACGGCGTTCTCAGCGTCTACCTAGCGGCCCAACTGGACTCCATTCAAGCACACCAGCAAGCCAAACCAGTTCAAGAGAAACTTCGACAAGAAGCACTACCACTGTCACAACTGTGGTGGCTTTGGGCACTTTCGGAAAGACTGCAAGAAACCGCTCAGGAACCGACAACAGCAGAAGGAAGTCCACGTCGCAACGAAATCGGCAGATCAGGATGAGGAAGACGAGGCCCATGGCTACAATTTCTTCGCTGGCGAGGAACGCTCCGAGACTCGAAATTGGTATCTCACACATTCACAGGTTATGGGCCCAGTTTTACGTTCTTCAAACTAGAAAACCCAAAAATGCTCTGAGTCTTCGAAATGAGTTTATGGCTGAGAAGGCACATTACAAAATCCCGCTGTTCGACAGGACGAACTATGACAACTGGAAGTTCCGGGTGGAGATACACCTAGATGAACCCGAGTTTCTGGATATCATCGAGACGCTGATTGCTAAAGTCCTGGCGAGAGTGAAGAAGACGGATTGCAAAAGTACAATTCGATATATTAGCATTCAATAAGAGACTTAAAAACAGTGAGAGGATTTAAATAGAGTGAAGTTAGTATCAAGTTGTAGACAGGCACTGGACTACAGTGGCGCCAGTGTTTCAGTGTGGCGGGAGAATATGAACTGCTGGGATTGTCACTTCCAACAGAAGTATTCTACAACCAAGTATTGTCAATTTCATTAATACTTATGTCAGCATCTACTAGATCAGTTCATAAGTTTTCGAAATATTGGGCAAAACTTCTTACCATCAGTTTCCCGAACTATTAAGATTTTTTAAAAAATCGCCCAAATAGGTCAATAACTTTATTGACGCACAACTTTTTGTGCAAACATTGACTCTTCCCGGTTTACCCGTGGGCCCCGGAGGCTACTGTCTTAAAAATCTTTATCAGTAGGCTTTTAAAAGTATAGAAAAATGTTCTTCCCAAATATCCAATTAAAAGACTTTAAATATGAGGTGTTACTCTGGTTTCTACCAATAATTTAAAAAATATGATATTAATCTGTCATTCGAATCACATTTTTCATTTCCAAATCCATCGTGCATTCGTCATTTAAATCATACTAGGTGATTCGGATTAGTGATTCGAATATTATTTTTAGGATTCGTTCCAGCTCTGCTATTCGGCTAAAAATGTTTGCAATTTTAAAAAGATAGCTAACCAACTTTTGTCACAAATTAAAAAAATCGTTGAAAACGACATGTCGCACAATTCAATATCTGATTTCGACTCGTTATCCTTAAAAATATCTTACAAATATACATTACATTGAATTTATATAAAGATTGACAAATTGCCACCGACCTGGGCTTTCAACCTAAAAATATCCTACTTTCTATTTAATGGTCCACTTTCTCGAGTCATCATAGATTACTTAAATTCTTTCTGATACATTTAACATAAAATTCACCATTCTAGGATACATTTTATAAAGCGTAAGGGGCAGTAGGCCCCTTTTAATACCACCATATCCACACCGTACATATGTCAAAAATAAAAAATAAAATCCTCGTGAACGTATTAAGAACCGTTATGCGTTTAGGTGAATGTAGTTATCTGTATGTGTGATCGAACACATGTGCCCAGAAATAGGGAATGCAATGAGCAAATCTGATCCGAGCCGGCAGGTTTTCCCTCCCGCTATTCCACTACATTTCCCCACGTTGTATTATATTTATCACTCTCTCGCCATTCACGCTGCAACCCTCCACTCTTGCACCAATAATGTTCCCTTTATACCCTCCCCCATACACAAACTCATTCGAATGCATATTACATAATCTTAAGTGGACTTTACAGTTTGGGAATCACTTCAACTGTATAAAGATCACAGCGATCCGATCAGTGTGGGTTCCATGGGGTTTTACTTACCTGATTTTATTAATGCTCTGATGAATAAAGCTGGGTGGAGTTAATTAATTACTTTACAAAAGCACAAACATTAAATTAAGTTAATTACATCGTATTATATCAATTTATATCTTTATGTAAACGTTACAATTTTTATACATTACTGATAACTTCGCAAATTTAAGTAAGTTTAAAATAAATTAATAAAATGCTACATTAATAGCACTTTCAGATGTTTGTTACCTAGGAATTGATAATTTTCATTATTATATTCATGTCTATACAATTCTTTCTCAATATTTGCTCCCCTCTCCCTTCCCCTCCTAAGACAATTCTAAACTATACAAATTGTGACATCGAAAAAGTAACTAACGAAATGACTAAACTTATATCTACAAACCAATTAGTCAATCCTAACACCATCTCCTTTTTCACAGACACCCTATCAAAATCAATACAACAACACACACCAACCATTACGAATAAACCCTACAAATATCCTTTTCCAAAATATGTCCTCCGCCTAATTAAATATAAACGACAATTATACAGAGACTTTAGACAGACTGAAGATACGAACCTTAAACAAAAATTTAACAAAATCAATAAAGACATCCACACTATGATTGCGCAATACAAAAGTGACCTATAGATCAAATCATGTGAAAAAATAAATGATTTACATGGCAAACAATACTGGCAAGAAATAAAGAAACTCAGTAAGTATCGTAAGACAGATTTTATCCAAAAGACCCCACGACAAAAAAGACAGTGAAGGACATATACATGTCTTAAAATCTCCTAAAATTTGTTCCCCCACTCCAAATGATAATATAAAGGTGGAAGAGTACTTTGAAAATCTCAATTAGGGCAAAACACTGCGCCCGGTTACGATAACATTCCTAGACCTTTCCTAAAATCGCTTCCAACGAACATCCACGCATATATAATAAATATATTTAACTACATCTACTCCACTCAGGCCATTCCGTTTTAGTGGAAAAGAGGTATAATTACCTATATGCACAAACCAGGAAATGAACCATTAGAACCCAGCAGCTATCGTCCCATTACTCTGATCCCTGTCCTTTGCAAATTATTTGAAGCAATTGTTAAAAATAAACTTATTACCTGTATATCCGACAATATCCCCCCCTACTAATTTGGATTCCTCGACCACCGGTCCACAACTATACCTATATTCTTACTTCAAATTGCCAAACAGCAAGCTTCGAAGGCCATAGTTCGGCAGTATTGTTCTTAGACATAAAAAAAGCATTATACTCTGTCTGGCACCGAGGCTTGCTGTACAAGTGCAACTCCCTCAATATACCCCCACACCTAATTAATCTCCTAGATAGTTTCCTTCACAATAGATCTCTCCAAGTCAAAATACGCCATTCTGTTTCCAACTTCTTTACTCCTGAACAAGGCTTGCTTTAAGGTTCTCCTTTATCACCACTCCTCTATAAACTCCTTGTACATGATATTTACAACCCCAATCCCAACTATATAAATAAATCTGCTTATCCTCTCCTATATGCCGATGACACTGCGCTAATCGCTCATGTCTCCACACTACCCAAAGTCCTTACCACTCTACAGGACCTAGTTGACACTATCCAACTCCTAATTCCCTTTCACCCACATTTAAGAACCACTCTGTAACCCTCAAAGCAAAAGTCAAGAATCGGCCGGCATACTTTAGAAGTCTAACCTATAACAAACATGGCATAAGTATAGACACATCTGTATATATATATAAAATGATATTCCGCCCCTTACTTCATTATGCTGCTATTCTCTATTATAACCCCTATCCTGTGACGCTTAGAAACATCCAAGTTGCGGAAAGATCTTCCCCTAGAGTGCTAACCAGAATCCGATACTCCCAAAACCCCCTCCATAATCCTTCAAACACGCTTCTATATGAGCTGACTAAAGTTATCCCTATAGATGATCGCCCAGCCCATTTAGCTGAAAAAATTGCGTAAAACCCTATCCTCTACGACCTTCTAAACCCATTATGTGTTCCCCGAGACAAGAACACAACACCCAAGCGACAACAACCCAGCACCTCCATTCATGATTTCATTTCATCATTTCATAAAGTTAAACAATTGAAGGACAGTACCATTTCGGCAAGACAATTGACAACATTAACAATCATGACCCTTTTGTACACCATAATCGATTATGGTGTACAAAAGTGACAAAAACTGCACAATCCAAGCAGAAAGACCAATGGTCGATAGCCAATTGGCAGAAAAAATAATTCAATTTTTATTTATACTTATATGTATTTATTTTGATTTATGTACATATTCTGTCAATAATGATATTTATATATATATATATATATATATATATATATATATATATATATTAAATTACTAATAATCCGTGTTTAAATAACTGTTTATAAATTATAAAAGTATTTTAAAAAAATAAGTAGATCCCTGGTATTTTTATAAAAATTGTCAAAATCTCAAAACAAAAGACTGGTCTTATTTTTATAAACCATTCACAACATTTCTCAACTAAGAAATTATTAAATTTATGGGCTTAAAATTGACTAAAGTTATAAATAAAAGAACAGGAAAACAGTAAACGTATGCATTTAATAATCGCTAAAAATTACCACAAGATGATATTTTTATTGAAATTCACAGAAATTGCGTAAACAATAAATTATATTTTTAGAAAAGTATCCTTGTGTAAGCGAAAACAAAATGTTTCAATTATCAAAAAAATCATAGACAAAATTGAAAATCTAAATATTATTTAATCAAAACAATAAATTTGCGATTCTTTACGCAATCTACAACATGTTGTTCTTACTAAGCTAATGCAAGTGTTTGCTGTTACATACAATAACCTACTACAGGGTTGTTTATTAAGAGGTCCCATTGTAAATTCCCTGGCATTTTTTAACTATTAATTAGATGGCCATGATTGTTTCACACTTGTTAAGTGAAAAGTGTACGATTTTAGAAAATGAAATAATAAATGCTTCAACAACGTATAGAAATATTGAAAATTCATTATCAATGTGGTAAAAAATTCGCCTAAACAGATCGCAGCATTCGTCGTGTTTTCGGTCGTTATGAAATTTGAGTAAAATGGACAATCTACTGATGTAAAATTGCCAGTTCGTACTCGTATTGTCTGGTCAGCTAAGAACATTACCGAAATTCAAGAGCTCAAAGAATATATTCGAGCGGTTATTGGTCAAATAGAGACAGAGTTAAAATGCTAAAATGAGATGCAAAACTTTTTCAAAAGAATAGCCATTTGCAGAAGAAGCCGAGGTGGCCATTTACCAGATGTCATTTTCAACAGATAATCGTGGTGTTTGTACTTTGTTTTGAAATAAATTAGTAGGCAAAAAAATTTTGTTTTTAAATAATTAAAATAGGACCTCTTGATGGAAAACCTTATAGATACATCTAAAACGAGTCTTTAGATTTCACCCGAATTGTTACATTCACAGTATCTTACTGTATGTAACGGCGCTTTTAATATTTTGAAGTATTCTACAACCAAGTATTGGCAATTTCATTCATAATTATATTATTTAATCAACTTTTGTAATATTCAATATTTTTTTTTAGAAGTATTTTGCACAACTCTTGCCTATTTTATTCTATTAAAGAAAAGGCTTCATCTTGCCTATTATAAGGATTACTAATTCAAATTTTCCAAATTATGTTTTAGAATCAGTTGCCAACTGCAATTAACTAGAATTATCGTTTCAAATTCAGACATAAATTAAGCTGAAGAAGGGAGAGGACATAATAGGAGGACTGTTAGTTGGTATTTAGCATCGATATAATTTCCTGTTAGTAACAACCAATATCGCCCAACCTGGACGTAATAATCATTTAAATGTAAAACAGGTAATATAAAGGAGCTAAGGTGACTCCCCGTGCTGTACAAGTTAAGTTCACTTGCAGGGCTTGGAATTTACAATTTACAGATGCATATAACCTTTGAAACAACAGCGATTACCATAGAATATATTTACTTTATAGATTCCGGTGTTTGTGTGTAACTATGCCTGTTTGTTTCACTGTGCGTATTGTTTCAACATGTGTATTGTTTGCGTATTTTATCATTTAAAATCGTATAAAAGGTTTAATAAGTTTGTACAGTGTAATACATGTTTAATACATACAGCGATTTTTTCTTTTAAGTATACATTTAACTCGAAATTTTACTTCATGCGCCACGCGTATAAAACACTGATTTTAAGTGAAGTTGAAATATACATATATTACACAATATTTTAGTGTTTTACAAACGTAGCGTATGAAGTAAAATTTCGAGTTTAATAATGCCCCGTGAACATTAGTTTCGGGTCGCTGGGTGATTCTCTGCGAATTTTCTATGCAGGGCTTTTCTAAACTCGAAATTTTACTTCATGCTTAGCCTGGGAGTGGAAAACACTGATTTAACGCTTCAAATTGAACTCTTTTAATATACTATGGATATTCGTAGTTTATTAAAAGAGTTCAATTTGAAGATTATAGTATTCAAGTAAAGTTAAAATATACATAAATTTCTCAATATTTTAGTGTTTTTTACGCGGGCGCATAAAGTAAAATTTCGAGTTTAGAAAAGCCCTGTGAAAATGTTTTTAGGGCTTTTCTAAACTCGAAATTTTACTTCATGCTTAGCCTGGGACTGGAAAACACTCATTTAAAGCTTCTAATTATATTCTTTTAAAAAATTATGAATATCCTAAGAATAAAGTATATATGCTGTAATTGGGATATGTATACTTAAAAGAAACACTCCATATACAGAGAATTATTCTTTTAAGTGTTCGTTGTTTTTATAAAAGCGTTCTATTTAAAGATTTTAACGAGTGTTTGCATTTCTTCATTAAACATGAAGTAACATTTCAAGTTTAGAAAAGCCTGAAAATTTGGATTGGTCGCGCGGCGAAGCGGAGCAACAAATCCATTTTTTTAGGCTTTTCTAAATGCGTATAAAACACAGAGTTAAAGTAAGGTTTAAAATATATTGCATAAGATTGATCTCGTGTTAATAAATATTACAAATGTTTATTTCATGTAACCAAATCTTCAAAACTCAATTACTAGAATCTTTGTAGCACAAAATTTGGTTAGACGAATTAAACATTTACTTATTAACCTAAGATCGCGTGATGCATGCTTAACCGATCACTGGAAACACTCATTAGAAGCTTTGAATTAAAATCAAAAGAATGCTGGAAAATTTGCAGCGTGTTTAATAGGATATGTATACTTGAATAAAAAAACAATTTATTGTATATTCATCAATAATTAATACTTTCAGGTTGATAAGGATTTACAAGAGTTGAATTAAAATTGTATCCATTTTTAACTATTTTAGTAAAGATTGTGAAGGTCGCGATATCAATAGTTAAAGTGTACCCACCATTATTTGACCCAGTAGACAGCGGTCTTACATCTCTGCTAAATTGTATTATTACGTTTAGTATTTTTATCTGGAGCGCTATAATTTTCTTCTGTAAAGTATAAATGCATAAGAAGCTTGTATTAGAGTATTGAATATTTATAATGAAGGTTATTAATAAGTCAGTAGCCGAAATTAGTCGGAATAAACTTAGGGTGTATTTACTGCGAACAGTTGCAGTCCTGCTTTAACAGTAGAGTATTTTAAACATTAAATTTTGAGATGTTGGTAAATGATTATCAATGACAAATACAGTGACAAATAATAATTTGTCAAATAAATTGTCACCATGCAGAGAGTTTCAAAAAATAAAATGCTACAACTTGCAACTTTTCAACACACAGAGGGATTTTTTTTTAAATATACTTTCACATATTCCATACAAACATTTATAAAATTAATAAACATGTGATCAAAACTATGCAGTATATTTTGACCTTAAGTTAAATCAGTGTTTTATACGCGTGGCGCATGAAGTTAAATTTCGAGTTTAGAAAAGCCTAATTTGGCTTGATCGCTCCGCTGCGCTAGGCGACCAAGCCAAATTTTCAGGCTTTTCTAAATTTGAAACGTTACTTCATGCTTAATCTGGGATTGGAAACACTCGTTAGGAGTCTTCAAATTGAAAGTTTTTAATAAGATCACGAATGCCTGAACATTTACATTGAAAAATCGTAACATGTATACCTAACAGAAAAGTTCCTTGTATTTAGAACTTTTTCATAATTTAAACATATAAATAGGCAGATAATGAAGAAGACAGATATTCCTGAACAAGGAGCATTTGCCTGATCCTCAGATACACTTTATTGAATTGGTAGGAGATACGAATAATTTGAGATGGTGATAAGTACAGTCGGCGCAACCCAAATCTGAACTCCAAAATTGAATGGAGTAATTCACACATTGCATCATAGTCATTCGTAGCAATTAAATTTGACAGCTCTTAAAAATTATTGCCAAATATTTCCGATGACGCCTCTCTTTGTAATACCACTGGCGAAAGCCAGAATTACATGAATCAATTTTAGTAAAAAATACCATGGACAACCAAAGAGCTTTTACATTTGAGTTGTGTCGACTATACATTTGTAATCGTAATATTTGTTAAATGAATTATATATTTTATGACTCAATTGAATTGTCATATTATTGTCAGATTTGCCTTCACATAACGTCCAAATTAGAAGTCGATTTACAACACAACATGAGATTAATCTTGTCCTAACCTAAAACACAAAACCTGCATTACACTACTAAATTCTTGAAATGTCAAATTTGATTGGTCATAATTAAAAAAATAGATTATAGGTAAAAGTTGATATGATTTTTGTAAGTATATTTACGTAATTTCTAAAATACTGTAAATATTTCTGTAATGAACAGTATGAAATTCCAATTGCGATTATTTCATCCGTTGTAAATTATCAGCGCCAATTAGGCTATCTGAAATTTGAGATCGAAATTAACGACAGCGCAAAGAGGGATTAATATAAATCAGGCGTGCTCTAAATGGCCCATTAAGCACACTCAAAAACTCGACTACAACTAGACAAATTGTTATCCTAACAACTTTCACTAGCTGATAATGTTATTCGCCTTTTAATTCCCTCCATTGTTTCCCCCTCTCTCTTAAAGATTTCCATAAGTCTCCAGATAATTAAACTGATTGTCACAGTTAATTTTCATCCTTTATACTTTCGTTTTAGTAAATTATACAAATATTCAACTGAGAGGGATGAACATAAGATGTAGGATTTTGTTAAGTCTTGAAAGGATTTTAAAAGGAACTAAAATCAAAGATTAGGGATGAATTTTACGTCATGCTAAAGGACAATTAATAAAGTTAAAAACTGACATTAACATTTTTTACATAAGATACATGTGCACTAATATACTTGAGAATTACATTAAATAGTGTTTACACAAATAAAACACGATTTTAACTTTGTTTGTATAACTGAGACGTTAACTTGTCATTTTCAAACTCAAAAGTGTTATACAAACAAAGTTACAATCGTATTTCATTTGTGAATTATGATGTATAACGAAGTAGAAGCCTCCACCGTTAACAGTTTAAATAGTGTTTTGTTTATGAATCTTTAATAAGTCATTATCAGTGACTATTATTTGTATTACTTCTAATAAAATCATCTTATTTACTGGAATAAACCTAAATTAATTATTATTTAATCCATTGCATACACAATACTTAATATTGCAAAACAAAAGTATATATTCAATTTTTATCGATATGATTTAATGGCATTCAAACTTGAAATAAATAAACATTGGATTGAAACTATGCTGCAAAATATTAAAAATAATCAATTTTTTTTAATGTTTCCATAAACCTACTTATTATTGTTAAAAATGTATGTAATGGTTGGGCAAAAATATATCAACATAACTAAAAACATATTTAATATAATATTCATTATCAAAAATTAGATGTTTTATTTTTAATATTGTGTTTAGCATTTAGTTAATTGTTAATTACTTCTAGGCATCTTCTTGGCATTCAATGAACAAGTTTATTATTGTAAACACTATCAACACTATTCTATTTTTTTTTTCTAATCCGTCTTATTCATACTTTTATTTTATTGATTTTTAATTTGTCTGTCCATGTGATACCACAAATACAAATACTTGACCAGATTTAGATTGAAAGTGTTGAATAAACCTTGAACTAATTTTAAAAAAGGATTCAACTGCTTCACTAACTTAGATATGCATTTAGAGTCGCTAACATGTTAAAACGAAGATTGTAGTGGCATATTATCCTGCACATAGGAAATAATACTATGTTTTTATGTATCCCCGCACATAAACCTATCCATAATGCCTTGACTTTGATTTTAGGGGCCCATACCAACCCCAGAACCATATCAGATCCATATCAATGTTTTATTGTAGGTAATTTTTAATTAGGGTTAAAACTTTAATTAATAGGACAACAAACACGACTTGTGCCATCAGATCCAAACGTATAAAACTTAAACTTGTCGCGGAAATATTCAATTATCTAATAATTTTGAGTCCACTGTAAATAACGGTGAGCAAATTTCAAACGGGCTTTTCGGTTTTCATTTGAAAGTGAAGTTTTTTAGCTTCACGTCTTGCAAATAAATTAAGTTTATTCAATCTTTATTCAATTGTCTTTGTTGATATATTAGGTAATACCTAAACTTGTAATTCACTTATGTTTTGGATATTGTCTTAAGATGATTTTGTATGAAATTATTTTAACCACTCTCACGTATCTTTCATTAAATTTTCAGAGACGACCACTTTTTTTCCTTCGCACTGCGAACCTACTTGTATTTTAGTTTGATAATTGTCCACGCTGCTTTTGGTTGAAATGGTAACTGTTTGCAACTTTTATGTGACGTTAACCATAATTGAATATTTTCATTTGCTTTCGTAGCAAAGGGGGTTCAACGGCCATCAGACATTTTAATAAGAGGCTGAACTAACGTTATTTGCAGTTTAGGTGCATTCAATTAATATAACAATCTACTAGTATATACTTTTGTCCTAACATAAATGATGTTTTTGCCTTTATCTTTTTGTGTGTAGTTGCTGAATGCCAAACAAACATCTAATTAATGCTACTCATTGCATTTAATTAATATAATCTTCGTTTAGTTGTCTTTGTTGAAATATCAGGTAATCCCTAAACTTGTAATTCACTTTTCATTTGGACATTGTCTTAAGACGATTTTCGATAAAATTATTTTAACCACTTTGACGCCTCTTTTATTGAATTTTCAGAGATGACCACTTCTTTTTTCCTTTACACTGTAAACCTACTTGTATTTTTGTTTGATAATTGCCCACACCGCTTTCAGTTAAAATTTAAACTTCTATGTGTATGATTAACGTATACTTGAACAATTTATTTGCTTTTTAATAGCAAGGGCGATTTTAAGGCTACGAAATATTTTAATAGGAGCCAAAACTAACGTTATTTGCAATTGAAGTGCATTTTTTCAATGGCATTCAATTAAAATGATAATCTACTAGTACATATATACTTTTGTTCTAACATAAATTATGTTTTTGTCTTTATCTCTTAGTATGCAGTTGCTGAATGTCAAACATACATCTAATTAATGCCATTCACTGGTGGAGAGTTATTTATAACTCAATGAATAATTAAATAAAATTATAACAAACTTTAGAGATGTATAATTGTTTGTCTATATACTTTTGTCCATCACTGTATTTTGAGTAAATAAGATATATTCAGGATTTGATTTGACACGATTGGATTACTGATTTAAATTAAGCTGCATTTCTTAAATGGCGGAAAACTCGTGGAAGGGAAAGTTATAATTGCATTGTTCTTCACAAAGACGGATTCGTAATCCGTTTTGTGATATATTTTCTCCGCACTGAAAATACTGTTATGTTAATTGGAATAAATGCAAAGGGTAAATAATACGAATACGTAAGTGAATTACAAAAGTTAGTTTTTACAATAATACGAAAATAAATTCTGATCAGAAGGAGAATTCATCTGGCTTATTAAAAAATACTACCCCATTAGGAACCATACCAATGAACTAAATTATATCCTGAATTGCAGTTTATAATAACATATATGATAAAAAAATAACCGAGTTTATCTGAATTGCATTTGAAAGTGACGTATGGGGGATTTTTTCTTGTAATTATATTTACATATCCCAAAGCAAATAAATACGTGACATCAAACTTAGGCAGCATATTTTAAATTTCACAATATTTTAGTGAGTGTTTTATATGCGTGGCGCATGAAGTAAATTTTTGAGTTTAGCAGAGCCTGAAAATTTGGATTTCCCGGCGCGCTGCGCTTCGCTTTGCGCAAACAATAGTGTATTGTACAACGAGCATATAATGAGCCGAAGGCGAGTGAAGCAAGTCGTTCGAGTGATTAATAGCCATTATATGCAAGTTATAAACTATACTTCGTTCACGAAAATAATAATATATAACACAACATTCATTACAAATATTTATCAAACACGCGTCAGTTTTAATGGTCGGTTTTGATTTATAATAATTTGACAGATAAACGATAACAAATTGCGGTACTATGATTTGAATGTGTGCTAGGGTTAATTCCGCTTTAACACAAATATTAACAATCGTTCAACAATAAATAAAACTCACACAGTCTACCCTCTCGCCTAAGTTACTTAGAAACACGCTCTTTGTACAAAAAACGAACTTTTCCGTTTGGATGGAGTTTTCACGGTGTTAACGTTTGTTCCGCTTAAAAAAACACTCGCGACGGATAGAAGCACAATTGTTTAACCGATTTGAACATGATTTATGTTTACAAACGCGTTTTACGCAGATTAAACTAGAGAGAGCGGCGGAGATGTTGACGCGTTACTTCGTACTGTAACAACATGGCGTCGACGACGTCATCACCACCATGGTCAAATGTTAGACAAAAGAAGCTGATTTGACCAGCACAGCGCTGTTACTGCATAGCGAAAAATAATCTTACTAGGCAATTATTCATATTCGTGTTAAAAAAACCACATTTATCATGCAAAACCAGTGTTTAATGTACTTAAGTGTTGAATGCACCCTACTTATGCTGTCCACACAATTAAATAATGCACAAAATTTAAGATTGTCGTGAACAAAGACACATTTTTAGGCTTAACTGAACAAGAAATTTTACTTCATGCGTAATCAAAGAATGGAGACACTCGTTAGAAGCTTAAAATTGAACAATTTTATAAAATCAACAAACACCTCAAAATTAACATCGTGTACATAGAGCTTTGTATACTTATAATTACAATTCCCTTTAGGATATTCTGCGAGTTACCTTATAATTGTAAAATGCACAGATGGACACTATTTAAAATTGATATACAGCTTCTTAAAAATTCTTAATTTATTTAACATAAAATATAAGTAAATCTGCAAATTAAAATTTGTAGAATATTTCAAGAAATCAAAAATACTATTTAGCAAACGAAATAAATAGTATTTTAATATTTATTAAATTATTAATTATTACAATATTTAACGATGTTTGGAGATGGTTTTGATTTAATGTATTTATGCAATTACATAATTCAAAAGATTTTATAACTAACGAGATTTTTTATATTTGTAATTGCAGTGATCAAAACGTATTCACTTTCAACTAAATATAGAATTTAATTATCAAGTTATAAGAGCGCGATATCATTATTTCAAAACTTAATAAGGATTATTTGCATGACCCGACGTCTCACTTTAATAAACGTAATTATTAGAAAGCATCCAAGTGTCAAATATTTTCTCGCACTTCCTTTCGCAAGATAACATATGTCGCAAAATGATTTAACCATAAAAAAACTTAATTCGAATTGACTGTTACAAATAATAAAATATAATATTTTGTAATATACAGAGAATTTTCTTTTTAAGTATACATAGGCGCTGCAAATTTTAGATAATCCTTGCATCTCGAAATCGTTCAATTTAAAACTTTAAACGAGTGTTTTCCACTCCCAGATTAAGCATGAAGTAAAATTTCGAGTTTAGAAAAGCCCCGCAACCCAAAACAAATTTTCTGGGTTTTTCTAAACTTGAAATTTTAATTCACGCGCCACGCGTACAAAACACTGATTTCAAGTAAAGTTTAAATATACATAAATTTGACAATATTATAGGGTTTTATACGCGTGGCGCCTGAAGTAAAATTTCGAGTTCAAAAAAGCCCAGAAAATTTGTCTCGGGTCGCTGCGCGATCCTCGACAAATTTTCACGGGGCTTTTCTAAACTCGAAATTTTACTTCATACTTAGCCTGGGAGTGGAAAACACTCATTTAAAGCTTCAAATTGAACTCTTCTACTAAATTGCGAATATTGGAAGATTTGAGTATATACCTGTAATTGGGATATGAATACCTAAAAGAAAAACTTCATGTATGTAAATAATTGTTATTTTTACAATAATTACAATTTATATAGTGTTAATGCCCTGAGATTTTCAAGATATCGTTATTATGGTTCACTTTTTAATGTTTGAATGTAGGAAACATGTAAACATTGATTAATATTAATTCATTGATAATTTGACGTTTCATTTGAAATATGATGCATGTTTTTTAGATTAATGTTGTGGGAAGCATAATCGTACCAAGTCACAAGTTTAATTTGAGTAGTCCATCAAATAAAATGAACTTAAGCTAAGTGTATTAATAATTTGTTTCTGGAAAATTTGGTGCGTTACATTGATAAGACTTCAGATTAATATAAAACCTAAAAATTTAAATATTCAGTATGGATAAAGCCGATTTTGTTGTGAAAATTTTAATTAAAAAAAAATGCAGCAAACATACTTAACTACACGAGATACAATGTAAACTGATTATTTTCCCTAGACCATCAATTTCTTAGTATTGATAGAAAATTAATAAAAAAAATTCACTGAAGTCAAACCTCTAGTTTTTTGCTAGGCGCGAATTTCAGGGCTCTGAAAACTTAAATTAACGTATGTTTTATTCCGAATCAAAAGCTTCTTGAATTAATCCAATCGGTTGGGAAATTTAGACAAAAGAGTGTTTTAAGCGCGCAAAGATAACGAATAATTTGTAAAAGCGAACAGGTAAATGTTAAGCTTTTATGGCAACTTGAATTTGAAAGAAGTAACCTTAAGCGCTTATTCTAATCAGAACTTTCAAGTAAAACAATATACGTGAACTCAAATTAATTTCAAATGCATTAATAACCCATTAACGGCCGAGCAATTATAGATTTAACTTTAAAAGTTGATTTTACGTGCAATATAAAGTTTAGAACAAGTGTTTCCACTCCCAGACTAAGCATGAAGTAAAATTTTCAGGCTTTTCTAAACTCGAAATTTTACATCATGCGCCTACTGACATTGTTTTTTTTAAATTGAGTAATAGTCGAAATATTTAAATAACAAAACATTTACATTTTTCTTTATACATTTTCAAGTCAGATCAAACAATATAATATATCAAATTAATTTAATTAACAAGAAATGAATAATGTTGCGTGTATGCATTAATGGCGTTTAATGGGTTAAACACCACGTTTGTAATTAATTGAGCTTTAATTTAAGTTTACGTGGATTTTTTTACTTAAAATTTCCGTTTAGAACAAAGCTTAATATTATAACTTTCTTTTAAATCAATGTTTTTAGTATATTTTTAAATAAAAAAATTTCGTACCGAGGATTTGTTTCAAGTGGCCTTTTAACATTTACTTATAAAAATCATGTACAAATTAATTTTTGAATGATTAATATTACGTTAAAAGAAATAAATAAAGCTCATTTATGTGAGTGTTTTATATTACTTAACATTATTATAAATTTGAGCCAATAATCTTCTCTAGAAAAAATCATTAATGTTTTCTACTTTTATATACCCAACAAGTATTTCCTCAAAAATATTACTTCAATTCAACTAAATATTAAAAATGTTAATAATTTTTTGGTTATTTAAGTGCATTATTATTTATTCTCTCCTTGATTAAGCATAAAGTAAGTATTCCCAGTTTAGAAATATCTAGAAATTTGAATTTTGCGGACGCAAAGCAAAGCGAACTTAAAATATTTACTCCATGCGCTAGGCGTGTAAACCATTGATTTACTTTGAAAATAAAAATATATACTACCCACTGTATACTCATGGTTACTTGTACTGCCAATACGATTAAAAAAACGTATCTAAGAACATTTACACATACAGTTAGTTATTTTTTTAAACTATATATTATATGCCTTCAATAATTGTGTTTTACATATAATATGAAGCTTAAGAATTAATTTTCGTTGACTGTGTGCTTATTAGTTCAATGAATGCATTCATTGTCATTTGTTAATATACCCGAATCAAGCACAAAATTTCATTAATAAACCATATTACTCCTGCTTATATTTCTTTATGCTTTGAACGACTGGAACGGATGTTGATGGATTGCAACGCGAGCCACATTGCCGATTTTGACCCCATGGTCCTTCGTCCTTTTAGGGGTCAAAATCGGCAATGTGGCTCGTGTTGCTCGTGTAGCTCGTGTTGCAATCCAGTCCTTTAAACGGCCAACATTTTGTGTCGAGATTTGTATTTTGGGGTTATGTACTGAGAACCCAGTAAATTCATGCTCTCGCCTGTATGGAATTCGAGATCTTTACATGCAGTGGAAAATTCGGATTGTAAAAAATGAATGTTGAGAGGCAAATTTTGTAACGAACTCGGGTATTAATAAGCGATTAATACACTAGATCGTTAAATAACACTAGTGTAAAAATATTTTTTTATATACCTTTGAGCAAACTCTAATTTTCAGGTGTAGTGGGCTTTGATGAAACAACAATGACATTCGAAAATATTTTATCAGGTCAAACTTTTTTGCTTGAAAAGATAAAATGTGTCTTGCTAATTTGTATGAATGCCTGTGATTTAAATTTTAGTGTTTTAATGCCAACGGTATCAGAAAGTATTCTAAATTTTACAAAATGTTTAATAAATCGTTGAAAATAGATTGTGATCGTTTTTGTTACGTTTGTGGACAATTGATATTTGCAAAAAATAGGAGTACCTACATCAGAAGTGCTGAAAACAGCATATCTGCATTATTTTGGATTTGCAGTGTCGAATCAAGAAAAAAAAAACGTTTTTTATCAAAGTTGTAGGATAACTTTAGTACGATGGGTGTCTGGTGAAAATGTATTTCTTTAATTTGGGGTTCCAGTATTATGGCGAAAGCCCATAAATCACGAAAACGACTGTTACTTCTGTATGACACAGACTTCTGGTTTTAATTCTAAAAACAAACATGAGATTGTTTATCCTGATATTCTGTCTGTCACAATGTCAATACTTCATTCAGACATCCTACCACATCCTGTTTGTCTAGGTATGACACGTAGCTAAAGTAACAAGGAGCAGGATTTTGTTGAAGACGTTGACTCTGATGAATATTTCTGCATGGAAGACGATAAACAGCATTTAATTGACCAAAGTGAATTGAACGATCTGGTAGGAGACATAAAGCTGTCTAGATCCAAGGTAGAGATTCTTGCCTCTCGATTACAACAATGGAACTTGCACCAAGCACACAAGTGACATATTATGGGAAAAAGAGTAAACGTTACAGTGATTTCTTCATTAAAACGAATGAGTTTTGTGTCTGCCCTGATATTCCAGGACTTTTGAAGGCGATGGATCAAGAATATGACCCAAACGAGTGGCGGTTATTTATTGATTCCTAGAAATATAGCTTAAAAGCTGTATTGCTTCACAATGGTAATAAAAAACCATCTTTACCAATTGGCCATGCTGTGAACAGTAAAGAGACATATGACACAATGTCTGTTCTAACTAAACTGATAAAATATAAACAGCAGAACTGGAAAATATGTGGAGACCTAAAGGTCTAGAGAACATCACTACATAAAAAAAGTATGGCCTGCTCGGAATGAATTTATTCCAGAACAAATGAATGTTCAAGAAACATCTTTGGTAGATCCACAAAACATAATTTTGCCCCCATTACATATTAAATTACCCCTCATGAAAAAAATTGTAAAAGCTGTGGATAAAACCAGTGCTGATTTCCAGTATCTACAAAAAATATTACCAAGTATTTAGAAAGCAAAACTAATAGCGGGGATATTTGTAGGCCCACAGATACATAAAATCATGCAAGATAAAGAATTTGACAATCTGTTGTCTTTGAAAGAAATAAATGCTTGGACATTGTTTAAAAAAGTTGTTAAAGGGATTTTAGGAAATAAAAAAGATGAGAGAAATTGCGAAAGTATCACGACATGGGTGTGAATATGTCTTTTAAAATACATTTCGTTCACTCGCATTTGGACTTTTTTCCTGAAAACTTAGGTAGCATGAGTGACGAGCAGGGCGAGCGTTTTCATCAGGATCTGAAGGTTCCTGAAAAGTGGCACCTCAGACATTATAAATGTTTTGTTTTGTTGATTTAGAAAGTACTCTTGTGTTATTGTTATTAATTAAATATTTCTTTAACATGACGTGATGGATTTTTTTATATATTTTTTTCTGTACTCAGTGGCTAAAAGTCTATAAGAAATTATAACTTTCAACTAAGGTATATAAATCGTGTAAACTATTGTAATTATTCAGAATAAATTGATTAATCATCAACAACATAAAAAAATCAGTTTTTTCTTAAAATGATTTTGATACCATTTATTTATTATAATATTGTGATATATTTCCGATCCAAATTGTTAAGCATACTCACATATTCATACTTATAATCAAGTACTCTCTGGCGGATTCAAGATGGATCAGTACTCGATTTCCCTTCTACATAAACCATTTTTTCCGTCCGCGCAGAGTAACAAAAAAAGGTGACATTTATGGTACGGGTATATCATAGATTATTGCCGCTCTGCGGCTCCAGATAAGGTATTATCTCCTAGTGAAATACGGCGCGTTTCTATTTAATATTTTACGCCAGCGCCGCGGCGCCCGTTTAAATCGAACCGAAATAGAATTTGCACGCATTATTATGGCGCCGGCAAGTGTCGCACGAAATTCAATTAGGAATACCTCGGACAGCGTTTTGATTCAATTAATTATCCTTCAATTATCGAATTAGCATTTCCCCGATGTGTTGGTAACAGCTTCAAAACCCCGCCACTCGATGTTGCTAAGTGAAGATTCTGCACATTTACCGCATCATATTCGATTAACTAAGGGCTCTGCAAAATATTCAACAATTTAATTAATTTGATTTATCTACGCATTATTGTAAACGGTACTACAGTAATTTCAGTTTACAACATCATATAGAGATGTCGTATTATTTAAATTGTGTAATATTTCACAAAGGTAATTTCACCTCTAACGTGCAGTTTTAAAACTGTAATTCAGTAAGACAAACCAAATGTTTATTTAATTCTTAGTTTCTATTATGAACTATTAATTATTAACAAGGGTAAAATATAATTAAGTTTTTAGTGGTTGTGTATTTATTTTCCATGGTCCCATTACTTTATTTAATATAATATTTAAGAATACATATAAAAAATGCAATAGATATACTGAGTTATATTTTTAGTAGAAAATCTTACGATAACGACCGAAAATCACTTAGCTTCCAGTGGCGCACGTGAACGCGTTTGATGTCTCTTTTATATTTAGGAAGTTGCGAGTTTCCTTTTTAAGCAACACATGAGCTGGAATGGTGATTGTAATGTACATTAGGGCCATATGGAAAATCGATGGAGTATGCTAATGTATCGATATATTTTACACTTTTATATGCTCCTTACATCCGAGCTAGCGCCAGCCTTGAAACACACTAAAACATCAAGTTGGGCGGAAAGGGGCCGTTATTGGAAACAACTTAGATAAAAGTGCGGGAGCGTAATGAAAATATAAAAATTTAAATTTTAATGGCACAAAACAATGTTCCATGTGTTATTATATTTTAATTAAAAATTAACTTCTTATTTGAATTTCTATAATCAATATGTATACTGATTTTTTTATTTATCTGAGAAAATAATGTATAATATACTTATAAAACATTTAACTGGCTTATGAACAATATAAGACATTAAAGTGAATGTATGAACATGCATAGCACATTTATATGAAATATAAGCGTATAAATAACGGTTTGTGTGGGAATTTTGCAGAAAATATTTACAGCCGAATGGGGCTATCCATGGTCTAGTTTAGTTTATGAACGACCGGAATAAACAGGCGATGAAGTCGATGTTGTTTTATCGCCGGCATCGCTTATCGGGCCCCCACTAATTCACTACAGTTGACATTCATTGTTAACTATATTCACTAGTTTCTGCACATAAAATCCCATTAGCCGCAAAAATACAACAAATATCAACGGCGCTCCGGGAATTATTTATTATGTCCATCAATAATCCGGCCCGTTTGAATTGATCGCGCCGTGGAATGCACAATTCGCGGAAAATTGAAAAATATTTTCCCAATGAACGCATCCATTATTGCAATTCCATTGGCTTTTTCCCACTTTTATTGTGTATAATTAATGTACATACTATTTTTTACAAAAAAAAAAACTCGATTTTTTTTGATTCACTTTGATTCACAATAGGTAATATTTAAAATAATTTAATCACAAAAGTTCCTTTATCAGTACACAGATTGTATTTTGAAAATGTTTTGTGTTGGGATTTTGTATTAATTAATTAGTGTCGGCGACAATACTTTCGTCAACGTTGAAAAATAGGAGCGTGGTCTGATATAGAAAAAGAACAAAAACGTAAGCTTTGCTGAATCAAATATCTTATACACAGAAAAAATACATTGGTCCTGCCAATTTTTCAACTTTTGGTTATACCTGAAGTCAATTCCCACTTCCTTATTTTTAACAAAATGGTACCTTTTTTTATTACGCATTTAGGTTCTTCATACAATTTTGTGGAAAAAATCATTACTTACATAACCTCCAAATTCTACCGTTTCCGATATTTTGATATTTAAATAATATGTGCTTTTTCATGATTCATTGTAAAATTCGTATCTCCAAACAGAAGAAAATCGAAGAGATGAAACATTAGCTATAGAAAGCCAATACCCAGAGGTACCCAATGGTGATTTATTTTTCGAATAATAATACATATACCGGGTGGCCATGAAAGTTTTACCTACGCAATTACTCAGGCAATAACTAGACACAAATAAGGTAATAAAAGAGTTGAAAGAAGAAAATATTAAATTAAAAACTTGTAACAAAATATTAATAACTGAAATTGAAAAAATAAAGAACAATCATGAAGATACGAGGGTTGCCTTTTATATTTCGGGATTGGGCAACCCTAGTGTTGCAATCTGGCAACTGAGAGCTCTATCGTAAAGTTTGACATTTTTGAGGTTATACGAGGGTTGCCTTTTATATTTCGGGATTGGGCAACCCTAGTGTTGCAATCTGGCAACTGAGAGCTCTATCGTAAAGTTTGACATTTTTGAGGTTATACGTACTCAGAACGTTTTGACATTTGAGCGTTATTTGTGTCGTTTACACTAACTTAAAAGATTTATCTCGGCCAAAGAATGGAATTAAATCGTGAACATTTTCGTGCGATTACTTTTTACAACTTTCGACGTGAAGTAACTCAACAACAGTGCATGGATGAACTTAATTCAATTTTTGGCGATGAAGCTCCATCAAGGACCAGTGTTTATCGATGGTATAGTGAATTCAACCGAGGTCGTAGTTCACTCCAAGACGAATTTCGTGGAGGTCGTCCAAAATCAGTTGTTGTTCCGGAAACTATTGATGCTGTGCGCAAACAAATATTACAAGATCGTCATGTGACCTATCGTGAGATTGAGACAACCTTAGGCATTAGTAGGACCAGCATACATTCAATATTGCATGAACATTTGACTGTCAAAAAAATTTGTTCGCGTTGGATCCCACACAATTTGTCAATCGCTCAAAAAAAGGCTCGTGTCGATTGGTCCAAAGAAATGCTCAAAAATACGATTGCGGTGCTTCGAAACACGTCTATGACATCGTGACAGGTGATGAATCATGGATTTACGCGTATTAGCCCGAAAGTAAACAGCAGTCGACCGTATGGGTGTTTCAAGATGAGCCAAATCCAACAAAACTTGTTCGCGCACGAAGCACTTCCAAGCAAATAGTCGCCTGTTTTCTCGGAAAAACTGGACTTGTCGCAACCGTACTACTAGAACAACGCAGAACAGTCAATTCTGAGTGGTACACAACCATTTGTTTGCCAGTTGTCATCCAAGAAATCAGGAAAACCAACCGCTGAAAACGGATCACTCTTCACCACGACAATGCGAGCTGTCGCACATCGGCTCAAACAACTGCATTTTTGAGCACGCAAAACATCGATTTGATGAGTCATCCGCCATATAGTCCTGACTTGGCACCGAATGACTTCTTTTTATTCCCATCCGTAAAAAATAAAATGAGAGGTCAACGTTTTTTGACACCTGAAGAAGCGGTTGATGAGTTCAGAATGCATGTTTTGGAGATACCTCAATCAGAGTGGCAAAAGTGCTTCGACAATTGGTTCAAACGCATGCAAAAGTGTATAGATTCTAATGGGGAATATTTTGAAAAACAATAAAACGATTTTCAATGATTAATATTTATTTTTGTTCTCTAATCCCGAAATATAAAAGGCAACCCTCGCACGTACTCAGAGCGTTTTGACATATGAGCGTTTTTTGTGTCGTTTACACTAACTTAAAAGATTTATCTCGGCCAAAGAATGGAATTAAATCCTGAACATTTTCGTGCGATTATTTTTTACAACTTTCGACGTGGATTAACTCAACAACAGTGCATGGATGAACTTAATTCAATTTTTGGCGATGAAGCTCCATCAAGGACCAGTGTTTATCGATGGTATGGTGAATTCAACCGAGGTCGTAGTTCACTCCAAGACGAATTTCGTGGAGGTCGTCCAAAATCAGTTGTTGTTCCGGAAACCATTGATGCTGTGCGCAAACAAATATTGCAAGATCGTCATGTGAGCTATCGTGAGATTGAGACAACCTTAGGCATTAGTGGAACCAGCATACATTCAAAATTGCATGAACATTTGACTGTCAAAAAAATTTATTCGCGTTGGATCCCACACAATTTGTCAATCGCTCAAAAAAAGGCTCGTGTCGATTGGTGCAAAGAAATGCTCAAAAAATACGATTGCGGTGCTTCGAAACACGTCTATGACATCGTGACAGGTGATGAATCATAGATTTACGCGTATGAGCCCGAAAGTAAACAGCAGTCGACCGTATGGGTGTTTCAAGATGAGCAAAATCCAACAAAAGTTGTTCGCGCACGAAGCACTTCCAAGCAAATAGTCGCCTGTTTTTTCGAAAAAACTGGACATGTCGCAACCGTACCACTAGAACAACGCAGAACAGTCAATTCTGAGTGGTACACAACCATTTGTTTGCCAGTTGTCATCCAAGAAATCAGGAAAACCAACCGCCGAAAACGGATCACTCTTCACCACGACAATGGGAGCTCTCACACATCGGCTCAAACAACTGCATTTTTGAGAACGCAAAACATCGATTTGATGAGTCATCCGCCATATAGTCCTGACTTGGCACCGAATGACTTCTTTTTATTCCCATCCGTAAAATATAAAATGAGAGGTCAACGTTTTTCGACACCTGAAGAAGCGGTTGATGCTTTCAGAATGCATGTTTTGGAGATACCTCAATCAGAGTGGCAAAAGTGCTTCGACAATTGGTTCAAACGCATGCAAAAGTGTATAGATCTTAATGGGGAATATTTTGAAAAACAATAAAGCGATTTTCAATGATAAATATTTATTATTGTTCTCTAATCCCGAAATATAAAAGGCAACGCTCGTATTACAGAAAAGATACATAAACTAAAAAAAGAAAAAAGAAAGAAAAACACAATTGTGACAGGAATATAGACACTAATGAAGAAAAATCAATAATTAAATTATTGAAAGACTATATAAAAGAGCAAATAAAAGTAAAGGTCCATATTACCTCTGCCTACAAAGTAGGAACGAAAGCTTGTTTGGTAGAATTAACAAGTACCTATGGAGGATAAAAAGATAGTAATGGAAAATAAAAAAAAAAAAAAACACGAAAAGGGGAAAAATATCAAGGAATATTCATAAATGACGATCTAACACCAAATGAGATACTGCTAGAATACTGAAAAAGATAGCCAAACAAGAAATAAATAATGGAAGACAAGTAAAACTGGGATATAATAAAATCAAAATAGACAATAAAACACCCAAATGGAATATAAAGGCAAAGACATAGGAAGAAATAGAAAATACGATAATTACTAAAACAAAAAAACAGCAAGAAAAGAAAACGATAGTATTATAGAAGGGGGGGAGGGTGAGAATAAGATGATGGAGAAGAGATTTGGAAAAATACGGAGGTAAAACAATAGGAGGGGGACGAAGGAGGGAGGAGAGATAGGGATAGGGAGATATAGAAGGGACAAAGAGGGGGAGGTAGGGCAGAGGCAGAAACTCAGTGGGCCAGGGGACTAGGAAGCAAGTGTGGGAGAGTGGGGAAAGAAGGGGCGATAACGATAGGGTTTTAAAATGTAGCGGTAATAAAGTCTAAAGGGCAGGAGTGCAAGTGGAAGAAAGACTTTGAGGAGTGGGTAATCGGGAAGGTGGGGATAGTAGAGACTTGGATGGTGAAGAAGGAATGTGGAGAAGTGAAAGGATGGTTCCCGAGGGGGTTTAGATGGGAGATGAAAGAGGCAGTAAAATGTGCGAGGAGAGGGAGGGCCAAGGGGGGGATGATTGTTGGATGGAGAGAGGATTGGAAAGGAAGCAAGGGGAAGATGATAGATGGATGCGAATGGCTGATGTAGGTGAAATACCAGCAGGGAGGATATCGGGTTAATGTGGGGATGGTGTACGTCAACAAAAATTAAGGTCACATAAGAAGAGAAGTAAATGAGAGAGCGGGCGAAGGAGAAAAGTGTATGGTGGAGGGAGATTTCAGTGCCAGAATAGGGGAAGCAGGGGAAGGGATTGGAGAAGACGGTTCGGTTGTGAAAAGGAGTTCGCAGGATAAATGTATAAATAGGGAAGGCAGGAGGATGAAAGAGTGGGTGATAAAGGAGGGATGGGAGATTTTGAATGGATGCACGGAGGGCGATTAGGAGGGGAAAAACGTAGATTGGGCCAAGGGGGGCATCGATAATTGACTATGTGGCAGTCAAGGGAATAGCAAGAGGAGAGATAAGAGGTTTGGAGGTGGAAGAGGTGTTGGAATCGGACCATTTGCCGTTAAAAGTGGAGATGTGGATGGAGAAGGAAAGATAAGTGGAGAGGGGGAAAGTAAACGAATACCTTGAGTGTAAGGTAAAGACGATAGAGGATATGAGGAAGAGGATGGCGAGGATTCAATGGGTAGGGGTCAATACAATGGAAGAGATGATAGTGGGATAATGACGGAAAAAGAAGGGAGAGAAAAGAGGAGGGAGTAAGTTGTTCGATGAGAAGTGTAGGCAGGCAAAAAGGGAGTTGAGGAAGGCAGTGGGAGAATACGTAAGAAATGGAGGAGAAGAGGGAAAAGTGGTGGCGCCAAGGAAGAGATATGATGGTAGATGTGAGAGGAAGAAGCTGCAGGCGATAGAAAGAGTGAGCGAGGAACTGAGGGAATTTAGGAACGAGGAGGAAATGTGGAAGGTGCTGAGGAGAGGGGAAAGGAAGAGGCAGGTAGGGGTATCGTTGAAAGAATGGGCAAGGAAGTGCAGAAAAAGTAGTGACGTACCAGTGAGGATGGGAGAAGGCAGGGGGATGGAGAAAAATAATTCACGGAGGAGGATGTGAAAAGAGCGTTCAAGGAGGTGAAGGGTATACTAGTATGGATGAATGCAGAATTGAATTCTGCATCAGAATATGTAATAATATACAGAGTGTTCCATTTGAAAATATTGAAATTTTATGGTTTAAAGTTGACCAAATGTAGTAAAAAAAAGTAAACACTCTCTATATTATTATTCAAAAAAATAGGTCACCAATGGGTTCTTTTGGAAATTGGGATTTCATAGCTAACATTACATCCCTTCGATTTATTTCTTTCAAAGATACGAATTTTAAAGTAAATCGTGATATTTTTTGTAAAATGTCAAAGTTATCGAAAACGGTTACATTTAAAGGTTATGATACTCTATGATTTTTTTCACATAATTTTATGTAGAATCCAAATTATTAATAAATAATATAGCAATCCATTTAAAATATTGAATTTTGTGTTAATTTTCGATATACCCGGATGTCAAATAATCTTAAAAATATTTTCGTAAAAAGGAATAAACTCGATTACATATGTGCAAAATATCTCATTACAATACAATAATTTCAAGTCCAGTAATGTTGAACGTCAGTTGAGAAATTAGTATTATACTAGGTGATCGACGGAAACCGAACACATTTTAAACGGTCAATACTCGCTTGTTTTTCAATACATAATTAATTTTATTATACGAAAATCTTCGTAATTACATGCAATTTTATATGCTTATTGTAAATAAAATATAATGTCATGCAGGTGATGTCCAAATTTACGTTTACCCCATATGAAAAACAAAGGGATAATATTGCTTTCGCGAAAAATTTCAAATCAAAAATATTGGTGCATATATTCATTTAAAGGCCTGCCGAGTTGATTAAGACCATTTTTGAAAAATTTATGTAATTCTGTCCTTCTGTAATTCTGTCGTCACGATAAAGTCTAATCTGATTGAGCTGTTAAGATGACACTATAAATTTAAGCTTTTTATAAAATAGCAGTATTCGATCAACTTTTGGTGATATTGCGAAAACCGGAAGTGGTAGATTACTTCTAGCATATTTTAAACTTACGAGTATCTTCCACTCCCAGACTAAGCATGAAGTAAAATTTCGAGTTTAGAAAAGCCTTGCGTACAAAATTTGTCAATAATAAAAATAAAATAAATTTGATTTTAACAACTTTTCCATATTTTTAATATTTATATCATCATATCATTAACGGGGAAAGTGCTTTGATGGGCACATCACCATTTTTTTTTTATGAATGAAGACGTTAGTAAATCAGCGTACATCCGTAAAATGGCATCTAATTAGGAAGATGTTTGTATAATTTATTTGATTTTTTATTGAAAAAAAAAACAATTATGTACTGACCATTTAAAACTCGTCCAATAAAAACGTGTACGTGATTATGATTTAGAGTAAGCGGCATTTTTTTGTGCTATTACCCAGAACTCTAATTGGGTGATGAAATAACTTTAAGGTTATTTTAAACTGTGTGTTAACGGTCAGTAGAGCCACTCCAATTTTAAGCTATAAAATTAATTTAATGCAGAAAAAATATATTTGAATACGTTTTAAAGGAAAATGTAAATTTAAAAACAGATCTAAGGCTTCTAGGAAAGACAGGGTACCATATTTATAATATAAGTGGCATTATTTCAAATATTATTTCATTTAGGCAAGTTAACAAATGTATTAGATTTCTTACGAAACACACTGAAAACGTATCTCTAAAATGGTTTAAAGGCGCATCTCAACTACGACAATTGACAAATTAAACAGACATTAATTAAATATTTTCTAAATAAATCAAGTAATGCGATTTGCATGTCTGTGACAATTATCATGGTATTTCTAGTATGAACCTATAGAAAATTTATATAAATTGCAATTAATTTGTTCGTTTGGCTTTGCCAGCTGCCACGATTAGTATTTTAATAGTATAATAAATGATACTGTATCTCTCGCCTTGGAAAATGAACAGTTATTTCCCATTAAGTGTGCAAAGAACCTAGGTATCCTCGTAAATACTAAATTAAGATTAAAAACAACAGGTCAGCAAGCTAATACAGTGTTCCTATAGCAAACTGAAAGTCTTGTATGGGAGTAAATAATGCCTTAGTGTAAATCTGCGAAGCATGTTATGCGACAGCCTGGTTCTTTCTACTTTCAATTACTGTGACAGTGTCTATGGGCCCTGCATCGATGCCACAGATCGTAGAAGAATTCAGAAAGTCCAAAATGCATGCCTGAGAAACACTCGAGAAACTAAATTGGCTAAATATGAAAAACAGCAGAAAATTGCAGGCAGCTTGTCTTTACCAAAAAATTATCAACACAAAGCAGCCTACTTATTTTTATAATAAGATAACATTTAGAACCGATATTCATTATTTAAATCTTCATTTTAGGCATATGATATCTACGCCATGTCATTATAAAGTATTCGAACGGTCCTTGAACCTAAAACAATTCAAAATGTTATCCCCCGCCACTTTCAAAATTAAGATGCGAAATAATTGACTAGTTGAACAGACTGCTTTGGTGAACTCAAATATTAAATGTTAAACTGATTCCTTGCACTTCAATACATGTAAAAAAAAATTGCCGACGTTGAGATTTCTTATGTTTTGTTACTTCTACTTACATTTCTTACTTATCAATGCACTTCTACCCCCCACTTGAATAATATTGTTAATATGTCCAACGGTTCTATGGAAGATCAGTTAAATTAATTGTTTTTAATTAAACTTAGTGCAGTCGTTTTGATCAACAATTGTGTTTGTATGTATTATTTTTAATTTTGATATTCGCTGTATGATCAATAAACAGTTTAATATTATTATTTTTATTATTATTACTAATTTGGTTATCTATATCTGGCGTTCTTTGATCAAAATCAAAATTCTTAATTGTAACTATAAATCGAAATTTCTCGAAAACATAAATAAATCGTACGAAGAAGTGAATGCGGAAAAAGGAAATTTGCTAAGTAATTGGCGAAATCGACATAGACGTCTGCGAAAAAATATTCAATTATTTTAACAAGCAGTTGGGGGTGATGGACACATATGCTGGGTTTAATTTTTTATCTTTAAATCGGAATATATCTGATTGTAATTAATTACAAATTTTGAAAGTTGGTTCGAGTTTGGCTTGTTTATTCCATTTTTAAAAACTGCATCTTCTCTAAAACAGCCTATATTAGCTTTAATGTGTAAGCGATTGCAATGTTGTTACAGATTTTGTAAAAAATCTACTCGATTTAAAATACTATAATGGGCCATTTGTTGGGACAAAATAATCTAGACACCGAACAGGGGATAATTTATTTATCAGCGAAGAAGTAGAATAAAACGAATTGACCGTCCGATTGAGTCGATCAGAGCCGGTCACTTCAGGATTCCATTTTTCACAAGGGTCTCGGGGACGGCGAATCCGTTCGATACAAATTTCAGGGCATCAGATTGTCCTTTTATGTACCTACTATCAATTCCATAGACGGTATTTATTTCCCCCTCTGATAAAATATCACCGCTGCCGGCGCACTGGATTTCCTAATGGGTGATTTCGGGAGAATGATTATTCAGCAATAATTTCTCTCATGCCACAATTACAAGGAAGATTTAACAAGGAATAGGATATACCTTTTCATGAATCAGCGAATAATATAAGAAAGAGAATAGCGATCAATCTTATAAAATTTAAAATTACCAAAAAAATCTCTCAGATTGTGTTTTGTATATTGTTTCACAATGCATTATTAAAAAAAAAAATAATATAGAAAGAAATGTAAATATAAAAAGTCCTTTTTTAGAATAATATGCAAATACCGTCCAATATATTTTTAATATACGAGGTGTGTAAATAAAGAAACGAGACTGGAGCGTCCCAAAATGAGTTTTCTTGAAGTGATTTTTCGATCTCAAGAAGAAAAAAAAGTCAGAGGGACTCAAGTCAGGCGAATAAATCTTGACAAAAATGGCAGTTTCAATAAACGAGTTTTTGGACAGTAAATATATTCCTGTGGCTAATATTTACTTGTCTCTTTTATTGAAACTGCCATTTTTGTCAAGATTTTTCTTATCTCCAATTCATTTGTCAACATCTGATGAATGGTGGTGTGAGTCAAATTAAACTCTTTCCTGATCAGCTGACTTTGAACCGATGATCTGAACGCATACGGTCCCGGATTCTGTAGACATTTGAATCGATTCTTGGAGATGAAAGCCTTCGGTTGCGTGATTCATCTTCAATCCACTCCATTACTACTAAAAATGCCATAAACCACCAAAAAACCTGGACAACACACTGTTCCATAGGCCTGCTAAAGTTTTGCAAAAAGTTCCGTTGAACTGTGTAAAACTCTGAAGCAAAACCTGATACTATACAGTTGCCCGAGATGATGTCACTCAGTTTTAGAACGCACCTGACAAAATTGTTTTACAGAAAAAAAAAGCTACAGACAACCAAATTACTCTAGCGAGATCTAACTCGTACTGAAGGCGTATCACATGTTCACCAAAATGTATTCAAATGTAGCCAGATCGAACGCTACGTTGCCAGTCTCATTACTTAATTTACACACCTCGTATTTAAAAGAGACAACGTTTAGGAGTAGGTAGGTACAATAATCACAATTGTAAAGCATAAAATACACTGAAAAAGAACATATGGAATATTTTAGTGTACTTTGTATACTTTAAAACTTTACCCAAGAAGAAACTACATATAGAAAATAGATAGTAACTAGATAAAAAAATTATACTGCGATGTAGTACCTACATAGAGATGTTAACATTTCTGTATATAGATATTATATAAGTTGTCTATATAGCAACAAAAAGTTTAAATACTATATGCTAAAACTATTTATAGATTGCAACATAGTACCTTTATGTGGAAACTATGTTGGTACTGTACAGTAAAAAAAAAATATGGTTATACCATAGTAATTTTATAATATAACTATACCGGGTGTTGACTTGGCGGACGCAACATAGGAAATCCCATGTAAATTTTGAAATGTTCAAATTTTGGCTCCCCTATTTATTTTAGAAACAAAGTGTATTTACCTCTTTTGTAGAGGTAAACAATCTGAATTCATTCGAGTTACCGTTTATCACTTTACGTTTCTCTAAGTTAAAATAATTAAGAAAAAATAATGTGACTTTATAAAAATAATGACATGCCATGAATATTATAGTGTTTTATACGCGTGGCGCATGAAGTAAAATTTCGAGTTTAGAAAAGCCCCGTGAAAATTTGTCACAAATTTTCTGGGCTTTTCTAAACTCGAAATTTTACTTCATGCGCCACGCGTATAAAACACTATAATATTGTCAAATTTATGTATATTCGAACTTCACTTAAAATCTGTGATTTATACGCGTGGCGCATGAAGTAAAATTTCGAGTTTAGAAAATCCCAGAAAATTTGTCTCGGGTCGCTGCGCGACCCTCGACAAATTTTCACGGGGCTTTTCTAAACTCGAAATTTTACTTCATACTTAGTCTGGGAGTGGAAACACTTGTTTAAAGCTTCAAATTTAACTCTTTTAAAAATCAACGAATGCCAGAAAATAATCAGCTAAAATAATTAAGAAAATGTAATGTGATTTTATTAAAATAATGACATTTTTCTTGTATAGTGTAAATTATTTCGAAAACATTTACTTTAATCAAGTGACTACGTTATCTTTTGCCATTTTGACATCCGCAGTTGTTGTTTCAATTTCATGGCATGTCATTATTTTTATAAAGTCACAAATTTTCTGGGCTTTTCTAAACTCGAAATTTTACTTCATGCGCCACGCGTATAAATCACAGATTTTAAGTGAAGTTCGAATATACATAAATTTGACAATATTATAGTGTTTTATACGCGTGGCGCATGAAGTAAAATTTCGAGTTTAGAAAAGCCCAGAAAATTTGTGACAAATTTTCACGGGGCTTTTCTAAACTCGAAATTTTACTTCATGCTTAGTCTGGGAGTGAAAAACAATTGTTTAAAGCTTTAAGTTGAAGTTAAAAAAAAGCAGGGAATATTTGCAATTGTATCAATTCCATGGTGTCATTATTTTTATAAAATCACAATACTTTTTCTTAATTATTTTAACTTAGAGAAACGTAGAGTGTTAAGTGTGAACATTAATAAATTTAGAATTTTTCCCTCTACAAAAAAATGCGATACCTTTTTTCTCTAAAATATATAGGAAAGCCAATATTTGAACACTTTAAAATTAACATGCGATTTCCTATGTTGCATCCGCTAAGTTAACACCCGGTATAGTAAAACTACTTACATACAATATAGAAAGATAATGAAAGCACTGCGTGTTTACTATGTTAAAACTTCCATATATAGTTTTACAATATTGATTCGATGCTTTAATTATATTGAAATTCTATATAGTTTTATTACGGAAAACCAATATAGTAATACAAAGCTACTATGTCAATTTCTACTAGGGTAAATAAAGGCCATGAAAAGTAAAACAAAAATCTAGGGGTCTTTCAAAATATATATATTTGAGTATTTTATAATGCTATTATTTATGAGGAAGTAACAGAGTATTTTGAACTTTTTTTATACAAATGTATTACGCAGATAAAATTTCAATATTTATGCGGTGCTTTATGTTCGGTACATTTATATGGGAGTTAAGCGTTATACACGGACAGTTACATATGTTTCGTGATTATGAGGGTTGGCCCAAAGGACCCTTCCTTTGCTAAAGTGTTAACTGGTTAACCATATGTTATATTGCCTGCCGCAAGTATAATATTTTACACAAATTTCGGGGTCTTCCATGTGTATTTTGCGGAATGGAAAGAGTTGTGCAGAATAAATTACCATGTCTAGTATCCACCGTACGCATATTTCCACACAATACTTAAATGCCTACAATTTATATGACAAGTTAAATGCCGTTTATGGCTATAAAAGTTTTAATTTTCATAACAAGACAGCACTGGAATTTACAATAAAAACAATACAAATAATGGTGTTAATCCTTAAAACCTGTATAGCAAATAAAAAATAAGATTAAATATAGCTATTACACTTTTTAAAATGTATGTTCAATAAGCTTATATTAAACACCCGGGGTGTTCCCGTCCTAAGAAAATATCGATATTTAGTATCGATTATATCGTATAACAAGGTATCGATACGGTAAAATATCCTATAAAACAGTATCAATATTCAAAATATCGATACTTTTAGATACCAGACATTTTAAATTTAATATTTATTATTATTTAATACTGACAATTAGTTTGTTACTGACCTTTACCCAAGATAAATATTATTTTCAGGAATAGCTTAGTGACGGTTATAAAATTATCAAAATTTACCTTTTATACACAAAAAGATATATTAGGTCAATGTTTTATACGCGTGGCGCATAAAGTCAAATTCTCGAGTTTAGAAAAGCGTGTAAATTTGGAATTGCCGGGGCGCGACTCGCTTCGCTCGCGTTCCCTGGCAAATCCAAATTTTCACGCTGTGCTAAACTCAAAATTTTACTTCATGCTTAATCTGAGAATGTAAAACACCCGTTAGAATTTGTTAAGAACTTAAAATTGAATTGTCTAGCATTAATCACAAATATATAACTAAATAATAGGCGAGTTTACGGCTGTAATCATAATCATTATTAAAATCATAATGATACTAAACTCAAAACTGTTGATATTTTATCATAATCACGATAAATCATCAAGAACTTGAAAATTACCGAAAATTATGAAGTGTTTATGAAAAGTATTGATATTTTTAAACGTATAATTTAGAAAATTCACGAAAAATGTCAAGATATAAAAAATTAACTAAAAACTACGTTATTCGTGAGTTGCTGAGATTTACATTAATTTGTACTAGCAATTTTAAAATTTCCTAAATTTTCATTAATTTTAAATATTAAAATATTTTTTTAAGACATTTCGTTTATTTATAAAACCCTGGCAGTTTCTATGCATGTTTAGAATTGTCATGATTTTGATTATTTTTTATTACCTTGACGATTTTTATATTTAAAGGTTTTTATCAAAATGTTGACGTTTTCATGAATTTCTGGGAATTTCGTTAATACTAAAAATGTTAATAATAACATTTTTTAAATTAACAAATATTTACGATCAGTGCTTATAAAATGAAAAGTTCTTAGCAATTTTCGTAAATTTCCGAAATATTCGTTGATTTTTAAAATGTTGATGCATGTCATACAATTCCAAGGTTTTCCTAAATTTGTAAGATTTTCTTTAATTGACAAATTTTTACGATAATTGCTAAGAATTTGAAAAGTTCTTAGCAATTTTCACAAATTTCCGAAATATTCGATAATTTTAAAAATGTAGAAGCTTTTCATACTATTTCCAAGGTTTTCCTAAATTTGTAAGATTTCCTTCAGTTTTAAAAATATTGATACTTTTCATGAATTATTGTCAAGTTTAAAAAATTTTTGGCAGTTTTCGTGAATTTTCGACGTTTTTGTTAATCTAGAATTTTGACGCTTCGTGAATTTCTAAGACATTTGTTAATTTTTAATATTTTGACTCTTTTCATGAGTTTTAGTGAATTTCTAAAATGTCTGTTAATTCTAATAACAATTTTCGTAAATTTCCTAAATATTTGTAAATTTTAAAAATTTGAAAGCTTTTCATACAATTCCAAGGTTTTCCTAAACTTGTACGATTTTCGTCAATTTTAAAAACATTGATACTTTTCATGAATTTTCATCAATTTTTAGAAAATGTTGGCAGTTTTAGTGAATTTTCAAGATTTTTGTTAATCTTTACAAGTCTGACACTTCTTCAATTTCTAAGGCATTCGTTAATTTTAAATATTTTGACGCCTTTTATAAATGTTTAATATTTTAAGGCCTTGAATGAATTTTTAATATTTTGACGCTTTTCTAGAATTTCAGTAAATTTCCAAAATATCTGTTAATTTTTAAGTTCCGTTAAGTATGTGACGGATTACGTTTAATATATATTTTTTTTTATTTTTGTGAATTTTATAATTGTTTAATATTTTGATGCCTTTCTAGAATTTCAGTAAATTTCCAGATTTTCTGTTATTTTTTAATGTCCGTTAACTTTGTGACGATGTACATTTATTATATATTTTTTGAATTTTCGTGAATTTCCAAGATTTCGTTTGATATTGGTTACGCTTTTTATAAATTTTAAAGATTGTAGTCGATTTTAATGATGTTGAAGCTTTCGGTGAATACCGATTTTTATAAAAATTCATGATTTGAATTATAAACAAATTTCATTTCCGTTCATAATATTCACAACTGAATTACTTCTTTTACTATTATAATATAAAATAAGCCATTGACGATTGCTGAACGAGTGTCTTCCACTCCCAGATTAAGCATAAAGTAAAATTTCGAGTTTAGAAAAGCCTGAACATTTGGATTTAATCGCGGTAGCTACGAAAAAACTTAAAGAAAGAAAAATTATCCAAAATTTTATTATCTAAAACATTTATTCGGACTATTTTTCTGTATTTCAGGGTAGGGTCTTTTATAAGTAATAAAAGATTCTGGGGCGACGACATGGAAATGTCTAAAATCTTCCGATTTCTATCTCTTTCCTAAAATGTTGGAGGGAAAGGGGAAAATTTTCTACGCGGGGCTTTTCTAAACTCGAAATTTTACTTCATGCTTAGTCTGGGAGCGGAATACACTCGTTAGTTTAATATACATCACAATTGGTAAAATATGTATCGTTGGATGCCCGTCTTTAGGGGTGATATGTAAGCAAATTATGAGTCATAGGAGTTGTCAAATAAGTGAGTTACTCAACTGTTTCCAAGGCACTCTTTACAAAAACAAAATATGTTAATTTTACATATAAAATGTACAGGGTGAGCGAAACTCGATGTCTCAGCTCTATTATAAGAGAAGGAACAAATTGCAATCTTCTTTCGTTAAAAAATTAAAAGCAAACTTAAAAAAAAGTAGTTAAAATTCACAATTGTTACGACTTAAACAATTAGCCTTTGGAAGCAAATAACAAAGCCGTATCTGTCAATAATTAAACTAATGGTTGACAAATATTGTTTTGTTGTCAATTGATTTTAGATTTCAGTTGTTTCTTTCGTTTTTCCTTTTCATATAATAGAGCTGAGACATCGAATTTCGCTCACGCTGTACAATTAACTATAAGTGTGATACATCATTAAATTCAGAAAAAAAATATTCTTCCAAAAAAATACGAAACTCCAAAATGGCGCCTATAAGAAAAACAAAAGTTGGCTATGGTCCCTTGGTAAATGTTATAGTTATCTTAAAATAAAATATTAATCGTTAAAAAGTGCTTGTATAATGTCAAAGTTCTAAATGTCTGGATTCAATAGTTTTTGAATTAAAAATAAACAAAATTTCATAAAATCCGTTTTTTGACAATTCCTCAAAAACGAAGGAAGATATTTTAAATTTGTTTTTAGATTATTATTGGGCCCTACATTGTCCCAATTTAATCGACTCTCTATCTCTTCAAATAACCGAGATCCCCATACATTCTGTTCGAATATAAAGAAGACGTAAAAGCCAAGTTTTTTTTGTATAACTTAACGTTGTTTTGTTTGATTTTTCGATTAGAATGCGAAGAGTTCAGTGAGTAATGTACAATAATTATTTTGGATTAAACCAATATTTTTTGAGAAATTTGAGTATATAGACGAGGATTTTCTAATTAAAAAAAATAATATCTCGGAAATGTTTGCCGATCTATTTTTTAAAGACCATCAAGAACCCCCACCCTTCTTGTGTGATCTTAATTTATATTAAAACACTCTCAGAACTAAGGTAAGCTTCTTTTGTTTTAAACCCGTTATAACAATATATTAAAACGAAAAATTAACCACGGTAATTAACCACTGTTAAAATATATTGCTATTATTTGTTTTTCATAAATACGATCATACATACCTTGTTGTAGTGGAGTAAATAGCTTTTTATGATAGGAAAGGGATTTGAGTTAGTATGTTGTTTCTTAAATTTATTTTTCTAAAGTTATACAAAAACAAGTACAAAAGTCCGTCATTTAACGTATTGATGATTGGCGTACTAAACGTATTTCACTAGGTAATTAGTTGGTTATAGACCATTTCACATTAAATTAGCGTTTTATACGCGTCGCGCATGAAGTAAAATTTCGAGTTTAGAAAAGCCTAATTTGTCTCAGTCGCTCTGCTGCGCTACGCGCCCGAGCCAAATTTTCAGGCTTTTCTAAACTCAAAATTTTATTTCACGCTTAATCTGGAATTGAAAACACTCGTTAGATTATGAATCATAACCAGGGTTGTTATGTTTAGAACACTTTGTTTTAAAACAACCGCTTTAAACGGTTTTGTTTTAAACATGTTTTAAATATTAAATTTGTTTAAAGCTACGCGGCCAATTCAAATTCTTAAGCTTTTCTAAACTCGAAATGTTACTTCATGCTTAGTTTAGGAGTGGGAAACACTCGTTTAAAGCCTCAAATTAATCGCATTAAAACAACGATTTTCCACAACTTTAAAAAACGCTGTAATTACCGGGATATGTATACTGAAAAGAAAAATTCCCTGTATATTCTGTTTTAAACACGTTTTAAACGTGTTTTAAACATTCTTAAACACGTTTTAAGCCCCGATTATAACCTTATTTTTGCATTTTTTTTATGCTAGATTAGCGTGCTTTATTTAATCGATTTGATTATAACGTAACCAAATAATACATATTGATTAATGAGTTAAATAGTTGGAGTCATCAAATAAACATGAACAACCGTTTAAAACGCTTTAAAAAGAGAAAAAGGGATACTACCTGTTATTCTAACAGATAAAGTCATAAATTGTAACATCAACACACCATAAATTGTAGTTTCTTTTCTTCCATTATACTCCCGCACTTGTAGAGGGTGTCTCTCTTCTAAATTTGCTGGTTTACACATTTTGGAGAGGCCCCATTCTGGGCCCATGGATGTAGTGTGAGTGTGCTGCTGTTATGTCCTAAAATGTTTTTAATAAAATTACAAGATAAATTCAAAGTCAAAACTATTTGAATTCGAGAAATTAAGCTTACGCTTCTTATACTTTGCACACTTGAAACATAATATATAAAATTACGAAAAAACTATTCGTGAAAATGCAAACAGTGTCTTAATTAATAAGACAATTTAAGACGATAAATATCCATTGAAACAACTACTTCCCGTGCAAATACACCTCCAGATATTGAATTATACAATGAAATATTTAAAATCTTATTTAATTTGATTTGGTACAACGCTCTATTAAAGTATATGTAACGTTTAGGTCAAATTCTCTTCAAACCAACTAACTATACAATTTAAAATGAAAAGAGAGATAGCAACAAATTAGAAGTAAGACTTGGATTAAAACTAATGTCTTAGGCCATCTATAGACGCGTTTCGAGATTTATCTCTCTTCAGTATAGCTTTGCTTATGACGTTTAAAAAAATATTAGGAATAAAATTAAAACAAACTTACTTGGAAAAAGTGTTGTGTGTGGACTGAACAGGTACACAGAAATGGAATGAGTGAAAATGATGGTCGGTATTTATAGGTAAAAAAGGGGGATTATGTCATTAGCAGGTATGAAGATTGTGAGACCTTATTATTTACCTTACGGTACAGTTCAAACAAGATAAATTCAAATTCAAAACTATTTGAATTCGAGAAATTAAGCTTACGCTTCTTATAGTTTGCACACTTTAGACATAATATATAAAATTACGAAAAAACTATTCGTGAAAATGCAATTCAATATCCGGAGGTGTATTTGCACGGGAAGTAGTTGTTTCAATGGATAATTATCGTCTTAAATTGTCTTATTAATTAAGATACTGTTTGCATTTTCACGAATAGTTTTTTCGTAATTTTATATATAAAATTACATGTTTGTAATTCAATAATTAATTCTACAAAATCAGTAAATAATCAATTTGACCTCTGACCGAATAGACATATGTAGATTCCTATATCAAAAAAATTGTAATTACAGTCACAAGTATCAAACAACGTCTTTAGAACATGTTTCTATAAATGATACATTTTAATTTTTATAAAATTGAATTTATTTATTTATCAAATTCTGACGTTTAATTGATTTTTTAGTGCTTTTAATTTAAAACACAAATGTTTTCCAATTTAAATATTTTAGTCTACAGTTAGAAGAATAATTATTCTCTCAAGTTTTTAATTTATTTTCTATGCATACTGTTTTCGATTTTAAATTCGACAGAAATTATAAGAAATTTAAATTATTTCACTATAATAATAATTACAGTTATTAGTGATACATTATTTTCTTTCACAGTTAATGGCTGTCATTCATCTGCGTCAAATATGGTCAATGTATTTGTTCATGTCACAAATTTTAGATTAATAATAACTATTGCACTTGGTGCTATTTCTTTAATAATGTTGATACTTTATTATTTGTTCTTTGGTGCTGGGTTTCAGCAAAATCAGTCTATTCGAACAATAGTTATTTATAGAATAAAATTTGGTAAAAGTTACAGACAAGCCAAAAAATGAACTAACCCAAATTTGTTGACGTTGATGACACAGAAAATATCTATTTCGATAAACAAATAAATTTGATCTTGAAATATATATAAACTAAATTTGGTGGAACGATATAAAATAATTAATTGTGAGAGGCAAACATTGCACACATTTAATTTAAAATCTCTGTCTGAATCGACACCCTTTATCTGATATCCAGAGGTAAAAGAAATATAAAGGTTTTTAATTTAAATTCACCTGGTTTGTTTCATAAATTAAAATTAAAATTAAAATTAAAATTAAAATTAAAATTAAAATTAAAATTAAAATTAAAATTAAAATTAAAATTAAAATTAAAATTAAAATTAAAATTAAAATTAAAATTAAAATTAAAATTAAAATTAAAATTAAAATTAAAATTAAAATTAAAATTAAAATTAAAATTAAAATTAAAATTAAAATTAAAATTAAAATTAAAATTAAAATTAAAATTAAAATTAAAATTAAAATTAAAATTAAAATTAAAATTAAAATTAAAATTAAAATTAAAATTAAAATTAAAATTAAAATTAAAATTGAAATTAAAATTAAAATTAAAATTAAAATTAAAATTAAAATTAAAATTAAAATTAAAATTAAAATTAAAATTAAAATTAAAATTGAAATTAAAATTAAAATTAAAATTAAAATTAAAATTAAAATTAAAATTAAAATTAAAATTAAAATTAAAATTAAAATTAAAATTAAAATTAAAATTAAAATTAAAATTAAAATTAAAATTAAAATTAAAATTAAAATTAAAATTAAAATTAAAATTAAAATTAAAATTAAAATTAAAATTAAAATTAAAATTAAAATTAAAATTAAAATTAAAATTAAAATTAAAATTAAAATTAAAATTAAAATTAAAATTAAAATTAAAATTAAAATTAAAATTAAAATTAAAATTAAAATTAAAATTAAAATTAAAATTAAAATTAAAATTAAAATTAAAATTAAAATTAAAATTAAAATTAAAATTAAAATTAAAATTAAAATTAAAATTAAAATTAAAATTAAAATTAAAATTAAAATTAAAATTAAAATTAAAATTAAAATTAAAATTAAAATTAAAATTAAAATTAAAATTAAAATTAAAATTAAAATTAAAATTAAAATTAAAATTAAAATTAAAATTAAAATTAAAATTAAAATTAAAATTAAAATTAAAATTAAAATTAAAATTAAAATTAAAATTAAAATTAAAATTAAAATTAAAATTAAAATTAAAATTAAAATTAAAATTAAAATTAAAATTAAAATTAAAATTAAAATTAAAATTAAAATTAAAATTAAAATTAAAATTAAAATTAAAATTAAAATTAAAATTAAAATTAAAATTAAAATTAAAATTAAAATTAAAATTAAAATTAAAATTAAAATTAAAATTAAAATTAAAATTAAAATTAAAATTAAAATTAAAATTAAAATTAAAATTAAAATTAAAATTAAAATTAAAATTAAAATTAAAATTAAAATTAAAATTAAAATTAAAATTAAAATTAAAATTAAAATTAAAATTAAAATTAAAATTAAAATTAAAATTAAAATTAAAATTAAAATTAAAATTAAAATTAAAATTAAAATTAAAATTAAAATTAAAATTAAAATTAAAATTAAAATTAAAATTAAAATTAAAATTAAAATTAAAATTAAAATTAAAATTAAAATTAAAATTAAAATTAAAATTAAAATTAAAATTAAAATTAAAATTAAAATTAAAATTAAAATTAAAATTAAAATTAAAATTAAAATTAAAATTAAAATTAAAATTAAAATTAAAATTAAAATTAAAATTAAAATTAAAATTAAAATTAAAATTAAAATTAAAATTAAAATTAAAATTAAAATTAAAATTAAAATTAAAATTAAAATTAAAATTAAAATTAAAATTAAAATTAAAATTAAAATTAAAATTAAAATTAAAATTAAAATTAAAATTAAAATTAAAATTAAAATTAAAATTAAAATTAAAATTAAAATTAAAATTAAAATTAAAATTAAAATTAAAATCAAAAGAATTAAATGCATTGAAAATATTACGAAAATAATATATAAATCAATTCATAATACAAGTTAACTTTATAATAAAATAAAAATCTATATAAGTGATTTTAATTATAATCGTGCACAAATACATTGATGATTTATAAATAATGTAAATATTCGTATATAAACATGGTTGCGTCAATATTTATTTGCATTAAATATTTTTTTCACAACTAAAGCGATTTTCGGTGTAACCAACTTTTCATTTGACACAAACGCCCGGGCCTGGGGTTAAAGCGCATTTTACTGTATAAATATTATTTACGTTGTCATAATTGAATGTTTTCGAGTAAAGTATTTGAATTTAAAATCATGACATTTCACATTCGTTTAATTACATTCTTTTGTATATGTATGTACATGTTTACATTAGTTCGTACAAATATAATATTCGTTTGTAACTAACTACATATGCGAGCATGATAAATAAAATGAAAAATGTTAGTATTTATTATTACACACGGATTTAATTAAAATTACGCATTTTTAATTTTTTTTTACTAATGAATACTTTTAGTGAATGTGACAAGTTTATACGAACAATGCATACATCTGTTGTACGCATTAATATTTCTTTTAAGTATACATATCCCGATTTCTTTTTAGAGGTTCTAACGAATGTTTCCACTCGATCAATCATGAAGTAAAATTTTGAGTTTAGAAAAGCCTTAACATTTGGATTTTCCAACGCGAAGCGAAACGTGGTGAGTCGGCAAATCCAAATGTTTAGGCTCTTCTAAACTGAAATATTTTTGTTTTATTTTATTTAGCCTCGGCTTTCGCCATACAGCCATCATCCTTTGTATTATTTGTTACTAATTCAGACACCTAACCTTAATTCATTTTGATGCCACATTACATTCACACAACGTCCATGGACCCGGATGTAATCATTTATTATTCGGGATTCGAACCCGCGACTATTGGGTCAATGGGCAGGGTCTCTACCCACTCGGCCACCGAGAAACTGAAATTCAAAGTATTCTGCTTTACCTTACTGCTTTAGAAGTATATTTTAAACTTCCAAAGTTTTTAATGTTTTATACGCGTGGCTCATGAAGAAAAGCCTGTAAATTTTAATTTGCCGGCGCGCTACACTTTGCTTCGCGCCAGCAAATCCAAATAATTCAGGATTTTCTAAACTCGATGTTACTTTATGCTTAACCAAGGATTGGAAACACTCAGAAGTTTTAACACTGTTTCAGTGTTCCAAAACAAAGAATGACTAAAAATCTATCTGAATATGACTGATATCCATGCTATTTGTCATATTCTTTATTTTCATTTAATTAAAATTATCTTTGATTAAATAATCGCCCCATTTATTCTATGCTAACATGGTGACATACAAAATGAGTACCACTGAAAAAAGGCAACTTATTGTTATATCCCCTTTATCTAATTTGGAAAGAGGCCAACATGCCTCGGGAGGACAAACACATCCAGCGCTATTGTTTATGATGTGTCTAAAACCTAGTTATTTATTGCACGGCCGCCTTAGACGGTTCACTTTAAATAATAGTTATTGGCCTCCTATAATTGGTTTGGATTTTTATGTGCTCAAGGGGTTATTTATAAACCTCTTTAAAGTCCCGCACATAAAATAAAACCGCACTGTTTTATTGGTATTTATGTAAGAAGGAGGCTTGTGTCCTGAAACGGAAGTGGAGATCATATAAAATTAAGATTTATGTCAGCTTCAAGAGAATGTTTCAAAGTATTCGATAAAATTGTTTCAATATTAAATCATTTAAATTGATTTAGATATCCTTTTAACGATTTATACTGTTCATCTTCTTTTAGTGTCTTCGCGTAATGCTAATTTTAATTTATTGCTTTTATAATATAAACAAAACATTCTATAATATAAATGAAACAATTAATTACAGAATTGTTTCGATTTTATTATAGAAGCAATAAATTGAGAAAATAATTAAAGGTGAAGCTATACTAATGAGAGATAATGCCGAAACGAGTCTACATTATGCTTGAAATATTTTACCTGATGTTACATACAGTCACAAACAGTAACATGTAATAATTGCTGTATCTGACTGTATGTAATAACTTCCTTGTGTAATTCAATGTCTGTCGGGGCATCAGCCCGGGGAAGTAGTAGTTGTAAAGTATTGCACTTTTAATAATTTTAAAATATTAGATTATAGATTGTAATCAATGATCATAAGACACCTTTAGTGTTTTTTTTTTTAATTATATAAATACCTCAAACGTGATTGTTTAAACTTTGGCTTGTATTTTATTAAAAAAAGTCCTTAAAATTTCTTTAGTATAAGAACTTTATAAAATACAATCCTCTGTTCCTAACATTTTGTATGAAATCAGTACGTATGACTAAAATATACTAAGTTAATGCGTCCAAATTGTTTCATTCCGAAGCTTGAGTTATAAACAATTAGCTGGTGTCTGTTGTGGAATATTCAGAGATGGAAATACATTTTCGCTCGCTGTTCAGCTGTCATTTTACAAATAATATAATCTACCTGAGATGCGCCAGAGGGATTTATCACTACAATACCACTAATGTACTCTCAAGACGGCGCATTTTGTATTCGTCATTTCGGAGCCGTGGAACATCGCTGAAACTTACCGGTCCCATTTGTCGGAGGAATCATCCGAAACAGAATTTCGCATACATCACTACCAAAAAAATAGATATTTCATCTTAAGAATTTCGCAAATAATATGTAGATTTTCTAAGTATTATTATTTATAAAATAATACGCTCTAAACGTTTAACGAACAAACAATTTCTGGCCAGTAGCCAATTACCAAGAAGCATTTTAGTTTATTTTATGATAAAATTAATTTATCTAATAATTTTTTTCGATTAGATTCTCTTTATTAGTTATATTTGCAGTTGTTTGTTTTTGTGTTTTTTGAGTGATAGATTTTAATTCAATAATTGATAATCATTCAACACGATAACATAAAAAAACTTATTGTGTATTGTGTTATTTTTTTAAAAAGAGACAGTACATTATGCATCATATATATTCGATTTACCGGATCAATATAAGGATGTTAATACAAGCGTACAATCTGCGCAAAAGCCCATTAAAATTTATCTTAATGTGTGAAATGTAGTACACATTTGGCAGCAATATCCAATATGATCGAAAATTACGACCGGAACAATTCCTGCTACACTGGTCCAGAAGCAATCAAGTGTTTCTCTTATCAGTGCCAAACGCTGATAATAGGTCGTATTCCCTCTATATGAAATGCGCCCGGAGTGTAGTTAAGCCAGAGGAGTGATCCGACTCAGACAGAGAGTCAGTTTGTGTGCACCAATCGAATTTAAAAAATAATATATAAATAAAAATTGTGTATTTTTGGGTTCGTGTTTGTCCTAATTGAATTTTAAAAATTGGAAAAAAAGGATTCGTGTTGATTGAATTCCGGAAAAATCAGTGTTTTGTGTTTGTGATTGTGTTGTCCTGTTCATGTTTTGTGTCTTTTGTGTTTACTGTCTCGTCTAATACTTGTTGCTTCTAGTGTCATAATCCGGTAAGAATCCAACAGGCTTTGCTTATTTTTAGACTGAAATTCTCGCACTTACATAAATACTTTGCAGAGAAAACAGGCGCCAGATTTAACACGCAATAAATAAATTAATAAAAAGTTAACATTTCCATTATATTTATATATGGTTGAATAAAACTGAAAAAAGTGTATATCTTAAAATTGCCAATTCCTTTATTGTAGTTTAATTTAACGTTTCTCAAACTCAAATTCTACTTAGACTTATTTTTTGGCGGTATTTCGGTAAATTAAATAAAGCAGTTTTGTTAAAAATATCTCGTTATATTTAATATATATCGAATTATTGCCTAATTAAATATGTATGAAATATACTTTGTTTATTTAAATCAAAATACCTTTATAACCAATAGTGCTATAATGAGAAGTACGTGTACATATATGCAGGGAATATATCTTTTAAGTATATGTACATGTACATGTATACGTGTATCCTGATGCATAAGCTAAAAATGTTTAGGCATTCATTGTTTTTATTGAACACGTTTATTCAATTTGAAACTTCTACCAAGTGCTTTCACTCCTTGAATAAAAACAAAGTAATATTTCGAGTTTAGATAATCCTATTAATTTGGTTTTGTCTCGTAGCACCACTCGTATAAAACACTGGTTTAACGTGAAGGGCTTTAGCAGTATATTTTACTTCATTTCATTTGAAATCAGTGTTTTATACTCATGGCGCATGAAGTAAAAATTTCAGTTTAGGAAAGCCTGAAAATTGGTTTGGTCGTTCCGCTTCGATACGCGAACAAACCAAATTTTGATTCTTATCTAAACTCGAAATTTTGTTTCTTGCTTAATCAGTGAGTGGATACACTCGTTAGAAGTTTCAAACTGTTACATGTGATGATGTGATATAAACATCAATAACTATTATAGACGATAATATTAATTAATTCATTTTGACTCTGGTAATAATTTATAAGCAATTAGAGATTTATTTGCTGTAGGTTTAAATAATTGCATAATTAGTTACAAATCTAAATATATTTTCCTATGGCCAGGTTTGGTGGTTACTACTTGGTATAGAAAAAGTCCTTTGTATTTGATTCTGCGCAACATTGATTTCAAATAGTATCTGATAGTTTTGATAATTATCGAGGTATCGGCAAATATATGACGTTTGACGCGAACTTTTAAATTATATCAAAAACTAAGAGTGCCATGAAAAGTATTTTTAGAGTTTGTTTCTGGGTAACTTTCGTATATGACTTTCTTTGATATTTAATGGATTGCTTTAGTTATTGTATGAAGAAAAAAGTGAATTCCATCAAAACAATCCAAATTGACTCTTCACATCAAAATATTAAAAATAATTGAAATACATCGTTTCATTAAAACGCAAAAAAATCAGATGATTAAATATAATTATTAGCAAATGATTTTAAAAAAGTAATAATATGGTCTTTGTGGTAATTCTCCTTTACAAAAACAATTAGTCCACATGAAGGTTGAGTGAACATTTTTCTCTGCCATCAAAGCTTGTTGATTTTTTTAAAACGTTCTGCTAAAAGCAAGACAGCTATGACGAAAGTATTTATACTTACAAAAAATATAAATTAAATTCTGCTTATTTTTCTATACATTGTCTTATTATATTATCAAAAACATTAAATTGAGAAAATATGTTTAAAAGTTGTGTACAAGAAATATCGAGAATTTAATGTATGTACTTTTGCATAAATTATTATATTATAATTACAATGCCCATTGAACTAAATCTAAAATTTCTAAAATTTCAATATTTTTGGTGTATAGATACTTGTGAGTCCATATAAAACTTGTAGCAATTATTTTAATAATCAGGACATTTTTATAAAACAAAAAAAATAATGTCGATGAGAGAGAGAGAGAGAGAGAGAGAGAGAGAGAGCATGATGCTAACTTAATTTGTATTTTCGACTCTTATATTAATTCGATGAATGATTCCATTACAGCAATATATTGTAAATTTCAAGTCAATGTTTATGATTATATTGATGAATCGTAACTTTTTTCAGAAACAAGATAGTTTCATGAAATAATAAGAAAATGAAAGTTAGAAAGTGTGAATTCGATGTAATATAATTCACAACTGTTTCAAACTGAAATTGGAACTTAAGTTTTCAGTCAAGGTAAATTTACATTTTAAGTCATCTGAATAGTTTCGACATCTCAACTTTTTTTCAAACTAAGTTGTATCAAACTTTGACTTGTGCATACATTTTAAGTTAAAATCCACTGTGATTTTAAATTCGCGCTTCGTTATTCATAAAGTTTGATCCTTGATAAACTCTTATTAAAATCTTTCTTTAAGAAAGTGGCGATCAAATAATACCATCAAAAGATCAAGTAAGTTTGAATAGCTTCTTATGTTGGGCAATTACCAATCAACAGACTTTTGGGTTAAACAAAATTAATGCGTAATTATCATTGCTCTTAGAGCATTATAGCTGATTATATGATTTGTCAATTTTTATGATTTTCTTCTAACAATTAATTAAAATTGCTTGTGAAAGAAGGATAATTATAATTTAGTCAATTTAAAAATATGTCTAATAATCAATTTATATGGTATTGTTGACTGTATTGATTCAGAGGAAACAATTGCCTTCAGGCTTAGGGCCCTTTCGGGAATTTCGGGGGTCCAAAACATTTAAATTAAAGCTTTAACAGAAAGACAGAGACAAAATGGTACCGATCTAGTAAAGACAATTTTTAGAACTTCTTTTAGTCTATATTTATATTTATGAAACTTTCTAAAAATTCTCCGAGCCACCAGACTTTAAAACTTACCTAATATAGGGATAATCCAAAATTATCGGGACACTTAGCGACTCTAAATTAAAAGTAATTTTAATTTAGAGGTGCTAAGTGTCCCGATAATTTTGGATTATCCCTATATTAGGTAAGTTTTAAAATCTGGTGGCTCAGAGAATATTTAGAAAGTTCCATAAATGTAGACTAATAGAAAGTTAGTTTTTTTTTGTTTAACATACACTTAATAATTTATTAATTTAAACAGAATTAAAATTGATATAGCATTTATATAATATAATATCATTTATCTTAAGAAATATTAATAGTACAAACAATAAAACAATATTATTTGTTCGCAATTCGCAATTTCATTTATATTGAAATTTTTTCATCATTACTGAAATATCAGACAATAGGTACTTCGGTCTTTTTTCAGATTCTGTTTATAACAAACACTGTAAAATTAAACTCCTACGCGCGAAAAGTTTATCGCTTATTGGAAGTGTTATTGTATTGTGAACAATGCGCCATTAATAAAGTTTTATAGTTCGTTACTGATATTTTGCGAAATATATTGCCTGTTTTAAATGTTTCCCTTCCTCAGAAACAGGTTCAAAAATAAACGTTTATTTGGGTTTTATAAAGTGAAAACGATTAGCAACTAGATGAATAAAAAATCAATATATCGCACTGTGACAAGTCAAATTTTTCTTTTTTTTTTAAATCGACTTGCACCCACCGATTTCTATCGGTACTGTGACAAGTCAAATTTTTCTTTTTTTTTTAAATCGACTTGCACCCACCGATTTCTTAGGAATGTAGCCGTCAGCTCCACCAACAATGAGCACTAAAGCTCTTCATGATTTTTGAAAAAAAAAAAAAGAATAATTGTCACAGTAGGTACTATCAAGTTTTCATGATTTTTTGTCTATAATTGTTCGAAAAACGTATTTTTTTCTGTGAACATTTATAAGAAAAGCAACGACAAGGAATACAAAATATACAAAATGGGGGAAATGGAATACAATTTCTTAAATTTTCAACTTTTAATTATTTATGCGTATGTAGTGTGTACTTGAAAAACTTAGTCGCAACTACTGACATTTTAATATCACGCTGCTATTCGTAGGGTCCTTCTCTCCCTGGCGTAAAGTAGCACAGTAACTACCTGTCCGAAGTATTAACCATTGAAATTAGGAAAATAATGATGCTATATTCTTGTAGAGCTCGTCGAGATCTATCTACCTATAGGGATAACCCAAAAATATATTTTTTTTGACTTGTCACAGTACTATTCTAGGAGTGCGGTATGTATTAACTACACGTATTGACACTTATAAATAAATGCATTATTGAACACATTAAAATGTAAAAATCAGAAAGTATACATGGTGTCCACAGATTTATTCTTAAAATAGGCATCCTCATTATTATAAGAGATAGAAATTTGGTTACAATTTTAGCTAATGAGTTATATTTTCTGTTACAGCTCATTTATTTTCAGAGAAAGCCGAATTTAATTTGCATTTTCTTAAGGCACTATTTTAATAGGTATTTTGCAGTGTACTCAGTTTTTCTAAAATTGTTATCATATTTGAGTTACAAGGATCAACTTTGTTTTTTATTATGTAGGTCATAGTTGGCTATGTACCATTGAAACGAAATTTGTTTTTGCTTTTCAGAAATGTATAATTTGTTATGTCTAATATAAAAGCTAATGGTAGAAACAACAAAATAGATTATTTTAACATTGACAGATTGACAATTCAGGACTTTGAAAAGAAAAGAATAATACATATTTATTTTGTAATAATAATTTATTAAAAACTGAACGCTTTAAAAAATATTTAGACTCTACGCAAAACTAAGTTATAATTAGGAGTTACAATAGTTGTTTAAACACGCCCCACGTTGAGAATTAATCTGTGGACACCCTGTATACGAGTATAATAGAAGTAGCGAATAGTCAATGTTACCGTTAACTTTAAAAGTTTAATAAAATAATAATGTTTAGTTATAAACAGTTACAGAGATTTTTGCTTTAAAGTATACATTTGACAATTAATCATTTCCGGCATTCAAGCATTTTGAATAGCTTTCCATTTGAAGACCGTCGTTATTAAGCATTAGGTAAAATTTTATGTTTAGAAAGCCCTAAACATTTGGTTTTATCGCGTAGAAAAGCGGAGCGACCAAACCAAATTTGTAGGCTTTTCCAAATTCGAAATTTTACTTCACGCGCCACGCGTATAAGGCATTAAAATATTGTGAAGTTCAATAGATACTTTTACAGCAGTATATTAAAGCAGTGATATTAACTTCAATTGAAATCAGTGTTTTATACTCGTGGAGCTTGAAGTAAAATTTCGAGTTCAGAAAAGCCTGAAACTTTGGTTTGGTCGCTTCGCTTCGCTAAGTGACCACACCAAATTTTCAGGCCTGTGTTAACCCGAAATTTTACTTCACAAAGGGAATTATTAACGCACAAAAATACCAACATATTTTAAAAAACAACTTATAATCATCTATTTCGAAATTGTCACCAGATGGAGAATCTATTTTCTAACAAGACGGTGCATTTTGCCACACCGCAAACACAACGAAATAATAGGTAAAAAAATTTAACATTAATATTTTATTGAAAACATATGGCATAAAATGAAATAAGAATTAAGCGATTAAGTAGAGTTGTTGATTTACCTATGAAATTATTAAAAATTTGGTTTTACCATTGAGCAACGTAAATCCCTTGTCAAAAGTATGCCTGCTCGTATTGCAGCAGATATAAAGCCCATAGGCGATAACATCGCCTATGGGCTTTATATCTGCTGCAATACGAGCAGGCATACTTTTGACAAGGGATTTACATTGCTCAATGGTAAAACTAGCTTAATTTTAGTAATACTTGTCCGAATATCTATGTGTCAAAGAAATTTGTGAGTATTATCACTTTACCTGAAAGATCAAGTTCTATGTTATTATTTGTTAGTAAAAAGTATTTCATACATGACTTGTAGTTTGTTATTTAAATATGTTTTTTTCAGAAATGCGCGTTTTCCGAACATTTATGTGTTTGGGCTTATATAAAGTGAAAATGACTGTAAACAACACACATGTAAAATCAATATAGGTGATATTTTTACCTATCGTGAATTTTTCGGGTAAAATGTGAAAGTCACTAAATACATGGACAATCAATAGCATTTAGTGACTTTTACTAGTCTATTGAATAAAGTATTGTATGATTGAATGAACATCATTTACATGATGGTAAGTAAAATGTTTATATATAAATATATTTTGTATAGTGTTAAACATTTCTGATAATTCATTATTATCAAAACCAAGTTTGATTACTTATTAAACATAAATAAGAAAATTTATACAATGTATTATCACATTTTTAAAATGTCTTGAGACATATGTACATTTATATATTTACTAATCGTATATCTTGTCATCAGTTTTATATTACCATAAACATTTTTTTAAAACATGTGTGTTTAACATGTATCTCAATTTAGAAGATACATTGTGTTTTTAATGATATGAACTAATTCCAGTGTTTTACAATAGGCCGGATTTAGAATCGGACAATCTCACCAAATGAATGTATTTTGAAATAAATAATTTACTATTATTAAATACGTTTGGCAGAAAGTCAGAAAGAGTAAAATAACTGTGTGAATCATCTAATAAACACGATCTACTCTTCCGATCGGAATATTTTAAGCAACTCTCGAAACGATTTATTGGTGCAATCTTAATTTAACATCTCAAATATTAGTGTTATTAAAAATACATTTATTGAAAAACTTGAGATTAATCATTGTTCAATTTTAAGTAGCTAACGCTTCCTAATATATATAAAATGGTAAAAACATTCATATCTGTAACAAGATCGATTAATTATAATTATTTGTTGTTTCTGGTATTACATACAGGGTGTAACGAAAAGGTATTGCCAAACCTTCAGGAATCATTCCGCACACATAGAGGAAGAACATATGTAAATGGACATGGGTCCGGAAACGCTTTACTTCCAAGTTAGATCTTATTTTCTACTTATCTTCATAATCACATTATTTACGGAAACCAAACATAAACAGAACATATATATAGGCTCATATGTTCTTAAATTAAGTGTTCAAAATTTCCTCCGTTAGCAAGTATACATGAATCAACCCGCCGTCGCACTGAATCCCTGATTCGCTGATGTATTCTTGGAGAAAGGCGTATTGTCTTACAGTCAACCAAGTACCTCATAAACACAAATGCTAGTAAAGCAATGACATCTGTCACATGCCAACACAATAAAATAAGACATTTCCATGATTAATGTAATTATGAAGATAAGTAAAAAATTAGCTCTTACATGGAAATTAAGCGTTTCCGGACCCATGTCCATATAACATTTTTTTTTCCTTTGTGTGTGCGGAATGATTCCTGAAGGCTTGGCCATACCTTTTCGTTACACCTTGTATTTATTTTCTTTATATATAAAATTATTAAAAATAATTTATTAAATGCTTATAGAAATTATTGTATGAGTATTCAGAAGTTTTCTGAAATCTATTAATACAGAATTTTATATTTTAGATCAATATGTGTAGATCTAAAATATAAAATGTATTAAGTTGAGATCTAACATAATCGGTATATTTTGAACTTCCAAATATTTCAGTTTTTTTATACGCGTGGCGCAAGAAGTGAAATTTCGAGTTTAAAAAAGTCTACAAATTTAGTTCAGTCTCGCCGCTTTTCAACGCGACAATACCAAATTTTTAGGCTTTTCAAGACTTGAAATTTTACTACGTGCTTAACAAGAAGTAGATATACTTACTTCAAATGTATCGCTTTTATAAAATCAACACTTGTTTGCATATAAATAATTCTATAGTAAAAGAATCATTTTCTGTATGCTCTTTATATTAATATTACTTTAAATTAAATTCGCAGTTTCTTGGTGGTATAGTTGGCGCAACTCAAATCTGAACGCCAAAATTTAATGATGTAATTTATACTTTGCATCATAGTCATTCATCGCAATTAAATTTGACAGCTCTCAAAAATGATTGTCAATATTCAATATTCTCCCCTCTCTTTGTAATACTACTGGCCGAAGCCAGAACTACAGGAATGAATTTCAGTAACAAATACCATGACAACCAAAGAGCGCTCACATTTGAGTTGCGTCGACTGTACATTAATTTATAGATACATTTATTTTTAATACTTGTAAAATGCATGCGAGGGAATAGTTTAAAAATCAAATGTTTGCATGATAAATAAGCGGTGAAAATAGTGTTAACGTTCCTGAAAGTTCAATTTTACATATTCAGTGACGTCGGTTAAATAAAGACAGACACGTGAATCCCTGTTGCATAGTTCTAACTTATGCCGTTTGATAAATTATTAAGATTGTTTTAGCGCGAGTTTTCTTTGTTCAAGTTTGTGCGGTTAATTATATTTTCTTGAATTAGTAGCTGAGAACGTTCGGGAAAGGAGAGGGCTTTATTAATACCCCGGAGATTTGAGATATTTAAGAATTTCGCCTATTTGTTACTCCACTCTGCGCCAACTTTCTGCATATTTCCGCAGGAACGAGATAAATTGTATTCAAACTATATTTCTAGTAGATAATGAAAAATATATAGATACAGATTTTAGATTTATTGATAACTTGAAATGGTACTTTAATAAAAATTGTATATTATCTACAAAATACTTGACATTTAACTCTTTCAGCCCTGGATTTTTTCTGGTGCTCAAATAAATGTTTTATACGCTGAATATTATTTATCACTATCTCATATATACAGAGAACATTTCTTTTAAGTATAGATATCTCAATATACTGTATACGCTGTAAATATTAAAATATTCGTTGATTTTACAAATATTTCAAATTTAACTTTCAAACGAGTGTTTTCCACTCCCAGAATAAGCATGAAGTAAAATTTCGAGTTTAGAAAAGCCTAAAAAATTGTTTTTTTTGCTTATCGCGTAGCACTAAGTGGCCAAACCAAAATTACAGGCATTTTTACACTTGAAATTATACTTCATGCGCCACGCGTACGAAACACTGATGTGATGTGTTGTTCAGAATACACGTTTTTAGCATACTGTTTGAGTAGAATATTTTGAACTTCGCCTAAAATCAGAGTTTTATACACGTAAAATTTCGAAATAAGAATAGCCTGAAAATTTGCTTTGGTCGCGTAGCGCGTAGCATTAAGTGGTGCCGACAGTTCAGAAAAGTTCTTGATAATCTTAATGTAGTAATTGACTTCTCCGAGGAATTACCGTAGATCTTGTAGATTTTTCGAGCGAGGTAAACGTTTGCATCGAGGCCAGATTCTGATGGAAAAATTCCATCTTTATTAATAATGTAACCAAAATATTCTACTTGCTACTGAAAGAAATTACATTTGTCCTTGTTGCATTTAAGTCGGCTGAAGCGATTATTAAGCGTTCGCAGATGTTGAGCGTCATCATGCTGAGTGACGATAATGTCGTCGAGATAACTAGCACAACCCGATTAGCCGATTGTCAACTGCTCCATAAAACATTGAAAAATAGCGAGGTGCGCTGGCAATTCCGAATGGCAGATGCTGGTACTTGAATAATCCGTACAGTGTGTTAATAACTGCGGGCTTCTTGGCGTCTTCATCCAGCTCTCGCTGTAGGCAAGCATCTGCCAAATCAATTTTGGAAAATTGCTGCCTGTTTTGCAATTTGTGGAACAATTCTTCTGATCATGGAATTGGATACTGTTCGATGTGGCGTTGTGGATTTACGATAACTTTAAAATCCCCACATAAACGTATCAACTCGTTCGATTTCGGTACCAGAACGATGGGGGCAGCCCAGTAGTAAATTCGTTTCATATTCCCAATCCAGGCTTAAAGATGGTTGAGAATTTCTCGCATAGATCATCCACTTGCGAAGTACTATGGATAGTTGCAAGATATCCTTTTTAACTCAAAAACTAAAAATTTTGATCCAGTCCAATACAAAAATGTTACAACCATCTGGGACATATAGTGCAATTAGGCGCAGCTTGTGAACTTTGCTACCAATGCGATCATGGACAGCAAGTCAATGTTTTACCGGGATTCTTGTATTTCCATACGCTTTAACCTGATTCGCACGTTTACAAGTGGGAGATTCTAATGCGGCGTAATTGGTCAAACCAATCATAGAGGTGATTACTTCAGTATAAAATTAAAAAGTGATTGTCCGGCTTTTAAAACGGAAGTCGTGTTCTAGGTCATGGTCAAGCTGAAACCTCAGAAACGGTGTCGGTATGTCTTTGCATCATTCTTGATGACGATGTTTTAGTGGCGGACATTTCTAGTAGCATAGTTTCCTGATTCGAGCTATTGTGATTTCTTCGTCGGGAGCTTGAATTGTGACTTTTTTTTATCTTTTGATTTTGTATAAACTAAATCAAGGTGCCTGTCTTTCTGGCAATAATTTGGAATTGTAGATCGCTATTTAAAATTTTCCTCTGTGCCCTAAGAAATTGTCGTCTGGTGTTTGCATTACAATTATATCCCGTATATGCTCATCTACCAAAGATTGTTGAAATCTGAAGTCAATTTTGCGATAAACTCGTATGTATGGCTTACGTCTATTTTATAAAACAAGGTTTGCAACAGATTAAACATTTCTAGACCAATCCAACTTAGAAAGTAAGCACGTTTGTCATACATCTCTCTGTATGACGGGGTTATTGCTTATTATACACCGTTCCATTTGTTTCTGGATCTCGCCTAGCTATGGAAAAGTGACAGTTTAAGTATTGTAAATGGGGCTGGTTGTGTTTTAAATCACTGTTTTTAAATGTCACTGTCAGATGTTCGATTTTAAGGTTATAATTTCTGACTATTGTGATCTTACACTGTTGCCTGTTTTAGAAATTTTCAGATATAAAAGGATAATAACATGCAGATTTAAGATTAACAAAATTTACTACTTGGTTTTTGTACATACAAACACAGCAATAATATTGTATATAACAAATATAATGAATTCGGCTCTGCAAACTTATTTCGTCATCCATTTGTATTTCTCGCTTGGGTCTTCCCGTTAACACATTTTGATCAACTCCATCCATCCACCTTAATTTTGGCCATTCTCTCTTCTGTTGGCCCTCAGTATTTTTTTGTAGAATTGCAAATTTATTCCCACCCTCTTGTGATACTGATAATTTTCATGTCAAACAATTTTTAAGCCCTCATTCCACTTTTATTATTTAGTCAAGAGAACCTGCATCTGAATCTTCTGATGTTTGTTCTGAGCCAGATTCCCCAAGCGAAATAATAAAAGGAGGAATGGTTTCAAAAGAAAGGTTCCCCATGTGTTTTGTCCAGTCATCCGAAATAAGTTTTTCACAATGATCACAGAAATTTTGCCACATATCGGATGTACATTTTGAGAGAGACTCAAGCCATAAATTCTGAACACGATCCTTAGATGGTTGCTTAGAATTTATGTGCTTATTGTAGTAAGTCTTACAAAACCCCCATGCCATTTCAATTGGATTGTATTGACAATGGTATGGCGGTAATCTAAGAACTTCGTGCCCGTTCTTTCTCAAAATGTCATCAACTACGTAAATTTTGTCATTTGATCGAAAAGGTATAAATAAAGCCCATTGTTCCTTTTTGGTTAATTTTAGATTGAATTTTACATTGTGTTTAACCAACCACTCCTGCATTTCGCATTTCTTACAAGAAAATAAAGGAGTTTTGTCTAATTGCACAGAATGGTATGCAGCATTATCCATAATAACTACACATTTCCCTGCAAGCTTAGCCAAAGCAGGAATAAGTTGATTAACCACCCAATTTTGAAAAGTATTACCATCCATTGTGGCATGGTAATCTCGGTCATTGTTTTTCGAATGTAATAAAAAATCGCACCCATCCAAAAACCCACCCCTATACCCAGCATGTAGAATGGTGAAGCGTTTGCCTTCATTTTTGAATTTAGTTGGATTACTTTTTATATCCGTTTCATGTACCTAGCGTCGAACCACGGATCCATTCTGATATATCCATGTTTCATCCAGGTATACGAATTGGATATCTTCACTGGAATTTTGATACTGTAAAAATTTTGTAAGGAAAATAATTTTAGCTGCAACAACATGTTTTTGTTTACAGAGAATTTTGCGCCCATTAATTAATTTGAATTTATACCCCACACTTTTAACAACCCTATAAAGTGTTGTTCTACTCCCATGGAACTCATAATTTTCTTTCATATCATTCAAAAGATCTCTCAAAGTAAAATACTGATTTCTAGAGTTATATTGCCAAATTAGTTGTTGCAGATCTTTTCTAGCTAGGTGATTCCAAAAATGGCTGGTTTTAGATCGTTTGCCAGAAGTAGTAGATTTCAATTCGTCAGGTCTTTGTCGTAAAATTAATTGTAATGAAGATCTCCCTACCTGAAACGTAATTATCTTTAATTAAATATATATGATAATTAAAATACTAGACATACCCCAAAAATATCTATTAAAATCGTAATAATATTGTGATGCTGTAGATTTGAATTACTTTGCCTAAAATGTTTGTAGGATTTCAGAATTTTTAACCTTTTTGATTCAGAGATAATCTTTGGCATGTTAATATTTAATATGTGCCTGAAATTATTTTTCACTTTGACATTGACACAGCATAGATTAATTTGATTTAATAATAAAATGCTCGAAGAAGCGACCGCGTGGCGAAATAATTGTTGCAAGATTAACAATAAACCTCTTGAAAATTAAAAAGAGGATTACTTATGATATCATAAATTATTGCAATACTGTTAAAATAAGGAATCAGGAGTGGCAATTAATAAAAAATGTAAATGTTGATACTGCAACATAACAACACGAAAGCATGGCTAGGCGAGATCCAGAAACAAATGGAACGGTGTATATACGTTTTGTATTACCTATGAAAAAATAACGCACAAATATAACAAACACAACTCTTCAGAACCCATCAAAAACGTAGTTTTGATCAATTTTGATCAAACGGTAAGTCCTATCTCTTTGCCGTGGGATATTTTGACCTTAAATAACACACCCCAAACCAGTAGATATCCATTAAAGGTTTTTTTTTGAGGTATATCTCTGTTGACACAGACAAGAATTCAGCCTTATATTTATTTACTTCAAACAGCTACATTAACAAACTTACAATATGCATAGCGCATGATCTTTAATTTTGAGTTTATAAAACCCTTTTAGATATGTTGTTAAAAATATTTGCTAAATGTCAAAATTTTACTTCATGTTTAATCAAGGGATGGTTACACTCGTTATAAGCTATAAATTAAACGCATTTATAAAATCAATTAATGCCTGAACATTTACAGCGTATACATCGGGACATCATTACTTAAAACAAAATCATCCCTATATAATGTTAGATGGTAATAAAATGTTAGAAATAAATCTTACAATAAAACCTTTTCAGTTCTGTTAGAATAACAATCTATTCAAATAAAAACTCAATCTGAAAATGGAGTTATCAAAATTGAAAAAGTGTACGTGTAAATATTTGAAGGAATATCCTTAATAGGCATTTTATTCATGGACGTGCGATAAATCTGCGAAGCGACATTATTTATTCACAAACTAGATAATCTGAAATTTGGTTGCCGGCAGCGTGTGCACACACACACATTGGGGGTTTTCGTTGGCGAACAGGAGTGATAAATCGTTGCATAGTATGTTGAGAGCTATTTTAAAGCACGTCTGAAAGACAAGGATCAAGAGATTGCTTTTAAGGGTAATAGGTTTGAATCTTTGGGCTCCATTCCGCGACTTCTATCGGTCAACTTAAACGACACAAACATCAATTCAACTACAAATATATACATTTATTTATTACATGTGTATTTAAAACTATCCCAGTACAAAGTAAAGCTCAAGACAAACAATTATAAGTTTCAATATTTTTAACCACCAAGGGAATTATGTTGTAGAGTGCAATGATGGAACAAATAGGCAATTTAAAAGACGAATAATAAATCTTGTAAATAAAACACTTGTTACTTTGTTTAATCGCTGTATTTTGCACTAAGTTTGTGACTATATTTTCGACTATCTAGTAGTCAATATCAAACTAGTTTAATAATGACTACTAGATAGTCGAAACTATAGTCACAAATTAAGTGCAAAATACAGTGGTTAAACAAAGTAAAACGTGTTTTATTTACAAGTGTATTTGGGATGTACCACAAAGTCAACGCCTACAACCCCAAACAGACAAATAATAATATTTGAAATCATATAATTAATTGGTAACCATTTGTGGTAATAAATAAATAGATATGCCCCACTGATTTATACTGATATATTTTTGCCTAATCCTATATCATAAAAGTTAGTTTCTGAAAATGTGTCTAAGTAATCATTTTTATAGGTTCGTAAGAAACCGCATTTCTCTTCGAGAAACAGTAGTTATGCATATTCTACAAGCATGATAAATTGACCACACACCTACATTGGAGGTAATTTATGATGTGCCGTTAAATAGTAAATCATGTTAATGTACCGCAACAAAATAAATGCTGGCGAACTTGTAATTAACTTGAGTCTCAAACCACTGGACACAATTAATACGGCCCGTTTACAGATTTTTTAATAAATAACTAACAACATTGAAGTATAAACTTAATGATCCATTAAAATTAGAACATGATGTTACATTATTATTTTATTTTACTTTACCTGTATTTGATACAGGCGCAGATTCATGAAGCTGGGGACATTAAATCACCAATAAAAACATTTAATTATAATCCAGAAAAATATATAAAACATAGTTGAAATATATATGAAAAATTATCTATCTCCTTAACGTTGCTCTCTGGATTCACAATTTATTTAATAAATACTTGTGACAATATATTTAATTACCAATAATTAAAAATTATGTTATAACATAAACATAAAAAACTGCACAAGAAAAGTTATATTTTTTCATAAAGAAGATGGCACAAAAATAAAATCTTTGGTTCGATATATTTTTTTTAGAATTTTGCAAGAAATCATAATACCTAATAATAGTTATACTCTTACGTTTCCCTTGTTTCGAAAATCTCTTTCTAAATGTATCTCTCTTTTCTCAAATGTCTCTCATAACTTTTTAAAATATCTTTTGCCTGTTTAAAAAGTCTATCATTAGCAAATATCCTTTTTCTCTTATTTTTCCTAAAACTCCTAAATCACAATACACCTGAGAGAGTTTTAAAAGAGACTTTAGAAAATCTTAAGAAAAACTTAATATTCTCTCCTAAAACTCTCTTAAGTGTTTTTTAGTATTTTCTAAAGTCTCTTTCAAAACTCTCTCAAGTGTACTGTGTTTTAAATAAACACGCCTCTTAATTCTTTCTTAATTCTTTCTCAGGACTCTCATTGTTAAAATACATTCCATTGAAATGTCTTTAAACTTTTTTGAGTTTCTTGTTTCACAAATCTCTCTGAAAAATTTGTTAGATGTCTGCTAGGTCATTTTTAAATCACTTTTACGCGTTTAAAACACTTAAACATTGTGAAGTTCGCAATATGCTACTAAACCAGTATTCTACAGACGTATCTTTTGAACTTCACTTAAGACCAGTGTTTTATACACGTGGCGCATGAAGTAACATTTCGAGTTCAGAAATGCCTGAAAATTTGGTTTGGCCGCTCCGCGCTTCGCGCTACGCGACCAAATCAAACTTTAAGGCTTTTCTAAACTCGAAATTATACATCATGCTTAAGCTGGGAGTGGACAACACTCGTTTAAAGCTTTAAATTGAACTTAAAAAAACCAACGAATGTCGGAAAATTTACAGTGTATCCAAATGTATACTATAAATAAAAATTCGCCGTATATACTTAAGAGAAACAGTCCCTATATATATTTAAATTAGTTACTTTTTTGTTTTATAACATTCATCTCTAAAGCCAAAATTTAAGCCACTTCTCTTATAATCTAATTTTATTCTTTATCGATTGTAAATACTCTTTTATCAAATTTGTAAAAAATGTTAGTAACCATTCAAATAACCCTTTATTTTGCGCCAAACAGTACCGTAGCCTATTATAAAATCCATTACTCATATTTGTTTGTTTTAGCGTTATTACGTGCATTCAAAAATTGAATTCCTCAAAGAATCAATATTTGAGTGCCGTATTTGATAAATTTTGCTTTTCGAAAAAAATCATAATGCACTAAATCAGGAGATATAGCGAGCCAGTTAATCCACCACAACCAATTCAGCGATTTGGATAGGTTTAAAAATTTCCGAACATCTATTCCATAACGCCCTGGGTAGCCATCGTGTTGAAACCAAACGTCCTGATTGTCACATGTTGCTCCTCCTACTATGGGGCCCAATGCCTAGTATTTTAAGTATTGGGTTCGTTGTTTAGAGTAAACGTTCATTCATCCTTAAAACAAAATAAATCACACACATTCCATACGATGTAAAACGTTTTTACTATGAAAACTCTTTCTTCAACAATTGATATTCATTTTGCAAATATAGTTTGACAACTTATAACAATAGATAAATTTAAAGTTAAGGATAGTCATATGTATGTAATTAATTATAATACATGTTCCCGACTGAAAATGCTCACCCTTAATTATATTATATGTTCCGGATTGAAAATGCTCACCCGGTATAATAATCGTATGTGAATGTGCAGGACACAAATGTAGTAAGGTTACCGGAACAGTCAAGTAATAAATTACATTAAAATACAAGCGGTAATTACCGCTTTAAATGATCACTAATTAATACAAAGGGTATTTATTGTTCTTGAAATAAATTTCCATATTGAGATATTGACTAATCTCTTTAAAGTTTTTATTCAATTTTGTTGATTTCGCCAATTTCACTTGCGATTGATAAGAAATTTTAATTGCAATGATATACGAATAAATAAATATTAAATATTCCTGAAGGGAAAATTCCATGAGTAAATAATTATTCCCTAAGCAGCTCTTAAACAAACAATATTTTCTCGAACAAATTCTGTCACATATGAAAAAATAAACTCTTCACGTACACGTTTTTATTGCTTACATATCTATTATATTATTGATAAAGGAATTCATCTCATGCGACGTTCACTGCATTGTTAAATGGGCTCCGTACCTAAAACGGCATTAGATAAGCCCGTAAAATATCCAATACGTTATATTCTTATCGAGCGTGTTCTTTCTTATCGCAATGGAAAAGGTCAGAAGTTATTCCCGATAAAGTCTTTTTAAATTGCTTTATTTATTCAGTGGATACTGCGCTCTCGGACATATCTCCATTCTAGATTGGTCAACTAATATACTGTATACTTTTAAAAAAAGCTTAGAAAAAGATGATATTCTTATGCTCACTTGCATCGCTGGTTTTTATTCGTGGTTAATCACGAATTATTCTCTGAATAAGTCGAAATTTAAGAATATAACAATGTTTTAAATTTGTAAGATATACCAAACATCATCAATATGCAAATGTGTAAACAATTTGTAAATAAAATTGTAGTGTTTTTAAGAAGTAGTAGTCACTGATTAAAGTTAATCAGCTGTTGTGTAAGTGGGTATTACTCTAAAAAAAAGATGTATAATATGAGCAAAATAAATAGTTTTATCTGAATAATATTGACTTTTTGAGTTATATTTCGCTTCTACGGTTGGCAACACTGATGTGCTATCGCTACAAATTGAATTGCTCTTGCAGTCAAAGTTGCAGTATCCCTAAAGTTAAATTACAAGTTCTGCAAATAATTGAGCTTTGATACAAATTAAATATGCTATTTAGACGAAAAAAACGTCTGTCATAGTACCTTCCCCGTCATCTAATCATCTAAAAACATTTAAAACATTACTAAAAAAAAACTACTACCAGTTTTATATAAAAAAATCTCAAAAACCTAATTATTTATTATTGATCCTGGTAATTATTGATAACAGACTAAATAACTGAATTTATGTTATTCATATTCAATATGACGTATTTATGTGTTTTTGAACTTTATGCTAAATTTGTTTTGCGCTGACAAATCCAGGTTTTCAGGCTTTTCTGAACTTGAAATGTTACTTCATGCTTAATTAAGTAGTGCATACTCTCATTAGACAAATATCAAAAGATCATTTTTAAGTTATCGTTATTGTAAAATTCATGGTTTGAAATCACTAGTTTGTATATATATTATATATTTATAATATTTATATATATATATATATATTATATTATATATTTATATTTATATTAAATACCGGAACAATCACAAATTGTATGCATTGTATATGTTTCAGCATAGATTAAGAATCCTATCTAATGGTTTTAGACAACTTTTAACGTTAATAATTTCATTTCCAGTTGATCGATTTCTATTTTAAGACCGTAATATCAGTGAAACTTTAAAATTAGGATGCATACGATCCTAATTTTAGGTAATTTACTTAAAATCCTTAAAACATTTTGGTTAACCAATCTGTACAAATGTTTTGCCAAAAATTAAAAGTGCGAGGCACAAAAATTTACGTTTATAATACACAAAAACAATCGCGCGCACACACACACAAATCAAATCAATTATTTTTTGTAAACTTAAATATATTCAACAGAATTTTTGCCATAGAGGAAATTTGGTTAAGTGATAAGTTTTAGGACCACTTTATTATTATTTCGTAGATGTTTTTTCTTTGTAGAGTTTTATTTAAAAAATCGTATCTCAAATGAATTTCAATCATCAGGACCAATTTATTGAGAACCAGTTTTTATTATACTATTATACTACACAGAAAGCCAAAGACATTTTTGAAATAGGCACTCCAGTGTATTTCTAAGACTCCATTGTTAACTTTTATTTGAAAACTCGCCACAAATGTACTAATAGTTAATAGTTATTTAGGTAACTAGTGTACAGGGTGAGCGAAACTCAATGTCTCAGCTCTATTATGAGAAAAAGAAAATCGATAGAAGAAATCTGAAAAGAGGTTCATAAATGGGATTAAGTAAGGTCCATTTAAGCCAAAATTGCATATTTTTCTAAATTTAGAATCTAAGGTAATGACGTCATCGAATATTTTTTCCCAGAAACATACCTATAATTTTGTATATTTAAAAAGAGGTAATTTTTCTGAATAATCTTTATAGATAACAAACTTTGCTATCTTCTTTCGTTAAAAAAATACAAACTTTAAAAAAAGCATCAAAAATGCACAATTTTCACGATTTAAACAAGTATCCTTTGAAAGCAAATAACAAAGTCGCATCTGTCAATAATTAAACTAATGGTTGACAAATATTTTTTTGTTGTCATTTGATTTTGAAAAATGTTTACGCACAACGAAAATGTCGACATGTTATTAGTTTATAGAAAATCTTAAAAGAACCCTAGAAGAGCAGTTCATTTATATGCCCAGAGATACCCTGATCGTGTTATTCTAACCTTAAAAATATTTGCAAGATTGGAACGCAATTTACGTGCAAACAACGAGGCATTTTTTGCTCGAAAGGGAAGAGAGATTGTTAAAAGGATCAATTCTGACAATATTGTTGCCACTGTTTTTGCTGTATTTTCAAGACCAAGCCTGTCGTGAGTTGAATTTAAAATATTGTTCGGTACGAGAAATTTTGAAAGGAAATGGCTACCATGATTCTAAACTTCACAACTTAGAACACTTGTCAGATCAACATCAACAAACAATATATTATTGTGTCTAAGTGATGGTAAGCCGTTTTGTTAGTAACAGTAAGCCAAATAAAAAAATGTTTGGGCTACTGAAAATCCACATTTTGTCAATCCGATTGAATACCAAGAACATTTCGGTATTAACATTTGGTGAGGTATTATTTATGGGCATTTGATTGGTCCATATATTTACGAAGGGGTTTTGCGCAGTAAGCAATATTTGCAACTTCTTCAAGAACAACTTCCTGTGCTTCTCGAAAAATGTGCTATTGCAGCTGCGAGCAAACATGTGTTTTCAGCATGACGGAGCTCCACCGCATAAAGCACGAGTTGTCTAACAATATTTAAATAAAACTTATGGAAAAAATTGGATGAGTATAAATGGACCGATACAGTGGGCGCCTAAAACACCGGACTTGACCCCACTAGACTTCTTCTTGCGGGAAACTTTAAAAAACAAAGTTTACAAAACACCATCTGTTAATTTGGAACATTTAAAAGAAAAAATCAGACATGCTTGCAATGAACTATCTAGAGGAATGTTACGTAAGGCATCAGTAATAGAAGTAAGGTGGAGATTGTGTTAAGTGTTTAGAAGCAGGGTTGTTATGTTTAAAACACTTTGTTTTAAAACAGTGTTTTAAACGGTTTTTTTTAACATGTTTTAAATCTTAAATTTGTTTAAAACATGATTTAAATGTCAACGTTTTAATTTCTTTTTATAATGTTAATTTTGGTAAATTATATTTTTTAAAGATTTTTTGTTTACATTTTTAAATTTTAACTAAATTGTTGAAGATATTTCAAACTACATTAATAGACTTAACATTTTATTACAATAACATATCACAACTGTGTGTGCAGTAATGTGATTTTTAAATATGCTGAATTTTTCTTTCAGGTATACGTTACATACACTATACATGTTACGACATTTATTGCTTTTTTAAAAGATATCAATTTGAATCTTTAAACAAGGGTTTTCCACTCCCAGACTAAGCATGAAGTAAAATTTCGAGTTTAGAAAAGCCTGAAAATTTGGATTGTCCGCGTAGCGAAGCGAAGCGGCCAATACAAATTAGGCTTTTCTAAACTCTAAAATTTACTTCATGCGCCACACTTATAAAACACTGAAATATCGTGAAGTTTAAAATATACTGCTTTAGCAATCTAACATGTAGATGTAAATAAAACGTAAGTCAAAATTTGCGCTGAACAAGTTGTATAAAACAGTGATTATAGGCAACCCAATAACTCTAACGTATATTAGGTTGCCTATAATTGTTGTTGAATTTGTGTGTTTTTGAACTTCACTGTAAATCAGTGTTGTTAAGCTTGGCGCATGAAGTAAAATTTCGAGTTTAGAAAAGCCTAAATTCTAAGGTTTTTCTAAACTCGAAATTTTACTTCATGCTTAGTCTGGGAGTGGAAAACAATCGGTAAAAGCTCCAAATAACCTCTTTAAAACAACGAATTCCCGCAAATTTGAAAAACGCCGTAATTATCGGGATATGGATACTCAAAAGATAAATGCCCTGTTTAAAACAGAACAATTTAAACACGTTTTAAACGTGTTAACATGTTTAAAACACGTTTTCAACATGTTTTTAATCGGTAATGTTTTGAACGCTGTTTCGATGAAAAAAACAGGTTGTGTTTTGTTCTGTTTGTTTTAAACAAAATGAACAAAAAAAAAACGTTTTTTAACAACCCTGTTCAGAAGTAGGAGGTGGTTATATTAAAATGTTGTTGTAGTGATTGCCTACATACTTTGATTATTTCTGTAATAATTTGTTTAGTGTTTTTTGTTTAGTGTTAAGCGCGATATTTATTTATTGCAACTTATGCGTATTATTATTTTGTTTTTATATATTTTTCGTAATATTTGAAAAAGGAGAAATCTGTATATTATTAAATTAACATATTATGTGTTTTTTAATGTTTAATTAATGATAATTATTGATACTATTTAATAATGGTTCATTACTTGTTTAAATCGTGACAATTGTGAATTTTTGATAATAATAATAATAATAATAATAGCTTTATTCACGTGTGCTACATAATGCAATGATACAATACATTGTATATGATAGATGTGAAGCGTCAAGACAATATCAAAAGAAATTTTGTATAGTATGTACAGGTACACTTTTGCCACCGATCGAGGTTAAAACTTGAAGTTATTAATTGTGTATACAACTCTATTTAGTAGCATATTTTTTATGACCTTTTAAATTGTAGAAAACCAAGATTTTTAATGTCGTTATCTAATGTGTTGTAAACTTTTTTACCTTCGTTTATAAATGATTTATTATATAGAGTAGTAGTGTGTTTATCAATTCATATTAAGTCACAGTGTCTTGTTTTGTAATTATGATTTTCGCTATGGGTAGCGAACTGATTTAAATTAGATTTAATGTAACAAACCATTTTGTAGATGTAGATTGCTGGAAACGTTAATATTTTATAAGTTAAGAAGGCATTTTTACATGATTCTGCTCTGTTTAGATTGAACATATTCCTGATAATTTTCTTTTGGGCTATAAATACTTTATTTGAATCAGAGCTCCTGCCCCAAGCCAGGATATTGAATGACATATGGAAGTAGGCCATAGCATAGTAGATAGACAAATAAGGATCAATATCTGTTTGTTTTTTCATTTGAAGAATCCCATAGTGGGCTTGACTTAGCTTTTAACATACATGATCTATTTGAGTTTTCCATGAGAGGCTATGATCCACATAAGTACCCAAATATTTTACACAGCCGCTCATAATATATTCCACATTATCAACATTGATTGTGAAGTTGGTTGGTAATTGTTTTCTTTTGCTTACATGCATACACATAGTCTTCGCAGAATTGAGCAGCAGTTTGTTGCGTTTATACCATGAGTTAATTTCAATTATCACCTTTTCAATGTTAGCATTCAGGTCAATAAGATTATCAGATGATACTATGACAGCAGTGTCGTCTGCAAACAATGAAATGTTGCCTGAGGCATAATTTGGTAAATCATTGATGAAAAGTAAAAATAAAAGTGGCCCAAGGACCGATCCTTGGGGTACCCCGTAATATGTATATTTAACTGAGGAATTTTGTTGGTTGACTTCAACATAAAAACTCCTTTTAGTTAAGTACGATAGTAGCCAATTCGATAGGTGGCCCCTGAAACCGTATGCATTGAGTTTTTCTAATAATATGGTTGGGTCAACACTATCAAATGCACGAGTTAAGTCAAAGAGCAAAACAACTACCAACTTAGCTTTGTCTATTTCGGATATAATATGGCCAACAAAAGAGCAGATTTCAGTCTCAACTGATTTTCGAGGCATGAATCCATGTTGACTTTCATTTATTATTCGATTTTGTTTTAGGTATGCATACATTTTATTGAATACTATCTTTTCAAGTAATTTTGAGAGAAGAGAAAGCATATATAGAGGTCTGTAGTTACTAGTATCTTCATTATTTCCTTTTTTAAAAACTGGTAATATGCGTCCTATTTTAAGACACTGTGGGAATACCTCAGTAATAATCGATTCGTTAAAAATATGTTCTAAGTGTGGTAGCAAAATATTGATGATTGATTTTAAGATTTTTAGAGAAATGCCGTCGGGTCCAGTTGAACAGCGTTGAAGATATCACAGTCAGTTATAGGTGTAAAGTAAAATGTTTTAGATATAACTTCGTTTGAGATAGTACAGCTTTCAGATTGTTTATTACTAAATGCATTGTCCAATAGTTTTGGAACAATGGTAGAGAAATAATTCGCGAAGCACTCTGAAACTTCAGTAGGATTATTAATTTCTGTGTCTTTCACTATAAGCAGTTGAGGAACTTTATGTTTAGTTTTACGACCTAAGTTAGAACTAATTATGTCCCATGTTGTTTTTGTAATATTTGGCGATCTGTTTATTATGTTAGAATAATATCTTTTTTTGGAATATAAAATTTAATTTTTAAGTTCTTTTTTTACAATTTTATATTTGTTAAGAGTGTTAATATCGTTTGTTTGCTTAGTAAGCCAAAACAGGTTTCTAAAATTAGCACTTCTATTTTTAATTTCGTTGGTTATCCATTGTTTTTTGTTTTTGTTTTGTAATTTTAGACATATCAGAGGACAGCAGGCATCTAAACAATGTGATATATAATCCAAAGTAAGATTAAATTTACAATTCATATCAGATTCCTGATACAAGCAATTCCAATCCATATGTTGTAATTGGTGATTTAGAACAGATAAATTGAAATCGCTCAACAGTCTCTGATATATTTGTGTTTTATGATCAGTATATTTAAGATTTACTGTTGCTACAAGGCACAGATGGTCGCCAATATTTACATTGAGAATTTTAATTTTTATCTGATTCAGGTCATAATTAGTTGCAATGTAATCAATGCATGTTACAGATGTGTTGCCACTAACATTTGTGAATATTCTTGTGGGTTGTTTAGTAGTAATTTTGATCCCATAGGATAGCAACTCGTTATCAAGATATTTGAAAGTATTAGCATTACTTTTTGGATGAATGTATGTTTCCACACAAGAATATTTCACCATTTTTACATACTGCACTATTTAATAATGTATTAAGTTTATCAAACAATATATCAGTACAGCCCTGAGGTGATCGATATATGCTCAGTACTATAATATTTAAATCACCTATAGTAACTTGCATACCGCAAAATTCAAAATGTAATTCAACTGATAATCCCTAGTTTAATTCTTTGCATACATATTTGTCTTTTAAATAAATTGCAACGCCTCCATGGATATGTTGATCTCTGGAGAATTGGCTAGCAAGGTAATAACCCTCTATCGATGGCAATTGTGAACTGTTTGGAAACCAATGTTCAGATATACATACGATATCAATCTGTTCCTGCAATAAGAATAAATCCATTAATGGAAGTCTATTTAATAATGATTGTACATTTAAATGAGCTATTTTGATACCGTTTTGACACTCCACTAACATTGGTGTCGTTACTATTTCTTGGTGAGGTGTTGAAGGCGCGGTATAAAAGGGTTTACGTAAACACCTTTAGGCTATGTATTTGGTTGCTTCACTATGTCAGATTCAGAGGTTAGCACTGATAATTTAAAGGATGTATAATCTTCAGGTCTCTTCGATGTCATCTATTCACATAGCGAATCGCTGATATTTAATATCGTTATATGTTGCTTCAATGACTCCAGTGTAACTGTTGGATCAAGTCCAGTGATATAGAAATGAAAATAGACCATTCTACCCTTAATTGCCAGTTGACTTGTAGATACACCTTTTATTATTGATGCCGTTCTTCTGCGTCTTTTATGTACTAAAGTAAAATCATCTTGGTCTTCCTTCTTATTTGGCGTTACCTTATTTGACTGATGATTTTCTTCAGTATTTCCTCTATGCTCCGGGAGCGTTGGTATTTGATTAGACTTGGATATCAATTTAGCATTATATGCAACATTATCAACTTTTGTATTGTAAGCTGCTCCATCTATATTCAATTCCTCAAAGCGCGGCACCCGCGATTTCGATGTAGTTTTATTTTTATTGGTTTGTTTATCAGATAAATTTTGTTTGTTTACATTTTGTATTCCCTCCTTATTTGTTGAGGTTAATTTTGATATAAGTTTATCTTTTTCGATTACAATATCAGTAAGTTTTGTAACTTGCCTGTTTAGTGAATTACATTACTCCTTTAGGTCCTTTCCTAAGTTTGCTTATAATTTTTTAACGGAAGAGGATAGCAATTTTTTTCCGTACTAAGTTTATTCAGAAAAATCAGTTCTTTTCAAATATCCAAAAATATTTGATGACGTCATTACATCAGTTTCCAAATTTAGAATAATATGCAATTTTGGCCTAAAATAGACCTTACTCAATCCCATTTATGAACCGCTTTTCAGATTTTTTCTATCGTTTTTCCTTTTCTTATAAATAATATAATAGAGCTGAGACATCGAGTTTCAAAGTAAGGCATTATGGCATGATTTGTCACTTTTTAGCAATTTGTAGCTGCATGTTTAATTATCGGAGGTAATGCTATGAGTGGTTTGAATATGGTCGGACAAATTTTATTTTGCACGATTGCACAAATAAATTGCGCTAGTGGTTTTTGCCTAATCACAATTTATTCGAAAAATTTGTGAAGAAATGACGAGTGAACAAATATAATTTATCCTGCACAAATTCCACCCACAGTATTTGGTGAGATTATTGACCGAGTGAAGTGAAATATAGGCTAAATCCGATGTATCTCATATGTTATTGTGGATTTGTCAAAAAACGTCACAATGTGGAAAGTGACATAAAATGTCACAAAGCAAAAAAACTGTCTTCATGTAGAAAGTGATTAAAGCCAATATTCATAATTTCAAAAGTAGCATTAAATGTGTCAAAAGTGTCAATTATGTCAAAAAGACATGAAATTTCAAAAATCTTATTTACTATTTTTAGTACTTATTACTTTCAGTAAGTAAGAATTTTTGAAAATGTTCATGAATTCACATTTTGCAAATTTTTGAATTAAGATTATATTACTTTATGATATAATTCACATTTTAGTTCGTTCTTAGTTCAACTTAACAAGTTGATATATAACAAAACCCAATCACAATACAATGATTGTATCATCCAAGCCAACTTCACAACTTGTTATTTAACCCAACTAAACTAAATTGTGAATTTGGGTTAGGTTGAATATTAACCTAACCTAGATAAATTCAAATTCAAAACTATTTGAATTCGAGAAAATAAGTATACGCTTCTTATAGTTTGCACACTTTCTTCATACCTGCTATTGACATAATCCCCTTTTTTACCTATAAATACCGTCAATAATTTTCACTCATTCCATTTCTGTGTACCTGCTCATTCCACACACAACACTTTTCCCAAGTAAGTTTGCTTTAATTTTATTCCTATTTTTTAAACGTCATAAGCAAAGCTATACTGAAGAGAGATAAATCTCGAAACGCGTCTATAGATGGCCTAAGACATTCTTTTTAATCCAAGTCCTTTCACTTCTAATTTAATGCTATCTCTCCTTTCATTTAAAATTTGTATTGTTAGTTGGTTTGAAGAGAATTTGACCTAAAAGTTACATATACTTCAATAGAGCGTTGTAACAAATCAAATTAAATAATATTGGAAATATTTCATTGTATAATTCAATATCCGGAGGTGTATTTGCACGGGAAGTAGTTGTTTCAATGGATATTTATCGTCTTGAGTTGTCTTATTAATTAAGACATTGTTTGCATTTTCACGAATAGGATTTTCGTAATTTTATATATTATGTTAACCTAACCTACTTTCACAATTCGACGACAAATCGTAAAGTTGTGTTAGAAGACCAAACCTTACGATTTGTCGTATAACATAACCTAGTTTAAGAGTTTGTAATCTAACCCAACCTTGTTTCAGAGTTTTTTTATCTAACCTAACCAAGCTTTACTAAATTATGAAATTGTGTTACGTTAGATAATAACTTAATCAAAGCACACATACTTTACTTCAATCGGTGTGCTGCGAGTTGTTTCTTGAATTGATTATAATTATTTTTATTTTTATAATAATTCATATATTTGAATATGTTTTTGAATGGTCAAATTTTTAACATAACCTCAATTATCATAACAAAGTATTTTTTTAAATTATTTATAAGTAATGCTATAAATCATAAACGAACATGTCTGATCAGTATATTTTGAACTTCATTTGAAATCAGTGTTTTATACAGGTGGCGCATGAAGTATAATTTTGAGTTTAGAAAAGCCTAAAAATTTGGTTTGGTCACTCCGCTTCGATACGCGACCAAACCAAAAAAATTTCTGGCTTTTCTAAACACGAAATTTTACTTCATGCCTAATCTGGGAGTGGAACATCCTTGTTAAAAAACTGTTAAAACCTTTAATAACAACACCGAATATTGACAAAAAATTGTCAACAACAAAACTCATAAAGATTATAAAAATAAGTGCAGTTTGTTTGTTTTCCATTTTCTTTAAGAAATCAGTGTTGTCCATAAAGGTTCTAATAGTTGTCGAACAAGTGTTTTCCACTCCCAGGTTAAGCATGAAGTAAAATTTCGAGTTTAGAAAAGCCTGAAAATTTGGTTTGGTCGCTCCGCTTTTACTTCATGCCCTACCCGTATAAAACACTGATTTCAAGTGAAGTTTAAAATATACTATTTAGGTTGTGTATTAGTCAAATTTAAGTGTTTAATTATCCCACTAAGCAAAAAACAAACAAAATACATTGTATCAACATGTTCATATATTTAAACAATTCGAATATTTAAATATTCGTTCAGAAACATATTTAAATATTCTAATATGCAAACATCATGTAAATGTTAAAAGGGGTTAGATGACAATTGTATAGGTGCACTTAATCTAAATATGTCAAAAATAGCAAATATATCAAACTATATATCAAAACTGTGTAAACAATATCTGGTAAGAGTTGTAAAAAATTTGATATCTTCTTAAGAATTTTGGAAACCTACTTAGGTTAGGATAGATACGATAGACGATACTAAGGTTTGTTTAATGGACAGTTGCATAGGTTAGATGCAGCCAGCCTAACTTACTTGAACAAACCTTTACCATTTTATGAAATTATAACCTAACTCAACCTTATCTAACGCAACCAGATCACGACGTATCATTCAACCTAACCTAACTTACAATTTTTTAACTAACCTAAATTAAGTAATATTTATCGTATCTAACCTAAATTGTAAAGTTTAGTTAAATAACCACTTCACAACTTATCATCTAAAATAACTTAAATAACACCTATCGTATCTAACCTAAATTATGAAGTTGGGTTTAATGATAACCTAACCTAATCTCGCAAGTTGTCCTCTAACCTATCTTTACGATTTGTTATTTATGATAACTCTGTTACTCTAAATTGTGAAGTCGGGTCAGGTTGTTGATTATTTTGTAGTAAATGGTTTAAAGAAACTTTGTTTAGAAAGGATGTTTAAGTTTTCAAGGCCGCGGACCTCAGATTGAAAAATATCTTACCTAATTTCACAATGATCAAGTAACCCATTCGCTTTACAACTTGACAGCTAACCTTACTGAACTGTACCAAATTTAGAAGAATCAAACAATTTGTCCTCTAACCTGGGTGTACTTTAACTTAACTTTACGATTTGCCATTTAAGATAATTTAAGGAGTTTCGTTCCGGACCCCGAACAGAACGGACGTCGAGCGTAAGTTGTGCGTTCAATCCCTGCTCACGTTTGACCCACACGTGGTTGTTTTACAAATCTTTTTTCATCCTATCTATTTTATCCTTTACAATCACTTATATCCTATAAATCCATTCATTTATTACCCATCTTTGCATCCACATGAGTATTTTCCGTAAATCGCTTTCCTTTACTCGGGGATAGCAAAACTCTATTTATTAAATTAAGCAAAATTACTGTTACTGGACAACAGGGCCTAGTTGTTAAGGCCAATAATTACGCAGAAGAAGAAGAAGAAGATAAATTACCATCACATCACTACTTGACAACTAACCTAACCTAATGTTTCGAAATTGTGAAATAAAGTTAGGTTATTCTAAGTAACCACGAAATTGTAAGGTCGTATTTTAATGTTTTCACTTATCATCACATTCCTTAGTCTCTACAAGTACTCGGTACTTTATACTCAAATAAGTACTTAAGTACTTTTTGTTAGGTACTCGAGTACATTTTACTTGTACTCGCAACAGCTCTGTTTTAAATGCATACGTTTTGGTTAGACGAAATCAATATTTGTAAATTTTATTAACATGAGATCAAACATAAGCAGTAGGTATATTCTGAAGTTAAGATTATTTTAGTCTTTTATAAGTGTGGCGCATAAAGTGAAATTTCGACATACGGAGATAATAAAAAATAAAGAAGAAAAATCAAATGGAATCGTTTTATTTTACCACCGTATTCCGCAAAAATCTGGGGTCTGTCAACTTGGCCCCCCCAACTCAAAATTTTCAAATAAAAAATTTTGCGCCCGCAAGGTCTTAACTTGCGCTCACTTGCGCCCAAATATTAAAACTTGCGCTGTTAAGGGTAGAAAGTTATAGCGATTTGAAAATAGGGGGGGCTAAGTTGACGCCAGCCCCCCCATCTCGGAATTTTTAACTTTTTCTTTCATAAATACATTCTATGGAACTTGCGCTGTCGATATCACCTAATTTTACAAGTTGCGCTGCAAAAATACACCCCCTATAAACGAAATAAAGGAGGGTGCCAGCCCCCCCACTTTACATTTTTTAAGTTTTATTGCATTGTACACAAAGCTTAGAAGTTGCGCTCACTTGCGCCATCGAAATTTCTTCAATATCAGTTCTCATGAAAAAGTTATGGCAGATTTTATATATACTCGAATCCAGTGCGCGTATTCCCATAATCTCCATGCAACTACAGAAGAGTAATACAATAAACATACTTAACTCACAACCACTGCCCTTCTTCGTCGAAAGGCATACATTATACAACCAAAACAGTAATTTTCTATAATTTTTGCATATTTATTCCAGTGCCGTATCATGGTGGAAATATATATATTTATTATTACTTAAATAATTTTATTTCCAAAACAAATAACAATAATTCGATTCAATTAATAAATATAACTTTAACAATGTATTTAAAATGCATTTCTGCTGATTAGAAAAGTTGTGCTGTTTTCCCAGTAGCGTTACAAATAATTTATTATTTAATTTAATTAAATATATTCAAAACCAAACGTGAGAATTTAAATTTTTTAAGTGATTTTACTTAAACAATGCATAAGAAATGCATCTATGCCAATGAGAAAAGTTGCGCTGTTTTCCCAGTGACGTCACAATTAATTTATTATTATTTAATTAAATTAAATATTTTTCAAACCAAACGGAAAATTTTGAATTTTCTAAGTGATATTACTTTAACAATGCATAGGAAATGCATTTATGCTAATGAGAAAAGTTGCGCTGTTTCCCCAGTAGCGTCACAATTAATTTATAATTTTTGAATTAAATTAAATATATTCAAAACCAAACGGAAAAATTTGAATTTTCTAAGTGATATTACTTTCACAATGCATACAAAATGTATTTATGCTAATGAGAAAAGTTGCGCTGTTTGCCCAGTGGCGTCACAATAAATTTATTATTATTGAATTAAATTAAATATTTTCAAAACCAAACGGAAAGTTTTGCATTTTCTGAGTGATATTACTTTAACAATGCATAGGAAATGCATTTATGCTAATGAGAAAAGTGGCGCTGTTTTCCCAGTGGCGTCACAATTAATGTATTATTATTGAATTAAATTAAATATTTTCAAAACCAAACGAGAAACTTTGAATTTTCTAATTGATATTACTTTAACAATGAATAAATGAATAGGAAATGCATTTATGCTAATGAGAAAAGTTGCGCTGTTTTCCCAGTGGCGTCACAATTAATTTATTATTATTGAATTAAATTAATTATTTTCAAAACCAAACGGGAAACTTTCAATTTTCTAAGTAATATTACTTTAACAATGCACAGGAAATGCATTTATGCTAATGAGAAAAGTTGCGCTGTTTTCCCAGTGGCGTCACAATTAATTTATTATTATTGAATTAAATTAAATATTTTCAAAACCAAACAGAAAATTTTGAATTTTCTAAGTGATATTACTTTAACAATCCATACAAAATGCATTTATGCTAATGAGTAAAGTTGTGCTGTTTTCCCAGTGGCGTCAAAATTAATTTATTATTATTGAATTAAATTAAATATTTTCAAAACCAAACGGAAAATTTTGTATTTTCTAAGTGATATTACTTTAACAATGCATAGGAAATGCATTTATGCTAATGAGAAAAGTAGCGCTGTTTTCCCAGTGGCGTCACAATTAATTTATTATTATTGAATTAAATTAAATATTTTCAAAACCGAACGGGAAACTTTGAATTTTCTAAGTGATATTACTTTAACAATGCATACGAAATGCATTTATGCTAATAAGAAAAGTTGCGCTATTTTCCCAGTGGCGTCAAAATTAATTTATTATTATTGAATTAAATTAAATATTTTTAAAACCAAACGGAAAATTTTTTATTTTCTAAGTGATATTACTTTAACAATGCATAGGAAATGCATTTATGCTAATGAGAAAAGTAGCGCTGTTTTCCCAGTGGTGTCACAATTAATTTATTATTATTGAATTAAATTAAATATTTTCAAAACCGAACGGGAAACTTTGAATTTTCTAAGTGATATTATTTTAACAATGAATAGGAAATGCATTTATGCTAATGAGAAAAGTTGCGCTGTTTTCGCAGTGGCGTCACAATTAATTTATTATTATTGAATTAAATTAAATATTTTCAAAACCAAACACAAAATTTTGAATTTTATAAGTGATATTACTTTAACAATGCATAGAAAATTCATTTATGCTAATGAGAAAAGTTGCGCTGTTTTCCCAGTGGCGTCACAATTAATTTATTATTATTGAATTAAATTAAATATTTTTAAAACCAAACAGAAAATTTTGAATTTTCTAAGTGATATTACTTTAACAATGAATAGGAAATGCATTAATGCTAATGAGAGAAGTTGCGCTGTCTTCCCAGTGGCGAAAACAAAAAACAAAAACAAAACAAAATTGCAGTTTGTGTAATAACAAATTATTATTTGAAACACAGTTAAGCAATTTCATATTCATAGAACCCGTTAACACGGACAGTAAAACATTGAACTTAGTAACTAATTTAGAAAATATTCCCTTTAAACTAAATGTACAGAACAAACTGTTTATTTTACGTGGTGCTGTGGGTTTTATACCGGGTAATTTTATAGCATTTTGCAGAAGATATAATGGCTAATGGGAGGAATGCAATGACTTGCTTCCAAGCAATAATCATTGTTCAAGATCAAAAGAAGTAGAGGTTAATATGTTGCTATATACAATGTAGGGTGACCGACGGGAACCATCTGTTTTTGGGAATGATCACTGACGCCACTGGGAAAACAGCGCAACTTTTCTCATTAGCATAAATGCATTTCCTATGCAATGTTAAAGTAATATCACTTAGAAAATTCAAAATTTTTCTTCTGGTTTTGAAAATATTTAATTTAATTCAATAATAATAAATTAATTGTGACGCCACTGGGAAAACAGCGCAACTTTTCTCATTAGCATAAATGCATTTCCTATGCGTTGTTAAAGTAATATCACTTAGAAAATTCAAAATTTTCCGTTTGGTTTTGAAAATATTTAATTTAATTCAATAATAATAAATTCATTGTGACGCCACTGGGAAAACAGCGCAACTTTTCTCATTAGCATAAATGCATTTCCTATGCATTGTTAAAGTAATATCACTTAGAAAATTCAAAACTTTCTGTTTGGTTTTGAAAATATTTAATTTAATTCAATAATAATAAATTAATTGTGACGCCACTGGGAAAACAGCGCAACTTTTCTCATTAGCATAAATGCATTTCCTATTCATTGTTAAAGTAATATCACTTAGAAAATTGAAAGTTTCCCGTTTGGTTTTGAAAATATTTAATTTAATTCAATAATAATAATTTAATTGTGACGCCACTGGGAATACAGCGCAACTTTTCTCATTACCATAAATGCATTTCCTATGCATTGTTAAAGTAATATCACTTAGAAAATTCAAAATATTCCGTTTGGTTTTGAAAATACGTAATTTAATTTAATAATAATAAATTAATTGTGACGCCACTGGGAAAACAGCGCAACTTTTCTCATTAGCATAAATGCATTTCCTATGCATTGTTAAAGTAATACCACTTAGAAAATTCAAAATTTTCCGTTTGGTTTGAAAAATATTTAATTTAATTAAATAATAATAAATTAATTGTGACGCCACTGGGAAAACAGCGCAACTTTTCTCATTGGCATAGATACATTTCTTATGCATTGTTTAAGTAAAATCACTTAAAAAATTTAAATTCTCACGTTTGGTTTTGAAAATATTTAATTAAATTAAATAATAAATTATTTGTAACGCTACTGGGAAAACAGCGCAACGCAGAAATGCATTTTAAATACATTGTTAAAGTTATATTTAATAATTGAATCGAATTATCGTTATTTGTTTTGGAAATAAAATTATTTAAGTAATAATAAAAATATATATTTCCACCATTATACGGCACTGGAATAAATATGCAAATATTATAGAAAATTACTGTTTTGGTTGTATAATGTATGCTTTTCGACGAAGAAGGACAGTGGTTGTGAGTTAAGTATGTTTACTGTATTACTCTTCTGTAGTTGCATGGAGATTATGGGAATACGCGCACTGGATTCCAGTATATATAAAATATGCCATAACTTTTTCATGAGAACTGATATTGAAGAAATTTCAATGGCGCAAGTGAGCGCAACTTCTAAGCTTTGTGTACAATGCAATAAAGCTTAAAAAACGTAAAGTGGGGGGGCTAGCACCCTCCTTTATTTCGTTTATAGGGGGTGTATTTTTGCAGCGCAACTTGTAAAATTAGGTGGTATCGACAGCGCAAGTTCCATAGAATGCATTTATGAAAGAAAAAGTTAAAAATTCCGAGATGGGGGGGCTGGCGTCAACTTAGCCCCCCCTATTTTCAATTCGCTATAACTTTCTACCCTTAACAGCGCAAGTTTTAATATTTGGGCGCAAGTGAGCGCAAGTTAAGACCTTTCGGGCGCAATATTTTTTATTTGAAAATTTTGATTTGGGGGGGGCCAAGTTGACAGACCCAAAAATCTGTAGCATTATAAGTGTTCCGTAATTCTGAAAAGGTTAAGAACCACTGCACTAGAGTCACAAATGCCCGATTTTTCATCCAACATATTCATTTATTATTTCTAGTTAATTAGTAGGTAGTATAAATGCATAAAGATGTTGACAACAAAGCAGCCCATTAAGGGTACACAACGATCCCATTATACTTTACGCGTAGGCAAACTATATCTACTAGAGTCCTAGCTATCAGAGATGTGATGGGGTTGCCTTTGTCAGGCGTGCCCTTTATCCACCCTATTCATCTCGTCATTCATTCAACCCTGTGGCCCTATACCGCGCTGCCAATATCACATGCACATTTCTATAATAAACACAGACCTTAATGATATGCATCTTCCGCCCAAACAACTCAAAGATGAATAGGCGTAGATATGTGTTCCTTTGCCGTCGTGTATTTTTCAATTGTGATGTGTAATCAGTTTCAATTTCGCCATTCGCTCTTGCGTTCATAAAAATTCGCCCCCTTTGACATTGCATAGAGAAATGTGAATGTAAATGGGGAAAGGAATGAGAGATAAATATTTGTATTCACCTACTCCTTATATTTCATCAGATTCTCGATAAAAGGATAAAAAGGTCTCTTCCTTATTAACAGATATATTTAAATATAATAATAGATTTTATTTATAAACAAAACAAAAACTATATTCAATAAGCATGAAAAATGTCCTGAATTTATTAATAATTTGCTTATCCGGTAGGTTTGAATTTTATTCAGAAGTCTCATACAAAACTGTACCTTAGACGATTTTTTTTTCATTTCTTAAAAATATAAATTTAGATCTTTTTTTTTTCTTTTTTTAATCATTTATTGTTTTATGAGCCTAAGCCTTACACTTGTCAATACATGCTTGGAGCTTAAAAGTTAAGTTTAAGTAATATATAATTTAATAGAAATAATATATAGCTAGCTAAAAATAACAGCTTTAATTGACGAACTACAAACGAAGGGGACACAGTGACAGCAATAAAACAAAAAAATCTACTTAGGTTAAAATTAAAATTAAACATACACACTACAGAATAGATAAACACGCACAAAAAATTACAAATAAGTTAAAATTAATAATTATAGCAAAAAGTAGATTAAAACAAAATTAAATTAAAATAACACACATTAAACGTTACACATTTGTCACTTAATAAAATTAATACATTTTTAAATAGATAAAAATGGTGTGTATCACATAAGTTGGATTTAAAATAACACACACAACAATTTAAAATAAGTGAAGTAGTGTAAAAGCGAGTTAATGAACTTAAATATTAAAGAAGTAAATAAATATAAGTTCATAAATTAAAAATGTATCATATAAAAAAAAATATTATTTTTGTAACACTGAATTAAAATTATAAACCAGGTACTCGTTCAAGTTATAAAAGGCATTTTTAACTAAAATACATTTAACGCTGTTTTTAAATATATTCAATGGCAAGTCCTTAATTTCTCTAGATATAAAACTTGATACCGTAATACCTTACTCTCGTTTAAGATTTGGTTAGCCTGAGTTAATTAAGTTATATATTCTCACTTTGTCTGGTAGTAGTTGTTACAGCTCGGATGTGTTTTGTACAGATTTAAGTTTCTCTTAATATATGTCAGATATTCGTAAATATATAGAGATAACAGAGTGAAAATATCCAAGTGTTCAAAACTAGCTTGACAATCTTCCATATATGCAAGGTTATCAATGATGCGTACAGCTTTACGCTGTAGCCCGAAAATCCTACGCCAGATTGCAGAGTATCCCCAGATGAGTAAACCGTACGACATGTGTGATTCTAAAGTGAGTAGTATATGGTTCTCGGTATCTCCTTAGAAACCTGCTTTGGTAACGTGCGCAAAGCAAACTAGAACACAGCTTTGATGCTGTGGTTTTGCCATGACAAATGGACATAATGTTAATTCCTAGAAATGTAACTCCTTCAACTAAATTATTGTTTCTTAAAGAGAAAGTCAGTGTGACAGATTTGCTGGTGTTTAGTTTGAGTTTGTTGCTTTCAAACCATCGACTTGCTTTTGACTGTGCCTCCCAATTTTTCGAAGTGCATGATTCATAAAATTTTGATGAATTGATTCTCGTGGTATGATCGGCATGTAGAATCGATTTACTATTTCTTATAGAGCACGGTAAATCATTTATATAAATCAAAAATAATAGAGGCCCGAGGACTGATCCTTGTGGAACACCATTTAAGATTGGCCCTGCTGTGGACTTTGTACTATTGACGAAAACCTGCTGCATTATATTGGATAAATATGACATAATTAATCTGCGGCTGTCTGGGTGGATGTTATAAAAATTGAGATTTCTTAGAAGTATTGTGTGAAAGACACAGTCAGAAACCTTTGAAAGGTCGAGGAAAAATGCTTAGCAGACATGTTTATATTCATAACAGCTATTGATTATTTCCACTAGAGTTTTAATAGCATTCATTGTAGACCAATTCATGAGGAAACCTTTTTCTTTATGGTATAATACATAATTATCTTCGAAAAAGTCCGATAGTTGTAATTCTAAGATGTTTTCGATTATTTTAGAGATATACGACGGTAGATATCTGCATCAGACGTATCTCCGTTTTTTTATGCAGTGGTATGACTAATGCTAACTTTGAGCAATCGGGAAATACATTGTCCTTTATAGAGCCACTAATCAATTAGGTTAGCGGCAGTAGAATAGGTGTAAGGGCTGCCTGGATGACGTCCAAACGAAGACCGGAGATATCTCTGCTTTGACTGAGTTTAAGTTTGGTTATAACTAAAGAGACCATGGTGGATGATATTTCTTTAAATTTGAAAACCATTCTACATGCAGAAGAATCAATACACATTAAACTGATAGGATCATTTTCGGCTGAGGGTAACGAGTTTATAATATTCGCCTAGACTTGAAAAAAGACATTTTTGAAATCATTTAGTAAGATATTAGGACTGTAACTATTTTTTGTGTATTACGACTTGAATTGATAACCTTCCACACTGCTTTTGGAGCGTAATTTGCCGAATGTAGATAGTTTTGATCTTGTTCAAACTTTCTTATTTAAATTTCTTTTTTGTAGGTTGCTCTATATCTGTTTCGCATGACTTTTTATTCCTAATCGGCAGACCTGTTTAAGGCATTAGAACTTAATTCCCGTGTATTTTTCATATTGCGTAAGTGCACATTGAACCAATTAAGTTTTTTCGTTTTGAAGGTGTCAGGTACTCTTTTTTCTGGAAACGCAGAATTAAAATGATTCAAGAACGTGTGTAAGAAGATATCGAAGATATCGAATATATCAGCTATTTTGTCCAGAAAACTCTATGATATTGTCCGCAAGGACTAGAAAAATAGTATTTCCCAGACATAGTTATAGGTCGGCTGATTTTGTAACAGCGTTTGTTGTTGGTGATCGTTTCGTCGTGAACGTTGAATAATATGCCGATGTGATCCGGGAGACCCGTCTCCATTAACTGGACTAAGAAGGCTATAGTGCTATTTGAGTAAATATTGTGAATGCAATTATTGAAACGCGTAGGAAAATTTACTTTCAAATTTAAGCCATAGCTTTTAGCAAAATCAATAACATAAAAATGATTCGGGTCTTTGTTATCAAATCTTACATCAAAATCAGCAGCTATGTATAAAGAGTATAAAGAAAACAGTTAAAATCACCAGTAGGTAAGCGGTACAAAGCTAAGATCACAACATTTTTAATGTCAATGCCAACGATTTCACAATTTTTTTCGGAGTTCATGGAAGAGAAGTTAAGAACTGAATAAGAAATATTGTTTCTGATCACTATTAATACGCCACCATGACGATGAATCCGTCTAGAAAAATGTGTAGCTATGTGAAAGTTATCAAAACTGACATATGACTGTTAATCACCCGTCAACCAGTGCTTAGCCACACCAGAAACATTGATATGAAGACCGTTATCGTTTAAAATAATATTCCCGTTACTTATTTTAGACCGCCAAGATTGTATATTTAGGAAAATACATATATATGCATTCGAAGTTACGCTGTGCAGTTTCTGTTTTTTTGGCAAAGAAGTTGTTAATTAATTGCTGTGACTTATTGTTTTATTTAGCATAGACTATTTATCGGTATTGTTAATATAGAAATGATTCGCAACGATTCCGTTATTGTGGTAATAATTGCATTGCATATCAGTAGCTAAGTTTGCCAATTTTGAGTTTACTTTGCATACAAATTTATTTAGAACAAATCTTTTCTTCCACAATGGCGTCCCAATTATATGAATAAAAATTTTCTGAATCTGATATTCACCAGTAATTTATGCAGCTTATCAATGTCGATGTCATTCTCTGTGAGTGCATCCAGAATCCCAGCTGAGCTGTATACATGGTCGTTTTGCGTGTAGTTCTTAGTAAGAGAATCAATATCTTTGATTACATGTTTAAATGTCGCGTTTGGTTTGTAGATAGAAAGTAATGAGGGGTTGTCGAAAAATCTAGTTTAGTATTGTTTTCGTTTAAAATACTACATTCCAACCGTGGTTGTCACTGGGAAAGAGAATGTTGGACCTGTATTTAATAGTGTTCGTGTTGTTTTTAGATCTGTGATTTTCATTATCTGTACGTTTTAAGAGTTCATCGATATTTTTGTTTAGAGCCTTATTACTTTTTTGAAGCTAATTTTGTACCATTAGAACATTCCTTAGATGAATCCATTTCAGGGATTTGGACTGGCAGAACAAGATTAGATTTCTCTTTAAGGTAGTCGATTTCGTTCTTGTATTCAGCTTAGTACTTTTCGCAAACTTGTTTGTTAATTTGTTTAAAGATTCTTTATTCTTTCTATTTTTGGTTACCCATTCTTCTGCCTCAATAGCGTCAGTTTCTATCATATGAACGCGGCTCATAAGTTTTTTTATGTGGTTTGTTTTGTTAATCAATTCAGTGTTAAGTTCGTCTATAATTTCTTGCTTTGTAACTTCTATGCTAGAGTTTAATGATGTATTATTGAGAGATTTTGTGCAACATAGGTTTTGTGTCCTTCTAAATATTGTATTTTTTTATTTTTATTTTTACAAGCAGTATGATAAATGTTGTGGCAGTTGACGTAAACTAAATTTTTAAATTGCACACTTTTGCAACATTTAAAATTTTGCATTAACATGTTCAAATGATATCCAAAAGTAAATATCTTTGACCTTCTGATTTATAGTTATTTCATATAAAAGTTTTATTATTTTATTATATTTTAGAATCCGCAAAAAAAGAATTCGAATCCGAGACCTTTAATTAAATATGATTCGAGTTACGAATTCCCGAATAAAAAAAGAAACAATAGAATATAATTTTGTTTTGGACTCATTGTACTTATGATTATCAATTACTTAAAAAATAATTACTTAATTGATATTTATCTGGTATCAATACTTTAATTTTAATCAGTAGAAAATCATATCAATAGTAGGTAAGTAAAACTACTGGAGATGAAAGGCTCTATTCTTAAAAAAGAATAATAGACTTCTATTTTTTGAGTAGACTAATTATAAACAGCTGAAGCAATTCTGGTGTAATAGGTATAGTTTTCAAGAATTTTATTTATTTTATAACTATGATAGAATAAAGTCAAATATACTAAATTTTATGAGATTTCTAATATTTAACGCACCAATTAAATATTAATACTTTAATACAATTTCATACTGGTTTGAAATCAATAGGAATATCAGGTCATTTATAAGTAGTATCTGACTTACATCAAACTAATCAAGTACCAATGGTGGAATATAATTTACTAGTATTTGAAAATATTGAGAAAATTAATGTTTAAGATTTATTTATATCAAGAATCTTGAAAGTTGAGCCTACCAAGTATACATAGAATTCAAAATATTAGTAAAGATTAAGACACTTTCAGTTGAAAGATTTAAATAAAAAAAGTGTAGGTTTCCTTTGACTAAATGTAACGGTTTGAAAATGATTTGCACAAAAACAGCTGGTTATTTTACGAAAATTCTATAGAATTTATTAAATTATGAAACAAAGTATCGTTTTTTAACAAGAAATAAATTCCAGTAATCTCAATTCATTAATTATTTAAGTTCGATATTAAAAATTCCTAGAAAAATCAATAGAGACATTCTGATAGACGCGTTTCGGACTTCATGGTCTTTGTCAATGTAGTTTGGACCTATTGCTGAGAAATACTTTTTTTTTATCTTTCTGTTTTTAAAATGTAGTCAAGTCCTTTAGGACTTATGCCAAGTTGCCATTCTGTCCTTGATTCAGAGGTGTGAATCAAGAATGTTCCAATTTTAAAATTGGTATCTTCTTGGGAGTATGCTTTCACATATCCCTGCCGCAAAATTCAAAATCGAGGTCCTTTCCAGAACCTCCACTTCGAGAGTGGATATCATTGGGGTTGGCGGTAGTTCTGCTGGGTGCCATCGGATCTTCCAAGGAACATCAAAGTCGACACCCACAACGACTGCATGCCGATGATGGTATGATGATGAGGTGATGATGGGATGATGTGATGTGGTGAACGAATCGCTGTGAACTATACTCGTTGTGAATTACACACTGAGAAATACTGAACATTTCCGATTTTATCAAGCCCATTTGTGAATACAATTAGCACAATCAATGGCTACGCCATCTATTGTTAACAGCAATGTTCGATTTGTTCTGGGACGCATCAAAGCATTGAGTACCATGTGATTGGCTACGATTTCCAATGGTAATATAGTCAACCCAATTTACATTCATTAGAGTACGATTTTATTGGTTACGATTTTTAACAGTTTTAATGCAAATTAGGACTAATGTAAATAGGGTACATGTAACGTAAAAATAAAATATGTCAAGGATTAAATCTTTTGCCTTTATGGTAAGCTCAGTGTGTGGGAATATGGAACATACCTGTACTTTTTGGCCCAAAGCAAGACATTGGCATTTCAAGACAATTAAGATTAATACTGTCGTGAAACATATCTTTAATTTGTTTTAAGTTATACAGTTAATGAAGTAATAAATACACCTAAATTATCTTTAACTGAAATGTTTGCCAAATGAAGCAGCACACCTAACACCTCAGTGCTGGTTTGCTGGCAGCAGACCTAGGGGCGGCACTTGCAAACATTTTAACCTGCCTCGTCACGCTCTTCACATTTGGAATATTTATATTTAAATCTGCCAAAAAGCAGAAGCAACGTACCTTGGGGTAATACCGATTAAATAGTTTACACAACACGTTGAATTGAAATTCTTAATAATCTTAAGTGAAATTGAAGGAATATATAAACTTATCTCAAAATATTAGCAAACGGAAGTAACAGAAATCTGTGATAATTTTTGCATTTAAGCAAAATCTGTTCTCTTTATTATTCTTCTTTGCTGTTCAATATTATTTTTTCATTAGTGATGTATGCGATTAATAAATGACATATTTTATTTTGACGTTAAATGAGCGTTGAGTTAGAACTACTAAAATCGTAGCCAATGAAATCGCACTTAATGCTTTGACCCATTAAGTGCCATCGATGCAACAACCCAACATTATTATATTGTTTTTTGATTACTAACTAAATAAGTCAATTTGATACAGTGTATTATTTGACCTGACATAAGAATTTATGAAGAAAAATGTTTGTTATTTAAATATTTCGATTATTGCTCATTGTAACGTGTATTTCAAACTTCATAATATTTCAGTGTTTACTACGCGTGGCGCATGATGTAAAATTTCGAGTTTAGAAAAGCCTGAAAATTTGGTTTGGTCGCGTAGCGCTACGCGCTACGCGACCAAACCAAATTTTAAGGCTTTTCTAAACTCGAAATTTTACTTCGTGCTTAGTCTCGGAGTGAAAACACGCGTTCGAAATTTAAATTGAGTTTTCATTTAAATCGAAGAATGCTAAATAATATGCAGTGTATATATTATGTATATATAAAAGAAAATATAAACAGTATCTAATATAATTAGTCATTAATTTAAATCATAAAATGAAGTGCAGAATTTCTCCTAAAATCAAATTTATAAGTTAACTCTTTAATTTTCGCGGCCGTTAATGGGTTAATGCGTCCTAGAACAAATCGAACATAGACAAATTTACATTGAACATTTTCTGGCATACATAAAACTCTCTGTATGTTCACGCTAAAATTTCGTATCTGTTACATTAATATCAAATTTAGAAAACAAGTGAATTAATCTTGTTTTTATAAATTGTTTTAGGATAAATCTTATTTAAGTAGACATAATATGTTAAGTAAAATAGACATAAAATAAACAACAGATAATTCCGCAAGTAAGAGGTTTAAACTGAAACCTCCCCCTTTAGTATCATACAACTTCTAAACCGGTCGCATTTATACAGCGCACTTTATATCTGCTCTAGGAAGAACAAAATAAGTAATTTCTCAAGTTTGCATCGACTGAACACAGCACATCAATCTTTTTGTTTATAGAATACCCGCTTTAAACTTTATTCCTGAAAACGCGGTCGAATTGAAAAATTGCTCGTTGCACAATCTGTCATGCGTGCGTATTATACAAAAGCAAATTTCAATATGGAAAAATTACAGACACTCTGTCACAGCCCGTATTATTTGAATTTTACAAAAGTTCAGTACGGAAAATATAAATCATCGAGGGAATGATTGTAATTTTTAATTAGCGCCGCATCACTTCTGCATTCATTACATCGGGAATTATTTAATTGGTAATTTTGATTTGTCGCCCGGAATATATTCAATTGTCCGGACGTTGTTAATCACTGTTTTCAAAACAGTGATGGAATAATAATTTGCAATCATCTAAATGAATGCTGATGAAAATTTTGATTTAATTGTAGTTGACAGTTTTATGGATTTATAAATCATCAAGAATTATACGTATTTACAAAGTATTTCAAAATTCAATTTAACATAAACTCTGTATTATCATAATTATTACAAGCTATGTCACTTCAGTATAGCTTTAAAACAAATAAAATAAACAAAGGTAACTTACTATTAACTTATAATTAGCACTCAAGAATTAATGAATATTAACTTTTTTTATTTTCGTATAATAAAATTACCATACATAATAGTCATTTTAATCAAAAGTATAAGATACTTATTAAAAATATTTACGCGTACCTTAAGATAATTACAGTTTAATCATGTAATTAGTGTTTATTAATTACCTGCAGCGAATATGGTACACGTATGTACGTGCATGTTGCTGAAACTACGAAAACGCAATTAATAATCTTTATCTAAAATATACACATATACAACCGTTTAAGATATGTATATTCCTTAATTAAAGTGTCAGCGATATAATCTATGGCTTCATTTAATTACCTCCATTAACTTGTTGAATGGATAACTTGATTGGAGGAGGGTTTTTCATGCCCTCTCAGTGAAAATACAAACATACGAATTTATTACAAAAATATTACCTAGTATTTCAAATTTAAAGTCATAGGTCCATATTCACCTAGGCTGATTAACTTTAATTATCCACTAATCATTGATTAAACCTCTGATTTAGTCAAATTTCTAGAATATAATAATATATACATGTTTCTTTCATCAATTTGCAATTATGTAAATAAAGTTGTTGCATTTTTAAGAAGTACTAATCACTGATTAAGTTAATTATCTTGGGTGCAAACGGGCCATAGAGTTTTACTTCTCAAAAGATAGTTTAAATAAAATAACTTTTGTGATAACTGACCTAATTCAGTGTACAAAACATTTTTTATGCACCAGAAAAATTTCAGGGCTGAAAGGGTTATGAGACTCGAAGGTCTTATTTTTAACTACCTCCAAGGGCTTCAATCAGTGTCAATCCGCCACTGATTGCATTGATCAATATTAATTGTTGATTTTACTTCATATTTATTATTTTAAATATGTGAATTTGGTGGTGATGGATAACTTTTACTAATATTTAGACATGAAAATAAAAACAAAAACGGTGACATCAAATTTAGTTCATTAAAATAATTCTCTGAATTATGAAATAAACTGACGCATTTCAAACAATATAAGACTGCATAACTGTACACAATGTAGACTTAATTAGGTTAATGCCTCAATAAAAATCAATTATTTGCTGAGATTTCACTAATCGCACAATTAGGGCAAAACGACGTCTAATTCAATTTTGGAGCGAGCAGCCTATTCAAACGAAAGTGTGGATATAAACTCAAGCAAGGAAAAGTTATTCTAATGACAATAACAAATAATTCCGCGATAAACTCGGCATTAAAATGCACAGCAAGATATTTACAAAGTACCTATCCCGAACTTCCCTCACTCCCTCCTCTAAAGAACCGTAACACAATTAAGCGAAATTAAATCAACGTTTGTTGTATATTTAGAGCACCCTTTTTTCCGCCCTCCATCTCTCTCGCTGTGTGGATTTAAAGGTTTATAACCTGCACGTCTCTCGGACAAATTCTGAATAACAAAACTTCGGTGATCGGGTTTTAGTTTTTTTTTTTTTCGGGCTTCCTTCCTGCCAACCTGTGCTGCCGGGATTAACGCGCCAAGGCGATATTGGGAAACATGAAACGACCCGAGATTATCTCGTCGGAAAAAAGAAACTTTAAATCTTTAACTAGATTAGTTGAGGAAAGTACAGTAAATAAGGTTTAATCTGAACTATGTACTGGTATTAGTTGGATTAATTTGCTGAGGGTGAGGGAGTGATTTTAGCTTGTCAGTGTTTCATCAATCAATTTATGAGTTGAGGGTAATTGTGATTGGGGAAATATTTTTCCTGCGGATTAAGTTTATTAAAAATCAATTAATCATAAAAGAAATGTATATCTTTCCAATAATCTCAATTAATCAATGATGTAATTTTATGACAAATTGTTGTGATTCGTTTTTGCGCGTGAATTGTTTCAACTATATAATTTGGACTAATCACTATCAAATTAAAAATAAACAATTTAGAATTAGGACATCAAACATTGCTGTAAACTTGATCACAATCAAATTTAAATTAATGTTAATAAAAAAAAATATTTTTTCTAAACTAAGAGCATTGGGAATGTATTTTTTAATATGAGCGATATACAGAAAATTTTTCTTTAAAAAAAAATCCATATATGTCGCTCACATTTAAAATGGGGATGTACTAATGCTCTAAATTGAGGAAAAATACGTTTATTTCTTAAATAACATTGGTTTGTTCCTTATTTTTAATTGCTTATTCTCAATTTGATGTCGTTCAATCCAAATTTGATTGTGCTCAAGTTGATAGCTATGTTTGATGTCCTAATTCTAAACTCTTTATTTTAAATATACTTATTCTGAGTTGTACTTCGTAGAGTTTTAGATATTCTTTGTTCTTTTAAAAGCGTTTAATTTGAAGCTTCTTGAATTGTACCCCCATTGTATTAAACTTATGTTACTGTATTAACATTTATTTATTTATTATTTTTGTTTGAGATTTAAAGTAACATACATCAACATCAATCTGTATATTTTTTGAAATGTCTTTTAATGTTTTATATGAAATTGGAAACTGTAGAAAGCATAAAAAGGTTAATTTAAAATTTTTAATTCTTTAGTAAAATCTATAGGTTTTGAACCGCTTATTTCGCTTTTCTGTATCGGATTAACGAAAATGTATTTAGGTTTAATGTTAATGATTTTTTTAATTTTGGTATCCAAATGAAATTCTACTTCAAAATCCTATTATTTATTTAAATTTTTGAAAATCCCGTTTCTTGTTTCTGTTTGGATTATCAAAAATGGATATCAATAACCATTTCTGATAATCCAATACCGAAACGAGAAATGGGTTGTTAATTTAATTTTAAATTCATTGTATTTTGAATGTATAAAAATGTCGCAAATCAAATGTTATCCTGAAATCAAAAAAAAAATTGTTAATAACATCATAAACATTTTTGAGCCTTTTAATTTTTCATTAACTTGTTTCTCACTGATCATTTATATATTAGTAGAACTGTTTTTACATTTCTACCCATATACCTATATGTTTCAAACTGAAGTTTACTCAGTTTGTTTTACTGGAAATAATTTTTAAGTAAAACAAACCAACTGAATTTCAATTAAAAACATATAACTGCACCTTATAGGTAAAAAATCGCATCTTCATTTTTTTGATTAAACAAAGTTAATACCAGGGCTTCGAACCGTTATTTTTTGTGTTCCAGTTTGTTTTGGTTTAATTAATAATATATATATATATATATATATATATATATATTTATATATATATATATATATATATATATGTTAAAACGTAGATTTTCGCGGGCGTAACATGTATCACTGTTTCTTCGGGTTTGGTCCCGCGTATTTTCTTGGCTCTGGTCCATTTTATTTTTAATTCGACGTTTCGATGACGTCGCAGTCATCATCGTCAGGAATAACTATCAAAATTCCATTGCTCTAGCAACCACGTGTTTGACTTTTACGTACTACTTTATGCGTGAATTTCTTGTTTGGCTTCGTGTTACTCTTCTGTTTTGTTCTTCTAATGATGTAGTAGTGACAATTTCAATATTATTTTCGGAAGGGGTTGGATTTTGAATTTCTTGGTTGTAGTTCGGAGATAATATATTTTGACCAGAATTTATACATGTTTTCCAAATTGGTGGTAGTCTTTTGGCATCATCTCTTTGATTTAGACAGACAGACTTCTTCCACGCGAGGATTATTAGAGAAACGATAGAAATTGAAAAGAGGCCGAACAGTCTAAATCAAAGAGATGATGCTAAAAGACTACCACCAATTTGGAAAACATGTATAAATTCTGGTCAAAATATATTATCTCCGAACTACAACCAAGAAATTCAAAATCCAACCCCTTCCGAAAATAATATTGAAATTGTCACTACTACATCATTAGAAGAACAAAACAGAAGAGTAACACGAAGCCAAACAAGAAATTCACGCATCAAGTAGTACGTAAAAGTCAAACACGTGGTTGCTAGAGCAATGGAATCTTAATAGTTATTCCTGACGATGATGACTGCGACGTCATCGAAACGTCGAATTAAAAATAAAATGGACTATATATATATATATATATATATATATATATATATCGGTTCGGTTTCGGTTTTCGTTCCGGAAAAAATAACGGTGATTTTTGGTTTTCGGTTTAGCTGTGAATGATTCTTTTAATTTTTAAAATGTTTATATTTATATTAAGAAATGTTATTGTGTCCACCATACTACATTTTTCGTTATAGATATGTTGATTTAAATATTAAAAATATTGAAAAGTGTCTCAAACTAAATTTTTTCTACTTATATAATTATTATCTTATTTACAAAATACTCACAAAATGAATATTTTGTGTAATTTTTCGCTATATCTTATATCATCTCAAATTTTTATCTCTACGTTATATCAGTACTTTATACGCGTGGCGCATGAAGTAAAATTTAGAGTTGAGAAAAGCCCCGTGAAAATTTGTCTCGGGTCGATGCGCGACCCTCGATTTTCTACGCGGAGCTTTTCTTAACTTGAAATTTGATTTCATGCTTAGTCTGGGAGTGGAAGACACTCGTTAGTTTAAAATATGTCAGAACTATCAAAATGTGTTCCGCAAGTGTCATAAAGAAAAACAATACCATGACCATATAATAATAGATTTCAAATAATGGTTGTCTTAAATTGACAATAGTATTAACTTCGGCGGACGCCGATTTGTGTCAAGTTTGATACATTCGACTAAATGTTATTTTAAATTGACAGGATAGACTGTCTGCTGACGGCGACTTATGTCAGATAAGTGCCGACTATCGTCGTCCTAAGTCAAGTTGACACGATAGACTAATGTCAGTCAATATAGTGACTTACAGTCATAAAGTCACAATAGCCAAAATACAGTCTATATTGTGATTTAAAGACAAAATCACATTATAAACAAAAAATAGTAAATCAAGTGACTTACAGTCACAATATCGCAATAGTCAATGTACAGTGATAATATGACAAAATCCGAATAAGTTAAAAGACACTCAACAATGTGACTTACAATCATAATATCACAACAGTCGAATTACAATCGATAAAGACATTTTATAATAGAAATCATAGCATAGACAAACGGCAGCGAAACCCTAATAAGTTAAAAGACAGTTAACCAAGTGTCACTTAGTTACATTGTAACAAAAGTCAAAATACAGCCAATAGAAAAATTGAATTACAAAATCCAATTATAGTCAAATGACAGTCAACCAAGTGATTTACAATCATAATGTCACAATAGTCAAATCATATCCAAAAAGATATAATATGACAAAATCCTAGGTAGCCTAAAGACAGCCAATCAAGTGACTTACAATCAAAATGTTACAAATGTCAATATACAGTCAACAGAGCGATTTAATGACAAAATCACATCATACTTAAAAACTTGTAATCGACTATATACGGTCGATAAAGAAATGTAATTACTAAATACTATCTTAGTAAAAAACAGTCAACTAAGTGACATAATCATAATACAATTAATCGACAACCGACGAAGTGATTTTAAGTCAAAATTACATAGTGGCAGAAAAATAAACGACCAGAGATTATAGTAAAGAAGTCGTTATAGTCAAATTAAGTATCCTTTAATTTTATAGATTACATGTTGATTATATATTTATTTAATTTGACGACTAATAACCTTTCTTCACACTTTTATTTGAATTACCAAATGTACATTTCGGACACAAAGTGACCATTATCAATAGATTAGCACTAAATACAAAACAGAAATTTTAAACTATATATAGACAGGCTGATTATAATACAAAAGCGGTGGGAGTGCAAATAGGGAAAAAACGTAAATTAAGAGATGAGCCCAGGGAATGAGGGTGGCGCTACAACCAGGTATAGTGGATTAGGGGAAAACACAGATTAAGGTGGTCCAATTAAATCTAATAATGTATTGTGAAGTGGACCTAAATCAAAATTCAATAATTTATTTTCATGTTTTTTCATTTCAATGGCTTCTAGCATGTTTAGACATGAAAAAACATGAAAATAAATTATTGAATTTTAATTTAAGTCCACTTCACAATACATTATTAGATTTAATTTAATTAACATTTCAACATTTTAAAAACTTCATTGAACCCCCATATCCCCCCCAGGCCTTGATGGCGCCTGAAGTAAAATTTGGAGTTTAGAAAAGCCTGAAAATTTAGTATTGGGTATAAATGAGAATAACATTTTTTAGATTTATCCGGCTTAGTATTAGGATTTTTGCGTTCTATTAATGTTTTGTTAAAACTTATGTCATTTATCAGAAGTCGAAAAGTGTCAACTTTGACGTGCTTAATGTCGACTCATCGAAAATGTCGATATCGACACGGTTTATATAGATTCATCAAAAATGTCAAATTTTAATTGTTCGATGTCGGTACATCGAAAAGTGTAAAATTTGGCGTGTTTAATATCGGTACGACGTGAATGCCCTAATTTGAGCTATAATGTCGACAAAACCGTAAAATCGAGCCGAGTGTATTTTAAACTTGGCAAAATTTGAGTGTTTTGTACGCGTGGCACCTGAAGTAAAATTTCGAGTTTAGAAAAGCCCAGAAAATTTGTCTCGGGTCGCTGCGCGACCCTCGACAATTTTTCACGGGGCTTTTCTAAACTTGAAATTTTACTTCATGCTTTGTCTGCGAGATATTCGACGATTATTAAAATGTTTATCATATTTTAAATATTTCGAGATTTTAATCAGATATTCGGTATTTACAGATTTTCGTCCATTTATAAAATGTTAATCAGATTTTCAACATATCTACTTTTGATTTTCAACATTTTGAGATTTTTGATATTTTAAGATTTTTGTTAATTTATAAAAAATGTGTGAGATTTTCAACGTATCAAGGTTTTTGAGAATTTTTTAAATTTTCATCCGATTTTCAATATTTACAGATTTTCATCAATTTGTAAACGTTCGCAGGCTTTACTAAACTAGAAATTTTACTTTATGCTTAATGTATGGGGTGAAAAATACTTGTTAGAAAAATACTGTGGGTCTTGAATAAAAAAAATACCACTTGAATCTGATCTATAATTAGAAATGTCTAACCCAAGTCTACAAAGTGACATCTAACTTAATCTAACGCAACTCAACAAAATTAATTGTAATCTAACCTAACTCCATAAAATAGCATCTAACTAACCTAAACAATTTTAATTGAGGAGTGGAATACACTTGTTCGAAGTTTTAAATTGAACGATATCGTTATGATTTTACGCCAATTTCGATGTTTTCGGTTGATATTGTCATTTTACATTAATATTGTAATGTTCGGTCATTTTACGGCAGTCTTGACATTAGTATTTACAATTCTAGTATTTATAATTCTGTTAGTTATGAGAGGTTTGGAATAGTCGTTTCTAAACTCGAAATATTTACTTCATACTAAATCAAAGATTTGAAACCACTTGTTAAACACATATTACATACCTAACCGAACCTATACTTTCTAATCGATTCCTTTGATTGATAAAATAATTAAAAATATTATTTCATCCATCCTTATCTAGCACTACAATCTGTTATTTAACCTCTAAGGTGAAGTATATGTTTGTTTACTTTATCTTTAATATTTTTAAAGCCCTCAATTAGAAATCTGTTATCTAACGTAAAATATTTTATATTCTAATTATTTAAATATTTGACCATTGATTATCATTCACATATGAATATTTTTAGCATTAATATTAACCACTGATTTAGTATAAAGTTTAAGATATATTCTGCAGGCTTACGTTTCATTGCGAACTAATTAACGTTCAATAAGGTGAATATTTTAAAACTTTTGAAGCATATTTTTTTCATTTTTTAGAGGGATCCTTTTCAGAGTACTTTTAAAGGGTCCCTTTAAGATCTCGTGTGAGGGATGCGGGTAAATTTATACTACATAATGCTACTCTCTTACTCAATATGTGATACAAAAATAAAAACTAAAATATATAAATATACACCATTTCATTTGTTTCTGGATCTCGCCTAGCTATGAAAAAGTGACAGTTTAAGTATTGTAAATGGGGCTGGTTGTGTTTTAAATCAGGGTTTTTAATGTCACTGTCAGATGTTCGATTTTAAGGTTATAATTTCTGACTATTGTGATCTTACACTGTTGCCTGTTTTAGAAATTTTCAGATATAAAAGGATAATAATATGCAGTTTTAAGATTAACAAAATTTACTACTTGGTTTTTGTACATACAAACACAGCAATAATATTGTATATAACAAATATAAGGGTCCGTCAACTTGGCCCCCCACTTTCAATTTTTTAGAAAAACATCATTGCACAGAAAAGCCCTTAGCTAGCACAGGCTAGCACAGCCAAAATTAGAGCAAGCACACAAATAGTAAAAAAGTTATAGGGGTTTCAAATATGGGGGGGCTAAGTTGACGTTTGCCCCCCACTTTTGATTTTTCAACTTTTTTTATATGATTTGGATTCCTCAGAGCTAGCACAGGCTAGCACAACCAGATTTAGAGCTAGCACAACCCCAACAACCCCTTAAAAATACAAAATTAGTTTGTACCCCAGCCCCCCACTTTAATATTTTTTGATTATTTCTAAAGGAATCTGCAGCTTAGAGCTAGCAAAGGCAGAATATGCAAAAATTATTTAAAAAAATAAAATGGTTAAAAAGATATTTCAATTTTAATTATCAACCGTGAGCTTTCAAATCCTGTATGCGTAATTCCGTTCATGTATTTTAATTATTATGCTAAATGCGTATTTTCTAACAAATCACAATATTTCAACGGATTTGTTGACAATAACTTTGCCATATACTTAACTAACAGTTTAAAACATTGCTTTCAAATGCTGTGACCCGGAAAGCAAGCACATTAAAGACAGTGACGTAGTAAGTTATTAATGACCAACCCTCGAATAATTTCAAATGTAATAACTCCACCAAATACTAACAGATTTCAAAAATTCTTTCAAAATATAAATGACTAATGCATTGGTAATAAATGCTGTGACTGAGAAAGCTAGCACAGTAAAGACAGAGGCGTAGTAAGTAATCAATTTTTAACCCTCGAACAAAAAAATTCTTTTAAATTATGAATCACTAATGCATTGTTAATAAATGCTGTGACTAAAAAAGCTAGCACAAGAAAGACAGTAGCGTAGTGAGTAATCAATATTTAACCCTCGCATAATTTAAAATGTAATAACTCCACCAAATACGAACAGATTTCAAAAATTCTTTCAAAATAAAAATAACCAATGCATTGGTAATAAATTCTGTAAGTAAGAAAGCTAGCACACAAAAGACAGTGGCGTAGTAAGTAATCAATATTTAACCCTCGAATAATTTAAAATGTAATAACTTCACTATGTACAGAGAGATTTCAAAAATTCTTTTAAATTATGAATCACTAATGCATTGTCAATGAATGCTGTGACTAAGAAAGCTAGCACAAGAAAGACAGTAGCGTAGTGGGTAATCAATATTCAACCCTCGCATAATTTAAATTGTAATAACTCCACCAAATATAAACCGATTTTAAAAATTCTTTTAAAATATAAATGACCAATGCATTGGTAATAAAAGCTGTGACTGAGGAAGCTAGCACAGTAAAGACAGAGGCGTAGTAAGTAATCAATATATAACCCTCGAATAATTTAAAATGTAATAACTCCATTTAATACAGAGAGATTTTATAAATTATTTTAAATTATGAATCACTAATGCATTATTAATGAATGCTGTGACTAAGAAAGCTAGCACAAGAAAAACAGTAGCGTAGTGAGTAATCAATATTTAACCCTCGCATAATTTAAAATGTAATAACTCCACCAAATACCAACAGATTTCAAAAATTCTTTCAAAATATAAATGACCAATGCATTGGTAATAAATGCTGTGACTGAGAAAGCTAGCACAGTAAAGACAGAGGCGTAGTAAGTAATCAATATTTAACCCTCGAATAATTTAAAATGTTATAACTCCACTAAATACAGAGAGATTTCAAAAATTCTTTTAAATTATAAATCACTAATGCATTGTTAATGAATGCTGTGACTAAGAAAGCAAGCACAAGAAAGACAGTAGCGTAGTGAGTAATCAATATTCAACCCTCGCATAATTTAAAATGTAATAACTCCACCAAATACTAACAGATTTCAAAAATTCTTTCAAAATATAAATGACCAATGCATTGGTAATAAATGCTGTGAGTAAGAAAGCTAGCACACAAAAGACAGTGGCGTAGTAAGTAATCAATATTTAACCCTCGAATAATTTAGAATGTGATAAGTCCAATAAATACAAAGAAATTTCAAAAATTCTTTCAAATTATAAATCACTAATGCATTGTTAATAAATGCTGTGACTAAGAAAGCTAGCACAAGAAAGACAGTAGCGTAGTGAGTAATCAATAATTAACCCTCGCATAATTTAAAATGTAATAACTCCACCAAATACAAACAGATTTCAAAAATTCTTTCCAAATATAAATGACTTATGCATTAGTAATAAATGCTGTGACTAAGAAAGCTAGCACAGTAAAGACAGAAGCGTAGTAAGTAATCAATATTTAACCCTCGAATAATTTAAAATGTAAAAACTCCACTCAATACAAAGAGATTTCAAAAATGCTTTTAAATTATAAATCACTAATGCATTGTTAATAAATGCTGTGACTAAGAAAGCTAGCACAAGAAAAACAGTAGCGTAGTGAGTAATCAATATTTAACCCTCGCATAATTTAAAATGTAATAACTCCACCAAATACCAACAGATTTCAAAAATTCTTTCAAAATATAAATGACCAATGCATTGGTAATAAATGCTGTGACTGAGAAAGCTAGCACAGTAAAGACAGAGGCGTAGTAAGTAATCAATATTTAACCCTCGAATAATTTAAAATGTTATAACTCCACTAAATACAGAGAGATTTCAAAAATTCTTTTAAATTATAAATCACTAATGCATTGTTAATGAATGCTGTGACTAAGAAAGCAAGCACAAGAAAGACAGTAGCGTAGTGAGTAATTAATATTCAACCCTCGCATAATTTAAAATGTAATAACTCCACCAAATACTAACAGATTTCAAAAATTCTTTCAAAATATAAATGACCAATGCATTGGTAATAAATGCTGTGAGTGACAAAGCTAGCACACAAAAGACAGTGGCGTAGTAAGTAATCAATATTTAACCCTCGAATAATTTAAAATGTGATAAGTCCACTAAATACAAAGAAATTTCAAAAATGTGTTGGTAATAATTAAAAAGAATTTTTGAAATCTTTTAGTATTTGTTAGAATTTTTACATTTTAAATTATTATTTTAGTCACTATGCCACTGTCTTTTTTGTGCTTGCACAACCGGTTACAGCATTTATTAACAATGCGTTGGTGATAATTAATTTAAAAGAATTATGGGAACCTCTTGGTATTTATTGAAGTTATTACATTTTAAATTATTCGAGAGTTAAATGTTGATATCTCACTACGCCACTGTTTTTCTAGTGCTAGCTCTCTTAGTCACAGCATTTATTAACAATGCATTCAAGATTTATATATTGTGAGATTTTTTGAAATCTATTGGTATTTGGTGGAGTTATTACATTTTAAATTATGCGAGGGTTAAATATTGATTACTCACTACGCTACTGCCTTTCTTGTGCTAGCTTTCTTAGTCACAGCATTTATTAACAATGCATTAGTGATTTAAAGTTTGAAAGAATTTTTGAAATTTCGTTGTATCTAGTGGACTTATCACATTTTAAATTATTCGAGGGTTAAATATTGATTACTTACTACGCCACTGTCTTTTGTGTGCTAGCTTTCTTACTTACAGCATTTATTACCAATGTATTGGTCATTTATATTTTGAAAGAATTTTTGAAATCTGTTGGTATTTGGTGGAGTTATTACATTTTAAATTATGCGAGGGTTAAATATTGATTACTCACTACGCTACTGTCTTTTTTGTGCAAGCTCTCTTAGTCACAGTATTCATTAACAATGAATTAGTGATTCATAATTTAAAAGAATTTTTGAAATCTCTCTGTATTTAGTGAAGTTATTACATTTTAAATTATTCGAGGGTTAAATTTTGATAACTTACTACGCCTCTGTCTTTACTGTGCTAGCTTTTTCAGTAACAACATTTATTACCAATGCATTAGTCATTTATATTTTGAAAGAATTTTTAAAATCTGTTAGTATTTGGTGGAGTTATTACATTTTAAATTATGCGAGGGTTAAATTTTGTTTACTCACTACGCTACTGTCTTTATTGTGCTACCTTTCTTAGTCACAGCATTTATTTACAATGCATTGGTGATTTATAATTTGAAAGAATTTTTTAAATTTCTTTCTATTTAGTAGACTTATCACATTTTAAATTATTCGAGGGTTAAATATTGATTACTTACTACGCCACTGTCTTCTGTGTGCTAGATTTTCTACTCACAGCATCTATTACTAATGCATTGATCATTTATATTTTAAAAGAATTTTTGAAATCTGTTAGTATTTGGTGGAGTTATTACATTTTAAATTATGTGAGGGTTAAATATTGATTACTCACTACGCTACTCTTTATTTTGTGCTAGCTTTCTTAGTCACAGCATTTATAAACAATGCAATAGTTAATTATAATTTAAAAGAATTTTTGAAATCACTCTGTATTTAGTGGAGTTATTACATTTTAAATTATTCGAGGGTTAAATTTTGATTACTTACTACGCCTCTGTCTTTACTGTGCTAGCTTTTTCAGTCACAGCATTTAATAATAATGCATTAGTAATTTACATTTTAAAAGAGTTTTTAAAATCTGTTAGTATTTGGTGGAGTTATTACATTTTAAATTATGCGAGGGTTAAATTTTGTTTACTTACTACGCTACTGTCTTTATTGTGCTAGCTTTCTTAGTCACAGCATTTATTAACAATGCATTAGTGATTTATAATTTGAAAGAATTTTTTAAATTTCTTTCTATTTAGTGGACTTATCACATTTTAAATTATTCGAGGGTTAAAAATTGATTACTTACTAAGCCACTGTCTTTTGTGTGCTAGCTTTCTTACTTACAGCATTTATTACCAATGCATTGGTTATTTATATTTTGAAAGAATTTTTGAAATCTGTTGGTATTTGGTGGAGTTATTACATTTTAAATTATGCGAGGGTTGAATATTGATTACTCTCTACGCTACTGTCTTTCTTGTGCTAGCTCTCTTAGTCACACCATTCATTAACAATGAATTAGTGATTCATAATTTAAAAGAATTTTTAAAATCTCCCTGTATTTAGTGGAGTTATTGCATTTTAAATTATTCGAGGGTTAAATTTTGATTACTTACTACGCCTCTGTCTTTACTGTGCCAGCTTTTTCAGTCACAGCATTTATTACCAATGCATTTTTGAAATCTGTTAGTATTTGGTGGAGTTATTACATTTTAAATTATGCGAGGGTTGAATATTGATTACTCACTACGCTACTGTCTTTCTTGTGCTTGCTTTCTTAGTCACAGCATTCATTAACAATGCATTAGTGATTTATAATTTAAAAGAATTTTTGAAATCTCTCTGTATTTAGTGGAGTTATAACATTTTAAATTATTCGAGGGTTAAATATTGATTACTTACTACGCCTCTGTCTTTACTGTGCTAGCTTTCTCAGTCACAGCATTTATTACCAATGCATTGGTCATTTATATTCTGAAAGAATCTTTGAAATCTGTTAGTATTTGGTAGAGTTATTACATTTTAAATTATGCGAGGGTTAAATATTGATTACTTACTACGCTACTGTCTTTCTTGTGCTAGCTTTTTTAGTCACAGCATTCATTAATAATGCATTAGTGATTCATAATTTAAAATAATTTATAAAATCTCTCTGTATTAAATGGAGTTATTACATTTTAAATTATTCGAGGGTTATATATTGATTACTTACTACGCCTCTGTCTTTACTGTGCTAGCTTCCTCAGTCACAGCTTTTATTACCAATGCATTGGTCATTTATATTTTAAAAGAATTTTTAAAATCGGTTTACATTTGGTTGAGTTATTACAATTTAAATTATGCGAGGGTTGAATATTGATTACCCACTACGCTACTGTCTTTCTTGTGCTAGCTTTCTTAGTCACAGCATTCATTGACAATGCATTAGTGATTCATAATTTAAAAGAATTTTTGAAATCTCTCTGTACATAGTGAAGTTATTACATTTTAAATTATTCGAGGGTTAAATATTGATTACTTACTACGCCACTGTCTTTTGTGTGCTAGCTTTCTTACTTACAGAATTTATTACCAATGCATTGGTTATTTTTATTTTGAAAGAATTTTTGAAATCTGTTCGTATTTGGTGGAGTTATTACATTTTAAATTATGCGAGGGTTAAATATTGATTACTCACTACGCTACTGTCTTTCTTGTGCTAGCTTTCTTAGTCACAGCATTCATTAACAATGCATTAGTGATTCATAATTTAAAAGAATTTTTGAAATTTCTATGTATTTAGTGGAGTTATTACATTTTAAATTATTCGAGGGTTAGATATTGATTACTTACTACGCCTCTGTCTTTACTGTGCTAGCTTTCTCAGTCACAGAATTTATTACCAATGCATTGGTCATTTATATTTTGAAAGAATTTTTGAAATTTGTTGGTATTTGGTAGAGTTATTACATTTTAAATTATGCGAGGGTTAAATATTGATTACTCACTACGCTACTGTTTTTCTTGTGCTAGCTTTCTTAGTCACAGCATTTATTAACAATGCAATAGTTAATTATAATTTAAAAGAATTTTTGAAATCACTCTGTATTTAGTGGAGTTATTACATTTTAAATTATTCGAGGGTTAAATTTTGATAACTTACTACGCCTCTGTCTTTACTGTGCTAGCTTTTTCAGTCACAGCATTTAATAATAATGCATTAGTCATTTACATTTTAAAAGAGTTTTTAAAATCTGTTAGTATTTGGTGGAGTTATTACATTTTAAATTATGCGAGGGTTAAATTTTGTTTACTTACTACGCTACTGTCTTTATTGTGCTAGCTTTCTTAGTCACAGCATTTATTAACAATGCATTAGTGATTTATAATTTGAAAGAATTTTTTAAATTTCTTTCTATTTAGTGGACTTATCACATTTTAAATTATTCGAGGGTTAAAAATTGATTACTTACTAAGCCACTGTCTTTTGTGTGCTAGCTTTCTTACTTACAGCATTTATTACCAATGCATTGGTTATTTATATTTTGAAAGAATTTTTGAAATCTGTTGGTATTTGGTGGAGTTATTACATTTTAAATTATGCGAGGGTTGAATATTGATTACTCTCTACGCTACTGTCTTTCTTGTGCTAGCTCTCTTAGTCACACCATTCATTAACAATGAAATAGTGATTCATAATTTAAAAGAATTTTTAAAATCTCCCTGTATTTAGTGGAGTTATTGCATTTTAAATTATTCGAGGGTTAAATTTTGATTACTTACTACGCCTCTGTCTTTACTGTGCCAGCTTTTTTAGTCACAGCATTTATTACCAATGCATTAGTCATTTATATTTTGAAAGAATTTTTAAAATCTGTTAGTATTTGGTGGAGTTATTATATTTTAAATTATGCGAGGGTTAAATTTGGTTACTCACTTCTGTCTTTATTGTGCTTGCTTTCTTAGTCACAGCATTTATTAACAATGCATTAGTGATTTATACTTTGAAAGAATTTTTGAAATGTCTTTGTATTTAGTGGACTTATCACATTTTAAATTATTCGAGGGTTAAATTTTGATTACTTACTACGCTTCTGTCTTTATTGTGCTTGCTTTCTTAGTCACAGCATTTATTAACAATGCATTAGTGATTTATACTTTGAAAGAATTTTTGAAATGTCTTTGTATTTAGTGGACTTATCACATTTTAAATTATTCGAGGGTTAAATTTTGATTACTTACTACGCTACTGTCTTTTGTGTGCTAGCTTTCTTACTCACAGTATTTATTGCCAATGTATTGGTCATTTATATTTTAAAAGAATTTTTGAAATCTGTTAGTATTTGGTAGAGTTATTACATTTTAAATTATGCGAGGGTTAAATATTGATTACTTACTACGCTACTGTCTTTCTTGTGCTAGCTTTTTTAGTCACAGCATTCATTAATAATGCATTAGTGATTCATAATTTAAAATAATTTATAAAATCTCTCTGTATTAAATGGAGTTATTACATTTTAAATTATTCGAGGGTTATATATTGATTACTTACTACGCCTCTGTCTTTACTGTGCTAGCTTCCTCAGTCACAGCTTTTATTACCAATGCATTGGTCATTTATATTTTAAAAGAATTTTTAAAATCGGTTTATATTTGGTGGAGTTATTACAATTTAAATTATGCGAGGGTTGAATATTGATTACCCACTACGCTACTGTCTTTCTTGTGCTAGCTTTCTTAGTCACAGCATTCATTGACAATGCATTAGTGATTCATAATTTAAAAGAATTTTTGAAATCTCTCTGTACATAGTGAAGTTATTACATTTTAAATTATTCGAGGGTTAAATATTGATTACTTACTACGCCACTGTCTTTTGTGTGCTAGCTTTCTTACTTACAGAATTTATTACCAATGCATTGGTTATTTTTATTTTGAAAGAATTTTTGAAATCTGTTCGTATTTGGTGGAGTTATTACATTTTAAATTATGCGAGGGTTAAATATTGATTACTCACTACGCTACTGTCTTTCTTGTGCTAGCTTTCTTAGTCACAGCATTCATTAACAATGCATTAGTGATTCATAATTTAAAAGAATTTTTGAAATTTCTATGTATTTAGTGGAGTTATTACATTTTAAATTATTCGAGGGTTAGATATTGATTACTTACTACGCCTCTGTCTTTACTGTGCTAGCTTTCTCAGTCACAGAATTTATTACCAATGCATTGGTCATTTATATTTTGAAAGAATTTTTGAAATTTGTTGGTATTTGGTAGAGTTATTACATTTTAAATTATGCGAGGGTTAAATATTGATTACTCACTACGCTACTGTTTTTCTTGTGCTAGCTTTTTTAGTCACAGCATTTATTAACAATGCATTAGTGATTCATAATTTAAAAGAATTTTTGAAATCTCTCTGTATTTAGTGGAGTTTTTACATTTTAAATTATTTGAGGGTTAAATATTGATTACTTACTATCTGTCTTTACTGTGCTAGCTTTTTTAGTCACAGCATTTATTACTATTGATTACCCACTACGCTACTGTCTTTCTTGTGCTAGCTTTCTTAGTCACAGCATTCATTGACAATGCATTAGTGATTCATAATTTAAAAGAATTTTTGAAATCTCTCTGTACATAGTGAAGTTATTACATTTTAAATTATTCGAGGGTTAAATATTGATTACTTACTACGCCACTGTCTTTTGTGTGCTAGCTTTCTTACTTACAGAATTTATTACCAATGCATTGGTTATTTTTATTTTGAAAGAATTTTTGAAATCTGTTCGTATTTGGTGGAGTTATTACATTTTAAATTATGCGAGGGTTAAATATTGATTACTCACTACGCTACTGTCTTTCTTGTGCTAGCTTTCTTAGTCACAGCATTCATTAACAATGCATTAGTGATTCATAATTTAAAAGAATTTTTGAAATTTCTATGTATTTAGTGGAGTTATTACATTTTAAATTATTCGAGGGTTAGATATTGATTACTTACTACGCCTCTGTCTTTACTGTGCTAGCTTTCTCAGTCACAGAATTTATTACCAATGCATTGGTCATTTATATTTTGAAAGAATTTTTGAAATTTGTTGGTATTTGGTAGAGTTATTACATTTTAAATTATGCGAGGGTTAAATATTGATTACTCACTACGCTACTGTTTTTCTTGTGCTAGCTTTTTTAGTCACAGCATTTATTAACAATGCATTAGTGATTCATAATTTAAAAGAATTTTTGAAATCTCTCTGTATTTAGTGGAGTTTTTACATTTTAAATTATTTGAGGGTTAAATATTGATTACTTACTATCTGTCTTTACTGTGCTAGCTTTTTTAGTCACAGCATTTATTACTAATGCATTAGTCATTTATATTTTGAAAGAATTTTTGAAATCCGTTTGTATTTGGTGGAGTTATTACATTCTAAATTATGCGAGGGTTAAATATTAATTACTCACTACGCTACTGTCTTTCTTGTGCTAGCTTTCCTAGTCACGGCATTTATTAACAATGCACTAGTGATTTATAATTTAAAATAATTTCTAAAATTTCTTTATATTTAGTGGACTTATCACATTTTAAATTATTTGAGGGTTAAATATTGATTACTTACTACGCCACTGTGTTTTATGTGCTAGCTTTCTCACTTACAGCATTTATAACCAGTGCATTGGTCATTTATATTCTGAAAGAATTTTTGAAATCTGTTAGTATTTGGTGGAGTTATTACATTTTAAATTATGCGAGGGTTAAATATTGATTACTCACTACGCTACAGTCTTTCTTGTGCTAGCTCTCTTAGTCACAGCATTTATTAACAATGCATTAGTGATTCATAATTTAAAAGAATTTTTGAAATCTCTGTGTATTTATTGGAGTTATTACATTTGAAATTATTCGAGGGTTAAATATTGATTACTTACTACGCCTCTGTCTTTACTGTGCTAGCTTTCTTAGTCACAGCATTTATTACTAATGCATTGTTCATTTATATTTAAAAAAAAAATTTGAAATCTGTTGGTATTTGGTGGAGTTATTACATTTTAAATTATGCGAGGGTTAAATATTGATTACTCACTACGCTACTGTCCTTCTTGTGCTAGCTTTCTTAGTCACAGCATTTATTAACAATGCATTAGTCATTTATAATTTGAAAGAATTTTTGAAATTTCTTTGTATTTAGTGAAGTTATTACATTTTAAATTATTCGAGGGTTAAATATTGATTACTTACTACGCCACTGTCTTTTGTGTGCTAGCTTTCTTACTTACAGAATTTATTACCAATGCATTGGTTATTTTTATTTTGAAAGAATTTTTGAAATCTGTTCGTATTTGGTGGAGTTATTACATTTTAAATTATGCGAGGGTTAAATATTGATTACTCACTACGCTACTGTCTTTCTTGTGCTAGCTTTCTTAGTCACAGCATTCATTAACAATGCATTAGTGATTCATAATTTAAAAGAATTTTTGAAATTTCTATGTATTTAGTGGAGTTATTACATTTTAAATTGTTCGAGGGTTAGATATTGATTACTTACTACGCCTCTGTCTTTACTGTGCTAGCTTTCTCAGTCACAGAATTTATTACCAATGCATTGGTCATTTATATTTTGAAAGAATTTTTGAAATTTGTTGGTATTTGGTAGAGTTATTACATTTTAAATTATGCGAGGGTTAAATATTGATTACTCACTACGCTACTGTTTTTCTTGTGCTAGCTTTTTTAGTCACAGCATTTATTAACAATGCATTAGTGATTCATAATTTAAAAGAATTTTTGAAATCTCTCTGTATTTAGTGGAGTTTTTACATTTTAAATTATTTGAGGGTTAAATATTGATTACTTACTATCTGTCTTTACTGTGCTAGCTTTTTTAGTCACAGCATTTATTACTAATGCATTAGTCATTTATATTTTGAAAGAATTTTTGAAATCCGTTTGTATTTGGTGGAGTTATTACATTCTAAATTATGCGAGGGTTAAATATTAATTACTCACTACGCTACTGTCTTTCTTGTGCTAGCTTTCCTAGTCACGGCATTTATTAACAATGCACTAGTGATTTATAATTTAAAATAATTTCTAAAATTTCTTTATATTTAGTGGACTTATCACATTTTAAATTATTTGAGGGTTAAATATTGATTACTTACTACGCCACTGTGTTTTATGTGCTAGCTTTCTCACTTACAGCATTTATAACCAGTGCATTGGTCATTTATATTCTGAAAGAATTTTTGAAATCTGTTAGTATTTGGTGGAGTTATTACATTTTAAATTATGCGAGGGTTAAATATTGATTACTCACTACGCTACAGTCTTTCTTGTGCTAGCTCTCTTAGTCACAGCATTTATTAACAATGCATTAGTGATTCATAATTTAAAAGAATTTTTGAAATCTCTGTGTATTTATTGGAGTTATTACATTTGAAATTATTCGAGGGTTAAATATTGATTACTTACTACGCCTCTGTCTTTACTGTGCTAGCTTTCTTAGTCACAGCATTTATTACTAATGCATTGTTCATTTATATTTTAAAAAAAAATTTGAAATCTGTTGGTATTTGGTGGAGTTATTACATTTTAAATTATGCGAGGGTTAAATATTGATTACTCACTACGCTACTGTCCTTCTTGTGCTAGCTTTCTTAGTCACAGCATTTATTAACAATGCATTAGTCATTTATAATTTGAAAGAATTTTTGAAATTTCTTTGTATTTAGTGGACTTATCACATTTTAAATTATTCGAGGGTGAAATATTGATTACTTACTACGCCATTGTCTTTTGTGTGCTAGCTTTCTTACTCACAGCATTTATTACCAATGCATTGGTCATTTATATTTTGAAAGAATTTTTGAAATCTGTTAATATTTGGTGGAGTTATTACATTTTAAATTATGCGAGGGTTAAATATTAATTACTCACTACGCTACTGTCTTTCTTGTGCTAGCTTTCTTAGTCACAGCATTCATTAACAATGCATTAGTGATTCATAATTCAAGAGAATTTTTGAAATGTCTCTGTATTTAGTGGAGTTATTTTAAATTATTCGAGGGTTAAATATTGATTACTTACTACGCCTCTGTCTTTACTGTGCTAGCTTTCTCAGTCACAGCATTTTTTACCAATGCATTAGTCATTTATATTTTGAAAGAATTTTTGAAATCTGTTAGTATTTGGTGGAGTTATTACATTTTAAATTATTCGAGGGTTGGTCATTAATAACTCACTACGTCACTGTCTTTAATGTGCTTGCTTTCCGGGTCACAGCATTTGAAAGCAATATTTTAAACTGTTAGTTAAGTATATGGCAAAGTTATTGTCAACAAATCCGTTGAAATTTTGTGATTTGTTAGAAAATACGCATTTAGCATAATAATTAAAATACATGAACGGAATTACGCATACAGGATTTGAAAGCTCACGGTTGATAATTAAAATTGAAATATCTTTTTAACCATTTTATTTTTTAATAATTTTTGCAAATTCTGCCTGTGCTAGCTCTAAGCTGCAGATTCCTTTAGAAATAATCAAAAAATATTAAAGTGGGGGGCTGGGGTACAAACTAATTTTGTATTTTTAAGGGGTTGTTGGAGTTGTGCTAGCTCTAAATCTGGTTGTGCTAGCCTGTGCTAGCTCTGAGGAATCCAAATCATATAAAAAAAAGTTGAAAAATCAAAAGTGGGGGGCAAACGTCAACTTAGCCCCCCCATATTTGAAACCCCTATAACTTTTTTACTATTTGTGTGCTTGCTCTAATTTTGGCTGTGCTAGCCTGTGCTAGCTAAGGGCTTTTCTGTGCAATGATGTTTTTCTAAAAAAATGAAAGTGGGGGGCCAAGTTGATGGAGCCCAAATATAATGAATTCGGCTCTGCAAACTTATTTCGTCATCCATTGGTATTTCTCGCTTGGGTCTTCCCGTTAACACATTTTGATCAACTCCATCCATCCACCTCAGTGTTTTTTTGTAGAATTGCAAATTTATTCCCACCCTCTTGTGATACTGATAATTTTCATGTCAAACAATTTTTAAGCCTTCATTCCACTTTTATTATTTAGTCAAGAGAACCTGCATCTGAATCTTCTGATGTTTGTTCTGAGCCAGATTCCCCAAGCGAAATAATAAAAGGAGGAATGGTTTCAAAAACAAGGTTCCCCATGTGTTTTGTCCAGTCATCCGAAATAAGTTTTTTACAATGATTACAGAAATTTTGCCACTTATCGGATGTACATTTTCAGAGAGACTCAAGCCATAAATTCTAAACACGATCCTTAGATGGTTGCTTAGAATTTATGTGCTTATTGTAGTAAGTCTTACAAAACCCCCATGCCATTTCAATTGGATTGTATTGACAATGGTATGGTGGTAATCTAAGAACTTCGTGCCCGTTCTTTCTCAAAATGTCATCAACTACGTAAATTTTGTCATTTGATCGAAAAGGTATAAATAAAGCCCATAGTTCCTTTTTGGTTAATTTTGGATTGAATTTTACATTGTGTTTAACCAACCACTCCTGCATTTCGCATTTCTTACAAGAAAATGAAGGAGTTTTGTCTAATTGCACAGAATGGTATTGTAATGATTCGACCCTAGGTATTGTACAAATTTATAATTTGTATTTTATTTACGTTGTGTTGTGTACGTAGTAACCCTTTTAATTTATTTAACAGATTCGTTGTTTGTGTCAATATGCATTATCGGAAATACTGTGTCTTTCTTCCCTTTTAATGACCAGGAGTATGTGTGGACAACAAATAAAACAGGATGTGAGTTTAACGGATGCAAAGTTTATTGACCTCAATTATGACATTTCTTAGTAATTTGTGTTTCTTAAATTATTTAGATTCTCGAAATACTTTATTTTCGTTTGTACTTGGAAGCCATGTGCATTTTAGTTAAACTCAAAAAGTATATGACTCTACTTGTGGGAGCAAAATTAAATAACCCCTGCATTTGCATTGTGAGATGGGAAACCCACAAAAACCATCTCGGAGCTTACCAGACAACCAACTAGCGGGAACACTCCTCTGATTAGCAAGCAGATCCCGATGTCATCCGTTGATTGTTTTGTGTTATTAACTAGCGGGAACATATCTCTGCAGTACTAACTCGGGACGACCGCACCCGTTAATTGCTTTCAGACAATTAACTAGCGGGAACACTCCTCCGTTTTCCACGCACAGCTCGACCACACCCGTCAATTGCTTTTGTGCTTCTAACTAGCGGGAACATAACTTTGCAGTACTAACTCGGGACGACCACACCCGTTAATTGTTTTCAGGCAATTAACTAGCGGGAACACTCCTCCGTTTTCCAAGCACAGCTCGACCACACCCGTCAATTGTTTTTGTGCTATTAACTAGCGGGAACATAACTATGCAGTACTAACTCGGGACGACCACACCCGTTAATTGTGATCAGCAATTAACTAGCGGGATCACTCCTCCGTTTTCCACGCACAGCTCGACCAAACCCGTCAATTGTTTTTGTGCTATTAACTAGCGGGAACATAACTCTGCAGTACTAACTCGGGACGACTACACCCGTTAATTGTTTTCAGGCAATTAACTAGCTGGAACACTCCTCCGTTTTCCACGCACAGCTCGACCACACCCGTCAATTGCTTTTGTGCTATTAACTAGCGGCAACATAACTATGCAGTACTAACTCGGGACGACCACACCCGTTAATTGTGATCAGCAATTAACTAGCGGGAACACTCCTCCGTTTTCCACGCACAGCTCGAGCACACCCGTCAATTGTTTTTGTGCTATTAACTAGCGGGAACATAACTCTGCAATACTAACTCGGGACGACCACACCCGTTAATTGTTTTCAGGCAATTAACTAGCGGGAACACTCCTTCGTTTTCCACGCACAGCTCGACCACACCCGTCAATTGCTTTTTGTGCGGTTAACTCGCGGGAACATAACTATGCAGTACTAACTCGGGACGACCACACCCGTTAATTGTGATCAGCAATTAACTAGCGGGAACACTCCTCCGTTTTCCACGCACAGCTCGACCACACCCGTCAATTGTTTTTGTGCTATTAACTAGCGGGAACATAACTCTGCAGTACTAACTCGGGACGACCACACCCGTTAATTGTTTTCAGGCAATTAACTAGCGGGAACACTCCTCCGTTTTCCACGCACAGCTCGACCACACCCGTCAATTGCTTTTTGTGCGGTTAACTAGCGGGAACATAACTATGCAGTACTAACTCGGGACGACCACACCCGTTAATTGTGATCAGCAATTAACTAGCGGGAACACTCCTCCGTTTTCCACGCACAGCTCGACCACACCCGTCAATTGTTTTTGTGCTATTAACTAGCGGGAACATAACTCTGCAGTACTAACTCGGGACGACCACACCCGTTAATTGTTTTCAGGCAATTAACTAGCGGGAACACTCCTCCGTTTTCCACGCACAGCTCGACCACACCCGTCAATTGCTTTTGTGCTTTTAACTAGCGGGAACATAACTCTGCACTACTAACTCGGGACGACCACACCCGTTAATTGTTTTCAGGCAATTAACTAGCGGGAACACTCCTCCGTTTTCTACGCACAGCTCGACCACACCCGTTAACTGTTTTGTATTCTTTTTTTGTTGTATAGTTTTTATATTTGTTGTATAATTTTGATTTTTGTTGTGTTATTCTTATTTCCCTCTGTGATTTGGAACTTGTGGTGCTTTTCGTGATGTTCTTCCGAACTGTTTCTTGACTCTCATGACTCTCCACTCCTGTTTTCCCCCCCGTACAGCTTTTATAACTCTGTTTCCCACCCGATCGTGGAGATCGAAGATTTCGCGCAGGCCATATATGGTTATAAAATACCACCCATCCCTGACGTCACGCAATTCCCCCGACTTCGCAAATTCGTTGTGTTTTCGCTTGGTTAAACCGAACTGAACTGAATCTTTCTGTATGTCTTAGCATTTCTCCACGCGCCGGTACTTGTTTATTATTTTAAGGCGATGCTGCATTTGTTATTTCTTTCAGATAAAAAATTTTGATCGGCTAATGTTATTCTCGTATTTACTGAATGTTGATTTTTCTTTAATATTTTCTTGGGTGATTTTTGTATTAATATTTTAATTTAATTTCGTCAAAAATAATATTTGCACATGACCCCTACTGACCTATTACATTCGCCCCCTTTTCAAAATATGAACTTTTAGAATGTTAAGATTTTTAAAATTCCCTTATTTTACGATATTATTATTTTTGGCGTCATGTCAGGAATCCTCTTCTAGTAAGTGTTGACTTTCCCTCGTTCGTAGTGTTCATTATTCTCAACGCTGCAGCCCCAATTACCTGGTTCGAGTCTGAAATTGAGAAACAAATCTGAGTACCCACATTAATGTAGAATGCCGATACTTTGCCTAAAAAGCTGTTCCTGATGTTTTTTTTTTTTTTTTTTACTAAAGAAGAAGTATAAATTACGAGTATTTAAATGGTTATAATTTTATCAGATACTCCCCTTTTTTTTTCGTCGATGGCATGAAAACGTAGATTCGGTGGCAGCTTGAAGTATCAAGACCTTGGTGACCTTGACTTTCTTGTGGGCTCCTGATAAAGGACTGGTGTTGTTGAAATGCGGCAAACCAGCATCCCTGATTATTGATGTCGATTGAATTGTCCGTCCGGTCGAGAGTGGCACCTAGTGGTTCTCATGCCTCTGAAGACGAAGATTTGGTAGCAGCTTGGACTGGTGTTGTTGAAATGCGGCAAACCCTCATCCCTGATTATTGATGTCGATTGAATTGTCCGTCCGGCCGAGAGTGGCACTTAGTAGTTTCATGCCTTTGTCGTGACCCCAACTTTTTTGTTACTCCCCCGGCCTCTTTAATGCTCAAATTCCAGTCTGTAACAAATTCTAGAACATATTTTGATTGATTTAATTTAAAATTTTGTTGTGTTGTTTCTGTCGAGTTGGAGCTTTCTTGTGGATTGTTTTCGTTATGAACTCGTTGCTGTTGAGATGACGTGATGGAGTCACATGGAGCTGAAGCGGTAGTGTTTTTTTTTTTTATAAGTTTAACGGATGCAAAACTTCATTTAGATGACCCATCGCCCCCCCATTTTGATATGCCTGTTGAGATGTCGTGGTGGAGTCAGTTGGAGCTGAAGCGGCAGTGTTTTTTTTAAGACTTTATTTAGATGACGATGTTGACGATGTTTCTGGATCCAAAACATCATTTGGATGACCCATTGCCCCCCAATTTTGATACTTAGTCGGAAAGAACGTTTGTAGGAGTGAAGTACTTGGCGGTTTTCACGCCGCTGTTGTGACGCTCTAAGCCTTCCCGGCCTCTGTTGTAACGCTCCCAACTTTCTTGATGCTCAACTTTGAATCCGTAACAAATTCCAAAACATATTACGGTTGATTAAAATTTAAATTCTGTTGCGTTGTTTCTGTTGAGTTGGAGCTCTCTTGTGCATTGTTTTTGTTATGAATACGTTGCTGTTGGGATGTCGTTTTTTTTTATTATGACTTCATTAAGATAACTCATCGCCCCCCAATTTGATATGCTTGTAGTCAAAAAGTCAGTCCAAAGGAGTGGCGTACTTAGTGGTTTTTATGCCGTTGTTGTGACGCTTCCGGACTTCTTGGTGCTGAAATTCGGATATGTAATCAATTCTAAAACATGTTTCGATTGATGTTAAATTTTGTTGCGTTGTTTCTGCTGAATTGAAGCTTTCTTGTGAATTGCTTTTGTTATGGATGCCGGTGAGATGTCGTGATGGTGTCACTGGCAGCTAAAGTAGCAGTATTTTTTTTCTGGATCCAAAACTTCATCTAGATGACCTATCGCCCCCAGTTTTGATACGCTCGTAGTTAAAAAGTCCGTTTGAAAGAGTGGCGTATTTGGTGGTTTTCCTGCCGTTGTTGTGAGTCTCTCGGCCTACCCGGCCTCTGTTGTAACGCTCCCAATTTTGTCGTTCTTCTTAAATTCGGATATGTAACCAATTCTAAAACATGTTTCGATTGATGTTAAATTTTGTTGCGTTGTTTCTGCTGAATTCGAGCTTTCTTGTGAATTACGTTTGTTATGGATGCCGTTGAGATGTCGTGATGGTGTTACTGGCAGCTAAAGTAGCAGCTGTTTCTTTTTTTTTTGATCCAAAACTTCATTTAGATGACCTATCGCTCCCAGTTTTGATACGCTCGTAGTTAAAAAGTCTGTTCGAAAGAGTCTAGTACTTGGTGGTTTTCCTGCCGTTGTTGTGAGTCTCTCGGCCGGAGGCCGGGATCTGTTGTAACTTTGTCGTTACGTCCACGGCCTTCTTGTTGCTCAAATTCGGATATGTAATCAATTTGTCCGTTCTTGTAGAATGTGACTCTGTTGACTTGATTCTTCTTGACGGACAGATGTTGTGGAATAAATCATCTTTTTTTTTTCTCCGCCTTCGATTTTGGATATCATTTGGAACCTCTTGCATTTTTGTAAATCTTCCCCATAGGTTGATTTCTCCCATCTCGGTACTCTTGATTATCCGGCCTTCTCTTCGCCCATTGATGACTTAGCTGCTTCTTTGCGCCGGTTTCGGTGTTGCCAATGCTTTGTTGCTTTCATATTTTTTTTTTAAACTTTTCGCCCCCGCTTCAAACACCTTTCTGTTCTCCATTTAATGATTGATTTTGCCTGGTCATCGTGGTTGCTGTAATCATACTCAAACAAAGCACCTGCTACATGAAATAAAAATTGAAACTCAATTAATTTATGTTTTTGTTAAAGGCCCACACCTTTAATTCAGTAATGCATAAGATATTTTATTTTGTTGTACTTTTTATCATCGCCTCTGAATTGTATCTCTGATTTAAGTCTATATATATATTTTTTTTTATTTATTTTTTTGTTGTTCCTTGTTGGATGAGTTTTATTTTATGTTGATGTGGCTTTAATGTCATTTGGTGTGTGTGTGTTTTTTTTTATTCTTAGGTTTCATATTAACTTAAACTGCAACTCGTAAGATAATTGAATTATTTTATGAACTTGAGTCACGTTCTTATTTGACCTAGGTACCCTTGATTCGTCTGTTTGTTTTTCATTTTATAAAACCTGCTTCGATTTTTACCTGTTATTGCAATTCGTATTTTTTGTTTGTTTGTTATATTTTAAAATCACAAGTTAGATTTTTCTTTTCGTTTATCTCATGCTAATAATTTAAAATTGTATTTTCTGCAAGCTTATGGGTCTACTCTAAGCGCCCCCCTTTTTTTTTTCTATTTATCAATACCTCTTCTTGAAATAATTCTTTGTATGTTTTGTTTTGATTACTATTTCCTTTGCGCGCTCTTGAACACTACACGTTTGTAACATTTATTTTATGCTTACGATTTCTGGATACGCATGTTTATTTTTCTTATAAGTGGGTCATTAATCGCTCTTAAAAATGCTTTATTGCATTCCTAATAGATATTTTTTTATTAATATTTTGTTTTAATTATTATTTATTTGTAACTTTAATATTTATTGTTTCTGTGCATTTTGCTAGTATTCCTGAATTTCGAATGTTTTCCTTTCTCTATTACGTGAACTTATAATGCGCATTTTGTGCATTCAAAAAATTCCTTTCCCAATCGTCGTTTTTTTTTGTTGCATATTCTTCCTTTTCTAGAGTGTGTTTATCTTTAAAAGTGGGTCAATGATTGAACTTGAAATACCAACACGTTTGTTTTGATTTTTGAATTACTTGCGTTTGTTTTTATTCGTATATGGAATTTCTGTTTGTGCTTCTTTATACTTATTCTAGATCTTTTTGTTTACGCGCCTATCTTCTGAATATAGGTCAGCGTTTGAACTTGAAACACTAACACGTATGAACTTGAAATCGCTATTATGATTTTTGTTTTGTTGTTTATAAAATATTAATTACGTCTGTACCTTTTAAAACTTTGCTTCCGCCCTTTTTTAAACAATTTTACCTGAAGTATTCTTGTCCACAAGTGGACACAGCACTTAAAAATTATGTAATACATATTTATTGTCATCACAAACATCCTGGTCACGGCACCAATGTAATGATTCGACCCTAGGTATTGTACAAATTTATAATTTGTATTTTATTTACGTTGTGTTGTGTATGTAGTAACCCTTTTAATTTATTTAACAGATTCGTTGTTTGTGTCAATATGCATTATCGGAAATACTGTGTCTTTCTTCCCTTTTAATGACCAGGAGTATGTGTGGACAATAAATAAAAAAGGATGTGAGTTTAACGGATGCAAAGTTTATTGACCTCAATTATGACATTTCTTATTAATTTGTGTTTCTTAAATTATTTAGATTTTCGAAATACTTTATTTTCGTTTGTACTTGGAAGCCATGTGCATTTTAGTTAAACTCAAAAAGTATATGACTCTACTTGTGGGAGCAAAATTAAATAACCCCTGCATTTGCATTGTGAGATGAGAAACCCACAAAAACCATCTCGGAGCTTACCAGACAACCAACTAGCGGGAACACTCCTCTGATTAGCAAGCAGATCCCGACGTCATCCGTTGATTGTTTTGTGTTATTAACTAGCGGGAACATAACTCTGCAGTACTAACTCGGGACGACCACACCCGTTAATTGCTTTCAGACAATTAACTAGCGGGAACACTCCTCCGTTTTCCACGCACAGCTCGACCACACCCGTCAATTGCTTTTGTGCTTTTAACTAGCGGGAACATAACTTTGCAGTACTAACTCGGGACGACCACACCTGTTAATTGTTTTCAGGCAATTAACTAGCGGGAACACTCCTCCGTTTTCCAAGCACAGCTCGACCACACCCGTCAATTGCTTTGTGCTATTAACTAGCGGGAACATAACTATGCAGTACTAACTCGGGACGACCACACCCGTTAATTGTGATCAGCAATTAACTAGCGGGAACACTCCTCCGTTTTCCATGCACAGCTCGACCACACCCGTCAATTGCTTTTGTGCTTTTAACTAGCGGGAACATAACTTTGCAGTACTAACTCGGGACGACCACACCCGTTAATTGTTTTCAGGCAATTAACTAGCGGGAACACTCCTCCGTTTTCCACGCACAGCTCGACCACACCCGTCATATGCTTTTGTGCTATTAACTAGCGGGAACATAACTATGCAGTACTAACTCGGGACGACCACACCCGTTAATTGTGATCAGCAATTAAGTAGCGGGAACACTCCTCCGTTTTCCACGCACAGCTCGACCACACCCGTCAATTGTTTTTCTGCTATTAACTAGCGGGAACATAACTCTGCAGTACTAACTCGGGACGACCACACCCGTTAATTGTTTTCAGGCAATTAACTCGCGGGAACACTCCTCCGTTTTCCACGCACAGCTCGACCACACCCGTCAATTGCTTTTGTGCTTTTAACTAGCGGGAACATAACTCTGCAGTACTAACTCGGGACGACCACACCCGTTAATTGTTTTCAGGCAATTAACTAGCGGGAACACTCCCTTGTTTTCCACGCACAGCTCGACCACACCCGTCAATTGCTTTTTGTGCTGTTAACTAGCGGGAACATAACTATGCAGTACTAACTCGGAACGACCAAACCCGTTAATTGTGATCAGCAATTAACTAGCGGAAACACTCCTCCGTTTTCCACGCACAGCTCGACCACACCCGTCAATTGTTTTTGTGCTATTAACTAGCGGGAACATAACTCTGTAGTACTAACTCGGAACGACCACACCCGTTAATTTTTTTCAGGCAATTAACTAGCGGGAACACTCCTCCGTTTTTCACGCACAGCTCGACCACACCCGTTAACTGTTTTGTATTCTTTTTTTGTTGTATAGTTTTAATATTTGTTGTATAATTTTGATTTTTGTTGTGTTATTCTTATTTCCCTCTGTGATTTGGAACTTGTGGTGCTTTTCGTGATGTTCTTCTTCCGAACTGTTTCTTGACTCTCATGACTCTCCACTCCTGTTTTCCCCTCCGCACAGCTTTTATAACTCTGTTTCTCACCCGATCGTGGAGATCGAAGATTTCGCGGAGGCCATATATGGTTATAAAATACCACCCATTCCTGACGTCACGCAATTCCCCCGACTTCGCAAATTCGTTGTGTTTTCGCTTGGTTAAACCTTGAACTGAATCTTTCTGTATGTCTTAGCATTTCTCTACGCGCCGGTACTTGTTTATTATTTTAAGGCGATGCTGCATTTGTTATTTCTTTCAGATAAAAAATTTTGATCGGCTAATGTTATTCTCGTATTTACTGAATGTTGATTTTTCTTTAATATTTTCTTGAATGATTTTTGTATTAATATTTTAATTTAATTTCGTCAAAAATAATATTTGCACATGACCCCTACTGACCTATTACAGTGTGCAGCATTATCCATAATAACCACACATTTCCCTGAAAGCTTAGCCAAAGCAGGAATAAGTTGATTAACCACCCAATTTTGAAAAGTATTACCATCCATTGTGGCATGGTAATCTCGGTCATTGTTTTTCGAATGTAATAAAAAATTGCACCCATCCAAAAACCCACCCTATACCCAGCATGTAGAATGGTGAAGCGTTTGCCTTCATTTTTGAATTTAGTTGGATTACTTTTTATATCCGTTTCATGTACCCAGCGTCGAACCACGGATCCATTCTGATATATCCATGTTTCATCCAGGTATACGAATTGAATATCTTCACTGGAATGTTGATACTGTAAAAATTTTCTGAGGAAAATAATTTTAGCTGCAACAACATGTTTTTGTTCACAGAGAATTTTGCGTCCATTCATTGATTTGAATTTATACCCCATACTTTTAACAACCCTATAATGTGTTGTTCTACTCCCATGGAACTCATAATTTTCTTTCATATCATTCAAAAGATCTCTCAAAGTAAAATACTGATTTCTAGAGTTATATTGCCAAATTAGTTGTTGCAGATCTTTTCTAGCTAGGTGATTTTTAGATCGTTTGCCAGAAGTAGTAGATTTCAATTCGTCAGGTCTTTGTCGTAAAATTAAATGTAATGAAGATCTCCCTACCTGAAACGTAATTATCTTTAATTAAATATATATGATAATTAAAATACTAGACATACCCCAAAAATATCTATTAAAATCGTAATAATATTGTGATGCTGTAGATTTGGATTACTTTGCCTAAAATGTCTGTAGGATTTCAGAATGTGTAACCTTTTTGATTCAGAGATAATCTTTGGCATGTTAATATTTAATATGTGCCTGAAATTATTTTTCACTTTGATATTGACACAGCATTGCAACACTAGATTAATTTGATTTAATAATAAAATGCTCGAAAAAGCGACCGCGTGGCGAAATAATTGTTGCAAGATTAACAATAAACCTCTTGAAAAAAAAAAAGAGGATTACTTATGATATCATAAATTATTGCAACACTGTTAAAATAAGGAATCAGGAGTGGCAACTAATAAAAAATGTAAATGTTGATACTGCAACATAACAACACGAAAGCATGGCTAAGCGAGATCCAGAAACAAATGGAATATATAATACTATATTTATAGTAGTACAGTATGTATACTATACTATGCTACTGTCTTACTTAATATGTGATACAAAAATAAAACAATTCTCTGCACTTATACATTTTGAAAAATATAATCTAAAGTGTGTACTATTTATAAATATAGTCATATATATATATAAAACATTAAAAGTGCGATTCTTTTCGCAATCTACAACAAGTTAGTCCTACAAAGACTATATCAAACACTCACTGAAACAACTACTTCCCGGGCTAATACCCCGACGGACATTGAATTATACAACAAGTGTTTGCTGTTACATACAGTAACCTACTGCAAATGTAACAATTTGGGTCAAATTATTCAGGCCATCTATAGACGCGTTTCGAGATTTATCTCTCCTCAGTATAGCTTTGCCATTCCCTCTAAACAATTTGACACCTTAGACTGGCGGTCACGTTACCGTTCAAACATTAGTATAAATGAAATTGCCAATTCTTGGTTGCAGAATACTTCAAACATTAAAAGTGCGATTCTTTTCGCAATCTACAACAAGTTAGTCCTACAAAGTCTTTGTATACTATACTAATATATATATATATATATATATATATATATATATATATATATATATATATATATATATATATATATATATATATATATGTGTGTGTGTGCTATATCCTAAGCTTGATTTTCTTTTCCTTTTTATTACAGGAAGACATTTATATCGTTGTATATACATTCCGTTGTGAGTATTTGTGTTTTTGTTGGAGCTCACGTAAGACTATTAGATTGGGCAAATACGTGCCCCTGTTGGGGTTTGCTCGGTCGGCACAAATGTCACCAACGTGTATGAATCCGACCTTTCGTGCTGAGCCATCGAAAAAACCACCGCTACCGAACGGAAAACTATCTCTTGACAGATTTATTTTACTATCTCCACGCCATCAAACTCGACAGCACACCGTGCTTTTGATTATGTTATAAACTGCTTGTTCGACTTAACGACCCGGAAATATCATCATGATGGTTGACACACACACATACAAACCGATGAATCTTTGCCTATTTCGAAAGTTGCCACATCATTTAACAATCGCGCTAAGTTTATGAATCAAATTTTAGATAAATTCAGCTTGTATAAGTAATTAAAATTGTTTAATTGAACCGGAAAGCTTCGAGTGAAAATGCAAATACCGGAAATGGTGGTTTACATTTAGCGTTTTTTCCAATTTTTCTTTGTATTTTCTTAAAGTTTGATCACATCGAAAAATGTCTCAAATAAAAGTTGTTGATAATATAACTTATAGCGCTGCTCCCTCGACCAAAGCATTTTTGCATTTAAAAATGGATAGGGAAACAAAATTCCCATCCAAGCCCTTCCATTGAGTCTGTTACTCTCACTAATATCACTGCGTCCTTTTTATAAAAAGTTCCGACACCCCACTCTGTTATACCAACTTTACATCAAATAATCATGAAACCACTAACTAAAAATGAGAAGGAGTAATTATAAGAAAAGTAAAAATTAAAGGGACATTGACTAAAACCATTCAGTTGGTCATATCATTAGTGTAATTAATAATAAATGAAAAAAGTTAGCCTAATATATAAAATTACGAAAATGTTATTCGTGAAAATGCAAACAATGTCTGAATTAATAAGACAACTTAAGACGATAAATATCCATTGAAACAACTACTTCCCGTACAAATACACCTCCGGATATTGAATTATACAATGAAACATTTAAAATCTTATTTAATTTGATTTTTACAACGCTCTATTAAAGTATATGTAACGTTTAGGTCAAATTCTCTTTAAACCAACTAACAAGTACAAATTTAAACTGAAAGGAGAAATAACAAAAAAAAATAGAAGTGAAAGGACTTGGATTAAAACTAATGTTCTCTCTCTCTCAAAACTTTAAAGTGAAAGGACTTGGATTAAAACTAATGTCTTAGGCCATCTATAGACGCGTTTCGAGATTTATCTCTCTTCAGTATAGCTTTGCTTATGACGTTTTAAAAAAAATTAGGAAACAAAATTAAAACAAACGTACTTGGAAATAGTGTATTTCCTATTTTTTTTAAAACATCATAAGCAAAGCTATACTAAAGAGAGATAAATCTTGAAACGCGTCTATAGATAGCCTAAGACATTAGCTTTAATCCAAGTCCTTTCACTTCAATTTTTTTTTGTTATTTCTCCTTTCATTTTAAATTTGGTTTTATTAGTTGGTTTAAAGAGAATTTGACCTAAACGTTACATATACTTCAATAGAGCGTTGTAACAAATTAAATTAAATAAGATTTTAAATATTTCATTGTATAATTCAATATCCGGAGGTGTATTTGCACGGGAAGTAGTTGTTTCAATGGATATTTATCGTCTTAAGTTGTCTTATTAATTAAGACATTGTTTGCATTTTCACGAATAGTTTTTTTGTAATTTTATATATTATGTTCAAAGTGTGCAAATTATAAGAAGCGTAAGCTTATTTTCTCGAATTCAAATAGTTTTGAATTTGAATTTATCTAAGTTATCCTGTTTCTCCACTGGTTTATTTTAATCACTAGATGTACATATTGTTTAGCACAACTATTGAAAATGTTCACTTGGTGACCGAAATGTACATCTAGTGATTAAAATAAACAAGTGGAGAAATTGGATTACTTGTTCCATTTAATATTAAATTCATCTTCACGTAATTCATACCAAAACAATTAGTGTAATTATTTTGCCACTGAACAAATACAGGGAGTTTTTCTGTAAAGCATACGTTTTCTAAATTCAGCTCATTAAATCTTTAAATATTTGTAATTTTTTAAAAGAGTTTAATTTAAAGCTTTAAACGACTATTTTCCACTCCCAGACTAAGCATGAAGTAACATTTTGAGTTTAGAAAAGCCCCGTGAAAATTAGACAAATTTTCGGGGCTTTTCTAAATTTAAAATTTTACTTCATACGCCACGGTATAAAACACTGATTTCAAGTGAGGTTCAAATATAAATAAATTTCACAATATTTCATTGTGTTATACGCGTGGCGCATAAAATAAAATTTCGAGTTTAGAAAAGCCCAGAAAATGTTCACGGGGCTTTTCTAAGCTCGAAATTTTACTTCATGCTTAGTCTGGAAGTGGAAAACGCTCGTTTAAAGCTTCAAATTGAACCCTTTTAACAACACAACGAATATCTAAAGATTTAAAGAAAATAAGCTGGATTTGGAATACGTATACTTTAAAGAAAAACTCCCTGTCTATAGTAATCCCCCAAATTTGATAAAATGAAATGTTATTGATTCTAAGTCGGGTTAGACTTATACAGTTTTTAAACAAATTTAAAGTATGGAATAAAATAGTACATAACATATATATTTCTCTTCGTTATTTGCATTTTCCGCCTTTCCATATTTATTCTATTCCATATGGTGAATAGTAAAATTCAATAAGAAAAACTCGCGCTTTTCGTGTTATTTCTATCTTTCGTTCTTTCTTCTTCAAGCGAGCAGAAACTAAAATCGATGGTAAATAACAACAGTACGTACGTATGTAAGTTATAAAACGTAATTTCAATGTAAAATACGGAAATATTTAAATCCGGGGACAAACTTTAAATTGGATTTTGTAAGCAATGTATGGGATTTTCTTACACTCTAGTAAATCTTATAAAGCAAGCGTGCGTATTAAAGAAAAAATACGGAAACATGTATACCTCGCGAGATTGCCGAGGTATTTCTAAATCGGTGGATTTCACGGATTCGTAAGAAATACAATAAGATAATGGCGATATTCTGCAAATAGATATTTTATAAATTTTTATTGAAAAGTATTTTATTTTCATATATTAATACATGTACTAATTATTTATAATCATCTAAACTGTTAGCAATTTTAATAATAATTATAAAAATCATCACTAACACAATACTTTTCCTTTGTTTACATGTGAGAGGAAAGTAAAAAGTAATAGTAATAATAATAATAATAATAATGTTTATTGCCCAACAGGAAACAAATTCCCAATTACAAGACAATTTAGTAATAATAGGCGATTTTAATCCAAAATGAATTTTATTATACTTCATATTGAATGTGGCCTCATATCTAATATTGAAAGTTGGAATATGCAAGCCAACTAGCTGTAAAATGTCAGTGCTGTCAATTCGATCATGCAGAAGCTTATTTAAGAACGTGATGCCTAGTCTGTGACGTCGGCATTCAAGAGATTCGACAATAAATTTGTCTAGCAATAGTGAATGATTACAGCCTCTGTCAGGGTAAAGTCCCGTAACTTTAAAGTGCAAAAACTTCAGGAACTTACGTTGAACACTTTCTACTAGATTAATCTGAAGTTTAGTTTGTGGATACCAAATTAAAGATGCATATTCCAACTTTGAACGGAGATAAGCATTAAATAGAGATTTCAACGCATTCGGATTTCGCAAATTTGCAGAATTACGATGTATAAATCCTAATGCTTTGAAGGAACTCTTAACAAGTGTATGAACGTTAGGATTAAATGTAAAATTGTCATCAAACCATATCCCTAAATCTTTGAAGACTGTGACTATATAATTAAATGAGATTGGTTAAGATTTTTTAGTGAAGGATAATAATTTGCTCTTATTGCTATTCAAATTAAGATTAATAATACTATAGCAATACGAGATAACATCAAGTTGATTTTGTAAGCGTTGACAGTCAGCAGGGTTAGCAATTGTTGAGTAAATCTTTAATTCATCCGCGTGTAAGACGTGTTTACACTTTAATAAATAAGAAAGATAATTTATAAAAAGGTTAAAAAGTAAGGGACCCATAATCGAGCCTTGGGGTACACCTGAACTTGGAAAGTATGAGTTCAATTTAAAAGTATTTATTGCGACATACGATTCACGATCTGTACGATAAGATGCTATAAGCGAGGTTTAATTGTCACAAAAACCAAAGTAGCTAAGTTTACCTATTAACAATTGATGGTCCACCGTGGTAAACGCTTTTGACATATCAGTATATATTACATCAATTTTCCCCGCTGAATCTAATGGTTTGGCTATATCATGCGTAATAATGGTCAAATTAGTTACTGTGGAACGTATTGGTATAAAGCCATGCTGTTGAGAAGATAGGTATGGAAAAACCTGGAAATAGATTTGATCATAGAGAGATTTCTCGAATATTTTAGCGATGTGAAATAGTATTGCTATAAGACGGTAGTTTGTTATATTCTGTTGATTAAGTGACGTTTTTGGGATGGGACAAATCGATGCAATTTTTAATTTATTAGGAAATACCGATGTTTTTATAGATAGGTTAAATATTTTTGAGAGCGGGTAAAATATAATAGAAGCACAATCTTTTAATATAAAAGCTACTAAATTGTCATTACATGATAAAAATCTATTTGGTAGTTGCTTTAAAAATGTAAAGACAGTTATATCAAATATTTGCGCAGGGGAAAATTAAAGGATGTTGCTTACGTTCGGAACTGTGGTTCTAACAGATGACATTATGAAAACTGTTATCTTGAACAAGTTTCTCATCTTCACGTGGTGAAACATATTTAACTATGATTTAATAAAGAAAACACTTGGTAAAAATTCACTAATATATATATATATATATATATATATATATATATATATATATATATTAGTGAAATTTAACCAAGTGTTTTCTTTATTAAATCATTATGAAAACTGATTGAAAATATTTTCGAAATCCATTAGCAATATCTTCAGTTAATTGATATGCCACATAACATTTTTATGGCAGTAATTTTTTCTTAATAAGCAGTATAATGTCATTATTAAACCATGGAGTATATATTCGTTTTTGTTAAAATTTAAGTTCGCGAAATAAATTTGAAAAATGCTTCATGAATAATTGTATAGAACTGATCCAGAGCCAAATTAGCGTCAGAAATATCACAATATCATCATCAAGGTGACCGTGACCGTGCTCTTATATTATAATTTTAATACTGTAATTGGTGCATTTATCTCCGTTTTTTTAAACTGAGTAAGTAATTGGCTCATATACCTTCATTGTACATGTCCAGCAGTGAAATCTGCTGCATATTATTAATATAATTACTTTTTGAGTAAATTTATTAATTCCATAACCTAATTTATTTGTTGTTGAAATTGTTTATTGGGTTGCCTGTCTTGTTTACCTATTTAATAATTTCCTACCCGTGGCCCTCTTAGTGTGTGAATTTCTTATAGTCAACACGATAGGCCCCGTGTTGTGAAGAACTGTGACCTTGTTTATCTGTATTCCTTTGTATACTCCCGAATCCACAATGAGTGATATTAGCAACAATGAACTTTTTGCTAAAGTATCTTCGCAGTTTAACATATTAAAAATCGAGATTACGGATGAGTTGACTACACATTTTACCGCATTATTTGAACAATTAATCGAGCCGCTAAAACAAGAAAACTTACAATTAAGAAATGATTTAACTCTGTTGAAAAATGAAATCAGCGATATCCGTACCACTGTAGTAGCTCTTGACAAACAAAAAAGAGCAAACAATGTTATTATCACGGGTCTCTCTGAAACTGACAATGAAATACCCTCTGAAACAATAACTGAATTATTTGAAAATAGACTTCATCTGGATATAACAGGTGACTCTTGTGATGCTTATCGCATTGGTAAATCGGTAGTCGGTAAACCTCGACTAATGCTTGTGAAGTTCCTTAAATCAGATTTCAAAACCTTAGTACTGAAAAATGCAAAACTTCTAAAGGACACCGGTATTTATATTAATAAAGATATGTCTCCGGAAGATCGTTCAATCAATCAAGTTTTAAGAAAAAACAAGAAAGTGGCTTTAAACATGGGTCTATCCACTTCCATCGTGGGAAATAAACTGAAAATAGGGAATTCATTTTTCAACGTGAATGATTTAATCGACTCTTCTACAATTCCGAATCTTTGCGCTGCCGGAAAAGCGAATGTTGACCCGGTTCTTTCATATCAAGTCGCCAGCCGTTCCAATGAGCCTACGTTTCTAGACAATAACAACCATCGATACAGGACCAGACAAACCGCTAAGGATATCAATTCGACTACAACGAAGCCATTTCCCAAATAATTTTTTTGATGTCAGTATATATTACCAAAATTCTCGCGGTTTAAATTCAAAATGTAATAATGTGTATTGCTACAGTGCCGTTAGTAATTTCTCTATCATAGCTTTTTCGGAAACTTGGCTCTCCGATAATGTTTCTAGCAGTGAACTATTCGATAAAAATTTTATAGTATACCGCAAAGACAGGAACTTTGACTTAACTAATAAAAGTAGAGGTGGAGGAGTATTGATTGCGGTGCAATCCTCACTTCAATCTTCTGAAATATTATTTGACTCCAGTAACTTATCTCGCCTCTGTGTAGATTTAGTAATTGTTAAAGTAGTTATTGCAAGAACTGTAGTGTTCCTTATTAATGTGTATTTCAGACCACCAACTAGCCTTGACCAATTAACGCAGTTTGCTAACTTGTTAGATAGCTTCCCATTTCTACTAGACAATGCAACTATTTTGTTTGGTGATTTTAATTTAAATGATTACGTAATCAATTCTGAACTTAGCACTTGTTCGAAAACCCTTAAAAATTGTGTAGAGTTTTTTGGCCTTGATCAATATAATTCTGTCTACAACCACCACCACAGGATCCTTGACCTGGTATTTAGTAATTTAACGTGTTCTGTAAATCACATGATGGATCCTATTGTAGTTCAAGACATTCACCATCCCGCTCTTACTATCGATTGAACCGTAAAAATGCCTAATTTAATTGATTCATTCGCACAAAACTTAAATTTTAAATCGTTTAATTTCAAAAAGGCCAATTTCGTAAGATTATATGAATTAATTTCAAACATTGATTGGAATGATGTTATGTCTTGTACCAATATCAACAATGCTTGTATGCGTTTTTATGAAAAACTGCACTCTATATTTAAGGTCTGTGTTCCCTTCACTCGTAAACCATCAAATAAATATCCCATCTGGTTCTCTTCTAATCTAAGAAATAAAATTAAAGAGAAGAAAAAACACTTCAAATTGACAAAAAAATATCCACTATCTCAATTCTTCAGACTTAAACTATCTAATCTCCGGCGGCAAGTAAGAATATTAAGCAAACACGACTTCTCAACGTTTGTTAAAGATTGCGAGAATTCTGTTCGTAAAACGCCGAAAAAATTCTGGAGCTATATTAATACAATGAAAAATAATTATGCAATACCACAGACTATGAGTTATGATGGCCGTGATATAACATCAGCCCAAGATATTGTAAATAGTTTTGCGGCAAATTTTTCTAAATCTTTTGAGTCAGCTACTGCTACGTCTCCCACTTGTACAAAGTCAATACATAATAATTCTATACACATAATAGGGTTTGATCAACCTGATATTGAAGATGCACTTAGCAAATTGGGTAATAAATTGTGCTCTGGGCCAGATAATCTTCCTGCACTCATATTAAAAGATTGTCGTTACGTAGTATCAGAACCATTGAAGCATATATTTAACTTATGCTTAAAACAAAGTATTTTTCCAGATATGTGGAAAAAGACTCGCATAATTCCAATTTATAAGTCGGGCGATAGAAACTTGATTATCAACTATAGGCCTATAGCAATCATTTCCAACTTATCAAAGTGCTTTGAATTTGTTTTGCGTGATCGAATAAGCGCATTTGTTAACTTGAATCTGGCTGATAATCAACACGGCTTTAGACCAAAGCGATCAACGCTTAGTAATCTGATGCTCTACTCGCAGCAGTTAAAAAACTCCATCGATCGCCAGGTTCAGGTTGATGTCGTGTTTACTGACATATCCAAGGCCTTTGACAGGTTGGATCATAACATCTTGTTGTCCAAACTGTATAATTTTGGGTTTTCGCTAGCCCTCTGCAATTTATTAAAAAGCTACCTGCTTGAAAGACCGCTATTTGTAGAATATATGGGCTATAAATCTAACTTATTTTTGGCAACATCAGGTGTTCCTCAGGGATCAGTCTTAGGTCCATTGCTTTTTAACTGCTTCATAAACGATATTGTTGAGAACTTAGATGTTGATTGCTTATTATTCGCGGATGATATGAAAATTTTTAAACCAATTAATTCTATTACCGACTGTCTGTCCTTGCAACACAATATTGATATTATCCATTCTTGGTGCAGTTCCAATCATTTATTACTTAATACGAATAAGTGCAAAGTGATGTCCTTTTCACGAAATAAATCTTTCATAACACACAATTATAATATAAATGGCGTCCAACTATCGAGTGTGAACCACTTCAAAGATCTAGGTATTTTTTTTGATGCGAGCCTTACATTCAATTTTCACATAGAAAGCATAGTCTCTTCGGCCAATCGTTTCTTAGGATTTATTTTTCGCAATTCCAAATTATTTGAAGGTTGTGATGCTATACTATCGTTATACTATGCGTACGTTCGATCTCGGCTCGAATATGGTTGTTGTGTTTGGAATCCATGTTATGCTAAATATTCTAATTTAATAGAATCTATTCAAAAACGCCTAGTTAAGTATTTATATTTTAAGAAGTCAGGACTCTATCCAGACTACACTATAAGCTATGAATCGCTACTTCAAGCTTTTGGACTACAATCTTTGGAACGTCGACGTAAAGCACATCTTATAACTGCGCTTTACAAATTATTAAATAATTCAATTGATTGTCCAGAGATTGTTGCTCAGATTAAATTTCACGTTCCCCATGGCTTAAGACACAACAGATTTTTTCAACTTTCAATTCCCAAAACAAATGTTATGATTAGATCACCTATATTTTCAATGTGTGATGTGTACAATAAATTACTATCATTAGATCCTGCTCTTGACATTTTCAATATGATAAATTCAAAAATATGTTTTAACTATATATTAGAATTAATGCACGGCTCATAATTATCTTTTATGTATTCATTGTTTTATGTTTTATATTTAGTTATATTAGTTTAAGTGATGTACAATCTTATATAGGAAATGTAATTTTCGTGATTGTATAAATAAATAAATAAATAAATAAATAAATAAATAAATAAATAAATAGAACAATTCAAAAGAAAACTCCAATCAACAGAACCTAAATAAGAATACAAAGACAAGTAATTTCGTTTTTTATGGTTAAGTTTGGTAACATCTATGTTCATAGGAGACATATTAGAGGTACAATGCGATAGAAGGATAATATGTGTCCTCGTGTACTAAGGCATCAAGTTCTCTTCGGTAACATTCTTGATTTGATATATTGCAATATAGACTTGGAATATGTCAAATCAAAAATGTTATCAGAACAATTTTTAATCACATTGAACTGTTGCAATCCTAAAAATGTACACGCATTTGAAATAGTTAGTGTTTTTTTCTGTCATATTACCCGTCGAATGAAATAAACAATTCAAATCACTAGTAAACACAATGGAGCTATTATTAAAATGTAGTTCGATAAATAGATCAAAAAATGATTTGATATCAGTTGTTACTATATCAGGTAGTATATAAACTAGAATTATATATAAACAAATAGAATTAATTATAATTTTACAAAATAATGGATCAATAATTATAACTTTAGTTTTAATATGTTGAGTAGCAATAAAGACTATATTAAAAGTATATTTAGCCGCCACCAAAACACCGCCACCCTTAGATCTGCCAGTAAGCACTGTATCACGATCAGTACGAAATATTTTATATTGATCACTGAATAGCTCACTATCACTTACACCATTCGTTAACCATGTATCTGTGAGGAATATTATAACATAGTTGTGAGTGAAGACGTTGTTGTAATATTCATTCAACTTAGTGTTGAGGCCTCAGGCGTTTTGGTAGTAGGCTTGAATGTTTCCTGAGGGCGATGTGTCTCATGTGTCTTGTACTGTAGTCAAATATAATACTCCGTTACGGTATGCTATTTTTAAATTTGACTCTCCTTGAGACTCTCTAACGCCTAATTTAGATTTTAATTGTTTGTAGAAGTCTATTTGTTTTTTTAGTTTTATCAGAATTTAATATTATGTTATCATTAACAGAATTTACATTGTTACGAAGAACTGAACTGGCGTTGTCCTTAGAATTAAATATGATCTTTAATGGCCTAGGTTTGTCATTGGTTCCCGGTTTACCCAACCTAACTATTTTTTGTGGCTTAGCTGTAGTATTTTGACGCTTTAAGATATTAGTTTTGTGCTCGGTGTCATGAACATTTCTATTATTTGGTATTTTTGATTTTGATTCATTAATATTAAAAAGTATAACATTAGATAATCGACGTCGTCTGTCTTCAATTTCATTTATAATATCTCTCTGGGATTAGCCACACTTAGATTTTATTCCAGATAATTTAGATTCAATTTTTGTGTAATTATTTTCTGGTTGAGAAATGCGGGATTTAATATTATCAAATCGCATAGCAATGCAATTTTTTATTTCCGCTTTAAATGAATTAAATTGTTGTAGTATTAGGGCATGTAGCAAGTCAGGAGTTAGTGGAGTATTTGTGGTAGCACACTTCGGGCAGTTTCATTTCACCTTGGAAGATATAATAAGGGCAATTGCATTCTCATTTAAATTAGTACATTTGCTATGTATTAATTGCAATTGCAGCCGCATTTAATGTACTGTGTATTAGGCGTCACTCCCCTTTTACATATCTCGCAAAAATGAACCATGTTCGATAAATTAATAAAGTATTAATACGAATTAATATGAGGAACAAAGATAGCAAACAAACATAAAAATACAAACGCAGAGATGGCCACGGAGGGCAAAAAAATATAAACTAATAATGAATGAATGGAAAATAATAAATCAATTGGAGGAGAATATATCTGGAAAGTAAGGTTAAAATAAGGATAAAAACAAAAATCAATTAATTCAAATATCAATACTTTCTTAATCACAATTCCGTTTACAATCACACCCGTACGTAAATGTAGCGAAGCAGTTTATTGTAGATATGAATGTATTATTTCAAAAATTCACCTCATAATCACAACTTTACGAAGTCATTCAAATGTCTGATTCATACGCTACGCTGATGATCAATCAAATGTAATAAAGTTTCTTAAATATGATAGTTGCTGATAGCCTATCAAAGGGTGGCGATGGGGGGGGGGGCACATCGGGCTTCACAGTTTAAAATTACAGCCACAAGTATTACTTTAAACTTGTTAGGGCCTCGAAAATGTACACCAACTAAATAGCATTCTGTTCAAAAAGCCAATGAAGTACTTTTTAAAACAATGAAATAATTGAAGTTTAACATTATTAATATGCATTTATGTTATCCTATGTTATTATTTTATAAATAGTTTATTTCCTAACTCTTCTGCTTATTCTATAATTGTCTAAAATTATTTGAGGTATAAGTTTAGATTTGTTCTTGACCGTTGCAACTTTCATATTTACTGTCTAAAAATAGTCCCACATGAGAATTTTTACTAAAGATCTATTTCTGAAAATACAAATTTTAAATTTCCACTTGAATTCAGCTTGTTCTAAATATATTATTAACGTCAGGATGGCCGAGCGGTCTAAGGCGCCAGACTCAAGGTATTCCTTGTCTGTATACACAGATTTGAGCGTTCTGGTCCTCTTTGAGGGCGTGGGTTCGAATCCCACTTCTGACAGACTTTTTTAATCAAATTATAAAAAATTAGCAAATAATAATATAAACAAATTAGGACTATTAAATTTTCGATTAAGATATGTGCAGAACCTGAATTAAATTATTAAAAAAATAATTTGGCATTCAGTGTACACTTTGACCAACAATTAAAGCAAAATGCTAATTTAAAAAAAAATGAATTACATGCAAGAGAAACAGTTTTTTTGTTTATTAATAAAGAGATATAGAGTTGTCATTGATAGGTACTGCTACTCAGTATATTTTCTGTAAATCTACTAATTAATTTGCTATATTGGGAAATCGAATTTTAAAACTCAACTAATACCAACGCCAACAACTTTTGTATAAGTTAAACTTTAAAACTCGATTTCCCAATTTTTGTATTGGTTACTTACACACCTTTGTACCTGATTCAGTTGATCTTTATTTAAATATTTTTATTAATTAATATTTACATCGACTTCAGGTCTTTCTACTGAGTTATAGAGAGGAGTTTATTTTGTTAACCGATGAGTTTTGTCATCGAAGGTTTCTCACTGAAATGTTGTAATTTTAAAATAAAATGGAATAAAAGGGCGTAGTTTGAGTAATAGTGATGTATTTTATTTAACCCCTTAAATTGCGGTTTAAATATATACTCAATGACATTAGAAGCGTAACACCAAGAAGGAATGATTTTTTTGAATTCATATTTTAGCAACAGAGTGACTATATTTAAAGCATACATTGATTAGAATTTCAACCTTGTGCCTTTTATATTTATTGTGAAAAAAACAAATATTTCACTTTTTCTTTTTTGATAAAACTATTTATATGAGCTGTTTAGTACAGATGTTTTTAGTTTTCGTGTTTCCGTTGAGTGTGTTAAGCTTAAATAAAATGCCTCGAGTCCGAAGACGTCCACAATATCACCATTTGAGCGATTTTGACCGGGGTCGAGTTGTTGCTTATCGAGATGTCGGTATGTCTTATCGCGAAATTGCCCGCCGTATTGATTCCACTGCAGCAACCGTAATACGTGTGTATCAGCTATGGACAAAAGAAGGTAGAGGAGCAAGAAGAAGACCAATTGGTCAACCAAGGCGTACCACAGAACGTCAAGATCGGCGTTTAAGACAAATAGCCCTGCGAGACCGTTTCGCTACTACGCGTCAAATCGGTGATCAATGGATTGGAGAAGAAGGTAGGCCCGTTAGTATGCGAACCTTATATCGCCGCATTCAATCCTTTGGGCTTCTTTCGTACCGTCCAAGATTAGTGCTTCCTTTAACAGCGAGACACTGTCGCCAAAGGTTGGACTGGTGCAGAGAACGGCAGCATTGGGAGGCAGAATGGCTCGAGGTCGTATTCAGCGATGAATCACGATTTTGTCTAGGCACGCATGATGGCCGTAGAAGGGTACGACGCTACCGTGGAGAACGACCTGATCTTAGGTTTGCTATTGAGAGGCATGTACACAGGACTGCTGGAGTAATGGTTTGGGGGGCTATTGCTTATGGTAGTCGATCACCTCTTGTATTCATTCGAGGCAGTATGGCAGCTGCGCGTTATGTTGAAGACGTCATACGACCGACTTTGTTGCCTTATTTAGATGGCCGCCCAGACGTACTTTTTCAACAAGATAACGCACGTCCCCATATTGCTCGTCGAACTATGAACTTTCCTAATGAAGCTGGTGTTAATGTTTTGGCGTGGTCGCCCCGTTCGCTGGATTTAAATCCCATTGAACATGTGTGGGATATCATGGGAAGAAGAATATTTTCTTTGCATCATCCTCCACAGACTCTAGCACAGTTGATCGATGAAATTCAAGTTGCTTGGAACGAGATGCCTCAAGAAGACATCGACCATCTCATTTTGTCGATGCCCAGACGTCTACAGGAATGTATACAGCAAAGGGGTCGCCAAACACATTATTATTTTTTTTTAGATTGTTTTTTAATAAAATTTCTTGAAAATGTAATCATTTTATTCTTGATGTAAGACTACCATACTGGCAAAAAATCAAGTTAAAATAATAACTTCTTCTGGGTGTTACGCTTCTGTCATTGAGTATACATTTAAGATGCATACGGTGATTTGTATCTTTTAAGTATTGTTTCAAATATTTAAAAACAAATTGCTTCAAGCGTTCGAATTCATCAAAATAAGCATATGTAAAATAGTCAAGGTACGATTCACGAGAGGTGTCCCATGGTTTCCTTGATTTGTAGTGCTTCCTGCACCAATACATGTAACACGAAAATAGTTTGATGTCATCAGATTACGTGTGTGAAAAGAGACAGAAAACTTCATAATATTTCTACTATGGTTTTTAGATGAAACATGCGAAAACATGTGTTCCGGTATGCACCTTAAAAATGTTAAGGTTAAACGTCACATTTTGACAATGTCTTCTCAATACTAAATCTGCAAAAACCCAGCCACAAATCATTTTAATGAATGTGCACAATCGTTTTAAATGTGAGTTTAAGTGGTATAATTCCAATTTCCACACCTACTAGATAGTTCGGGTTTTAAAAGAAATAAATAATGCATTTATGTAGATTTTGTGTAAGCTCAAACGAAAATGGTAGTTGAATCGAATTAATCGGATTAATTTGTTAATACAGTGATTTTTTTTTTAAGTTTATGTACAGGAAATTTTCTATTAGGTGGACATATGCATACGCTTTTTTTTTAAGAATTTTAATTTGAAGCTCAAAACGAGTGTTGTCCACTCCCAGAGTAAGCATCAAGTAAAATTTCGAGTTTAGAAAAGCCTGAAAATTAGGCTCGGTCGCGTAGCGCGAAGCGGCCAAACCAAATTTTCCGGCTTTTCTAAACTCGAAATTTTACTTCATGCTTAACCTGGGAGTGGAACACACTCGTTTAAACTTCAAATTGTCCTTTTTTAAGAAAACAACGAATATTTAAAAATCTACAAGCCGTAATTGAGATATGTATACTTAAAAGAAACAATTTACAAGAAATTATGATTTTAAGCTTTTCTAAAATAAATAACACTAATATACTCGCGACTTAAACAGTATGACATTGTTATGTAACTTCAAAATTTGACACAACTAGGCAAAATCGTTGCAGATACAACTGTCGACGTACGGTCTAAAAATTTAAACCACACAAATATCTCTCCCGAATTCCACCATAATATTATTACTTGAAAACTGCAAACATAATAAACGACATTTTTATTTAGGAAGTCGAAAATTTAATTTAATAATTCAATTTCTCCATGATCATATTCATATTGACATATAAAAATACAGAGTGTAAAAATGTAATATATTTAATATAAACTGTAGGAAAAACGTGCTCACGCAAAAAATTCATACATCACAGAAAATATTCCACACTTTATATCCCATAACTTACCCTCCAACTAAACAAAGAAACGAGTAAACGTCAAGTTTTATATTCCGGATGGAGCTTTATTATATTTTAATAAAACACAAAATAGTGAAGTATATGTAAAACATCATAGACAGCAGCGTATCCAGAACGATATAGTATTAGGGGCTTATACGGTTTTTTTTGTATTAATTTAATTTTTCAGCACACTTTTATCTTTCTTGTAATAAATAAACACACTTATCTTTTTTAATAGAAATGCTAATAATATTATTATAGTTTAATGTTACTTAATGTTTACTACACCCGTGCAAACATGATACTAATATTTCGTATTAATAGAGCCATATCTACACGCATTTTTTAGCTTTAAACTATTGATAATATGAACGTGGCAACATTAAATTTGTATGCGCTTAAACTTCACTTTAGTAAAGTTTGAAGTAATTTATTTTACACTGGTTTTGTTTATGTTTATGCAAATGAATTTCTTTTACTGAATTATTTGATAGAAATTGACTTTTGATAAGGGTTTCTAGATTAAGTATAAAGTAAAATTTTGAGTTTAGAGAAGTTTAAAAATTTGGATTTGGGCGCGGAGCTAAGCGTTGCGAAAAAAATTAAATGTTTAGGCCTTTCTATATTCGAAATTTTACTTTATGCGCCACGTGTATGGAATATTGAAATGTGGTGAAGTTCAAATGTTACTGATTAGTAACATTTGTACATTATGTACATTTCAGAGCTGGGCAGGATTTGAATCATTCAGGATTCGATTCCCGGATTCGAATCCTTTTAGAGGATTCAAAAGAAGTATTCGAATACTTTAGTGAAAACGGATTCGTGATCCGGATTCGTTACATTTTTTTTAAAAGGATTCGTATTCGAATCCAGACGTAGGTGATTAGAATCCTTATATAAGGATCTGAATCTTCATAAAGGATTCAAATCCTCCTAACTAATTCGAATCATCGCAATTAAGGCTGGGATTCAAATCCGATTAATTAAAATAGTCGAATATTCTTATATGAATATTTAAATCACAAAATTATTTATATTTGACTGTTTTTTTTACGAATAATGAATTATTCAAAAATTTAAATATTTAAAATTTGAAATATCCCCAGCCATAGTAGTACATTTTTAACTTCACTTGAAATCAGTGTTTTATACGCGTGGCGCATGAAGTAAAATTTCGAGTTTAGAAAAGCCTGAAAATGTGGATTGGTCGCTTCGCTTCGCTACGTGACCAATCCAAATTTTCAGGCTATTGTACACTCGAAATTTTACTTCATGCTTAATCAAAGAGTGGAAACACTTGTTAGAAGTTTTAAATATTTTATTAACGCCCTGTATATGATAAACTTCTGAGAAATGTTTATATTCTGTTGTAAAAACATATTGATGGTGATTTACAGACTAAATATCTGATTAATTAATTATTTTATTTAATTATGATATATGTATTATTGAACTTTAGAATAAATCAGTGTTTTATACATGTGGCGCATGAAGTCAAATTTAGAAAAGCCCCGTGAAAATGTCTCTTAGTTAGAGTAATATTTTCTCATAAAGTTGAAAGAAAATAAGTGTTCCACCAATCCTGGGATAATCTGTATGTGTATTTAACAGAAAAAAATATTTGTACACTTGATTACCATACTTTATTGTCACGTGTAAGATATTTATATCAAAACATAATTAAATTAACAAAACTGATATTTTTGGGTATACTTTTAAGTAGCGATTATTTTCAAGTAATTTTAGTTGTAGAATGAACCTATATTTATAATTATTTTCAATTTGTAAAGAATTTTTTTATTAAATAAATAACGAGCAAATTTTAATGTTTTCTACAAATATGGTTCCTGCAATAAACAATTAAAGTCGAGTGTATTTCTATCGGTCCACTTCCCAGTGTAAATTTTCCAAAATTGTGTGGAGTGAATGAGGATTTAGTGACAGTGGTGTCAGTCTCGGTTGTCAACGTATAAAACGAAAAGTACTAAGATGCATGATTAGATAGAAATTAATTTGACTGTAGATACGATTAATAAATATATTTTGTATTATTCTTAACTAAGTTAAATTTCTTTACAATTAACGAATTTTGAAGGCGCGCCTGTTAAGTCCATTTAAATCTAAATTTTAAACATTGAAGAAAAACCCTCGGACATGTCGATTTTTATTTTTAATTGCGCAAATAGTCAAATAGCGAAATCATATACAGAGTGATTTATGTAGGATTTGTGACGTCATCGACCATTTTTTTAAACGGAAGTTGAACATTTTTACCAAGCATATTTGAAAGAGAATGTTCGACATACAATAAGCTGTTTACAAGTATAGTTTGAATAATAAAATAATCGAGAAAAATTACTTTAATATTTTAAAATGTCAACTTCTGCTAACAACATTTGAATAAAAACAAACTCGTTCAACCATCAGTTTTATACTATTCACGTCGCATAGACATCTTTTACTAATTAACACAATTTAAGCATTTAAATAAGTTTTCTTTATTAAAATACTATTTTTATTCAAATTGAATATTTAAAATGTCAGTCATTTTTCTTGAAACATTTTTTATTCCACCTACACTTGTAAATAGCGCATTATATGCGGAAAATTATTCTCTTTCAAATATGTCTCGCAAAAATGTTCGACTTCTGTTTAAAAAAATGGTCGATGACGTCAAAACTCTAACATAAATTACCCTGTATGTGATTTCAGTATTTGACCAAACGTGGAATTAAAAATAAAAATGGATATGTTGGAGGATTTTTCTTTAAACTTTATAATTAATATTTTTATAAATGCATTATTTTTTGAAAGCACTGTATATTAAACATTAAGACATTTTAAACGAAATTAGAAAATCTAAAAGCTAATTAAAACTATGAAAAATACTAGAAATTAGATTTTTATAAAATTATTAATAATTGTTTAGAAATTTATAAAACATCATTATTGTGTGTGAAAGAAAAACTTTGTTTTAAATGTTCCATACAAATTGTATCAAATAAACAATTTAATAAAAATAAAACCTTAAGTTTATTTTCTCTCTGTCAGGGGTTCATATTTTTTAAAGCGTTCAATAAAATTATACTCTATAACAAATTGCATTAGTTTTATTATAATTTCTTGTAATTGTTAATTGCAGTTTATTTTTTTAAATTGTTGTACATTATTGTTATTACGCATATGCTTCTTTTTTAATATTTATTTATTTTGTAAAAAATATTAATCTGTACTAAATAAAAGTATATTCCAACCCCCAATTAACCACGAAGTAAAAGAAATAATAAGAAAAATCAGTATAGGTATTTAAATGGGTTTAAGTTTCATAAAATTCGTAAACATTTTATTATATCCTGTACAAATTAGTTTGTTAGTTTTATATAGTTTAACAAAACATATTTTAAATAAATTTAAAGTTAAAATTATTTATAAAATGTACAACAAATATAATTAAGTATTATATATTATTTAAACTATTGCGGAATAAATAAAAAAAATCCTGGAAAACAAATCATATAAATTAGTATATACTGGTGAAACAGTTAAAACAATCATGAATGTTCAATAAAATTAGGTAAAATAATTTATTAGGTTTTTATTGAAGCTTTTAACATTAATCTAACCAGTGCTTTCCACTCCTTGTTAAGCATGAAGTAAAATTTCGAGTTTAGAAAAGCCTGAAAATTAGGATTTGCGACTTGCTTCGCTGGCACGCCCCGGAAAATTCAAATGTTCAGGCTTTTCTAAACTCGCAATTTTACTTCATGCGCCACGCGTATAAAACATTGAAATATTATTTTTGATAATTTCGTAGCCGTCAATACACTAATCTTGGCAATATTATTAATCTTAGGTGAAGGCTTTAAAAAATAATTTACAGCAATTAATAGTTGTAAATATTAAATTTAAAATATCTGGTTTCAAAAATAACCGATATTTTAAATATCAATACTTTTTACAACGATGTGGTTTTAAAGTAACGAGTGTCTTCCACTCCCAGACTAAGCATAAAGTAAAATGTCCAGTTTAGAAAAGCCCTGCGTAGAAATTTTGTCGACGGTCGCGCAGCGACCTGAGACAAATTTTCACGGGGCTTTTCTAAACTCGAAATTTTACTTCATGCGCCACGCGTATCAAACACTCATTTATCGTGAAGTTTAATAACACATATATCATCATTAAATAAAATAATTAATTAATCAGATATTCAGTCTGTAAATATTTAGGTTTTGAACATTTTTGTTAATAAAAGCTGACGGCGATATTAAAAATATTAAGGATTTGTATCCGTGATTCAAAAATAGGAATTCAAATCTTTGATTCGAATCAAATATTTCTCTTAAGAATCCTTTATTCGAGTATTCGTGATTCGAATCATATTAGGTAATTCGGATACGTGATTCGAATCCTGTTTATGAGGATTCATCCCAGCTTTGATACATTTATAATTTATGGAATCACAGTTAAATACATTGTAAATAACTTTTTTTTGTTATAACACAGATCTCGTGCCTTAACCTAGGGGTACCACGCTATTAAGTTAGTTAGTAACGTTGTAAACTAACAATAGCAATCTACTAAAATGTTGTACTAACATGTTAATATCATCATTAGAATCGTGTTAAAACTCTATGCTATCATCTATTAGTAACGCTGACTATGTTTTGTCTATTATGAAAATCAAATTTAGTGTAAACTTATTAATAATTATAACTATTTAACACAATGTTTATATCTACTTGTTGGATTTTACAAAACATAAATAGTCGAACAAAAATAAATGTTATTAATTTCAAGCAGCCTAATTGATTTGATTAAGACATGTTCACGACGTGTTCAACGACTCAATTATTAAAAATGTACACATGTTTTATCTTCACATTGAATAAGATTATAATGTTGACAAATTTAATGAATTTGAACATTTACTTTGCTAATATATTAAAAAATATTGGATGTTGTAAAATCGGAATTTTATTAAAAATGTATTATCGTTGTATCAAGGAATTCCTCATTTTATGTTAATTAAGGAATTACTTGGGCGCATTCTTATACCCTTAGTTCCAATAAACTATGTATTCAACAAGGAAAAAAGTTCCCGATAAAAATTCCCTGGGAGCGGCGACGGCGGGCGGGCGCTCTATACTTTTTTTAACGGGGCAATAAAATAATTTTTCAACGCCCGCGCATTAAATATTGCATTAAAGTTTTCCCCAAGTTAGGAGTTCAGACAATGATAATAGCATACAAATTGTACGGTTTACGTTTTTAAAAGGAGAAGTGCTCATTTTTTATTCCGCTTCTCTTTTTTTTTTTTAAAGAAAAGTTCGCCTCGTAAAACTGCATTAGCGCCACCGCTCTTACAAAACCCCAAACGACGGTTTTATGAAATATAGATTATATAAATTTATTAACTATGTTGCAGCAAAATGGTACGTTAAGTAAAAATGCTCGGAATTGAATATATATTACTTATTGGAAAAGTCAATCAATTGTAACATTATTTCTAGCGCTATTACACAGTTTAAAAATTTAGTTTAAATTCCACTAATCAATTATTGCTTTGGAATTTTACATTTTTATTGATTTGGTAAATGTTAGTCAATTAGTCCTAATCTTTATAGTTCTGAAGTTTATATAAAATTGTATACAATTTTATCAACAATTTAATCACCAAAACCAACACATACATGTGTTGGTTTTGGTGATTTTTCTAAAATAGCAATTGTTAGTGTGTCTTATTAAAATATTTCTTTTTGTATATACTATTTTGCTTTTACGAGTTTACGTCTGTGTAAATAGTTTATTTTTCTTGTATTGATTTATTGTAGATATTGTGTATAATGTAGTTTTTAAAATTTGTTCCGCTAGTTTTGAAGACCCTTGTGAAGTTAGCCATAAAGTTTCCAGCCATAAAGTATATTTCGTAATGTTTGTTCGTCGATATCTCCATAATTACTTAGCAGATGTTAATGAAAATACACACACTAATATAAAAAGGGTTGCGCTTTAGACTAGTGCTAACCACAATTTGATACAATGTATACTTTATGAGTAAATCGCATAATTCGATTTTTTTATTACTCTTAATTACAGGTTAATTACAACTCCGATTTTCATGAAACTTATACATTCCATGTAGAATTTAACGCTCTATTCAAATATGTAAAAACTATTCGCTGGCAAGTTAAACTGCAAAAGTTATTAACAAAAAACCACAAAACAATGGATTTTTAAATGTAGTCCGATTTAGATGAAATTAACATATTAAACTCGAAATTTTATGCTGATTACGAAAATATTATTATTTTTCGATCAGTTATAGCACATTCATTGGCGCTAGATAAACACTTTTACCCCTGGAAATGGTCAGAAATCCAACGAACAAAAGCGTACCGCTGACAGATTTATGACCGACCCTTCTGAAAGGCTCTTCTAATTGGAAAGTACCTTCAATTTATTGTCTCTACGTAATCTAAATAATTTTTCCAAACTGTTACTTAATATATTTAAAATATACACACAACAAATATTTCAGAAATGCATCCGTCAAATAATTCATTAATATTAACGGACATAAAACGAAGAATGAATTGATTTTTTTTTAATTATCTCATCATTTATTTTCTAGTTTTACTCAAAATTTTATGAAATTTGGCTAGCTTATACTGTTGCATACGCTGATCATAAATATCAAAAAAGTTTTCACTGACATGTAAAATTGCAATAATTATTAACGTTTTAATCGCAGAAACAAACTTTTAATATTTTTCATTTTTACTCGGATTTTAATAAAATTTGGTCACGTTGTAGCCCGGAGCACATTGATTACAGAAGTCTAAAAAGCTTTCGCTGGCAAGTGAAATTGCAACAATTATTAAGCCAGCCATAAACTTTAAACTATTTTTATTTTTACTTGAATTTTAATAAAATTTGGTAATGTTGTAGTCCAGAGCACACTGATTACAAAAATCAAAAAAGTGTTCGCTGGCAAGTGAAATTGCAATAATTATTAACATTTTAATCGCTGCAACAATCTTTCAAAATTGTTTATTTATACTCCGATTTTAATAAAATTTGGCAATGTCATAGTCCGGAGCACACTGATTACAAAAATCAAAAAAGTTTTCGCTATCAAGTAAAATTGCAACAATTATTAAGCCAGCCATAAAGTTTAAACAATTTTTATTATTACTTGTATTTTACCGAAATTTGGCAATGGCGTAGTCCGAAGCACACTGATTACAAAAGTCGACAACGTTTTTGCTGGCAAGTAAAATTGCAATAATTATTAACATTTTAATCGCTGCAACAATCGTTCAACATTGTTTATTTATACACCGATTTTAATGAAATTTGGCAATGTCGTAGTCCGAAGCACATTGATAACAAAAATCAAAATAGATTTCGCTGGCAAGTAAAGTTGCAATAATTATTAACACTTTAATTGCAGCAACAAATTTTAAATATTTCTTATTTATTCTCGGATTTTAATGAAATTTGGTAATATTGTAGCCCAGATCGCACTGATTACAAAAATTAAAAACTTTTTCGCTGGCAAGTAAAATTGCAACAATTATTAAGCCAGCCATAAAGTTTAAACAATTATAATTTTTACTTCTATTTTAACGAAATTTGGCAATATCGTAGTCCGAAGCACACTGATTATAAAAATCCAAAAAATGTTCGCTGGCAAGTAAAATTGCAATAATTATTAACATTTTAATCGCTGCAACAATCTTTCAACATTGTTTATTTATACTCCGATTTTAATTAAATTTTGCAATGTCGTAGTCCGGAGCACACTGGTAACAAAAATCAAAATAGATTTCGCTGGCAAGTAAAATTGCAATAATTATTAACATTTTAATTGCAGCAACAAACTTTCAATATTTTTTATTTATTCTCCGATTTTAATAAAATTTGAAAATATTGTAGCCCGAATCGCACTGATTACAAATTTTTTTTAAAAATTCGCTGGCAAGTAAAATATCAACAATTATTAAGCCAGCCATAAAGTTTAAACAATTTTTATTTTTACTTGTATTTTAACAAACTTTGGCAATGTCATAGTCCGGAGCACACTAATTACAAAAATCAAAATAGATTTCGCTGGCGAGTAAAATTGCAATAATTACTAACATTATAATTGCAGCAACAAATTTTCAATATTTTTTATTTATTCTCCGATTTTAATAAAATTTGGTAATATTGTAGCCCGGGCCACACTGATTACAAAAATAACATTTTATTAAAATCCGAGAATAAATAAAAAATATTGAATGTTTGTTGCTGCAATTAAAATGTTAATAAATATTGCAATTATACTTGCCAGCGAAATCTATTTTGATTTGTGTTACCAGTGTGCTCGGGACTACAATATTGCAAAATTTCATTAAAATCGGAGTATAAATAAACAATGTTGAACGATTGTTGCAGCGATTAAAATGTTAATTGTTATTGAAACTTTACTTGCCAGCGAAAATTTTTTGGATTTTTGTAATCAGTGTGCTTCGGACTACGATATTGCCAAATTTCGTTAAAATACAAGTAAAAATAAAAATTGTTTAAACTTTATGGCTGGCTTAATAATTGTTGCAATTTTACTTGCCAGCAAAAACTTTTTTGATTTATGTAATTAGTGTGCTCCGGACTATGACATTGCTAAATTTCATTAAAATCGGAGTATAAATAAACAAAGTTGAACGATTGTTGCAGCGATTAAAATGTTAATAATTATTGCAATTTTACTTGCCAGCAAACACTTTTTGGACTTTTGTAATCAGTGTGCTTCGGACTACGATATTGCCAAATTTCGTTAAAATACAAGTAAAAATTAAAATTGTTTAAACTTTATGGCTGGCTTAATAATTGTTGCAATTTTACTTGGCATCCGAGAATAAATAAAAAAATATTTAAAATTTGTTGCTGCAATTAAAGTGTTAAAAATTATTGCAATTTTACTTGCCAGCGAAATCTATTTTGATTTTTGTTATCAGTGTGCTTCGGACTACGACATTGCCAAATTTCATTAAAATCGGTGTATAAATAAGCAATGTTGAACGATTGTTGCAGCGATTAAAATGTCAATAATTATTGCAATTTTACTTGCCAGCGAAAATTTTTTAGATTTTTGTAATCAGTATGCTTCGGACTACGATATTGCCAAATTTTGTTAAAATACAAGTAAAAATAAAAATTGTTTAAACTTTATGGCTGGCTTAATAATTGTTGCAATTTTACTTGCCAGCGAAAACTTTTTTGATTTTTGTAATCAGTGTGCTCTGGACTACAACATTACCAAATTTTATTAAAATTCAAGTAAAAATAAAAATAGTTTAAAATGTATGGCTGGCTTAATAATTGTTGCAATTTCACTTGCCAGCGAAAGCTTTTTAGACTTCTGTAATCAATGTGCTCCGGGCTACAACGTGACCAAATTTTATTAAAATCCGAGTAAAAATAAAAAATATTAAAAGTTTGTTTCTGCGATTAAAACGTTAATAATTATTGCAATTTTACATGTCAGTGAAAACTTTTTTGATATTTATGATCAGCGTATGCAACAGTATAAGCTAGCCAAATTTCATAAAATTCTGAGTAAAACTAGAAAATAAATGATGAGATAATTAAAAAGAAATCAATTCATTCATCGTTTTATGTCCGTTAATATTAATAAATTATTTGACGGATGCATTTCTGAAATATTTGTTGTGTGTATATTTGTTAAATAAATTGAGTAAAAGTTTGGAACAATTATTTAGATTACGTAGAGACAATAAATTGAAGGTACTTTCCAATTAGAAGAGCCTTTCAGAAGGGTCGGTCATAAATCTGTGAGCGGTACGCTTTTGTTCGTTGGATTTCTGACCATTTCCGTGGGTAAAAGTGTTTATCTAGCGTCAATGAATGTGCTATAACTGATCGAAAAATACTTGCCAGCGAAAAATAATAATATTTTCGTAATCAGCATAAAATTTCGAGTTTAATATGTTAATTTCATCTAAATCGGACTACATTTAAAAATCCATTGTTTTGTGGTTTTTTGTTAATAACTTTTGCAGTTTAACTTGCCAGCGAATAGTTTTTACATATTTGAATAGAGCGTTAAATTCTACATGGAATGTATAAGTTTCATGAAAATCGGAGTTGTAATTAACCTGTAATTAAGAGTAATAAAAAAAATCGAATTATGCGATTTACTCATAAAGTATACATTGTATCAAATTGTGGTTAGCACTAATCTAAAGCGCAACCTTTTTTCTATTAGTGTGTGTATTTTCATTAACACCTGCTAAGTAATTGTGGAGATATCGACGAACAAACATTACAAAATATACTTTATGGCTGGAAACTTTATGGCTAACTTCACAAGGGTGTTTTGAAGGCGTATCGAACTGAGTGCTGCAGACCATTTTTTTGTATTAATAGTAACCGTTACGGGGTTGCAAGTTTCCCGAAAGTAAGAGAAAGTTGTACACTTGTTCGAATTAAATTCTAGGAAATTGCGCCCGCAACGAGCAAAACAGGTACCTTATTGATGGTGTGTTTTGAACCTACCAATAACAACGAATAACCCCCAATTTTTAGGGCGGCTCCGCTTTTGTAATTGCCTCTCGGCACTCAGTTCAAAATTTGAGAGAACATTCGCAATTTAGCTTCCGACAACAAATAATCATACTCTGGAATTTTATCGCTCGGGATTTCAGTCAAACATCAGTAATATAGTTAACACTGTAGACATTTTGTAAATAGTGTAAATAAATCGTATTATTGTTTTTACCAAAAACAAAGTGTTTATTTTCGTCACAAAAAATGTTTAACCAGCAACTCGGGCACACGAGAAGAACTTAATACACACCAAAGTTCAGTGCGTCCCACCAGCGGCTCCGTCAACTTGGCCCCCCACTTTCAATTTTTTAGAAAAACATCATTGCACAGAAAAGCCCTTAGCTAGCACAGGCTAGCACAGCCAAAATTAGAGCAAGCACACAAATAGTAAAAAAGTTATAGGGGTTTCAAATATGGGGGGGCTAAGTTGACGATTGCCCCCCACTTTTGATTTTTCAACTTTTTTTATATGATTTGGATTCCTCAGAGCTATCACAGGCTAGCACAACCAGATTTAGAGCAAGCACAACCCCAACAACCCCTTAAAAATACAAAATTAGTTTGTACCCCAGCCCCCCACTTTAATATTTTTTGATTATTTCTAAAGGAATCTGCAGCTTAGAGCTAGCACAGGCAGAATATGCAAAAATTATTTAAAAAAATAAAATGGTTAAAAAGATATTTCAATTTTAATTATCAACCGTGAGCTTTCAAATCCTGTATGCGTAATTCCGTTCATGTATTTTAATTATTATGCTAAATGCGTATTTTCTAACAAATCACAATATTTCAACGGATTTGTTGACAATAACTTTGCCATATACTTAACTAACAGTTTAAAACATTGCTTTCAAATGCTGTGACCCGGAAAGCAAGCACATTAAAGACGTAGTGAGTTATTAATGACCAACCCTCGAATAATTTAAAATGTAATAACTCCACCAAATACTAACAGATTTCAAAAATTCTTTCAAAATATAAATGACTAATGCATTGGTAATAAATGCTGTGACTGAGAAAGCTAGCACAGTAAAGACAGAGGCGTAGTAAGTAATCAATATTTAACCCTCGAATAATTTAAAATGTAATAACTCCACTAAATACAGAGAGAATTCAAAAATTCTTATAAATTATGAATCACTAATGCATTGTTAATAATTGCTGTGACTAAGAAAGCTAGCACAAGAAACACAGTAGCGTAGTGAGTAATCAATATTTATCCCTCGCATAATTTAAAATGTAATAACTCCACCAAATACCAACCGATTTCAAAAATTCTTTTAAAATATAAATGACCAATGCATTGGTAATAAATGCTGTGACTGAGAAAGCTAGCACAGTAAAGACAGAGGCGTAGTAAGTAATCAATATTGAACCCCCGAATAATTTAAAATGTAATAACTCCACTAAATACAGAAAGATTTCAAAAATTCTTTTAAATTATGAATCACTAATGCATTGTTAATGAATGCTGTGACTAAGAAAGCTAGCACAAGAAAGACAGTAGCGTAGTGAGTAATCAATATTTAACCCTCGTATAATTTAAAATGTAATTACTCCACGAAATACTAACAGATTTCAAAAATTCTTTCAAAATATAAATGACCAATGCATTGGTAATAAATGTTGTGAGTGAGAAAGCTAGCACATGAAAGACAGTGCCGTAGTAAGTAATCAATATTTAACCCTCAAATAACTTAAAATGTGATAAGTCCACTAAATACAAACAAATTTTAGAAATTATTTTAAATTATAAATCACTAGTGCATTGTTAATAAATGCCGGGACTAAGAAAGCTAGCACAAGAAAGACAGTAGCGTAGTGAGTAATCAATATTTAACCCTCGCATAATTTAAAATGTAATAACTCCACCAAATACAAGCAGATTATTATTAAATATTCATTAACTTGAAAAACATTAACGTTTTTTTTCTACGCGGAGCTTTTCTAAACTCGAAATATTACTTCATGCTCAGTCTGGGAGTGGACGTCACTCGTTTTGTCGATTCATGAGATATTGCAATATTTGGTGATTTTCGTCGATTTATAAAATTTTCATCAGATTTTCGTTATTTCGAAATTTTTCTCAAATTAGAAAATGTTCATGAAATTTTCGACATTTCGACATTTTGATCGATTTTTAAAATTCCGAGATTATTGTCAGTTTATAAAATTTTCATCCAAGTTTGTCGAATCAATTTTTTTTCATTTTTTCACTATACTCAATTTTTTTGCAATATTTTATAATTTTTGTCGATGTATAAACTGTTTACCAGATTTTCGTTATTTAGAAATTTTCATCAATTTAGATTTATAAAATTCCGAGATTATTGTCAAATTATAAAATGTTCACCCAAGTTTGTCGGCTTTATTTTTTTCATTTTTTTCACAATACTCAATTTTTTTGCAATATTTTGTGATTTTTGTCGATGTATAAAATATTCACCAGATTTTCGTTATAGAAATCTTCATCAATTTAAAAAATGTTTATAAATTTTCGATATTTTCGTCGATTTATAAAATTTAGATAATTAATTTTTTTTTAAATATTGTTAAATATTGACATACAGGGATTTCTTCTTTTGAGGCAGCATTTTAAAAACAACAAATGTTTATAAATTGCTCGGAACAAAACCGTAGCTAGCCCCGAAATTTTTATAATGTTAAATTTAGAGATTTTTTTCAATTTGGAAAATTTTCATCCTGATGTAATAACTGTATTTAATCATCTTTTTGCAATGCAGAATTTTTATTTCCTTATTACATAAAAAACAAATGTCATTGTCGAATGTCAGACGTGTCCATGTCGATTAATGAAATGTCACGCGGTAATGTCAATTGAATTACCGAACGGATATAGTTGATGAAATGTCAAATATCAATGTCAAATGTCACGTGTGAATATCGTTTAGTCACTGCCAAACCTGCTTAATGAACGTCAAAGTCGTTTACTAACTGTGAAAGTGATTTAATGACAGCCAAAGTGATTAAATGACAGTCAAAGTCGTTTACTAACTGTCAAAGTGATTTAGAACTACCAAAGTGATTTAATAACTGTCAAATTCGTTTACTAATTGTCAAAAAAAAAACATAAATCTTAAACAAGTGTTTTTCACTCCCAGATTAAGCATGAAGTAAAATTTTGAGTTTAGAAAAGCCTGAAAGCCTGAGCCAAGTTAGGCTTTTCTCAACTCGAAATTTTACTTCATGCGCCACGCGCATAAAACACTGATTTTATATAAAGTTCAAAATATTCTACTAAAGCAGTATGCTTAAAAAGTGCATTCTGAACACTACATTACATCAGTGTTTAACACGTCGGATTTTAACCAAATAGCGGCCTAAATCGTAGGATTTTTTTTCCAAATTTATTTTTGTTTACTCTTGTATGTTTCCTCTAAAATGACCCTTGAAGCAGAAAAATGCACAAATGTGGTTTTTTATGATAAATTCCTATGTATACCTAAACGAATGAACATCCTGTGTATTTTTACCATTAACACCCCTCCGAAATTTTTAAGACCCCAGGTACGGCCTTTGTTCATAATGATCAACCTACTATTAGTTTCACAACCATTTATAGTTATTTGTTTTGTAATTAAAGACGTGAATAACAATTTCTAAACAAACCCAATTTAGAAACGTTTTCTCTATATAAAAATATTAAATATTTGCCTCCATTCATTTTCTAATAATGTATTCAATAATTGCAAATAAAACTATAAATGTAATTCAATTCTTAACAATACAAACATCTGAAAACAAATTAACTCTAACTCTATTATATAAACCAACCCAAATATCACTAAATATTCTTAAAGACACACTTCAAAACCATATACTTACTTACAAGAAGAAAAACCCACATTATTCTAGGCGATATTAACATATATTTATTACATAAAAACAACCACTCACGAGATTATAAAAATATACTAACTAAACTACAAAATTAAAAATATGATAAATAAAAATTTAATTATAATGGAAATAACTCTATACTAGATCATGTCATCTTAAATAAAACTCATTTAGTAGATAAATTCAAACTCCTAGACACAAGTATATCCGACTATAGAGCACTAATCATACACATAACAAATACAATAAAAATAAACCCAAAATATAAAAAACCACACTCATGAAAGTAAACCACGAACAAGTTGCAAAGAAAATTAAAAGCATAAATATACACAAAATAAATAATTTCCAACAATTATCGAATAAATTAAAAAACATAATTCGAAACAATCAAGCATCGAAGCATATAAAAAGAAAGGAAACCAATCCATGGATTAATGAAGAAATAATAAAACACATAAAACTTAGAAACAAATTGCAAATGAAGCATACTAAAAACCCTATGAATCAAATTATAAGAGCACAATATATGACGCAAAAAAATCGACCGCAAATTTAATTTAAAATGTAAAAAAACAACATTAAAAGAACTAATTTGAATCAAGCAAAAACAACACAACGGTACCCTGGAAATAATAAATAATTAAATAAATAAACGTAATAGAGGAGAAAATAACATAAATGAAATAAGAAAGACAAATGCAACAATTACAAAAAACAAACAGGAGAAAGCCGATGAAATTAATAAATACTTCACAAATGTGGGCAGAAAATTAGCTCAAGCTCAAATAAATCAAACAAATAAAACAACTACAAAAACTAACAAAACAATTAATACCCCGATCTTTCATACAACAAATTACGAGGAAATAAACACTATAATCGATGGACTAGAAGAACATAAAACACCAGGCTTTGACAAAATTACAAACCGTACAATTAAAGAAAATAAAGATACATTAACACCAATATTAGTAAAAATTATAAACAATGTAATTACAGAAGGCATTTATCCAAACTAAGAAAAAAACGATTATCATACCTGTATTCAAAAAAGGCGATAATAAAAACCCCGAAAACTACAGACATATTTCTCTATTATTACATTAAATAAAATATAAGAAAAAATAATACAGATACAATTAAGTGAACATTTAGTCAAGTATGATATCATACACGCACAACAATATGCCTTTCAACAACAATCCGGAATATCTTCTCCAGTTAACGATTTAATACACCACACAAAAATTAAACGAGACCAAAAAGAGAAAGTCGGTGCAATACTTATGGACATGCAAAAGGCATTCGATACTATCTGAAAGAGCAAATTAATAGAAACATTAAAATCAATAGGGATTCGAGAAAAGATAGATATACATTTACTACACACATATTTAACAAATAAACCTCAAATAACACAAATATAAAAATACGTAAGCAAACCAATGTATGCTGAATACGAAATACCTCAGGGTGGCATACTACCCCCTATACTTTATATAATATATACTAATGATCTGATGGAACTGCAACTCAAAGGTAAACCATACATTTATGCCGACGATACATGTATTTTGTATATACCGGAAAAAATTACACAGACATTCAAGACAACATGAAAAATGACTTTATACTACTAGAAGAATGGTATTTCACCTATCTACCGACTATTAAACCAACACACCTAATACATAATAATAAAAAACAACAAATAAGCGACATCGAAATCAAATGCAGAAGAAAAATAATAGGACGAGTTAAAGAAGTAGACTACCTAGGGATAAAGATCCAAAAAAATTTGAAATGGGACAAACACATAACAAACCTAGTAAAAGAAAAAAACACAAAAACTATAGCTGCAATCAACAAAATTAGATATTATATACCGACTGGAGCAAGGAAACAAATATACCACGCATTCATAGCTAAAAATAACAACTTGTGTAACATCTGGGGAAATACAACGAAGAAGAATATTAAAATAATACAATCCCAGCAAAATCAAATATTAAAAATGGTGATGTGTCCATCATAGTACTTTTCCCCGTAAATTGCGTATTAAATCACTTTTAAAATATTTGTAGCATTATTATTTTCAAAAAGTCTTCAACTTTTTGATAACTACAACTTTTATATGAAACATTTTTCAATTGGATCAACACATACTGACACAAACCAATGACTAGATAAAAAACACTATTTATTGAATATCTCAAAAACTAAGAATGCTATGACAAAATGTGAATCTACAAAAAATCTTTAGTTTTTCATTTCCTACAACTTTTATTTGAAACATTTTTCAATTGTATCGACACATACACTGTCACACACCAATAACTAGATAAAACACACAACTTTTGAAATATCTCAAAAACAATACATCTTCATTTTGTTATTATCTACAACTTTTATTTAGAAGAATTTTTTGTTTGATGAACATTTATTGAAATAATCTGAAAAAACTGAAAAACGCTACGAGTAAAGTACCACTTCCGGTTTTCCAATTTTTACCAAAAGCTTTCCAGTTTTTCCGATTGTAACAAAAAGCTTAAGTTTCAAGTTTCATCTCGATATCTTTAGCGGTTTTTGCGGTACAGCGCACACAGACACACACACAGACACACAGACAGACAGACAGACATTTTTCAAAAATGGTCTTATTCGACTCAGGGGACCTCAAAACGGATATTTCTGCTAAAATGTTTGATTCGAAAATTTTCACGAAAACAATACTTTCCCTTTGTATTACATACGGGGGAAAGTAAAAATATTATACAACATGAATAGAAGATCCAACACCGATACAATATACACAATACTGCATGAACCAAATATTAATAACCTGGAACACTAAATAACTTGCTATTAATATATAAAATTTAAAATTAACTACTTAAAACAGGTATTAAGTTAAAACTGAATAAAGAAATCCACACATTCAATAAAAGAAGAAGATCAACTATAAGGACAGACAAATACAGAACAAGACAATACACTTCCCTAACAAGTGAAACTATACAAAAATATAATAACCTGCAGGAATTTATACGGACACTAAAATATATAGCTGTTAACCTTAAACTAAAACATTTATTAATAAATAATAAAATAACATAAAGAACCTAAACAGGAAAACCGTTATATTCCCCAATACCGCTAGCCCGAGATGGGAAGGATGCCGTGCCCTAATTCCCGAGGTGAGGACAGGGGAAAAATCACCATACCACTACAGACTCATACAATACGTTGAATATGTATTATTTAATAATTTATATGTATTATAACTGTAGTAATAATAATAAAAAACTGTAAAAAAAATTGTCAGAAGTGGGATTCGAACCCACGCCCTCAGAGAGGACCAGAACGCTCAAATCTGTATTTACAGACAAGGATTTCCTTGAGTCTGGCGCCTTAGACCGCTCGGCCACCCTGACACTGATAAAATGTTGTAAACGAATATTGGCGAGTAAATTAAAAACATACATTACGGCTGGTAGTGCGTAGACAGGCGAAACTAGATTTTTTAACGATTACTGGTATTTTTGACACACAACATTTATTGACATTCGGACATAGATCCATATTGATAGTTGGACTATTGTCAATAAATAATTCCAATTAAAAAATATTTTAATTCTAATTTCTTGTAATTTCTTCTTTCATTTTTCATTTTTATTTGTTAGTTGGTTTGAAGAGAATTTGATCTAAATGTTACATATACTTTAATAGAGTGTTGTAACAAATCAAATAAAATATGATAATTTCATTGTATAATTCAATATGTATTTGCACGGGAAATAGTTGTTTGAATAGATTTTTATTGTCTTAAGTTGTCTTATTAATTAAAACACATCGTTTGCATTTTACACCAAAAACATTTTCGTAATTTTATATATTATATTTAATCTTTATTGTCACATTTAGTCTATAATGTCACATGACAGTCGATTATTATGATTATTATGGCAATTGACAATCAAGACATTATTTGATATAAAATAGCAATGTCTTCACTTTGAATCAGTGTCTCATGACAATAATCAATAGCTTATTTTACCATTTATTTTTATTCCAAATTAAGAAAAGTAGTAAAATGTTGAATATTAAAATAGAAAACAAAACATATTTAATTATTTAAACTCATTAGAGTATCACCTTAATTGTAATGATATTCATATACTGGGTGTTCGATAAAAAGCTCCCAACGCCATAATTCTGTTATTTATTAATCGATTTAAATGAACTAAAACACAAAGACAATCGCAGTTTCAATACAACAAATTAACACTAACTATATTTTTTCTCAAAACTAACTTCATTGACTTTATACTTTTCTTCTTTTATTATATTGGACATTGTTTTTTCTGAATCCAGCTATGCTCTAAATGTTGATTTTAACATAATATTTATGTTAGAAAAAAATTATATTAAATCTTGTTCACATGATTTTTTCACAATAAATGTAGTGTACCTTAAAACAAAATTGGACTTTTAATACTAATCAAAATTTATAAATAGGATTAGTATGTATAATCAGCTTAGAAGATTCAACACAATTTATCAACCAGCCTAACAAAATAAATGCTAGTATTTTTTTAACTTTACAATATTTCAGTGTTTTATACGCGTGGCGCATGAAGTAAAATTTCGAATTTAGAAAAGCCCCGTGAAATTTTGTCTCAGGTCGCTGCGCGATCCTCGACAAATTTTCTACGCAGGGCTTTTCTAAACTCAAAATTTTACTTTATGCTTAGTTTGGGAGTGGACCGTCATGATTTTTAACATGTCGAGATTTTCGATATTTCTAGGTTTTTCTCGATTTATTCACAGTTTGTTATTATAGTAGATGCAACTTTAATATTTAATAAATACTGTTTTTGTCAGGAATAGAATATTAATCTATTAAGAGCCGAGCAAATTATAAAGTTAACTCAAAAAGTTGTTTTTAGGTAAAATTTTGCATCTTTTTCTATGATTTTAATGAATGATTTATTACACAACATACGTCGATTTTATTAAATAGGTAAATTTAAAGTTCAAACGAGCGTTTCCACTCCCAGACTAAGCATGAAGTAAAATTTCGAGTTTAGAAACGCCTTAAAATTTGGTTTGGTCGCGTAGCGCTACGCGCTACGCGACCAAACCAAATTTTCAGGCTTTTCTAAACTCGAATTTTTACTTCATGCGACACGCGTATAAAACCCTGAAATGCTGTGAAGTTTTTGATACACTTAAAAAATGAGTAATAATCGAAATAATATAATAACAAAATATTTACATTTTTCCTTTACTATTATTCTACATTAAGCTGTAACGTAGATACTTATTTGTTGTTTTGTCATTATTATTGGCAACGCCTCACAATAAATGACATTTATCACTTTTTTTACAAGGCACACTAATTACTATTTTAAAAAATATATAATTTGAAATAAAAGATTTAAAAAAAATCGACCAAAACAAGCAATTTGGCGTTATTGGATTAAAAAAAATAATGTCTAATGTTACAAAATTAAAAAAATTATAGGCAGACATTTAAAAATCTTAAATTGGCTATTATTTGAGAATTAAGTTATTATTGAAAAAAATCAACATTCATGTCATTTTTTAGCATCTAAACGGGCATTGACTTTGGATTTCGGGCGTTTTTTTTTATCAAACACCTGGTATTAGCATTAACGTTTTAACTTTTCAACAATATACTTGTCAAATTTGTATATCAATTATAGTAATAATAATTCCGATGTTAATTATCCGATTATATGGACATGTACACACATTAATTTATCAATTATTATTACTGTCATTTATTTCATTGTAATACGTGTATTAGCTAATTAAATATTAATAGATACTCATACTACTAAACTAAATTCTGTAATAACAGAAAAGTACCAATTCCTGTTTATTGTGTAATACATTATCATTCCGCTCTCATGTTTTATTAATACAGGTCTAGTTTTCCCCCCGAATGAAAAGTAAACTTGTTTATCTGTCGGAGATAAACACACGATATATGAAAACGAGCACTTTACATATATTACAGGTCTTCCCCCTAAATTGCACACAAAAAATAAAGGCAGGAGTTTACAAATATATGTATTATATGATATAATATAATTTTTTTTTGAGTGTATAATAAGCAAAACTCGCATACTTTTTGTTATTAAATTTAGTTTAATATTTGTAATGTAACGTAAAATGTCTCACATCTTTTATCGTACAATTAAATAACATTATGGCATTAAACTGAAAACATATTTCTAAAAGGGTTGCATATTTTTGCTTTTCAATGCAAAAATCTTCAATTTTAGAATTTTTTTCAATAAAGTTGATATTTTATAACTGTATGTTTTTGAGTTTACGTGAAGTGATTATTACACTAAAAAAGAAGGTTATTCCTTACTTCACTTTTTAACAATATCAATATCAATCAATATCAATAACAAACGGAGTTTGTTATTGATAATGAGCACGTTGTGTCTCGAAATGTAGATCTAACGATAAAAATAAAAAGTGAAGTAAGGAATATCAGTCTTTTTTTAGTGTTGATATTTTATATATTTAATCAGCTATTGCTGGTCTTTTGGTAAAATAATTAACATTTAGAGTTTTTGAATGAATCGACTGTCTTAGGGCAATCAAAATTGACTTAATTGTTAATACTTATGTATATACAGGGTGTCCCATTAGTGTGTTCTCGGAGAATATCTCAGTTCTCATGAAAGATAGAAATACATTTTTTTTTTACTCAAGTTACTTCACTTTCAGAGCTACATAACCTAAACATATTTGAATGTCCTTGTAAATAAAACACTTATTACTTTGTTTAACCACTATATTTTGCACTTAATTTGTAATTATAGTTTCGACTATCTAGTAGTAATTATCAAACTAAATGCGTTTAGTTTGATATTGATTACTAAATAGTCGAAACTATAGATACAAATTAAGTGCAAAATATAGTGGTTAAACAAAGTAAAAAGTGTTTTATTTACAAGTTTTTTAAGATGTACCACAAAGTAAATGCCTACAACACTGCACCATAAAGGCAGTAGCAAATGAAACTTGCTTATTTTAAATGGATCACCCCGTATATAATTTGGTATTTAAATGCCTTACGAAAATTAGGAGTTATTTTATTATGTTTGGAGTTATTAGATATGTAAAAAAAATAACCAGGTTTTGCAATGGTTTCGTAAACCTCCGAAACTAAGTGAAATGGAGAGCTGCGATTTAAGCCACTTTCTTAATATAAAGTTGCTACGCTGGAGTTATTTGTTTACTAAATTCTACGCTTTATAATGTGCGTATTAAGCGTAAATAAAACAAACTCCTCAACAAGGAAACACATATATTTACTTTAACAGAAATAATTTAAATATCATAAAACAGAATTAGAGAGAGAGAATATGCTTTCTTCTCGGGTAATCATACATACAATGTCTCAATTGGAAAATAAATGACAAGAGCTTAAACTTAGTTAGATAGTTGTGTAATTTTAATTTAAAAAATAGAAAATAAATCGTTATTTCGAAGTTATTTATTTAATATTTACGGAAACAAATGAGAAATAATAACAATAATTAATATATGATTATAGAACAAAACTCTGTTTCCACCAAAATTGTTAAATTGCAAAATAAATATTCAATATACAAAAAGTTATTTTAATAAACTGTGCAATTAAGGATTTCAAACATTTGTATAATATTTTTTATCAATATTTTAAAATTATTATTATTATTAATAGTAATAATAATTTATTAGTCTTAAATATTGTTAACAACAATTTCGGACACGTCAAAGGATACAGTAATATATGAAAAAAAATACTAAATTTGTTTTTAAAATTTATATAATTCAGTAGAATACTATTTTATGCATTTATTTCCCCTTTTTGCAAAGCAACATTTCCTCGGGCGGCCATTGCTTATGCATTCCATTTAAACGTACAATGTGTAATTATTTAATGGAAAATGTAGAAGAATCTAATTTATATTACGCTTATAATTAATATCGTTTTTATTTTAAATTACTGCAAGCATAAATGATTTTTATTTTCGAAATAAAACACATCTTAATTTAATATTTCTTCCTTATAACTAACGGTAAACTTAATTATAAAATTTTAATTCAATGCACTTATAAAACACCGTGCGCGATGGTCGACCATTATTCTTGTGTTGTAAGCCATTAATTTTTTTCACGGATTTTAAAATCAACTAAGATTTCAATTAAAATCCATTATAATAGAAAAATTACGCGCGAGCGACGCCGAGCATGATAGTAATTATACCTGGAACATTTATCCAACGCTGTACCTTTTTTACCTCACTACTTTAATAAGTTACCAACCGTTAACGACAACTCTTACTTCACTAAACTTACTTCACTCAAAGAGAAATTATATAAAGTGAAAAGTTAATATCATATCAAGTTATTTTTTTAATAGAATTGGATTTTGTTTCAAATATATTTTGTTTTAAACATACTTACATATGTTACCAACCGTTAACGACAACTCTTACTTTACTCAAAGATAAATTATATAAAGTGAAAAGTTAATATCATATCAAGTTATTTTTTTAATAGAATTGGATTTTGTTTCAAATATATTTTATTTTAAACATACTTACATATCCCAGAGCAAATTTTAATATGCTCTTGAATTTTGAAGGGACAAGATTTGATTAGACGAAATAAATATTCGCAAAATTTACTAATGTGAAATCAAAGATAAGCAGTATATTTCAAAATTAAATGAAACTATTACTATGTTTTTACCACTTATATTAATTTATAAATATACTTGACAATGATAATATTAATGACACTCACACTGTCAAAATTTAAGTCGTAAATATATTTATATGTAACACCTGTATATATATAAATTAATAAAAGTCGTAAAAAGCATGGTAATAGTTTCATTTAACTTTGATATGAATAACCACGTAGTAACGGTCAAAACCATCGTGATGTTAAGTATATTTTAAACTTCATAATACTTCAGTGTTTTATACGCGAAACCCAATGTTCTATATACGCTGAACATTTTTAGGAATTCATTGTTTTGATAAAAGCTTATAATTTAAAGCATCTATTGAGTGTTTCCACTCCTTTGTTAAGCTTGAAGTAAAATTTCCAGTATAGAATAGCCTGAACATTTCTAAAATTTTCAAGCTCATCTAAACTCGAAATGTTACATCAAGCTTAACAAAGGAGTGGAAACACTCAATAGATGCTTCACATTAAAAGCTTCTATCAAAACAATGAATTCCTGAAAATGTTCAGCGTATATAAAACATTGGGTTTCGGATATGTATACTTGAAGGAATAAATCCGTATACAAAATTAAACATTTCAATTAATATTAAATATTTTATAACTAAAATTAAATACTCTAAAAGGTGAATGCGCCTGGTTTGGGTTTGAAAATGTGGTTTAATTTACACAACTTTATGTTTATCTGTGTATGCTGTAATTCAAAAAAACTACAAATGATTTTAACATAAATAAATACTCACGCATAAAACATAAATAACATGTAGTATCATAATACAAGAGAACAATTAATTTGCGTATCTACCTAAAAATATGAAATAATAACTGTCAGTATAAATATGCTACATTGAAAATTTGCAAGAATACACTTAATTTCAATACGTCATTGTATCTGATAAACTTCTTTTGTGAGCGAGTTAATTTGAATGTGTTGATGATTTAAATTGCAAAATTAACAGCAAGCATTATTCGCGGATATATCGCCTAGCCGCAGCCCTTTTATCTCTCGAGATTGCACAGTCAACAAAGCCATGGAGAAGCGTCTTATTATTGTCTATAGAAACTTCATGTGTGGTTACAATCCATCATCCTCCATCTTCCTAGCAACGACAGCCACTGTCATTGTCGCACGATAAGATGTATAAAGTGAAATTAACTCGCTGGGAATAGAGGTTTCGTACTAAATTAACAAATATATACATGACCGTGTATCTGAAAATTACCTGATAATTTACATCGTTTTCTATGTATATAAAGATATTTAAATTAAAAACCCTTGGTATTGTTCCACAAATTAAAACTTTATTCCGATTAGTTTCGGTTTTTTAGACCATTTTCAAAGGATGTTTTTCTATGTAATTTCGGTTTGTGTATTAAATTACTGCACTCAGTGTATATTATGTAAATTAAATAATAATGATATTAATATTATAATAATAATGAATGAGATGTAGATAACAAAAAGGTTATATTTTTTATATCGTATGGTGATAATTTTTTGCGTCTTATAAACTCGTGCACTCTTAAATGACAGTTGTATATCGTTAACTTGTTTCTCATTGATCACTTAGTAAAACATTTCTATTAATATATAGGTATTTGATTGAAATTCACTTGGTTTGTTTTACTAATAAATTGTTTTATTTTTAACTAGTTTCGGCTTAATGTCATTTTCAAGAATGGTGTACAAATGAGCAAAATTGATTATATATACTAGATGTCGGCATTTCAGGTAATAAGCGCTCTAATTATCGGGGAATTCCAAAGGTCCTCGTTGTCTTTGACCACGTTTTTTCCCGCCTTTATGGCTTTACTTATTTCTAAACCCTCCCGATAATTCAAAACTAATCCCTTACTACCCGAATGCAACATTTTACAGTCGTTTGAGCTGAAAAAGTTAATAGCCACGATGCAATGTTTTGCGAACCCCGTGGTCTGTTTATTATTTAGAATATCTTTCCTATGTTCTTTTAATCGCGTTTCAAAAGACCTGCCCGTTTGTCCTATATATATTGCATCGCAGTCATCACATTTCAGCTCATTACTCCGCTTTTTTTATTATGACTATTGTCTGTTTTAATTTTATTATTCACTAATATTTTCCCTAAGTTAACAGAATTAGTCAAATTTATGTTATTGTCCTTGCCCTTAACTGTTTGTTTAATTTTCTGTGAGAGGTTATTGATGTATTTTAATGTACTTTTTCTCTATTTTTGTCACACTATAAAAATACTTCCGCAATTGTTTTTGTTTTTTCTTTTTAATTATTTGATTAACTAATGCCTGTTTATAACCGTTATTTTTTGCTATTGTTTTAATTGTGTTTAGTTCGATTTGATAATCTATTTTACTAAGTGGAATATTAATTAATCTGTGTATAATGAATGAAAAGTACTATATTTAATTTGGTTGTGTGTGTTTGAGTTTAAAGGCATTATTGTATCCGTACATGTTTCTTTTCTAAATATTTTATATGTTAGTGTATTGTTGGATGATTTCCAAAATTGAATATGTTTGCTTTCTGGTTGTTTTAGTAAATTACTTTCGAAATCATCCATAAAGATTTCTGACATTAAAGGGGACAACGGTGATCCCATTGGTAGTCCATCTGATTGAATATATATATATATATATATATATCCCCATTGAACTCAAAGTAGCATTGATTAATGCAAATGTCTATTAAACATTTTAATTCCTTTTTATGTGATTCTAGATTATTGTTTAATAGATATTTGCATTAATCAATGCTACTTTGAGTTCAATGGGGATATATATATATATATATACAACCAGAAAGCAAACATATTCAATTTTGGAAGAGATATGTAGATGATATTTTCTGCATATGGACAGGGTCAATAAGACAGTTAGAAATTTTTACAAAATATTTAAATTCATTAAATAGTCAAATTCAATTTACAATAGAAAAGGAACTTAACAATAGTCTTAACTTTTTAGATTTAACGATTACGAAATCATCCAACAATACACTAACATATAAAATAATTAGAAAAGAAACATGTACGGATACAATAATACCTATAAACTCAAACACACACAACCAAATTAAATATAGTACTATTCATTCATTTATACACAGATTAATTAATATTCCACTTAGTAAAATAGATTATCAAATCAAACTAAACACAATTAAAACAATAGCAAGAAATAACGGTTATAAACAGGCATTAGTTGATGAAATGATTAAAACGAAAAAACAAAAACAATTGCGGAAGTATTTTTATAGTGTGACAAAAATAGAGAAAACCTACTGGAATAGATTAGAATACGTCAATAACCTCTCACAGAAAATTAAACAAACAGTTAAGGGAAAGGACAATAACATAATTTTGACTGATTCTGTTAACTTAGGGAAAATATTAGTGAATAATAAAATTAAAACAGACAATAGTCATAATAAAAAAAGCGGAGTATATGAGTTGAAATGTGATGACTACGATGCAATATACAGGGTGTCCCCGAATGGTCTGTACAACGCTCTACCACATATTCTCTGAAACAAAATAAGACGATTTAACTAAACTTATCTCTATCAAAAAGTGGTTCCTAAGCCATCTACGAGGCCTCAAAGATATTATTTTTTTTCATTATCTTTCAAATATTTTTATTTTGGACTTAGGTAAGAAAACCTAATTTGGCACATTTAATTACATTGATACCATGCACTTTTTGCGATATGTTTCTTTATCCTACGTTTAAAGTAAGTGGTCAAACTAGGACCATCGACTTCTTAAGATACCTAAATATTTTTATTCAACAGGTCAAATCATAAGGAATACTTTTTTTCTGCAAGATCATTCAATTTTACGTATTTTTTGTCTCTTATAAAATGTTGCTATTTTCCCCACAAAAAAATATTTTTATTTGTCAAAAAAAAGTAATAAAATTATGAACAATATTTTGCTTCTCAAAACAATTAACAAAGTAGAAATAAAGATAGGTACCTAACAATAAACACAAATTTATTAGTTTCACAACAAATGTTCAAACTGATTGCCATTTTCAGCAATACAACAATTTACACGTCCCAAAAAATTAAAATGGACACGTTGTAAAACACCAACATTGTTTTTAACTGTTTGAAACGCATTCTGTATTCGCGCCCATAATTCGTCGTGCGTATTTATGGGCTTACCATAAACAATAGATTTATTAGTTCCCCACAAAAAAAATTCCATTGGGGTGATATCCAGGGAACGTGGAGGCCAAGGCACTGGTGCGGCATTGCCTCTCCCAATCCATTTACCGGGATACTTTTGGTTTAAAAAAGTACGCACTGGTAAAGTGAAATGAGGTGGAGCCCCATCATGCATAAACCACATATCACGCCTGAGTAAAAGCGGCACATCCTCCAGTAAGACTGGCAATTCCTGAAGATGTAAGTACTGTTCTCCGTTTAAATTTTGTGGTAAAATTACTGGTCCTACAATAATATTTACTATAACAGCCCAAACATTTATTTTAAATTGCCGTTGGAAATGCATGGTTTTAGTTGCATGTGGATTATCTTCGGAATAAACATGCTCATTTTTAAGATTTGTTATACCTCTTCGGGTAAAACACGCTTCGTCTGTAAACAAAATTGTCTTGGCGAAATTAAAATTGTCAATTTGGTTTTTAACAATAAATTGGCAAATCTGAAGTCGCTTATCGTGATCCTGAGGCATTAGCTCTAGAACTTTTTGAATGTGATATGGGTATAGCAGTTGCTCTTTAAACACCTTATGCACAACATTTTTAGATACGCCTAGTTCAGCACCTAAACGCCGAGTACTTTTAGATGGATCTTTATCTATCCGTTCTAAAATCTCTTCTTCAACATCCACAGTTCGTACAGTGCGTCTTCTACCACAATCCCTCGCAGAGTATTCTAAGCGGCCAGTTTCTCGAAGTCGCCTTTCTACGGAAGCAAATGTTTGATGGTTTGGTATTCGGCGATTTGGAAATCTTTCACTGTACACTCTTACACATTTGCGGCCATTACCTTCACAAAACCCAAAAACTAAAACAATATCAGTTAATTCATTAATTGAGTACATGACTGATGTTGTCACAAAATCATCGATAACTGAATTTCACAGGTGTCTCAATTTCTATTTTTGTAAATAAAGAATCAGTTTCTTTTTAAAATTTTATTTCTTTGTTGTTTTGACACATAAAAATATTTTTTTGTGGGAAAAATAGCAAAATTTTATAAGAGACAAAAAATACGTAAAATTGAATGATCTTGTAGAAAAGAAGTATTCCTTATGATTTGACCTGTTGAATAAAAAGATTTAGGTATCTAAAGAAGTCGATGGTCATAGTTAGACCACTTACTTTAAATGTAGGATAAAGAAACATATCGCAAAAAGTGCATGGTATCAATGTAATTAAATGTGCCAAATTAGGTTTTCTTACCTAATTCTAAAATAAAAATATTTGAAAAATAATGAAAAAAAATAAAATCTTTGAGGCCTCGTTGATGGCTTAGGAACCACTTTTGGATAGAGATAAGTTTAGTTAAATCGTCTTATTTTGTTTCAGAGAATATGTGGTAGAGCGTTGTACAGACCATTCGGGGACACCCTGTATATAGGACAAACGGGCAGGTCTTTTGAAACGCGATTAAGAGAACATAGGAAAGATATTCTAAATAATAAACAGACCACGGGGTTCGCAAAACATTGCATCGCGGCTAATCACTTTTTCAGCTCAAACGACTGTAAAATGTTGCATTCGGGTAATAAGGGATTAGTTTTGAATTATCGGGAGTGTTTAGAAATAAGTAAAGCCATAAAGGCGGGAAAAAATGTGGTCAATGACAACGAGGACTTTTGGAATTCCCCGATAATTAGAGCGCTTATTACCTGAAATGCCGACATCTAGTATATATAACCAATTTTGCTCTTTTGTACACCATTCCTAAAAATGGCATTAAGCCGAAACTAGTTGAAAATAAAACAATTTATTGGTAAAACAAACCAAGTGAATTTCAATCAAATACCTATATATGACAGTTGTATCTGCAACGATCTTTCCTAGTTGTGCCAATTTTTGACGTAACATGACAATGTCATATTGTTTAGGTCGCAATCATATTAGTGATCTCTCTTTTAGAAAAGCTTTAAATCATAATCTCTTGTGAATTTTTAATTTTTAAGTATACACATCCCAATTACTTGTTGTAGATTTTTAAATGTTCATTATTTTTATAAAAGTGGTCAATTTCAAATTCAACGAGTGTTTTTCACTTCCAGGTTAAGAATGAAGTAAAATTTTGAGTTTAGAAAAGCCTGAAAATTTGGTTTGGTCGCGCAAATTTTCAGGCATTCTAAACTCGTCATTTTACTTCATGCGCCACGCGTATGAGACACTGATTTTAAGCAAAGTTTACTCGTTCACAATATTTCAGTGCTTTCAGTGTCTAATACGCGTGGCGCATTAAGTGAAAATTTGCTTTATGCTGTCTGGAAGTGGAAAACGCTCGTTTTAAGCTTCAAATTGAACTCTTTTAAAAAAACCATATGCATATGTACACCTAATAGAAAATTCTCTGTATGTATACTTAAAAGAAAAATTCGCTGTATTAACAGATTAATCTGATGACTATTTGCCAAATCTATTGAATGCGCATTCGATTCAACTAACAATTTCGTTTGAGCTTACACAAAATCAACATAAATGCATTATTTATTTTTGTAAATACCTGAATTATTTAGTAGATATGGAAATTGGAATTAAACCACTTAAAGTCACATTTAAAACGATAGTGCACATTAATTAAAATAATTTGTGGTTCGTTTTTTGCAGATTTAGTTTTACGAAGACATTATCAAAATGTGATGTTTAACCTTAAAATTTTAAAGCTACATACCGGAACATACGTTTTTGCATGTTCTATCTAAATACCATAGCAGACATATGAAGTTTTCTGTCTCTTTTTATACGTAATCTGATGACATTAAACTATTATCGTAAGGAAACCATGGGACACCTCTCGTGAATCGTACCTTAAATATAAACTTCGTTCTACTATGAACATTTGTTGCCCAAAAATTAATTGTTGCTAGTAATTCATGGCAAAAAATGAGACTGTTCTACCGATTGTATAAGAAAAAAAAAACATCTGCAATAAAACTTCAACGATCAAGTGTTTGGATGTTATGGCGACTTAATATATATTTATACTTTATAGCAGCTGAAGGTATTTCGTACTTGTAGGCAATGAATCTTAGATATTTATTTTGTATTTTGTCTAGTCTATTAATTAAATATAGTTGATGAGAATTCCATACAAGGGAAACGTATTGTCAGGTGGACCGGACAAAAAAGGAATAAAGTAACTTTATTGTGTAGACTGAAATGTCTTTTCCTACTCTGTATATAAAACCCGATATATTTAAAGCTTTTTGAGCAATGTCATTAATGTGAATATTAAAATGCATGTTTTAATTAAGCGTTACGCCATGATCTTTTATTTGAGTTACACGTTTTAATGGACTATTTATTTATAGTGTAACTGAAATCATCAACTGGTTTCTTTTAAATGACAAATATTTCAATTAAAGTGAATTATATAAATTATTCACTGATAGCAATTAAATCCTGCTGTAATAAAGTAGTGTATGTATTATTGTTTATAATACGAAATAATTTGATATAATAGGCATAGAGTAATATACGCAAATAATTTATACGATCAACGATATTATTGAAAAAAATATTATTAAAATAATATTGGGCCTATGTGCGACCGTTGTGGGACATCCGAATACACAATTATCTCCTTCGATAACACATCATTCATCTCTACACACTGTTTCTGCTAAGATTTAAATCCAATTTACAATACTTGCATTATAGCCAAAAAATCGAATTTTGCCAATGAGTATCTTGTAGGTAACCCTGTCAAAAGCCCTTCGGAACTCGGTGTAGACAATATCAACTAAAGGAAATAAAAGAGAGGCTTGAAAGGTATTTTGCGAAAAGGAGATTTACTGTGAATGTAAAAAAGACGAAGTGGAAGGTATGTAAGAATGGGGATGGAAGATGGAAGGTAGAGGAACTTACATGGATGGGTGAGGAAGTAGAGCGTGTAAGAGAATTTAAATATCTCGGGTATATGTTTGCTGAAAATGGTAGCAGAGCCCGACATATTGATTTTGTATGTAAGAAGGTGAGGGTTGCGATGGCACGGATGCGGAGAATATGGGAGGATATGCTTGGGGAGAATGTTGGGATGAAAATGGTATGGTGGGATGCATGTATAAAAGCGATATTGTTGTATGCAGTTGAAGTGTGGGAAGTGAGTAGGAATGATAAGATTAAAAGGGTACACCTGCAATACTTGAAGAGAATAATTGGCCTGGAGAGGACGACTCCAAATTATATAGTATTGCGGATAGATTGGACCAGAAAGTGGGGTGGTCGGGGTTTATTTTGAGGGAGAAAATAGCGCTGGGGGAAATGCTTGAGGTTGAATATAGTGAGAGGTTGAGGGATGTTGAGGTACAGGAGCGCCAGGAAAAAAAATAAGAAAAAGCAGCTACAACCCTCACTATAAAATAATTCAAGAGCACGCAGGACCGCCGCGCTATCTTAAGACATTAAGTGCGGAGGAGGTACGATTGTTAGCGCGGCTCAGATGTGGAAATGAGAAGAGAGGAAGGAAGGTATGGATGGAAGAAGTATATATGAGATGTGTATTTTGTGGGAGAGAGAAGGATGAATGGGAGCACTGGATCAATGCATGCCCAGCAATGAAGATAACAATAGGTATGAAAGGTAGTACGCGTGTCGAAAGTTTGTGTGAGAGCGGAAGAGGGATAGAGGTGGTGAAGGAAGTAATGAGAGTAAAGCCAGGGAGATGTAGTTAGTTGCTTTTCGACGGGTAGAGAAGAATGTACTTGTGATTTTATATTTTTATTTTATTATTACTATTATTTTTATTTTAAAGAAAAAATGTTAGTTTTTTTAAGAATTTTGTTTGTATTGGATTATACGGAATAAAGGTTATACTACTATCTATTTGTTTACGATTCTCAAAAGCTTTTAACACAAAGTTTTTAAATTGTTCTTATAATTTGTAACATAATGGATAGTGAGTGTGACAGTGATTCGTGTACTTCTTTGAAGTTGAGTCATTCTGCTCAAATTGCAGAGCATACCCACAAAAATCGCGCGAGAAATATTATCGTAAAATTGCATTTGGAGACTAAAAGCCACAGGATATAAGCACTACATTTATAAAATTGTAGATGAAAGTATGAAGATGGGCTTAAAATGCATTTATTTATTTGTCGTCAACTGGATATTACTGACATTAGTAAATAATAAGTTACTTAAAGTACCATCAATCTTTTGTAAACTTTACTTCTAAGGTCTTTATATATAAAAATATGAATAAGTGTACTACCAAGTACTTATTCTATATTACTAAGAATATTATGCTATGTTAAATATAATTAATAGTAATGGCATTAATTTTGAACAACTTACACACCATCACAATAAATATTTTCACTGTACTTTCAATAATTATATTTTTATGTGCAACAAATAATTCCTGTAATAATGAGTAATTATTAATTCCGATTTTTTTTACTTGGCGTTGAAAAAGTCGAATGTAGAACTCAAATGGATCTTAAATCTCACCTAGCAATTGGGGCACTCGCCTACAGCGTAGTGCAATATAAGCATCATATCCACTCTCGTTATATAATATACTATTTCTCCAACTCACTGAATATAACATTATACAGAATGAATCACGACGTTTTCCTGCCACTTATGGGGTGTATTCTAGAAGTAATTTTAAGCAAAAAAGTTCGTATGAACACAGGCCCCATTCTCAAAAATGAGCAAGTTGTGGAAAACTTAAGATTTTTGTATTTTCGCACCTCGCACGGCTATTTTGATAATGGTAGCAGCGTTAAATCAAGGTGGCGCCTGTCATTAGATAACTTTTGATGTATCGACTGCTGGAGTTTGTTTGTGTGTAAGATAAAGTGCCTTATTTGATTTTTCTTTAATGACTTTTACATTTACTACGGAGGAGTACACCAATATGGTGTTTATTTTTGGTTTTGCAAATAAAAAAATAAAAATCAAGTTAAATCTAAACTTTCCCCTAACTCGCCTATTTTTGTGAATCAGACCCGTGTTAATATAACCTTTTTTGTTTAAATTGACCTAAAGAATGCAGTCCGTAAGTGGCGGGAAAACGTCGTAAATCACCCTGTATAATATTTGTTTGTGATATTTAGGAATCACATAATAAGGTTACTTTGGAGTTGTCATCTTCGAAATGAAGAGAAGTGTATGGAAATAGTTGTTCGTGATTCATTGTTTTGCTTAAGTACACAAAGAATCTTAGAAGTTATTCCTTACTTGAAACAAAAATCTTACGTAGAAGTGTCTTTATTAGCATATGTTGTTTTATTTCGAATATTTTTCTCTCAGAGTTAAAATTTTTAAAAAACATATATTATTCTCAATAAAACAAATATCTATTGTTCTTTTTTATGAACATAAATAACTATTCAATATTTATTTTGTTTTTAAAACACAAACGGGACAATTTATTTACAGCACTGAGGTCGTATTCAAATCAGCTAAACCGTCTCCACTTTTAAAACTTGCAAAGTGTCGAAATAAAAGTCGGCTCCCAAGTTTCGCCAAGTGCTGTAAGCTTGATATGTATTTGTTAAAACTATAGTCATTATACAAATCTTGTCGGTGCGGTTATCTCGGGGGTTCACGTATATAAATAAGAAAATGCACGTTTTGCCCGAGCGCTGAATGGCCGCCAACTCTCCAGAGATACAGACCCGGAGTAAGCGAACAAATGCGAGCAAGAGGCATTATGGGAAATGCCATGTCAACAGTCAACAATCACCGACTTGTATTTAAACCGTAACCACTCAGTAATAAAATCTGCAATTTTATAAAATATAATTGTAATCACATTTATTATTTATTTTTTATTATGCAAGTGTAGAAATACTTGAAAAACATATAACAGAATGCTGTGGATAAAAATAAGGTGACCAGATTGCATAGAATATAATTATGAACTGGACGCATTTTTTAATTATACAGGGTACCCCATGGAAAACGGATGTTTTACAAATGAATGGTACTCCACTATGTTAGGATTTAAAACATTTTTATAGGCAAAAATAAGTAGGCCAGAACATGCAGTTTGAGTTACTTATGTACGAAGAATAATATCAATGAGATGGTGTCCATTTTTACGCTGACAAATTCCCCACATTTGCTCTTTAAATTTAGCTTTCCAACAGTTGACGATCGATCTGAGCGGTCTTTTGCTCTATCGCTTGTCGCAGTTTGATTCCAACAGGATGGAGCTACGGTCATACTACCCGACTGTCAATGGCTGCTGTTAGACAAATGTCTCCTAATCGCATTATCTTTAAAGTCGGTGATTTGCATTGGCCCCCTCGCTCTCCAGACCTTTCAATGTGTGATTTTTTCTTGTAGGGGTATCTAAAGTCTCGTGTGTATGTAACCAAACCTCGTACACTGGCCGAATTGCGACAAGTGATAGAGCAAAACATCGCTCAGATCGATCGTCAACTATTGGAGTAAGTGGAAGCTAACTTCAGAGACCGTCTCTACATTTGTTAGCGTGAAAATAGACACCATCTAAATCACATACGGGCAACCCCCGGCCCGCTGTAAGATATGATCCGGCCCGCGAGACATTTTGAAAAAAACCAATTAAAAAAATATTACATTAGGTATTTATACTCACGGGAGTGACAGTGAGGCGGCAATTATCAAATTCTTTGATGTTTGCCGCCTCACTCTTTGATAATCGCCGCCACTCGACTTGCTCGATCAAATTCTTTGAGGTTGGCCGCCTCACGGGCGACACATCAAAAGATTTATTGCTTCTCAATTATTCTAAACTAGTTTATTCCAGATTATTCGTTCATTTTGCCTATATAAGCGTGTGGATGGCCCGAATGTTAGTTCAGTTCTATTTGAGCTACCGAGGTGATAACTTGGACAAGCGATATCCTAGCGAACTGCTAGGATATCGCTTTGTGTGCTTTGTGTGCATCTTGAGTGGTAACTAACTATAGTTTGTTATTAAGTTTATTGAACGAAAAGTAAACAAAAATGATGTCTGGTGGAACGAAACGAAAAGTAGATACACAGGGTCGCCATTTTCAAAAAAAATGGACTGAAGCATTCTTTTTTATCTTGCACAATGGTAAGCCTATTTGTTTGCTGTGTAATGAATCCATTTCATTAATGAAAGAATTCAATATAAAGAGGCATTACTGAACTAAGCATGCTACGCTGCACTCACTGACAGGACAATTAAGAACAGACAAAATCCAGAAGCTTACCGCAAATTTGGAAAAACAGCAACAAATGTTTCATAAACAAAGAATACAACTTGATAATGTTGTGAAAGCTAGTTTTATAGTTAGCTCAAAATTGGCGAAGGCATTAAAACCATTTGCCGAAGGAGAATTTATCAAGGAGTGTATGCTAGAAGTTTGCGGTATTATGTGTCCTGAAAAGAAAAAAAGAATTTGAAAAAATTAGTTTGTCAAGACGAACTGTTGTTCGACGTATAGAAATGATAGCTAATGATATAAAAACAACATTGACTGACCGTATGGCTGGTTTTGAATCATTTTCCATAGCATTAGACGAGAGCACCGATTTGTCTGACACAGCTCAACTGGCTATATTTATTCGAGGTGTTGATAAGGAGTTCACTGTTACTGAGGAATTGCTTGCTTTACAGCCGCTAAAAGGAACCACTACAGGAGAGGATATTTTTATTGAAGTTCAAAAGGTACACAAAACTTTGTAACGGGGTAATCGACCACTAATATTAGCCTATCATTAGTGGTCGATTACCCCGTTACAAAGTTTTGTGTTTTCCCAACAAGTACGACCGTTACTTCCCTCCGTAGTTTCTAAGTAGTTCAAAAGGTATTCACAAGTTTTGGCTTGCCATGGTCAAAATTAATTGGAGTATGCACTGATGGTGCACCTTCTATGGTCGGTTTCATCGGAATTTTGAATGAAAAAGCAACAGAATTAAATGTGCAATAAGATGATTTGATAGTCCTTCATTACATTATCCACCAACAGAACTTGTGTTCTAAGTCCATTCGACTCCATAATGTTATGAATGTGGTAGTAAAAACCATCAACTTTATTCGATCCCGAAAGCTTAACCATCGTCAGTTCAAGGCGTTTTTGGATGAAATATCAGCTGAATATAACGACGTAACATATTATTGTGAAGTCAGATGGCTGAGCAAAGGAAACATGTTGAAACGGTTTTACAAGCTCAGAAATGAGATAGATTTATGAAAATAAAAGATAAACCACTATCTGAATTAAGTGACCCAAAATGGATATGTGACTTAGTATATCTGGTCGATCTTTCAGGCTATTTGAATGATTTAAATTTGAAACTTCAAAAACAAGGACAGTTAGTAAATGATTTGTACAGCCATTTAAAAGCGTTTCAGATCAAACTACGCTTGTGGTAGTCACAGATGCTGTCTGGTAACAGTTACCATTTCAACACGCTCTCTGCGTATGAAAATATTGCTTATGCTCAATATGCTGAAGAACTCAAGTTACTGTCGGAACAATTTTCGAACAGATTTTGCGACTTCAAAAACATGGAAGACTGTTTCAGTTAATTTGCTACTCCTACAACATATTTTGTACAAAATGCTCCAATACACTTACAAATGGAGTTGATTGAGATTCAAGAAAACTCACTCCTAAAATCCAAATTTGAAGACGTAGAGTTGTGCGATTTCTACAAAAAATACCTAGAAGAAGACAATTTTCCGCAGCTTAGAAAATTCGCAAGAAGATTGATTTGTGTATTTGGCAGTACTTATAAATGCGAACAGTTCTTTTCATTGATGAAAGTTAATAAATCAACACATCGTACAAGACTGACTGACGATAATTTTGAAAATTCTTTACGTCTTTGTGTCAGTGGAATTAATCCAAATATCGATGGATTAGTTTCCCAAATTCAAGCTCAAGTGTCTCATTGATTTCGGTGTATTTAACTTTCGTAGTTTGTAACAATTGCAAATTTAACGATTCAATTATAATGTACCATTTTTTTAAATTTCATTTTGTTATTTTAATAAATTGTACTATAATAACATTGTCGTATTATTTCATGTCTAATTTCTATCGCAATAAATATTATTACTAGTTTAAAATGCATTAAGTACTTTTAAACGCGGCCCGCGAACGTATTTGCACGCTAAAGTTTGGCCCTCAACATGTCAAAGGTTGCCCATACCCGATCTAAATGATATTATTTTTCGTACATAAGTATCTTAAACTGCACGTTCTGATCAATTTTTACCAATAATTTTTTTTATACCCAAAAATAGTGGAGTACTCTTAATTTGTAAAACATCCGTTTCCTATGGCGCACCCTGTACATATCCCGATTAGAAATTGGAAATAAGTAATTCAATAAATGAATTATTTATAACCAGTTTTGTTATTAGCACGATTAAAGAATATTTAGGATATTTTTTCGGTGTGTACGCTGTAAATATTAAGGCATTTTTTGCGAGTTGATTAGGCATGAAGTAAAATTGCGAGTTTAAAAAAGTATGAACATTCAGATTTGCCGAGTGAACGATGTATATATTGCGAACATAACACGAAATACGGACAAAGCGCGTTTTGTTTAGAGAAAATGAGAATTGTTAAATGTTTTTAGACAATAGCCAAACAAAATTGCATTGGTCTGTCATTTCGCACATTGTCTAGACAAAATGCGTTGTGTCTAAGGGCCATTAGACAAAATGCGTTGCAAGATTGAACACTGAAAAAATAGTACGGGGAAACATAATTTTGTTTTATAAATATTCTGACAAATTATTTATAAGGAATATGTTTTAAACTAAAATCAATGTTTTATACGAATAGCGCATGAAGTAAAATTTCGAGTTTTGAAAAGCCTGAAAATTTGGATTGATCGCTCTGCGCTTCGCGCTACGCGACCGTCCAAATTTTCAGGCTTTTCTAAACTCTAAATTTTACTTCGTGCTTAATTTAGGAGTGGAAACACTCGTTACAAGTTCAAAATTGACTCCTTTCACAATAAATCTTGCATAAAAAAATTAAAATAAAAGTACGCGATTTAAAAAGTAAAAAATTATAGGCATAAGTTTGACTTCAAATAATATCAAACAAAACTGGATTAGTTAATAATGAATCACTTTTAATTTTGAGAAGAAAATTCTTTATGCAAGGTTAATAATAATAACGGTTAATTTAAAACCTCACATGAGTATTTCTACTCCCAGATTAAGCACGAAGTAAAATTTCGAGTTTAGAAAAACCTGAAAATTTGGATTTGCCGAGCCGCGGCTAGCAAAGCGAGTCGCGCCCCGGCAAATCCAAATTTCCAGGCTTTTCTTAACTTCAAATTTGACTTCATGCGCCAGTCTTATAAAACACTTACATGTTGCGAGTAGTCCGAAATGTACTGTTTATGTTAATAAATTTGACAAATGTTTCTGTATCTAACCAATTCTTTTAATAATCGTGCGCCTCGGGCAACTTGCTTTGAGATATGTTATACCTGCATATCCCAAATCAAATGCCCCCAAAAAAAAATTATGTAAAAAAACGGCATCACATATCTGCCATCAACTGAAAATTAACGCTCTCGAATACGGCACCTAGTGGCAGGAAAAAAAATAGAGAAAGGAGTACTGGTATAGACAACGTGCATTGAGAATGTTTTTTTTTGTGTTTCATAAATGTTAAATTTAAACTCAAAAGGTGTAAAATCGCTGCCAAATTGTTGCTTATAATAGTGCAATTATATTGCAGGTTCAAATATGACACTTAGCATCCATAGATTTCTAAACCGTGCATAGAATTTTAGGTTATATTATGCATCTGTGTTGCATTAACTAATAAAAATGGTTATGTGTTCATCATAGCATTTTTCCAGTTGAAGATATGATTATTTAAATATCAACAATATGGAAAAGTTGCTTAAACTAAATCTATTCTACTTTTAGTATTATTAAACCAGAACTATTAACAAAAAAAGGAATTCTTTCATTTTTTCGCTACATCCCGGTAAGTATTAATCGCCATCACATCTAAGCGGTATATATTTTTTACTTTTACTGTAAATCAGTGGTTTATACGCGTGGCGCATGAAGTAAAATTTCGAGTTTAGAAAAGCCCCGTGAAAATTTGTCTAGGGTCGCTGCGCGACCCTCGACAAATTTTCAACGCGGGGCTTTTCTAAACTTGAAATATTACTTCATGCTTAGCCTGGAAGTAGAAGACACTTGTTTGCTTAAAATACATCACAACTGTCAAACCAGATATATCCGGTAACATTTTTGATTTGAAATGTTTTACGAAAACAATACATTTCCTTTGTTTAGCATATGGGTTAAAGTAAAAATAGTATTCGCTTTTAATAAGTTACTTAAGTGTTAGTAAAAACGAGTGGTGCAGCTTACATATTGTCAGAAGAAGAAATTAAAATTAATTTCATTCATCATCATTCATCTCGCATGCTTCGAAGGTACTGACAGACAAATTAATCAATTTTTGTAACTCCCTTCACCAATCTAATAAATATACAGTAGAAACAGAATGCAAAAACAATACTAATTTCTTAGATTTAACATTAAATAAAACTAATAACAAACTTACATTTGACATTTACTGAAATCCCACGTTCACAGATACAATTATCCCAAATACCATATAAACATAAAATAGCGAGTTTATACTCAATGATAACCCGTGCATTAAAAAAATCATTTAGCCCTGAATCCCGGAACAAAGAAATAAATACGATAAGGCAAATTGCTACTAATAATGGCTATTCGGAACAACTCATATACAAATTAATTAATAATTATCAATGAAAACAAATTCAAAACATTCCGCCTACTCTAAATCATAATTTAAACGATCGCACTGTAAAACTAATAATGTGGAATTTTGGGATTATTGTACACATCTTTGTTTTCATGATATGAGCATCATCTTAAAAGTTCCCATTGATAACGCGCTTGTCTTATGAGATATTTTTCGACGAATGAAAAGATCCGAGAATTCAAATATCACTTCATAGAGTAAGTGAATACATACCAAGATTGACATTTATTTATTTATGACAAAGAAAAACAAACTAATCGACTGTTTTCAACCTTTACGAAAAGAAAACGCTTTAGACAGTTTTGACCATTAGTGTCAGGATGGACAACAAACATCAGTTGTGGCTCTACGTCAATTCTTTTATCATCTCGTTGTTTTGTTTGTGTGACTGATCATAGCGATTTATCGCTGTTCAATTCGTAGTCATGGATTTGTCAGTGCGACTGCGTTTAGTCGTAGTGAGTTTAATATACGCCAACTTTAATTGATTTTAAGGTATTCTTTAGAACAAACTAAGACGATAATTATTTTACAAATTTTAAAAGCCACAGAAAACAAATCATACAAATTTAATTAAAACGTAGTTATATTCCTTTCTTGCTAAGCATGGAATAAATAAAAGTGAAGAAAGGATATAACTGCGTTTTAATTAAGTGACTTAAAATCTTCACGTAACTCAAATAACTAAATTAAATTAAATTATACAAAATGTTGACATTCATTCAAACAATTAGATCAAAAATTAAAAATATTTGAAAAACTAGACATTGACATTGTTTTTAGATCGAATATTAAACTCTGTAATTAAATGTTTAATGCAAAATCTCGAATAAAAAGAGTGTACATCGGACAATTAGGTCGTAAATTTCAATACCGATTAAAAGAACATCATGGATCATACAAGTTGAAACATGTTAATTCAACTTTTGCGAATCATTTGTTAGAAACAAACCATAATTTCGGCAAGGATGTGCTTTCGGTAATCCATCTCACCGAGTAAGGTAGAACAATGGATTTACTGGCAGCCCTTGCAATCCACAAAGCAAAAATTAATCCGGGAATTTCCATCCTTAACGACCAAGTTGACCTGATATATACCCCTCTCTTCGAAGCTTTCTAGATATATATACAGGGTGTCCCCGAATGGTCTGTACAACGCTCTACCACATATTCTCTGAAACAAAATAAGACGATTTAACTAAACTTATCTCTATCCAAAAGTGGTTCCTAAGCCATCTACGAGGCCTCAAAGATATTATTTTTTTTTTCATTATTTTTCAAATATTTTTATTTTGGACTTAGGTAAGAAAACCTAATTTGGCACATTTAATTACATTGATACCATGCACTTTTTGCGATATGTTTCTTTATCCTACGTTTAAAGTAAGTGGTCAAACTAGGACCATCGACTTCTTAAGATACCTAAATATTTTTATTCAACAGGTCAAATCATAAGGAATACTTTTTTTCTGCAAGATCATTCAATTTTACGTATTTTTTGTCTCTTATAAAATTTTGCTACTTTCCCCACAAAGAAATATTTTTATTTGTCAAAAAGTAATAAAATTATCAACAATATTTTGCTTCTCAAAACAATTAACAAAGTAGAAATAAAGATAGGTACTTAACAATAAACACAAATTTATTAGTTTCACAACAAATGTTCAAACTGATTGCCATTTTCAGCAATACAACAATTTATACGTCGCAAAAAATTAAAATGGACACGTTGTAAAACACCAACATTGTTTTTAACTGTTTGAAACGCATTCTGTATTCGCGCCCATAATTCGTCGTGCGTATTTATGGGCTTACCATAAACAATAGATTTAATAGTTCCCCACAAAAAAGTCCATTGGGCTGATATCCGGGGAACGTGGAGGCCAAGGCACCGGTGCGTCATTGCCTCTCCCAATCCATTTACCGGGATACTTTTGGTTTAAAAAAGTACGCACTGGTAAAGTGAAATGAGGTGGAGCCCCATCATGCATAAACCACATATCACGCCTAAGTAAAAGCAGCACATCCTCCAGTAAGACTGGCAATGCCTGAAGATGTTGTAAGTACTGTTCTCCGTTTAAATTTTGTGGTAAAATTACTTGTCCTACAATAATATCATTTACTATATCGGCCCAAACTGTTATTTTAAATTGCCGTTGAAAATGCATGGTTTTAGTTGCATGTGGATTATCTTCGGAATAAACATGCTCATTTTTAAGATTTGTTATACCTCTTCGGGTAAAACACGCTTCGCCTGTGAACAAAATTGTCTTGGCAAATTCAAATTGTCAATTTGGTTATTAGCAATAAATTGGCAAAACTGAAGTCGCTTACCGTGATCCTGAGGCATTAGCTCTTGAACTTTTTGAATGTGATATGGGTATAGCAGTTGCTCTTTAAACACCTTATGAACAACATTTTTAGATACGCCTAGTTCAGCACCTAAACGCCGGGTACTTTTAGATGGATCTTCATCTATCCGTTCTAAAATCTCTTCTTCAACATCCACAGTTCGTACAGTGTGTCTTCTACCACAATCCCTCGCAGAGTATTCTAAGCGGCCAGTTTCTCGAAGTCGCCTTTCTACGGAAGCAAATGTTTGATGGTTTGGTATTCGGCGATTTGGAAATCTTTCACTGTACACTCTTACACATTTGCGGCCATTACCTTCACAAAACCCAAAAACTAAAACAATATCAGTTAATTCATTAATTGAGTACATGACTGACGTGGTCACAAAATCACCGATAACTGAATTTCACAGGTGTCTCAATTTCTATTTTTGTAAATAAAGAATCAGTTTTTTTTTTAGAATTTTATTTCTTTCTTGTTTTGACAAATATTTTTTTTTTGTGGGGAAAATAACAAAATTTTATAAGAGACAAAAAATACATAAAATTGAATGATCTTGCAGAAAAAAAAGTATTCCTTATGATTTGACCTGTTGAATAAAAAGATTTAGGTATCTTAAGAAGTCGATGGTCCTAGTTTGACCACTTGCTTTAAACGTAGGATAAAGAAACATATCGCAAAAAGTGCATGGTATCAATGTAATTAAATGTGCCAAATTAGGTTTTCTTACCTAATTCCAAAATAAAAATATTTGAAAAATAATGAAAAAAAAATATATATATTTGAGGCCTCGTAGATGGCTTATGAACCACTTTTGGATAGAGATAAGTTTAGTTAAATCGTCTTATTTTGTTTTAGAGAATATGTGGTAGAGCGTTGTACAGACCATTCGGGGACACCCTGTATATATATATATATATATATATATATATATATATTAAATATACATTTGTAACTCGTTTTAAGTACTTAGTTCGATAATAATTACCCTGTAATTAAAACTGGTCACTAAGGTAAAATAGAAGTGGTATAAAAAAGTTAAGTGTTTCATCTTTATATCAAAATTTATTTTAGTTTCCATTACCGCTTAATGCATTGATTTTTCCTGTATATCATGAATAACATTAAAATGATCATCTTGAAAAAAGCTTCTGGCACCTCTCCCGAGACAAAATTTAAGATGTGCCATTCACTACAAATATCTATGTATCTGTCTTGCACTGATAGGAACTTGTTACTACATTTTCCTTAGTTATTTAATTACATAACATTGGGGGGGTTATAAATAAAATTTAAACAATTTATAATTCTTAACTTCTGTAAGATATCTAGTCGTACTACTTCTATGTATAAACACTAAATATCTTGGAATTTTAACAACACCGTTTAAAATACCTACAGAAGTATAAATAGTCAGTTTAAATGCAGTCAAATACTAAAACACCTAATAAAAGAGCTGATCGATAGTACTCTATCCTTGGCCCTTATGGGTCGTGTTAGTTCTCAATAAGTGATGGTCCTTTTTCAGGGCAATTTGAGGCAAACGCTTTCATTTTGGAACAAAAAACCGATTTTCACAAAGTCAGGACTAGTGCTGAAAATTCGACTGTCCAGAGAAAATCAAGACAAATAGTCACCTTAGTTAACGGGAGGGTAGCAAAAAAATACTTACAAGAACGGTCGCCTGGATGTAGCTAAACTCGCATTTTCGACCGGCATTGGTGCAATAAATTATAGAGAGATTTGTGGTCTTTTAACAAAACCCATTTATTGTCCCCAATAATGTATTTTTTAACCTTTCCGTTAGCCGTACCTGTTTTCTTAGGGCAATGAGCTTGAATACCCTTAATAAAATTATAATCATTTTACAACCTTGTAGCTACCGAATCTGTAAGAGAGTAACCCCGCGCTCCAACCCCCGCAGGTTGGAGCGGTGCGACAAAGTTGCTTAATCGTTTCTTCTTCAGCTCGCACAATATGCTAATTATTTATACCTGCTTTCTCTGGAGGGCAAAAATAATCTCTTTGGTATATTTTCTTCGAACCGATAATGATCCAGGTTTAGCTGGTTTTTCTATTGAAATTTCAATTTAATCTCTCTTCCACTACCATACAAGTTAAACAATTTTAAATTACGAGTAGTAAACTTTTGTAGAAAATCGATTCTTAATAATATTCGTATTTTTCAATCTTACCTTTATACAATTAATTCGGTTGTTTCGTTAGTAAAAAAAAAAATACCGTGTGGAAACCTCAACTGAAATAAATTCTGTATTTATGAAATGAGAAGTTCCAGAAAAAAAAATCCACGGACAGGTCGATTATTGTTCGTTATTGCGTACTTTTTAGCGTCTTCAATACAAGTATGACGTCGCCAGCCTTTCACGTATGGCGTCGCTAGCCTTTCACGTATGAAGTCATGGGCAAGTTTTTAAAATAGAAACATTTTTTTTATTTCACTAAATTTGTAGCCCTTTTCATTCTCTTTACGACCATGTACAAATATTTAGTTTTTTAATTTTTTTTATTTCAAAAATTAAACAAAAATTGTTTTTTTTATAAATTTATTAATGTAAGAAATGCTCAAAATGAGTACAATTTCTCTCTTGGCAAATAGCCAATCGGTGATAAATCCCATCCCGTACATTTTGAAACAGTTCCGGTAAAATATATAAGTTTTTCTTTTGGAATTTTTGTTTAATTTTTTAAATAAAAAAAGAAAAAAATACTTTTACATGGTCGTGAAGAGAATGAAAAGAGCTACAAATTTGGGGAAATAAAAAAAACATTGTTTGTATTTACAAAAATTGCCTATGATGTCATACGTGAAAGGCTAGTGACGTTATACTTGTTTTGAAGACGCTAAAAAGTGCGCAATAGAGAACAAAAATCGACCTGTCCGAGGATTTTTTTCTGGAACTTCTCATTTCATAAATACCGAATTTATTTCAGTTAAGGATTCCACCCTGTATATTTATTTTTAATTAATTAATTTTAGAGACAAATACTCAGAATGTTTACAAAAACACAAAAAAACTGCTATAAATATGGACATTTTATATAGATATATAACAAAAATCAGGTTTTACCGAAAATGAATGCTAATCTTCTGTACTGGGGGTAAGCTCCAATGTTAAATTATATAACGAGCAAAATTTCAAATTAATATCTCAAATAATAAACAAATTGTTGGAGGTATATAGCATATATACGGGGTGTAATATAATACTGAGCTTTTTTATTATTTGAGATATCAATTTGAAATGTAGTAAGTTTATAATAAACACAAATTCTAGTTTAGTGGTGGTAATTTCAGTTAACAATTTCTATTTTTTTAATGTTGTGATGTCTAAGTGAATGGTTTATTTGTTTATACAGTAAAAACTGAACTGTGCATTTTATAAACCGTCAGGAAAGAATATACTTTCATGTTTTATCTAGACTAAACGCAAAATGTCTACTCACAGACATATTCCGAATTAAAACAAAATTTCGGGTTTTGTTCGCATGAGGTCAGATAAGTCTTGAGTGTCATAAAAATGTTAAATTTGTAAAGTTGTAATAACAGAAGCTCAACGTTAATCGAAGGTATTGAAAATATAAGAACATTGTACTTTATTTTGACGCTCGCAAAATAATAAAGAAGTAAAAACAAATCAAGAATTTGTAAGGAAATTATAATTTCTTTATTTTTATGTAAAAAAACAACAACAGCAAAATTGAGCCGGTGAAGCTAGATGAGCTAAATGTTGGGACTAAATTATGAAAAATACGAGACATTCTCCCGCTATTTTCAAAAATTATAAAATAAATCGATCAAATAAAACAAACCAAAAAAGTAAAACATTTGGATTTGCCGGGGCCCGACTGGCTTCGCTCGCGCGCCCCGTCACATCCAAATTTTCAGGCGTTTCTAAACTCGAAATTTTACTTCATGCTTATTAATCTGGGAGTGGAAATACTCATGAGAAGTTTTAAATTAAACGCTTTCATAATTAACCTTGTATGAACAAATCTTTTTCTCATAATTAATTAATTCAATATTAACTAATCCAGTTTGGTTTGATATTATTTGAAGTAAAACTTATGCCTATAATTATTTACTTATTAAATCAAGTAGTTTTATTTTAATTTTTTGATGCAAGGTTCATTATAAAAGAGCTCAATTTTGAAGTTTTAACGAGTGTTTTCAATACCATATTAAGCATGAAGTAAAATTTAGAGTTTAGAAAAGCCTGAAAATTTTGATTTGAGGGGCGCGCGCGATTTCAAGTGAAGTTTAAAACATATTCTTTATAAATAATTTGTCAATGTGTTTAAGATACAAAATTATGTTTTCCAGTACTTTTTTTCAATATTAAATCTTGCAACGTATTTTGTCTATTAGCCCTTAGACAAAACGCATTTTGTCTAGACAAAATGCGAAATGACAGACGAATGCATTCTTATTCGGCTATTGTCTAAAAACATTGGACAATTCGCATTTTTTCCGTATTTCGTGTTTTGTTAGCAACATATACATTGACATACTAGAATTTAGTTAGTCTTGGGGGAGGGGGGCTCAAGCCCGCGAGACCCCCTCCCTCCCCAACGGTGCGCGCCTGCTGTACATAATGATGCAACGTAAGTACAATCATTATTTGTTGATACATTAATTCATACTATCTTTAATATAGAGTATCGAGCATACTAAAAATATTATATCGTAAATTTTATTACTTTTAAACCTACATTACTTTACGAATATTGGCTATTAATATCAGCATCAACATTAATGTTTCACACATTGATGATTGCACATATCTAACCGAGTTTACGAGGCGTTTCTCCATCGATGAACTTTTTTCTCTTTTACGGCCCTTTATACGTGCTATGAAATATTATATTTAATACCCCAATATAAAACACCAAAGGCGTTTTCTTTAACTTAATACGATACGAATCTTTCACAAACAGAAACTTGTATAATTAAAAGCTACGAGTAATAATTGAAATCATTAATTTTTATAGAATCTCACATGGTTCTAAGGATAATATTAACTTTGAATGAATTTAAAATTTTGCATCATTGTACCAAATTGAATTATTAGGAAGCAGCTGAAATGTTCAAACAATCTCGTAATCCCTGTGTAAAACTCATCAACAAACAAACGGATGTCTTTCCTTCGCAACTATTTAATACTTTTTAGTGATAAATACATGTCAAAACTCGAGTCGTAGAAATATTGAAATAAAATGGTATAAAACATTGAAACACATCTCAACATTGATTAAAACATTTTAATAGATTACTTTTGTTGGTTTACAACTAGTAATTTTATAAAGTGGTACCCCCCTAGTTTAAGGTACAAGATTCGTGTTAATAACCTCAATGGTTAGTAAATCAGGGTTATTTAGAATTTTATTAATTATAACCTTAATCATAAATGTACACACCGAATCAGTACATGTTAAACTTCACTTGAAGTGGCGCTCGAAATTTTTCGAGTATCAATAGCTTAAAACTAACTAATACCATCTAGATTTTGTTCTAATAATATCAAATGTTATCTTTGTACGGGTTGTAGTAGAAATTAACTAGCATTAAACTACTACAAAATTAAGAGCAATTCTAAGAAAAAGGCTGTCTGTTAGTGTTTAAACCTAAATTATTTTAGGCGCTTATCTCTTATGAAAATTAACTGATTAAATAATTTAAAACTCATTGACACAATTTTAATCTGGAATATTAAAAAGTAAATGTTTAGAAGACATTAACTATTTAATATTCCAGATTGAAACTCACTGATAAAACTAAAAAATCTTATCGATGAATGAAACGTAACTGTTTACTCAACGATTGAATATTAAAAAATAACTAAATAATATTTTCTGCAATAATAATTTTTTACAAACTTCCAATGATTAAAATCTTTAAGAAACAATTAAACTAAACATTTTAATATTTATAATCTGCATGCGATGCTTAAACAAGAATCTTTTAAGATGCGACATGCGATGTTCATTAAGGAATATTGGAGAAGTTGCGTGATGCAAAGTTGGATACAACTTTACACGTAGCGTATTAAAGTGGAAATAAAATATTAAACAGTGGACGGAATCACTACTTGAAAGACAGACTCGTTTAAATTATGTTGGAAAAGTTGATTGACGTACAGATATATTAGGTTACTTAACCTACTTTACATTTGTGAGGATAATAATGTATGAAGAAGTTAATCGAAGTACCTATATTTATTTCTAGGTAAGTTACGAAATTGATTTAAAGTACGATTCACGAAAAGTGTCCCATGGTTTCTTTGATTTGTAGTGCTTTCTGCACCAATACATGTAATACGAAAATAGTTTGATGTAATCATATTTCGTGTGTGAAAAGAGATAGAAAACTTTATAATGTGTCTGCTTTGGTTTTTAGATGAAACATACGAGAACGTACGTTCCGGTATGCAGCTTTAAAATGTTAAGGTTAATATATTCTTGCCTGACAATGTCTTCGTAAAAATAAATCTGCAAAAACCCAGCCACAAATTATTTCAATTAATCTGCACAATCTTTTAAATGTGAATTTAAGTGGTATAAATCCAATTTTCACATCTACATATATGTTGATTTTGTGTAAGCTCAAACGAAAATGTTAGTTGAATCGAATGCGCATTCAGTAGATTTGGCAAATAGTCAACGGATTAATCTGTTAATGCAGGCAATTTTTCTTTTAAGTATACATTCAGGGAAATTTCTATTAGGTATACTGCATATGTATGCGTATACGCTTTTTTTTAAAAGAGTTCAATTTTCAGCTTAAAACGAGCGTTTTCCACTCCTAGACTAAGCATGAAGTAAAATTTCGAGTTTAAAAAAGCCTGAAAATTTGGTTTGGTCGCGTAGCGCAAAACGCGGAGCGGCCTAACCAAATTTTCAAGCTTTTCTAAAATCGAAATTACACTTCATGCGCCACGTGTATTAAACACTGAAAGCACCGAAGTATTGTGAACGGGTAAACTTCGGTTGAAATCATGTACTAATAGGAAGAAGCTTCCGAGGAATAATTAAATAGTATTTGTTAGTAGAAGCAGCAAGTGTTCTTTGGGAGAGATATAAAACGTTAGGAAGATGGTTCCCTGTTTTCTCAAAACCGCAAAGTGCTAAATTATACGGATCCAGCTATAATGTCCCTAATATTCAGCACACGGGCCGCATTGTACCCCGAATTTGCTGATTTACGTGAAAATTCAAACATCGCCATTCCCCTAGACATTTTCCACAATTAATTTATAGCGGAAGGAAACGTAAACAGAGTCCAGCGCCGGAACTGGAACTCTCTATTCAATTACATTTTACATCCTTTCTTTATCACTGGCTGTATGTAGGGCCCATTAAATAATCCATTACTACCGTTTGAACTCTAATTCAGGTCCCGTAATTAAATAGTCACTGAATTATGTACGTCGCAAACCAGTTCCTATTAAGAATGGGGTGTTGATTACATTGTAAATACGCGCTATATTCATATGCTAACCACTTCCACTTCCTCACCTGTAATTTAATCTTGATTTTCTATTCCGGTCTTTAATATGCATGCGAGTCTATTATAATTGGTAATTTCGGGTTGGTTTGATAAGAACCTTCAGTTCCTTGTTGTTAAACAATGCACAATTATTATCTCGCTTTGCATTACACTCCTCGAAATCACGTTTCATTCTTGATTAAAACCTAAGCTTTTCTTATGCTAACATACTCTAATTGCTATATTATTTTCTTAATAGGGCGTTTCTGATTTTGAATTAATTCATTTCTTATTATATTATGGAGACAAACTGAAGTAATAAAATATAGAATACTTTTGTATACTCTATTTTATTACTTTAATTTGTCTCTATAATAATTTTGCTTTGTCTGCAAGATGCCAAGACGTTTTATTTAAAGTTACATAAAAAATTAGTTAAATAATTTTTATAAAAATTTAGGAGCAGCTTTTTGATCGATTTATAAATATTTTCTGATAATAAAAAAAGCTGTTTTTACTTCTTAAGAAAGTCATATAGTTTGAGAAATCTTGCAAAACGCTTTGATTTGATGCACAATTAAGAAAGAATAAGTGTAAAAACAGAACATCGTGTTTAGGGGCTTATTTGCAGGTAGCAGGTTAAGTACACATTGATCTGATTTCTATTATTTACAAAATTAAAGATTCATTTTAATTGAAAATAAATCTTTATTTCTTAAATCTTCTGATGAACACTTCTGTGCAATAAAATTAAGCACAGAAAATATATTATAGTTGAAAACGGACATGATGAGTTTCCTAGTTACGTAAATATGTAAAGTGCCAATTTCCTTAATTTCAAAATGGCGTGTCATTTAGACAACCATTCAAAAATTCGAATTTTAACTAAAACCAAAGATTGTTATTCTATTTCGGCTAAGTTGAATTTATTATGAGCGTATTTTTTTTCAAAAAGTCTTAGTTTGGGTTTTTAATAAAAGGTGTTATTTTCAAGTCATGGTGTTTCATCTTTTATTGAAACTGCTGCCCTTTAACCATGCCCTTAACACACCCTCTCACACTATTCCCCCAGATGACTCCAGATATACATTCCACTTGCGCACAGCACACAATGGTAGATGTGTGTTCCACCATCCAAACATTTTTTTCTTTCTCCCCCAAACCGCATATTGCTGTTGCCAAGGTTATCTTATCCTTCTTTGTCAAGCTACAAGCCAGGTACCTTAGAAGGCTCCTATGCACTTGGCAGCGTTCATACAACTGATTGTATCTCATCCACTTTGTTTTGCTCTCATTTACTTGCAGACCTCTTTTTCATATATCTCTCCACTTTCTGTATCACCTTATTCATCTTTCCCCAGCATCCATACCTTCTTTGCCTTTTTTTCAAAACCTCTTCTATTTGGCTGATATTCCCTTTCACTTATGTCCTTACCCACGATTTCTTTACAACCATCTAATCCACTCTACCTTTACTTCGCTCACTACTTTTCTTATCAGACACTCCACTAACCTTTCTCTTGGTACAGTTTTATACTCTGCTTTTAAATCCAGGGACACAGCGTACATACTCCCTCTCTCTTCCAACATTCTTTCTATCCATTGTTTCTAAAACCCTCTTGAGTCTCCAGCAGCATTTCTTTGGTGTCCAACTTTCTCTTCAATCTATTCTTTACCATCGTCATTGAAATTTTGTATCCAGTGCACATAACCGATATTCCTCTGTAATTCTATACATTTAATGCACCTCCGTCTTTGCGTATTGGGTACATAACACCCACACGCTACGCCTTTGGTAAGTTGAATTTTCCACATTTGGTTCAGCAACCCTACAAATTCTGCTTTTCCTTCTATCCTATCTCCTACTGTTACCGGCGTTTTACCGGAAACGCCGCAACTATGATTATTTCGGCGATTTAAATATTTTTATTCTTTCTCGCGATAACAACGGACCCCACATTGTTTTTAATCACCTTATTTTCACCTTCATAATCATTTAGTATCAAATTAATTAAGTTCGCTTACATATACGGAGTGTTCGGGTTTTTGTAAATATTATTTGTAAATATAGGATTCGTTTATTTTCATATTTTTATTAGGGTTTAGATTTTAGATTTATGACCTTACGCGGCACAAATCCCTTTTGGATCACAAAACGCAAAATTCCAAGCAGCGGCCCTAATCCGGGGAAATTTCACAATTAGGGCATTTCGTGATCACAACAAAAGCACAACAGATTTGCTCCCGAAATGCTCACAGCTAGGCACCGCCCTCCGGATTACGAAAGAGGCTGCATTTACAACCTAGCTGCTTGGAATTCGGATTAAGGGAAAATACCGAATATTTATTCATGTTTATTTTTCTTTTCTATTCGCGGATTGTTTTATTGATAGCTAAATCAATCACGTCAGACATAGTAGATACGTAAATTATTGTACATATTTTATAACGGCCGATCATTTCACTTATGTAAACATACGATAATTTCTAAACTCACTAATAACAGAAATATGAAAACTTGCACACTTCAAAGTGACATCAACCATAAGATTTAGAACCAGGATATATATGGATATATGTATGTATATATATAATAATAATAATTAGCAGCATTAATTTAATATATAAAAGCTATGATTATTAAACAAATAATTAGCAATTCGGATGCCGATTGCATCATCCGTTTACGCCAAGGCGCGTAATGATCAAGCGCAACTCACTTGCGCACGGCACCCCTAACCGCTGAACCAATCAGAGGCAGGAGCCTTAACCACCTCCAGCTCTCACATTCCTCCATGCGAGAATTACGGGAAGGGAGAAGGTGGTTAACAAAACTGTTGGTTCACGGGGGTGAAGAACAATCGTCTCGAGTCTGGTGAATAGTGCGGTAACCAGTAAGTAGTGTTGTATAAATCATTTTTGTTTACGAAGTGGTCGAACCGTTAAGAAGTAGTCGCGTCGCGTAAGGTGTAGTTTTATTTAATTGTATATATATATTTCTCTGATTGTAAATTCGTTATTTTTATTTGTTTATTTGTAATAAACAACCTTTGTTAATGTTTTCGGAAACCTTAATCTTTCATTTAACGAACCTTTTGCATTTACCTGAAAATACGAAATATATATATACACAGTGAGTTGTTCCTGTAAATGCCGTTCCAGGACCTGATGTTTAGGGTGAGTTATTTATTATTATATTTTTCTCTTTCATTATATTTAAAGTAACTGTGTGGTACCTCTGCCTACGAGCTGCTAGGTAATCGAGGGTGATCCGATTTTGAGTATAAGGCCAATAACTTATTGAATATTATTTCTTTCAAAATCGGGGTGATTGTTTCCCAAGAGCCGACACCTTAATTTTCCCCCTTTGATAAATGGCGCCCAACGTTTAATTTTTATTTCAACTATTTATCCGTGATAAATGAGATCCATCGTACATAATTTTCTTTGATTATCTAACTGTGATAAATGTACCAACGATAATTAATTCATTTGTACTAATTATTCAATAGGTAAATTTCACATAACGTACATTAACCTTGTTCAATTTGGTTTATACATTAGTGTCATTACTTATTAAATTTAATTTAATTTTTGTACTACAATTTTCTCATTTATCATTGTTTAGTTCATTGCTCACGGCCCTGAATAAAATTTGTATATTTATTACTTACAAAATTGTACTATGTGTTTCAATTAATGTGAACGATTACTTTTAAAGTTGATACATTTTTGGAACTGCTTTTCCTTTTAACTTAATATTCTTTTTAATCTCAATAATAAAATTCCTTACATTATTAATGTTATAATTGTTACTGTTGGTACACCAACACAAATTTGTAAAACTGTTGGTATTATAAATTTTATCAATTTTGGAATTATAATCGTTATACATTTAAACGTACAATTTTAGTTTCTCTCAAAGTAGTAAATATCACAACATTGGCCAAACATCCTTAATTCTCGTTGTTAAACTAATTAAAAGTTTCTTGCAGGAAGTGAAGTGTATATTTAAATGTTTATTTATATTAAATTATTCGAAGTAAACAACGAGAATTCATACACCCACAGTTACTAGATAGGTTTTACAGATTTATTACATTACGTACGTACGGTTTCATAGTGTTACGAGTTTATATATAAGTTCAATTAACTTAATTATATTTGCAAACAAATAAATAACTCAATGCACAGAGTACCCAAAATTCATTTTGTTTAAAAATTATTTGAAAACTCGACGGGGCCGAGTTATACATATTTATTTAAAGCTTTTGCTTATAATTTAATACAAAAACTCGTACATTAATGAACACGTACAATCTTCGCTCAAAAATGTCTGCGACTATGGAGGAGATTCTAAGCGACCACGACACCGTATTCGACAATACCATATCCGACAACACTACATCCGAATACGCCGCGTCAAACGGCACAGTAATGAACGCCGGAAACAGCCGTCAAGAGAGCCGCCCATCCTCAAGAGTTTCCAATGCACTAGAATTGTCATATGAAGCAATTAACAAAAGAATTGAAGAAACCGAGCGGGCTCATCAGGCTCAAATGGCGCGATTAGCCGCCGAAAAGGAGGAAATTCTGCGCCAACAGAGAGCGGAAGAAGAGCGTCCGCTCCCGTCGTGGAAAGACTTCGAAGAATTGCGGAACTATTTCTTGAAAAGAGAAGAAAAGTTCACTAAGGAGGCGAAAGAAAATCGAGACCAGATAAACTTCCTCCAGGAGGAGCTGACAGAGCTTGAAGAACGCGTTCCATCACGCCTTTCAAACGCGAGTTCCGAAAACCTCCGTCGAAACCGCTTACCGACGCCACCGCGTAATCCTATTCAAGTCGAAGCCGACATCCACATAGCACCAGGACAAAGCAAGAATTCATATCCCCCTCAAACCGCGACTTTCTCCGACCCCACCACAACGAATTTATGGCCCAAACAGGTGCTTGAATTGCTTCGCGAATCAAACACCCACGCTGAAGAAGACAAGATTATGTTTAATGGCCGCAACCCCAGAAAATTCATTTGCCAGATGGAAATGGAGTTTAAAGGGCTTAACCTTAGAGATGAGGTGAAACACAGGAGAACTTTAGCAAGGATGGATACAGACGACAGGAAGAAATACGGAGAATACTTCACGGACGATGTCTCTTGGGACGAAGCGAAATCGTTATTTATTGACTCCATCGATCCAGTCTCAGCGGCGCTGGATGAAACTAAGGAAGTATTAATGAAGCCCCAAGGAAACACTTCACCGGGATTATTCGCCCTACGAAAACGAATCTTGTTCGACCGACATTTATCTTTCTGGGATGAAGAAATGAAGACCACCGTCATGTGGGAATTAGCATCGGATTCGTTGAAACAAGCGATGATTTTTATGCCAGCGAGCGTATCGGAATTTGTTGCTAAAGCTGCGAAACTTTCATCGAAAAAAAAGAACACACATGTCGAACAAAGTAGGAAAACCGATCCGCCCCCGGCAAAAACCCAGGCCCCAATAAACCACAATGCGAACCAACAGAAGGAGAACTACACCAATTCGTCAAAAAGCCGCTATTATAACCACTATAATAAACGACCGCGCTCACCAAGATTTTATCGTCAGAATTACGAAAATAAGCAATTTGAACCAAAATCAACCAGCCCAAGCAGAATGCCAAATGACGATGAACAACTTCCGAGAGCGGCATCACCGCAGAAAACCGCTGCCACCACATCGAACCGCCCCCGCAAGCCATCTCTCTGTCGAATTTGTAGAATCGGAAAACATTGGTATAACGAGTGCCCCAACAGGTCGGGAAACTACCAGGAGCGGCAGGATCAGAGATAAACACGGTTCAACACTCCCCTGCCGCCTCCGTACGCCCACAACGAAACGCTTCACTGACAAGATATACGCCCGATGACACAAATTCACGAAAAACTGCGACACGCATCCGGCACCTCCACCAGAACATAAATACACATTCGTGGAAAACTAACAGGTACGCCCGGCACATCCACCAGAATTTCGGCACAAACCCGAACAGCGAAAACGATACGAATCTCGACCAAACTGGCAACCGAGTCGAGCAACACCAGCAGAAAAATGCAAACTTATCGCGCGATATAAATCAGGAGGCCGGTCCATCATCATTAATAGCGCAGTGCCCATCAATTTCGAATAATACGTGCCCGCGAGATAACATACGCGAAATAGACAGTGATATAGACACTCAACCCTTATGTGCTTTTTCGTCAAATGTTACTAAACTCGTGTTATTGCCATTAATTATGCAAGATCGAACAATATCTTGCCTGCTTGACTTGGGAGCATGCCAAAATTATATTCAACCGGGAATCGCAAAATGTGTACGCGAAATACACATGAAGGCAAATTTGGCTGGAAAGGATATCACCGCAGATGTGACAGGGATAGCATCTTTTAATTTCCAACTTGGCACGCAACATTTTTCCGAGGATTTCCTTGTGTTTCCTGATCTTCGATACGAAGCAATTCTGGGAATCGGATTTTTCCTCAAGCACCACGCTGTGATTGATTGCAGTAAAGCATGCATTCATCTCGGCACCGGATTACGCCAGACAATCCGGTGGACCGAACAGCAAGATAAAATGGAATGTGTTCAAGTACCGGAATTTGATTGCGACTTTACAGGAAAAGCAGCGCATGATTTCAAAGAATTGATCGAAAGATTTGCGCGCATTTTCCAGCCCAAGGATCAATTCGCTCACCGCCCACGAACATCAGAGCACAAAATACAACTGACATCCAACAAACCAATCCGGATTCGACCGTACCGAGTAAATACACTGCGAAAACAAGAAATCGACCGACAAGTAGATGACCTCCTCGCACAAGGAATTATCGAGCCAAGCACAAGCCCATACGCGTCCCCCATTGTCTTAGTACAGAAAAAAGATGGTAATAGCCGATTCTGTATGGATTACAGAAAAGTCAATGCGGTGACAATATCGGAACCGACCCCTATGCCCGTGATACAGGAAACGCTAAGAGATCTCGGAGATGCTAGTATCTTCTCTACGTTAGATTTAAAGAGCGGGTATTGGCAAATCCCAATGGAAGAAAACTCCAAACAATTTACAGCGTTTTCAACACCGGATGGAGGGCATTATCAATTCCGCGTAATGCCCTTCGGGCTCAAAAATGCTCCAGCAACATTTCAGCGCTTGATGTCCCAGGAAGTCCTCGCTGGAATGATACATGATTTCACAATGGTGTACCTGGATGATATAATTATATTTTCCAGGACACCAGACGAGCATATCAGACACCTCGCATTAGTGTTTGAGAGATTGGATCAATTTGACCTCCGCTTAAGCGTAGATAAATGCTCGTTTGGAAGAAGTTCGCTGGAGTATTTAGGACACATCGTCGATACGGACCTGACACGACCTTTGCAAAAACACCTGACGCAAATTAAAGATCATCCCATTCCGAAAACACGCCGCCAACTAAGAAAATATCTAGGTCTTTGCAACTGGGTCCGACAATACATTGTTAATTATGCTGATATTACCGCTCCATTAAACAATCTACTTGCCACAACACGCCCGTTTAAGTGGACACCCTCTGCAACAGCAGCTATGGAGATGCTGCGCGAACGCGTTCAACAACCACTTAAACTTCACCGGCCGTTACCCGATTTACCTTACACCGTGCAAACCGACGCGTCGATGATAGGAATTTCCGCCGTTCTGTTCCAGACGACCCCCGCCGGCGAAAAAAGAATAGTTTCGTTCGATTCACGTAAGTTAAACGATGCAGAGACGCGTTATCACATAAATGAACAGGAATGTCTCGCACTTGTGTTTGCCCTGCAAAAATATCGCCCACTCCTCGAAGGACAGCATTTCAGTGTCGTCACAGACAGCAAGGCACTAACATGGCTTGCGAAATTTAAGGACGTAAAATCAAAACTTACGAAGTGGGCGTTACAACTACAGAGTTTTGATTTCGAAATTATTCATTGCGCGGGAGAAGAAAATCAGCTTGCTGACCTTCTCAGCCGCGATCCGGAACATTTACCTGTAGACCCATTACCGGAATTAGAATCGTTTTTACCACCGCAGGTAAACGTGATAGAACAACCTATAGTTTTCTTTGTTCTAGAAGCGCAGACATTGGACGAAGAAATTCAAGATAAAATACAACTTCTTGCTGACCCAGACCACCCAGAATTCGCTAAATACAGCGAAACGATGGAAGTCATAAACGGACATCTCTTCCACCGCCCGATGTATGGCCGCGACCGAGCCATTTTCGTTCCTGCTACAGCAGTTCCTCGAGTCTTACACGCGATGCACGATGAGGCTATTCACCCAGGACGTGACGAAACCTTACGCAGTATTCGAAATCGCTATTATTGGCCCACTCTGCCTAGTGATATTCGAAACTACGTAAAGAATTGCCTCATCTGCATTGCCACGAAGCGTGGTAAGAATCAAAAACGCGCACCAATGAGAGCGCGTATACCCTTCGCACCGTTTGACACCGTCGCCGTAGATTTAATGGGACCATATCCTGCTAGCACCGCGAAGAAAAGATTCATACTTGTGGTAACCGACCTTTTTACGAAATGGATTGAGGCCTTTGCGATTGGTCAAGCACGTTCCGGTAACATATTAAAATTACTAGAGGAACAAGTATTCCATAGGTTCGGTTACCCAAGAGTTATAATCAGCGACAATGGACCGCAGTTTACTGCAAATCGCTGGCGAGATCAACTGAAAAGTTGGGGAGTGGAAGCATACTACACTCCCGTGTATCACCCACAGGCAAATCCGACAGAACGAAGAAACCAGGAGCTGAAGAAATGTTTGAGGATTCGTATGCAAGGCCAGCCTGGAAATAAATGGGCTCGGTACATTCCAGAAATCCTGTACGAGCTGCGTTCAAGAAGTAATGCCGCAACAGGATTCACGCCTGCCGCCGCGCTGTTAGGCTATAACTTACCTCGCCCAGCAGAACGAGAAATCCCGCCCACCCAACCGCCACTCCAGGACGACGAGAGAGAAAGAAGATGGGAAAATATAAGAAACAGCCACCGGCGATATGTACAGCGATATGACGAACCAGATGAACAATCACAATTCACTATCGGACAGCAGGTTGTCATCCGAAACCATCCCATAAGCGACGCGAAAAATCCAGCCGGATTCGCGCCGAAGTGGCTAGGACCGTACACGGTCCGAGATCGATTCGCCGGACGCGTTTATCTCATCGAACGTGACGGTCACAACGTCAGAATACACGCGGACGACATACGGCCAGCGCCACAAGAACCTGTCCCACCAGCCCAGATTCAGGATGACATCTCTCTCCCCGGAGCCATCGCCCAAGATGCCACCGAAGAAGACGAAGTTGCCGAAGAAGCCGAGGAACGCGCCGAAGAAGAAGACGTGGCCGAGGAGGACATCGACGACCCAATTCCAGGGCCATCCACTGCAGCATGTGGTAGTTTCTAAAGTGATTAGTTTTCCAGCGACTTGAACGTTTTTCCCGGAAAATTAAAACACTTTTCCCGCAACGCAAGGCTCACTTGCGAATTCTTGCTAGTTTCCCAGGAAGTGAGAGGACATTTCTAAAGTGACAATGTAGATACTCATAGGATACTTAGTGTAAATAGTTTCATTCGTATCGACATCACACTTCCGACTTCACAGACTTTAAGAGTGTGTTAAGACTGTTTTACTACACCCTACCAGAAAAGAGTGAAAGAAACTATTTTCCATTTACCGCCTCCAGAAACTATCGGAGAAGGGAAGCGACGCCGATCCCGCTTCCGTAGTGGAGAGAACATTTTCGTTTGGAAAAGAATCGAAGCAAAAGGTGCGAACGACCCGCGCCATAACACTAAATCCGCGGAATCCGCGGCTACACGACATATCCGGACACCACCACGACGCATCAGTACTGACAATGGGCAGTTATCCCATTGTGGCGCCCACACAATCAAACAGGAAACCAGGAACCATTAGGCAGAAAGCCGAAGAAATTAGCGCTATTCTCTTTCGCGCTACCCCGAATTTATCAAGCGAACCGAACACCAGTGTATGTACTTCTTCTTTCTAATATATATATTTTTTTTGTCTTTCTTTTTAGATTTACTTCTTTTATGTATTGTTAACGAACTTAACTCATTTCACGGGGCCGAATTGTTACCGGCGTTTTACCGGAAACGCCGCAACTATGATTATTTCGGCGATTTAAATATTTTTATTCTTTCTCGCGATAACAACGGACCCCACATTGTTTTTAATCACCTTATTTTCACCTTCATAATCATTTAGTATCAAATTAATTAAGTTCGCTTACATATACGGAGTGTTCGGGTTTTTGTAAATATTATTTGTAAATATAGGATTCGTTTATTTTCATATTTTTATTAGGGTTTAGATTTTAGATTTATGACCTTACGCGGCACAAATCCCTTTTGGATCACAAAACGCAAAATTCCAAGCAGCGGCCCTAATCCGGGGAAATTTCACAAATAGGGCATTTCGTGATCACAACAAAAGCACAACAGATTTGCTCCCGAAATGCTCACAGCTAGGCACCGCCCTCCGGATTACGAAAGAGGCTGCATTTACAACCTAGCTGCTTGGAATTCGGATTAAGGGAAAATACCGAATATTTATTCATGTTTATTTTTCTTTTCTATTCGCGGATTGTTTTATTGATAGCTAAATCAATCACGTCAGACATAGTAGATACGTAAATTATTGTACATATTTTATAACGGCCGATCATTTCACTTATGTAAACATACGATAATTTCTAAACTCACTAATAACAGAAATATGAAAACTTGCACACTTCAAAGTGACATCAACCATAAGATTTAGAACCAGGATATATATGGATATATGTATGTATATATATAATAATAATAATTAGCAGCATTAATTTAATATATAAAAGCTATGATTATTAAACAAATAATTAGCAATTCGGATGCCGATTGCATCATCCGTTTACGCCAAGGCGCGTAATGATCAAGCGCAACTCACTTGCGCACGGCACCCCTAACCGCTGAACCAATCAGAGGCAGGAGCCTTAACCACCTCCAGCTCTCACATTCCTCCATGCGAGAATTACGGGAAGGGAGAAGGTGGTTAACAAAACTGTTGGTTCACGGGGGTGAAGAACAATCGTCTCGAGTCTGGTGAATAGTGCGGTAACCAGTAAGTAGTGTTGTATAAATCATTTTTGTTTACGAAGTGGTCGAACCGTTAAGAAGTAGTCGCGTCGCGTAAGGTGTAGTTTTATTTAATTGTATATATATATTTCTCTGATTGTAAATTCGTTATTTTTATTTGTTTATTTGTAATAAACAACCTTTGTTAATGTTTTCGGAAACCTTAATCTTTCATTTAACGAACCTTTTGCATTTACCTGAAAATACGAAATATATATATACACAGTGAGTTGTTCCTGTAAATGCCGTTCCAGGACCTGATGTTTAGGGTGAGTTATTTATTATTATATTTTTCTCTTTCATTATATTTAAAGTAACTGTGTGGTACCTCTGCCTACGAGCTGCTAGGTAATCGAGGGTGATCCGATTTTGAGTATAAGGCCAATAACTTATTGAATATTATTTCTTTCAAAATCGGGGTGATTGTTTCCCAAGAGCCGACACCTTAATTTTCCCCCTTTGATACTACCACATGTCTGCCTTTAACCTATCCAGCCCAGCGGCTTTTCCAATCTTCCCCTCATCAAACGCGTTTTCAATTCCCTCCTCCGTAAACTCTTCAACCTCCCCCACGATCTCTTGTTCCCCTGTCCCACTAGGCTATCCAGTCATAATACATTTCTGTGTGGATTCTTGTAAAGACACTCCTTTGTGCTCCTTCATTTCAACTCTTTTTAAAATACTCCATATCTCCTTTTAATTTCTATATAATCTCATTTCATCGGTCGTTCTTTCCAAGGCCTGCATCTTCTTTTTTTCGCGTACTTCGGCGTATCTAGCCCTCGCTGTCACCACCCCGTTCTCTTCTCCCCTACCCAAGCTCCACTCCCTCGCTGCCTTTCTCACTTTCATTTTTGTGTCAAGACACTCCTCATCTTACTATGGGCATCTCTTTACATCCCCCTTTTTCACTTTTCTTCCGCGCCCCACGATGATCTCTTCTATCTCTTCCATCGTTTTTTCTTCATTCCAGTCTTCTCTAATCTTCTCTTTTACCTATCTGTATCTCTACCATTATTGGCAAATGGTCGGACCCCGGGACTTCCTCCACCTCTATTCTTCTAACTTCTTCCCGCTTTAATCTCTTTATTACGACATAAACAATGACTGACGATCCTTCTTGTCCCACATGTGTTTTCGTTCCTTCCTAATCAAAGTCAGTGCATCCGTTTAACACGTCCCATCCATCTTCTATTAACCAATCCCCCATCCTCCTACCATCCCTGATTATTAATTTCCCCTGAGACGTTACTATTAATTTACCCTGACCACTTACTTCTCCCTCCACCTCCCCTATTTTGGCATTAATATCTCCCCCCTACAATCATCCCACTTCTCTGCCCCCCTTTGTATTTACCATTAGATAACTGATTAAATTTAATGTTTGTAAAATAACCCTGTAACTATGCTTTGGCCTGTGATAAAAATAAAGAAAATTATAAATAGAAATGTTATGAAATGCTGAGTAGATTTCATAACATGCTTGGTGTAATTTTAGAATGATCTACTAATTATGATATGACTAGATATTTAACAATTTATACAAAACCTATTCGATTTAAATAAAAATATGGATACTTTAGTCTATCGTACAATTTAAGTGGAAATGAAAATAATAAAATGGACAATACGCGCCCGAGACGGCATTTTCCAATAAGACGCCCCCTTCTTTTGTCACACAGCAATATAGTTTTATTCATGTGGAGGGGTGTAAATAAATACACTTTTATCTTTTTACATATTGAATAAAAAGCGCGTAATAAAAAAGCTGTCAAAGGATACGTACATCCTTATGACTACAATGGAATTGTAATAAAAAGGATGCCACCGGAAAAGAACAAGAAGTGAGCTTTTTCACCCTCGCATAATGCACGCATAAAAAATGAGATATTTCATAATCAACATCAAATATTATCACTTTTTTTTCGAGATTTCTTATATTGTAAAATGAAAGTAATTGTTTAAGTAATGGATGGTGGCTTAAGTTGGTCGCATAGCAACTTAAGCCACCATCCATTATTTAAATAATTACTTTTTCTTTTTACAATATAATAAATCTCGAAAAAAATAATTGAAATAAGTAATAATATTTGAAGTTGATTATAAAATATCTCATTTTTTATGCGTGCATTATGCGAGGGGAAACAGCTCACTTCTTCTTTTTTTCGGTTTCAAGCGTTTCTAAACTCGAAATTTTACTTCATAATCAAGAAGTAAAAACACTTGTTACAAGTTTTAATTTGACCGCTTTTCAAAAACAACGACTGCCTGAAAATTTACTACGTATGCATCGGCATATACCTAAACGTTTGTATTTGGACACGTAGCGTCCAAATCCAAATTCAGGGTTTTTTAAACTCGAAATGTTACTACATGCGGCACGCTTCACGTGTTATTGTTAAGAAGAATAAGTTGATTTTAACATTTCACACTAAATTAGTGTTTATTACGAGTGGTGTATGAAGTAAAATTTAAAGGATAGAAAAGCCTGCAAAATTTGGGTTGGTCACTCTGGACAGTATACGATTTGATTTGACCGTTCAATCAGAACAAAATTCAAATTATTGAAATATGAATATCGCAAATGCATTGCTACTAATTATTTATATCTATCAGTAGAATATTTCTGATACAGAATTATTTCAGTTTACTTTAATTTCTCTGCGATATCAAGTAGCAAAATTGAAGTAAGCAACTAATTGTATTGGTTGTTGATTCATTTTATTAACAATTATTTTAGAATTTCATCGATTGATCAAAGTTAAAGAATATTTATTCTTTTGTGCCTCTTTCTGCAAAAGTGTAGCTACAATATTATTTATTATTTGTGTAAATTCAAATTATAAAATACAAATATGAACATCTAATAAAATCATTCATATGTTTTGTATCATACATTGTCATAAACTACTACCTGTTTTCTAATGGTCTTCAAGATGTCTTATTTACGCTAAATATTGTTAAACTTTTTTTGATTACTAAGATATTTATCAATTTTGTTTGGTGTAAAAATTAAGTGAACAGGCCTTGTTTATTGTCAATATTTCTTGAAATACTGATTTCAAGTAAGGTTTAAAAAATTCTTGTTTAGCAGTATATTTTAAATGCTGCTTTAGCAATATTTTTTAATAGTGATTTAATTGTGTATTTTTGATTTTACATAATTTCAGCGATTTATACTCATGGCGCATAAAGTAAAATTTCCATTTTTGAAAAGCCTGAGTTTGGATTTGGACGCTACGTCTCCGAATCCAAAAGCTCAGGCTTTTATTAACTCGAAATTTTATTCCATGCTTAGTCTTGGAGTAGACAACACTCGTTTAAAGCTTCAAATTAAGCTCTTAAAAACATAATTATTGAAGGTTTACAGCATATACTATTACTTCATGCTTAATCTGGTAGTAGAAACACTTGTTTAAAGTTTCAAATTGAACTATTTCAAAAAGACAACGAATATCGAGGATATTACTTAACATAAAAATTACATCGGATTATGTATATTTAAGAGAAAAACTGTATATATTTAACATAAAGGTATTCACGTTAAGTTTGGATAATTCGTTACGTCAGGGTTTGTGTAATTATGTGAAAGATAAACATATCATTGCTGTTAGTGATACATCAGGCCGAAATTTACAATCTGCGTGACATAGGCATGCCGCAGAGATTTTACTGCTTGTGCTTTGCCGTAATTACATAAACTATGTAGCAAATTTGCTCTCACCCCTTTACATATGGAATTTATCGATATAATTTATTACAGATTTTAATTAAATCAGATCTGACACTTAAACATGTTTATAAACGTTATGCGTACCGCATTAATTAATCAGAGGAAAATATGTCTTGGTTATTTTAATATAATATAAAGAAAATTTGAGTTTCTATTATTATTGATGACGGTACCGCTAACGTATATGCTAAACTTGCTTGTTGTCCTGTAACCGACTGCGTTTCCCCGGCAACAAACAAGTTTAGTGCGGACATTAGTGTTCCGTATTTCGTAAAACGATAAACTAAGGGAGTTTTAGTTTATTAAGGGCTTAGAAAAGACGAATCTTGGTAAATCAGTAATAAGTAACAGATGGCGCCAGACGTTATCAATTAATTACAAACATTGAACTAAAAATGCAAGGTTACTTTGTGACTTTAAAATCGAGTTAAAACTTATTTTTTTTAAATCTAACTAAATACGTATTAAATTTGGGTCAAACTTACAGAAACAGGTATATGTAAAATGCTTGCTGAATATTATTTATAATATTTAAAATGGTATAAATGAGTTAAAACAGTTTAAAATTATCACAAATTCTCAATGAGATAAAGTCGCAGTTCATGTTATAAACACTTTTTAAAGAGCCTCATTTTTTCTTCTTTTCGTGAAGGCTGTCTTCTTTGCGGATCCGGATGCACTGCAGCCTAGGTGGCTTATTGTACTACCCCATATTGTCTTACTCACGAAATTATTCCAAACTCGATCCCCTGCACTAGCTTGTGCAGGTCCTTCAGGGGTTGCGTGTAGAAATTATTTGGTACCATTTGGCTGTTTTTAAATATGAGCTGTCTTTTGTTTTCCAGCGCATTGCAGTTAAACAGCATGTGCATTGTTGTTTCTGGTGCCATATCACAGAACCGATAACTGGTGTCGCCATGTCAGTCATGTGGCCTGTTAGTAGTTCTATGGTTGTTTTTAGCTGTACCCTACTTAGTGTCAGTAGTTCTGCAGCTTGGTTAGAGTTAGGTCCAATTATAATGGCCTTACTGTGGTTAAGGCCTAGTCTGTTTACCTAGTATTTCTTGTGTTTGTTGCGAATCCACTTTCTGACTTCTAGGCGCCTCAACTTTTTTGTGATACCCAAGACAGGTTCAGATCCCATAAATGATACAGTAGCTCCCTACCTTGTTAGCTCATCAGCTTATCATTTCCCTCGATACCTGAATGACGCGGCGTCCAGACAAGTGTGATCTTGTTCTGTCTCGCCAGGTGATTCAGTGTGTCAAAGCAGTCCAACACTAGTTTGGATGAAGTCTATTGGCTCTTTAGAGCCTTCAGTGCAGCCTGGCTATCAGACATAATATATATTTGCCTGTCACGGCAGTCCTTCTCTATGTTGGTTCTCGCACATTCTATAACTGCCAATATTTTGGCTTAAAAGACTCATGCGTTCCATTCGTTGCGGTCTGGAATAGTGACTTTAAAGATTGCGTTTTCAAGATATCTGACTGTCATATGGTCCGACTTCATCTGAAAGAGAGGTCCCCCTATGTCTGTCAAGAGTCTTCTGTGTGGCGTGTTAACTCTTACGTTGACTGATGATAGCTGCAGCCTGTGGAGTGCCAATTTTGCCTCCCCCACTATCAGAATATGAAGTGGTGTGAGGTCTAGGAGCATCTCCATGGCTGCAGTGGGCGTGGTTCTCATAGCCCCCGTTATGCTGACACAAGCAAGCCTTTGAATCTTGCTGGGGGTTTGTATGGTTGTGTGTTGTGTCACTTTAGGCCACCACACTAAAGCAGCATACATGATTGCTGGTCTGACCATTCTGGTATACAGCCAGATACTATCCCTGGTCTGAGGCCCCATTGTTTGTTGTACGTTCGTCTAATTACCGCAAGGGTAATTTCCGATTTACGTTTGATTTTCGAGATATGCGAGGTCCAGGTGAGCCTGGAGTCAAAGATTACTTTTAAGTACTTCACCTCACCCGACATTTCTAGGTTAACACTATTTAGTAAGAGAGGTCCTTGGCCCTCTAGTTTCCTCCTATGTGTAAATGGTACAAGGGTGGCCTTGGAGGGTGAGACTTTAAGTCCTTCTCTAGTACACCATTTGTTCATCACATTCAGTGCGCGTTGCATGCGCTCTCTCGCTCTCTGATTGTGTTGTTAAGTTTTTCCTCAACGAGAATAACTAGGTCATCTGCGTATCCTAGGGAAGAGTATCCTTCGTTGTTGAGCTCCACTAGCAGTCCATCTATGATTAAGTTCCACAGCAGGGGTGAGAGAAGTCCTCCCTGAGGACAACCACCGGCCACCCTGGATGCTAGTATCTGGTTAACAAACGTAGGGTATAGGATACTTTGTCTTAGCATGCAGTCAATCCACCTGCAGCTAATTTCCTCCAACCCCCGCTTTTTCAGGGCAACGTTTATAGAGTTAAATTATGTATTGTCAAATGCACGCAATGTTTTCCAGAGCAGTTTTAGCACTCCTTGTTAGTCGGCTGAGAGCTGTCTTCGTTAATCGACCTGGAAGATAGGCATGTTGATCTTGGGATAATGGGTTGGACACCAGTATCCCATCGCTGATAAGCCTGTCCATAATTTTTTCCATTGTCTTCAGTACAAATGACATCAGACTAATGGGCCTGTACGACTTTGCGCGAGAATACTCTGTTCTGCCTTTATGCCTTCATGTCAAATCCTTTCACCGCACCGTTGTAAGAACCAGTCTGACCGACTGGTCTCCTGGCGCTTTTTGGTGCGATTTTTTGAGAAGTAGAAGTAGAAGAGTCTGAGCGGGGCCTTTTATTCCCAGTCTTCTTTTCCACCCTCACTTTCATTTTTTCCTTTCTTTTCTGCTTATTCTTCTGAGCGCCAGAGAGTCTCATGGTACCAGGCAGGTCTTTTGGATCCCCTCCGGTGGTTGGGTTCATATCTGATGGCCCTTGAGTCGCCTCTATATTCTCTGCAGTGGGGTCTGTATCTCTCGGCACTCCCTCTACTTCGAGTTTGTTTACTTCTGTGTCCATATTGTTCTCACGACTAATAGGCATGGAAGGCTATCTTCGACGATTTGTCGCCCGGTTTCACGAAGTCGGAACCAGTTTGGACTGATCTTCTATTTCGCCACGCTTCCCTTTGGCCTGGTCCACCCACCGTAGGATTTAGCATTTTTAGTGAGATTGTTTTCTCTTGATCTGGGCAGTGAAGCCAAGATCCCCGCTATCCTCTCTTGCGAGACATAACTATATCAACTTGGTAGTCAGCGGTGTTTCAGTGATCCACCCTGTTTAGGAGTGTTTCACCAGCATTGTAGTTCTCGGTGCATGCCCTTAGCCACGATACGACAGCTAGGCCGAGAAGTTTGGTCCACGGCGAGTGCTTTTGTATGCTACCAGTTGAGGTCTTATTTTCAACGGGCACGCTTATGGCACCCACTAACCTTATGTTCATTCTATATAGGCCATTCCTCTATCCGCCACCTTAGGACGCACCCGATAGGGGTGTCTGTCCCCCACAGTTTTTGTCGATTTATAAAATATTCATCAGATTTCAAAACTTTCAACTATTTATAACATTTTCTTTAAATTTTTAATATTTCCAGATTTTTGTCGATTTATAAAATGTTCAATACTTTTTGTTTTTTGTCGATTTAAAAAAAAAACTATGAGATTTTAAAATTTTTTTGATTTTCGTCAGATTTTCAATATTTTGATGCTTTCATCAATTTATAAGATTTTCAATATTTCCAATTCTTAATTTATAAGTAGCATATAAAAATATGTTAACTGTGACATGAATGCCAATGTGCAATGTCAAATGTCTAATGGACTTCAATTGATGTCAGTGGTTTAGCCGTGTGGAGTAAATGTAGGCTAGCGCCGACTTGTGTCAACTGTTACCTGTCAATTTTTATCTTTTATTATTTTCAATCTGTAAATATTTTTCACCGAATTTGTCAAATATGACATTTTATTAATCTGTCAATATTTTTCACCTAATTTGTCATTTTCGACATGTTTGACTTTAGTTGAAATCACTGTTTTATGTGGGTGACGCATGAAGTAACATTTGGAGTTTAGAAAGGCCCCGTGAAAGTTTGTCTCAGGTCGCGCAAATTTTCCACGCGGGACTATTCTAAACTCGAAATGTTACTTCATGCTTAGTCTGGGAGTGGAAGACACTCGTTAGTTTAAAACATGTCACAACTATCAAAATGTGTCGCAAGTGTATTAAACAATAACATGACCATCTAATAATATCGTATGTTCAATAAAAAAATACCTCTAGAGTGCCATGATATCATCTCTTTTTAAATTTAAGTTGGTTCCACTCTTTGAAAATTGACATGTAAAACATCAGACATAATAATTTTAATATATAATTTCAGAGCTGCTAACCTAAAATTTTTTCCATGGCACTCTAGAGGTTTTTTTTTTAATTGAACATACGATATATTTCAAATAATAGTTTTCTAAAATTGACAATAATCGGCTGACGCCGATTTGTGTCCAGTTTGATACATTGGACTAAATGTTTTTTCAGTTGACAGGATAGACTAATGTTTGCTGACGGCGACTCATGTCAAGTTGACACAATGGACTAAACGCCGACTATCGTCATCTTAAGTCAAGTTGACACGATAGACTAATGTCAGTTAATCAAGTGACTTAATGACAAAATCCTTTTTATTCTCAAAAAAGAGGTGGAACTAAAACTCACTTTTTTTCAAAGCCGAACGAAAACTAAAATTTCTAGGTAAAAGAAAATCTGAAATTGTCTTAATCGAGTGAAGAGACCTCGAAATGAATATTTCCTCAAACCGTTTTGATTTAAAAATTGCAAAAAGTAGAAACTGTTGTAGAATTAAACAAATATTCACGTGCGTGTTTAAACCGAAAAATAACGATTCTTTTTTTGTTTAGTTCCGGTTATCGTTCCGACAAAAATTTCGGCTTTCGGTTCAGTTCCGGTTCGAAGCACTGGTTTTAGTGGCAAACATATTGTGTTCGTTCTTACAGGGCCACTTTTACATACAAAAATTTAACATTTTCAAAATTTCATAGGGGGGGGGGGGGGTGTTGGAATCCCCATATCCCCCCCCCCCCTGCCTACGGCCTTGCACAGGGGGTCATGTGGGCATTAGAATTTATAAGGTATTGGCATGGTTGGCAAACACTGCAGTCGATGTTTTATTAATCTACAACTTAGTTAAAATGATACTCATGCTAAGATTTGCGCCTCAAACTCGTATTTTTTGTCAGATAATGTCTATGAATTTGGCGAATCTGCAAATTTTCACACCACATATTCAGATTACCCATTCTAAATTGTAAAATGTAATTTGTTGGAATGTTTAATAAAAAGTATAGCAAACGAGTTTTAAAGCATTACCCTTTTTACACTTTCCTATATGCAGTTCCAATTTTGGCTACTAAGTAAACTCGAAATTGCAACTCCTCTGAATAAAGAGACACGTACGAAAATAACAATTTAGCACATGTTAAGCCGATGTCACCTATTTACAATGAAAGTGTAAATAGGTAACACGGTCAATCTGCGTTAGGATACGTGCAATGACTGAATTTCAGGATAGAATCGATCGGACTGAGGGGATATTATGCTCGTGGTATGGTATCCGTATATTAATCTTGGCTTTATTTTTCAGTGCAGCTGCGATGTGGCCAAACAAAGAGACCAATGAAAGGTGAGTCGATAAATTTCCAACAGTTAAATTAACCGAGCCACCGTTCGTTAAATAGTTCGCGAGCTTTGCAATAAATTACACAAAAATCGGCGATGATATATGAAGGTTGCCGTTTAAATCATTTAAATTCATTCAAGTCTGGGGAATTGGCGTTGTTATGTGTTATGCAGAGCCGATAAATATGTGTTTGTCTATGTGTTGTAATCTGCACAATACTCGCGTCTGGTTTGTGTGTACCGTGCGAGTGAGGGCGGGATAAATCAGATTGAAGAGCGCGTCTGGTATTAAAAGTTTCATAGCGTGATAAAGTGATAAAAAGTGGAGGCGGGGATATACATTGCTAATGCAATATCGGGCCCTGATTTATGACACCATTCGCCGATACCGAATGGAGTTACTTGAGCGCGGAAATATGCCCCATGTCCCATTTTTATGCTGATCCATTGACAAATCTTGGAGTGGCACAAAAAAAATATGTTTAAACTTTCTTCGCATATTTTATGTGGAATTAAAAAATTATCCGTGTATTACCGGCGATAATGTGCATAGTGCGTAACCGAGGTTTTGTTACGGAAGTAGCAAGAGACTACAAAAACGAAAATTAGTTAAACATGAAATCTCATTCATGTTTACAGATAACATCACCTCGAGTGTGCAGTTTACGAGTCTTAACAAACACATATGCTTAAGAAGATCAATCAATTCTGAATCGATTTAATTATGACTGATGATGATTTCATTTGAGCTATATACAGGGTGTCCGTATTTCGACAGAATGTATGGGGATCTCGATTATTTGAATAGATAGAGAGTCGGTTAAATTGGGGAAAGTTACTTATTTTAGGGCCTAACAATATTATGAAAACAATTTTGAAATATCTCTTTTGTTTTCGAGATATAAACAAAAAACTTAGTTTTTTACTCAAAATCTACTAAATCTAGACATTTAGAACTTTAACAATAAAGAGGCACTTTTTAATGAAGAATCTAGTAGCATATTTTTTTTAAGATGGCTATATCATTTTCCCGGGGACCATAAGCAACTTTTGTTGGAATAAATAACCAAAATAGTGAAATTTAACCATGTGTTTTCTTTTAAAATCATAGTTAAATATGTTCTACCACGTAAAAGAAGAGAAACTTATTCAAGATATACAAATTCAAAGAAACTACAGTATATTTATTTTACTACTCCACTTTATATTAATTAATTGCATTTATTAACTCTTATTAAATTATTATATTGACTATTGATTATCCAAAAATAATTGGACATTCCGTTAATTGTGTAATATACTAAAGAATTAAAAAAATTCTACACAGCGACTTTAGGGGGATGAATCTAACTAACCATTTTATAATCTAATCCCAGCCACTTAAGCACTTGATTTTAGATCTAACAAACAGCAAAAATCAAACAATTTCGATTACGTTTAACACCGGAAGGTAACCCAGATGCATACTTGCGTATTTGCACTTAATCACTCGCGGTTAATTAGTTGAATCAGAGGAGGTCGCGAATTTTCGAAAAATTATTCGGAACAGAATCCACCACGGGATCGTATCAAAATAATGCTGCAAATATAATGAGTAAAGTCTAATGTGCGCACACAAATTTCAAATCAAAGTTTTCCGTCCTTGTTGGACTACCCTGTATTTTATTTAAATAAAAGAAATCTCATAAATATTTATTTTTCCATGAGAAGCTTTAAATTAATCACATTTATAAAAAAAACGACGAATGCATAAACATTAAAGAAACAAATGCACGGTATATGATAACATGTGTTCTGTCTCCGTCTATTTTTCTTTCTCTCGCATAGTTTTATGGTCTTAGTTGTAAAAGCTCTGTTGACCACTATGAATGTTATCAATAAATCAACTTTTCGGAATCGTATCACAAACTTCAACGTAAAATATAAATAATTTGTGAAAAATACACAAAAACCCAAATGATATTGCTTTACAATTGGTTTGTTTTGTCAGGCAATATATTCGAATTTCCATGAAAAACTAACTAGTAATATGACACATAATAATCGACCGCAAATTCCAACAGAACAGAGGTGAAATACAACAACAATCCGAGCCCAGCGCAATCAGTAAATGACTGTAATCCTGAAATTCAACTCCTATGTTTTGATTAAACTCAGTGTATAATATAATACTATGTATTTACGATGAATAAAGCTGAATAATTACGTGCAAAATCGTATTAACTAATAAATTGGTTAATTTTTCGATTGCATATCAATGAGGCATGATTGTAGTGATTGTTTTTTTTGTTATTTATTTATTGCAAACCAAATTTTCAGGCTTTTCTAAACTCAAAATTTCACTTTATGCTTAGTCTGGAAGTGGAAAACACTCATCTTAAGCTTCAAATTGAACTCTTTACAAAAAAGCGTATGCATATGTATACCTAATAGAAAATTCCCTGTATTTATACTTATAAGAAAAATTTCCTGTATTAACAGATTAATCCGATTCAACTAACATTTTAGTTTGAGCTTACACAAAATCAACATGTGTGCATTATTTATTTCTGTAAATACCTAAACTATTTAATTGTGGCTGGGTTTTTGCAGATTTAGTTTTACGAAGACATGGTCAAAATGTGATGTTTAACCTTAACATTTTAAAGCTGCATACCGGAACAAACGTTTTTGCATGTTCGATCTAAAAACAATAGCAGGCATATTATAATGTTTTTTTGTCTCTTTTCACACACGTAATCTGATGACATCAAACTATTTTCGTATTGCATGTATTGGTACAGAAAGCACTACAAATCAAGGAAACTATGGAACACCTCTCGTAAATCGTACCTTATGTGTTTTTTTGTGTTTTTTTATTTACAATGTGTAAAGATACATTTCCTGAAAATGTAAAATATTTATCAACAAATGTATCACGGTTAAAGAAAGTTGTATAAAAATACTTCACTTTTATTTCCTTATTCCATATCTATATTAGTGTAGTAAAAACAATAACGAACACGTGTTCCGTACGTTATTCGGAGTCTCGTCTGAATTCCGCGCGACGCTCACTACATTGTAAAATGGCGCATAAAATTTAATATTTTTATTCCGTTCAAGACATAAAGCTAAACCTAGCTGAAATAATGCCAACAGGGGGATAAAAAACAATACCTAATACGGACCTTCATAAATTCACTACTCATACAATATTTTTTTTATTCCCAGTCCAAGTTTTCCCAAAATCCATTGACATAAAAGTGGCAACATGTGCTCACATGTTCATTTAAGAAATAATGCCATAAATCGACTGCCTGGATATTGCGTTAACAATGTGTGTTTTTACAGCTATATATTTTTATAACTTCATCAGTTTCGTCTATAAAGTAAACGTTTTTTTTTCGATTTGTCGTATTCGAGTAAAACAAATAAAAAGAAGAATTTATTATTTGATTTGTTCATTTTTACTAGCATTCATAAAAGCGATGTGTTGTGTATAAACAAAATATATTTTACCAAAACCATAATAGCATATTTTAGTACCAGTCCAGAAAAGGGGATTTTTTCCGTGAGCGCGTGACAATTTCCGTGTAAGGCGTAGCCAAACACGGGAAGTCATGCAAGCACAGTGAAATCCTTTTCTGAATGTATAATGAACGCTATTTTTTATTACACTTTTCTGAAAACAGTATACTTATCTGAAAACCTAAATATTTTTTTTTTATTTTCAAACCAGTAACATCAACGAGGTCTGTTCAGATAATAACCAAATATTACACCTCATTAGGCCCATTGTGCTGCCTCTTACTCCGGGTTACCCATCCTCAGGTCAACCATCTTACCTTGTCCAGATAGTCCAGTATTACTGAGGTAGGCAAATCCCTGATGTCCATCGTCGGCGAATTTTCAGCCAGTGGTAGACGAGTGTGTCAGGCATTCGCTGAGGATGTGCCTGGCAGTATTGTCTTCCATTTCACACCCTCTACAAGATGGGGAGTCAACTATTTCCATCTTGTCCATTGAGCCCGCAGTGACCGGTTAGATCAGCGGTTATCCGTCTGAGGTTTAGCTAAACTCTCTTCGGGTTACAGTAATGTCTCCTTCGGGAGTTTGCAGCTTACCGTATCATCCCAACGCTTCCTGAATTTCTTAAGTGTGTTGGAATGTAACATGTTACATAGTGACAAGGGTGTCAATCGCACTAGCGGCTCCGGTGTGATGACGTCATCCCAGCCGCTGCTCTGGCCAGTGCATCAGCCTTCCTGTTACCTATGTTTATATCATGAACCTTCACCCAGCAGATTTCAATGTTGGTATGCATTGCTGCCTGCCCTTAGTTTTTTTATATCACTCTAGTGTTGTCTCTGAAGTAGTGTATAACTTCTTCAGAGACATTAAGGCTTGCCTACTGTCTGTTAAGATCAGTATCAGTATTTGACACTTTAGCTCAAAATGATGTCGGTCGTAAGTGTTATACCCATCGTCTCTAGTTGAGTGACGGCCGCATACTTACCCATGGGGATTTTCGTATAGATTCTCAGGGTTCTAGAGAAAATCCCAACCCAAAAACAGAAACGACGGCTGACGTCGCGTCGGTTTGTTTCCTGTTGTTGGTTTCTTCTTCTGGTGGCAGGAACGACAGCTGAGACGTCTGGCGTCGGTCAGAGCTTCCTGGCACAGATAGAAGAATCGAGGAACGGTAGTTCCACATGCTGTTCCCTGTACAGCACAAGATTGGACTGCCTTCCTGGATGCCGTCCCCCGGTATTCATACCACGAAAATTGGCGTGGAGAAGAAAGGTTTTGAGGACCACGTGACCGTTGGCAAAGAATTCGCTAGAAAGTAATTATCGCTGACAAGATAATTACTTTCAGCGAACTTTCAAATCCAAAGAACCGTTAAGGTGCAATTTGAAGAAGTATAGAAATTTATAATCTTCCTTCTTTCAAATTGCAACGGTGGTCATTAGTCCTCTCTCTTAATTGCCGAATTTGAAAAACCCGAGGGGTAATCCGCCATGCCTGCTCAGGTAGTTGTTGGCTCGAGCACGGTTTGAACCGCAGGAGATAATCCATTGGGCTGGGCAATTAGTTAATTGCTGGGTGCGAACTCATTTTAACAGGTTTCAACCCTTGGGATTTCCCCTCTACCTGACGACATTGCCAAAAGGCTGTTATAGCTTTGTCAGTTTTGATTTCGATGTGCGTTTTCCTGTCGAGTGTAATGCCCAGGTGTTTTACCTCGTTGCTGTACTGCAACATCGTATTCAATAGCTTTTGTGCTCTTTTCATCACCTTCCTTTTCTTGGTGAACATGACCATCTCCGTTTTAACCGGATTTACCGACAAGGAGTGATCATTGCACAACCGCGAAACTGTATTTAGAGCTCTCTGCATTTGATCACAGAGAGCTTCTTCAAATTTGCCACGTACTATAATGTCTAAGTCGTCAGAATAGGCTGGCACAAAGAGGCCTAATTGCTGAAATTGTTCTAGGAGGCTGTCCAGCACCATATTCCATAGTAAAGGAGATAGGACACCTCCCTGTGGACAGCCTCTGTCAATCTTGCAGGTGATACGTTCTTCACCTTCCTCCACTGTGACCAATCGGTTGGCAAGTGCATTAGCAATCCAGTCACACATTTTTGATGGTACTCCGCGCTTGTTTAGCGCGTTTCTTGTTTTCGGTATGGTCGTTTTATTAAACGCACCTTCGATGTCAACAAAAACACCCAGAGCGGGTTCTTTGTTATCCATTGATCTCTCGATACTACTCACTACGTTATGTAGGGCTGACTCGGTGGATCTTCCCCGTACGTAAGCGTGTTGCGACTTATAAGTGCTGACGTTCTTATATACCTCTCACAGATTCTCTCCAGTGTTTTAAGGAGAAACGAAGAGAGTAAAATTGGTCTGTATGCCTTGGGTGCAGTATAGTCTGCTCTACTAGGCTTCGCTATGAATACAACCCTAACTTGTTTCCAGACCTATGGGACATGTCCCAGCGCTAGAGTGAAACGGAACCCTCCCTAGTTCCCTAGTTTTCCTAGCGGTGTTTCCATTTCACGAAGCAGTCCTGAATAGCTTCATTTGAGATGGCCTGTAAGGTCAGTAACAAATTTGCTTAGGGAGTAGAGATTCTTTGCCAATCTATTGTGATAATTGAACTTTTGTCTCAATGTCATAGCCATAAACCCAGCTTTCGTCTCCCGTTATGATTCTTTGCGTGAATGTTTTGTAGTCATTTGCTTATTGAATGAGTTGCTTGTAAATGTCCACACGATTTTCTTTCTGTTGTTCATTCATCAGAAACAAATTTTGCTGCAATTCTAGAACTAGTAAATTTTTCAGTCAAAATTGCATGACATGACCCAGTTGAGATGCTAACCTCTTCTGCAAGTTCTCTGGTAGCCAATCGGCGATTTGCATGCACCAGATCGGTAATTTTCTAACCGTGGGAGTCATCTGTAAAAGTGGAAGGCCTTCCTGGTCTGGTCGATCATCTTCAATCGACTTACGACAACTTTTAAATCATGAAAATAATTCGTAACATTGCGTATGACCCAGAGAATCATCTTCGTAAGCTTGTTTCACAAGATTAAACGTTTTCCCCAGTTTTTCGCAAAACTTTGTGTTGCATCGTTGCTCCAGAAACTCACACATTTTAAAAATCGCCACTTACACTTAAACACGTTGCATTTAAATAAGAATATAACGAAAGCTAAACGAGGTATCAACAATCTAATAACATGCGTTTACAAAGGAGGTCATGCACAAGGCAGTGCTGCTATCAGCATATTATTAAATATCTTTGTTGGCACGTAATTCAAAATGTTCCGTTGTTATCTGAACAAACTTCGTATGATGGCAAAGAAATACAACCAATTTTCAGCCAAATTTCTATTTAACATGGCGAATCGACGCCAAAAGGTAGAAGTTTTTATGGATTTGGCCATTTTGGAAAAATAAAATAGAAGTTATAGATCATCACTCACAATTTTTCTTTTTCATAGTTCGCATTCCGCCTGTGTTACTTGTGTGAGCGCACGGAAAGCGCGCACAAACAAACTTTTTCCGTGCGGTAGCTTGAAAAACGGACGTTTTATAATAATAATAATAATCCATTTATTGTCCAACAGGAAACATTTCTCAATTACAAGACAAAATCAAAACATAGGCCTAATACATATAAAAATATAGTAACCATTAAATTAGAATAATTCTGTAAAAATATAAACATTAATTATTTATTATTATAGAGACATATAGAATCGAAGTGTTTTTAGATTAGTATGATGTAAAATATTTAACTGAAAAAACATCTTAAATAACTAAAAATCATTGAAACGTGTGATTGTGGATAATTGCTTATATTATATCAGGTGTGCGTGTAAAATATCTCGTCGAGTAAAAAAAGTAACAAACAAAGAATCTCTGATAAAGCAAATAATTCGCTTTTTTCCTATAAAACTAGGACAAATTCGCGAATAAAATCAATCGATAAACGCTTGATTAATGGACGCGCGTCAATCGCGTTATTAATTCAATCATCATCAATTACACTTCGGAGAGTTTTGTGTATTAAAATAACGCAGAAGTAGAGTTTCGTAATTACATAACCGGGATATAAATTACCCCTACCATATCGAGTTACCTCAAACTATCCATCAAACCGCATTAAATATACCATAAATAATACAGCGGATTCAATTAATTAATGCGCCTAATTTCAATCGCGTCGTCCTCCACAAAGTTATTACATCATTATTATTATTAGGGGTAATGTCGCTCATGTCCGACAATAATGTACTTATGCGCTTACGTATTTACATCCTAAATGTTATTATTGTTCTGTATATTGCAAGGCATTACGATAATGTGTCAAAGTTTAGAATGATTTACTAGTTAATTACATTATTAATCATTAAAGCCCGGGATTATAAACACAAAATGGACCAAATTAGTCTCATATAATATGTAGGAAATACAAGAGTATATTTGTTTGTATACACGAAGTAAGACTCCTAAATTGTGGAAAAGTAAGTAAGTTTCATCTAAAAACATTTTTTGTTACTGCAATCAACAAAATTGATTTTATTATATAAGTTTCTCTAAACCAATGGAAGCGGTGTGCGCGAGTGCTTTTTTTAAAATTAAAAATTAATAAAATTTATAGAATCTACAAAGAAATAAATTAAATTTGACAGGCTGTAATTAAAATTTAAATATCGTCACGGAATATTTCAAAGTATAAAATAAATGTTAAATTTTGATTTGAAATATTTATGAGAATTTATTTATTGAAATAAATTCTATAAATTTTGAATGATTTCTGATCATTTTAAACTTTTGCAATTATTTATTAGGCTTTATTTTTCATAATTTAAGCGTCTCCAATTTGTTCGTCAAAGTTTAGTAACACAAATAATGCACAAGAATTTGTTTTCGAACTAAATTTGAAGTGAGAAATAACATCAACTCTATTTTATTCACGTCATAAATTTAACAATAAAGGAAATTCCAAACTAAGTTCCTGATTTGTCGTCTAACGAGGGTTTCCACTCCCAAATTAAGCATGAAGTAAAATTTCGAGTTTAGAAAAGCCTGAAAATTTGGATTTGCTGGGGCGCGCGAGCGAAGCGAGTCGCGTCCCAGCAAATCCAAATTTTCAGGCTTTTCTAAACTCGAAATTTTACTTCATGCGCTACGCGTGTAAATATAAATTATTATATACATTTTCAGGCTTCTCTAATCTCGAAATTTTTTACCTTATGCACCACACTGATTTAAGAAATGAAAACATTCGTTTATAAAAATGCAAAGAATTCCTGCAAATTTATTAAACGTTGTAATTATCGAGATACGTATACATAAATAAAAAACTCCCTGTGTGATAATTTTTCATGTACATTGAACAGATTTAGCACCTGCTACATAAAAATATACATATCTTATAAAGTGGCTGCAATGAATATATTTTTTTTAAGATTGCTCACTCCAAACATATTTATTTACAATGACAAATATTAAACATGAAGGCATAAGATTTTTTAAACTAATTAATACTTCACTATGTTAATATAAACTAAGAACTGAAATATTATTTCATGAAATAGGGCCGAGTGTGCACTTTCATTACATCCTTATCCCTTTTGCCAAATAACCATCATCTTCCGAAAACTCCTTACGAGGATTAAAATTATATGAGAATTTGGGCGGCAGCCAGATCGGATCCGTCTGTGGCTTGCGCTAAACTGTGTATTTATTCAACGTATAAAATAAGTTCGAATTAAGCGGTATCAGCGGCGGCACGACGTGCTACAAATTGGATTTCCCCGCGAGTGAGTGAGAAAAACTTATTTGCTTTTGCATAACTGACGTGCACATCTTATAATTAAATTAATGCGTCTTACCGAACGCTTCCATTCAAACTTTCTTATGAATATTAATACGGGGCCCGAACCGGTAGAATTTTGCGAAACATGTTATTTTTTCGATGAATATTTATGGGTGGTGTTGATTGGTTTTCGGGGAGTGCTCTAATAAGAGTTTTATTGAATTTATAATTATTTTTATTTAAATATATCTATTCATTGATTAATAATACTTGGAAGTTTAGACAAGATTAAAAGAGAAATAGAAAGAAAGAATGTTAGGCGAACAATCTAGGTGATTAATGCCCGTTTGCACCCAAGTTTATCAGTTATTAGTACTCGTACTCCTTAAAAATACAGAAATTTAATGTATAAATTATTTACAAAATCGCATAATGATAAAAGAGACATGTTTAGGATATCTTACAAGGTTTAATCCATGATTAGTAGTTGATTACCGTTAACCAGTCGCGGTGCAAATGGGCCGAAGCCCATTTAAGTTCTGTTCATTTTGTACTATTTCATTGATAGATCATCATTTAAGCGCTAAAAAACTACTTGTAAAAATTGCTAAAATATTGGTGAATTCACCGGGAAAAATTGTGGTCTTTCCGGCGTATTCACCAAATGTTGAACATAATTTGCATTATGTTTTCATTTATGTATTTCTTATTTTATCCTTTATTGATCTTAGTAGACACTTTTAAGTTTTAGATGCAGTTATTCTAAAGATAAAATAATGTATTAAGGTATACGTTTTTTTGTTGCAGGTTTACAATAAAACATGTTACAGACTTGCGTAACAATATTTTAATTGTTTTTAAACGTGTAAAACTAAAATTCTTTGGATAACATAGTCAATATAAAATTAACCAAAAAGCCTTAGAAACTATTTATCTTTGAACATCAAAATTTAACATCATTCAAATCCAACATCATTGTATTTGTTTAACAAGTTTTGATTCAAAAAGTTTAAAATATACAAGGTGTTTCAATTAAAAAAAAAAAACACCGATGACGTTACACCTCGAGAAATAGGATAGCTGTTGGAAATCACATTAGGTCCTTGAATAGATTAAAAGGTCTGCAAAAATGTATATTTAAACTATTTTTTCATCGCACGTATAGTTTAGCCAGAAATCCGGGTTTCCTATACTTTTGCCCAACCCTGTATAATTATTTCACAAAACTGATTAAATTCCATATATTCCATAAACCACACATCAATTAAATTCAATGCATTTCCACCCATACAGACATACAACGTACGTACTAACAATATCACATACACAATACTGAATTCCTGCAGCTTTGTAATGCATACTATTGCAAATTATTGTTATTACACTGAGAAACCCAATACGTCTGTGCAACCGGTTTTACAAAAAACAAATTTTCGTCATCATCATAAATAATCGGTACTGTAGTTCAAGCAAATACGTGTACTAAACGTTTGATTACATATTAATATCGGAATTGTAGTTGCCTCAAGCCATTCGATAAATGCACATTTAGTACGGATATTAAAATAAACGCAAAACTGCACAATTTGTACATAATTATCAAATATTGGAATTGTGCTCCGGGTTGAGTATTTCACGTTTACATTACTGCACTTTCGTAATTTGAATTTAACTGGAGCTTTTATAACGCAAATAGCGTTTGTTGTAATAATCGGTAACAGGTTTTTTTTAATTAATTATTTATTGCGCGAAATTTCGTTAAATGTTAATATTATAAGCGGCTTGTTTGTTTTTATTGAAATTATTAATTAATTATTTAATGTATTTCTGATTCAGCTTAACAAATATATATAAATTATGTGTATTTAACATTACAAAAACTCCATTGCAATATTGGTACTTTTGTTTTTTTTTGCGTATCTCCTTGATATTAACCTAGTAAAGTTTAAAATATACTATTTACGCTGGCCATTTTTAAAATTCATGTTTTCAATTAATTTATTGAAAAACATATTCAAATATTTAAATATTTGTTAAAATATATATTATAAATAAAACACTGTTTATCACTTTGTTTGCATAACAATTGGTTTATTTGGTGACTATAGTTTCGATACTACACGTATCATTATCAAACCGTTAGTAACAAAAAACTACAAAGGAACATTATTTATATTTGCAAATTTTCTAATAACAGCGTTAAAGAGGGGGTGTATTTAAGGTCAAGCTGGTCGTTAATTACGGGAATTTCCCGATTAGCGCGGGCTCTGTGAATCTCCAAAGACTCCAGGAGGTCCATCTTTCTACCCTTCTCGGCAAAGTGAATAACTGAAAGTACATCCTCGCCAAAAGAATGGTTATTTTCAATCAAATGTTTGGCGAAAGATGACTTATCAATTAATCTATGCCGAAAAGAGTAAAGATGCTCACTGAGTCTGGTCTTAAAATTACGACCAGATTGACCAATATACACTCCCTTACAATCATTACAGGTAAATTTATATATTCCTGATTTGTAAATACTTGGTATCTGAGACTTATGGTTAAAAATATGGTTTTTAATTTTTGTAAATGGTTTCATCGCTATATTTAATTTGTGTTTTGCTAAAATATTTTTAATTTTGTGAGTTATATTTCCAAAGTAAGTAAGGGAACGATATGTTGCTTGTGTTTTAGGTTCGATTCCGGCATATATGAATTTTCTAATAAGTTTAATTTTGTATTGATTAACTATTTTATCTACTATTGACGTAGTATAGCCATTTGAAACGGCTATACTTTTCATAATATCTATTTCTTTTTTAAATGAGGTTTCTGACAACGGAACAATAAAAGCTCGGTTTACCATGGAGTTAAAGGCAGCTAGTTTATGTTTATAGGGATGGTTGGAACAGTTAGGAATTACACGGTCTGTGAAAGTAGGTTTTCTATAAATATCAAAAGTTAGTGATTCATTAGTACGTGTTATTGAGAGGTCTAAAAATTTTATGTTATTGTTAGTTTCTGTTTCTACTGTAAATACTATATTTGGATGTAATGAGTTAATATAATCTAAAAATTGTGTTAATTGTCTATTAGTACCTACGAAAGAAGCTATGATGTCATCGACGTATGTATACCACACTTTAATATGTTTCTTGCCTAGCTGTGAATTTAAAATTGAATTGGTAAGGTTGCACATGAATATCTCGGCTAGCAACGGGCTCAATGGTGAACCCATTGCTAACCCTTCTGTCTGCTTATAATATTTCTTTTTCTTTCGATAATAAATATTATAAGCAGACAGAAGGGTTAGCAATGGGTTCACCATCTTTATAGATCATTCTCAAAGGTTAAACACAGTTTAACCTTTAAGAATGATCTGTAATGACCGAAACATGTGTCAGGGAACTGAAAATAAAATTATGAAACAAAACAAGTGTTTTTCTTCACCAATTTTTCTCTTTATTCTTTGAATATTTTGTTTTTAAACATAGGGCTGGTTAAATAACAATTGACTCGGAGAATCACTAGAATGTATTGAATACTTTATTTTTTGCAATATTTTGTTTTCCTATATTTGTTATTTAGAGTATAAAAATCATCAAATTATTGATAAATGTGCTTATATAAACAGCTTATTATCGAGAAAACTCTCTTTAGTCAATCGAACGCTTTTAAAGTGCCCCCTGTGTTATTTCAAACATATATAAAAGTACTTTTTGAGGAAGAGAGTAAAAAACGCAGGGGTGAACGTCTCAATTTATATTTGATAAAACAAAACCGGAAAACCGGTCTAGTTTAAAAAAATCCCTTTGTCCTCACTAGAATATTCCCATTTCTATTATTATATATTTTTTTCGCGTGGTGTTTTCATCGATAAAAGCAAGCTGTTACCCCTCTTACACCTAAAGGATGTCTTTCTACATTTATCTTCATATAAAGCGTCGGTTTTTGTTTTTCCTTTTTCCCCGGATTGATATATTTATGTGGAGGGGCTGTGTGATATGATAAGAAAGCGGGGGAATTAATTTAAGTTTGATGCAGTTACGAGCAGGTTCTGTTTGATTTATGGGAGGATGGATTTAGTAAGTCTGTTCAACCATGATGTTGCGGAATATTAAATGCGGATAGATTAGCGAAAAACGCTCCCGCATAATATAAATATTAATTTATTGTATTGCTCCAGTATTTATTCATGCAGTTGTTCGCATATGAGTTTTTCGCGTTTATTAATTTTTAAATATCTGTTTGTGGGCAAATATTAATATAAAAGCATGTTAATATTGCGCTGGATGAAATTATACATGTATTGCAAATATTCCAATGTTATCAATGATTGTATTTTATAAAAAAAATATCTTATTGCTGTGTTTCCCAAACTTTTATGTTTCACGGCCGCATTTTAAACGTGTCCAATAAGACGGAATCTGGAAATATATTTACCGACTCAAAAGCAAACTACTTAACTAGGACTTTTTCAATTTTCGGTAATCCTGTAAACTCATCAATCAAAACCAATGTAGTAGTAATTTACCGATAAATCACAATATCGCGTAGTTATTAAGTCAATTCAATATTTAAAAAACAAATGGAGATATGTAATGTTTTCATATTCTTATATGTTTCACCAAGTGCCAGATGAGAAATAATTCAAGAAAAAAAAAATGGAGATATTTCAATTTCTTGGATCCTAAAGTTTATTTATTTCTGAGTTAATTTATATTTAAATTTTTGTAATTTGTATATTTTTTTATAAATAAATCACGATCCTAAATTAACTTTAATTTTCAAATTAAGTTTAATGTTTTAGAAAACTAAGTAGAGATATTTCAATTTTATGCAATGAAGCTTAAAGTTTATCTATCTCTAAATAAATCCAATGAATTTATGATGATTGATTATATTTTTACAAGATTTAAACAAAAGTGTCCCTACATTAAATGTTTTTTGTTTTCTTAGCAAAATTTGATCTCATCCTTAGGTCCATTTGCACCCCGACTGATTAACTTCAATCATCCACTAATCATTAATTAATCCTCTGGTTATGTCAAAATTATAAAATATGACAATGTAATAAATTTATAAGGTATCCTAAATATCCTTTTCTCATCAATATGCGATTATGTAAACAATTAGTAAATAAAATTATTGTGTTTTTAAGAAGTACTAATCATTGATTAAATGAACCGACTTGAGTGCAAACGGGCATTCGTATTTTAATTTTCAATTGAACAGGGTTCAAGAATAATGTGTAAGGTAATTACATTCATTATTTATTTTATTCACTGTGTAATTTTTGCCATGTTTTCAATGTGTAATATTTGTATGTTTACAAGGTGCGTTATAAGGACAGTAGCAGATGCAATGTGCTTATTTAAAATAAATCGGCCTGTAAATTATTTATTTTTTTATTCCTCATGAAAATTGCGTGTCCTATTATTAAAAACATTAGGTCTTAGTTCAATCGTTTCGCAGTTATTTTACAATCGTGGACAAACATTTCATTTGCAGTGGTTTCGTAAATCTCGGTAACTAAATACGTTAAAGAGTTCCAATTTTCGCTATTCTCTTGAAAATAGAGGGCGTGCTCGGCTGAACTATAAAGTTATTGCACTTATGTTATTCAGCTTTCGAAATAAGAATAATTGAATTTATTCATTTTCAATCCAGGGTAATTGGATTTTTTTTAATAGAACCATATTAATTTTGTTACATCAATCGGCTCAAAATGGAGTCCTCTTTTGATTTTGTTAATAATTTTCTACCTGTAATGTATGTAATATAACTATCTTGACAACTATAAAGATAGGCATCAAAATTATAAATCTAATCAAAAAAAGAATTAAATTTTCACTCGACTGGTGTTAAGAACATTATATGATTTAATAAAAAAAGTTACCCTTAATTGAAAATTTATACAGGGTGGGGCACGGGAACCGAGTAATTTTGAAATAATTATAATTTTCTTAGATTTTGCTGTAAAAGAAATTTATTGGTAATGAAATCTTTGAAAGTACATATAATTTTATTATTATTTATGTTTCTAAATTTAAAATTTGCAGGTGTCTTTCTTCTATGAGGATATCTGAAAGATATCCTTGTAAACGACAAGTCAGGTACATTGAAAGACTTGAAAGAGGCGATCCGTCAGCAAATTACAAATATCAATAGAGACCTGCTAAAAACACTGAAGACAAATTTTCTTCAATGCAAGTTGAAGGTGTCGAATGAAATTGTTCTCCGCTCATTCCAGCAGATTTCTTCTGATTCGGGTGATTTGCTGACGGATCGTCTCTTTCAAGTCTATCAATGTACGATATCTTGTCCTTGTAAACAAGTTCGTTTCAGATTCAGAAACAGGGGTCGAAGAACATACATTGTTGGTCTGGCGGTGCGTGCCGTGGCCCCATCTTGCAGAAACGCCAGTGCTAACGATCAATATTCCGTCTTTGTTAATGAGGAATGAAAAATGTGTTCACCATGACAACGTAATGCCTACTTGTTACAGTAACGGTAACCACATTTTTTTCGAAAAAATAGGGATCGATAATTTCAAATTTTCTGGTCACTTACTACTGACAGTAAAATGCTATGAGTCAAGGAATGCAACGCCATCTGGCGCAGGCCTCTCCTTTTTAAAACGAGAGAGTTATACCCTTTCCAAAACCACTTGATTCCCGTGCCCCACCCTGTATATTAAACTTTTTTTTGTAGCTAAATAACTTATGCGCAACAACTTTATAGTAAAGCCGTTAGCTCTATTCTTGAAAGAATAACAAAAACCGCAACCCTCTCTCTGATTTACTTTCGGAGATATTGTAGGTTTACAAAATCACCAATAATGTTATTTTTTAAGGAATGCAATGCTACCTAGCGCAGGCCCCTCCTTTCTATAACGAGAGAGTTATACTCCTTCCAAAACTACTTGATTCCCGTGCCCTACCCTGTATATTCAACAATTGTTTTTTGTAGTTAAATAACTTATGCGCAACAACTTTACAGTAGAGCTGTTAGCTCTATTCTCAAAAGAATAACAAAAACCGCAACCCTCTATCTGATTTACTTTCGGATATATTGTAGGTTTACGAAATCACCAATAAAGTCATTTTTATCCTTGAATGTCAAATAACTCCAGAACGGTACGACTTAGACCGAATGTTTTCAATAATAGGACACATTTTCATGATGAATTAAAAAAATCAACCAATATACTTCCATTTATAATAAGTAAGTTGCATCGGCTACTGTCTTTATGGTGCACTCTGTATACATGCACATATTTATAAGTTATGCAGCTCTTAATGTCGAGTAACTTTGGTACAGAAACTTTTCTTTCTATCTTCAACAATAGCTGAAATATCTTCTGAGAATGCACTTATGGGACACCATATATATACAAGAAAAAATAGCCAGAAAATTTGTAAAACGCTTTGTGTAACTTGATTCAATAATTAATTTTGAGCAGAAAATCCAAATAAATAAATATTGTATGGGGCTTCATTGAGTTAATTAGTAATATTTTTGAAATATTTTGATTTGAATAATGTATATTAACATCTAGCTAAACATTGCAAATGTTCATAGAATGAATGTCGATTATTAATAGCACATATTTAGAATATCAATAGTCTCGTAAGGTTTACTGAATAATCATATAATACAGGGAATTTTTCTTTTAAGTATACATATGTAAATTTTCCGATATTCGTTGCTTCTTGAAAGATTTTAATTTAAAATGTTAAATGAGTGTTTTCCATTCGCAGGCTAAGCATGAAGTATAATTTCGAGTTTAGAAAAGCCCAGTTAAAATTTTCTAGGCTTTTCTAAACTTGAAATTTTACTTCATGTTCCACGCGTATAAAACACTTATTTTAAGTGAAGTTTAAATATACATAAATTTCACAATATTTTAGTGTTTTAAACGCGTCGCGCATGAAGTAACATTTCAAAATGTTACTTCATGCGCCGCGTGTGTAAAACACTGATTTCAGGTTAAGTTTAAATATACATAAATTTCACAATATTTTAGTACTCGTGGCGCATGAAGTAAAATTTCGAGTTTAGGAAAGCCCAGAAAATGTGTCTCGGGTCGCTGCGCGACCATCGACAAATTTTCACGGGGCTTTTCTAAATTCGAAATTTTACTTCATGCTTAGCCTGGGAGTGGAAAACATTTATTTTACATTTATTTACAAATTGAACTCTTCTATTAAACTACGCATATCAGAAGATTTAAGTACATACGCTGTAATTGGAACATGTGTACTTAAAAAAAAACTCCCTGTACACTATTTTAATTTAAATATATTCTAATTTTTTAATTTATATTTTTTATTTTAGTTTTTTATCTACTTAAAATTGATTAGCGAATCGCGCAAAAAATTTTCACTCATTTTCTGGCAACGTTGTATATTAATACGAGCCCTAACAACTATGGATATGCTGAAACAGTCAAATTATTTTAAGCGTATGCTCTTTTTAAATCAAATGTTACACCTTGTTTTATTTTTAATTTTGAGGGCTAGTTTATTAGCATACTATATAACTGTTTTCAGCATTTAGAAAAACCAAAATAATTCAGTCTTTGTAAAATAGTTTATTGTACAGCGAGCATATTAATCACGAGAACGAGGTTTGCTGAACGAGCCAAAGGCGAGTCTCCGGAGCAATAATAATATTTTATAATAATTTGACTGATAAATGATGTTTTATGACTTGATAGATTAATAGGGTTAACTCAACTTTAACACAAATATGAACAATCATTTAACAATAAATAATACTCACACAGTCTACCCTTTCGCCTAAGTTACACAGAAACACGCTCTTTGCACAAAAAACAGACTCTATCGTTTGGATGGAGTTTTCACGGTGTTAACGTTTGTTCCGCTTTAGAAAACACTGAAGACGGATAGAAGTAACATTGTTTAACCGATTTAAGAATTATTTATGTTTACAAACGCGTTTTACGCTGGTTAAATTAGTGAGAACGGCGGAGATGTTAACGCGCTACTTCGTACTTTAAAAAAAATAGCGTCGACGACGTCATCACTACCATGGTCAAATGTAAGACAAAAGGAGCTAATTTGACTAACACAGCGCTGTTACTGCATAGCGGCAAACAGTCGAACTAGGCAATTATTTATATGAGTGTTATAAAATCATATTTATCACGAAAATCCCGTGTTTATTGTACTTGAGTGTTAAATGCACCCCATTTATGCTGCCCACACAATTAAATAATTTTATGATATGTGTATAAGATTGCCGTGAGCAAAACTTTTTTTAATTTCATTTGAGGTAAAAAGTAATGATAGCTAAATGTAAGTAATAGTCTGAAAATTCTATTATTATTATTATTTTTTTTTTTTGTTGTGTGGGAGGGAAAAATCCATTCACGGACGAAGTGTCGGACTCCCTCCAATCTGGAGGACTACCGACTAAAAACCCTTCCCACTTACCGGCTTCGACTGCATGGTCATTAGCCGGTTTGCTTGTGTTATTTAAAAGAAGAAAAACAAGCAATAAATAAATTAAAATAAACAACTCTAAGCAAAACATAAATAGAATAAATAACCCTTAACCTAATATCACAGACATTGTGGTGACAGGGTTGTAAAAGACCCTGTCACCGATCGTACATAAAATGGACAAACACATCTTAAACCTAATATCACAGAGGATCCAACATATAACGGACGACGCAAACTATACCTAATATCACAGACTGATGGTATCGGGGTTGTAAATGGACCCTGATTCCGAACAGTAAAAACTATATACAATATGTGCTCCAAAGTTGTAAAAGGACTCTGGAGCGGACGGACACAAACTAAAAGGTGGCACCGAAGTTGTAAAGGAACTTCTATTATTATTAATATATCAATATTTGACTATTTTGAATAACAATAATATTTGAGTATTTTAATATTCAATTTCCCAGCCCTAATTGCTACTTATGTGAAACATTCAAAATGTTGTTATTTGATATACTTCTTTGAAGCTGCTAAAATTAATAAAACGTGTAAAAACCATAACTTACATTTATTTGGTGTTGCTAAAACCAGACATTACTCATATTTTGCATTTTGAAGAGTGTAATAATAAATGGCACAGGCAATTTCGAGTTACTAAATAACAAATATCCACTTGACTATAATTTGACTCACAGTGTTATAACCAATAACATACAATTGTTTTCACTTTATAATTATTTAATAATGATGTAATGTGTGTAAGATGAAAATGAAAATTTTAGAATAATTTCGATGTATATAATAAGATAAATGTTCTGAGGTTGAACCAGAGTCGTTCCAAACAATTCCGCAACCGCAAAAGTAAGTTTCTCGGGCATAATAGACCTCACAAAGAAATTAGAAACGTATATTCCACAAAGTTTCCTTATCCTCCTTCTCCACTGTAGCGGCGCCTATTTTATGAAAGACGAGTCTACACAGCAGTTTGACAACTTTCGAAACGAGACGATTTCGCAACAGATATCTCCCTAATATCATTTTACACAAGTGCAACGGCTACACTCAAACACCTTGTTAATATTAAATAACTAAGTAACCTACCAGTAATACTTGCAGCAGGGCCGTTGGTAGGGTTTCAGCCACTACAGGGCCGGTATTCCTGAAATTGATCGCACGATCGGTCGCCTGCCAACTGTTAAATTCATATGTTGAATCTCTACCTAAATGACAGATTTTGAACGACCGAATCGTATGACCAATTTCGGGAATACCGGCCCAGGCGTCCTAGATTTCGCTGCCCTAGCTTAGATACAGTTGTTTAAAAATACTATTTCGTTTTATCCACTATTTAAAAAACTGTAGCTTTTAATTTACAATTAATAAACAAATAATATGTATTATATTTAGGTCAAATTATATATTAAACTTCTATATAATATATAGGTATTTGATTGAAATTCACTTGGTTTGTTTTACTAATATAATATAATATAATTTAATTTTCAACTAGTTTCGGCTTAATGCCATTTTCTTTAAAATGGCATTAAGCCGAAACTAGTTGAAGCTAAAAAAATTTATTAGTAAAACAAACCAAGTGAATTTTCATCAAATACCTATATATTAATAGAAATGTTTTACCAAGTGATCAATGAGAAACAAGTTAACGATATAAACTTCTATATATTTGCCTTATTTTTAATATTTATTTAACTTACATATAAAAAAAATGTATAAGAATGGGCTTTGCCCAGATATTCACCAAGGAGAAACACAACGCAAAAATGCAAAAGTGAGTTAAAATCTTAGACATGTCAATAATTATCGCAACAGAAACGTTAAAAAATGATGAATTTAAGAAAAATACTGTAGAAAAAATCATCAAAACAACTTTACAGTTTGACCAAATTGACATTTCTAGACTTAGTTGAACAATACCGTAAGTACTGTTAAAATCAAATTGTTAATTTGTATTAAAACATATAATACAATGATTATTAAAAAATCGTTAAAAACATAAAAATTCTGCAAATTATTTTCAGTAAATTATATGTTTATTAACCCTAAGGTTTAATATTTACCAGAAACCATATATTATCATAATTATCAAGTTTATAGGTGACAATAGACAAAAAAACAATTTTAAAATGTTTCTTAGATTTTTTATTGGTGAGATTCTAATCATCCGGTATAACGGACATTATGCAATACTAACAAGTGTCTATAAACTGTCGGCATCCCGGTAGGTTCTGACTTCAGAAACATACGTCGTATTCAGCACTGTGATACTGCCCTATGACATATAATTAAATGAGCAAAATTCACCGTTTCGTAAGCCATAATCTAAGATATGTAATTTGTTTTTCAAAGCAACCGAGATGCCGAGAGTTTGTAGACACTCTTTAATATAATAATATCATATGTTCGATAAAATAAAACCTCTAGAGTGCCATGGAAAATATTCTAGGTTGGCAACTATGAAACTATACATTATAATTATTAAATATTTAATAGATGAGGCGGATACATGATGAAACTTTATAATACTATTTGAAATAAAACAACGCAGTTGGGAGGGTTTCACTTTTATTGTTGAACACTGCAACATGTTTTACCACACAGTGGCTTCATCAGGCAGATGAAATAATGATTATTTCATCTGCCTGATGAAGCCACTGTGTGGTGAAACATGTTCCAGTGTTCAACAATAAAAGTGAAACCCTCCCAACTGCGTTGTTTTATTTCAAATATTATAATTATTATGTCTGACGTTTCATATATCAATTCCTAAATCGTGTAGCCAACTTAAATTAAAGAAAAGATAAAATCATGGTACTCTAGAGGTTTTTTTTATACTAAACATACAATATTATAATAATATATTATTAATTAAAAATTTACTACGAAGTGAACGCCTCCAAAATTCAAGAATTAATTCGTATATTTTGACACAATTCCAAAATTAATACCTAATATTGTTAATGGTGTTTTCTGGCTGAATTCGAACTGACTGTATTTGTAAGGAAAATTGTGAATGAACACACAAATACGCTGTCGCTTAGCAACGCTTCAGGGTATACACACACAACACTGAAAGCCCTGGGCTTTAACGCAATTGCGGGAGCTTTTACCGTAAGGCAATAATATCTACGCAGACTTACTTTTATAGTGGAAGCAAAAGTCATATATTTTATCACACAATACAAGCCGTGATATTTATTAATCCAATGCGAAATTTAATAATACACTTTTCACTAAAAAATTTGGCGTACGAATCATTTGTTATTAAAAAGTTGTACTGGTCGAAACTTTTGATAAGAAACTATTCAATTTTAAGTGTATGAATATTTTGAACTATTTTATAATTATTGAATAATCGTAATTCATCAATTATAAAATAGTTCGAAATATTCGTTTAATTTTAATTTTAACTTTTTACAAATTATTTTGATTTTTTACTAATTGTTCAGTTCTTGTTGAAATTGAAATGCATAATTTATTTTAAGCACCAGCGTGTGTTCTATCATTTTATTGAAACGTTTCATGATAATTCATGGGCGTAGCCTAAATATTGTCCAAAAATGTTGCAAAATAATGATTATCATGAAAAATCAAAACTTGTATCAAATATTGAATACACACAAGAATAATCTAAATTTAAAACTATTTCAATTCCAGAAAATACATCCTCACAAATTCGTTTTTTTTTAATTTGAAATATTAAACGAGTGTTTTCCACTCCTAGATTAAACATGAAGTAAAATTTCGAGTTTAGAAAAGCCTGAAAATTTAGAAAAATTAAAACTAAAATAAGATAGAAGTACCTCTAATTATAATTTTAGAGGAAGATAATATTTGAAAAATATAATTTGTATCCGAAAATTATGTTTACATACAAAATATGAACTTTATAGAAACAATTTTATTTTTATTAAATTTATTTATTGTATAATTATGTATCGTGTATTTATTTAAAGTAAATATATTTCAAATCAATTATAACTTTTTCAACAAATTTAGTGATATTTAGCCAATAAAAATTAACATTTCATAAAAATTTTGTAAACATCTTAAATAAACTTAAGTTACTTATAACAGTCTGAAATTAAAGAGGGAGTTTTTCTTGTAAGTATACATATCCTAATTATTATGTGAATCTTTACATATTCGTTCTTTTTTTAAGAGTTTAATTTCAAGCTTTAAACGAGTGTTTTTCACTCCCAGAATAAGCATGAAGTAAAATTTTGAGTTTAGAAAAGCCTTAAAATTTGGTTTGGTTGCTCCGGAAAGCGATGCGACCAAACCAAATTTTCAGTCTTTTCTAAACTCGAAATTTTAATTCATGCGCCACACGTATAAAACACTCAAATATGGTGATGTTCACAATATCCTACTAAAGCATTATTCTACAAACATATTTTAATCTTCACTTAAGACCAGTGTTTTATTCGCGTGGCGTTCGCTTCGCTACGCGACCAAACCAAATTTTCGGGCTTTTCTAAACTTGAATTTTTATTTCATGCTTAGTCTGGGAGTGGAAAACACTCGTTTAAAATTTCTAATTAAACTATAAAAAAACCAATAAAGGTCGGAAAATTGACAGCGTATCTATATGTATACTTAAAATAAAAATTTACTGTACATACTCAAACGAAATCTTTCCTGTATATTTAAATTCCTTACGTCATTAAATACATTTTTGTTTTATAACATTTTTCTTTAAAGCCAAAATTTAATCCCCTTCTCTTATAAGCTAATTTATTTTTTTCACCATTGTAAAGACCCTTCATATTTGCAATTTTTTGTATGTACGATAACTTGATTGATAAATGGTAATATTATAATAATGCAATTATATTAAATGAATAAATATTGAAAAATATACGAAAAAACTGAAAAATAAATAATTTCTCGAAAATAAAATAATTATTCATTCTACACACACAACACTTTTTCCAAGTAAGTTTGTTTAATTTTATTCCTAATTTTTTTAAACGTCATAAGCAAAGCTATACTGAAGAGAGATAAATCTCGAAACGCGTCTATAGATGGCCTAAGACATTAGTTTTAATCCAAGTCCTTTCACTTCTAATTTGTTGCTATCTCTCCTTTCATTTAAAATTGTATTGTTAGTTGGTTTGAAGAGAATTTGACCTAAACGTTACATATACTTTAATAGAGCGTTGTAACGAATCAAATTAAATAAGATTTTAAATATTTTATTGTATAATTTAATATCCGGAGGTGTATTTGCACGGGAAGTAGTTGTTTCAATGGATATTTATCGTCTTAAATTGTCTTATTAATTAAGACACTGTTTGCATTTTCACGAATAGTTTTTTCGTAATTTTATATATTATATAAAATAATTTCTATTAAGTTAAAATTTTGTATATAAACATAACTCCCGATTATAAATTACTTTCTTTAATAACATTTTCCCCTAAAAATATAACTAGACGTACTTTTCTTTTATCAAACCTTTTGTTTTTCCTAATTTTTGAGCGACCTCTGTGGTCAAATTATTTGATAATGAAAATGTTGTTTTGAAGTCATCCAAAACTTTTTCTCCAGAATTACTTTTTGTCGAAAAATGGTTAATAAAAAAGTGTTTCCTATCCGGACAGTAATCCGGGCAGTAATCCGGACAGTTAACCGGGGCAGTAATCCGGGGTATACGGTATATGATCAGCAGGCCCTTTATCGGCTACGCCTCACAGTGGTCTGAAACCGACCAAAATACGACAAAAACCCATAGTTTTTTGATTGTGTGAGATAGCAATTTAAAATTCGGTATGCTTATACTAAAAACAAATTAAAGTTTACTGGTGATCCAGAAACCTTAATTGCACATCCAGTTTTACCGGAAATGACATCTGTTTTGAAAATTTAAATGAATCATCATATACATTTGTTTGATTGTGGATTTAGGCGAACATTTTACATACATATCAATTGTTTCTTTAAGCTTTAGCTTGCTTGATTAAACAAAAAACAACTTTTTTAAATATATTCCCTTTTTTCGTTTTACAAGTTTCAAACCTCCTAGCGATAAACTTAGGAAGTCGATAGTAGTCCTGCTGAACTCTTGATGTAGGTTTTTATAATGATTTTTTTTCTCGAATTAAAATAAACTCTGAGTCAAAAATAAATGTCTGACACAGGTTGCCTGAATCACCTTGTATTTTCCAAGGTCGCAAGTTGTCGCAGCTGAAAGTCAATAATTGTTTTTTTTAGAGCTTATATTAAGTGTTTCATTAAGCTAGAGTCCTGCGCTAGTCTGCGCTTAAAACTTACGCTCTATAAAATTGCTATTGTTTTAGCACATATTTTAAAAATTATGAAATTTTTGCAAAACGTGTAATTTAGTTTTCTGACTACATTTTATTATTCATTTATATGCTAGAATTACAAGAAAAATATATTTACATCACTTAATTGCATAAAAAAATATGAAATGAGAAAAAAATTAAAAATATTATTAAAATTCTCAATTCTATCGTGAACATTAAAAATTCATAACAAATATACAAATATTAAATTTAGCGATATAATTTATAGAAACGTGGTAGTTAACTATCCTATATACTAAAAATAATTGTTATTTTTAATTCCAGAAAATTGAAAAAAGTAGGGTTTTGTCGCCGCCCAGACCACTGTGTAATTAATAATTTAATTTAATTAATAAATGAGGTCTTTTTCTTTCTGTAATATAATGTCTTTGACCCTTTCGGTTACCCTCGGCGAAAATGAGCTTACATTTTTATTATTATCTTATCATGTTACCTTCTTGAGTAATCAACTAGTTTTCCAAACTTCGCTCATCTTTTTGTTCTTCACTTGGTAAAGTGTGACTTTGAGTTCAAATTTCAATAAAAACATATGAAATGAGAAAATCATTGATCATAATAATTAATGCCTAATGTTAATAACAATATAAAATTAATCAAAACACTTGGTTTGCATCACTTTATTTTTATTTTAAGTTTAACTAGTTTCGACCTTAGGTCATTAGCAAAATGATATGTAGTTACATTTAATGAAAGAAACCAACTGTTTTAATCAATGTTATCCTATTAATACAAATAGAGGAATTGGAGTTAAGAAAAATGAACATTATTATTTTATTAACAACGTATTTAATTCTATTATTGTACAATCTTTAATTTATTGTTTTGCACTGCGGCATACACTATATTGCAATCAATCAATTATTGCCACAACGCACTTCAGCACATGCACCCAATTAATTATTTATATTATTAATTGATGTATAATAATCCAATTATATCACAATGGCAGCTCCCACTTGATCCCCGATTCCATGCTTGATAAGCTCATGTGTATCATGATTAGTACGTATGTTCAGAGTAAGCATAATATAGTCATGATCCCGAAAAGGAAAGCTTATTATACCATAATACTAAGAATTACTCGCAGAATTAGCAATACTGAGATGTGTTTAAAAGTTATATAGGACGTGCGGATAATGATAATAATTATAATATAAATATTGAATATGCATGAAATACTATCGAATCATAGATTTGAATTTTAAATAAACCATACAGTTTTAATACTATGTAATAATTTTATGTATTGTATATATTTAATGCTGCCACCGTAAACTAAATCTACAAGGATAGAGCAGCGCATACATTTTGACTGCTATGAAACTTTTAACCGGACTTTTGTTGTTGCTTTTATTTGTTAGTGGAAAAAAATAACCTATAACTAACGAGACTAAATATTAGATATGGGGGTAAATATCAATTCACTTCTTTTTGATCATTTAATACAAAACTTTTCGTAATAAATTTATTAATTTCTTATTCTTCTAATAAATCTAATATACAAATTTTATTAAATTCATGCAAAATGTTGAATTTAGTATTAAAATGATGGTGGTATTTATTTAAATGTTAGCCATCGAATGTCTTAAATAAAAAATATATTTTGGTTCTGATATTGGTTTCCTGAAATATCCTATACTTTTGTATAATTTATAACGCAGTAATCGAATTATGCAAAAATAGACGGGTTGTTTTATTTATAAAAATGGAAATATAAAGTTGACTAAATGCGGTATGAAATTTTACATATTCGTTTGAATTTAGGAAATTGTAAAATGTTCTCTGTAGAAAGTGCATTTAGTTTTAAAGAAATTGCTGCTTTTGTTTAAAAAAATCAGACATTTTTTTAAAATTTTATTCAAAATATTTTCTCACCAATGCTGTTTCATTCAAATTTTCGGAAATTAAAATTAAAATCTCATGTTTGTCTTTACGGGATGTAAAAGTACATTTAATTCCAAATAATTTCTCTAAATTTAAAGTTATTTTAACAACTCGTTATATTTTTGGAACATTTTCAAACAAATATCCGCATTTTAAATTGTTCTTTTATTAACATAATTTCCAGTTTTGTTTGAATTTACATGAAAACCACTGAGAATCTTTCCACATTCGTTTGAATTTAGGAAACTGTACAATTTGCAGAAAGTGCATTTATTTTAAAAGAAATTGCTGCTTTTGTTTAAAAAAATCAACCATTTCTTTGAAAGTTTGTTGAAAATGTTTTCTTACCAAAGCTGATTTATTTAATTTTCGGAAATGTAAATAAAAGTCTAATATTTGTCTATCCTGGATGTGAAAGTACATTCAATTCTAAATAATTTTTGTAAATTTAGAGTAATTCCAACAACTCATTATATTTTTCAAAAATTCAGGAGTCTTGAACTTCATTACATATTGAATCATATGTTTAAGCGAATGTTTAGAGACAGAGAAAAAATCTTTGTTTTTTTAACAAGTTCAATTTGAAGCAACTAATGACGAAGTTTAGAACACATACATAATGTACACAAATTTTATTTTGTTTTAAATTTGAACTAAAAAAATGAAGTCGACTCTATATAGAGGAAACTGCAAAATAAGTTTCTGATTGATTGTCTAACGAAGGTTTCCACTGCCAGACTAAGCATGAAGTAAAATTTCGAGTTTAGAAAAGTCTGAAAATTTGAATTTTCTGGGGCGCGCGAGCAAAGCGAGTCGCGCCTCAGCAAATCCAAATTTACAGGCTTTTCTAAACTCGAAATTTTACTTCATGCGCCGCGCGTATAAATCACTAACGTAAAGTGAACTATTTAACTAATTGGTTAAGTACAAATAAATTTAGCATGTCAATTATTAATTGTTCAAATTACGAAGAAAGTGCTATGATAGACACATCACCTTTTTTTTATTTTGTTTTATATTTTTTAACGTGTCAAATTCGTGGTCGGAATAGAACTAACAATTTTTCAATTATTAAATCGCATTATTTGCATCATCTTTATTTGACTATGTAAAATATACATGTAAATTAACAATACTTTTAAGTTTTTTTGTCAAACAGATTATCGACCTTTTTGTCTTTCCACCAAATTTCTTTTTTCTAAAGTTTCTTTTTTAAGTTAGTACTTTAATTGCATATTTATTAGTATTAACAATTTAAAAATTGCCTGACTTTTTGCTAATTTCCTTGTCTTTTCCCGATGAATAAAATCCCCTAACTTTTCTGATATTCTCAGTTAGTTGCCAGGGTGCCCAAATTTTATTTTAATTCATATCTGGCAAATATATAATTTTAATAACAAAGTTTTAGTCAATTTAAATATTGTAAAAATGTTCTTAAAATGTCTATATTTTATTAAATTATATAAATTAATATATTGTAGTTTTATTATTTATTTTGTTTATATTAGGTTGGATGATAAGTTAAGTTAGATTTAGTTTGCATCTAAAGTGAATATCTTAGGTTTATGAATATTAAAAATAGTATTAACTAAGCGAGAATAATTGCAAATAACAGAAAGAATGACACTAATTAAAATTGACCGCAACTATTTGTTCCTTGTAAACGTACTTGGGGTAAAATCAAGGGTGTAAAAGCCCCGAAAGACTGTTGAATTTCTTTGAAAATGGGATTAGAGGACCAGAAGTTTTTCTTGTGTTAAATTTATTGGCTTAATTAGAAAGTTGTGGAATATATCCGGGGGAGCTGAGAATGTGTTTAATGCGCATTTTATTTGTTCCTAGCACCAAAAGGTTATTTTCGTGAGGTCTCCCTAGGCCCTTCTCCATCCCGAGGAGTAATAATGCCATTTTTACGGGATAACTTTTTTCCGGTGAAACTTTCCCTGTGTTATATATTATTTGACTTCTTAAATGAGGGCGTATACGTCATACGCAAAAACGAGTGTAAGCATCCCGCTTGGGCGAAACTTGTTAATATAATGAAGACAATTTCCATCGTTACCCGTTGGAACTGTCAAGTATTTTTATATTATTATCTCCGGAGGGGGGTTAGTTAAGTCTGTGTGGAGGGTGAACTTTCAGATGTTCAAAGTTAAATTCTCGCCCTCAAAGCTGATGTATTCACACTTGAAAAGTTCCATTTCCATCTGAGTCGAGTCCACTTTTGTTGTTTCAAAGAACACGTAAGGAGATTTCTGTTGAATTTCCGATTCGAGTTTGTCGCTTCATTCAATGTTGTCCTGAGCCACAATCGACGCAGGAAGAATAAGAAAATAAAAGACCACCCGTTTTTTCCTTGTTCTATTTTTTCTTTCACTTTCTCTATGTGTGGCATCGTAAATTGCACACACAAAATATCGAAAGTTACTAACAACACAGATATTTAATTGACAATTCCAATTATAATACTTAGCAAGAAATATTTATATATGTTCGAAAGCGTAAACGCCATCTAATGCCCATTATCTTAAGTAGCATTGAATTTGTGTTCAGTACTCATTTATTTACCGGATAACTATATAGGCTTACACGCCATCATCAGTATAGTCCCGAACCAGTGCTTGAAGAATACTAAACAACATTAATTATCCGGTGTGAGTACTGAACACAAATTCATATTCTTGATATATATTATAGCTATATTTGGTGCACAATCTCCAGAGTCAGTGATTTAATTAACCCATAAAATCGCCGAAGCGTAAACTCCGAGCTTTAAAACTTGTCTCAATCATTATTAAAATAGTCGAATCAGCCGCCGCCAGAAATTAGAACGGATGAGTCTTAATACATCTTAATATCACACTAGATAAATTTAATTGAAACTCGAGAAAAGTTCGAACTAAATGGGAATTTACTATCTATCTAGTTTTCAATCGTTAAGTAAAACACTTTTTAAACTCCAATCAAACAAGATTAATAAGGCAAACTTTCAGGTAGCGCACATAAAGAGAGAAGAAAAAAACATTGGGAACTTCCATAAACAAAATTAATAGCCCTTTTCCCCCGGATGCGAGAGGTGCTCAATTGGTAACGATTTTATTTTTTCATGCTGATAATAAATTTAGAATAACGTACCTCCGTTCGGGCAATAAAATCGGATGCGGGTATTGTCCGCTTTATTTAAATCCGTGTCTTTCAAGTTGCAAACAAAGGATGGATGCTACATAATGAAGTAGTTTTATTAGTTTGCAGTGATAAGTCTTTTGTTTGGTTGTGCAATCAGTGTCCGAGAGAAGTGGGAGATGCAGTGTTCCATTGGGGGCTTACGTGTCGCTTGCTTTATCTAATCTTTTCTGTGTTTACGCTCATCGAATACCGGGCACTAATGCGGCCCAATGGGGAATAAATAGTTTTTGTTTACGCTCTTCGAATAATAATATTGTTTGATGCAATTTACAGCAGCAACAGATATTTTGGAAAAAATAAGAGTTAATATCTCACAGGTTATAGAGAACTTATCAGACATTTTAAATTTACCAATATCTCAGTCTTCTTGGTACTATCGGTGAACATAAAATGTTGGGACAAATCGAAAATTAGGTATTGTCAAATATAAACTAATTTATACCAGTTAAGTCAGGTTTCTTTTAAAGAGACGTTATAATATGGAGTGACAAAAAAAATATTTAAATGAGAGGAAAAAAAGGTCTAAAGTTTGACACACATTAAACAAATTTTACGTATCCCAACATTTTGTTTCCCACCGATGGTACGTTATCTTAGTATGCTATTTTAGCTCAGATTTCTTGGTTACTATTTTTAGTTTATCTTTCTAGGCCTGTCTTCAATGTAAATTTATCTGTTTTTAATTTTGTTTATCTTCATCTTCCCGGTCCGTTTTCTCAGATTATAATCTTCTTGATGAATCTTTCCTGACTATCTTTTCTGCGCGTCTTTCCAGTCCACCTCATGGTCAGTCAAATTACTCGTATTTATAAAATAAACATTTGTAAAATATATCAACGTAAGATCAAACGTAAACGTAAAAACTTAAAATTTTGACTTCATGATATTTACTCAAGTAGTGGAAACACTTGTTATAAAACTCAAATGAAATGTTTTTTTTTTCTTAATAAAAACAAGGAATGGCTGAAAATTTACAGCGTATACATCTGGATATATACAGGGCAGTGGCAGCCGATGGCCAACTTCATGTGAAATAAAAATGCCAATCTCGGAATTAAAAGGCGCGCTCGTTGTACTGCTAAACGCATGTATTAATGACGCAATTCCGTGACGTAAGGAGCATTGATAAACAAAATGAATACGTAGTGCTTTTAACCTCAGTTTTTGTATTTTGGATTTAAGCTCACATGAAGGCCGCGAGCTGCCAGTGGTACAGGGACTTTTTTTTAAGTATACACTGCATACGCTGTACATTTTCCCAGATTCGTTGTATTCCAAAATTAATTCAATTTGAAGCGCTAAGTGAGTGTTTTGCAGTCTCACCTTAAGCATGAAGTTAAATTTTGACATTAGAAATTCCTGAACATTTGGTTTAGCCAAATTTTTAGACTTTTCTAAACCCGAAATTTTACTTCATGCGCCCCCGTATTAAACGCAGATTTGATGTAAAGTTCAGATTCAACGTCTTTAACTAATTAATAATTATTTAGTAGTATATTTTAAACTACACGCAAAATCAAGGATTTTCACGCGTGGCGTATGAAGTAAAGTTTCTGGATTAAAAAAGCTTTAATTTGAACTGTTTTAAAAAACGACGAATATCTGAAGATTTACAGCGTAACCCTATATACGCTGTCCGTATTTCGAAGAAATGTATGGGGATCTTAGTTATATAAAGAGATAGAAAGTTAGGTAAATTGGGGCAAAGTTGCGTATTTTAGAGCCTAATAATAATCTGAAAACAATTTTAAAATATCTTTTTTTGTTTTTGATATATCAACAAAAAATGGATTTTTTTAAAAATCGTTTTTAATTTTTTATTTAAAAACTGCTAAATCTGGACATTTAGAACTTTAACAATATACAGGCACTTTTTAATAAGGAATCTAGTAGCATATTTTTTTTAAAGATAACTATAACATTTATATGTTTATATAACATTTACCCGAAGTTTACTTTTGTTTTTCTTATGGGCGCCATTTTAGATTTTCATATTTTTTGAAAGATTTTTTTTTTAACTCAGTGAGTAATTTATTTTAGATTTGATATTTAAAATTATAATATTTTCTTTTTTGAAAGAGTGCCTTGGAAACAAGGACGTCATATCTATTAATTAATAAAATCTTGAAAGTAGTCAATCATTGTTAGCATTTAAAATTAATTAATAACTCTCAATCTTTTGTAATAAATAGCAACACTATGGAAAAGTTGCACAAACTAAATTTATTATAATTTTGTTATTATTATTCCAAAATTATTGACAAAAAAGTAATTCTTGTATTTTTCGCTACATTTCTCATCTAAGCGTTATTTATTCTTAACTTTACTGTAAATCAGTGGCTTATACGCGTGGCACATGAAGTAAAATTTCGAGTTAAGCAAAGACCCTCGACAAATATTCTACGGGCTTTTCTAAACTCGAAATTTTACTTCATGCTTAGTCTGGGAATGTAAGACACTCGTCAGTTTGAAATACATCGAAACTGTCAAAATATTTATCGTAACTGTCACATAGAAAAACAACAACATGGCGATCTCATTATAATTCAATTCAAACTCGTGTCAAGTTAGCACGATTAGTTAAATGTCGGCTTATGCCGACTTATGTCAACTGTCATTATAGTTCAAATGTTGGCTACCGCTAACGTGATGTCAACTGTTATTATAGTCTAAATGTCGGCTGGCGCCGAATTATGTAAACTGTCATTATAGTCCAAATGTCGGCTGACGTGATGACACGATGAACTAAATATCGGCTGGCGCCGACTTATGTCAACTGTCATTATAGTTCAAATACCAGCCACCGCCGACTTATGTCAACTATTAAACTATTATTGTATTCCAAATGTCGGCTGGCGATTTGAATGTCGACTGTCATTGTAGTCTAAATGTCGGCTGACGCCGACTCATGTCAAGTTGACGCAATGGACTAAATATCGGCTAGCGCCGACTTATGTCAAGCTGAAACGATACACTTATTTCAGTCAACCTAATGATTTACAGTCATGAATTCACATTTTTTCTATTGTGACAATAAGTAAATCATAAGACTGTAAGTCACTTGGTTAACTGTCTTATGACTATGGTAAGATTTTGTGTGATTTTGTCTTTATGGGCTGTATTTTTGAGTATTCTGATATTATGACTGTCAGTCACTTGGTTAGCTGTCTTTTAACTTATTAGTATTTTGTCAATAAATCAATATATTGACTGTGTTTGATATAGTGATTTGAGTGACTTACAATCATAACATCACAATAGCCGAAGTACAGTCCATAGAGGGACATAATCAGACAACATCCTAGCATAATCACTTACAGTAACAAAAATCAAAATACGGTTAATAAAGATATAATATGACAAATTCCTATGATAGTTCAAAGACAGTTAAGCAATTTGTTAAGATTCAAAACTGTTTCTATAATTTCCATAATTACAAATACATAAAGAAAATATGTTCGAATTTTAATTGTACTAATTTCACATCATTGTGCTCATTATTCTCAGTCTTATCTAGAATCGATTTATCTATCTATCTCGTTGGTTACAGTGCCATCTAGATTCGTCTTCTCTGTTAGTTTCTTTTAAACTAAATTCTCAATCAGTCTCACAATATCGTAGTCTATCTTCCGAATTATTTCTTTAGTATATTTTCTTGGTCGGTCTTCTAAGTAAATCTAAGCCAAAGTTCTTAACCCGTCGTCTTTGTCTGCCTACTTTATCTTTTTGAAGACTAAATTGTTATTCTGTCTTCTTAGTTCATTTTTCTAATCCGTCACTTCAGTCCATCTTCCTCTTCAGTCTTCTACTTTTATTATCTTATTTGTCTTCAAAGTCTATCTTCTTGGACAATTTATCCAATTAATCTTTGTTGTCAGTCTTTGTAGGCTATTTTCTTGGGCTGTATTCTAAGTTTGTCTTCTTAGGCCCTTTTCTCAGTTTATAATCTTCTTGATAAGTCTATCGCGTCTATCATTTCTGCAATTTCTGTTTGCCTTCGTAGTTCGTTTTCTGTCTATCTTATTGGTTACTTTTTACAGTTTATTTATTTGGTAAGGTTTCTTTCTCAATCTGTCTTCTTTGTTTGCCATTTGTATATTTTACAAGACTATCTTCTTAGTCTGTCTTCTTTAGCGCGGTAGTAAATAAGGCCTGGGGATCCGATATTTTATAAAACTGTTATCGTTGAGGTTTCCTTACTACGGCTCTGGTCAGTCTTCTAACACTATCTTCTTGGTAAGTCTTCTCAGTCTATGTTCCTGATGAGTCATTTCATTCTATACAGTTCGTCTTCTGGGTTTAGTTTTGATCAGTCTTTTTAGTAAAGATCTTAGTCTACCCTCTTGATGTTATCACGGTCTATCTTTCTGGTCAGCCTTCTTACACTATCTTCTTGGTAAGTTTTCTTAGTCTATGTTCCTGATCAGTCATTTTATTCTTTACAGTTCGTCTTCTGGGTTTATTTTTGCTCAGTCTTCTTAGTATAGATTTCAGTATATCTTCTTGATGTTTTTACGATCTATCTTTCTGGTCAGTCTTCTCACACTATCTTCTTGGTAAGTTTTCTCTGTCTATGTTCCTGATCAGTCATTTCATTCTATACAGTTCGTCTTCTGGGTTTATTTTTGATCAGTCTTCTTAGTATAGATACTTGTCTATCTTCTTGATGTTTTCACGATCTATCTTCCTGGTCAGTCTTCTCACACTATCTTCTTGGTAAGTCCTTTTCGTCTATGTTTCTGTTCAGTTATATCATTCTCTACAGTTCGTCTTCTCGGTTTATTTTTGATCAGTTTTCTTAGTATAGATCTCAGTCTATCTTCTTGATGTTTTCACGGTCTATCTTTCTGGTCAGTCTTCTTACACTATCTTCTTGGTAAGTCTATGTTCCTGATCAGTCATTTCATTCTATACAGTTCGTCTTTTTGGTTTATTTTTGATCAGTCTTCTTAGTATAGATTCTAGTCTATCTTCTTGATGTTTTCACTGTCTATCTTCCTGGTTAGTCTTCTCACATTATCTTCTTGGTAAGTCCTTTCAGTCTATGTTCCTGATCAGTCATTTCATTCTTTACAGTTCGTCTTCTCGATTTATTTTTTTATCAGTCTTTTTAGTATAGATCTCGGTCTATCTTTTTGATATTTTCGCAGTCTATCTTCCTGGTCAGTCTTCTCACATTATCTTCTTCGTAAGTTTTTTCAGTCTATGTTCCTGATCAGTCATTTCATTCTATACAGTTCGTCTTTTCGATTTATTTTTGATCAGTCTTCTTAATATAGATCTCAGTCTATCTTTTTAATGTTTTCACGGTTTATCTTCCTGACCAGTCTTCTCACACTATCTTCTTGGTAAATCCTTCTAGTCTATGTCCCTAGTTAGTCATTTCATTCTTTACAGTTTGTCTTCTCGGTTTATGTTTTATCAGTCTTCTTAGTATAGATCTCAGTCTATCTTCCTGATAATTTCACTATCTTTCTTCCTGAGTCAGTCTTCTCACACTATCGTCTTGGTAAGTCTTCTCAGTCTATGTTCCTCATCCTCTTAGTAAGTCTTCTCAGTCTATGTACCTCATCAGTCATTTTATTCTTAACAGTTCTTCTTCCCGGTTTATTTTTGATCAGTCTTTTTAGTATATCTTTATTGTCCGTCTGTTCGATCTATCTTCTTGTTCTGGTTTCTTAGTCCGTCTTCTCACTCTGAACATACCATTAGTCCATCTTCTCCATCACTCTCACTATCCATAAGTTTTCGCTGTTTCTTCCTAATCTCTCTTTTTAACTTTTTAATGTTTTCTGTGTTAATCTTAGTTTTAGTTTTATTAGTTCAATAATTATTTCATCCACTGAAAGTTCACTAGTTTTAATGTTCTCTGGCAATAATTCAAATAATGTCGTTTGATTTTGTATTGTATAGGGTTTTCCATTAAGAAGTCCCATTTTAAATTTCCTGGCAATTTTAAAATGTTTAATAGAAGGCCTTGATTGTTTGACAGTTGTCAAGTGAATAGTACACGATTTGAGAAAATGGAAAAATATACGCTCCAACAACGTATTGAATTATCAATGTGGTGCAAAATTTCACACAGGCAGATCGCGGCGTTCGTCGTGTTTTCGGTTGGTATGAATCACCTTCTCGCCGTGTCACTGTAAAACTTATCACTAAATTTGAGCAAAATGGACACTGATATTAAGTTTCCAGTTCGTACGCGTATCGAAAGTTCAGCTGAAAACATGTCCGCTGTTGTTGAAAGTGTTGCTGAAAACCCGGGTTTGTCTCCCAAGACGGTCACAGCAATCAGGCATTTCAAAGACTAGCTCTCATCGCATTCTGCACAAGGATCTTACCCTGCATGGTTATAAAGTGGAGACTTATTTTTTTGGAGCTGCGTAAAGAAAAGAGTCTATGCTAATGGCCTACAAACAATTCAAGCGCTCAAGGCAAATATTCGAGCCGTTAATGGTCAAATAGAGCCAGAGTTGTACGAACATGTGAGGCAAAACTTTCTAAAACGAATAGGTATTTGCAGAAGAAGCGGAGGTGGCTATTTACCAGATATTATTTTCCACAACTAATCGTGGAGTTTGTACTTTGTTTTGAAATAAATATTTTGGCACTATTTTATAAATTAAATATTGTCTCTAAATATTTAAAATGGGACCTCTCTCTTTATGTCTTCCATTCATATGCAGGAATGAAAAACACAGGCCCACAAAAAAAAATATTATGTGCCCGGAATTTCAGATCTAATTATAGGTATTTTACAGTTCGCCTGTATCGGCAATAGTTTTAAAGATATACCATAAACAACGATTTTTGTCATTTTTTAAAGTACGGTTCAAATTCAATTAATAATTGGCTTCTAAGAAACTTTATGGTTGTTGAAGGAAACAACGGGATCAAAGGACCTTTCGATTTCGATTTAATATTTCTAACGTTAAAACAATATTTATTTATTTCTCAACAACCACTAATCGAAAACATTAATTGAGGAAGCTACTGCTACTGGAGTACACTCTGGATTTATTTTTTTTTAATAGCAAACAGAAATAAATTTTAAATAAAGTAAAAGTAATTTAATCACACAATTAAGTGTGTATAATAATGTAAAAAATCATAATACTGCTCGTACATGCGAGCTAGCGATTCCGGCGAGATGTAATTAAACACGATTTGTTAACTTTGTCAGCACTCGTAATTGCCGGAAACGCGAAATAATTAATTTTTTTTGTTGATATCGGCTTTCGCGCAAACCTGTTGCTAGCCTGCCTAATGATACTGAAACAATCGTTCGGCGGCTGTCACAAAGCACTCCTCGCCGTTTTAATAATTTCTAGCGGCGCAGGGTTGCCACAGCAACAACATTACCGATACTTAAATATTCCGCATCGAGAGGTATTTGCTTCATTTAAAGATACTTAATCGATTGAATGGAGTTAAAAGTGGGAGTTAGTATGTTTAGATGATGAGCAGGGAATAATTTATAGTGTTTGTTTCTTGAAATAATAAATATGTTATTATCAGTATACAGGGTGATTCAGAATAGGTGCAAAAAAATCATATTTGGTTTAGTGGCTCAATTTGAGATAAATAAATAATAAATAAATCTAGGTCCAACTTTCGTTATTTACAAAACTACAACTAATTAAACTTTTGCTTAATAACGAATTACATTTACACTATTCACCCATTCATGGGTAATTAAATAATAAAACAACGCAAATAAAAAAAAAATAAACTTCACATTTAATCAGTATTTTATACGCCTGGCATATGAAGCCACATTTCGAGTTTAGAAAATCACCTTATATATTAATCCTATATCTAAAGGTAAAACATGAATAGGAATATAAGGCTAAGAACAGAGTTGAGTACCACACATGGTGTACTGACATCAGTGGAGTAGATTGGGGTGGGGATTTAGGAGATCAATCCCCCCCATGAGTCTTGAAAAAAAAGAGTGACATAAATATTGTACATTTAGAAGTTGTGATTCTGATTAGTAACAGCAATTGAATAATTTATTATTTATCACAGTATTCACTCACGATACAATTGTTCTAATGTATACTTAATTTTAGACCTACTAAAATTAATTTGTAGTTTATTATAACTAGCACACAAGGCCTTAGCCAGGGCGGTGGATATGGGGGTTCAGGACCTAGCCCCCCTTGAAATTTTCAAAATGTTTATATCACTCTCTCTGGCTACTACAGCCTTGCTAGCACACTTGATAATAAAAACATATAAGTTTGTCTCCACTTAAAGATTTGTATGTTGATTGAAAGACCCACAAAGCTAAGGACTTTCCTTTGTTTACACCTAAGAATAATGCAGGAAGTTCATTAACGAATTCCACGTTTAATATATTGTAATATTTTATTACAAAGAATAGGGACAGAGAAAAAACATTTCAATTATCCCACGTAGTAAGTATTAAGTAGCGTGTAACCGCTGTTGGTGATTACTCCACCGCATAAACACGTGGTGCCATCCTTCAAGCCACACATGCTACCACTACATAAAAGCATAAAGTTATTCGCACATAATAATTCCGCACTAAAAATACACACATTGTACGTTCCATAATACAGCTGTTCTAACGCGAATTTTAATTATGTTGCAAGAGCGTATTAAGTGTTGCTTTTACACCCCGTCGTTGCCGGTAAAGATCTTATTAGTTTTGCAAGTAGGTTATCGATTTATTTTTATCGCCTTCGGGCGCAAGAAATTTTGATTAACGCCGGCGCGCGCTGATATAATTCCTCAGGTAGCAAAAACTCACGACGATATCATTACTAGTAATTTATGTTTGCAGAGAATATAGCTTTTTATTTTTGTAATAATTATAAAAGGGTTCTCTCTCATAATTTTGTGTAATAAATAACTTTACATAAAAATAAAATATGTAATATACAATGAGTTTTACTTTTAATTAAATCTAAACATACTGGGAACTTTTGTTTAGTATACATTTCTCGATGTATACGTTGTAAATTCAAATAGAAACTTTTAACAGCTATTTCTACTTCTTAATTAAGCATCAAGTAAAATTTCGAGTTTAGGAAATCCTGTACATTTGTATTTGTCGGTGTAGAGCGCCGGCAAGTCCAAATATGTATCCCTTTATTAAATTCAACATTACCATTATCAAGTAGAAATAGTCATTCAAAAACATTTTGTGAAAACCAGAGCTGGTCAGCATTTGAATTATTCAGGATTAAAATCCTGGATTGGAATTTTTTTGGGGATTCAAAATAGGTATTTGAATACTTCAGTGAATAAGGATTCGTAATACGGATTCGTTACATTTGTATAAGACGAGTCGTATTCGAATCCATATGTAGATGATTCAAATCCTTATACAAGGATTCGAATACTTACAAAAGGATTCGAATACCTACAAAAAGATTCAAACTTTCTGTTTTTTTGTGTTTTTGAACTTAACGCTAGATCAGTGTTTTAATCGCGTGGCGCATGGGGTAAAAATTCGAGTTTAGAAAAGCCTGAATTTAGACAGTTAGGCTTTTCTAAACTCAAAATTTTACGTACTGCTTAATCAAGGAGTGAAAGCACTTGTTCGAAGCATCAAATTAAATGTATTTATACAGGTCAGCAACCAACCGTGAAAACGAGGAAATCCATATAACTTTATTTATCGGGAAATGTCATGGAAATGTATTATTGGTCACCTTGAATTGAAAAATTCTTTCCTTTTTATTGATTTTGTCAAATAAAAAAATCAGTGACTTTGCGCTAAAAAGAAAAATTAATATTTCTTTTTAGCTAAAAGTCACGGATATTTTTATTTGACCAAATTAATAAAGAGGAAAGAATTTTTAAATTAAACGTGAACAATAATAAATTTCTAGAAATTATATCAAAAAACGCGAAAAAATATCAATATTGTCAAAGCAGATTTAAACATGAACGGTCAAATTAATTTTACAGTATTGGTATTTTTTTACAGTTCATATTTTAATCTGCTTTGACAATATTGATATTTTTTTATGATCTTCGATATAATTTCTAGAAATTTTATTATTTTTCACGTTTACTTCAAAAAGTCTTTCCTTTTTATTGATTTAGGCATATAAAAAATCCGTGATAAAAATAATATATTATTATTATTATAGAAATCTGGCATTTTATTGAAGTCAATAAAAATCGAGAATTTTTATAGAATTCATTGACAACGTTAAAGTTGTTGAATACCGTAAATATAATGTTGCAAAACTAACTATTTACAAATTTACATGTACTACTACTATATTCCGATGCTATCAAATTATTTCGTATAATACAAAATAACAGGAATTACAGTATTGTGACAAGAAATTCAATTTGAAATCAAAAGGTGTAAAATTTTGACATTGTTAAAAAAGCAGATTTTATTAAAATGTGATATTTCATTTGATAATTTTAAACCCAATAAAGAAAATCGTAAATTTAAATTATTTCAATTAAATTAGTTCGAATTAAGTCAACTAATGTTATTTAAAATAGATCGATTTTGTGTATTTTAACATTTGCACAAAGTTTTCTAATTTCATAACAATCTCTAGTGAATTTATCAAAATCTGGTGTTTCTTTGATAATCTCACATTAGAAAATAATAAGCTAAACGTTTTAATAAATTCAGTTAAATTGATAAACTTTCAATCAAATTTCTGCCGCTAAAATTTGATTAAAAGTTTATCAATTTAACCGAATCTCTTAAAACGTTCAGCTTATTACTTTAAATTCCATTGAATTAAGTTTGTTTAAGTTTGTTTAAAATCGGTTATTTTATTTATTTTAATTTTTCCATGTTAGTACAAAGTGTTTGACGCTTTTTTTTATCTCATATTATTACAAAATAAACTGTATTTATCAATATGTTTTGTTTATTTATTTATTAATATTTCATTCAACTTTGAGCGTCCATAATTTTGTTGAAAATTACTCGATTCTGCTTTTTTCAACTTTGATACAAAGTTTACTCATTTCTTACAATACTACTTTATTTTAGCAAAATCTGACTGGTCCTTGATAATCTCAGATTAGAAAAAATAAATTGCAGTTTTTAATAAAGTCAGATAAATTTATCAAATATTTGTTAATTTTAATTAAGCATCTTAAATTTTGTGAAAAAAATGGTCGGTTTTGTTTTTTTTAACATTAAGTACAAAATTTATTCATTTCTTAATTATCTATGTTAATTTTACCAAAATCCGACATTTTCTTGCGAGTTTCTAATCTGAAAAAGAAAAACTGCCCATTTTAATATTTCCAATTAAATTAATAAAAATGTATTTAACTTTGGGCGTCTGTAGCTTTTTTTTAATGTCCAATTAGTGTCAAATATGTCACAAATTACCAAAAGACTTCAAGCTTGGGTGAAAAATTGTAATATTTTTAATAATAACATAATTTTTGAAAACTGATAACATTCGTAGAAGCAATTTTAAACAAATAGTCAAAATTATTTAAAATAATTAACAAATATTTTATTATAAATAATCTATAATATTCCAGACATTAGCAAAATATCGTCAAAATAACGAAAATTATCAAATAAGTCAAAATGTTCTAAATTAATACTTATAAAAATGTACAATGTCAACAAAAAAAGATAAAATTATATTTATTCCGACATATTTTTCGTGAAAAATAATTAATTAAATGCAATTGCATGCAAACAAAACGACGAATTTAACAACAAAATTGTTATCCTTAACATTGAAAAAGTCCTCAAAATCTATGTTCATATTTAGAAGTGATTCCTTATCTATGGTTGCTTTTTTAACTATTATTAAACGAGTGTTTCCACTCCCAGGTTAAGCGTGAAGTAAAATTTCGAGTTTAGAAAAGGCTGAACGTTTGGATTTGGACGCGAAGCATCCAAATCAAAATTTAAGCTTTTCTAAACTTGAAATTTTACTTTATGCTCCACCCGGATAAATGATTGATTTAGTGTAAAGTTCAAAAACACATCTTTAATTAGAATAATACGGAATCAGATAGTTAATCTATTATCAACTATCTTTAGTATTAATAATAAATAATTAGATTTTGAACATTTTGTTAATATACAAATGTAGCGATATTAAAAATGTTAATGGTTGCCAAAAGTCAATTCAATTTTTAAAGGATTTGTGTCCGTGATTTGAAGCAGGATTGGAATCTTTGAATGGAATCATATTTTGATCTTACGAATCCTTTATTCCGGTATTCGTGATTCGAATCGTAGTAGGTGATTCGGATTCGTGATTCGAATAGTTTTTTGAGGATTCGTCTGAGTGTAGAACCAGGGATTGGAATATCGGAAAATAAGATCATACAAAATATATAATTATATATTTTAATAAACCAGCAGCTACAAGAAAATCATCTGGTAGCGAAATATCTTATTTCGTGCTAAGTTATTTTTAAACTTTACATTAAATCAGTGTTTTACACGCCTTCCGCATAGAGTTTAGAAAACATTGTAAGTTTGAATTTGCCGGGCGCTTAACTTCGCTCCTCTAGGCAAATCTAAATTATTAGGCTTTTCTAAACTCGAAATTTTACTTCATGCTTAATCAAGGGGTAGAAAATGTATTTAAAATAAACTCATACCTAGTAAACAGAAATCAACATGTCGAAATATCACGTTGCTATAATCCGAAAAGCGGGGTACCTCAGGGATTGAACTTACAACATAACCTCGAGTTGCTGAGCGTTTGGAGCATTGAGAATAAATTGTCCCTGAATCCCAGCAAATGTTCAATTGTTTCTTATACAAGAAACTCTTCCCCCATTGTATATTAGTACAAAATAGATGATGTCCCACTAAAAAGGCTCAATGAGATGTGTGATCTAGGTGTACTAATTGATAACACACTCACTTTCAACGCTCATACTATGAATATTATAAAAATATGCAATAAAATGTTAGGTTTTATTTTTAAAACAACTAAGGATTTCAAAGATCAACGCACTCTGCTACTGTTCAATGCACTGGTTATGAGTAAACTTAAATACTGTGCTCCTGTATGGAACCCTCACTCGCAGCTATACAGAGAGTTTTATGTAACACCGAACATTTTCATAACGATAATTTTAAATTGAAGTATCCATATGCATACGTTGCACATTTTCCGAAGCTCGTTTTATAAAAGAATCCAATTCGAAGCTTTAGACGAGTGTTTTCCACTCCCAGGCTAAGCATGAAGTAAAATTTCGAGTTTAGAAAAGCCTGAAAATTTGGTTTGGTCGCGTAGCGCGAAGCGCGGAGCGGCCAAACCAAATTTTCAGGCTTTTCTAAACTCGAAATTTTACTTCATGCGCCACCAGTACAAAACAATGACATATTACCAAGTTAAAAACACACCGCTTAATTTTACATTGGATCAGTGTTTTGTACCGGTGGCGCATGAAGTAAAATTTCGAGTTTAGAAAAGCCTGAAAATTTGGTTTGGCCGCTCCGCGCTTCGCGCTACGCGACCAAACCAAATTTTCAGGCTTTTCTAAACTCGAAATTTTACTTCATGCTTAGCCTGGGAGTGGAAAACACTCGTCTAAAGCTTCGAATTGGATTCTTTTATAAAACGAGCTCCGGAAAATGTGCAACGTATGCATATGGATACTTAAATTTAAAATTATCGTTATGAAAATGTTCGGTGTTACATAAAACTCTCTGTATATTCGGCATGTTGAGTCTGTTCTAAGGGATTCTTAATATATGTATATCTAAAAAGACGGCTACTATCCTTATCGAGGATACCCGTATTATGACTTGCTCTCAGAATTTAATATGCTGTCTATTAATTTATATAGTTACACTTCATAAATAAATTTACTATCAAATTGACGATATACCATTGCTACAAGCACTGTCAATCCATGTACCACGAGCTAACTATAGGAACCCCTTAACGTTTACATACTCCACACCAAACTTAATTCATCACGCCAACTCTCCTATTATGAATATGATTTGGGCTTATCATCATATTCAATATAATATTGATATTTTCACATGTTTTCAAGCACTCAGAAGAAAGGCTCTAGAATTTTTCTCAGTTATAGCCCAAGTTTAATTTTAATGCTTTTTTTTTTTACTATTATTATTGTTTTTTATTATTATTATTATTTTGTATTATTATTAATATTAAGTTACCTTTAGTTTTATATCTTTAAAATTTTACGCATATATTAACAAGTTTCATATGTAATTTAACTTAAGTTTGTACATTTCTTTGTAAGACGTTATGTCTGTTGGAAATAAATGGTTATTAATATTATTATTAAGTAATCACATGATATTAATGTTTCAATAATTTAATATTTTATACCCTTTTAGCAATAATATTGTAATTCAGCGGTAAATTTTTAGCCAGCTGGTTTTGATTTACAAATTTATCGAATTATCGGCAATTGAAAAAGTTGCTTAATTTACAATTTCTAATTGTGTCCCTCCCTTAGCAAAATACTGCCCATGCTCATGTATATGCTGAGCTTTTAAAGTGCTCGGTAGTAATCAGGTAAATAGGTACATTTAAATTACGATTTTAGATATAACTTTTGCAGCTTTTGTGGAGCCACATCAATTCTAACTTTCAAATCTCTTTAAACTTAATGTAAATCCAGTCTTGTATTTTATTATTAATTAATGGTTGCTAATATAACAGCAAACTTAATATAAAACTTTTAGGTCAATTGCCGTCATCAACTTTAATTCGCTTTATATTGCGAAAATAAGTAAATTATCACCGACACTAGGTGAATATAAAATCGCGATTAAGATAAAATACCCGCGCGTTTTTATTATAAGCGATAAAGTGCATTTACTGCAGCTCAAAAGCTCACATTTTAGGGAAATTAATATCGCTTAATTGCCGCCACTAAACTCGATGGCACCGCACTAAAAACCGAGTCGTGGCTCGGAAATGGATTGATGCACCGCCGTTCATCAAGATAAAACTAACGTATATGCAGACGGTCCTTTTTCCTAGACAATACAGTTCCTTATCGCAACCGAAAACGCCAAACGCAGGATTTGTTGACAAATTTTACTGAGGGCGTTCACTGACATTCGCTATTGCTTATCGTATTTTATTTATAGATAAATATAAAAGGACTTCACTAGGTAGTCAATATTTTTTACAGATACAAGTTATTACGTACTTATGTACATACAAATGAGACCACATAATATATGAATTGTATTATATATGAAATGAAAAAATCGAAGTTTTTATGATATCGAAGTTTTTATCATTTCCGAGACAATACTTTTTTTAAATAAACTATAGTTCTTTATAACATACGGGGAATGTTTCTTTTATATAGAGGGTGTTTCTTTTAAGCAGTCCGTGCTTGGGTATTTTCTAAGCGGTAAAAAATAGGCTTTTCTAAACTCGAAATTTTAGTTAATGCGCAACGAGTATAAAACGCAGATTTCAAGTAAAGTTCGAATATACATAAATATCACAATATTTTAGTGTTTTATACGCGTGGCGCATGAAGTAAAATTTCGAGTTTAGAAAAGCCCAGAAAATTTGTCTCAAATTTTCACGGGGCTTTTCTAAACTCGAAATTTTACTTCATGCTTAGTCTGGGAGTAGAAAACACTCGTTTATAGCTTCAAATTTAACTTAAAAAAAAAAACAAGGAATATCTAAAGATTTACAGAAAATAGACTGAATTTGGAATACGTATACTTAAAAAAAACTTCCTGTATGTATAAATACAAATAAAATATTTCCAGAAGAAAGTTATTGTTACTGTAAAAATGTTAAGCAAAAATATTAAAGGGTAGAGTATTTGGTATACAGTGAAACTCATTTCGTAAATTTCGAAATCTTTTGGCATATATTTGACACGGTGAAATATATTTACAAATAAAATATTTCCAGAAGAAAGTTATTGTTACTGTAAAAATGTGAAGCAAAAATATTAAAGGGTAGAGTATTTGGTATACAGTGAAACTCATTTCGTAAATTTGGAAATCTTTTGGCATATATTTGACACGGTGAAATATATTTGGGATATAGTGAATCTCATTTGATCAATGGTAAAATGCAATAGAAAACCCCTGTAGGAATCACATAACTTCGATTTTAGTGAAATTATTTAATACAGAAAATTGTATTACAATATTAGTTTTTTTTTTATAAATTCTAATAATTTAACGTAGTTTTGATAACATATCTTAAAATCCAATGATTTTGAAGAAATTTATTTTAAATACTCTAAGAAAACTAAAACTTTAGACAAGATGATTAAGTTATTTGTACAATACAAATGAAATTTTGAACGAACTTGGTATATTGATAATGAAGGTTTAAATTAAATTACACTTGGTTTGTTTCACAATTTTTTACTTTACTATTTACTCGACTAGTTTCGCGTTTTACAGCATTATCAGGAGTCTGATAATGCTGTAAAACGCGAAACTAGTCGAGTAAATAGTAAAGTAAAAAATTGTGAAACAAACCAAGTGTAATTTAATTTAAACCTTCATTATCAATATTTAAAAATGTTTCACCAAGTGATAAGTGAGAAAATTATTCAAGAAAAAAAAAAAAAAAAAAAAAAGAACTTGGTATTGTATGATTTTTTATTGATTTAAAAAAAAATCCAAAGATTTTTATAAAGTTCTTCACTTTGAACCCTTATCTTTAGACGGGTATTTTACTTTTCTGCACAACAATATGAAACATAATTTTTGCTAATTTATTTTTATAATTGAAATTAATTTTGACTAAATGTGATATTTTAAATGAAAAAGTACCTGAATATTTAATTAATTTTATAGAAATAATAATTTAAAGTAATGTTACTTAAATCTTTCCATTTTCTATAAATAGCTAAAATGAAACTGCGCATATATTTTAAATATACTTCAGTACTAGCAAGGTAGTAATTTTTAGTTTGCATATCCTTTGTTACTATATTTAAATATTATATAACAATAAATTATTAAATAAAAATGCAGAAAAAAAGTACTTTTATACATTTTGAATGAAAATTCTAAACGTTTAACTTCTGTAATTATTTGAATGTTCATGTTTTTTGTCAGTATTAGTTATTATTCAGCTTTGTGGTTAGTTTAAAATTGTAATCATTTTCTTGTATTCTTTCTCTTATTCAACTGAATCTGTATCTCTTACTGTTTGGAAGATACCTATTCATGAACTGCTTAATAGGGATATATGTATACATATCCCAAAAATTACAGCGTTTAGCAAATTTGCATGAAATTGTTCTATTTATAAAAGGAAATATAAAATGTCTAGTTTAGAAAAGCTAAGAAATTTGAGTTGGTCGCGTAGTCAGTGTATAATACGATTTAGTGTGAAATTCAAAACCTTCAAGGATTTTAACTTTTTTGATAATTTCATCAAGAGTAGTAGGAAATTAGCCATAATCCTGCCTCTTCTTAAACCTGGTAAGGACCCGACCACCGTCAGTAGTTCCCGGCCCATTTCTCTTACTAGCTGCTTGGGGAAGGCCTCGAGAGGATGGTCAACAACCGCCTGGTATGGATGATGGTGACGCGCGGTCTCCTGGCTAAGTACCAGGCTGGTTTCAGAAAATTCCACAGCACGGTTGACCAATGAATCCATCTTGAGAACTCCATCCAGGATGCGTTCTTAGAGAGAAAACATCTTGTTGCGGTGTTTTTTGATCTCGAGAAGGCATACGATATGGCCTGGCGATATAGAGCTTTCCAAAAATTACACCAATGGGGACTGAGGGGCCGTCTGCCCCTCTTTATCGAATCCTTCATATCCGATCGGAGTTGGAGATGCCGAGTCAAGCCAGTTCGCCCTGGAAAACGGTATCCCCCAAGGTTCAACCATTAGTGTATAGTGTTTGCTATAGCGGTCAATGACATCGCGATGTCAGTAAACTTCCCTGTCCGAAAAAGTCTGTATGTGGATGACTTGGTGATATATATGGCGGGAGATACCATCCCAGCCAATAATCGCCAACTCCAAACAGTCATCGACAAGGTGAACAGTGACGCTGAGACTCCAGGTTTTCGCTTCTCTGCAGTGAAAACCTCATGTGCACAATTTTGCAGACTCAGACCACATCGTGATCCCAAACTATTTGTTCAGGGCACAAGAATACAGGTCGTAGATAGTATCCGATTTCTAGGGCGAAGGCTCGATAGGACTCTTAACTATCGGGCCCATATAGATGAGCTGGTCCAAAGATCAACTAGGGTGTTGGAAGAGAAGTACTGCTGCGACTGTACACGGCTCTGGTTTATTTCCAGAGTTAACTACGGTTGCGCAGTATACTCCTCAGCAAGGAAGTCCTGGTCGAATGTGCTAGACGCTGTTCACCATGCCGGTATTAGGTACGCCAATGGAGCTTTCCAGACGAATCCCGCACCGAGTCTCTGCTGCAAATCGGGCGTCCCTCCTCTAAATGCATGTCGCAACCTCTTTGTATTGCAAAACGCAGCGGCCATGCGTGCAAGGAAGGGACACAAGTACCGACGACTCTTCATCACCGTCACAGAGCCCCAGAGACAATACGCAAGAAGACCTACCGTCAGTAGGCCGGTGTGCGTCCGAGCGAATGAGCTTAAAGAGAGTCTACATATTAGTCTACCATGGTATTCGAGGTGTCGGATTTCTGGAGATACTCCCATAGCTTATGCCAAGGGTTGTGTCGAACAGATCTGACCTCACATAAGAAAAGCGATATTAGCCCCTACATTCTTAGGGGCAAATTCCATACTATTATTGCTGAATACCCAGACTCTCCGCGGTTATACACAGACGGCTCGCAGACCGACCATGGTGTGGGCTGTTCCGTCGTCATAGATGGAAGGCCACATTTGTGGTCATTACACAGGTCGGCCAGCGTGTATACCGCAGAATTATATACGTTATACCAAGCTCTTCGCTACTGTTTAATGAACCACCAAAGCTCATTCCTTATTTGCTCCGACTCTCTTAGTGCCATCCAGAGTATATCGTCGCTATACTCGGTTGATTCGCTGGTCCAGCTCATACAAGCCTCGATATTCGAAATGTCCCAGTTGTGAAAGATGGTCGTTTTCGTCTGGACTCCGGGGCACGTAGGTATCGAGGGCAACGAGCTGGCCGATGATGCTGCCTGTCAGGCAGGAGAAGCAGACAACACAGATGATGTACCCGTAAGGCCCGATGACCTTAGAGGTTACATCAAAGAGAAAATAGTAGAGGATTGGTAGGAGAGTTGGAATGGCTCCGAGAGCAAGCTCAGATCCATAAAGCTCTCCGTGACTCCCTGGCGATCGCCGGTGGCTCTTACCAGGGGAGAGGAGGTTGCCCTGTGTCGTTTACGTATAGAGCACACCAACTTAACCTCCTTGTATCTTTTCGCCGGCGACAAAGCGCTAGATTGCCACTTGTGTCACAGCCGGTTAACGGTGGAGCATATACTTATAGACCGTCCAGCCTACGCACGTCAGCGTAATAGGCTGAGGCTTGGCGGTGATGTGGTCGCAATATTGGCAAATTGTAAGGGGTCCGTAGAAAAATGCTTAAATTCCCCACGTGAAATAAAATATTGAACCGAATTTAGGGTTTGTGTTGTTTATGTTAATTTATTATTATTTATTGAGTGTACTGTCCGGTTTATGTTCAGTAGTATCGCAGTCGATTTACAACTTTGGTGCCCCTTTTTAGCTTGTATTGTGTCTCTCTTTGTAAAATGCTTCAGAGTCCATTTACAACTTTGAAGTATTTAGGTTAGGTCTGTAAATAGTTTATCTTTAGCTACCCGATATCAGTGTGATATTAGATGTAAGTTATATGTTTTAAATGCCTGATTTGCCTTGTCTTTATATTGTTCGTCTTCTGATTTAAGTCAGTGCATGTCAAAAGATTAGACCGGCCAATAGCAGTCGACGCCGGTAAAGTGGGAGGGGTTTTAGTGGGTACGCTTCCAGTCGCCATTTGACTGGAATGAGTCCCACACTCTGTCCGTAAGTGGATTTCCCCTTCTACATAAAAACAAAATAAAGAGAGTAATAAATAATCTTCCCCGATAATAGCAAAAATCTCAAAGTTGACAAAGCCTAAAACATAGTGAGGAGGCAAGCGTCGAGGCTAGAGGCGGAGTAGAGGGGGATCCCCGATATCCCCACCAGTCTACAGGAAGCCTCTAGCCTCGACGCTTGCCTCCTCTCTATGCTTTGCCCTAAGATATTTAAACTAACGTTTTGCAAATGTATGTCCAACCTGTTAATTACAGATAAAACCCTGTCTGCGCCACTGACTTACTATCTGAGCACTGTAGTTAGCTGGCTATCAAGCAGGGTAAATATCATCAATGATTATAAATCCTCTTGTAACATCACAATTGAAGCTATATATTATTTTATATACTTTTTTTTTATTGGAAAATGAAGTTTTTTGTATTAGGTTTTGTAATGTGAGCAACGAATAAAGATGCACTTATGGCGCAAATATCGTAAATTTAAGCGCGCCTGTTTTATTAAGTGTACTGGCTTGGCGCCAATGCAATGTACATGCTGTAAATGGCGAAACTTCCTTAAATATTAAAATTAGTGCTGGTGTGGTGAACATTAAATTATCTGTAATGCACATGTGAGAAGTTATCCGCTTTCAGATTGCAATCGAGAACTGTGCAAACACTAAACACGTTTTACTAAAATAATACACAATATTCGAAAGCGTTTTCTAATATGAATATTATCAATGATAGTGTATTGTAATAGTTCTAACTGTTTTATGTAAATAGTTTCATGTTATGTAATTTAAGAAAACAATTCGGTATTTATTTTCTTATATAACATAATATAAAAGTATGCACGTGAAACAGTTAGAATTATTACAATACATTATTATTGAGCTGGTCATATAGACTATATGTTGAGTTTTATGAATAATTTCGATACAGTTACAATCTAGGATTTTATTATTTTGTTCGTTGCAATGCAGTAATAAATGAGCTGTTTATTTTAAAAACCAAACTTCATTTCTAAAAATTTCTTTGTTGACTGTAAAAACCTTCATAATTTGAGGTTTGCAGTCATAATCAACAATTTATGGTTAAGTGTATTAAAAAACTATATTATATATTTTGAATTACTTAACCACAAATTGTTGTTTATGACAGAAAACTTCAAATTATTAAAACCTTCATAATTTGAGGTTTGCAGTCATAATCAACAATTTATGGTTAAGTATAAACTATATTATATATTTTGAATTACTTAACGACAAATTGTTGTTTATGACAGAAAACTTTAAACTATGAAGATTATTACAGTTAACAACAAAAATTAAAAAAGGAGTTAGGCCACTTTCAAAATAAACCTAATTGAGAATACTAAAGTATTACTAATTCCTGTGAATTTAAAGCTACTTTCTGATAGTTCAGTTTTTGTAGTTATTATTAGTTATAATTTTGTATATAGTCAATTTATTTTGTAAACTTCTGTTATTTACTTTCCAATGAGATATTTTGTTACAATAAGTTTACTAAAGTAGTACAAGTTATATAAATACTGGAATTTAACAGTGTTTTTATTAGTGAAAAATCATGTTCAAAATATCTGTAACTTTTTTCTAGATTGCTTCAGGATTGTAGACGATTAATGTTGTACCTCCTGTTTTAGTAATAACAGTTTTTTAAATTTAATTTTATAATATCATTTCATTTTTTAATTATGGATTTATTAAAACTTTTGTGAAAATTGTCTTTTTCATATTTGTTTATATGCCAGATTTTAAACAGACTCCTTCACTACAATGAGAGTTAATAATATGTATAAATAGACTGCTCGGATTGTTGATCATACATGCGTTAAAACATATACAGACTATTTCTAATACAAAAGTACAGTTTTCTCATTTTGCTTGATATTTATGGTTTGTGCAGGAAATATTTATTTTAAGTATACATATCCCAAAGTATATAGCATATTTTGAAAGCGTATGATTTCATTAGACAAAATAGATATTTAAATTTTTTTATCACACGAGATCAACCGTAAATTGTATAGTTTTAACTTTACAAAATATTAATGTTTTCATACGAGTGGCACATTAAGATAAATCCAAATTGTCAGGCTTTTCTGAACCAGAAATGTTACTTTATGGTTAATCTTGGAGTAGAATCACTCGTTAGAAGCTTCAAATTGGACGCTTTTATAAAGAGACTAAATTTATATCAGAATATGTATACGGGTATTATAATTTCTTGAATTAATCTCTCATCTGGCACTTTTAGTTGTAGCGTCCTAAAAATCTAGAAAAAACCAAAACTTCACCAGTTCTAATTAAGCCAGAATAGTCTCATTTTGAAGCTATTCACATAAGCATTATTTGGGGTTGTTGTATTATATTCAAGGAAATAGTTCGTAGGTTAATGTTTCTATTTACAGCGGTGCGTATTTACAATGGAGTTTTTTACACATTTATATGGATACAGGTGCTGCGCTTTATCGGCCTTCCTGCTCTTCGTTCGGACGCTGAATCGCTGTACTCTCCTAGCGGGTCGATCCCGGTGTATAGCAGAGGCGGTGCGTGCAATCGCCGTAGTGTCGGGTAGGCCGGTGTCCTCGGGCTGTTCCTGTCGACGGGCCGATGACGTGGGGGTCCCTCTGCGATCCTCCTGCCTGCCTTGCGGGGTGACGGAGGTATCGGAGAGCGGACGTGGCACCACCAGGTCTGGGGAGGTGATTCGCCTCCTGTGCGCTTTCCGGGGCGATGGTGGCAACGGAGACAGCGGCCGCGGTGCCACCAGGTATTTGGCCGACCTTTTGATCGCGGCAACATAATAAAATAAAAGTTCAACTAAAAAAATCCAAAATCTGTACAGAGAATTTTGAAAAAAACTTATGTGTATATCTAATCTGATAGTTTCAACTTGGGATAGTGATTTCATCATTTTAAAATTGATTTTTAATCTTACAAAGCTGTGCAAAATATGCCATTATTAGTGTTAGTGGAGCCCAGTCCTCACGATCGGCATTATTATTTTGTAAAGAACTGAACTCTAATATAATTGAAAAATAAAGCACTAGATTCGCACTTTTATTTTACTTCTATATGTACATTTCGGACACAAAAGGACAATTATCAATGAATTTGAATTAAGCTACCAATAAATGTAACTAATATATATTTTAAATTTTCCTTATTTAAACTATTACTCTTCTTCTTTTTAAGTAAAAGATAGTTATTAAAGTTATTATTAAATTTCCAGAAGGTAAAAAAATGGCTTACTCTGAAAAAATCAGTTGTTAATTGTAGATGAAGAAGAATATTATTGCTTCTTTGTTTGTGCAGTGCTTACTTTAATAAGCATTTTTTTAGGCCTAGTTCAGCTTTAGTGATTTTGTTTAGTGTTGCTGTAGGACTGACTAATTAATTAACATCCATATTGTTTTAAGTGTTTTGCTTAGTTGTACACCTAATCTAACACATTAGGCTATTTAAAGTGAGACCTTTTTTTTCTAATAAATTTAAAATGTGAAAATTTTAAATATAAAACTAAATTTTAGGTTTACATTGTTATTATTTAAAGACAAAATCAAAGATAAATATGAACTGTGATAAAACGTCAAAAATATTTGGTGTATGCTGTAACCCTTTTTTTATAAAAGGGTCATAACAATCACAAGAAATGATTAAGACTTCTATCTCAGTGGACGATTGATAAAATCTGTCTTTGAACTTAGGTCATGTTGTGAGTAGACCTATGATTGCTACTTAATAGATGTGTTTTTTTTTTCAAAGTACAAAATCTGAATAAAGCTGTCAACTCAAACAGTAATATTAAACGCGGCTGGGAAATGAGCGTTATATGAGATATTATAAATTAATTAAACTGCAGTTTTTGTAAGATCGGTGTTTTAGCTTAATATACTGTCACGGGGGATGTTTAAGGCCTTTGGCTTTTGAAGTCAAAGGCTCCCGATAAAAATAAATTAAACCAGAGATGCTGGCCTGATGCCTAATTCGGTATCCCCCTGATTGCCCGATGAACTCTTGTTTGAAACAATCACTTTATAATAAAAATAAAATGTATACTCACCCTATACATCCAATGAACAGTCGGTCAAGAACCACTCACGAGATTTTGTTACTCCACTTATAAATTTTATTGTAAGGGGACAATTGTTATTATTGCAAATGAAAAAGATTATTTTGTTTAAAGCAAAATATTAACAAAAATTTATTTATAACAACAAAACAAAACAATTAATAACAAAGGAATATATAAAAAATAATTGACGAAGATAACAAAAAAAATGAACAAAAGAAAACGTATAAGTGAAATAAAAAAAGTAATAACAAAATAACGGCACACAAAACTAACTTACAACATTTACACTGACTTGGGATGGCAACTAGATTGCAGCTGTTTGAACACTGATTAAAGTTACCAGCCCTTGTCATTATATATGCTTGCCCAAAAATCGCATCCCCCACTACGATTTCTGGGCCGCGCTAACCATTTTTCGCCCGTCTGCCCTTGGGGACACTTCGAGGAACCCGAAATAAAATGAAGTAATTTTTGTGAATAATTTTCCTCCATGGTAAATGCATTAGCATGAGAGGGAAATTATTTTGCACACAAAAAATGTTATTTTAATCTCGTTTCAAAAGACCTGCCCGTTTGCCCTATATATATTGCATCGTAGTCATCACATTTCAGCTCAGCTTCAGCAATAGGGCAAACGGGCAGGTCTTTTGAAATGAGATTATAAGAACATAGGAAAGATATTCTAACTAATAAACAGACCACGGGGTTCGCAAAACATTGCATCACGGCTAATCACTTTTTCAGCTCAAACGACTGTAAAATTTTGCATTCGGGTAATAAGGGATTAGTTTTGAATTATCGGGAGGGTTTAGAAATAAGTAAAGCCATAAAGGCGGGAAAAACCGTGGTCAATGACAACGAGGACCTTTGGAATTTTCCGATAATTAGAGCGCTTATTACCTGAAATGCCGATATCTAGTATATATAATCAATTTTGCTCTTTTGTACACCATTCTTGAAAATGGCATTAAGCCGAAACTAGTTGAAAATAAAACAATTTATTAGTAAAACAAACCAAGTGAATTTCATTCAAATACCTATATATTAATAGAAATGTTTTACCAAGTGATCAATGAGAATCAAGTTAACGATATAAAAGTGTTACTTAGTAACGTATTGTTTTGTGATTTATATTACATAAAGGTCTTTCTCTCAGCTATTTCATTCTACAATTGCCTAAGCGGTGTAAACGTTGTAATTCGCGGTTTCATATAAACTGCGAAAAGTGCTGGGGTTTTTCCCGAATATTGTTGGGCGAATATTCCTTACGCGTCTTTGTCTAATTGCACGTCATAAGCTTTTTGGAATATCCGCGCCAACGTGGGTAAAACCTTTTGAGCCAGGTAATGGGCTGCGTGTTTACGCGTTGCCCGTATTTAAGCTATTCAGCCTATTGTATCTTAGATTGACGGCATCTTTGAAATATTCCTGGGTTATTACGAAATCTATCCGCCGATTCCATAATTCGTATCCATAATTGTTCTTCATTATGTATTTCTACAGCACAAACTTCATTTTTCATAAATCCCCAAAATGAAAAATCGAGGGGATTAGGGTCGGGACTACGAGCTGTCCAAATAGTCCCTTGCCACTCGAGAAAAGTGAGCTGGCGCCCCATCATGCATGTAATACATTCTTCCAATAATGGCCAATGGGACATTCTCTAATAATGTGTTTAAATCATTCTCCAAGAAATTTCTATACAGTGCACCTGTCAATCGATTGGGCAATCGGAATGGGCCAATTAAGTAATTGTCAATTATACCTGCCCACACATTAATAGAAAACCCATATTGGTGACTTCGAATTACAGTTTGATGAGGATTTTCATCACTCCAATGGTGCAAGTTATGTAGGTTCAGAATACCATCACGACTAAAACCAGCTTCGTCAGTAAACAAAATTGATGAAATAATGTTTTGTCTTTGTTTTGCCACCATTCGCAAAATTGTACACTAGGAAAAAAGTCATGTTCCAATAGTGAATGAATTTTTTGTAAATGATATGGGCGAAGAAGTTGTTCCTTGAAAACTTATTTTTCTGGTGCTTGTTCTCGGATTATTTTCTACCATTCGTAAAACAGTTTCTTCGTTTCGCACAGTGCGACGAGTTCTGGAAACCCCACTATTCAATTTTGGTTTTCTAAAACAGCCATCTTCTCCCAAACGCCTATGCACATCAATAAATGTTCGAACATTAGGAACTTGTCTTAAAGGATATCTTTCTCGATAGATACGTTGAGCTTCGTAAGAATTTGATCTAGCTTCGCCGTAACACATAATCATTTCCCTGTATTCTTCAAAAGTGTAGCGAACCATTTCTGAAAGCAATTTTGAATAATCAGTGAGAAAACCAATGAAAAACTTAATCACGAACACAAAATACCTCAAACAATTATTACATTAGTTTGACAAGTGTCATTATGACACATTATTTAATTGTTATTTATCATTGTTTCTGCAAATAAATAAAAACAAAATAAAAATCAACACCCCGTATCTTTTAAACATGCGGACCCATGTTCGTAGGAACTGTTTTTCTTATTTTAGTGTCCTCCATTGTGTGGCACTATGCAATGTACTTATTTCTATGTCACCCTATATATATATATATATATATATATATATATATATATATATATATATTTTATTATATTTTGTAAACAATTTATTAGTACTGATCATTAATAAAGATTATTTTTTACATAATTTTTGTTTGAAAACTGTTTCTTATTACTATTACCTAGGCAACCTGTATACACAATTTCATGCAAATCCTAAAAGGCGAAATTGTGGAGTGTAGCTTTAGTTGTTTTAACATAAATGACTTTATCCATAAAAATCAAACTAAGGTACGATTCAAGAGAGGTGTCCCATGGTTTCTTTGATTTGTAGTACTTTCTGCACCAATACATTTAATACGAAAATAGTTTAATGTCATCAGATTACGTGTGTGAAAAAAGACACAAAGCTTCATAATATGTCTGCTATGGTTTTTAGATAGAACATGCGAAAACGTATGCAGCTTTAAAATTTTAAGGATACACGTCACATTTTGACAAGGTCATCGTACAACTAAAGCCACAAACTATTTCAATGAATATGCACAATCGTTTTTTAGTAGTTTAATTCCAATTTCTACATCTACTAAATAGTTCAGATATTTACAGAAATAAATAATGCATTTATGTTGATTTTGTGTAAGCTCAAACGAAAATGTTAGTTGAATCGAATGCGCATTCAGTAGGTTTGGCAAACAGTCATCGGATTAATCTGTTATTACAGATAATTTTTCTTTTAAGTATACATACAGGGAATTTTCTATAATGTTTACATATGCATACGCTTTCTTTAAAGCGTTAAAATTAAAGCTTAAAACGTGTGTTTTTCACTCCCAGACTAAGATTGAAGTAAAATTTCGAGTTTAGAAAAGCCTGAAAATTTGTTTTTTTCAGGCTTTCCTAAACTCGAAATTTTACTTCATGTTGCATGCATATTAAGCACTGAAAGCAGTAAAATATTGTGAACGAGTGAACTTTGCTTGAAATCAGTGTCTTATTCGTGTAGCGCATGAAGTAAAATTTCGAGTTTAGAAAAGCCTGAAAATTTGGTTTAGCCACGTAGCGCTTCGCGGTACGCGACCAAACCAAATGTTCAGGCTTTTTTAAACTCTAAATTTTACTTCATGCTTAACATAGGAGTGGAAAACTTTCGTTTAAACCTAAAATTGACCTCTTATAAGAAAACAACGAAGATTTAAAAATCTATAACACGTAATTTTGATATGTATATTCAAAAGAAAAAATTCACAAGAAATTATGATTTAAAGCTTTTCTAAAAGAAAGAACACTAATATACTCGCGACCTAAACAGTATGACATAGTCATGTGACGTCAAAATTTGACACAACTAGGAAAAATCGTTGCAGACACAACTGTCGACATACTCTCTTCCACTATATGTATGATTACCATATATCAAATATTATCGCGTAAATTATCTAAAATTAATTTGAAAATTTGGACTATTCTATCAAAAATAATCTGATTAAGAAGACATTTATTGTATTTTAATAATAATAGTGTATCTTGATAGACCCTGCCTTTCAGATTTAGAGAAATGAGATATTTTAAAACTGCAGACTGCAGTCATATTTTTAATATGCAGATGCACACAATAGCTGAGAAACTATCCTTTCATAATAATAAATAATACAAGAGTATAAAATTGCTTGAAATTTAAAATGGAGTTCATTCTCGCATGCATATTTTATTGAATGCGGTGTTAAGGCCGTAATTCAGTTTCCGAAACGAAACACAATTCGGGCAACTCTCGGGGCGCGCACAAAGAAATAAAACAGGACAAATACATTTTCATTAAGGGCGCCGGGGATTAAGCCGAAACCGAGAGTAAAGCTGCATTTTACAGTTCATACTTGTACTTTATGCCGGCCAGTAAATAACGTGTAATTCCGGGGGTGTGCTGCTGCTATTGCGAATCTGCTCGCACGATCCGATTTATGCGTCCAAGTTCTTGGTTCCAATTAACTGTTTGGACATTAAAGCTACCCCTCTCTTTCCAGCGCATTGTGGAAAAGGGCCGGATTGATACGCGCGAAATGACGGAATGTTGCCATTTTTACCTCTCTGCACAACACCTGAAGCACGGTTTTTTTTTTTTGAGATTATAAATGGGATTTATTTTCACGCCCGGAAGTTTTACGAATGTATGTATGTGCACTCTGTGAATCCTATAAACTATAGCAGATATTTTTGGAACCATTTTAATAATAGATGTATATTTACGAATAAAACTGTAAAAAAATAATTACTAACAAATTTATCATACATTTTTTTAAATTATGGCATACAGATATAAGGAGAAATATGTAAGTGTATTCACAACATATGTAACAAAATTGATTTTATATATTTAACCAATTTATTTATAAATAATTTTGGACCTCGGTACAACACCTGTGATAAGCTATAGTTAGCTATCATTTGGAGACTAACTAATGTTACATTTAATAGTTCTTTAAACAGAATAATTACACACACCAATGCAATGCACGCTAACATAGCTTTTTTGATATATCTAAACGATCTTTTAAACATAATTTACGAAAATTGTTATTATAACTAGTATTTATTGTAATTTAATTTTAATATGACAATATTGTATTTCATCTAATTTTAAATGTTTGTAACATCTATTAAACTTGTATCCGTAAATAAAGAATATATATACCGGACGTTCGATAAAAAACGCCTAACACTAGAACTCTGTTATTTATTAATCGATTTTATTAAACTAAATACTAAAGTCAATGGCCGTTTAAATACTAAGAAATGGCATATATATTTATTTCAAAAATACCTTCCTTGCCAAATAATATCCAAGTTAACATTTTTAAATAGCTGCGTATAATTTTTGTCGAAAATAAAAACTAAAATAAATCTTCTATTTAAAATGATATTTTTTTAAAAGTATAATTATTGCGCCTTTTAAGAAAGTGTCAGATGTCATTTATTGTGAGGTTATATTAAACACAAATAATAATGACCCAACAAATAAGTACCTACGTTACAACTTAATGTAGAATAGAATAAATAAGTAGTGGCAGTATTAATTTAACCCATTAAGCGCCATTGATGCAATAACGCAACCTGATTATATTATTGTTTAATTACTAACTAAATAAATTAATTTGATACATTGTATTATTTAACCTGACTTGAGAGTATAGAAAAATGTGTGTAGTTTAAATATTTTGATTATTATTTACTTTTAAAGTGTATTTCTAACTTCACAATATTTCAGTGTTGAATACGCGTGGCGCATATGGTAAAATTTCGAGTATCTGCTTCGGGCACCCTTTTAGTATGTACTCTAGTTGAGAACCACTGGTTTGATACTTTAAACAAAGACATATGTTTAATCAATCACAGCCTACTACAAAATTAAGAGTAGCTAGACATTCTATTAATTTATAAAGTGGTATTTGCCCATTAATCACTTATATTGAGTAAACTTGAGTATTCAATGATATTAATATTGATTCCGATAATTCGACTAATTGGCCGTTGAAGATGCGTTCGCATAATAATTTAATTAATCCATTTTATTCATAAATATATAATGGCATAATCGCATGGGCCGCATAACATAATTGGCAATTAGCTTAATATTATAAACCGGTCACAGCAGGATATTAATTAAATCTTCTTATAACAAATTAACTACTCACTCGGACTCCTGGATAACTTTCCCCGCCGTTAATGTCTCTTTATTCCCGACGAGGGGCCAATAATTTCCGGGAGTACTTTTGCAACTACGAAAGCCGTAAATCCTATATTCTGACTATCTTAAGATTATAGGTACACAGGGTGTTGTGAATTGCTTGAATATTGTTGGGGGCATTTTATAAAATTGTCTTAGAAAACAAACATATTCCTAACATATTGTCCTTAAAAAAAAAAATCAAGTTGGAAAGTCTTGTTAGCAAAAATACTTTAAACTACAGATTTTGATAAAACTTATAGACATTAGTTTTCCTTATACCAACTACTAGATTTTAAAACTCGACTAATTAATTTTCTGCGTACGTTATTCAACGAAACAAAACTCCTAAAAAATTGTTGAATGTTAACACTTTGCGTGCCGGTCTATTTTACTTGATCGTGTTTGATTTGCATAGTGCCAACATTTTGAACTGTTAAATTACAAAAAAAGTATATAACATTTTGTAACAATGCAGTATTTTAGAATACATGATACATTCTATTAGTTCAATATACCTACATTCCTCAAACAAACAAAAAACTTGTGAGTGATTCACATTGTGTAATTAATCAAGTTATTTATCATAACAGGGACAAACATGTGTAATATGGTAAAATATCCCTTTGATTAAAAACGTCATACTGTTATTGTTTCCCCTTGCGTACCATCATTTATTAAGACTTGCATACGGGATAATTATGACAGGACACATATTCCAGGCAAAGTTTCATTACTATACCTGTGAAATTGAATATAACGCAGGTACAATATTTATACGTAACAATGCATTATATCGTGACATGATATAATGTATGCGCTCACTATTAAATCTCCAGCACAATGGATTCACGCAGCACGTATATCTATGGTTTATGGGGCTATAATTGATAATTACATCACAGTTCTATTACCACAATATGTTTGCTTCAAATGAAACAGGGTTAAAAGCATATTGTACCAGTAGTTATTATGTTTATGTTTCGTTTTTTTATGTTGGTGCATGCTGAATTTTGTGTTGATTTAATGTAATTTTTTATGATTATGCGTGCACTGGAAGTTTCATCTTAGGTTTGTGGTGTGTAGTAAACACTGAACAGGCGTGGATTATTGTCGCTGGTTTACAGGAGCTGTCTCCTAGCAACCCGTGTACATGCAGTGTAAATAGAAACCACCTGCAGATACTCACGATGGAAGTTTTTAACTTTATTTACTAAGCTTTAAATTAAATTAGAGATGAATATTTAAATTATTATAATAGTCATCTATATAATTAATTATAGCATTGTTCGGAACTAAGTTAGATTATTAGAGATATATTTAACTAGTAACGGATTTGAACTTTGTCCTGTCAATTTTAACTACGATTTTAATAGTTTTACGTATGTTAAACATAACATTATCATTATTTTTAAAAAGTTAGAATTCACAAAGGACAAGTACCGTAATTCAAATAATAGATTTGCTAACACGCCAAATACTAACTAAAAATATTGGTTTAGTGTCATTTTTTTGGAAATATGCATAAAGTATTTTAAAAACTTCACTTTTAATTAAGGCTAGGAATTTTTAAATTTAAGTATACGAATATTCATTTGAAAATGTATTCAAATAATCAAATTATTCAACTATTCGAATATTTAAATATTTTAATATTTAAATATACAAATATTTAAATATCACAGTGACCCAAAACACACATCTGTAATACAATGCTGTCGGAAATGCCAATATATTTGTCAAAAATAACATTTTGTTACAGTCAGAGAATCACATTATTAATATAAATCGTAATAATTATGACAATATATGAGAAAATGATCTTTCTCTGTCTCAAAAATTTAGAATTTTTAACAATCAGTGATATAAATATATTGATTGATAATTGACAAACTAAACTTATTTTACTTGTCAATTGGTTGTTTAAGACCATTTCACATCAAATCAGTATTTTATACGCGTGGCGCATGAAGTAAAATTTCGAGTTTAGAAAAGTCTAATTTGGCTCGGTCGCTCCGCTTCGCTACGCGCCCGAGCCAAATTTTCAGGCTTTTCTAAACTCGAAATTTTACTTTATGCTTAATTTGGGAGTGGAAGACACTCGTTTTAGCATTAAAACAATTGATATTTGAGATAATACATTGATTCTTGTTTTATTGGCGGAGAAAGTTTTATAACGTCAAAACAGAATGTCAATTTTGATACAAGTTGAAGAGGAAGCAAATTTTTTATGTCAGACGTCAGACGACCATTCAGAGTCGATCAAGGGACTTAACGTCAAAATGCCATAATAGTGAAATAACAGTCGACGTAAGAAACTCAAGTCAAAATGTTACAATAATCATTGATTATTGATCACAGTCAAAAGACTAAGTGATTTTATTAGTCAAAAAATAATTGACACAGTGATTTAATGCCTTAATGTCAAAAAAATCAATCCTATTCAAATTATGTCAAAATGTTATGATAGTTAAAAGACAGGTGAGGTTACAAAATTTACGTTTTTTTTACTTGAGGTAATGAGGTAATGGGATGTCATCAAAAAGTGAAATGACCTTTTTGGAGCGCATTCACTAGCCCACAACCACTGCTAATTCTGTAGCAAATAACGTGTCTTTACACACAAACTCTACAGCTTAGCCGATCTGAAAGATAATATCATGCAGCAAGTGGCAATAATTGATCATGAGATGTTGGAACATGTATACTACAGTTTTCAGCAAAATATTATAGTAGTAAAAATATTGCTTTTGCTTTTACATACAAAAAAATAACATTTTGAAAATTTCGGGGGGAAGCCCCTCTTCCCCCCCGAAATTTTTAAAAAGTTAAATGAACCTCTATATCCCCCTCCCTGGCTACGACTTTGTAACTACATTAAATAATTTATCTTCCAAATGCGAACCCTGGGGACTTCTGCAGTAACTTGAATGTCTTTAGACATTGTGTTACCAATGGCTACAATTTGTTTTCTATTGGTCAGGTAAGATGTGATCCAAATGAATAGTAAGCTACCCACACTAAACTTAGCTAGTTTTTGTATTAATATAGCAAGATCAACAGTGTCGAACGCCTTGGAGAAGTCAGCGTAGAAAGAGTCAACACTGTCGTTTTTTTCCAAGGCATTCGTCACGTATTGTCCATAAACTAATAAATTTATCATGGCCTTAAATCATGTTGATTTTCATCTAGGTATGGATTTATATTGATACACAGATAGTGGTTCATACATTTTTTAAAAATATTAGCTATATAAGAAATAATTGAGTTAACGACAATATTTCTTTTTCAATATGTCAAAATTGGAGTAATAATCGCTGTTTTCTAGCAATCAGGGAAAGTCTCTTGCCTAAGGGATTAATTGAATAAAACCCATATGAGTCCCTGGTCGGCATGAAAAAACTTTTTTAAAAATGGCTAAACATTTTAAATTGCCGAGCGAAGTGAAATTAATTTTTATTTTTTTAACGTAGTCAATTTTTATGACTTTTTAGTCAATTGCAAAGTAAACATAATAAGCACATAATTGATCGTATTTGATTCGAAATGTTATACACAGGGTGGAGCATTTATTAAAGTCAAGAAGAAGCTGGCGCAGTAATCTTATCCATTATTAATTTTCATCATGTTTTTAAGGTCATCTAAGGTCAACTTTATTTTTTATTAAATCAGAAATGGATAAGACAGCTGCATCAGCCCCTCCTTGACTTAAACTATTTATTTGAAACATTTTTTCTTCGGAATTTAGTTTTTGAGATATTCCAGGTGGCCAGGATAAATGCTCCACCCTATATATATATATATATATATATATATATATATATATATATATATATATATATATATATATATATATATATGTTTCACTGTTTCTTCGGGTTTGGTCCCACGTATTTTCTTGGCTCTGGTCCATTGTATTTTTGATTCGACGTTTCGATGACGTCGCAGTAACTAATACGAAACACACCCTACAACGTTACTGTTCAACCCACTAAGCGGATGAGAGAGTCTGCTATAAGGATCTACACAGATGGATCTAAAAGGAGAGAAGGATCGGGCCTTGGAGTTTTCTCTAAAACCCTAAAAATCCAAGCAAAGGTTCCGATGGGAATTCATGGAACCATCACGCAACTGGAGCTGATGGGAATAACACTTGCGGCTGAGTACATCATAAACCGCAAGGTGACAAATGTAGCCATACTAATCTTAACGGATAGCAGGCAAGCGATTCTGTCTCTGCAGAAAGCCTATGCTTCGACAGAGACCGAAATAGAGTGCCACGGGAAACTCAGACAGGCAGCAATGCACAACAACATTGAAGTCTGCTGGGTGAAAGGGCATAATACAGACACAGGTAGCTGCAGCTGGGATGAATCTACTCTCACCGGAGGCGCTAGTGCGGTTAGCTCCTCTCTCCCTGTGTAACATGTTACAAACCAATGCCCTGGAGAAATTCAGGATGCGTTGAAATTGAGGATGCGATGATATCGAGAGCTGTAAGCTCTCTAAGGAAACACTTGTGTATCCCAATGAGAGATCAGCGAAACGGTACCTGCAGCTGGCTAGAGGGAATCTCAGGCGCTTAACTGCCATCCTTACTGGTCACTGTGGACTAAACGGGCACCTCTATATAATGGGGATAGTTGACTCCCCATCCTGTAGAGGTTGCAGCATGGAAGACGAGACTGCATGGCATTTTCTTTGTGAATGCATGGCACTATCGTCAATCAGGGAATCCATATTGGGTGATAGATGGCCTACAATGGCCTACATAAGAGATCTACCCACCTCAGCTATGCTAGAATACCTAAACAAGGTGGGCTGGCTAAACTGAGGATGGGTGATCTACGGGAGGTAGCACAATGGGCCTAATGAGGCCTAAGTGCAGTGCAGCACTGCACACTCCCCTTTGCACCAGAACCAGAACGTCGCAGTCATATTTTTTCCGTAGGGATTGGATTTTAAATTTCTTGGTTGTTGTTCGGAGATAATATGTTCCACGCAAAGAATATTAGAGAAGCGATAGAAATTGAAAAGAGGCCGAACAGTCTAAATCAAAGAGATGATGCTAAAAGACTACCACCAATTTGGAAAACTTGTATAAATTCTGGTCAAAACATATTATCTCCGAACAACAACCAAGAAATTCAAAATCCAATCTCTTCCGATAATAATATTGAGGGTTTATTTTGAAAGTATTTAAACATGAATTATATGAGATCACTATAATAAATTAGTAAATATTATATTTAAAATATCTGAGCTGATTTTATCTGTAAGTTTGAACCAAAGTTGAAATAATAGGGAAATTTATCATTTTAAGGCTAATAGATGTTGTTTGCAATTAAATTTAATCAAAATTGACAAACTCTGTAATATATTAATAAATAGAATATTCAGCTTTTATATATTCAATAATTATTAACAAATTTAATAATTTTTCCTAATTTTAATAATCAGAATTTAGTAATTTTTCGCTGTTTACATGAAAAAGAACCTATTTTATATAAAAAAAAAAACGTGTTTGTTTTATTAATATAAAATAAAAAGTATTGATTTAAAAAAAAACATTTTTCTAACAACCTTGTCGCTAACAGAAATATAGCCTTTTATTTCATTCTCCTATTTTTGAAGACTCAATCCCCCGATCCCCGAAATCCTCCACCATCCTGTTTTACTTTTTTCAACAATAAATATATTTTATTCACAATGAGTAAAAAATCTGTCACTTCCAAACTCCAAAGAAGGTTGGAAAATGTGTCATTTCACTAATTTCAAGATTTGATAGTTTGAGAGTACAGTCCGTCGACCTCGGAATTGAAGATTTATAACTATAAATAATAAAATTTTATAAATTTAGCACATTATTCATACGCGTAGAAGTCAACTCGAATGTAGAATATTTTGTATAATTGGCCAACTCACTAAAATACTCCTTATATTAAAAGAGCAATATTCTTTATGTCCTTATTAGTACACCGATGCGTAAAAATTTGCTTAACGATTTCATACCTTTTTATTAGCATTTGAACCACAACATGTCCTTAAACGAGTTTTTTGAATTTAGTTGTTGCATTATACACTAGTTTAACAATAACTGATATCGTTCACTCCTTTCAACAGCGTCGTATCTTTAAGAAAGTTATTTTTTTAGGAAAGCGATTTTTAAGTTTAAAAGTAAAATAAGATGTATTAAAAATATGTATAAGGCCACTGACATAACTTTATTATGCAGCAGGTCTTTTTAAATAAAACCTGTTCGATTTTAAATGTATATATTCAGTGGAAAAGATACAACTTTACCTATTATCTACAATTATAAATTTATCTGTGTTCTGGCACCCCTAGGCAGTCGCCTGGGGTCGCCTAACAGATGAGCTGCCCCTGGCTGCATAACTATTTTATGATTAATATGGGATCAATTAAAATATAATAATAATGTTGTGTTTAAAAATACAACTAACACATAATAGATGTCACAATTAAATATTTCGTGAATATTTGTATAATTCAATGTATTTCCAGTGGGAAATATACATATAATTTTGTATACATACATGAAATCAATAGGATCAGGAGCAATATTGCGTAATAGCTCCCCTGTCCTCACTTTACACCCTATTAATACGGCCGGGCCCCCTAATTTGCATAGACATGCCAATTAGTTGGCAGAGAACCGATAGTTTGCGACTCCATTGGCCATGCAGATTGTTTTTCCACTCTGAATAACTTCACAGTGCCTTGCTGATTGAAGTCGGCTTCATTTACGTGAGTCTGTGCGCGCCACGCTTTCACACCGTGTATCGCATTTGTAGCTTCAAACAACCCCCCTCAATTTCTACGTGTAATTAACTTAAACAAAATTCTCTTTCAACTCTTTTACAAAAGTAGAGTTCATAAAAAATTACAACAATATAAATTATAACTCAATTAGTAATAATAATAAACATTTATTAGGTATAGTTACTAATAATATGCCGTGTGCTTTATCGTGCTCGCCATTGTGATAGCATAAACTATTAGAGATACGAAAACTGTCAAATTATTATCATTTGTTTTTAAAATATGTAAAAAGTTAAAATCGTCAACATTTTATTTTTCTCATAACTTTGGTAATGAAATAGATAGCAACCTGAAATTTAAAATATACTTAAAATAACATTCAAGAACAACAACAAGAACATATTTGGTTTTTGCATATTTAGTTTTTACACCATTTCAAGAAAAAAGATCAGTCATATCTATTAATTCAGGGAATTTTTCTTTTAGGTAAACATATTCATAAGCTGTAAATTTTCCGACATCCGTTGTTTTTTAAATCAGCTTAATTTGAAACTTTAAACGAGTGTTTTCCACTCCCAGACTGAGCATGAAGTTACATTTCGAGTTTAGAAAAGCCCAAGACAAATTTTCTGGGCTTTTCTAAATTAAAATTTTACTTCATGCGCCACGCGTATAAAACACTGATTTTAAAGTAAGGTTCAAATATACATAAATTTCACAATATTTTAGTGTTTTATACGCGTGGCGCATGAAGTAAAATTTCGAGTTTAGAAAAGCCCAGAAAATTTGTCTCGGGTCGCTGCGCGACCCTCGACAAATTTTCACGGGGCTTTTCTAAACTCGAAATTTTACTTCATGCTTAGTCTGGGAGTGGAAAACACTCGTTTATAGCTTCAAAACGAACTTAAAAAAAAAACAGAGATCTAAAGATTTAAAGAAAATATGCTGAATTTGCAATACGTATACTTAAAAGAAAAACTTCCTATACAGGGGTAAAAACTGTCAATTTAATTGTATTTCTAATTTAGGTTACGTATAAAAACTTAGTAACTTTGATTAACAAAGTTATAGAGCGAATAACATTTAATCGAGGGTTCACTTTCTTTGCAATACCTTAAAAACAAAGTGTTGCTAGATCAAAGTTGTTGACACATTGTTTATTTATAGTAAAAAGAAGTAGTAGTCATCTAGTTCAATCAATTTAGTATTTTCAATATCTCATTAGTTTTATTTAGCATCATTTGTTTTAAAGATATGATGCAAAATATGAAAATCTATAAAATGTTATTCTTACCATCACTTTCTTAATTAAAGACGTGTTGAGCTGAAATTTTCTACCTAAATATTTCTAAATGAGTCGTTAGAAATACGGCGAAATTTAGATATTATACAGGGTTTTCCATTTTATGAAATATAACACTAACAATTTTAATTTTTATCTCGCTATCTAACTAATTAACAAAGTTATGGCAAAAAGAAAATGTAGTCGATTTTAACTTTTCTGCTAAATTTTCAAAATAAATGACGCTAGATGAAATTTGTTAACGCAATTTAACCATAATCGTATGTCTAATAGTTTACAAAATACCAATGGTGAGCAAGATAAAGCAAAGGAACGGCATATGTAATTGTTAAAATAAAATGAATATTTCTAATTCATAACTATTTTGAATTTGAACAAATAAACTCACGCTTCTTTTAGTTTAGTTATAAACATAAAATATGAAATTACGATAATGTTTGTATAAACCGCAAACAATAAGTCTAAATTTATAAGACTTATTGATTGCAATTTTATATTTTATATGTAATTGTTATTGATTGTCCTAGAATATACATTTATTATACTTGTTTTTTATAAATTTTATCATTAACTGTTACTGGAATTTATATAATAGAGTGTCTTATGTTTGTACAGAAACAAAAGCACCTTTTTTTAAACGGAACTCAGATTCATATTTACAATACACGACAAAAAGATAACCTTAACTACCCTATACACCTATATTCACTTACCGAAAATAGCGTGAATTACACATGCATAAAAGTATTTAATAAATTGCCTGCAAACCTGAAAAATAAGCGTTGATTCAAAACCTAAACATTTAAAATATATATTCTTGTGAGAAATATTGAACCCTATAGTCTAAATGAGTTATTAAAATATAATCTAAATTGTTTACATTTGCCTATTGTTTAAGCATGTTTTCTCTTATGTGACGCATATTCTTATATTAAGTAATTATGTATATTTTGTATGTTCATATTTGAATTAGAATAAATTTAAAAAAAAAATGGAGAAACATATACAGATGTTAGTGATTACTACTCATGTTTATATAATATAAAAAGCAAAATCGAATGACTGGAAACAAAAGTTGCGGTTGAATGATATACATAAATACAGAATAAGCAACTTTTGTTTATTCTGTGCATTAGGATTAATTTTTAATTTTATATATTCCTATTGAAGTATTTGCGTCTTATATTATATAAACATGAGTAGTAATCACTAACATCTGTATATGTTTCTCCATTTTTTTTTTAAATTTATTCTAATTCAAATATGAACATACAAAATATACATAATTACTTAATATAAGAATATGCGTCACATATTCTTATATTAAGTAATTATGTATATTTTGTATGTTCATATTTGAATTAGAATAAATTTAAAAAAAAAATGGAGAAACATATACAGATGTTAGTGATTACTACTCATGTTTATATAATATAAGACGCAAATACTTCAATAGGAATATATAAAATTAAAAATTAATCCTAATGCACAGAATAAACAAAAGTTGCTTATTCTGTATTTATGTATTTCATTCAACCGCAACTTTTGTTTCCAGTCATTCGATTTTGCTTTTTATATTGAAACAAGGTTTATCCATTTTATATAACCAGTGTTGATTCGATCAAAATCTGACATTTGTTACAACTCTATCCATTTAACTATTCGAGAAATGCCAACATATTTTTTTCTGTGACTAATGAAGTGATTTGCCTAAAAATAATGACATTTCGATGCCGTTATTTAAAGTTTATAAGTAGAACAAGTATAATTTTCATGGTTTTAAAAGCAACGAGTGGCGACTCGAAAACATTTTTATTGGTGAGGCTGCTGACATAAATATACAGGGTGTTAGAGCACAACTATTCCTAATTTTTAGACATAGTAGAGGAAAGTGAAATACACATTTTTCATAAATAAACTAGTGTCCGGAAATTTCTCCGCATGAATTTACCTAGCATCGTTAGCATTACCGTAAGCTGCACCGTAAGCAAGATGCATGAATGCAAATTGAATATTTGTAAATTGATGAATTTTTAATCAAACCCTAATTTTTTTTAATAAAGATTAGTTTGTGACACGTAAAATGACAACAACAAAAATTATTGTTGTTTTTTAAAGGTTGCTATGATCTGACCTTTACTTTCCCGGTAACTACTCTTTCCTGTTGTAAGTAAGATTGTGTTTAAGTCTTCTAGTTTATCTTGAAACCAAGAAATTTCGGGACCCTAGTTTATTATTAAAAATGTTTATTTCAGCGTCCTTTAGCATTTTTGAAAATTAGGAATAGTTATTCTGTGACACCCTGTATTGGGAATCTTTCAATTATACACATCCTGATGCATATGCATTATAAAACATTCGTTGCTGTATTTTTAATAAGTTCAATTTGTAGCTACTAGCGAGTGTTTCCTATCCTTGATTGAGTATGAAGTAAAATTTGGAGTTTAGAGAAGCTTGAAAATTTGGATTAGTCGCTTATCTTCGCTACGCGACCCAAACAAATTTTCAGGCTTTTTAAACTCAAAATTTTACTTCATGCACCAGGCGTATAAAACACTTAAATATTATAAAATTCGAGTGGACGAGCCGGTACTGAAATAAACTGTTAAAACAAATACTTGTTTTTAATTTGTGTAAACATAAAGCAAATTTCTCAACTTACAAACAAAATACTGAATCTTTAAATTGTTTAAACATTTGCAAAGACAGGAAAACTATCCAATAATAAAACATCTAAAAAGTTCAATATCCATATTTGCAGACACAAGCAAAGTTTCTAATCTTGAAAGACACTGGCAAAAGCTTAAAAGTATGTATTGTACATAAAAAGAGACAACACAAAAAATACACAATGCACTAAAATGAGTGACTTTTCTAGAACATAAAAGTATCATGTATTTACGGAAATGATCAAAAAAGGACGAATTTAACTTCTGTGTAAACACAAACAAAATTATATATCAATAAAAACGAGTAACATTTTTTCGTCGCTATTTTTTTTTTAACGTAACTCGCCTGTAAATTATTACCAACAAAACAAGATATTCAAATCGCCTTACAAAATTATTAAAATAGTTCATCATCAGATTTTTATAAACTTTGCAGAAATTGTACAAAGAAAAGAGGGTTATTCACTTATACATTAATAGGATAATCGCTATTAATTTAAAACAAAAATTTAGAAATTAATACTTGATCAAAAATAAATAGAAAACTAGATGAAATTAATGTTGCCCTAAAAATCAACAAATGTTACAAAAACATAAGACTTTTATAAAATTTGCTGGAATTGTAAAAAAAGAATAATAATAATCCTGATTTTTATATCAATTCGAACGCAAAAAAAAATCCAGAAAATTCGTGTAGCCCCCAAAAAATTTTAAAAAAAAACTAAAACATCAGATTGATAGCAAATTTGAAGGAATTATGAAAAAAATGGAATGATCTTATCATAAATATGTGGACATTTCGGTATTTGGCTTATTTATTATTATTAAAATCTCTAAAACATCATAGATGATGCATCTGCTTATACAGAAACACACAACCTAGTTTCAATAATCTCGGTTAGTAAATTGAATAGTTAACGCCAAAATAATTATTTTCTCGAATAACATTTTTATTTTAGGTAAGTGCGATAATAACGTCATTTTGTCAAATCATTTTATTTTATACAAAACATTTTGTTAACATGCAGTATTGTATTTTTTTAATAATAACTGTTAGTGTTTAGAAGGAATTAATAACCTAACCTACGGCACAAGGGGTACATGTGGACGTATACCTAAGTTTAGAAAGAAAGAAGCCTTAAAATCTAACAAAAATCACAAAAATAATAAGACAACAAAACTAAAAAAAATGGTCAAACAAAAATCAGATTCAAATTGTTACCTGCTGCAAAAAAGGGGTGAATGAAATATATTGCCTAAGACTTTAATTGTACTGAATTTAATTGCTGTAGTTGTTTTATATTATACCAAAACATGTAGTGTATGGTAGTTTCTATTAATAAAATGTTGTTACTAAAAAATAATATCAAATATATAAATTATTTACGTTGTCCACATGCAACCATATAACGTTTTTAAATATTAGTTAGTCGCTATATATTTCAATATTATTAAGTCGCTTATATTGTTACAGATTGTTAAAAACAGTCTATTCTATGAACCAGTTGCTTTACAAAAATAAATGAGAAAATAAAAAATCTATGAAGCATTAAAAAAAAAAAAAAATGTTCACATCAGCCTTCCTACCTACATGATCCTGAAAATCAATAAACATACATTAATCGCCAAACTTTTATGATATTCGCAGGAGTTAGTATAAAAAATAATTGATTTTAATCATTTATAAATATAAACACTTATTTCTAAATTTAAAACCAAAATATAGAAGAAATAATGTTGCTGTTTAAAATATAGGTAATCCATTAATTATCATAGCATTTCCAGCAATAATGGAAAGAAAATAATGAACTTTAAGTTTGTCTTAACTAAAATTTTAAAAAAATATACATAGAATGATTACATTGCATTAAAAAAATATACAAAATTATTGTAATGTTATTTTTATTATATTTGCAAGAGAAAATAATGTTTTTTTCTCGATTTTAACTTAACATTAGCCAACCGGAATAAATGGAATTTATTTTGTATTATGGAGGCTTCTACTTCGTTATACATGTTAATTTAACAATAAAACATTTTAGACTTTGTTTGTATAATAGTTATTTATTTTTCATGACTGCAGTTTCGGCAACTTTAGCCAACTTTAGCTTGCCATTATCAAACGTGTGGTAATGGCAAACTAAAGTTGCCGAAACTGCAGTCACGAAAAATAAACAAGTGTTAAGTTTAAAGTGTTTTATTGTTAAATGAAAATTATTTGATATTAAAAATGAATTAAAAATGATGGAAATGTCACAATTCAATTGTATAATTTTTGTAGTAATTATAAAATTGAGTAATAGTTTTATTTTGTCTAATCATTGATTAAATTATTAGTTTTATCTAAACTCGAAATATTACTTCATGCTTAATCGGGGAATGGAAACACTCGTTAGAAGCTCTAAACCGAACGTTTTTTTTAAACAACGATTTTCTTAAAAAATTACCAAACGTTATAATTATCGGGAGATGAGGTTCAGTTTTAAACAAACTATTTGAAAACATGCGAATGCAGAGTATTGTTTATTTAGTTGCCTAGCATAAGTTGTATACATACAGACAATTTAATATACATAAATTGCTTTCTCGTTTGTTGACAATATGCTATAGGTACTTAACACGTCTATCGCAATTATAAAAATGTTGGTGATTCTCAGGTAAGCTTGTTTAAAATTTATTGCGTGGTATAAAGCTCGTGTGATCCACAGAGTCTGTTGATCAATTTGAATATGAATCGTATTAATATTCAATATCAGTATTTACACTATTTAAAGAGCTTGATAAGTGTATGTATAAGCTTTACTTTAAGTTTTATACGGTTTATAAATTCAAAGATTTTTTTTTAAATGCATTTGCATATGCTGTTTTTTGTTTTTGAAAGCTACAAACGAGTATTTTCTACTCCCAGATTAAACATGAAGTAAAATTTTGAGTTTAGAAAAGCTTAAACATTTGGTTTAGTCGCGTAGCGAAGCGGAGCGACCAAACCAAATTTATAGGCTTTTCTAAACTTTAAATTTTACTTCATGCGCCACGGATATTAAACACTGAAAACACTGGAATATCGTCAACAAGTAAACTTCAGTTGGAATCAGCTTTTCTAAACTCGAAATTTTACTTCATGCTTAACGTGGGAGTGAAAACCACTCGTTTAAAGCTTCAAATTTAACTTTTATAAAAAAAAACTACTAGTATCAGAAGATCTACAGCATAAAACTGTGATATGTATACTTACAAGAAAAACTCCCTGTATATAATGTTTTAAACATAATATGTAAAATTACGAATATGTTCGTATAAACCGGAAACAATAAGTCTTAATTTATAAGACTACTTTGACAATAAAGATCCATTGAGAAACAACTACTTCCCGTGCAAATACAACGCTGGATATTGAATTACACAATGAAATATTTAAAATCTTATTTGATTTGTTACAACGCTATATGATAGTTAAATAACATTAAGGTCAAATTCTCTTTAAACCAACTAGGAAATAAAAATTAAAATTGGAAGGAGTAAGTTTTGCACACTAAAAGAAGCGTTAGCTTAGTCTCTTAAATTCAAATAGTTTTGAATTTGAAATATTCATATATAATACTTTGTAAAATGCGTAGGAAAATCTGTGACAATATAAGTTGCATCGTAATCTTTACACAATTCTTAAAAATATACAATGTGGAATATACAGGAAAAATTTTGTACAAAATTATAAAGCCATTGTATGTAAAGTAAGTTAAAACAGTTGCATGCTTGAACTACTTATAAAAAATACGAAACCTAATAGATCGATACGGCAAAGAGTGTATAATACAAGGAATATTTTATTAGATTCAGAGGAATCCTATCTGGGTCATGCTAACAAAACTGGAATTATTTATTTCATCGTTAATTCACGTATATCGACGATGCAGTTATCCCCCTCCTAAAAATAACACGCAATCCTCGGGGGGTACAGTGGCAATTATTAAATAATTCAGTCGATTAATTAGCAAGTGCCCGTTCTCGATTTCTACCATCATTAAATTATGTTATCGACTAAACTTCATCTATTATTATTCGTTTCTAAATTTAATACTTCGCTCGCTCCTAATAGTTAAATTAATTAGCAAGTAATTGGATCTCTATGTGTGGATAAAACTAATCGATTTATTGATGTATAAAAAACACGATCAGAGTTTGGTAAGTAGCAAAGTCAATTGTGAATAATGTAATACATAGATTTTTTACCCATTAAATAATAATGCGCATTAAATATCAATAATACAGAAAACTATAAACATACACAGCTTTATTTATGGAATTGCCGTTAATCTCATTATAGTAGGTAATTTCTACTAGAGCCGTACAAATACGTTACTAACAATTCGTAATAATAAAACGAAATCTATATGTAATTAGTTAGTTTTATAGTAGATACTCATAAAATGAACTTATTCAGTTTCACCCTGTATATCATTATTGGACAACAAACAAAATTTAAGGCTTATCTAAACTAGAAAGTTTAATTTATGCGACACGCGTATAAGACACTGATTTGAAATAAAGTTTAAAATTTACTGCTTAAGTTTGATCTGTTAAGTTCAAAATATACTTAATGTTTATTTTGTGTAACCAAATCTTTCAAAACTCAAGCTAAATCAAACTTAAGCAGAATATTTTGAACTTTACTTTAAATCTGTATTATGTATATTATTCATAATTACAAGTTTAAACGGTGTTACTGGTTGATCTGGTGTATTCATATTTATAAGAAAATATGGTATTTCGATAATAAAATATTAATTTGTTTTATGCTTTTCACTTTACAACTTTTCGCTCAAGAAGATGAAAATACATTTTATATTTATTTTAATTGAGTCTAAATATTTTAATCTAAATTTTACTTACGTAGGCGAACTTGGCATAAGTAAAATTAATTCTTTACGTGATTTATTGACAATAAAATCTCATCAAAAAGTTAAACATACAAAGAGCAATATATTTATCTGTTTATAATAAAATGTATAGATTTTTTTTTATTAATTCAAAATATTTCTGATATAAAATATGATATGAAATAAATCACTTGGATGTAAAAAGCTATAATCTATTGTTTTTATTACCTATCGCATTACGGCCTTTTCGAGACTGAGAGCTTCCTCAATGCAGCAAGGAAAATAAATTTTGGAACATCGTAAAAGTATGACATTATAATATAAAATAAATCTTTCTTGGAGCTTACTCGAATTTTCTCTCTAATAATAATATTCCACTATAACGTGATAAAATCTCGTGATAAATTTTCATTCACATATCCTCGGGAAATTATATAAATATATTACTTTGAAAACAGAAAGATCCATGTGTTGATAGTGATAAAGAACACACTTTTAGACTTATGTTTTATATGATTGTCTCGATGTTTGAAATCATATAATTTTTTAATCAAATAATTGTCAAGTATATCAAATTTTGTTAGCTAGGGAACGTAACCTCTCATAGATTTTACATTATAGTTGCTTTAATATACCGTTGGGCGTTAACGGGTTAAGTTAGGTTAGACAACAGTTATGTTAACTTCTGTATTGCGGAGGCTTTTACTTCGTTATACATGTTAATTACACAATGAAACACTTTTAACTTTGTTTGTATAACACGTTTTATTTAATGTGACTCACTCCATGTTTGATAATGACAAGCTAAATTTGTCGAAGCTGCAGTCACATTAAATAAAACGTGTTATACAAACAAAGTTAAAATAGTTTCATTGTGTAGTTATGTTAACATTGCTAAGGTTATAGAAACAGTCAGCTTTTAGAGAAGTCTAATTTGGTTGGATTTAAATCACGTGGATTAGGTTAGATACAAATTAGGTAAATTGTGGTAAATGACACAAGGTCATAAAAAAGGACAAATGTAAATATATTCTCAGAATTTAAATGGGATTTTGACAATATTTTAAAGAAATGTTACCAGAAACAATTTAACATCAAAATATTTTGTCGTCATTTTAATTTTATTGTTATGTTTATTTATTTGTTATTGGCGGACTGATTTACATTCTTCTTAGAAGCAAAAAGTAAATATTTTGACTTTAAAAGCCTAAATATGGGATATTATAATTGTCAGGTTTTTCTAAATTCGAACTATTTACTTTATTTGCCAGGTGCGCAAAACAATCACATTTAGATGATATATCAATAATTATTTGTTTAAGTATTACGTACTCTCAATTTTAGGTCAGAAATTATGAATTTGGAAGAAAATATATTCAAGAAAAAAAAGGAAAAAACTATGATAGAAAGTTGATAAGTGAGAAAATTATTTAAGAAATAAAATATCATAAAATCTGTTTTTTTCATATGACCAAACTTAAGGTGTATTTACTGGGAACAGTTGAATTCCTGTTTTAACAGTAGGGTATTTTAAAAATGAAATTTTGACATGTTGGTAAATGATTATTAATGTGAAAAATAAATTATAATTTGTCAAATAAATTGTCACGATGCACAGTGGTCCTGAATCCAGAAAAGCTGGCTATAATATATAAGGGCTTAAGGTTATTTGTCTGAAATTGCAAATATCGGGGTTTTTGAGCATACTGATTCAGAATCTGATTTTGAAATATCAAAAACAAAATGGTGGACCATATATGACGGACAAAAACATAATTATGTGTCTTTTTTCCATAAAAAAAACAGTACAGTCGGGTTTTTTGAGCACGCTAAACAGTAAATCAATGTTTTTTTTTTATTAATTGTTTTCAATTCGGAGATTAACCTAAAATTGTTTTTATTTTAATTAATTTTTATTTACTTCACCCTGTATGTATAGATTATTGTGTTAAAAGAATAAAGAGAAATTCAAATCGGTTAAATTTAAAACCGGCCCGCGGCCGTGTTCGTGTGTGTTGGGTTAGATTTTTATGAAACTTTTTTGAATTTCTGACTATACTCTGTACAATACACAATAACAAATATATTCTTGCCGAAAAGATCTTTATAATTACTGAGAAGGGGCGGCGAATTTGGCCTACGCCCCGGGCGGCTGAAACCCACGCTACGCCACCGCTATAATGACAGTTGACATTAAGTCGGCGCAAGCCGATATTTAGTCCATCGTGTCAACTTGACATAAGTCAGCGTAAGCCGTCATTTGGATTATAATGACAGGTGACATACAAGTCGGCGCTAGCCGACATTTGGACTATAATAACAGCTGACACAAGTCGGCGGTAGCCGAAATTTAAACTATAATGACAGTTAACACAAGCTGGCGCAAGCCGACATTCAACTAATCGTGCCAACTTGACGCGAGTTTGAACTATAATGATATCGCCATGTTATTTTGTTTTCTTTATGACAGTTACGATACACATTTTAACACTTGTGACACATTTTAAAGTAACGAGTGTCTTCCACTCCCAGACTAAGCATGAAGTAAAATTTCGAGTTTAGAAAAGCTCCGCGAAGAAAATTTGTCGAAGGTCGCGCAGCGACCCGAGACAAATTTTCACGGAGCTAAACCACTGATTTATAGTAAATTTAAAAAATATATAACGCTTTGATGGGATGTGATCAATATTTGCCGAGATGTAGCGAAAAAAAAATCTTTTGTGAATAGTTTTGAAATAATAATAATAAAAGTAGAATAAATTTATCTAAGCAACTAACCAGATAGGACCCTCAATAAAAAAAGCTGCACTGCAAACGAAATGGCACCTAATGGCAGCTAGTTTATTGCTGTTTATTTTTACAATAGCATTACAAAATAGTGGCCTTGGAGTTTTTGACAGAACACGGCAGAACAAATAAATTTTTCTTGTTTAAAATAATATTTTTATTATTTTTTATGTAGATTTTCGTTGACAAAGATTGTTTATTGTCAAACTAATAAATTATTTCGACAATTTTTATTATGCAGTCAATAATTCCACTTACTTTAAGGAAATGAATTGATTTCACAGATCTAAATTCCGTTAACTACACGTTTATCAATCCACGAATACAAAACTCGTAAAAATACCGCAATTATGCTCGCCAGGTGTACACCGCTCCAGGGTTAGTTTTGAAATTGGCACTACGGTTAGGTGTAATCTATCGAAATAGTAACGTCAAAATCTACAGATAGTAATTTTATTTTTTTTACTTTTGGCCAACTTTTCAGGGTTCTGATCTACTGTGCGATGCAGAGATTTAAAAAAAATGCTACAACTTGCAACTTTACAACACATACAGGGATTTTTTTTTAAGTATACTTTCACATATTCCATATAAACATTTATATAATTAATGAACATGTAATCAAAACTAAGCATTATATTTTGAACTTCACTTTAAATCAGTGTTTTATACTCGTGGCGCATGAAGTAAAATTTCGAGTTTAGAAAAGCCTGATTTGGCTTGGTCGCTCCGTTGCGCTACGCGACCAAGCCAAATTTTCAGGCTTTTCTAAACTCGAAATTTTACTTCATGCTTAGTCTGGGAGTGGAAAACACTCGTTAATGTTTTTAAATTGAAAGTTATTAATAAGATCGCAAATGTCTAAAAATTTACATTGAAAAATCGTAACATATATACCCAGAAGAGAAATTTCTTGCATTTATAACTTTTTTAAAATTTGAAAATATAAATAGGCAGATAATAAAGAAGACAGATATTTCTGAGCAAGGAATATTACCTGATCCTCCTATTCTATAGATCCTCAAAGACACTTTATCAAATTGGTCGTAGTTACAAATTATTTGAGGCGTTGAAAGGTAAATACATTTGTAATCGTAATCTTTGTGAGTTAATTGAATTGTCATATTAATGTCAGATTTCCCTACACATAACCTACAAATTAAAACTTGATTTCGAACATAACATGTGATTAATCTTGTCCTAACCTAAAACGCACAACCTGGATCACACCACTAAATTCTTGAAATGTCAAATTTGATTGGTCATATTAAAAAAAACAGATTATATGTTATAAACTTGATATGTGAAATAGTGAATTCAATTAATTAAGAAATAAAGTAAGTATGTTATTTAATATATAGATTTGGGGAAATTATTTAACAAAGTTAGTATGTGCTAAAATCATTTTATAGACCATTAGTTAATTAAGAATAATAATATTTCAAATTTTTACTGTATGCATTAAAAAGTCAAAATTAAACTGTACTCGAAATTTGAAATTCATTTCAGTATATTACTGAACTATGTTAGTATTCATCATGGAGACTGAATCCAGTATGATGAATGTTTGTGTAAATCTAAAATTGACACAACACAAAACAACAAAAAATAGAGCTGAATAGATCCGGGCGTAGATTGAAAATTCACTATTTGCAAAAATAATTGGCGAGTGTGTGTAAGTAATTAATCCGGTGCGGATCCCTAAACATTTGAATATTCATCGCGAAATTGGATCAATTAGTATTAGCCACTTATAACAGAGTTTTCAGTGTTCGGGATTTTGGTTTTGATACGCTGACGGATAATAAGGGGAATGAAAGGGACCCTCGCTGTAATTAAATTAATGTATATCGGTAATCGATTTCGATGTTACACACGAACGGCACTTGCAGATGATGAATGGATATATGGGCATTCATTTCATTTTCAAGAGCGTCAAATGTAATCATTAAAATTTCGATATGATTGATATTATAGTCAAATTAATATTACCAGGGCTACTGGATTTGAATACTTTACAATCGGTACGTATTAGAAGATAATTTCTACATTTTATATAACTTTGGGTTACTTTAGTTTTGAAAAGAGATAACAAAAATAAGAAAAGTAAAGCTCCCAGGCGCAGAGAGATTCATGGGATGGTGATGGGTAAAAAACACCCCCTCCCTCCCACAGGCGCGACAAAAAAATGTAAAATACAAAGGCAATAAATGGAAATGTATCCATAATATTTTTTTTCTCGTCATTAAGGAAGTCATATACACAATATAATGTCTAAAATATCAAAAGCTACAACAAAAAGTACATAGATACATTAGTAAATTAAGTCAGCTTATGATGTAGAAACAAGAGTGGTTAAAAAATAAAAAGTGGTATTAAAAATCACTGTTTCATAGGCGTGGCGCATAAAGTAAAATTTTAAGTTTAGAAAAGTCTGAACATTTAGATTTGCCGACACGCCTCGCTTCGCTCTCGCGCCGGTATATCCAAATTTTCAAGCTTTTCTAAACTTGAAATTTTAGTTCATACTTAATCCACAAGTGAAAACCCTTGGTAACGGTAAGCCATTAAACTCTAGAAGAATTAATTATTCATATATTTAATGACTTTGTTCACGACAATCATATAATATGTGCATTATTTAATTTTGTGGGCAGAATAAATGCATCCCATTTATTCATTTAATAAACACTCAATTTCATTAAACACAGTATTTGCGTGTTTAATATGGTTTAACCCATGCTAATTCGCGTTTTAATTTGAATCTGTAAATCAGGGAATCAGTGAATCAGAGAGATAATTCAAAAAATAGCGCCTACGGTGGCCAACACAGACGAGAACACAGAACTTCCTACAAATTTAAATAAAACAGAAACATAATCATTGGTTTCGAAGTATTTATGTACTCTTATTAAATTATCAACTATTATATAATAATTGTAATAATACTTTATATAATTGTCATCATTCGTTTTGATAAATATTTCTACAATAAATGTTGTATTATATATTGTTGGTGTCGTGAACAATGATTGTAGAGACATATCTTCAAATAATAGATATATAAAATTTCACGGACATCTTAGTTTTTCATTTTGAAAAATTTAGTGCCTTATCTCCAATAGTTTTATTTTAACCAAATTTATTCAGTATTCAGTATATTTGTTTTCTTAGCTACTAAAGTAAAAGTAATAAAAACAGGTAAGTAATCATTTTTAGGTAATTGTAGTTAAGGTGCATCCGCCCCTTGTGTCTGGAATTTAGTAGTAGTACTGTATTCTTATTAACATGCTATAGTGTAAAGCTCGTGCTTAACTGATTTAATTGTATGTTTTAAAACAGAGCTGGACAGAATTTGAATCATTCAGGATTCAAATTCTGGATTTAAATCTTTTTAGAGAATTTAAACGAGGCATTCGTATACTTTAGTTAAACTGAATTAGTGATCCGGATTCGTTACATTTTTTTAAGAGGATTCGTATTCGAATCAAAATGTGGGTGATTTGAATCTTTATAAAAGGACTCGAATATTTATAAAAGAATTCAAATACTTACAAAAGGATTCAAATACCTACAAAAGGATATGAATCATCAAAAATAATTCGAATGAATTGTGAGGATTCGCATGAACATTTTGTTTGTGTGCTTTTAACCTTCACACTAAATCAGTGTTTTATACGCGTGGTGCATGAAGTAAAATTTCGAGTTTAGAAAAGCCTGAAAATTTGGTTTGGTCGCGTAGCGCGCAGCGCTACGCGACCAAACCAAATTTTCAGGCTTTTCTAAACTCGAAATTTTACGTCATGCTTAGTGTTAGAGTGGAAAACATTCGTTTCAAGTTGAACTCTTAAAAAAAAAAAATAACGATCGCCTCAAAATGCATACCCATTTAGGTATTTATACTTAAAAATTGCCTGGTAATAATACAGCTGTGTTTCAAAATATTCGTGATTTTATATTTATTAATTTTAAACTCATTGTAAATGTTGTTCGTTCAAGCACCATCATAAATATTAAACTCATTAAAAAGTACATTATAAAGATACATTTTTAAAATAACAAAATATTACATATAAAGAGAACGAAATTAATAAAAAGAAAGATTTTGGTCCTATTTGTTTTTTAACAAGTTTTTTTTTTAATTTTATTATTTTTGAATTTGTCAATTAGGACAATTTTTTGATTTTTTCAATGTTAACGTTTTTTTTAATAAATATTATATGTATTATGTTTAATTTAGATGATTTTTGTCATTTATATTTTAATTTACCAATTAAAATGTTGACAATTTTTATTATTATTCCCATTATATTTATAGAATTTATTTTTGTTTAAATTTACATAATTTTTAAGGTAAATAATAATTATAATTGCCAACATTTAAAATAAATAATGACAACAATTATTATTGTCAACGCTAATAAAACTAATTGATAAAATAAACTAGAAAGAGGATTCTTCAAAATTTAACATTGTAAAATTATTATTCAATTTTATTGACTTTCATAATTTTCCAGATTTCTATAATTATTGATGGTATTGGTATTTTGTTATGATTTCTTATTACTCTGCTAATATTGATTTTTTTTTAAATTCTTTCATGGTTTTTGTCAATTGGCAATAATTTTCATATTTTTCATAATTTCTGTATATTTTGTTACATTTGAAGATTTATTTAAAACGCAATTGTTTAGTGTTTTTTGTCAATTTTAATAAAATTCCATTATTTTTCTCTGATATTCTGTGATGCTACAAGAGTTCAATTTGAAGTTGTGAACATGTGATTCAACTCCCAGGTTAAGCATGAAGTAAAATTTCGAGTTTAGATAAGCCTCCCAATTCAGGCTTTTCTAGACTCGAAATTTTACTTCATGCGCCACGCGTATACAGACTTGGTGTGCTCAGGTTTTTACCTTTCGGTGTATACCTTTCAAGGGTCCGTCTAAGGACTGGTGAATCACCGCCACATCTGCGAACCACTGCCCGGCGGAGACCAACCCACGTGTGGACCGGAGAGGCGAGTAGGCACCTCTGGGCTTTTCAAGACCCACCCCCGACTCCACATTTAGCGGCGACCAGCACCAGGGCTGAGTCAACCCCGCCGTGTGTAAGTTAGCCCTATCCAAGATAGGGACACAGAGGCTACCTCACGAAGGTCTATATCTCCGACTTGGATAATCGTCCCCTTCAACCATCCATCGTCCGAAGACTCAGGTCTGCCCCAGACGTCTCCTGTTTAGGTGCTATGCTGGATCTCCACCACGCGTATACAGCACTGATTCCAAGTGAAGTTCAAAAACACACAATTACATGTTTAATCGGAGTAACACGCAATCCGATATTTAGTTTGTTATCAACGATAGTAATAATAATAATTAGGTTTTGAAAATTTTTGTTAAAACAACTGGTAGTGATATTAAAATATTAATGGTTGCAAAAAAGTATAAAATCAAATGTATTTTTAAAGGATTTGTATTCTCGATTCGAAAAACAGTATTTGAATCTTTGATTCGATTTATATTTATCTCTTACGAATCCTTTATTCGAGTATTTGTGATTCGAATCATAATAATTGATGCGGATTCGTGATTTGAATCCTTGTTTCGATGATTCGTCCCAGCTCTGTTTTAAAACAGTAGATTTGTGAAAAATACAAATAAGCACTAAAATACGCAACACTGCCTCATTTAACCGATTTAACATTGCCCTATTTAACAGATTTAATTAATTCTCTATATAATAAGCGAGATACCCATAGTGCAACTCAGAACAGGGGCACAATGTATTTTCCATTTATTTTAAATTGTTAACGAATATTTACACAACATATTTATGCGCACGTATGACAATATTGATGAATAATTAACAGCTTTCGATGATTTGGTCTCCAGCGAGATTAAAACTAAATATTTACCTAACCAATCATTTGAAACAATAAATCGTGTTATGAGTCAAAATGTAACCCTCCTTAATTTCAATGACTCCAATTAATGGGTTTCAATTGGTAAAATATTATGTAACACATTGAATTATTAAAAATAAATATCGAAATTATAAAAATAAATTTGAAAATAATAACAGATTTACAAAACAATCACAAAATAAAAATATTATAATTATACACACTAAAATCCAGTGACGTTTTTATGTCTGCATTTATTTAGAAACTACGTTTCTACTTCATTTTATTAGCTACAACTACGTTTTACAGTGTGTGAATCAATAAAATTAACATATAATTTCGATAAATCAAAACATGAAATATTCAAAACTTATACATTTTCGAGAGCGCATCTGTTGATTAAAATATTTTCAATAGTAATAAATACCCAAAAACATCAAGAGATTTATATATCAATGTACGCACGTTTGTTCGGAATAAATCAAATATTTATTAAAACATAGAATTGCATTTTCGGGTGAATGATTTGGACGCAATTTTTGCAACAATTACCGTCGTCATTTAATCCCGATAATGAAATCACTCTTTGACTCAATTCGATTCATCAGGAATAATTGGATCAAAACTCATAAATTTTGTTCAATCAAATAAAAATTATATAATAAAAATATGATTTATAGTGTGCATACTTTATTACACAACACAATGTATTTTTATTTACATCGACCGCGAGGTCCTTCAGCCTTGTAAGTTGTGTGTTACTCTAATGCGTCATTAATTGTATCCCAATGACGGATGGTACTGGTCACCCATCCAGTTCCAGACCAGGGCCAACGTTGTTTGACTTCGCATACGTCGCACAGTAAACGATTTGACCGTTCTAGCGGGACAAAATTCAAATAATTGAAATCCGAAAATTACAAATGCATTGCTACAAATGATTCATATATATCAGAAAAACATTCCTGATACAGAATTATTTCAGTTTACTTTCAATTCTCTGCGATATCAAGTAGCAAAATTGAAGTAAACAAATAATTGTATTTGTTGTTGATCCATTATATTAACAATTATTTCAAAATTGCATCGTTTGCTTAAAGTTGAAGAAAATTTTCTGTTATGCAAAAGTGTAGCTACAATATCATATATTATTTGTGTTATTATAATATAATATAACAAAAACATAATAGGGTTTTCAATTTATAAAAATAAACAAATATGAACATCTAATAAAAACAAATATGTTTTGTATCATACATCGTTATAAACTACTACCTGTTTTCTAATGATCCTCAAGATGTCTTATTTACGATAAATTTTGTTGAATTGTGCGACTCTTTGCGATTACTAAGTTATTTAACATTTTTGTTCGGTGTAACAATTAAGTGAACACACCTTGTTTATTGTAAATATTTCTTAAAATACTGTTAATTAAAAAAATCTTAGAATAAAAATTCCAGGTTTCATAAAAATTTATAAAATGTATAATGTAGTTGTAAATAAAATACTTTTTACTTAGTTTATCCACTGTATTTTGCACTTAATTTGTGACTATAGATTCGACTATCTAGTAGTCATTATTAGACTATTATTTATCACTTTTAGTTTGATAATGACTTAGATAGTCAAAACTATAGTCACAAATAAGGTGCAAAATAGAATGGTTAAACAAAATAAGAAGTGTTTTATTTACAAGTGTATTTAAGATGTACCACAAAGTGAACGCCTACAACACAAATCAGTGTATAATATGTTTAATATGTTTTTTTTTTTATTTAAAGTTAGAAATATGTAGCTTTGTTTAAATCAACTTATCCGATACTATTTTAAATAATTCAAATAATATTTCCTAACTTCCTATGTAGTTATTTTGTATAGGGAGTTCGTTTAGGTTTAGATACATGTCAATGACTGCTTATAAGCTGTAAAACTGTAGATATCCGTTTTTTTAAGAGTTTAGTTTGAAGCTATAAACGAATGCATGAAGTAAAATTTCGAGTTTAGAAAAGCCCCGCCTAGAAAATTTGTCGAGGGTCGCGCAGCGACCCAGGAAAAATTTTCACGGGGCTTTTCTAAACTCGAAATTTTACTTCATGCGCCAAGCGTATAAAGCACTAGCTTCAAGTGAAGTTTAATATATTATTGCTTAGTAGTATATTTTTTATCCTGCTTTAGCAGTCTTTTTTTAAATACTGTTTTAACAGTGTATTTTTAATTTCACAATATTTCAGTGATTTATACTCTTAGCGCATGAAGTAAAATTTCGAGTTCAGAAAAGCCTGAGTATGGATTATCAAACGAAGAGTGATAAATAATAGTCTGCTCAAGCTTTCTAAACTCGAAATTTCACTTCATGCTTAGTCTGGGAGTGGACGATACTCGTTTAAAGCTACAAATTGAACTCTTAGAAAAAACGTATATCTGAATAGTTCAATTTGGAGATTTAAACATGAAGTAATAGTATATGCTGTAATACTATTACTTCATGCTTATATCTTCAAATTGAACTATTTCAAAAAGACAACGAATGTCGAGGATATTACTTAAAATAAAAATTCCCTGCACAAAAAATGTTTTATAAAAGTCAATCGCTTGTGGTTAGTCTAAAAATATACACAAAAAAAGACTTTTATTGGCATAATACTCTATTACATCCTTATCTACACTAATCACTGCCCCCTCTCTTCCTTCTGCTTTCCCTTACGTCCCACAACTTGTCCAGCGTCCTTACCCCGGCCCCATCCTCTCTCATCCATTCCATCACTCTTCTATTCCCTCTTATTCCCACCCATTCCTCCTTCACCCTCTCGCACTCCTCTGCCAGATGACTCCACGTATCCCTCCCCCGCTCACACATTACACGCCTCCCATACTCTTCCCCCATCCACACCTTCCTTCCTCTCTCCTCTGACCCACACCTCGCCCTCGTCAGCACCACCCTTTCCTCCCTACTCCATCCACCAAATACCTCGGCATTCTCTTATGTACCTGCCACCTCCCGTACCTATCGTTGTATTCACTCCTCTATATACACCCTTGCCTTTCCTGTGCTTCCACCTCCTTCTCCTTCTCTTTCACCCACGCATCCATCTTTACCCCATTCCCCAGCCACTCTATCACCTTCGCCTCCGACAAACTCATACATTCTCCTTCTCTCGCTTCTCCATTTACCCTCTCTCCCATTCAAGCACGCCACCCACACCGCCTTCACCAGTTTCTCTTTCTCCAGGTCCCATAACTTCATCTCATACCTAGCCATTCTCACCATTTCCTCACACTCTAGCTTCTCTCTATTCGTTTCCTGTAGTACTATGTATCCGGGTGTCGACCTTTCCAACCCCAACATACGCTTCAAGAACCACAACTGCTCCCTCTCTATACACTCATACCCTCTCGTCCCCCATACTTCCACCCCATATATTAACACTGACCTTACACACGCATCCCATACTTTACACGCCACTCTTACATTGTTACCCATCCACTTCCCCCACTTTTCCCACGCTATCCCCCACGCCTATCTAGCCTTCCCCTGCGTCCCTTTAAACAAAAACTCTAAATACTTGAATAAAAATATACACAGTGATACACATTATGAATAAGAAAACCTCCACAACATGAAATGAGTGACAAACATTATGCTAAATGAATGCAAAATGAACGACAAAAAAAATATTTGTTTTGTTAATAATATACCTCAAATCTCTTACTAAATTTAATTATTGACTCATTTTAATCATTTTTTTGGAAAACTATCTATTTTTATATTATTCCAAAATATAATAATTTATGATCCAAAATGGACCATAAAAACTTGTCCATGAATTTTGTCCCGCTAGATTGGTTAAATTGTATACCGTGCGTCGGTGCGATTTCGTAATCGGATGCCCTATTCCCCGGCGTTTTTATTAACGTGTATTATGTGGTGTAATTACATTATTCATAAATACTGTAACTTTTAAACATTTTATTTGTCCTAATTTTCATCGCAAGTTGATTAATTAAAAATATGAATTATTATTCTTGATAGAGTTGTAATTAACTCCAATAATTACATAATATAGATTAAAAAAGTCGATACCCAAGAGGGTTGGAGTAAATAATTTATGTCGGCCTTTGAAAAATCCATCACGTGCACGGACGGCAAAGAAGGGGCGGCTGTAGGCGGGGGTTACTTTATTAGAAATCATCGAACCTCTTGTAGTATGCATGCAGTAGCAGTAGCAGGTGTTCGAACTTAACCAGTTTCTCTGGTTAATAATTTAGACACTTCACAGTATAGAGAGTGTTCCGTATTCGGTGCGGGCGCTCGCCGGCGCTAAAACCCCCGGGGGACGCAATTAAAGTAATTACTTGTTCATAATAGAAAGACGAGGGACTTGAATCAATACGTAAGGAAGCCCAATCGGCCGTCATAATTGTTTACTTTGCCAGTTTCCACTCTTGTATTAATTATACTTCTGAAATTATATTTTCTCCCTCTCTCGCTCTGAAACAACAGAAGGAGGAGGATAGAGGCTGATTCCAATTAGGAATTGTTTTATAAAGGAAGTACTTATTTATAACTAAAGACGTCCTTAATAGAATTACATTTTAGAAAATATTATCGATAGAGTTATTTCACATTGAGGGCTAGGGCACCTTATAAAATAATTTTTGCTGCTATAATTTTATTCACAGTGCACAGTGTAATTTTATTCACTTTCAGCTTCTATACCACGTGTTATATCCATAAAGTAAGTTCCGTTTGACTGGTTAAAAAAAAAGAAATATATATTCAGAAAAAATATTATAGTAAAAGAATCGTTGAACTGTAAACTATTTTTCGATATAACTCCCACCATTTTTTAGGCACTTGTCATAGCTAGGCACAAGCTTTTGTATTCCCTCATTATAAGAAGATGCCGCCTGTAATATTAAACAAAAAACCAACATGTTCTTTGATCTCATTATCATTGTTTAACTTCTTGCCACCAAGACTCATAGAGAGAGCAGAAATTGTACACTTTCGGATTTTGTGAATCATTTCTTCAACTGAGTCAACCAGTCATTACAAGTCAAACATGGATGTTAATTTCTTTCGTTATTATGCACATTATAACGTCCTTTACATCCTTTATTGAAAATGTGCTAAGTGATGGCAATGAGATGGGTGAAAATGTCCTTACCATTGAATCACTTATCACATTTTCTCCATATGTTAATGAGAGTGGACTGGTTCAATGTTCTTCGCATTGAGGAAAGGAATTGCATACCTTATCTCACAAGCGGCGGAATTTTTAATTTTATTCGCCACTTCAAACAAACACCACCAACGTATACAACACTTAGCTAACTTATAATAATAGGAACTTCTTCTCAATTAGTTACAGTAAGTATCGCACATACGCGAAATTCTGATCGCAGCGCTGCGGTGGCAAGAAATGCAATCGGAACTTACTTTCCGGATACACCACGTATTATTCAATGTTCTTGAGTTTTACATTTTTTTAATTATATAGTAGCACTACACTCCATGTGGAGTCTGGCTGCTTCTTTTCTGAAGCTTTCATGATCCGATTTCTGGGGTGGATCAATTCCCATTGAGTCTATTTCTTCTCTTCCTATTTTAATTTATAAAAGTCCTTTAACTTTGTTCACTACTTCTCTCCATTCTTGTCTGTTTTTTATCTTCTCTTTCCAATTCTTGATTCCCATTCTACTAAGATCTTCCTCGACTTCATCTATCCATCTCGATCTGGGCCTTCCTTTCCTTCTTCTTCCTCCGGGGTTCCATTCAGCTATAGTTCTTATTATCGCTGTCGATTCTGACCTCCACACGTGCCCCAACCATCTTAATCTTTGCATCTTTATGTGACATATTATATCTTCCTCCCCCATTTCTTGTCTTATTTCCCTGTTTGTCCTTCTGCGATATTCATTGTCATTTTCCATTATGGGTCCAAGTATCATTCTCATTATTTTTCTCTCCATTATTAGTAATTCATTTTGTTCTTTTTGCGTCATTGTCATTGTTTCCCCAGCGTAAGTCATAATTGGTTTGATCATAGTTTTGTAAACGTCCATTTTTATTTTGTTTGTTGCTATATTGTTCCTCAGTATGTTAATGTTAGCGTATACTGCTTTATTGGCCGATTGTATTTTTTCTTTAATTTCTTCTTGTCTTTTTCCGTTGCTTGCTATCTGTACTCCTAGATATTTAAATTTATCAACAACTTCAAATTTATATTTTCCAATTTCAACGTGCTCATTTTCTTCTTTTTCCCACATTTCATAAATTTGGTCTTGTTGGTGTTAATTTCCATTCCCATTTTCTTTGCTTCTTTCTCTATTTCTTCCAGTACTGATATCATTAGTTTTCTTTGCTTCGCGACTACTACTATATCGTCTGCATACGCTATTATCTGTGTGCCTTTTGTTCTCAATGTTTTTTTGTCAATATTTCTCAGAATATAGTCCAGAGCTAAATTAAACAACGTTGCCGAGAGAGTGTCACCTTGACGTACTCCTTGATTTATTGGAAATTCTTCTGTTTCACCATAGTGTGTTTGAACACTGGCCACCATTCCTTTCATTGTCATTTGTATTAATCTTCTTAGTTTACCATTAATCTTCATTTCTTTTAATGCTGTTGTTAATGTGTCTCTTTTTATTGTGTCAAAGGCTTGTTTGAAATCTACAAAGAGCAATTCTATATTTATGTTGTGTTCGTGTGTTTTCTCCATGATTTGTTTGATGGTATGTATTGCATCTGTTGTAGATCTTCCTTTCATGAAGCCACATTGGTAATCTCCGATGATGGTTGCAGCTTTTTCTGCTAGTCGCTTCTGAATAATTGCGGTCAATATTTTGTAGGTGGTGTTCAATAATGTTATTCCCCTATAGTTTGTGCATGATTGTCGATCTCCTTTCTTGTGTATTGTTACAATTGTCCCGCAGTTCCACCCTTTGGGCATTCGTTCACATTGCCAGATGTTCTTGATGAGTTTGTATATCGATTTCTCAAGCTCTTTTCCACCATGTTTTATTAGTTCTATGTTTAGGCCGTCCTTTCCAGGTGCTTTAACGTTTTTACATGTCTTGATTATTTCAGCAATTTCTTCCTCTGTAGGTTCTTTAAAGTCGTCAATCTCATTTTCGTTGTATTCGTACTCTAGAATATCTTCATCTTCTCGTTCCACCGATAATAGTTCTTTGAAGTGTTCTTTCCATATTTTCTTTGTTTCTTCTTCATTTTCAGCCATTTTTCCAGTCTTACTTTTTATGTTGTTTGTCTTTCTATTCTTTGGTCTCTGTTCGTTAATTTTTTGGTAATATATTTTTGTGTTTTTGTTTTTTCTTTCTTCTTCTATTTCTTTAATTTTGTTTTCTAGCCATTTCCTTTTTATGTTTCTTAGCACTTATTTACTTTTCTTTCTTCTTTCTTCATATTCCCGTCGGTGATTATAATCTTTTGTTCTTAACCAGTTCAGTCTAGCCTTGGCTTTTGCTTCTATTATTTCTCCACACTGGTCATTCCACCAATCATTTCTAGTTATCTTCGTTTGTACGCCTAATTGTGTTTGGGCTGCATTACTGATACACTCTCTTATGTAGCACCATTGTGCATCGATGGAGATTCCGTCATTATTCTGTGTTTGTAGGTGTTTTTCTATATTTCTCATGTAGTTTTCTTTTTCTTTCTCATTTTTTAATTTTTCAATTTGCCATTTCCTTCTCTTTGTTCTTCCACCTTTCTCTACAATTATCTTCTGCTTAATCTTAGCCAATACTAGGTAGTGGTCGGAGTCTGCACAAGCCCCTCTGTATGTTCTAACGTCTCTGATTGATGTCTGTCTTTCTTTCTTAATAAGCACATGATCAATTTGGTTTCCTTTCTCTTGTGATGGTGGTGTCCATGTTATCTTGTGCTCAGTGGGGTGATTGAATTTTGTACTGGCTATTACAAATCCGTTCGCTGCTGCTAAATTGCACAGCCTGTTTCCATTGTCGATTGTTTTATCATGTACAGTGAACTTTCCTGCAACTCCCTTTATGCGGTCTTCTTTTCCCACTTGTGCGTTAAAATCGCCTAATAGTATTATCGTATCCTGTTTAGGTATTTTCTCTAATGTTTTTTCTATTTGTTCATATATTGCATCTTTGTCTTCATCGGTTGCCGATTCTGTAGGTGCATACACATTTATTAATGTTAGGTTAAATGGCTTACTTTTTACTCTGATATAAGCTAGTCGTCCATTCATCGGTTTATATTCAATTATTTGTTGTCTTATTCTATTTGTTACAATGAAAGCCACTCCATTTCTACCTTGCTTTTCTTCCCCTGAGTAAAATACTGCAAAGTTGTCTTTCCTTATTTCACCACAACCTTTCCATCTTGTTTCTTGCAACGCGATTACTTCTGTATTGTATTTTTCCATTTCTTTCGCAATTTCCATTATTTTTTCGGGCGCTAGCATAGTTCTAATGTTCCATGTACCTACTTTAATTATATTTCTGTTTCTTTTGTATTTTTTCATATTCGTTAACCTTTTCGTTCCGTTCTTCATTGTTTTTGTCTTCATACTTTTAAACAACTTATTATCTAGTCGTTTTTTATTACTTGTTTGTTTACGTCTTTCCATTCGTAAATCATTCCATCAATGATTATTTTCTGATAACCCACTTTAACACGCCTTCCTTTATTAATCTCTTCCTTGGCCATTTCTCTTAGATCTCTCTGTATCTTTCTTTCTTCGGCGGTTATATCGTTGTCAATGTATGTATTTGTGCCCTTCAAGTGCTTTTTATTAGTCATCACTTGTTTTTTGTATTCCCAATTATCTAGTTTTACCACAATGTTATTTTCTTTCGCCTCGTAAGCTTCTTTTATCTTTACTTCGACGTTTAGTTTATTTTTTATAAACGTCCGTACTTTCTCATTCATATCTTTGCCTTTTATATCAGCATTTTTAATTATAATATTATTTCTTCTCTTTGATTTTTCTTGCATTTGCAACTTTTCTTCTATTATCGTCATTCTATGTGTTAGTTGTTGTCTTTCGTATTCCCACTCTTTTTCCTTATTCTGCATTTGTACTTTAATTTGCTTAAGCTCTTTATTTGTATTCTCCAATTCCATTCTCAATTTCTCATTTTATTCATTGTTTTGCAAGAAATGCTTTTGCATATCTAGCCGCATTTCCTTTAGCTCGTTCATTATAGTTTCCATGTCTACTGTTTTTTCTGCCGCTGCAGATTTTGGCGGTGTTCACGCTGTTACTTTACTTCTTTTGAAGGTTTCTTTTATTGCTTGTTCTTCGAAACTAGTATCGTCAACTTTTCTTTTATCTCTGATTCCACTCATGTGCGCTAAGTAATAATTCTATCTGTCGATTTGCGTAAAGAGGCCCGCTCGGTTCGTCACTTTGGAAGCGATCACTCTTATCAAATTATTTTAGATTAATTATTGCGAATGTAGGCTTTTAATGCATGCAGCCAAATATACACGTTTATTTGTAGACAAATATTTTGGGGTTATCAGATTATTTTTATTTAATTATTGCGAACGCAATCTGTTAGTATATGCAGCCAAAGATACACGCTTATTTGTATACAAACAATTTGGGGTTATGTGACTTTGAATTTATTTTATTTTTAAAAACATCTTCTAAATGTTGTCCTTACTTGTATAACAGTATATTCCTTTTCAGTTTCTGCTGTTATCCACTGTTCTCGCCGATTTTTGAAATAAATGTAGCTTATAAACACCAAACAATCAAGAAATTTTCTTCTGCAATTAACACTGGCACTACACTCTACACCTACATTTTTTAAATTAATATAAGTAATTTATAAATACATTTAATATTGTTCAATAAAATCTGGAACCTTTTTTATTAATTTCTTACGATTATTTTGTTGTCGAAAACATGTCAATTTAGAGCAGGGGTCCCCAACCTTTTTGCACCCAAAAGCACATTCTAGAATGCCGGTCGGGCGGCGGGCACCATTTATTTTTTCAAGGTAAATTTACAGTTGGATAATAATGCACATAATGCACAATAACACTTTTAATTCCAAAAATATAATTATAAAATATAAAAACTGTTTATATTTTTAGTTAAAATAAATAATAAGTAGTAAATAATAGTATAAAAATTCTTTATGAAAAAATATAAATCTAAAAGTCAATGTGATCATTGGCTTCGTAATTAGGAGAGTATGATGATATTCCTGCTTTGTATGCTGCTCTTTTTAAGAATGGACATTTGTTTCTGTCAACTATATTCCACAAGTTCTCATCTGATACATTGTATTTTAGAACAATGTCGTTTTGAAGGTCCAACATTTCTGGCTCCAATTCTTCAGTCTACTTGAATAAGCTTTGCAATATATGTAGCTATTTCAGTTACTTTTACTTGGCCATTAAAAGAATTGATAAAAAATGGTGACCATTGGCTGGCTTAATGATATTAAACTGTTGAAATCGATTTTGAAGGTTGATAACAAATAATAACAAGTCAATGTCACCGTCGCCTATCATTATTTTTTTTTATATTTGGGAAATGCACGAATGACTTCTTCTGCAGATGTGATATCCACAAAACCAGTTTAGCTTTAAACGAGTTTACAGACCCTATCATTTCAGCTATATGTTTGCCTTTTCCGTGTAGCTGCATTTTTTTATAATTCAATGTTTCCAATATATCTGTGATGAAGCCCAAATCCACTAACCAACAACGGCCTGTTAGTTCAACAAAATTTTATTTTTTGGTATTGAGATAATTTTTAATTTCTTCAATTAAATTTACAAATCTGCAAGAATCTTGCCTTTACTGAGCCAACGTACTTCAGTATGTAGAATAAGATCAGGATCAGAATTTTCTAATAAAGCGTTGAAAAGGAGGTGTTGCAAAGGCGCTGCTCGAATAGAGTTGACAATTTTTGTGACTATTTTAATGACATGTCTGAAGAGTATAATTTTATCACACAAAACTTCCTGGTGGATACCATTGCTGGTGCCCCATCAGTGGTTATTGCAGACAGCTTGGACAAAGGCGACTTTGCATATGTTCTAAATGTATTATAGATATCCTCACCTGTTGTTCATCTTTTTTCTGTGGGGGCTGACTTCCTTGCGGATCCGAATGCACTGCAGCCTAAGTGGCTTATTGTACTACTCCATATTGTCTTACTCACGCAATCATTCCAAACTCGATCCCCTGCACTAGCTTGTGCAGGTCCTTTAGGGGTTGCGTGTGGAAATCATTTGGTACCATTTGACTGTTTCCAAATATGAGCTGTGATTTGTTTTCCAGCGCATTGCAGCTACACAGAGCCAACAACTGGTGTCGTCGTTCTGTAGACCGATTTTCCTTAGGCGCTCTTTAACAGTCATGTGGCCTGTTAGTAGTCCTATAGTTGTTTTTAACTGTAACCTACTTAGTGTCAGTAGTTCTGCAGCTTGGTTAAAGTTAGGTCCATTTATAATGGCCTTACTGTGGTTAAGGCCTGGTATATTTACCCAGTATTCCTTGTGTTTGTTGCGAATCCACTTTCTAACTTCTGTGCGACTCGACTTTTTTGTGATGCCTAATACAGGTTCAGGTCCCATAAATGAAATGGTAGCTCCCTGCCTTGCTAGCTCGTCAGCCTTTTCATTTCCCTCGATGCCTGAATGACCCGGCGCGGCGTCCAGACAAGTGTGACCTTGTTCTGTCTCGCCAGGTGATTCAGTGTGTCGAAGCAGTCCAACAGTTTGACTGAAGTCTCTTGGCTCTTTTGCATTCAGTTTTTTATCTTTTTATGGGTAATATTTTCAGTACATCTTCTTTCACAGTAAAGTTACTATATACCATTCTCACCATAACTACGAACTGTGCTGTGTCTGATATCGGTGGACTCGTCAAATTGTAGTGAGAACAAGTGACAAATTTCCAAGTCACTCTTTAATTGAGTTTTGATGTCCTTTGAAATGGCATGTATTCTTTTTGTGACGGTGTTAGCTGACAACTGTAAATTTTGAATTGCTGACATAATCTCACGTTTGTTGGAAAATTCCTTAAATAAGCAATGGGCGCCAGTCAGAAATGCTTTTTTTAACAACTCACCATCTTGGAAAGGCTCTTTTTTTCTAGGCGAGCAAGTAAGAAATTTTTAATTAAGCAATAGTGGCATTTATATAATTTACTACAGGCCTAGTTTAAACCGAGTGTTGGGCAAACAGGTTTAATTTTAGTTGATTTATTTTCTTCTTTCTTAATTCAGATTTAAGTAGATAGCTTGTATTGAAAGTGGCACGAACTGTCTAGAAGTGGCGTTCAACATTATGTTTTTTTTGGCACTGCAACACTACTGCCGCACAATAAAAAAACACAATTACCTTTCCAATAGACGAAACAATATGATTCCTTCCAGCCAGTGTTGAAACTGTCTTTTATTTGATCCATTCATTTTGGGTTTAGAATAACAAAGTATTTAAAACTAGAAATAATTAATAACCATAGGTCGAATTACACAGCACAAACTAACCTAGGTAACCCCACCACGCACACCGACACACCGTAAACATTACGCAACCCAAACTACACCCATAAGAGCTTATGCTATTTTAACAGACTTATAATTTTCTAGAAAGAATTATTATTTTAAAAATTACAACGGGATAATTGTTTTCGAACAAATACGCTTATATTTCTCTGATTAATTACTAAATTTTCAATTTATTTATTTTTTCAGAACAATATTGAAAACTTGAATTTTTTTAATAGTGATCGCACAGCGGCGGGCACACGTAAAATGGTCGGCGGGCGCAATGGTGCCCTCGGGCATAGGGTTAGGATCCCCTGATTTAGACCATTTGTAATTTAGTCTACAGTGAATATCAACAGGTTTTAAATTGCGACTGTAATAATAATCACAATTAAAGAAGCAGTTGATATTGTATAATATTTTTTAAGCTAAATTGATTTATTTATTAGTTTTGATAAAAAATATGCAATTATTTCTGAATAGTGCCTTAGAAATATTGCTATCAACTTCTATCATTTCATTCTATGTTTTTCGATTTTGTTGTTTAAAAAAATATTATGTATTTATAAAAAAAATGTGTAATTTTTCCTAAAATCTAAAAGCTTGTTATTTTTTATGAATTTCTTTCGATTATGATCAACGTTTGTAGTCGACAACTTGTTAACTGCGAGCTATTGTAATATAGGCCACAGTGTATCGATTTTATATTTTCAAACTTTAAAATAAGGCTCACACATGTCTTAAATTTTTAGTGCAATGATAATTAAAATTCAAAAAGCAATTGTAATTTATGATTTACAGAAGAAGCATGCATTTTCTAAAATTATTATATTTTATTTAGAGAAATGTTGCTAATTTAAAGCATCTTTAATCTTGTTTATATTGCTACGATTTCAATTTATCTACCTTTAAAGCGCATCTTCATTATACATTCAATTATAAATAAACAATTTCATGAAAATCTGAAGGCTATTTAATTTGTTATTCTTTTTATGCATTTTTTTTACATTGTTCTACTCGTAATATTATCAAATTTGAGCATCCTAAAGTTACGGATGTTTAAATTCAAAGTGCATCAAAAACAGACAGCCGCACAGTGGGCCAAATAATGACAAAACCTGGCCAAAATGAAAAAAGTTTACCGACCGAATTTTAGTTCATAAAATTAGATGTAGATATGGCATTATCGTACACTGATTCAGTGCTGGAATGACATTCCTGTCGCCAATATCCTTTGAATGGCCCGCCGAAGACAAGTGAAATCAAAATAGTGAAAAGTGGCCGTTTTGAAAGCTGCAATTGCGAGTGTGCTGCTCGAATAATTTGCAATCCTAGCCTTGATTCGCGTTTTCCAATAATGGATTGCACTCCGAAATCTAAGTTTAACAGATATACACACGAATATATTGAACAGATCTTCACAAATCTCCCGTTCCATTTAACACTATTTCCGTTGTGTAAAATATTTCCAAATTATGGCGTAAAAAAATTTTCTCCGCGTTTCTCCGCTTATAAACATAGCTTTCCCGCTTCGTATTTTTATACTGAAGAGAAAAACCAAAAACTAGCTGCTATTACCAGCTATTTTTGTTACGATGACGATTTTACTGAGCAGCGCGCTGCAGCGCGTAAACTACCTGCCATTTTTTGCTACGGGTATCTTTTGCGGGAATCGCATCTGTCAACAGAAAATACTTTATACCTGGCGGGCATCAAATTCATAATCACAGACCTCAAAAACCAATGTGTTGTAAATTTTATACGATGTCATAGATTATTAAATTTGTATCCGTCATTTTGTGTTTAAAATGTTTGATATTTAATTCGTAATTACCGATATTGAAATTGAAATATTCTTGAGACTAAGATAATGCCGAAAACAAGACAGCACCATCTTGTTTTTTTTTAGAAGTTATGGGGCAAAATCGGGTTTTCTTGATTTTTAACTTTAATTAATATCTTGTGTGATTTGTAAGATAGGCAAAAACTATAACCACCATCTGAAGACACATTTTTGTTTTCGGCATTATCCTAATTTCAAAAACGGAGATCGCGACTTCGCCATCGGTTTTTTTTTTCTGTTATATTTACCGAGATGCCCATAAGAGACATCGAAATTAGATCACCCTGTACACATTTTAGAGAAACAATAAAGACATTTACTAACTCTGTACAGGTTTTAAAATATCTGATCCACTATAGTGGATCCGTCACTTTGAATTTGAAATTTTGACATCAAATTCACAATCAGCAACCTCGAAAACCAGTATGTTCTAAATTTTGTACGATTTCTTTGATTTTTAAATATTTGATCGGTCATATTGGAACCGCCATTTTTATTTCTGAATTTTAGACAGTTAATCCGTAATCAGAGACCTCAAAAACCTCAATGTACACGTTTTGGAAGACAAATATGGATATTTACTATATATACACAGGTTTTTGAATATTTGAACCACCATATTGGATCTGCCATTTTGATTTTGAATTTTGTACATCAAATTCGTAACCAGCGACCTCAAAAGACAAATTTGAAGCATATTCTCACATATCTTTTTATTTTGACCAGGTTTTTTCATGCTTTGGCCTCCTGTGAGCTGGTTATTTTTTGTTATTTTAAATGTGTTCGTAAAAATAAAATCATATATTTCAAAATTATTTATTAAAATTAAATTATGAGTATTTCAAATATATTCACTTCAATTGCACTTTTTGGGCATCAAAATAAAGCTTATTTATTTAGAAGTAAACGTAGTGAGTTTTATAAAAATCGGAGTGCTAGTTAGTGTCTTTTTTATAAAAGAAGTAAATATTTCATACTCAGAAAATTGTCAATTGAGCTCTTATAATCATAAAAACATTACATAACTCCATTATTTACTTTTCCCTTTGAATGTGAAAGTCAGTTCTATTCTGTTGAGCAGGATTATTACATAGGAAATCTCATTTTTGAACTTTGTAAACAAGAGTTAAGCTCAATCATTTTTAATATATATGGCTTTCCATTCTAATATTTAAAGGTTTTAATTGAAAATACAAGAGTTCTATGATAAAAAGTGATTTATTAGCACTATAATGTAGTTTATTAGCTTAAAATTATTATTTTTAGTAAAAACTCAAACTTTCAATTTTACAAAAACTTCAGAAGATTTATTGTTCTATTTTTTATTTGTATAATCGAAAACATAAATAAATAAAGATCCAAATATGTACACTAGTATGTGTATTAAATACAACAAATCCTGGGTTTAAAAGTATAAGTCATTAAGTTCATGGAAAATGAATAGCACTTAATAACTTTTAATTTTAATACGAAGATGTGGCGGTATGTTAAGGTAATATTTTAATGTAAAGGTAACATTATTTGTAAGCTCGGTCTTAAGGCCATAATGTATTGTACCTCGTATATGTACACTACATAAAGTAAACAAAACATATGGGGTAGTCAGAGATATTGTTCGGTTTAATTATGAATATGGCACAAAAGCAGCCCGTGTTGGCCAAACTTGCTATTACCATAATGCTTTCACATTTATTATCTTTTAATAATTGCAAACGTTTGTTCACGAAATGTTTAATATCTTTAACATGTTGAATAAAAATATTTGATAAATTCCGAGTACTTACTGAACAAGTGTAAGATCATAATAACCATTATTAGCTATAACTTTCGACTGTATAAAATATGTATTATTCGGCCCGTTATACATTCGATTTTTGTACAAAACAATTGAATTTATGAATTTTCATAAAAAAACAATGAGTTACGTTCATAGATATCAAACTTATATCTGTTCGAAAAGAAGAAACACACATTTTACAACGTACAGGGAATTTAAGTATACATATCCCGATATAAAGGGAATTTTTCTTTCAGGTATGCATATGCATACACTGTAAATTTTGCGACATTCGTTGTTTGTTTAAAAGATTTCAATTTTAATCTTTAATCGAGGGTTTTTCACACCTAGACCAAGCATGAAGTAAAATTTCGAGTTTAGAAAAGCCTGAAAATTAGGATTGGCCACGTAGCAAACGAAGCAACCAATCCAAATTTACAGACTTTTCTAAACTCAAAATTTTACTTCATGCGCCATGTGAATAAAACACTGAAAGATTGTAAAGTTTAAAATATACGGCTTTAGCAATCTAATATGTTAATATGAATAAAATGTAAGTCAAATTCTGCGATTATCCAATTGTTTAAAACAGTGATTATAGGCAACCCAATAACTCTAACGTATACTGGGTTGCCTATAATCGTTTTTGAATGTGTGTGTTTTTTGAACTCCACTGTAATTCCGTGTTTTTAAGCGTGGCGTATGAAGTAAAATTTCGAGTTTAGAAAAGCCTAATTTGGATTGGCCGCTCCGCTTCGCTACGCGGCCAATGCAAATTCTTAGACTTTTCTAAATTCGAAATTTTACTTTATGCTTAGTTTGGGAGTAGAAAACACTCGTATAATACCTTAAATTAACCGCTTTGAAACAACGAATTCCCGCAAATTTAAAAAGCACTGTAATTATCGGGATGTGTATACTCAAAAAAAATGTCCTGTATGTATAATAAAATTAGCGAATGCCTAACCATTTACTGTGGTTAGGCATTCGCTAATTTTATTAAAGTATTCAATTTATAGCTTCTCAGGAGTGTTTCCAGTCCTTAAATAAACATGACGTAACATTTCGATTTTAGAAAATCCTGAAGCTGAACGAACAATAGAAATGTTCAGCCTTTTTTGAGCTCAAAATTTGAGTTCATGCGTCACGCGAATATAACATTGGTTGAAAGTAAGTGCATATTTCGAGCACTTTGCCTTAAAATATGTATAATTAAATTTAAAAAAAAATCAGAAAGCGAATTGCATCAGGCGCTTGAATTTTGAAAGATATTGTTACTCGAAATAAATATGTTCTAATATTTATAAATTTAAGTTTAAATCTTAGCAGTGCATTTTGAGCTTCACTAAATCAGTGTTATATACGCGTGGCGCATGAAGTAAATTATGAGCTTAGCAAAGCCAGAAAATTGAAGCTACATTTTCAGACTTTTCTATGCTCGAAAGTTTACGAGTTTATGCTTAACCTTGGAATACAAACACTCGTTAGAAGCTTTAAATTTAACGCTTTTATATAAACAATAAATTCCTGAAAATTTACCAAATGCTGTATGTATTCATCGGGATATGGATACTTAATAGAAAAAGCCCTTGTATTACTTAAAATTATGTTTTAAAGTGGTTGATTACTAATGTTTTAAAACTTATATTAATGGTTGCAAAACAAATATATGCAGACAATAATACACACCGTTCTTCATAGATGCAAGTCTATAAAGAACAGTTTGTATTATTTTCTACATATATTTGTTTTGCATCTATTAATAATGTTTTTCTGTGTATATTATCTATACATCATTACACAATTTAATAAAATGTATATAATCGTTCAATTCATTACACCTTATCATTTTATAAGACTAATTGTACTGTTGCACTTTATCACTTTACAAAGGCGAGGGAGCTTTGATTAAAAGTGTGCAGCGCAAAAAAAAATGCGAGGGGTGGATTGTAAATTAAAAAATATTTCTCCGAGAAACCGGGCCTAATTAAATTACTTTTATGACTTGTGTTATTAAATGGATTAGAAGAAAAAAAGTCGACGGATTGAAATTTGACTCGGAATCGAGTTTTAATTCCGCAGGAGAGCCTAAAATTTAATTAAGGCGAACACTGATGAAAAAAGTTGCGTATTAATATTGCAAATAAAATGTACTTTCAGGAGTTCAAATGCCGCCTAAAAAAAAACACACGCGAAAGAGGCCATGAACAAGTTTTGTGTGAGTAAAAGAAAGTTTTTAAATTTTAACAAAGTGAGGAATATGTTATACTACCATAAGATAAAAAAATACTGATTTAGTTGCTAATAATGTTTTTTTTATTTTTATTAGATTATTTCCGTTAAGTATTTTTTTATTATAAAATAGATTGCAATGATTTCATCTAAAAATAAAAATGAAAAAAAAAAAAATATCTAAAAAAAAACCTTTACTTTATTACCAAATAAGCTATTCACAAAAGTTTATTGTGGATTACAAATAGTGCTTGAAATTAGACATTTAACATAACTAGCACTCCTAAGCAGACATTGTAGACTTGTTAAAAAATATACTTTTGTATAAATGAAATTGCCAATTCTTGGTTGCAGAATACTTCAAACATTAAAAGTGCGATTCTTTTCGCAATCTACAACAAGTTAGTCTTACAAAGACTATATCAAACACTTATTGAAACAACTACTTCCCGGGCTAATACCCCGACGGACATTGAACTATACAACAAGTGTTTGCTGTTCGCACTGTTGCGAATCGCACTTTTAATGTTTGAAGTATTCTGCAACCAAGAATTGGCAATTTCATTTATACTAATGTTTGAACGGTAACGTGACCGCCAGTCTAAGGTGTCAAATTGTTTAGAGGGAATGGCAAAGCTATACTGAGGAGAGATAAATCTCGAAACGCGTCTATAGATGGCCTGAATAATTTGACCCAAATTGTTACATTTGCAGTAGGTTACTGTATGTAAAAGCAAACACTTGTTGTATAGTTCAATGTCCGTCGGGGTATTAGCCCGGGAAGTAGTTGTTTCAATAAGTGTTTGATATAGTCTTTGTAAGACTAACTTGTTGTAGATTGCGAAATGAATCGCACTTTTAATGTTTGAAATATACTTTTGTTTACGAGAATCTTATAATATGTGTATTATTTAATTGTGTAGGCAACATAAATAGGGTCCATTTAACACTCTCAAGTACATTTAACACGGGATTTGCGTGATAAATGTGGTTTTTTAACACGATTATAAATAATTGCCTAGTTAGATTTTTGCCGCTATGCAGTAACAGCGATGTGCTAGTCAAATCAGCTTCTTTTGTCTATAATTTGACCATGGTGTTGATGACGTCGTCAACGCCATTTTATTAAAGTACGAAGTAACGCGTGAACATCTCTGCCGTTCTTACTGGTTTAACCAGCATAAAACGCGTTTGTTAACATAAATTATTCTCAAATCTGTTAAGCAATTGTGCTTCTATCCGCCGCAACGGTTTTTTAAAGCGGAACAAACGTTACCATCGTACAAACTCTATCCAAACGAAAGAGTTCGTTTTTTGTGCAAAGAGCGTGTTTCTATGTAATTTAGGCGAAAGGGTAGGCTGTGTGAGTATTATTTATTGTTGAACGATTGTTCATATGTTTGTTAAGGTGGAATTTACCCTATTACACATTCAAATTATAGTACCGCAATCTGCCATCATTTATCTGTCAAATTATTATAAAACAAAACCGACCTTCAAGACTGACGAGTATTTGATAAATATATCGAATGTTCAATTAAAAAAAAATCTCTAGAGTGCCATGGAAAATGTTTTAGGTTGGCAACTCTGAAAATACACATTATAAATTTTGTGTGTGACGTTCTATATGTCAATTCCTGAAGTGTGTAGCCAACTTAAATTTGAGAAAAGATGAAATCATGGCACACTAGAGGTTTTCTTTTATTGAACATATAATATATAATAAATGTGTTGTATAGTGTTGTTGTTGTCGTAAACAAAGTATAGTGTATAACTCGCATATAATGGCTATTTATCACTCGAACGACTTGCTCCACTCGCCTTTGGCCTGTCCCGCAAACCTCATTCTCGTGATTAATAGCTATCATTATATGTTCATTGTACAATATACTAATTAATAATTCGTCACTTATGAAAATTATTGTCAGCATTAAAATCTGTTCAAAGGAAATTCAATTCAGTTATAATTTCTCAGCTTTAAAATGCAGTACTCACATTTTATCTTATTAATAAACAAAGATGTATTAGTACATGCGCCGGGATATTCATAAAACAACCCATAATTGTTAAAATGAAGCTTCTCTCTCCTTTAATTGAATGTTAAACTCATGGCAGAAGTTAATATACATGTTTCTTGTACTATAAATAGGGAATACAAAACGGTCGAAATTAAAAACGAAATTGAGTTATGCAGCGCGAGGCGTACAGAATTATTGATTAAAACATTCTATACAGCAGACATCAATCAAACGGGTAACCTTTTAAAAAAGTCGATTGTTAATTATGGGGCTATAATTAAGCAATTTGTATTAAAGCTCTCGAGAGAATCAATAACCAAAGGCTGTCTGAATGTAGCCGATAATTTTTAATTAAGGAGAAAATAATGGTCTAGGACGTTTCATCGCCGCCGATTCATCGCCACCGAATCATCGCCGCCGTTTCATCGCCGGGCCAGTTCTTCGCTAGCCGTTTCATCACCAGGCCTGTTCATCGATAAAATTTTTAAAAAATAAATTTTGAAAGAAAGATTATATCTAATAATAAAATTTCAAATATTACCCAATTCTGGAAATTGTCCACTAATTTAATATTAGGTTTTATAACCAAGTAATCGTTACTCAAACTTAATAAAAATCGAATGAGAATGCTGTCATTTTTTGATATATGTCATTGAGTGCAATTCAGATTAAGGTTTACTATTTGCAAGTATGGAAACACAAATTTTGACCAAAAGAGGGAATGAAAAGTTTATCCACGAAGGACATATGTATATTTTTGACAAAAACAGTAAGTCTAGTCGTCTGGTCCTAACCTATCCTAGCCTATCCTAACCTATCCTAACCTATCCTAACCTATCCTAACCTATCCTAACCTATCCTAACCTATCCTAACCTATCCTAACCTATCCTAACCTATCCTAACCTATCCTAACCTATCCTAACCTATCCTAACCTTTTTTTTTTTTTTTTTTTGTAGAGGGAAAAATCTGTACGACAGACACCACGTCGCCAGGTTGACGTGGTAGTGTGGGGATGGCTGGATAGTCTGGCCGACCCACTAAAAAACCCCCTTTGCCGATGTTGAGTCCTCCCTCGGAACCGCCCTAGGGCATTACCTCGAGGAAGGTCGGTAGCGGCGTACGTTGCGTTTCCGTCGCGTAGATGTTGCTGGCTTTCCACTTATAGTTCGACTCCAATAATAAAAGGTTCGAGTTCACTGCACAAGCGTCCTTTCGCCTCACCATATAGTTTACTAAGCGTCCTTTCGCAACACTCGTTTCAAACCTAAGCGTCTTCGCGTCACTTCTATCACCGGTTTATCACGACACCCTTTCGCTTCACAGATACATGTTCGTCAGGTCACCGCACCAGCGTCCATTCACCACACATTTCACCTCAGTCCAGCACAACCTATCCTAACCTATCCTAACCTATCCTAACCTATCCTAACCTATCTATCCTAACCTATCCTAACCTATCCTAACCTATCCTAACCTATCGTAACCTTTTTTTTTTATTTTATTTTTTTCTATAGAGAGGTGGAATGCGTTACGCACCTTCCCTTCAACAGGGGGTGTGTGGGACTCCTCCCCTTCTAAGGGGAGCTACCCACTAAACCACCTCTCTTTTCGTCTAGGTAACCGGTGGGATCACTTTCCAGCATTCTTCGCCCGGATAACCTTTTTACTGCGCGTTGGCGCTTTTTCTATCTCTCTCTCTCTCTTCTTGCTCTACCGGTTTACCCTTGCCGCCGCCATCCTCCGTGTGTCGTCATCTTTCGTTCGCAGCACCGTCTCGGCAAATACCTCCAGCGAATCCCATTTCTCCTGTGCCTCCAGCATGAGTGGAACAAGCGTTTCGGCGTTCGCTTCCTCCCCCAATACCGTATGCATCGTGCCTCTTTCTGTCTCCCACTGGGGGCAATCCAGCAGCATGTGTTCGGCGCTATCTACCGCCGCGTCGCAGTATAAACACTGTTCGCTCTCGACTTTCCGGATCCGGGCCAAGTACTCTTGGAAGCACCCATGCCCAGAGAGTATCTGGGTTGTCCAATGTGTCGTGGACCCGTGACCTCTGCCCACCCACCCTTCAATATCTCGAATGATTTTTTTCGTCCACTTGCCTTTCCCGTCCTTGTCCGCCTCCCATCTCTGCTGTCACTTTCGCATTGTTTGCGCGCGAGCTTCTTTTTTACTGATTTCCGGTTCCGCGCCCGCTTTCACTTCCTCGTACACTTTGACCCTCTCCTCAAGCAGGAGGTCTGCCGGTACCAAGGACGCCAAAACCTCCACTGCCGTCGTGGAGACCGTGCGGTACACCCTTGTGATACGAAGGGCTCCAGTACGTTGTGCCCCCCTAAGCCGCCCCCTGTTTCTAGCGGTCCCCAGGCAGCCGCTCCATGCCGGTGCGCCATATAGAAGTTTCGACCGCGCTGCGTAGGCCAGTATTCTCCTGCTTCCCTCCGATGGGCCTCCAATGTTTGGCATTAGCCTCGCCAACGCTATTTCCGTTCTGGTAGCCGATCCCGCTGCCTCTACTACCTGCCTACTTCGGTTGTGGTTGGCCTCCAGGATTACCCCCAAGTACCTTACTTCCTTCCCCACCGGTACTTCTACGTCCAATATGCGGATTGTGTCATTCCGGTCCCTTTGAGCCCTCCTTGTAGAAAGCCACGTGGCTTCTGTTTTCTGCGTGGCTAGCTCCAACCCGATCTTCCCCAGACATTGTCTTATCATAGCCGTTGCTGCGGATGCATTGGCTTTCACTGCTGTGAGACCTCTGTGGGAGATTGCTACCGCCAAATCATCGGCGAACCCGAACAGACGTACTCCCTCCGGCAGGTGGAGTGCCAACACCTCATACTGAATACTGAACCCTGCGGTACCCCTCCATTGGGAAAGGATTTCAAGATTCATCTTCCCCACCGCCCATCTATTACTGGTAGCCTCCGGAGCCACTACTCTGTTCCGGACTACCTCGAACTCCACGTATTTATGGTCCGACAGGGTTTCCAAGTCAAGGACCCTCCAGCTTACTATTCTGTCCGCCACGCCCCCCGTCGCGAAGTTGGTGTCGATTACCGACTCCGCGTTGCCTCTGACGAATGTCGCGACTTGTCTGCACACTCGGTAATCGAGTGATGCCATCAGTTCCGCTAACATTTCCCCCCTAGCGTCTGTTCTCGCCGAGCCCCACTGCACTGCTTTAGCGTTCAAATCACCCGCCACTATCACATTTCCTGCGACGAGGCGAAGCGCTGCCCCCAGGTTGTCAATCCATTCGCCGTACTCTGCCCGCGTGATGTTTGGTGATGAGTAGCATGAGAACACCCGCACTTCACCTACTTGTACCCATACCACCCCTTTAGCGGCAGCCCCCCATGCCTTAATTGTCCTCCTGCAATCGCCGCGCACTTTCATGGCCGCATCACCGTCCGCATCCCTCAGCCACGAGCTTAGGTAATTACCGTTTGGTTCACTGCCTGTCTTTGCCCGCACACTGGCTTGCGATATGCCTGTAGCCGAGGCATCGGAAGCACGTGACCACCCGCGCACGTTTTTCCTGCATCGAGTTAGCCCTATATAGATGCGGCGCTTCTTCACCAGGGCCTCCCCTAGTCGCTTCGGCAGCTCCACGACCGCGATCCTAAGCGGGTACTTCTTGCTGTACTCTCTAATAGGAGCCCTCACCCTAATGTGCTCTACATCATCCAGCCGGTCGTGTCTTTAATTTCGACCGCCTTCTTGCCTCCAAAGGAGAGTGCGACTTTGTCCTCTCCGAACTCCATTGCCACCGTTCGTAGCAACTCCTCTGTTTCCTTCGCCCCTCTCCTCATCTCCAGCACTATTCTACCGTTTTCTGTTTTCTTCAGGGCGTTTATCTGGGATGCCAATCCCTCCTTTTCGCTCACCTTTTCCTTAATCCTCCTAGCCGCTTCGGCGTAGGAGACCTCTCCCATCTTTACGACGATTTTCTCGGTCGTCGATTTTCTTAGGGGTCGGCCGTTCGCTTCCTTCCCTCGCCTTCGGCTTTTAACCAGGTTCCATTCGTCTGGTGAGCTGTCCGCCTCTTCCTCTCGGCGACCCATCGAGCTGATTTTCGCCCCTGCTCCCAGGCTATATACGGCCACCAGAATGTCAGTGTCGGTGAAGATGTGCCCCAGCATCCTTTTAGTGTTCTCCCACTCCATCTTGTCGAGGCCTGCTCCTATTCTCGGTATCGCTACCTTGTCGTACCCGTGTTCCACCAGCCTCTCCTTCAATCTCTCTATGCTGGCGTACAACGCCTCTTTGGTAGGCTTTTCGTCATATTTCTCCTTGGTTACCAGGTAATACACATGCCTTTTGCTTGTATGTGTTGTACCATTCGGTGCGGGCAATTCCATTCTATTGACGAGATACGCAACTCCTCCAGGTCGTACCTAACCTATCCTAACCTATCCTAACCTATCCTAACCTATCCTAACCTATCCTAACCTATCCTAACCTATCCTAACCTATCCTAACCTATCCTAACCTATCCTAACCTATCCTAACCTATCCTAACCTATCCTAACCTATCCTAACCTATCCTAACCTATCCTAACCTATCCTAACCTATCCTAACCTATCCTAACCTATCCTAACCTATCCTAACCTATCCTAACCTATCCTAACCTATCCTAACCTATCCTAACCTATCCTAACCTATCCTAACCTATCCTAACCTATCCTAACCTATCCTAACCTATCCTAACCTATCCTAACCTATCCTAACCTATCCTAACCTATCCTAACCTATCCTAACCTATCCTAACCTATCCTAACCTATCCTAACCTATCCTAACCTATCCTAACCTATCCTAACCTATCCTAACCTATCCTAACCTATCCTAACCTATCCTAACCTATCCTAACCTATCCTAACCTATCCTAACCTATCCTAACCTATCCTAACCTATCCTAACCTATCCTAACCTATCCTAACCTATCCTAACCTATCCTAACCTATCCTAACCTATCCTAACCTATCCTAACCTATCCTAACCTATCCTAACCTATCCTAACCTATCCTAACCTATCCTAACCTATCCTAACCTATCCTAACCTATCCTAACCTATCCTAACCTATCCTAACCTATCCTAACCTATCCTAACCTATCCTAACCTATCCTAACCTATCCTAACCTATCCTAACCTATCCTAACCTATCCTAACCTATCCTAACCTATCCTAACCTATCCTAACCTATCCTAACCTATCCTAACCTATCCTAACCTATCCTAACCTATCCTAACCTATCCTAACCTATCCTAACCTATCCTAACCTATCCTAACCTATCCTAACCTATCCTAACCTATCCTAACCTATCCTAACCTATCCTAACCTATCCTAACCTATCCTAACCTATCCTAACCTATCCTAACCTATCCTAACCTATCCTAACCTATCCTAACCTATCCTAACCTATCCTAACCTATCCTAACCTATCCTAACCTATCCTAACCTATCCTAACCTATCCTAACCTATCCTAACCTATCCTAACCTATCCTAACCTATCCTAACCTATCCTAACCTATCCTAACCTATCCTAACCTATCCTAACCTATCCTAACCTATCCTAACCTATCCTAACCTATCCTAACCTATCCTAACCTATCCTAACCTATCCTAACCTACCCTAACCTATCCTAACCTATCCTAACCTATCCTAACCTATCCTAACCTATCCTAACCTATCCTAACCTATCCTAACCTATCCTAACCTATCCTAACCTATCCTAACCTATCCTAACCTATCCTAACCTATCCTAACCTATCCTAACCTATCCTAACCTATCCTAACCTTTTTTTTTTGTAGAGGGAAAAATCTGTACGACAGACACCACGTCGCCAGGTTGACTTGGTAGTGTGGGGATGGCTAGATAGTCTGGCCGACCCACTAAAAAACCCCCTTTACCAATGTTGAGTCCTCCCTCGGAACCGCCCTAGGGCATTACCTCGAGGAAGGTCGGTAGCGGCGTACGTTGCGTTTCCGTCGCGTAGATGTTGCTGGCTTTCCACTTATAGTTCGACTCCAATAATAAAAAGTTCGAGTTCACTGCACAAGCGTCCTTTCGCCTCACCATATAGTTTACAAAGCGTCCTTTCGCAACACTCGTTTCAAACCTAAGCGTCTTTTCGCGTCACTTCTATCCCCGGTTTATCACGACACCCTTTCGCTTCACAGATACATGTTCGTCAGGTCACCGCACCAGCGTCCATTCACCACACATTTCACCTCAGTCCAGCACAATTTCAGCCTCGATCCTTCGGTTTTCGTCGTCCTTTTTGCGGAGTACGGTTTCCGAAAATGATGCCAGGGCGTCCCACTTGACTTCCGTTTCCAGGATGTGTGGAATTATGGTGTTGGCGTTCACTTCTCCTCCCAACACGACGCACATAGCAGCTCTCTCTTCCATCCACTGGGGACACTCCGTGAGTGTGTGTTCCACATCGTCCACCGCTGCAACGCAGTGCAGGCATGTCTCGCTCGCCACTTTAAGAATTCGGGCCAAGTAGGCCTGGAAGCACCCGTGTCCAGATAGCATCTGGGTCATCCAGTGTGTCGTAGACAAATGCCGCCTGTTAACCCACAGTTCGATGTCCTTCACTAGGCGCTTGGTCCACCCGCCTTTATGGTCCTCGTCTCTCTCCCACCTCTCCTGCCAGCTCCGCATCGTTTGGGCACGTGCCTCCTTTTTGCAGTTCGCCTGTTCTGCGCCTGCCTTTAATTCGGTATGGATTGTCGCCCGTTCCCTCAGCATGAGGTCTGCTGGGACCAGAGACGCCAGAACTTCAACCGCTGTCGTCGAGACCGTACGGTACGCCCTAGTTATTCGCAAGGCTCCAATGCGTTGCGCCCCTCGCAGTCGTTCCCTGTTTCTGCCCGTCTCTAGACAGCCGCTCCAGGCCGGTGCTCCGTATAACAATTTTGATCGTGCAACACAGGCCAGCAATCGCCTGCTCGCCTCTGACGGCCCTCCAATGTTCGGCATTATTCTCGCCAGTGCCCTCTCCGTCCTTGCGGCCGATGCCGCTGCCTCCACCACCTGTTTGCTGTGGTTAGTGTTGGCTTCCAGTATAATTCCCAGGTACTTGGCCTCCTTCCGCACTGGGACTTCCATTCCCAGGATCGTTATGGTCTCGTTGCGGTTTCTCCCTGCTCTCCTGGTTGATAGACACACAGCTTCCGTCTTTTGGGGAGCTAGTTCCAGACCCATCTCCTCCAGGCAGTCTGCAATCCTAGAGGTGGCCGAGGCTGCGTTGACCTTTACGGCCGTCATATCCCTGTGTGTTACCACCACAGCCAAGTCGTCGGCAAAGCCGAAAAGCTGAACTCCCTCTGGAAGCTTGAGTGCAAGTACGCTGTCGTATACAAGATTCCAGAGCAGGGGCCCCATAACTGACCCCTGCGGTACCCCTCCGGTCACGCTCATGCGTCGGGTACAGCTATCGTCATCATATAATAGCCACCTATCTCGCAGGTAGCTTGCAATCATGTTTCTCAGGTAACCTGAGGTTCTTCTCGCCTCGAGCGTCTCCCTGATCTTCTCCCACGGAAGGGAGTTGAACGCGTTGCGTACGTCCAGTGCAATGAGTACACAGTGTTTCCGTTTTCGAAGGGGTCCTGTGTTCGCCTCTGTTGCCACTGCCTGGACTGCCAATGTGCAGTCTACCGTTGACCGCCCCTTTCTGAAGCCGTACTGTTTGTCCGACAGGCCCGTGCCGGCTTCGATTTCTCCCTCTAGCCTGTTGACGAGGATCCTTTCGAAGAGTTTGGCCACCCCGTCCAGAAGCCAAAGTGGCCTGTACGCCGATGGTTCCTGTGGTGGCTTTCCCTTTTTGGGGAGTAGCACTAGTCGCGCCGTTTTCCAACGCACCGGGATATTTCCCTCCTGCAGGCACTGGGTGAAGGTTTGCAGGAAGTCCTGCGGGTACTCTTCGGCCACTGCCTTTACAAGTTCATTTGGGATACCGTCCGGTCCCGGTGCCTTTCTGTTCGGCAATCTCCTCACTGCCGCTTCCAGTTCTTCAGCAGTCACTACCGGGATGTCTTCTAGACGTGTTCCAGTGATCTGTCCGTCGGTCTCACCTGGGCTCGGGTTGGTAAGGAATAGTTTCTCCACCACAGCACGTATACCTCCCGGTACGGTCACTTGTGGGCTTACCGGTGATCTCGTACCTAACTTCTTGGTGACCATGCGGTAGGGCAATCCCCAGGGGTCGTTGTCCACTTCCTCGCAGAGGTTTTTCCAGCATCGTTACGGACGCTTGCCGTTTTGAGCTTCCGCTTGCTGATCCTCAGCAGTTGTTCCGCCTGCTCAATTTGCCCCCTGTCCGTCGGGTTCCTACTGCGCATCCTAGTTAGGCTTCTTCTGCCTCTGATCGCCTCTGTCCTCGCATTTTCCACTTCGGCACACCACCAGTACACTTCTCTCACCCTCCCCTTTCCTTTCCTAGGAATCGACGCCACACACGCTGCCTGGAGTTTTTGGTCTAGTTGCTCAGCCATTTCATCTGCCCCGATGGAGATCGGCAGGGCGTTCTGCTTTGCCATCCACTTGGATAGTCGGTGCTTGTTCATCCTGCTCACTGCCCATCTCGGTTCGCTATCCCGTGGCACTACTACCCTCTCCCGCTCCAGGTCGAACTGGATATATCGATGGTCTGATAGGGACTCCGTGTCTAGCACTCTCCAGTTCTTCACGCACATTGGTGGTCCCCCTGAAGCAAAGGTGACGTCAATTATCGACTCTGAGTCACCTCTGACGAAGGTCGGTACGAGCCCCCGGTTACACACCCAGTAGTTAAGCGCGGCCATTGCTTCCAGCAGCATTTGCTCCCTAGCGTCTGTTCTCGCCGAGCCCCACTGCACTGCTTTGGCGTTCATGTCGCCCGCCACTATCACTTGCCCTGTCGCACTACGAAGCTCTTCCCCCAGATTGTCAATCCACTCGGTGTAATCAGCCCGCGAGATGTTTGGTGACACATAGCAGGAAAATACCCGTACATTATCCACTTGCGCCCATACCACCCCTTTACCGGGAGAGCCCCACGCCTTCAGTCTCTTGCTGCAGTCGCCGCGCACTTTTATGGCTGTATCGCCGTCCACATCACTCAACCAGGTGTTTAAATAGTTGATGTTCGGTTCACTCGCGATGATGATGCCGATGTCCCTTGTTCTGGCCGTCTGTTCCAACAGGTCATGTGCGGCCCTGCACCTGTTCAGATTTATCTGGAGTACTCGCATTATTGTCGCGTATTCTCCGCGGCAGCGGCACGCTTGTAGGCCAAACAGTTCCCGCTCCCCGGGTAGTGGTCTACGGCGCTCTCCTCAATCTCCACGCAGGCCCCGCACTTCGGTGCGTTCTCGCAAGCGCTCTCTGTATGCCCATCGTCGCCACAGCGCCTACAACTGTTGCGCCGATCGTTCCCCGTACACTGCCATGCCATGTGACCAAATCCTAGGCATCGGAAACACCTGACCACACGCTCCCGTTGCATCTGCACCCTACATCGGGTCAAGCCGACGTATAAACGGCACTTCTTGACCAGGACCTCTCCTAGTCGCTTCGGCAACTCTACTATCGCGTACCGGACCGGATACCACTTGCCGTATGTTCTTATCGGGCCCCTTATTCTAATTTGGTCGCTAACCTCTGGCTGACCGAAGACCTTCTCCACGGCTGTTTTTACTTCCGCCTCGGTTGCATCTGCCTCCAGGTCTTTGACATCGACCAGCATCTTTCCGCCATACGACAGTGCAACCTTTCCTTCCCCGAACTCTAAGGCCACCGTCCTTAGCAGCTCCCCTGTGTCTTTCGCCCCCCGTCTCATCTCTACCACGATGTTTCCATTCCCCGCCTTTCTTAGGGCATTAATTTGGGAGGCCATTCCCTTCTTCTCGCTCACTCTCTCCTTTATCTTTTTTGCGGCTTCGGCGTAGGATGTGGCCTCTCCCACCTTGACGACGATTTTCTCTGGTTTCGATCGTGGTTTTTGAGTTTTTGAGTGGCCGATCGCCCCCTTCGCCCTTCTCCGCCTGTCGACCAGCTTCCACTCATCTGGAGAGCTGCCTACGTCTTCCTCCTGGTCCCTCGGTTGCGTTCGTCTCAGGTTATACACGGTTACCTGGATCTCTACGTCGCTGAAGACATGTTCCAACATCTTCTTGGTGGTTTCCCACTCCATCTTGTCGAGGCCAGCCCCCAGCCTTGGGATCGCTACCTTGCTGTATCCATGCTCCACCAGCAATTCCTTCAGCCTCTGTATGCTGCTGTAAAACGCCTCTTTGGTGGGTTTTTCAGCGTAATCTACTTTTGTAACCAGATAGTAGATGTGCCTTCTACTTGCCTTCATGCCGTTCGGCGTTGGGGTTTCTACGGTGCTAATCAAAAATGCAGCCCCGCCTGGTTGTACCTGTTGCTGCTTAAGCTCAGTCTGCCCGCCGTACCTTTCCCGGAACTTGGTTGCAATCCCCTTGCCCATGTGCATGTCCGCTGAAACGCAGTGAGCCATGGGGCAATCTTGCGGGGCCTCCATCAGATCCCCATCTACCTCGGTCACCTTGCCGTAGCAGCCCTGCATCCATTTCTGTGCTTCTATCTTTTGGAAGCCCTCATAATCCCTCCCTGCGTGCGCTAGCTTTCCCGGCGTCAGCTCAACCAGTCTATTTCTTTCCCCTTTCCCGCCCTCTCCAGCTTGTGTTCCCCGCGATGCCTGGGACACTGGTTCGGTTTCTGTGCCTTTTTCTGCTGTTTGCACCGCCCCTCTGAATCTGGCCGCATCCGCGTTTTTGACGAGGTTCCACAGATCGTCAACACCGTTTTTGATTTCCACCTTCGTGTTTCTCGCCTCCGCGAAGGTTTTTAGGATCCTCACTCTATCCCTTATCTCCCGGAGGAGATCATTTTCCCCGCCTTTACTATCCGCCATTTTACTTGGCTATCATTTTCAGTAACATAACTTAACCGATTTTTTCTTTCGCGATCCCGAAAATATGTGGCGGGATCGTTGGATAATACCGCACTAGTACCTCCCTATCCTAACCTATCCTAACCTATCCTAACCTATCCTAACCTATCCTAACCTATCCTAACCTATCCTAACCTATCCTAACCTATCCTAACCTATCCTAACCTATCCTAACCTATCCTAACCTATCCTAACCTATCCTAACCTATCCTAACCTATCCTAACCTATCCTAACCTATCCTAACCTATCCTAACCTATCCTAACCTATCCTAACCTATCCTAACCTATCCTAACCTATCCTAACCTATCCTAACCTATCCTAACCTATCCTAACCTATCCTAACCTATCCTAACCTATCCTAACCTATCCTAACCTATCCTAACCTATCCTAACCTATCCTAACCTATCCTAACCTATCCTAACCTTTCCTAACCTATCCTAACCTATCCTAACCTATCCTAACCTATCATAACCTATCATAACCTATCATAACCTATCCTAACCTATCCTAACCTATCCTAAGCTACCCTAACCTATCCTAACCTATCCTAACCTTTTTTTTTATAGAGAGGTGGAATGCGTTACGCACCTTCCCTTCAACAGGGGGTGTGTGGGACTCCTCCCCTTTTAAGGGGAGTTACCCACTAAACCACCTCTCTTTTCGTCTAGGTAACCGGTGGGATCACTTTCCAGCATTCTTCGCCCAGATAACCTTTTTACTGCGCGTTGGCGCTTTCTATCTCTCTCTCTCTCTCTTCTTGCTCTAATGGTTTGCCCTTGCCGCTGCCATCCTCCTTTTGTCGTCATTTTTCCTTCGCAGCACCATCTCCGCAAATACCTCCAGCGAATCCCATTTTTCCTATCCTATCCTATTCCTATCCTAACCTATCCTTACCTATCCTGACCCATCCAAACCTTTTTTTTTTTTTTTGTAGAGGGAAAAATCTGTACGACAGACACCACGTCGCCAGGTTGACGTGGTAGTGTGGGGATGGCTGGATAGTCTGGCCGACCCACTAAAAAACCCCCTTTACCGATGTTGAGTCCTCCCTCGGAACCGCCCTAGGGCATTACCTCGAGGAAGGTCGGTAGCGGCGTACGTTTCGTTTCCGTCGCGTAGATGTTGCTGGCTTTCCACTTATAGTTCGACTCCAATAATAAAAAGTTCGAGTTCACTGCACAAGCGTCCTTTCGCCTCACCATATAGTTTACTAAGCGTCCTTTCGCAACACTCGTTTCAAACCTAAGCGTCTTTTCGCGTCACTTCTATCACCGGTTTATCACGACACCCTTTCGCTTCACAGATACATGTTCGTCAGGTCACCGCACCAGCGTCCATTCACCACACATTTCACCTCAGTCCAGCACAATTTCACCCATCCAAACCTACCCTAACCTATCCTGACATATCCTATCGCAATTGGCCTGGCGATAAATTGGCCTGGCGATAAACTGGCTTGGCGATGAAACAACTGGCGATGAACTGGCCCGGCGATGAACTGGCCAGGCAATGAACTGGCCCGGCGATGAAACGTCCCATTCCCGAAAATAATCACTGAAATATATAATATTAGTTAAAAGATATCGTAATCTCCAAAAAAAAATGTGATATAAAAGGATGTTTATTATCATTATTTTCAAATTGTTGTAAACGTTGTTATTTTAATATATACAGGGAATTTTTCGTGTAAGTACAGTGAATTTTTCTTTTGGGTAAACATATGCATAAACTGTAAATGTTCGACATTCGTTGTTTTTTAAAAGAGTTTAATTTGAAGCTTTGAGCGAGTATTTTGCACTCTTATGAAGTAAAATTTCGAGTTTAGAAAAGTCCCGTAAAAATTTGTCGAAGGCTTTTCTAAACTCGAAATTTTTAAATTTTTTTAATTTTTAAAATTTCCAGTTTAGAAAAGCCCCGTGAAAATTTTTATAAAATAAATCAAACATTTTTCTACGAAATGTTAAGTGTTAGAAGTACATAAACATGTTTTAATTCTTTATTTTTTTTAATTTCAAATTAATAACACAAATAATTAGGCCAAAAAAATTAACTTGGATAAAACGTCATAATGCATATATGCCGTTACAATTTCTATTCGTTCTTCAATGTTATAATCAGACATTGTCTTTAAAAATCAAACTAACAAACTTTCGTGCGATTTTCTAACATTTACTTATCAATAATTATTTCTATTATTAATTTCAACTTAAAAACGAAAATATAGACATCGAACATGTTTATGTCTTTCTAACAACGAACATTTTGGTAAAAAATGTTTAATTTATTTATAAAACCAAAGAAATACTTCAAATTTGTACGAGGACAGTTAACATCGGGTACCATTTTTACCATATATATCTCTATGGCCACACTTAAATAAAACGCACAGTATAAGGGTTTTTTTATGTATACCTTGAAGCATTTTAAATTCAAAACGCGCAAATACAGCTGCATATAATACGAGGCTGCGAATTTATTAATGTTTTTTTCGAAAAACTGACCGCGCGCGCAGTACTGCCCTGGCGAAGAAGAGCCGTGTGAGAGAGGCGCCGTGAAAGAGTGGAGCTGATTTGCCGCTGCCGATTATTAACGTTGTTGAATTGTTTATCCTGGCGTTTTCGTGTCGTTTGAGGTGAGTCATAGTTGAATTTGACAACAAATTTTTATATGCGCTCATGAAATACGCAGATATTACCGCTGGGGCTCCTGGCCGTCAAATCGCCGCTGTATCGAAATAATTCCGTTCCGCCATTTCAAACCTGAGGTGAATTGGTTTATCGTCGCAGGCGTTTTCTTCTTCTTGGGACTTATTGGGGTGTCACCGCATCCCGTATCTGTCCTGATACGTACAACCACCGAGGACAGGGAAGTAGCCCGAATATCGCGGTCATTTAGGATCTTGGAGGGAGTTTTGTTCCAGACAGATAAGTTTTTATTTAATTATCAAGTGTCATAAAAACTCGCGTTTGGAGAGTTAAGAAGTGCAACAAAAGTGATTCTCTGTTACCTATCGTCCTAGAGTAATACCTCTAGGTGGCGCCCATAATTTCAGATTTATTTATTTATTTTTCGAAGCCCTTTAATTTTTGTTATTAAGTTCTATTTTGTAGTAAGAGGACGTTTTCATTTATATTGTCATTAAGAACTTTTAATTTATTTATATTAAATTCTTTATTATTTTGTTAATTTGTGCGTATCATTCTTTTTTTTTTTTTCGAACCACTTCCCAGCTCATAATTTATTATAACCTAAGCAGCCGTTGCAACCTACTTATTTCGATTCTTAGGCTGTAAATTTACAGGCAGCCGTTGTTTCAAAAAGTGTTCAATTTGAAGCTTCTAACGAGTGGTTTTACTATTTGGTTAAGCATGAAGTAAAATTTTAAGTTTAGAGAAGCTTGAAAAATTGGATTGGTCGTGTAGCGAAGCGGAGCGACCACTCCAACTATTCAGGCTTTTCTAAACTCCAAATTTTACTTCAATTTTACTTCAGTTAAAAATATATATAGCTTTGACCAGAGCTAATCATTCAGGATTCTAATCCTGGATTCGAATCATTTTAGAGGATTCAAAAGTGATATTCGAATACTTCAGTGAAAAAGGGTTCGTGATCCGGATTTCTTACATTTTTTAAGCTGATTCGTATTTGAATCCAAATGTAGATGTTTCAGATACTTATTAAAGGATTCGAATACTTACAAAAGGATTCAAATCCTACAAAAGAATTCGAATGTCAAAAATAATTATAACTCATTGTTAGGATTCGCATGAAAATATGTTTTGTGTGCCTTTCAACATTATTTTTAAATCAGTGTCTAATACGCAAATCCTTTATGCTTTATCAAGGAGTGGAAACACTTGTTAGAAGCTTCAAATTGAATGCTTTGATGAAAACAGCTCATCGCCCAACATTTATTTTAAAACATTCTACTTTTAATAATTCATAATTGGAAGTGATTTATTATCGATAATATTTGAAGTAAATCTGGTGACAATCTGAAATGTTAAATTTCTCTGCCGTGTTTTGTAATTTTTATGATGCTTGTTAATTTATACAAATGAAATACCACCATTTAATTATTTACCAATTTTTCTAAAAATTGTTTTCTGACGCCATTTATTTTATTACTTCTTGTATTGTTCATTGATTTTGTGCGTTTAACACTTACTTTATTTTTGGTCAATTTTGGCCGTTATTTACTAGCTTTTTATGTTTCTGTAGAAATTTAAAAACTAACAAGCTTTATATTTTTTTCTCATTTTTGGAAATAATTTATTTGTTTTTTTTTTCTGTAGCAAATTTCAAAATGACTAAGTTTTATATTTCTTTTGTTTGGTAAATATTTGATTTGTGTTAATTTTTGCAATTTTTTAAATTTGTTTGTTGGAATTGTAATTACTGTTGAATTTGAAGATTTTGACGTATTTGATAATGTTTGTTATATTGACAACATTATAAAGTTTACGTTTATTTAACAATTTTATACCTGTGTTATTTATTTATTTGTTTAACGGTGGTCTATTATAGAATGTTACATCATTATTACAATAAATAATGCATTAAACATTAGAGATAAAATATGAACAATGAAATATAAAAACACATACATTTAAAACGACATAATATATACATATACATATATATATATATATATATATATATATATATATATGCATATATATATATATATATATATATATATATATATATATATATATATATATATATATATATATATATACACGTCATTTCTAGAAAAGTGTGAGCCTGTGGCGCAATGCTCTAAGGCTCTTTGCAAGGCCATTAAAGAGTTTGTAGACCAAGATAACGTCTCCGTTGAGATGTCTTATATCAAGCGTCGTAGAATCAAGCGCAGAAACAATTTCGGTATAGGTACCGGTTAGATTAAACTTAAATGAAATGAACCTTCTAAACTTTTCCTGTACTCACTTGATCTTACGTTTGTCGACCACCGTGTAAGGTGACCATACACTCGAACAATACTTGAGGTGCGGACGAACCAATGAATTGTAAATGGTACATAGGGTCCTAGTGTTTCCGAATTTGCTTGCATTTCTTTTTACGAACCCTAGCATGTGGAAGGTTTTAGATGCTATATTAAATATATGCAAACTAAATGAGAGATTGAAAATAAATGTAACACCTAAGTCTTTAATGGTAGTTATCCTAGCCAAAGATTTACCTAATATTGTGTAATTATAGAGCAGGGGGAAAAGTTGCCTTGAAAATGTGAAAGCACGGCATTTTGAGAGGTTTAGTGCAAGATTAATGTTTTCACACCACCTGCTGAATTATTGTAAATCCCTTTCAAGTAACAAGGCATCGCTTAAGGAACGGCTCTTCATAAAGATTTTTATGTCATCGGCAAATAATAAGCACTCAGCATAAGTGAAACACTTGGTGACATCTTTAATAAAAACATTGAAGAACAGGAGACCAAGGTGTGATCCCTGAGGGACACCAGATGTTACCTGAATGGGGCTAGAAGTGCAGAAACCAATACGCACAACTTGTACCATGTTCGATATATAAGAACGGATCCATTGCAGAAATAGTTCATCAATGCCAGGAAGCCGCAATTTATATATTAATAGTTCATGGTCAACAGAATCGAAAGCTTTCGAGAAATCGGTATAGATAGCATCTACTTGACATTTTTCTTCGAAAGCTTCGTGTATGTAGGACTCATAAACTAAAAGATTTGTGGTTGTGGATTTGCCAGTTCTAAAACCATGTAGGCCTGTGGAAATAACTGGCTGTAACACAGTTGTAAGATGTTTAGTAACCAGCATCTCAAAGATCTTGGGTGCGACTGATAATAAGGAGATTGGGCGATAATTTTTTTACGTGTTTTTTATCGCCAGATTTATAAACAAGTGTCTTCTAACATTCAGGAAATTCACCGGTCGTTAGAGATAAATTAAAAAGAAGCCACGGGGGGCGACATAACCCAAAAGCGCAGTATTTAATTAAGGACGCGGGTGACCCGTCTGGTCCAGGATGATTATTGGCCTTCAAGACCCATAGGGCTTCTAAGATATCACTTATATTTAAAGTTGGACGGGTGCTTTCACTGATGTGAGTGTAGCTGACTTGAGAAGTTTAAGTCATATAAGATGTATTGGTATTTGTTTGATAAACGGAACCAAAAGAATTTGCAAAATTATTGACAATTTCGTCAGTATTCGAGATAACTTCACCATTACATGTAAATATCGATGGCATTTCGTGTGTTTGGTGCTTTGGTTTAACGTAGTTCCAAAAATACTTAGGGTTACTTTCAATAGAACTTTCAACCTTATTAATATAGTTTTCATAGCACTCTTTAGCTTTACTCTGACATTCAGATCGAATTTGGCTAAAACTTAAGTAATCAGATGGCGAGCGAGATAAAATGTATTTTTTATGTAATTTCTATTTTAAAAATACAAGTTTTCCTAAATGGGTTCCTTCATTTAGGAAAACACGAATTATTACTATTACTTTGTTTTGGAACAAATAGATCGATTAGTTCAAAAACGGAATGATAAAATCGATCACACGCTTCTGTAATATTGCAACAGGCAAATAGGTCATCCCACCGTATGTTAAGAAAAGCATTGGTTAATGCTTGATAATCGGCACGCTTAAAATTATAACTAACATCCGTAATGCTACCTAACCATTTATTTTTATTACTAGAACGAAACGTGAGGGTTATATGAATATTAGGGTGATGAGAATCACACTGAACAAGTAGGGTTATTGATTCATTGAGTGAAAACTGAGAAATTAAAGAGGCTGGTACAAAAACTAAATTCAACATTACCAAATTTAGATTATATAGCGAGTTAAGTTAGTAATAATTTAAATAACCGAAGGTATTACCAGCAAAAGATACATTTCCACACTTTGACTTCGTCACAACACCGTATTGGTCGTTAACCCATGAGGCATGGTGTAAGTTTTAATAACCGAACATATACAAAGAGATATTCCTATTCGTGATTGATTCTACTGCAGAACAGTGCATTTGATTAGTTGAGTAATCCGAGTTAGGAGGTAAATACACAACTCCAACTGTGATACTCGTACTACCCACGCAGATATTGATGTGATGTCCACTATAGCTATAATATTGGTAAGAGTATTCAATAACGCAATTAAGGTAAGGTAAGGTATTATTGATTTTAAAGATATTATTGAAATTGATTTGTTTCACTATTTTTTATTAATTCTGAAGATTTGTTTAAAATCGCTTCTATGAATTTTATCGTTTCAAAATAATTATAAATTAAAAATATTATAATTTTGAATTAATACTGACGATTCTATGTCAACTTTGGACCTTTTTGTTGATTTTTTACTATTTTTTTTTTTAATGTTGTTTGTTGATTATTAATAAGTGTTAATAAGAACCTTGTAGTGTTAATAATAAATAATTAGATTCGAACATTTTTGCTGAGAACAATTCGTAGAATATTAAAATGTTATTGGCTGCAAAAAATAATAAAATCAAATTTATTTTTATAGGATTTGTATTCGTGATACGAAAAAACAGGATTCGAATCTTTGATTTGAATTATATTTTTCTCTTACGAAATCTATATTCGAGTATTCGTGAGTCGAATCATATAAGGTGATTCGGAATCGTCATTCAAATCCTTTTTTTTTTCAGGGTTCGTCCTAGCTCTGGCATGACGTGCTGCTTTAGTAGTTTCTTTTATACTGAATTTGAAATCAGTGTTTTATACGCGTGGGGCATAAAGTAAAATTTGGAGTTTAGAAAAGCCAGAAAATTAGTCGCTTCGATTCGCTACGCGACCGATCTAAATTTTCAGGCATTTTTAAACTCGAAATATTACTTCATGCTTAATCAAGGATTAGAAACTCATTAAAAACTTCAAATTTGAAATTTACAGCTACAAATCATGATATGTAAACCTAAAAGAAAAATGCATTATATCATAAAAATGTATATATAAAGAAAAATGTAAATGATTTATTACTACTTTGAAAAACTGTTGTGGTCATAAGATTTTATTTCAAACATTTGGTTCATGGATTATACAAATTTTAAGCGATATTTATGACGTCTGCAACACATTAAAATCGACTATTACATATTAATATAATATCGCATGTTCAATAAAAAAAAACCTCAAGAGTACAATGGAAAATATTCTAAGTTGGCAACCCTGAGATTATATACAATAATTATTTTGTCTGGCGTTTTATTTGTCAATTCTTAAAGCAACTACACGCCTACATTTAAAAAAAATAAATCATGGCACTAAAAAACCTCTACTTTTTTTTATTCCATATTATATGTAATGTTGTATGTGAATGGGTGAAATCAGTATTTTATACGCATAGTTTATAATATAAAATTTGGAGTTTAGAAAAGACTAAAAATGCGAATTTACGGACGCGCAACGCTCGCTTCGTGCCAGAAAATTCAAATTTGTAAGCTTTTCTAAATTCCTAATGTTACTTCATGCTTAATCAAGTGATGGAAACCCTCGTTACAGGAAAGTCATTAACGGCTATTAATTTTCCATGATTTAATGGCTTTGAGCCCTATAACATCATTATTGCGATTTACCGGTGAATGATCAGTAAACCGATTTTGATTTACAAATTTAACGAATTTCCGGTAATTGAAAAAGTTGATACATTTGCAGTCCCTACTATTTTTAATGATTCAATATATTCGTAGCAAACACAAATTCTTCTAGAATCTTCAATATCATTCCAACGGAATAGGTTACTTTTGCTTAACTTAAAACAATCACCGTTATACTTTGTTGAAGTTTGCCCAAAGTTTAATTGAAATATTAACCCCTTAACATCTTACGTATCGTAAGGGATAAGTATTCAATATTCAAATATTATCTAAGTAAACAATAATGATCAGTTACATAAACCTCGTTTGCATAATAATTTATGTCGGGTAGGTAAGTTGGACACCTGGGCGAGCTATTTTATGGTGTTTAAGAGGGGCAGGTCGAGAACTTGTAATGACTTTGAGGCAACTTGCCTGCAAGTGTAATATAACTCTAGTTTAATAGGACAAATCAACATAAGCCAAAGAATACATTTTCTAATTGCTCCTCATGTATAATCTATTACACGTGGAAAGTTGGAGTTTGTTAGAGTACCGTGATAAGCAAACTGCGGAAGAGTGTAAGTGAGAGAGAGAGAGAGAGAGAGAGAGAGAGAGAGAGAGAGAGTGGGAGAGAATCTGGTGACGTAAGTGTTGGATAAGTTAAATTGATTAATTCTCTAAATGGTCATATTTTCACGCCAATGTACGTGCCACTTAAAAGTTTGTAATAAGATTCTCTCGTGGGAACAATATGGGGATTAAATTGATGGAAACATATTTTTCTCCAACGAAAATGTTATTTAGTCTAGCTCATAAGAGAATTATTTTATTCTTGTTTTATACAAATAATGCTAGTTGTTTTAGAGCTCTAGATACGTTACATTTATTTATATATATTTTTTATTATAAACGAAAAAAAGTATTATTTCGTTGGTAAAAAATATACGTGGCTTATTTTAAATTAAAAATATTAAAAGTGCAATTCTTTCTAAAACTCTAATACAAATATTTCTTACAAAGACGAATGAAAACACCCATTAATAACGATTATTTTATGTTTGCATTCAAAATTAAGTCGTCTACTATTTCATAAAAAAAATTATTATTTTAAATTGAATTTTTTTGTATAAATAATAAACCAGATATATGTATAGTGGAATTCGGAAAAATGTTCTATGACTTATTAATGTGGAATGTGTGGTTCAAATTTTATCAGAGTATGTCGACAACGATTTTTCATAGTTGTGTCAAATTTTGACGTTGCATGACAATGTTATACTATTAAGATCGCGAGTATATTAGTGTTATTTCTTTTAGAAAAGCTTTAAATCAAAATTTTTTGTGATTTTTTTCTTTTGAGTACACATATCCCAATTACGTGTTGTAAATTTTTGAATATTCGTTGTTTTCTTAAAAGAGGTCAATTCGAAGTTTAAACGAGTGTTTTTCACTCCCAGGTTAAGCATGAAGTAAAATTTCGAGTTTAGAAAAGCCTGAAAATTTGGTTTGGTCGCGTAGCGCGGAGCGACCAAACCAAATTTTCAGGCTATTCTAAACTCGAAATTTTACTTCATGCGCCACGCGTATAAGACACTGATTTTAAGCGAAATTTACTTATTCACAATATTTTAGTGCTTTCAGCGTTTAATACGCGTGGCGCATGAAGTAAAATTTCGAGTTTAGAAAAGGCTGAAAAAATTTTTGAAAATTTTCAGGCTATTCTAAACTCGAAATTTTAAATTAAGCTCTTTAAAAAATGCATATGTATACCTAATAGAAAATTCCCTGTGTGTATACTTAAAAGAAAAATTCCTTGTTTTACCAGATTAATCCAATGACTGCTAAATCTACTGAATGAACATTCGATTCAATTAACATTTTCGTTTGAGCTTACACAAAATCAACATAAATGCATTATTTATTTCTGTAAGTACCTGAACTATTAAGTAGATGTGGAAATTGCAATTATTCCACTTAAACTTATATTTAAAATGATTGTGCACAATAATTCAAATTATTTGTGGCTGGGTTTTTGCAGATTAAGTTTTACGAAGTCATTGTCAAAATGTGACCTTGAACCTTAAAATTTTAAAGCTGCATACCGGAACATACGTTTTCGCATATCCCATCTAGAAACCATACCAGACATATTATGAAGTTTTGTGTCTCTTTTCACACACGTAATCTGATGACATCCAACTATTTTCGTATTACATGTATTGGTGCAGAAAGCACTACAAATCAAGGAAACCATGGGACACCTCTCGTGAATCGTACCTTATGTGAGTTTCTAAGCTAATTGACGATACCGTTGTGTTTCTTAATAAGATACTTATTATTGTAGAATTTTAAACCACACATTAAGATAATCTACGCAAATATGTGATAATATGAGGTTTAAATATTTAGTAGCCGTTATATTTATTTATTGGGAGTTCGCATCCAGATCCCGAACCGGTCAGACGCGCCGCGCAAACATTTTTTTTTAGATTTCTATCCTCTGGCATCCTTTTCAATATTCTAATTCCATGCATTCCATTTTAGTGTACCTCACACTGCTAACTGCACGTGTATTTTCCTCTTCCTATTCTTCGGGAAATTTTAAAATCAGTTGATACTCTAAAGATCTAATTACTAACACAATATCCTATATTTCCTATTATCATTCCCATAATAATTGTTCCTATATTTATTTAAATGGTTAAACAATATATTTTTTAATCAATTTAATTTAATGATATATTAATATCTGAGAAAAGGGTTTAGTTGCCAAAGCCATTAATCAAAGAGAAGAAGAAGAAGAAGAAGTACACTAACAAACATCTAGGTGTACGTTTAACAGAAACCTTTAGCGCAGTTAAATATTCGAAGCTTGCAATGTTATTATTATCATCTAACTGATGATTTTATTGATTGATTAGAATAAATCTATAACAAATTGTTTTATTGTGTTAGGTAGATGCCTTTTTTATTTCTTTCGCTAGGCAATAGTTTCCTTTGTGGTTTCTTTAAGTTTGTTTCCACGAAAGTGTAAATGGTTGAGAGGATCTGCTTTTACGTTAGCCGGAGATGTAAAATCAATGCGGAATTGTACTAGTTCCAGCAAATGGATTGTACCGCTCAAGCTTTCCTTCCTAAGCGCAGATACCAATAATAGATAAGTAAAAAAGTGGATACGCTATCAGCCTCCATGTACGAAACGCGAACGGAAATCTAGGAACGTGCATTTATATCCAATAGTATCTATATTCTATTCGGATTTATAAACATTCCAGCAAGCGAATATACATTTATTATAGGAGTAAATACAAACATAAATGGATTATTGTTTTTGTTGAGAAACATTTACATTACTAAAAAATAATAAAAGCTAAAACGCAAATAGTCGTTAAGCCAGATTCAATCCGAATGAAATTAAATAAAAACGTTAAACTATAGATGAAGAATAAGAATAAATGAGTCGCCTATTTTCAAAAACCCCTAAATCCATTTGAAAACAATGGATTTAGGGATTTTCGGAAACAGGCGACTCAAATAATGTATATCTCTAATGGTAAAAATAGATATTAACATACGTTAAATATAATTTTCATTTTGTTGTTTTGACTAGGGCTTTAAGCCGCTATTTTTTGCGTTCCGGTTTTTGTTTCGGTTTAATTAATAAAATATATATCGGTTCGGTTCTGGTTCTCGTTTTGGAAAAAATACCGGTTTTTTTTTTCGGTTTTCGGTTTAGCTCCAAGTGATTGTTTTAATTTTTGAAATGTTTTTATTGCATATTTAAAAACAATGTTGATGTGTCCATCATAACACTGTCCTTGTTATAGATATGATGATTTTAATATTAAGAATATGGAAAAGTTACTAAAACTAAATTTGTTCTACTTTCATTACTATTATCACATTTACAAAATATTCACAAAATATCTTAATTAATATCTGTCACATCTCAGCAGTATATATTTTTAGCATTACTTTCAATCAGTGGCTTGTACGCATGGCGCATGAAGTAAAATTTCGAGTTTAGAAAAGCCCTGCGTAGAAAATTTGTCGAGGGTCGCGCCAGCTACCCGAGACAAATTTTCACGGGGCTTTTCTGATTAAAAGTAAAGTTAAAAATATATACTGCTGAGATGTGACAGATATTTATTAAGATATTTTGTGAATATTTTGTAAATGTGATAATAGTAATGAAAGTAGAACAAATTTAGTATTCTTAATATTAAAATCATTTCAATTTCAATTTGTCTCGGGTCGCTGCGCGAACCTCGACAAATTTTACAGGCGGGGCTTTTCTAAACTCGAAATATTACTTCATTCTTAGTCTGGGAGTGAAAGACACTCGTTACTTTAAAATATGCCACAACTATCAAAATGTGTATCGCAAGTGTTATAAAGAAGAACAATAATATGACCATCAATAACCCGGTGCCTTCTTGAAAAAATACAAATCTCCTAATATATTTTATAAATTACACCGTTATTCTTTTGAATTTTAATATCTCGAAAATTAGTGTCTGTATTTATTAAATTATTTTCTCTTTTCCTATTGTATTTATTTCGATGTATCAATTAAATTTAACTCTTATATTATATTTGTGAAAATAGCAGAGTGGGGCAGTATTCGAGTACTTTTGTATTTTGAGTAAAAAGTACAAAAGTATTTCATTACAAATGTACCTAATTACAACTATACTCAAAATTTTAAGTATATTCTTAATAAAGTACAAGTGTACTCAAAATATATGAATACAAATATACTTAAGTATTAATGTAATTTGAATACAAATTATGCATACAGATTTTGAGTACGGAATATATAAAATACCAGTAACATTTGTTTAGATGGTTAAATTAAAATTAATATATTCTTTCACATCCGTGGTAAGGCGGTGGTTAAATTTACAATTCATATATAATTTACCAACTTTTTCAATTACCGGTAATTCTTTATCTTTCGTTTAAGTTAGATAGCAGTCATCTAACCTAACCCAACATTAGTTACTGTACTCAACTATAATCATAACGTATCTAACCTAATTGGTATAAAAAATAAAACAGACACGGTTAAAATTATAAAAACGTCAATCATTACATAGTATATTACGTCACGAGAGTGGTATGCAGCATATTATATATGAGCGGATATGCTGCGCACGAGCCGCGCGGCGGCGAGTGAAGTATTCTGCGAGTATATAATTGCCATACCACTCGAGAAACTTACGATACTTTACCTACGCCCTAACAACATAAACAACGAGCATGAAAGAATAACTTCTTTATTCAATAATTTTTTATAATAACATGATATTGAGAAGAAATATCATTTGGTTGTTCGGTAATCAATCAGCTATTCAGCTGTCAGCATGTAATATACTTGTCGAAGCTATTACGTGCATGTGGAGGCAATGTCAATCATACGCGTCAAGATGACAGTGATTCAGTTACTAGATAGAGCGTAGGTAAAGGTAATTTACATCAATGCAGTTTAAATGAATATTGTCGTTTTACCTCAAAAACTGTAATTTAGGTTTATTACAAATAAACAAATTGCAGAAAATGAATTAAGTCAGTTTTGACACCCTATGTCACAAGTGACATTTTACGATAAAAATTGCAATTCACGCAAATTACAAATAAACTAAAAGAAAAAGGCAAATCGAGTCAATTTTGACATTTTATGTCAAAAGTGATCTTTAACGTAAAATATTGCAATTCGTGTTTAATAAAACGAAACAGTTGAATTCAGTCAATATTGGCACTTTGTGTCAAAAGTGTTAATATTGACTTGATTTGTATTTTTCTTTTTGTTAATTTGTATTAAACTTGAATTGCATTTTTTGATGGCAAATGTCAGTTTTGACATAAGGTGTCAATATTGGCTTTATTCATATTTTTTTAATAAACTTTAATTTCAATTTTTAAAATTATAAATAGTGAGATATCTATTTCAACTTATTTTCTTTATGGTCACGTAAATATCGAGCGATTTGAAACACAAATTATAGATGCTCGAAATTGACTAATATTTAATCGGAAGTACAGGGATATTCAAACAGAAGGATCAGATTTCAAACGTTTATTTCTTTCAAAATACAAAAGGGAGAACCATAATTCCAACGTTACTGGGCAGACAAACGTTTAAAATTTAAACAGTCCAGGCAGAAGTTCCAACCACGGCCGCATTGGCGTTGTTATTTGTCATGTTGATTGTCTGTAGTAAAATGACTACACGACAAGAAAAACGTTTTGTGTGCTGCAATTAGCAAAACTAGAGTCCATTATTGAAGTTCAACGTGCTTTTCGCCGTCAGTTTAATAAAAAACCGCCTCGTCATGAGCAGATTTACCAGTGGCATCGAAAATTCGTAGACGATGGTTGCATCTGCAAACAGAAAAGCACGGGATGTCCACGCATATCGAATGAAAATGTCGAGCGTATTCATACAGTTTACGAAAAGGAGCCCAAAAACTTATCTTAAAAATATGTGACATTGAATTGTTGAAGCTGTAAATTCGATAACTAGAGACCAGCTGATTCGTGTGTGGCAAGAAATGAGAGACTTTTTTAATATTTGTTGTGTAACACTGGTGGGCATATGAATTCATAAAAATTTAGCTTTTCTCTTTCAAGGAACGTTGGAACTGTATTTGTATCTTTTGTCGTTTGAAAAAAACGATGTTTGAAATCTGTCCCTTTATTTTATATAGCCCGTTATTAAAATGTGCAATTTGAATAGTGTGATTTATTATTTCAAATCTCCAAAAATTGAAGGAATGCTAGCAAAATACATCAGATTTATTAAAAATTGATTTAACAGAATTTGTCTTAGTATGAAAATGGACAGAATTGTTTTTTACCCAATACATTTAGATAAAATGATAGACACACATTTTGTTATTAAAATATTACCTATGTTTCTTAAAAAATATACGAATCGCAATTTACAACTAATTTCTTTTACAAAGACGAATTCAAACACTCATTGGAATAACTGCACTCAAGTGCATAGAAATCAGCTTACCTATTATTTTTATTTTTTTATAATAAAACTACTGTTGCAATACTACTAACAAATCGTTTGGTATTTTACGATTAAATAAACTATCAAATAGATATTGGACGGTAGAATGACTGACAATAAGCACTCTGGCCACATACCACTTCGCTAATCTTCCAAAAAGAGCTACAGCTTTTGCACAGTTTACAGCACTTAAAACCATAATGAACACAGCAACCTTCAGTGGGTTAGTTCCTACATCCACTGAAGATCAAAACAGACAAGCACAAACAGAAGAACGTAGACATCTTGATTCTTTATGCATAATGTCGAATGGACTGCATATCTCAAATTTCATTTGTGATAATTATTGTTTATTAAATAAACTGATACCATTTATTGTTTTTCTATGCCCTGATAGTCTATTTTATCGTAAAATACCAGAAGTTTTATTCAAAGTATTGCAATAGTAATACTGTTTTAAAATTTTTTAAAAAAATAATGGGTGGTCCGTTTTCTTTGCACGTAAGTGTACTTCCCTGGCTTATGCCTCAACACCTATTAAAATTAAATAATAACATAAAAGTATATAATTTATAAATATTATAAAATCGTTATCACATCAAAACAAACTGACTGTTAATAAAGATAAAACAGTGTTCATGCAATTCTGCTCGAAAAGTAAATGTATTACTTCTTCTGGACTGCTAAAAATTGGTAATAAGAGCAATAAAGATGTGAATGGTTTCAAATTTCACTGCCTAAATATTAACAGAAAATTAACCGGGAAAAATAATGTCAACTCCCTACTTTAAGTTGTAAATAGACGTCTTTTTTTAATTAAGAATATTAAACACTTAATCTCAAAGACTGTCTTAGACAGAATTTATTACGCACTCATTTAACCAGTTCTCTCATATGGACTCCAATTTTGTGGTTCAACTTGCGACGATATTTTCATTTTACAAAAAGAATTGTACGAGCAATGTGCAATAAGGCTTTTAATGCCCCTTATAGGCAACTTATTAAACATTTGCACTTGATGACTCTTCCTTCCTTATAAATTTTTAATCCAATTTCATAAACGAATTATATGTATGAAAACATACCCTAAAATAATGTCAAGATACTCATAATTATAATGTACGTAATAAAGTACATCTTTATTTGACCAATATCAGGTTAAGTATAAATAAAAAAATCCCACATATGTCGGCATTAAATGCTATAATAAATTATTAAATGCATTGGACAATTCAAAGATTTGCCAAATAGAAGAGTGTTTAAAAATCAACTAATAATATTATCAACACACATTCACTCACCAACATCGACACAGGCGTGTTCGATGCGTACGTAGAGAGCGAGCGAATTTGTAAAACCGACCGACGAAAGTATTTAAAATAAAAGTTGCTTCACAGTTGCTATATAAAACCACTACTCCAACAGTAGTAACCCACACGATAGGGCTAAAGCCCTAATAATGAACGAATCGGATTCATATGAGTCATCATCATATGGGGACGTAGACAACAGATCAACAGAGGACAACAGAAAGCGCGATAGTTTTATCACGGTCACCGCGAAAAAAAGAGGCCGTGGTCGACCCAAGACGAACAAAGGAGGAGATAAGAAAAAACTCAAAACACAAGGTAAAAATTTAAACATGCCTAAAACCACAAACACAACACTAAAACAAATGCTATCAAACATCGCTAATCAACAACCACAACAACAAAAAACTTCTACTATTGCAACAACACAACAAAATATTACACAACCACAAATAACAACACAACAATTAACAACAATTCTACACACAGTATCTCAACCATCAACTTCCAACCAAATAATTAGTACACAAAACACTAATAACAGAACAAACACAACAAACAACTCCAACAATATATACATTTTAAAACCAACAATGGAATTAACCCGTATTCAAATGGCACAAATATGGGATTCGTTTAAATTCAACGTCAGAGATACCGAAATAATAAAAACAAAATTTGGGTTCCTATTAAAAAACAACCAGAGTAAACAGAATATAACGAAGTGTCTACAACGATTAATAACCGAAAAAGTAATTCAATCATTTGAAGAATACAAAACTCAAAAAAAAAACAACATACACAATCCAGCCAGCCCATCATACAGTTGCGTAATTCGAGGAGTAGAACTGGAAATAGAAGATGAAGCCATCAGCAACAGACTCAACGAACTGGATATTCAGCATCGTACTGTAAACGAATAACTTCAAAAGCTACGGGACAGAAAACCAGAATAATAAGAGTTATAACTGGATCACACGATGCCTATTCGAAGTTATTGCACGACAAATTTCGATATTTATGTAAAATCTACTACGTAGAGGAGAGTGCAGCCCCATCGCCAATCCCATTGCCATGTGGGAAATGTAATAAATTCGACCACGTCACTGAACAATGCAAAGAAGCTATTCTATGCGCCAAATGCACAGGCCCACACCCCACCACAACTTGTACTACAGCACTCCCACCAAAATGCCGAGCTTGTGGAGACACTTCACATGGAGCCTGGTCAACTAAATGCCCGAATCGCCCACTGCAACCAATTCAAGGTATCCCCAATGTTAAAATCCACCCAACTAATAAAAAAACTTTGCAAATCGACCCTAAATTAACAAAAGATTCCCGTGTCCATCAACCCATAACCCTGCATGATTATATAATTGATACTTATACAACAGAAATTAATAATAATAACAATAATGATAGACCTGCGTTACTCAAAAAACTTAAAGAGAAATTTATCACCTCATTTCGCATAGATACGCATGCGTCGTTCTCGGGAAATCGGATGTTTGTTGTTATGTTTGACTTAGATTTTCCAGAAATTATCCCTACAGTCATCCCAACAGTCGGAGTTCAATCAAGTTCAACAGAAATAGGTAGTATCAATGGCTAACGAGGTGTGCTTTTTATATACCAATATAAATTCTTTCTCCCAAAAGTCCCACCTAGTACACCATTATCTCTCCAATAACCCAGTCCAAATAAATATGATGGTGGAAACAAAATCCCGGAATCCCATATCCTTTGGTAACTGGTCTTCCATCCAAATTCCTGCTAGCATATGCAATCGTAACTATCGCGGTGGATCTATAGTCTCAACCCATCCTTCGATATCCTTAGGGAAGGCAAACCCTCCCAGGATAAATAACAATCTCAATGGATGCATACATGCTACTCTCACTTTCTCTGATTTCCAAATCCATGTATTCCTAGTATATATCCATCCTACATCAACAATAGAAGATACCATATTTACCAAAGCCTCCCTCTACGACAATGTCATAATAATAGGTGACTTCAATCTAAATACCGCCAAAAAGAAACACTTAAGACATTTCCTCTCACATTCAAATTTCACTCAAATTAAAACCGATCCTACCTTCATCATGAACCAACACCAAGCCACCACTCCCGACATCCTATTATGTACTAACAATTTAAAACCTCTTATACATTCAGTCCAATTAATTCCCGATTTTTGTTCAGACCACCTCTCCATATCATTTAATATGAAAATAAATCAGAATCCCACACAAATACTACCTGAATCCATTCCAGACTACAAACATTCAAACATACCACTTATAACTAACGATCTCCTGCAATTTATCTCCAACCATTCTGATATAGATCCGTCAACCATTTCAAAATTTAATTGCCTTTTATCCAAATCAATAGATTACCACACTCCTAAGATCCCTAGACAACATTATAAATATCCATTGCCCAAATTCATCCTACGATTAATTAAATACAAAAGACAGCTGTATAGAGACTATAGACAGTTACAAGACGAACAAATTAAAATGACATTTAATAGACTGAACAAAGATATTAAAAAAATGATATTGGAATACAAAACACATAAATGGATAGAAGCTTGCAGTAATATCAACGACTTACAAGGGAAAAAATATTGGAATGAAATTAAAAAACTTAGCAAATATAAATCTCACAACAGTATAACAGAAATTATTGACCCGACAACGAAACTGAAACGAACAACGGACAAGGACATAGCAGAAACATTTGCAAACCATTTTCAAAAAATATACCTAATGACATTTGACACATCATTTGATCACGCATTTTACCATACAATAAATAACTGATATGAAAACCATTTTTGCACTAACCCACCAACCTCCCCTCCTACAGATGACATTCTAGACGAACAGACTTACTACGAAATTCTTAAAAAATGTAAAAATACAGCTCCTGGACATGACAAAGTACATCGACAAATTTTGAAAGCACTCCCTCATCCCATCCACTCATACATCCTTCAAATGCTCAACTATAATTACATCCACCAGATATTCCCTTCTGAATGGAAACACGGTATTGTCACGTGTATCCATAAACACAACACAGATCCCCTAGCAGCACACAATTATCGCCCCATCACCCTCCTACCTGTCCTTGGAAAGATGTATGAATCTCTACTAAAACACAAAATCCTTAGTCAAATAAAACAACATATTCCCCTTTACCAATTTGGATTTCTCCCTAAACGCTCCACAACACTCCCTTTAACTATCCTGACATCCAACTGCCAAACCACTCACCTAGAAGGTAACAAATCCGCCGTGCTATTCTTGGATATAGCCAAGGCCTTCGATTCCGTATGGCATCGAGGCCTATTGTATAAGTGCAGCACCCTTAACCTCCCTAATCACCTCATTATCCTCATCCAAAAATTCCTTCAAAATCGTACACTACAAATCCGAATCCGAAAAACTTTATCCTCTACATTCCACCCTGAACAAGGTGTACCCCAAGGATCCCCACTATCTCCACTTCTTTACAATATATATTGCTACGACCTATATCACCCTAATCCCAACTTCATCAACTTCAATCGCTATCCCCTCCAGTTTGCCGATGATACAGCCCTAATTTCCCATTCTTCTACCCTACCACGAGCCTTAGATTCCCTACAAAAAATCATATATAAAAGCTCCAGGTGGTTCTCCAAATGGAGATTAAAAATAAACCCTAACAAATCCCAACTGCTACTACCCTATCATCGAATACCACCCAATCCTCTATCAGTATCCATTAACGGAACAATAATTACCCCCTCCCCCATTTGCAAATACCTTGGTATCCATCTAGATCCTAAATTCTCCTTTAAAAAGCACACCTCATTAATTAAACCAAATGTTATAAAGCGAGCCAAATATTTCCGCTGTCTCACCTACAAAAATCTAGGAGTCAATACAAAGACCTGTACTAAAATATACAAAATGATATGCCGCCCTATCATTGACTACAGTTCAATCCTATATATCAACCCCTGTAAATCCACCCTGAATACCCTCGAGGTAGCGGAGAGATCTTCCCTGCGCACGCTAACCAAGCTTCGCCATCCTCAGAACCCGCTCCATAACCCCTCCAATATCCTTCTATATCAAACAACAAACATAACACCAATAAAAGATAGACTGCGATTTCTCGCTGAACGTTTCGCATGTAACGAAAGCAACTTCGAATTATTAAACAAATTATGCATCCCGAGAAACCCCCAGATACCCCCCAAATATAAAAACCCTCCCATAACCCTATTCGAATACATCTCCTCATTACATCCCAATTTCCAACCTGGAAACGGAAACGCATTAATATTAAGTCGATGGGCAGAAAGGCTTTTAGTCGATAGCCCTTACTTGGAACCTACATGCGTGTCACAAACCAAATATTATTACTAAAATGTATTATATATAACAACTTAAATTAATGTATGTTCTAGAGTAATAAAGATTTGATAGTAGTATTATCAACAGAAAAATGCTTTTATTCCTTAGCTTAGTTCTGTAGTGTGCAACGATTTCTATGTATAGTCTTTTTAACACGCAAAAGCTATGTTTTTTCGATCACTTACCTTATATTATTAATGTTTTTATCTAATAATTTTATTTAATAGTTGATGAACCCATAATTTGTATTAATATTCTGTGGTAATAAATTTGATTTCATTTAATTTGATTTGATAAAATAATCAAATTATACAAAGTTTTCTAAATTATCAACAATAACATAAATTGATCTATTTATTTTGTTATTAACGTTTGTTTTGTGTTACACATAAAGTCAATTAAATCAATGCAAATTTTTCTTAAATTTCAGAATTAGAAAAATTAAAAATCTAAGTGTTAAATATTCCGACATTTAACTAATCGTACCAACTTGATACGAGTTTCAATTGAACTATAATGAGATCGCCATGTTATTGTTTTTCTTTGTGACAGTTACGATACAAATTTTAACAGTTGTATTGTATTTTAAACTAACGTGTGTCTTCCACTCCCACTAAGCATGAATTAAAATTTCGAGTTTAGAAAAGCCCCGCGTAGAAAATTTGTCAAGGGTCGCGCAGCGATCCGAGGCAAATTTTCACGGGGCTTTTCTAAACTCGAAATTTTACTTCATGCGCCTGGCGTATAATTCACTGATTTACACTAAAGTTAAAAATATATAAGACTTAGATTTGATGGTGATCAATATTTACTGAGATGTAGCGAAAAAATGTAAAAATTACTTTTTGTGTGAATAGTTTTGGAATAATAATAAAAGTAGAATAAATTTACTTTGAGCAACTTCTCCATATTGTTGATATTTTAATCATCATATCCCTAACGGAGAAAGTGCTATGATGGACACTTCACCATTTTTTGCCTTTTTTTGTTATTTTGGATTTAATTGGAAACGCTTCCAACGAGTCGAGCGTTTTAACTCCTTGATGGTTTCGAGTTTAGAGTAAGTAGCCTAAAAAACGCGAAGCGTAGCGTCTAAAATCAAATTTTCAGGCATTTCTAACCTCGAAATTTTATGTTAGCCGCCACGAACATAAAACACAAATATTTTAAAGTTAAAAATATACTAATATTTAATCTCACGTTAATACATTTTACAATTATTTAATTCATTTTATAGTCTGGCTCTCTCAAAATTCGAGCGCCTTGAACCATTTGCTTTGCGTTAGGTATACTTAAAACGGTAGGGTAGGGTATACTAAGTAGGGTATACTTAAAAGAAAAATTACCTGAAAAAATGTCAACACCAAAATCAACAAAACACCTCATATTAAAAAAAATGATAACTGTAACTAATGGAAACAGCTTAATGCTTATTAGGTAAGAACTAACTAAGGGCTGTTTCGTGAAAATAAATTCTAAAATATCAAAATAGGTTTGTAAGTTGACTGACCCCTAATTAGCATTTATTAAAATATAGTCGTTTTTCATCAGATTGAAAAAACACTTAAACAACTTATTAAATGAATTAATACTATAATGAATGATGTAATCATAATTAAATCAACTTTTTCCATGAATAACCACAAGAACACTTAAATATAATTTTAATAAACTCCACAATACCCGACGTAATTGCTTTAGTGCACCCTATGCGTGCACTCGATTAAATCAATACTGAGGTTGATCACGATGTGAGCAATTTAAATATGATTAAATTAAAACCTGCCTAAGTAAATTATGTTATAATTTTATACGAAGCTTTGTTTATATAATAAATTAAATAATATTAGATTACAGGCAAGTGTTATATTTTATAAAATAAAGTAAATAATTTATGAAAGGGTAGAAAATCTAAGGGGGGTCAATAATCTTCGGGTTGGAGAGAAAGAATATCCCTGGCAGCCGGATTTGTCCTGTAGGACAAGCGAATTGAACAATAACAAATCACCGGCAGTTGGTCCTGACACAAATATATGTCTTTATATTATATTCCATTTCTCCCTGAATTCCTTCTCTTGCGGGCGGAGGGCTTTTCTATAGACCGAACACTTATTGAACTATCTGATTAAGCTGCAAACAAGTTTCGGCTGAGTTGACAGTTTCATCCGTGTTTCGTAATGCGGGAGGGAAAAGAACGAGAAAATCTATACTCGACTCGTAAACAGCTCTTAACAATGGCCTATAAAACTCGAAAATTAAAAGAAATGTTTATTGCTCGACAGTAAACGGAATTTCCTCAGCTACTTCATTACCAACTACAACACTAATTGATTGTAATTTATTGTGTTACAAATAGTTTGCAAACACAAATTTTAAAAACACAATCTACAATACCTCCTAAACTGATTAGGTTTCAGGCCAGTTTTAGAATTGTTAGATAATAGGCTAATGGTAAAATTTGTCGATATAAGATGTTGCTAACATTTACGAAGATATGGACCATTAGAAATTATAGTTAAGTCAACATTCTTATTCAGGAAACTCTTTTTTTACGTATACATATCCAGATAAATACACTATTAGTTTTTAGGTATTCGTTGATTTTATAAAAGTATTCAATTTAAAGCTTCCAACGAGTGTTAGCACTCCTTCATTATGTAAACTTTTGATGTTAGAGAAGTCTTCAAATTTGTCTTATTCACGCAACAAATCAGAGCGACCAATCCAAATTTTTAGGCTTTTTTAAACTTGAAATTTTATCTCATGCGCCACGCTTTTAATACACAGACAAAATAACATCAATATTACAGATAAAAAATAATACTGCTTGTAAAGCAATATGCAGAACACTTCATAAAGTATTCAATAACTTGAATACATTTAATTATTTTCAATTTTCAATTACAAATAAAAAATAAAACTGCTTGTAAAGCAATATGCAATATGAACATTTCGTAAAATTTTCAATACGAAATTTTACAGTTGTAGGAAATGAGGGTGTAATTTTTGAATGTAATTAAATTTATTCAATAAATTCAATTACATTCAACAATTACATTTTCATTTCCTACAACTGAAAAATTAATTTGTCCTAAGAAAACTAAAAATAATTGTTTGAACAATATCTTTATATTAGTTACCAAAGTATTTCAGTATTTTTAGATACACAATAATTTATAACAAAAATTATATAATAGTGTTTTATTATTGGATACTAAGACTATTTTAAAGGGTTATTTGAATTGGTATCGGATTCAATCGACAATTTTTTGATTGGGTGTGCATTCGCAATTTTTCAGACAGGCAATGTAGTTATTCTTGAGGTAGTTGAATTGAGACTCGCTCCTATTTCAACAAGGTTTTCGAGGATCCGTAGGATTTGCCTGCAATCTATAAGGACTATGGGAAAATGGGATGCGCTCCATTTATATAACTACGTATATCCCAAAGAAATTTGCATACATTTTCAACCTATAATGTAACATACATACACAAAAATATACAATTTTAATTCATATCATTTATATTATTCCATGTATTTAATGTAAAGGATTTGCTTATACAATTAAAATGTTACTTTAAAATTTGCAATTCATTGTATAAAGTGATCGTAATACCCGATAACTGATTCATCGGTATTACAACCGGCTTACTGGTATGCTAGTTAATTGAAAAAAATGCCTTCAAAAATGTACAGCCGTAGACAGCCGTAGACGAAATACCATTGGTATGAGTTGTATTTAATAAAATGTAAGTAATTATTTGTATACGGTTCTAGTAAAATGTACTTCACACTCACATGGTCTTCATATTGTATTATTTGTGTATTATTGTTATATATTTTGAAATTAATTTACTTTATTTTGTAACTATATTGTCTTGTAATTAGGATAAGTTGTAATTATCCTTGTAATTAGGATAAGTTTCCTGTTCCTGACAATAAAGATTTATTATTATTATTATTATTATAGTTAATTAGTCGATTTTTTGCAGGTACTTTACATAATTAAAAAAATGTATTTGGTCGGTTTGATTTCGCTGTTGAGATAATTTAGTACATTAATATATTTTGAACTTCACAATAAATCAGTACTTTATATGCCTGGCGCTTTAAATATATTTTTAAATTAACAATAAACCAGTGCTTTAAGCGATAGGTCCATACAGTAAAATGTCTAGTTTACAGAAGCCTAAAAATTACAATTTGCAGGTTTTTCTAAACTCATAATTTTACTCCATACTTAATCATAGGATATAAACCCTCGTTGAAGGTAAGTCATTGAATAGTAATGATAAGATAAAAATAAATCAAAACCGATATTGAAATATAAGGATTACAATACAACCTTTTAGCAAAAAAATATAGAAATTGCACAGTTTGAAATTTAAGAGAACTATGCTAAAGACAAAATAGGTTAATTGGTTATCCAAACACTTGTGTAGCACTTCCGGTTCTACCGGACAATAATGATAAACGGCAGAGCTAATCAACTAATAAACTGTAGAATTGTTAAAATACATATTTCTAACAAAATTAATATGTCCAAATCATAACTATTTTGAATTCGAACAAATAAGCTAGCTAACGCTTATATAAAATTATGATAATATTCGTATAACTGCAAACAATACATCTTTATTAACAACTACTTCCTGTGCAAATACACCGCCGGATATATGTTTTGTTACAACGCTATTTCTAGTATATTTAATTATAAGTTTAATTCACTTAAAATCAACTAACAAACAATGAAAAGAAGTAATTACAAGAAAAAGAAAAATGAATGGTACATACATTAAAATCAATACCAGAGGCTATATATATACACGCGTTTCGAGATTTATCTTTCCTTAGTATAGCTTTGCTTATGACTTTTTAAGGTAGAAATTCACCTAATCGATACAACTTGAGAATTTCATAAGTTCATCTTATTTAAATAATTGAATGCCGCTCTATCAATTAACACTTTACAAAAATATATTTCACCACGTCTTGAGCTGATAAAATAATTATCAAAGATGCACCAAAATACATTATTGACATAAGGTTATGTACGTATGCGCTTAAACAATTTGAAAGTTTTATAGCTAAACAACCTACCATCTAGTTGCAAAACTAAGTAACAATATTTCAAATAGTAACGTTTCTATCGACCCTAAAAAAACTGCAGCTTACCACGTATTTATTGAAATATTTCGATTATAAAACTGAACGCTATTTTATGAGTTGGCAACGTTGCCTCGCGCGTTAATTCGAATATTGACATGTGTCGTTAGTGGAATCTAGCAGCTTTTCCTTGTTTTATCAGGACTTTCTGTTTAATAAAACCACCTTTTTGCGAAGACGCGAAATCCCGGCTTCATCTCTGTTCATTATTTACGATACTGTAACTTTACTCTCGTGATGCGTCAACGACTGACAGTACGCTGCGTTGCCAAGTCGTACATTTTAAAGTTTGAAACGATTAGTCACGCCAATAACGATTAAATTATTATTAATATTTGTTTGCTGTAAAATAAAAATGATTCGTGTATAAACGAACGTGAAAAACTTATGCTTTTCTATAACATTGATACAAACATAATTGTCTTTGTTTAAATTAATATTCAAAAGCTGATTTGCTTTTACATTTAAGTGACATTCTACCTTAAATCAAAAATTGGAGAATGAAATTGAATTTTACTTTGAAATCAAGATGGTTGTATTTTGCAGTCAATCCATTTCTGTTTACCTGTTCGTACCACACACATCTCATTCCTAGATATTGGGAGATCAAAAAAATGATTCAAAGCAGGCCTTGACTACCACAACACGATTGGCAAGCCTGCTTTTAAAACGCGGCAGTAGATTAGAGGTTATGTAATTGATTAAATACAAGAAATGTCAAATAAATTAAAACAAAACAGTATTTTTATATTAAGGGAACAAACAAAACTAGGATGAATACAAGTTAGAGTAGGTGTTCAGAATGTGATCCTTCATCTTCGAAATAACTAATAACTCTTCGTTTCATATTATCAAATGCGTTTTCTAATGATCGAGGAGTAATTGAATTACATGCATTGGTAATTGTATCCACAAGTTCTTGTATCGTATGTAATGTCTATCTGAAAATTGTGTTTCTAAGAAAAGGGAAAACATAATAGTCCATAATGGTGCGTGACATCGCCATCGAAACGCCAACCTTTTGAGGGTGCAGAGGTCTCTCTACCAACTCGTGAGGATTCCTAGCAGACCACAATCGCATATCTTGTCCAGGATATCATCAGTATTTAAATGATTTAGAAACCTTTGACAGTACTCGGTTCTTCTACAAAAATCTGTTGGACTGCAGTTATCTTGTATGCGATCATATGCAAATACTACTTTAAAATTGTTTGACAAGTATCATATGATAACTGTGTTTGTTGCGCAAGCCTACGAATAGATTTTGTCAGGGAACCTTCTATTCTTCGTTACACATCTTCGATGTTTTCTGCTCTTCTCTTTGTTGGATGGTCACTTCCGGTTTTACGGGTTACACTGCCTACTTTACGGAACTTATTAACACATTCATGAATTTCTATAAACAATTTATGATAATCAACTATAAAATCCGGAAATCTTTCACTAAATTCATTGACACAAAGACCAGTAGAATAGGACCATCGTCCGTAAATTGATATATACTACGAATTACTAATCTATACATTTTTTATTGAAATTGATTTTGAAAAATGTAATAAACATTTTTACGAATATGCTAAACGCTACGCAATAGCAGTAAGTTCTTGATAATGTCAATATTGATGAAGGATTTGAAAATCGCGAAAGGTTATTTATTGATATGCCTAAATTTTCTGTATAAATATTTTTAAAATGATAAATATAAAATATAAATACATGTGTTTTCCACATAAATAAATATATCCAACCGAAGTATACATATGTTTTTGTCAAAGATTAATGTAATACACTCGCAAGTCATTTTTTACATCAAATCTATAATATATTACCCCGAAATCCCTTCGAAGTCTAGAAGTATAAGAGGATCCGGCATGCGAATTTCCATCCCTGTATCAAATGATGCTTGCTAAGCAATTGAAAAACTTATCAGAATCTTGTCAACTTTTCCGCCCCTGAACATTTTTTATTCCATTTAGCGCTGCCGAAAAAACACGTGAATGAAACAGCCAGCCATACAAATGGCGTAATCTAGAAAAGCGTGTTATGAACTCGTCTGGAGCGGGCCCGGGCCCGACCCGGGGCCCATCAATCTTGCGGAAATAATATATTCAGAGAAAAACACGCGTTCGCAGAGTCCGTAACACGTGTTCTAGGACCTCGATTATGAAGACGTATGCTCCGTATTAATCCCGCACATCAGACGTCTGTTTTTATTCAAAGGATAGACCCGGGAAGGATATGCGGAGAAATGACCTATGAAATTTTACCAGAACCCGCAGGCAGCGGCCGGAATTAGACATTTGTATAAGATGTCTTGAGTAATTTATTAAAGCGCATTTCTTACTGGGATTGCACATTTCACACTACATTTATTTTAATATCCATATTTTACATTTACGTTATGTTCAGTTTATTATACGCTGATATGAAGAATTCATGTTTTTGGTTCACATTATTGCCATTTTTGATAAACAAAATCATTTGCCCAAAATTTGACGATGTGTTTTTGTGTCAGAACAAACATAAGCAGTATTTTTTTAGTGTCATAATATTTTAGTGTTTTATAAACGATGCTCGTAAAGTAAAATTTGGAGTATAAAAACACGAGAAAAATTGGATTTTCCGGCGAGCTACGTTTCGCTTATCGACAAATAATCAAACGTTTAGGCTATTTTAAACTAAAAACATTACTTTATATATAATCAAGGTGTCGAAGCACCTGTTAGTTCATTCACAAATGTTATACAGGGTGATTCATTTTGGTGTTCCATCCCCTTCTAACTTATTTATTTTAAGAGAAAAGTATCAAAAACCATATATATTTGTAAACGGCAGAAAATTCTCTATTCAATAATGTCACCAAATTAACAATACGATAACAACTTTCAAGGTAGCAATAGTCATTTATTTTTCAAAGGCCTATTTTTTGTTAAATTTGGATAGACGGCACTTTCCTGCCGAATATTAATTTTTTCATATGATTTTTTCATAAAATAAACCGAGTTGGATATTTTCTTATTTTATTCATTTTTTTGTTATCTAGGCGTATAGTTGTGATGCATATTCGGATGCAGGAAAATGCCCTCTGTCTGAATTAAACAAAAAATAGGTATGGTATCGTTTAAGAAAAAAAGTTGACTATCGCTACCCTAACAGCTGTCATCTTATTGTCAATTCAATTCAATTCAATTCATTTTTTTTTTCAAAACATTTTCAATTCAGTGATGCCATTAATTAGGGATCTTTCTGCCGTTTACAAATATACAGGGAATTTTTCTTTTTAGTATACACATGCAGACAATGTAAATTTTCCGACTTTCGTTGTTTGTTGAGTTCAATTTGAAGCATTAAACGAATAGTGTCCAGTCCCATGAGGTACGATTTCGAGTTTAGAAAAGTCTGAAAATTTAGTTTGGTTGGTTGCTCCGTGGAACGTAACGACCGAACCAAATATCCAGACTCTTCTAAACTAGAAATTTTACTTCATGCGCCACGCGTATTAAGCACTGCAGTTCAGGTTCACTTGAAATCAGTGTTTTGTACGCGTGGCGCATGAAGTAAAATTTCGAGTTTAGAAAAGCCTGAGAATTTGGTTTGGCCGCTCCGCTTCGCGGAGCGACCAAACCAAATTATTAAGCTTTTGTAAACTCGAAATTTTACTTCATGCTTAATCTGGGAGTGGAAAACACTCGTTTTTTGCTTTAAATTGAACTTGTTTAAAAAACAACCAATATCTTCAGATTTAGAGCATACACGGATTAATTAAGATATGTATATTTAAAATAAAAACTCCCTGTATATATAGTTTGTTATACTTTACTCTCAAAATTAAAAAAAGTTGGAACATTAAACCGAATCACCCTGTATATAAAATTGGGTCAATGATTCGGAAACTAGTTTTAAATTAAAAATTAATTTTTTGTACATTATTAAAACTTTTGTTTTTTTTAATTTTCTCTATATACAGTTTAAACAATAACATAAGTTTTTTACCTAGTAAAAATATTTAAATTCTGTATAAAGTATTTACTTTTGTGTAAATTAATTGCAGTTTATGTCGATTTTTCTTTAAGTTAACAGTTGTTAAATTAAATGTAAACATGTATTTCGTTTGATTTATTGGATTTAGATCCTTATATTGATTTAAGTGTTCAATAGTATTCAAAAAAGTGTTTTTCACTATTTAATTAAGCATGAGGTATATCTACTTTGGTTTAGAAAAGCCTAAAAATTTAAATTGGACGCGTAGCTAAGAAAATCTAAATTTTCAGGCTTCTCTAAACTGTAAATATTGACTTTATGGGCAAGGCGTATTAAAAACTGATTTAGTTTGAAATAGAGATGGCCGAAATGGCTCGTTTCAGTGAGCTGGTTCAAAAGATCTGATTCACTTTAAAGAGCTGGTTCAGTGAGCCAGCTCAAAAGAGTTACATGACTCAGTTACGAGCTTGCGATCCGACGAGAATTCTGACTCTTAGAGATCCATCTGATTCACCAATTCATTGAATTGAGTGAGGCGGTGAATAATTATTTCTTATAACCGAAGTGATTGTAATAATTTAATCATAATTTATATAAAAACATAGGAGTGAATATTTAATCAAAATTATAGTAAACGCGTATTAATTTCGTGCGATTACACTTCAAGTGCGTTTAAATATATTGAATACGTGTGCGCGCCTATAAAAACACACATGCATACATTCAGTACATCGCGATCCAACTCCAAATCTCGGAGTTGGATCCCTATCAGTGAGCTATAGCTCAGTCGGATTCAAGAGTTCCGTAAAACGAGCTAGTTCAGTTTGATTCGAGAGCCGTCGTAAATCATCGCGATCCAACTCCGAACCGCGGAGTTGGATCCCGATGAGTGAGCTAGCTCAGTCGGATTTAACAGCCGCCATGGATCTTTTAGAGTCGATTCGCCAACTCAGTGGGTTTATTTAAGTCCATTCGCATGCGTCGTAATTCGAATCGATGATGCAGCAATAACATGATAGAAATATAACGATAGCTATTTTCTTACTACAATAACAAACACTTCTTATTCAATTTACAATTTAGGTTACAAAAAGGTGACGAAAGAATAATTACACTTGTAATGTTTACTAGATAGTGAACAACGGCTTTGCTTATGATATTTTAAAATGTAGTATCTGTGAACTAAGAATAGCTAAAATTCAATCCAAATAAACGAATATCACAGGTTTAGAAATTGACGTGAAAAATTTTCAGTTTTTAGAAATAAATTAAGTAGTGTACAAATGGAAAAAGTAAAAAGTGCATGTTCAGTAAGGCTGAGAGAAGCCTGCCTGTCGATTAACGAGCCGCGTGAAAATCAAGATCTGTTAATACATTGCAAATCTACATTCATTCTAGAAAAGCGGGCGAATCAAAATAAGTCATGGCTCAAAAAGAGCTACATATTTCAAACTGACTCATTTGGCTTACCAGCTCTCTTCACTAAACTGACTCTTTGAGTCGATTCGCCCAGAAGTTACTCATCTCTGGTATGAAATATTAAAAACACTTTATTTATCTTATTAATAACACAAAATAAACAAACAAAAAATTGATATCCTCTATGTTTATAAATCGGAGATCTCTATTGAAATTCTTTTGATTATATTAAATAGTATTTGAATGTTCCCAGTAAATTTGTTGAATACGAATATAACTAGAAACGTAAATCGAATACGAATAGATTTTTATCAGTTTATCTTATATACTTTGTCGATTAATTGATAAATTTCTTCAACCCTTTATCAACTTTCTAGTTAATAAGTGCACAATTTCAATAATTTAGACTCATTTTTATTTTATTCGTTAACTTGATCGTATTTGATAAACAACAAAAATATCAGCGTTTGTATAGGGCGTCCCATTTTTAAGATACGACATCAAAATTTATATTTTCTTATAACAAAAATATTTGATTTAAACACTATTGAAAATAGAAGGATTTTATTTGTGCCGGAAATCATGTATCATATGTTAAATTAGAAAGGTAGTTTATATCTCATTCAATGGAACACCCGGTATAACATTTGATAATTTCTTCGTATTTCTAATGACATACGTTACTCAAGGTTGCGATTTATTATGGGTAAAATCCAACGTTTTTGGTAATCATTAGTTCCAGCACCATTCAAGTTCTGATTATAGGTCAATATTACATGATACATCAAAATAATCCTAAAACTTGGGGGATTTTAATGTCACAAATTGTAAACGATTAAGAAATTTATTTTTTTTTTTTGTAAAAAAAATTCAGAAAATTGTTATTTTTTTTTAGTCATTTATTTACTCTTTTTTAGTCAACAAAAACTTGTCCTACGTAAAATTCAAGAGTGTCCGTACATTCTGCATTCAATTAGCTTAACATTCATTAAAAAAAATGTCCATGTATATTACGTTTACCTTTTAATGCTGGAAATTGAAATATAGGTCTATCTCGTTCTAGCAAATGGCTGGGCAGAGTCTATCTCACTTTAGTAAACCGCAACCTTAAGTTATGTAAACTTTGTTGATGTGTGTGTGCATGAGTTTGAACTTTACAATAAATCAGTGTTTTATACGCTCGGCGCATGAAGTAACATTTCGAGTTTAGGAATGCCTGAAAATTTGGATTGGTCGCGAAGCGACCAATCCAAATTGGATCCTTCTCTCTTTTCTAAACTCAAAATTTTATTAAATTTTATAGTTTATTGAATATTTGATTTAAATAAATAATTAGTTTCTGTAACTAATATTAATAGATAAAATTAGTTTTCTAATTATTTTTTTAAACCTAATCGATTTTCGATTCAAAATCCAAAAAATCCCGCATCTCTCCCTCTCTCCCACTATCATAAAATCTTAACTTTTTAAATATAGACTTAGATAATTTTTTTATTTTATTTATTTCATGGTGATGTTTATAACTCGATAAAAATCATAAACAGTTAAAAAGTCGTCAAAATATTTTCTTGTTTTTAGTCAAGTATTAATTTAACAGTTTGTGACTTATAATTTACAAGCCAATTAAATGTTACATTATTTGAAACTCTCACTATTCAAGTATTGATTTTATAGGAAAAAAAAATAAGTAAGAATCTATTTTGGGAACAAATTTTATCTCAGTTAAAACACGAGTAGGAATATTAATTGACTTTGCCTAAAAATGTAAACTCTCTTTAAGTTTGAAAACAAACGAATGTTGCATTAATTCAAAGTCCTGTTATTTGGCTATTGTTTTCTTTGAGTTTCATTTGATTACGAGTAATAAGGTTTTAAACCCGCTCATTAAAGAGATATGCAGGGCTATTGCGCACGCGAAAATCTAAATTTAACGTACATGTTATTTATGGGTCTTTCAACTTTACGCTAACTTGAGCCCAAATATTGAAACTTGCACTGTTAAGAGTAGAAAGTTATAGAGATTTAAAAATATTAGGGGGCGAAGTTGATGCTAGCCCCTCCATTTCCGAATTTTGCCCTATCGATACCACCTACTTTTGAAAGTTGCGCTGCAAAAATAGGCTTCCTATAAACGAAATAAAAATGTGTCCTAGCCTTCCTACTAATATTTGTAAGGTTTTTCCGCATTATACATGATGCTTAAAACTTGCGCTTACTTGCACCGCCGTTTTTTTTTTTTCGATATCGATATCGTTTTTTTTTTTCGATATATATATGGCATATTTTTTACATGAAGGTTTTTTATCTGTATACATACAGGGAGTACTTCTATTAAGTATACATACCCCAATATACTGTGAATTATCAGATATTCGTCATATTTGAAGCTCTAAAGGAGTGTTTTCCACTCCCAGATTGAGCTTGAAGTTAATTTCGAGTTTATAAAATCCTAGAAATTTGGTTTGCTCGCTCCGCGAAGCGCGGCGACCAAACCAAATTTTCAGGCTTTTCTATACTCAAAATTTTACTTCAAGCGCCACGCGTATAACACACTGATTTCAAATGAAGTTTAAAATATACTACTGAAGCAGCATGCTAAAGATATATATCTTGAACTTCACAATATTTCAGTGTTTTATACGCCTGGCGCATGAAGAAAAATTTCAAGTTAAGAAAAGCCTGAAAATTTGGTTTGGTCGGAGATTTTTTCTTTTAAATTTACTTTATATTGCATTGTAATTTTTCTCGAATTTTGATACAGCGAGATTTTATAAAAATATATTAAATATAAGCAGTATATTTCCAACATTACAAAATGTTCAGCGTTTTATAAACATGACGCATAAAGTAAAATTTCGAGTTTAGAAAAGCCTGAAAATTTGGTTTGGCCGCTCCGCTTCGCGGAGCGACCAAACCAAATTTGCAGGCTTTTCTAAACTCGAAATTTTACTTCATGCTTAATCTGGAAGTGGACAACACTCGTTTGTAACTTCAACTTAAACCCCTTTCAAAAACAACGAATATCTAAAAATTTAAATGAAAAATTCCCCCTTGCAAAACCTCTCTGTATAATACTCGAATGTAGTGGGCGTATTCCTATAATCTCCCATACAATTATAGAAAAATAATATAAAATATATCTTTAACTCATAATTACCATACCTCTGCGTCCAAAAGTATCCGTGATATAACTATAAATGTCTATTTCTACGCATATTTGTGCAATACGAAGTTAAAAAAAAATAAGTACAGCATGTGTAATTTGATTCATTTTATTATAATGATATTTTTCTGTTTCTTAAGTGTGCTTTTATTCTGCCCGTAAGAAAACTCTCGTACAAATAAAAAACAAAAATCCTAAATGAAATGATAGGTTAAGTGATACGATTATTAAATAAAAAGGATAAACACTTTGTGTGTGTGTTTTATTCTCTCCGCAGCAGTTAAGAGCGGAGGCAAACTCGGAACTTATAATTGTCCTCAAATAATATTTACCCGGAACATTTCCGATCGTATCAATTTCTGTAATTGGATCCTCCTCTCGATGCCGAGCTACCGAAAGTCTCTTTCCTGCTGATGCTGGCAACCCGAAAGGCTTTCAACCCTCGCACTCTTGCATTTGTTCTTTAATCAATTAACCGTGATTGTGATTATGTGCCGAAAATAAATTAATGAAACGTAAGAGATAAAACCCTTTCCGCCCCGGAATACACTTTCGCTTAATCATGCGGATTTAATCGAATAATTAATGCATGCGTTAACAATGATGTGCTTGAAAAGGGGTGCGCTAACATTTTCCTATATAAATGTGTAGAGAATAGACATGAATATAATTTTACTTTTCACATATTTAATACAAATGATTGGTCGCTCTGCTTCGCTACGTGATCCATCCAAATTTCTATCCCTTTATCGTAAACACAGTTTTCTATTAATAATTTTTCAATTTACTTTTATTAAATTTATTAAAATTAATTTTGTTCCAGGTATACAGGGTGTCTACGCTAAACCGTTCGTTAAAAGTTTATGGGGTTGCCGTTGCACTAAAAATTTGCAAAAAATCCTTGTCATACGGTTGAATAAGTACTCCTCGTGAGAAATATTTTAGTATTTAGTAGCACCAAATTTGTTATTTTAAATGGAACATCCTATATATTAGTAAGTTTTTGGATTCCTCGTTTAAATTGCAACATATTTTATCTAAACATATGTACACTTATCTCTTATAGTTTTCAAGTAAAAAAAATATTTCTAAAATTTTGACCTCTAAAAGGCATCTTGAAATCTATCTGTTACTTCTCTTAAGTGTAAGATAAAAATATGATTTATATCTCAACTTGTACCTAGAGGATGGCTCTAAGAGTGTATTAATTGGAAACTGTCAATTTTGACTATAAGTGTTTTTAAAATGTCAATGTCGAAGTGCCCTCTTCAATATCTTGTAATTATTTTTTTTTAAATGGAATGACCCATTTTTTATCACGTGGTACGATTAGGGGATTTCCTACAATAAAGTATTATACAACTATACTCCTAAAGCAAGTAGTTTTCGAATTATTTCGAAGATTCGTTCTTCGTCGCATCTATGCAAGGAATAATGCCCGCATATGTCGCAACTAAATTTTAGTAGGCAAGTAGTAATGCTTTTGTTTTGTCGCTTATGTAATGCGAAATTTCAAATAATGAAAACAATTAGTACAAAGTTATACAGAAATATCTACTCAAACATGTAGAATATTTAATGAAACTTATCCACATTTGCCGCCGATGAATAAAACAAGATTTAGAAGATTGGAATCAAATTTTGTTCAATTGGCAGTTGCCATGTATAAAGAATAAATTGATAATTTGTTGATTTGTGTAATTATTCATTTTGTTGATTTCTGTAACACTTTGTACTAATTCTTTTTATTATTTGACATTTCGCAATACAATCGCGACAAATCAAAAGCATACTACTGGCCTACTAAAATTCAATTACGACTTATGTGCGCATTGTTCCCTGCATAAATGCGACGAAAAACGAATTTTCGAAATAATTCGAAAACTACTTGCGTTAGAAGTATAGTTTATTAATAATTTTTTGTAGGAAATTTTCCCCCCAATTGTACCATGTGATAAAAATTGGGTCATTCCATTTAAAAAAATTGAATAACAAGATATTGAAGAGGGCATTTAGATATTGACATTTTAAAAACATTTATTGTGAATATGGACAGTTTCCATTTAATTTACTCATAGAGGCATCCTCTAGGTACAAGTAGAGATATAAATCATATTTTTATCTTATTTATAAGAAAAGTTACAGACAGATTTCAAGATGCCTTTTAGAGGTCAGAATTTTAGAAATATTTTTTTTGCTTTAAAACTATAAAAGATAAGTGAACATATGTTCGAATAAAATATATTGCAATTTATTTAAAATAACACAGTTGGTGCTACTTCCGGTGGAACCGGAAGTGATATAAAATTGTATATATTTCACATGAGGAGAACTGATTCAACCGTATGACAAGGATTTTTTTCAAATTTTTAATGCAACGGTAACCCCATAAACTTTTAACGAACGGTTTAGCGTAGACACGCTGTATTATAAGCTGTCTGACAAGTGTTTCAATTTTGTAAAATTATTTGGAAAGGTATAATTAAACTAAAAAGTGATAAATATAAAAACTAAACACTGATTTTATGCATTTTTTAGTGAACTTTAAAAGTCTGTATTTTTGCATAAAAATATTAGATTATATTATTTTCTAACGTTATTGCAATTAGTATAAGTTCTTCAGTAATCTTAAGTTATTTATTTATAGAGAAATCACAAAACAAATCATTGATCATATTAAAATACATTTTATTTTCAGGGCTTTGAAGAATTAAATTTCATAGAACTTGAAAATTATTTTGATTCTTTATAGATTTAATAGATGTTTTGAAAAATGATAATAATACCTAAACCTTTTTACTTCACTGATATCTCGATAAATATTAAAAATATCTTCTAATTCTTCAAATAAAACTGTCAGAATAACAAAAACTGAAACTAAATTCTTTAATTTCTCCGAAAAAATTTTAAAGTTTTATTATTTCTGTATAATTTTTTGAAATTTGGTACTACATACAAATTATATTATTATTTAAATATAGTATTATATAATAATATAATATATATTACTTTACCATGTATTTATCTTATAGAAAAAATGAAATTTACTTTTTGATTTTCCATTAATAAATTATAATACCGTGCGATCGTTTAAAACATGATTTAGAGTAAGCTTTGAGTTATAAATTTGATTGGCACTACTGACTGTTAACACTAGAGATGGGCGAAATGGCTCTTTTCAGTGAGCTGGTTCAAAAGATCTAACTCACTTCAAAGAGTCGATTCCCTGAACCAGCTCAAAAGAGTTACATGACTCAGTTACGAGCAAGCGAGCCGCCGAGAGTTCTGATTCTTACAGATTCATCTTATTCGCCAACTCATTAAATTGATCAATACGGTGATTAATAATGTCGGTTATACAATGATTCCAATAATTTATTCATAATTTATATAAATACGTAAGAGTATAAATATGTAATCAAAATTATAACAATCGCGTATTCATTTCGTGCGATTACACTTCAATTGTGTTTAAATATATTGAATACGTATGCGCGCCTATAAAACACACATGCATTCAGCACGAAAACAACGATCCAACTCCAAATCTTCGACCTGGGCCCCGACGATTTATGAATCATCGCGATGCAACTTGGAACTGGGTCGCAATGAGCGAGCTAGCACAATCGGTTCGGCCGCTCAATCGAATTCAAGAATCGTCCTGACTCTTTTAGAGTCGAATCGCCGCTAGCTCAATCGGATTCAAGAACCGTCATGACTCTCAATCGGTTCAGCCACTCAATCGGATTCAAGAACCGTCATGACTCTTTTAGAGTCGAATCGCCGCTAGCTCAATGGGTTTACGCATCGAAATTCGTATCGATGATGCTGCAATAAAATAAGATAGGAATATAACGAAACCTATTTTCTTACTACAATATCAAACATTTCTTATTAAATTTACAATTTTGGTTACACATAGGTAACGAAAGAAAAATTAGACTTCTAATCACTACGCTACAATAAACATGGGTGTTTGCTTATGATATTTTAAATTGTAGTATATGTGAATTAGCAGAAGCAAATTTTAATCAAAATAAACACATAACATAGGTTTAGAAAATGCCGTGAAAAATGTTGTTTCTAGAAATCAATTAAGTAGTGCGGTCGTGTCCCAAGCCAAATTAAAATTACTTACAAATTATTTTTAATTATATTTCCAATCTTACTAAGTTAATTATTCAACTATAAACATTATTTTAATTTTCTCTAATGTTTCTCATATTTTTCATTTTAATTAAAGAAATGTTTGAATTACTTACATAACGAAACATAATATTACACATAATTAAAAAAAATTAAAGATTATTCACTAAAATGCCGCAGACTAAAAAATGCCGAAAGTAAAAGGTACATGCTCAGCAAGGCCGAGCCCAGACAGCATGCCAAAATCAAGAACTGTTAATACAGTGCGAATCAACATTCAAGGCGAGTCGTGTAACTCTAGAAGAGCGGGAATCAAAATGAGTCATGGCTCAAAAAGAGCTGAACATTTTGAACTGAGCCACTTGGCTCACTAGCTCACTTCACTGAACTGACTCTTTGAGTCGATTCGCTCAGGAGTTACCCATCTCTAGTTAACACATAGTTTAACATAACCTCAAATGTATTCCACCATTCAATTAGCATTCTGGGCAACTGCAAAAAAAAATCCGCCTACTCTAAATCATAATTTAAACGATCGCACTGTATTATTTTAATAAAGTTAACATTCTTTCATGAATTCCTCGGAGCTAATTGAACCATGTGTTTACTTTTCTACAAATTTTAAACAATATATTCACTTGTTAATTAAGTGAATATATACTGGGTGTTGACTTCACAGACGCAACATAGGAAATCGCATGTTAATTTTAAAGTGTTCAAATATTGGCATCCCTAATTATTTTAAAGACAAAATGTATTTCACTTTTTGTAGAGGGAAAAATTCTAAATCTATGAATGTTCACACTTAAGAATTTACGTTTCTCTAAGTTAAAATAATTAAGAAACAGTAATGTGATTTTTTTTAAATAATGACATACCATGGAAATGATACAATAATTGAGAATATTCCCTGTTTTTCTAAGTTCAATTTAAAGCATAAAATAAGTGTTTTCGACTCCCAGACTAAGCATAAAGTAAAATTTTGAGTTAAGAAAAGTCCCGTGAAAATTTGTCTCGGGTCCCGCAGCGACCAGAGATAAATTTTCTGGGCTTTTCTAAACTCGGAATATTACTTCATGCGCCACGCATATAAAACACTATAATATTGTTAAATTTATGTATGTTCGAACTTCATTTAAAATCTGTGTTTTATACGCGTGACGCATGAAGCAAAATTTCGAGTTTAGAAAAGCCCAGAAAATTTATCTCGGGGCGCTGCGCGACCCTTGACAAATTTTCACGGGGCTTTTGTAAACTCGAAATTTTACATCATGCTTAGTCTGGGAGTGGAAAACACTTGTTTAAAGCTTCAAATTGAACTCATTAAAAAAATAATGAATGTCAGAAAATCTACAGCTAAAATAATTAAGAAAAAGTAATGTGATTTTATAAAAATAATGACATACCATGGAATTGATACAACAATTGCGGATATTTCCTGTTTTTTTTTTTAAGTTTAATTTAAAGCTTTCAATAAGTGTTTTCTACTCCCAGACTAAGCATAAAGTAAAATTTCGAGTTTAGAAAAGCCCCGTTAAAATTTGTCGAGGGTCGCGCAGCGACCCGAGACAAATTTTCTGGGCTTTTCTAAACTTAAAATTTTACTTCATTAGCCACGCGTATAAAACACTATAATATTGTCAAATTTATGTATATTCGAACTTCACTTATAATCTGAGTTTTATACGCGTGGCGCATGAAGTAAAATTTCGAGTTTAGATGTGCCCAGCAAATTTTACTTCCTGCTTAGTGTCAGAAAATGTACAGCTAAAATAATTAAGAAAAAGTAATGTGATTTTATAAAAATAATGACATACCATCTAATTGATACAACAATTGGGGATATTTCGTGTTTTTTTTTTTTAATTTCAATTTAAAGCTTTAAATAAGTGCTTTTTACTCCCCGACTAAACATGAAGTAAAATTTTGAGTTTTGAAAAGCCCCGTGAAAATTTGTCGAGGGTCGCGCAGATTCCCTAATTATTTTAAAGACAAAATGTATTTCACTTTTTTGTAGAGAGAAAAATTCTAAATCTATGAATGATCACAGTAAAGACTTAACGTTTCTCTAAGTTAAAATAATAAGGAACAGTAATGTGATTTTATAAAAATAATGACACACCATGGAATTGATACAACAATTGCGGATATTCCCAGTTTTTTTAAGTTCAATTTAATGCATTATACAAGTGTTTTCCACTTCGAGACTAAGCATGAAGTAAAATTTCGAGTTTAGAAAAGCCCCGTGAAAATTTGTCGACGGTCGCGCAGCGATCCGAGACAAATTTTCTGGGCTTTTCTAAACTCGAAATTTTCTTCATGCGCCACGCTTATAAAACACTATAATAGTGTCAAATTTATGTATATTCGAACTTCACTTAAAATCCGTGTTTTATACGCGTGACGCATAAAATTTCAAGCTTAGAAAAGCCCAGAAAATTTATCTGCGCGACCTCGACAAATTTTCACGGGGCTTTTGTAAACTCGAAATGCTTAGTCTGGGAGTGGAAAACACTTGTTTAAAGCTTCAAATTAAACTCTTTTAAAAATCAACGAATGTCAGAAAATTTACAGCTAAAATAATTAAGAAAAAGTTATGTGATTTTATACCATGGAATTGATACAAAATTGCGAATATTTCCTGTTTATTTTAAAGTTCAATTTAAAGCATTAAACAAGTCTTTTCCACTCCCAGACTGAACATGAAGTAAAATTTCGTGTTTAGAAAAGCCCCGTGAAAATTTGTCGAGGGTCGCACAGCGACCCGAGACAAATTTTCTGTGCTTTTCTAAACTTGAAATTTTACTTCATGCGCCACGCGTATAAAACACAGATTTTAAGTGAAGTTCGGATATACATAAATTTGACAATATTATAGTGTTTTATACGCGTGGTGCATGAAGTAAAATTTCGAGTTTAGAAAAGCCCAGAAAAATTGTCTCGGGTCGCTGCGCCACCATCGACAAATTTTCACGGGGCTTTTGTAAACTCGAAAGTTTACTTCATGCTTAGTCTGGGAGTGGAAAACACTTGTTCAAAGCTTCAAATTTAACTCTTTTAAAAATCAACGAATGTTAGAAGATTTACAGCTAAAATAATTAAGAAACAGTAATGTGATTTTGTAAAAATAATGACAAACCATGGAATTGGTACAACAATTGCGGATATTTCCTGTTTTTTGTGAACGTTCAATTTACAGCTTCAAACAAGTGTTTTACAGTCTCAGACTAAGCATGAAGTAAAATTTCGAGTTTAGAAAAGCCCCATGAAAATTTGTCGAGGGTCGCGCAGCGACCCGAGACAAATTTTCTGGGCTTTTCTAAACTCGAAATTTAGTTCATGCGCCACGCGTATAAAACACTATAATATTGTCAAATTTATGTATATTCGAACTTTACTTAAAATCTGTGTTTTATACGCGAAGCGCATGAAGTAAAATTACGAGTTTAGAAAAGCCCAGAAAATTTGTCTCGAAACTCGAGATTTTACTTTATGCTTAGTCTGGGAGTGAAAAACACTCGTTTATAGCTTTAAATTGAACTCTTTTAAAAATCAACGAATGTCGGAAAATTTATAGCTAAAATAATTTAGAAAAAGTAATGTGATTTTATAAAAATAATGACATACCATGGAATTGATACAAGAATTGTGGATATCAAAATAGCACAAGATATTGCTGTTACTTAATTATCGACAAAAAACATAACGCAAACATCGTGATATCTGTGGTCTGTATAATGCTACTTTATTAGGAGGATGTTTTCATGTATAGTGTAAATTATTTCGAAAACATTTACTTTAATCAAGTGACTGCGATATCTTTTGCCATTTTAACATCGGCAATTGTTGTTTCAATTCCATGCCATGTCATTATTTTGATAAAATCACAGTACTTTTTCTTAATTATTCTAACTTAGAGAAATGTAAAGTAAAAAACGTTAACACGAATGAATTCAGATTTTTTCTCTCTACAAAAAAGGTAAATACATTTTGTTTCTAGAATAAATAGGGGAGCCAAAATTTGAACATATCAAAATTTACAAGGGATTTCCAATGTTGCGTCCGCTAAGTCAACATCCGGTATGGACATAAAGTCAATAATTATTTAGTTACGAGTACAAATAATAGCATAATTTCTCGAAAAATCAATAAGAACCCATTGCATAACCCATTTGGGAATCACTTGTATATATTAATTATATTCCACGATATTAGGAAAGTTGTTCGTCGCACAGGTATGACATATTTTAAAATTAGATTATGTAATTGGGTTTGTCTGTTCGTCAGGCTTAAAGTGGTCTTTCCCCTAAGGCATTCCGGTCGGTTTATCGGGGGTACATCATCCGCAATGAGATATTATACACCTGATGAAATGTTCACCATGACATAAACAGGGACCATATCTAATTCTCTGCGCGCACACACAAACTTAAGCGCCCCTAATCCTTTTCCAACTGCAATGAATTTGTCGGGCGAAATTTAATCTTCGGATTAGGTTGATGTGAATTATTAATAAATTTTCGGAGAAATGGGGCAGTGTTTCGAGGGTGGAAAATATCAAAGTCAAATGTATGCAGAATTAATCAATCGTAGAAGCTAGAAACTAGACGTATATACTGGGTGATTTTGTATTATATCCTAACAATTGGTATATTCCCGAAATTATGTTGAAAAAGAAAACACTGCTCTTGACTTATTGACACAATTTATTTTGCTGAAATTGCCACGCTATAAGTTAATTTTACACCAGAATAATTGAATAACACAAATCCTTGCAAAAACGATACTCCAGTTATCGTGGAGAGTTATGTGCATTTGTACACAAAAAAATATGTACAAATATCTATTCCCCTTTCCATGATAATTTAATTGTGACATAATTTCTCCAAACGATTAATTCATCGTTTTGTTATTTTATTTTACAATTATTATGAGTCGAAATAATCGAGTGCCAACTCCATCTACGTTTTTTTCAATCAGTTTTTCTCGACAACGTTAGTTTCCCGCACAGTTATTTTCCAGGCCGATTTTTTATACGATTTATTAGCGGTACTTACCAGTGTTTTTTTCAACCACATGTTGTCTTAATCCACGCAAATTTTTTTTTGTACTAACTCTACGTTTGGGGCCTCATTGGTCGAGTGTTATAAAGTGTAAATTAAGCTATAATTCATTTTTTTAAACTGAGTGAAAATTAGGAGTGCTACGACAAAAGGTGTATAAACAAATTCAACAATATTAATTATGTATAATTTTCACAAATAAAACAGAGAAAAATATTTCTAATTCAAGATTTAGATCTGTGGAATTAGAATAGAATTGGAATAGATTGAAAAAGAATAGAATATATTTATCCAAACAATATACGTATTTGGTTCAAATCCTGTCGTAACCATTATAATTTTCCCTGTATATAATTATGAAGAAACTCATCTTTAATTACATTTATGTAATTAATTAAATTAATTTGTTTTATATACATATTTGTATGGGTACGTCATAAAAGTAAAGTAAACCTATTGAAAATAGTAAAAGTTACCAATTATTATGAATAAATAATTAAAAATGTTAAAACTAAATTATTAATACACTAAACAAATAATAATATAAATGAAATAAATATAATACAATACAAGTCAAAAATGTAATAGTTGTAGTAAATCTCATGAGAGTATTGACATACATTTCAAAATAACCACTTATGCCGAATAGTTTAGATTTTATTATGGCCATATTTATAGATTTTTTTAATTTGAAAACTTCCGAATATGTTCTGGTAAATGATTATAAAACTTTGCAGCTTGAATTTTAAAACTCTTGCTTTGGAATGGAAATGTTTGTATTTTGCCTTGTATTATAAATTTGTACTTACCTGAAATCGTTTAAAATGAAATGCTTTTTAACTTTTATTATTCGGGAATTTCGAGCTTATAGAGCGTTGTTAGCCTCTGATAGCTGTGATAAGAGCGAAAAGTTTTGAAAATTCTGCGACCTAGTAATATTTTCATCTGTCATCATGGATTTTGTATCTATTTATTAATTAAAAATATATATATAATAACCAGAAAACATACCAATTTTAAGTATTTCTTACAACTTTTTATTTTAACATTTTTTGATATTTGCAATACTTTCCAAGATATACAACATTTTTGTTTCGTTTTTATTTTAAAAATGTACGTGGAAAGTGAAAATCGTATAAAAATCAACAGGTTCCGAAAAATTAATGAAAATCATAAAATTTGAAAATTGAGAAAATTATCAAAAACTTTGTAACAAACAAACAAACAAATATTTATTGCAAATAAAGTAATTATTCAAATTAGTAAATTGATAAATTTTACATTAATGATTTTTCTAAATATGTTGGACAAAGTAACATCGTCAAAAATCATGAATATGTGTTAATAGTTGAGATAATTGCCACAAATATTGAAAAATAGTGGATGGTCTTGTTAAGTCATGAAAATCAAAAGCATTTAGAAAATGACAAAATATCTTTTAATTTACTAATTCCACAAAAAGTCTTAAAGCATGTTATTTTTTTATGCATTCTCGACATTTCTCAATTTTTGATACCTAGATATGACAATCAAGGAATTTTTGTTTTAGGTACCTGATGTACACCGTTTTTTAAGCATTAGTTGATATTATGAAAGAGTTTAATTTAAAATTTGTAACAAGTGTTATACAATCCCAGATTAAACATGAAGTAAAATTTCGAGTTTAGAAAAGCCTGAAAATTTGGATTTGCCGGAGCGCGAGTGAAACGATTTGTACATATTTTTTTGTGTACAAATGCACATAAATCTCCACGATAACTGGAGTATCGTTTTTGCAAGGATTTGTGTTATTCAATTATTCTGGTGTAAAATTAACTTGTAGCGTGGCAATTTCAGCAAAATAAATTGTGTCAATAAGTCAAGAGCAGTGTTTTCTTTTTCAACATAATTTTGGGAATATACCAATTGTTAGGATATAATACAAAATCACCCAGTATATACGTCTAGTTTCTAGCTTCTACGATTGATTAATTCTGCATACATTTGACTTTGATATTTTCCACCCTCGAAACTGCCCCATTTCTCCGAAAATTTATTAATAATTCACATCAACCTAATCCGAAGATGCATTGCAGTTGGAAAAGGATTAGGGGCGCTTAAGTTTGTGTGTGCGCGCAGAGAATTAGATATGGTCCCTGTTGGTGAACATTTCAAACGGCAAATCTAAAGTTTCAGGCTTCTCTAACCTTGAAATTTTACTTCATGCGCCACGCGTATAAAGCACTGACAATATTGTGAAATTGAAAATATACTGCTAATGATTGATCCCGCGTTAATACATTTTACAAAAAGTATAATCAAATTTTCGATTTCTAATTTCTGCTTTATGATATGTTTTCATTGCATCTTTTAAATTTGCAACGACAAGTGTTTGTTGTTCAAATATTAAAAATTTTGAATTTTGATATTTTTACTGCGGGTGCTTTAAAGATGTTATATTAAATAACTGTCTTCTTCCCTGTATTTGGCCTTTTCACAAAATTAAGTTATTTTAAAGGGTCGGGGAAAAAATCTGGAATCAGGGAAGAGCCAGGGAAATTGGTCGCCACTATGTAATTTTTAGAAGAAAAATTAAAGTATGTAAAATTAATTGAGAGGATTAACAGGTGATATTGTTTCATGAACTAAAATGGGGAAAAATGTTGTAAACGACAACGAGGATATTTATTTATATTTACAAAAATATTTGTATATATACCCAGCGAATAAATGATTCTTTACTATTTTTCTGAAAATGGCCTAATAAACTAAAGCGTTTTTTATCTCAATTAACTTTACATAGTGTAGTATATTTCAGCAAGTGCCAAGTTAAATTATTTTATGAAAAAATTACAAAAAAAATTAAGATTAAGATCAAAATTAATTGTGATTATTAAAAGTGCATAATAAATTTGCACTTTTTCTGTAAAACATAAAAAAACTACAAGCAAAGGTACTATGGTGTAATATATCGTACACTTTTTTTCTCACTAATCACTTGATAAGATATTTTGAAAAATATATTCGTTTGTAAATAAAATTCTATGGTTTAAAGTTGACTACAGTTACTAGAACAATATTTGTCTTTAAATTAATTTTATTTATTAACGGATTATAATAGCAAACAAAAACAAAAATGTAGTCACAATAAAGTCAATTATATTTTATTAATTTAAACACAGCATAGCATTGTTTATACAGACTTAATTCAGGTAGAATGCGTTTAAAATTTACATTTACTCAACTTCATATTAATTTTATCCAATTTAGCCAGTAAATTAGTAGTAGCTGTAAAACTATAGTAGGAAGAAAGCTGTATGACCTCATTAAAGTCTGTAATATATTTATTAGAAAATTGCTGTTCTGATTTATTATTGGCTATTTCAAGAATTTCGTTCCTCTTCTCATCAGTGGAAGCCTCAGAAAAATCTTTCATCAATGTATCATTTTCGTCCCTGTCCTTTTGCAAAGAAAGTTGGTTTTCTTGCCGGATGGCGAGTATTCTAGGATTTTGAAATTCATAGATTGATTTGATGAGTTGGTTGGTTTCCAGGTTGACGGCGGCTATTTCCTTGTTTGCGATTTCACTGCACTTTTTCGGCATGCTCGATGCTGCGGCTTTGATGCTATCGATTTTACCCCAGACCTGCACACGGTTGGATTGTCTGTATTTAAAGAGTTTATTCTCCTCGCCATCGAAAAAAGTCTTGGTTTTGTTTTCCCTTTCGATGTTTCTTTGTTCGAGTTTGGCCATTGTGGCGTCGAATTCTTGTTGAATATCATCGGCCTAAAATAATTTTAACTATTAAAATAAATAATATTTATTTTTCTAATAGTTATAAAATTAAGAGTATTGTTAAAAACAATTCTTGGTCTACATTTTTTTTCTCGATAAACTGTCTATTAAATTAGCATATCAAATTGGCAACTAACCTAAACTGAAAACAGTTCCACAAAATAACTTTACTTCACAAACTCTAGTTTAGGTAGGTAGTTAAATTAGTCGTTGTCACTTAATTTTCCTAAACTGGTTATCAGTTTCTTAGGTTCAGACCAATTTATTACTTTAGTTACTAATAATTAATACAACCTAAATAATGAACCATTAATATAAAAATAGTTAATCATGACCTAACCCAACTTAACAAGCTATCATCTAGCGGCATCACTCCAACTAAAATCCTAGCTAGTTAAATTAGTACTCGAATATTTGGTTCAACTTAACCCATTAAGCGCCATTGACGCAACAACGCAACATTAATAATGTTTCATTAATTAAATTACTAAATAAAGTAATTTGATACATTACATTTTTTGACCTGACATGAGAACGTGTGAAGAAAAGTGTAAATATTTTGTTATTGAAATAGGCTTTTATTAATATTTAAGTTTAGTTATTTAATAAGGCTCGAAATTTTACTTCATGCTTAATCTGGGAGTGAAAACACTCTTTCAAAACTTATATTTCCGCTTTTGTGAAATCGACGAATGCTTGAAAATTTACAGCACATACATTATGTATATTTAAAAGAAACATTTCCAGTATGTAATACAATAAGGCATTCATACAAATAATTAAAAGAAGAGCAGAATTTTATTAAAAATCAATTTTTTAAGTTAACTGTATAATTGCTCGGTCATCAATGGGTTAAGGTGAGACTAGCTTCAAGGTTAAGATATAAATGATAAGTACTGATTTTAAATAACCTCATACTATTTCATTTCTAAGAAGTTAGCAACTCTTGTAACTAAGCTAGCATTGAAGTGGATCGGTATAGATTGGGTTCTGAATGATAATGATAATATTTATGCTTTAATTAATGCTTAATTGTACACAGGGTGGGCTAAAACTAATGATCCGATGTTCTAAGGCTATACTGTTTTACCTACATGAATACAATTGGTTTTGTTTACGAATTACATTTATCTGTTAATTTAGTTTTGTGTCAGACAAGTAACGAAAATATTATCAGCTGCCGTGAAAATTGATGCATTTTGGGCTTTGTTTTAGAACATTGTCCATCACTTGTGGACATAGATTTGTTACTTTTTCTTCTGTTCTCTTTTAGCGCCTGTAAAGTCTGCGTCTTGTTCACTAGGACGTGATTACAAAAAACCAAAAAGAAGGAAGTATAAAAACGGTCAAATCTCGCGGACTTGCGGATCAATGCAAATTGCCAAAACAAGAAATCTCTTGCAATCATGCGGTCTGGAATCGTTCTTTTTAAGAGTATAGCGTGTTCTTCATAAGTATAGTGCTGCATTGTTTGTTTGTTTGTATTTTATATCTGTCTGTTTACATCTGATGTTCACAAACGTCAAAATCCCGATAAGGTTTAACCATTTTTTAAAATAAGAGCATTTTCTGATAGAGGTATTGCATTTGGCTCACCCTATATAATGTGGAGAACTTTTGGAACTTTTTTATTTTATCGTGTTTAAACTTTTTTTGTCGATTTAATAATTTAAAGAAAACTATCGTGTTCTTTTAGTCTTTTAAAAACAAATTTTAACGGAGAGAAGTTTTGTAATTTATTAAGAAAGCATCGCAAAAAGGCGTATAAATTATATAATATAAATATATTTAAGTTACATTCTGCTTTTTTGTGAAAATTATATTTTCAAATATTATTTTCGTAACCAATTATTTATTACATACCTGTACAGCACAAACACAAATAAGTGCAACGCAAAGGATAGCAAAAGATTTCATGATGAGATCTTGTTGGAAACCTATAAAAAACTACAGAATTTTGTCACTTATATAGTTAATGATAAATGCGAGTATACATATGCATTACTCTCTAAATTTTAGTTCGCTAATTGGACAATATACGTCACATACGTTCCAATTTTGAATAAATTTAAATGTTTCCCCAAATGTAATAATTTCTATTCAGACTGTCAGCATTTTTTCTACATAATTTTTAAACGATGAAAATGTACGGAAAAGCAAAAAATACATACCTAATAGGTACAAAGGTAAAATTATAATAAGAGAAATACTGTTCTAATATACCCGTATATTATCGCTGGAAAACAGTTACACAATGCGGTAAGAAAACGGTCACCCAATGCGGGAAAAAAACATTTCCTCAGAGGGAACAGTGGCGTAGCTAGTAACAAAAATGCATGGAGAACCAGACCTGGAAAAACATGTACCTGCACAGTATTAGTTGGTTACTATGTAACCACTAAAGCTGCTATAGTGGTACTACTGATTAAGACAGAAATAACTTTTGTAATTTTAAAAGTTTACAATTTTGTTAGAATCATTCTTTGGGTTTATTTATAAGAAGACTTTATAAATACTTTTTAATTTAAAACTATTTTTCAATAAGTCTAAATTGTTGTATTACCACCTACTGCTCATTTTTGGGAAAGATCTGCTAGAATCTGTACTAGAAGAAATTCTCTAATAATGAGAAATATAGAGCTTTGAAAACTCAACTTAGTTAATATAACGAGTGTCTATAAACTGTCGGCATCCCAGCAGGTTCTGACTTCAGAAGCATACGTTGTAATTATACATATAACACTGGTCGGCATGAAAATCGGCCCATTCCTGCACCATTCCTGCTAATTCTTATGTAAAATGAGCTCCTGAATCCGAATATGACCCCCGTTTTCCCCCATCACCTACCGTTTTCGGGGGAGGCCCCCCCACCTATTTTATCACTTTTCGATAATTTGGAGGGATGAAAAGGATTATTTTAGCCTTTACGTTTCTTCTGAGGGGCTAGAGAGGTAAAAAGTTCCAAAACATGAACATTTGTAGCAAGGAGGTAGATTTGGGGGGGGGGAATTTTCCCCCTTAAATTGTAAAAAATCCTTAAAAATTATCGATTTTTCCGTTTTTTTCGCAGTTTTTTCACTTATTTTCTACATATTCCAGCTTCCATCCCCCCTCATCCTCTCCAAACAATAAAAATATATAGCAACAATATATAGCAACAATAATAAAAATATATAGCAACAATAATAAAAATATATAGCAACAGTTCGGAAGATTCACTGTACCACGCTGGCGCTCTCAATACCTCGCGCGCACAAGTTTGCCCAGGAATTTTCGGATGAACACGGGGAACGGTTTTATCAAGACATCTCTAAGTTCGAGAGGAGATTTTCGGGGAAGTGGAATGCGAGCATGTTAGCAGAGTACTGCTGGTTTTTGATACGAGAAACTTCTACCTCGGGGTACAAAATGAAAGCAAGCAGCAAATGAAGGTACTTATCTTAGTTATTTATTATTCTTTACATTTATTATTTTACATTTATTATTTTACTTTTTATTTATTATTCTTTACAGCTAAAATAATCCTTTTCACCCCTCCAATGGATGGGGGAAACGGGGGGAGTATTGAGAGCGCCAGCGTGGTACAGTGAATCTTCCGAACTGTTGCTATATATTTTTATTATTGTTGCTATATATTTTTATTATTGCTATATATTGTTGCAATATATTTTTATTATTGTTGCTATATATTGTTGCAATATATTTTTATTATTTGGGGGTGTTTGGGGGAGGATGAGGGGGAATGGAAGCTGGAATATGTAGAAAATAAGTAAAAAAAACTGCGAAAAGAACGGAAAAAATTGATCATTTTTAATGATTTTTTTACAGTTTAAGGGGGCAAATCCCCCCCCCCCCCCAAATCTACCTCGTTGCTACAAATGTTCATGTTTTGGAGCTTTTCACCTCTCTAGCCCCTCAGAAGAAATGTAAAGGCTAAAATAATCCTTTTCATCCCTCCAAATTATCGAAAAGTTATAAAAATAGGTGGGGGGCCTCCCCCGAAAACGGTGAATGATGGGGGAAAACGGAGGTCATATTCGGATTCAGGAGGTCATTTTACATAAGAATCAGCAGGAATGGTGTCAGGGCTCGAGAAAAAAATTTTTTTTGCAGACCAGTGTAATTAATTTTATTTGACGTTTCCGGGACTCACCGAATCGTATGACAAAATCTAAGATATGTAATTTGTTTTTCAAAGCAACCAAGATGCCGACAGTTTAAAGACACTCGTTAGATTAAATGGGTGTTCAGAAAACTTTATAATAAAGTAAATTAATAAAGCATATCGCGTTATAATTTTTATTAAAGTTATTTTTAACATACGTGATCTGGCTTATAATCACTTTAAGTTTTAGTTTAAGTAATCATCAATAGTATGAGCAATCATTTGCTTAGTTTGTTATTGAATCTATTTTAAATATAAGTAATATTTGAATATATATTGTAATAAATTCAACACAAATAACGTTTGAAGTTAAATGCATTATTTGTGGTTTAGTGTTTAAAAATATCAAGTCAAAACCAACCAATTCGTTTTAAAATAAAATTTTGAAAGCTAAAGAGCAATTTAATACCTTATGTTAATTAATATATCAGTTACTTTCTAAAGAAAATAAAAACATTTTATAATATTTTTCATAGAATTTATTTATTATTTTCCTTAATGAAACAGTTTAGTTTTTTAATCAAATTTTAAATATTTATTACTATGTATACGCTTTCAGTTTTCATGCATTTGTTGATTTTATAAAAGCGTTAAATTTAAAGTTTCTAACGAGTGTTTCCACACCTTGATTAAGCATGAAGTAAAATTTTGAGTTTAGAAAAGCCTAAAAAATTGGCTTGGTCCATAGAGAACCGGAGCGACCAATGAAAATTTGATTTCATCAATAACTCATTAATGATTCAAATTCTATATCATTTGTTATTTTAAGTACACATATAGGCTGTTTACCTTCCTTTTCGATAAATTATGTAAACTAAATTCACAGATTAAATAATCTATACCGATAATGACCGACCTAACGATATAATTATTTTTAAGTGACAAGTTAACGCCGTTGATTGATATCTTGACGTGTTCTTAGTTAAACATGATAAATAACTTAGCCGTTACTTAATTAGACCCTTGTTGCTAGTTGCTGTTAAACTTGATAATTGATTTAGCAAGGGTTTGCGTTTAGTTTTCGGTGTCTTTTTTTCCCCAATCCACCCAAATTTGTAACCCATTAATAGATTAAACTTACATAATTTGTGATTTGTGAATAATTATAATATGTGCATAAGTAATATTCATCATAATAATGTAATTAATGAAACTCTGTGTTTGTTTTATTAATTAAATTATGGAATTATTGCGTCGATTATTATCTATGAATGTGTAACATTAAAATAAAATAATATTATTAATCACGGGCGTAGCCAGAGGGGAAAGCATGAGTAAACGACCCCCCCCCCCCATTATTTGTTAACTAAAAATTGAAATGTCGTGTCTAGTTTAATGAAATTATATACTTATATTTTCTTGACAAAAATTGACAAAACTCTTGAAAAGAAAATTTGACGACGAAAATCTTGAAGAATAATAAAAAGCTTAACTCATTCAAATCACCAAAATTAACGAAAATCTGATCATCAAAATTAAAGAAATTCATAAATTTAAATATTTATAAAAATAAAAACACGTAATTTTTTTTTACCTTGTGACTAGTTTAAAAAATGGAGTTTTTTCATATATTTTATTTTATATTTTTATTTTATAACATATTAGTATGTACAGAAAAATTGAATTTGTCAATAGCTTGCAGAATATTTACAAAATATAAAAACGAACAAAAATCAATATCGACTTTCTGCAAAAATGTAGTCTTGTTGAGATTTCTCGGAAAGTAGTTGCTTCAATAAATATTTGGAGGAGTCTCTTTTGCAGAAAATCGATTTTAATTTTAATTCATTTTTATATTTTATATTAATATGTTTTCCTTTAAAAATACAATAATATAGATGCTGCCAAAAATATTAATATCAATGTATTATATTTTTTAGCTTGTAGTATTACAGGTAGGTATTAATTTTATTTAAGTCCAACAGAACAAATCACTGTTTTCTTTTTCTTAACAGAATATTATATTTTTGTTCATAAAGTTAATGATCTTCTTTTAAATAGAATTCAAATCCCAACAAAGAAAATACTGTCTTCTTTGTATTGCATTTTAGTCGAATAACTTATTCCCCTCACAACCAATATTAAAATAATATATTCCAGTATTCCACCGAAAAGAGTTTTCAGTTCGACAACCCCGATATGGATATTGCCAGTCTGCGGGATTTTCAGTAAAACGCAATTCAATCGCGCAATTCGTTTTAAACTATCTTTCATTCAATCAATTTATAATGTCTTGTCGTATGGTTGTACAAAACAAGCACGGCATCCAATATGTTGCCATACGCTGAAGGATGGAGGGGAAGGGCGAGATGAGTTATGTGTTCTTGTAACGTATATAGAGTACAGTTTCTTAGTAGGTGTACTCTTCATTTTTTTTATTAGTGATTTATACAGCCGGTCGCGAAATAAATCAGATTTTTATCATATGACGATGTATGAACTTGGTTTCAAATCAATGAGCTTGATATTGAACTAAAGTTTAAATATGGAATATAAAATATAAACATTTCAAAGTGCAGAGTGATAAAATCAACCTATGACGAAGTGTTAATTTGATATTGATTAGTGTATACTTAAAACTAGTAGTTTAAATAAAATATAGGTGGTATAAAAATAAGTATACGTGTGATTAAATCTGCTTGTGCACCTACAGATATATAGCGGAATTCGGGAGAGATGTTCTATGACTCATTGATGTGAAATGTGTGGTTCACATTTTTTAGAGAGTATATCGACAATTGTATCTGCAACGATTTTTCCTAGTTGTGTCATATTTTAACGTTACACAACAATGTCATACTGTCTAGCTGGCGAGTATATTAGTGTTCTTTCTTTTAGAAAAGCTTTAAATTATAATTTCTGGTAAGTTTTTTCTTTTGAGTGTACATATCCCAATTACGTGTTGTAGATATTTAAATAGTTGTTGTTTTCTAAAAAGAGGTCAATTTGAAGTTTAAACGAGTGTTTTCCACTCCCAGGTTAAGCATGAAGTAAAATTTCGGGTTTAGAAATGCCTGAAAATTTGGTTTGGTAGCGTAGCGCGAAGCGCAGAGCGACCAAACCGAATTTTCAGGCTTTTCTAAACTCGAAATTTTAGATGTGGAAATTGGAATTATGCCACTCAAACTCACATTTGAATCGATTGTGCATATAAATTGAAATTATTTGTGGCTGGGTTTTTACGCAGATTTAGTTTTACGAAGACATTGTCAAAATGTGACGTTTAACCTTAATATTTTAAAGTTTTCTCTCTCTTTTCACACACGTAATCTAACTATTTTCGTATTACATTTATTTGTCCATAATGCACTACAAATCAAGGAAACCTTGGGACACCTCTCGTGAATCGTACCTTACTTATGCTTGTATACAGTGCGAACGTTGGCTTTCGGACGCTCTAAATAAAAAAAATCCCTGATCATTTGCGGTCAAAATCCTTTGACACGCCAACCTTTATTTTAGTACGCGCATCTTTTCCGACAGTTGAAAAAAAATGAAATTTATAAGAAAAAACTGAAAACAAAATCTGCTTTAATTCTCAATTATAAATAATATGATTTCAAGGTAAAATCTCGAATTAGTAATTTTTTGTACAATAACGAAAAATTAAAATATTGACAAATTATAAATAATAAATTTGTATTTAATCTTTGAATTTTTTTTATTGCAATCCTATATATTTTTTTTAATTTCTTCTTTAAAATTGTACTGATTCGACCCTTGTTTACGTTGTGTTGTGTATGTAGTAACCCTTTTATTTATTTACCAGGTTCGTTGTTTGTGTCAATATGCATTATCGTAAATACTATGTCTTTCTTCCCTTTTAATTTGACTAGGAGGATGTGTGGACAATAAACGTATGCAACGTATGCAAAGTTTATTGACCTTTCATGACATTTCTAATGAATTGGTATGTCTTGTATTATTTATATTCACAAAATATATTACCCAACGTTTATGCTTAGAAATCATGTGCATTCAGTTAAACTCAAAAAATTGTATGACTCTACTTGTGGGAGCAAAATTAACTAGCCCCTGCATTTGCATTACGAGGTGGGAAACCCACAATAACCATCTCGGAGTTAGCATCACACACACTAGACACACTTGCGATTAGTTAGTGGGACAATCTCTCACATCGGCCCTACACATCAATCGCCATTCATTTTCGATTAATGAGTAGAACGACCTTTCACCTCGTTTCACTCATAATCAAATTATTTTTTTCTTGTGATTAGTTAGTAGGACACTTAGAGCAATAGTAACTTGGATTGGCCTTACACATAAATCGACTAGGTCGATTAGTTAGTAGGACATACCTCGTTTTCTCGCTCAATTCGGCTTTACACATCAATCACCATACATCCCTCATTCGTGTGGTTAGTTAGTAGGACACTTAGAGCAATACTAACTCGGATTGGCCTAACACATCAATCGACTGGGTCGATTAGTTAGTAGGACATACCTCGTTTTCTTGTTCAATTCGGCCTTACACATCAACCACCATACATCCCTCATTCGTGTGGTTAGTTAGTAGGACACTTAGCGCATTACTGACTCGGATTGGTCTAACACATCAATCGACTGGGTCGATTAGTTAGTAGGACATACCTCGTGTTCTTGTTCAATTCGGCTTTACACATCAACCACCATACATCCCTCATTCGTGTGGTTAGTTAGTAGGACACTTAGCGCAATACTAACTCGGATTGGCCTAACACATTAATCGACTGGGTCGATTAGTTAGTAGGACATACTTCGTGTTCTTGTTCAATTCGGCCTTACACATCAACCACCATGCATCTCTCATTCTCACCCCCCCCCCCTTATCTTCCCCCTTTCTCAGATGTTTAAATTATTTCGCTGGCTTTGTTTGTTTGATTTTAACTTAGTCGGTTTGAGGTAGAATTAATTTTACTCTTACGTGATAGTCTCTCCAGCGCTGTTACCCCTAACTCCATTCTTAATTTTCTAACTCCATTCTCAATACTTACCTCTTTTTATCAACATTACTTCACTAACTCACATCCGACTGAAACTTCCTATTCTCAACTGTCCCCATTTACATTCAAATACTGACTATCTTAGTCCCTGTCCCAAAACTAACTCATTTTTAGAATCGTTTCTTTGCTGCTCTTAAAGTTCTCCCCTCCCCTGATTTTGATGCGTAGACTTTATCTACTACCATATTTGGTCACAAAACCCATCCCTCTCTGACGTCAACGTAATTTCACTGACATTGCACACTTGTTGTGTTTGCGTTCGTTAAACCCTGAACTGAATCTTTCTGTATGTCTTAGCATTTCTCCGCGCGCTGGTACTTGTTTATTATTTTAAGGCGATGCTGCATTTGTTATTTCTTTTACATAAAAATTTTTGATCGACTAATGTTATTCTCGTATTTACTGGATGTTGATTTTTCTTTATTATTTTCTTGTGTGATTTTTGTAATAATATTTTAATTTAATTTCGTCAAAAATAATATTTGCACATGACCCCTACTGACCTATTACAAAATTAAAGATTTTTTAAAAATAAAAAATATATCATTATGGGGCAAATTCAAAGCTCTACAAAAGTTATCGTATAAAAAAATCGATTTTCATTTAAAAAAAGGCTATGACACCATTACGCAAAAGAGTGAGGATATAAGAAACCGATACTATCAAAAAAGGTGCGCGGTTAAGAATTGAGGAGGATTTTAGAAGCAGATGATCAGGGATTTTTTCATTTGGAGCGTTTTATAGCCAATGTCCGCACGGTATAGTTACTTCTTCTACTTGGTTATTATTCCTGAATATTTTCTCTCATCTAACCGATTCTCCATCTTATACCGTTTAGAATAGTTATCTTCTAAACGGTAAAAGATTGAGAATCGGTTGTATAGGAGAAAGTATTCAGGATTAATACCTAAGTAGAAAACTACTATACCGTGCGATCATTGGCTATGGAACGCTCCAAATAGAATAATTCCCGGTCATTTGCGGCCAAAATCCTCCTCAATTGCTTAATAGGGATACCCCGTATACCTATTCGACAAAATAAGTAAATATTATAACATGTAACGTTCCGTTATTATTTTTTCGTTTAAATTATTTAAAGGACAAAGTATTGCTACGACTCTGATTTAAAATTAGGAATATTGTGTTTTCGCGATATCGAGAGCGCGCAGGTTTTTTTTGTCCTGGTGGACGACATCAGGGGATTGGTGATCGGGCGGGCGAGCTGAGCGAACGTGTGTGCCAGGTAAAGCGATTTGACTTTATTATTCCAGTTTGATGAGAAAGATTCATTATTAGCGATCGCTCAACTTATTGAATTTATGAATGAAATTGCGCTGAGTGCGCTATTTGACTAGATTTATCAAGAGCGACGGCGGATGACACACACGGCGCTCAGCCGCACGGTTTGTGGTGAATGTCCGAGTTTTTTTTTGTTGCATGTGTAGTTGTTATGTTGAGCTAGCTGTCTGTACGATATATGTACCTTTTCATGCGCTTCGCGTAAAGATCGCGAAACTGTGACGCAGTAGCCACTTAGGGCCTCATAAGTAAATTGATACTGCCTTTAACTTACACCGTAGCACATCCGATAAACCCAACCTTACGGATTCAAAAGGGGCCGTCGGCGTCCAAGAGAAGGACGGAAGCTAGGCCGGAAGTAAATCTCCAGGAAATTTTCGACGTGTCTGCTAGTTGCCTAAATCGCTGAAAACCTGAACACCAGCCTCCCAAAACTATCATCAGCCTGGAGGGCATGCCGATTTCGCTTACCGCTTACCGCTTGTTACTGTAGGTTTAAGTAGTTCAGTGGCGCAGGAGAACCATAATCTGGTGAGGCAACGCTTTCTTATTTCCGACGGACGGGCCAATGACTCTCCGAAGTCTACGTTGCACGGCGTATCTAATCATTCATTTTTATGATTATTGGGTGGCTACCTATTTGAGAATTATTTCCCTAAGCACTAATTTAACCTATTTCATACTTCCATTCGTTTTTGTTTTTTATTAATTTATTATTGAATCTAAAAGCAATATATAGAATTGTTAAAGTTTCCTGTAAGTTTCGTTAACTAACTGGACCAAACTACTAATTAACAGTAACCCCTTTCTGCCACTTGGTGGCTGGCGCCCAATTGATGCTGAAGTAAGAAAATAAACGAACTACGACCCAGCGCCGCAATAAGTTAACCTAGCCGTGAGCAATTGTGAAGGCGAACGTCACAAACAAAAAGTTTTTTTTTTATTACAGAATATATTTTCTGAATTCGGTGATGCATCACACTCATAACTTATTTAACGTTAGATGTGTAAAATTTCCCTTCTGTTCTTCTGTAAAGAGCTCCTCATATTTAGCTTACCTATCAACCTTAAGGACGGGCCTCCAGTTGATTCATTCTCTCTCTATCTTAAATGGCTCTACAGACCGCTATCGGTCCCTGTCCTTCCTTAACTTTTGCCTCTAAATTCCTCTGTTCATGGCCAATATTTCTAGTTTCTGATACTGAGTATTTTCCTAGCATCCCTGTCTATCTCGTCCCCCCATCTTGTCCTCAGTCTTCCCTTAGGTCTCACAGAAGAATGCAAATTCTTCTGTACGGAAGCTGCCTCGGCAACCTCGGCAACCTTTCTTCATTCATCCTAGCAACATGTTCAGCCCAATGTAATTTTTGGATCTTGATGTGGTCTGACAGCATTGGTTCCTTAAAATAGTTGTATAGCTTATGGTTGTATCTTGATCTCCATACATTATGTTGATGTACTGCGCCTTAAATTATTCCCAGAAACTTCATATCGCAGAGATCTATATTGCTTGCTAGTTTTTAGGTTATCGTCCGTGTCTCACAGCCATAACTTATAATAGGTCTTACAATTGTCTTATATATTCGGATTTTGATGTTCCTATGGATGTCGTTAGATTTAAATATATGAGCAAGTGCATAGTAAGCTTTACTGGCTAGCAATATTTGTCTTCGTATCTCGCTAATTTGGCTGCTATCCCTTGTCAGTTCCATAGACAAATTGTGCGACTGCTTCTATGTTATCTTCCGTATCACCATTAATGTTTCTTTTCGATCTAGCCTGCATCATTATTTTCGTTTTTTCGTCTGCTTCCCTCCTTTTCGACTAAGGGTGGTAATGTGAATTGTGTGGGCCACCAGCTGTATTAATTTGTTTATCAATAGATCAGATCTTCCTACCTTCATTTTTCGTTTAGCATATGCCAGTTCCAGGTGGAATAGAGTTGGGGCCAGCCCATCTCCTTGTTTTAAGCCTTGGGTAACTTTGAATGTCCCTGTTAGATGATTTTGTGTGCGAACGTAGACCGGAGAGTTAGTTAGTTTTGATCGTATTAGTCTTATCATCAATGGAATCCAAAACTCTTCCAGAATGCAGTATAGTTGTTCTCTGTTGACGGAGTCATATTCCTGCTGGAAATCTATGAATATATTATATACATCCACATCCTACTCCCAGGTATTCTGTAGTATTTGCTTAACCGTGAATAATTGGTCGATTAGATCTTTCTTTCCGAAATCCTGTCTAATAATACTCATCTAGTATTTTTTCCACGTAGAGTTGCATTCGTTGATTAAATATGTATGTAAATATCTTATATCTATTGCTCGAGAGCGCTATTCTACGCTAATTCTTATACGATAGTTTCTTACCCTTCTTGTATATTTTGCATATAATAGGCTTATTTCACTTTGATGGTAAATTTTCCTCTTCCCATATCTTTTGAAATAGGTTATGTGACCTGTTAACTAAATGATCTCTGAAATTTTTCCGAAGGTACGTTGTCGATTCCCGACGCTTTTCCAAGTTTTAAAGCATCAATTGCCTCCATATTTCATCAGTACTTGGCGGTTTCATTAGGGGTTCATTATAAGTTCCTTCTAGGGGTTGCTATTGTTGATTACTTTTAGTATTTTCCGTGTTTAGAAGGTTTTTAAAGTAATATTTCTATGTATTTTTTATTTTCTCGATATAGCTTACTATTTTTCCTGTTTGACCTCTGCAGAGTTTGGTGCAAGGTTTATAGTCCTTGTCTCAATTGTTTTATAAATCTATACGCATTTCTTGCGTTGTTATCCTTAAAGTCTTTGTCTATGTTTAAGTGATGATCATTTTCATATTTTCTCTTATTCTGTCTACAGGTTCTGTTAGCGGTGCTCCTTGCTTTTATAAATGCTTCTCTCTCTAGTGAACTACATTTAGTGTCAAACTATGCATTTGTATCTTCTACGACTTCGACCTCTTCCTGTGCAGCCTTTATCCTTTCTTTATTTCTTCCTTTAACTTCTTTTAATTCATTGGTGCTTTTTATCTCTCTATATTAAGTTTCTCTTGTTTGTGCATCTTTTGTTGTGTTTTTTTGTTAATTCTACACCTAAATTTCACTTAGTTAGATAGCGATCTGAGTCACAGCAGGCTCCTCTTCTTGTCCTCATATCTAGGATACTGGTTATTGTTTTTTATCTACTTGTAGATGGTCTATTTGATTGTGTGTAATTATATCTGGCGACTTCTATGTAGCCTTGTGCTTATCCCGATGGGTAAACTATGTTGAGCTTATTATTATGTTCTTGCTTGCTGCAAAATTGATTATGAATTCACCGTTCTCATTAGTTTCCTCCTGCAGCCTGTACTTGCCAATTGTTCCCATGTATTCTTGTTCTTTTCCGATTTTGGCATGCATGTCCCCGAGTATTATTTTGATATCATTTTTTGGGGATGGGTCGTAAACGTTTTCCAGCTGTTGGTAAAAGGCCATTTTTATTTCGGGTTCTTGTTCTTCTGTCGGACAGGGACGTTTATAATATAATATTCTTAGTTTGCACATTCTTTCGCTTATGGGGTGAAAATTAATTATACTAGATCTTATTCTATTGTCCACTATAAATGTCACTCCTTATTCTTTCGGACCACTTGCTTGCCGCTGTATAGCACAGTGTGAATATTAGTGTCTCTGATTCCATCTCTTAGCCAGCGTTGTTTCTGTATTGAAGTTATTGCCAACTTATACTTTTTGATTTCATCTAATAGAGACTAATGTGCTTCTGGTTTATTTAAAGTTCATGCATTCCATGTGTCTATCTCATAATTATCTTGCGTTTGCCATTTCCGTTGTCATTGATCCCGTTCATTCCGAGGCTTCGTTCCAGGTTTCGTAACAGTGCTTCTTTTCCGAGTATGGGATATTGACCCATAGCCCAACCCCCTTTTCGAGGACCATTTCTCCAGCTCTGATTTGCCCTGAATTTCCCATACGGGTTGGATACCGCATCTCCAGCAGGGTTGCTCAGGTTTCCAGGGTTCATCGCCTCTTTCGAGGCTTCGTGGAGGTGAGAGCCGAAATTGGGTAGGAGAGGCTATGCGACAGTCTTTTTCTATGCGATTGTCGTGTGATGTGCATGCACTACCCCGTTTGAACCGTAATTGATTTATTACTGCATTTAAATATATTAGTTAGTATCTTGATAAAATTCAAATATGAATTGATGAAAAGTGGTGACTAGGTTTTTCTATTAATGATTAATGTTAAGATTTCCTGTAAGGTACACGTGAGTTAAGGTTTCTAGCACAAGGCAGTTTGTTTGAAAATTCTTGGTTCAATATTATAAATTACACAGGAAATGTTTATTTTAAGTAGACATATCCTGATGCATACGTTGTACATTTTCAGGCATTAAGTGTTTTTGAAAAGCGTTCAATTTAAAACTTCTAACGAGTGTTTCCACTACCTAATTGAGCTTGAATCGGAGCGACCAAACCAAATTTTCAGGCTATTCTAAACTTACAATTGTAATTTATGCTCCACGCTTATAGAACACTGAAATATTGTTAAGTTTAAAATATACGCGGCATATTAAAGCAGTATGTTTTGAAGGTCAAGTTAAATCAGTGTTTAATACGCATTTCGCATGAAGTAAAATTTTAAGTTTAGAAAAGCCTGAAAATTAACAAATATTTACTGTACTTTTGTTTTTATACCGTGCGTTTTATTTAAGTATGGATTTACATAGTAAAAATTATACCCCATGTTAACTTTTGTTGCCGTCTAATTTCGAAACATTTTTTGTTTTTATTTATAAATCAAACACATTTCTACAAAATATTCATTATTAGAAGAACATAAACATATTAGAATTCTTTATTTTGGCTTTCAAGTTTAGCAAAACAAATACTTACGTTATGACATTTTCGCCAAGTTGATTTTGTAGCTTAATTATTTGTATTAATAATTTAGAGAATTTTTTTTTTAAGTGTACATATTCTAATAATTATATCGTTTGATAAATTTGTATTTTTTATGATTTAAACCTTCTAACGAGTGTCTTCCACTCCCAGACTAAGCATGAAGTAAAATTTTGAGTTTAGAAAAGCCCCGCGTAGAAAATTTGTCGAGGGTCGCGCAGCGACCCGAGACAAATTTTCACGGGGCTTTTCTAAACTTGAAATTTTACTTCATGCGCCACGCCTATAAAACACTGATTATATATATATTGACATTTACTTGAAATCAGTGATTTATAGGCGTGTCGCATGAAGTAACATTTCGAAATAAAACCAATTAAGCGGTATATATTGACATTTACTTGAAATCAGTGATTTATAGGCGTGTCGCATGAAGTAAAATTTCAAGTTTAGAAAAGCCTGAATTTCGATTCAGGATTAAGGCTTTTTCAAATCCACATTCTTGAGGCTTTTCTAAACTCGAAATTTTACTCTATGCTTCGTCTGGGAGTGGAAACACTTGTTCGATACTTCAAATTGAACGCTTTTATAAAATCGATGAATGTCTGAAAATTTGCAAATGTGTATATGTGTACTCAAAGGAAAATTTCTTGTTTGGGATCAGGACATAAACATGTTAGAATTCTTTATTTTGACTTTCAAGTTTAGCAAAACAAATACTTACATTATGACATTTTCGCCAAGTTGATTTTGTGGTATAATTATTTGTATTATGTGAATCAACATTTTTTGTACGAAACGTACAATGCCAGAACGACAGCATTGTACATTTTGTAGAAAAAATGTTGATTTAACAATAAAACCAGAAAATTGTTTTAAATTTATACGATAACAAACGTTAACATTTTATACCATGTAAATCCCTATGGCCATACTTTGATAAATCGCAGTATATAGTAAATTACAAGAATATTATTTTATCAGTAAACAATACTAATTGTAACTCGTTCTGTATTTTTGGGATTAGTAATTTCATACGTTATTAAGTTTAATTTGATAATTACGCTTGTTATGTATACTTTAAATTGGACACATGTATACCGTTATGAAACCCATAAATGACACGGGAATGATTTAATGGCACTAGAGAACCAGTCAAGGGTGTACAAGAAGTAGCCACGGTAACCGCATTCTGTCATCAAAACCGACCATGGAGAGAGCTTTATTAACCCCTCTCGCTGAAAGCTCAGCTCCACCCGGCACTATATAACTATATCACCTTATTACTAAATAATATAATATATATCCTATTAAACTTTACAAACTACTCTTTCAAAATAATATTAATTCAGTTATAACCTTCGTTCTAAGATAAGTATTCGCTTATAAAAAAAAGATTAAGCTCAAAAAATAGTATTTAGGAATATTAAAAAAAGACACAAAAAACAAGTTTATTTGTCTAACACACACATAACTTAAACCGTTTTTTGAGCCTAAAGGAGGTCTTTCAGCCGATCATGACATAATAATATTGCAGTTTTTAAAGTTACAAATTAAATAAACTTGCTGTAAAATAAACAAATTTATTATAGTAAATTTGCCACCTAGTATGTTACTTTTTAGGAAAAATTAAAATTATGCAAGTCCTTGTTTTATGTAACCCACAGATTTGTCACATGGACATTTTTAGGTGATTCTGATATATTTCGCCAATTACAATTCACCAAAGCGATCAGACCCCCCCCTCCCCAAAAAAATGTTTGTATGTAAAAGCGATCTTGAAAGAGCAAAAACAATATTTTACAAGTAACCCCCCCAACATTAGTATAACCCCCTCCGATTTTTTTCTGGCTACGGCTTTGAAAGCGATTATCCATATTTTGTTAGGTTGCCTATATCTTAGGCTATTAAAATGTCTTAAAAAATATATAGAAATTAAAAAAAATTGTAAATAATCAAAAATAACAAAACAAATAAAAATTTATTTATTTAAATATTTCAATTCTCAAAATTGTAAAATTTATTACAGAATTTTAAAATTAATAAAACTGATTAATATTGGACAAGAGTCGATAAATGTGGCAAAATTTAAATTTTTTCGTTAATATGTAAGCGAGAGGAGCCTGAGACATTTTGAGATATTGTTAAAAACCATAAAAAGGTATAAAACATTGAGATGATCGGAAACATTAACAAAATTAATTAATATTTTCAAATGTGAAAATACAGTGTACTAATGACAAAATCCGAATATGTTAAAATACACTCAACCTAGTGTCAAAAGACAGAACCAAGTCAAATGATAGTCAACCAAACGACTTACAGTTATATTGTCACAGTAGTGAAAATACGACATTTTATGTTTCTGGTGAAATATTAAATAACATTTTAGCATTTAACATTTTTCGATTCATTTCAAAAGCTCAATTTTTATTTTCCAGTGTAACCACTTTAATTTTCGAAAATTAAATTACGTATGAGAAATGTAATTATTTTTAATAAATTAAAGTGAATAATGAGAAATTAAAGTGCATATATTTGTGTGCAAATATGTATTATTTATAATAATTAATTGTTCACTTATAAAAATATGTTGTTATTTAAATATTACTCATGATAATTTGATCAAAAGCACATCCTCGAAATAAAAATTAAAAATACCCTGACACGTACGCAAATCAGAACAGTTCTACAATGCCGACTCCAATCGTTTCAAACGCATAACACTGCAAGTAAAATGCGCTTGACACTTGAAACTAATTGAAAATTTAATTAATGCCATATTGTTAATCACCCGTGAAAATTCGTCGATTGTGCGGCGACGACCATTAATTTTAAAATCCACCCTTTTTCCACCCCCCTCCAACCCGACCCGGAAAAGCGTTATACATCTGAGCTGTCCTTTTTTATATTAAGGCCGCATCTGAGTTGAGGAAAGAGCCATCATAAAACGGCAACCAAGTTTACGTTCACCGTTCCGGGAGAGTAGGGACCTTGAATTATTGATAGTTTAATTCGGGCAAATGCCGAAACATGAATCTTGCATACGTAACAAACCCGACGTTCTCAATTGCACCTCGCGATGAGATTCCTTCTCTTTCCTCTCCACCTACTGGCGGATCATACAACATGAATGGACCCTATCAGCTCAGAAAAAAAAATCACTATAAAATTCAATTTCATCTAAGCTATACACCCCGCGGGGATTACGGAGGGCATCCTTCCTTATTTCACTACAAATGAAACGGATTGGACACGCTTTATTTCCCGTTGTTTGTTAAAAATTAAATAAGATTTCTATTGAAGCCCGCAAATCTTTCTATTCTGTCTCATTTTGAAATGATGTATTTTATTAAATACGTTTTATAAAATTTTTAAGTTCTGAATATTTTTGGTTTAAAGGTAAAAATAATTAAGTGCAGTTGATATTTGGGGGATTTTACGAATGACCTACCAAACCATGGTTCTAATTTTCCATCTTAACTAAAATAATATGATATTCTAAAATTGCGAAAAACAAAAGTTGGCAGTGATTCCTCTTTAATGTGCCTATACAACAGTGGTGGGTCAAACATTTTTTGGGGTCGTCAATTTTAAAGAAATTTATTTAACAAAAAATAATAATAATAATACTTTACTGGTGCTCGTAACGTTAGTTTTACACAGGTCAGATAAGATACATTAAATTACATTATTGAAATTCATCAGGAGGACATCACATCAAAATTACAAAAGTAATACATATACAGTAAAATAATGACTTTACAAAAAAATATATAATATAAATATTAAAATTTAAAACCTAAAACTTAAAATCTACAATTAAAATTTAGAAACTTAAAATGTGAAATTCAAAAAAACACTTGTTGTTTAAAAAATGGTTATGTGTAAAAATATTCTAATATAAATACTTAAGATTCAAAAGAACACATACACATTAAAATTTAAAAAATTACATATAGTAAGTACACATTAAAAGACATTTGGAGTTGGATATCAGATTGTATGGTCCAGAAAATCCTCCCAACAATAAAAAGCTTTTTCCAGTAGTATTGCTTTAATCTCAGCCTTGAATAATATCATGTTAAGATTTTTGTTGCTATTTGGTAGAACATTGAATAATTTTTCGAGTTGAGTGCCATTTAAATTCAAACACATTTATTATATTTCATTAAAAAATCAGAGTGACTTTTCTGAATTCTAGGTAAATATTATTTTTAGGTTCTTTAATATTTATTTTTTTATTATATTCCCCAGAAAGAACAAAAGTTTTGGTTTGTAAGTTTAAAACCATCTATTAGGAACTTTTAAATTTAAATAATTTCTAACACAATTATGATTGTGAGCTGGTAAATAACATCTTAGTGATGATCAAACGTGATCAAATAAAGTCATGGCCAACTATAATATTGTACAAAAAAAAAACTCGGGTAGCACATTCAAGTTTTACCCAGTACAGTCACCAATAAATATGTCGCGAAAATGCTTATTGGCGTTTCGGCACATATGTCTTATTGGTGACTTACCTAAGACATTTATTTTCGCAGATGGTGTTTTGAAGGTGTTTACGTGTCTAACAGATATTTGTGGAACATACAAGTTTACATCACTCAACATGTTAGGACAATCAATAATTGTGTGGACTAGTTTAACCATAAATACTGCACTAAATTCTTCGCGACGAGCCGAATAGGAGCAAACATCATGCCATAACAATAGTTGTTGGTAGTCAGCGTTTCTTTCCGGGTATATGTGATCGATTTTGTAAGATAGGTACTTCAAAAACGCCTTAAGTTCATTGATCACGTAGCATGGATCCTAAACATTTCAACCATATTCCAGCTTACTGCGCACTAAGGAGAAATACAATGTTTTCAAAAGTGATGTATTACTGATATTGTTCCCCTAAGTTGGTACCTGGGGGTATACCTGACGTCGAGTGGAACTCAAATGACCTAAATCGATTAAAATGTACATAGTTATTTCGGTTTTTTAGGTAAGATGACATAAATATTAGAGTGTGTTCTATTAGACCAAATTGACTAAGATTGTTAAGTAATATATTGTGGTCAGTAGTATTAAAGGCACGAGACAGATATGTATAGATAACATCGGTCCGACCTCTGTTCCACACATAAATCCCTGTTGAAGTGGTAAAATATATTTATTAGTATGGTTGCACAAACTTGGTGTGCTCATATTTTTACCTTTCGGTGTATATCTTTCGAGCGTCCGTCTAAGGACAAGTGGATCACCGCCATATCTGCAAACCACCGTCGGAGACTAACCCACGTGTGCCTACTCACCGGAGGGGTGAGTAGGCACCTCTGGGCTTTTCAAAGCCCACCCCCGACACCTCATATAGCAGCGACAAGCACCAGGGCTGAGTCAACCCCGCCGTGTGTAAGTTAGCCCTATCCAAAATAGGAACACAGAGGTTACCTCAGGAAGGTCTTCAGCTCCGACTTGGACAATCGTCCCCCGCAAACATCCATCGTCCGAAGACAGGTCTGCCCCAGACGCCTCCTGTTAAGGTGCTATGCTGGACCTTCAGTATGGTTGTACAGAAAATAATATAAATATATTTGAAAACTTTGATAAGATTGCAATAGGTCTATAATTTTGACGACAAGAGTGATCACCTTTCTTAAAAACCGGAGCTCTCTTCCAAGTATTAGAAAAACATGCAGATTTTATTGATAAGTTAAAAATTGTTAATAACGGCTTTACAAATACAAATATACAAGATCATCACTACGAATTATTGACGGTTTCAACTTATTTATTCCACGAAAATCATGTGGTTCAGTAATTAGAGAAATAAAGAAACGTTCTCAATTAGTATGCACCCAGTTAATTGTTCAGGCATCAGTGTCAAAAAATACTTCAGAAAAGGTATCAGCAAATGCATTTACGCTATTTAAGGGAGTATCAAGGGTGTTATAATCATTTTTTAATTCAGTTATTATTCTTGATATGCAATTTTTGGTGTACCTATTTCCATAAGTCTCAAGATCTGCTTATAAGATTATTTTCAATGTTCTTTATGAAGGAATTATATGCTGAATTTATTTGTGATTTAGTTATACTTCGAAGTCTTCTAAGTTCTCTGCGGTTAAACGAGGATTGCGTAAATTTTCACTTTTTTATAATAGTAGTATTTTGCGCGAACATTTTTAATAACTTCTTTAGAAAACCATGAGGGCAACTTATTAGAATTTGGATTGATATTATAAACGGGCACTGATTTATCAAAAATATTGTACAAAATTTTATAAAATTGTTCCACAGCTTTATTAACATCAGTGTAAGATTCCAAAATAGACCAATCTGCATTAGCTAAATCATTGTACAAAGTAAGATAATTGACCTTTCGAAAATTGTACTGCTTATTACTACTATTTTGAGGAAAAACTGGCTGCTTGCATTTAGTCAGAATTTGTGCTACACCCGATAGAGCAAGATGATACTGATTTTCTATCACAAGAGGATTTGTAGATCCAAGCAACCATCAAATTTACTGAAAACTAGGTCTAATAGTCTAACGTATCAATGCCTAATATGATTATATTGATTAAGTTTCAAGATGCTCAGAAAATTGCACAGGGATGAAACTTTATGTAATTTAGAATTATCAAATTCTTCGATAAATGCAGGTATATTGAAATCACTACGTAAAATAACTGTTTTTTCTAAAAACAATACCTACACAGCCTGCAAAAAGTATCAAGTGTATCACTGTTCACATCTGGAGGTATTTAGATGGCAACGGTAAAAAATAAAAATGAGTCAATTTTACACTTACATAAAATAAAGTCTATTAGTAGTGTTAGTTGTTGAATATGGCTAGTATTTACAACACTGTTCCGAGAATGCTATCAAAATCCCGCCGCCAGTAGTACGACCTGTCACATTAAAGTTTCTGTCCTTTATAACAACATTATAGTTATTATTAAAGAGTTCATAACTATTGAAAGAGTCATTCGACCACGTTTCAGTTATGCATATAATATCATAAGTAACACAGTAGGAATTACCATAAAAGGTTTGTGTTTTAGAGCATAAACCACAAGTATTTTGGTAATAGAATGTCAGTACTAATTGTTTCCTTCCGGGCGCAGTCAATTTTCCGAAGATCTCTTGATAATAGTGGATCTCTTGACAATGCCACGGATATGCTTGATGATGAGGTCCGATTCACCGTTGGATACTCGTTGTAAAAGATCCACTTTCACAGATTTATAAAACGCCGACTGCATTGCAGTTTAGTCAACGGATATGCTGACCCTCTTATATTCGTTTGTGTTTTTTAGTTTTTTGATATTACGGAATACCTCACTGACACATGATGAATTTTGCAAGGACACTCTCAGTGGGCGATTATTTGTTTGGGAAGGAGCGTATTTTCCTAATCAGAATGGTCTCGGATTGTCATGTTACATATTTAGATCGTTAACATTTCCGTAACAAGGGCAGTATCATTCATTTAGGTGGTAGTGGAGTCGCCAGCAGTTTCCGGTAATGTGTAGATAATTTGGTTACACTTTATTTTCTCTCGTTCATATATTTCTTGAATGATCTTTTCAGGCTCGATTGTGACAGAAATAGCGGCTCTAGATGTTAAAGTAGACGATGACTTTAACATATGAATATCATTTTGCAATGCAACAATGGCAGCCTTAAGTACATTCAGATTATTTAAAAGTTTAGAGCATTTTATCAAAGATAGTCATACGAGGTGCGAAAATACAAAAATCCAAAGTCTCTCATAACTCGCTTATTTTTGAGAATAAGACGTGTGCTTACGTACTTTTTTGCTTAAAAAAAAGCTCAAAAATGTGGCGGGAAAATGTCGTGAATCACCCTGTATATTTATTGATTAAAATAGACATCTTCCGTGTCATCTACCTCAAAAACTTAAAATAAATTGATTGTTTGGCATGTATTTTACTAAATAAATCTAGTAATATTACTAAATTATATTCTATGAATAACTAATAATACATTTAAAGAAACCCGACACAAAAGTATAAAATTTTAATATGTGCTTATCATAATTAAATTTAAAATATTGTTGCAAAGAGTTTAGGGAGCAGTTTAGTCATTATACAGCTACTAAATTTTGCCTTAGCATTAAAATAATTGCATAACAAGAGTATGCATTTATTTAAATGTAGTTTGTTTACTTCTATGTTTATAAAAAGAAAATAAGTAATTGACAAAAGAATTTAGTTATTATAATCCAGCTTTTATGCGACTAATTTTATTGCATCTCACTTAACCGAAGCAACACCCTTACAACCTAATATTACGAAACGCTGCGATGCAAGTCTTAATTAAATCTGCTTAGTTTCGGGTCGAGGCTGCGAGAAAGGGTCCGCACATAACTTAATCCCCTAAAAATTCAAACCAACCGAAAACCACAACTAAGATGCCATAAGATGATTAAGAGATACTTTAAACAAGTTTCCGATCAGCTGCCGCTACACAAGGCCACGCATTGTTCATTCCGGGCATAGGAGGGGGGGCTCCGGGACTCCGGGCAGCCGTAAAGCCGAACAACTCCTCCGGTTTATGACCTGACCCTCACAGATTAAGTGGTTACGTGGTTACTTCAGAACTTACTAATCCCGCGCCCCTTGATGCTGGCCATTACCCCGGAATTTATATCCGTGCAGTAACCAAATGTCTTCTCGAACTAAGTACACACTCTCGTGTAAACACTCTATTTTCACCATTGCTGTTTACCGTTAATCTTTGATGATATCAACCCTTCTGTACGGCGTGCCCTCTATATATCGATGAACTTGGAAAATAACTGGAAATCCCTTGGTGTTGCCGTAATCACATTACTCGCTACAAGGAATGTATTTTACATTAGATTTCATATTGTTCTAGGAGATAAAACTGGAAACATATGCACTTTAGCTATCATAAATTATAAAAGCGCGTCATTTCTATAAAAATCGCTTGTACATTTTATTGCTATCACAATTTACAACAATTTAACAAACAACATTTGTCATTAAAACGAGAAGGGAATTACGGAAAACTTTAGAATAATTGATAAATAAGAGCTATATTTCAGACTTTACTATAAATCAGAGTTCTATGTGCGTAAAGTAAAATTATGAGTTTAGAAAAGCCTAAGAAAATAGATATTTAAATGCTTTTCTAAACTCCAAACTTTGATTCATGCTTAATCAAGGGGAGCGGGGCGATCTGTGGGGCCCCTAGCGATGTCACTTTAAGGTATGGATATAATGGGGATTAACAAACAATTAATAAAATAAAGGAGTTTTTAAACTTAAACTGCAGAAAATTTATAAATATTATGAAAAATAAAAATTAGCATCAATTAGTGGCCTTATTAAAACATTCTTAAAATAAATTATACAATTTTATTGATTCCAATCAACTTTCTTCATTGTTACTGATTTTTATTCTTAAAAAATATAGACAACATTATTTGTACCGATCGCACTACTTTGTTTTCATTTAAGGGTATGCCTAAAATCAAAATTTAACATTGAAACCTGCATAATTCTATTTTTCTCCCACTTACGTATTTCTCATTCTTGAAAACTGTAAATTTCTAACAATAGAAAAAACTAAAAAATATTTATATCTTCCGTTAAAATTAAGTAGTTTTTTTACGTGATCATTTGCGGGAATAATTTTCTCTATATATTTTAAACACTTTATTACTTGCTTCTTAACTAAGCTGTCCTATTGGAAGTAGGGCCTTTTCAGTTACAATTGGTCCATAAATGAGAACTTTGTGAGCAGTAAGAGGCATCGGATGCCAAGGGAACTTGGTTACATAAATCTTCGCAGTTTCTAATGTATACGTTTTGCAAGCATCTACATTAATTTTATATCCAGCAGCGAATGCAGTCAAAATTATATTAAATCGTCTGATAATATTTACATTAATCCCGGTAATATTCGCAGAAATCTCCGAATTATGTAAAAAACGCCTAGCCGAGTTCCCATCATTAGTACTGCCCTATCCACAATAGATAATCAATCCCAGTTCTGACTTGAATCCTTATTGAATCTTACTTTATTGCATCGCTTTAATCTCCTGTTTGTCGTTGCCTCTGGCTTGCCATTGGGCCAGTGGCAACTTATATGCAGTGTGCAGTAAACATTCTAAAAAAATCGAATCCATGCATGCAGTACAGGAAGTCCAAATTTAAATATAGATTCAGTTATTTTAGCAATAACCTTTTCAATATCATTGTAATCTTTGGAAGTCAAGCCACAAAGATAGCATCTCTGTGTAGACTTTGTCTCAGTCAAAGAATTGCATATTTTGCCGTTCACCATTACCAAAATAAGTTTATGTTTTACTCCAATAGTTCGGCCGTTTATTTTAACTTCCGTAAGTATAAGTGAATTTATTTGGAACTGTATAACTTCTTTCTCTCTTAATGCCAGGTTGGTTGTCTCATGCTAAAATTGGAATCGGATTGGTCTGCAAAACCTCGTACAAGAGCTCTTCAAATTCTGCCAGATTATGTTATGGTTCTCTTCAGGACCCTCAGACAACAGTAGCAGTGGCCAAAGATGATAAAAAACACTCGTTTCACTTTTAGCATTACTTCTAAATCTTTGTTTGTATTCAGACTGTCCCGATGAACCGTCAAAGCCCCGTTTCGTGATTATATACATGCGGATTTATTTTGATGGGTTTTAATGACATTGCGTTGGACTTGTAGAAGGCGTGATATAGTATAATCCAGGAGTGACAAAACTTTTATATCGACTTCTGTATCATTTACGGTATAGTGTATTCATCGCTCTTTTGCTGAGCAATATAAATCGAACTTGAATACCCTCAATAAAATTATAATCATTATACAACCTTGCGGCTACCGGCACTGCGGGTGACCAGCGCGGGGGGTAGTTGGACTGGGACAACAAAGACGCTAAATGGTTTGGTTTGCTGTTTCTTCTTCTGCCGGCTCAAAATATACCTGCGATCCTGACCCTTCGCACATTGCGGCAACGAAAATGGATGGTAAAACGATTGTTTACTTCTATCGGGAAAGCAGATCTCTAAATGCCACCTTGATTATCATGACGATATAACTGCGGTTTTATTTGAAAACTGGTTCGAAAATAAATTGATACCGAATTTGGCCAAAAACTCCGTAATAGTTATGGACAATGCATCATACCATAGTTGACAAATTGATAAGGCACCGACTTCGTCCAGTAAAAAAACAGAAATATCTGATTATTTATTTTTTTGAAGTATCATGTGTATCAAATCAAGTTTCATCTAAATAACAAATATTTCTTCCAGCGTCTATATTTTTGAATTTTTTGTAAATATTCGTATCGCCATTTATTAATATTTTCCCTTTCCATTAGATGCTTCATTTTATCTATAGTGGAAAATTTAAATCCATTGTCCTTTAAGGATTTCCATAATGTTGTTGGACTACACGATATAATTCCCCTTTCTTTCAAGATATTATTAATAATTTTTAGTGTAGGTGCCTTTTTAGCCTTTATTACTTCATAAGTAATTTTTTTAATTTTATTGAATCCTTTAGGCGTAATGTTTTTCACAGCCCCTTTATCGCACCGATTTGTTATTTGGTCGGTAGGATTTTTTTATTATGTGGCTAATTGATCTTGCACAAACATTGGTTAAAAGTTCTGCTATTTCTAAAAAATTCTTTACTCCAAGAACATCTTTAAGACCTCGATATACGTCCTTTATAATGCGTTTCGCGTCGGGTAAAAAATTATTATGTTTCGCCCGGTTATTTCGTTGGCGGGAACTTGGGATTTCTATAACTAATAAGAACCATTATTAGATAAAGATTCTATAATTAAAAATGTAAAGCCTTGTTCAGAGTTCATTATTTACACCATTTACACTTTCCCCTTGTTTATGTAGTTCCAGTGAAAACAATGTATTGAACTTTTTTGGGTAAATATAATCACAATTTTAACGACAATATCCGTTTTGACATCCCTATAATCGATTAAAACCATTTTTTTAAATTTCTGTCTGCCCGGCTGGCAGAAACCATTAGAAATATCGACATAAAACTTATCATATATGTAGGTGCGAAAAATATTTTGAAAACTAAAAGTGGTAGTTTACTGTTAGCGGTTTTTATGTTTCCCGATATTTTGTTAAATATTTACCAAACTAAAAAATTAATTTTACCAAAACAAAATATATTTTTGTCATAGCACTCCCAATATGTAAAATATGTTAAAAATTGTGTTTTTTATCTAGTTGTCGGTTTATATCTGTGAAATTATTGGTAATATTAAAAACTGCTTTACATAAAGTAGATAATAAAAAATAAATCATAAATTGTAATCACTAGAGAGCGGATAAAAAGCGTAAAAATGTGAAATAAAGCACTTAAAGAAGCACTACATTTAGAGAAAAAAGCATATAAACAGCATTAAAACGGGAAAAAAGCATTTAAAAGGCATTAAATGAGTAAAAATACATAAAAACTATAACATTATTTAGTATTCAATATGCTTATCAATATTTTTTAAATAGAAATTATACAACTAACAGGTTAAAAATAAAATTAATATTTTCTTTACGTGTTATGTTATGTAGGAGTATTTCAAAATAAAAGGTTTTTCTTTTATACATTTCAAAATATCTACAATTTGATTAAAAACATTCAGATCCTTTCTTCAACACTTTATTTTGTAAGCAAATGTACATTTCGGACACAATGTGAATCAATGGTTTGATACTAAATACTAAAAAATAAAAATTATTTTTTAGTAATCAGTATCAAACCATTAATTGTGGACACATTGTGTCCGAAATGTACATTTGGTTACAAAATAAAGTGTTGAAGAAATCATCTGAATGTTATTAATCAAATATTATCATCTTCAAGTAACTCAAGCATTGGGTAATTTATTCACGAAAACAATTGACCACTAAATCCTATTCCAAATGAGGGTTTGCCAACCGTTTTTTTATCTACTTTAAACACTTAACTTAAACAGAAAAACAAAAAATAATTGAAGTAGCTCTCGAGTCAGCAGGAATTTTACAATGCGTATTGGTGATTATTATGATCGATATTAATATATTTTTGAATAACGTTGGAGTTGGATATTCATTTTAACATTTTCATTTGGTGGTTTGAAGTATTGCAAATTTAATTGTAACATCATTTGTTTAAATCTATAATTTGTGTCATGTATTTACGCATCTCTACATTAAATATAATACTTAGAAACCTTCATCATTAGGCGAGATATTTTTTTAGACTGAATCCTGCACACTTTTTCATTTTAAAAATTTTCTTTAACTGTCAAAACAAACTACGGGCGATTACAACTATCGAAACAAACGAGCTATATCTTCAAAACGGTGACAGCTGTCTTAGTTCTGTTAAAACCATTTAAAACTAGACTGAATTCAGAATTTGTGTTCAATAAATTATAAATAGCAATTTATGTAACGAGAAAAAAAACTTAATAAATTCCAATAATTTGAACTAGTTTAGAAAAGCCTGAAAATGTGGCTTGGCCGCGTAGCGCGAAGCCAAATTCTGGCTTTTCTAAACTCGAAATTTTACTTCATGCGCCACGCATGTGATACACCCAAATATCATGAAGTTCAAAATATTCTCGGTTATCAATATGAATATTTTTAATCAAGTGTTACAACTAGATATATGTAAGAAAGCAACATCAATTCAAACATGTTTTAAAGTTTTAAACGGTGTTTCAATGAAAAAAAAACAAGTTTCGTAAAAAAACTGATTGTTCTAATTAAAATGAAAAAACATTTTATTTAACAACCCCGGTACAAAATAGATTTTTTTGTTTTAGCATATTGCCTATTTATTTTTTTATTAAAATAAAATATTTTTCAAAACTTTAATAAAATGCTTTAAATAAGCATAATAATCTAAAATAGGCATAAAAATTAAAAATAAGCACAAAAGGACAAAAAAGCAAAAAAATTCTTAGTGCCAAATTATCACATTTTTTGTGATTCGTATACATTTATAGAAACTCTCTCGATGCCATATATATTAAGCATAAGCATAATAGCTAAAAATCCGCTGTCTAGTAATCACACTTCTTGTCATAGCTTTCGGTCAATAAGTGTTGTGTATTACAAATCAGAATTAGCTTTGCGTATTCTCTAACTATAATGCGCTCTTTTATAGTGCGCTTTACCCTATGAAAACGAATATTACTGATTTTTTGTTTGTTATTATTTAGAATATTTTAATTCTTTCTTTACACATCCGTCTAAAATTGATTTGCAATTTTGATTTAATTTAATTTTTTATTTTAGAATTAATAAAATTAAAAAAATTTAAAATATGACTTCATTATGCACTCTATAACAATTTTATGATTATATAATTCTAATATCATATTCTCGTAACATATATAGTTATAAAAACAAATTTTTCCATTAAAAAAATTAATCGTTTATAATATCATTACAGACCATTTTATTAGACAATTAATATTTTTTTAAGCAAGAGTTGACAATTATGTACCAAAATATATATTAGTATACCACCACTTTGTGTGCCTTCATAGTATAAAACGATTTTAAATTATAACGACGGTGAGGCTTGAGCGCAGCCTAAATTTAATCGACTCAAGGAATCCTAAAACGCATATATCTTGTTATTCCTTTTTTACGTAAAAATATGATATTATTTTGTCAAAATCATAAAACATGTAATACAGATATTATTAGATATTAAAGAAGTGTTGTTAAAAATAAATTAAAATTGTTCAATATATACTCAATGACATTAGAAGCGTAACACCAAGAAAGAATCATTTTTTTGAATTCATATTTTAGCAACAGAGTGACTATATTTAAAGCATACATTGATAACAATTTCAACCTTGTGCCTTTTATATTTATTGTGAAAAAAAATATATTTCACTTTTTCTTTTTTGATAAAACTATTTATATGAGCTGTTTAGTACAGATGTTTTTAGTTTTCGTGTTTCCGTTGAGTGTGTTAAGCTTAAATAAAATGCCTCGAGTCCGAAGACGTCCACAATATCACCATTTGAGCGATTTTGACCGGGGTCGAGTTGTTGCTTATCGAGATATCGCGAAATTGCCCACCGTATTGATTCTACTGCAGCAACTGTAATACGTGTGTATCAGGTATGGACAGAAGAAGGTAGAGGAGCAAGAAGAAGACCAATTGGTCAACCAAGGCGTACCACAGAACGTCAAGATCGGCGCTTAAGACAAATAGCCCTGCGAGACCGTTTCGCTACCACGCGTCAAATCGGTGATCAATGGATTGGAGAAGAAGATAGGCCCGTTAGTATGCAAACCTTATATCGCCGCATTCAATCCTTTGGGCTTCTTTCGTACCGTCCAAGATTAGTGCTTCCTTTAACAGCGAGACACTGTCGCCAAAGGTTGGACTGGTGCAGAGAACGGCAGCATTGGGAGGCAGAATGGCACGATGTCGTATTCAGCGATGAATCACGATTTTGTCTAGGCACGCATGATGGCCGTAGAAGGGTACGACGCTACCGCGGAGAACGACTTGATATTAGGTTTGCTATTGAGAGGCATGTACACAGGACTGCTGGAGTAATGGTTTGGGGGGCTATTGCTTATGGGAGTCGATCACCTCTTGTATTCATTCGAGGCAGTATGACAGCTGCGCGTTATGTTGAAGACGTCGTACGACCGACTTTGTTGCCTTATTTAGATGACCGCCCAGACGTACTTTTTCAACAAGATAACGCACGTCCCATATTGCTCGTCGAACTATGAACTTTCTTAATGAAGCTGGTGTTAATGTTTTGGCGTGGCCGCCCTGTTCGCCGGATTTAAATCCCATTGAACAGGTGTGGGATATCATGGGAAGAAGAATATTCTCTTTGCACCATCCTCCACAGACTCTAGCACAGTTGATCGATAAAATTCAAGTTGCTTGGAACGAGATGCCTCAAGAAGACATCGACTATCTCATTTTGTCGATGCCCAGACGTCTACAGGAGTGTATACAGCAAAGGGGTCGCCAAACACATTATTATTTTTTTTTAGATTGTTTTTTAATAAAATTTCTTGAAAATGTAATCATTTTATTCTTGATGTAGGACTACCATACTGGCAAAAAATCAAGTTAAAATAATAACTCCTTCTGGGTGTTACGCTTCTAATGTCATTGAGTATATATTCTTATGTTTTAAAGTATGTAGAATACTATAACATAAATGAATTTTTACAATTTTTAATGTGCTGGACACTGCTATTCTGAACATGGCTTTAGCGATTTGGATCAGTAAAAATATTTTTAAAATACTTTCAATAATATTATATATTTATATATATGATATTATTAAATACATACCCTGGCTCTTTACTGAAATTCTTGTGTTGCTATTATCTGCTTCAACGGCGCCCTCAATCAATTGATTTTGGTCCATGATGAAACAATTATCCCAGGGTCGCCACATATTTTATCAAAAATAGGTAGTCGTCACAAGCAAAAAATAAACAAAATTCATGAGAATATAAACTAGTAAGTAAATTAGGCACAATAAGAAACAATGAGAAATCTGAGAACGAAATATGCACTAACACAATTGCTGATAAAATGATGAATTTTTAACCAAGCAAAACGACCTGTACTCACAAAAATGGGGGTAAAAGGAACATTAAAAGCTAATTATCAAACCAATTTACAGAATACATTCCAAAAATGATTGGAAATGCATACAGGGTTTTCCCATTGGAAATCCAATCGACACCTCTGGAGCGGTGTAGGTTTCAGGGTACATTTCGAAAAAGATTATTTTTGCTTTCCAAAAACTCGCAGGTAGTTATAGATACATTTTATGCGAGGCGAAATAGAACCGATTTAGCATCCTTGTCGGCGCGCACCAACTACCCCCCGCACTGGTCACCCGCAGTGCCGGTAGCCGCAAGGTTGTATAATGATTATAATTTTATTGAGGGTATTCAAGTTCGATTTTTATTGCTCAGCAAAAGAGCGATGAATACACTATAATATCGTTATCCGGATAGCAATCCTTTTTTGCCTGTTGACTTATTTTATCGGATAGAAATCGTATCCTATCTTTTGCTCTAATTATAATTCAGCTTGGCATCGACAAACGTCAACAACGTCTGGTGAAAGCGGATCACTTTTAACAGTTAAAGATTTTTTAAAAGTAGTCCTATAGCGTGCTACACGGTTAGAAGAAGATTCAGAGACTTCTTTCACTAATTTTAGAGCCTCTAGTCTTTTTGATATTTGGTCTTCAACCTTTTTTCCCTATCTGTGAGTTCAACAACTTTTTTTTCGGTCTTCTAACATTTGCGCAACGAATATTTTCTTTATTCATGCCACAGTCTGAGAACCTTACGGATGCGTCTAACCAAGTAACATTTTTGATGCAGCCTTCCATTTCACTTTATAATCGGCAATAAAGTATCGTAATTTATGCTTAATGGCCGGTAATACATCACTAGGGCAATTTGTCTTTTTTTGAACATATGCTGTACATTTTAAGATATTCGTCGTATTTAAAAGGAGTTCAATTTGAAACTTTCAAGAAGTGTTTTCCACTCCCAGATTTAGCTTGAAGTAAAATTTCAAGTTTAGAAAAGCCTGAAAATTTGGTTTGGTCGAGTAGGGAAGCGGATTTTGACACTGATTTCAAATGAAGTTAAAAATATACTAATAAAGTAGCATGCTAAGGATATATATCTTAACGTTACAATATTTCAGTGTAAAATTTTGAGTTCAACAAACCCTGAAAATTTGGTTTGGTCACCCCGTTTCGCGGCAGGCTTTTCTAAACTCGAAATTTTACCTCATGCTTAATCTGGGAGTGGGCAACACTCGTTTGTAACTCTAACTTGAACCCCTTTCAAAAACCACGAATATCCGGATTTTAATAGCAGCCCTAGTACATACATGAACGATCTCCATAATTCAACAAACATGATAAATTAAATAAATAAAATATGTAAGAATGATATATCGTGGCTTCGGCATTATTGATTCCTCTCAATAATTCAACGAGCTAAAATTACACTCGGATTGATTTTCTACCGTGACCCATCAATTTTATAGCACCTGGACGCGCCACGGCTGATTTTTCCGAAATAAACCATCTTTATAACACGTATGGGAAATTAATAAAGCAGTTTTACGAGATTAAAACGCGAATGTTTAATGTGCCGCGGCTTGGCCCATTTGCCAGACACACTCGACCGACACATGTTTTATGTCACCTCCGTCAAATACATATGCCTTTTTAAATGGAGATGACAGCAACGAAACGACACGGAGGATTTATAAATAGGCAATGAGATGTGCCTAATTATGAAACATTTGTGATGTTTGAAATTGTTCCAATTTTCATAAACAAAACTATCAGATGAAATGATGTATAAAAAACGACATCCTTATATTTAATAATTATATTTTCTTATTCAGTGGTTCTCCAATGGTTTTTAAATTGTGAAACTTATGTCAAAAGTGAATTAAATACAGTTTACGTCTATGCTACTAGTTAGTTAAATAGCAATAGATTACGATACTAGATATCTAACAAAGGTCCTACCCAGCGATTCAAATCATTCAGGATTCGAATCCTTCTAGAACAAGGCTGGCCCAATGCAGCCCGCGGCCACTAACTCCGCTATTTATTGCGAATATTGGAAAGAGATTTATTGCGAATATTAGAAATAGCCGATTTATTAACTGAGAAAATATAATATTTTAAAAAATTATTGTTTTTCTCTCTCTTTACAATTTAATTATAAAATTAAGGTTAACTGTAAAAAGAGAGAAAAACCATAGTTTTAAAAAATATTATATTATAAAATCGGACTTAGTTGATATTATTTTATTATAAAATAAGGATTCCAAATGCACTTTAATTACATGTGACTTAGTTTGCGAATACATCAAAAAATACCAGATATGTTTCTTTGAAGTAAACATATCCCAATTTATACGCTGTAAATGTCCAGTTATTCGTTTTTTTTAATTGTTCAATTTGAAGCTTCTAACGAGGGTTTCTACTCCTTGGTTAAGCATGAAGTAAAATTTCGAGGTTTTCTAAACTCAAAATTTTACTTCATGCGCCATGCATATAAAAGTGAATTAGTTCAACATTTACTACTTATTACGTATGTAAATGATGCTTGGACATATTTTAGGATATAAACAGTGATATCTATATTAAAAACTCAATTATCTGTATAAAAAAAAACAATTTAAACGGAGTTTAGTATTTTGAAACTTTTAAAAATGTCAATAATGCTAAAAGAACTATTTTGAAACATTTGATGTAGTAATGTTGGCCCTCGAAGATTTAAAGAGGTATTCGAATACTATTTTAAAAACGGATTTATGACCTCGATTTGTTACAATTTTTTGAAAGGATTCGTATTCGAAATCCAAATATAGGTGATCCGTGACATTCTCAAAGGGTACGAATATTAGAAAAAGAATCGAATCCTCAGAAAGGATTCAAATCATCCCTATTATTGAGATAATACACGTTTTAGAACCGTTTTTAGAAGATGTGTAATCAATAGATATAAATTAATAATAGGTTAACAGGTTTTTAATAGTATATTGTACAACGAGCATATAATGATAGCTAATTATCACGAGAACGATGTTTCCGGAACGAGCCGTAGGCGAGTGGAGAAAGCGGTTTGAGTGATTAATAGCCATTATATGGGAGTTATACACAATACTTTGTTCACGACAACAAGAATATATAACACAACATTTATTGTACAGGAAATAGCACAACTCAATCAATTTGCAAGATATTTTATTTAAAAAAAAAAAATTGTTAACAGGAAGATTGGAAGTTTAAAACGTATACAAAAACTTAAAAAAAAAGCCCAAGCAGCGAAAATAACATCCGGTAAATGACGACCTCCGTTTTCGATGCACAGCTGAAGTCGGGTGGTAAAGTGAGTCATCACTCCTTACAAAGTTGCTTAAGGAATCGCACGAATTTCTCGCTAAATATTATTACGCAGTTGAGCCAAATATCGAGGCTTGTCAAGGTACACTTTTCCCTTTAGGTAACCCCAAAAATAAAAGTCACATGTCTGTCATCATCCGGAGAACGTGCAGGCCATGGGATGTCACCGCGGTGTGAGATAAACCTACCGGGAAATGATGTTCTCAGCAGCTCCATAGATACACGTGCCGTGTGGGAAGTTGCCCTATCTTTTTGGAAACAAACCCCCTGACAGGAATTCGATGCCGACGTAATTTAGGGAGGAGGTATTCCCGGATCATGGTTACATAAAGTTCAGCATTTACTTTACACACCGCAGCCCATATGGTTACCTTTTTACTAGGAGGAGGCATTTGATGAATCTCTTGAAGATTATTTGGTGCCCAGTAAAGGAAGTTCTGCTTATTTACACAACCATTTAAATGGACATGAGCTTCATGAGAAGTCAGAATAATCATCCCTGGATCGTCATTTATCATTGCCAACATGGTGCGAACTGCAGTCTTCTTGGAAAAAAAGATTTTGGAAAATCTTCCTCTAGTAACTCTTGGATAACAGCGATTCTATACGGGTGAAAGTTCAAGTCTTAGTGGAGAATTCGGCGAACACTTCTGTCATACATTCGAAGAACTTGAGCGTGACGAATAATAGGACCGCCGGGGGCTCCGTTCAAACGCAGCTCGTACCACCTCGATATTTGCGGGGGTCCTTACCGTTCTGGGAGACCCTTCTCCTTATGGTTGCGGCTGTGTTTCAAAAATTCCGAACCCACAACAGAATGTTGTTCTTTGATGGAATGTCCCCGCAAGGAGGAACAATAAATTGTAAACGCAAATTCCGCTGTGTTAGGATCACTGAATCGTTATTACGAAAAAAACGCCTCGACGGCGAACGCACGGTGTTCAGCGCACTAAAAATCCATTGTAACTAAACTTCCACATCAGGAGAATGTGCCCAGGCCAACCCCTACCTCGGTTGATCACAGTTATCCATCCTTAAGTAAAGAATCCTACAGTAAAATTTTATCACACTAAACTTGAAAAAAGTTAAAGTATACATTCTTAGCCGTTCTTAGTAATAATTCTTTGTTTTTTATACATAATAACTAATTAGTTTAATATATATAAATATGTTTACAAGAAGTGATTTTTTTAAGTAGCGTAACCATTTCTCGGAGAACATAATTCGATGTTTAGCGCGCTCAAAAAATGCCAGAACAAAAAAATAAAGCAGTCTATCTCTTTGTGATTGACATTATGAATATTGAATTGTATCGCATACTGAAAATTTAGATTTATTGATACATAAAATAAATAATTTTACGCTAAAATAGACAATCAAATGGCAAACCTCTATATTCTAATAATATTCTAAGTGGCTAAACGAAATGGATGTGTTCTCTACTGAAGGTTAACCAAATGGACCCAACCTGGATGTTTTAGAGATATATAGTGCCTTTCAAAAAAATCAGAACACAAAGTATTTATTGGACGATTTTAATGAAATTTACAGAATTTAATCATGTAAATGAACTGCATCGATGATAAAAAATCAATTGTTTTGGTTACTATTTAATGGTATTTTTTTTTTCGGGGTTTTCGGTTCGTGCTATTGCTGAAAGGGTAGGCCGTAGTGTATCGGTGATCGTACGCTGCTGGTCTAGATGGTCCGAAGCTGGGGAGGATTGACGTAGACTTGGATCAGGACGTCCAAGAAGCACCACTGAGCGTGAAGATCGAGCTCTTCGTCTTACAACTTTAAGGGACAGATTTACAACGTCGCGGGCATTGGGAAATGACTGGTTGGCTCTAAATGGCCAAAGAGTATCTATGGCTACTGTTTACAGAAGAATCCGCAGTTTTGGTATAAGATCCTACCGTCCACAATTGTGTCTACCTCTTACTCCGCAGCATCGCAGAGCAAGACTTGATTGGTGCAGGGAAAAACAACATTGGACCCATGAATGGAATAACATTATCTTCAGCGATGAGTCTCGGTTCTGTTTATGGGCTCATGATGGTCGCAGAAGAGTGAGACGTCGACGCGGTGAACGCAGAATTTTACAATTTTCTGTTGAAAGACATACGGCTCTTACACAGGGAGTTATGGTTTGGGGGGCGATAGCATATGGTAGTCGGTCTCCTCTAGTTTTTTTAGAAGAAAGTCAACGCGATTCGGTATATTGACAACATTTTACGGCCAATGTTAGTGCCCTATGTAAATGGCGACCTCACACAGCGGCCATTACAAGACAGTTTTTTGATAGTGCCGAAATCAATTTGTTACCTTGGCCATCTCGTTCTCCAGATCTATCGCCAATAGAACATGTTTGGGATATGATAGGTGTTAGAATGAGTAACTTACAGCGCCCCACTAACACTGTAATGGAACTTAGAGGTCAAATTATTGAAGTTTGGAATGAAATACCCCAAGTCGATATTGACAGCCTGATTTCTAGCATGCCTCGACGTGTTAATGAGTGTTTGGGAAATCGTGGAGGCCCAACACATTATTAATTTTTATTCATTTGTTTTTTTTTTGTTTTTCAAGTTGATTTTTTGATCATCGATACAGTTCGTTTACATGATCAAATTGTGTAAATTTTATTAAAATCGTGCAATAAATACTTGGTGTTCTGATTTTTTTGAAAGGCAGTATATATATTTAGAGGTTTCACGACCGCTTATCATTCAAAAATTAAACATATAGGTGTTAAAGTTATAAGTAGAACCAGAACAAGCATATTTACCAGAGGATTTTGACTCCTATTAATTTTTGGGATTGGTTTAAATTATTTATATGATGTACCCTAGATTCTTTATACTGATTGTATATATTCTATATTCTTATTTATAGATATGGGGGCAATTTTAAATTGATTTGTTTCTATTTGAATAATTTATAATTATATACAACATGATTATATCATTTTAAATGTTGATTTTATAATAATTCGAAGGGAAAGGGTTGTAATATAATTACTATTTTTAGACAAAACTTGTATAAAAAAATGCGAAGTGACATTATCTTCAAATTTTATTTTAACAATTTTTCGTAAAACATTAAAATTAAAATAGGGGTAGTGAAGGATAGACAGGAAGAATTATATATCATTGAGTAATTTATATTTTTAATTAAATATTTTTTTCGACTCCGAACAATTTAAAGTAGACTAAAAGGCTTTATAGCGAAATGTTCGGCTAGAATGAGCGTTTCGACCAGTGTGCAGCGGTGCGTATTTACACATTTATATGGAAACAGGTGCTGCGCTTCAGCGGCCCTCCGGCTTCTCGTTCGGACGCTGAATCTGCGGGGGTCCTGTACAAAGACTCCTAGCGGGTGGATCCTGGTGTATGGCAGAGGAGGCGCGTGCAATCGCCGTAGTGTCGGGTAGGCCGGTGTCCTCGGGCTGTTCTTGTAGATGGGCCGATGACGTGGGGGTCCCTCCGCGATCCTCCTGCGTGCCTTGCGGGCTGACGGGGGTATCGGAGAGAGCGGACGTGGCACCACCAAGTATGGGGAGGCCCTTCGCCTCTTGTACGCCTTCCGGGGTGATGGTGGCAACGGAGACAGCGGCCGCGGTGCCACCAGGATCTTGGCCGACCTTCTGATCGCGTTCCGGAGCCTCTTGCGGAAGCGGGCGTGGATACCCGGTTCGGAGATTGTTATGGTTGAGGCAGAATCCGGCATTACCGTGTGGATTCTATTTTTGCATAGTGTGCTATGGTAAGCTCGCTTAGCCTGTTCCCCTACTTAGCTAGCTAGGGTAGAAGAAACTGATGCTGTTTGTGGGGGTGTGCGCCCTATTTAAACCTTGTGGTCCGGCTCTTCCATCCCCGCTCGTACAGCGTGACGTAGGTGGGGACGCGTGCATTCGCTCGCCACAGGGTGGTGAGTTACCCTGCTGGCGAGCGCTTTTCGCGCGCCCGAACGTGCACTGACGTGTCTCCACAACCTGACTGCCTGATTCACTGATTCCCTGATTCACAGATTTACCGAGTCACTGAGTTACTGATTTATTGATTTACTAAGTCACTGAATCACTGGGTCATAGGGTCACTGATTTACTGATTCACTGAATACTTTTATAAATTCTTTAAATAAAAAGAAGTACTACTTTCCTACACATATTTGTCAATAATAGTTTCTAATTCAGGGCATTTCTAATGGTTTCTAAATAGTGACATTTATTTCAAACGTGATTAGTTTACCGCACCGTATGCATCTATGACAATAATTAATGCTATCTAATAAACAATAAACGGCGACCCTCGATATATATACAAGTATTTTATTCAAAACATTACACTGGATCAAATCATACATAAAGAACTCTGCGGGTTATTCAAGGGAGCTGGAATATTGAACATGAACGTAATTTTTGATTCACTTTTACAAAATTAAAAATATGTCATAAGAACAGTGAGACAAATAATATTAGATAAAGACTGTTTGTTTACTACCACAGCTTTTTTTCTACAGATAAAGCATAATGCTCAAAGTTAGAAGATTAACATTTTCTTTCGTTTTTATTCTTATGTGTAATTATTATTTTTTATGCGGGATATCAATTAAACACTCGCATTATAATTTTTATATGGAGCACTTAGATGTTTTTACTGCGTTAATAAACCGGGCGCGAATCTGTATGTTAGCCGTGGAGCTTTCGGGGTACTTTTTCGCGATACTCTTTTTGACGACATCCGGAAAAGTCGGGGGTCTTAAAACAGCCGCACTTTCGGTGCTGAGGGGGCTCATTTTTATGCGACGCGGTGACGCTATTATCGCGAGACCGCTGCCGCCGTTAAAAGTGTAATGAACAATATTCCGCACTGAAACTTAAAAACTAGCCGTACGTTTGTAAAATGTACAAGTGTATACAGTTGAAATGTTGAATTATAATCGTTATGAAGCTGCTTTATTGAATAACAATATTTTCACAATATAAGAATTAAATAATGGCCCAGTATCGTAACAACACTGGAAAACTTCTAAATGTGAGAGATGCTGTGGGCTATGTTGAGGGTAATAATTTAACAAGTTCAAAGCTATTCTCTTCATGATCTTCATGTTATTAATCAATTAAAAAGCAGCACAATTATCAACAACTACTATGTACAAATTAGTTTAAATCTAATGAAGTATCAATTATTGTTGCTTTATTTTATATTTTAGCATAGGTTAGAAAAGCCTGAAACTTTGGATTTGTCGGGCTTAGCGAAGCAGAGCGCCCGATAAATTGAAATGTTCAGGTTTTTCTACACTCAAAATTTTACTTTATACGCCAGGTGTGTATAAAACACCGATTTAATGTAAAGTTTCAAATATTGTGACTATTAATTAAGACACGTTATTTAAAATATTACTTACGTTTATATTTCATAACTTACGCTGTTTGATTTTATATTAGATAATATTAATTTATTGACGTACAGTGAAACGTTCAAAAATGTCTCACAAGTAACATATTTGTTGGCGTTTCAACATCACATAGTAAAACAATGAACAAAATCACTTACATACTAACATGCTTACACAGGGAATTTTTCTTTTCAGTATACATATTCATGGATTTTTAAGAGTTTAACTGGAATCTTTTAACGACTGTTTTTCACTCCCAGACTAAGCATGAAGTAAAATTTCGAGTTTAGGAAAGCCCCAAGAAAATTTTGCGAGGGTCGCGCAGCGACCCGAGACAAATTTTCTGGGCTTTTCTAAACTCGAAATTTTACTTCACGCGCCACGCGTATAAAACACTGATTTCAAGTGATGTTCCAAATATTCTCAGAAGTACTTGACTTTTTTTTACCTCTTTTATTTAAACTTTTAAATGAAGTGATTAAACAAAGTTAAGTGTTTTATTATTATTTCATATAAAGATAAACCACGAAGTGAATACTAACCAAATCAAAGATTTCAAAATGTTATTTATTTATTTATTCAACGGAGTCCATTAAAAGAAAACCTAATATTGTACAAGTAAATATTGATTAGTAGTATATTTATAATCCTGCTTAAGCAAATTATTTTTTATTTTGATTTAGAAGTATATTTTGAACATCACTAAAAATCCGTGATTCATACGCGTGGCGCATGAAGTAAAATTTCGAGTTTAGAAAAGATCAGAACATTTTCACGGAGCTTTTCTAAACTCGAAATGTTACATTATGCTTAGTCTGGGAGTGGAAAACACTCGTTTAAATTTTCACATTGATCTCTTATAGAAAAAAAAAAAACAACCAAAATATGAAGATTTACAGCAAATAATTGGGATATGTATACTTCGAAGAAAAACTCCCTGTATTTTCAATAATAAAAAAATAATCATTTAAATTTATAAAATCTCTAATGTCCAAAAAAGCGACTAGAAGTCTGATTCTGAGACAACATGTGGATTAGATGGAGATTAATATGGAACGGCGTTACTTTTTTCGAGGTTTTTAAATTATAAATCATTGATGGCTTGTACAAAATATGTTGGAGTTTTTTTATTCTGAAAACAAAGAATCATATTGTAAAGGGTAATCATTATTTTCTTTGCGGATTTCAAATTCTAAATCCTTTGATAGCTCATAAAAAATACTTCTATTGAAAACGCATTCAAGCAAAAATAAAAAACGTTTATAGGTACTTCAAAATTAAGATATATTTTGTACAATTTTAGAGATTGGATAAGTGATACTCTTGTAATAGTTTTCTTATTTTTAATTATTTCATTCCATCAACAATTATAAATAATCTGTAACCATGTCAACTATCTTATTCGTCTTTTCAGTTTTTGAAAGATCAAGAGACAATGTCAAATTTCAGTTAAAGCTTCGGTTTTCTGTGTTCTTTTCGGGGTGCTTTATAAATTTCAGTGTTAGTGTCCTCCACTTTTTGTCTTGGCCAAATCTGTCGTGTGCGCGAACTGTCCTCGTTCGATGATGTCGAGCAATTGTTTCATCATGTGGGACGACGGGCTTGGTGATGTTTACGCCGAGGGGTACCAGGAGGCCTATATCGAGGAGCCTTGCATGTTCTTGTTACCACCACCACCTTCACAAGGAGACCTTAGGTAAATAAAACTGTAAACAATTGACAAAACATTGGAATCATCAAATGTAATGACAAATTTACGAAGAACACTGCAATCATCAAAATTGTAAAAATTGCGAAAAATATGGAAACTATCAACATTTTAAATAGTGTCGAGAAACATTAAATTCATCAATTTCAAAAGATAATATCTTCTAAAGATTACCTAATTTTAAATTGTAAATAAATCTAAAGAATATCCTCGAGAAATTTGAATTTTTAAATATATATTATTAATTTCTAAATAATCAGTTTTAGTTTCATGAAATGGCCTGAACTAACCATAATCCGGGCATTGAGTGAAAATAACAGATAAACAAGGACCACTTTTAAACTATTACATACAAGAAATGTGTCTTTAAACATACTTACCCCAATGTATACGATATAAATGTTCAATTCGTTTTTTTTAAAGACGTTCAATTTGAGCTTATAGTCCTTGATTTAGCATGAAATAAATTTTGAGTTTAGAAAAGTCTGACGATTTTTGGGCTTTTTTGATATTTTACGTCATGGACCACGCCTACAAAATACTGAAATATTGTAAAGTGTAATAATATATATAAATTGCAAAAAGAATTTCACAGAAAAAATATACATTACTTCTATAAAACAAAATGAGGCCTCAAAATTCAAACATGCCGTTAAAGTTGTTGTGTTCGTTATTCATTTCAATACACTATAAATTCACTTGACACTACTGACTGTCCACATTTTCTCAATCTTAAAATCTCGACTCAGATCTTAATTTTGGTTTAATCTAATACTTTTCATTTGTTATTTTAAATGTTTTGAAAAATAATTAAATATTAAGTTGATCCAAAAAAAATTATGAATCACCCGGTATATAGGGGTCGTATACTGGTGGGACCGACTGCTTAATTCCCCAATCACTTTTAAAGAGCCGGTCCGCCCCTTCTGATGAGAATGCAATATTATGTCAGATATGACCCCGAGGTAAAACATGGGCCCACTGAATGCCGTGATCAGCGCGCAAAGTTTTAACAATTCTATTATCTTGTCAGATTTTTCATCGGTCATCATAGACTATTGAAATAACTCGAAAGCTATTCAAGCTACGAAACTTTAATTTGAGACACGTATCGATATTCTCAATACTTCCTGGGATATACAACTAAAATCATTTGTAACTTAATTTTAATGGAATCTGTTGATTTTTACATAGTATTTACTTTCATCGTATATAATAATTAGAATGAAAAAAATTATTACATGCATATATAAGTAAAACTTGCGTAAAAATCAATAGATTTAATTAAAATTAATTGACTTTGTTCCTAGACTTCATATTATCAAAAAATTGGGAATCAAATAAACATTTATTACAAATCCAGTAATTATTAAAATTTATTACATGAATATAATTCGTCAAATGGTTGAAACTAATATGAAAACTATCAAGTTATGAAATTTAATAAAAGTAAAGCAATATTTAGAAAATTGATTGAAATTATATACTTACAAAAGAGTCGATGACAGTTGTATATTTTAATGATTTTCGTTTTCAAAAATTATTAACATATGTTAACCTCTTTACTTACGATTTAAAATAACATTTAAAATGCATTTAGCGGTTTATTCTTTTAAGTATACTTTTACATAAAAGTAAAGCAATATTTAGAAAATTGATTGAAATTATATACTTACAAAAGAGTCGATGACAGTTGTATATTTTAATGATTTTCGTTTTCAAAAATTATTAACATATGTTAACCTCTTTACTTACGATTTAAAATAACATTTAAAATGCATTTAGCGGTTTATTCTTTTAAGTATACTTTTACATGCTCCATATAAACATTTGTAAAATAAATCAATATTGATTGATTTTACAAATGTTTATATGGAACATGTAAAAATGTTCTCAAAATAATAAACCGCTGAATGTATTTTCAAAATATACTGCCTAGGTTTGATCTCATATATATGAGATTAAACCTAAGCAGTATATTCTGAACTTTACAATATGTTAGTGTATATACGCGTGGCGCATGAAGTCAAATTTTGAGTTTTGAAAAGCCCGAAAATTTCGATTGGTCGCTACGCCAATCCTAATTTTCACTCTTTTCTTAACTCGAAATTTTACTTCATGTTAAATCAAATATTAGAAACACTCGTTAAAAGCTTTAAATTAAAAGCTTTTATAACAACGAAAGACTGTAAATTTACAGTGAAAAATTGTGGTAACTATATCTAAAAGAGAAATTACTTATATCATACAAATGTTTTTATGAAAAAGCATGTAAATGATTTTGTCTATTGTTTAAAATCAGAGTGGGTAGAATTTCCTGGATTTGTGACGCCTACGGTACATGAAAATCGACTTTTACATGTTAAAATATTTCACGTCTGTAATACGTCATTGTATGTGAATGGTTTATTGATTAAATAGTTAATTAAATTATTGAAATTAATGGAAAATCTTGCAACGCATTAAAAATCATAAACATTTAGAAAATGACGAGAGTATAACGAATCTTTATTTTCTAATCTATCCTAACATTTATAACAGAAATTTTGCCAAATTTCCATAATTAATTTTTGGTAATGTTTAAGATTTGTATCAATTTTTATACACGTAGGAATAAACATGTATATTCTGAATTGATTTATTCAATTTTTAATAACTTACAGAAAGTTTCGTAAGCAATCAACTGAATCTAAATGTTGTCTGATTTAGGTTTCTTTAGTTTCATCATTTGAATATTCGTATTTTAGCTAATGAATTGAATGAATTTCACAAGTTTAGTAAATCTTGTTGATATTTTCTATTTTTGGTAATTATTGCCAAATTAAACTCGAAATTTTACTTTTTAACAATTATTTATTTCATTTGTTTGTGTGTTTTATCTCTGGTCTAAATTCTGGTTACCCATATTAATGAAAAACACAGAAATCATCAAAACTGTGAATAATAATAAAAGAAAAAATGTTGAAATCATTAAAATTGTAAAAATGTATCAACTTCTGAAGTGACTTATAGTGAATTATTCTAAACTTAGTTTTAGTAATAATCAGCAACCTTTATAATTGTTGCGCCGCATACAAACAAACAAATGCGCAGGCCAAAAATTTGGATTTGTCGTTTCGCTTCGCGTTGTCTCCAATATACTGTTGATTTATTTCAGCTTACATTCAACTTGATTTTAAGACAACTTTACAAAAATCAATGTTATTGTCTTCCAGTTATAAATTTCAACAAACCATTTTAATTTTATCTAGTAAATGACAAACATGATCATTTTAAAGTAAATTCTCGAATGTCCAACATATTTTAATAAAAACTCATTTATTAATATTTTTTTTTAATAAAAGTTATCAAATCCAAGAAGGCTGATGTTTGCTAAAATAAAAATATCTCCTTTGCTGTCTTGCAAATGTATAATTCAATGAAATATTCTTGTTTTCTATGTTATATAATCGAAAACGATTATATTTAAGTAAATTCTGAAAATAAATAAATAAAGTTTTGGTAATATCGGATGCTGTTTTCTTATTAATCAGTTGGTAAAACATTTTCAAAAATATATTGGTTATGTTTTATTTAATGTTCTACTAGTTTCGGCCAAAACCCATTCTTGATAATGCCTTTAAACCAAAACTAGCAGAAGAATAAAACACATATAAATGAAACAAAACTAAGTGAATTAACAAAACCAATATACTTTCGGTAATATTTCAAATAAAAGTCTACAGTTTTGCTATAAAACTGTGATGGTGACATTTTTGAATTTGGCGTGCTTAAAATCCTAAAAACACTTAGGTAACCTTAAATGATGTGTCAAATCCAAAAATATCCATAATTATGTAAAATGTATATAGGAACGTCTAAATAGAACTTGAAACGATTTAAGAATTTTTAAATGTTTTTTTTTTTCTGAAATTATGTTTATTTATTTTATTAGGTCTATGATATTCTATATTGTAGTAAACTGATAATATTTTCCATGAAACAAAAATTAAACAATATTTATAGTTTTCTTAAATCGGCAGTGGATCGCTTATTTTAAATTGTTATAAAATCAAGTGATATTTAAGTAAGTGTTTCTCATAAACTACTGCCATTTATAAAACTTGTTCTTTAGCCCATAATAAGATGGTGCATTACTTAATGTCTAACAAAAATTGTAAGTTTTTAACTGAATATCATAATGATTAATAAAACTTTGAAATCTGCACATGTCACAAGAGTAACAAAAATATGATAAAATATGTCGATTTGTAAATATATTACTTTTACTTGGATTGGCCTTTTGTTTTCTGTTAGATGGATTTAATACCTACAATTTTTATTAGAGTAATGTTTTCGATATTATGCCTACATTTTGAGTAAAACTTACTACTAGATGTTCACAAGAATAACGTTTTGTTACACCTATTATATTAAATTTATTTTTACAATAATTCAAAAAACATCTAAAGATCGGAACAAAAATCCTAGTGTAAAACCAAAACTTCTCGCTGGTGGCAACATCTGCAACAAATAAAAATATACACACAATTTAAAATGTATATGTTTTGTGTAAATTTTATAGATATATCATACAATGACTTTTTATTTATGAATGTATTCATAAATGTTTTCGTTATCTTTAAATAAAATATGCTACTATATTCCTCACTAAAAAGTGCCTGTAAGGTTCTAAATGTCTAGATTGAGTAGTTTTTGAATAAGAAAATCAAACGAATTTTCAAAAATCAGTTTTTTCTTGATATTTTGTAAACAAGAACACAGTAGTGCGGTCAGCAAAAATTCATGTATGTAAATATTCAAACATCATTGCTTCTGTAAAAGCGTTTAACTTGAAGTTTCAAACAATTATTTTCACTTCTTGATTAAGTATGAAGTATAGTTTTAAATTGAGATACTCAAAATTTATAAGCGTTGCATGCTGGCAAATCTAATTTATCACAAATAAAATGATTATAAATGAAGTTGCTTCTGTTTGGCATGACGTTAACCTCAAAAAAGTGCGCTTATCATTGATTTAAAGCAATAATTGATGTAATTTATATTGCAAATAAACAATTTAATGTGAGATAAAAGTCAAATGTTATTGTCCTTCCCGGCGCATTCACCGAAAAGATCAGCCCTAAAAACTAATTTTGAACAGAATATTGGTTTGTATTTTTGTACATCAATGCATAAATAAAACTACATGTTTTACTTCTGTAAAAATGAAGCCAGAACAAAGTATTAGGAGGTATTATTTTTAGTATTGACTTTATTGTGGACAAAATTATTTTAAGAGTTAATTAAATATAGTGGACAACGTCACTAATAATACAATACTTTAATATTAGTGTAATGCTCGAAGACATTATTTTTAAATATTTTATGAAATTGGAGCGTGTTCTCTTCATTTTCTTACGTTACCCGGAATTCCTGCATTTCCACGGAATCGGAGAGCCATTTCCCAATACGGAATGTCCATCATAATTACGGCCAATCAATATCCATCGGGAGTAATTTACATTTTAATTTTATATGTCACGTCGTTACCAACAAAAGAATCGGGCCTGATAAGTGAATTTTGTGTCAGTTGGAAATGCTGGAAATTCCATTAAAATAAATGGATTGTTCGATCGATTCTTATATTTGTTGAAAAATGTAAGTATGTTTGACAAGATTGGTATCCACTTAAAAGTATAAAATAAATAATTTGCTATTGAAAAAATACCGCTTCTCCATAATAATTGATTAAATCTCTGATTAGGTCAAAATTGTAGAATAGAAATATGTTCTAAACACGTTAGACATCTCACGCCTGTTTCCCTAATTAATAAGCTATAAATGAAATGTCATCTATCACTCAGTATATAAAAAAGCTCCTGAGGATGGCAGAAGTGATGCTGCCGAAACGTAGAGCGCAAATAAATCAACCAACGCGAGAAAGCAGCCCAAAAAACTCAAGCCAGTTATATTTTGCTCGAGAAAAACCTAAAAATAAATAAATATATATATATATATATATATATATATATATATATATATATATATATATATATATATATATATATATATATACAGGTGTAACATATAAATATTTTTACTGCTCAATTTTCGACAGTGTGAGTGTTATTATCAAGTATTGATACTTGATATTGACACTTACACTGTCGAAACTTAAGTCGTAAAAATATTTATATGTTACACCTGTATATATGTAAATTAATAAAAGTGGTAAAAAACATAGTACTAGTTTCATTTAATTTTGATATGGATTACCACGTAGTAACGGTCAAAACCATCGTAATGTTAATAAGCAATTGTGTAAATATTTTGTGAAATAAATAAAATACGGGCCTGGACATAAGTTAATATCATATCTGAATTAATGTCCATCAATGAATACAACAAGACATGCCTATTAATACAGCATTTTATTGTAAACTTCTTGCTCGATAATTAAATATAATTTAATATGATTGCTAATTGCTCTAATTTAAACTAATAGCTGAAAGATCCCTACCCCCTCTTACTGTTAGCATGTGTATGTACAGGGTGATAATTGAATAAGACATGCTCCAAAGTTGAACTTGGAGCGATAATTTAAATCGCAAACTGCAAATAGTCAAATAGTCGGCCGTTCAACTATCGAAACTACTCTGTACGCGCACCAAATCGGAAATTAAGATGTCACGGACTTGGGGAACAACTCTCGAAGTCTGAATATTATAAGTTTTAGTTTGATTCAATTAATTATCCGAGTGGAAGCGGCGATTTTCTAATAATAGTTGCGATTCATTTCAGTCACTTAACTTTACCCAGTAAAGTTAGGATTTCTCTAGAGCAGTGGTTCCTAATCATTTTTATCAGGGACCACTGCGTTTTTTTATTCATAGCAGAGACCATAAGGTTCTAGAATATTAAACTGGTATAATCTTAAAATATATTTCTCCTACGACCGCTCCCGAAAACAGACATTTCGTCGCTATACCTAAATGCACAGGTATAGCGACGAAATGTCTGTTTTCAGGAGCGGCCGTAGGAAGAATATGTTTCAAGATGTCAATTGTATTTTTGTGTTTTGGCAAGTAATGTCACGCTTGAAAATTGAATTTTCAAAACTAGTTTTCAAAGTAAAATCTTCAAACGTAAGTATCAAAATTATTATAATATAATGAGTATTGACAAAGAACAATTAACGCCGTCGCTGTTTGGTCGTAAAAAAAGCAGTTAGACAAGTTTTGAAAGCTGAATTGCAGCTCATACCTTGCATTTACTCGTCCTGCGGGCTCATAAATACAATTTGGTATTTGTATTCAATACGAAGCTTTCAAAACTTGTCAAACAATCTATGTTTTTTCTATTTTTTTTTTATTGGACAACCAGATTTCGGAAGTAGTCGATCGATATGCTTTAATTTTTAAGTTATCTAGCAAATAATCAAATCATTCGAGCGATCTTAAAATATTCGATCATTTTCATGATTGAAACAATCGATGATTCCATTCGAATTATACCATCAGTAGAGTAAATATAAGACGTGAAAAAAATTGATGAAATAATCGATTTTTATATCGATATAATGTTCAGTACCACTTTAAGTAGTAGATAAAATAATCTATCTAAATATGGATTAACAAAATATCTTTGTCAAAAAAAAATTGATTATTAAAATATCTTAATAATATCCATCACTAATTTTGATCAAAACTTTTCAACTTCGTCAAATGAATAAATGTTTCTAAAATATTTCGCGAACCATATTTAACTTCTCGCGAACCACCAGCTAAGAATCACTGCTCTAGAGTGTATAAAATTATTAATCTAGAAAATTTTAATTTAAATGTAATCCACTTATTATCGATTTCGACAAAGGCTATTAAATTTTAATTAAAGATCAAATGTAATTGCCAATTAGCGTAACTACTACTAACTAATTATTATTTTGCTCATTGTTTTTTTATTTTATCATATCTTATCTAACAAATCCACGTGTACACTTTTACAACGCGACTTAGTATTACGCAATTTTTAAATAGCAAACTTTGTTCGAGGGTAAATAAACAAGAGGTTATTTTTTTGGATATAGATGCTATTATTACACGAATGTTTGGTTGTCATAGCAACAACACAAGAATCTAGGGCATAAAAAATTATGATAGCGCGCAGCGCTAGAGTGATTTTTGCTGTCCCTTGATTTTACCAAGTAAAAACCAAACTAAGTGCATTTATATCCCAAAAAAATAACCAAGTTTATTTTACGGAAATTATCAACAACTCATATATATATATATATATATATATATATATATATATATATATATATATAATTTTAATAAAAACTTAACTAAAGAACATGGATAACATATCTTATGATCATTTGTAACGTTTGTATGATCAATATTACTTCGATATATTTAAAACGGAACATGGACCTTTACCGGCGAGTATAGAACTCTTTATATTCGCTGGTAAAGGTGAACTTGCTAGGAGATGTAAACAAAATTCTGTACTTTGATAAGTAGATCACAAGAGGTGTTTATTAATCACAAGCAGTAAGTTGTCAAATTAGAGATCATTTTGAGTGACTTTATACTGCCATTTTATTGTTTGGAAATGCAACCACTATTTTATAAATTATATATAAATGAATTCTTTATTATTGTATTTTATTTTATAAATATTTTCAATCAATATGTATACAGGTTGGCTGATTTTTTAATATCCAGCTTATATGTATATGCTAAAATATTAAAGACACAAAAATAACGTGAAACTGTGGCAAACGCAACGCAATCTACAAAATGAAGCAAACGATGTTTTCCATGGCCTGCATATTCTTTAAAAAATAACAACAAAGAATGCCCGGTATGTTATTTAAGAATCAGATTCTAAATTGTATTTACAATTATTCACAATATTTAAAATAAAATTACAACCTGATGATAGCACATCATAATAAACTATTTAAAGTACTGATGAGAGATAAATCTTAAAATGCGTCTATAGATGGCTTAAGACGTTTTCTTTAAGATAGCCTAAGATTCATTTATTCCCCAATTTATTTTCAATTTATTTTAATTTCCTATTTGTTCAACTAGTTTGGTAAAAAAATAAATTAACCTGATGTTACATTTTGCATATACAGGGTGTCCCATTTTAATCTTAACCCAGGAATATCTCGAAATGAGTGCGTCCAATCGAGAATATTGCCAAATTAAAAGTTTTGTGGTTCGGAGGAGGACATCCGATTCTTCTATAAATTTCACCCCCCGACCCTGAAGGGGGTGGATAATAGGGGTAACTTTGGAATCTTAAATGGGAACCCCCAATTTTTATTGCGGATTCGGAAGGAGCATACAAAACTAGGTAGGTTTCACCTCAGAACTTATTTGTTATTTGCAAAATTTGAAAATTGGATTGTTTCCGATAAAACATAAAATTAGTATTTGGCTGACAATTTATGATTAAAAAATTTACAAGCCATTTAAAATAAATACATCTTTAATGTAGTCTCACAAAAAAAAAACATCTGGCGACGTCAAATAAGGTGATCTGGGTGGCTGTTTAAAAACAATTGAAGTTTTGTCAGTCAGTCGTTTTTAAGCGTTTTCGAAATACCGTACCCTATTTTTTCGCAATGTCGGATTATTTACCGAACGAAGTTATCGATATGATGATGTGTATCGGTCACACGGAGAGAAACTACCGTGAGGCTGAGCGTGAATATCGGCGTCGGTTTCCGGATCGGAGATGTCCATCCCATGTCACCATCCAATCACTCGAACGACGTGCTCGTGAAGGTGACCTCGGCTGCAAGAGACAAAAGACGGTTTTTGATAACGACAATGTTGTCTCTCTCATCTTTTACTTTTCTCACTCATTCACAAGATGTGATGGTCAGTTCATGAAGGTAAATTACGTATTTTTCGAACATAGCCCTTGCCCTAACTTTACTTTGTCATTTTAATTTTTAATGAAAAATTAGGCGTTTCTTTGGAGTCAACAAACTTTGCACCTTTCCCCACCTACATGGGCGTCCATTTTAAGTGACTTAAGAATTTTTTAAGAATTAATTGTCTGCCAAACACTAGTTTTATGTTTTATCGAAGAAAATCAAATTAATCAACTTTTGTCGATTACAGCGCCACCTGTTGCAAATAACAAACAAGTTCTTTGGTAAAACCTACCTAGTTTTTGATGCTCTTTCTGAATCTGCAATAAAAATTGGGGGTTCCTATTTAAGATTTTAAAGTCACCCCTATTATCCACCCCTTGTGGGTCGGGGGGTGAAATTTATGGAAGAATCGGACGTCCCCCTCCGAACCACAAATCTTTTCATTCGGCAACTTTCTCAATTGGACGCACTCATTTTGAGATATTCCCCTGTTAAGATTAAAATAAGATTTTCTATTACGCGATGACACATTGCTTGAGGTACCTCCATAAAAAATAGTCCAATTTACTCTTCGCGAACTGAGTTTATTGGGGAATAGCTCGTTTAAGGTATCAATTGAAGGTTTTTGTGTGTGACCCGCAGCTCCATCTTGTTAATACCAAGTTTCTGCATTCAGGCCACCAAACTGTTGCAAATATGGAGCTAGGAATTCCCTAACCATCTCGCAGTTTCGCATAGAACAATAAATCTGTTGTGTAATTCAAATATTAATTTTTAATTCAATATTTGTCAGGGTATTTGCTCGAAAAGTAGTGTTTTGATTGATATTTGAAAAAGTCTCAACAAGACTAAATTGTCTCAGCGATATTAATGTTAATTTGTTTTTTTATATATATATATATATATATATATATATATACATTCTAAATTCGGAAGTTTATTGCACCAGCCGCTTGAATTTTAGTAGATTTAGTTACAAAAAATTAACATTTGTAATATTTGTGACCGTGACAATAAACTTAAGCAATATATTTAGTACTTCACTTTAAATCAGTGTTTTATATGCGTGGTGCATGATGAAAAAAATCAAGTTTAGAGCAGTCTGAAAATTGGGATTGGTCGCTCCGCTTCGCTAAGTGACCAAGAACTATTATTAGGCTTCTCTAAACTCGTAATTATACTTCATGCTTAACCAAGGAGTAGAGACACTCGTTAAAAGCTTTAAATTATCTTTTCAAAAAACAAAAAAATCCTGCAAATATATTAAACGATGTACTTATCGTGATGTGTATGAATAAAAGAAAAATTCCCCGTGTATCGTAGACAATGAAAAATATACCACCCTGTATATTATTTCAACATCTCGATCAACTATATTCTGTTTTTTTTTTTTTTCTTATTGGCTAACCAGATCTGGTGATTATTTTATAATATTAGATATTTGGTTAGATACTCTGGCTGTAATTCCGACATTTGCTTTCAAATTACATTTAAGGTATTTAAATGTACATATGGAATAAAAATAAAAGTATGAAGAAAGGTTATTAGTGCTTTATTTATCAATTACATTTAAGGTTGTTTTCCGCCTGGTTGCCATGTGCCTAATTACCTCATAATAATGATAAATTAAGTGGCGGAACATTTCTTTCGGCATGTTATTACGACTTTTCTGTCAAATAATTATTCAATGACAATGGCATTCGTATCATCAATGTTACATGACAAACAGTAGGGATACCCAAATAACCACACAACCTAAGAAAAATAAATCCCAAATCTGGTTGGCCAATAAAAAAAAAAACGAATATACTTCCAAAACCTTTTAATTCTAAAATTTCATATTTAGAGAAGACACTAAACACCAGTTAATTATTATATGAACTCCGTAATTATTCTGATTTAATTTATGGTACGTATAACTTCATCCTGCGCGATTGTTAATACGAATTTTGAGCAGATGGCTTATACTAATATTGGAAAGTTAGGAATATCTGGCTTACGGCGATTTTTTTTAAATTTTTCAATCGGTACTAACGAGGTTTCGGAAGTTGGTCGATTTATCAGTATTAAAATAGATATTATGTGTTTAATGAATACCAAACTGAAGATATAGATATTTTCGGTTGAAGCAAACGTAAAATCTGATGACTATGTAGCAGTTATTAACCTATTACTAATTTTTATAAGACGACTAACTTTTAAACTGAAGTTAGTAACCCAACATTCGACAAATACATAAATTGAATCATTTATATCGTGTACATGGCGTCTATTTATTTTGTTTGTATTTTTATCAATCTTAAGCACTCTATAATAAAAACGACATTTCCATCCATTAAATATTCCAAATCATACATAATCTGTCAAAAAGGAAAGGAGAAACATATTGATCACGTCAGTTATCCTTATACATCCTTTTATATATCAAATTACACTGATCCGCACTCACAAAGGCACATATTCTGGTAATTTCCCCATCGCATGACATTTTTGGGTGGTGGAGGGAAAGAGAAAATTCGCGGCGTCGTTCGTCGTCGCCGAGGAACGTTCCTAATTACACGATTTCATTAACGATAAAATATTCATAAACCACTATAAATAAAACTAGTTGACTCAAACTGGCGCGTAATTAATACCATGGCGAAACCTCCACCATTTCACGGTGTGTAATTAATTATGAATGTTCCCCCCTGTATTATTATTAGAAGACAGCTGGCTTTTCCTTTAGTTAATAATGCGGAATGGAAATTAGATCACAGAAGGTGTAAAGTTTCTAGGATTGTTCGTATTTAGAGTATTCATATAAATTCTAACATGTCTCTGTAGAGAGAGATATGTGTTTTTATTCTTAAATTTTGCTACGAAAATATTAATTGTTTCTGTACTTTTGAGAGCATACCCGAAAAAAAAGAAAGCAATTCGAATATTCTGGTGTTTTTCTATGATTAAATACACAATGCGACAAATTCAAACTTATTTTTCTGAATTTAAATCTGGAAACAAAAAGAAATAATTTGAGGATCACCTAAAATGGCCTTTTTAAAGATGAGATTTGCAATAAGACACATCATTTTAGGTGAAATAAGTTAAATAATTTTAATTTGATTTGAGTTTTTCAATTTTAGATGAGAAAAGTTAAAAAAAACGCATTAAACAACATTTTCACTTTTTCGTGCGTTCTTTTTTTTAGCTTATTTATCATTAAAAATTGAAAAACTAATCGAATTAAAATTATTTAACTTCTTTAAAATCAGATTTTTTCATAAGCCATTTTAGTAGATCTTTTTGATGAAAACATGAACTAATATCGCAATAAAACAGTTAGATTTATTTTTTCTTTCACACATATTTTTCATTTTTGTTTTCAGATATTAGTGTCGCACTGTGTTATTTATTGGTTTCTGAATCTAGTCTATAGACTATCGAGTTACTTTAAATATAATAAAATTAGAATTATTTATTATTAATACTGATAGTATTACTAATACTGACAGTATTACTAATACTGATAGTATTAATTAATAATAATAATACTTTATTTAAAGCTAACTGCATTTCCAAGATATTATATATAGAGTATACATAAAGTAAATATAAGTACACAATATAAAAGAAATAAGTACATAAATGGAGGCAAAAAACACGTAACAAATGAAAGTCATTCAATATTATTTATCGATTCATAAATAATTGACGATATTTAATAACTTACATCGCTTTTATTTATTTTTCGAAAATGTGCTTAGTTCAAAGTGAAAATAATGTCGGTATCTGCGCTTATATTCTTTGTACATATTTATTGTACAAACAGGGAACTGAATGTGCAAGTATGGAGAGCATTTTGTTAAACATGAGATGATGTTGCATGAGCAGAACGGAAATTAAAAAGCGTTACGTATGTACGAGACATGAATGTAATCAATCTGTTCGGTAAAAAAGAATGTATCATATGCGGTAGATTAAAAAATGCGTGTATTTATAAAATTGTGGAGACAGTTTACTTATAACTTTTTATTAATAATATTACAATTGTACATCATCTAAAGCAAGGGTTCTCAACCTTTCTCAGGTCGTGCCCCCTTATAACTCCACGCCCCCCCCTCCCTGATTTAATTTAGGTTTTTTAGTTAGATTGAAACACCATTATAGCCTTATTTCACATCACCTACTCTTTAGAAAATCTATCGCCCCCCCCCCCCCCCTAGAAATCTTGCCGCGCCTCCCCAATGTGGTTGAGAAACCCTGTAATTCGGTGAATCCTAAAAAAATCAAAAATTCGATTAAAATTAAGCAACGATTTGTGTCAAAATATTGTCCTTGCACTTACAATACAATATAGAGTAGTGTTAACGGGAGGTTGTGCCGTCTTGTAATATTCGTGCTTTGTCGTTGACTTATTTAAATGGAGAGCATGATTTTTGCACTTACAAGATGCTCCACCGTAACACTCCGTTAGCTCAGTTAAATACAAAAATATATACTTACTCAGACTTCCTCGTTGTCTCTTTGTCTGGTTTCGGACACACACTTCATTTCATTTTTGGATTTAATTTAGTTTGAATAAAATGAATATGTAAACGCTAATATTCCAACAACAACAATATAATTTATTATAACAACCAAACCAAAAAATGAAAATGAATGAAGACAATGAATATACAGATGAAAAGAAAGTAAATGAACGTAAATATGAAATGACAATACAATAATATACAGTGACGACGACTTAAGATTAACAAAAATGAATACTGACAAATGAAGTGATGAACGACTAAAAATGATTTACGCGGACACTGATGACACGGAATGGTTACGCACTGATGAACTGTCTTGAAGATGTCGTGACTTGCACTGTGATGTTTTTGATTCGACTCGCGATGAAATGATAATTGTTTGAGTTTAGACTCAACTGTTCTTGATGATGTTCCAAGGATAACTGCCTTCTTCCCTCTTCGATCTTCCCAACCACCGATGTCTTCACCCCCGCCATGTATCTTGGGTGTGACGGTGATTGGTCGAAGATTGTGGTGGAGGAAGTTTCGGGATGGGGTTGCGCAGTGGCAACTTCTACCAGAGGCCAAAAGTTTTGGGCCTCTGGTTTCGGACCGTTCTGGCGTGTCGAAGATGTGCTGCAGATGTTACGACCATAAACCTTTGTTCTCGTGTTCTCGGAGTTATTCCCAAACCCGGCGAAGATTTCTAAAGGCTTTGTCTTCCTGGTCGTAAACATCTACAGCTCGCCAGGAGGTTTATAATGGTGGCCCTCGGAGGTGCGGAGTTTTATGACGGTGCGTCTTCGGGGTTGTAAAATTCGGGCGTTGGGCTTGGTGCGCGGTTTACGATGGGAATGTTTGTTAATACGTAGCCGTATTGTGTTGATCACGTTCCGATGCGAAATGTACCACTACCTACTTACAATATTTACAAAAATATATACAAAAGAACCCCGAATGAATATTTACGAACTTGAATCATTTGGAATTAAAATGATTATGATGAAATGAAAATGAGCAAAACAATTGGAGTCCGATGTTTTCGCGAATGAGAATGAAATATAATCAAGTTACGACGTTTTCGATAAAACGCCGGTAACAGTAGGTATAATTAATTTAATTTAAAAAAAAAACAGTATATTAGACATTCCAAGCAATTGGCTAATTATTAAAAAATGTAGCTACGTTATGATTTTACTTTGAAATGCAGGCACTCTAACAAGCCAATTTAATTTGCTTGACAACCATATTCAAACAGATTTAATTCGTTTGGTATAATAGAATACAATTAACAATAGAAATTGGCATACAATTAACCCTTTCAGCCCTGACGGTGCATTTGCCACCACTTAAATTTAGTAAACATACTGGGAATTTTTCTATTAAATAGACATACATGTATGCATAAACAATCGAAAATCGTTTGCTTTTTAAAATAGATTAATATGAAGTCTTAAACTAGTGTTATCCACTCCCAAATTAAGCATTAAGTAAAATTTCGAGTTTAGAAAAGCCTGAAAATTTGCTACGCGCTACACGACCAAACCAAATTTTCAGGTTTTTTTAAACTCGAAATTTTACTTCATGCGCCACGCGTATTCATGCGCCACGCTTCATGCGCCACGCGTTATCATACTAACGCAGTATGCCTAAAACGTGTACTCTAAAAATCATATTACATTAGGTTTAGTACGCGTGGCGCATGAAGTAAAATTTTGAGTTTAGAAAAGCCTGAAAATTTGGTTTGGTCGCGTAGCGCTACGCGAACCAAATTTTGCTTTTCTAAGTCGAAATATAACTTCATGCCTAATCTGAAAGTGGAAAACGCTCGTTTGAAAGTTCAATTTAAAATATTAAAAAAAAAAACGAATATCTGAAACTTTAAAGCGTATATTGAGATATGTATACTTAAAAGAACAACTCTCTGTATATCTGAGATAGTAATAAATAATATGCTGTCTACAAAATATTTTTTGTTCACAACAATCTCATAATATGTGCATTATTTAATTGCGAGGGCAGCATAAATGGGGTGCATTTAATACTCAAGTACATTTAACACGGGATTTGCAGGATAAATGTGGTTTTTTAAGACAAATATAAATAATTGCCTAGTTAGATTTTTTGCCGCTTTGCACTAACAGCACTGTTCTCGTCAAATCAGCTTGTTTTGTCTTACATTTGACCATGGTGGTGGTGACGTCGTTGACGCCATTTTGTTAAAGTACGAAGTAACGCGTCAACATCTCCGCCGTTCTCATTAGTTTAACCCGCGTACAACGCGTTTGTAAAACATAAATCATTCTCATATCGGTTAAACAATTGTGCTTCTATCCGTCGCTAATGATTTTTACAGCGAAACAAACGTTAACACCGTGAAAACTTCATTCAAACGGAAGAGTTCGTTTTTTGTGCAAAGAGCGTGTTTTTATATAACTCAGGCGAAAGGGTGGACTGTGTGAGTATTATTTATTGTTAAACGATTGTTCATATTTGTGTTAATGAAAAATTAACCCTATTACACATTAAAATCATAGTACCGCAATCTGACATCATTGATCTGTCAAATTATTATAAAACAAAACCGACCATTAAGACTGACGCGTATTGTGTTATATATTGTTGCTGTCGCGAACAAAGTATAGTGTATAACTCGCATATAATGGCTATTAATTACTCGAACGACTTGCTCCACCCGCCTTCGGCTCGTTCCGTAAACCTCGTTCTCGTGATTAATAGCTATCATTATATGCTCGTTTTACAATATATTATTAAGGCACTAGAAAAATTCCAGGGCTGAAAGGGTGAAATTGTAGTTGAATAAAAACTTTCAAAACATCAATAGAAGTAAATGCTACAAAGAAATTAGGTATCAATACAAGTATACATTAGTATCTCATAAAACATTTCATTAAAGTTACTAAAGCGTAAACATTTATAAGCACATAGGTTCCAACCCTTGGGGAATCAAAGCACTTATATGGTTTATACATATTCATAGGTGAAATATGTTAATGGTTTATTAATATCTCTATCATAAGTCTAATGAAATAAGAATTATTTAAATTAAAGTACATATAAACATCTAATAAATAAAAATCAACTGTTAGAAAGAATGAAACGAACAGCTTTCTTTCATATAATTAAAGCGGATTTTTATTTTGTAAAGTAAAAAGATGCTATTATATTGCATGATACATACTATGCTTTCTATACATGGCCGAAAGACTACGATCCAACGATCAAGTAGTACATGTACAAATAAAAAAAACAAGAGTAGCTAGTACAAAAGAGAAGTCGGACCCTGAACCCTGTACGTTTATTTAAATAATACTTAAAGCTCGACCGATCCAGATGAAAGGCAAACGCAACAATGGGCCAGCCCGGTTTAACATGTAGTTTGAATCTCTAACGGCATTCTCGTGTCTAATAATGGCGAAATCACATATATTGCTGAGCGCTAAATCCCATTGAGGCAGAAAGTCACGGATATGTGGAATTGGAATTAATCGGAGGGAAAGTCGGAATAAACGTCTATTTTGTTAATAGATTAAGGAACTTGATTAAATTAGTATTAAAAAAATATATTATTATAAAATTTTGTAAACATTTTACTCATTTGTAAATAAATAAATAAAGCTTAGAATTTTAATTTGTTGAGAATTTTGAAATTAAATGAGACTTGTGATTTTTGTTTTCTGTCGTAAATCGGATGAAAGGCGTACTGTTTATTTTGCCTTTTTGAGATTTATATTTCTATTTATTTAAGACGCCATATTAGCGATAGTTATACAATTTATAAAAGAAAGAAGAGTGTAATTATAAATAGGTTAGTTCAAATATAAAAACCCATCTAAATTAATTTTAAATGATCTTTTTATAAAAGTTAGGTGTTATCATAAGAGAGCAGTAGACATCAAAAAATTAATTTGTTAAATCGTTTTAAGTAAACACTATTATTATTCAGATATTTTTAAACTCTTAAATTGCATCAATTATAATTTTTTTTTTTCCACAATTTAAATCAGTTGTAATTTTTTAGCACCTATTCTGAGGTAATTCAGAAAATGTGTCAAAAAAATCGCATCTTAAGTTATAAACAGCATACTGACGTGGTATAGAAAATTAAAATTAAATTCATAACTGGCGCCAGTTTTTCTTTGAATCCATATTATTATTACATGTCTTTATTATTGCAAAAGCTTTGGAATTCTGCTGTCCTTATTACATCCTCGTAACAATAGAGTAAAACTCGCGCTTATTATCCCCAAGACCTCGACTATCCAAACCGCCCCCTCCTCCTTACTCTACCACCCCCATGCCCTCTTATCTCAACCATCTCAATATCGAGCCTTCTCTTAATTAAAATATTCCTGTCCTTCCATACCTCTTCGCACGCCTTCGCCCTTTGAAAGGGCGAAAAGCTCTTCCCGCTAGCCGTATTTGCATGTACCTTCAGCGCCTCCGCCCCCACGTCCGCATTTTGCGCTGAGAGCACCGTTTTAGTTTTCTGCCAACTTAGGAAATTATTAAACATTTGCTCAGTTACTTATGGAAATATTTGCATATTCAGGAATTGTAAAAGCTGTTCGTTCCGATATGTAGGAGAGGGCTAGAGGAGAGAAAGGTATCAGATGTATAAATTTCCCGGGCCTTAAAACGTTCGGAATCAAATATAAATTAAACTCTCGTCGCCATTAATCGTTTTCTACTTTAAATAATCGACGCAAATCTTATTCTAATTTATGTACATACGTTATCCGGATGTATTTAATATTGTTTTGGTTCGCCGCGAAACCGGCTGCGTAGAGAAATGGGGAGGATAGTTTCAATTTTAAATTACTTTCTGGCTGCTTAATAAGTATGCATTGAGTTTGTTATAATATTCTTTTTAACTAAATGTAAATCGACACGTTTTTCTCACTACGATGATGAAAAATTACTTTAACATAAAGAATAATGGTCAATAGTTGGCAGAATATTTACAAAATATAGAACCGAATTAAAATTAATATCGGCTTTCTGTAAACATTTTTGGAAAATTTTCGCAATGAGACTAACATTTTGCAGAAAATCGGTATTAATTTTAATTCGTTTTTATATTTTGTAAATATTCTGCAAACTATGCTCTTTATCAACAAAATCCATAACCGTACATATTATTCGGTTTGTATCAGCCTTATATTATAAATTATTGATACAAACATCAAACATGTAGACGGCTCATCAAATAGTAATATTACATATTACTAGTGGCATGAATTGGCGGAAGTCGGGTTGAAAGCCCGGACCGCTAAGCCGCTTCCAATATCCCGTCTAATATGAACTGCTGATTACGATGCAATTAAGCGGCATTGTTCTGACTGTGTGTCTGTTTTGTTTCAGTGACCTCAGTGGAAAGTTGGAGCCGAATAGGTAAGTCATTAGTCATTAGACCATTGCGATTACACACCGCACCGGCCGCAAAGGGAGCAAGCAATACCGGGATACACGCACACACCTAATCAACTCCAGCGTCTGTCAATATAATTGCTGGGTCTACATCGATACGTGTCCTATGTGTAGTAAATTTTGCGATTGGTGTAATTCAACAGCTATATTATTGACAGAAATATTCATCATGCAGGAATGCATTAAAATAACTAATTTTGAAAGTTTTATGAGCATGAAACACAAGTTTATAGAATTGATCGTTTCCAAAATGCTGAAAATCACACAATTAATTACATTTAAATATAGAATATAAACAGGACATTTTAAATTTCATGTTCCTGGCGGATCCAGTCAGCCATAATAAAAATTGTACTTAAGGTACGATTCACGAGAGGTGTCCCATGGTTTCCTTTATTTGTAGTGGTTTTTGCACCAATACATATAATACGAAAATAGTTTGATGTCATCAGATTACGTGTGTGAAAAGAGACAGAAAACTTCATAATATAACTGCTATGGTTTTTAGATGGAACATGCGAAAACGTATGTTCTGGTATACAGCTTCAAAATTTTAAGGATAAACGTCACATTTTGACAATGTCTGTAAAAATAAATCTGCAAAAACCCATTCACAAATCATTTTAATTAATGTGCACAATCGTTTCAAAATTAAGTTTAGGTGGTATAATTCCAATTTCCACATCTACAAAATAGATCAGGTATTTACAGAAATAAATTATGCATTTATGTTGATTTTGTGTAAACCTCAACGAAAATGTTAAGTGAATCGAATGCGCATTCAGTCGATTTGGCAAATAGTCAAAGGATTTATCTGTTAAGACAGGGAATCTTTATTTTAGGTATAGATACAGGATATTTTTTATTAGGTATACATATGCATACGCTTTTTTTAAAGTGTTTAATTTGAAGCTTAAAACGAGTGTTTTTCACCCCCAGACTAAGCATGAAGAAAAATGTGGAGTTTAGAAAAGCCTGAAAATTTGGTTTGGTCGCGTAGCGCGAAGCGCGGAGCGACCAAACCAAATTTTCAGGCTTTTCTAAACTCGAAATTTTACTTCGTGCGCTAGGCGTATTAAACATTAAAAGCACTGAAATATTGTAAATGAGTAAACTTCGCTTGAAATCGGTGTCTTATACGCGTGGCGCATGAAGTAAAATTTCAATTTTGAGTTTAGAAAAGCCTGAAAGCCTGATTTGGTTTGGTCGCTCCTCGCTTCGCGCTACGCGACCAAACTAAATTTTCAGGATTTTCTAAACTCGAAATTTTACTTCATGCTTAACCTGGGAGTGGAAAACACTCATTTAAACTTCAAATTGACCTCATTTAAGAAAACAACGATTATTTAAAAATCTACAACACATAATTAGAATATGTTTACTTAAAAGAAATACTCCATGTATAACATGTAAGATTACCGATTTAACATTGGTTTTAAGATTCCCCCGCATCCACCTTACAACAATTTTTAAAGCGAAAATTAGACAAATATAGACAAATAGCAGATTTAATAATATTATTATTAAATTCCGTATTATAAGGAAAAACATGCTAAGAGGCTTAGAAGATCAATCTCCCAATTTAGCGGCTTAGTTCCTACCTGAATAAAGATGCAGGTAAAATTGTCTACCTTAATACATACTCTTTAAGTTGGTCTCAATCACAGTGTACTATTATCGCAGGTACGTGTAGACATTCTCTGAATATTTACAAGAAATTATAATTAAAGCTTTTCTAAAAGAAAGAACACTAATAGTACACTAATATACTCGCGACCTAAAGAGCATGACATTGTCATGTAACGTCAAAATTTGACACAACTAGGAAAAATCTCTGAAAACCACACATTCCACACCAATGAGTCATAGGACATCTTTCCAGAATTTTACTGTTTCTTTCGTTTTTCGAAACACACGACTTTGTTGAAAACGCATTTAATAATAAATTACAGAATAAATCAAGATTGGAGACGCTCACGATTTAACCTATTATACCAAGGCCATACAGTTCAATTTTTTTTCGCCACGAAGATGTTCGCGACTTGCCACCTGTTCCTCCGTTTGCTGAATTCTAACACTTTTCGCTGCGTTACTGACCGCGTTAAGACCGCGAGCGGTCGTTATGGATGATAAATCACTCCTTAACTGAAATGCATTATTTGATGTTTTTCATGGAGCACATTTCTAATGACTTTTAGATTTGAAATATGCAAATAAAATAACTTGACTGCGTCCTGGAATGAAAGTATTATGTTACGAAACAATGTTTGTATTATTGAATTCTCTGCACATTGTTCTACTATTGTATGTGTGTTTAATGTTGTGCTGTGTTTTATATAGTGTTATGTTTATAAGATGGCAAACAACCGTAGTGCAATTTAAGAGCTCTTTCGTGTAGGAAAAGGCTAGTTTGAGATTGTCTGTCTGCTCAATGTGCTGTTGTTTACTAAGAAACGACTGATCTGTGACAAATGACTAAACAGGAGATCAACCTTAAACCATACAACCTTAAAAATGTTCAGCTCTTTACGGATGAGAACAAGCATGTGCAACTCCAATGATGCCGCCGACTCAAGTGTCGACCCACATCATCAAGCATCACCAAAATAGGTTGAGGCCGAATTTGTGTCAGTGGTATAATGGAATTTTGCAAATTAGGCACTCTCATGCTCAGAACAAGCGCCGTTCGTGTATTTCCGTTGCTAAAAAAATGAGAAACTGGAACCTGACTACGTTGGGCGCATATTTTTTTGAAAGAAAGGAACTTGCGCACACATATCAGGTGGTGCATCAGAGGAGGACCCTTCGGGGTTTCGATGGTGTTATCTCTGCGAAAGCCAGCGTTGAATGGTACATTTACGGCCAAACGTTTTCAGGGCTGTCTTGCCTGTTCTATAGCGCGAGTGCCTAATCTGAGTATACATCTATAAGACACTTCTAGTTTTCGTTGATCAAGGAAGCGAAAATAACGCAGAAGTCGCTTACCGAGTTTCATCACATCTGCAGAATGGCAGCCCCACTAGCTGGATCTCAATGCGATGGACTACAGGATATGTTCAATTTCGGAGGCTAGAGTCTATGCTACATGCCACAAAAGTTTGAAGTCGCTGAAGCAGTCCCTGTGCCGGGTGTCGGACCGATTAACGTCCGAGGACCTGCTGCCTATAACTGAAAATTTCAAGACACGTTTGAGGCTCTGCATCGCCACGAAGGGAAACCTCTTGAATATACTATTACCAAAGATTTATATTAATATTATTCGATGTTGTTTTGATCAATATTTTTTGAATAATAAAGATAATTTAAAAATTATTTCAGCCAGTTATTATGCCGCATCCTGTAAATAAGTATGCAACAATTTTTGAACGAGTGCCTTCCACTCGTAAATTAAGCACAATGAAAATATTTCGAGTATAAAAAAGCCTGATTATTTTTAGGTTCTTCTAATCTAAACTTTAACGTTTTTCTAAACTCGAAATATTTATTTTTTAATTATCATTTATCTCCACACTTGCTTATTTGATAAAGAACATTTATTATGTGTTCATTTGTTTAAGACATCATCGATCAATTAATGTAGTTTTTTATTGAAAAAATAGTTTTTCACTTTCTCCGATATGCAAAACAAAGGGAATGTATTGTTTTCACGAACATTTTTAGCTCAAAAATTTTAGTAAAAATATCAATTTTGAGGTTAGTTACCGGCGCTTTTCCGGCAATATTCGGCAATATTTCAGCTGCAACATAACCACGGGCGTTATTTTGTTACATATTTTAATATTCGGAACAACGGTCCCAATTCATCTCATTCTATTTTTCAGTACACAGTATTGCTTCATTCTCTATTATTTTCCAAATGAGTAAAGTTCGCGCCATACATTTATATTATTTAAGTTAGATAGGTTGCCTTGTGGAATCTCGTCAAATAGCGCCCTCAAACATCAGACAGCTCAACTCAGCTCAAAACTCCTCTCGGCCATCCAATGGTAGAACTCTACGGCATCCGCTATTTCCAGTTCCAGGGTTGTCCAAAATATATACGGATTTCCCGGTTATCCCCGAGTTCGCCACATCTGCGATGGGACGCCGCTACCTGCGACCGGCCCGATCGCGCGAGCGAAACGTACGTGCGAAGCACAAAATAATAGGGCATGACGTCAGGGGTTATAAAACCGCTGAATGTAAGGGATAGGAACATCCCCTACGTAGTTCGCGTATGTAGAATACATACGCGAACGTCACAACCCTTATCGGAGAAGAAGACGATTCGAACGACACCAAACACGATATGGTTAGTTCGAACCAGAAAGACATAAACCGCGAGCTGTCATGATATTTAATTGTTACTAATTTGCTTTTAGACGAGGTTCCATATAGCAACAAATATGTATAAACAATTACTATGCTCCCCGTTATGCTTAGATGAAGTTTCATAAACTTCTATTCAGTATTTTCCTTATTATTATACATTTTCTAAGTCCAGGCATAACACCCCTATTGTTTATATGTTTTTTGGAGTTGGTAGGCGTAATTGTTTATGCATATTGTTGCTAGGTATACCAAACGATGCGCTTTATCATTCCACATCGTTGGTATTACTTTTAGGCAAATTCGGTCAACCTCTTCGGCTTAATTAAATTAACCGTATATTAAACCCCGTTCTTAGCTCGAATCAAAATATGTCATATATGCTCGGACGCAGAATCATATCACGCATATAATGACATATTTTGTATTTCAAAATATTAATATTTAATATTTATTTTGGCCATTTTTCTTTCGGCCAACGAAAGTTGGTGGTCGCCAGAGGGGAAGACGGAAGAGGGTTGACCAAAAACCAAATAAATACAGCCGGCCTCAAGGGCTAAAATCACTCCAAAAAAGTCTGTTGACCCGTCAACATCACTTCAAAAAAGTCTGTTGACCCGTCAACATCACTTCGAAAAAGTCTTCGAAGCGTGCATCGTCACTACGCTAAATTTCGGTCCGCGTCCGCGTCCGCGAAAGTTTTTACAAGTATTCTTTACGACCCAGTGATCTTACGGAAGTTATTTTTTTAATTGTATTTCTTGTTTTTTTCTTTTGCTTGTTAATTTTTCTATCTTCATTTGTAAATTTATATTCGTTGTTTAATTTGTTTCGTGTTAATACATTTTGTTACTCTTTGACTAAAGTTTTCATTTACTTTTAAAGTTCAATTTCAAACCTTTCATTTACCTTTTTACTTAGAATCAGTGAAGTAATTACCCTGGTAAGCATAATTTTATTATACAGTGACTAAATAGCTAGCCGGAAGTTGCGATGTGGGTCTTCGTTTAACACCTCAATTGTTTAACGAATATTTTATATAAATTCCAACTGCGAAGCACCACACCCCGTAACAGGTCCCCTGAGTTGATTAAGACTATTTTTGAAAAATGTCTGTCTATCCTTGTGTAATTCTGTCCTGTAATTCTGACGGGGCGATAAAGTCTAAACAAATGGAGCTGTTAAGATGATACTATAAACTTAAGCTTTTTATTACAATAGCAGTATCTAATCAACTTTTGGCGAAAATGCGCAAACCGGAAGTGGTAGTTTACTCTTAGCATTTCTTTTAGAATTTTATTAAATATGGATCATACAAATGAATCTTCTTAAAAAAAGTTGTTGAGATAAGGTGGGTGAAAGCTATTGATTTCAAGTATCTAACATGGGGAAAGTACTATGAAAGATAAATCAGTTTAATTTTTTTAATAAAATGGCTGTTTAGTACTATTTCATTTAAGTGTCTTAGCAAAAAGCTATATCAATATTACAATCAAAGATATCTATAAATAAATAATATTTTCCATGAGTATGAAACTTGATGCACAAGCCGCAGGCGAGTGCAGCAGTTCATACGAGTGGGAAATGGTCATTTCATGCGAATTATACACTATACTTTTTCTATAACTGTACACATACCGGGTGATCTATAAAAATGCCCGACGCCATAACTCTTGTTTTTATTGACCGATTTTATTGAACCGGAAACCAAAGTTAATGGCCGTTTAGATACTAAAGAATTAAATTAATATTGATTTTTTTCAATAATAACTTCATTCACAAATAGCAAACTTATGATTTTTAAATGGCTGCCTATATTATTTTTATGTTAGTACATTATACATTATTTTTCTGAATCCAATAACTCCCAATTTCTTGTTTTTGTTTAATGTTTTGGTCGAATTATTTTTTTAAACCTATTTATAACTATATTTTCAAAAATTATAATTTGTGTACCTTGTAGAAAAAAAATACAAGTGTTATTTATTTTGAGGTTACGCGATTATTAATAACGAAACAACATTTTTTTTTTACTTTTATTCTACATTAAGTTGTTACGTAGGTACTTAACGTAACAACTTAATGTAAAATAAAAGTAAAAAAAAAATGTAAATATTTTGTTATTTCAATATTTTGATCATTACTCATTTCTTACATGTATTTATTACTTAAAAAACATTTCAGTGTTTTATACGCGTGGCGCATGAAGTAAAATTTCGAGTTAAGAAAAGCCTAAAAATTTGGTATAGTCTCATGCTTAGTCTGGGAGTGGAATCACTCGTCCGAACCTAAAATTTAACTTTTTTATAAAATCGACGTATGTAATATAATAAATCATTCATAGACATCATAAAATTAACTTTTAGAGTCAACTTTGCTGCATTTAATATAATAACAAACTGTGAATAAATCCACAAAAATCTAGAAATATCGAAAATCTGGACATGTTGAAAATCTTGACGGTCCGCTCCCAGACTAAGCATAAAGTAAAACTTCGGGTTCAGAAAAGCCCTGCGTAGAAAATTTGTAAACTCAAAATTTTACTTCATGCGCCACACGTATAAAACACTGAAATTTTGTAAAGTCTAAAAAATATTAGCCTTTATTTTGTTCGGTTGGTTGACAAATTGTGTTAAATCTTTTAATCTGATTATACATACTAATTCTGTTTATAAATTTTGATTAGTATTAAAAGTTCAATTTTGTTTCAAGGCACACTACATTTATTGCCAAAAAATCCTGCGAACAAGCTTTACTATAATTTTTTTTTAGCATAAATATTAAATTAAAATCAACATATCGAGCATAAGTTGATTACGAATATAACATTTATAATATAATATAAAAAAATAAGTAACGTAAATGCAGCCTTTTAAAAATATAAAGTTGACTATTATTTGGAAATGAAGTTAATTTTAAATAATATATAATTAGTGTCAATTTATGGTAACAAATCTGCGATTGACTTTGTTTTTTAGTTCATTCAAATCGATCAATAAATAACAGAGTTATGGCGTTGGGCGTTTTTTTTTTATTGAACACACGGTATATTTAAAAAAAATCAGTTTCATTTATTTTAAAACTAGCACTACTTTGCATCGTTTAAAATTTTTAACGCACAATTCTGTATGGAATTTCTCCTGATTTTCTTTAATGTGTAGGCCAAATGTGCCCCCCTTGCAATATTGTTCCATTCTCCTACACTGAACCGCACAGCGGCACTCGACCCAAAAGGGGAAAAGTTTCAATTTCGATTTTCACTTTACTTTTTTATTCGGCACTTTTGAGCGTCACGCGTAGTCTTCGTGTGTTGGAAGCACTGATTGACCCGGAATTGACCCGTCCAGGGGCCCCATTCGGCGTTTGTAACGGACGACGAGCGTAAAACGTTTTGAGGTATGTTAATTTATGAATAATACTTAACTTTTTATTTTGCACTTTTAAACATCGCGAGTGGTCTTCACGTATCGGGGGCTCTGACTTACGTTGGAATTAACCCATCCATTCGTTGTCTGTAACGCGATCCGAGCGTATAAAATATGGAATTTCTGCGTTTTGTCAGATTCACGTATTCTGGGTCCCACTCAGTTTGATTTTTTTTTATTATGTGGTCGATGCCATAGAAACCATTACAGTTCTAGAATTATATGACACCTATTGTAACTCTAGAACTACAATGGTTTCTATGGCAACAACCACATGATAAAAACTCGTATACAATATATAATATTTATTAATCAGTGATAGACCCATAAGTAAGACATTTCAGAATAGAAGTAAAAAAAAAACATTTACTTGCTTTTTTAATAATATCAGTGCATAGTAATTCTGGATTTATTATGATAACTTGTAAAGTATGTAATTCTTAAAAGAGATTTAAAGTTCATTTTTAGAAGACTTATCGTAGTACATTTATCCTTGGAAGTTCTGTAATAAATTACAATGATTATCCTGAGTAGTTCATATGATTATATCCCCGATGCATTTTTCTCCTTCCATCGAAACTTTAGTTATTAATATTTACCATTATCGTCCGCCTAGACTAATTTTCCTCAGGCCGAGGGGAGCGAATGAAGAAAAACGAGCCGCAGTAAATAACGTCAAGGGGAAAGAGGAGGAGTTGGGCCGCAATCATACATTTGGCGGTGGATATAAATGGCATAATTCGCGACAAAGTAAAAGAAACTGTGCGGTTATATTTCATTTCTGGTGTCTTGCCGGGGACACTGCGCTGTACTGATTCAATAACAAATGAGGGAAACGTGAACGAACAGATGAACCGAGCGTGAGAGGGATCTGGAGGGAGGAAACACACACACACAGTTAGACACACATAAAGTTCTAAAGTGATATTACAGCAGAGGATGAAACTGAAAAATAATGCAGAGACTGCATCTAGTGGTATGATATATTGTCACTGCATGCATATCTGCACCTTACTGTAATACCCCTTTCACGATTTCTTTAGTCGTCTATTCGAGATTTCAAAATGTTTTAAGTCAATAGTTCAGCATTCATTATTTTATTTAGAGTTAGTTATTTTTTTTAAACTATCATCCTAATGTAACTTGAACCTTAGTATTTATTAATATTTATGTTAATAACACAGAGCTACAGTGACTTTGGTGCCGGAAAGACTAATAATTAAGCCGTTAATATTGATCTGACTTTGGTGCCGAAAAGAATAATAATTGGGCCGTTATAATTGAACGTGAAATAGGTCCATTTATATCAAAATATTTAAGGGTTAGGGTTTGGAAGAATTTAAAAATATTGGCCAAGGTGATCGGGTGACCGTTTTAACACTATAATTCTGTTAAAGGGTCGTTCCATGTGTGATCAACAAAAGCTACAACCTCGTCCTCTTAGATTTTAAAAAAACATTAGTTTGTAGCGCCCTAAAAGAACAAAACAAAAACCAAATTTCATTCCATGTGTGATTAGCAAGGGATATAACCTCACCTTCTTAGATTTTAATGAACATGTGTTTGTAGCGTCCTTAAAAACAAAATAAAACACAATTTCAACGGCAGGCATATTTTTATTTGCTCTATTCTAATCTAGCAAGGCTAGTCGGACTGATCTCATTTTAAATCTCTTGCAGTATGCTTTAATTTGATATACAACACAATAACATAAAAGCATAATTTAAAGCGAGAACACTTATACTAACCGAAATGTTCAGGCTTTTCTAAGATCGACATCATACTTTATACGCCAGGCGTATAAGACATTGACATATTGTGAAGTTCAGAATATACAGCTTAGTCATGCACAGATTCACAGGTGACTCATTGCATTATAATTAAATTAATTCTAAATAGAATAAATGTTGCTATGGCCAGGTTTGGTAGTTAAGGAATTTGGTTTAGTCGCTTAGCGCGAAGCGCGGAGCGACCAAACCAAAATTTCAGGCTTTTCTAAACTCGAAATTTTACTTCATGCGCCACGCGTATAGGACGCTGATTTCAATGCTAAGTTTACTCATTAACAATATTGGCTTTCAGTGTTTAATAAGCGTGGCGCACGAAGTAAAATTTCGAGTTTAGAAAAGCCTGAAAATTTGGTTTGGTTGCTCAGCGCTCCTCGCTACGTGACCAAACCAAATTTTCAGGCTTTTCTAAACTCGAAATTTTACTTCATGCTTAGTCTGGGAGTATAAACACTCGTTTTAAACTTCAAATTGATTTCTTAAATAAACCGTATGCATATGTATGCCTAATAAAAAAATCCCTGTATGTATACTTAAAATCAAAATTTCTTAACAGATTAATCCTTTGACTATTTGCCAAATCAACTGAATACGCATTCGATTCTACTAACATTTTTGTTTGAGCTTACACAAAATCAACATAAATGCATCATTTATTTCTGTAAATACCCGAAGTATTTAGTAGATGTAAAAATTCAAACTATTCCACTTAAACTCGCATTTAAACGATCGTGTACCTTAATTAAAACGATTTGTGGCTGTATTTTTGCAGATTTAGTTTTACAAAGACATTGTCAAAATGTGACGTTTAACCTTAAAATTTTAAAGCTGCATACCGGACATACGTTTTCGCATGTTCCATCTAAAAACCATAGAAGACATATTATGAAGCTTTCTGTCTCTTGAATGAATCGTACCTTACATATGATTTCTAATTCTCGAAGACAAGTATTCTTGAAGAGTTAGAAACATGTTTCTATTACTTCCATTTGTCGTCAGGTTGAAAATAAAAGTCATTAAGTGCTGCTATTTTACTGCACTTGGTGACTTTTACCTTTATATGTCATTCACATTAATCATGAACTTAAACTGATAACAGTTTTGCATTAATATATCGTCTATTAGAGGTATAAAGAAAAAGTTGAGAGTCTCTGATTTAGATGTATATATTTAGGTTCGGTGTGTATTTATTTTATTTCTGGCTTTGTACGTGTAACAAACAGCTTATTTCTTTTTTTCTGTTGAGACCGCGCGCGCGTATGTGTGTGTGGTGAAGTTGAAGTATAGAAGTATGGTGGGGAAGGGAAATAAAAGAGATGTGCACTTGTTCGCTCTGTGTATGTAGGCATGTATGTGTATGTGAGCGAGCGTCGCGACGGCCATATTCCAGGAAGCGGAACGGTTTGTCATCTGCGTCTCGAGTGGCGGATGCTGACGACGTCGAGAGAGAGACGTGAGCGCGCCAAGATTTCATCTCGATCCCCGGGATCTCGTTGCTTCATCTTTCCGCCCGAAGACGACAAAACAAGACACACGTGCTCTCTTATCTCCCCAACCGGATTTACGGCTCGCGATTTTTTTCTCTCCTCCGCGGCGCGCGAGAATTTTTCCTTTTCTTTAGCTCTCCTTCAGTTTTCTATTGTCACAATATTCCGCGTTTTTTTTTTCTGTACCTTTATTCCGATGGAAAGATTATTCTCTTTTATGTTTCCCTAGTTGGTTTCTTTCAATCAGTAACAAAGATTATGTCTTTCTAAATTAGCTGTTTGTGTTTAATTATTGTAAAGTTAAAGTGAAACGTAACTATGCGTAGCAAAATCTAAAATAGTCTACTAACTTTTATCAATGCCTAGTTAGGTAATTGAGAAAAGATTTTTAAATCAGATTTCTCTATTTTTTTCTGGAAAGGTTTTTATAGTATGTTATACTTCAATCTGTTCTTTCAGTACATATCTTAGTCACATTAAACAATGCCTTGATTTGTAATTGCGTCCAAGTGCTTATTTATTGTACACTATTTATTTATTTTTTTATTTTTCATTTTATGTCTACCTTTACATTTTTACATTGTTGTTTGTATACTTAAATTATGATGTTATCGTGTCACTGGATTGTGTATCTGTTGGGTAATAAAGTAATATTATTATTATTATTATTATCAAGGAATAAATAGCCTGGGTCAGAGCTTACATTGTCAAACCTCCTTGTGAAAAATCATACAATAGCATAAATAATAAATAAAAGATCACGAAGATAGGACATTTCAAGATGATGAGGAATGCGATTAATTGTCGAGTTATGTTTACTGTGTGACAGTGGTTAACTTAGATAAACATTTTAACATCGATGAAAACTTAAAATAGTTATTACGTCGAAAAAACTGTGGTGTGTCGATCATAGCACCTACTTGCTTCGTCATAATATACAAAATAAGTGTAAACTCATAGCATCTTGTTTAGAGGATCATTTAAAGACAATGGGTAAAATCAACGTACAGAGAATGTTTCTTTCATTTATACACATTCCGAAGTGTACGCTGTAAATGTTCAGGCATTCGTTGTTTTTAAAAAATATTCAGTTTGAAACAGAAATCAACCAACTATAAAAAAATAGTTAGACACATAATTTAACTTGGTTTATAAATAAGGGAAAATAACCTAAAAATTTGAAGCAAAACTGGGATAAAAACAAAACCTTTCTAAAAATGTAAATGCCATGGACTTTACAGAATTTAATAAAATTAAATGAGATTGTTGAGAAACGAATACTTTAAATTTAAATGTAAGATATAACACAATTGAGACATAAACAATGAAAAGTCATTATTTTACGACGGTGTTCCGCAAAAAAACTTGTACATTTGTAAGTTTTCCGCAATACTAATAAGTTTCCGAACCACTGCGTTAATGTGAGCTCAGTATTCGAGTCAAGTATTGGTGTGTTTGATACGTTCATATTTTACTAGCGAAAGATTTTTTATTGTTTACTTATATTGTGCGATCGTTTAAATTATGATTTAAAGTTGGTGGCTTTTCTTTGTGCGATTGTCCAGAATGCTAATTGAATGGTAAAATAAATTTGAGGATATGCTAAACTATGTGTTAACAGTCAGTAGTGCCAATCTAATTTAAAACTCAAAGCCTACTCTAAATCATGTTTTTAACGATCGCACGGTTGTTCACTTAGTGAAACATTTTGATAATAATAATATAGATGTTTCATCTATATTATATATTATTTGTATTGATCTGTACAAAAGATCGAAACTGTTTCACATTTTTAACTTCACGATAAACATGTTAAAACGAATATATCTCATGCAGATTTACTCCTACCAACATTCATGATAGTATCTTTTACTAATTGTATAAAACACGTGTTTATCGCGTGCATTTACAATTTAATAAATTATTCCTTGTTTTCATGCTGAACTCGGAATACTTTGTAAAACAGTAGCGCGATCAAATTGTATGTCTTGAAACCAATTTAGTAAATTGAAAGTTAATTCGTTGTCTAATTTATTATGCAATATATTATAGTATGGAATTTCAATGTATAATGCGATGTATGCTAATTACGGTAATTCCGTACTCGCATGTCACGCTACTGTAACTTGGGCTCAACCATCTTGCCCCTTATTCATTAAATTGTGTTCGATATTTGTGCTGTACAATATTTGCGGTTGTTGCACTGTAAAACATCGATAATTTTAAGTATATACATGAGCCGTTTATTTTGAAAGTGGCCTAAATCCATTTTTGAATTTTTTTCTGATGACAATATAAACGGTTATTATTTGACGTTATCACTCATAAATAACAATTTGCGATTAAGAATATTTAAAGTATATGATAATTATTAACACATACGTTTTCACAAACAATTATTTATTAAAAAACATTATTTTGATAGTGACCTAAGTCCACTTAATTAGTAATAATGTCCGAAAGTGCGGATCTTCAAATTTATGAAGGTAGTCATGAAGGTAATTTTATTTAATCATTAATCAGTATTAATTATGTTTAATTATTGCAGTGAAAATATTCAATAATTATACACTTACAATTAAATGTTAAGATAAAATATTAAATTTATAGAAATTATTACACCTTTACACGACTATTTAATTTAGAGAGTGAAGACGAGTTGGCAAATATTTATTTTAACCAGATTCGCAAGAGAAGGAGAATTTTAGAACAATATTCATCATTTGAAGATGAAGATGCAGGTGAGGCTTTTCACGATAATACCTCTGGAGCAAGATTTAGAGAAAAAAATGGTGACACCTACATTCAAAATTGCGAAAAATTAAACGAAATACCGGGAAAAAATACTATACTCAAACTGGAAACATTATACCTGCAAAAGTGTTTCAAAACAAAAATTGCCTTTGTCGTAAAGTTTGTATAAAAAATTATGAAGAAACAGAAAAAAATAATACTTTTGAGAAGTTTTGGAATTTGGGAGATTTTAATAAGCAAAATGTATTGCTATACGAAGCTACCGAACGTTATGATGTGAAACGAAGACGTCCAAAAAACGGAAAAAGTTCGCCAAGAAATTATAGTTTTCGGTATTTTTTAAATTCTAAAAACGGGAAAGTTTCCGTCTGTATACAAATCTTTTTGGATACCTTTAATATATATGAAGGACGATTAAAACGTGTATTAAACTCGGCAAATGTAGGGAATGATTTACGTGGACATATGGCTGGATCATCGAGAAGGATTTCTAACGAAGAGAAAAAGGATGTTCTAAACCATATTAAAAGTTTTTCCAAATTTGAATCCCATTATACTAGATCTCATAACCCTAATAGAAAATATTTACATCCTAATCTAACTCTAAAAAAAATGTTTAATTTCTACGAGCTTTATTGCAAGGAAAATAATAGAAAAGCAGTTAAAGAGTGGACTTACAGAAAGATATTTAAAAATGATTTTAATTTGCATTTCCACCAACCCCGCAAAGATACATGCCAAAAATGCAACCTATTAAACATTAATATTAAAGCATCGGATGATTATGATGAAAAGAATAAACTTATGAAAGAACATGATGTCCATTTAAGACTAGCAGAATCAGCAAGGAAATCATTAAAACAAGATCAAGAACTAGCATTACGTAATCCAGATCATTATTTTGCATTTTCTTTCGACTTGCAAAAAGCATAACCTTACCCAAAGTTGACTACTTCAGTAGCATACTATAAACGCAATATGTACGTTCTAAATTTGGGAATTCACAATTTTCATGATGATAATGTTCACATGTACGTTTGGGATGAAACTATTGCATCCAGAGGTTCACAAGAAATAGCTTCACGCACCTTGAAACATCTTCAAAATTTAAGAAGTCAAAAACATATTATAGCTTACAGTGACATGTGTGCAGGACCAAATAGGAACATTAAAGTAGCTTTAACATGGCTAAAACTTGTCCAAACTGTTGAACATAATGTAGAAATAATAGATCATAAATTCCTAATATCAGGACATTCGTTTTTACCGAATGATAGAGATTTTGGCGTCGTAGAAATCTCATTAAAGAAAAATAATTTTATGTTTGTTCCTCAAGATTATTATAATGTTATCAAAAAGTGCCGGAAAGGTAATAACTTTCTTCTAAATGAAATGAAACAAGAGGAAACAAAATAAGATTATTGGAGGACGCAGTTTTTAAAAGGTTGAAGAATTCTAACGGAGAAGCAATAAATTGGTTACAAATAGTCTGGATGCGTTTATTGAGAAATGAACCATATAAAATTTTCTATAAGATTTCAATGGATGAGAATGCAGAGTTTAAAATCCTGGATTTATCACCACGTCGGGGTAGACCAAGAAAATTTGAAAATATTATATTGACACCACTTTATAAAAATGTAAGACCAATTACGACATGATGGACTTACTTCGATATATACCACCGGAACACCATGACTTCTTTAAATTCCTCCCGCATACACAAAATGTAAATAAACAGTAAATTTTTATGTAATTTATATAGTTGGAACATTTCTTGAATAGTATAAATTGTGTTTTTAAAATATTGTGAAGATACATAAAATAAATTGAGTATTGTTTTTCAATTTGAAGCAATTTAAAATTTGTTGATTGGACTTAAGCTCCTTCAAATTTTATAACATATATAGGTGTTGATTTTAAAAGTGGCTTAAATCCATTTGTGGTAAGAAAACAAATTTTATTCACATAATTTTTGGTACTATTTTAATAGGAATTGTAAATTTAACTCTCTTAGATAAATTTAAGCAGTGTGGAACATTGCTATCCTATAGTTTATTTTTAATATTAATGAAATGCAAACTTTTAAATATCTCAATTTAAACATAAATGGACTTAGGTCACTTTCAAAATAAACGGCTCACATAAAATATATGAGTAATAGAGAAAGAGATAGAGGGATTAGAAAAGCAGAAAATAATATGCAGTAAATAAATACAAATGTGTAGGTAAACGAAGTATGCATATAATATTGTGTGCATGGTACAATTTTATGTTTGAAATATACTCAATGACATTAGAAGCGTAACACCCAGAAGGAGTTATTATTTTAACTTGATTTTTTGCCAGTATGGTAGTCTTACATCAAGAATAAAATGATTACATTTTCAAGAAATTTTATTAAAAAACAATCTAAAAAAAATTAATAATGTGTTTGGCGACCCCTTTGCTGTATACACTCCTGTAGACGTCTGGGCATCGACAAAATGAGATGGTCGATGTCTTCTTGAGGCATCTCGTTCCAAGCAACTTGAATTTCATCGTTCAACTGTGCTGGAGTCTGTGGAGGATGGTGCAAAGAGAATATTCTTCTTCCCATGATATCCCACACATGTACAATGGGATTTATATCCGGCGAACAGGGCGGCCACTCCAAAACATTAACACCAGCTTCATTAAGAATGTTCATAGTTCGACGAGCAATATCCCTAGTAGCACAAGTACGTCCTATGTACGTACTATGGACGTACCGATTCGTCCACGCGTTCGTCGTATGTACGTACAGATTCGTCCGTGTTCGTACTATGTACGTACATAGTACGTCCGTTTGACACAACATTGTACGTACATAGGACGTACACCCGTGTACGTACATGGGACGTATGCCATGTACGTACATGGGACGTACATGTACGTACATGGGACGTACACGCATGTACGTACAAGGGACGTACATATATGTCCATTCGTGGAACGTGAAAATGAAATAATTATATTAATAATTTTGAAATTACAATTAATATTTGAATTTTGTTATCTACACATTTATTTATTTTATATTATAATTATACATATATTATATTATAGTTGGCATCATTAAAAGAAAAATAGCCCACCTATTAATTACTGTCCCATGAATGAAATTAGTGTACACCTTATGTGGTTTCGACATTAATTTAAATGGATATAGATAAGGTGTACGCTAATTGGGTTCAACAGAGAGTAATATGTGGTCTATTTTACTTTCAATGATACAAATTTATTTTCTACAATATAGTACATAAAACTTTTCATATAAATAAATATGTAGGTAAAAAATTTAAATATTATTGTAATTTCATAAATATTATTGATATAATTATACGATTATTTTTAATTAGTTAATCATCAGCATATTGCTCATTACTTTAGTGGAATGGTAGGTAACAAGATAATAAAAATAAAACTTAAGAGAAAAAATAAATAATTAAATAGTAAAATGACCCATTAATATTTAATTTTTAGTATAAGCAGATGCTCAGAATTTGCATATTTTGATGAAGGAACAAATAAAAAGATACTTTAATTTGGAAAAAATATATTTATTAGATAGTAAACTCATAAAACTATTTGACTAACTAGTCGAATTAACTTCATTTTTTGATCGTTCAGAGCATCTTTTCAACCACTTGTTTATACTCATTTCGACCTCTTTCTCCGTGGTCTTCGCGAATAATTTCATTGATGATTCTGTAAACAATTAATATAAATATATTAATTAATAGATTGTTATAAAAAAATATAAGATACATACTTATGAATAATTCATTCAATTTTAAATTACAGAATGGCCTCTTCTTTCTCTTTCCTAAAAAACTAAATTCTTGCCCACAAAACTTATTTGTAATTAATTTTTGAGCAGATCTGTAGATAAACTCGTAAATATTGCTTCCCCCAAATGAAGATATGTCTGACCTAAAAAGATAAAAAAATCATTATTATATATATTTAAAGAACATAAGAAGTTAAAAAAAGCATTTGGAAATAATATTAGTTTATAAAATAATATGGATGGATATATCCATGAATGAAATATTTATCAGACACATGTGCTACTATATTCCATAAAGTGCAATTGTTTATTGACTAATAAAAAGATACATACTGCTCTCTGCATATTTTCTTGATTTGATAAAAATTGTTCAAACACTTGTAGAGCATCATAACTATTTATTGGGAAATAATTTATTTCCTCAAAAATTGTATTATGTTCCTCAGGTGCAGCAACAACATTTGTAGTATTTCCCTTTGTTCTCTAGGGTTATCAACCTGGTGTTCATGTCAACCATCATTGAATGTATAATGTTTTGTTTTTTTATTATTTGCTCCAAGTATTCTAAAAAGTAATACACCATTTAATCATATTTAATTTAACAATCTGGTTGTAAACTTACTAGTGATTATTTTTAAATCACTTGGATTGTTGCCATCCGACTGGTAAGATCCTTCTATAGAATTGCACTGTGATGATGAAGAAGAGTCTAATTTAAAATAGTTTAAATTAATATATATATATATATATATATATATAATTTATACAGATTTAAACAACATACTTTTATTTCCTTGCATCTGAGGAGGATCTGGAAGCATTGATACTTCTTCATATTCCGAGGATGAAGCACTTAAGCTTAATCTCTTCCTGAAAATTTTTCTTTTTTTTGATGAATAATCACAAATATTATCCGATTCCAAGTCGGAACAAATAACTGCTTTCTTGCATTTTTTATTGGCCTCTTGGAAAGTGTCTGCAAAAAAATAGTCAATTATAAGCATACAGAGAATTTTATGTAAAACTGAACATGGTCAATGTGAATGTCTGTATTTTTTTTATATTACATTATTGCCTCATATAATGTTTTGAGTGCTAAGGTGATGTATTAATTAATTAATTTTAGTATAATTTAAATAGTAAATTACATTGAGAATGTTTTGAGATGATAGTATTACATAACACACTAAAATCATTAAAATATTACCAAATACATTATTTCGGAATCCAGTGCATGCGAATTTTTTCCATGTCGCCTTGTTAGGGACCTCATGATTTTCAATATCAACCATTACTAAGCTATTGCTATAAGGTGGCCAATAGCAGTTGTCATTATCCAGCCACGAAGTTTGTACAACGGACACAGCATCCTCCTCAGGAAATTTGACTACTGACCAGCCTTTATTTTCCATATTATTCTTTAGTGAACAAAAGATATTTTTTATTCCTGTTTTGCAAATTACTCTAATGTTAACTTAAATATTAATAAATTGTCATTACAAATTTTTATTTTATATAGTGTGTTAAAAACCCAAATGTTTAAGACCGTCTCCTCTGTTTTTGTCTATGACCTTGTATGCAAAAGAGGAATTACAACTAATTGGCTTCCAAATTTCAATTTAACATATTTAAATGATATGTCATGTTTACTCCACATTTCTAAATCATCCAAATCTGCCACAATATAAATGTTCAACGATGATGATGGGCATGGCTTACAATAAAAATCTGTTTTTAATTTAAATTTACGACCAATAATGTAACTTCCAACTTGATTGGTTACAAAATTTTCAATACACACTATACTACCATCAACTAATCCACAACAGCTATTAGCTTCATCGAGTTTTAGTGTAAAGTGTAAGAAATGCAATTCCTTATATTGTTCCACCAAAACCATAGAATGCAAAAGTGGTCCACCATTATATTGAACTTTTAGTATAGGCAGATGGTCGGCAGATTTCACATTATTATACTGACTATTATCAAGCTCAATTTTTCGCTTTATAATTTGTAATAATGGTTTATCACCTTTGCGTACTAATGATTTTAATGATTGTAAGTAATTTTCAAACGGAAAAGCTGAAAATCTTTGTAAAATTCCAAATTTTTTACAGTCTTCAAAAAGATGTATTAAATTATGTATATTATGTGAAACATGTTCTTTACCATAGAGAATTGTGAATGTCTCAATGAAATATTTTAATAAATGGTGTGCATAACTACCTAGATGATATAAATATTTTTCACTTGACAAAATGGTGACACCGATATGAAGACTTAAAAAATTTAAATACCGATCTTGAGATAGGATTGATTTTAAAACAACTGGTCCTGTATAAAATAAAAATTGTCTAAATTCGGTTGCTTTCAAACGTTTAACTTCATCTAATGATCTTGGCTTTCTAACAAACTCACAGGGTATATATTTTTTTTGTTCCAATAATAAATTTGAAGTTTCATTTACTTGATTAAATGATAGTTTTGTAGAAGTTTTGCCGAACAACCATAAATAAATTAATTTTCTAACAACACCTAAGCATATCAGATGCATATAATCTAATGGAATATCGTGAACCATATCAAAATTAGGTATATTTTCAAGTATTGATGTTCCATTGTGGTGATCGTCGTCCTTTTCTCGTCTAAATTCAATATCATTGCGACTCCTTAAATTTTCAGTTTCAGAAAAACAAATTCGGTTATTAATAAATGTTCCCTCAATTTCACATTTCGAACAAGAATTATAGCCAGTATGACCCTTTGTAAAAGTAATAAATGACTTTGCTGGGATATCACAGATAAATGCTTTAATTTTAAATTGATAAATACTGTCTTTATACTTAAAACCGTTCTTTGTGAGAAAGACAATCTCATCAATAAAATGTTTTAAAAAAATATTTGCATCTTTAGGTTTTTCAAGCCCATGATACAATCCTATTAATTCAACTACTGAAGAATTTTCATACAAACTACATAATATTGGATACAGTTGACTACTTGAGCTTTTTGATAAAGGGAGGCCATCAATATTAACACAAATACTAATATTATTCATATTAATATTTATTGGGTATTTATCTAGCAATTTTTCTACAGCCTGAAACATTCCAAAATGATAGTAATGTCCAGGATGTACAACTTGCAATTCACAATGCCTTGAAGTTTTTAATAATGTTCTTGAATCTAATGGTAAACTATTGTCAAAGGGTTGTAACAATCTTAATAAATCATTTAACGCAACATGTGGAATTTGGAATTTTACGGCCCAATCTGCTAAGGCTGTTTTTAAAGATGGATTGTTGGTCGTATTGAAAATAGTTCGTTCATTTGCCGATTCGTTTATTTTAAAACTATTATCAAAAGTAGAATTACTACTTGAAATTGAATCTGAGCAATCTTCATATGAAGGCAATTTTATTAATATCTCTTCATTGCTTGTTGAGTTCTTAATATCACTATAACTATTTAAAATATTTGTTGATTCTATTGACTTATTTGCATCTTTAGAAATGTCCAACTTTATAGCCCTCAGAGTAGCATCTGATGATTTTTGTGCACTCCTATAGAGTTTGCGAGATAATTTATATTTTGGCATACTGAAGCAATTACAGGAAAATAAAAATAAACTATTATAAATAACTAAATGTTAAGTTCAATACCGTTAGTTTAAAATTTCTATGTATAATTAAATGAAATGTAATAGGACTGATCAGTAATGACTCAAATCCCAGGTCAATATTTCGAGTGGCAGCAGATAACTAACCTAGTAAAACAAAACTATATATAGTACATCAAATAGCTTAACTGGGTGTCCTTATTAAGTATGGGTATCTGCATGGGTACCTTCTAAGCGATATAGAGAAATGGTTAAATGGAAGAAAATATGCAGGACAATTAGTAGTATTAGTATCCGGTAGAAAACTAACAAAAACGTTTAGTCTACTCTGAAAAAACCGATTCTGACGATGTTTTATTTTTCTTAATATCTTAGTTATTGTTGATGATAGAAGGATAAGATTTTGACATTATTAAGTAATTTTTTTTATTTTAGTTTTATACCAAATATTATTAGTACTAATTGGCCGGCACATTTTCCCCATTTAACCAATTCTCTATCTCTTACAGTTGGGAGATACCCTTGCAGGGCCTGGTTAACCAGGACACCCTGTATAGTGATTCTTTAGAATTATTAATTTGAAAAATCAACAATTGTGGATATTTATTTTATTGTGAAAATAAATACGAATTTAATTTTAATTTAGGATTTAAGTATTTTATTATTGTATACATTTTCAAATTAAATAATAACCATCTTTGATTTGGTGCATTTTGTAAAAAAATTACATTCATATATTTTATTTTGTTCATAAACAGTATATCCATTTCTGAATAAAATTGTGCAATATCATTGAATCGAATTAAAATGCATTGGTTAAAAACGTAAAGGATCACCATAATTCAAAATGCCCGCTCTAACACCTGTAGCACTCAACAGGTAGCGGCAGGTACCGGCAGGTAGACGCGCGCAATGTAAATATAATCAACGACTATGCTGTTTGAAAAAACTTAACATTTTAACAAAACGCAACGGGGTTTTAGTGCACAATTTGCGGATTTCAATATGCCGGTACAACACGTGTTTAGGTTACCGGTGTTAGATAAACGAAATGTGGACGCATTTATTCACTATAGTGGATAAATATATATGTTAGTCAAATTGACTTACCTTAAGCAGAACAACTATGACAACAACCAAACTATGACAACAACAAAATAACTATGACAACAAAACTGCAACACGAGTTCCGTGACGAGAAAACGGTAATGGCATCAAAAATGGATGTAAACACACAATACACGCAAGCTGCGTAAGATTGAAGGAGTGCGACGGCGCGACGGTTCGTCTTGCTTTTGCTTTTTTTCTAGCGCGTTATTTAATTTTATAACGCGGAAATGCGTATTTTTTATAGTATTAATTGGTATATCAACATAAATAAAGAAAGATGGCTCGGTGTAACTTCTGATTATTTTTTTAATAAATTATTAAATTCAATTATTTCATTGTATAAATAATAATAATTCTTATAATGGGTAAAATATATATAAATAATTAAATATGAAATATGATACTTACCTTTTTATTTATATAAATATCTAATAACATAACAACACTTCGTATTACGTTATAAGCACGATAAATGAATCATTTAATTTGTTTATATAGAAATATAATGAGTTACATTTTATATTCGTCCATTTATGTACGTACTATGGACGTACATTGATGTACGTACAGAGATGTACGTACTATGGACGTACATTAGTGTACGTACTATGTACGTACACAAATGTACGTCCATAGTACGTCCGTATTACGTCCGTGGACGAATGTACGTAATACGGACGAATCGTGTACGTACTATGGACGAAGTGTGCTATATGGGATGGGGACGTGCGTTATCTTGTTGAAAAAGTACGTCTGGGCGGCCATCTAAATAAGGCAACAAAGTCGGTGGTATGACGTCTTCAACATAACGCGCAGCTGTCATACTGCCTCGAATGAATACAAGAGGTGATCGACTACCATAAGCAATAGCCCCCCAAACCATTACTCCAGCAGTCCTGTGTACATGCCTCTCAATAGCAAACCTAAGATCAGGTCGTTCTCCACGGTAGCGTCGTACCCTTCTACGGCCATCATGCGTGCCTAGACAAAATCGTGATTCATCGTTGAATACGACATCGTGCCATTCTGCCTCCCAATGCTGCCGTTCTCTGCACCAGTCCAACCTTTGGCGACAGTGTCTCGCTGTTAAAGGAAGCACTAATCTTGGACGGTACGAAAGAAGCCCAAAGGATTGAATGCGGCGATATAAGGTTCGCATAATAACGGGCCTACCTTCTTCTCCAATCCATTGATCACCGATTTGACGCGTAGTAGCGAAACGGTCTCGCAGGGCTATTTGTCTTAAGCGCCGATCTTGACGTTTTGTGGTACGCCTTGGTTGACCAATTGGTCTTCTTCTTGCTCCTCTACCTTCTTCTGTCCATACCTGATACACACGTATTACAGTTGCTGCAGTGGAATCAATACGGCGGGCAATTTCGCGATAGGACATACCGACATCTCGATAAGCTACAACTCCACCCCGGTCAAAATCGCTCAAATGGTGATATTGCGGACGTCTTCGGACTCGAGGCATTTTATTTAAGCTTAACACACTCAACGAAAACACGAAAACTAAAAACATCTGTACTAAACATCTCATATAAATAGTTTTATCAAAAAAGAAAAAGTGAAATATTTTATTTTTTCACAATAAATATAAAAGGCACAAGGTTAAAATTGTTATCAATGTATGCTTTAAATAGAGTCACTCTGTTGCTAAAATATGAATTCAAAAAAATCATTCCTTCTTGGTGTTACGCTTCTAATGTCATTGAGTATATCTTACGTCTACGTTTTTCTAACTCTATACCTTTTCAACTTTAAACTAAAACTTAAGGCCGTATCCAAAGGGGGGGGCGATATTGCGTTCAAGGTTTTGACCTTTTAAAAATTTCGAGAGGTGGGGGCGGAGGGGTTAAACCCTATATCATATTCGTTCTCTCTGGCTACGACCTTGTTAAGACTAATTAATTTAAAATTTGGAATTTAAACATATATCTGTCAGATTAAACACAATCAAATCGAGAATAAACAATTTCAAACTAAAATTAAACAAAATAAAATAGACTATATCGCGCCAAAGACGGCGAGCCGAAACACGAATGAATTAGAACCAATCAGCTTCTAGAAGTCGTTGTTGCCGTGATAACAAATTCATGTAGAATTCGATTTCGGCACTGTGATTGGTTCTCTACTCGTATTATGTTTCGGCACGTGATTGGTTATCCCAATTCATTGTTCAATTTTTGTAAATAAACTGAACGTCAAACTAATGTCAAATAAAAATTATACACTTCAGTTTTTGTGAACGCTATAAAAATGATCGCAAACACACGGTTCGGAAGTACACCTCTAGAAGCAATTCACGAGAAAGTAAGAAACGCCCAGCCTATAAATACATTATCATCGCAAAAATATATATGGAAATAGTTTATAGAGTTTTGCGTGGAGAAAAATATCACGTTAAATGCGACTTGCGCATTGGAAGACTCAATAAATGTCTTCGTTTCTTTTGAATAGATTCCTTTTTTATTGTAATATTTTTGTTGGGATATAGTCTGATAAATTGCTCTCCTGCATTGAAAATTCTCGCAAGTTTGCACTCTTTCGACAAACACAGTCGTATTGCTTTCGGCAACAGCCCCTCGCCCTACGGGCTCGGGACTGTTGCCAAGCAATACGACTTTGTTTGTCGAAATAGTGCAAACTTGTTACCGATAATTTCCAATGCACTTGTGCAATTACTGTTGAAAACAAACTGAAATTGGGGAATATAAGAACATTCTTTGATTTTGACTGTTAGTCAAAATATATAAAGTAGTGAAACAAATCAAGTGATTTGTTAGCTCATACATATTTTTGTAATCACGTTTCATCAAGTGACCAATAAGAACTAAATTAAATATATCATATACATCACATATGGGTAACCCCCGGCCCGCTGTAAGATATGATCCGGCCCGCGAGACATTTTGAAAAAACCCAATTAAAAAAATATTACATTAGGTACTTATTTATACTCACGGGAGTGACAGTGAGGCGGCAAACATCAAATTCTTTGATGTTTGCCGCCTCACTCTTTGATAATCGCCGCCACTCGACTTGCTCGATCAAATTCTTTGAGGTTTGCCGCCTCACGGGCGACACATCAAAAGATTTATTGCTTCTCAATTATTCTAAACTAGTTTATTCCAGATTTTCGTTTATTTTGCCTATATAAGCGGGTGGATGGCCCGAACGTTAGTTCAGTTCTATTTGAGCTACCGAGGTGATAACTTGGACAAGCGATATCCTAGCGAACTGCTCGAGCCGTCAACTTGCTTTGTGACTTTGTGTGCATCTTAAGTGGTTACTAACTATAGTTTGTTATTAAGTTTATTGAATGAAAAGTAAACAAAAATGATGTCTGGTGGAAAGAAACGAAAAGTAGATGCAGAGGGTCGCCATTTTCAAGAAAAATGGACTGAAGAATTCTTTTTTATCTTGCACAATGGTAAGGCTATTTGTTTGCTGTGTAATGAATCCATTTCAGTAATGAAAGAATTCAATATAAAGAGGCATTACTCAACTAAGCATGCTACGCTGCACTCACTAACAGGACAATTAAGAACAGATAAAATCCAGAAGCTTACCGCAAATTTGGAAAAACAGCAACAAATGTTTCATAAACAAAGAACACAACTTGATAATGTTGTGAAAGCTAGTTTTATAGTTAGCTCAAAATTGGCAAAGGCATTAAAACCATTTGCCGAAGGAGAATTTATCAAGGAGTGTATGTTAGAAGTTTGCGGTATTATGTGTCCTGAAAAAAAAAAGAATTTGAAAAAATTAGTTTGTCAAGACGAACTGTTGTTCGACGTATAGAAATGATGGCTAATGATATAAAAACAACATTGACTGACCGTATGGCTGGTTTTGAACCATTTTCCATAGCATTAAACGAGAGCACCGATTTGTCTGACACAGCTCAACTGGCTATATTTATTCGAGGTGTTGATAAGGAGTTCACTGTTACTGAGGAATTGATTGCTTTACAGCCGCTAAATGGAACCACTACAGGAGAGGATATTTTTATTGAAGTTCGAAAGGTATTCACAAATTTTGGCTTGCCATGGTCAAAATTAATTGGAGTATGCACTGATGGTGCACCTTCTATGGTCGGCTTACGTAAAGGTTTCATCGGAATTTGGAATGAAAAAGCAACAGATTTAAATGTGCAAAAAGATGATTTGATAGTCCTTCATTGCATTATCTACCAACAGAACATGTGTTCTAAGTCCATTCGACTCCAGAATGTTATGAATGTGGTAGTAAAAACCATAAACTTTATTCAATCCCGAGGGCTTAACCAACGACGTAAAATATTATTGTCAAGTCAGATGGCTGAGCAAAGGAAAAATGTTGAAACGGTTTTACGAGCTTAGAAATGAAATAGCAGACTTTATGAAAATAAAAGATAAACCACTATCTGAATTAAGTGACCCAAAATGGATATGTGACTTAGCATTTCTGGTTGATCTTACAGGCTATTTGAATGATTTAAATTTGAAACTTAAAAACAAGGACAGTTAGTAAATGATTTGTACAGCCATTTAAAAGCATTTCAGATCAAACTACGCTTGTGGGAGTCACAGGTGCTGTCTGGTAACAGTTACCATTTCAACACGCTCTCTGCGTATGAAAATATTGCTTATGCTCAATATGCTGAAGAACTCAAGTTACTGTCAGAACAATTTTCGAACAGATTTTGCGACTTCAAAAACATGGAAGACTGTTTCAGTTTATTTGCTACTCCTACAACATATATTGTACAAAATGCTCCAATACACTTATAAATGGTGTTGATCGAGATTCAAGAAAACTCACTCCTAAAATCCAAATTTGAAGACGAGTTATGCGATTTCTACAAAAAATACCTAGAAGAAGACAATTTTCCGCAGATTAGAAAATTCGCAAGAAGATTGATTTGTGCGTTTGGCAGTACTTATAAATGCGAACAGTTCTTTTCATTGATGGAAGTTAATAAATCAACACATCGTACAAGACTGACTGACGATAATTTGGAAAATTCTTTACGTCTTTGTGTCAGTGGAATTAATCCAAATATCGATGGATTAGTTTCCCAAATTCAAGCTCAAGTATCTCATTGATTTTGGTGTATTTAACTTTCGTAGTTTGTAACAATTGCAAATTTAACGATTTATTTATAATGTGCCATTTTTTTTTTAAATTTCATTTTGTTATTTTAATAAATTGTACTATAATAACATTGTCGTATTATTTCATCTCTAATATCTATCGCAAAAAATATTATCACTACTCTAAAATGCACTAAGTACTTTTAAACGCGGCGAACGTATTTGCATGCTAAAGTTTGGCCCTCAACATGTCAAAGGTTGCCCATACCTGATATACATCATATCTTACAGGAGAAGAATTTATTTATGCGTTATCACTTACTACGTCCTAGTCATTCAGACCAATTGTCAAGCAAAAAGAACTGTTTGGTCCATTTTTAAAGCTGCTATCAAGCAAAACATGTCTTTCCAGATGCCACACATTCTCACTGGTAAATACAGGTACAATATTTCGCAAACCGCGTTTACACTTTATCAATCTTTAACATATTATTATAAAAATTCACAAACAATAGGCTTTTAACATTGTTTAAAATATGTCGCTAACATTTAAAAATACTATGTAAAGTTATTGAGAGGAAAAATACATCTAGTGATTAGTGTTAATTTCTCTCAGTAACTCCATAATAAGAAATTATTTCATTAATCTCGTTTCTGTTATTTTTGTATAGTTATTTGATTATTTCAAATTTTTTTGTCTAAATTTTTACTTATTAAGTCCCAATTTAAAATTGATAATTTCTAATTTACTCCCCTTAAATGAAGCTGTCACCTTAGGCACAGTAAAATTGAGAAAAAAAAATTATCAATTTGATTGGGTTTTAGATGACATCTATGCTTAGGTACGCCCATGCTCAAAGCGTAAACTTTATAAAGGAAAATATTTATTTTCTTTTAATATAACAGTACAAAGTATTATCAAATATACTAAAAGAAAAATATATAAGGTAAGATTCACGAGAAAACTATAGGGCACCTGGTTTCCTTGATTTGTAGTGCTTTCTGCACCAATACATGTAATACGAAAATAGTTTGATGTCATCAGATTACGTGTGTAAAAATAGATATAAAACTCTATTTCATGTCTGCTATGGTTTTTAGATAGGACATGCAAAAACGTATGTTCCGGTATGCAGCTTTAAAATTTTAGAGGAAAACGTCACATGTTGACAATGTAAAACTAAATCTGCCTAAACCCATTCACAAATCATTTTAATTAATGTGCACAATCGTTTTAAATATGAGTTTTAGTGGTATAATTCCAATTTCCACATCTACTAAATAGTTCAGGTATTTACAGAAATAAATAATGCATTTATGTTGATTTTGTGTAAGTTCAAACGAAAATGTTAGTTGAATCAAATGCGAATTCAGTAGATTTGGCCAATAGTCATCGGATTAATCTGTGAATGCAGGGAATTTTTCATTTAAGTATACATATAGGGAATTATACATATGCATACGCTTTTTTTCAAAAAATTCAATTTGAAGCTTAAAACGAGTGATTTCCACTCCCAGACTAAACTCGAAATTTTACTTTATGCGCCACGCGTATTAAACATTGATAGCACTGAAATGTTACGAACGAGTAAACTTCGCTTGAAATAAGTGTCTTGTACGCGTGGCGCATGAAGTAAAATTTCGAGTTTAGAGAAGCCTGAAAATTTGGTTTGGTCGTTCCGCGCTTCGCGCTTAACCTGGGAGTAAATAACACTCGTTTAATCTTCAAATTGACCTCTTTTAAGATAACAAGGAATATTTAGAAATCTACAACACGTAATTGGGATATGTATACTTAAAAGACAAAGCATTTTTTAATAGAAAGAACACTAATATACTCGCGACCTAATAAGTATGACATTGTCATGTAACGTCAAAATTTGACACAACTAGAAAAAATCGTTGCAGATACAACTGTCGACATAATTTCTAAAAAAATTGAACCACACATTCCACATCAATAAGTTATAGGACATCTATCCTGAATTCCACTATACCTCAAAGTATCTAAAATCAAAAATTATAGCAATAATTCAAAATTTTATGCATGCTTCCTTTACATACTTTTTATTTATCAAAAGGAGGTCGACCACATTTTAAACGTAGAAATACTTTGAAATGTTTTATATTCTCATGGTTGTTTAATAAAAATATATCAAACATCACTAAGTTAGCAAAAAATCATCTTGAATTATATTATTGCACGACCGACCCTTTTTTAATATCAAATCTGTTTCAGGACAGTAGGTTGTGTTTACCAACTTGATATGAATAACAAATCACTAAATAGAACGTAAGTTTCACTTACCGTATTAATAGGAATCAAATGTCAGTAATCAAATTTGAGATAACGTCAGTGATATATTGATAACAATTTTTAAGAAATGTTTTCCGTCTTCTCCGATCGTGCACAAAACATCATCATCATCTCGAACAGTAAGTACAATGCCGGTTACAGACAATAATTAAAGCGTCGCTCGCGTCGCTCTCTCCTTCTCCAAACAATTGTTTTTGACCGTTAAAAAATCCTTACTGTTCTCGATACTTAGTATACTATTGTTGCTGGAATATCTACAACATATAATAACAAAAAACACATTAAAAAGACTCCTTTGCGATGATTCGTGATTTTTATTATTTATTGATTGAGTAAAATTTACTCAGTGGGATGTCGAGCATAGAATATGTATTTTTATTGACAACCAATTAATTCATAATCTTAATCATCTTAATAATGTGTAAAGGTAAAATTTAAACATAATTTTTGTAATTGCAATACAGGGTGAGTCGGGAGGAGCGCACCAAACTCTAGGAGTGTATTATACACGTGAAAATAATGTAAAAAAACTCATTTGTTCTTATCTGATTTTTATTTGTTTTCAAGTTATAGCATATTAACAAATAAACAAGTTATCATACAAAAAAATTTTCTTAATCATAGCGTTCTTTCAACAAATGTTCAAAAATACCGCCATTGACTTTTAAACATTTTCTGCTTCGTCTACGAAGAGCGTTTGTTGCTCTCCCAATTGATTCATTTCATTCTTCTTTTATATGGGCTGCAGTATTCTCAATTCGTCTAATTAGTGATTCCCGTGTGTCCACTTTTATTTTGTAGACTTCATTTTTCATCCAGCCCCATAAACAAAAATCTAGTGGTGTGAGGTCTGGAGATCTTGCAGGCCAATTAATAGGACCTCCACGACCAATCCAACGCCCTGGAAAACGTTCGTCCAAATGTTGCTTGACTTGACGAGCGACATGTGCAGGAGCTCCATCGTGCTGATAGTACATCTGCATTCTAATATTTATAGGAACATCTTCTAGCAGGCCTTGTAATTCATTTTGTAAAAAATTGAGGTAGTTGCCTCCTGTGAGACGATTCTCCAAAATGAAAGGGCCGATTAAATAACTGTCAACCATACCACACCACACGTTTACAGAAAACCGATGTTGAAAATTGCTTTCGACTGTTGCGTGGGGATTTTCATCAGACCATACATGAGAGTTACGAGTGTTGTTAATGCCATCACGGGTAAATGTAGCTTCATCCGTAAAGAGTATACTCGATACATTACGATGATTATTATTTATCCACCGACAAAATTCCGTACGGTTAGCGTAATCCCCTGGTTGTAGGTGCTGTACTCTCTGAACGTGATAAGGATATAAGCCTTGCTCGTGTAGTGTGTTCATCACTCTTTTTTGTGGAATTGCAAATTGAGTGGCAATTCTCCGTGAGCTAGTAGTTGCATCTTCTTCTACTAGATGCAGAATATTTTCTACTTCTACAAAACCTTGTCGAGCAGCGCGCTCTTATGTTATGTTAGCACTGGGAAGCTTACCAGTCTCGCACAATTTGTTGAAAACTCTAATAAATATGTTTTTATCAGGATGTCTTTGGTGTGGAAAACGTTCACGATATTCTTCAACAGCAGCTGTAGCATTTCCATTACAGAAACCATATACAAACACGATATTTGCATATTCTAAATTTGAATAAGTATGTGGCATTTTGCAACACTAACAATCACATTAATTCGAACTTAAACGTTCAGTTACTGTTCACCGTACACTGACAGTTCATCAAAACGTCAGAATTATCAAATGTTTATAAGCCTCGAACATGGCATACTTTGATAATGTTAAAATTCAGATAGAAGTGGAAAGCTAGATGAACATTTTTAATTACGCCATAACTTGAAAACAAATGAAAATCGGATAAGAACAAATGCGTTTTTTTACATTATTTTCACGTGTATAATACACTCCTAGAGTTTGGTGCGCTCCTCCCGACTCACCCTGTATAGTGGAAATAAAGTTAAAAAAAAATATATTGCAATTGTTAAATTCTGTATTTGGTGCTGTTCTAAGTTTTGTAAGAAAAAGTAATTATAGGTTAATGTGTTGCTTAAGAAATTATTTAATGTGTATGTATTAAACTTAATAAGACACAAGTAATCGTAATGAATTTAAATTAGTACTTTCCATACACACAACAACTCGACAATAGTTGAAACTATGTTCCGAGTCCGTGTTATAATTAATGTTCTACTCGCTTGTTACGATGTTTAACTGAGAAACGCGTTGCCGTGAGTGGACAATTACAAATGATTTTATGTTTGTGTCTACGCATTGTGCATAATTAAAAATAATTCTGTAATTTAATTAATAAGTCCGCATATTTTATAAAAATATCAAGAAATAATCTACGCTATCTTAAATATTTCAAAACGAGTTATGATTTAATAATAGTTATACCTACAGGGTTATTTTTTACATCAAGAAGTAAAAAACTCGTTAGAAGCTTCAAATTTAATACCTTTAAAAAATCAATAAGATCAAAGAATGCTTAAAAATGTAACGTCCATATGTATAAAGGGCTATCACAATTAAATTGTCGTGTGTTCGAAGGGCGATAAAACAAAAGCGAAGAAAAATTTTAGAAAAAAAAAGTTTAAAAAAACGGAACTTACTGAAAATTTAACGGAATTTACTGGAAAATAATTAATGTTTTAATGTTTGTTAGCTTTTTTTGTCACATGAGGTAGTGTCGCTTAGGGTCCCAGCACTGCGGTCTCCAGGGTCCTTTTGTGCGCCTCTGGATAGTTTTCTCCCTGTGTATTCCTGTGTCTTCGATGAAGTTCAGGAGTTTCAGCCAGGGGATTTTCTTGAGCTCTATTTTAGAAAGCACAGGTTTACCGAATTGCTCCGTGCGTTGCCTTTCCTAGGCTTCGCATGTACACAGCTGGTGTTGGGAAGTTTCCTCCCCTTCCAAACACCCACAGTATTGGATGCTTTTCTTAATTCCCATCTTATGTTTGTGCTTATTCAGGTCAAAGTGTCCAGTGACTAGTCCTCATAGTTTTATTCTACTAAGTCCTGACAGCGTCAATGTTCTGCTAGGTACCGGACCATCTAGCACGAGTCTTGTGTGCCTCATTCCCTTTTGGTTGTGCCATGCCTTTTTGTGTTCCTCTGCTAACTTGCGTCCGATTATTTCCTTTTCGGTTTCATGAGGTATTCCGAAAGCTGGTCAGGTACTATATATTTCCCTGATGCCCCTTGTTTAGCCAGCAAGTCGGCCCCCAAGTGTCCAATAATTCTTAGGTCCTTGTGTATCCATACTAGCTGTTTTTTTTACTGTTGTTTACATTGCGTTCAGCCTGTCGATGCAGGCCATAACCAGCCTGGACTACACCATCGGCGAGGCAAGCGCTTTTAGGGCTGCCTGGCTGTCCGACATAATGGTAATTGGTAATTTGTTGTGTCCCGATTCCATTATGTGACAAGCACATAATGGAATCCTCGGCTACTTTAGCGTGGACAAATATAATTTTAATTTTTGGACGGTAGATTTGTGAACGAGTGTCTCTCTTGTCGCATCTCTTGAGGAAGTGCTAGAATTTAATTTGTAAGCTTAACATTCGGCTTTTTCAATAGTTTTGTCAGGAATTCGTGTTGCTTGTTATTTCATTGTTTCTTATTTATAGTTCCGGTTTTTTTTAATCTTTTAAATACATCTTCGCACAGTTCCTTGTGAAGTTTGGCAACTTTTTGCAAGAGTCAAAGTTAAAATTAGAGGATTTGCAGTGCACTTGCACTTATTTTATTACAAACTGCATGTTTGTGTGAAGATATTTTAATATTTTACAACAATTGATCAATTTTTGACAGTAGAATAAAAGCCCAAGTTTCTATGCATTAAAATCCTTTATAATTAATTGGAAACTAGGCATTCATTTTGAATGTATCCCAGTATAGGGTGGTCACATTTCGGTGTTAGAAGAGATAGAAAAAGACGGCACCCTTATCCTCGATCTCTTTTTTAAAGATAAACTGAATGGCGAAAACAAAAACTGGCTATCGTCTTTTGTTTTTGAGTTATAGTCAAAAACTTATTATTTTCCATTTTCTATTTTTATTAATATCTATCTATTAATTGAAGTCATAAAGGATACAGTTTTGAATGCACTTCTAGTACATTTGATTGCGAAGACATAAAAAATATGCAGGAAATGTTTCTATTAAGTATACCTACATATCCCAATGTATACGCTGTAATTGTCCAGGTATTAACTCCTTGATTTAGCATGAAGTAATATTTTTAGTTTCGAAACGCCTGAACATTTGAATTGGTCGCGTAGCGATCCAACATTATCAATAAAAAGAAATAATCTTGTTATACATGTTTTCTCATTATTATAAATTTTGGATCGCTACGCGACCAATCCAAATGTTCAGGCGTTTCGAAACTAAAAATGTTACTTCACAACAATTAAAACGGAATTTATAATTCTTAAACTTTAAAAATTGATAAGAAAAATATTTTTAACTTCCGAATGAACAATAAAATATCAATATATCAATATATAAACAAAATTAAAGTTGAATAAAATATCAAACAATCCTGGTTTTGCAAAACAAAAACTGTGGTCTTTGAAACATTTTAAGTGTAAGTTTTGGTCCTCTAAGCAATTTGGGTTGGCTAGCCCTGATCTATGAAATAATAATATAATAACTGGATTTACAAAAATGTTCTTGACGAACTATAATCAATTTAAAATAATACACTTTTCATTATACTTCTCTGAAAACACTTCGTTTCCAAATGCCTCTAGAATAATGAAAACGTCGCTTTTTCAAGCCACCGCACGGAAAACGCTGTTTGTGCGCCTTTCCTTGCGCTCTGAAATGTTTCCATAGCAACAATGTATCTGTCACTGAAGTTTTATTTTCCGTCAGTGAAATACGTAAGTTTGGTTGAAACATATGCAAACTTAGAAGGCATTGATTTTGTAGATGATATTTCGCATGATACATTAACCCAAGCGGCACAAGTAAGCGTAGAATGACTGCTAGTAAAATCCAAATATAGACACGAACACAGGCGGAATGGGAACTATGAAAAACACAAAAATTGTGAGTGACGATGTATAACTTCTATTTTATTTTTCTGAAATAGCCAAATTATGGTGTTGATTCGCCACGATAAATAGATGTTTGGCTTTAAATAAAGTGCTAACTCGATCAAATTTCGAAAATGTGTATTCAATTTCATTTTCTTTCGAATTAGTTGTATATTTTTACTACCATAAAAAATACTAGTTTGAACATAAAAAAATAATTTAAGTTTTTCGATAAGTATAATGTTTTCAGATAAGTATAATAAAAAATAGCGTTCATTACACGCCCAGAAATGGATTTTTCCGTGCTTGCATGATTTCCCTTGTTCGGCTACGCATTTACACGCGCGCACGTAAAAATCCTTTTTTCTGGACTCCTAATGAAATATATTATTATTATACTAGGAGAGTTAGAAATTGTCACTCAATTAGGTCGTAATTTCAAGTGTATGTTGAATTCGACTGTAAATTCTGGCACATTTTGAATTAATACGTTTTAGATAATATTGCGTCGCTCAAGTCAATGTTAAGCTTTTATGTCATCATTTATTGTGAATACATTAACATAACTAGATTTTTAGTAAAACTAAGACTTGTTTATAAAACTAATCGAAACACAATTATTTTTTAATAGTATTAACTTAACGTTTAGCTAACATAAAACTTTTCCATTGAGTGTATTTAAGACGTGTAAATGTTATTTATGTGCCTTCTTCCTTCGATATATTAAACGTAATATAATATCGGAGGAGGCGAGCATCGTTTGATTGAGGTGAAAGCACGTTTTATGGGGACATTAAACAATTTTAATGCTTTTATGGAGCAATGATCCGATTATCCAAAAGTGCATCTAGCATAAAATATCGATGGCGGGTCTTAAAATAGGGTGCTTTCATGAGTGGCTCCGGCTTAAATACGAAAATCAATAAGCCTATCTGAATCAGTAATAATTTTTTGATAATTTAGTTATATTCAACTCATCAAATTTAACTGTGGAATTTACGAATAAAATCGGAAAAACTCTGAAACACTTCTTTCTGTAAGGTATAAATACAGAGTGCGCTCTACCCTATGGAAACTAAGAATACTGTTTTTTTTTTGTTATTATTTTGAATTTTTTAATTGTTTTTCTTACACACTTGTCTAAAATTCAATTGCAGAGGGCGTGATGATTAATTTAATTTATTATTTTAGTAGAGTAAAAAATAAAATTAAATAAACGAAAAACTCTAAAATTTGACTCCATCATGCGCCCTCCACTATAATTTTGTGATTATTGTGATTATTCTGGTTATTTCAAGTTATTATAGTTTTAATATCATGTTCTTATAAAATGTATAGTTATAAAAAAATCCATGTTCATAATATCAATATAGACAATTTTATTGGATAATTACATTTTTTTCCAGCAAGAGTGCACAACTATTTACCAAAATATATACTTTTAAACCACAGCTTCATGTTCCTTCATATAATTAAACGACAGTACGGGTTGGGCGCAGCCTTAAGTATGAATATTCCTATAATTACATCTTTAGTAAATTTTCAGGAATTATTTGATGTTTGATTAGGCCTAATTAAGTAGTGGAAACACTCGTTAGAAGCTTAAAATTTACCTCTTTCATGAAATCTACGAATGCCTGAAAATGTACAGCGAATACATCAGGATTTGTAGGTTAGGTTGTCTCTTATTTCCTCCAAGACATATTTTTTTTGTCCTGCCTCCTAAATTTATTCTTTGAGTTCAGAAAAACGTATACCATTCGTTTGTTTTATCGTGCTCACTATTGGGATCGTATAAACCATTAGAGATACGAAAACGGTTAAATTAGATAAAAGTTTCCATTTTTAATACAAAACAAAACTGCGTTAATAAATTTCATCTAGATTTATTTGTTTTCCTGATATGGCGAAAATAGTGAACATCGACAGATATTCCTTCTTGCTATACCTTTGTTAATTCAAAAGATAAGCTGAAATTTGAAAGAGTACAAATAACATTTAAGAAACACAATATGCAGCCATGTTGAATATAAATACCATTGAATAAAACAGGAAATTTTACCTAGAGATCAGTGTCATATGTCAAAAAAAAATAACCGCCAGATCTAAAAAAAATTATAGAACCCCCTGTATAAAATCTATATACGGGGTGTCCACAGATTCATTCATTCCCAGCATAGGGCGTGTTTGAACATCTTCTGTAACTCCTTTTTATACTTTTGATTCAAGTAAAGTCTAAATATCTTTCAAAGCGTTCTATTTTTAATAAATAATAATTATACAATAAATGTTACTTATTCTTTTGTTTTTAAAGTCTTCAATTGTCAAGCTGTGACTGTTAAAATAATCTATTTTGTTGTTTTTACCATTGGCTTTTATATTAGACATCACAAATTATACATTTCTGAAAAACGAAAAAAAATCTCTTTTCAATGATACCATAGCCAACTATGACCCACATAAGAAAAAACAAAATAATTAAAAATTTCGAAAATCTGAGCACACTACGAGATTCCTATTAAAAAATGTCTTAAAAACATACAAATTAAACAAGACTTTCTCTGGAAATAAATAAACTATAACGAAAAATGAAAAATGAAAAAATTATCTAAAGTAATTTTATAGTGTTTAGTACAATATCAGCTAAGGAGTATTTTATCCCGTTTAACCAAATCTCTATCTCTTATAATAACGGAAATCTGGAACTGTTGAGAATAAATCTGTGGACACCCTGTATTTCTAAGGACATATTTAAGTTGTGTATAAAATGCTAATTTCATGAATTTTTAATCAACAAAGTTCTTGTAAATAAAACACTTTTTACTTTGTTTAACCACTGGATCTTACATTTAATTGTGTGACTAGTTTCGACTATCTAGTAGTCATTCTCAAACTAAAGTAAATACAAATTACACGTTAAAAACTATTTATACGGCTTCGAAGAGAGGGGTGTACATTAGGTCAACCTGGTCATTAAGAAGGGAAATTCCGGGATTAATGTACACCCCTCTCTTCGAAGCCGTATAAATAGTTTTTAACGTGTAATTTGTATTTACTTTAGTTTGAGAATGACTACTAGATAGTCGAAACTAGTCACACAATTAAATGTAAGATCCAGTGGTTAAACAAAGTAAAAAGTGTTTTATTTACAAGTGTATTTAAGATGTACCACAAAGTGAACGCCTACAACACCAAACAATCAACAAAGTTCTTGTGAGAATACCATTTAATCGATGTTCACTTATTTTGCCATATCTTTAAAACAAATGATGCTAGATGATTGTTGTAGAGAAAGTTTTACACACAGTTAAAAGTGTAAACTTTAATCTAATTTAACCAATTTAGTGTTTCAAATAGTCTATAATTTGTGCAGGCATTTGTTTCAATGATATGAGAAAAGTGAAAATCGATAAGATTTTGTTAATCAAAGCGATATTGAGCTGAAATTTTGTACTTAGTCTAAATGAATTGTTAAAAATACTAAAAAAATGCAGATTGTATACATTGTGTTTCATTTTATGAAAAATGACGATTTCCATTTTGATTTGACATATGACACATTATTTCTAACACAAATGTTCTGCTCTACTTAATGGTTCAAAAATCCAATATGGCTGCCATTCCAAAAAAAATTACTTTGATGTCGTATCTTGAAAATAGGACACTCAGTATAAAATCTGCCAACTTAGTTGTCTCTCTGGGGTGTTATTTCGGGTATATTTCAAATATAAGTTCGTGATTCTGATTATTTTTTAGATTTCCGTCTGTAATGTGTTAATTTCCTATTATAGATATTTTTTGTTTGTTAGCCCTGTAAAATTGTTTTTTTTTTTAATGTTTGCCCGGTAAAATTAACACACACATTCAATCATAAATGCCAGAGCTTTAAACCATTATTTTTGCGATCCGGTTATCGTTCCGGTTCAATTAATAAAATATATATCGGTTCGGTTCCGATTTTCGTTGGAGAAAAAATAACGGTTTTCTTGTGATTGTTTAAATTTTTGAAATGTTTTTTTTTTTTCATATCAAAAAAAAATTGCAGTGTCCATCATAGCACTGTCCTCGTTATAGATATGATGATTTAAATATTAAGAATATGGAAAAGTGTCTCAAACTAAATTTATTCTACTTTTATTATAATTATATATAGATATTCTCAAAATAAATATTTTTGCATTATTTCGTTATATCTTAGTAAATATCTATTACATCTCAGCAGTATATATTTTCAACTTTACTTTAAATCAGTGGTCCATACGCGTGGCGCATGAAGTAAAATTTCGAGTTTAGAAAAGCCCCGTGAAAATTTGTCTCGGGTCGCTGCGCGACCCTCGAAAAATTTTCTACGCGGGGCTTTTCTAAACTCGAAATTTTACTTCATGCTTAGTCTGGGAGTGGAAGACACTCGTTAGTTTAAAATATGTCACACCTATCAAAATGTGTGTCGCAAATGTTATAAAGAAAAACAATAACATGACCATTTTCTTTATTCTTTATTCAGCTGACTATTGTCAATTTGAGACAACTATTATTTAATTTATATGTTTTTAGATAAAGATATGCGGGTGTACGGATCGATCACATGCATATCTTTATCTCATAATATATTTCAAATAATAGTTGTCTCAATTAACAATAGTCGACTAACGCTGATTTATGTAAAGTTTAATATATTGGACTAAATGTATTAGACTAAATGTCTATAGCAAAATTTAAATATTATCGAATTTGTCACTTGGTTCGTCATATCTTCAAAACAAATGACGCTAGATAAAATTTGTTAACGCAGTTTGATTTTGTAACAGAAATGGAAGCTTTTATCTAATTTAACAGTGTTCGTATTTTTAATAGTTTATAAAATTCCAGTGGTGGGCACGATAACGCAAATGAATAGTATATGAAATTTAAGTTCAATCGGATAACATTAACTCGACACCCGGGGTAGATTTCACTTCCTGCACCCCTCTTTCTGCGCCTCTAGCAAGACTTAAAAAAATCTTCTGTGAAATAAGGGGCATGTAGGTATGGTTAAAAAAAAACTTGTCTGTGTGTGTTGGAAGACTAAAATGACTTTTTCATCTAATAAACTAGTCTTGTTCGTTATGGAAATGATATTTTTGTATTATGTGCGCAAAATCAGTATTTTTTTGACGCACCGAGAACGCATTTTTAGTAGAGACCGCAGGTCGAGACTAAAAATGAATTCGGATGCGTCAAAAAACATACTGATTTTTCGCACAAAATACAAACAATATTTTTTTCACAACCGCAAAGGTAGAAATTCTACCATAAATAAATTTTAATAATTAAATAATTAATTTGAAAGATATCAATATACTTCAGTCGTCTATGTTAATGTAACCATGGACATGAGTTTAATAACAAAAACATTAATCTGTGAATTAATTTCTCAGAATATCTATACAAATAATGATAAATTACGAAAAACATATTAGCAATTTCGTGATTGACGTGCGAAGAAAAAGGTATTAAACATTTCCGAGAACGTACTTTAGGCCTATTTCAAACAGACATTACATTTGCATTATACGTATCTATGGACAATTAATTATTAGGTATTGCATTAAATAAAAACTGTTAACTTATATTTTGTATTAATTGCCGCCATTTTGGAATTTAGCTTAAAAAAGAACGTTTTTACCAAATATATTTTATGACATGTGTTAGTTACATAACACATTATTTTAATAATGATAAAAGTTGTTTAATTATGTAATACCTACAAGAGCAATTAGCAACTATATAATCCATAACTAAATTATAATATAAACACATTTCCGCATAAAGGTCCAAGGGTTAGTGTGCCTTTAATGAAGAAACATATAGAGTTACTTAATGCTACCTGCATTCAACTATTTAGCCGTGTGTGTGTACCTTAGCTATAGGTAGTCGTCATTTCTGACGAGCAGTGACCGACGTGTGATGTCCTCTAATGGAGCTGTCGCTGTTTAATTAAACCCCCCAGAACGCCCGACCATAATAAATCTCTAATACTTGCGACTCCCGAAACTGAAACTGAAACTAACAGCGACAGAAGGGAGAACAAAGGCCCGGCCAACTAATCCATTCACCGGTGACGTGCTCGCCACGTAAAAAAAGTTTCAGATATCAGGGGGGTGAGAGAGAGAATTGGCAAATCTCTCTCCCTCTGAGGGAGGTAAGGATGTTATCTGACGGATTCGCTATTATAACTCGTGGGGTAATATTTTACAAATATCTAACGTGAACAATGTTTTAATAACCCCCAGAAAGTTTGTTATTGGTCATAACTGCGATGATTGATCACCTTAATGGAAAGGGAAAAAATAGAATTAAAAGGGTAATTTTAATTAATGTAGACTCATCTATATCATATTTCATAATTAGTGGAATTTATATATATCCACAGAAATCTATGATTTTATCTCTTAAAGCCAGTTATGTGTAGTTCAAACTTTTTAGAGAATATGTCGACAGTTGTATCTGCAATGATTTTTCCTAATTGAGTCAAATTTTGACGTAACATAACAAAGTCATACTATTTAGGTCGCGAGTTATTAGCGATCTTTCTTTTAGAAAAGCTTTAAATCATAATTTATTGTGATTTTTTTTTCTTTTGAGTATACATATCCCAATTATGTATTGTAGATGTTTAAATAGTCGTTGTTTCCTTAAAAGAGGTTAATTTAAAATTTAAACAAGTGTTTTCCACTCCCAGGTTAAGCATGAAGTATAATTTCGAGTTTAGAAAAGCCTGAAAATTTGGTTTGTATTGTTTTTTTTTTATCTGTAAAAAATAACTAATTCATTTTTTTTTTCTTGAACTAGAAACTACTTGCTTTACATCTATTTCAAATTTAATAGCCTCGGATTGATAGTCTTGTCGAATATGTTTTGAAATAAAGAAGAAATTTTTATATTTCAAATTGAATCACTCGAAATCAATATTTATCGGTAAATCTCTATACCGGATTACCGGTACATCTGTAAACCGGTTTATCGGCGTTATAATTACTATCTGGATCTTAATTTTCTATACACATAATATAGTAGTTTCATTAAAGGTGGTCGTTATTAATTGCTAATTTTCTATAGTTCACATAGTTTTAACAATAATCGTTAATAATTGCTCCTCAATACATAAATTATAGCCACGTCATGTTGAGTTATATTCCCTAGCAGCGTTTATTGCCCAGCAGCAATATATTACTTTTATTTCAGGAGTGGTGGGGGTTGAATCCATATAACCGTTTTTTCTGTAGTTTTAAAGAAAATCGCAAATGGATGACTTTTTATTTATTCCTCTCTCTCACATAAATCGCAGGCGAAAGCATCCCTGAAAAATCAATGTGGAGTAGTAACCATAGGCTCGGACACATTGTATTAGATTGCTTTGTTTGAATGGAAACGATATGTTCTGTGGATCAATTGAGTCCAATACCTTTTCCCCCTTTGCTTACTGCTTACATCCACATACAATATGAGATGTCTCGCTGTTTCCATTCGAACCAATATCGAGTCAATTTCCCCATTTTATTACAGGTCTATTAAACGAAACTTTATTCAAATACATTCAATTTGAATGTAAACAGTTATAGAATAAATTATACAGGGATTTTTTTAAGTAAGTATTTTAAAAAGGACTAATGAGTGCTTCCACTCCTTGATTAAGCATGAAGTAAAATTTCGTGTTAAGAAAATGTTATAAATTTAAATTGTTAACGCAGCGAAGTGAAGTGACAAATCCAAAGTATTGTAAAGTTCAAAATAAACGTATTTAGCATAAATAAAATTAGTTTAGATAAGCCTGAACATTTGGAGCTTCGCTACGCTACCAATCAAAATGTTGAGGCTTTTCTAAACTCTATATTTTACTTCATGCATAATCTGGGAGTGGAACACACTCGATTAAAGACTCAATTTGAACGCTATTGAATAAAAACAAATATCTGAAGATTTACAGCGTATATCGTGACATTTTTACTAAAAAGAAAAACTTCTCGTATACGGCGATCCTTCAAAGTTAATTTACTATGTACTCATGTACCCTTAACTTAGAGTAACTTCATTTTCATAATGGAAAAGATTAGGAATGATTGGTCTACATGTTGTCAAAGTTAGTAATAAAAATACAATCAAAGAGTTTCTCGTACGTCACGAATTTCTGTGGGTTTCATTGTACTACATACTGTCAGTAATTGTAATAAAAATACTATAATAATAAGAATAACAATAATAAATGTCGTTAACTTTTTCAGAAGTATCACAAAACATATTATTTTTTATCGCTGTAGCATACATACATTTACTAGTATCTTCGCATTATTGTTTTGATAATAATAATCTAATATTGTAATTTTACTAACTAAAATCAATGCTTGTCTGTATATATTTTAATGGATTAAATGTATTGTTAGCGTGTTTAGTTTATGAATTTAAATGTAAGTGATTAGCGATTCACCTTCCATTTGTACACATATCTCTTTGCTTAGGTATAATCCGCTTAAAGATGCAGCCATTACCCCCGAAAAGGGTATTAATCTAAATCTAATGTGTGTTATGTAAATGCATGCAAATGTGTAACAAGAACTTTTAGTGTGCAGGCCCGAACCGGATATTATCACCGCTTAAGATTGTGGTTTCGAGCACTCAAGCTAGTTATATTGCAACCCCGGATAAAATGAACTTACCTATATATTGTAATTAAATAGCCATTCTATAAACTTATGCACAAGTAATACCTGTATTGTTTTCTTATTGATTTTGACTTGGGCTTTATTGTTTTCTGAATTATTTTGTAATTATCTAGAAGTGATACACTGTCGATTCTCTTAATTTATATATCCTCGAGTAACATTAATTTCTTACGAACATTTCATTTTCTCAGAAGTTTCTAACAATTAAACAATACATATATTTTGAATTTAAAACTATTTTAAATTCGAAAAATCAGCTTACTCTTTTAGTTTGTAGAACTTTCAATATAAAATATAAAATTACGATAATAAAATTTAATATCCGACGGTATATTTGCACGGGAGATAGTTGTTCAAAAGGATTAATTGTAAAATGTTCACAAAGTCGACATAAAAAAACAAAACTGCTAATACTAACATCAGAGATCAAAAAATGCACCTTCTGTCACATTCTGCAAAGTGTCCTTTTATAATTATTTTTAGTATTTTAAAAGGTCATAAATTATCACTCAGTAAATTTAAGAAAACAATTGACACTTTTAAAAGCATGCCAGGCTTTTCTTCATTTTTTTCCATTTTTTCTTTCAATTCTTCACATTTGAATTTAATTTTAATTTGCTGAACAGTATAAATATCGGATTTTATTTTAGCAATTGACACACTAGAGAATATTCTTCTATAAACTGGAAGACTTTGGAAATTATTTCTAAAGCCTTGTCGAACTGTTTGATAAGTTGGAGTGTAATGTAAAGCGGCAAATAAATTAATAATTTTTTTTTTAAATTAAAGGCTTATGAATAACATTCGCTTAGTTAGAAATTTATTGTTTTTAAGATGCCAGACGCGTCTAATGTATTGTTTTTTCTTTGCTTTATTATCCGAAAGGTATAAACACATAAATATTACAATATACAACCCATACATGTAATAATAATTTTCACTAGATTGTTTACAAATTGCCCATGTCAACATTTTCACTGATTTAATAAAAAAATATATACTGAACAAAATGTTGACAGTTGAACAAAACCAATATATTACCAACAATCAATGTCATAGCCTGCTTTATTTCACAAGAAAACATGTCATAAAATGTTGTTGCATCGATTTAATTGCAATATTTTGAAGATGACATAAATTTTTTCAAAATATTATATTCAATTCTTAAACAAATGTCAACGTTGAGCCTCTCCTATTTTGTTCACCGTATATAAATATCATATCATCACTTCTAACTTTAAAATTAAGCTTAAAGTTTAAATAATAATTGTAATCAATTAGAAGTAACTGAAGTATACATCAATTAATTTGAATTAAGTAACTAGTAGCTAGCCTAATTAAAATAAGGTTACGTTAGTCTATCATAAAACATAACACTAGCTAAATTTTGAAAAAAAGATTAGGTATTATGTAACTGTTCTTAAGTTACTTGTTTCCCACAGTTCGGGAAGCACTGATGTAATCGATATTATAATAATCGATGTAGTAATTGTTATACAATAATCAAATAAATCGAGATATTTTAATAATCGTCGAATTCGATTATAGTATCTCGATTATTCCCATCACTAATTAAAATTTATTTTTAGATTATTAGTTTATAATTTTTGAACCTTGTTGTGGTCCTTGCTATGAACAAAAAAAATCGAAGTGGTCCCTGATCTAAAATAATGTATTATTACTAAAAATGTTTGATTTTGGTCCTATTAGCTAAAATAAAAATGTATGTTATCTTTAATGTTGCTATTGCTAATTTAAGTTTTATAATATGTACAAGAAATAAAGTATTCATAAAATATTTGTTAGTTCTGCTAATTGGATTAAAACAGCATATTCAACAACCAAGGCTTATATAAAATTCACGGATGTATATTCCAAATAACATTATGTTTCCAGAGTATCGTTTAAAATTTAACAATAAGTGGTATAAACTACCCCTGAGCGTATAGTTTTGGAAGAAGATGCGGCCGGATGGACGGACCCCAGCGTTATCTATCTGTAGTAACCCGCGACCACACCGGAAGAGCTGTGTATGCACGGGAGGGCCGAACACCCCCATTCCGACCCCAAGAGCATGTGGGCGTATGGTTTATGGAAGATCCCCTCAGTCCAGCAAAACGGCAAATAGCCACCTTCAAGTATAGACCCCCGGCGTAATCCCTTTACACGCGGTCGACTTCATTACTGTATCCACGTGTTAAATAATTTACGGAACGCTTTGTTCCGAAACCCCCCCAGAAAACGGCATTACCGGGGGATAAAAACACCCCGTGCCGTATATTGGTTTTCCCGCGTCGACGACAACTGTATAAACGTAACGGGAGGGGTTTGTTTGTTTATTTAGTGGGATGAACTTCTTAAACTCCTTATGTATAGTGGTTTCGTGTTTTCCACCTCCCCCACCCCTCCCTTAGTGCAGCAACTTTTTTTCTGAAACACGAAATGCGCAAAGCGTTGTTCGATTTCAACCACACGGAAAAGTTTGAATTTATTACATTTTCACTTTTTTCGATTTTAATTTAATTTCACGAAGTGATTTTTCAATGTCGTTTTCACCTCTTTGAAACGTTTATTTAATAATATTTAGTTATTTTTTCCTATAGGATAGAATAATCATAGTTTAATTTATAACCATTGCTATTATCGTTTATTTAAAAAGGTAATAAATAAATAATAGAATCACAAAATGGTATCCCTAGTACAATCGCTTATTAAAATATAATGAATTTCGCACGAAAATTGTACCGGAATAAAAAAAACATTCGTATTGAGTTTTAAAAAGTTATCAAAATGAATTTTATATTATATACAATAGAATAAAATGCGATATAATAACACAAATTACAAAAACATAACTAGGTCATTCTCATTTAAATTGACGATTTGCTCTCCTCCTACTTTAGGTGATATTTACTAAGCTCTCGTTTGAGATTTTAACTCGATTAAGGGTGGAATGTGTTCGTCTTGTGGACAGCTATTTTAAGTCATACATAATGCAATTTTAGAGAACACCATTTTCTAGAAAAAAATAAAATGTTTTCAATTGTGTCGTTAACGTCTAAAAACAATTTTGACTTTTTTATGCCCAGTATTATAAAACGTTTTATTCCCTAAATAAAATTTACTTTAAGAATAAATTAATTTATTCTGAAGATTTCGGTATTATAAACACAAAATAACTTTATTTGGAAAATAAATCTCCTCAGTAAATTATATGTTTGTTTTTCTACCAAGTAAATTTTATTCTCTGAATAATTTGACAGTTAAAAGTCAAAAGTGAAATATTTTTTTATAATTACTTTAGATTCCACTACTTGTATTTAATAATTTCATTACGGTTATCATGTCTACCATATCATCCGTGTCAAATTTAAGTTCGCTTATAGTGTCTTCCCTGACAGTGATTAATTTGGACCACAAGAAATTCTAAGGCATCGAAAACCTAGAGTATTTCAAGTCCGATGCAACCCGTTGACATAACCAAGGATTTGTTTACACATGCATACGCTTTTTTTTAAATTAGTTCCATTTGAAGCTTTAAACGAGTGCCTTCCACTCCCAGATTAAGCATGAAGTAAAATTTCGAGTTTAGAAAAGCCTGAAAATTTGGTTTAGACGTGTAGCGCGAGGCGCGGAGCGGACATAATTGTAAGGAATTATACTAAATTATTAATTTGAATAACAATTCGATTTGAAAGATTGACAATTCTATTTTAAAAATTGGAGGTTCCACCTATCGCCACAATGAAAGTGTATAATGTCGGTCGGTAATCTACTAACTAAATTATTTATTTCTAGAATTGCTATTTATTAGGTAGGTTTGCTTTATAATACGCAATTTAATTTGCCCATTAGTTTACTATGTAAATAAATTTACTCCAGAAATATATATCTAATGATTTATTAATCGCTATAATACCGGGTATTAGTCAATTTTATTTTATTGTAGAAATTGTAAATGAACAAATTTGAAGTTGGTATGTAGTTGAAAAAAGTAACATTTTTAAGGGATCCTTATTAGTTTACGACATTAAATGAGTAATCCTAAAATATATATATATATATATATATATATATATATATATATATATATATATATATATATATATATATATATATATATCTCTCGCTGTCCCGAGGTTTTATCCAATACGTTTCAAGGTTTTAATTTATAAATTGTCATACCAGTGCAGCAATTTAGGTGTACAATAATTCTACTTAACGAAGACTCAGCTAACAGTCAGCGTATAGCATTATAACAAGCAGATATAGTCAACACATTACCCTTTTACCCTGACGTCGCAAAAATAACAAAACACAGCATGACAAATGCATGTCCAACATTTTGTTTGATTTGACAAACCTATCAACAGGCAATGAAATTATCTATATACAGGGATTTTTTATATTAAGTAAACATATTTATAAAATGTTAATCTTCCGACATGCGTTGTTTTTTAGAAGAGTTCAATTTGAAGCTTTAAACGAGTGATTTCCACTCCCAGGTCATGAAGAAAAACTTCGAGTTTAGAAAAGTTGCAAAACTTGGTTTGGCGAAGCGGAGCGACCAAACCTAATTTTTAGGCTTTTCTGAACTCGAAATTTTACTTCATGCACCACGCGAATAAAACACTAATTCAGAGTGAAATGTGTAATATACTGCTTAAACCTGATAAGTATTTTATACGCGTGGAGCATGAAGTAAAATTTCGAGTTTAGAAAAGCCAGCTCGAAAATTTACTTCATGCTTAACCCAGAAGGAGAAAACAATCGTTTATTACTCGAAAGTTATCACTAAAACAAGCAATATTTGCAAATTTAAACTATAAATGCTGTAATTAGGATATGTATGATAAACAAGAACGAACGAAAATCCCTAGAACACAAACCTCAGCTAAATTGGACATAAGCACATTGGGTTAGTCACATTATTAAAAAAAAAAAATCCGTTTTAAATGATAATAATTTTCCCTTGGTTCTGCGACAAATTATACGTGATCAGTTTACCGGGTATTGACTTGACGGACGCAACATAGGAAATCCTATGTACATTTTGAAATGTTCATATGTATTTAACAATTGTATTAATTCTATGGTATGTCGTTATTTTTATAAAATTACATCACTTTTTCTTAATTATTTTAACTGTAAATTTTCTGACATTCGTTGATTTTCAAAAGAGTTCAATTTGAACTTTAAACGAGTGTTTCTCACTCCTAGACTAAGCATGCAGTCAAATTTTGAGTTTAGAAAAGCCCCGTGAAAATTTGTTTTTAATTTTCAAGAGGTTTATTGTTAATCTTGCAACAATTATTTCGCCACGCGGTCGCTTCTTCGAGCATTTTATTATTAAATCAAGTTAATCTAGTGTTGCAATGCTGTTTCAATGTCAAAGTGAAAAATAATTTCAGGCACATATTAAATATTAACATGCTAAAGATTATCTCTGAATCAAAATGGTTACAAATTCTGAAATCCTACAAACATTTAAGGCAAAGTAATGCAAATCTACAGTATCACAATATTATTACGATTTTAATTGATATTTTTGGGGTATGTCTAGTATTTTAATTATCATATATATTTAATTAAAAATAATTACGCTTCAGGTAGGGAGATCTTCATTACAATTAATTTTACGACAAAGACCTGACAAATTGAAATCTACTACTTCTGGCAAACGATCTAAAAACAGCCATTTTTGGAATCACCTAGCTAGAAAAGATCTGCAACAACTAATTTGGCAATATAACTCTAGAAATCAGTATTTTACTTTGAGAGATCTTTTAAATGATATGAAAGAAAATTATGAGTTCCACGGGAGTAGAACAACACTTTATAGGGTTGTTAAAAGTAATGGATATAAATTCAAATTAATTAATGGGCGCAAAATTCTCTGTGAACAAAAACATGTTGTTGCAGCTAAAATTATTTTCCGTAGAAAATTTTTACAGTATCAAAATTCCAGTGAAGATATCCAATTCGTATACCTAGATGAAACATGGATATATCAGAATGGATCCGTGGTTCGACGCTGGGTACATGAATCGGATATAAAAAGTAATCCAACTAAATTCAAAAATGAAGGCAAACGCTTCACCATTCTACATGCTGGGTATAGGGGTGGGTTTTTGGATGGGTGCGATTTTTTATTACATTCTAAAAACAATGACCGAGATTACCATGCCACAATGGATGGTAATACTTTTCGAAATTGGGTGGTTAATCAACTTATTCCTGCTTTGGCTAAGCTTTCAGGGAAATGTGTAGTTATTATGGATAATCTGCATACCATTCTGTGCAATTAGACAAAACTCCTTCATTTTCTTGTAAGAAATGCGAAGTGCAGGAGTGGTTAAACACAATGTAAAATTCAATCCAAAATTAACCAAAAAGGAACTATGGCCTTTATTTATACCTTTTCGATCAAATGACAAAATTTACGTAGTTGATGACATTTTGAGAAAGAACGGGCACGAAGTTCTTAGATTACCGCCATACCATTGTCAATACAATCCAATTGAAATGGCATGGGGGTTTTGTAAGACTTACTACAATAAGCACATAAATTCTAAGCAACCATCTAAGGATCGTGTTCAGAATTTATGGCTTGAGTCTCTCTCAAAATGTACATCCGATATGTGGCAAAATTTCTGTGATCATTGTGAAAAACTTATTTCGGATGACTGGACAACACACATGGGGAACCTTTCTTTTGAAACCATTCCTCCTTTTATTATTTCGCTTGGGGAATCTGGCTCAGAACAAACATCAGAAGATTCAGATGCAGGTTCTCTTGACTAAATAATAAAAGTGGAATGAGGGCTTAAAAATTGTTTGACATGAAAATTATCAGTATCACAAGAGGGTGGGAATAAATTTGCAATTCTACAAAAAAATACTGAGCGCCAACAGAAGAGAGAATGACTAAAATTAAGGTGGATGGATGGAGTTGATCAAAATGTGTTAACGGGAAGACCCAAGCAAGAAATACAAATGGATGACGAAATAAGTTTGCAGAGCCGAATTCATTATATTTGTTATATACAATATTATTGCTGTGTTTGTATGTACAAAAACCAAGTAGTAAATTTTGTTAATCTTAAAACTGCATATTATTATCCTTTTATATCTGAAAATTTGTAAAACAGTCAACAGTGTAAGATCACAATAGTCAGAAATTATAACCTTAAAATCGAATATCTGACAGTGACATTTAAAAACCCTGATTTAAAACACAACCAGCCCCTTTTACAATACTTAAACTGTCACTTTTCCATAGCTAGGCGAGAATCAGAAACAAATGGAATATATTATATTATTGTGTTTATAAAATCACAATATTTTTTCTTAATAATTTTAGCTGTAAATTTTCTGACATTCGTTGATTTTTAAAAGAGTTCAATTTGAAGCTGTACACTAGTGTTATTCACTCCCAGACTAAGCATGAAGTAAAATTTCGAGGTTAGAAAAGCCCCGTGGAAATTTGTCGAGGGTCGCGCAGCGACCCGAAACAAATTTTCTGGGCTTTTCTAAACTCGAAATTGTACTTCATGCGCGACGCGTATATAACACTGATTTCAAGTGTGGTTCAAATATACACAAATCACAATATTTTTGTTTTCCACTCTTAGACTAAAGAGTGGAAAACACTTGTTTAAAACTTTAAATTGAACTTTTAATAAAAGACAGGGAAAATCCGCAATTGTTGTATCAAGTCCATGGTATGCCATTATTTATATAAAATCACATTACTCTTTCTTAATTATTTTAGCTGTAGATTTTCTGACATTTGTTGATTTTTAAAAAAGTTTAATTTGAAGCTTTAAACGAGTGTTTTTCACTTCCAGACTAAGTATGAAGTAAATTTTCTGGGCTTTTCTAACTTGAAATTTTTCTTCATGCGCCACGCGTATAAAACACGGATTTTAAGTGAAGTTTGAATATACATACATTTTACAATATTATAGTGTTTTATACGCGTGGCGCATGAAGTAAAATTTTAAGTTCGGAAAAGCCCAGAAAATTTTAACGGGGCTTTTCTAAACTCGAAATTTTACTTCATGCTAAGTCTGGGAGTGGAAAACACTTGTTTAAAGCTATAAATTGCACTTTAAAAAAACAGGGAATATCCACAATTGTTGTATCAATTCCATGGTATTTCAATATTTTTATAAAATCACATTACATTTTCTTAATTATTTTAACTTAGAGAAACGTAAAGTGCTAAGTGTGATCATTTATAAATTTAGAATTTTTCCCTCTACAAAAAAAATGAAATACATTTTGTCTCTAAAATAAATAGGGTAGCCAATATTTGAACAGTTTAAAATTAACATGCGATTTCCTATGTTGCGTCCGCCAAGTTAACACCCGGTATATGGATCTTCTTTGTTTCTAACATTTTAATTATTCTTTCACTTACTTTTAATGCAAATATTTTGCTTACTTTTGAAAATCCGATATGTTTCTTCCTTAAATAGTTTTACCACATTTCGAATGAGATTTTGAACATTTTTGTAAAATTGGTGCATTTAAATAATTTTGAAAAGAATCATAGATATTATGATGATACAAACGCAAACTTAACATCCGACGTGCCAAACAATTGAAGATGTTCTGTTTCAACCATAATCTATTGATTGAAAACAGATCGAAGTTAATGACGTCAAGGTAGAAGGGTAATGTGTTGCTATAACGTATTGGACACCCAAAAATGATTAGAGAGTAAGTTTTAAAAAAATAATTAAAATTCAGGAAGGTAAGGAACTCGCATAAAACTGCGTGAAACATAAAAAGGGCAGTTTAGAAGATCTAAAAACGTAAATCGTTTTTCTTAATCACCCTAAATCGTCAATTTAAATGAGAATGACCCTACTGATAAAGTTTTAAGGTCAGAGAAGTAGTTGCTTCAGTGACCGTCTGAATTTGTCTATGTAAGACAAATCAGTTGTAGATTATGAAAAGATTCGCTCTTTTAATATTTTTGTAATATTCTGCAACAATTGGCAATTTCATTCATAATTTAGATTATATTAAAGATGCAGTATTTGTTTAATTTTTATTATACAGTATTGAAATTTTACTTCAAACCAACATTTATTATTACTATACTTGATAGAATCTCTAATATGTAATAAATCAACTTTTATTGATGACCACAATACTTTTACTAAAATTAAAATGTGTCTTACAGAACATTTTAAATTTAATTTATTCATTGTGTGATAAAACCGCATTTCAATTGAATGTTATTTCCACAACAATAGAACTCGATTTATAATTAAAAAATCTGCCTGTAAGTTTATTTTTTAAGCAAAAACGTATAATAAATTTTTAATAACTCTTTCAGTTACCAGTAGAACCATTTCAACTTAATTATAGAAACGGTTAAGAAATTAAATCAGTGTTTTTTTCGTTAAAGTCAATGGTGACTGAATATATATATATATATATATATATATATATATATATATATATATATATATATATATACAGGGTGTCCGTATTTCGAGAAAATGTTTTTTTCAAATTTCGTTTTTATTTTTTTATTCAAAAACTATTGGATCTAGGAATTTGCAACTTTTACATTATACAGGCACTTTTTAATTAGGAATTTAGTAGTGTACTTACATTTAAAATAACTTTAATATCTTCTCCAGAACCATAGCCAACTTTTGTTTTTCTTATGGGCGCCATATCGGATATTCATATTTTTGGAAAGAACTTTTTTTTCTGAATTCAACGGTATATCACACTTATAATTTATTCTGCGTTTCATTTGAAACAAAGCAACCTTTTGTTTTTTTTTAAGAGTGCCTTGAAAACAGTTGCACATTTTAAAATTCCTGAGGCCTACAACTATATTTTTTTAGGGAAGGAACCAGAATAATCACTCTGCTGCTTGATGAAGTTTTTCATAATATTAAATAATAATAAACAAATTAATTAAAAATCTTTTGAACTAAAATTATCACAAAGTTAGAGTAAGTGTTCGAATATATCACCATTGACCTCCAAACATAATTCTAGTCTTTTCCTTAAATTTTGGACTGCCCGAAAAATGTCTCTTCTTCTTAATTGCTGAATGGTAACTATTATAATTCTTCTTAAATCGTCTTTGTCCTCTGGAATAGTTGTATAAACTTTTTCTTTTATAGCTCCTCAAAGAAAATAATCTAGAGGTGACAAATCAGGTGAGCGAGCTGGCCAACGTATATCACCATTATTTGCCATAACTTTATTTGGAAACATTTCGGACACACAATTAGCGACAATTTGGTTGTTGTGAGGTGGTGCACCATCTTGTTGATACCATACATTTCTTAACATATTTAAGGGGATGTTATTGTCTACGTAATCACTTAAAAATGTTCTTAAAAAATCGTGATATCTCTGTGAATTTAATGTATCTTCGTAAATGTATGGACCTACAATATTGTCTCCCAAAATACCGACCCATACATTTAGTCCGAATCGCACTTGTCGTCGTCTTTCTTCATGTTGTCTAGGATTATTTATACTCCACACATGTTCATTATGCCTATTGAATATCCCTGTGTTGGTAAAACGGCATTCGTCAGACCATATCACATTTGACAAGAAATTCGGATTTTCGTTTAATTTTCCCAATAAAATACGACAAAAGTCCATCCTTCGTCTAGCATCTCCAGGATGGAGAGCTTGAGTAACTTTAATTTTGAATGGGCGATATTTATTTTTTTTTCAAAATTTTCCATACGTATTGAAACGTCACGCGTCACACCAAACTGGTTCGCAAGTTCTCTCGTTGAGGAAGAAGGGTTATCTTGAATCTGGGGGAATAAATATTATCTTATTGTAATTAAAATGAAATCATTTTACCGCTTGCAAAATTTGGTTTTCATTTTCATGGGGTTGGTGATATCCATATCTTTGTCGTGGCTTTACGAAGGAACCATATTCCAATAAATTTGTATGTAGTTTTATGAAATGACTTTCACTTGGCTGTTGCCTTTCTGGATAGCGCTGTAGATAGACTTCGGATGAAATACGTACATTTTTGTTTGAAGTATAATAAACTTCGATCATATCTCGTTTTTCTTGATAAATAATTAACACTGTTGTATCCTTTCTTCACACTTTATTTTCTAATGGTTAGATATATATTTCAAGTGCTAAGCACTCCTTTTCAATAACAACAGTTGTTATTGAAAATGAGTGCTTAGCACTTGAAATATATATCTAACCATTAGAAAATAAAGTGTGACGAAAGGATACAACAGTGTTAATTATTTATGATTATACTCTTCACGAAACTCAAAAACAAATATCGATCGTTTTTCTTGGTTCGAAAACACCATTTTTAACTTTATTTTATGTATTATGTATAATGATCGTATCTTATTGACACATCAATAACTGAATAACGTATCAATATTATTGTTTCCAAGGCACTCTTTACAAAAAACAAAAGGTTGCTATGTTTCAAATGAAACGCAGAATAAATTATAAGTGTGATATACCGTTTAATTCAGAAAAAAAAGTTCTTTCTAAAAATATGAAAATCCAATATGGCGCCCATAAGAAAAACAAAAGTTGGCTATGGTTCCGGGGAAGATATTAAAGTTATTTTAAATGTAAGTACACTACTAAATTCCTGATTAAAAAGTGCCTGTATAATGTAAAAGTTGCAAATTCCTAGATCCAATAGTTTTTGAATAAAAAAATAAAAACGAAACTTGAAAAAAATAGTTTTTTGGCAATATCTCGAAAACAAAAAAAGATATTTTAAATCTGTTTTCGGATTATTGTTGGGCTACAAATTTCACATATTTGCCCTAATTTAACCAACTCTCTAACTCTTCAAATAACCGAGATCCCCATGCATTTCCTCGAAATACGGACACCCTGTATATATATATATATATATACAGGGTGTCCCATTAGTGCGGTCTCGGAAGATATCTCAGCTCTCGTTAAAGATAGAAAAAAAAATGTTTTCACCAAATTTGCTTGATTTTAAGAGCTGCATAACCTAAAATTATTTTCAAATATATAGGGTGTCTCATTATTCCATACTTAATACCAACTTTGTTATTTTAAATGGAACACCCTATATATTATTTTTTTATTTGATCCGCCTTTAAATAACCTACACAAAGATATATCATTATTGGCACTTTAGGTTATTTGTTACTTCAGAAAAAAATATTTTTTGAAAATTTTGGCAGTTTTAGTACTTTACTTAAAAATTCACTGTGTCCTTATTTTTTAAGATATCAGTCTGTAATTTTACACACATATGCAGTAAAAAAAGCTCTATCCATTGACTATAACACATTATAATATTACTTATAAAACCTAATAAAAAACTACCTTCTAATATTTAATATTTAAAATGTACATAACTTCATTTTCTTAAATGGGACACCCTATATTTCTTTACTTTATCAGATCCGCAATGAAAAATGCTTTATTTTTTGTATAACATACCCTATATCTATTTTTATTAGTTTTTGAGATATTAACATTTTCCTGTCATATATGGGAAATTAGGCCACAATCAGCATATAATTAATCTCTAATGGACGTCTAACTTTAATGGTATTTAGATATTTCAGTTTTACTTCAAATCATTTATTTATGACATAATATAATTACATTTATAATATCAAAGTAAACAATATAAAGACAATGGAAACAAGTAAACCGTATTAATATTAACAGATTAGCATATAATGAATTTGATAATTATATTAAGTGTTCGATATGGCCTCCATTTTGGTTTTGGCACACTTGAAGCCTCCGTATGAAGTTTTGATTGACACTTACTAAGTTGTCTACAGTAATGGCACGCATAACATTACTAATTCTATTTTTCATATCCTCTTGTGTTGTTGCAGGTATTTTATAAACTTCTTCCTTCACAACACCCCATAAAAAAAAGTCCAGTTTTGTTAAATCGGGTGACCTCGCTGGCCATGGAATTGGTCCTCCTCTTCCAATCCATTTGTTAGCAAAAGTTTGGTCTAAATATTGTTTAACTTGTCGACTATAGTGTGGTGGTGCGCCATCTAATTGTAACCATGCATTTTGTAACGTTCTTAACGGCAATTCATCCAACCAGGTTTCGAACTGATTTTGAAGAAAATTTAAAAACGTATCACCAGTAACATTTCTATTAAAGAAATACGGACCAATAATCCTATTGCCAATAATTCCAGCCCAAACATTAAGAGACCATTTATGTTGATGGTCTATACAAACAATATGGTTCGGGTTATGGTCATCGTAATAATGATAATTATGTCTATTAACGAAACCATTTCTATGGAATATCGCTTCGTCGGTAAACAAAATATTGTTAAAAAAGTTCGGTTCAACTTGATGTTTTTGTAACGCCCAATTACAAAATCCAATCTTTTTAAAAAATCATTCTCACCTAATTCCTGCACCAACTGAACGTGATAGGGATGAAATTTGAATCTCTTTGTTATTTTGTTTATTGTTGATTTGGGAATATCAAGTTGTTTTTCTAACTGGCGGGAAGAAATTTGAGGGTTCTCAACAATGGACTGAATTACCAAATGTTCATTCTCTTCTTTCGTTGTCCTTTTCTTTCTCTTTAATTTTAGAGGGTACATGATACTTCCTGTGCTTTCAAATCGGTTCTTCAATCTCACAAACGCTGCTGCATTAGGATGCCGTTCCGCATTTGGATACTTTTGTGCATATATTCGACTTGCAAGAAAACAATTTTCTTCACTTGCACCCAAAACGTATGTCATTTTTATTAATTCTTCTTTTGAAAAATTCATTATTGCGTTATCAAAAATTCAATAATATTAATAATAGTGTTAACAGCACTTTATTTATCTGTATGTCAAATAAATACGTTTGTTTACTTTATCAATTGTTTTTCATGGCCTCCTTTATTGCATTCATGATATATTAAAAAATGACAAAATTTGTTTATATTGTTTACTTTGATATTATAAATGTAATTATAATATGTCATAAATAAATAAAGTAAAGTAAAACTGAAATATCTAAATACCATTAAAGTTAGACAACCTTTAAAGACTAATTTAATGCTGATTGTGACCTAATTTCCCATATTTGACAGAAAAATGTTAATATCTCCAAAACTAATGAAAATAGATATAGGGTATGTTATACAAGAAATAAAGCATTTTTTTTGCGGATTTGATAAAATAAAAAAATATAGGATGTCCCATTTAAAAAAATGAAGTAATGTACATTTTAAATATTAAATATTCGAGGGTAGTTTTTTACTAGGTTTTATAAGTAATATTAAAATGTGTTATAGTCAATGGATAGAGCATTCTTTACTGCATATGTTTGTAGAATTTCAGACTGGTATCTTAAAAAATACGAACACAGTGAATTTTTAAGTAAAGTACTAAAACTGCCAAAATTTTCAAAAAATATTTTTTTTTTTTTTAAGTAACGAATTACCTAAAGTGCCGATAATGATATATCTTTGTGTAGGTTATTTAAAGGCGGATCAAATAAAAAAATAATATATAGGGTGTTCTATTTAAAATAACAAAGTTGGTATTTAGTATGGAATAATGGGACACCCTGTATATTTGAAAATAATTTTAGGTTATGCAGCTCTTAAAATCAAGCAAATTTTGTGAAAACATTTTTTTTTCTATCTTTAACGAGAGCTGAGATATCTTCCGAGACCGCACTAATGGGACACCCTGTATATATATATATATATATATATATATATATATACAGGGTGTCTACGATAAGCCGTTCGTTAAAAGTATATGGGGTTGCCGTTGCACTATAAATTTGAAAAAAATCCTCGTCATACGGTTGAATCAGTTCTCCTCATGTGAAATATTTTCAAGATGCCTTTTAGAGGTCAGAATTATAGAAATATTTTTTTTTCTTGAAAACTATAAGAGATAAGTGTACATATGTTCGAATAAAATATGTTGCAATTTAAACGTGGAACCCAAAAAATTACTAATATATAGGGTGTTCTATTTAAAATAACAAACTTGGTACTACTTCCGGTGGAACCGGAAGTGATATAAAGTTGAAAATATTTCACATGAGGAGAACTGATTCAATCGTATGACGAGGATTTTTTTCAAATTTCTAGTACAACTGCAACCCCATAAACTGTTAACGTACGGTTTAGCGTAGACACCCTGTATATATATATATATATATATATACATAAAAATGATTTTTTTAAATACATTTTTCTTGATTGTTACACTCATAAGGGATAGAAAAAACCTGCAAATTGCAAAGTTCTAGATGATTAAAGATCAAATAAAATAAAACTTGATCACAATTTTTTGAACTAAATTAATTTCTGAGACACACAAACTTGCATTGTTTAAATGAAAACCATAGTTGGCTACGGCATCATCAGAAACCTTTTTTTTTCTATTTATTCAGATATACTTCTCTGCACCTACATTTAAATGTGTCTGAATTAGTAAAATTATGTACTCATTTACTTGAAAATTGACCAAGAGTTAGAGAGTTAACAATAGTTGAAAACAACTTAATAACCTTTTAAATTTATTGAAAATCTATTGGTATTCGATTTACTTTTCTTCATATTATAGCGGGTGTTCGATAAAAAAAAACGCCCAACTTCGATATTTATTGACCGATTTGAATGAATTAAAAAAACAAGTTAATGGCCATTTAAATACTCAGAAATGACATAAGTATTGATTTTTTTCCAATAATAACTTCATTGCCAAACAATACCCAACTTAACATTTTTAAATGGCTGCCTATAAGTTTTTATTTTTATTATACTAGACATTATTTTTCTGAATTCAATAATGCCTAATTTTTGTTTTTTGGTTGATATATTTGTCAAAAAAAAAAATTAAAATAAATCTTCTATTTAAAATTAAATTTTCAAAAATTATAATTGGCGTGCCTTGTAAAAAAGTGACAAATGTCGTTTAATGTGAGGTTACGTCAAACATAAATAATAACGACGTAACAAATAAGTACCAACGTTACAACTTAATGTAGAATAGATCAAATAATTAGTGCTAGTATTAATTTAACCCATTAAGTGCCATTGAAGCAATAACGCAAAATTGTTATATAATTTTATTATTACTTACTAAATAAGTTAACTTAACCTGTTCTATTATTTGATCTGACTTGAGAATATGTAAAAATAAACATGTAAATATTTTGAAATTTAAATATTTATCAATTATTACTCATTTTTACAGTGTATTTCTAACTTCACAATATCTCAGTGTCTTATACATGTGGCGCATGAAGTAAAATTTTGAGTATAGAAAATTTTGAGTTTAGAAAATTTGGTTTGGTCGCGGAGCGCTATGCGCTACTCGACCCAACCAAATTTTCAGGCTTTTCTAAACTCGAAATTTTACTTCATGCTTAGTCTGGGAGTGGAAACACTTGTTCGAACAATAATTAATTTAAACAGTTTTTTTTTTCAAGGCACACTACATTTGTTTCCAAAAAATCACGTGAACAAGAGTTATTATAATTTTTCTCTGACATAAATCAAATTAAAATCAACATATTAGGCAAAATTGAATTTAAAAATACAATGTCTACTATAATGAAATAAGAAAAGCCATTTCAAATATTAAAGTTGACTATTAGCTGTCAATGAAATTAATTTTGGAAAAATATATAATTACTGTCAATTTATAGTATCAAAACGACCATTGACTTTGGCTTTTAGTTTATTCAAATCGGTCAATAAATAATGGAATTGTGCCGTTGGGTGTTTTTTATTGAACACCCGGTATAAAATTACAATATTCGTATAGAATCCAAACAATACGTTGTAATTAATAAGACAACTTAAGATAATAAATACCCATTAAAACAATTACTTCGCGTGCAAATACACCTCCGCATATTTAAATTATACAATGAAATATTTAAAATTTTATCTGATTTCTTACAACGCTCTTTCAAAGTATATGTAACATTTAGGTCAAATTATCTTTAAACCAATATTAAGCGTAAGCTTATTTTCTCGAATTCAAATAGTTTTGAATTATTTGAATTATTCTTGTTACTTTTCTTCATTTGTTTTTACCAAATTTACTGCGAATACTCGAATATTATTTATTATAGCAAAAAGAAATTAAAACAGAAATCGTCGAAGTATAAACCTGAAAAATGTTTATCTCTTAGTATTTGTTTTGCTTATTTTTTGTTATTAATGCATGTAAGTAATAAGATATATAACTCCACACTAATTCAGTGTTTATCACGCCTGGATTCCAGTCCAAACTTTCAGGCTTATTTAATATATAAATATTTGAAAATTGAATTTGAGTTCAGTATTCTGGCACTAGATACCCACAGATTCATTTCGGACTTCAAGGTCCTCTTCAGTGTGGTCCCGATCCAGTGCTGAGGAATACTGAACATTTCTGACTATATCAAGCCAATATGTGAACACTATTAAATGAATTCGATCGCTAACGCCATCCGTGGACGAATCAGTGACCTGTATATGCACTTTGTACATCGTGTCATTGACGATGCCACTATGGGGCAGTAGATGGCGTTAGCTATTGAATTCATTTAATAGTGTATAAATATTTGCTTCATGCTTAATCAAAAAAAGGAATACACTCATTAGAATATTATTGATCTAAACGCAATAAATCAAACTAAACCATACATAAATTACATTTTATAACTGTTTACGGAATTTAAAGAAAAATATCTGGTTTATCAAAATTACAACTACAATCACAAATCAAAATTAAATTTGATTTGAAATGAAAATTGTTACACACAAAAAATTTAATAAATGAACATAAAATTCAATGAGCTTACACAAAAGTGAATACCTAATACCTAAAGAAATCGAATATCTTAAATAGTGGAAAAATTCATGTCATTGCTTTAATTTTATAATGAGAGATAATTCCATTGCACTGAGCAAACGTATCAAAAATGTTGAAAAATCGACAGATTGTGCAATCTTTAACTGTTTTATGGGTAATTAAAAATCCAACATGTTTTTAATAAGAAAAAATAATAATTGCAGGTAACAAGTAATAACAAGAATATTATGACAAAATGTCTGCATCAACTGGTCATATAATTCAATGAATTTACACAGAACCTAATAAAATTTATTTAACATTTTTGAAGGAAAAGCTAAATATTTTAATTAGTTTTTTATGGTTCATAAGAAAGAAAATAGTTGTATAGGGATTAAAATTAAAATAATCTTGTTTAAATTAAGGGAATCATTGAAAAGTAAAATGTTTGTTGGTTTAAATTATGTTTTTACTAAACTAATTAATTCTTTCGAATATTTAAAAAATATATAAAATTTGTGATAGGTAATCGTGTTATTAAAGTGCAGACATTGTTTGATTTTAAATTAAATGAAACTACTCAAGACCAGTCAAACATGGATTGGAAATTATATATAAAAAAATGAATTCAAAACTTTGACAACTTTATATCATATTGTCAAATGAACATGCCTATACGTTGTATATCTTGTATAATTGCATTTGTTGATTATTAGGATTATCTTTAAAATGCTAAAAAAAAGGTACCTTAAGTTCACGGCTAGTTTCCATAACTTCTGGAACTTATTTTAGGCTAATATTATTTATACTGCTAACCAGTGTTTCCACTCCTTGTTTAAGCATAAAGTAATATTTTGAGTTTGGAGAAGCCTGAAAATTTACATTTGCCCGCGCGAAGTGAAGCGTAGCGCGACGGCAAATCCAAATGTACAAGCTTTTCTAAACTCGAAATTTCACTTTATGCGTTAGGCGTATAAAACACTGATTTAATACAAAGTTCAAAATATACTGATTAGGATGCTAACGTCTTTTAAGTTATTTTTGTTATATATTTGAAATAAAATTGATAATTATTCATCCATAAAAGCATGTTTGTAATTTCTTCATAGTCAAATCATTACAATTTGATTATTATCAATTTAAAAGGTAATCCTGTAGCGGCAATATTTTTACTTGCCCGGCATATTCACCAAATATTTTCGTTAGACCCTATCAGCCTTATCAATAGATGCTTACAACATACAACTTGAACAACATGTTAAAATTCACTATTGTAAGTGTTATTTGTATATTTTTTGTAAAAAGAAGTTTAATAAAGAAACTTAAACTTAAACACGGTTCTAAGGACGAATTACCATTTTCGCATTTATAAAACATTTTAGTGGATTACTGTTGTTGGTGTACAATTAATAATTTAACAGTTCTATAAATTCTAAATAACTCTATTTTGATATGGCCATTAGGGTTACGTATAACACGGATCTCGCTACCACGCCGTTAAATTATTAGTTCTGATCTAACAATAGTAACCTACTAAAATGTTTAATCAATGTTTAAATAATCCTTGGAACAATGTTGAAGCTGTACGGTAATGTCTATTAATAAGGCTGATTATAATTGCATATTAATATCATTCTGAAACAATTTAATATGATATGCAGAATTAAATGCATTTGAAATATAAAATAAATTAAAAAATAGCAAAGTTCATCGCTAAAGCCAGCAGTTATTAAACCGGATTATATAAAACTTTTCTCGACTTATAGAGCAGACAGTGTTTGCGCTATAAAGCTTCCCATTTTCTAATTGGAGTAAACCTCAAAGTATTTAATTTAATAATAAAAAACTGGCAAACCGACCCACACACACACATACACACACAGCCACAAAAAACAACCATAAACCATTCTTGCGGAGCATTTTAATATGGTTGATTTATGAGCACACACGGAGCGGCAAATAACTTCGGGGCACACTTAATTTTCTACCTGGAGCGGCCCGAATAAATGCTCCCCCCTAAAATTAAGAGGAGGAATTGTTATTTTTTTAGGGACACCGGCGGTTTCTTCGGTGACTTTAATAAAGTGAAATAGTTGGCGTTGCCGTAATGAGGAGCTGCTGCTGCAGCGGCCGTAAAAGTCTTCGAGCATAGTTAGAGAACCGTAAAAAGATGTCTCACTCGCGAGATTACATAATAACTTTGTGCGCCGCATAAATTCCTGCTCTAAACATTCGGGAATCTTAACTAACAAAGTTAATTTCTGGACGCGTCGTTTATTGCCTTAAGGGCTGTTCTCCCTGTCTATACATAAATCCGCTTGTTAAGTGACACACGCAAGTTCACTACACTTTAGCTCTCTCGCATTTTTTTTCTCCTTGCTTCGAGGCTCATTTATTTCACCAAGTTGCAGATAAACTAGCTAAGAAATTGTAACGAAACTTGTTAAGTTATTAGCCTGGCACATTCATGTTTCACAACTTTAATAATGTGAACAAAAATTAGCTAATTATCACATCTTTTTAACAGTAATTAGCGAAATGCGAAATGTATAATCAAATTCAGCTCACAGGGCCTTAGTGGAAACAAATTTTAAAAACACCTACAGACAATGATATAAAGGATGTCTTCCTTTCAAGGCCGTAGCCTTCGGAGAAGGATATGGAAAATGTCGGGGGGAGTGAAAGAGGATATTGGTATACATTTTGTTTTTGACCTTACGGGCAGATTTTACATAGTAATACTTAACATTTAGAACATGAGGTTAACCCTCATAACCCCCTTCCTGGCTATACGGCCTTGCCCCCTTCATTAACTAAATAATTGATTAGAGTGAGTAGAAACATGAAAATCAAATGTATGACAAACACAATCAAAGTGGTATAAATAAATTTGAAAAATGTTAAATATTACAGCATATTTTGTCATATAATTTAGGCGCATTTAAAATTTATTTTGATATTTTTAAATAATAGAAAGCATATTAGATTAGTAGTTATCACTATTTTTCTTTACTAATTTATTCTAACAGCTTAATTTATAAAAGTATGTATTTATTTTTTGTATGACAAATAAAGGCATTTATTATTATTATTATTATTATTATTAACGCGTTTCTTAGGAAGATAATAAAATTATCATATTAATAAACATAGTTCTAGTAGATTACTATTCTTAGTTTACAACTAATAATTTAATAACGTGGTATCTTTAATTTAGGTCTTATACATAACCTGAATTGTCATAACAAAATGAGGTTATTTACAATATATTTAATAATGATTTAAACCATAAATCAGTATATTTCAAACTTCACTTGAAATCGGTGTTTACCACGCATAGCGCATGAATTAAAATTTCGAGTTTAGAAAAGCCTAATAATTGACTTCATGCTGAATCTAAAACTGCAGACACTCGTTAGATGTAAATTTTAACTAAACAATGTATCAGAAGCAATACATTTTTACAAACCGACACAGAAACAGTATAACATAACCTCTAAATTACTTAATTACAATAAAGTTAAAACACGTGAAAATGCAATGTTCCCATGTCAATTTTATCATTAGTTCAAAGCTAACTAATTCAATTTGAAGCTTAAAACGAGTGTTTTCCACTCCCAGGCTAAGCATGAAGTAAAATTTCGAGTTTAGAAAAGCCTGAAAGTTTGGTTTGGTCGCGTAGCGCGAAGCGCGGAGCGGCCAAACCAAATTTTCAGGCTTTTCTAAACTCGAAATTTTACTTCATGCGCCACGCGTATTAAACACTGAAAGCAATTAAATATTGTCAACGAGTAAACTTCGCTTAAAATCAGTGCATTATACGCTTGGCGCATGAAGTAAAATTTCGAGTTCAGAAAAGCCTGAAAATTTGGTTTGGTCGCTCCGCGCTTCGCGCTACGCAACCAAACCAAATTTTCAGGCTTTTCTAAACTTGAAATTTTACTTCATGCTTAACCTGGGAGTGGAAAACACTCGTTTAAACTTCTTTTAAGAAAAGAACAAATATTTAAAATTCTACAACACGTAATTGGGATACGAATACTTCAAAAAATGATTCTCAAGAAATTATGATTTAAAGCTTTTCCAAAAGAAAAAAAACACTAATATACTCGCGATCTAAACAGTACGACATTGTCATGTAACGTCCGAATTTGACACAACTAGGAAAAATCGTTGCAGATAGAACTGTAGACATACTCTCTAAAAAAATTGAACCACACATTTCGCATCAATGAGTCATAGGACATCTCTCCCAAAGTTCACTATTTTAGGCACCATGTTAATCAGTTAAACTATTGAAAAGGGTACATAGTGCCCTTAATGTACATATAGAATTTTAACAAAATAGTGAAGATAAATTAATGTTAATCTATAACTAACCCTTTGCGTAACTTTAACAAGAATATCTTTTAGAAAATGTAATGAGTGATTTGATTAATAATCTGATTAAATTATAAAGATATACTTATTTTGTTATATTAAGTTTAACACTAATTTTAATTTTCTTTGCATAATCCGGCGAACGCCTCTCCAATTCACCTCAGATTTGTGACTCCCTAATTTTACCTAAAAATAGTTAATACATTGCGATGAAAGAAAGCAGTATTGCCATACGTGACTTAGAAATATGATATTATTAAAATCTAAATTACCTAATTACATATTTTTATAATTTATTAATGATCAATTTAAATAATGCAGTGTTTTGTTTGACAAAAATTAAATAATAATATGACATATTTATCCCACGAAATCCATGTTTAATATTGGTGTCTATAAATACATAGAACCCTGTGTATGGAATTTCATCGGCATCCTCAATTTATAGCGATATATATCCGGCGTAGCGTGATCGATACATACACAAACTTGTACCTAAAGTTGGTCCCGATGAGGAGCTGGTTGGGAGAGGGGAACTTTGGAAAAGTTTAAAGTTTGACCAAGGGTCCTTGCCGTCTAAATCATCTTGAAAAATTGAGGGAAAATTGTTACAGTTATATATAAAGGACGATATGAATTATGAGGATCCCGAAAAAGTTAGGCCGAGAAGAGAACGGAAAAGAGGGGGGCCGCATGAAACTTGTAAAGAATTATGAAATGCTCTTCACCGGAAATTAAAATTAGTTTAATTACGTGAACTTTGCGCGCGGATATTTTCGCAGTAATGTAATAGCTTTGGGCTATGAATAATATTGTGTTAACGTAAATGAGCTTTTATGCATTCATGGTTATTTTGTAGTTTATGATAATAGTATATTTCAATGCCAGTCCAGAAAAGGAGATTTTATTGTGCGCGCGTGACATTTCACGTGTGAGGCGTAGCTGAACACGGGAAGTCATACAAACACGAAAAAATATATTTCTAGACTTGTAATAGACGCTATTTTTTATTATACTTATCTGAAAACATTATACTTACTTTATGAAAACTCAAATTCTTTTTTTATTTTAAAACCAGTAACATCTATGGTAGTGAAAAAATGCAACTAGTTCTAAATAAAATGAAATTTAATACCAGTTTTTCAAAATTTGATCGGGTTAGCACTTTTTTAAGCGAAATATATTTTTAACATGGCGAATCGACAACATAAGGTGGACGATTTTACGGATCTGGCCTTCTCGGAAAAATAAAATAGAAGTTATACATTGTCACTCACAATTTTTGTATTTTTCACAGTTCGCATTCCGCCTGTAGCCGTGTCTATATCTGTATTTTACTACTAGTAATTCTGCGCTTACATGTGCCGCTTGGGTTAATATACCATCCAGAGTATCATCTACAAAATCAATTTCTTCTAAGTCGGCGTACATTTTAACCAAACTTGCGTACATATTTTGCGCGTGACATTTTCCGTGTGAGGAGTAGTGGAACACGGAGAGTCATGCAAGCACGGAAAAATCCATTTCTGGGCATGTAATAAACGCTATTTTTTATTATACTTATCTGAAAACATTTTACTTATCTAAAAATTTAAATAATTTTTTTATTTTCAAACTAGTAATTTTTATGGTAGTGAAAAAATACAACTCATTCCAAAGAAAATGAAATTGAATATCAGGTTTTTTGAAATTTGATCGAGTTAGCACTTTTTTTTTTCAAGCCAAACATCTTTTTATTGTGGCGAATCAATACCATAAGGTGTACGATTGTGCGGATTTGACTTTTTCAGTGTCTATATCTGGATTTTACTAGCAGTCATTCTACGCTTACTTGTGCCGCTTGGGTTAATATATCATGCGAAATATCACCACAAAATCAATTTCTTCTATGTCTGCATACGTGTCAACCAAACTTATGTATTTCACTGACGGAAAATAAAACTTCAGTGACAAATACATTGTTGCTATGGAAACATTTCCGAGCGCACGGAAAGGCGCACAAACAAACGTTTTCCGTGCTGTGGCTTGAAAAAGCGACGTTTTCATTATTCTAGAGGCATTTGGAAACGAATTGTTTTCAGATAAGTATAATAAAATAGTATAATAACGGCCGTTGTACCAGATTGAGTTGAACCCAAGTTCAGTTGAACTTGCCATCATCTTTAACTCAAGTTCAACGAGGCACGGGTTGCACCAAATGGCGTTCAGTTGAGCCGGTTCATTAATATTTTTGTTCAAGTTAGCAATCATAATTCTAGGTAATTTTCAGTTTATATCATATATTTCACGCACTTATTTGTTTGTAATTAAGCGCGGGAAATGATTATTCGTTATTTTTTATAACAAAATCGTCTATATACGCACTATCAACATCTAGGAAATTAATAACAGCTAATTACTACTAATCACATGTAAAAATATGTTATTTTCAAGAAATTATTTCTTTCTAATAGGATTATTATTATTATTAAAAATATAATGCGTGGTTATGTTTGACTAAACAGTTAATCAGACAATCGCGACAGGTTAACTTTTTAGTCAAACATAACCAAACATTTGTTATGAGTACCGGGCGCATTTTGGCAGGGATTGCTCGTGAACCGGAGCCGCTCAGTCGAGTTGGGCATATAACGCACGCGACTGTGCGTCGAATGTATAACTGGTCGATTGCGGCTGTGTCGGGCGATGCACCGGTTCACGAGCGATCCCTGCGAATTTCCTCGCCTTGGTTATGAGCGACTTGAACAAGTTCAACTGAATGGTGCAACAGAAAATGTATGTTGAACTAGTTCAAGAGATGAACTTGAGGTTAACTAATATGGCGCACCCGGCCCTAAAAAACATTATATTAGATAACTGTGACTAAAAATATAAACTTTAATTAAATAACACTTACAATTACAAATAATTTTTTTATAAAATAAATGAAATGGGTGTTGTCGGAATTTTAGATATTTTAAAAGAGGCAGGATTATTATTTTATATACCGGGTGAGCATTTTCAATCCGGAACATATAATATAATTAAGAGTGAGCATTTTCAATCCAGAACATGTAATATAATTTATTATATAAATATGACTATCCTTCACTTTACATTTGTCTGTTTATATAAGTTGTCAAACTTCATTAAATTTGCAAAATGAATATCAATTATATTATTAAAGAAAGATTTTTCATTGTACGAATGGTTTAAACTGGAGGCAGCATAAGGAATGTGCGTGATTTATTTAGTTTTAGCACTCCTGATTAGCGCCATGTGAATATTTTCTGTGGAGTCACATGAAAAGCAAAGTTTATCAAAGGCACTCAAATATTGATTCTTTAAGGAATGCAATGTTTGAAGAATGTGTGTGTATTTACGTTGAATCACTAACGAATGCGGTTAATGGATTTTATAATAGGTTAGGGCAGTAGTCGGCAACCGCGGCTCTTTGAGCTAATGTAAGTGGCTCTTCTCAACATTATAACAATTTTTTTTTTGACATTTACTGTTGTTCTATTATCTAATTTATAAAAAATATAAATTTTAAAGAGGATGATAGCATGTCAAAAATAACGAGTAAAATGTCGAAACTGTCGCTTTGTGTCAAAAATGACATTTAATATGTAAACTACTTTAAACTCTAGCCCTAGTTTTGCTATTCCTCTGTTTAATCAGAGTTTATAAAAATGGCCCGAAATCATGTACAAATTTAAAACACAGCCAAAGTTTCGAGTAGTGAATCGAGTTATTTATGAACTCGCAATGGTTTTCAACAAAGTATTGATTGCAATTGTTCCGTCTTTAAGAAGAAACTAATCACAAATTATGAATTGTTTGTTTTGACAGTTGGACCATATATGTTACACTGCTAATACGTAGATTGTGTTTTATATAAAACTATCTAGTTTTTCTCAAATTTCCGAATATTTGCAAGTTTAGATGATTTTTAAATTATGCTCTTTCGAAGCTGATACCATTTAGCAACAAACTAATTTTATCCGCAAAATTTCAAATAAAGTATGTATCTCTGCATATATTTATATTTTTGTTTCAACAAACGTCTGTTACTCTGCAAGCTTTAATATTAGGCTTTTTATTACAGTCGCAGAATCTGAAAAGCTTTTGGTGAAAATGCGAAATTCGGAAGTGGAAGTTTCTTCATAGTTTCTAAAATATTCATCAAATCTTTCATATAAAATGTTCAGATGATAAAAAATTACATTTTTTAAATATTCCCTGCTCCAAGAAATGAATATTACAATTTCTTAACAAAATTTTAAGTTTAGCAAATTTCAAATTACTTACATTTTATAGGTTTAAACAACTGCAACTTGTCAAAACAAACACAAAAATCACAACATTCTTTGTTATTTCCAAAACGCTAACATGAAATACACTAACTTTTCTAAATTTTTCGAGAAATTGCAGCTGGTGTGTTAATTTTTTGGAGCAGTGTACATTTTTTGTCGTAAAACTCTTACTTTTCACTCAGTTTTGAAATAAGTGATTTTCTGCTCCACCTCGATAAGTATTGAGAATATCGAAAAATGTTTCATTTATAGTTATAAATCTCATCGAAATACTTCATATATCACACCTCTTTGTGGCTCGAGTAGCTTTCGAGCAATCCTATGTTTTTATTTGGAGAATTCTTATTGTTTAGAATGACTCAAGTCGACTGTTTTATTGTTACATAACTACTTACTCAACTATCATCTCTTGACTATTTTGATATTAAACATAAAATCACTTGGTCTAGAGATTATGTGTTATGTTTTACATTTAGACATTAAGTTAAAGTTTCTTACTTTTCAAAAGAATGACAAATATAAAAATGTGAGAATTGTTAGAATAATGTACTTATTATAAAATGTCGAAATAGTCAAAACTGTCGAGTGACAATGTAGTCATAATAGTCAATGTAGTCAAATAATAGTCGATAGTATCAATTTTGTTCGATTATAGGTAATATAACCAACATAATTAACATAATCGATACAGTCACTATACTATACTATACTGTCAAAATAGTCGACATAATCGATAAATAGTCAATATAATCAGTAACGCCGACATAATCGATACAGTCAATATAGTCAGTACGGTAAAAATAGTCAATATAATCGATAAAATAAGAGTATTATGTGTACTTTTATCAAAGTTAAACATTTGTCAATATTACATTATAAATGTAACTTATTTAATATAGAATGGTATTTTTGACTAAATTATATTAAAATTTTGAACATGTTAATGGGAAAAATGTCAATACATTACAGTAAAATAAAAAATCATAATTATAGACCCGTAATAAAATAATTTGACCTTCTCGGCATCCACGTTGTTTCAAAACAGTGTTTTAAACGTGTTTCAAATAGCCGTTGTGTTTTAAACAGTTTTATTTTAAACATGTTTTAAATCTTATACTTCTTTTTTTTGTTTGCTTGTTTGTTTGGCATAGGTTCTAGCCATTTAGCCACTAACGATGATTGTATTAATTAATTTAACATATATTTGGACGTCACGACACATTCACACCACACCCAGGGACACGACGAGAAATTATTTTTAAATAAAGTCTCCCCGTGCACGGAAATCGAACCCGAGTTTGTGGCTCGCCGACTAAACTTCATTAAAACATGTTTTAAACGTTAAATTTGTTGAAAACGTTTTTTTTATTATTTGAAATTTATTAAATTATATTTTATACTACTTCGTTAAGATTTTTTGTTTACATTTTTAAATTTTAGTTAAATTGTTGCAGATATTTCATTATGACATTATTAAACAGAACATTTTATTACAAGAAAATATCAAATATGTGTGCATAAATGTAATTTTTGAATACAGCGACATTTTCTTTTTCCAGGTATACATATGCATACACTGTAAATATTACATTTGTTGTTTTTTAAAAAGATTTTAGTTTGAATTTTTAGACGAAAGTTTTCCACTCCCAGACTCAGCATGAAGTAAAATTTCGAGTTTAGAAAAGCCTGAAAATTTGGATTGGCCGCGTAGCGAAGCGGAGCGGCCAATCCAAATTAGGCTTTTCTAAACTCGAAATGTTACTTCATGCGCCACACGTATAAAACACTGAAATATCGCAAAGTTTAAAATAAACGGCTTTAGCAATCGAATATGCAGATGTGAATAAAACGTGAGTCAAATTCTGCGCTGAAAAAAATGTTTAAAACAGTGATTATAGGCAACCCAATAACTCTAACGTATATTAGGTTGCCTTTAATCGTTGTTGTATGTGTGTGTTTTTTTTAACTTCACTGTAAATCAGTGTTTTTAAGCGTGGCGCATGAAGTAAAATTTCGAGTTTAGAAAAGCCCAATTTGCATTGGCCGCTCCGCTTCGCTACGCGGCCAATCCAAATTCTTAGGCTTTTCTAAACTCGAAATTTTACTTCATGCTTAGTCTGGGAGTGGAAAACACTCGTTAAAAGCCTCAAATTAACCGCTTTTAAACAACGAATTCCCGCAAATTTAAAAAACGCTGTAATTATCGGGATATGTATACTAACAAAAAAATGCCCTGTATGTCCTGTTTTAAACATGTTTTAAACATGTTTTAAACGTGTTTTAAACATGTTTTAAACGGGTTTTAAACATGCTGTTAATTGTCAATGTTTTAAACGTTGTTTTAATAAAGAAAAACGCGTTTTATTAAAAAACTGTTTGCTTTAATTAAAAATAAAAAAAACGTTTTTTTTTTCTTATCATAGTGAGATAATTTTCCGTTTTTAGCGCAATTTGTTATTTTTCACATAAATTGATATTTTTAATTTAGTTTGTCATTGTTGACATACATTGACATTCAGTGTTGAAAATATCAAATTATACTTAAAACAATTTATGTGAATAAAATGTTCGTTGTTTTTTTTTTCTTCTTCTTTAGGTTAGGTTAGATGACAAGTTGTGTGTTACATTTAATTTCAAACTCGCATGATTATTGTTCCATTAATTACGACGTCATTTGTTTTGTGACAATTATAAAATGTTGTATTAAAATCACTTACCTTTTTGACTACGATAATATTTCATCATAAACCATTATTGTAATATTATAACTGTACGTTTTTTAATCGACTGTATTTTCAATATATTGGTACTTTTACTTTTTAGTCCCTTATTCGATTGTAAATTGTCGTTTAACGTCTGACATAAAAAAAACGACTGCTTCCTCTTTGACTTCTATCAAAATTAAATTTCAGTTTTGACGTCATAAGACTATCTCCATCAATAAAACAACTATAAATATATTATGTCAACTATCAATTGTTTTAATGCTGAAACGAGTGTATTACACTCCCAGATTAAGCATAAAGTAAAATTTCGAGTTTAGAAAAGCCAAATTAGGCTTTTCTAAACTCGAAATTTTACTTTATGCGCTCCGCGTATAAAACGCTGACTTCAAGTGACATTTTTAGTTAATCGGTTAGAGTAAAATTAAATTTAGTATAGTATTAGTTTATATTTTGAATAAAATCTTAAAAAATTCAAACAAGGTACTATGATACACATCGCCATTTTTTTTAAATAATTGCGGCTCTTTGTGAATTTTTATTTGAATATTTTGTAAAAATTTCTCTTGCTATCCAAAAATTTGCCTACCACTGGGCTTGGGTACTAGCGCAAAATAGAGGGTCATTTGAATTGTTAATATTATTTTTAAGAGACGGTCAATTTGATTTGAATCTTTCGTTTGGGATTAAAATACAATTAAATTGAAAAATTTTAACCATCTTTGTGAATTGTTACGTTCCAGGTTGAAATTTCTTACCCTTAATTATATGTTCCGGATTGAAAATGCTCAATCGGTATGAGTACAGACAGTTTTTCTATAAGGTATACATATCCTGACGTAAACGCTGGAATTTTTTTTAAAAATGGAATAATTTATTATCATAAATAATTCCACCGGACCGAGCTCGAATCACTAGGCCATTAGGCCGCCGAGGGTCTAGATCGGGTTAAAATATTTACAAAAATAGATAATGGTAAAGAGATAAAACAAACAATATAACGTAGTGAAATATTAAAAAAGATAATACAAACTAAGTATGTAATAAGTATAATACAATAAATATGAAAACATCAGCGGTATATTTAAACTTTACATGAAATCAGTGTTTTACACCAGTAGTACATAAAGTAAAAATTTGAGTATATAATAGCAAACAAAAATAATTTTTTCGCAATAAACACATGTATTATTGCGAAAAATCTATTTTTGTTTGATCATAATATATAAAATTACGAAAAAACTATTCGTGAAAATGCAAACAATGTCTTAATGAATAAGACAACTTAAGACGATAAATATCCATTGAAACAACTACTTCCCGTCCGAATACACTGCCGGATATTGAATTATACAATGAAATATTTAAAATCGTATTTAATTTGATTTGTTACAACGCTCTATTAAAGTATATGTAACGTTTAGGTCGAACAAATTAGAAGTGAAAGGACTTGGATTAAAACTAATGTCTATAGATGGCCTAAGACTTTAGTTTTAATCCAAGTCCTTTCACTCCTAATTTGTTGCTATCTCTCCTTTCATTTTAAATTTCTATTGTTAGTTGGTTTGAAGAGAATTTGACGTAACGTTACATATACTTTAATAGAGCGTTGTAACATATCGAATTAAATAAGATTTTTAATATTTCATTGTATATTTCAATATCCGGCGGTGTATTTGCACGGAAAGTAGTTGTTTCAATGGATATTTATCGTCTTGAGTTGTCTAATTAATTAAGACATTGTTTGCATTTTCACGAATAGTTTTTTCGTAATTTTATATATTATGTTTAAAGTGTGCAAACTATAAGAAGCGTAAGCTTATGTTCTCGAATTTAAATAGTTTTAAATTTGATTTCATGTGAGGTTTAAATATACCGCTGATGTTTTCTCGACACGTTATAGTATACTATAATCTGTTTTTTTTTAACATGACCAATCAAAATTGACATTTCATGAATTTTGTGGTGTAATGTAGGTTGTGTATTTTAGGATCGGACAAGATAAATCACATGTTATGTTGTAAAACAACTTTTAATTTGTAGGTTATGCGAAGGCAAATCTGACATTAATATGACAATTCAATTAACTCACAAAGATTACGATTACAAATGTTTTTACCTATCACCCCCACAACTTATTTGTATCTACTACCAATTTAATAAAATTCCTTTGAGGGTCAGGTAGGATAGGAGGATCAGGTAATATTCCTTGCTCAGGAATATTTGTCTTATTTATTAGCTGCCCATTTAAAAGTTTAAATTTTAAAAAAGTTTTAAATACAAGGACTTTTTCTTTTAGGTATACATGTTACGATTTTTCAATGTAAATGTTCAGACATTCGTGATCTTATTAAAAACTTTTAATCTAAAAACTCCAACGATTGTTTTCCACTCCCAGACTAAACATGAAGTAAAATTTCGAGTTTAGAGAAGCCTGAAAATTTGGCTTAGTCGCGTAGCGCAGCGGAGCGACCAAGTCAAATCAGGCTTTTCTAAACTCGAAATTTTACTTCATGCGCCACACGTATAAAACACTGATTTAAAGTGAAGTTCAAAATATACTGCTTAGTTCTGATCACATATTTATTAATTTTACATGGAATATACAAGTATACTTAAAAGAAAAATATCCCTGTCTGCGTTGTTGCAACTTTACAACGCATACAGGGATTTGCAGCGTTCTCATTTTTGAACATCTCTGCATCGTGACAATTTATTTGACAAATTATGATTTATTTGTCACATTGATGATCATTTACCAACATCTCAAAATTGTATGTTTAAAATACCCTACTGTTAGAGCAAGACTGCAACTGTGCGCAGTAAACTTACCCTAAGTTTGGTCATATTAAAAAAAAAACAGAGTTTATGTATTTTATACATAGTATACTAAATATCAAAAAATGTAAGGATTTGTTACCGGACAAGAACAATTGTTGTTCCGTGTTATACTTACTGTTTATGATGTTTTTTGCACGATCGGACAAGACGGATAACATTTCTTCTTATTATGAATTGTCATCGACGTTTTGTCAAATTTGCTTAATAAAATTGGCTCGTTTCAATTCCACTGAAGTTTTTTTGCCAGTCGCTATAGATTCGTTTTTACCGTTCGCTGAACGGTAAGTAAAACTTAAATAGTACCGCTAAGTTGTTATTGTTAGCAACTTGGTAAACAAAGCCTACCATTCTGAAAACATACGTGGTAAGTACTAAAAAAGATCGATCCTGCGAAAAAGGATTTTGGAAATTTGTATTTCTAATTATAATATATTTATGTAAAACACTTGATTTGTTTCACTGATTTTATATTTACTCCGACTAGTTTCGACCTAGAGTCATTGTTGTTTTTATTTTTTCTAACCAAATCTTTCCAAACCAAAGACGGATAGATATTTTTTACTGTTGAGATCTTAGATTAAATTAAATCGATTAGTATAACACAGCACTTTTAGTGACTTGTTTAACTTAAATACGACACTTAAATCCTTTACTCTGGTGACTTTTGTCAATTTCTGATTGTGGAGAGAGAAATCAAAGTTTTTTTTTTAATTATTAACGGTAAAAGGACATTTGAAAACATTTATTTAAATTTATATTACTCTTGAATGTAAAATATTTAAAGAATTTTAATTTTAGAAAAATTACATTATTAGAAAATATTATATGAAGATGTTAATAACAAAAAAATATATTTTGCTTTTACAAATATTTGTCCAAGGAATACAATTGAGAGAAAAATCAACACAACCAAATATACATTTCATAAAAATTCAATATTTTTTTATATTCCCCGCCTAACGAGATTATTTCTTTTCAGGTGCGTTTGCATTTCGGTTAATTTCATCCCATTATAAATGTTTTCATTCAATTTCCCCGCCGCCATAAAGATTTTTTTTTTGGAACACAGGGAAGAGAAGTCGCGGCTATAAAGGATTTTCACTTTCGCCGAAAGTTTCCCCCCATTTTTTCCGCTCCATTAGCACACATGGTCGTCGGGATAAGGGATGAGAATGCGGTGGCCACATTAGAAACTAGAGGAAAAAAAGTGTGCTATTCCCTCTTCATTTTAAAGTTATATTAGTTCACCTGTGGAAATAAGTTTTAAGTCTACTTCGTAAACAAAAATATTTATCTCTTATGGGCAGGGATTAATGGCGAAATTGAAAAAGTTTTGCGAGGATAACGAATAAATACATTCATTAGAGATATGGCGCCAAGGGTTCAAAACTGGCATAATTTTAAATTCGATTTTTTTTTTCGAAATATTGTTTGTTGTTAGCTCTGTAAATCGTCGCTTCATAATAATAATACAAGGTTTTATCTGCTATTTGGATTTAGGGGTTTTTGGAAATAGGCGATTCATATATAAATAAGTTTTATTTCCAGTATAATATACAAAATATTATATAATAATATTATTAAAAAAATATAATACGAAGAATAACACAAATATTACTGTCAATCGACTATCAGCTTTTATATAGGGGATATGTTTAGGTTATGATACAAATGGAATTTAGATATTAATGTTGGTAAAATTTTTGTATATTATACCTAAAACAGCTAAGATTTTTATTTATACAGGGATATTTTCTCTTAAATAAATTACAGCGTTTGGTAAATTTTCAGGAATTCGTTGTTTTATGAAAGAATCAATTTGAATTTCTAACGAGTGTTTGCACTCCTTGGTTAAGCATGAAGTGAAATTTAGAGTTTAGAGAAGCCTGAAAATTTGGCTTAGTTGCGTAGCGAACCGGTGCGACAAACCTAAATTTTCAGGCTTTTCTAAACTCGAAATTGTACTTCAAGCTCTATGCGTATAATACACTGATTTAAAGTGAAGTTTAAAATATACTTCTTAAGTTAAATCTCATGTTAATAAATATTACAAATTTTTATTATGTATAACCAAATCTTTCAAAATTGTAGCGTCTGAAAAAAATTGTGTTCGTATTTGTTTCTTTTAATAATATTTATATATCCCAAAGCAAATTGCTAAAATTTTGAAAGCACAACATTTGGTTAGATAAAATAAACACTTATAAAACTTATTAATATGATATCAAACCTAAGCAGTATAATTCTGGATATTTAATTAAAACGCATGGTTTGTTTTACTGATTTATATTTTCTCCGACTAGTTTCGACCATTGGATCAGCTAGTAGTTGCAAATTAGTAAAACAAACCAAGTGTTTTAATTAAATATCTAGAATTATTTCAAAAAAGTTTAAGTAAGAAATTAATTAAACATTAGGCAGTATAGTTTGAATTCCATTTATCAGTGTATTTTATACGCGTGGCGCATGAAGTAAAATTTGAAATTAGGAAACGCCTAAAAATTTGGATTGTTCGCTCCGCAACCTATCTGAAAATCTACAGCGTATACACTAGGATATGTATACTTTAAAGACTAAAGCGTACATTCACTTTAAAATAATCATGAAAAATTAATCTGCGTCATCTATTAATAAAATTCGTAATGTAGGAATATGTAAATTTTGTTGTAACACTAATAACAGGCACATATTAAACAAACAAAAAGAACGCACACAACTACACTGCCGAGCATAAAAGTAGGGTCACTCCGTAATTTGAATTTTTTTTGGAATTCTTTTAGAAATGTTCAGTTTTTTACGTGTTTTTTCGGTTGTAACAGTTTACAAACAGATTGCGTGAATAAACAAAACAGTTTTTGTTGTTTAAAGTTTATTAAATGTAATAAAAATGAACAATTTTAATTTGATATGCTAAGTAATGAATATGAACAAGTTTACTTTCATATGCTTTTGTTGAAACAAACAAGCATAGTTTTTGTTTCTGTGATGACATTCATCTGTTGCAAATTGTTTGTATTTTGTAGTCATTGTTAGTGTTTTGTAATAAGCATAAATCCTGTTGTTGCGGCACGAATTATGGTGACTTTAGATGACGGCCGCGGTCTGCGCGAAACTGCGAGAAAGGTTGATGTAAGTCTCTCCAGTGTGCAACGAGTATGACGGCGGTACGAAGAGACTGGTCTGCTCACTCGAAGACCTGATTCAGGGCGAGGCAAGACTAAAACAGCTAGATATGACCGCTTTCTCGTTCCTTGTGCTCTGAGAAACCGAACGGTCACGGCAGTTTTCCTTCAAAATCATCTGCATGAAGTGAGAACTGTAAACACAACTGAGTGGACAGTTAGGAGGCGACTTCATGCTGCTGGATTATCTTCTCGAACTAGAGCTACTGGACCTCCGCTTTCCCGGATGGTGAGGTTTAATTTTGCACGAGAACACTGGGCTTGGACAATAGTGGATTGGAGTCCGTATTGTTTTCCGATAAATCGCGATTCTGTGTTACGGGCTCAGATAGACGTGTAAGAGTGTGACGACGACAAGGCGAGAGATATGCTCAAGCATGTATTGCCGAGCGACCTCCATTTGGTGGAGGATCAGTTATGGCATAAGGAGGCATATCTTTTGACACTCATACGGAGTTAGTCTTTATCGAGAATGGCACGTTGAATGCGCATAGGTACCTGACAGAGGTTCTAGAAAACCACGTTTTACCGTCCACGGATATTCTTGGTGACGACGCAACATTTATGCATGATAAGGCAAGGCCCCACACTGCTCGGATAGTTACTGAGTTTCTTGACGAGTGTTTTCACGCGATTTGTATGGCCTGCTCGCAGTCCAGATTTAAATCCAATTGAGCATGTTTGGGATAAGATGGGAAAACGTTTACGGAGAGATGTGCAGGCCCCCAGAAATTCTAAAGAGCTTCGCGACATACTGGTGCAGAGATGGGACAATCTTCCGCAGAATATGATCCAAATTCTGATCCAGACATTGCCTCGTCATTTGTAAGCTGTTATCACTGCCAGAGGAGGGAATACTCGCTACTGAAGTCTTTAAACTTTCTTTGGTTTCAACAAAAGCATATGAAAATAAACTTATTTATTTTCATTACTTAGCATATCAAATTGAAATTGTTCATTGTCATTACTTTTAATAAACTTTAAACAGCAAAAACTTTTTTGTTTATTCAAGCGATCAGTTAGTAAACTGTTACAACCGAAAAAACACGTAAAAAACTAAAAATTTCTAAAAAAAAATTCCAAACAAATTCAAATTACGGAGTGACCCTAGTTTTATGCTCGGCAGTGTATTAGGTTGTTCAGATAAAAATGTCGTTTTTTTTTTAAATTCAAAATGATTAATTACACATAATACATAAACTTAAATTAAACTATATAATCGTTATTTGCTTTAGCGACAGTTAATCGTCGTGTCGTAGTAACTGGCTTTTCATTAACAAATTACAGCAGAACATCTTTATTTACCTTTAAAGGACGTCCAGAGCCACATTTTTTTTGGAGAATCGTATCATCACATCACCACGAACTTCTTGTTAGTAAATATTTGTTGTTGCCTGTGCTGCGTTATTTCCTTTTTTGAACTTGTGCAATAATTACTCAAGAATTCTTCTTTTTTTATTATCCATGGTAAGATGAGTTAATTAAATACATATTGAAAGCGACTTATTATATTGTTCAGAAGAGCCATCTCGTTAATTTGTAACTTAAAAAATCAAATAATAATAAATAATATTATAGAAATGAAATTACAGAAGATTAAATTTGACAAACATTTATTTATGTGCAGAAAATGTGTTTTTATTGTTTAATTGGATGTATTTTTATATTTCAATAGTTGCATTATTGTGTTGGTTCCATTAAAATATGCATAACATCACATTACTATTATACAATATAATATCATTTCGCTGGTAGAATTCGACACAATTCCCCCATAGAACTGCCCACATACATATATTATATTATTTTCATATGATCATCAAATATATATACTACATTTTGCTGTAATTCTACTGGCAAATATTAAACATCACATTTATAAATAATAACCACTGTTTATGCACGATGTGCATTGCGTCAAATATAAATATTTTAACGCAGATGCGTATTACAGCCGCGGGCGGAGTTTATGTTTTCGAGCAAATTGAAACACGGGGAATATATAAAAATAAACAAAATTACCTATTTTTTTTTGCAATACTTGCATTTTTTTAATGAATCAGATGTGAACATGTACTAGAAAGCGAAATTTGCAATTTTAAATTGAATATTTTTATCAAAATCATAATTATAATTAGGAATATTTTACGTGGGTGGTTTGATAAGTATGGTAAATGTCGATTAAATGGTTATAGAATCTATTTGGTAACAATAATCAATTTAAGCCTAATTCCTGTAATTTTGTGTAAATTGTTTTGTCACTGCACAAAATTCGTGTTTTTCCATTTTTTTGCAAAAACTACTCAGCCACTCGCTCCAAACAATTACCAAACGTGAACTAAATGTCACTTTTGGTTGAAACTTAGGGGTATGAAGAGAGGAAGATCCTGTCTTTAAACCCCCTCGGGCCTAATTTGGAAGTGTGAAGAGGGGAAGATGCTCTCTTCAAACCCCTTCAGGCCAAATTTCAACCAGAAGTGACATTTAGTTCACGTTTAGTAATCGTTTGAAGCGAGTGGCTTAGTAGTTTCTCCAAAAAAATAAAAAAAAAATCACGAATTCTGTGCTGTGACAAAACAATTTTACACAAAATTACACGAATTCGGTATTAATTGATTCCTCACCCATCTTGTTCACGTGCGATTATTTCCCGTTCCGAAACTTAAAAGCTTGGCTCGATAGCAGAAAATTCTTGACGAATAATACCGGAATAATTATGATCCATACGTTTAGACAGTATATTTTTTCGACGGTACTAAAAAATTGGAAACTAGCTGGACAAAATGCATAGACCTCAAAGGAGACTATGATGAAAGAAAGAAAAAATTCCAATAAGCAAAATTGTTTTACTGGCTTTTTAAACTTATTAAACGAGCTACGTACAATTGGAATTGTTTCAGAAATATAACATTATTCCTACTAGCTTCTATCAACTAAACCATTTTTACAGAAATTGATTCACAACTGCCACTTGAAAAATTATTTAGGGACAAAAAATCTTGAAAATAATTTATATTATGTTAAAATAAATTATACGATATATTTCAATAAGTAAAAACACATAATACAGGAAATTTTTCTTTTAAGTATACATACAGGGAATTTTCTATTAGATATACATATGCATAGGCTTTTTTTTAGAGTTCAATTTGAAGCTTAAAACGAGTGTTTTCCACTCCCAGACTAAGCATTCGAGTTTTGAAAAGCCTAAAGATTTGGTTTGGTCGCGTAGCGCGAAGCGCGGAGCGGCCAAACTAAATTTTCAGGCTTTTCTAAACTCGAAATTTTACTTCATGCGCCACGCGTATTAAACACTGAAAGTACTAAAATATTGCGAACGAGTAAATTTCGCTTGAAATTAGTGTCTTATACGCTTGGCGCATGAAGTAAAATTTCGAGTTTAGAAAAGCCTGAAAATTTGGTTTGGTCGCTCCGCGCTTCGCGCTACGCGACCAAACCAAATTTCCAGGCTTTTCTAAACTCGAAATTTTACTTCATGCTTAACCTGGGAGTGAAAAACACTCGTCTAAACTTCAAATTGACCCTATTTAAGAAAACAACGAATATTAAAAAATCTACTACACATAATTGGGATATGTATACTCAAAAATAAAACTCCCTGTACATACAATTACGATAATGTTCGTGTAAACTGCAAACATTAAGTCCTAATTAGTAAGATTACTTAAACAATAAATATCCATTGAAACAACTACTTCCCGTCCGAATACACTGCCGGATATTGAATTATACAATGAAATATTTATCATTTTATTTGATTTGTTACAATACTATCTGGTAGTATATCTACCAACTATTTCCGAAACCTAGTAAGTGCCTATTTAAAAAAATGCGTAAGTCAGATATTATTAATTTACTAATATTCATGTTCTCAAAATACCTATTAATAATTGTTCATGATGAAGTTATACGTATCATAAATAAAAATCAAAAGGATTACGCAGTTCATATAATAATCAACTAGTATATTAATCAACTAGTATCTCCTCTAAATTTAACATTTTGGACTTACGAGGTTTCGGAAGTAGTTTATTGATATGCAACATTTAGGTCAAATTCTCTCCAAACCAAATAACAAATAACAATAAAAAATTAAAGGAGTAATTATATACAAATGCAGGCTCAAAGATAAACTGATCTTAATAAAAATAATAAAAACATAGTCAAAATATTTGTGATTTAGAAAAATTAATTATTACAACGCTTGCATAATTTAGGTTGATCATTAGGAGTTTAATTCGCCAAAGTCGAAATTTAAATATTACTAATTGTTCCTTAAATGTGCTCTCTAACTTTAATACAATTTGTAACATTTGTTTAACGTAACAGTATAGAAGAGTTTAAAATTATAATATATTACATAGCATTTTCATATAATTTCCTGGAAAATATTAACCTATATTAATTCCAGATTTATTAAAACTCCTCTAGTTGGAAATATCTTATAAAAATAAGTATATGCAGAGCGAGGAAAATATTTGCATTTAATGTTTACCCGCATAATGCAGGTTTGCTGTAATTAAATTTAAAAATGAATTAAATTGTGCTTGGATTTGTAGAAGCTGTTGACAATTCCAGTAAAGAAACTAATATTAAAGTTATTTTTAAGGATAACTGAATCACAAGAGATATTATTGCCAGGAATTATATTTAAAATTATTTGAAGGTAAGTACAATATATTAAAAATAATTTGAAACTTATAGGTCGTATATCGTCATTATTAGTATATGAAGTCTATAAACTCAATCACTTCTGAGGCAGTTAAAAATGTTTGCAAGTACAGGGTTATTATTTTTAATTTTAATTAAATTAATATATTTAATTAAATAATTATAATTAAAAATATAGTAACAAAATATTTAAATATAGTAACAAAGAAGATGCAAACTAAAAATTACTACCTTGCAGGAACTGAAGTATTCTTAAAAAATATGCGCAGTTTCATTTTGGCTGTTTATAAAAAATAGAAAGATTTAATGTAAAATTACTTTAAATAAATATTTCTATTAAATTCATTGAATATTAGGGTACCATTTAATTTATAATATTATGTATTGTCAAAGTAAGTTAAAATTATAAAAATATATTAGGAACAAATTATGTTTCATAGTTTTGTACATAAAAAAGTAAAGGACTTTATAAAAGTCATTGGATTCTTTTTCAAAAATCATTGAAATCATACAATCATACAATACAAAATTTGTTCATTTGTTATTTACTTAGAAATTACTATATTTATTATTATTGTACGAAAAACGTTAACATCTTATTTGAGTCTTATTTAGTTTTCTTAGTCTTTAAATTGAATTTCTTAAAAATCATTTGATTTTAAGATATATTATCAAAACTACTTGAAATTATTAGAATTTATTAAAAAATAACCATTATTTTAATACAATTTTCTGAATTAAATAATTTTACTGAAAACAAAGTAACAAAATTCCTAAATAGCTGTTATCACAATAAATATAACTAACTTAAGGGTTTTAAATAGAATGTAATTTAAAAAATCGTTAAAAAATTCAAACTTCAGATTTCACATATCTTCAGATTTCACACATATCACATATCAACTATGTAGAATGCAGAAAAATAGTTGATATTATTTTAAAACAATTGAACTACATTTTTTTTATACAATCATCAGGTAAAGTAGTGAACATTGAAAAATATAGCAAGTTTATTTCCCAATTTTGAGGAATATAGTATTTTTATTAAAGTATTTTATGTGTATTTATAAAACGTGTTTTCAATCCTCGATTAAGTGTATGTACAAATATGTCTATTTGATATTATTTGAATTTAATTCTTCATGATTTTCATTATTCTTCGATATTTTATGTACCAGCAATTGAGGTTTATTAAGTTTTTAATTAAATTTGGCATAATTTTTGTCTTGTGCCCCACCCTGCTCAAAATATCGGTATTTTATTGATTTGGAGTTACATTTTGTATGCTGATGAAAACAGACAATATTCAGATAACAATATATATTTTTAAAATTTATACATATTTTACAAAACATTTTGCGACGGACCGGCAGAATATGTACTACGGACCGGCGCGGCCGCGGCTTCGGTCCGCGGACCATACTTTGGAAAGCACTGCTCTAGTCATTCTAAGAAGTGTCTTATACTCCTTGATTAAGCATGAAGTAAATATTTAGAGTTTAGATAAGCCTGAAAATATATCGCTGGCTTAATATTACAAGGTCCTATGTGACATTTTTTTCTATTTTCAATTTATGATGTTATAAGGCTCTATGTATGCAACTGGAGCCTTGTAACAGGACAAATTGATCGAAAGAAAAAGTTACATAGAACCTTGTAATATAAAGCAGAGCGACCAATCTAAATGTTCAGACTTTTCTAAATTCAAAATATTTACTTCATGTGCCAGGCGCATACAACACCTTTAATTGGATGAAGTTGCTAAGCGGGACATTTAAGTTGTAAAATAGAAGTCGTAGATATTGATAGGAGAAAAATTATTCCTTCTTTTTTAAAAAACTGAATTAAAAGTCATAGCACAAATTTATATATAATTTTGAATGGCCTTAAAAATATTTCTGTGAATGATTTCGCGGCACACAGTTTGCGAAACACTTTTTTTTGACGAACTGCAGCGATTTTGCTGTTTAAACTACAATTCTTAGAAATATTTTTCTGTTGATGTTTTGAATAAGATATTACTTGTAGAAATTTAAGTACAGGTGATTTTACAATTTCTACGGAACATAAAGCTTATTACAAGTTTGATGTTATTACTGTAGCTACACACAATAAACATCATCTAGTATTATATCCCGGGAAAATGTGTTTGTGCAACGAAGCGTAATCTAATTCCATCCCCGTTCTTTCCTCCCACAACAAAAATTAACCTCAGCTCTTAAAACCGGCACGGATTGAAAATATCAATTGGATTTTCCGCACACGCTAATTACACGCCATAATACCTGGAAATAAAATGATAATCCCGGGCAATTATAGTGCCTTCCCGAAAGCGCGCCGCGCGCGCTGGGAATGATCTCCGAGTTGGCAAACAGCATTTAGCATTTAAGGCAAACGGTGCCGGTGAAGTTTTCTCAGAGGCTGATGTTAGATTAGCGGTTTGAGACAATTAACGCACGCGTCTCTCCGCTCGAATACCTGCCTCAGCTGCAAGGAGTTTAGTTAATCTCACTAAGTGCACACTCACACAATTCCGGATTAACAACTTCAACCCTACTCTCCACCATCGACCCCCTTAGGTTCTTCCCGTTCCCCGAAAACCCACCCCAAAGCGTTCATTCTTCAACTCTAGTTTCGCATACTAATGGCGTACACTACTGCTAAGCATTGTTTCGTTGTGCGCTGGTTCTCATTCCACAAATGCTAAGGAATAGCAAAGACTCAAGCATTGTGTATCAATAATTAAAATCCTGCTAAAGTTTTATGTTTTATTAATACATTTTTATAGGAATAATATAAATTATGGCGATTTTTATGAAATCCAATTTTATGCAATCCAATTTATTTGTTTCCAAATAGAAGTAATGATTCTTTCATAGGTAATTCAAACTTAGTCAAAATAATATATATATATATATATATATATATATATATATATATATATATATATATATATATACAGGGTGTTCATTTGAAAACTCCAAAACGCGGATTTATGGAGAACCACTGATTAAAAGAAAAAACGCCGAGACACATCCAAAGATTTCCCAAGGGGGACAACTTTTTAACCAAAAACAACTTCACCCCCTTTTACCCTCTGCCCCCCGGGGTCATCCCTTTAAAAATTTTAAATGACAAGGGGTATCAAGTAATAGTTTGTTTGAAAGGTTTTTCAAAGTGCTTTATTTTGACGTTTGAATTTTTAAAATCGGTCGATTTGTTTACGGAAAAATTAGAAAAATCTTTATTTATTTTAATTTGTTCAGATAGAAAAAAAAAAAACACATGAAAATATCACTTTTTATTTTATTAAGTGTTCAAAATGTTGCCCGTTATTGGCCAAACAATGATATAGGCGATGTTCAAATTCCTGCCGGACATTTTCAAAAACATGTTGTGGGAGATCATGGCAGCTTTCGGTGATGCGTTGATGAAGTTCATCTAAACTTTCAGGTTGGGGAGTGAACACAATAGATTTTAAATGGCCCCATAGAAAAAAGTCTAATGCCGACAAATCAGGAGATCTAGCAGGCTATTCTCTAGGCCCTCTTCGCCCAATCCATTTATCTCAAAATTCGTCGTCTAGCCATTGCCGAACTGGAAGAACATAGTGAGGAGGAGCGCCGTCTTGCTGGAAATATATTTCAGCCTCATCAAGTATAGGGTTTCCATCGTCTCCGATTTGGTTTTCAATGGTTTCAGTGATAAGCGGAGTGATGGTATTTTCCAACATATCTAAATAAATGCCTCCATTTAAATTCCCATTAATAAACAATGGCCCAATCACTTTGTTTCCTAGAATGCCTGCCCATACATTAATTTTTTGGGGGTACTGAGTATGCCCTTCTACAAAAGCATGAGGATTTTCATTGCTCCAATACCTGCAGTTATGCTTATTAACAAATCCATTTAGATAAAATGTGCATTCATCATTGAAGCAGATATTCTTTACATGAATGGTATTATCATTAATCGCTGCAGTCATTTGTTCACAAAACTCAACTCGCCTATCAAAATCACCCTCAGTTAACTCTTGCAATATTTGCATTTTGAATGGATGAAATTTATGTAATTTAGTAACTGTGTGTACAGAGCCTAATGAAATACCAGTCGCATCGCCAATTTTGCGTAATGAAGTATTAGGATTTATGCCAAAATGACCCAAAACTTCAATTTGAGCGGCTTCATTTAAAACTCTACGATGATTACGTTTTTTATTTGCAACAGATCCAGTTTGAGTAAATTTAGTAACAAGGTCCAAAACATACGTATGCGAAGTTATCTTGTCCGGATGTCTGGCGTTAAATGTGACGGCAGTTTGCCGAGCACATTGATTTTGGGCACCATAAATTAGAATAATTTCCACTCTTTCGGCTAGTGTGTAAACCATTTTGGAAGTAAAATATGAATCAATAAATTTATTTTCACTATCCCAAGATTGTCACAAAGGTAACTGACAGCAATTGGAATTGTTTCTTTTCCATAGCAACTAACCCAAACTAAACAGGTATAAGAATAAATGTTATCTCCGTATCGATGAAAAGAAGGCGACAAAAATTAGCGTTTTTATTTGGTTGCTGCCAAGTTTTGTTGGTTTTTGAACACTTATTAATAAAATAAAAAGTGATAGATTTTTCTAATTTTTCCGTAAACAAATCTACCGATTTTAAAAATTCAAACGTCAAAATAAAGGACTTTGAAAAACCTTTCAAACAAACTATTACTTGATACCCCTTGTCATTTAAAATTTTTAAGGGGATGACCCCGGGGGCAGAGGGTAAAAGGGGGTGAAGTCGTTTTTGGTTAAAAAGTTGTCCCCCTTGGGAAATCTTTGGACGTGTCTCGGCGTTTTTTCTTTTAATCAGTGGTTTTCCATAAATCCGCGTTGAGAAGTTTTCAAATGAACACCCTGTATATGTTTCACTGTTTCTTCGGGTTTATATTTATTTTTAGGTTTTCGCGAGCATAATATAACTGGCTGGTGTTTTTTGGGCTGCTTTCTAGCGTTGATTTATTTATTTGCGCTCTACGTTTCGGCAGCATCACTTCTGCCATCCTCAGGAGCTTTTTTGTACACTGAGTGATAGATGTCACGGTCACTGTCAGTACATTTGTTTTGTAAACTAGGGACTTGTAGTCTAGATCTGCTGCGTGTTATTGGTCCACTCGATGTAGAAGGTGCTAAAATTTCTTGATTTGTGTCCGATGTATCTGCATTGTTGAAATTACTTGTATTTGTCTGAATATTCCGAAAATTGTTAAATATTGAAGGCATGTAATTTTTTTGTTGTTTTATTATATTCGTCAAAGGTTTCCATGTGGTTTGTAATCTTGTGCCATCATCTCGTTTATTGAGGCACAAAGGATGTTTTCCTATTTCTATGGCTTCCCGTACGATTCTTTCTTCAAATTTTGCGATAGAACTAATTACCGAAGTATTTTCAAAATCTATGTTATGGTCTGTATCAAATTTATGTTGGAATAATGAGGAATTTTGGTCGTGATTTTTTATGGCTAATTTATGTTCTTCTCGTCTGACCAAAATTGCATTTGATACAGACCATAACATATTTTTTTGAAAATACGTCGGTAATTAGTTCTATCGCAAAATTTAAAGAATGAATCGTACGGGAAGCCATGGAAATAGAAAATCATCCTATGTGCCTCAATAAACGAGATGATGGCACAAGATTAGAAATTACATGGAAACCTTTGATGAATATAATAAAACAACAAAAAAAATGACTTGCCTTCAATATTTAACAATTTTCGGAATATTCAGACAAATTTTTAAAATTCGTATTTCTAATTAAAAATAAAAAAATACAGACGTTTCCATCGATATTGGAAGCAATCTGGGGTATTAATTTTCCTCAAAAAATATTTCCAAAGCATCCAGCTATTATAAAAAAAATCTTAAAAATCGCGACTTAACATAATATTTCATAAAAATGTTCAAACGAAAATTATTACATTTTTGAGATATTTAAAAACTCTTAAAAAATATACAAACTCTCTTATCGATATTTGAAACAATAAGGGCTGTTTATTTTCCTTAGGAATTCTTTTTAATACGCCTAGCTTAAATTAAAATTTCTTGAAAATTGCGACTGTAAACAATATTATATAAAATGGTTTTTTTTTAATTTTATTATTCTCAAATAAAATACATATTTGCCCACCGATATTTGAAACAATCTGGGGTATTAATTTTTCAGAGAAAAATATTCTTAACGCACCCAGCTTAAATTAAAATTTCTTGAAAATCGCGATTCAAAACAAATTTCCAACTTTGACTTTTTATATTGCACGTCATTTTGAGGTTACAAACACGTTAAATAACCTAAACTAAAGCCTCTTTAATTCCTAAACGGCTAATGTTTGTTTTTTTTCTTTTCTCTTAAAATTATTGTTTTTATTAAAATACTCACTTTCACGAATTTATCATTTGCCTTAATTAAATCGCTCTGATATGTAAAATTCTCATCGTATATTATTTGTTTGCGATTTGATGCTTTTCGGATGTTTTTAAAAATGGAAACACTATGAAAAAAAATATCAGAACAGAAAATTAGTAGCTAACATTGTTTTTAGTATTTATAAGTTTATCTGTGCATTTTTTAGGTTTTTTTCAAGAACATTTATATTTTGGTAAAATTCGACTAAATATAATATATTCCATTTGTTTCTGAATCTCGCCTAGCTATGGAAAAGTGACAGTTTAAGTATTGTAAATGGGGCTGGTTGTGTTTTAAATCAGGGTTTTTAAATGTCACTGTCAGATGTTCGATTTTAAGGTTATAATTACTGACTATTGTTATCTTACACTGTTGCCTGTTTTACAAATTTTCAGATATAAAAGGATAATAATATGCAGTTTTAAGATTAACAAAATTTACTACTTGGTTTTTGTACATACAAACACAGCAATAATATTGTATATAACAAATATAATGAATTTGGCTCTGCAAACTTATTTCGTCATCCATTTGTATTTCTCGCTTGGGTCTTCCCGTTAACACATTTTGATCAACTCCATCCATCCACCTTAATTTTGGTCATTCTCTCTTCTGTTGACCCTCAGTATTTTTTTGTAGAATTGCAAATTTATTCCCACCCTCTTGTGATACTGATAATTTTCATGTCAAACAATTTTTAAGCCCTCATTCCACTTTTATTATTTAGTCAAAAGAACCTGCATCTGAATCTTCTGATGTTTGTTCTGAGCCAGATTCCCCAAGCGAAATAATAAAAGGAGGAATGGTTTCAAAAGAAAGGTTCCCCATGTGTTTTGTCCAGTCATCCAAAATAAGTTTTTCACAATGATCACAGAAATGTTGCCACATATCGGATGTACATTTTGAGAGAGACTCAAGCCATAAATTCTGAACACGATCCTTAGATGGTTGCTTAGAATTTATGTGCTTATTGTAGTAAGTCTTACAAAACCCCCATGCCATTTCAATTGGATTGTATTGACAATGGTATGGCGGTAATCTAAGAACTTCGTGCCCGTTCTTTCTCAAAATGTCATCAACTACGTAAATTTTGTCATTTGATCGAAAAGGTATAAATAAAGCCCATAGTTCCGCGACCGCGTGGCGAAATAATTGTTGCAAGATTAACATTAAACCTCTTGAAAATTAAAAAGAGGATTACTTATGATATCATAAATTATTGCAACACTGTTAAAATAAGGAATTAGGAGTGCCAATTAATAAAAAATGTAAATGTTGATACTGCAACATAAAAACACGAAAGCATGGCTCGGCGAGATCCAGAAACAAATGGAACGGTGTATATACGAATTTTCAATCGTGTTTTTTTGATTTTTTTAAATTCTGAAATAAATCAGGAAATTTCTCTGTGATGGTAGAAATCATAATGATTAATTTTTTTCTTAGTTATAAATTTATTTTTTAACTTTTCACTTACTTTTTTAATCATCAGAAAATTGGTGAAACAAAAATTGCAACTTTTAGCGCCCATTAAGAACACAATTGTTAAATTAGAAAAATGAGAGATACATTTATTATTTATTATTACTGAAGGGATCTGTGGATTTATCCTTTATATATAATATCTTTATTTATAGACTTTTAACAACTTACATTTTAGAACTAGAACAAATAATTTCATTAAATACGCTTATAAACGGACTAATAACCATCTGTTTGTCAGCCTTATATCCTTTATTATTATTATTTGATAGTGATTAATTCATTACTAAACCGGAAGATTTGGTTTTAAAAAGATATGTGTTTTCTCTGAATATGTTCTTCAATTTTTTATTTCTTGTTTCTATGCACTTTCTTAGATTATCAAAATAAAGATTAAATCATGGCACTCTAGAGGTTTATTTAATTGAACATACAATTCATTTAAAATAAGATAAATCAAAAACAAAATTTAGTATATTAAAATAGTGAAACAAACCAAGTTTTGTTCCTGATTTATTCTTTATTATTATTTTTAGAGTAAATAATTTGTTATTGAACCGTAAGATATGATTTTAAAAAGATCTGTTTTTCTTCTGAATGTATTCTTAAATTTTTCATTTCTTGTTTCTATGCACGTACTTAGGTTTTATAGTTAATGCAAATGTGTTATTTGTTTCTTATTCTATGTTTCTTAAGATATTTTATTTACTCTTCGATTATTACTTGTTAATTTCTTCTTCAACATTTTACTAAGAAAATAATATTTCCTTTATTCTGCTGTATAACTGCTATTTTTTTTTTTCTTTAAAAATATCATCAATAAAAAAATCATCAACTCTAGTTGAACTCATAACTTCCAAATAATTTTTATCTAGAGAGGGTTTGCAGTTCTTGATTAAGCACGAGTAATTGATCGTGAAAGTCTTCAAAAATTTTAAAATTAATATTTAAAGTAATCAGATCTGCTGATTTGTTTAAAATGTTGGACATTTGGTTGGATACTTTAGTTGTAATTCTGACTTTTGTCTTTAAAATAAATTTAAAGTTATGTTTTTCCCATGGTTGCCATGTGCTTAATTACCCTATCATAACAATTAATTAAGTGGCGGAATATTACTCCGCATTATATTACTACTTTTCTATCAAATAACTAATTAATTGCAATATGGCATTAATATATCAATGTCATTACATGACAAACAGATGGAACACACAAATAATCAGAGAACTCAATAAAAATAAATCTCAAATCTGGTTGGCCAATAAAAAAAAATGAATATAGTTTAATATAATCGGTTTTTGCTACTTTTTAAGAGTTTTTGTTAAATGTATATATCAATATAACGCTAATTTATAATGCTATTTAATGGCACAAAAACATAGTGTTCAATTTAAAAAAAATCAACTTTAACTCTGAAGTTGAAAGAAAAAAATAAGCAGGCCACGGAATTCTACGTTGAAAACTATACAAATAACTATTTAGTTTTATATTTATATATATTATAGTTATCGAGAAAACGACGTATTTTAATTTAGCTGACAATTAAAAAAACGCCTGATATCTTCCTAATTAATCGAGCTAGCCATGATCTTGTACAAGAGTAAGAAATGTACGATAATTATGAAGTTAACAGAGATCGCTGAGAAATTACGAACCATAATAAAAAAGCGCGCCCCTTGCCCATGTGTGCGGACGCCTATAGGTACATGATTTTGCTCTTATGTGCCTGTATGATTTCTTGGTATCTAAGGGGGGCGCCAATCCACTTTCCGTGCCTTTGCTAAGCCAATAATTGTTTTATCTTCGTTTTGTCAAACATTTGTTTCTTTTCTGTCAAGCACAATTTGGTGCCCCCCAGTCCAGGCGCCCGCGTGCGGTGCACGTCTCATCCGCCCGCTTGCGGCGAACCCGCAAATAGACCATTGTTTAGTTTGAATTTCCATCGCTCTATCTACGGCTCTAAAACCCAATGTATCGCATAATGAGATATTGTGATGAACTTATGACCCATCCAGACTTCCATATTTTTCTAATTCATATAAAGGGTTTTCCAATAAGAGGTTTCATTTTGAATAGCCCCCTATCTGGGCAGCTGTCACTTTTGCAGCTATCATCTTTTGACACTTGACAAGTAAAAACTATGCCATTAGTAAAAATGCAACGATACACGCTTCAACAACGCATTGAAATTATAAAAATTTACTACAGAAATGGTGAAAATTTTGCAGTAACAGTTCGCCAAACTAAAGCACTTTTGGGTCGTCGTGAAGCACCTTTTCGGCCAGCAATAGTAAAACTGGTTAAAAAATTTGAGCTGTTGGAACAGCTTAGTGGTGTAAAGAATCGAACCCGTGTGCGTCGCTCAAGAACAATTGAGAACATTGCTGCTGTAGCCAATAGTGTTAACGAAAACCCAGGTTTGTTGATTGCTCGTCGATCTTTGGAATTAGACATTCCAAACACGACATTACACCGTATTTTGCATAAAGACTTAGGTTTGAAGGCTTTTAAAGTTCAGTTAATACAATAACTCAAGCCGGTCGATCACCAGCAACGTCGTATCTTTTCTGATTGGGTCCTTGAAATGCATCAAAATGATCCGGATTTTCATCGAAAAATCATCTTCAGTGATGAGGCCCATTTTCACCGGGGAGGCTACGTGAATAAGTAGAATTATGGTATTTAGGGCTCGGAAAATCCAAAAATGCTTATTGAAAAGCCTCTCCATCCTAAACGTGTCACTGTTTGGTGCGGTTTTTGGGCTGGCGGTGTGATTAAACCTTACTTATTCGCAAATGAGGCTGGTGCAACTATTACGGTGAATGGATTGCGCTATCGAGCTAAAATAAATGATTTTTTTATGGCCGGAATTGGAAGATATTGATGTGGACGACGTTTATTTTCAACAAGACGGCGCTACGTGCCACACAAGCAACGAAACAATTGCAATTTTGCAACAAAAGTTTCCTGGTCGTGTTATTTCGTGAAAAGGTGATCAGAATTGGCCCCCGAGATCTTGTGACTTGACACCTTTAGAAGGTCTATGCCAATGCTCCACAATCCATTCAAGACCTTAAAGATGGAATTCGTGAAGTTATCGAGGACATACAGCCGCAAATGTGTGAATTGGTAATGAAAAATTTCATGAAAAGGATATGGTGCTGCAACCGTAGTCGTGGCGGCCATTTGGATGATATCGTTTTCCATCGTTAATGGCATACCTTTCTCTTTACAATGAAATAAATATCTATTGATTTCTCTTAAAATATACTCGTATTTTTTTAAATATCAAAATAAAACCTCTTATTGGAAAACCCTTTATTTTGTTTAAATGCCATTTAAACTATAGACATTTTTCTGTCGTTTGGTAATTATCATGTATTTTGTTTATTTATTATTATTATTTACAATGTTTTTCAATACCTCTATCCGTATTTTTGTAACTTTTATTTTTTGTATTTTTAAATTATATTGTTAAATATGTTGTAAAATGGATATTACTGTAAAATACAGAAATATTGTAAAAATTTGCCAGCACTCTATGCTATTGTCTACATTTTTGACGTTAGAGTGACAACGCTATCTTCTCATATATTGCTCATGGATACACATTTCTTTATGTATACCAAACGTAATTTAAAATTTTCTAGCCCCAACACTTAACGTGTTACTCTGTTCATTTCCTAACAAAATACCAAAATACAAACGCGGCCGTCGCGTTTAGCGAAGCTTTGAGTGTTAAACCAGGTTTATTGCTTCCGCAGCAGTTCGCCAAATGACACGTCTACGTAGGATTATTATTATCATTATTATTACTATTTCTGCGGGATTTCTACTCCGCCCCTCTTTCAGAAAACTTTCCTCGGGCCTAAGGGATTATGTGCAGCTAACAATTTACTAATAGCCGTCTCACCCTCGAGTAAAATATCAGATATAAAGTTTCCTCCATTAACATATTAGTTGATAGAATGAACCAACGGCGATCTAGATAAAACTTGATTTCAATAAGCCCCCGAAACTTTATAAATCATTTAAGCCTTTCCACAAAAAGGGAATAACGGGCTTACTACGCAAAATTGAACATTGTTGCTGTTATAAAAAACTTGAAGGCAAAATTATCAATGCAATTTTGTTTGTTTAAACATGTATATATTTGGACTACAATATAAAAATATTAACTTAATTTATTATTTTATTCAACCATCCAAAGCATGTTAAAACAAAATATTGTTTATACTATAATGGATACATCACAATTTTAAATCAAGATATTAAACTATATAATTTAAGTCTTTTGCGGTTGATTATATCCCTTTTATTTCATTAGGTAAACATTGTCCTGAAAGGTATTTCAACTTTTTCATGGACTCTATTGAAACCAAAAATACCCGAAAGCTTCGGGACCATTAAATTCTGTATTGTCGATATCGCTTCCGTTGTTTCTTTTGTCGAAAGCACCATAAAATTTATATGATGAATGCGGTTATCACGTACTCTATTAATAATGCTTAAATAAATGATTCATGGCTTCCCCCCATCCGAAAGTCCGTTCGTTCCCGTTCTATCCCACCGGAATGACCGATATGGAACGTTATTGTTTCCAATGGGTGGCTTATTTATATTGTTTTCCGAACACAAAAAAAACTCATGTGTGTGTGTGAGTCGTACACGTCGCCTTTGTGCGTTCCCAAATTGAAACGGAAAAGTAATCTCTGATAACGTACAGCCGGAAAATGCGTCTGCATACGCAGATCGCGTTAGGTATTGCTTTTCCCCCTTCATACCCCCTCAAAATAAAAATAAAACACCCTTAATATATAAATGCGACGCGGGATAAATAAATGCGCGTTGTACCAGATTGATTGCTTAGCTTTCTGTTTTGAATTTGCACCGAGGGAGCTTTTGTAATTCCGGAAGAGCCTGGTGCATTAGTACGAAACACTACCGGTATTACGTAAATGCCAAAATGAAGAAAAAGCGCTCCGAACTAATCAATCCCCGTGTAAACAAATAACGCTTCGAGGAAAACACCGAGCAAAAAAAAAACCCGGAAAATTCATTTCGCCGGAAACAATGAGCGTAATTTAATTTATGCTGTGTCGACACCCCTCCTTGAGTTGTGCAATAATATAACGTGCGTGGAAAAGTGCGAACTGGAAATGTGTTTATAAATCATTGACCCTAACGCTCAGCCCTTTCAGAACTCCAGGTGAATGAAATTTAACGCATGCTAGACTGCGCAAAGGCGTGTTTTTGGAAATGACATTTAATTTTTTCACAAAGGTCACGTGCAGGTATTGCTGTATAAATAATGGCGTGTATTAACTTTTACTGAGGTGTACATTTGATAAATATGTCAAGTATTTTTTTTTGCTGGAATGGAATTTTACAAACAGGCTTAAATGTCCTTATTTGTTAAATAATTTTAGATATAAATTTTAAAATGTGTATTGATACAGTCACTTAATTTTTTTTTGCTAAGGAAAAAATTATAAATTAATACACGGTGTGTTTCAAGTGATGAACTGGATTTTAATATAAGGTGAAATTCACGAGAGTTGTCCCATGGTTTCCTTGATTTGTAGTGCTTTCTGCACCCATACATGTAATGCGAAAATAATTTAATGTCACTAGATTACGTGTGCAAAAAGAGACAGAAAACTTTATAATATGTCTGCTATGGTTTTTAGATGGAAAATGCGAAAACGTATGCTCCTATATACAGCTTTAAAATTTTAAGGTTAAACGTCACATTTTAACAATGTTTGTAAAACTAAACAGAAATAAATAATGCATTTATGTTGATTTTGTGTAAGCCCAAACGAAAATGTTAGTTGAATCGAATGCGCATTTAGTAGATTTGGCAAATAGTCATCGGATTAATCTGTTAATACAAGGAATTTTTGTTTTAAGGGAATACAGGGAATTTTCTATTAGGTAAACATATGCATATGAATGTTTTTAAAGAGTTCACTTTAAAGCTACAACGAGTGTTTTCCACTCCCAGACTAAGCATGAAGTAAAATTTCGAGTTTAGAAAAGCCTGAAAATTTGGTTTGGTCGCGTAGCACATTGCGCTACGCGGCCAAACCAAATTTTCAGGCTTTTCTAAACTCGAAATTTTACTTTAATCGCCAGACGTATTAAACACTGAAAGCACTGCAATATTGTGAACGAGTAAACTTCGCTTGAAATCAGTGTCTTATACGCGTGGCGTATCTCGATGCAGCTCCAAATGCGGTTACCAAATTTTATATAGAGACTGGCTAACTGGATATATATGAACTGTGGTTATAGCCAAAAACTCACTATTTTCCATTTTCAATTTTAATTGATATCTTAGTTTTTATTTTATGCGCCACGCGTAAAAAGCACTGATTCTAAGTGAAGTTCAAAATATAAGTCTTTAGCATACTTCTTTGGTAGCATATTGTGAACTTCACAATATGTTAGTGTTTTATAGGGGTAACGCAATGTTCAATTATTAACCTGTAAAAATTCTTTTGCTTCGCAATTTTTTTTTTAATATGCTTTAAACATGGGAGCCAAAACTTTTGAAACGGATATTAGTAAGTCTTATAAATATGAATAATTCCTAAAAATCTCTGTGAATTAATTGTATTCAAAAAAGTTTACTAGGGTAAATAACAAATTTTGCATATACAGGGAATTTTTCTTTGAGGTAAACATATATTCATAATCTGTACATTTTCCGACATCCGTTGTTTTTTTTTAAGAGTTTAATTTGAAGTTTTAAACGAGTGTTTTTTACTTCCAGATTAAACATGAAATAAAATTTCGAGTTTAGAAAAGCCCCGTGAACATTTTCTGGGCTTTTCTAAACTCGAAATTTTACTTAATGCGCTACGCGTATAAAACACTAATTTAAAGTGAGGTTCAAATATACATAAAATTCACAATATTTTACTGTTTTATGCGCATGGCATGAAGTAAAATTTTGAGTTTAGAAAAGCCCAGCAAAGTCTCACGGGGCTTTTCTAAACTCGAAATTTTACTTCATGCTTAATCTGGGAGTGGAAAACATTCGTTTAAAGCTTTAAATTAACCTTTTTTTTAATAAAACAACGAAAAATATACGTATTTAAAGAAAATTAATTAAAAATTAAATCTAGTTTATTGGTTTCGTCTTTTCATCTCTTTTTTTTCTGGACATTTTACGGTCGAGGATCATTGACCAACAAATCGTAAATAAGGGAAGATGTATAACCGGCGGTCCATTTGAAATTCAAAAAGTGTCGCCCCGACGGCGCCCCCTTTTATTCCCTTATAAATACGCAATGTATGCACGGTGTCGTAACCTGGAGTCGGCCCTGAATTTCCAAGCGGGAACGACCTTAGAGATAATTATAAAAGCACACCGAGAGAAGACTTTATTAATAAATAAGATAATCTAGATGGAGCGCACTCACTCTCCTATAGTCGTGTAGGTGGTTGTCGAAAGATTCTTTTGAATATTACAAACGGTTAGGATACATTTCCTCTGTTCCCTTTAAAAGAATAAATAGATTATAAGACAAAAGCAGTGTTTTTGATGGATAGGTAGTATTAAAAATAGATTCAATGATGATATAAATTAATTGTAATCAATTACATTACAAATGTAAAACAAAATAAAGAGTAGAAGCATTGGATTAAAAATTGCTGATTTTAACATTTATGGGCTAATTTTTATAGTATTTGACATTTTTTGTGGTACATCATTAATTTTAGAAAAAAATTTTTTTTCAGAAAATATAAAAATCCAAAATGGCGCCCATAAGAACAACAAAAGTTGGCGTTTGTCCCTGGGTAAAAGTTATAGTTATCCTAAAATAAAATATGTTACTAGATTTATCGTTAAATAGTGCCTCTATAATATCAAAGTTGTAAATGTCTCGATTCAATAGTTTTTGAAGAAAAGAAAAATCGAAATTTCAAAAAATCCGTTTTTTGACAATATCTCAAAAACGAAAGAAGATATTTTAATTTTGTTTTTAGATTATTATTGGGCCCAAAAATACGCAACTTTTCCCCAATTTAACCGATTCTCTATCTCTTTAAATAACCGAGATCCCCATACATTCTGTTGAAATACTGACACCATGTATACCTCATCAAAATCTAGTGTACTCGCAAATAACAATGTCTCCCAAATCTGCGTGCCTGAGAAGGTAGCGCGATGCGTCAATTAACTTTGAGTAGATCAAAATAATAAATAAAATTTAAAAAAATATAAAAAAATAATAACAAATCGAAATTAAAAAAAAACAATATTATTTGGTTCTACAATAAGCCTCAGTACAATAATCTCTATTAACATTTTTAACATATGACTAGGATTTTTTATATTTTGTGCAAAATCATTACTATTAACAATCGACTAATCACAACATAGACATTTGTTATATTTAGAAGATTGTTAACCGCAACGATTTTACACAAAATATTTAAAAAAAACTACTGTTTGGGCCTTATTGAAGAACCATTATTTCTTATTTGGAATATCTACTCAAAATGAATTAACAAATCGAGTTCGCCAAAGCGTTTTACTCATTTTATGTCTACCGTGTGTAATATATTTCATACATTAATTTTAGAGTGTATGTAAGTTCTTAAATATTTAATGTTACCTTAAAACTCTCTTTTCGTCTGTCCATTCCTCTCGGGTTTCTATGTATAAAAAAACTTTAACTATCGAGAGAATATCAATGGAAGAGATTACATTACAGCATCAAAGAGTTGGAGGAGAATTATGAGGGAAGGTGGAAATCAAGCATGATTACAGATTACTGCTGGTGATTAAAAATGAGCGAGAGAGTGAGAGAGACGCGTAATATACGGAGAGCATTCAATGTTTCCGCGAACAAATACTGGTTGATTAAAGTTTGAGATGAAAACTCAATGACATCTCAGTGTGTGATAGGTTCATAAGAAATATGTTTTTGATTTAAAATAAAATACAGCAGAAAGTGTATCTATATAAGGTTTATCTTTTTTAATTTAATATATACAAATTGTTAAGAAATGAATAAACTATGTTGAGTTTCATTTGACAGCTGACCCTTTTCCTTATCCTTTAACCTCCTACCACTCATATCTTTTTCATCATTAATTTTCTTAAATTCCTTTCCTTGGGACCATATCCTTTAAAACCCCACGCTTATTTCCTTTTCTTATTCCGCAGAGGACGCAGCAATTTCTGATAAATTTGTCCAGATTTTAATTTACTATCTTATATCAGTCTAAATATTTGTGTTTGTAGGGCGTCGAATTCAAATGCTCATGCTTTTTTAAACTCCAAATTTCACTTCACGAAAACGCTGATTTATTTTGAACTTCAAAAACAGCTATTTTTTCTTTTATTACTTATGCATAATGCGTGCACGAATAATAACCCCTCCCCCCATTATTCGTGCAAGCATTATGCACATGCAAATGACTTTTCTATAAGGTTTATTTGAAAAGATTTGCATATGCAAACTTTAATTCACATTCGCAAATTCTACTGTTACTTTGCGATTACCCAAATACCACTCGCTAATTGACAGCGACTGTTAGATTGTCATTTAACTTGTACGTTTTGAGAACGATATTTATTCCAAAAACTTGTCCAAATTAAAGCAGTTTATACTACGGAATTAACATAAGAGCAAATGGAGTGATTAAAAACACAAATTATTACATTTGAAAAATGTAGAAAAAATGTTAATTGTTAAAGTTCTAGTATATGTGAAGGAATCCGCAGTTTGTTATAATACAAAAGCAATACAGGGAGTTATTTATTTTTAAGGGATTCGTTGTTTTTGAAAAGCGTTAAATTCGTTCTTCTAACGAGGCTTTTCTTAACTCAAAGTTTTGCTTCATACGCTTCGCGTATAAAACACTTATTTAAGGAAAAGCACAAAATATACTGCTTACTTCACAATATTTAAGTGTTTTATACGCGTGGGACATAAAGTATAATTTTGATTTTAGCAATACCTGAATATTTGGTTTAGTTGGAGCAATGAGTTAACTATACCCCAAATACTTTTCCCTTTAACATTTTTGCTGAACATTTTTGCAGTAACAATAACTTTGTTTTGGAAATATTTTAGTTGTATTTATACATACAGAACGTTTTTTTTAAGATAAGTATTTCAAATTGAGCCTATTTTCAGTAAATCTTTAGATATTCCATGTTTTTTTTTAAGTTTAATTTAAAGCTATAAATGAGTGTTTTCCACTCCCAGACTAAGCATGAAGTAAAATTTCGAGTTTAGAAAAGCCCAGTGAAAATTTGTCGAGGGTCGCTCGGCGACCCTCGACAAATTTTCTTGGCTTTTCTAAACTCGAAATTTTACTTCATGCGCCACGCGTATAAAACACTAAAATACTGTGAAATTTATGTATATGCGAACTTCACTTGAAATCTGTGTTTTACACGCGTGGCGCATGAAGTAAAATTTCGAGTTTAGAAAAGCCCACAAAATTTGTCTTGGGTCGCTGCGCGACCCTCGACAAATTTTCACGGGGCTTTTTTAAACTCGAAATTTTACTTCATGTTTAGTCTGGGAGTGGGAAACACTCGTTTAAAGCTTCAAATTAAACTCTTTTAAAAACAACGAAAGTCGGAAAATTTACAGCTTGTGCATATGTTTACCTAAAAGAAAAATTCCTTGTATGTAACACTTCTTACGCCAGCATCCATTCTCCGGATAAGGAGTCCTCTTAGTTTAAACTTAGTTCAACGATAATATATTGATAGCTATTAATCACAAAAACGAGGTTTGCGGAACGAGCCGAAGGCGAGTGGAACAAGTCGATGGAGTGATTAATCGCCATTATATGCGAGTTATACACTATATTTTGTTCACGACAACAACAATATATAACACAACATTTATTATATGTATTTATCAAATACGCGTCAGTCCTAATGGTCGGTTTTGTTTTATAATAATTTGACAGATAAATGATGACAGATTGCGGTACTAAGATTTTAATGTGTAATATTGTTCATTCCATTTTAACACGAATATGAACAATTGTTCAACAATAAATAAGACTCACACAGTCCACCCTTTCGCCTAAGTTACATAGAAACACGATCTTTACACAAACAACAAACTCTTTTGTTTGGATAGAGTTTTCACGGTGTTAATGTTTGTTCTGCTTTAAAAAACACTCGCGATGGATAGAAGCACAATTGTTTAACCGATTTAAGAATGATTTATGTTTACAAACGCGTTTTACGCGGGTTAAACTAGTGAGAACGGCGGAGATGTTGACGCGTTACTTCGTACTTAATGGCGTCGATGACGTCATCACCACCATGGTCAAATGTAAGACAAAACAAGCTGATTTAACTAGCACAGCGCTGTTACTGCATAACGGCAAACAATCTAACTAGGCAATTATTTATAGTCGTGTTAAAAAACCACATTCTTCTTGCAAATCCCGTGTTAAATGTACTTGAGTAGCTTATGCACCCCATTTATGCTGCCCACACAATTTAATAATGCACATATTATAATATTGTCGTGAACAAAAAACGTTTTAAACAAATTTTACGTTTGAAACATGTTTGAAACGTATTTAACGTGTTTAAAAAACTGTTTAAAATACGACAGTGTTTTTAAAAATGTTTAAAACACTGTTTTAAAACAAAGTATTTTAAACATAACAACCCTGATGAGCATTAGCGATAGTTGTAATTCTTTGTGTGGGTTTTTGTATCTGTCCGTTCCTGCAGTTAATTAAAATGTATTATATATAGCCTCGACAGTGATAACTAATTGCGTTATTTATAAACATAGAAGACAAAAACAAAATGCGTAAATGTAAATATCAACTGTTTTACGAGACAACAAGCTAGTAAAAAAAATCTATAAATGGAAAACTAGGTCCGTAAGAATTTTACCCCATCGGCGAGCGGATGATGGCTGGATGTAAACAGATCGGACAACCGCTATAAAAAAGGACACCCCTCGGACGACGGTCATCAAAGTGAAAGAACAAAAAAGCGTAGCGACCACGGAGTTGCGGCCTACGTACAATCCTTTTAAAAAAAGGGGCGAGGGGAAATGCCCGAGCGCGGTGCGTGCAGACAGGGAGGGCCCCGTATATCTATCCCCCAATGACACATTATAGAGAAGGACGGTTCCTCCTATATTATACATTCGAAAGATAGAAGTAAACCTTCGCATAAAAGTTACCTGCCACGTTGGTATCGACCTGTTCTCGCGAACTAAGCCCATAAAATTAGCGACACGCTCGCATGTGTACGTACAAAGAGGCTGAAGCCGAAGCTGAAGCTCAAGCTTCCCCCTCAGAGGGCTAAAAATAACCGCGGGAGAGATGTATTATGAAAAGGCATCGGGATATCACCTGCTTATGGTTCTATATCATTTTTTTCCAACTCACCACCCGTGGAACGCCTGACTTTTCCATCATATTCCACTTTCTTCACTTAATATTGGAGTGATGGAAGTTAAAAAGGGAGACATGATAGTTTTCTTTTACCCTGCACTCTATAGACTGAATAAAAATTAAATTCACCACGGGTTAAGTGAGAAATAATTTAAACATATGAATAGAAATTGTTTACAATTTTAATCGATTGTTTCGTAAAGGTTGTTAAGTAATAAAGAATAATGGATTGTGTGTTAAGGGTTATTTAAGAACAATAACTTCATTTGTAAGGTTGTAAGCTTGTAAATGAGCCTTTAGTTTGAATGTAGAATTAATTTCAGGCGAAAACACACAAAGGGAATCGATGACATCAGCGGGGGTCCCATGTGCAGAATGTGCCCGAGTATATTTGCAGGGTATGTTGTCGGCTATGCGACCAAAGACAATAGAACCCGCGGTCACGGCCTGAGCGGAGTGGCGCAGCGATGACCGCGAACGTTGCGGTGCGGTCCGACCGCAACTCTGCACCGACACCGTACCCATACACTCACTATACGTATCAGCGTATTTCGGCATATTTCAGCCCATTCAAGATTTCGATCCATCGAAACATCCGCGTCATCCGAGATGAAGATGAGAACAGTGCTTGTGCTGCTGCTGCTGCTGCAACAACGAGGCCAAATTGTGCCGGGGTTTAGAATAGCGTCCTTTAATAAATTAGATATACTATGCAGATTACCGCTCGCGTTTCTCTGCAGGAACAACACACTGAACTGAAGAGGTCCTTTATGTCTCTGTTAAATGACGCGTGTTTACACTTATATACTTAATTATTCTTATTAACTCTCTTCAACATTGGTGTGAGTAATATCCACAATAATGATAAAGGAATATACAGGGTTGGGTAAAAGTATGGAAACACCGGATTTCTGGCTAAACTATACGTGCGATGAAAAATACTCCTAGGAATAATGTTTGTTGTCGTTTTCTTCTATTCAAGGGCGTACTGTGATTTCCAACAGCTATCCTATTTTTCGATGTATGGCGTCATTAGTGTTTTTTTTTAAATGGTACACCCTGTATGTCCTAAACTTTTTGGATAAATACTTGTTAAACAATTACAATGATGTCGGGTTTGGTGGGTGTACGACTTGTGGTTTATACATTATTGATTAAAGTAATAAAAGGAATAGATAGCTGCTTACGGTTGTTTGTCTTGTCTTACAAACAAATGTAAATTTAAAAATAATATTCGCTTTTATTATTGCAATAGCAACATACTAGTTTCCATCAGATAATTCGAGGACACATTATCGGACCAATCTTTCTAAGAGAAAATTTAATCGCTAATCAAACAACAGAGTCTTTGATAATTTTTTGAGATATGTTTTATTTATTAAAAAAATCTATCTAAATAAAGTTTTTTCGTTTTGAAAAAATTGTATTTAAAACTTTAAACATTTAAGCACAAATAAATATAGAATAACTTTGAATCGGTAACGGTTTACGATATTTTTGAGTTCAAAATAAAAGTGTACTAAAAGTTTATATTGTTATAGCTTTTGACACAATAATATGTTTAACCTCTAGTAACAATCAAAAGCCATGTCTTAATAGCCTTTATAATAAATGTGAAATTCGCTATAATCCCTGCCGTACCCTCAAAAAGTGTGCACTTATTTATAGAATGGCCGGCTATCATTTCGTTCTATTATTGTAGTTAATAAAGTAGAAACCACAAATCACACGCCCACTAAACCTTATATTATTTTATTTGTTTAACAAGTAGCAATAAAACCATACGCTTACGCATGCAAAAAGATACGGAGCTGCTCACAGCGGTAAAGCAGGGAAAATTATTATCATACTTTTGTCAAATCATGCGCAACGACTAAAAGTATAAGCTACTGCAAATAATTATGCAGGGTAAAATTGAAGGGAAAAGGTCACAAGAAAGGCGACGGTCTTCTTGGCTGAAGAATTTATGGCAATGGGCAGGAAGAACTATTGAATTTTTTAGATCTGCAGTAGACAGAATTAGATAGGCCAGATTGGTCGCCAACGTCCACTGAGAATATGGCAAACAACGAAGAAAAACAACTGTTTATCTAAAAGTTTAAAATATACAGGGTGTTTCATTTAAAATAACACTAATGACATCATACCTCGAGAATAGCTGTCAAAAATCACATTACGTCCTTGAATAGATGAAAACGACTACAAACATTTTTGCAAAGAGTATTTTTTCATTGCACGTATAGTTTAGCCAGAAATCCGGTGCTCCTATACTTTTGCCTAACCCTGTATAAAACAATATTTCTTTTAAGTATACATAAAGAAAATATTTCTTTTAAGCATTTTCGTATCGCCACTGTGGGCCTAGTTTCAAAATATTTTCGTGGGCCCTTCAAGGTTTGTGGTCTTTGATCAAATACCGGTAATTTGGTAAATTTGTGAATGAAAGCTTGGTTTTTCTTGTTTTTTGGGTCGTTAAGTACGTACACAGGCAGTTTTTACAAATTATCGCAAAATTGTTAATAATTTTAAAAATTGAGATTCAATATGAATCCATTTTTAACGTTTACAATATCAATTCTGGCAGTACAATCATGTTCATTCCTACAAACTTCATAAAGCGGAATATACAGAATACGTTGGATTTATATTTTGAAGTTTATTTTATACATCTAATACTAAAGGGGATATGTATATGTTTTTGAACCTAATTGCGGTGTTTTGTACGCGTGGCGCATGAAGTAAAATTTCCAGTTTAGAAAAGCCTGAAAATGTTCGGGCTTTTCTATACTCGAAATTATTTTTCACATTTAATCAAAATCACCAAATTTTTTAAATAATGGTTAACCAATTAACGCACAATTATAGAGTTAACTCTAAAAGTTGATTTTAGAAAAAAATTCTGCACTTATTTTTATGATTTCTATGAATGACTTATTGTGTTACATACTGTAAATGTTTTTTTTTTAAATATACATAATGTATACGCAATAAATTTTCAGGCATTCGGCGATTTTATATAAAAACGTGCAATATGAAATTTGGAACGAGTGTTTCCACTCCCAGACTAAGCATGAAGTAAAATTTAGAAAAGCCTTAAAATTTGGTTTGATCGCTCCGCGAAGCGGAGCGGCCAAACCAAATTTTCAGGCTTCTCTAAACTCGAAATTTTACTTCATGCGCCACCTGTATAAAACACTGAAATATTGTGAAGTTGGAAATACACTGAATCTCGTTTTTAAATGAGTAATAATCGAAAGATGAAAATAACAAAATATTTATATTTTTCTTCATACATTTTCAAGCTAATTCAAATAATATAATATATTAAATTAACTTATGTATTAATTTAATTAACAAAAAATTAATTGTGTTGCGTGTATGCATCAATAGCGCTTAATGGGTTAATTGTCCCTATTTTAAGAATTCCGTGATTTTCGTACCTTATTTTCAATATTCCAATACCCACTTCTTCCGACAAAGTCATTTCTTTAATTACTTTGGTATTTTATTACGTTTAAATTTTTTTACAATTGTATCAAAATTTAATTGTTTATAATAATGTGTTATAAAATAAAATATTGATTTGATTTTAATTTCTTAGACATTAATCCATTTTTCTTTGTGTTTTATAGACAATTGTAGATTTATAGAAAACCACCTGAAAATTTTGATTCAAGATTTCAGGAATTCTTAAGAAATGAGAAATCTTCTAAAAGATTCTTTCCAAACTTAGAAACAAAAGGAAGTTTAGACTCGGACAAAATAGTTTTGAATACTTTTATATCGGGTGTAACATAAAACAGGATCCATCTTTAGTATTTTTATTATTTGAGATATAAACTTGAAATTTGCTAGGTTTATACTATGGTGTCGCCTGAACAAGAATAATCCGGACGGCGAGGAGAGATAGGAAGGTTGCCGTGAACACAAAAAAAAATAATAAATAAATAATTTTACAGAATAACGCATGCTAACGTTCATTTTTGTACGTGACATAGTTAAGTATAAATAAAACTCCCCATGTACCTGCATTTCTTGTGTTTTCCTGTGGTAAGATTCATAGTATAACGACGGAATCAAATGCACCTATAACTGCAACCAAATGCACCTATGACCGCCATTATAATTGGTGACCCCGACGTGATCTTTCCACAACGATCTTCGCCACGGGAATCATCAAGATTCAGGATCTACAAGGCGAGCTGACTACAGGAATACCCGCCAGCATCAGACGTCGACGCCAAGGACCCTTTTTCGGACGAATTCCTAACTGCATCGAGCATCAACGACGGAGCCCTGTTTCAAGTGAAGAAAACCGGACCTTGTCAACAGCCGCTGGCCGCGGCGCGCGCTCCTAACCAGGGTACCGAGCCGACACAGCCTGCAACTTTGCCATTTTGCCACCAGCACCCACCCCCAACCAGGATTTTGGATTTTGAAGTGACAGGTGACATTTACTAGCCCCCCTCGTATTTCGAGGAAACTACTCCCACTATTTTCTCAACCTTAATCTCTCTACTACTCTGCTTACTTTCCTTACCTTTCCTATTTTTAATCACACATCATGGAAGAACAATTAGATGATGCCGTTGGCACCGTAAGATGTAATTTGCCCCCATTTTTCCGCGTTGACCCTTCAATCTGGTTCGTGCAGATTGAAGCGGAATTTTTGAACTCGCGCATTACTAATTCTAGTCGTAAGTTTTATCGAGTCGTAGCCGCCTTACCCCCAGACATTGCCATCGAAGTTAGGGATTTACTAATTGAACCTCTCGCTGACCTTCCTTATGAGACGCTCAAAGTGGAGATAATCAAACGAACCACCATTTCCGAAAAAAGCGTTTGCTGCAATTGTTGTCGACAGAAGTGCTTGGCGACCAAACGCTTTCACAACTACTACGAAAATTGCAACAATTACTGGGAACAACGCCAATAGACGACAATCTTCTACGCGAAATTTTTTTAAATCGTTTACCGTCAGATGTGCAAAAAATTCTAGTGTCTGCAAAAACCACCTCATTAACAAACTTGGCAGAAATGGCAGATCAAATTTTAGAAATTTCGGCACCCACCATCATTAATAACACCAACGTTTCTCACACCTCGGCAATTGAACATCCAACATCTTACAACACTATAATGTTAGAACTGCAATCCCAAATTTCTGAGCTGACACAAAATTTAAATTCATTAACAACCGCTTTGACGAAGCAATCTAAAAACAAATTTCGGAACAGAAGTCAGTCAGCATCAAGAAACCGCTGGCAATTAGGCGAGGACCCGCAACACAAACTGTGCTGGTACCATCACAATTTTCGTGGTGATGCCAGTGGGGAAACGACGAACAGCGGGGCTAATGTCGGCCCATTCCTCCGCTGTCTCTCCAGGCCCGTTGTTTTTCGTGCGTGACACTAACTCTGGGACAAAATTTTTAGTAGATACGGGAGCCCAGGTTAGCATTTTGGCGGTGGATAAACTCTTCGCCAACACTCATCGTCAACATGTTATTAATGTGGTGTCGCCTGAACAAGAATAATCCGGACGGCGGGGAGAGATAGGAAGGTTGCCGTGGACACAAAAAAAAATAATAAAAAAATAATTTTAGAGAATAACGCGTGCTAACGTTCATTTTTCTACGTGACATAGTTAAGTATAAATAAAACTCTCCAAGTACCTGCATTTATTGTGTTTCCTGTGGTAAGATTCATAGTATAACGACGGAATCAAATACACCTATAACTGCAACCAAATGCACTTATGACCGCCGTTATAATACCAAAAACAAATTGGAGATCAGTTTTGATTATAAACTTTAATAGCAATTTCAGATTCACCGAAGATGACATCAATTTTGACTTTTTAAATAGAACAAACATTCTATATTTTTCTTTGTATTCCGATACAGGATATCATTTTACTTACCTATCAACTGTTTTAAAAAGAAATGACATCTTTCTAATTTTTGTTTTCAAAAAGTAATATTAAATCAAGCCACCTTAATTCACACATGCCTTTAAATTGTAGGTAAGTCCATAATTTTTAAATTCTTTAAAAATGGCGGCTTATTATAATCTTTTAAAAGGTAAATATACTACCCATTTATTTGAGACTTGTGAACCCAAAAAAATCAATAATTCCCATTGTTTTCCAATCAACCGGAAATGTTTCTTGATTCTCAAGTTTTAGTATGAACTTAGCGAATAATTTCAAAATGATCTCTCAAATAAAAGAAAAAAAAAAACGAAATGCTTTAATCCTGCTTCGTGTTACACACGGTATACAATTATTTTTTTTTTTCAAAATAAGAAAGATTTAGTTATTCAAGCTTGTTAAAAATTTCAGTAATGGTTAAGAAATGAAATAACTTTATTTTACGTTGAGAAAATAATATCACGTAGAATTCAGTGTTCTCATTTTAAATACATTAAAAAAATTAAGTGACTGTCATTTCATGACACTCATAGCATTTTTACTTTTCCTCATACGAAAAACAATGGCAAAATATGGTTTTCGCGAAAATTTTCAAATAAAAAATTATTACTTTATCAAAAATTTGGAATAAATCTAATTTAAAAATATCACATTTTTGAAATGTCTAGTGCAATGCATAAATATTTAGAAAACAAAGAACTAAAAGATCTGCAGTTAAATGATATTAAAAGTTAACTTAGATTAAGTTAATCAAAAATGTCATTACACAAATTGGAGTGAGCCATGGCTTGCCTCAAATCAAGTTATTATTTGCAAGTCATGGTTCAACATTTTTTTCCGAATTGGATTTATTTCAAATTTTCATAAAATAATGAAAAATATAACTGAAAATTAACTAAGTCGCCTATCATTCGGTGAGGACGAAATCTTCTATCAATTGGTGTCATTATAATAAGTTATAAGTTAAATGGGGAGCAGCAATCTGCAAAAAAAAAACTTTTTTCCACGTTAATGGCCTATGTTCGGTTTTGGAATATTCACCGTATATATACAATCAGAGTGGAGAAAAGCCGAGTGGGGGCCACTCCAGGATTTTGTTTAATGTTTTTAAGAAGTAGAAGGCTTAGATGTTCTTCTGAGTTTACTTTTTGTATTGGCCCAATATTTTTCGATAGGATCTAGCTTAGTCAGCTTTGGCATATGTTTCAAATGATTAAATGATGAGACAAAACTCTTGGTTTTCCCTAACAATTTATCCAAGATTATGGTACTCTTAATAGCACCAGTATGTTGTTTATTCGTTATTTTGAGCGTTTTTCTTGTTGCACAATATTATACACACCTCTTTTTAATTTTTTGGATCGTAGATTCGTTGTCAGAACTCTAGAGGAACTGCAAAAATGTCATTTTTAAGCTTTGGCTTTTTCAGTTGTTTTTTCAGAAATTCGTGTTGACTTGGCATTTCATTGTTTCCTATTTATAGTTCCGGGTTCTTTTAATCTTTTAAATACATCTTTGCACAGTTCTTTGTATAATTTGGCAAGTTTCTGCAAGAGTAGAAGTTTAAATTTAAGAATTTTCAGTCCACTTACGCATATTTTTTTACGAAGTGCATGTTCATATATATTTTGATATTATACAACAATTGATCAACCTTTGATAGTAACATAAAAGCCCTAGGCTTCTATGCATTGAAATCACTCACAATTTATTGGAAACCTGGGTTTGTGTTAAATTTATCCTAGTAAATGCAATTGACAACTTGATCGTAATCACGGTTTACATTACATATTTGCGATTAAAATTACCCATCGTCATGTTGCTATAATAGACTCGTTACTATCTTTTAAGTTAGTAATCAACGTGTAAGCTTACAATCTTCTAAGAATATTATTATCTTTTCAAAATAAATTATCTCGTTTGTACGTCATCTAGGATCCTTGTAGTTCCAGTCCGAATACAATCAAGACCTAAAAAGCGCGGCTAGTAATTTCCTTGTCCTAATTAAGCTCATTCCCGTGTGACAGTCCAATTAGAGGAGTTGGATATTAAAAGCGCGCGTGTACGCAAATCCCGTCCCGTGCTTCCTTCGCCGCGCCAAACCCACACCGACATAACCTTAAAACGACCCTTTATAAACAGAACCGCTACTAAACGTTGTCATTACATACACGGCAGGGGTATAATTGAATTAACGGACTTAATTTTTCGTTTGCCCGGCGAATCTACCAAAAATAATTATATCGTATGTTCAATAAAAAAAAGTTGGCTACACGCCTTAGGAAGTGACATTTAAACCGTCGAACATAATAATTATAATATATAATTTCAGAGTTGCCAACTTACAATATTTTCCATGGCACTCTAGAGTTTTTTTTTTTTTATTGAACATACGATATAATTAAACTATCGTTTGTTCTGAACAACACTGTGTCATATCATTAAGTACATAGGATTAAAATATTTTCACTGGTAACAAACGATATGCGCATGTGAATAAACGGATTCCGCGTATTGCCTCCGCACATCCGCCAAAAAGTTAACTCTACCTAAAATGAACTCTACATTATTGCATGCTTACATTAGTTTTCAGGCAGACTTGTGTGTCTGATAATATTAATTTGCTAATACTTACAAACTCAAGTTCTTAATTTTAGATCAATTTAGTGACATGTTAGACCAGTTTCCCTGACCGTTTTTTTTTTACCAAACCCCCCTTATACCAGGCGTTCGATAAAAAACGCCTAACTCCATAACTTTCTTATTTATTTAACGATTTGACTCGACTTTACTTTACACCCCGTGGAATAACATGCATTATAAAATATATTCACACTGTATTGACATATATCACCAATTAAAATCAATAAATTCACTACGGAAATGATAAAAGTTCACTTTTTTAACTTTAAAATTTTGACTAGAAACTTCTATAAAACCTCACTGGTTACTGTTAACCATTGCAATCTTCACTGGAGACATTGAGGAAGTCGAAAGAAATGTTTGTTAAAGACTTCAATCTAACTTTAACTAAAAGTTAAATTTAACTGGATGAAGAATATAGCACATTAGCACATTACACTTGGACGCATATGGATTTATAGAATAACTAACATAAATTAATACACTCTTGGAAAATCATTTGGGCTGAATTCTAGTTTGTGTCAACGGCTATATTTCGCCGAAAAAAATGTTTGCTCACGGTGAATATTCCACATACTTCTAGGTTAGGTTAGGTTAGAAGAAAGGTTTGCAATAGAATAAATTGCGTAAATCTCTTTGAGCACGATAATTATTTTACATACTGCTAGGACTTAATATTTTCAAAATTTTCAAATAATTGTTTTATTATTTATTTAGCATTTCCGGTCAAAATTGCATATCTAGATAGTACTCGTCGAGTACTTTCGAATAATATCATTTTTATCTATAATACCCACGGGGTAGTAAATTCTTACCCAAAAATCAATATATTTGGTCGATATTCATGCTTTTGGTTATTGCCATTCAATTTAATTGCGTTCTGAGCATATAAATTGCCCGCTGAACGACTGTATCAGACTGTACTAAACAATAATTAAAGATAATGTCTTGTCTTTAAAAGTCAAATAACATTCTGTGCATCTCTGTAAAATTTTATTTAACGCCATATAATTAAGCAAAGGTCTTAAGAATTTAAGCCTAATTGGAATGGGACTGTATCCCAGCCTGTTGCTTCAGATATCATTAGCAATATTGTCTGCTCAGTTGAAACGCGTGAGTTCGGGGAAAACGAACATTTTTACTTAATTATTAAAACGCCGGCAAATTGGAAGTAAAACAAAATAGAGGAGAAACGAGGGAAGGCCGGGCCCAGCCTGTTGCGGCCAGGTCTCCAGATGCTGATGGACGTTGTCGAGATTTATGTGTTATGCGTTGGCGCAAAAGAGCCCGCATTTTCAGAGTTCAGCGTTCGATTACTTCAAGAAGAGAGAAGCCCTCGCGCGCACACACACACAAGTTTGTAATTGGAACGGGCATGAGGAGAAAAGGAGAAACGCCTGAGGTATATATCGGTGATAGATCTGTACTTGGGCGGCCGACCATCCCCCGGGGACATTTCCTGCCTTTTCCTCCCCCGCCAACGTTGGGGAAGTGTAGCGTGGAATGTCGGGCTGGATTGGCGTTTTTATTGCTGAACCACCGAACCCACTACAGACTCATATACTCGAGCAGGATCTACTGCTGAGGCAAGTAAAGGCGAGAGGGCGCTTCAGATGCTTAATGTTTCGCCCCAGCTGTTTTTTTTGTACGTTTTGTTGTTGTTTGAGATCGCGGTAATTTTATCTCGTTCGATTTCTTCCTTTTCCAATAAATTCCCATAGGAACGTAATGTTATAAAAATACCCCTATTACAGACATAATTTGGGCTGTTTTTAATTCATTAGAATCATTTTTTTGTCTAAATCAATAAAAAAAAATGCTGATTCATTTTGATTGAGTGTTCCAGCCGAGATAGTTTTTACCAACTACTACCTACTTACTCTTACTAATTTGTAAGAGAGGTATTGTGTTCGGTTCAAAACTGATTATTTAACGGAAATATACGTTTTGGGGTCCCAGGAACCCGAATCAAGTGTTATCTCAATGGACCCTCTGTCGCTTGATTTCAGCAAAGACTTTATTCTGGATATAGACAATATTGTTTCTATTTTGAATATTAATATAAACTCCTGGACAAAATTAACGCACCACTCATATTTTTCTCGATAATCTTTATTAATTGATAACTTACTATACAATAAGTAGGCCATGGATCTTGTTTGACAGTGACAGTTGCTATTTAAGCTAGTTAGTATTACATAATCACTTGTTTTGACAGTAATTCCTATTAAACCTAGTTTGGACTTTAAAAGTGCTGATTAAAGCAACGTTTCTGTGAGAAGCAAGCCTTTGATTGTATTTATTTTTACCACATGCATGTTTGGAAGATCATTTGCGAGTAAATCAAGTAAGAAAAATGAACCGCTAAAGAAATTTGTCAATGGAAGAGGCAGTGCGAGCATCGACTCTCCTGGATGAAGGATAATAAATGCGATATGTTGCTAGATTGTTAGGAAGACATCATTCCAGGATTAGTCGCATAGTAAGACGATGTAATGAAACAGGCTCGTACCATCGATAAGGGCGAAAACGTTGCACTAATCAAATTGATTATTGTTTTTTGAGACAACTTGCTCTCAGAGATAAGAGAGTCACTAGCAATCTGTTAAAAAATGAATTAGCAGATGTTAGAAATATCGCTATATCGCCTCGAACGGTAGAAGACGATTACATGAAGCAGGATTGAGTAACAGAAGACCAGCTAAAAAACCCTTCCTTACCAGAGAATACAGAGTTCAGAGATTGAATTTTGCAGGACTACATCAGAATAGGATCATCAATGATTGAAAACTGGTTCTGTTCTCCGATGAAATTAGAGTTAGCCTTAAAGCTCCAGATGAACGTGAGCATGTCTGGCAGCTCTAAAATGATTTGGGGAGGAATCTGCTTCGATGCTCGTACGGAGTAGGTCCCTATACGTATGAGGTCTATGAATGCCCAATATTACTTAGACAGCATTATTGTCGAACATGTAATGTCTTTTGCTCCATTTGTTGGGCCTAATTTTTTATTCATGCAGGACAGCGCGAGTCCCCACGTAGCTAGACAGGTTATTGGCTGCCTAAATGATGTTAATATCCATTTATTAGAGTAGACACCTAACATTCCGGACATGAATAACATAGAGCAACTATGGAACACAACCAACTTATAGAGGCTGTAATTGAAGAATGGGAGAATATTCAGCAAGCTTTTTTTGAACATTTGATATCAAGATGCCTTGACGCATGCATGCAGTGATAAAAAGTAGAGGAGGCCACACACGGTATTAGAGTTGGCCCAGATACATTTATTCTGTTTTATCGGTTTTTTTTTACAATTTAAAGTTGAAAAATAATAACTTGTTGCTTGATATCATTTGAGAAAGGCTCAAAGTAGTTCTTGAAAATTTATTTATCGCAACAAGGATGTCAGATAAAGTAGAAGCAGTCTCTTTAGATGTACCATTAGCTGGTAAATTCCACAGTTGACGGCAATTGGGGCACATCCATATCCATAATAATAAGCGTTTTATTGTTTTATACCGCTTTATTTTAATATACGACTCGAGTATTGACATACTTTACAAGTTTAACAAATTTAGAATGTTTCTATGACTAAAAAGTATTAAATAGTGGTGAATACAAGACATCCATTTGTTTGTTGATAAGTTTTACAAATTCTTTTTAGTTAGTTTATATTTTGTATCTAAACATAATTCTTGATTACAAATTACTTTTTCAAATACAATTTTCTCTAAAATTATAATAAGGGGTTCTTTTCTCTTATGACAATTTTAGACTAAATTTAAGATTTGACAATGAAAATAGTGTTTTCAAGTCACCCAAAACGTTTTGTAAAGAATGACTTTTTCTCTAAAAATGGACAATTAAAAAGTGATTCCTATGAGAGCAGTAATCCGGGGACATACGGTAGATACAATATTGCTACAATTGATATTTATTGCATTTTTTAATAGACATTTATGGCAAAAATCATATTTTATAAAAATTCTGAATTTACAGACTATTTGCTTCAAACTTAGATGGGGTGTTATGAATTACACCTAGTGAAAAACAATTTATTATTTTATTTTGAGAGAGAATATTGCGTAATCCTAACATTACACATAGAAGAATCTTTCATTACGGAAATATCTCCTATTATTTACACACGATTAGATTCATCATCGAATAACCAAAGCTGTTTATTTAAAGCCCTCATTGACATTTGGCTGATTTATTTAAAACCGCAGCTAAATTTAGAACGTCGTCTGCATGTAACACCCGGCGGCATGCAAAATATGAATTGTCCATTGTGAACACACACACACTCAATCATTATAAGTAATGCGATCCCGGTGAGCCGAAATGCTAGGGAACTTTAAATATTTCTACGAAAATATATCGCGCCGAGTATGGATTTCATTTGCGGAAAGATTGATTGTCGTCCGGACATGTTGATTAATGAATCGCGAAAACGGCGGTCCGAGCGCTTGTTAGTGTGCGCTGGATGAATTATAACAAATTACAGGTACAGGTCAGTTCATGTTTTTTTTTTAGCACGCTTCGAGAGTTGTTCAGGTTTTTTTTTGTTTGGGTAAAATTTGGAATGAAGGCTGTAATTGTAATGGCTTCATCGAATAGTTAAAAATTTCAAGTGAGGTTTCATTGAGTATTTTATAATTGGACATTTTTTATGAAATCTTAACACATTTTACTGAAGCTTTTGTTTAAATAATATTAAGTAAAATAAGTGGATTTTATATATTTTTTTTTTAAACATTAGGAACAGAGTTACCAATCTACTGATTTAGATTGATATTCAAAATACAAGGGTCATTTCATAAATAATGCACATCTTTTTTTATTTTCTTAGATGTTTATTGTTTTGATATAATCTCTTCACAATCATATAACATAATCTTCTTGCTTCTCGGTCTGTGAACCTTTTTTTTGTCACATAAGGTGGTATCGTTTAGCGTCCCTGCGCTGCGGTCTCCGTGGTCCTTTTGTGCGCCTCTAGATGGTTTACTCCCTGTGTACTCTTCTGTCTTCTATGAAGTTCAGGAGTTTCAGCCAGGGGATTTTCTTAAGCTCTATTTCAGAAAGCACAGGCTTCCCGAATTGCTCCGTGCGTTGCCTTTTAAAGGCTTTACATGTACACAGTAGGTGTTAGGGAGTTTCCTCCTCCTCCAAACACCCACGACAGTAGGCTTTTCTCAATTCCCATCCTATGTTTGTACTTATTTAGGTCACAGTGTCCAGTGACTAGTCCTATGATTCTTCGTAGTTCTTCGTAGCGTCAATGTGCTGTTAGCTACCGGACCATCTAGGAAGAGTCTTGTGTGTCTCATTCCCTTTTGGTTGTGCCATGCCTTTTTGTGCTCCTCTACTAACTTGCGTCGGATTATTTCCTTTCCGGTTTCATGGGGTATTCCGAAAGCGGATTCAGGTCATATAAATTTCCCTGATGCCCCTTGTTTAGCCAGCAAGTCGACTCCTAAGTGTCCAATAATTATTTGGTCCTTAAGTATCCATACTAGCTGTGTTTTTACTGTTATCGACAGTGCGTCCAGCCTGTCTATGCAGGCCATAGCCAGCCTGGACTGCACTATCGGCGAAGGCGCTTTTAGGGCTACCTGGCTGTCCGTTATAATGGTAATTGGTCCTTTGTTGTGTCCCGATTCCATTATGTAATAAGCGCACCAGTCAATGGCGGCTATTTTAGCCTGAAAGATGGAGGCATGTTTCTCCAAAGCATCCGTAAATTATTTGCTCCGGTTGCAGCCTCCAATACTATCTAATACGCCATGTTTCTTCATCTGATGAAGTGCTCGATTATAGGCGTCAGCTTTTTTAGAGATGAATAACGACGTCCTCGCATAGGTTGTTTTAAATTGAAGAATGAGTTAAAGTCTAGTTGACTTATGTCAAGACTGTAGGGTGGATGAGGTAACACTTCCCAACTGTAATCGCACAGCTTTTCATTTACGATATTGGCAATGTGCATGCGTGCATTGTCTTAGATTGAGCTCGACGAAATTTGTTTAGACTTGGGTATGGTTGACCTCTTCACCTGTTTGACTGTGATTATAACTCTGGTTCAATGTCTTGAACCCACAATTAATCAATAGTGATAATTCGACAAATCTTTGTTTCAGTACATTGAATTTTGTGACTATTTAGGATCTAAGTTTAATGTGCTGGAACGAAGATTTGACGTTAAAGGTTAAGCTTTGTTGGATCGAATAATCACTATTGATGAAATGTGGATTCAAGACTTTGAACTAGAGTTATAATCACAGTCAAACAAGTGAAGAGGTCAACCATTCCCAAGTCCAAACAAATTTCTTACCCGAGACCGGCGCGGGCTTCATTTCTAACTCGCATTATTAAAAACAAAACACCCTATCGATAAAAGACAAACACTAGCTTTGTCCTCAAGTCTTAAACTAGAACTTAGGTAAACATCATCTTTATTGCCAGTGTTGCCAAACTGCATAATTAATAAAATGACCCTTGTATATACTGTAGGTACTTTTTATTTTTAATAGCTAACTTGATTTAATGATTATTGTGATGCTAATGATGATAATTTTAAAATTGGAAAAGCACATTTTAATCGTTTCAGAATTACATTAGAAATAGATATAGAAAAATAACAGTGCATATCTGTAATAATTTTAAAACATAATTTTAAAATGTCCAGAGGAGAGGGCCAGTGCCTTCCCAAGCCCCTTTTCTAGCTACGCTGTTGTACAGTTGAAATTATATTTAGCAATGAGTCACTATTCATATTCAATTTTTTACGTTCTGTTGCGAATATTTGCATTCATAGTAAATTAAAATCGTGTAAAATAGAAAATATATCAAATTTATGACACTTTTACGTTACATATTTTCGTATAGTTTGGCTCGTTTTCCCCTAATTCGAGTATTCGGATTACAATTTTTATGGACAGTAGCCAAAAATGCGATTACAATAGATTGATGTCATAGTTGTTACTTAGTTACGTGTCCAATTTGCTCGTCCGATCAATAACAGACAAAATATTTTGTACAGGCCGTTGTGTGACATATAAAATATCTAGTATGATGGATTTCTAGGTTTTTAATATAAACTACTTAAAATAACAATTAAAATTAAACGAAAGGACTGATTATGTAATAATCATAAATAAAAAACACAGCACTTTCTGTTTTTTAAAAATGCTTTTTATGTAGGTATTTATTCACTTAAAAAGAAACGGCGTAGGAAAATCGCAAATTGTGAAGGTTTAATGTTTCGAATGCCTACGGGGCGCCGAGTGCGGTTTAATTAAGCATACGATAATTGGCCTCGTTATTAGATGTTGCTACTCTGTACACAAATAGAGTCAACGCAGTGGCATATGCACTTTACAGCAAATCCGCATGCAGGTCAGGTAGACTACTAGATGTATCCACACTAGAGCCTCATTTATCCAACTTGATTGTTCTCGGGCATTCGTGAAGTTATCAGATTATGCGAGTACATTTTTTCCCCTCTCTCTCCCTGCCTGGAATTAATTTTCTTTGTGTTTTCCGATTCCACGGAAAAGTTCCACTCCGGGAGACTGGACTATTTGTCTAGTGCCGTTGCTTCCGGAGAGCGGCAGTTGCGTCGTGGAACCGAGGGCGAGGATGGGTAAACATCACCATTAGTCCTCCCCACATATCCATCAGTTGGAATAATAAAGGTCATAAACGATGTTGCTCTTCCCAGATATTTCCATCTTGTTATATTTTGCATTTTTGCCTTGGAGTGAAATTATGAATGTGGCGGATAGGTTAATGCATAAATTATGCAGTTTTTCGAGAGAAAGATAAATATGACCATGTTATCATTGCTAGTTGTTATATTTCGTTAAATTTAGTAAATGATATTCATTAAAGAAAATTACCAATACGTGAAAGAGAATTAATTCATGAATTTTAATTAGTACATGTTAATTGCTTTTTATCTTAGCATGATACCGATGTTAACGATGTTCTCGAGTTCTATAGTTTGTCTTACACTAATCTTGCTTCGTATTATTTACTTCCTCTTACAAATTTATTTTATAAAGTGCCTAATTAAAACAAATGTGGCAGCAATTACACGAATAGTATTAGAAGAATGAAAACAATCTTGGAAACTCAATATGCAAAATAAGCTATCTATTGTATTCACCGTTCTCTAGTGTACATTGATAAATCTGTTTTTAAGCCAACTTTTACGTTCATATAAAAAAACTGAGATTAGTATATGTATCTTGGAAAATATTTGTTTCGTGCTCAAATAAATGTCTTCATATTAGTATTCATTGTCCTGTATATTTAGAAATTTATAAGTTTAAACTTGTATGTCAAAAAATGTACAAATCGGGATATATACAGGGTGTCCCAAAAGTTTGGAAACGGTTGAATATCTCGAGAACACCTCATCGGATCAAGATGGTATAAAATACGTCTTTCTTTATTTTTAACGCTCTATTTAGGCATATAAGGGGTAATTGCTGTTTTTTTAATCAAAGTAATTATGGTTGTCTCATTTTTTGATCACTGATCTAAAATTGGTTATGTTATTGTTATTAAAAAATCATTTCGTTATTTTGGCTTTTTCCCCACTTTCTACTAAGATCAAATTAACTTTACAATACCGTCGGCATTAGCGTGACCCGATGTGCACCACGGGGAGGTTGCATGATCGGATTTTGCACATCATGTAGCCCTGAAAAGGGCTGACTGTTGCACTTCCGGTGATTTGATGTTGCATCTCCGCCGCCAAATCGTCTTCTTCCTTATCGCAAATGTTCAAACTGACCGCCATTTTGGCCTTGGCACTGACCCAGTCGGCTGTGAAAATAGTTGATCACGTTGGTCCTCATATGCGATATAACTAATGCAGCCTGGTCCATGATGCGATTCCGCAAGTCAGCTAAATTGGCAGGTCTGTTAGTGTACACGCTGTTCTTCACAAATCCCCAGAAGAAGAAATCCAGTGGGGTCAAATCCGGAGATCTCGCAAGCCTTTCAAGAGGGCCGCGTCGTCCGATCCAACGGTTGGGAAATGTACGGTCCAAAAACTGCCTCACTCTCACGGCGTAATGGAGAGGGGCGCCATCTTGTTGAAACCACACATTTTGCACGTTTCCATGGAACAAATGATTAATTGCTGGTACCACTTCATCTTGCAACAAATCTAAATACTTTTCGCCAGTCAAGTTGCCCTCGATGAAAAACGGCCCCACAACTCCATGTTTAAAAAAACCTGCCCAAACGTTCAGCTTCTCCGGATACTGGCTGTGAATGTCGCTCATCCAGTAAGGATTCGCGTCACACCAATAACGACAATTGTGGCGATTTACTTGACCATTCAGCTGGAATGTCGCTTCGTCGGAGAAAACCACGTTATCCAGGAACGCATGGTCAGCAGCACAACGACGCACCATGTCTCTGCAGAACTCGTTCCTCCTTCGAAAATCATCCTCCAAAAGTTCTTGCACAAGATGAATCTTGTAAGGGTGCCACTTTTCCTCCTGCATTATGCGGTGTACTGAAGTCTTGCTGATACCTTGACCTTGCGACACTCTCCTTACAGAAATATGAAGGTCTTCCACGAAATGCTGCAACACTTCCACCTTCTGATCTTCGTTTGATGCCGTTCTTGGCCTGCCACTGCGTTCGCGATCCTTCACTGCTCCAGTATCTTCAAATCGTTTCACTGTCTTTTGAACCGTCGATTTTGACACTGGATCACGATGCGGATTGGATGCATTAAACATCCTTGCCACCTCCTCGTAAGATCTCACATTCTCCCCAGACCCACGCATCATTAATAATGATATGCGTTCACTTTCCGATAACCTCATTTCAAAACGACAGATAGCAGCTTAATTAATTTAGCTTTTAAGTTTCTGAGCTATTACCCATTTCTTAGAATTTCACGGAGTCGTCGAGAACGTCAACATTGACAGTCCGAAATAAATGTTCAATGACTACACTTCTGTGCTTTCATTTAAAATTGTAAACATGATAAAATGGAAAACATTTTTCGACGATAAACTGAGCAAAAACTTCCTTTTTGCACCCTTCAAAAAGGGGTTAAGGTGTGGATATTTTGCAACTCCGTAAGGAGTTTTTGATAGACAATAAAACTGCAAGAAAAATCATTTTCGTCTAAAAAAAACGGTGGTACTTTTTTTTTAAAATACCACTTTTTCTACTTTTATAGGGTGTGTGTGTGGGGGGGGGGGGGAGTGGCAATTTGAAAAATTTATAAACCGTTTTTGATACAACATGCAACAGTGCAAGCAAAATATTTTTTTTCGCAGAAAAATTCAAAACTACCCTTTCCACCACCGAACGGGATTGGGGAGGGAGTGATAAAACAATTAAAAAATATCGGATTTTGCACATCATGTAGCCCTGAAAAGGGCTGATTGTTGCACTTCCGGTGATTTGATGTTGCATCTCCGCCGCCAAATCGTCTTCTTCCTTATCGCAAATGTTCAAACTGACCGCCATTTTGGCCTTGGCACTGACCCAGTCGGCTGTGAAAATAGTTGATCACGTTGGTCCTCATATGCGATATAACTAATGCAGCCTGGTCCATGATGCGATTCCGCAAGTCAGCTAAATTGGCAGGTCTGTTAGTGTACACGCTGTTCTTCACAAATCCCCAGAAGAAGAAATCCAGTGGGGTCAAATCCGGAGATCTCGCAAGCCTTTCAAGAGGGCCGCGTCGTCCGATCCAACGGTTGGGAAATGTACGGTCCAAAAACTGCCTCACTCTCACGGCGTAATGGAGAGGGGCGCCATCTTGTTGAAATCACACATTTTGCACGTTTCCATGGAACAAATGATTAATTGCTGGTACCACTTCATCTTGCAACAAATCTAAATACTTTTCGCCAGTCAAGTTGCCCTCGATGAAAAACGGCCCCACAACTCCATGTTTAAAAAAACCTGCCCAAACGTTCAGCTTCTCCGGATACTGGCTGTGAATGTCGCTCATCCAGTAAGGATTCGCGTCACACCAATAACGACAATTGTGGCGATTTACTTAACCATTCAGCTGGAATGTCGCTTCGTCGGAGAAAACCACGTTATCCAGGAACGCATGGTCGGCAGCACAACGACGCACCATGTCTCTGCAGAACTCGTTCCTCCTTCGAAAATCATCCTCCAAAAGTTCTTGCACAAGATGAATCTTGTAAGGGTGCCACTTTTCCTCCTGCATTATGCGGTGTACTGAAGTCTTGCTGATACCTTGACCTTGCGACACTCTCCTTACAGAAATATGAGGGTCTTCCACGAAATGCTGCAACACTTCCACCTTCTGTTCTTCGTTTGATGCCGTTCTTGGCCTGCCACTGCGTTCGCGATCCTTCACTGCTCCAGTATCTTCAAATCGTTTCACTGTCTTTTGAACCGTCGATTTTGACACTGGATCACGATGCGGATTGGATGCATTAAACATCCTTGCCACCTCCTCGTAAGATCTCACATTCTCCCCAGACCCACGCATCATTAATAATGATATGCGTTCACTTTCCGATAACCTCATTTCAAAACGACAGATAGCAGCTTAATTAATTTAGCTTTTAAGTTTCTGAGCTATTACCCATTTCTTAGAATTTCACGGAGTCGTCGAGAACGTCAACATTGACAGTCCGAAATAAATGTTCAATGACTACACTTCTGTGCTTTCATTTAAAATTGTAAACATGACAAAATGGAAAACATTTTTCGACGATAAACTGAGCAAAAACTTCCTTTTTGCACCCTTCAAAAAGGGGTTAAGGTGTGGATATTTTGCAACTCCGTGAGGAGTTTTTGATAGACAATAAAACTGCAAGAAAAATCATTTTCGTCTAAAAAAAACGGTGGTACTTTTTTTTTAAAATACCACTTTTTCTACTTTTATAGGGTGTGTGTGTGGGGGGGGGGAGTGGCAATTTGAAAAATTCATAAACCGTTTTTGATACAACATGCAACAGTGCAAGCAAAATATTTTTTTTCGCAGAAAAATTCAAAACTACCCTTTCCACCACCGAACGGGATTGGGGAGGGAGTGATAAAACAATTAAAAAATAGGAGTTTCCATTTAAGTTTTCTAAACTACCCCCTCGAACCACCCCCCAGAGGGGTGTGGGTGGCTATCGCACAGCATGCCTAAATAGAGCTTTAAAAATAAAGAAAGTCGTATTTTATACCATCTTGATCCGATGAGGTGTTCTCGAGATATTCAACCGTTTCCAAACTTTTGGGACACCCTGTATATGCTTTCAAGAAAAAATCCCTGTAAACGACTTTTGCGTACAGTATAAACACTATTTTACATTTATTTATCTATATCCGCAAAAATAAAACTTAAGGTAGAATGTCACCCAAATGTAAAATCAAATCAGCTTTTGAATATAAATTTAAACAAAGACAATTCTTTTTGTATCAATGGTATAGAAAATCATAAGACTATTTCTCACGTTCTCATGTAAACGAGTCATTGTTATTTTACAACAAATAAACCATAATAATAAATTAATCGTTATTCGCGTAACTAACCGTGTCAAACTTCAAAATGTACGACTTGGCAACGCGGCGTACTGTCAGTCGTTGGCGCATCCCGAGAGTGAGGTTACAGTAACGTAAACAATAGACATAGATGAAGGCGGCTTTTTGCGTCTTCGCAAAAAATGTGGTTTGATTAAACAGAAAGTCCTGGTAAAATAAGGAAAAGCTGCTGAACAACGCACGCTACAAGGTGCACGCGAGAGACTGCATCAACTCAATTCATCTATATTCCACTAACGACACATGTAAAAATTCGAATTTTCGTTCGAAGCAACGTTGCCAACTCATAAAAGTGCGTTCTGCGCATTCGCAAAAATTCAAATCATATATCTGGTTGCAGTTTTATAATTGAAATATTTCAATTAATACGTGGTAAGCTGCACTTGTTTAGAGTAGATAGAAACGTTGGTATTTGAAATATTGTTACTTAGTTTTGCAACTAGAAGTTTTTAGCTATAAAACTTTCATATTGTTTGCGTGCATGCATGGTTATGCATGTCATGTCAATAATGTATTTTAGTGCATTTCTGATAATTATTTTCTCATCTCAGACGCGGTGAAATATATTTTTTAAAGTGTTAATTGATAGAGCGGCATTCAATTAATTAAATAAGATAAACTTATGAAATTCTTAAGTTGTATCGATTGGGTGATCTACCTTAAAGCAATTTTTTTTTGGAATATTAAAAATATTATATATTTTTCACTTTTTAAGAATTTCTGGTTATTTGCAATACGTGAATAGTAATCATGTCCCGTAAATGATTAGGTATGTTGCAGTGTTTATTTATTTTAACGGCGTGACACGTATTTCTCAGGAACTCCAAATTCTTGAGATCGTTTTAACACAGGCAAACTATTTGTAATGTAGATTAAATATTTTTTGTAGGGACCACAACTATGTTTATTTTTATTATCTATCCCAGCCGGCAAAAAGCTCAATGCAGGACTAGACAAAATGCACAGTATACATCACGTATTAGAAAAGGTTGAACACCTCTTTTGGCGATCGATAGGTTATAGATAACAAAAACAGTATACAGGATATCCCGCTAGATAATAGACAGGCCATATCTAATAAACGGTTAATGATACCAACATGAAATTTATAACATAAAAATAATTCAACTTGGTGAATATTTCCATAAAGTTAATTTTATTTTTCGCTCCTTATTTCCGAAAAACTACACAAACTTTAAAAATTTAAATGGGACATCCTGTATATTTATAGATTTTTATAAAAATAATTAGAAGACAAATTTAATTATACCGAATTATATGGTATTTTATTGATACAATTGCAGTAATAATTAAATTACATAATCACTAAGAGATGGACTAACAAAAGAAAAAACAATCATAAACGTCAAATATTCATATGAATTGTTTGTTGTCAATTAAAAAGCCTTGTTTAATCGAAATCTTTTGACAAAATTTGAGTTTTGTATGATAGAAAGTGGAAATGAGTTTAAACATCTTATGGTTTGAGTGTGTACAATTTTAGTTTATTATGTTGGTTGTTAGTTTTGTTAGTTTGTTTCTATATTATTTTGTCAATTGATGCCACAATGATTATTTCATTTCATTATTACTGCATTATGTATCAATGAAATCCCATATAAATTGGAATCATTAAATTTCTCTTTCAGTTATCTTTAAAAAATATATAGATATACAAGATGTCCCATTAAAATTTTTAAAGTTGGTGTAATTTCTTCTGAAATGAAGAGTAGGAAAAAAATTTAACGATACAGAATTATTCACTATTTTAATCCATTTAAATGTTCCAAATTTGTACTATTAACCTAATGAGATATTGCATGTCTACTATCTCGTGAGACACCCTGTATAAAAATTTTTTTTCGTATAAGCCTATCTTAAAATTTATTGTAAATTGCTCGAATTTTTGATAGCGCGAGGTTTGGTTAATATTTATTAAACAACTTCACAATATAGTCAGTGTTTTATACACGTGGCGCATGAAGTAAAATTTCGAGTTTAGCTTAGTCTGAGAGAGGACAACACTCGTTCAAAACTGTACATTGAAATCTAGTGAAAACAACGTTAGATTATAAGGTAATCTTGTTTGAAAAATTATAAAAGAATCATTGAGTCAATTTTAAAAGCACTAATTTTTACTTTGAAATAAACAAGCTTTAATTGTAATATCTTAACTGTTGTTTTTTAAATCCTGTCAAAGTTGTGATTTTAGTAGAAAAAATCATCAGATTACCTCAAAATCTAATGATTTTTTTTGTTAGAAAAATTATACCGGGTGAGCATTTTCAATCCGGAATACAGTCTGTTTGATTTATTGTGACACAGCACATACGTCCGTTATTAGTACAGATAGAAAAAAAAGTTAAAAACAATAGTTTTTGTATTTTTCATGATCTATTCAGTAGCATTGTCAGAAAAACAATTGAAAATCAAATAAACACGTGAAAGCTATTAGCTTCATTTTCTTTAATGGAACACCCTGTATATTTTGTTTATTTCAAATAGGTAATAACCTTAGCTTTATAATGATACCACATAAGTACCCCTTCATTATACAAATAACGCGACAATTGCAAATAAATGAAATTTATCAGTTGCCATGGATAACAATTGACATAAAACAATTTGTTAACGCTTTAATGTCAAAGTGGTGTAGTAACTTCCCGTCTTGCGTGTTGTTGATTCAAATCTTCAGAGATGGGTGATAATTACTATTCTAATTATGAAAAAATGGATTTGCTAAAGGTCTTCGTTAGATGCAACGCTAATTCTAGAGAAGCTAGTATCACTTATGGAAACATGTATCCAGAAAGAAGACAACCACATTATCGCACTTTTGCAAGACTTGAACAAAATTTACGGAGAAATGAGTGTTTTAATAATAAATTACGAAGGAGAAGACAAGAAAGAGAAGATAATAATGAAGTATTGATATTGGCCTATTTTAGAGCACATCCACGTAATTCAATACGCGAAGCAGTGGCTGACTTAGGAATAAGTATGCATAAAATATTTTCTATTCTGAGAAAACATAAAATGAGACCATATAAAATTAAGTTAGTACAAGGTTTAAGAGATGGTGATTCTGACAGGAGGATAGTATTCTGTAATTGGCTTAGCAACAATCAACATTTATTAAATTTAATTCTTTGGAGTGATAAATCAAATTTCAACAACAACGGAATCTCCAACCGAAAAAACGACCATTACTGGGATACTGAGAATCCACGTCAAATTCGAGAAGGCAGATTCCAACAAAGATTTGCAGTTAATGTGTGGCTTGGTGTGTTAGGTGATACCATAATAGGACCATTTTTTTATCAAGGAACGTTGAATGCGGAGCGATATGCCAACTTTCTTACGATAGAATTTGAAGATTATTTAGATGATATCCCCCTAGAAATACGTCGAGATATGTGGTTCCAACAAGATGGAGCTCCTCCCCATAACGCAAGAAATGTCAAAGATATTTTGGAAAGAAAGTTTGGTTTGAAATTGATTGCAAATGGTGGCCCCATAAACTGGCCAGCAAGATCGCCAGATCTGTCTATTTTAGATTTTTTTATTTGGGGATTTTTAAAGCAAAAAGTTTATGTTACTCGTCCAGAAAATCTAGACGATCTGAAAAATCGTATTCGTATGGCATGTGGCCAAATAACACCACGGATGTTGCAAAATGCACGACGAAATTTAATGAAGAGATATGAAGAATGTATTGCAAACAACGGACGTCACTTTGAACAGACACTTTAAATAGTTATTCATGTCAACTGATAAATTTCATTTATTGGCAATTGTCGTGTTATTTCTATAATAAAGGGGTACTTATGTGGTATCATTATAAGGCTAATATTAATGCCTATTTGAAATGAACAAAATATACAGGGTGTTCTATTAAAGAAAATGAAACTAATAGCTTTCACTTGTTTATTTGATTTTCAACTGTTTTTCTGACATTACGATTGAATAGATCATAAAAAATACTGAAACTTTTGTCTTTAACTTTTTTTTCTATCTGTACTAATAACGGATATATGTGCTGTGTCACAATAAATCAATCAGACTGTATACAATATAATTAAGGGTGAGCATTTTCAATCCGGAACATGTAATATAATTAATTATATAGATATGACTATCCTGGGCTTTAAATTTGTCTATTGTTATAAGTTGTCAAACCTAATTTGCAAAATGAATATCAATTATACTATTCAGAACGTTTACTCGAAACAACGAACCCAATACTTAAAATACTAGGCATTGGGCCCAAGAAAATCCGTATATTAGTTTTAGCACAAGGATGCTGTATCCTCACAAAATCAATATTTGGGCGGGAATTTTCAATAATACAATTATTTGACTATTTGAAATTATCGTAAATTTAAACTCTGGATCATATTTAGAACTTGTAATCAATAATGTTGGTCTCGTAGTTTGGTTTTAGTTTGGTTTCAACCCGATGGATACCCAGCGCATTTTGGAATAGATATTCGGGAATATTTAAACCAAACTTTTCTAAATCGCTGGATTGGTTGTGGCGGAATTAACTGGTCCGCTAGATCACCTGATTTATTTATTTTCAAAAAGCAAAATTTATCTAATACGGAAATTAAATATTGATTGTTGTGCGCAAAATGAATAGTCATTTGAATTTTTACTAAAATTTTAAAAAGAAGTTCAATTTATTTTTAAATCTTTAGTTTGTAATTAAAATACAATTAAATTTAATAATTTGCCCTTTATATGAATGGTTAGGTTTTGGATTGAAAATGCTCACTTTTAATTATATATTCCGGATGAAAAATGCTCACCCTTAATTATATTAAATGTTCAGGATTGGAAATGCTCGCCCGGTATATATATATAAAAAAGCATAAATTATTTCCCTTAATATAAACACGTTTTGAGATCCTAAAGTCGGAGTTGAAATACCCTAACTCTTTTTTTCTGAATAATCGTCAAAGTTAAGGTTTAGTAAAAACATCGTAATATTTTAAAGTAATCTTGTTTGGAAAATTATAAGTCAATCATGAATTATTAAATCAACTCTAAGAGCCAGTTGCACCAAACAAGTTAAACTGGTTCAACTCTGAACTTGAGTTCAAAGTAACATTAGAACAATAGGAACTGTCATCTTGAACTTGAATTCAGCTTAAACTTGAGTTCAACGTTATTGGTGCAGCTGAGCCTAAATGCATTCATTTTGCTCAGATGTAAACACGTTTTTAGATCCCGAAGTTGTAATTAAAATATCTTAACTGGGTTTCTGAAAGAAATAACAAAGCAATATTGACTGATATTAGTTTGTTTACTAATTTTGTTAGACAGGAATTACTTTCTCTAAACGCATTTTCTTTTATTTCCTATTGTTCGTGCAACGATAGAATTCGCTCAATGTTGCCTTTTTTGAAATTAATGCAGATTAAATAACAATATTTTTCACCAGTCATCTCAAAATATTGAAAATCTTATGAAAATTTGATGATATGACGAAAATCTCGAAATACCGAAAATCATACAAAAATCTCGAAAAATTAAAAATCTCTGATTAAAAAACACTTAGAACCTTTCTTCAATACTTTATTTTGTAACCAAATGTACATTTCGGACACAAAGTGTCCATTATCAATGGTTTGATACTAATACGAAAAATATACATTTTACACTGATATCAGTGTAAAATGTATATTTTTCGTATTAGTATCAAACCATTGATAATGGACACTTCGTGTCCGAAATGTACATTTGGTTACAAAATAAAGTATTGAAGAAAGGTTCTAAGTGTTTTTTAATCAAAGTATAATTATCTTCAAGTAACTCAATCAATCCAAATATTAAAAATCTCATTTAAGTTTTAAAAATCGACAAAAATTGAAAAGTTTACGAAAATTTCATTCTATAAATTGATAAAAATCTCGAAATGAAATTGTTCTAAATCGACAAATTTTACAAGATATCGAAAATCTCATCAAAATTTTATAAATCCACAAAAGGAGTGTTTTCCACTCCCAGACGGAGCATGAAGTAAAATTTCGAGTTTAGAAAAGCCCCGCGTAGAAAATTTTCATGGGGCTTTTCTAAACTCGTAATTTTACTTCATGCGCCACGCGTATAAAACACTAAAATATTATTATTATTTTTTTGTAAAAGGTGAATATTGATAATTTCATAACCATCATTAAACTATTCTCGGCAATATTATCAATCTTAGGTGAAGGCCTTTAGAAATAATTTGCAGCATTAAATAATTGTAAATAATTAATCAAAAATATCTGGTTTCAAAAATTGTCAATATTTTGAATGTCGATACTTTTTACTACGATGTTTTACCGTATCAATACTTAACTATACGATATAATCGATACCCAATATCGATATTTTTTAGGACCCTAACACAAATGTACTTATAATGTTAACCCTTTCTCTTGAAGGAATGGACAAAATGTCGTATGGTTTTGTTCACATTCAGTCAGACAGTCTTTGAATAAGTATCACGATGCACTTTCTTCTTTGGTCATGTTTTACCTTCTCCTGTTGATTTCATTTCAGCAATAATTTTGAACATGGATGATATTGAAGTTCCCACATCAGCACTCGCAAGATAAAAATCTTGCTTTTAAATTTTGTCACTGACTTGCACTTTACATATATGTTGAGGGCCATTAACTCCTGTCCAGTTTGAGTTATTTTTCCTTGTTTATTTTTAGAAAAAGGAAAGGTCTTTAGTTTTTCGTTATTAGACATAATAACCAAAAATTTGAAAACACAGTGACAATTGTGACAATTTATGTTCCACTATAAGTGAGAGTGAGTGGCGAATAGAACGAATTGTCTATTTAGTGGCTGTGTGAGTTTTCCTCGAATTTGGACCAATCAGCGATCCAGGACAAACATAGGACCACTCCACAAACATTATACTATGTTAGAAACAGCAATCATTTTCCACGTAATATTAGTATTGATAGAAAATTGATAATACTTATAAATGATTAAAGGAAATGATTAACAGTTAAAATGTTAATGTATGTGTTTTAGTAGTTTAGGATAAAAATGTAGTAAATGAATGTAAAAACCGATGTTAGCGATGCGGAAAAGTTAATTGTTGGGCGCTACAGATGAGTTGTAGCGAGAGTGTAGATTTGTGTGTGTCGATGCATTACATATCGCACGTCGTTAGGGCCGAGGCGCAGGCGTGGACGGCGGCGTCGCGACGCTTGGTATACAGTGCCGGTAGTGCAGTGGCAGCCGCCGTCGGTATGTGACCGTTTGTAGTAGACCGGCCGCGACGGGCCACAGGAGGAGAGCGCCGCAGCCGCGCGTCTTCCGCTCTTATTTTATTTTGCTGAAACCGTCGCTGTGTGTCATATTATTACTCTCTGATCGTATCCTGTACCGCAGCTTTTATCTTATCTATATTAAATATTGTAAATATTGAATTAAAGAGAAATTGAAATTTGTCGAAACAGAAATTTTGTCAGATGGCCTGTGTGTGCTGTGCTCCTGTCCCGTCTCGACTCGTCTGCTTCCGTGCGGATTTCAAAAATTTAAAAATGATAACCGCACGTGTTTGTTGCGAATAATATTGTCTGATGTATGCTGCTTTCCAGGCGTAGTTTAAATAGTGTCCTCCTGTCTGCTCTGCCGCTCTGTGATTGTCCTCCCGCTAATCTAGCGCTCTGTGTCCAACTCGCGATGCTGTGTTTGTGCTGACGCCGAAAGACTGTGCCTCGGAACCGTCTATCAGAAGACGAGAATCAGAAGAAGTACCATCGAAAACAGCGCGGATGTCACCCAAAACAACCGCACTCCCGCTGAAACTGATACTGGCACCGATAAGATAACGCTTATCACACGAAAAAAAGAAAGCCCAGAATCCGTTCAGGTGGAGGAGATCCAGTTTAGTGCCCGCACGCAAATCGGTACGTCATGTTACATTCTCTGGACACTCTGGCCGGGAAGCTATCACCCGGTGCTACGCAAAGTAGTCCGACCTCTTCAGTGTTGGATTCCAATGCCAACAGGGTGCATCCGTATCTCAAACAGCCGCCGAATACCAAGTAAGTCTGCACACAAAAACGGACAAAACAATAAACGGTCTCCATCCGGCTCGACACCATACAACTAGAACAATGGGGGGAATCCGGATGGAACTGGAATACCCGGAGAGCGAACAATTCATTTCTTTAGTCGGAAAAAATAAAAAAAGATCCAGGGGTAACGAGGAAAAAGTGCATAAATAGAAAGGGCATTCGGGGGCAGGAACAAAAGGGTATTATTGAAGGGAATCTTGAACCACTTGTTTTCTGGTTTCAGAGAACACGCGAGTGGAGAAATGTTGTTTACACACACACACTCATTCACTCCATCTTCAACTAGATTAAAGCTGTTCTGAATCTATTCATCTAATTTAACAATACAATGGGCTGTACAATTTTTCTTATAAGTATACATATCCCGATAATTATAGCATTTAGTAAATCTCCGGAATTTCGTTGTTTTTATAAAAGCGGTGTACTCTAACAAGGGTTTCCAATGCCTAATTTGGCATAAAAGAAAATTTCGAGTTTATAAAGCCTGAAAATGTTTAGGCTTTTTTAAACTTGAAATTTTACTTCATGTGTTACGCGTATAAAGCACTGATTTAAACTAAAGTTCTTAATACATTTCTGTTTATAATAAATAACGTATTTGTTTTCTTGTAGATTGCGAGAAATCGCACTTATATTTATTATTTATCGAACAAAAAAATGAATTACTAAATGGCCCAATCTGACTTATTCGTACTTCAACTCATGATCTTAAATTCTTATTTAGTAAATAAACAACACAATGATTATGAAATATACAAATGCTCACTGTAAAAAAACCGCTAAGCCTCTTGTAGTTTTGTTTATATAATGAAGTAGAAATAAACAACACTGAAATGAAACGATTCAAGTGTTATTTCCTGTATTATATTTTACTCAGAAATTGAAAAGAATCTGGTTATTCGCACTCTCTTTTGAACGATATTTTTTTGCACTATTTTGAATAACACAGTTGATGAACAATGAATATTACTTCGTTTTAGGCGGTTTATTTGCTTTAACACGGTACAAACAATGTTGAAGAAATGTTTAGATTTATGTAAAACAATAGGATAACAGGTAGTTTCCAACAAGTAATTTATTAATCTATTGATAATGGTAAATTTGTGTCTGAAATGTACATATGGAAGTTAAAATAAAAGAGTGAAAAAAAGTTATCAGTGCTTTATTTATCAATTAAGTAATTATAAATTAATAGTGTTTTATATCATCTAATTATTCAATGAAATCATATTTTGTAATTTTTTTGTATTTGTCGATATTTTGAATACATTTTTTAACGATCAGTTAGAAAAGGATATGAATTTCGTCAAAATGCATCTATGTTTTATCATACTGAATATTTTGTTAAATTTTACCTACCATGAGAAATACATATAAAATATATATCTAGTAAGCAGTGCCTAAATATTAAACAAAAGTGATGCAATCAGCTTTCTCGAGAAAAAAAAAGAACTTTATTCCAGACGACTGATATTCTCTCTGAAGAAAACAAAACAATCTATTTCACAAATTATACCATTGTTAAATTTCATATTGTATTTTCATAATAATAATATATTGACTGTCAATCAACAACAACAATGAAAAGCAGTGATGTTTAGAAATAAAAAAAAGTTTATAATGTAACTATCATTTTATTTTAAGTCTTTAATACACGTGGCGCATGAAGTAAATTTTCGAGTTTAGAAAAGCCTAAAAATTTGGTTTGGCCGCTACGCGCTACGCGACCAAACCAAATTTTGAGGCTTTTCTAAACTCGAAATTTTACTTCATGCTTAGTCTGGGAGTGAAAAACACTCGTTTTAAGCTTTAAAGTGAACTCTTTCAAAAAAGGGTATGCAATAGAAAATTCCCTGTATGTATACTTATATTAAAATCCTCTTTGTAGAAAACAAAACAATCCATGGTATTTTCATGACATATTTCATAAATGATTTTATTGTTAAATTCCATTTAATCTCAAGGTAATGTGAATTTATTTGATATTGTATCTTCATAATAATAATATAATGACTGTCAATTAACAACAACAATAAAACAAGTAATGTTTAGAAATTAAAAAAAGTTGATATTGGAACCATTATTTGATTGCAAGTGTTTATTCTGAGTGTAAACGAATGTGGATTTTTTTTAACACAACAATTAAGAGCAGTAATGTTTAGAAATAATATTTATAATGTAAGTATAGTGGAATTCGGGAAAGATGTCCGTCCTATAACTCATTGATATGGAATGTGTGGTTTAAATTTTTTTAGGGAGTATATCGACAGTTGTATCTGCAACGATTTTTAATAGTTGTGTCAAATTTTGACGTTACATAACAATGTCATACTGTTTAGGTCGCAAGTATATTAGTGTTCTTTCTTTTAGAAAAGCTTTATACCATAATTTCTTGTGATTTTTTTCTTTTGAGTAAACATATCCCAATTACGTGTTGTAGATTTTTAAGTATTCGTTGTTTTCTTAAAAGAGGTCAATTTGAAGTTTAAACGAGTGTTTTCCACTCCCAAGTTGAGCATGAAGTAAAAAAGTATAGAAAAGCCTGAACATTTGGTTTAGTCGCGTAGAGCGTAGCGCGAAGCGACCAAACCAAATTTTCAGGCTTTTCTAAACTCGAAATTTCACTTCATCCTCCACGCGTATATGACACTGATTTCAAGCGAAGTTTACTCGATCACAATATTTCAGTGTTTTCAGTGTTTAATACGCGTGGCGCATGAAGTAAAATTTCCAGTTTAGAAAACCCTGAAAATTTGGTTTGGTCGCTCCGCGCTTCGCGCTACGCGACCTAACCAAATTTTCAGGCTTTTCTAAACTCGAAATTTTACTTCATGCTTAGTCTGGGAGTGGAAAACACTCGTTTCAAGCTTTGAAGTGAATTCTTATAAAAAGCGTATGCATATGTATACCTAATAGAAAATTGCCTGTATGTATAATTAAAGGAAACATTCCCTGTATTAACAAATTAATCCGATGACTATTTGCCAAATCTATTGAATGCGCATTCGATTCAACTAACATTTTCGTTTGAGATTACACAAAATCAACATAAATGCATTATTTATTTCTGTGAATACCTGAACTATTTAGTAGATGTAGAAATTGGAATTATACCACTTAAACTCACATTTAAAACGATTGTGCTCATTAATTAAAATGATTTGTGGCTGGGTTTTTGCAGATTTAGTCTTACGAAAGCATTGTCAAAATGCGACGTTTAACCTTAAAATTTTAATGCTGCATACCGGAACATACCTTTTCGCATGTACCATCTAAAAACCATAGCAGATATATTATGAAGTTTTCTGTTTAAGTTTGACTCAAACTTGTTAACTCTGGTTTAAAAGCCAACTTCAACTACAGAAAGAACACCTTTTGAAAGGATTTTTTAGAAACAATTGACGAAGCTGGGCGTTAATCTTATCGAATAGTCTAGCTCATTTATTCGTCTTTCTCTTGACCTTTTTTAGCCTTCAAGTTAATTAAGTTGGATTTAATCTAAAAATTCGTGTGAAATCAAACCACCTGTTTAGTTTAGTACGTTATTAGACACGTATATTTAGTAAGTCGATATATTTATTTTGGTGTTGCGATTAATCCAACGATAAGTGAATATAAATATAAACAGAAATATAATTCCATAAATGCGTGTTTACGCGTTTCTTTTATAAATGAATTCATACCTAATCTTGATAATTCATTGATAAGAATGTCTAAACAGTCCTTACATTTAAGCAATAATGAATGTTTATAAAATTCTTTATATGTTTAATTAATTTCTCATTTAACCCGTGGTGAAACATTTTTGAATCTAATTCTGGATATTTGATTAAAACACTTGTTTTGTTTCACTAATTTATATTTTTTCCTACTAGTTTCGACCATTGGTCATCCTCCTTGGAGATGACCAATGGTCGAAACTAATCGGAGAAAATATGAATTAGTGAAACAAACCAAGTGTTTTCATTAAATATCCAGAATTAAATTCTTTATAACTTGATTGAGGTAACTTTAATTCGTATTCTTTTTTCAAGATAACAGTTTGAGAGAACGTTTCCTACTGAGAAAACAAAGATTTAATTAACGTTTCCTAAACATTACAGCGGCTTGAAACATTTCTATGATACTGGTCAATTATTACCAAAATGTGTTTGGTCAGCGAAGCTTTGAAATAATTAAATGACTGATTAACTATAATTGAATAACTAATTGAGAAAATATAGTGGAGGAAAATATAAATTAGTGAAACAAACCAAGTGTTTTAATTAAATATCCAGAATTAAATTCTTTATAACTTGATTGAGGAAACTTAAATTCGTATTCTTTTTTTAAGATAACAGTTTGAGAGAACATTTCCTACTGAGAAAACAAATATTTAATTTACGTTTCCTCAACATTACAGGGGCTTGAAACGTTGCTATGATACTGATCAATTATTACAAAAATGTGTTTTGTCAGTGGAGCTTTGAAATAATTAAATGACTGATTAACTATAATTGAATAACTAATTGAGGGCCATATTGTAATAACATGATATGCCACAAGTAAACAGAACTGAGATTTTAGACTTCGAAATTTAAAAAAAATTTTGTAAAATGTATTACTATGATATTAGGAATAAATTGCAGATTGTTTGACAAGTTTTGAAAGCTCTGGTTTGCATGCGAATATGGACATACTGCATGTAGCTTTTTATATTACTGCTTAATTAAATCAAAGAATTATGCAGCATTTTTTGGTTGCGTGGCTTATCATGTTATAACAATAAGCCCTTCAATAGTTGAATAAATCTTTATGTACGTTAATATTGCAGAATGTATTTTTTGTATAAATGCGTAAGATATTACAAACATGTTTCTTCAATTAATGTGCACTATTGTAAATGATTTGCGATTAAAAGCCCGTGCTTCAAGACGTACCAATCACTAAATAAATTCAGATGATGTGCAAATGGACAAAACGCATAGAAGCGTAGTTTTTCGAGTCTGAAAACTTTTAGAAAGAAGGCTGGCAGTTCTTTAAATTGTCATCAGCGAAAATGTAAATAAAGCTACAATTGTGAAAGATTTCAAAGATGTAAGCACACATTCTTGATTTTCTTTATGTGATGATTTGAACTAAAAAGTGTGACTTCAACTTCTAAATTATAATCACATTATAAAGCCTTGGATAAACAAAGTTAAATTCTTTAATTTGAAACAAAGTAGGAGCCTCCGCCGTTAGTGGTCATTTTATTTCACTGAATTTAATCTTTAAATTTCGAGAGATTCTTGGTCTGTATTTTATTATTTCTAAATGTGTATAATAAGTTTGTAAACTACTACGAGTACTGTATTTAAACTCTGGGAGACGTCACGTCCTATAAACTCCCAGCTTAATTTATTTTCCCTCTCAAATCATGACGCTCACGGTTAAGTCCTGACCTGCAAATTCAATTATGACCTCATGCTCCCTAGAGAGAGAACCGATGTTTTATTTGAAGTGATATTTTCCATTTTGCAAATATTCGCATTAACGTTGATGTTCAATGCACCACGAGTTCTTATTTATATTGATACATATATACCATTATAGAAGGAAGGACAGACTCGATGACTTTCAGTTTATTTGAGCAAATTATCATTATATTATGCTGAGTTGCATCACACATTAAGGAAGTCTTAGATTTAGTTTCCAAACATGCAGTTTTTCTATTATTTTGACCAATTTGGTCCTTTCTAAATACTACAAAACGGTGTATATTTTTTAATAGCTGTTATGTATTATGCAAAATCTATAATCTGTTTTTTTAATATGACCAATCAAATTTGTGAAATGCAATAGTAAAATCCTGTACAACACGTTTTTAGTATATAAATTCTTCTAAATGTACATTATTTGTTAATAACTAGGATTAGAAAATTGTTGAATAAAGTTTTCATTATATAAAAGATTTTATAAAATCTGTATCAAAATCGGAAAGAGAATCTACGTGAATACTTAATAAAATATCTCAATTAAAATATTTCAGATTAAGAGAAACAAAAAAAATGTGGCATGCTGACATGAAATTATGTCTTAATTCAATTATGAATTTACACCTATAATTTGTAGATTATTTACACCTATCATTTGTAGATTATTTTTAAGCGTCCTAAGCTAAATAATTGGCACCTTACACAATAGTTTCTGTAAAATATTTACCAAAAAAATAACGACCAACTTTACAAATATTTTGAAGTAAAAGCATTATTGCTTAGCTTATTACGTTTTGAAAATAATTTTATAAGACCGATACTGTCAAATTTTTAATTAAGAGAGTCAATAATAACACATTATAAATTTACATGTAAATTACTATGGCTAGCTTGACAATCAAACACTCTGTGTAAAATAACAGGGAAATAAAGAAATACTTCTATGGTGGACAACAATTTAAAAACGGAATATGTGATCTACAATTATTATAAATTATTACACACAAATGTGCAATAAATAATAATATAGCCTGAACATTTGGATTTGCTGGGCGCTCCGCTTTAGCTACGCCAAATTTTCAGATTTTTAATCTCGAAATATAACTTTATACTTAAACCAAAAGTCAAAACCTATGTTAAATAATATTAAATAAAACACTATTCATTAAAATTTCGTAAGAGTTAAACTTAGTTTGGCATTTAATTGTATGGTTTCCCTCCCTGTTATAAATCCTGGCTACATAAATATTAATTATTGTAGTAATTCCTTTCTTCGCTGATTACTTTTATTATACTAAATGTACATTTCGAACACTAGGTGTTCATTTTCAATAGTAATAAAATCGACAAATATATTTTTTAAATCTTTTTACTTTTTGGGATTTTAATATTTTCTAAACGAGTTGCAATTCTAGCTCCCTAGAATTGCAAATCGTTTAGAGATTATTTATGTCTAGCGCCCTAGAATTGCAACTCGTTTAGAAATTACTGAAATCCCAAAAAGTAAACAGTTTTTTAGATTTATTTGCCAAAAACTGTGTTTTTAAGAAATTTAACAATACTCCTGCTACTTAAAATACATAAATAATTTGTAAAAATCCAGTATCTACTCAATAAGTTGTAATAATTGTGATAAAATGTTTGTAGGACAAACAAGACAAAATTTATTGTTTTATGCAAAGAACACATATACCATATAAAATCATATAACCTTAATGAATCTTTAGTATCACATCACACCGTAACTACCGGACATAAATTTAATATAAATAATGCTAAATTCTCAAAAGAATCAAATTCTTGTAAATTAGACATGTTAAAAGCAATTTATGTGTTTAAAAATAAAGATAAACTACTAAATTTTGATTTATGCCACCTAAATAATCCTCTTCCTGAGAATTTTGTTTGAGTGACACTGTCAAATAATTAAGTACGTGTATTTTTCAATTTTATTACTATTAAAAATGAACACCTATTGTTCGAAATGTACATTTAGTATAATAAAAGTAATCAGTGAAGAAAGGAATAACTACAATAATTAATTAAAAATACTTCACGTAACAAAAAGAATCATATTGAAGTATCAATGTAAACTGGAAACCTAAATTAAAGAAAAAACATTTAAAATATTTTACATCCGTTTTTACACGATTAGCTATATTAAGGTTTACTAGTTGCTGTGCTTCTAATTATTTATTTTTACAGAAAATGCGGAGTTCTGTGCTCACCTCAATAGCTACTTAAATATGTCTAAAATGAATTACAAATAATCGGAACGCCTTCCTAAAGTATCATTAGATCTGTTATTAGTATTATTAATTCTTAGTATTGTATATTAATTTTAGTTTTGAGTTAAGTAGTAAGGTGTTTTTCTATTCATATTTAACTGTCAAAGTGAGAAAGAGAACAATTTCTTCATTTTAAAATATTTTTTCTAGCCCCTGCTATGTTTTTTTCATAGCAAGTTTCTAGCCCCCGCACAGCGTGACATGTGGGAAATTATTCAAAGAGACCTCTAATTATTAAGTAAACCTAAACTTAAACCTGTTGCGATGCATACGCTGTACATTTTAAGGCATTCGCTGTTTTTATAAAAGCGTTAAATTTGAAGCTCCTAACGTGTGGTTATATTCCTTGAATAACAATGAACTAACATTTTAGGTTAAGAATAGCCTAAACATTTGGATTAGCTGGCGTTTTATGCGCCATGCGTACAAACTTCTAAAATATTGCTAAGTTTTAAATATACTGCTTATATTTGTAAACTAATAACCAATGTACTCGTTTACAAATAGGAGTATTCAATCATATTATATCAATGAGAACCAAACTAAAGATAAACTGCTAGCTTATCTTTGAGCCAACGTTATTAAATTGTATAATATCAAAATCCCTTGCTATGACCTTTTACATTCATATAAATACAGTATGAAGATCTCGTGGAGAAGGACATACTACGAACAGTTAGAAAGTAGTCATAGTGAATCCTATCTCATACATCCAATCTTGCCAGAGAAATCAGCATATATATTCTAAGCTATGACCAATAGATTTTTGTCATCTACTATCACGCGCCTTAAATTAGGTCATGGATGTTTTTCAGCACATCTCCATACATAGGTGTACTATCACTTTTTTTTCATGTGCATTAACTCACCAACCTAGAAACATTATCATGAACAGCTTACCGTGTCTATATCAGCTACCTCCATTTAATATTGTATATCTTCTTTCCATTAACAGTATGGATGTTTTTAATTGCCTCGGAAAATTGTATAGAGATTTAAAAATGAAAATATAAATTAGCCTCTGTTTTATACCTTTGTTATATAATCCCTTCGATCCGTGGTCGAGTATTATGCTGTGAAAAAATAATAAAAGTCGTTATGAAAGACCCCTTAACGTGAAGAACTATATCCCTGTCTTATCCTAATACAGTGTTGATCTGGCCATATGGACTAGATCTGAGGCCTAGGAGAAAAAAAAAACAAAAAAAGTTATAATAAGTATACAAATATGGTAAATAATTATTATAATCATATTTGGAGACAAACTTTTTGCAGAAAGTCGATATTAATTTTAATTCGTTTTTATATTTTATTATAATCATGCTGTTTTTCTAAGAAGTATCTCAATTTCTTATTTAAATATAATAACAGGAAGTTAATTTCTGTACTTGCTTGAATAAACGCCAATTAATAAAATAATAATTAAAATAAGGTCTCGTGAAAAAAAACTGGATGGCAACTCTAAGGAATTAAAATACGGAAAAACCGGAATTACATATTGCCAGGGGAGAGGAAAAAACAACACGATGTAATTTGTGAAACAAAATGGATTTTTCGCTGTTATAATTTAAAACGTGTTTTTATTGTATTTCCCGGAACTGTATTTATTAATAAGGTAAAATTATATGCTACCTTTGAAGTGTAATTAGGGCGAAACATTGATTTTCAGAGAAATACAGGAATAAATGCTGAAATATTATTTCTTTCTCTGAACTTACATTTAATCGAATGATGATATATAACATTAATATCGATTTGGATTTAAGTACTTAGTGCTTATAAATTATTCAAAATAAGAAAAGAGCTGGTTTTTCATAGAAATTGGCAATCTTTGTTGTTTCGAAATGCTACGTAATAAAATATTTTCATGAGGATTTTGAAGTTTGGATTTATAAAATAAAGATATAAAGGTCCATTTGATTTTCTTTATGTTAAGTTTGATTATCTGTCATATAAAGGGAATTTTTCTTTCAAGTATACAAGTATACTTACATGTCGCGATGCATACGCTGTACATTTTCAGGCATTCGCTTTTTTTATAAAAGTGTTAAATTTGAAGCTTCTAACAAGTGTTTCCATTCTTTAAATAATCAAAAACTAGAATATAAAGTTTAAAATAACGTGAACATTTAGACAAAGCCGCAGCTAGAAAAATAATTTGCGGGTGATATAAATATTTTAGGGCGGGGAGGGATACTAGTAAAAATATTGTTTTTACTCTTTCAGGGCTGTTTTTACATACAAAAATTTAACATTTCAAAATTTTTGGGGGGGTCAAACCCCCAAAATCCCCTCCCTGGCTACGGCCTTGCATTTGGATTAGCTGGCGTTTTACGCGCCACGCGTATAAAACTCTAAAATATTGCGAAGTTCAAAATATACTGCTTATATTTGAAAACTAATAACCAATATATTAGTTTACAAATACAAGTATTCAATCATATTTTATCAATGAGAACCAAACTAAAGATAAACTGCTTGCTTATCTCTGAGCGTACGTTATTAAATTGTATAAATGTTTATTTTGTCTAACCAAATCGTGCGCTTTCAAAATTCATGCGCTCTCCACTGTTTTTCGTTGGGATATGTAAGTACCGTCTGTCCTCGGATTAGTGCCCGGATAGAAAACACTTTTTTATTGTCGATTTTTTGACAAGAAGTTATTCTTTACAAACAGTTTTGGATGACTTGAAAACACAGTTTTCATTGTCAAACCTTAAATTTACTATAAAGGGCGGTTAAAAATTACGAAAAACAGAAAAACTAAAATTGTCATAACAGAAAAGTACCTTTAATTATAATTTTAGAGAAAGATGTTATTTGAAAAAGTAATTTGTTTAAACGCGTGTTTTCCACTCCCAGACTAAGCATGAAGCAACATTTCGAGTTTAGAAAAATCTAAAAATTTGGATTAGTCGCGTAGCGCGAAGCGCAAAGCCACCAATCCAAATTTTCAGGCTTTTCTAAACTCGAAATTTTACTTCATACGCGACGCGTATAAAACTCTTAAATATTGTGAAGTTCGCAACATGCTACTAAGGCAATATTTTACAGACATATATTATTAACTTTACGTAAGACCAGTGTTTTATACGCGTGGCGCATGAAGTAAAATTTCGAGTTTAGAAAAGCCTGAAATTTTACTTCATGCTTAGTCTGAAACTGGAGAACACGCGTTCAAAGTTTCAAATTGAACTTAAAAAAAACAACGAATGTCGGAAAGTTAAAAGCGTATTCATATATATACTTAAAATACAAATTTGCCGTATATACTTAAAAAACAATATCTGTCTATTTAAATTAATTACGTCATTGAACACATTTTTGTCTAATAAAATTGTTCTTCAAAGTCAACATTTAAGCCACTTCTCTTATAAGCTAATTTTATTCGTAATCCATTCTAATGACCATTCAAATATGTAATGCCTTTATGGTAATAGTTTTTTAAGAAAGAACAAACGTTTAATAAAGAATTATTCTTTTTGAAAAATTGAATAAATGAATAAATGTTAAAAAAATATACGAAAAAATATTAAAAGATAAATTGATTCTAATGAGTTAACATTTTGTATTTAGACTTAACTTTCGATTGCAAATTATTTTTTGTAATAACATTTTCCCCTAAAAATATAATTAGAGGTACTTCTCTCATCATATTTTTGGTTTTTCTTAATTTTTTAACGCCCTCTGTGGTTAAGTTATGATTTGATCATGAAAATGTTTATTTAAGTCATCCAAAATTGCTTTTAAAGAATTGCTTTTTGCCGAAAAATGGCTAGTAAAAATGTTTTATTGATCCTGTATATAATTTGTATCTAATTCATGATTTATTAATAAAAACGCTAATGGAGAGAACATTACATGGACCATTGTCATCTGATATAAAGTTGTTACATGGCAATTTCCATTTTAAAATTAGCAACTCCGAAATTAAATATAAAATGACTTGCCGACCATAGGTACCGACTGCAAATTAAATAGTAAACATTATTCCTCAAGATTTTAATCTCTCTTACTCTTGCTTCTCTGGGAAAACTAGATTTAATTTAAATTATCAATATTTAACATTTAATAATATCCCTAATCAATCTTAATGATTTTTTTAAAAGTATTGCGAAAATTGTAAAAAAGAAATAGCAGTATTGACTAAAATTTTACCTGGGTATTAGCAATTTAATTTATATTTTATGTCAGTTTTTGACGATTTCTAACAAATATCAATTTTGCGAATACCGTCAACGTCGATAGATTAAATTGATTTAATAAAGATCGAATATATTTGATATTAATGCTTCATTTTTCAATTGAATCGTCTAGAAGGAGTGTAAGAGATTAATAGAAACACTGAGAAACCCAGTTTTAAAGTTAAAAAATTTTGATTCGGTTGCTTCGCTTCGCTACGCGACCAAACCAAATTTTATTTCATGTTTAATCTGGGAGTAGAAACACTCGTTTAAAGCTTCTAATTGAACTGTTTAAACAAACAACGAATGTCGGAAAACTTACACCAAAAGTATACAGGGAATTTTTCTTATAAGTATACATATGCATACGCTATTTCTAAAAGATTTCAACTTGAAGTTTTAAAGGAGTATTTTCCACTCCCGGATTTAGCATGTAGTAAAATTTCGAGTTTACATAATACTTAATCCACGCGTATTAAATACTGAAAACTCTGAAATATTGTGAACAAGTAACCTTCACCTGAAATCAGTGTCTAATACGCGTGGCGCATGAAGTAAAATTTCGAGTTTAGAAAAGCCTGAAAATTTGGTTTGGCCGCTCCGCGCTTCGCGCTACGCGACCAACCAAATTTTCAGACTTTTCTAAACTCGAAATTTTACTTCATGCTTAACCTGGGAGTGGAAAACACTTGTTTGAATCTTCAAATTAAACTTTTAACAACGAATATCTAAAGATTTATAGAAAAACTCCAGGGGCATGTATACTTAAAATAAAAATTCCAAGTATAAAAAATGTTTTATAAAAGTCAATCACTTGTGATTCGTCGAAAAGTATACACAGTGATACATATTATCAATAAGAGAAACTCCCCAACGTGACTTGAATGACAAACATAATGCTATATATCACTCAAATCTCTTGCTGAATTTAATTATTGACTATTTAAATCAGTTTTTGAAAAACTATATGTTTTCATATTAAAGTTAATCGAAAAAAGACAATATAAACTTGTCCATAAATTTTATCCCACTAGATTGGTAAGTTTGTAATTATCGAATATTTTGTGCAATTACAATAGTTACAACATAACTTATAATTCTCATGGCCAACTTAGCTTGATTTAACTTTCGAACGCCAGTTATTAGCAATGATCCACGGTTTATTTCAAAATATGTTTTTGAAAGTACACGTAATAAAACCTCATGGTGTTGATTTCATTTCACAAAACTCCGCACACACGTTCACACTACATTGAATCAACAACGAAACCGTTGATAAGATAAGATAACGCGATTCGTTTTCAAATAAACCAACAGGAATTCTCACTATATAAGAAACACGGCCATCCGTCGACGGGATCGCCCGATTGAAAAATATTCTGTATGTAACGCGCCAACAAGTGGATCCAAGATCAACAAAGCACCGTGACTCCGATAATGCAATTATTACTCGGAAAGATTAGGATAACGTTTTCTGGCGAGTTCGTTTGTATTCCGTGCCCGCGCTCGCCCTTCCTTATTATAGTTCGCCCTCTGCCGACTTCGTTTCGGTTCCTTTATTTGTTTTTAATGCCTTCGGGGACGCGGGCCATGTTTGATAAAAATCGAGATTGTTTGATTGAAACAGCAGGGGCTAATGATGATAAAAACTCTATAATTCAAATTGAATTATTGTGCTAGAAAGGTATACGGTTTTCTCCCCGTAATTGCTAGCAGGGCCGCTAAAGAGAAAATAGTGATTTCACGACATAACAACAGACATTTTCTGACAAATATGGCACAAGGTGCAAATTGATATTTTCCAGCTTTTCTAAAATCGAAATTTTATTGTAAGCAAATAAGGAGTGAAAACACTCGTAACAAGCTTCAAATTGAACGCTTCAATAAAAACAACAAATTCCTGATAATTTACAACGTATAAATCGGGATATGTATACTTAAAACCAAATTTCGCTGTATATTGCTAACATACATTTTATAATTATTACCAATGCTTGTAGAATTAAGTAATTTTGTCTATTTTAATTCATTATTATTGATGATTTGAGAACTTACTTATTTTCTACTCGGGTGTATTTTTCCTTAAAGTGTTCCCTTTAAGAAATAGTGTCTGAGTGTGTGTACGTAAGGTGGAAAATGTAGGATCAGCACTTATCCGGAACATTAAGGACGTATCTGTAATTCCGAATAGACTGATTTTTCTCGGGACCACCCTTTGATGTTTTTTGGGTGAAGTAGGTCGAGTCCTGAGTGTTGTATCTAAGGGTTGCTAATAGTATTGATTGTCGGATTTGTTCTCGGGATGTTATCTTTTACAAATTCGATTCTTTGATAGGATCAGTAGTGTTAAAACGAAGTTGATTTGGCTGTGGATTTTAATATGTATTATGCGAGACGGAAAGTATACGGTTGAATCACAATTAGAACGAAATTACTGAGTAATGGTGAAAATAATAGATTAATATTTGGTAAAAATTATGTTTTCGTGATATCATTCTTAGCAGGGACCACAAGATTACAAAATAATTAAAAGTGGTTTAGTTTCATATTTTTATATTCAGGTATTTTGTTATTGACCAAGACACGCGTTAGGAAACTGAATGAATGAAACCAAAGAAGAGTGTAATTGATAATCACATGCTAGAGCCATTTGGTGTCAGCAAGAATGCGGTGAAATTATTTGCACAAACCAGTTAAAGCTAATAAACTTAACGTGTGTTTACCCAATTTAAAAATATGATTCCATTAAGAAAGTAACGCAACAAGTATCTAGTAAATTTATAGTTTGTAAACAAATTATGTCATAGTAATTTTAAAGCCACAATAGTCGCATTATACTAGAAAAAATACCTCAATTGTTCACTCTAATTAAATCAATGTATAATTATGTTTTTAAAACTTCTTGTTTTAACAATAATCATTAACAATTATTAAGTGTGCTTTAATTTATAATTTCAAGAAATATGACAGCTTCAAGTAAACTAAATGCTATTCGACGCTTTAATTACAATTCCAAAGTTAGTTAGGAGTTTGGAAGTTAAATGATATCCGAAGCATGAAATATACCTTTGGTAATATTTTCATTTAATGAAAGCGTATAATGTCTACTTGTCTGATTCTATATCGATATAATTAACTCTCAGAATAGTTCTATACAATGTGTATCAGCCAAATGGAAAAAAATCGATAATAAATAAATGGGCGCGTGTTCGAAAAAACGCTTTGACACGTTGATTTGTATTTTTAGTTGCGCATTTTTATACAGGGTGTGTCATGTAACAGTGGCCAATACCAACTTTTTTATTTTAAATGAAACACCCTGTATATTTATATCATATTAAGAAATAATAGTAGATTCTTTGACAAGTTTTTAAAGCTTCGGTTTGCATGCGAAAATTAGTATACTGTAGCTTTTTATATTGCTGTTTAATTAAATCGAAGAATATATAGCATTTTTTGGTTGTGTGACTTATCATGTTATTACAATAAGCTCTTTAATTTTAAAGACTTTCTTCGATATTATCAAATTTCATTGTTATTTTCATAATATTTTGTCAATTTTCCCCCGCTCTCATTGACTACATATCAAACATGTCATTTAATGTAAGAAATGTCAAATTTTTGTTTCAAATAAATTAATTTGATAAATTAAAAATTGATTTTTAAAAATTGTTCTAAACCTGAATAAAAAATATTTAAAATCTTGCATAAAAACATATATAATTTGACGAACATATGACGAAAATATCGAAAATCTTATGAAAATGTTATCAAACAATCTTGAAATATAAAAAATGTCATCAACATTTTATAAATCGACGAAAACCTCAGTCTGTTGAAAATTTCATAAACATTTCATAAATTGACTAAAACATCAAAATATTAAAAATCTAAAGAACATTTTATAAATCAACAAAATTTACAAAATATTGAAAATTTTATGTTATATGTTGAAAGTCTGATGAAATTTTTATAAATCGACGAAAATTTTGTAATATTCAAACTGTGATGAAAATTTTATAAAGTAACGAAAATTACGTAATATCGAATATTTCATCAACATATTATGAATCGACAAAATCTCGAAATATCGATAATCTGATGAACATCTCGAAGTATTGAAAATCTTATGAAATTTTTAAAAATCGACGAAAGTCTTAAAATATTAGAAATCTTATAAGACTTTTATAAATCGACAAATATCTCCATATGCTGAAAATCTCATCAACATTTTATAAATCGACAAAACGAGTGTCGTCCACTCCCAGACTAAGCATGAAGTAAAATTTCGAGTTTAGAAAAGTCCCAAAAGAAATTTATCGGGCCGTTTCTAAACTCGAAATTTTACATCATACGCCACCCGCATAAAACAATCATTTCACATTTGACATTTGATCTGACATTTGATATTTTATATTTGATAGTTCACATTTGCTATTTGACATTTGACGTATTCTGACAGATAGACTTTTTTTTGACATATGACTTTTTTGAAATTTTATTGAAAATACCTTTAAACGTAATTTTCGAGTGTATAATATTAAATAAAAATTAACAAAATATTATATACATTTTGAATCCAAATCGTGAACGTTGAACTTAAATATTAATAGACTAAATTTATAAAAGGCTGTTTAAATTTTCTATTATTATCGTGATTTTTGTTTATTTAATGGTCGATAATTAATAATCAAAATTTTCGTCAATTTTTATAATTTTTGTCGATTTACAGTGCTCGTTTTTTTCTTTTGAATTTTTGAAATTCTCATTTATTTGCATATCAACTTTTCTGTCAGTTTTTATAATTTTCATCAATTTATGTACATTTTGGTAATTTCAAATTTAAATTTTAATGATGTCAAATTTAATTGTGGATTTTTAAATTTGTTTTTGTGAATAGTATGAAAAAAAATATGAAAACAATTTTTGTTTTTCGTTTAAAACAAACTGTAATGACGTTACAAAATATATATATATATTTTAAATTATACAGGGTGTTCTAAGTGCGTTCTCAAAGGATATCTCGGCTCACGTTAAAGATAGAAAAACAGTTTCTTTAAAAAAGTTGCTTGGTAGGGTGTGCCATAAAGATAGTAGCAGATGAAACTTGCTTATTTTAAACGGATTACCCTGTATATTAATTAGTTTTTGAATTTCTCATAAAAATTGACTATAATATTATTAAAAACATTTGTTCTGAATCTTACCGTTTCGAAGTTTTTGACATTTATGACTAAAAACCACGTTTACGGTAGTTTCGTAAACCTAAAATATCTCTGAAAGTAAATAAGATAGAGAGTTGCGGTTTTCGCTAGTCTCTTGAGAGTGGAAGGCGCTATCGTATGCACTATAAAGTGGTTACGATTACGTTATTTATATACGAAATAAAAAAAAGTCGAATTTATAAATTTTAAATTAAAGGTAACTTGATTTCAAAATTTAATTCTTTATCAATTAGGTTTATCATTTTTATTAGTAAGTTTAAAGTTTTAGAGATAAATAAATTACATCTACAGATAAACATTAACTAACAAAAATTAATATCAAACACAAAAGAGACAATTTGAGTCGACTGATGTAAAAAAACTTTATATGGTTACATTTATAAATATTATACATCAAGTGAATTAAACACGATTTTATTCACGAAAAGATTTTTGATTTCACGAGCGCCTCGGCGCGAGTGAAATCATTTCTTTGAGTGAATAAAGGTGTTTAATTCACGTGGCGTATATATGATTTTATTCAATTTTGACGAAATAGTAAAGAAAATGTACTTTACATTTATTTTTAAATAATTTTTTTAACTCACTAGTGACCTAAAAAAATTTTAGTTCACTAGTGAATAAAACCTTGTTTATTACGGTTGTTATGGAGTTAATAATGTCGATTTAAATTAACAAAATTGAATAAAATAAATTACGGTACTCTTGATTGAAAATTTATGGAATTAACTATTTTTATTTTATAGCCTACTAACTAAAGCTCAACAATTATATAGTGCAGCCGATAGCGCCCTCTATTCTCAAGGGAACGGCAAGATTTGCAACCCTCTATCTTATATAGTTTCCGAGATATTTTAGCTTTACGAAAACCCTGCAAACATGATTTTAATCCATAAATGTCAATTTACTCTAAGGCAGTACGACTTAGACCAAATGTTTTCAATAAAAATATACATAACTTTTATGAAGGATTCAAAAACAAATAATATACAGGGTGGTCCATTTCAAATAAAAAAGTTGCATCCGCTATTGTCTTTATGACACACCCTGTATATATAAAAATATTTTTTGGTTATGAGGCTCTTCAAACCAAGTTACTGGTGAAGAAATGATTGTTCTATCCTGAACATACGCCGAGATATTCTCCGAGAACGCACTAATGGGATAACCTGTATATGTGATATATTACTTATGGGCTTAAAAATTATATTTTTATGCTAATCCATTTTGCTATGTTTGTAGATGCCGGTCCGTGGGAAACTAGAACCAAAAATACCGGTCCGCCACATAAAATAGTTTGGGGAGCGCTGGTCTAGTGTTTCTAAACAATAGATTTTAAGTGCTATTTGTATCTAAAATATTCAAAGTGATGTTAGTAAAATACAATTTAGTTGAACTTTTCTTTGTGCAACTTGCCGAAGATTGCAGTAATTTACGAATTGCCATTTAATAGCATTTTTTTTTTTATAAAGAAGGTATGCTTCACTAATCAATATAGCCATGACATGCTTAATAAAATACTAAATGAGTGTACTAACTGTGTGCAATTCCTATTAATAAGACAACAAGCAACATTAAAGGAAAATACAGTTTAAACTACTCCAGCATAATATACTCTCATAGCTTGAAATTAGAATGAAGTGATGCATAGATGTAGAATTAATGGAAATTACAAGGAATTCCAATATACACTTCAGACAGACTACACAACTCCAATTCCATTTTAGCCTTCCCCCGTAGACACAACAACGTCTTCTGATCAATAAACCCTTCGTTATTAATATATCACCCATATCTCCATATCTATCGATCGTCGATAGCGGCACGCGATATCGCCTAATAGTATTGTACCTCCGGGCCATGAATTCTGTAAAAATAACTGAATCTAGTTATTTATACAGGGCATTTATCTTTCAAGTGTACTTATTTCGATTTAAAAGTAATGAATGAAAATAAAACGATACTCCTAAAATGTAGTAATTATCTCACTGAGCAAGAAACAAACAAATAACGTTATGTCAACATTGTAACAACAATAAACGTTGTAGTAATGTTGATGAAACCTTTATAAAACTTACGAATACCTGAACATTTACAGTGTATCAGTATATGTATACTTAAAAAAAAAATGTCCTGTAAAATAAGTAAATTAATTCAATTAAACAATAAAACAGTTTTAACCTTGCTTGTATAACATTTCATTTAATTTTTTTTAAACGTTATTTTACGTGAATGCAGTATCGGCAACTTTAGCATACTGTTATCAAACATGTAGTAAATAAAAATGTAATTAGTTATACCTTATAGGCACCGGTGATTATTAAAGTGGTATAATTATGTTTGAAGAAGTAAACAACAACTCATCATATAATTAGGAGGTGTGGAAACGTTATAGTTTAATTCCAGTGAGTTCCGAGAGCAGTGTCGTTTATAATTGATAGCAAGGGGTGAATGGGGTTGGGACACAAGGGGTGGTAAGGGCATTCGTGTACATCAGCGAATTGTTCAAACGGAACGGATTGTTCGGTTGTCACGCACGGCCATTCAATCTAAATATACGTGGGGCGTCTGCCATCAGATACCTCATCCGGAGCAGACATTAGGTGTACGTGGTGCACGGCCGGCAATCAAAGCCCTATTATATTCCTCGTCTGGGTTTTAGTTATCTCTTGCTTTCTTTGTTGGATCCGTGCTGTGTTTGTAAGTTACACCTGTAAAGTGCGAAACTTTCAGACAATGGCCCACTGTCTTGGCTGTTCTGTCCGTCCGGTGACGACGAGGGTCGCGACTTTTCAACCACGCAGTTTAGGTATAGTTGTGCGGTTAGTCGGCGTGAAATCAGGCTGTTTTGTTTACTGCCACTGACCGTTTTTAGTGTTCATTTAAGTGATTAAAATAATTGCGAAAACACCTCACGTTACATGTGAAATAAATTACTGTTTGTACAAATACTTCAAAATCTATGTTCTTTTTGCAAATTCGTGTCGGGAATCACCAACGTCAGTTAAATCGACAAATGGTTATTCATTAATTAAAATATAGTAATAGTTAAATACATGCCAAAAAAGCAATAGATTTATATTTTTACGTTGATTACATAGTATAGTGGAATTCGGGAAAGATGTCCTATGACTCATTGATGTGGAATGTGTCGTTCAAATTTTTGAGAGAGTACATTGACAATTGTATCTGCAACGATTATTCCTAGTTGTATCAAATTTTGACGTTACATGACAATGTTATACTATTTAGATCGCGAGTATATTAGCGTTCTTTTTTTTAGAAAAGTTTTAAATCATAATTTCTTGTAACTTATTTTTTTGAGTATACACATCCCAATTACGTGTATTAGGTTTTTAAATATTCGTTTTTTTCTTAAAAGAGGTCAATGTGAAGTTTAAACGAGTTTTTCTACTCCCAGGTTAAGCATGAAGTAAAATTTCGAGTTTAGAAAAGCCTGAAAATTTGGTTTGGGCGCGTAGCGCGAAGCGCGGAGCGACCAAACCAAATTTTCAGGCTTATCTAAACTCGAAATTTTACTTCATGCGCCACGCGTATAAGACACTGATTTCAAGCGAAGTTTACTCGTTCACAATATTTCAATGCTTTCAGTGTTTAATTCGCGTGGCGCACGAAGTAAAATTTCAAGATTAGAAAAGCCTGAAAATTTGGTTTGGCCGCTCCGCGCTTCGCGCTACGCGACCAAAAGAAATTTTCAGGCTATTCTAAACTCTCAATTTTACTTTATTCTTAGTCGTTTTAAGCTGCAAATGAAACTCTTTAAAAAAATAGCGTATGCACATGTATACCTAATAGAAAATTCTCTGTATGTATACTTAAAATAAAAATTCCCTGTATCAACAGACTATTCCGATGACTATTTGCCAAATCTACTGAATGCGCATTTGATTCAATTATTTTCGTTTGAGGTTACACAACATCAACATAAATGCATTATTTATTTCTGTAAATACCTGAACTATTTAATAGATGTGGAAATTGGAATTATACTACTTATACTCACATATAAAACGATTGTGCACATTAATTAAAATGATTTGTGTTTGGGTTTTTGCTGATTTAGTTTTACGAAGACATTGTCAAGATGTGACGTTTAACCTTAAAATTTGAAAGCTGCATACCAAAACATACGTTTTCACATGTTTTATCTAAAAACCATAGCAGACATATTATGAAGTTTTCTCTCTCTTTTCACACACGTAATCTGACGACATCAAACTATTTTCGTATTACATGTATTTGTGCAGAAAGCACTACAAATCAAGGAAACCATGGGACACATTTTGTTAATCGTACCTTAAATATCTATTTCAACCAACAAACAATTTTAATGTTGGAATAAAATTTAACGGAATTTGGTGAAACCGGATATCAGTGCTTGTAATTTATGATATCAAAAATTTAAATGTAGGATTATTTAATAAACTCAGAGTCCACATATGCATATTTGTCTAAAAATATTTGTTATGCCGCGAAATAAAAAATATTTATCGTAAGCAAATATTTGGAAAGTTTTGTGTTGATAAATGAAAAAAAATTAAAATAAACGAATACTTATTTATTACGAACTGTTCCAGTCAATAAATTTGTTAACATAATTTTGTTTTTATAATAACCAATAATTTTATAAAATTACGATTTCCCATTAAGTTCTACATTTTCTAATTAGGATGATATCATGATCTCATTGAATATTTACGTACTTCTAATTATGAAAACAAGATTTGCATATGTGTATGTATGTATGTATGCGTTGTAAAATTAATGAATAATTTTCATATGATGAATGGTAGTCCGCACCCTAGTAAAAGCCCATTGTTAATTTCTTTTTATTGCCTAAAATTGTGGTGTGTACATTAATTTTAAAAAGCACAAAGGGTGGTTAGACGAAGGGTCTGCGCTATAAATTCACGTGAATCATATATCCAGACTATATAATTTAGGAAATAAGAGCCATAAATAAAGTGTTAATGAAAGTGACGATTGAATCACTATCATTTGCACGGAACCCCATACAAACTAATTCTCTTAATTGAAAAGCTTTGTTCAAATCAATAATAATTGAATTATAATGTAATAATATTAAATAAATTTACATACAGGAAATAATCCAGAGGCGTCAAGTGACAAGATTAGGGATGCCCAATTAACAGGCACATTTCGCGAAATAACCTAATCGCTAAACTTGCATTTGATTTCCAGGCCATTGGTCAAACGATGCAAACGGTGGGCCGGCTTCTTCAACTCTTAAGGTCTTGTAATCTTGTATAGGCTTAAACCAAGATCTTTACTTAAAATTGTCAAAAAAGTGGACCAATTGCTGCGCACGGTACCGAGTCGAGTATTTTGGATCTTCTTTGATACTGTGCTAAACAGCGGCAATATTTTTTTTCGCACACAATATTTTTTGTCTCACAGAGTGAGTTTCATCATGCAGCGTGAACGATTTATCGTATAATGACTGCAGCGATCTGTAAGTTATGCGAGCATAACCACGATTTTCAAAATAAATTTGTACGATTTACAATTGTTACTTACATGTTCATTTATGCATGATTAAATGGGAAAATTTACTACACAAAAATTACCTCTGACCTTTAAGAAATTATTATTAACTATTTGCAGAGCTGTCTTAATGCCAAGTTTTATCACGCTTAATAAAATCCTTTACCATATACTGGTAGGCTACAAATAAAACAAACAACAAATTTTCTAAATGAAAGGGATTTATTATATTTGTATCAATATTTTTTGTTTTTGTTAAGTTTTTCAATAACATTTTGTATCAATATTCTAAGTTCATTAGTGCGTATTGCCCCGCAATAGGCTTTTATGAAAACACATGTATTTTCTGCACTCTATAAAAAGTAGTTACATTTTTTTTTTCCTGTGGGGCCGTCTTCCTTGTGGATATGTTTCACTGCAGCCTGGGTGGCTTATTGTACTACCCTATATTGTCTCATTACTCACGCAAATATTTCAAATTTAATCCCCTGCACTAGCTTGTGCAGGTCCTTCAGGGGTTCCGTGTGAAAATCATTTGGTACCATTTGACTTTTTCTAAATATGAGCTCTCTATTTTTTCCATATCACAGAGCCAACAACTGGTGTCGCCGTTATATAGACCGATTATTCTTAGGTGCTCTTTAACAGTCATGTGGCCTTAGTAGTCCTATGGTTGTTTTTAGCTGTGCCTTACTTAGTGTCAGTAGTTTTGCAGCGTGGTTAGAGTTAGGTCCATTTATAATGGCCTTACTGTGGTTACGGCCTGGTCTGTTTACCCAGTATTCCTTGTGTTTGTTGAGAATCCACTTTCTGACTTCTAGGCGACTCGACTTTTTTGTGATGCCCAAGACAGGTTCAGGTCCCATAAATTATATGGTAGCTCCCTGCCTTGCTAGCCCCTTCACCTTTTTTTATTTCCCTTGATACCCAAATAATCCGGCGTCCAGACAAGTGTGCCCTTGTTCTGTCTCGCCAGGTGATTCAGTGTATCGAAGTAGTCCAACACCAGTTTGGACGAAGTCTTTTGGCTCTTTCAAGCCCTCAGTGCCGCCTGGCTATCCGACATAATATTGATTTGCCTGTCACGACAGTCCTTCTCTATGCTGGTTGTCGCACATTCTCTAATTGCGAATATTTCGGCTTGAAAGACTGATGCCAGGCAGCCCAGCGAGTGGGCATAGCCTATCTTCATGTTTTCATTGTAGATTGCTGATCTAGTACCTGTGTCTGATTTAGAACCATCCGTATACCAGATCATGCTATGTTTGTGAATATCTCCCCTAAAGTCATTCCATACATTGCGGTCTGAAATAGTGACTTTAAAGAGTGCGTTTCAAGATAACTGACTGTCGTATGGTCCGACCTCATCTGCAAGAGTATTTCAAGAGTCTTCTGTGTAGCGTGTCAACTCTAATATTGACTTATGATAGCTGCAGCCTGTGGAGTGCCAATCTTGCCTCCTCCACTATCAGAATATGAAGTGGTGTGAGGTCTAGGAGCGTTTCCATGGCTGCAGTGGGCGTCGTTCTCATAGCTCCCGTTATGGTAGCACAAGCAAGCCTTTGAATCTCGCTGAGGGTTTGTATGGTTGTGTGTTGCGTGACTTTAGGCCACAACACCAAAGCAGCATACATTATTGCGGGTCTGGCCACTCTGTATACAGCCAGTATACCATCCCTGGTCTAAACCGCCAATGTTTGTCGTACTTTCGTCTAATTACCGCAAGGGTAATTTCCGATTTACGTTTGATTTTTGAGATGTGCAAGGTCCAGGTGAGCTTGAAGTCAAAGATTACTCCTAAGTACTTCACCTCACCCGACATTTCTAGGTTAACACCATTTAGAAAGAGAGGTCCTAGGCCCTCCAGTTTCCATTTACGTGTAAATGGTACAAGGGTAGCCTTAGTGGGTGAGACTTTAAGTCCTTCTCTAGTACACCATTTGTTCACAGCGTAGTAGTAGTAATAGTTACCTATAGAATAAGCAATTTTACAACTTAACAATTTAATGTGAAAGTTCATTAAAACAATCTTCTACATTTTAAAATACTTACTCGTGCATGTAAAAACCAGAATTATAAAAATTATTAAAAGTATTAATTTTGTTTGTATTTAAAAATAAAATAATTGGTGATATACTTTATATTAAGCAAGCCAATAATATCTTCAATTGATTCTCAAAATACACTAAATTAATTATTGGCACTTCCTCTCTAATATAGGAATCCACTTATTGGAATTGTCTCCATGAAGTGTAATTTAAACCCTATCCATTGTGCGTTTTCCTGATTTACGGCCCTGCCTACGTATTTCCCAGTTTGGTAACTAAATCAATTGAATTTCTGTATAATGGCTCGATAGGAGACAATATATGGCCTACTAGTTTTTCCCGGCATAGCACTTCAACCCCTCTCTATCTATCCATCTACCCACCCTCGAATTTAAAATTTCAAGATGGATGGGTCCCGCGTGACATTGCGAATGAATTAAATTTTGAGCGAATGAGTATTAATGTTGCTAAATCGATTAAAAATATTGAAGGGCAAATATATAGATTTTTTTTTAATGTGTACATATTGTTTGTATTATATTATTGTATATTGGTTTCGGTCTGCCGGTCAGTCGATCTGTCCTTCTGTCTCTTGATTTCAGCGAAAATGGCTCTCAGGATTTTGATCAAATTTTATATTAAGGCCCTACTCCACTATATCTAAAAATTTTCAACTTTTAGGTATAATGTGGAAACCGAAAGTAAATTACTTTTAGCGTTTTCTTTGTATCTCGTATATTATTAATACAATTGAAAAAACGTTTAAATAAACGTTGTAGAAAAACAATAAATAAATATATAATGTATAATATACCAGGTGTTGACTTGACGGACGCAACATAGGAAATCCCATGTAAATTTTGAAATGCTAAAATTTTGGCTCCCCTATTTATTTTACAAACAAAATGTATTTACCTTTTTTGTAGAGGGAATTCATTCGTGTTAAGTTTCTCTAAGGTAAAATAATTAACAAAAAGTAATGTGATTTTATAAAAATAAAGACATGCCATGGAATTGAAATAACAATTGCGGATGTCAAAATGGCAAAAAATATCGCTGTCACTTAATTAAAGTAAATGTTTACGAAATGATGTACACTACATATTAAGTGGTATTATGCACACCACAGTTATCGGGATGTTTGCGATATGTTTTCTGTCTTTAATCAAGTGCCTGTAATCTTGTGCTATTTTGACATCCGCAATTGTTGTTTCAATTCCATAGTATGTCATTATTTTTATAAAATCACATTACTTTTTCTTAATTATTTCAACTCAGAGAAACGTAAAGTGTTAAGTGCGAACACTAATAAATTCAGAATTATTCCCTCTACAAAAAAGTTAAATACATTTTGTCCCTAAAATAAATAGGGAGCCAATATTTACACACTTCAAAATTAACATGCGATTTCTTATGTTGCGTCCGCCAAGTCAACACCCGGTATACACTTATCGTAGCTCTTTTTGTTCAAAAAATATTTAAAATAAGAATAATTTTTTAATTTTGATTTATTTTATTGCATTATCTTTGTAAGCATCCATAAAACATTTTATGAGAAACCAATATATTGAATATATGACATTTTAATTTGCGGTCGGTACCTGTGGTAGCCACAGCAGATTTTTTACCTTTAGATTTATAAAAATATTACAACAGTGTTGAATGTATTTAATTAATAAAAGTGTAGGTTTGATACAACATTGAAACGATAACATCGTATTGTTCCTAATAATTTTGAACAGACGCAAATGGTGCATGCGCCGGACTACTCAAAAAAATATTATTGCTATTCATCTACCTGATGAAGCCACTGTGTGATGAAACATGTCGCAATGTTCAAAAATGTAAACAAATAAGCGAAACCCTCCCATCTGTGTTGTTTTTTAGTTATATTTGAATTTCTGCATTTCATAAAGATGTATTACAGGGTGCCTGTATTTCGACAGAATGTTATTTGTCAGTGATAAAGAGTCGAGTAAATAAGGGCAAAGTTGCGTATTTTAGGGCCTAAAAATAATCGGACAACAATTTTGAAATTTCTTTTTTTTTATTTCCGAGATATCAACAAAAAACTTATTTTTTGAAAAATTGTTTTTATTTTTACTACTGAATATGGAAATTTAGAACTTTGACAATATAAAGGCACTTTTTAATAAGAAATCTAGTAGCATATTTTTTTTTTTGGATAACTATTACCTTGGGACCCTAGCCAATTATCGTTGAAAACATAAGTTGGCTATGGTTTTAGGATAAATGTTATAGTTATCTTAAAATAAAATTTGTTACTATATTTCTCGTTAAAAAGTGCCTGTATAATGTTAAAGTTGTAAATAACTTTCAACAGTTTCTGAATGAAAAAATTGAAACGTAATTTCAAAAAATCCGTTTTTTGACGACGAAAGAAGATATTGTTTGTTATAACATTATTATTAGGCCCTAAAATACCAAACTTTGCTCCAGTTGAACCGACTCTCTATCTCTTCAAATAACCGAAATCCCTATACATTCTGTTGAAATACGGGCAGCCTGTATAAAAGTCAGAAATAATATAATATTACTAAAAAAATATCAATAAAATTAGAAACAATGATATTTTTTTGATAGATATTTTCTAATTGAGCAAAGACGATTTGTTAATTTTAATAAAAAATTGATTTTAATATAACAATTAAGAATAAATTATTTTTATTAGCTTGAGTTATGTAATTTTTTAACTACATTAAAATTTATTTGAAACGACTAGTTTTAATAATATTTTAACTTAACATTGTTCTATTTTTCACGTATAGATCCGTTACTGTCTTAAATATTTTTACATTTTTTAACTACTATATCAATCTATTATTCGTAAGCTACTTATATGTTCTATTTAAATCAAAGATAGGAGACACTTTCTGAATATATGAATTATAGTCAGTAAACATTTGATTTAATTAATTAGTCGGGTAGTCTCTTGATACGTATTTTGTAGCCAACTCCAAGCGATATATTTCTTTGTCTTGCTCTAAATCAGTGGTCTCCAAACTACGGCCCGCGGGCCAAATCTGGCCCGCGACTTGCATGAATCCGGCCCGCGATTGTTTGTAATGTTTTTTTGTAAATGTCATATTTTGAAATATTGTAACAATTGTTCCTTAAATTTTCATAATTTTATAAAATTAATCGGATCTTGGCCGACTTTATTATGTAGAATTGTATTTGTGGCCCGCGAAGAAGATAGTTTGGAGACCCAGGCTCTAAACCACATATGGGCAACCCCCGGCCCGCGGGCCGGAGTCGGCCCGCTGTAAGATATGATCCGGCCCACGTGACATTTTGAAAAAACCCAATTAAAAAAATATTACATTAGGTACTTATACTCACGGAGGTGACAGTGAGGCGGCAAACATGAAATTATTTGATGTTTCCCGCCTCAATCTTTGATAATCGCCGCCACTCGACTTGCTCGATCAAATTCTTTGAGGTTTGCCGCCTCACGGGCGACACATCAAAAGATTTATTGCTTCTCAATTATTCTAAACTAGTTTATTCCAGATTATTCGTTCATTTTGCCTATATAAACGGGTGGATGGCCCGAACGTTAGTTCAGTTCTATTTGAGCTACCGAGGTGATACCTTGGACAATCGATATCCTAGCGAACTGCTCGAGCCGTCAACTTGCTTTGTGACTTTCTGTGCATCTTGAGTGGTTACTAACTATAGTTTGTTATTAAGTTTATTGAACGAAAAGTAAACAAAAATGATGTCTGGTGGAAAGAAACGAAAAGTAGATACAGAGGGTCGCCATTTTCAAGAAAAATGGACTGAATAATTCTTTTTTATCTTGCATAATGGTAAGCTTATTTGTTTGCTCTGTAATGATGGCATTTCAGTAATGAAAGAATTCAATATAAAGAGGCATTACTCAACTAAGCATGCTACGCTGCACTCACTGACAGGACAATTAAGAACAGACAAAATCCAGAAGCTTACCGCAAATTTGGAAAAACAGCAACAAATGTTTCATAAACAAAGAACACAATTTGATGATGTTGTGAAAGCTAGTTTTATAGTTAGCTCAAAATTGGCAAAGGCATTAAAGCCATTTGCCGAAGGAGAATTTATCAAGGAGTGTATGCTAGAAGTTTGCGGTATTTTGTGTCCTGAAAAGAAAAAAGACTTTGAAAAAATTAGTTTGTCAAGACGAACTGTTGTTCGACGTATAGAAATGATGGCTAATGATATAAATACAACATTGACTGACCGTATGGCTGGTTTTGAATTATTTTCCATAGCATTAGACAAGAGCACCGATTTGTCTGACACAGCTCAACTGGCTATATTTATTCGAGGTGTTGATAAGGAGTTCACTGTTACTAAGGAATTGCTTGCTTTACAGCCGCTAAAAGGAACCACTACAGGAGAGGATATTTTGATTGAAGTTCAAAAGGTATTCACAAGTTTTGGCTTGCCATGGTCAAAATTAATTGGAGTGTGCACTGATGGTAAACCTTCTATTGTCGGCTAAGTAAATCAGCTGAATATAACGACGTAACATATTATTGTGAAGTCAGATGGCTGAGCAAAGAAAAAATGTTGAAACGGTTTTACGAGCTTAGAAATGAGATAGCAGACTTTATGAAAATAAAAGATAAACCACTATCTGAATTAAATGACCCAAAATGGATATGTGACTTAGCATTTCTGGTCGATCTTACAGGCTATTTGAATGATTCAAATTTGAAACTAAAAAACAAGGACAGTTAGTAAATGATTTGTACAGCCATTTAAAAGCGTTTCAAATCAAACTACGCTTGTGGGAGTCACAGTTGCTGTCTGGTAACAGTTGCCATTTCAACACGCTCTCTGCGTATGAAAATATTGCTATATATATGCTTAATATGCTGAAGAACTCAAGTTACTGTCGGAACAATTTTCGAACAGATTTTGCGACTTCAAAAGCATGGAAGACTGTTTCAGTTTATTTGCTACTCCTACAACATATATTGTACAAAATGCTCCAATACACTTACAAATGGAGTTGATCGAGATTCTAGAAAACTCACTCCTAAAATCAAAATTTGAAGACGTAGAGTTGTGCGAATTCTACAAAAAATACCTAGAAGAAGACAATTTTCCGCAGCTTAGAAAATTCGCAAGAAGATTTATTTGTGCGTTTGGCAGTACTTATAAATGCGAACAGTTCTTTTCATTGATGAAAGTTAATAAATCAACACATCGTACAAGACTGACTGACGATAATTTGGAAAATTCTTTACGGCTTTGTGTCAGTGGAATTAATCCAAATATCGATGGATTAGTTTCCCAAATTCAAGCTCAAGTGTCTCATTGATTTCGGTGTATTTATCTTTCGTAGTTTGTAACAATAGCAAATTTAACGATTTAATTATAATGTACCATTTTTTCAAATTTCATTTTGTTATTTTAATAAATTGTACTATAATAACATTGTCGTATTATTTCATGTCTAATATCTATCGCAAAAAATATTATCACTAATTTAAAAGTGCATTTTAAAGTAGTGATAATATTTTTTGCGATAGATATTAGACATGAAATAATACGACAATGTTATTATAGTACAATTTATTAAAATTACAAAATGAAATTAGACGAGTACTTTTAACGCGGCCCGCGAACGTATTTGCACGCTAAAGGTTGGCCCTCAACATGTCAAAGGTTGCCCATACCTGGTCTAAACGATGACTTAAGAATCGCATGTTGTTTAATTTATATAACCCACACAACAAATTAAGTACTGACTGAAACAACAAAACACTAATCACACTTTAAGTGTTTCTCCGCGCGGGCTTTTTAACATTTGATTATTTTGCATAAACCCCTAAAGGTCTCGCATGCATAAACCTAATTAGAGATAATTCACCCCGCTCATTTTTTTATTTTAACTCATAAAGAATGGAGTATTTTGGGACAGTTTATCATTCTTCTAATTAATTTACAGTGATGATGTGACTATTTGCTTTAATTTAAACAAATGTAATATAAAATATCAAAATAAAGCAGCATTAACACTAGCGTTATCCAACCTTATTTTTTATTATATCCCACGTTTTATATTCGGATGCCTTCATAACAGACATGTTTATTTTTATTATTACTCAACATGTGTAGAAAACTTGTCTAGGTCACATGAATTGTAACAGAGAAACTGCGAGGCCCTTCAAAATTTTATATACTCGCATATTAGGACTGCGACTTTAAATACAGTTGATAAAAAAATATTAGGTCTTTCTTTTATGAACATCCTGTACATATTTTGAAAACCGTTATGTACACTTTGATAATAATTTAAATTCATTTATAACTGCTGACATTTGAGATTAATCGGGATTAGCAGTTACCCACCCTTTAAGAAACCGACTATAAAAGACTGCGATTTCAAGAACATTTCCGTATTTTTATTTAAACGCATAAAGAACATAACAGAATATTAGGGGAACGTTTTTTTTTTCTTTCTTTCGTAATGTGGACGCAATTTCCGCAAACCACGAGATGTCATCAAGGGGTGGACGAATGGAGGGCAAAGTGCCACTCGACGTTCCCAATTAGAGAGAGGGACCGATTCTTGCCGTGCAATTATTTTTCCGTGAAGACTCTCGAGGGCCTGATTTCCATACATGGGGGGTGCGAGATTGACGCGCCCCCGCCGTCCCTTGGGCGTCCTGCATAATGGCATTAGTAAGCCACCGGAAACCTTCGTGCACCACTCGAAACTAGCAAGCGAGCGAGAGGGGCTAATAGATTTATCACTTTGCAAAGTAAAGAAAAAAAAATCAATACCTTGAAATCACTCAGGTCGGAAGGTCTATGATATAATAATGGGATTTCTGTGAGAGGGGTGTGTTCATTTGATGTTTCCGAGCGCGCATTCAGAAATGTCGCCTTAATAATGCCAGTCCTAGGAACGGAAATGTATTTTGGATTATTATGTGATGTAAAGCAATTGAAATTGCTTTGACTATTGAATTCATTCACTTTTGGATTTTCAATTGCTTGTATTATATTGTACTTTCTGGAATTGTTCCTAAAGTTTTAAATTTTATTAAATAAAGGAAGTATTGTATCGTATGTTTAATAAAAAAAAAACCTCTAGAGTGCCATGATTTTATCTTTTTTTTTTATTTAAGTTGGCTAGACGCTTTAGGAATTGACATATAAAATGTCATAATTATATTGTATAATTTCAGAATTGCTAACCTACAATATTTTCTATGGCACTCTAAAGGTTTCAATTTATTGAACATATGATAGTAGTAGTTTATATTTCATGCATATTATTTTTTATTTTTATATTGTCTGCAACTTGTATTGGAAACATATATACACTAGTTATAACACTATTTTTATATAAACAATCAATGTATTTTGCCATTGTCTGCAGCTTATATTGGAAACATATAATTTATTATCAATATTTAGAGAAATATTAAAAAAAAAATTAAAAAAGCCAAATTAATCCCCCACTCTCGTTTTCCGGCATTTAGCCAGAATGTTCGTTGGATAGTACTGCATTAAGTTGAACTGAATTCAAGTTTGTGACGTCAATAGTTCATGATAGTGTAATTGTGGAGCTCGTGCGGAAAACCCCATAAATCCAAAACACAAAATTTAAAAAAAATTAACTGAGTTTTGAGCAAACCAAAACACCTTTCACATCTTTCACATTGGGTCAGATTACAAATTTACGACGACAAAAATATAATTTTGCAATGTCTCACAATCATCAAAAACCACGTAGTGTGAATTCTTTGATAATAAATCCACAATACTGCAAAGAAATAAATGCGATAAAGCAATCCTATTGGTTGTGGGTACTTGTCAAAAATTTCTCTCTCCGCTCGGGTGACAGAAAGGAACTAGTTGTGCTAGTTTTTGACAGATTATCTACGCCTGTATTGTGTCTGTGTTCAAAAGTTGTGACATTTTTAAGATGGAGAACATGGCGGCAAGTATGTATTTACATGTACAATACCTAATTTGTAAAAAGCTTTAATCAATGGAGTTATAAAATAAGTTTTGTAACGGACTAACGTAAATGGAAAAAAAAACTCTTAATATACTGCTGTACATTAATTTAAAAAAAAGTTCCACATGGTTCCGTTACATTGTGTATTTTGTAATGCACAATAAACATTAATGATTCCAAAGAAGCAATAAACCAATCAACATATTTTCCCGTTAGGTAAAATTGAACATATTTTTAAAGTAATTGTGATTAGCCCAATTTGCAATAGAATAAGCTGAATAAGAATGAACTATTTTTAGTGTTAGAAGATGAACGATCAGTTTCCGTTATTCAAGTATTAGTACAATACGTGTTAAACAAGTTTTGTATAAACGACCTAACTGACATTTTGTTGAAACAAATAAAAGATCTGATAAAAGTGCTTGTAGCCAAACTCTTGTCTAAATGGTGTGAATGTAAATATATGTACGAACGTTTCAACAATAACCACGCAAATTCGCTTAGTGTTGAGTTGATGATTCCAGGGATACATCCGCCAACAATAATACAACCCACTGTTTCGAAGAGAAGTCAAAGCAGGCCCAAAATAACTTTGATCTGAGTTCTGATCGCACAAACGGAGAATACCTAAGCCTTTTGTTCAAATCTAAGTTTAAAAAACCTGTGTTTGGCCATTAAAACAAGTCTAGTGAAATTGATAAAAAAATGGTTCACAAATTATCTTTTAATAAGGAAGTAAGGCAATACAGTGCTAAAGAAGTTTTGTTACGGGGTGGGGTGCTTCGCAGTTGGAATTTATATAAAATCTTCGTTAAACAATTGAGGTGTTAAACGAAGACCCACATCGCAACTTCCGGCTAGCTATTTAGTCACTAAATAATAAAATTATGCTTACCAGGGTGATCACTTCACTGATTCTAAGTTAAAAGGTAAATGAAAGGTTTAAAATTGAACTTTAAAAGTAAATGAAAACTTTAGTCAAAGAGTAACAAAATGTATTAACACGAAACAAATTAAACAACGAATATAAATTTACAAATGAAGATAGAAAAATAAACAAGCAAAAGAAAAAAAACAAGAAATACAATTAAAATAATAACTTACGTACGACCACTGGGTCGTAAAGAATACTTGTAAAAACTTTCGCGGACGCGGACGCGGACCGAAATTTAGCGTAGTGACGATGCACGGTTCGAAGACTTTTTCGAAGTGATGTTGACGGGTCAACAGACTTTTTTGAAGTGATTTTAGCCCTTGAGGCCGGCGGTATTTATTTGGTTTTTGGTCAACCCTCTTCCGTCTTTCCCTCTGGCGACCACCAACTTTCGTTGGTCGAAAGAAAAATGGCCAAAATAAATATTAAATATAAATATTTTGAAATACAAAATATGTCATTATATGCGCGATATGATTCTGCGTCCGGGCATATATGACATATTTTGATTCGAGCTAAGAACGGGGTTTAATAGACGTTTAATTTAATTAAGCCGAAGAGGTTGACCGAATTTGCCTAAAAGTAATACCAACGATGTGGAATGATAAAGCGCATCGTTTGGTATACCTAGCAACAATATGCATAAACAATTACGCCTACCAACTCCAAAAAACATATAAACAATAGGGGTGTTATGCCTGGACTTAGAAAATGTATAATAATAAGGAAAATACTGAATAGAAATTTATGAAACTTCGTCCAAGCATAACGGGGAGCATAGTAATTGTTTATACATATTTGTTGCTATGTGGAACCTCGTCTAAAAGCAAATTAGTAACAATTAAATATCATGACAGCTCGCGGTTTATATCCTTCTGGTTCGAACTAACCATATCGTGTTTGGTGTCGTTCGAATCGTCTTCTTCTCAGTTATCCGATGAGGGTTGTGACGTATTCTACATACGCGAACCACGTAGGGAATGTCCCTATCCCTTGCATTCGGCGGTTTTATAACCCCTGACGTCATGCCCGATTCTTTTGTGCTTCCCACGTACGTTTCGCTCGCGCGATCGGGCCGGTCGCAGGTAGCGGCGTCCCATCGCAGATGTGGCGAACTCGGGGATAACCGGGAAATCCGTATATATTTTGGACAACCCTGGAACTGGAAATAGCGGATGTCGTAGAGTTCTACCCTTGGACGGCCGAGAGGAGTTTTGAGCTGAGTTGAGCTATCTGATGTTCGAGGGCGCTATTTGACGAGATTCCACTAGGCAACCTATCTAACTTAAATAATTTCAATGTATGGCGCGAACTTTACTCATTTGGAAAATAAAAGAGAATGAAGCAATATTGTGTACTGAAAAATAGAATGAGGTGAATTGGGACCGTTGTTCCGAATATTAAAATATGTAACAAAATAACGCCCGTGGTTATGTTGCAGCTGAAATATTGCTGAATGAACAAGTTGACAACGCTTACGGAAAAGCGCCGGTAACAGTTTTAGCTCTCATAGTTGACATTCACCTGGCAAAAGATGATTATATGACAATGCGCCTAGAAGCCATTACCAGAGAGGCTGATATATATTCCTCATATTACGTGATATCGGAAGCAAACAAATTTTACCCATTAAATATCAGAGTATCCAAAAACAAAAGATCTTTTAGACCATACTGTACAATGACTTCAACAAGTTCAGTAGAATGTTATTATTCAAAACATAGACGACACTAACAATATTCTTGAAATTATTTACAATTGGGGCCTAGATAGCAGCAGGGGACACAGTATATATAAGCAATACGTTTCTAATAATAATTTCTATGCAGACTCCAGCATAATTTTATACACAATTGTGTCCCTAGAATTATCCGAAAAGCATGAAAATAATTTAAAAATATATTTTAGAAATCACACCTCCTTTTCCACCAGATACTGCCGACGAATTTCATTAAGATTAAAAAAGAAAATGTTAAAAAATACGAATGCGACGAAATTAAACACGAAATATTGAATTTTCAGTCAACAAATATCACCCTGGAAGACAAACAATTTATAATAATAATAATAATTCTTTATTAGTCTCAACAATACAATCTGTACATGTTCATAGGATAAGTAAAAAAACATACATTAATTTTCTTACCAAAATAAATATAATTAAAATTGAGATTACGCCAAATATTCATTTATAGAATAATATGATTGCTCTGTTAAATAAGACTTTAGTCTATTTTGGAAAATATATTTATTTTTACTCTCCTTGATATTTGATGGTAGTAATATTAAATGATAAATTAAAAACACTTGGTTTGTTTCACTATTTTCAATATTAATAATATTATTTTAAAATGTTTCACCAAATGATAAATAAGGAAGTTATTCAAGAAATATTTGATGGTAGTTTATTGAATATCTTAATTCTGTAAATATTGGGCGACTAATAACGATTTTTTGTTTTGTAGTCATGAATGTTACTTGTAGTACTGACATTGTTTTTATTACTAAATATGTATATACTAATTTCATAAATGTAGAGACAAGATATTTAACGCACTGAACGTATTACGTGATGAGATCCAACTAAGAACTCCTACAATACAACGGATCACTCTTTTTTGCAAAATAAATAATTCATTTATCAAATTTAATGATCCCCACTGGCATATACTATATCGTAGTCGAGATTCGATAATGGATTTATATATCATAACTGTCTGGCATTTATCGAAAATATCTTGTACGCATCTAATTACATAGGATTTATCATCTATTTTAGATCTTCAATTTGATTATGCCAACTATGATTATGGTCAAGCTTTATTCTAAGGAAAGTTGTGCTATCTGCATACTCGATATTATTACGTTGTAGATATGTTTCAATTTAAAGATTACTTTTACACTGTTTGGTATGGAACTTACTGAACAGTGTTTTATCTTTATTTTAAAATAACTGATTTTAATTTAGCCAGTTTAATGTTAATTTTATTGCTTTATTACAGTGATACCTAACATTTGTGTTATCAGAAATTATTATGGAAGTTTCATCAGCATATGTTATTAGGTGATGTAGATTTGAGTTACATAAATCATTTATATACAATATAAATAGGAAAGGACCTAAAATTGATCCCTGTGGGTCACCAATGTCAACTGTTATTTTATTAGATAGGTAAACACATTCTTCAAGTTTTCCTGTAACTAATTTAACTATTTGCCAACGTCCTTTTAGATAAGATAAAACCCAATTTAATGCCACCCCGCGGATGCTATAACTATATAACTTATCTATTGAATAATTAATATTGACACAGTCAAATGCACGGCTTAAGTCAAGAAATATTGCTACTGGGTACCTCTTCCATTATTTCAAGCATGTGTCCATTTGTACTATGTAAGACGGCAAAACAGTTAACGTCTTAACTGAAACAAAAGGGCAGCTTGGTGGTGTAGTCGTTAGAGTGTTGGACTGCCACGCCACGGGCCGGGGTTCAAATACCGGCCTAACAAGTCGTCTGCATTTATATAGGTTAGGATAAAAATGCCAAACACTCCGTCTTCTCGGATATGACGTTAAATGCATGTAGGACCCGTGTGTGTGCCTAGATGTTGCGTTGCACGTTAAAGATTCCTACCGGTGGGTTGGAACTCCCACCGGGTTCGGCAAATCTCCGGCGTCATGATAAGCCATAGCAGCGGAAATAGATGACGTAAAACCCAAAAAACAAAAAACTGAAACAAAAAGTAGACAGGCGTGTAATGTGTGCAAAGCCATGCCCATAATCATGAACCATTTAGAAATGATGATAAAAAGAGCCTGCGACAAAAGTTCATATAAATTTGGTCTTTCTGTTTTGCATGCGTACCTATAAATCTACGAATACGTTTTGCTCTTAGCAGATAAATTAGAGATAGAATATTGGCAAGCTAGAGGAAAAGAAACAGAAGAAATTGTGAAAGTTAGAACTATTTATAAAAAAAAAATGGGTCTTGTTGTCGATTTACCAAAACAAGATGGTGGTAACAGTAATGACGGGAACGATTTTTTTTAAAAACCCTGATGTGATTTCTTGAATCACAGGCTTAGATAAGGATTTTATTAAAAGAATGTCTAGTATTGTTACAGTTGTGTCGTGTAGCTAGTAACAAAGAAGAATTTAAAATATACCGTTTGAAGACCGCGGAGTTGGCGACCACACCTCATGAGTGGTATAAAATGAGTGCGAGAGTCCATAGGGCTGAGATAATAAAATCGCTTCCATTGCCTGCAGTTCTCCTCTCAGAAGACGTTACAGAAGCAAGTCGTAAAAGTTATAAATAGCTTAGACAATACCACTCCGCAAAAACGTTAAGAATGGATACTAATACGGACATTATGAACTGGTTGCTGGTATCATCAGACCCTTAATCACTTGTTATAAAAAAAACCCGAGAAGAAAACAAAATTAAATGAGCTATTGTTAGGAATGCTTCGAATGCCCAACTATATGAATGAAGAAACTACACGAGAAACTGCATAAGATGTTATTAGTGATGATGAAGAAGGGTCAGTAAGTGATAATGAGATTGATTTTAACGAAGACCGCTAATAAATTTGTTATTCTGTAAAAAAAAAAAAATGTTTGCACTTTTATTATTGCTGTATTGAATGTATATTTTCTAATTTAAATTGTGTTTTTTACTAATGGAGGGAGAGTGTATGTATCTAATTTAAACTCAGTTTACATTAGGATTATAAGAATGTCATCATAAGGTAATATCTCAGGCAAAAAATAGAAATGCAGCATTTAATTATTGTCGTCGTAAATGTTTAATCTGGCCCAGATTGAGGTAGTATTGAAAATATGATCAAGTACGAAGTTGATGCTAACCTTACCCAAAATTATAAGTAACCATCAAAAAGTGAAAATCGCCCACGATTACATTTATCGGGTTTTGCGCACGATCTCCTCGAATGAACTGAACTTGACAAATGACAGATGTTAGGAGCATGTGGAACTTAGAAATAAGCCGCGATTAGGTTTTCATCTTGAACAATTATTACAAACAAAATATGTCAAGTTAGTATAATTTATTTTAGAAATGTTAGTTATTATACTCTATTCATTTTAAGATTAATGTAACTAGAAGCCTGGTTTATACGGCTAAAATGGCGGAATCTGGTGATATTTTTGTGCGCGGAATTTGAAATTCGGGAAAAACACATGTTTACCTGAAATCGGTTAGACCAACATTCATTTTTAAAGGAAAAGTATTTAAATAAAGTCGTAAAGCAACAGTATTTGCAGTTAATGGTTTCTTTAAAAATCATATGACTCTCTTTTTACAATATTTTTCAGTATTAATAAAAAACATTATTATTTTTAAAATTACAAAACTTACAGGGTTTTTCTATTGCATTTCACTATTGATCAAATGAGATTTACTACATCCCAAATATATTGTCTAAAAATTTGGATTTTTCCAAATGTCAAACATCTGCTAAAAGATTTCCCAATTTACGAAATGAGTTTCACTATATACGAAATACTTTTCCCTCTAATATTTTTTATGAACATTTTTGCAGTAACAATGACTTTCTTCTAGAAATATTTTATTTGTATTTATACATACAGGGATATTTTCTTTTAACTATACGTATTTCAATTTCAGCCTATTTTCTGTAAATCTTTAGACATTCCTTGCTTTTTCTTAAAGTTCAATTTGAAGTTTTAAACGAGTGTTTTCCACTCCTAGACTAAGCATGAAGTAAAATTTCGAGTTTATAAAAGCCCCGTAAAAATTTGTCTCGGGTCGCGCAGCGACCCGAGACAAATTTTCTGGGATTTTCTAAACTCGAAATTTTACTTCATGCGCCACGCGTATAAAACACTAAAATATTGTGAAATTTATGTAAATTTGAACATTACTTAAAAATCTGTGTTTTATACGCGTGGCGCATGTAGTAAAATTTCGAGTTTAGAAAAGCCCAGAAAATTTGTTTCGGGTCGCTGCGCGACCCTCGACAAATTTTCACGGGGCTTTTCTAAACTCGAAATTTTACTTCATGCTTAGTCTGGACTCGTTTAAAGCTTCAAACTGAGTTCGTTTAAAAAACAACAAATGTCGGAAACTTTACAGCTTATGCACACGTTTATCGAAAAAAAACACTGTATGTAACACTGCTTACGCCAGCATCCATTATCTAAATAAGGAATCCTCTTAGTTCATTGCTAAGACACTTGTCAAATTGTATCAATAATAATTCTTTATTCTGCAAAATTTAAATTACCTGTGGTTTTGTAAATGATAAAAAATTGACCTATATTTATTCAACCCATTGTTTTTAAATCAGCCCCTGTATAAAATAATTGTTGTTATTAAAAGTAATTCAAACTCTGTTGGCTATACCATTAACAGAGTTGAAATAGTTTTTGCAGGTAGATGTTAGTAATTGAGACAAAATGCTACGTTTAGTTTCAGTTACGAAATGAACTTGTTTAATGATTCATTATCCTCGGTCAGTCCGGAACAGACCGCTAACTAATAACCAACCACGTCGGGCGCGATGATGCAAACAAGGGCCTTGCAAACTTTCATATTGAATTACACGATGCCGGCGGCCGGCTTTTCCTCTATAGTCTAATTGATACAGAACGGAATTAATTTACGGATTTTAATGATTCCCGAAATTTTGATTTATTGTTATCTGACGGGGAAAATCCTCCCCAATTCCCCCAACCCTGTCAATCGGGCACAAAGCGAAATTGGAAGTGGGATTTCCCGTCAGTGTTCGGACGTGGACGATTTCATTAAGGAGTTTTCGTATCAGAAGTGGTGTCTTTTTGCGCGCGCTCGCGGAATAAGCCGGCGTTTCCGTTTTGTTTACACAAATTAAGCTTGTTTGCGAGAATTAAATGGGAATTAGCTGAATGCCGCGCTGGAACTTCACTGTCTACCTCTATCGTCGCGCAAAAACCGTGGATATTATCCTTTCTCTCCCGAGGGGGGTGGGGAGAGGAAGATTGTTTTCTTTGGAATGTGATAACATAACTTCGAAGTTTGGTGGTTAACTTGAGCTCATAATAAGGAAATTTGAATTTCGACCTTCATTATGTTCAGTGGAGGAGTTCTTGTCTATTATACTGGGAATTTAAAGTTTGCTTGTTGATTAGGGATTTTATTGGATGAAACTCATCAATTTATCAAAGAGTTATGTAGTTACTCGATCTCTCGCAAATTACTTATCAGAAATTAAACCTTTGTCAAAAATACCGATTACAATTATAATATCAATATACAATCTTGAATATATCTGTATTATGTATACGAATATATACAACATACCAATTAAATTTATTTGTTTGTGCTATAGGTACAAAGTTCACAAGTTAGAATATGTTAGATAGATATTTACATAAAAACATTAGGAAGAGCGAATTTGTCTTGTAAGTATACATACCCCGGTGCATACACTATGCATTTTCAGGCATTCATTAATTTAAAGCTTCTATTGTAGAATTTGGAGAGATGACTCATTCATGTGGAATGTGTGATTCACATTTTTTAAAGAGTAGGTCGAGAGTTGTATCTGCAACGATTATTTCTAGTTGTGTCAAATTTTGACGTTACATGACAATGTCATACTGTTTAGGTCGCGAATATATTACTGTTCTTTCTTTTAGAAAAGCTCTAAATTATAGTTTCTTGTATTTTATTTCGTTTGAGTATACATATCCCAATTACGTCTTGTAGATTTTTAAATATTCGGTTTTTTATAAAAGAGGTCAATTTGAAGTTTAAACGAGTGTGTTCCACTCCAAGGTTGAGCATGAAGTAAAATCTTGAGTTTAGATAAGCCTGAAAATTTGGTTTGGTTGCGTAGCGCGAAGCACGGAGCGACCAAACCAAATTTTTAGGCCTTTCTAAACTCAAAAACGAACGAGACATAATGTCACTAAAAACACAAGACATAGGATGTAGGAAAATTGAACGAACTAAAAATGAGAGAAACGTATGAAAAAACATTCGCAGACAATGTGGGAAACTAATTAATTAACAGTAACGACATTGAAGGCAAACTATAAAAAATAACATAACAAAAACTGCAGAAGATATAGTGCGATCGTTTAAATTATATTTTAGAGTACGCGGCATTTTTTCGGGCGGTTGCCCAGAATGCTAATTTAATGATAGAATACATTTGTGGTTATAGGAAACTATTGTTTAACAGTTAGTAGTACCAATATAATTTAAAATTCAAAGCCTATTCTAAATCATGTTTTGGTAGTACCAATATAATTTAAAACTCAATGCCTATTCTAAATCATGTTTTAAACGATCTTACGGTATTAAGTAGAAAGCAGACACAATACAAAAACAAAGAATGGCATGACCAAGAGTGCAAAGAAGCTAGGATAATAAAAAATTATGCCAGAATAAAATGGATAAACTTAAAAACAGGAAAAACATAAGCAAGAATACGAAAAATTAAGAAACAAGGCGAACAAATTATACAAAAGAAGAAAATGAGAAACAATAAACAGATATATATATATATATATATATATATATATATATATATATATATATATATATATATATATATATATGTAATATTAAAAATGATGGACGCACAATCTCAAACAATTCTGTAGAAAAATAAATACCCTGAATACCAAACCAAATATCAAAACAAGAGGAATTAAAAATATGAATGGAAAGCAACAATCCCGAACTAATTAGAAACATTTGGAAGGACTTAAGAAATGTTAAATAAAACCGAAGAGGACATAGAAACACAAAAAGTAAACATGATAACGGGACAGGCACAGGAAGAAGACGGAGACTGTCCAACACCAGACAAGGTACAACAAGAGATAAAGATGCTACGAAACATAAAAGCACCAGGATAAGGCCAAATAAAGGGAGAACTATTAATGTAAGTTGAACAGGAAATGTAAATATACATACATCAACTAATAGAACAGTATTAAAAACGACCCAAAATACCAGCAGAATGAAATACAGGACTAATTACATCCATACATAAAAAGGGAAACAACGAAAACTGCAAGATTTACAGAGCAATTACTATACTAAACGTTATATACAATGTTTTTACAATCATGATCAATAATAAACTGAAAGATTATGATCTACTGGCAGAGTACCAGAACGGTTTTAGAACGGGGCGATCTACAATTTGAGCTTTACACACAATTGATCAGATAATAGATAAATATTGACTTACAATGTGCATTCGATACAATAAAAAAAACAAAACTGTTAGAAGTATTAGACATGTTAGAAGTACCAACAAAACTTAAGATACTGATACTAACTCTAAAAAACACCAAGGCCAAAGTAAAGTTTAAAGAATTACAACCGAGCATTTGAAACGAACAAAGGAGTAAAGCAAAGTGACACAATTTCCCCAACGCTGTTTGATTTAACACTCGAATTCATACTGAGAGAAACGAGCATGCACAATAAGAACATCATAACAATAAAGCAATAGCATACATAGCAACTGTAGCAAACTCCGAAAAAGAATTAATCAAAGCTATTAACAAATTAACAACAGAAGCAACTAAATACGGTCTAGATATTAACAAACAAAAAAATACACGTGCTAGGTAGAAAAGCCAATAACAGAAACAACACAGATATAAAAACAGCAACACACACATTCCAAAGTCACCACATTTAACTATTTAGACGTGAGAATAGGGCAGTGGACAAAAGATAGGATACAAGAAAGGGTCATAATAGGATATCAAACATATGAGACGAATAAAAAAACTATTGAAACGCAAAAATTTTAGCAAATCAACAAAAATAAAAATATATAAGATTTTGATACGATCAGCATATGGAATAGAAACCGTAGTGATGAACAAAAGAGAAGAGGAAGAGCTAAAAATACAAGAAAGAAAAATAATGAGAATAATATTGGGGCTAACTATAACTCACACCGAAGAAAGAATAAGTAAGACAAATAAAGAAATAAAAAAGACCTGATAGGAGAAAACATAAGAAGACACATAAAGGCGTAAAGACTAAAATAAGTAGGCCATATAATGAGACAAAAAATCACCTATGTTATTAAAAAAATAACACAATGGAGCCGTTTAAAGAAAAAAAAAGAGAGGAAGCCCAAGGAAAATCTGGCTTAAGGAAATAGAAGAAGACACACAGGCAATACAAATTAGAAACTAGAAAGAAGCCTGTAGAAATCGGAAAGAGTGGAAAGAAATAACAAACGCAGCCAAAACGCAGAAAAACTTATGAAGGACAAAAGAAGAGGAAAAACAGGTATAATCCACCTCAGAAAATTACTTAAAAATACGCTAAAGCGTAGCCATAATCCTTTAAGGATTGAACGACCTAATTATATACGGCGAAAATTTAAAATTTTTCGAATATTTGGAAAATTATTTCTAATATACCTACCTATTATTATTTGTTAATAAATACTTTTTTAGTCTAAATAATTTTTATTATTTACCATTTAATTGTTTTTAGGTATAATATACATATTATTTGTATAAATAACTGTTGCTGCAAACGTACAAAATACAAATGCGGGACTGTTTGCCAAAATCAGGACTTGAAAAGAAATGAGATGTTACTTAAGCTAATAGTTGCTTAATGTAACGAGGGCAGTCACTGTTTGGCAGTCACTAAATGGTCTAACCTTTTCAGTATTAGGTTAATAATAGTTAAATATAATTAAAAGTTTATTTTAAATAATCTCAACAAAATTATTTCAAGTATATGATGCATATGGATATCTGTTACATTGTTTGATTACGAGACGTGCTTGATGGGATGCGATTCCTCTTAGGCAAATCGAGCTTGTGTAACGTTACATTTGCACTAAAATTATTCAATTATAGTACATCAAACTAAACTGGCAATTCATTGCGTAATTATCAGATGGCTATCATCCGTTTATGCACGTTACTCTGCTATACATAATGTTAATTATTCTATGGTCACGTTCAATACCATAATCGGATCCTATACTTAAATTATATTGAGATTTGTGTAGACAATGCTATATATAAAGGATTTAATTTAATATTCAGTCATAGTACCAATTAAGTAAAATATGTTGGTAATAAGAAGATTGCCTTTGCCTTTTTAATTATTATTATTAATAGAAAACATTAGTACTTTACTTAACATTTATTACCAACAATCATTAAAATTTAAAGGCAATACGCAAATTTATTTCAACTATACATACAGCGATATTATTTTTAGGTATACATATGTATGGCGGTGTGTACTCTTCGCGGAGCGACTAAACTAAAATAGTACTCTATTAAACATTTAACGCAAATTCAAGCAGACCTTACATTTAAAGTAATTAGCCGTTGCATTGCTTAAAATGTAAGTTTTACTGAAACTTGAAGGTAATACAGCAAATTTGTATTTAAAGTATACATACATGGAGTTTATTTTTTAAGAATACCGATGAATCCCGGTGCGTACTTTGTACATTTTCAGGCATTCGTTGTTATTTAAAACCGTTTAGCTAGAAACTTCTACCGAGTGTTTCCACTTTTAGATTAAGCATGAAGTAAAATTTCGAGTTTTGAAATGCCTGCAAATTTGATTTGGTTGCATAGCGAAGCTATGGAAACACCGTAAACTACAAACATTTAAGCGCAGTTCGGGCCAATTGTTTAATCGTGGCTTACATTGCATAATGTTGTTGTTTACAATAAACTTAGTTTAAGGTAAACCTGGTTAAACCCACTATAATTATTTGCTCTAAATCAAATGTAAATTGAGCTTAAGCTATACTTAGTTTAGGCCACTGTTGAACAAATTCTTCGTATTGTGTTTTTCATGCCACTGTATAATAAGCGTTCAAAGTAAATATAATAATATTATGATGTTTTTATTCTATCGATCTGCGGTTTTCCTATCTGGTATTAATGTGTTTTTCCTTTCCCTGGCAAGTCGAATGTATTTCCTTGTTTATCAAATGTCTCTCCCGCATGTCAAGTCGTAGCCCTAATTCCCAGAAGGAAATACATTAGATATATTAGGAAAAGCAAACGAAAAACACTGTAATTTGTTTTCCCAGTTATTTTTTATTACACACACAAATTTCTCTGAACGTATTTTAACTTATAAGTTGTGCCTTAGTTTTATTACGCATAAAAAACTTAAAATCATTAAAAGAAGGTTTCAACATGCTCTGCTAGTCTAAAACATTGCTTGTTGAAGTTCATATAACGGTCTGCTGTATTTTCTTAGAAAGCCTTCGTTAATAAAATGCAGGCATACTATTTTTGTGTATCTTAAGACAGATTATAAACGTTTTACTTTTTTTCGTTAACATAAAAATCGTTTTCATACAGGGAGTTTTAAGTATACATACCTCAATCTTACTCAGGCATTCCTTGTTATTAAAAAAGTGTTCAAATTGAGACCATTAATGAGTGTTTTCACTCCTTGATTAAGCATAAAGTAACATTTCGAGTTTAGAAAAGCCTTCAAAGTTCGTTTGGTCCCGCAGCGAACCGGAGCGACAACACCGAATTTTCAGCAAAATAATCGACAATATGATTTAATTAACAATAGTTCTATACTTTTCAAAGCAATTAAATTGAAGTCGAATACCCCATAAAAAGATAATTTCATTTACAACATCAACTTTCTTAAAGCAATATCTTCCATAAATTAGACTTCATAGATTTACGTGTATTAAGTTATAAAATTTGAAGCTAGTAATACTATAGGATACAATAATTTCAAAATGTTAAAAGCAATTAAATTGATTAGGATGTTATGTTAGTTTCAAATTAAATATGACCATTCAATTTATTATAATATTTATTTTTTAAGGCAATAATAACTTAATAAACACGACTTAATTTAGTTTAGTCTGCAATAATAATATTTTATTAAAAACATCTTCTATGAGGAACATCACAATACGTGTATATCATTGAGTAAATACTTCTAATAAATACGCCATCGATGTGAATATAATGGATATTATTAAGTTTTATATCTGGGATAATAGTTTCGGTCTGGCCGAGGACACTTATCGATTTTACACTCTGTGTGTGTGTGCGTTGGTGTATAGATATAAGGAGAGAGAGAGGGGGGTGAGGGATTTTACGTAACGCTACCTGGCTAGGGAAAAGTTATAATTTATAATGCATTATTCGTGCCACAATTTGATATTTCCATTAAGGTCTTATATTGATTTCAGATCAATAGGTTTATAATCTGATTATGGGGGCGCGCGTTCCCCTCTTGAACTCGTTTACCCCCCACCACACGCAGAAGAAAGACAATACATTTTTTTATATATGGGCGATAGCGATCTAACAAACAGACGATGGGTTTTGGAGGGTAGATTTTTTGTAAATCAATAATACGTGAATATGGCATTGCATTGTAGAGTATAAAATTAATCATGTTTATGATGATTGAACAAATATCTTTATTTGATTATAAAATACAAGTAAAAAGTTCACAAAATTCAAAATTGTTCTTCAATCCTAACCGTTGTATTTGAAATAATGACCAGGCTCTTTACCATACTAAGAATTTTTCTTGAAAGTATACGTATACCAATGTATTTGTTGTAATTTTGTTTATCAGTGTTTCGACTCCTTTATTAAGCATGAACTGAAGTTTCGAGTTTATAAAAGCCTAAAAATTTGGCTTAGTTGCGTAGCGAAGCAGAGTTACCGATTTAAACTGAAGTACAAAATACACTGCTATAGCCTGATCTCACATTCATAAATTATACAAATGTTTACCTAATCCTACCAAATAGGGCGCTTTCAAAGATCAAACAATATATCGATCAACTACTTTCGAAAACTCGTTAGTCTCGATTTTTCAAAAATCATTTGTTGACGTCATTAGACAAATGTGCCTGCTGCGCGACCTTCGACAAATTTTCACGGGGCTTTTCTAAATTCTAAATTTTACTGGGAGTGGAAAACACTTAATTACAGTTCTAAATTAATTTCTTTTAAAAAAACAACAAATATCCAAAGATTTAAATAAAATAAGCTGATTTTAGAATACTTATATTTTAAGAAAAATTCCCTGTATCTCAATATACTAGTTACGCTGTAAATCTTCAGATATTCGTTGTTTTTACAAATATTTTAAATTGAATTATCAAACGAGTGTTTTCACTCCCAGATTAGGCATAAAGTAAAATTTCGAGTCAAGAAACGCCTGAAAATTTGGCGTGCTCGCTTAGCGAAGCGGAGCGACCAAACCAAATTTTTAGGCTGTTCTAAACTTGAAATTTTACTATGCGACGCGTACTAAACACTAGTAAAATGTGATACGCATTTTTATCATACTGCTTTAGTAGAAAAGTTTGAACTTCACCTCAAATCAGTGTTTTATACTCTTAGCGCATGAAGTAAAATTTCGAGTTTAGAAAAGCCTGAAAATTAGGTTTGGTTTCAAGCTTAAAATTTTACTTCATGCTTAATCTGGGAATGGAGAACAGGTTTTAAGACTTCAAATTAAACTATTTAAAAAATCAAACGATTATCAGAAAAGTTTCAGCTCATGCATACATGTGTGTATATTAAGAAATATTCCCAGTACGTCTACCAAATTTTAGTGGTAGCAAATACCACCATCAGGGCCGAACGGGTTAAAATTAATTAGTGAGTCAAGTTACCCAAAGCGTTTCACTTATTTTCTGGCCACCTTGTATATTTAATTCAAATATTCCATTCAGAGAATCAGAATGGAATATTTTGAGTCCTTCAAACTATCATTAATAAATAATGAAATTTTAATCGTATTTGTAATATAAAACTTATATTTTGTCTTTGTTTGTTTTAGGTAAGTCTACTTCCACTGCTTTTTAATAAGTAAGTATATTAGAAAAAAATACTTAAAATCAAATAATGATTGTTATGTCGGTACTTTTAAACAGGCATTTTTATATATTTTTTTAAATTGCGCAATGACATTTATACTTCATTAACTAATTTAAAACGTAGTTGCTGTTAGTTTTATTGTTGTTATTTTTGTAAATCTCATCCAGTTTATTTTTGCTTAAAAATATTAAAAGTAAAAATAACTTGATCTGATTTGATACATTTTAAAGTATGTTAACAGAGATCATTTTATCATATAATTCAAACGACGTTATGACATCAGCCAAGGAAGTTGTTATTTCAATAGGTGTTTGAATTGGTCCTTAAAAGACAAATTAGTTGTAGATTTCGAAAAGACAAAGACAAATTAGTTGTAGATTTCGAAAAGTATTTCCTTTTCGAAATCTACAACTCATTTGTCTTTTAAGGACCAATTCAAACACCTATTGAAATAACAACTTCCTTGGCTGATGTCATAACGTCGTTTGAATTATATAATAAAATGTTCTCTGTTAACATACTGTAAAATGTATTAAATCAGATCAAGTTATTTACAGGCCATCTAATAATTCTAAAAGAGAAAACTTTCGCTTTGCATTATAGTTAATTTTGACTAAATTCAACATTATACATCTTAGTTTGAGCGTGAATTTTTCTTTGAATAATATATAATTCAATATATCGCTGGCTTAATATTTACAGTTCTATGTTACATTTTTTTAGATTTTCAATATCTCATGTTACATTACAAATTGAAAATCAAAAGAAATGTCACATAGAACCTTGTAATATTAAGTCAGCGATATTTCTAAATTTAAATATAAATTATATTATGTAATAGTTTAGTTCTTTCAAATTTCAATTTTTGTGATAAAGACTATGGACCATGTTTAACTGCAGTCACACAAAAAATTATACAACTAGTGCAAAACTCATGTCTCAGATTAATTCACGGCATACGGAAAACATATCACTTACATTAAAACTTACAAACTGGATTAACATGGTAGGAAGGAGGCACTTGCATATGGCATGTTTGTTCAATAAAATAATTCGTTTAAAATGCCTACCTTATCTTTACAAGAAAATATCTTTTCGAACTGACGTACACAACATTAATATACGGAATAAAGAGCTCCTAACACCACCAATTCACCGAACAACGTCTTTTAAACGCAGTTTCACTTATAATGTGGTAAAAGTGTACAACATTGAGTTCAAAACTCAACCACTGCTAGCATTTAAAAAAATCTGTAAAGTTCTTTGTATTTTCAAGCGAATAAAAATGAAAATGATGGTATACCAAGTTACTGCTGTAATTTTTATAATTTTTAATTAATTTTATTATTATTATTATTGTATAAGTTATACATACCTTCCTAAATATAATTGTAACTATATTTATTTTTGTAAATTACCAATAATATTCGCCACAATATGAATATATCTTTATTTTAAGTTGGGTTGTGTTCGAAGCAGTTATGCCTGTTTGTATAACCAAACAGGCTGTACACTGTACACCGCCTATGGATTTTTTACAATAAGTACTGTTTGTGTTATTATTTTAATCTTGTTTTTGGTTTAATTGTGAAAAATAAAGAATATTATTATTATTATTATTAAATATCTTATGTGCATTTGCACCGGTTCTGATTTAGGTCCTCCTTTTTATGTTGTAGTTAATTGACAAAATTCCTAAATTAATGCACCGCATAGGTTACATATACCAAATATACAGGGAATTTTTCTTTTAAGTATACATACAGGGAGTTTTTCTTTAAAGTATAACTATTTTCTTAAAATCTTTAATAATTATTATACTTTATTTCTCAGCAGAATAAATTCTATTTACAGAGAAATGTATAGTAAACTTAAAATATGTTATAAATATAATAAAATAAAAATAAATAATTTATTAATTAAAAACAATGTATACTGCCTTTCAAAAAAATCAGAACACTAAGTATTTATTGCACGATTTTAATAAAATTTACACAATTTGATCATGTAAACGAACTGTATCAATGATCAAAAAATCAACTTGAAAAACAAAAAAACAAATGAATAAAATTTAATAATGTGTTGGGCCTCCACGATTTCCCAAACACTCATTAACACGGCGAGGCATGCTAGAAATCAGGCTGTCAATATCGACTTGGGGTATTTCATTCCAAACTTCGATAATTTGACCTCTAAGTTCCATTACAGTGTTAGCGGGGCGCTGTAAGTTACTTATTCTAACACCTATCATATCCCAAACATGCTCTATTGGCGATAGATCTGGAGAACGAGATGGCCAAGGTAACAAATTGATTTCGGCACTATCAAAAAACTGTCTTGTAATGGCCGCTGTGTGAGGTCGAGCATTATCTTGCTGAAAAATGGGGTTCTGCAAGCCATTTATATAGGGCACTAACACTGGCCGTAAAATGTCAATATACCGAATCGCGTTAAGACTTGCTTCTAAAAAAACTAGAGGAGACCGACTACCATATGCTATCGCTCCCCAAACCATAACTCCCTGTGTAAGAGCGGTATGTCTTTCAACAGCAAATTGTAAAATTCTGCGTTCACCGCGTCGACGTCTCACTCTTCTGCAACCATCATGAGCCCATAAACAGAACCGAGACTCATCGCTGAAGATAATGTTATTCCATTCATGGGTCCAATGTTGTCTTTCCCTGCACCAAACAAGTCGTGCTCTGCGATGCTGCGGAGTAAGAGGTAGACACAATTGTGGACGGTAGGATCTTATACCAAAACTGCGGATTCTTCTGTAAACAGTAGCCATGGATACGCTTTGGCCATTTAGAGCCAACCAGTCATTTCCCAATGCCCGCGACGTTGTAAATCTGTCCCTTAAAGTTGTAAGACGAAGAGCTCGATCTTCACGCTCAGTGGTGCTTCTTGGACGTCCTGATCCAAGTCTACGTCGATTCTCCCCAGCTTCGGACCATCTAGACCAGCAGCGTACTATCAACGATACACTACGGCCTACCCTTTCAGCAATAGCACGAACCGAAAAACCCGCTTCTCGCATTCTAATAATGCGGCGGCCCCTTTCAAATTCACTTAAATGATGATATTGTGCACGCCGACGAACACGGGGCATCTTTTTATGTTTTACAAACTGAAACGTCAAACTACTCAGAGGCTACTTGGATATTAGAAGCAATTACATTCAAAAATCAGCAGCTCTTCATAATGGTGAAATCAAGGAAAAATACCATTAAATAGTAACTAAAACAATTGATTTTTTGATCATCGATGCAGTTCATTTACATGATCAAATTCTGCAAATTTCATTAAAATCGTCCAATAAATACTTTGTGTTCTGATTTTTTTGAAAGGCAGTATATATATTTCTAAAAATAAACATAGACGTGATGAATCTGATTAATCAAGTAATACAAAGACAATACCGTTGTATGACAATATATGTTATATTAAGTATTTGTTATGACAGTAAGGTTCTGATTTGAAGGTAGCTTAAATTAAATATATCCATGTCTGGAATATTATTACAGTGTCGTATCATGCAGTATAAGGAAGAATAGTGGAGAAGGTTAGTTTTTGACACAGAGTACGCAAATGAACATCTGCTTCTCGAGTTCAATCTTGGCAAGTAGAAATTAAGTTTTGACAGTAAATGGATATCATCAATTTCATTGTGTAGTAATTTGTGCAAAAATAATAGAAAAGATAGTTTCCGACGTGCTTCAAGGAATTGCATATTGAACTCGCGAAGCAAATCATCATGATTGTAATTTTAAATAAGATATTCTCGGTGTTTTTAAAATAAATTACTTTCAGAAATTTGCGTTGAATATTCTCTAGTTGGTTAGATATTCGTTGAATTTTTTTAAGAATTCAATTTGAAGCTTTAAACGAGTGTTTTCCACTCCCAGATTAAGCCTTAAGTAAAATTTCGAGTTTAGAAAAGCCCCGTAAAAATTCAATATCCGTTGTTTATTTTAAAGAGTTCAATTTGAAGCCTAACACAAGTATTTTCCAGTCCCAGACTAAGCATGAAGTAAAATTTCGAGTTTAGAAAAGCCCCGTGAAAATTTGTCGAGGGTCGCGCAGCGACCCGAGACAAATTTTCACGGGGCTTTTCTAAACTCGAAATTTTACTTCATGCGCCACGTGTATAAATTACTAAAATATTGTGAATTTTTGTATATTTGAACCTTACTTGAAATCAGCGTTTTGTACGCGTGGAGCATGAAGTTAAATTTCGAGTTTAGAAAAGCCCAGAAAATTTTCACGGGGCTTTTCTAAACTCGAAATTTTACTTCATGCTTAGTCTGGGACTGGAAAATACTTGTGTTAGGCTTCAAATTGAACTCTTTAAAATAAACAACGGATATCTAATGATCTATGTATATTGAATTGTTTGTAATAATCAATCTGCGACTGATTTGTTTTTACAAAATGGGTATTTTTAAATCACAATTTCATTTATTTTGTAATTAAAATATTATGCTGATAATATTTCTTTCAAGAATACATACAGGGGTCTTTTAATTTCGGTATACAAATCCCTATGTATACCCAGATAAAAAAAAACGCATTGTATAATGGGAACGTTGGCTGTGAAATTCTCAAAATAAAAAATTTCTAATCATCTGCAGCCAAAATCCTCCGACACGTCAACCTTAATTTTTAAACCCTATTCTCAAATCTGGCATTATTCTGTCAAGTAGAAACATTCACTAATAACTCGTCTTAGTAATAAATAGAAATAATCGAGATGATAATCTTATAATAGATTAATTTGCGGTCGGTACTTGTGTTTGCTACAGCAGATTCTTGTGTATAATTATAAAACAATAATAATTTGTGATATTTTATCTTATTTAAATGTATTAAATTATCTCTAATTCACTTCAAATAAATATATACTATTGAAGTAAATATAATGCGGATTAAGACCAGCAATGCCCGAAAAGGATTTCACCAAACAACCGAAACCACAAAACCAACATTACAAGCTCTTTCTCCATAAACTCCCTATTTTTTGCCACACCAACTCTTTACCCGCCGCTTTTTTTTTCGTTGATCTCTCTTAATGACCGTATATAAGCACTAATTGATAATTTATTCGCCCGGTGCTAATTAAAACCGACTGCGTGGGGAGAAATACTAGCCCGCACTAATAGACGTTAAACGAGATGCTTTTGAGTTGTTCGCGTTTTTTTTTTGTCCGAGTACGAATGGGGTTAATTGGATTTTTCTTTGTGGAAATTGTTGCATACCTTATAAATATTAACTCGGCTAATGAAAAAAGCTCGCCCTTTTCCTAAATAATAACCGGGTCGGTGAGAGCCGAGTATTTCCCGAGAGCTGTATCATGTGTATTTTCTGTCCAAACTTAGTGAACGGGAAATTTCGCGGTAGCTAAATAATTACGCAAAGTTTCGTAAGAAAATCAAATAGGAGGTGATAGTTTTTAAATTTTGTGTTTAATAGTTGGAATAGCGAATTTAATGGATGGCTTATCTAGCGTATCCCAAGTTTTTCGGCAGGAATAATAACTATAAAAAAAAGAATGTAAACAAAGTAACAGATACATAAACATTTTTCTCAAAACATACTGTTTTCAGTTGTCTTCTTTATCGAATTATAAAATTTCGAGTTTAGAAAACCCAGAAAATGTTGGTTAGTCGCTCCTCTTCGTTACGCGACCAAGCTAAATTTTCAAGTTTTTCTAAACTTAAAATTTTACTTTATCCTTAACCAAGGAGTGCAAACACTCGTTAGAAGCTTTAAATTATCGATTTTATAAAATGAATAAAACCTTAATTTTTCGTAAATATTAATGTGACTTTTTTCTGCCTGATTCGAGACAAATTTATTTAGAATAAAAGCACTTGATTATAAATTGAAACTTGACACTTAATCATTATTATTATCTGATTGTACTTCAACTTCATATATAATTATTTTAAACTAAAAGAACAGTTTTCAGGGGCAGGATAAAAAATGCCTGCGATGAAATAAGTGAAACTCTAATGAAAAGTGCTTTTGTTCTAAAAAAAATTGAAGTTTTAAACCAGACTAAAAAAACTCACATTCATTTTTGCGAAAATTACATACAAAACAAATTTGTTGAGAAAAAGGTACTAGAACCCCGTCCTGGGCATGCATATCCCAAATAGCTCTGTTTATGAATAAAATATAGTTTGAATTTAATTAAATATTGTTACTCAAGTCGGCACGGGTTGATCTTATGCGTTTGAGCTTAAATATTATAAGATATCGTTCAAAAATACTTCCAAAGATAATTTTAAAGGAATACATTTTTTTAGTCAATTTAGCAATTTGTCTAAACTACCTAATAATAATTTACTACAGATGTCGATGTAATTTGTCTTGAAAGTGTTTGTTTTCTTTGTGTGTCCGTGTTTCTTATAATAAAATTAAATCTTTGATGTTGATTTCGTGAGAGAGATGCTCTGGCTTAGAAGAAGATTAGTAAGGCGCGCAGAAGGAGAATCGTCAGATCAACGATATTAATGATGCGAGACAAATGTGCAACGAGATCAGAATTAAGACCAGCTGGTCCGCTCTGTCCGACTGCCCGAAAGAATTACTGAAGTGGACAAATTGAGTGCCAGACCGCAGGATAGTAATTTTGTAACTTTCGTAGATTTGGCTTTAACAAGAATTTGATTTAAAAGAATCCCAGATGTGCAAAATAAGTTCCTTAGAGTTATTTAAAGATGCGAACGCGAATGCTTGATTAGTTTGTTTAAAATCAGAAGTTAAATTCTTAAATTAAGTATGTAATATATAGGATAAAATAAAACGAGTGAACAAGAAAAACGTAATTCTCTAATAAAAATGCAAATGTTTGGTCAAATAATGCCATTAACAATCAACTAACATTTTAAATTTTAAAGATATTTTGCATTTAATATTTAATTTATCGATCTCGACCAATTTTTGTTAAATTCCTCAGTTTTAGCGATTCTTTTCATTACAGTCATTTTCTTTTGTTTTCCTCTTTTGTCAATTGTATTTTATTTTTGACAAACACAGAACTCTGTTTAATAGAGATATGAAATAGTTTTGAGTCAATTGTGAAATACAACTGATATAAGAGGAAAACCAAAAAAAAAATACTGTATTATTGTTTGTGTAAATAAGGCCCATTTGCATCCCAACTGATTAACTTTAATCAACAACTAATCATTGATTAAACCTCTGATTAAGTCATAGAATATATACTAGAATATAAGAATGTTTTAAATTTGTAAGATATCCTAAGCATGTTTCTTTTATCATTATGCGATTTTGCAACTAATTTATACATAAAATTGCTGTTTTTAAGGAGTACTAATCACTGATTAACTTAATTGGATTGGGTACAAACGGGCATAAATGTATGAAATTTCGTACTTTTTTTAATTTTTTGTGATATCTGTGATTTTTGATTTTGACAAATAAAAAACACATTATCTTAGTCAATTTTGACATTTTTGTTATTGTCGCAAGTAGTTAATTTATTGCTGTTTCTATAATTATTTTTTTTTATTCTTCAATATCCTAGTAGAATTTGCAAAAAAACCTGTATGTTTTGAACTTTACACTAAATCAGTGAATAATACGGCTGGCGCATGAAGTAAATATTTCGAGTTTAGTAAAGCCTAAAATATTTACTTTATGCTTAACCAAGGATTGAAAAATAAACATTCAAAATCAATTAAAACACCACGATAAGAGATTTGAATGCTTAAAGTCTCAAAAATAAGACTGCCTACATTCTATTTTGACGTTTCATACGAATAAAATTAACTTTTGTTTTATTATATATATTTTTTTAAATATGTATGTAATAATATTGTTAGTAGTATTATATAAAATTTAAGTCTATTGTCTATTATTGAAATATTTGCTTCTTTTTTAATTTTATTGTTTCCGATTTCGAAAATTTTCGAAAATGAAGAAACATGATAGTTTTAATTTTATGATGATTTTTTTTTAAGAATTTTGTTGATAACTTTTTATTTCGACGATTTTATATAACCCTCATGATTTTCCCAATTTTTGAAATAATTTATATAATTGATTTTTTTACTTTCCCCAACATGTAAACAAAGGGGAAAGTATTGCATTCGCGGAAATTTTAGAATCAAAAATATTAGTGCATATATCCAGTTTATGGTCCACCGAGTTGATTAGGACTATTTTTGGAAAAGGTCTGTCTGTCCTGCTGTTCTTAAACCTGATGTACAGCCTAAACCGATCGAATAAAATTTGGTAAACATACTGGGATTTTTTCTTTTAAATATGGATACATGCATACATGAGCTGTAACTTTACCAATAATGTTTTTATTTTAGTTTGAAGTCTTAAACGAGAGTTTTCCACTCCCAGACTATGCATGAAGTAAAATTTCGAGTTTAGAAAAGCCTGAGAATTTGGTTTGGTCGCATAGCGCGTAGCACTACGCGACCAAACCAAATTTTCGGCCTTTTCTAAACTCTAAATTTTACTTTATGCGCCACGCGTATAAAACACTGATTTTAGGTGAAATTCAAAATATTCTACTAAAGCAATACACTAAAAACGTGTATTCTAAACATAACATCACATCAGTGTTTAGTACACGTGGCGCATGAAGTAAAATTTCGAGTTTAGAAAAGCCTGAAAATTTGGTTTTTTAGGCTTTTCTAAATTCGAAATTTTAATTTATGCTTAATCTGGGAATAGAAAACACTCGTTAGAAAGTTCAATTTGAAATATTAGTAAAAAAAGTGAATATCTAAAAATTTAGAGCGTATACAGTATGTTGAGATAGGTATACTTTAAAGAAAAAAAAAAAAAAACTCTTTGTATGTCTGAGATGGTAATAAATTATGTGCAGTGTACAAAATATTGTTTTGGGCTTTAGAAAAATGACAGGGCTGAAGGGGTTAAGGTGAAATTATAAACTTAGGCTTTGTATTACAATCCTAAGAGCGGAAAGACTTTTGGGAAATATGCAGAAACCGGAAGTGGTTTTTTACTCTTAGCATTTTTTCACCCTTTGGGTGCGCTAGTGCTATACAGCATAACTCAAGCATCTTTTCTAAATGTAAAAATGATTCGCGTGTATTTTTAAGGGGTGTTGATGTTTAATTAAAAATAAGGTAATGATCGATCATTCGGGCGTTGAAGTGATTTCGAAAATTGAATATCAATGGTGCATGTCGACCCCCGTTTTGAATAATTATCGTGAAATGGCGCACGCAATATGACTAATGATTTCAGCGCACAATAAACTCCGCCGAATGTACGCACGTTTATTATTTTCTGAATGCAACCGTACACCGAATGATGAATACTCACGCTCTAAACACGTACAAATCATTAGAGATGGCTATTTTCATCGCATAACGTGAAGTAAATGTTCCGTTTGCGAAATTATAAAAGAATATAAATTAAAACAGTAATATAATGATATACCGACGGGAATCAGACCGACGGGAATCAGACGTTTTTGAATTTGTAAATACTCGCTTGTTTTTTTAATGAAAAAGCAAATTTATTTTTCAAACATCTTCACAATAAAATGCCATTTCAAATGCCTTTTACTTTTTAAAACATTTCTACTAATATATAGGTTTTTACTTCAAATTCACTTGGTTTGTTTTACTACTAATTTTTTTTTTCGACTAGTTTCGGCTTGATGTCATTTTTAAGAATGATGTACAAAACACCAGAATTGGTTGTATACACTGGTTGTTGGTATTTCAGGTTATAAGCGCTATAATTATCGGGGAAACCGAAAGGTCCTCGTTGTCGTTGATCACGTTTTTTCCCGCTTTTATAGCTTTTATAGCTTTTATGCATTTTATGAATTAATGATTTTGTCAGAAAGGTGGTGTCTACAGGGCCCTAGTTTAGTGGGCACACAGATGTACGCTGGTTTATTAGCGCCCCTATTCTTAAAGAGAATCGTAAATTTGATATTTTTTCAGCTAGGCTTGTAGATCGCTTTGCTACTAGTGCTCAAATGTCATGGAACTGTTGCTTTGTGCCTCGAGCCGGCCCGGGTTGTTCACTTTTTTAAAAGCACATTTTAAAACATTATTGAAAATTGGTCATTTCTTGTATTCTATATACTAAGTCGAGACCATTTCTCGCCTGAAAGTGAGAGTAGTACAACGTAACCACAATGCTTGCTAATACCATAAAAGGTAGATATCATTAGGTACATGGTAAATGCTTAGCACTTAAACCGTGTTCTTGTAAATTCAGCTTAAAAGTAATTAAACACAAAACTCCGGATTATTAAAAAAAAATAGTAATCAAACGTCTCGTTCAATGCTCTGTCAATAGAAACGAACTACGGGTGACAATGCAAACCTTGGGACCGTTCATTAAAATGTTTAACATTCAACATGTTTGGAGTTTTTTTGTGATGTATGTTGAATGAACAGTACTTCGGCCTTTTTGAAAACTCTAACATGCAAACACAAATCGGTTTATTTTGTATGATTGCAAAAATCCCAAACACGTTCACGATTACCAGTCCAGTCATCAGAGAATTCCCCAACAGTTGGCAGTAAACTCCCAACTGTTCTCTCTGATAAACGTGCTCAATTTGCTCATTTTTTACCTTTGAAGTTTTGCATTGATTGTGAAAACAAACGAGTTGTTCGCTTTAACTATTAAAATAAACGCATTACTAGTGATTACTCTGAAACTGATAGCTAAAATTCTGTCAAAACAAATGAAAACTAGAGTGAAACCTACAAAGAATTTAACCTAAAAGTTGCTGCCAAATCGACTATACTGCGCTTTGTGTTTATTTCTTGAAATAAATATGATTGTTTTTTATTCATTCATTTAAGTAAAAATAAGAAATTTTGCACGATAAGAGAAGACGGACAATTATTCTGAGTACGTCACTGACGTTTTGCCAAATTTGATTACTAAAATTTGACTCCTTTCAATTCTCATTGAGTTGTTTTTATCAGTTGGTATGAATGGTAAGTTTTTACCTAGCGATTTGTTATTCATAGCAACTTGGTATATATTACGTCACGAGAGTGGTTTGCACCATATTATATATGAGCGGGTATGTTGCGCACGAGCCGCGCAGCGGTGAGTGCAGTATTCCGCGAGTATGAAATTGCCATACCACTCGAGAAACGTACGATACTTTACCTACGCCCTAACAAAATAAACAATGATTATAAAAACTAAATTACTACTTGATCAATATACATCAAAGAAATGACATTTGGTTGTGCGGTAATCAATCAGCTGTTCAGCTGTCAGCGTGTAATATACTTGTGAAAGCTATTACGTGCATGTGTAGGTAATGTCAGTCATACGCGCCAAGATGACAGTGTGGTATGATGCGGTTACTAAATAGGGCGTAGGTAAACACAATATACTGTCTAGGAAACAGATGTGGTAAGTAATAAAAAAGGATCGATAGTGTAAAAATATGTGTTTCGCGCGATTCAGTTCAGAATTCGCTGAGGGTTATTTATTTCTTGATATAAGAAAAACTAGGTCCGGTTCTTTAAAATGTCGACTACACAACGATAATACCCATCTCGAGGCAACAAGCAACGGTTGCATGGCATCTGGGCGCCACACAGTGGAACGAATCGACAAATTTACGGACATTGCCAATATCTCGATACCAGTTAGAATTAAAAGTATATTGTATAAGAACTTTTTAATGTGAATGAAAAATAAACACTTTCATGTAGTCTTAAATTTGACCTTGATCTTGACCTTTAAAATCATTTAGAGGTCAATTTGATTTTTTTTAGGATGAAACCCCAATTTTTACCACATATTTTGATAGAGCAGGAAATTTTACAGTTAGAAATCTTATTAAATCATATAAAAATATTAAAGGTCATTTGAAAAAAATAAAAATTGCCGCCCGCAGCTAATATTTTTAACAATTACCCTGATTTACAGACAATTTTTATGCATTGTCAAAACCTAGTAGAACCTCACGCTAGTAAATTACCATTTCCTGTTTCGGGGTTGTTGTTTATCGATTTACCTTTATTTTTGAGATTCTGAAAACGGAATCTAAAGTTCGTTGGTTAAGGCGACTTACCGTTTGGCCACAAATTAAATTTTAAGTTCCACTTTTGAGGTTATATATGGTCGTATTTTCGGCTAAATAAGTACATTAGGGATACCTATTACACACATGATGAAATTATCTCCAAAATGAGATGAGTAGTGTTATCTTCAATAATTCACTCAATATCACGATATTAATTTTACACTAAAATTGACGTCTATTGACGTTTAATTAAAATAATGGATATATAAATCAAGATTGATTAGTGAATCACAGGTATTCTAATTTACAATATAAAAAAATAGATGGCGCTAGATGTATTAAAATGTAATAAATATTAACAGTTTACGAAAACTGTCATCGACATCTTTGGGAGTGATGTAAAATATGAATGTTAATATTTAAATATTCAGGGGCTATTCCCTACACGCAAAAAGACACGCAATTTATTCTATTGCAAACTTTTGTCCTAACCTAGCAGTATGTAGAATAATTAATGTGGGCAAAGAGATTTAAGCAATTTATTCTATTGCAAACCTTTCTCCTAACATAACCTAACCTACAAGTATGTGGAATAGTCACCGTGCACAAAGAGACTTACGCAGTTTATTCTATTGAACACCTTTCTCCTAACCTAATCTAGAAGTATATGGAATAGTCATCGTCTGCAAAGAGACATATGCAATTTATTCTATTGCAAACCTTTCTCCTAACCTAACCTAACCTGACCTAGAAGTATGTAAAATATTTAACTTGCGCAAAAAGACTTCCGCAATTTATTCTATTGTAATCCTTACTACTAACCTAAATTAGAAACACGTAAAATCGCCTAAGCATAATAAAATGTTTATCTGCATATTTTATAGAAAACTGGGTAGGTATACTAAGCCTTAAATCAGATAATTTTGGTTATGTGGTTCTATTAAATTATTTTAATTGTATTAAAAAGCTGTGTCTACTAACCAAACTGAATATGCCGTACAAATTTAATTTTAGTAAAAACAGTGAATTAAATATAAAAGTAATTTTTGTAGGTGTTATTATATATTGTTATATTATTTGATAATATTTTATTACTGCAGTAATAATCCTAGTTATCGTTCGAAGGTGCCATCTATTTTTTATATCGTAAATTAAAATACCTATGAATTAATAATCAATCTCGATTTATATATCCATTATTTTAAATAAACGTCAGTAGACGTCAATTCTAGCGTAAAACTAATATCGTGATATTGGCTGAAATAATGAAGATAACACTACAAATTGGATAAATTACGTCCTCATTTTGGAGATAATTTCATCATGTGTAATTTGTATCTGTAATGTGCTTATTTAGCCGAAAATACGACCATATATAACCTCAAAAGTGGAACTTAAAATTCGATTTGCGGCTAAGCGGTAAGTCGCCTTAACCAACGAACTTTAGATTCGTGCCTTCCATACACCTTTACCCTGATTCCATTTTCAGAATCTCAAAAATCATGGTAAATCGTTATGCAATAAATCCCCTATTTCATCAAAACGGATATTAAATTTTACAATATTTCAGTGTTTTATACGCCTGGCTTAAAAATGTAATATATTATTGTTTAGCAGTATATCCTTAATTTGCTTTAGCAGTAAATTTTGACTACTGTAAAATTTAGAGTTTAGAAAAGCCTGAACATTTGGTTTAGTCGCTCCACTTCCCTACGCGACCAAACAAAATTTTCAATTTTTTTTAAACTCGAAATTTTACTTCATGCTTAATCAAGGAGTGAAAACGCTTATCTAAAACTTTCAATTAAACTGATTGAAAAATACAACGGATGCCTCAGAATGGATACCCATCGGGATATGTATACATGAACTAACATGTTCCTGTATGTTAATGTCTACCAATAAAAATTATCACGAGCCGCCACTGGTTCAAAATAATAAAGCATAATAAATGTAATAGTGACTAATAGTTACAAAATCTAAAGCCAGGCAAAAGCCAAACCAAAAAACTATTAAAGATATAAAATAAAACCGTAATGCTCTTTTTCCTATCATTATTTTTAACTTTTTATTGCGATTCCTGGCTTAACATACGTAAATGGTCCGCATTGTTATTCATTTGCATTTTACCACCTTCGAATTGTAATTTTTAATAAACAATTTAGAAAATGCACCCACACAAAACACATGAATTCCATTTCGAGAATTTATAATGTTTTGGAAATCACTAAATTATTAACTATTTATTAATAATATTCAATGCATAACATTTTGTGCATTGCATCAAACAGATGTACAATTATTTATTTAATACTACAAATGCGAGCAGGAAATTGCAATAGTAATAATTGTAAATTTGCTATTTTCGGATTGCTGTTTTGCGTGCGGAGTGTAAATATTAATTTTTGTGTTAACATTAATATTAACTTAACTGTTTGAATTGACAATTTGTAAACAACGGGATGTGGATAGAATTGCCTTCAAATAAAAATTAAAAATGCTGCACAATCAGGCTAGTTTTTACCATAGTTTAACAAAGAAAAGGTAATGGTGCTTACGGGGTTTGGTTGCGGTTTTAGATTTTAAAGGTAAGGCCTTGGTAGGAATATTACCCTTTAAACTCATTAATAATATAACGAAGGTTTAATTTACAGGCACGTTGCCCAACGATGTGTCAGTAAATTAAACCTTTTGATATTTTATTCTTCAGTTTATATCGCAATATTCCTACCGAAGCGTTAGTAATCCAAGTATTTGTTTGAAGAACAGACTCTATAATAGTGTGCCAAGTCAATTTGGAACGAAATTGGGACAAAAACATTATTCTAGTTAATCTATATGAAAGGCAGTTGTATACTAGAACTAACGAAAAGAAAATATGATAAATGCGCTCTTGAGTTGACTTACTTACAATTATAATGCCACAAAATACCTATAATTTACTGTTTGTTACACGTGTGTGAAGTTATTTTCTGGTCACATCACGCATATCTGCTGACGGCTAAACGCACATTTATTTATAATCACACTTACACTAATTATAATTCTTGTACTTAAGTAATTCTATTCTTTTTCTTTATTTCTTTCAAACGCCTTCTCTCAAGAAGTATTTTCGTTGTTGTCGTCTCTTTGCGTGCCACCACAATAAATTACGATCTCTCTGTATATACATATGCATTCTAAAAATATTTTAGACAAAGAACTAAAAGCATATCGCGTTGCCGAAGCCCACCACAAATAACAGGCCGCATTGCCTGTCCGCTTAATTAACATCTTTTGCTTTCTTTAGATAGTTGGATGGATGTTTAATGAAATTGTTAATTGTCATAAGACCGTGTTTGTCGGGTTAAAAATACTCATGTGCGATAAATTTTATAAAAATAGAAAAATACGTGTTTTATTTTTATTATAATTAAAAGTATTCCTGACGTCCTTTTTGAATGATCTTTAATTTTGTATTTAAATTTAACATATAATGTGGTTACTTTTAAATAAATCTATACTTTAAATAAATTAAATTTGTTACGTATTTTATACAATTCTAGAATTGTATATGCAATTAACAAGAAAATCAAGAAATTTGGCTTTTCGATAAAAAAATTGATATGATTCACCTAGAACCAAAAGGGGGTGTAAGTGACTAATGAAAAAATTGAGTACTCCAGTTTTAAAGTTTAAGTTATATTAGATCAAATAAACAAAATGGCAGAGTGTTCATTTGGATTTACAAAAAATATACTGGATAGCAGTACCTATCAATAAAAGCTCTATATCTCTTTGCTATTTAACAGAAAAAACTGTTTGCCTTGCATACACTCCATTTTTTTTATATTACCACTTACACCCTCTTGCCTCATATAAGGATAAATTTTAAAAACATGTAAATATTGTTTAAAAATAATGTATTTAAAATATAATATGTTTCATTTAGTGTTGGTAGCGAAACGGAGCGACCAATCCAAGTTGTCAGGCTTTTCTAAACTCGAAATTTTACTTTATGCCGGAGATGTGTATAAACACTGAAATATTGTAAAATTAAAAATGTACTGCCTTAGCATACTGAAAAGCAGTACAATTTTTACTTCACACTGTTTTTCAGTGTTTTATACGTTTGGTGCATGAAGTAACATTTCAAGTTCAGAATAGCCTGAATCAATTTTCATGATTTTCTGAATTCATAATTTTACCTCTTGTGCCACTCGTATAAAACCCTCAAATATGGTTGTTAGAAATATACCGCCTTAATATACTAATCTAGGACAAGCAAAATTTTGAGACTTTTCTAAACTCGAAATTTTACTTCATGCCTAATCAAGAAGTGGAAACACTCGTCAGAAGTTTCAAATTTAACACTTTGATAAAAATAAGAAAAATTCCATGTTGCTATATTCTTTTACCACACTGAAATCTTGTACCAACACAATCTTGGGCGAAAGTAAACCTGAGTATTGAATTACGTTCATAAAACTTAAAAATAATTATCTAAAAATATTCCATAATATTATATGTCCATGCCTCATTAGTAAAGCGAACACAAAATTCATGCACAAAACGTAATATTCAGGAAATATAATATGGAAACCCTATTAAATAAAAATACGTTTCCCTCCCCTTTTAATATTGATATTGTGTAACAAACATCTTATAATATTTATTAGAAAGCGTTTTTTTTTTTGTTACTGCTTGCGTATTATTATATGATATTCGATAAAGATCTTGTACGAATAGTACAGGCATTGTTGTAAAAATGTTATTATATGGGGATTCTGTAAGAAGAATAAAAAGCTCTATTATTATACATCTCTATACACAAAGCTTATGTCTAATTGGCATTGTTGCAATCCTCCGATTTCCATTGAATGTTCGCGAATGCGCAAATATACGACAAGAATGGGGATTATTGTAATCACGTTCAATGGCTTCGATTGTTCCACCGGATAAGTCTCCAATTTTTCCGAAGCATGTCCGATTCGGAAAATGTCCTTATTTGTTTCCATATTCTTTGCGGGTTTATTGGGAAAAGAATTTGGAATATAATTGTTATGCAGAAAGACTCTCAATACAAATTTTCTTGTATAGAATATGATTTACATGAATGTTTTTTTTTTATAAAATGTAACTATGAATAGTTCACTGGTTCTTAACTCTTTACTGCACGGAGTAACATATATGATGAGACACTTTATAAAATAGTTCATAGTATATACAATTTTATATTTCCACAGTGTACATATGTTTTAACGTACAAAATTGTCTGGCATCAGTTCAGATAGGGTTGCGTTCTCCGATATACTTTCAAAGAAGTTCTTATATTCCATTTAAATTACATGTTTTATACTGTACTGTTTGAAAAGATGTGCACATTGATTTTGTCCATCTGCTGTAGGGCAATTCCATGTCAAAATAACACACTTGTAATTTAAGATTTTTTTTTTAATTTTGTTTTGCTTTTATATAGAAAAAGTAAAATATCTAATTTTCGAACAGTTTTTATGTAAGATCTGTTTCACATATCTAGCTCAATTTAGAGACCAGTAATCGTAATTTATAAATTTTGCCATTTTCAATTTTGACTCATTTAAAATTTAGATGCGTATTCTTTCGAAACGGCATTGTTATCCTAAAATTAGATATTATTGATTTTTCTTTATAAAGACAAAAAGTGAACAAAATTTAAATAAATCTGAGATGGTAAGGTGGATGACTGTTGATTTGACGTGGAATTACCCTGTGTTAAAATAACCTCATAAATTAAATCAGAAAAAGTTTGAAATGTATGCAGATTTTTGCAGATTTTTATTAATAATAAATAAAAGCAATGATACATATTGTTTTCATTATTTTTCCCGTATTCCTTGAGAGTTTTAACATCAAAAAACATTTGTTTTGTTCACTTATTTTTAATTCAGATATAGAGTTAGGCCACTTTCAAAGTAAACGGCTTATTTATTGTTTTGTTTGGATACAGAGTGTCTACGCTGAAACGTTCGTTAAAAGTTTATAGGGTTGCCGTTGCATTAAAAATTTGAAAAAAAACCTTGTTATATGGTTGAATCAGTTCTCCTCATGTGAAATATTTTCAACTTTATATCACTTCCGGTTCAACCGGAAGTAGCACCAAATTTGTTATTTTAAATAGAACACCCTATATATTAGTAATTTTTTGGGTTTCTCCTTTAAATTGCAACATATTTTATTTGAATATATGTACACTTATCTCTTATAGTTTTCAAGAAAAAAAAAAAATATTTCTAAAATTCTGACCTCTAAAAGGCATTTTGAAATCTGTCTGTAACTTCTCTTAAGAAAAAGATAAAAATATGATTTATATCTTTACTTGTACCTAGAAGATGCCTCTTTGAGTGATTAATTGGAAATTGTCAATTTTCACAATAAGTGTTCTTAAAATGTCAATATCTAAGTGCCATCTTCAATATCTAGTAATTCAATTTTTTTAAATAGAATGACCCAATTTTTATCACGTGGTACGATTGGGGGGAATATTTCCTACAAAAAAGTATTATACAACTCTACTCCTAAAGCAAGTAGTTTTCGAATTATTCCGAAAATTCGTTTTTCGTCGCATTTATGCAGGGTATAATGCGCGCATAAGTCGCAATTGAATTTTAGTAGGCCAGTAGTATGCTTTTGTTTTTGTCGCGATTGTATTGCGAAATGTCAAATAATAAAAAAAATTAGTACAAAGTTTTACAGAAATCAACAAAATGAATAATTACACAAATCAACAAATTATCAATTTATTCTTTATACATGGCAACTGCCAATTTAACAAAATTTGATTCCAATTTTATAAATCTTGTTTTATTCATCGGCGGCCAATGTGGATGTTTCATTAAATATTCTACATGTTCAAGTAACAATTCTATCGCAGTTGCCATATAGAAAGAATAAATTGATAATTTTTTGATGGGTGTATTTATTCATTTTGTTGATTTCTTTATAACTTTGTACTAATTGTTTTTATTATGTGACATTTCGCATTACATATGCGACAAAACAAAAGCATTACTAAAATTCAGTTGCGACTTATGCGCGCATTATTCCCTGCATAATTTACTTGTATATAGAGTGTTCCATTTAAAATAACAAATTTGGTGCTACTTCCGCTGGAACCGGAGGTGATATAAAGTTGAAAATATTTCACATGAGGAGAACTGATTCAACCGTATGATAAGGATTTTTTTTAGTTTTTAGTGCAACGGCAACCCCATAAACATTTAGCGAACGGTTTAGCGTAGACACCCTGTATTTATTTCTTAAATGGTTATCTTTAATACATAAGAAATAAATAATGCTTAATTGTTATTCCAAAATTATTGATATATTTTCTGGTGTCGGAATACTGAACACAAATTTAATGTTGTTTATTTTCTATTTAACTTGAGGTGAAATTAAAAACGCCATTTCCAAGTTATTTTTTATGAAGATTGCGTATTTAAGCTATAATTTATAGAGTGATAAAAGGAAACTTTAGTAACGCGTTGCAGTAAATGGCGTAATTGCACACTTTTGTGCACAGCTGGAAAGATTATTTTATCTCTTGGCTATGCGAACAAAAAAATTTATATGAACCATAATTTTTAGCGGCTTCGTCATAATTAAAATATGGCAAAAATATCCAACATTGTGCATTATATAAGCCACTTAATTTCGAATTTTACGGATGCATATAAAAGTGTGCTCCTAAAGAATATCTTATAAGGCATAAATCAAATTTATTACAATTTAAATTAGTATATTAGAAATATTTAGTCTGATATCTTACACTATTGGCCTACAGATGGGGATCAAATAATTATGACTACGTACACCGAATTATTCTTTTAAGTGTACATATTCTGATGCATGTGTTATACAATATCAGCCATTCATTGCTTTACTTAAAAGCGTATAATTTGAAGTTTCCAACAAGAGTTTCCACTTCTTGATTAAGCATACATATTTGAGTTTAAAAAAAGTCTGAATATTGATTTAATCGCGAACCAAAGCGGAGCGACTAAACCAAATTTTCAGGATTATCTAAACTCAACATTTTACTTTATGCTTAGTCAAGGACTGGACACACTTGTTAGTAGCGTCAAATTAAACTTATTAAAAGTAACGAATACCTCAAAATTCATACGCATTGAGTTGTGTATACTTTAAAGGTAAAATTCAATGAATGGGGTTAAATAGACGGACAGAAAAGTAGTTTCAGTCAGTGTTGGCAACTGAGACGAAAACTCACTTTTTAGTAGCAATTTTTACTTTAAGAGGGAGAAAGGGATCATGTCATATATAAATACTAATTTTTAGTGAGATAGATAAATGAATAAATTAAAACACTATTTTCTCAGTAAAATAAATAATTTAATATACCAGTTTGCATAAATCATAGTTGGTATCCAAATACTAATCACTATATAAATATTGTTCTTGGTCAATGTGTGTTTTATTATTTTCAATAATAATTTGTCTGTTATAACTCTAGAATGTTTTTTTAATTATGTTGTATGTGTACACATCGTTCAATGTATACCATTTGGATACATAGTTTTCGCGTGATGGACATCCCTTGTCATCGTAAATCCGCAAAAGGAAATTCATAGGCCATTCGAGCTTGTATGACAGTGCTCGAGCGCCCCCTAATAAATTCGATTTTGGCCCTAATTTTGTCGTAAATTCACATGCCCGCATTCGGCTTATTATAATCTTGTTTCCCCCCGCTTCGACAATTTCACTCAACTCGATAACCGTTTAGATTTTATTATGCATGTATACATTAATGCACAAAAGCTTATTCTGCGAAATCAATTAGTTTTCCTTTGATGATGATGATAAATCTAATTCTTAATAGTCCTATTTCGTGATAGAATTGAAGGGCTTATTGTAATAACATGATAAGCCACACAACCAAAAAATGCTGTATTATTCTTCGTTTTGATTAAGCAGTAATATAAAAAGCTACAGTATGTTCACATTTGCATGTATACCGAAGCTTTCAAAACTTGTCAAACAATCTACTATTAATTCTAAATACCATTGTAATACATTTTACATTTTTTTCTAAATTTCAAAGTCCAATATCTCAGTTCTGTTTACTTGTGGCATATCATATAATTACGTAAGCCCCTCAATTGTTGAAGCATAGGTAAAAATACATTTATCCAAATTTCAAGTGTACTTTAGTATATTTTTATTAAAGCTTTAAATGTTAGTATTCAGTATAATAATGCAGACGACTGATTTTTAATGGTTAATATAAATGTTAAATGGTAAACATAATAAATTGATTTAATAAATATTATTCTATTGGGATATAAAGATAATAGAAACACCTCAATTTCCATTTCCATATACAGGGAATTTTTCAAATCTCGAGGTATACGTTGCTAAATTTCATGCTTTCGTTGATTTTATAAAAACGTTTAATTAAAGTTTATAACTATGGGTTGCAATCCTTGGCTTTCAAGATCTTTCAAGCTTAAAATTTTACTTCATGCGTCGCACGTATAAAACACTGAATCATTGTGAAGTTCAGATTATACTTATAAAGAAGGTATGCTAAAGTGGTATATTTTTAACATCGCACTATTTAAGTGATTTATATGCGTAAAATTTCGAGTTTATAAAGCCTAAAATTTGGATTTTTAAACTCGACATTTTACTTTATGCTTAATCATTGCCTAAACATTTACACCAGATATGTATACTTAAAATAACAAATCCTTGTGTGTATAGGGTGATTCACCATAAATGTTCACCCCGTCTAGCTTGATTATTTAAATGTTTAAATCGGTTCAGAAATATTAAAGTTAGAGAGGGTGGACATTGATGGTTAATCACCCTGTACAAAATATAGAAATAATACGTTTTCTTCATTTTTATATTTCTGTGATGGTTATACGTTTATCATTAGTGTTAGAATTTATTTACTGCTATATAAAAAGGCTTATCCATAGTAACAGTAAAAATCACTTGTATTTAACCCAGATCAATTTGAAACTGATAAAAATAATTATACAAAAATACTAAAGCGGTAACCTGTTTTGTGTTGTACCTGGTATATTTTATAGTACAAATTTACACCAGATATGTATAATTAGAAGAACAAATCCCTGCATGTATAAGGTGATTTACTATAAATGTCCACCCCCTCTAGCTTGAATATTTAATTTTTTTAATCGCTTCAGAAAGATCCAAGTTATAGGGGGTGGACATTTATGGTGAATCACCCTATACAATATATAGAAATAATACGTTTTCTTAATTTTTAAAATTCTTGATGGTCATACGTTTATCATTAGTGTTAGCATTTATTAACTGCTATATAAAAAGCTTATCCATAGTTAGAATAAAAATCACTTGTATTTGACCCAGAACAATTTGAAATTGATAAAAATAATGATACAAAAATACTTAAGGGGTAACCTGTTTTGTGTTATACCTGGTATATTTTATGGTTCAATTAAACTAGTTTCTATTGTTTATGGTTCGAAGAAAATGACAATAACAATAAACACATGAACAAGATTCATGTAAATTATCCACTTTGTATTAAAAACCCTATTAATAAGGCAATTGATTATGCTTTTATGGCTTTGTGAGACATTGTGTTAATTTTCCAATGAGGTTTTATAATTGTTATTTATATGCAACGATAGGAAATTAAGTTTTATCGAAGGAGTTTGGTAGTTTGGGATTAAGTGCAAGGGGCGAGTGTTGCTAATCACACTGCAAAGTTTTGCTTAAATAATCACATTAAATGTAATTAACTATAAATAACCTCGACCACGATTCCAATTAAAAGACAATAATTTTAGGCACATTAGATCTAGAACAAGCTATTCAATTCGGAATATATTATAATTTATTTAAAAGTGACAACATTCTATTCTTTAACATCATATTCTGCCACGTTTAATTGCAAGTGGAGAGGTCTAAACTTTTTCCGTGTGATTATAGTAGCTATTTATAATGGCTATCCTAAATTTAAATTTATAATTAAAATTATGTATAGTCTGTCTAATATCTTAACCTATTCTTATAAGAAAACTTAATTAAAGAAAAATAATAATAACTTATACATACAAGGATTTTTTATTTTAAACATACATGTTTCGATAATTACAGCGCTCGGTAGATGTGCAGCAATTCTTTGTTTTCATAAAAGCGGCCAATTAAAACTAACTAGTGATTTCACTCCTTGATGAGTCATGAAGTAAAATTAAGAGTTTAGATAAGGGTGAACATTTGACAAGGTCGCGTAGCGAAGTGGAGCGACCAATTCAAATTTCAGGATTTACTAAACTCGGAATTTTACCTCAGGCGCTAAGCGTACAAACCACTGATTTGAAGTGAAGTTCAAAATATACTGGTGATGTTTGATCTCGCGTTAGTAAATTTTACAAATGTTTATTTTGTCATTGAACTCAAAATTCAAGCGCCTGCAGCAATTTGCTTTCGGATTGCCAAAAAAAAAAATGCTGGAACTGTGAAAGTGCAAGAATAAATATTTGTAAAATGTATAAACTTAAGATCAAACTTCAACAGTATATTTTCAACTTTACTTTAAATCAGATTTTTGATATTCATTAATTTGTTGGCAATGGTATATTACTAATATTGGTAAAAAATATGTAATACTAGTTTAATATAAGCCAATGTCTTGAGCTTGTACTAGACGACAGTATTTTCTTGTAAAAGAAAATTGTATACTATTTTCTATCATGGTATAATACGTAAAATATGACTAAACGCAAATCTTGTACAGTTTTTTATAATGGAAATAGAACATGTTCTAATGTATGTTCAATAAAAAAAAAACCTCTAGAGTGCTATGATTTTCTCTTGTTTTAAATTTATGTTGGCTACACGCTTTAGAAATTGTCATATAAAACGTGAGACATAATAATTATAATGTATAATTTCAGAGTTGCCAACCTACAAAATATTCCATAGCACTCTAGAGGTTTTATTTTATTGAACATACGATATTTGGTACACCATGATAGAAAATAGTATACTATTTTCTTGTACAAGAAAATTGTGTCATCTAATACAAGCTTTGTATGCAACGTTTCCTTTATTAATTAGTATCTTTTCTCTTTTATAATTAATTGTCTTAATTATTTGAGAATTAATTTTTCCGAGCAATTATGGTTAGCGATAATTGAAGATACATTCATCATTTATATCGTCATCTGACACAATTGTTGTAATTTCTTTTAAAGACCTTAATTTTTGTAATAAACCGTTCATAATTTTTCGGCGTCTTTTTTTTAACTTTTAATTAAATAACCAAATCCAAGTCTGATTTAATTGAATACACATCTTCTTACACCCAGATATATTATATTTTGTTTTGTGTGTTTTGATTTATCTATTTTTTCCTTGGAAAAATTAATGACAACGTTTTGTCATGACCAACGCCGCCACGTATCACAATGTTATATTTTTGGCGCAAATGAGGCTTGAATCTCGAATCTGTCAACCGGCATTAGGAAGTGATGACACAATCGGACGTATTATATACAAACTGTTTGCGCTCAACAAAACTCGTCCACGCTCCGTTAAAAGTTATCCAAGAATAATTTCTGGCGTTTATCATTTTATTACAATACTTTGTTGCAAAAGACAAGGTACAGTTCTATTCAATGAAATATTTAAGGCATTCGCCGTTTTTGTAAAGGCGCTTATTTTGAAACTTCTAACAAGTATTTCCACACCTGAAAATTAGTTTATCTATGCTTAGCGAAGCGATATCAAATACTCTGTAATAACATTTCTATTGTGAAAATTAATTTAACAGATACGGGACGGGCGCCACAGTATTTAATATAATTTAAAATATATCATAAACAGTTTTAACTGTTTTATTTTACATAAAACTTACCATGTCATATGTGGTTAACAAATTTTACATTGACAAAAAAATGTCTTTATATTGATGTTATTTTCACAACCTTCGTCATTTTAATTGAATTTACAACCTTGTTCACCATAAACACTAACGTTTTCCTCAAAAGTTGATGGTGTAGATCTTCCTCGGATAGTGATAGAAGTTTCTGCCTAGGTAGTTTCTTTTACTGCAAATAATTGCATTAGAAGTAATTAAAAATTAAAATATCTTTATTTGATTTTTTTTTCACTAGTACACTTCTAAAAAATTCTGGTGCTTCCTGCGATGGTTCCATATATTGTTATCGTTAAAGATTTTCTTTGGAATAAAAATAATGACAATTAACAAAATGCGTAGAATATTTACATTTAATTACGGTTTTTAGCTCTGCTTCATAAAAAAACTGATTTTTAGATTTATTTATACAAGAACTACATAATTGTAATATTAAAAACTTCTGCTGTTGTTATGAAAATAGTGTTGGGCTTCGTTCGTGGGAAAAAATAAAACCTAATATCTTTTAAAAAGATCAAAATGTGTTACATGTATGCACATTAATATACTTAAAACAACTCAGATTCTCGAAAAAAGAGCAAAAACAGAAAGCGGATATGATTGTTTTATTAAATGTACTATCGTATAATAGTAAAATATAAAATGAGAACTTAGGACGAACTATATTGAAATGAAATCTTTATAAAAGGATTCGAATACTTACAAAAGGATTCGAACACTTACAAAAGAATTCGAATCCTCCAAAGAAATTTGAATCGTCAAAAAATTGTTCGAATTCATTGTGAGGATTTACATGAAAATTTGTAAACGTTAAATTAGTGTTATATACGCTTGGCGCATGAAGCAAAACTTAAAGTTTAGAAAAGCTTGAACATTTGGATTTGGATGCTCTGTGCCCAATTCCAAATTTTCAGGCTTTTCTAAACTCGAACATTTATTTTATCAAGGAGTGCAGACACTTCAGGCTTTTCTTAACTCGAAATTTTACTTCATGTGCCACGCGTATAAAACACTGATTTAAGGTGAAGTTCAAAATTTTCTACTGAAGCAGTATGCTGAAAATGTGTATTCTGAACATCATATCACATCAGTGTTTAGTACGCGTGGCGCATTAAGTAAAATTTCGAGTTTAGAAAAGTCTAAAATTTTACTTCATGCTTAATCTGGGAATGGAAAACACTCGTTTGAAAGTTCGATTTTAAATATTTGTAAAAACAACGAATATCTGAAGATTTATAGCGTATACAGTATATTAAGATATGTAATATGCAGTGTACAAAATACTTTTTTTGGGCACTAGAAAAATTCCAGTGCTGAAAGGGTTAAAATTGTGTTAATTAATAGCGCTTAAAGTTGAATTTTGTTAGATCGTTTTATTTGTACCATTTTTTAAAATTGTAAACAATAACGGGAGTTCTTCATAATGTTTAAAAGAGTGTTAGTGATTTTATGTATATTTTTACCTGCTCGTGAAGCCCATATCTTAAGGCGATATTAGTAGGAAGGCAACTAGCAATTCACTGATTTACAGTGGGGCATGTTTATGAATGACAATCTTGTTCTGTCAAACTTTATGTTTCTCCTGTGCGTCATGGCAACCTTGATCTTTATGTAGTCACATATTAGTTAAAAATTTGAATCATTATGACTATTTCCTTCAAAAAATGTCTACCAATCATATTACGAGAATTCATTTTCATTGCCCAATCACAATTAAATTTCAGCGAAAATTGCGTAGTAGGTGAAAATTCTACGAAAAATTACAGCGAATATTGCACTGTTGTGACGTCACATGTCAGGTATCAATCAATTTCTCTCAATCTTTCAAAATTGAAGTTTTTTGATCTAACTTGTATTTTCTTTCATCACAGAATGTCATAAATTGTCTCCAAACGAACTCTTTACTCTTTCTTGTATTTTCAGATGAATTTTTCTCGATATTTTTCGATATATCTTTCGAAGAAAAACTTCCGAAGCGATTCATGTTAACACATTAAGTGACACTGATTGATAATTAATATTTTAAATAATAAGTCAACTTGATTAAAAATCGTATTTTTCAGGAAATAGTCTATTAAATACATTTCGTGCATTAAAAATGCTCTGAAAATTTAGTACTCAAAGCTCGTTGCCTTTAAGAAACTACATTCGTTCATTTTGATTGTGATTTGACTGAAAAAGTGCCCTCGACGCTTCGCGTCTCGGGCACTTTTTGTCAAATCACAATCAAAATGGACTCATGCAGTTTCTAGGCAACGGCTTTTCGTGCAAAATTTTCGATCATTTTTAATGCACTTAATATATTACTATTGAAAATCTCTATAATAATGAATTACATTAAAGAGCATTTATTGAAATTATAATTGATATATTAAAATCTGAGAGTAGAAAAATATTATTTTATAAACAACTATCGATTGATTTAACTGAAGTTGGTAAAACCCTGCATTGGGCTTCTAATTTTCCATTCCATCATGTTTATCAGAAATGTTCCAAAACACAATCGCTTTGAAAATGTCCACCCCCTAGCGCACATGCCCCTTTTCGCTAACACACCCCATCCACAAAGGTGCACTGTGTATGCCTGCGTACCCTAAAATCGGATAACGAGTCCCTCCATTGTACACAAACCTCACTAATACCCCTCGATAATAGCTGATAGTTACACGTCCTCGCACGCCATACTTGATACATCCACGCGTAAAAAGCGACCTTATCTATTGATTACCTTTTATTAAAAATGATATTAGCCCCGGCCCGGCCGCGATAACGTTCGCAAACAATAATTATTTATTCACCTAGTGCCGTTTTCATTACATATTAAAACTCGGACTCGGGGCCGGAGATAAAACTCGTGTAAATATTTGCATGCCTCTGCCCCACCACCATAATTTCGGATCTTAATAGCTCATGCACGTTGTTTATTATTGATAAGATAAGGTGTGCCCACAGCGGAGTGTACGTTTTCGAAATTGGGGACGCGGATGTATAAAGATGTAGATTTCGGAAAGTTAATCCTCCTCGTCCCTCGCTGGTAATTAGGCGTATCTACCGAAACTGGACGCGCTCATGCAAATTACACAAATATGTTTGATGGACCTAAGATAACAGATTGATCACGTACTGTATTTACAACCTAAAACGTATGTGCACGTGGTTTGTAAATTCAGAGTATTATTCGGAATAAGCGGAGCATAGTTTTGGAATGAATATCGTTGTTGACAATTCACGATCCGTTCGTTTAATAATCTATTTGGTTTTGAATATCAAATTTGTTGTTATTTTGATAAGGCTTTTATCAATCAATATTTTGAGATAAATATGAGTATATCTTGACGGAGACGTACAGCTTAGTCCAAATCTATGATAAAATCTTACTTTCTAAATAAAAAGAATATTTTCAAAACAAACTTTGAGAATATATATAAAAGTTGAGAAGTCGCCGGTTTCCAAGCTTTTAAACATTACAACTTACTTTTAAAAACCCAATCAATTGCGACCTACTTCAATGCTAGCTTATATGACATACTAAAATTAGATTAGTTACTAGTTACCGATTACTAAAATAAAATAGTATATTAGGTCAGGTTAGTTGGCAATTTCATAGGTTAGACTATTTACAATTCGGCTACTTTATTTATCAAATAAATTTAATTTCACGTAATTACATTTTTAAAAATAGATACCAATTATTTAATAAAGAATAACAAAAATTATATCAATTATTCTATGTAAGAATAGTATATTGTACAACGAGCATATAATGATAGCTATTAATCACGAGAACGATGTTTGCGGAACGAGCCGTTAGGCGAGTGGAGAGCAAGTCGTTCGAGTGATCAATAGCTATTATATGCGAGTTGTACACTATACTTTGTCCACGACAATATAATACTTTTCTTTTATTAAGAAGTTATATAAATAGGAATAGTAATTTATTTTTTAATTTAATACAATACAATGTTATTTAGTAATATTAAATGTAATATTTGAACAATTTGTTAAATTAATTGCAGGAATAGAATTGATACCAAAACTACGATTCTGATTATTTGTTGAAACATTTTGATTGCATTGATAGGTTTGGTGTGTATTATCAATGGAATTATTCATTTGTATCAAGCTAGATATTTTTTTTAGCTGTGTCTGTTTTATTTTTAATAAAGTCGTCTATATAGCCTTCTGCTACTGCTGTCGACTTCCATCCGCCGTGTCGTTTCAAGGCCGTTATGTCCGCACCAGCGTTACAGAAGATCTGCGTAAACTGTGTCTAGAATATTTTTTCTGAGTTCGGCAACTGCAAGAACGTAGCAATGTCTTTTCCCATTTTAGTAAATTTATCAATTCCTATTCTTTGGGCGGTCCATTTGCCATTTTGATAATTCAGAAACAATATGTTTATTGTAATGTGAGATGGGCGGCTTTTAATGTAGTTTTTACAAATTTTATAAAAACTATCGGTGACTGTGAACTTTCGAGTGATTTTTGTCTTTGCATTGGGCACATTTACTAAAAAAGCTGATCCAAGATCCTGCAAATCATTCATCTTCATGCAATACATTTCATTAGCCCGACAAGCAGCCATTACTGCCATTATTAATGCAACTTTAAAGAAATTAATGATTTTTGGAAAGAAAATTATTTAAATCTTGCCTTTGTTGCCAGGTATTTATCATCAGAGGCTTTAATAATAAAATCATTGACATTATTGGCAAAAAAGTGCTGGCTTTTTGGGTTGAAAACCTTCAGATTTTTGTATTAGAAATGCTTGCATTTTCATATAATTTTCTATATCTATTTCATGATAAATGTTGATCGTACTCCTAAGCATTGAATAACACTGGTCTGCAAAAAAAATTTTTGTGCCGAGCCCTGACACCATTCCCGCTGATTCTTATGTAAAATGACCTCCTGAATCCGAATATGACCTCCGTTTTCCCCCATCACCCACCGTTTTCAGGGGAGGCCCCCCCACCTATTTTTATCACTTTTCGATAATTTGGAGGGATGAAAAGGATTATTTTAGCCTTTACATTTCTTCTGAGGGGCTAGAGAGGTGAAAAGTTCCAAAACATGAACATTTGTAGCAAGGAGGTAGATTTGGGGGGGGATTTGCCCCCTTAAATTGTAAAAAAATCATTAAAAATGATCATTTTTTTCCGTTTTTTTCGCAGTTTTTTCACTTATTTTCTACATATTCCAGCTTCCATCTCCCCTCATCTTCCCCCAAACACCCCCAAATAATAAAAATTTATTGCAACAATATATAGCAACAGTTATAAAAATATATAGCAACAATAATAAAAATATATAGCAACAGTTCGGAAGATTCACTGTACCACGCTGGCGCTCTCAATACTCCCCCCGTTTCCCCCATCCATTGGAGGGGTGAAAAGGATTATTTTAGCTGTAAAGAATAATAAATAAAAAGTAAAATAATAAATGTAAAGAATAATAAATAACTAAGATAAGTACCTTCATTTGGTGCTTGCTTTCTTTTTGTACCCTGAGGTAGAAGTTTCTCGCATCAAAAACCAGCAGTACTCTGCTAACATGCTCGCATTCCACTTCCCCGAAAATCTCCTCTCGAACTTAGAGATGTCTTGATGAAACCGTTCCCCGTGTTCATCCGAAAATTCCTGGGCAAACCTGTGCGCGCGAGGTATTGAGAGCGCCAGCGTGGTACAGTGAATCTTCCGAACTGTTGCTATATATTTTTATTATTGTTGCTATATATTTTTATTAGTGTTGCTATATATTTTTATTATTGTTGCTATATATTGTTGCTATATATTTTTATTGTTTGGGGGAGGATGAGGGGGGATGGAAGCTGGAATATGTAGAAAATAAGTGAAAAAACTGCGAGAAAAACGGAAAAATCGATCATATTTAAGGATTTTTTTACAATTTAAGGGGGCAAATCCCCCCCCCCCCCAAATCTACCTCTTTGCTACAAATGTTCATGATTTGGAACTTTTCACCTCTGTAGCCCATCAGAAGAAACGTAAAGGCTAAAATAATCCTTTTCATCCCTCCAAATTATCGAAAAGTGATAAAAATAGGTGGGGGGGCCTCCCCCGAAAACGGTGGGTGATGGGGGAAAACGGGGGTCATATTCGGATTCAGGAGGTGATTTTACATAAGAATCAGCAGGAATGGTGTCAGGGCCGATTTTCATGCCGACCAGTGTAATTGAACCCTAATGTTGAGGGTTTATATTTTATGGATTGTTCTGTAAAATACACCAATAAAACAGATTCCGAGAAGGAGTTGGTTTTCTTTTCCCTTCTCCATTTAAAAAATGATTCATACGCCGCTAAATATATTTTTTTTTTGATTTGTCGGGCAATAATTTTAATGAGGCAATTTCTGCAGCTTCATTTAAATTTGGCGGTGTTAAGAAAATCTCGTTATCACTGTAGTTCTCCATTTATCTTCTAATTTTTGATATTAAACCACTTAAAAACTCTCTTATAATGTAAATGATTTTGACGTTTCAATTAAATTACATGACACTTATCGGACTACTAGATAAAATTTTAAAAATGATATTAAACAGTGAATAATGATTAATCACTGAAAGTAGTGAATAATGAATATACTTATAATTGAATAAACACAAATATAATGAGTATATTAAGATAGTCGTGGACAAATACTATTATCTACAGACAAGCAAGTTTTCGTATCAAATTTTGGGCAACAAAATCTACTTACGCTAATTCGAGATTGACACTAGCATAACGTCTCATCGTTCTTAAGGCTTGTTTTATTTTTTGTCCCTTTGTTTATATTAAACCTTATATCAAATCAGAAATGATAAGGTATGTATGAGATCGAATTAATATCGACTATTCGCAAACAATTTATTCTATTTAAGACTCTCTCAAATATTCATTGAAACAACTACCTGTTGAGCTAATGCCCCGACGAATATTGCATTATACAATGATTTTTTGAGTTACACAACAGATTTACTGTTTTTATGCATAATTTATATTCTTATTAAACTAAATGAAAAAACAGAAAATGAAATTGAAAAAATGACGAGGAATGAATAATACTTGAAAGAATGTTAGGATTTCTTAAAGAAAATATCTAAATCTATGCAATATTTGAGTGAAATACAGGGTTTTTCATTTTTAAAAACAACTTCAATCAATCCACCTTCTGTGTTAGACTTATTATGCATAAGTAACAGAAAATCGGCTATATCTCCTTAGTCGTTTAACATAACCTCATCAAACCCGGTATCTTTATATTCCTAATTATAACCTCTAACCTATTGTTAATTAAAATACAAGGTGTTCCGTTTAAAAAAAAATCAAATACTACCTAATAGTTTATTTATTTTGGTCACCCTGTATATATGCATATGGTGAATAAAATCTCATTAAAACTATTTCAAATGTTTATTTTTTAATTTTCAAAAAATATGTGTAATGACTCTGTACAATTTCGAGTTTAGAAAATCCTAAAAATTTGGATTTGGGCGCGGAGTCAAGCGGAGCGACCAAACCAAATTTTCAGGCTTTTCTAAACTCGAAATTTTACTTCATGCGCCAAGCGTATAAAACACTGATTTAAAGTAAAGTTAAAAATATGCTACTTAGTTTTGATTACATTCTTTTATAAATGTTTATATAGAACATGTGAAAAAATCCTTGTATGCCTATATTTAATATAAATCGCAAATATTAAATCATTATTACCATTTTAAATAAAATCTGCAAAACCGACAGCATAAAACATTACAAAAACTTTAGAACTGTGAATATTAGGACAAATTGACAAAAACGTAAACATTTATTAAATCTACAAACATTTTAAATGTTGAACGAGTAATTGACTCGTGGAATTTAACATAGATTTTAAAACAATATTGAAAGATAATTACGCAGCCCTAAAATTGCTCTCTGGATCCAGTCCCTAAATTCACCATATTAACATGACAAAACTTTGCGCACTGCGCTATCACTTCTATTGTCAATTTTGACAAGCAAGAGTTGAACTAGATACAAGAAAAAACGCAGTATATAATTTCTAATGTCCCATGCATATTGAAATATGCACAAGGGTGTATTTAACAAGAGAAATAAATAGATTAATCGCTCCTTAACACGCGATATTTCACTAAAATATTTACGCAAATACAACAATTTTAAATACATTATATAAATTTGTAAGCTGCATGCGCTGTGGGAGGATAAATTATAAATGAGCAAATGAAAAGTTTACAGGCAACGAATGCCGGCTAATGTGTGAATACTTATAAAACATGCAGAGGAATTAGCGGGGCATTAAATAATAAATTGTCGGGAATGAGTACACGTATGGGAATCATGAGTGGAAGTGTCAGCTCGTGTCGCTCGCGTCTTCCCCTGTGAAAAGGGCGCGCGCCCTCTTGACAAATGTAAATTATTAATTTTTATATAATATAAATATTTCACGTCCAAGAGAAATACACAATAATTCTAAAATAATGGTTGAAAGTGCAAATGATTAGCAACGTATTTTTATGATCAACATTTTTGTATAAATGAATATATAAGATTTTTAGCCTAGCCAATTTCAGTTAAATCAACCAATAGTTATTCATGGAATACAATTTAGAAATGTTGATTGTAAACACTTCTAGAGACTTTAGGTTATAGGTTTTTAATAAAACCACGAGTATTTGAAAATTTATATTAATTTCAACATTTCTATGTTATTTTTATTTAAATATTTTAACATATTATATTTTAATTTCTAAAACCTATTTTCAATAAAATTGTAGTATTTTATATTGTAAATGGACCATGAAAAAAATTTAATTTGATCGATTTATACAAAAAATTACAGACAATAAAAAATGGTTAATATTTACCATGTTTATTGATTGGTAGTTTTGTATGTTTGTTGCTTGTGACTATTTCATTTAATATTTATGTTTTTTTTCTTTAGCAATTTTTAGTAAATGTATTATATTGATTTCGATTACTTTTTACTATTTTATTAAAATTCACTGTTTGTTTATCAATTTTACGAGTTTTGTTAATTTATAAAAAAACACAAATATTGTTTTTTTCTTCAAATCAAGATGACTTTTTGTCTTAATTTTGTTAAGTGAACAAATATGAACTAAGCAACTACGTCTTCTATTTGTCATGATTTTTATAAACTTTTGTATCAATTAAAACTTTACTTAATTTATGTAGTTCCTTTCATAATATTTATTCAATAAAGTAAACAAATATCAAGAAAGAAATGAAGTCTTGAATTTGTCATGATTTTTATCAACTTTTGTGTAATTTTATTTAAGCTTTGCTTTATTTAATTAAATTTGTTTTCTTATCGATTTTTATCATTTCTAGTTAATTTTTATATAATTGTTTATTGTTTTGTAGAACTTGCACAAATCATATTTTGTCAGAAATTCTTTTTATATTTGTAAACTTTGTTTATAAATTTAAATAATTTTCATAGGTTTCAACAGCTTTGGTATTTTTAATGAATTCTGTAAATATTGAATTTATATAAAAATCGCGAAATTTTCAATTATTCACAATTTTCGTTTTAGTGAATTGGTCAATTTTCACGATTTCAATTTAGCTATTGTTATTTTGTTGTATCTGGGCTTAGCCTCAAACAGGGAATGTTTCTGTTTGGTATACATATCACGAAATGTTCATTCGTTCTTATTGTAAAAGCTATCAATTTAAGGCTTCTAGCGAGTGCTCCAATCCCAGATTAAGCATAAACAATGATTTTATGTAAAGTTCCAAAATATAGAGTTATTCAAAATAAAGGAACAGATTTCAAACATTTATTTCTTCTAAATTACAAAAGATAGAAACACAATTCCAACGTTCCCGGAAAGAGAAAAGTTATTTTTTTATGCATTCAATGCACCATGTGTTACACGACAAATAATAAAACGATGGCTCATTTCTTGCCACACACGAATCAGCTAGTCTTTAATTATCAAATTCAGAATTCACAGCTTCAACAATTCGATGTTGCAGATTGTCAAAAGTGTCAGGCATAGGATGGATAAAAACACAGTCTTTTACGTTACCCCAGAAATAAAAATCACGGACAATCAACATGACAAGAAACAGCGCCAATGCGGCCGTGGTTAAAACTTCTGCCTGAACTGTTCAAATTTTAAACTTTTGTCTGCCTAGGAACGTTGGAATTGTGGTTCTACCTTTTATAGTTGGGAAGAAATAAATGTTTGAAATCTGTTCCTTCTTTTTGAATAACCCTGTATATACCAACGATTTTTACCTCCTATTGAAGTAAACGATATTAATGTTTATTAAATTCTTTTTACGTACAAGTATTTTTGAACCTCACATCACTTATTATGCGCTTTCACCTGTAAAGATTTTAGACTTTAGATAACCCTGAAAAGCTATTACAATTTACCGAAAATTGCTTATCAACTAAATTATAAATTCTTGATGTAAAGATTCACAGGGGTGAACAAATGACAAATCTTGGATGGACTTGATGTAATTTTAAAACTGTGTATTTTTAATTATATCGGGTGTGTATAAATTGGCGGATAAGCTACACGTGACGATATTCTACATACAATTCTAAATAGAAAATGTAGACGCAAAAATGTTGTATCAGCGCATTCCCGGGCTGCCATGTTTTTTTTTTATTAATCATGATTAGTTATGTGGGTTGCCTCAGAAGAGTAATAATAGTAGAGCAGGGTTTATTTACAGACGTATATGCAATTTAAAACAGAGTATGAGTAAATTTGTCGAAAAGAGTCTCTTTTGGAAGTTGTCTAGAAGAGCGCGCCGTCCAGGAAGGTATTGGCGAAGCATCTGGATTGCGGTAGTTGAGTGATTTATGTTAACTGTAGTACCGCGGCATTTTTTTTTCTTCTAATGACACAGCATAATTAAATTTACTTATTTTGTTCGAAATAAAACCCATCTGTTTCTAACCAATCTCTTTTGTATCGTATTCATTACTCGCTCCAGTATTTCTGGTGTAATTTCCAGTACCGCCGCGTCAATACTGTTTCTAACGTAGTCAGAATTTTGTGGAGGCATAGAGTAAACTTTTTCTTTAATGAAGCCCCAAACAAAAAAATCTAATGAATTGAGATCGGGTAATCTCGAAGGCCAAACGACAGGACCAACGCAACCAGTCCAACTGTTTGGGAATTGCTCATCCAGCCAATATCTTACACTACGGGCAAAATGAGCAGAAGCCTCATCATGCATGTATATCATATCAACTCGTAAATGTAACGGCAAGTAATTACTAATTTGTTCTAGAACAATAATGTAATCATTAGCATGAAGACGATGTGGTAAGTAAATTGGCCCTACAACAGTGTGGTTTATAATGTCTAACCAAACATTAACGAAAAACCTTCTTTGGTGATCATGTTATGAATTTTAAAGATCCCATATCTAGTAAACATACTCTCGTCGCTCCAAAGAATACGTCTCGTGAATCCACCGTCACCACGAATTCTATTTAAAATGGTGTTGCAAAAATTCGTTCGGTATACGTTATCATTTTCATAGAGGGGCTGCACCTTCGTGTGATGATATGGGTGTAAAAGGTTTTCTTGAAGAACCAAATGAACAGTCTTGTTACTGGGGATATCTAATGTGGCAACTAATTGTCGAGCACTGGCGGTGGGATCCTCTTCTATGGCACCTAGAACTTGCTCTTTAAGTTGTACTGTGCGCCTCTGCCGTGGCCGACCACTGGTTGCATTTTTTGGGGACAAACATACCCGTTTTACGTAGTCGTTGATCCAGTCTTCGAAATACATTTGTAGAAGGATGCCTCCGATTTGGAAAATGTGCTCGATATTCTAATTTTGCCATATGCGCATTTCCATTACAGAAACCGTAAGCCATGTACATGTCGGCGTAATCATTAAACGCAAAATCCATTATAAATGAATAAAACAATAAAACAATAACACAAAAATAACACAGAAACACTGAAAGGTCGGAACTAATACAAACTGCTAACGAGAAAAACAGAATAGGCACAAAATTCGAACTAGAAAGTTTTAATGAATTCGTGACAGTGTGTCAAAATTTGTTTGTGTCGTAAGCGAGAGTCGACGTTGCTGGCTGTACTTTATATGAAAATAAGCTAATTAAGAAGTGTTAAAAACACACATTTGAGATAGAAAGATTGCACACACTGGCAAATAATCTTCAAACTAGTCATTCTACCCTAATTGCAGGGTTTTCTGTAAATTATTATCGAATAATAACACATATGAAGCGATTGGATGTTCAAACTTTGAGGACCTCGTAAAGGATTAGGAAGCATGGTACAATATTTTAGAATTAGGATATACCGCTTAAAATTTTACGAAGAATATTACTACAAGTAGATTATCCGCCAATTTATACACACCTTGTATAAAATAATTTGTTTTTGATAATGTATTACAATGTTGATAATAGTTTTTAGGACTAGTAGTAATTTGTATTTAGTGTAAGTATGATGATCGTAAACATAATGCCCGTAATAAACCTGTGGATTGCCGATCAAAAGATAAGGGCAGGTGTTGTTCACGCTATGGCTCAATATTTACTTCCTCCTTTATCTTATGTAAAGTAACACTTGCTAATATCATATTTGTTCTGTCTCTAATAATAACCCTACTATAAAACAAATGAATAGAAATAGGTCGTTCTTCATTATTAATTGTAAAAAATATCAATTCTGTGGAGCTTCTCATAATAAACATATTCATTATATATATATATATATATATATATATATATATATATATATATATATATATATATATATATATATATATATATATATGTTAAAACGTAGATTTTCGCGGGCGTAACATGTATCATTGTTTCTTCGGGTTTGGTCCCGCGTATTTTCTTGGCTCTGGTCCATTTTATTTTTAATTCGACGTTTCGATGACGTCGCAGTCATCATCGTCAGGAATAACTATCAAAATTCCATTGCTCTAGCAACCACTTGTTTGACTTTTACGTACTACTTGATGCGTGAATTTCTTGTTTGGCTTCGTGTTACTCTTCTATTTTGTTCTTCTAATGATGTAGTAGTGACAATTTCAATATTATTTTCGGAAGGGGTTGGATTTTGAATTTCTTGGTTGTTGTTCGGAGATAATATATTTTGACCAGAATTTATACAAGTTTTCCAAATTGGTGGTAGTCTTTTAGCATCATCTCTTTGATTTAGACTGTTCGGCCTCTTTTCAATTTCTATCGCTTCTCTAATAATCCTCGCGTGGAAGAAATCTATCTTTTTTAAAATTCTCGTTTTTTCGAAATTTATTGTATGTTTAGAAATGTTTACGTGTTGAAATAAAGAAGATTGTGGATCAGACTTTCTTACTGCTAAAATGTGTTCATCTCGACGAGTACTAATTTTCCGGTTTGTTTGTCCTACATAGCTCTTCTCACACATACCACATGGAATTTCATATACGCCTTGAGCTTCAAGTGGGATGATTTCTTTTGGAGTTCTGAGTATATTTTGAATTTTTGTGTGTATATTGAAACAAGTTCTAATATTGTATTTGGAGAGGACTTTTCCGATTTTATCAGTTGTTCCTTTAATGTAGGGAAGGGTGACGTTGCTACACGAACTTTCACTTCTTGTTTTTGGACTTTTGTTTCTGTTTAATTTATTGATTGTTTTTTTGGAAAACCCATTTTGCATTAATGCCTTTTTGACATTGGATATTTCATTATTTAAGTGGTGTTCGTCCGATAGCGTACGTGCTCTTAGTAGAAGCGATTTTGCCACAGACGCTATTTGAGCTGGATGGTGATGTGACTTCGCATTCAAGTACGTGTTTGTGTGTGTAGGTTTTCGGTATACGGTGTAATTTAAGTTTCCATTAGGATTTCGGATAATAAGAGTGTCCAGAAAGGGTAAACGTTTGTTTTCTTCAACTTCCATTGTGAATTGAATTTTGTTGGGGATATTGTTTAGATGCGATAAAAAATGGTTGAGGTTCTCGATACCATGTTGCCAAATAACGAAAGTATCATCCACGTATCGTAGCCAAAGTTTAGGTTTTAGAGGGGAAGAATTTAGTGCTTTAGTTTCGAAATCTACCATAAATAAATTTGCAACTATTGGTGATAGAGGAGAACCCATTGGTGCACCTTCCAATTGTTTGAATTTTTGTCCTTTATATGTAAAGAAAGTGTTTTTTAGGCAGTGTGACGCAAGATCTAAAATTTCGTTTGACTGATGATACTTGGATTTTATTATTACTATCGTCTCGTCAATTGGGATTTGTGTAAAGAGAGATTTAACATCGAAACTTACTAATATATCATTTGCATCTAAAATTTGGAAAACTTGTATAAATTCTGGTCAAAATATATTATCTCCGAACAACAACCAAGAAATTCAAAATCCAACCCCTTCCGAAAATAATATTGAAATTGTCACTACTACATCATTAGAAGAACAAAACAGAAGAGTAACACGAAGCCAAACAAGAAATTCACGCATCAAGTAGTACGTAAAAGTCAAACAAGTGGTTGCTAGAGCAATGGAATTTTGATAGTTATTCCTGACGATGATGACTGCGACGTCATCGAAACGTCGAATTAAAAATAAAATGGACCAGAGCCAAGAAAATACGCGGGACCAAACCCGAAGAAACAATGATACATATATATATATATATATATATATATATATATATATATATATATATATATATATACCAAATGACATTAGAAGCGTAACACTCAGAAATAGTTATTATTTTAACTTGATTTTTTGCCAGTATGGTAGTCTTACATCAAGAATAAAATGATTACATTTTCAAGAAATTTTATTAAAAAACAATTTAAAAAAAAATTAATAATGTGTTTGGCGACCCCTCTGCTGTATACACTCCTGTAGACGTGCTAGAGTCTGTGGAGGATGGTGCAAAGAGAATATTCTTCTTCCCATGATATCCCACACATGTTCAATGGGATTTAAATCCGGCGAACGGGGCGGCCACGCCAAAACATTAACACCAGCTTCATTAAGAAAGTGCATAGTTCGACGAGCAATATGGGGACGTACGTTATCTTGTTGAAAAAGTACGTCTGGGCGGCCATCTAAATAAGGCAACAAAGTCGGTCGTATGACGTCTTCAACATAACGCGCAGCTGTCATACTGCCTCGAATGAATACAAGAGGTGATCGACTACCATAAGCAATAGCCCCCCAAACCACTACTCTAGCAGTCCTGTGTACATGCCTCTCAATAGCAAACATAAAATCAGGTCGTTCTCCACGGTAGCGTCGTACCCTTCTACGGTCATCATGCGTGCCTAGACAAAATCGTGATTCATCGCTGGCGACAGTGTCTCGCTGTTAAAGGAAGCACTAATCTTGGACGGTACGAAAGAAGCCCAAAGGATTGAATGCGGCGATATATGGTTCGCATACTAACGGGCCTACCTTCTTCTCCAATCCATTGATCACCGATTTGACGCGTAGTAGCGAAACGGTCTCGCAGGGCTCTTTGTCTTAAGCGCCGATCTTGACGTTCTGTGGTACGCCTTGGTTAACCAATTGGTTTTCTTCTTGCTCCTCTACCTTCTTCTGTCCATACCTGATACACACGTATTACAGTTGCTGCAGTGGAATCAATACGGCGGGCAATTTCGCGATAGGACATACCGACATCTCGATAAGCAACAACTCGACCCCGGTCAAAATCGCTCAAATGGTGATATTGTGGACGTCTTCGGACTCGAGGGATTTTATTTAAGCTTAACACACTCAACGGAAACACGAAAACTAAAAACATCTGTACTAAACAGCTCATATAAATAGTTTTATCAAAAAAGAAAGAGTGAAATATTTTTTTTTTTCACAATAAATATAAATGGCACAAGGTTGAAATTGTTATCAATGTATGCTTTAAATAAAGTCGCTCTGTTGCTAAAATATGAATTAAAAAAAATCATTCCTTCTTGGTGTTACGCTTCTAATGTCATTGAGTGTATATATATATATATATATATATATATATATATGTATATATATATATATATATATATATATATATATATATATATATGTATATATATATATATATATATATATATATATATAAACACCTTTATTGTGTAATAATATATATATCTACATTTATTAGTACTATAAATATACATTTTAAATAAGAGGCTATCGACCGTTGGTCTTTCAGCTTGAGTCTTGTCAATGATTTGGTTCTTTGTCTGCCTGTTAGTCATGATTCACGTGAGGTCTTATGAATTGATGAATGGTGATTTGTGGATGTGAGAATTTAGGGGGGTGTTTGTGTTTCGTGGAAGGCATAGATGTTTGAGGATGTCGTGGATATGAGGGTTAGATGAAAATGTTTAGGAATGTTGGAGAATTCGATCTTCGATGGAGATAATTTCTATTTTTTCATATAAAAGGGTGTTGGTGGTAAGGGTCCTAAGGGCAGATCGTTCCGCGAGCTGGTTATTATTTAGGGTTAACGGACTGGGATTGTGGAATAAGAAAGAAGAGTAATCCAGTAAGGGCCGACAGATCATTTTATAAATATGGTCGGTTATTATTGCTTTGAAAAGTTAGTAATCTGAAGTGCCGTGTCCTATTTTGAGTTTTGGTCTTGAGGATTTGTGAGTGGAGATTAAAGGATAATATTGGGTCGAATGTGACACCAAGGTATTTGCATGAAGGGGGTGGACGGATTAATTCGTTCTCTACGGTAATATTAAATGGGGAGTTGTGTGATCTTTGGTAGCGAATAAAAAGCTGGGATTTATTAGGGTTAATGGAAATTCTCTATTTGGCAAACCAAAGAAAACGGGTCTCGATTAGTCCTTGGAGAGTGGAAAGGGCTTTGAGTAGGGTTTTTTTTCGTGGGTTACGAGGGGAGTGTCATTGGAAAAAAAATAAGCCTTTAGATTAAGGTATTGAGGGTTAGGGTTGTAGATATTATGGACAAATATATTATTTAGGAAAGGCGATAGAGGGGAACCTTGTGGTACTTCCTGTTCATGGATAAAGAAAGAAGAGGTAGTGTTGTGGACACGAGAATCTATTGGTGAGAAAGCTGTCAATAAGGAAGATGAGATGTGATGGAATTTTAAGGGAATTGAACTTGTACAGAAAACCTCGATGCTAGACTGTATCAAAGGCTTTTTTATATCTAGAAAAAGAATTGTTGATTTTGTATTTTCGAGGTGAGCTGTTTGGCAATTGGATGTTAGGATAGTGAGTGGGAAGGTTGTGGATCTGTTTTCAATGAATCTAAATTGGAGCGGAGGTTAATAATTTATCATGATTGCAGTCTTTGGTACGCATTTAATTGCTTGATATAAATATAAAGCCTAAGTATAGATAACTAAATGTACGCATGCACATATATTTATATATAATCAGAGACGTGACAGTTGCATTATTTATATTTGCAGAGATTAAATTAAAACTCACTGAATACAATGGAATACAGTATTAAATAAAGATGGATTTATGTTTTAATCTGGTCAGTGAAAACGTACATTCCATTAACAAATAAAAATATTACTTTTGTATTCATAAAAACTTTATATTTTTCGTTTTGAATTTTAGTTGCAAAATCCGTTTAGACGATATTGCATTATCACATTGGACACACTATAAATACATATTGACTCAAATATTTAATTGAAATATACGTGTATAATTTTACAGAATTTAATGATATTTTTGAGCTTTGTGATTTATGATTTTAATTCGATTATTTGTTTTAAATACCTATAAACCAGCTGCATACACATTTTTAAGTGTTTTCAGACATTCCTTTGCTACTAGACTAACATGATGATAATAACACAGAGAACTGTTTTGAGAACTTGTCTGTGATAATAATATAATATATTACGATTTTATATTTCTTTTGTTTTACCGAACATTTTTCTGATCGGTAGTACCAAAATCGAGGTTAATTATTAAAAAAAAGATTTTGAATACCTTGTTACCTAATATTTAATGAGACAATAACATTTGTTGTCTGATTATTAACCGAGAGCGTTAGCTCGAGGTTAATAATCAGTTGATAACAAATGTTATGTCCAGATAAATTACTAAATGGTAACAGGTACGATATATTTTTTTATATAATTGATCCAAGCTCGCGGTATATTTGAGTAAATTTACCAAATGAAATAATAATGCAGGGTGGCGACCAACCGGGAAAACCGGGTAAGTCATGGAAAAGTCAGAGGGTTTCATTCGTCGGGAAAAGTCAGGGATTTTCGGCCTTTTTAGCAAATAGTCAGGGTATTTTTAAACTGATAATAATAATAATAATAATAATAAATTTGCAAATAATACAATTATAGAAAATAAATTGTTAGTTCTGTTCAGAGCACGAATTTGACACTAAAGCAAAATATAAAAATTATGAGGTCTACATCATAGCCTTACCCCGTAATTTGAACAATTGATAATTTACATACTAAATTTATTTCACTCTAACCAATTAGTTGAAGATTTCACTTGAAGTTAGTGATTTATACGCGTGGCGCATGAAGTAAAATTTCGAGTTTAGAATAGCCTGAAAATTTGGATTTGCTGGGGCACGACTCGCTTCGCTCCCGCGCCCCTGCAAATCGGAATTTTTAGGCTTTTCTTAACTCGAAATTTTACTTCATGCTTAATCTGGGAGTAGAAACCCTCGTTAAATAATCAATCAGAAACCTATTTTTCAGCTTCTTTCCTTGACAAATGTATGAGATAAAATAAATAGAGTTGATGTTACTTATTACTTCAAATTTAGAACAAAAACAAATTCGTATGCATTATTTATGTGTTAGGTAACTTTGACGAACAATGCAAACAATGTCTTAATTATTAAGACAACTAAAGACCTAAAATATCCATTAAAACAACTACTTCCCATGCAAATACACCTCCGGATATTGAATTATACAATGAAATATTTAAAATCGTATTTGATTTGATTTGTTACAACGCTCTATCAAAGTATATGTAACATTTTGGTCAAATACTCTCCAAACCAACTAACAAATAAAAATTAAAAATGAAAGGAAGAATTACTAGAAATTATCTAATTTCTTGTAATTTTTCCTAGCTATTGCTTGTTTTTCATATTTTATTTATCAAAAATATGGAAGCAATTGAACATTTCGGTGTCGTTTTCCAATTTTTATTTATTTTAAAAGAATGATATTTTTATTGTCCACACAATTTTTTATCACGATATCTCAAAGCTTGTCCAAGTTATGATTTTTCAAACTTTTTTTATCTAAACTATCGATGAAAATTATCTGTTTGACTTTCAATTAAAAATGACTTAAAACAATTATCGTAACTTTAAGTATGAATTATTTGATTTGTTACGTGTAATTGCTACTTTTCTTATTCAATTCTTATTTAAAATTTTAAATATACAACTTATAATAATGAAAACAATAATGCGTGTTAGTAAGCAGTTATTTGCGAGCAGTGGCGGCGCGTTCATAAGGGCAGGAAAATTTAGTGTATGTTAATGACTGCAGCCACACTAATAACATTTCTCACGAGCTGCCACTGTTTGCGAATAGTATCAACAAATACTTCCGGTCCGCCACTGTTTCTATTCAGATTTTGAACAAGTAATGAAAGTCAATAAACATTGTTTGCTTTATAGTGACGAAAGAGGTAACTTCCGGTCAGCTATTTTGTTTTGTTGAAACACACTTTATTTAAAAACTTAATGGCAGTGTCATAAAAATCATGACCATCATGTTTTAATACTTTTAAAAGCTACTTGCCTATTTACTGTTTTTCTGTTATCGGTTATTACATTACAACAATGCAAAACATTGTTATAATGTCAAGCTACTCGACTAATTATCGATTTTCTGTTATCGCTATTATTATGAGATATATTATCGTTATAATAATAATACAAATCAACATGTTTTTATTGGTTACTCAAAATCGTTGTCATTGAAATTTAATGATTTGTTCTTTTCTTTTTTGCAGGTAAGTCTACAACTTCAAATTCAGCTTTATTTGTAAGTAATAAATATATTAAAAGTTCTTGCTATAAGAGTAAATAGGTAAGAATTTATTACAGTTATAATTTTATGTTCTTTTATTAAAGCCATTGAATTCTGAAAATGCTTCAGGTGTTGGCAATTTTCCTCTTTTGCAGTAGTGTGCGTAAAAGTCATATGATTTCAAATTACGCCAATGTTTTTAAGAATCTTTCAATTTCTTTATTCTACGCAGAATTTAACAGTTTATCATTGATTGGTTTTCCTTTATTTGATCTATTAATTCACTACTCTCGCAATTGTCATGATACTCTTTGAAAACTTGGTTTTGTAATCCCTTAATAATATTCTTCAAACAAGAATAATTCTAATTCAAAAATATTTTAATTCGAGAAAATAAGCTTACGCTTCTTATAGTTTGCGCAAATTAAATAATATATAAAATGTATATATTAAATAGTATTCTTTTTTAAAATATCGCACTTAATTTAACGTAAAAACAATGATTGAATTCTCCAAGCTTTTAAATATTCAGCTTTGTGTAAAATTATTTATAATTTAAAAATATAAATTATTTTAATGTAAATTAGCAGAACTTTAGAGAATATTAATTATTCGTTTATGCTAAATTAAAGTATGTGGATTTAAACAGAATCTTCCGTGACATTAATGTCTACGAGGGTTGCCTTTTATATTTCGGGATTGGGCAACCCTAGTGTTACAATCTGGCAACTGAGAGCTCTATCGTAAAGTTTGACATTTTTGAGGTTATACGTACTCAGAACGTTTTGACATATGAGCGTTATTTGTGTCGTTTACGCTAACTTAAAAGATTTATCTCGGCCAAAGAATGGAATTAAATCGTGAACATTTTCGTGCGATTATTTTTTACAACTTTCGACTTGGATTAACTAAACAACAGTGCATGGATAAACTTAATTCAATTATTGGCGATGAAGCTCCATCAAGGACCAGTGTTTATCGATGGTATGGTGAATTCAACCGAGGTCGTAGTTCACTCCAAGACGAATTTCGTGGAGGTCGTCCAAAATCAGTTGTTGTTCCGGAAACCATTAATGCTGTGCGCAAACAAATAATGCAAGATCGTCATGTGACCTATCGTGAGATTGAGACAACCTTAGGCATTAGTGGGACCAGCATACATTCAATATTGCATGAACATTTGACTGTCAAAAAAATTTGTTCGCGTTGAATCCCACACAATTTGTCAATCGCTCAAAAAAGGCTCGTGTCGATTGGTGCAAAGAAATGCTCAAAAAATACGATTGCGGTGCTTCGAAACACGTCTATGACATCGTGACAGGTGATGAATCATGGAATTACGCGGATGAGCCCGAAAGTAAACAGCAGTCGACCGTATGGGTGTTTCAAGATGAGCCAAATCCAACAAAAGTTGTTCGAGCACGAAGCACTTCCAAGCAAACGGTCGCCTGTTTTTTCGGAAAAACTGGACATGTCGCAACCGTACCACTAGAACAACGCAAAACAGTCAATTCTGAGTGGTACACAACCATTTGTTTGCCAGTTGTCATCCAAGAAATCAGGAAAACCAACCGCCGAAAACGGATCACTCTTCACCACGACAATGCGAGCTCTCAGACATCGGCTCAAACAACTACATTTTTGAGGGCTCCGTCAACTTGGCCCCCCACTTTCAATTTTTCAGAAAAACATCATTGCACAGAAAAGCCCTTAGCTAGCATAGGCTAGCACAGCCAAAATTAGAGCAAGCACACAAATAGTAAAAAAGTTATAGAGGTTTCAAATATGGGGGGGCTAAGTTGACGTTTGCCCCCCACTTTTGATTTTTCAACTTTTTTTATATGATTTGGATTCCTCAGAGCTAGCACAGGCTAGCACAACCAGATTTAGAGCAAGCACAACCCCAACAACCCCTTAAAAATACAAAATTAGTTTGTACCCCAGCCCCCACTTTAATATTTTTTGATTATTTCTAAAGGAATCTGCAGCTTAGAGCAAGCACAGGCAGAATATGCAAACATTATTTAAAAAAATAAAATGGTTAAAAAGATATTTCAATTTTAACTATCAACCGTGAGCTTTCAAATCCTGTATGCGTAATTCCGTTCATGTATTTTAATTATTATGCTAAATGCGTATTTTCTAACAAATCACAATATTTCAACGCATTTGTTGACAATAACTTTGCCATATACTTAACTAACAGTTTAAAACATTGCTTTCAAATGCTGTGACCCGGAAAGCAAGCACATTAAAGACAGTGACGTAGTGAGTTATTAATGACCAACCCTCGAATAATTTAAAATGTAATAACTCCACCAAATACTAACAGATTTCAAAAATTCTTTCAAAATATAAATGAATAATGCATTGGTAATAAATGCTGTGACTGAGAAAGCTAGCACAGTAAAGACAGAGGCGTAGTAAGTAATCAATTTTTAACCCTCGAATAATTTAAAATGTAATAACTTCACGAAATACAGAGAGAATTCAAAAATTCTTATAAATTATGAATCACTAATGCATTGTTAATAAATGCTGTGAGTAAGAAAGCTAGCACAAGAAAGACAGTAGCGTAGTGAGTAATCAATATTTAACCCTCGAATAATTTAAAATGTAATAACTCCACCAAATACCAACAGATTTCAAAAATTCTTTCAAAATATAAATGACCAATGCATTAGTAATAAATGCTGTGACTAAGAAAGCTAGCACAGTAAAGACAGAGGCGTAGTAAGTAATCAATATTTAACCCTCGAATAATTTAAAATGTAATAACTCCACTAAATACAGAGAGATTTCAAAAATTCTTTTAAATTATGAATCACTAATGCATTGGTAATGAATGCTGTGACTAAGAAAGCTAGCACAAGAAAGACAGTAGCGTAGTGAGTAATCAATATTTAACCCTCGTATAATTTAAAATGTAATTACTCCACGAAATACTAATAGATTTCAAAAATTCTTTCAAAATATAAATGACCAATGCATTGGTAATAAATGCTGTGACTGAGAAAGCTAGCACAGTAAAGACAGAGGCGTAGTAAGTAATCAATATTGAACCCCCAAATAATTTAAAATGTAATAACTCCACTAAATACAGAGAGATTTCAAAAATTCTTTTAAATTATGAATCACTAATGCATTGTTAATGAATGCTGTGACTAATAAAGCTAGCACAAGAAAGACAGTAGCGTAGTGAGTAATCAATATTTAACCCTCGTATAAATTAAAATGTAATTACTCCACGAAATACTAACAGATTTCAAAAATTCTTTCAAAATATAAATGACCAATGCATTGGTAATAAATGCTGTAAGTGAGAAAGCTAGCACATAGAAGGCAGTGGCGTAGTAAGTAATCAATATTTAACCCTCAAATAATTTAAAATGTGATAAGTCCACTAAATACAAAGAAATTTTAGAAATTATTTTAAATTATAAATCACTAGTGCATTGTTAATAAATGCCGTGACTAAGAGAATTCAAAAATTCTTATAAATTATGAATCACTAATGCATTGTTAATAAATGCTGTGACTAAGAAAGCTAGCACAAGAAAAACAGTAGCGTAGTGAATAATCAATATTTAATCCTCGCATAATTTAAAATGTAATAACTCCACCAAATACTAACAGATTTCAAAAATTCTTTTAAAATATAAATGACCAATGCATTGGTAATAAATGCTGTGACTAAGAAAGCTAGCACAGTAAAGACAGAGGCGTAGCAAGTAATCAATATTTAACCCTCGAATAATTTAAAGTGTAATAACTCCACTAAATACAGAGAGATTTCAAAAATTCTTTTAAATTATGAATCACTAATGCACTGTTAATGAATGCTGTGAGTAAGAAAGCTAGCACAAGAAAGACAGTAGCGTAGTGAGTAATCAATATTCAACCCTCGCATAATTTAAAATGTAATAACTCCACCAAATACTAACAGATTTCAAAAATTCTTTGCTGGAGTTATTACATTTTAAATTATGCGACGGTTAAATTTTGCTTACTCACTGTCTTTATTGTGCTAGCTTTCTTAGTCACAGCATTTATTAACAATGCATTAGTGATTTATAATTTAAAAGAATTTTTGAAATTTCTTTCTATTTAGTGGACTTATCACATTTTAAATTATTCGAGGGTTAAATATTGATTACTTATTACGCCACTGTCTTTCGTCTGCTAGATTTCCTACTTACAGCATTTATTACCAATGCATTGGTCATTTATATTTTGAAAGAATTTTTGAAATTTGTTAGTATTTAGTGGAGTTATTACATTTTAAATTATGCGAGGGTTAAATATTGATTACACACTACGCTACTGTCTTTCTTGTGCTAGCTCTCTTAGTCACAGCATTCATTACCAATTAATTAGTGATTCATAATTTAAAAGAATTTTTGAAATCTCTCTGTATTTAGTGGAGTTATTACATTTTAAATTATTCGAGGGTTAACTATTGATTACTTACTACGCCTCTGTCTTTACTGTGCTAGCTTTCTCAGTCACAGCATTAATTACTAAAGCATTAGTCATTTATATTTTGAACGAATTTTTAAAATCTGTTAGTATTTGGTGGAGTTATTACATTTTTAATTATGCTAGGGTTAAATTTTGATTACTCACTACGCTACTGTCTTTCTTGTGGTAGCTTTCTTAGTCACAGCATTTATTAACAATGCATTAGTGATTCATAATTTAAAAGAATTTTTGAAATCTCTCTGTATTTAGTGGAGTTATTACATTTTAAATTATTCAAGGGTTAAATATTGATTACTTACTACGCCTCTGTCTTTACTGTGCTAGCTTTCTTAGTCGCAGCATTTATTATTAAAGCATTAGTCATTTATATTTTGAGAGAATTTTTTAAATCTGTTACTATTTGGTGAAGTTATTACATTTTAAATTATGCGAGGGTTAAATTTTGATTACTCACTACGCTACTGTCTTTCTTGTGCTAGCTTTCTTAGTCACAGCATTTATTAACAATGCATTAGTGATTTATAATTTAAAAGAATATTTGAAATTTCTTTCTATTTAGTGGACTTATCACATTTTAAATTATTCGAGGGTTAAATATTGATTACTTACTACGCCACTGTCTTCTGTGTGCTAGCTTTCCTACTCACAGCATTTATTAGAAATGCATTGGTCATTTATATTTTGAAAGAATTTTTGAAATCTGTTAGTATTTGGTGGAGTTATTACATATTAAATTATTCGAGGGTTAAATATTGATTACTCACTACGCTACTGTCTTTCTTGTGCTATCTCTCTTAGTCACAGCAATTATTAACAATGAATTAGTGATTCATAATTTAAAAGAATTTTTGAAATCTCTCTGTATTTAGTGGAGTTATTACATTTTCAATTATTCGAGGGTTAAATATTGATTACTTACTACGCCTCTGTCTTTACTGTGCTAGCTTTCTCAGTCACAGCATTTATTATTAAAGCATTAGTCATTTATATTTTGAAAGAATTTTTGAATTCTGTTAGTATTTGGTGAAGTTGTTACATTTTAAATTATGCGAGGGTTAAATTTTGATTACTCACTACGCTACTGTCTTTTTTGTGCTAGCTTTCTTAGTCACAGCATTCATTAACAATGCATAAGTGATTCATAATTTAAAAGAATTTTTGAAATCTCTCTGTATTTAGTGGAGTTATTACATTTGAAATTATTTGAGGGTTAAATATTGATTACTTACTACGCCTCTGTTTTTACTGTGCTAACTTTCTCAGTCACAGCATTTATTACTAATACATTAGTCATTTATATTTTGAAAGAATTTTTGAAATGTGTTAGTATTTGGTGGAGTTATTACATTTTAAATTATGCGAGGGTTAAATATTGATTACTCACTACTCTACTGTCTTTCTTGTGCTAGCTTTCTCAGTCACAGCATTTATTAACAATGCATTAGTGATTTATAATTTGAAAGAATTTTTGAAATTTCTTTGTATTTAGTGGACTTATCACATTTTAAATTATTCGAGGGTTAAATATTGATTACTTACTACGCCACTGTCTTTTGTGTGCTAGCTTTTTTACTCACAGCATTTATTACCAATGCATTAGTCATTTGTATTTTGAAAGAATTTTTGAAATCTGTTAGTATTTGGTGGAGTTATTACATATTAAATTATGCGAGGGTTAAATATTGATTACTTACTACGCCACTGTCTTTTGTGTGCTAGCTTTCTTACTCACAGCATTTATTTCCAATGCATTGGTCATTTATATTTTGAAAGAATTTTTGAAATCTGCTGGTATTTGGTGGAGTTATTACATTTTAAATTATGCGAGGGTTAAATATTGATTACTCACTACGCTACTGTCTTTCTTGTGCTAGCTTTCTTAGTCACAGTATTCATTAACAATGCATTAGTGATTCATAATTTAAAAGAATTTTTGAATTCTCTCTGTATTTAGTGGAGTTATTACATTTTAAATTATTCGAGGGTTAAATATTGATTACTCACTACGCCTCTGTCTTTACTGTGCTAGCTTTCTCAGTTACAGCATTTATTACTAATGCATTGGTCATTTATATTCTGAAAGAATTTTTTAAATCTGTTGGTATTTGGTGGAGTTATTACATTTTAAATTATGCGAGGGTTAAATATTGATTACTCACTACGCTACCGTCTTTCTTAGTCACAGCATTTATTAACAATGCATTAGTGATTCATAATTTAAAAGAATTTTTGAAATCTCTCTGTATTTAGTGGAGTTATTACATTTTAAATTATTCGAGGGTTAAATATTGATTACTTACTACGCCTCTGTCTTTACTGTGCTAGCTTTCTCAGTCACAGCATGTATTACCAATGCATTAGTCATTTATATTTTGAAAGAATTTTTGAAATCTGTTAGTATTTGGTGGAGTTATTACATTTTAAATTATTCGAGGGTTGGTCATTAATAACTCACTACGTCACTTTCTTAAATGTGCTTGCTTTCCGGGTCACAGCATTTGAAAGCAATGTTTTAAACTGTTAGTTAAGTATATGGCAAAGTTATTGTTAACAAATCTGTTGAAATATTGTGATTTGTTAGAAAATACGCATTTAGCATAATAATTAAAATACATGAACGGAATTACGCATACAGGATTTTAAAGCTCACGGTTGATAGTTAAAATTGAAATATCTTTTTAACCATTTTATTTTTTTAAATAATCTTTGCATATTCTGCCTGTGCTTGCTCTAAGCTGCAGATTCCTTTAGAAATAATCAAAAAATATTAACGTGGGGGGCTGGGGTACAAACTAATTTTGTATTTTTAAGGGGTTGTTGGGGTTGTGCTTGCTCTAAATCTGGTTGTGCTAGCCTGTGCTAGCTCTGAGGAATCCAAATCATATAAAAAAAGTTGAAAAATCAAAAGTGGGGGGCAAACGTCAACTTAGCCCCCCCCCCATATTTGAAACCCCTATAACTTTTTTACTATTTGTGTGCTTGCTCTAATTTTGGCTGTGCTAGCCTGTGCTAGCTAAGGGCTTTTCTGTGCAATGATGCTTTACTAAAAAATTGAAAGTGGGGGGCCAAGTTGACGGAGCCATTTTTGAGCACGCAAAACATCGATTTGATTTTTTTTTTATTCCCATCCGTAAAAAATAAAATGAGAGGTCAACGTTTCTCGACACCTGAAGAAGCGGTTGATGCGTTCAGAATGCATGTTTTGGAGATACCTCAATCAGAGTGGCAAAAGTGCTTCGACAATTGGTTCAAACGCATGCAAAAGTGTATAGATCTTAATGGGGAATATTTTGAAAAAAAATAAAGTGATTTTCAATGATTAATATTTATTTTTGTTCTCTAATCCCGAAATATAAAAGGCAACCCTCGTATTACTACATTTTATTCTATCAATAATTATTGTTCTTTTCATTTGAAATTAGTGCATGTTCATTTTTAAATCGATAATCACAATTGCAGTGTTTTGCATTGCAAACATACATTAGTTAATGTGTGTCATCAATACAAGATTCTCCAAAAACATGAACAAAATAAATAGATATTTTTTAAATCGTAGAATGTATTAATATAATATATGACGTATATTTTGAACTTTACAACAAGTTACTGTTTAATGCGACGGCGCATATGGTTTTGAGTTTTTTGAGTTTAGAAAAACCTGAAAATTTGGTTTTGCCCCAGCGTTACGCTTCGCTAAACTCAAAATTTGTTGGGCTTTTCTAAACTCGAAATTTTACTTCATGCGCCATGCGTATAAAACACAGATGTCAAGTAAAGTTTGAATATACATATATTTCACAATATTTTACTGTTTTATACGCGTGGCACATAAAGTAAAATGTTGAGTGCGCGACCCTCGTCAAATTTTCACGGGGCTTTTCTAAACTCGTAATTTTACTTCATGCTTAGTCTCAGAGTAAAAAAACACTCGTTTAATCCTTTAAACCAAACATAAAAAAAAGGAATATCAAAAGATTTATACAAAATAGGCTGAATTTAGAACACTTATACTTAATAGAAAAAACACAGAGAGTTTTTCTTGTTAGAATGTATAAATACAAATCAAATATTTCCAAAAGAAAGTTATTGTTACTGCAAAAATATTATAGTGAAAAGTATTCGGTATATAGTGAAACTCATTTCGTAAATTGGGAAATCTTTTGGCATATATTTGATAAGGTGAAAGATGTTTGGGATATAGTGAATCTCATTTGATCAATAGTGAAATGCAATAGAAAAACTCTGTAAAATAACAGAAGATTTCAACATAAAAACTAATAATTTAATTATCGATTATTGTGACGTTAATGTCTATTACTACATTTTAGTATTTTAACAATTATTCTTCGAATAATTTGAAATTGGTGCACGTGAATTATTAAATCAACAATTAACACAGTATTTTCATTATTTAAAAAAAATATATTTATCGATTTATTCAGCTTTTCATCTCGCATTTTAAACATACATTATTTGATGCGCATAATTTTACATTAACTGGATGAAGCTCACACACCTCTCTCTAGTCATTTTCCGTCATGTTTATGGATGTAACAGCTGCCACATCACACCGACCAAAAAAAGAAAGAGCAACAATGATTTCGGTTATTTTCACTCTTTTCGAACAATTTACGAGATTCTCGCTTTTTATTAACCCACCGTGCGCTGACAGCCAAGAAACGATATTTCGTCTCTCTTGTTGTGTTGGAAGAATGTTGAAATTGTAGGTTTAATCGCGAAGTATTTTAAGCGTGGGTCTGAAAATAATTGATTCAATTGCTTAACAAAAACCTATATGAAACTGGATTACGCATATAAATCTAGATTGCCCTAATCATTTCCTGAAACAAATGGTTTTGGTAGTGAAGACATTTATTATAATAATCCAGTAATCTAAACTTCTCTTCTTCGTTGGAGGAAAAAGTGCTTTTCTGCTTTATATTTTTGTGCGTAAAAAAGTATGTATTTTTATTCTCCGAGTATAAAAATATAATTTTACTAAAAGTGTCATACAAAACGTAACAACTAAAATTTCACAATTTCGCTTATATTTTTAAAGGAAGCTCAAATGCGCTTTTAAAAAATAAAATTAAATAATCTATTAAATATTTAGGAATTCGCTGTTTTTACAATCGCGTTCAATTTAAAACTTCAAACAAGTATTTCCACTCATTCATCAAGCATGAACTAAAATTTCTAAGCTGAAATATAGTAAAGTTCACAATATTCTGATTAGATATGTACAATCTGTTTTTTTTTCTAATATGAGCAATCAAATTTTGTATTTCAAGAATTTATTGGTGTGATGCAGGTTGTGTGTTTTAGATTAGGACAAAATTAATCATATGTTATGTTGGAAATCAACTTTTAATTTGTAGGTTATGTGAAGGGAAATCTGACAGTATCAGTTCAATTAACTCATAAAATAGATAATTCATTTAATAAAGATTAAGATTACAAATGTACCTATCAGGTAAATGCTCTTTGCTCGGAAATATCTTTCTTTATTATCGGCTCGTTCATATGTTCAAATTTTGAAAAAGTTTTAAATACAAGTATTTTTTCTTATAGGTATACATATTACGATTTTTCAATGTATATGTTCAGGCATCCGTGATCTTATTAAAAACTTTTAATTTGAAGACTCTAACGAGTGTTTCCAATCCCAGATTTAAGCATGAAGTAAAATTTCGAGTTAAAATAAGCCAAATTAGGCTTTTCTAAACTGGAAATTTTACTTCATGCGCCACGAGTATAAAACACTAATTTAAAGTGAAATTTAAAATATACTGCTTAGTTTTGATCTAGTATTCATTAATTATATAAATATTTGTATGGAATGCGTCAAAGTATACTTAATAGAAAAAAGTCCTTGTATGTGTTGTAAAGTTGCAAGTTGGCGCGTTCTCTTTTTTAAAAATCTCTGCATCGTGACAATTTATTTGGAAAATTATGATTTATTTGTCACATTGATAATAATTTACCATCTCAAAATTTGATGTTTAAAATACCCTACCGTTAAAGCAGGACTGTAACTGTTCGCATTAAGTTTGGTCATATTAAAAAAAACAGAGTTTACGCCTACTTAACTTCATTTTGTGGTAGATTTTACGTAATTCATTACACAAGTGTATTTTTCTCCAAATATTTTCAATATTTTAGCAAGCAAATGTGTACAAAACGTTAAACGTAATTTAAGTAACATATTTTTGATACTTCAAATGATGAAATCTAGTTTATCTATTTTTTTATTGTTGTTTTAGTAAATTGGAATATTGTTTATTATAAATATTTCAAATTATTTACCATATCTTATTAAATTCACTTAATTATCAAAATATACGTTGCAAATTTTGCAAAGAATTGATTTTGTTTGTCTTATAATGAGACCTAAATAAACGCTATGTTGTGCATTACCGGTTTACTTAAATAGATCCGAAATTAATTTTCTGCGATTGTACGCACGTATAAACATTTGCGTTGTGCCAGGTTCCATTAATAAATTACCCATTAATAATATATGGGACAAGTAAATACGCGCATTAGAGCGGATAATTACGCGTAGGAACATTAAAATAAATGTCAATAGCAAAATTGACGTGATGCATGAGAGTTAATTGATATCGAAATTATTTTATCATTAATACGCACTTCTGTTTTTGTTTTGTTTATTATTTCGGTTTAATTATTCATCACATGGGTATTTACGTGTAGTAATTTATAGTTTTATGGAAGTTAAGTTGATTTTATGATTATAGAGAGTGAGCAATCTGAGTGGACAAGTTTTTTTGCAAGAAAACAAAACAACATACTTCCCAGTTCTTGCTTGCCTAAGGTAGTTGCGGGAGAAATAATACAGACGTAGCTTATTTCAAACTTCTGCTTAGGTTGTTTGATTGATGGTGAAGGATTTTCTAAACTCTCAGGCTTTTCTACACTCGAAATTTTACTCCATGCTTAACCAAGAAGTGCAAAGAATTGTTAGAAGCTTAACGCTTCTATAAAAAAAACGAATCATCAGGAGATGTTTACTTAAAAGAAAAAAATCCCGTATGCTATAAAGGGTCTCGGATTTCGAATTGCACCATGGGAATCTCGCCTATTTGAAGAGATAGAGAATCGGTTAAATGGGGGCAAAATTGTATATTTTAGTGCTTAGTAATAAATTGCTTTCACATTTAAAATGTCTTTAGTTGTTTCGATGTTATTTAAAATAAATAATTGATGTTTCTAAATTGTCCAAATCTCCGCTATTTTTTTATTTTTCTCAAATTCTGTCAGGTCTTTCTTAAGGTAACTTTTTATGACATATTGAATGGTAAATACTTAAAATATTCAGAGCAATCCGATTTTTTTTTACACTTAACTTTTGGTTTTCTTACATACACTTATATTTTTCCTATATTACACTTAACTTTTCTTTTTATTGTTTACTGTTAGTTTTTGCTAAAAAGTGTTTTATTATTGTTATATTTTAAACTTAGTAGTATACATAAATGTATTGTATTTTACATGTATATACAAGGTGTCTACGCTAAACCGTTCGTTAAAAGTTTATGGGGTTGCCGTTGCAGTAAAAGTTTAAAAAAAATCCTTGTCATATGGTTGAATCAGTTCTCCTAATGTGAAATATTTTCAACTTTATATCACTTCCGGTTCCACCGAAAGTAGCACCAAGTTTGTTATTTTTATTGGAACACCCTATATATTAGTATTTTTTTGGGTTCCTCGTTTATATTGCAACATATTTTATTCGAACATATGTACACTTATCTCAAATAGTTTTCAAGAAAAAAAATATTTCTAATATTCTGACCTCTAAAAGGCATCTTGAAATCTGTCTGTAACTTTTCTTAAGAATAAGATATAAATATGATTTATATCTCTACTTGTACCTAGAGGATGCCTCTATGAGTGAATTAACTGGAAACTGTCAATTTTCACAATAAGTGTTCTTAAAAAGTCATCATCTAAGTGCCCTTTTCAATATCTGGTAATTCATTTTTTTTTAAATAGAATGACCCAATTTTTATTACATGGTACGATTGGAGGGAAAGTTTCCTACAAAAAAGTATTATAAAACTATACTCCTAAAGCAAGTAGTTTTCGAATTATTTCAAAAATTCGTTTTTCGTCGCATTTATGCAGGGAATAATGCGCGCATAAGTCGCAATTGAATTTTAGTAGGCTGGTAGTATGCTTTTGTTTTGTCGCGATTGTATTGCGAAATGTCAAATAATAAATAGAATTAGTACAAAGTTTTACACAAATCAACAAATTATCAATTTATTCTTTATACATGGCAACTGCCAATTGACCAAAATTTGATTCCAATCTTCTAAATCTTGTTTTATTTTTCGGCGGCAAATGTGGATAAGTATTATTAAATATTCTACATGTTCGAGTACCAATTCTATCGCAGTTACCATGTATAAAGAATACATTGATAATTTGTTGATAGGTGTATTTATTCATTTTGTTGATCTGTATAACTTTCTACTAATTGTTTTTATTATTTGACATTTTGCATTACATAAGCGACAAAACAAAAGCATTACTACTTACCTACTAAAATTCAGCTGCGACTTATGCGCGCATTATTCCCTTTATAAATGCGACGAAAAACGAATCTTCAAAATAATTCAAAAACCACTTGCTTTAGGAGTATAGTTGTTAATACTTTTTTGTAGGAAATCTTCCCCCCAATCGCACCACGTAATAAAAAACGGGTCATTCAATTTAAAAAATTGAATTACGAGATATTGAAGAGGGCACTTCGATATTGACATTTTAAGAACACTTATTATCAAAATTTACAGTTTCCAATTAATACACTCATAAAGGCATCCTCTAAGTAAAAGTTGAGATATAAATCATATTTTTATCTTACCCTTAAGAGAAGTTACACATATATTTCAAGATGCCTTTTAGAGGTCCACATTTTAGAAATATATTTTTTTTGCTTGAAAACTATAAGAGATAAGTGTACATATATTGGAAAAAATATGTTGCAATTTAAACGAGGAATCCGAAAAATGACTAATATATAGGGTGTTCTATTTAAAATAACAAATTTGGTGCTACTTCCGGTGGAACCGGAAGTGATATAAAGTTGAAAATATTTTACACGAGGAGAACTGATTCAACCGTATGACAAGGATTTTTTTCAAATTTTTAGTGCAACGGCAACACCATAAACTTTTAACGAACGGTTTAGCGTAGATACCCTGTATTATTGTTATAAAAATGGTGTATTCCTTTAAATAAATAAATAAATAAATACAAAGATATTCACATGATTGAAATGCATTTTTAATTATAATTTTAACAATATGAAACGTTAAGGCTTTTGTTTGATTACGGCAACCAATTAAGGCAACTAAACAATATCAAGTTGCTAAGCAATAGTTACCAAGTTATTTAAAAGCGAGGCTACTAATGATTGGTTGTGTTTTTTAGACAAGTAAATAGTTTTTATGGACATTGTGCGCTTGTTTCTGTGCCATAAAAATAATACATTCTTCAAAAGTCAACATGTGGCACATCATTAAAATCAGCGCAAAAATGCTATATAATGATGTGCTTGACTCTATATTAATTTATATTTACTTAAAAATATCAAAAAGTACATGCTAAATAAAACTACCATATGATTTATTTATCTGTGTTTAAAAATATACAAAATTTCAACAGGTCGTTGATATTATTACAGATAGATACAAATTGAAAACACCGCTTTACGCCTGGTCCGCCAGCCACGCGGTTGCTTTATTCCATCTCAAAATAGCACAACGAAAATTGTATTTGATATAAATATACCCCTCTGGTGAAAACAAAAAAACGTTAACATTTGAAAGGTGAATCAGAAATACAACGAACATTGAAACACTTCCTATTTTTATAATTAGATGACATTTAATGGGGTTAATAATAAATTAGGCAATGATTAAAACAGTTGGCACAGTTTCCCAAAGGCATCTCTGACTAATTATACAATGGCATTCTTCGAATAATTAGAACATCTATATTCATTTGTCAAAACACGCCCGATGGCTAGCCAACAAAGAATATCATTTTATTTGAATTGATAGTTACTCTATAATAATTACCATAGTATAATTTTTTAGGCTATACCTTAGCTTAAAAAAATCGAATTGTTATTGTACAATAATTATGATTTTGTTATTTACTTATGTTTGTGGGCGTAGCCAGGATTTTTAGCTTGAGGATCATGACATCAATAAATATACCATAAACCTAAAAAATATCGTAAAATATTTATTATCTTAGAAATGACATTGATACTGTCGAAACTCGAGTGGTAAAAACTATAAAATAAAGTGGTATAAAATGCAGGGAATGCTTCTTTAAAGTATACGTATTCCAAATTCAGCCTATTTTATGTAAATCTTTAGATATTCGTTGTTTTTTAGAAGAGTTCAATTTAAAGCTTTAAACGAATGTTTTTTACTCCCAGGGAATTTTTCCTTTAAATGCATCAGCTGTAAATTTTTCGACATTTTGCATTCTAATGTTTCATCAATTACAATTGTCGTCAATATTGATCATTTTGATCATGTTTCTCACTATACTATATATATCCTTATAAAAGGATTCGAATCCTCATAAAGGATTCAAATCCTCCAAAAATAATTCGAATCATCACTATTAAGGCTATTCGAATCCGATTAATTCAAATAGCCGAATATTCTAATATGAATATTTGAATCCCAAAATGATTCATATTTAAATATGTTTTTAATCGAATATTGAATTATCGAAAACTTAAATATTTAAAATTTTCGAATAATTCAATACTTGTGAATACATATGCGGTTACTTAAACTTGAAAATTTGAATGTATTATTTGCAACCATTAACATTTTTAATATCGCCGTCAGTTTTTATTTACAAAAATGTTCAAAACCTGTTTATTTACAGACTTATTATCTAATTAATTAATTATTTTAGTAAATCATAATATATTAGTTATTGAACTTCAGGAAAAATCAGTGTTTTATACACTTGGCGCATGAAGTAAAATTTCGAGTTTAGAAAAGCCCCGTGAAAATTTGTCGAGGGTCGCTGCGCGATGATTATACAGGGTGTCCGTATTTCGTTGAAATGCATGGGGATCTCGGTTATTTGAAAAGATAGAGTTCGTTAAGTTGCTAATTTTAGGGCCTACTAATAATCTGAAAACAAATTTGGAATTTCTTGTTTTGTTTTCGAGGTATTGGCAAAAACTGATTTTTTGAAATTTCGTTTTTGTTTTTTTATTTAAAAACTATCAAATCTATAGATTTGAAACTTTGACATTATAAAGGAACTTTTAAATGAGGAATATAGTAGGATATTTTATTTTAAGATATCTCTAACATTTACCCGTGGACCATAGCCAACTTTTGTTTTTCTTATGGGCGCTATTTTGGATTATTATATTTTTCGAAAGATACATTTTTTCTAAATTCATTGATGTATCATACTAATAATTTAATTTACATTTGACATGTAAAATGATATCCTTTAGTTATTTGTAAAGAGTGCCATGGAAACAATGACAACATATCCATTTATAAATGAAATATTGAAAATCACCTAATTTTATATCTGGTATTAACAATATGGTAATAACTATTTCAATAGATTCAAGATAACCCCTCTTCATTCACGAGAGAACTTGTGAACCAGTTTGGGGTAACGTTTCAATTCGTTTGGAGAATTTAAAAAAAAAACATAAATACCGACCATTCATAATTAGAATTGCACAAACCCTGCACCCTGGGGATACTGACGACGGACAGACTTTTGCATTTTTATCACATGTGATATGGTCTGATGAATGTTGTTTTACTAACACAGGAATATTCAATAGACACAATGAGCATTTTTGGAGCATAAATAACCCCAGACGACACGAAGAAAGGAAACGAGTGCGGTTTGGACTAAATGTATGACTCGGTATTTTAGGAGATACTATTATAGGCCCATACATTAATGAACGCACATTAAATTCACAAGGCAAAGTTATTGCAAACAACGGTCATGTACGTTGGCCAGCCCGCTTACCCGGTCTATCTCCTCTGTTTTCCTTTGGACCTCTAAAAAACACAGTATACAAAAATTCCAGTGATATTTTTATTGCATATTGTTACTTTTTTAATTTAGTTACATACTAAAACTTTTCTGTGAATATTTTTTACGTTGGTGACACATATATGGATATTACTGTAAATACGTTTTTGATGTAATACATACATTTTTGTATCAAATTTGTTTAATATCTTGTTACTTCATTGAAAAAGAGTATATTTATATTTACCAACAACACTAACGCATAATTAATATCAATTTGTTAGTTATACTTCTTCAAGGAACACAGTAACGAATCTGATTGAGGTCCGTCCTTAAGGGAGATGTGTAAGAAGTGGGGCCAAACACTTCTTACACATCTTACGAGTTACGAGTTATCAAATGTGCAAGTTACTCAATTGTTTCTAAGGCACTCTTTACGAAAAAGAAAAGGTTACAGTTTTACATATAAAATCTTAGATAAATTATAAGTGTGGTACATCACTGAATTTAGAAAAAAATGTTCTTTCTCAAAATATAAAAATCCAAAATGGCGCCCATGAGAAAAAACAACAGTTGGCTATGGTTAGTGGCTACATTTTAGAGTTACCTTAGAATAAAGTATGCTACTAGATTCCTTATTATAATGTCATAGTTGCAAATCTCTAGATTCAATAGTTTTTGAACAAAAAAATAAAAACGAAAATCACTTTTCTGGCAATATCTTAAAAACAAAATAAGATAGTTCAAATATAACACAATAAAACACTTTTACCTTTGTTTGTGTAACACAATTTATTTTTATGTGACTGCAGTTTCGGCAAATTCAGCTCGCCATTATCAAACATACACACTTCATGTTTGATAATGGCAAACTGAATTTGCCGAAACTGCAGTCACATAAAAATAAATTGTGTTATACAAACAAAGTTAAAAGTGTTTTATTGTGTTAAATTAACATGTATAACGAAGTAGAAGCCTCCACAATTCAAAATAGTTCAAATTTGTTTTAAGATTATTTTTGTGCCCTAAAATACGCAACTTGTCTCTAATTTAACCGACTCTCTATCTCTTCAAATAACCGAGATCCCCTTGCATTTCCACGGAATACGGACACCCTGTATATAGAGTAATATTTTCTGGTAAAGTTGAAAATAAAACAGTGTTCCACCTATCCTGGGACAATCTATATGTGCACTTAACAGAAAAAATTATTTGTACACTTGGTTACCATACTTTCTTGTCACGTGTAAGATATTTATATCAAAACATTATCAAATTAACAAAATTGATCTTTTTGGGTATATTTTTAATTAGCTATTCTTTTCAAGTAATTTTAGTTATGGAATGAACTTATATTTTTAATTATGTTCAATTTGTAAAGAGATTTTTTTCCTTATATAAATAACCAACAGATTTTATTTTTTTTATAAGTCGCGTTTTTGTAATAAACAATTAAAGTCTAGTTCATTTCTATCCGTTCACTTGTAAAAGGTGAATATTGAAAATTTCGTAACCGTCATTTAACCAGTCTTGGCAATATTATTAATCTAAGGTGAAGGCCTTTAAAAAATAATTTACAGCTATAAATAATTGTAAATATTAAATCTAAAATATCTGGTGTCGGAAATTACCGATATTTTCAATATTGATACTTTTCACTATGATGTGATGTATTTTAAACCAACGAGTGTCTTCCACTCGCAGACTAAGCATGAAGTAAAATTTCGAGTTTAGAAAAGCCCCGCGTAGAAAATTTGTCGTGGGTCGCGTAGCGACCCGAGACAAATTTTCACGGGGCTTTTCTAAACTCGAAATTTTACTTCATGCGCCACGCTTATAAAACACTGATTTATCCTGAAGGTTAATAACTCATATATCATCATTTACTAAAATAATAATTTATTCAGATATTTAGTCTGTAAATAATTAGGTTTTGAACATATTTGTTTATAATAACTGACGGCGATATTAAAAATATTAATGCTTGCAAATAATTTATTTTATTAATTTATTTTTAAAGGATTTGTATCCGTGATTCAAAAAAAAGGATTCTAATCTTTGATTCGAATCATATTTTTCTCTTAAGAATCCTTTATTCGAGTATTCGTGATTCGAATCATATTAGGTGATTCGGATTTGTGATTTGAATTCTGTTTTTCAGAATTCATCCCAGCTCTGGTAATAACACCTAATTCCTAAATATTGGGAAAATAAACTTCCTTGTTTTTAATATTTAAATAAACTCGAAACTGTTGTTCATGCAGCGTATAAAACACTAAAATATTGTAAAGTTCAAAATATACTACTCACTTCACAATAATTCAGTGCGCGGAGCATGACGTAAAATTTCGAGTTTAGCCTAAAAATTTGGAATTGCCGGCGCGCTACGCTTCGCTTCGCGCTGGGAAAACTAAATTTTCAGACTTTTCAAATCTCGAAATTTTACATCATACTTAACCAAGAAGTGAAAAAATTCACTAGAAGCTTGAAATTCAAGGGTTGTATTAAATCAACGATTACCTGAAAATATCGGTATATGTATACTTATAAGAAAAATTTCCTGTAATTGGTACATACAATTATTTCAAAGAACATGTGAAGTAAAAATATTTATCTTACGATTATTTTTGTTTGCTGTAGTCTACATACGTATGTTTCTAACGAGTGTCTATAATCTGTCGGCATTCTAGTTATTTCTGACTTCAGAAACATACGTCGTAATTAGATATATAGTGAAATTTATTTGACGTTCCGAGATTCACCGAATCATATAACTTATTCTAAGATATGTAATTTGTTTTTTAAAGCAACCGAGATGCCGACAGTTTATAGACACTCGTTAGTTTAACTTCATTTGATAAGTTGCCTTTGAAAAACACTGATTTCAGCATAGCCACGGTTTAGTGATAACATTCATTAGGTGTTAATATTTACATATGCACTTAATGACATATTGCTCTTTATATCGTCTCGAACTTAAAACGGCGCAACTTAAAAAAATGGATTTGTAGTTATAATTAAAATGCTCTTAATTGTTCATAAATATTCGGAAGCTAAAGCCTTGCTACCAAAATATTTGGTTGTTCCATCCGTTGAAAAAAAATAGGTGTTTTTGACTTTAGGCTCTTTTAACACTTATTTTGTTTGCTTTGAAGTTTTAAAATATGAATGTAAAATAAGCTATAAACACTAATTTCACGATATGATGTTACTTTTGGAAGAAAGGGTGTCGTGTAATACTTCAATTCGCTGACGAAGTTTGAAACACGGTGTATGCAGAGAGGATTTCTGTGGAAACGCCCGCGGGTTGGGAAATTAGTCCAATAACGATCCGGGTATTCAATTTGCACAAAGGACCTTAGGCTCGTGGTTATTTCTCTGGCATATGCTAATTTTATACCATCGCCTTACATAATCATCAGAATCAAACACAAATATGTATCGTAATTTATTCTCGTTTACAGAGTGGTGTATTTTAGGGATGCCACATATGGAAAATACAATTCTTTGAATAAATATTGAAAATCTTTTTTCACGAGCCTCTCTAATTAAAGTTTATAAAATATATAAAATTACGAAAATGTTTTTTGTGTAAAATGTCTTAATGAATACGACAACTTAAGATAATAAATATCTATTGAAACAACTACTTCCCGTGCAAATACACCTTCGGATATTGAATTATACAATGAAATATGTAAATCGTATTTTAATTGATTTGTTACAACGCTCAATCAAAGTATATGTAACATTTAGGTCAAATTCTCTTCAACCAACTAATAAAATAAAATTAAAAATAAGAAGAAATTACAAAAAATTAGAAATAAAAGGACTTGGATAAAACTAATATCTTAGGCCATCTATAGACGCGTTTCGAGCTTTAACTCTGTTCAGTATAGCCTTGCTTATGACTTTAAAAATAATTTTAAGAATAAAATTGAAATAAACTTACTTCGAAAAACTGTTGTGTGTGAAATGAACAGGTACACAGAAATGTATAGATTGAAAAATATGGTCGGTACTTATAGAGTAAATGGGGGATAATGTCATTAGCAGGTATGAATACTTCATACTTCTGCCCAACCCTGTATAGTTTTGAGGCAAAGTTGATATATAGTAAACTAATATAGGCATTTAATCTGAAAATTTGAAATCAGAAAACAAAATTTAAAATTTTTATTATCTTGTTTTATATTGTGCGATTGAAGCTAATAATTAAAACAGTGTTTAGTGGAATCATATATGTAATGGAATTTTATATCAATATCATTTGGTATGTAAAATGTGTACTTTTGTAAATGATATTGTGTATGAAATATTCACAATTTATAAATAATAATATTTACGGATTATAACTATAAAATTGTAAATGAGTTTATTTTAAACATTTATTTATTGAACATTGAACATAATCCTGGCGCACGTAAAATATTTAATGAAAATATATAATTTTCCGCAATAACGGTGTAAATACATAATCGAACGCGAACGCCCCGGCCCGGACACACGAATTATGATATAATTAGGGGTCGATTTAATTTATTAACACTGTTCATTATTTTTATTGGGCGACATTATTCAGGCTTAGTTCAAAACGCCGAGGCGCAATTTTCCCAAAACGCGAATAAAATGCTTGTAAATACGTGCATTTTAAAACATTCTAGCGTTATTGCAATTAAAGTAAATAATTAATGCATGTTTTTAGGGCAGAATTGCGGCCAATTTAACGGTAAACAAATTTGCGGAGTTTGTACACACACGTGTTTACATGTTTGTAAAGTCAAATGGGGCCCATTAAAAATAGCACTACAGATGATGTTTGACTATAATAAATACACAAATGGATATTTAATAAGTGAACTTTGCATGTATTATACTGTTGATTTAAAGGATAAAATAATTAAGTACGATTAATTTAAAGTAGGAGAGTTTATTATTCTATATGCTTTAGGTATCTAAATTTTGTTGAATTCGATGGACCATTTAATTAGATAATAAAAAAAAATACTTTATTTGGAAGTCTGCTTCTCAATCATTATATTCATCATACATATTCAACTCCATATTATTATATAAGTGTGGAAATGGCTTTTGGATGCATTAATTTATTTCCTTTAATCCTTTAATAGCTGCATTACGATCACTTCTAAGTAAATAACAAACATTATATGTAGAAATAACATTTTTAACGTTTCTTTAGACGAAGGGGAGTATATTTTATCATCGAATGAAGAATTATAGAATCATTGGTGATTATCAGCATAAACAAATGCATCATGTATATATTTAACAAAATTATGTAGTCAACACCCCTCTGTGCGTTTGTGAACATTTTTTCGTTATGATATAATTAGTATTTCTGTAAATTTAATTGTGTTGATTTAGAGGAGGGGTATCTCATATCAGTTTAATTTTTATTGAATTCATCTAACAATTATTTAGATAATTACAGAAGTTTTAGGTAACTCCGGGAAAAAGTAATTAATGACCCGTTGAAAATTTAATTTGTGTTCGAGAGTTTTTCGGAGTGGAATGCATACCCCGTCCTGCCCTACTGGAGCACAATAAAAGTGGAACAGCGCCCGCGACACGATCACATAAATAAAATGCGCATCCGCGCTATAAATTTTGCGGTAGAAATGAATCGAATTGAAAGAAATCAAAGTAATAGCGCTCTCTCGAAGGGAAACGCGCGTATCCCGTAAATAATAGTTGCTGCCGTTCTTCCCGCATTTTCGGCGTATCATCCCCCCCCCCCCCTCGCACTAATTCCGTCTGCCTGACTTTCACGTTCCCCAGGGAGGTAAAAGGGGCGAGGGACACGAGACAAGCGGGATCACGTTAATTTCTGGAGTGCCGGAGTTGATGACTTTTGTCCGCTTTGAGCGTTTATTGTAGACGGCGGAAATATTTTCGCAAATAAAATTTGTACGTTTTCCTAAATCCAGGGCTTTTAATATCAATTCGAGTAAAAGCACTCAGGTAAATAAGAGGATGTTTTTTTGTACAATGTTAGGAAAAGGCAATTTCTAAAATAATCATTATTGAAAACTGTCACATTGTTGTTTTACATCATTTTTAAGTAATATGAGTATTTATTCTACTAAAGAATAAATACAGATAATAAAATAGTCTTATGCTGGACACTCTTAACGTTCCGTTTGCAATTTATTTGCAATAAACTCTGAAAGTCGTCCAGTACCAACACAATCAGCATTCATTAGGATAATTCAAACATTTGAAAATTATGGCTGTGTGAACGAGGGACACACGTTAAGAAGTGAAAGAAAGAATGGAGAATCAATAATTACCAGCGTATTGGCACGCTTCTACTCGTGCCAATACGCTAAATCCAACTGGTAGCTTAAGGAAGATTGAGACAGAATGGGAGTTGAGCAGAAGCATAAAGAATGCAATTTTGGGACCTCTGTTTATAGACGGGAATTTGAATGGAAGTAAATACATAACCATGTTACAATAAGAAATTGTAGATGAACTTCTAGAATTACCTAATGAAGATAAGGTGTGGTTCATGCACGACGTGTCCATCTCATAACGCGAGACAAATTAAAGAACATCTTAATTTAACATTTCCAAATAAATGGATTCGAAGAGGTGGCGAAATAGCTTGGCCAAGACCACCTGACTTAAATCCCTGCGAGTTTTTCTTATGGTCCACCATTCAAAATAAAATGTATATTAACAATAGCATTGAATCGGGGGAAACTTTAAAACAAATAATTATTAATGCATGTGAAGATATTAATCCCAGAACACTTGCAAAAGTAAACCGATATTTTTATGATAGACTAAGACATTGCTTAGCCGAAAATGGACATTGTTTCAATTATTTCTATTTCTATGTTTAAGTTTACATTAAAAATTACGTATTACGAATAACTCCACGTATCCTTCCCCCGTTCACACATTACACACTTTCCATAGTCTTCTCTCATCCACACCTTCCTTCCTCTCTCCCCTGACCCCCATCTCACTCTCGCGAGCATCACCTTTGCCTCCCTACTCCATCCCCCCTCTACCAAATACCTTGGAATTCTCCCATGCACCTGCCACCTCCCGTACCTATCGTTGTATACACCCCTGCCTTTCCTGCGCTTCCACCTTCTTTTCCTTCTCCTTCACCCACGCATCCACTTTCACCCCATTCCCCAGCCATTCCATTACCTTCGCCTCCGACAAACCCACCCTCTCATACATTCTCCTTCTCTCGCTCCTCCATCTACCCTCTCTCCCATTTACGCACGTCACGTATACCGCCTTCACCAATCTCTCTTTCTCCAGATTCCATAACTTCATCTCATACCTCGCCATTTTCACCATTTCCTCGCACTCTAGTTTCTCTCTATTCGTCGTCGTCCTTTCTACCCCCAACATACGCTTCAGGAACCACAACTGCTCCCTCTCCATACACTCATACCCTCTCGTCCTCCACACTTCCACCCGAATCTTGTAGTAATAGAACATATATAATATTGGCGAAATAAAAGAAATAATAAATAAATAAAAATTGTATTAATCAAAATTCTGAATTTTGACAATTAACATTGTAAAATTAATATCTGCTAAATTAGAGAAGAGTGGAGATTTTTTTTAGCAAAAACGTAAAATGGAAGGATTAAACTTACGATAATAAAAAAAAATATAGTGGGAAAGCTTTGAAAGTATAACGTTTCTATTTTCATTTTCGAAAAATGCCAGAAAAATGTATCTCAAAAACTGTTTTTTTAAATTATTCTTAAACTAATTGAACAAATATTTATCCTAACAAGTCATTGTATACAATGCGCCCTTACCTGCCTCATTGCGATCCATAGTTATTTACTTTCACACCCCACGGAAAAATTTAAATTATCACGTTTGAAACCCCTATTGAATTAAATCTCATATGACAAATTATTGTACTCAAATTGACGATAACTGTCAAATACTTTTAATAGCTTATTGTTTGATATGATCATGGAAAACGAGTACTGCATAACTCCCAAATGACTTAATTTGAGCAGTCTATTGACTTTTTCTATCTTCAACGTCGATAGAAACTTATAGCCGCCCAGATTTGGGAAATACCCCAATGTGCGAAATGTTAATTCATATTAGTCTAGTGTCACTTTGAGCGCATTTCGGAGATAAACTAAGTTAATATTTTATGCAAATTGCCCCTATAAGGCAGAGTATGCTTCCATTGTTATATCTGATAAATTCATCTAAGTCAATTTTTCCCCTTATCACACCAACCCTAGGCCTAACATTATTCAAGTTATTTAAAAAAAATATATGCACTGCAGAGATTAAAACATCAACACAGCCAGTCTCTGCAGCAAAGGGTGCGGCGATCAATCCCTCCTTAAACAGTTTAAATATAATTTGTAATGCAATTTGAACGCTCTCATTTATTAGGGGCGGGTTTTCCCTCTAACAAACCGAAAGAAATTAACCGCTTTGCTTAGCTCAGCTCGACTCCGGCTCTCGGGCGAATTATTTTCTTTGTCCCCCCTCCCTAACCCGCCGCCACCCGTCTCGCGCTTTCATTTTCCAAGATAACGTAACGTGCATAACTGCGGACCTAAATAACGTTGGGAAATTTAATTACGTCACAAAGTGCGTACGAAAACGTCACGGGACGGGACAATGCGCTCTAAAAACATGATTTAATTGTACTGGATACGTTTTAAATAAACCACTCGACACATTTCGGGCTTTTAGAATGACATTTGAGTTTATTAAAACAAAACTAGACATAACTTTTATTTGTTTTAAATATGTACAAGGTAGTTTTAAAATTAAACTAATCAAAAAACTTTAAATAAAAACAAAGTATTGAAACTTTTTTTCTGATAAATAAGAAGCACAATTTACTTGCTGCGACAGCGATGCATATGTAGCTACGCCACTGAATAAGTGGATAGAAATTTGCAATTTTTGAGTTACATGTTGTGTTTAAAACAGAAATAGGGCAGGTAGTGGCCGAGCTATGAGCCACAGACCGGGTTCGATTCCCGTGCACGGGGAGTTGTTATTTAAAAATAATATCTCGTAGTGTCCCTGGGTGTGGTGTGAATATGTCGTGACGTCCAAATATATGTTAATTATACATATTTATACAATAATATATGGCTGTGGTGAGAACCTATGCCAGGATCATCGGATCCAAAGAAAATAAAGCTTCTAACGAGTGTTTCTAATCCCAGATTAAGAATGATGTGAAATTTCGAGTATAGAAAGGCCTGAAAATGTAGTTTGGTCGCCAATCTAAATTTTTATGCTTTTCTAAACTCGAAATTTTATTTCATGCCCCACACGTATAAAACACTGATTTAAAATAAAGTTCAAAATACACCGCTTATGTTTGATTACATGTTTATTAATTTTACAAATGTTTATATGAAATATGTGTAAATATACTTAAGAGCAAAAAACCTTCTATGTCAAAATTAAACAAAAATCACAAATTTTAAATAATTATTACTATTTTAAATAAAATCGTCAAAACCAACACACCTAATAAAATTTTACACAAACTTTAGAACTGTGAAAATTAAGACAAATTGAAAAAATTGTGAAAACTTGCTAAATCAAGAAAAATTGAAAATTCCAAACCAGTAATTGTTTAGTGGAATTTATTTTATGTATGTATCTCATAAAATAATATTATTTGAAGCACGAACTAAAATGCAAGGTGATTTAGAATATGTTTAAATAATCACAGGTTTGATTTTCTTAATTTATACAAATACAGCTAATTTAAACTTTACGAAATAAATAATAATTATTAAAAAGAACACTACCAACTAATTTTTTAAAAGATTTCATTAATCCAAGTTTGTAACATTCTTTAGAGATATAAAAGTGGTTCTAGATAAAAATCTAAATATTTTAATTAAAGTAAAATTGAATTTGCCAACTGTTAACAGAATATTTACAGAATATGAAAAAACGAATTATAATTAATATCGACTTTCTGCAAAAATGTAGTCTCGATAAGACTTTTTCAAATAGTTGTTTCAATGAATGTCTCAAAAATCTTACGAGGCTACATTTTTGCAGAAAGTCTATAATTATTTTAATTCGCTTTGTATGTTTTGTAAATATTCTGCAATTAATTGACAAATTCAATTTCACTTTATGTAAAATATTTTGGTTTTTATTTAGAACTACTATTTTTATCTCGAAAGAACGTTACAAACAAAATATGTCGAACTTGATTTAATGAAATCTTTTAAAAAAATCAGTTATTACTATTTCGCTTAACAATTGTTATTTATTTTGCAAAGTTTGAATTAGCTGAACACCTTTCTTATTCTTATTAATTCTAATTCTATATTATATATTCAATATATATATATATATATATATATATTTATTTATTTATTTTCAACATATTTATTGACAGAAATGTGGTATAAAGACATTTAAATATGAATACTATAACAAATGCCTTTGTCTGAATCTAACTGTCATACTGGCGTCGTGATCATTAATGTCTAGTACTTGTCCAACGACTGTCTCAAACGTCGTGATCATTAATGTCATGAAGTGAAGAGATGAATTCATAAATTGTGGTGCAGGGAAATTTTCGTTTAAGGACAATATTTTTATTACGAGGGATACATAGGGTATTAAGGAGATTGTAATGAAATGAATTAGAGGCAAATGTTTGGGAAAGATGGTTGAGGCGGTTTTCTATTCAAAATAATTTAATCCTTTTAAATAAAAATGATATACATTGACGCAATTGTTGAAGTATTTCAATTGTTGTTGTTCTGTTGTGGTGAATTTCAAAAATTGTCGATATTGATCACAAATAATCAAAGAAGTTGTGAAAATTTAGTTCAGCAACCATTTTCCTATTTTTTTATCAAGATTGATGTGATCTTTAATTTGTTAAAATTCATCACAAAACAGAGCATTTTTGTTTTTGTCGATTAAAGGGTTAAATATAATGATTAATTAATTCCCTGGGATATCTTAAAAATTAAATATGTTGAGGAATAAACTTGAAAAATTTCAGTCGATTTTCAGTATCATTATTTTTAAGACAAAATAGAAATTCATCCAAATTTGATAAGTTTTATCACTATACTATTAAATTAAATCGTCAAAATGAACTACTCTGTTTTGGTTTATATATATATGTATATATATATATATATATATATATATATATATATATATATATATATATATATATATATATATATATATATATATATATATATATATTACGATAATGAAAGCAAATTTGATAGTGTTTTCAATTTTTATTAGTATTTTAATCTAATTTTGGTGATTGAAAATATCATCGCCAAATGACAGCATTTCCCTAATATTTGAAAGAAATAAAAAAATATATATGTACAGGGAATTTTTAATTTAACTCTACATAAACATATGCTGTAAGTTTTTCGATATTCGTTGTTTTTTAAAGGAGTTCAATTTGAAGCTATAAACGAGTGTTTTCCACTCCCAGGTTAAGCATGAAGTAAAATTTTGAGTTTAGAAAAGCCTGAAAATTTGGTTTGGTTGCGTAGCGCGAAGCGCGGAGCGACCAAACCAAATTTTGAGGCTTTTCTAAACTCAAAATTTTACTTCATGCGCCACGCGTATTAAACAATAATCTAATGTGATCTAAAGTTTATGTTTTGAACTTAATAATATTTCAGTATTTTAAACGCGTGGCGCATGAAATAAAATGTTAAGTTTAGAAAAGCCTAAACATTTGGTTAGGTCGCATAGCGTGAAGTTCTCCGTGGTCCTTTTCATATTTAAAAATATTTGGTGACCTGAGTTTATACTTAAAGATAAGTTTAGATTAGATATTTAATTATTTAGACCTGTGTTACACAATTGGGTAAGTTTTAATATCTTGCGCCCGGCGCATCCATCATTCTTATTTTTAACACTCTTATTAATATCATTAGAGTTTAATACTAGGTAATCTCTACTAGATGCATACAAGCACAATACTAATATTTCGTATTAATTGAACAAAATTTACACGGTATAAGTTAGTTTTGACCTATTGATAATATGAACGTGGCACTATTGCATTTTTCATATGTTCTAACCTTATTGGACACACTCACCAGAAAAAATATACGTTGTTTTTGTTTATGTTCGTAAAATTGTAATTTTTTTGCTAAATTATTAATAAAATTTACTTCCAACGAATGTCTCCACTCCCAGAATTTTGAGTTTAGGAAAGCCTGAAAGTTTGTCTCAATATAAGACTTAAAGTAAGGCGTACCACACTATTAAATTAATAATTGTAAACTAAGAATAATAAGTAATATACTAAAACGTGTTATTAATCTGAAATGTTAAAATCATCTTTAGTACCGTGTTAAAGCAGTTTGCTAAGTTTTATTCATAAGACTGTAAGTACTCAAGCAGACATATAATGACTCTTGCATTTCTTTTTATCTGAAACAAATACAAAAATACTATCTCATTTTTTAAGAAAATTTATCACAATTAATGTTATTATCATCCATTAAAAAACACCCGACAACGACTTGCCCTCTTTGGAGTTGTAATGCCCCGAGGTCGTTATTATTTCCGCGGTCTCTTCTTTACCCTCGCCCTCTCAAGACATTTTAAAAATAGGCTTATAAATAAACTTAAAAAAAACTTCCCCACCAGCGACATGTCTATACACTCTGGAAAAAGATAAAACACACTCGATTTTCTCCGAATGCATAAACTTCCCGCTTTGCGCGAACAACTTTGGGGAGGCTTAATGGAAAACCGAATGATAAGTGTGATAGGGTGTATTTTTATGGTAATTAGTAACCACTTTCCAAAATTAGAAAATTACCATTTTGTATTAGCATCGGGGAAAAACTGAGAGAGGAGGGGAGAGCGCGTAAAAATTTACAACACAATAAAACTATTGTAAGGGAATAAAAGCCCGCTAAGGGGAATTCCTAATTGTGATTTTATACACCGGCCGGGCCAATTAAATGAATATTGATAACTCGTATAATATGCATTGGGATTGCACTAATTGATTCACAAATGAGGGTTGATTCGTAAATGAATGCGAAAAAAATTAGGGTAAATTTATGCGCGCCGGATAAAAATCAACAGATCACTGTTGTTTTGTTGTTGTTGTTTTCCAGCAACAGGATTACACCAACTGCTGTGAAATACTTTGTAGGAAGAGCCTATAAATATGCATGGAATTTCAGTGTTTTCCGAAAGGTTTTATTTGAAATGCAGATATAAAGTCAGCTTGAGAGAAATTATAATGCAAGAATATTTCTTAATGAAATATACCCTTTTAGTAAACTCTAATCAAAATTTAAAAATTACACAACTAATTATAATAGAAAAATGTTTTAATAAAAGATTTACTAATTTTATTTGCGTTAAATCTGGTTTCACCAATGTGAATTATACTTTATTCAAAGAATAAAATTATTTGTCAATTACAATATACACTGTAATAAGTATCAAATATTAGAAAACAAACACCTTAATATTTCAATTAAGGTGTTTGTTTGAATATTAAGGAATTCCATAAATACATATTTTCTCTTTTAAGCATACCTACATATTACGATAAATTTGCAGACATTACTGTTTTTTATAAAGCCGTTGAATTTGAAGCTTTAAACAAGTGTGAGTTTGGAGAAGCCAGAAAATTTGGAATTAAGGCGCGAATCGAAGAGGAGCGCGCCGCAAATTCAAATTTTTAGTCTTTTCTAAACTCGAAGTTTTACTTCATGCGACACGCGTATAAAATACTGATTCTAAATGTACCCAAGTCGATTTATTTTAGTTCTTTGTAAAAACACTACAATATTAATTACAAATTGTTTACGTAACCCCATATTGTAAAAAGAGATGACAAAAAAAACTGGATATCCTATAAATGTAATACATTTTTATATTCTATAATTTTGACCCTAATCATAGGTTTAATGAATGGTTAGTAGATGGGCCTAAATTATTGTTAATAAACTTATTAACATACGACCAAATAAAAGAAATTAATTTTGAACTTCACGGTGTATCAGTGTTTTATACGATTGACGTATGAAGTAGAATTTTAAGTTTAGAAAACTTAAACTTAAGTTTAGGCGCAATCGATGCATACACGCAACATTTTTCATTTTTTGTTAATTAAATTACTAAATAAGTTAATTTGATACATTGTATTAGTTAACCTGATTTGAAAATGTATGGAGAAAAATGTAAACATTTTGTTATTTAAATATTTTTCGATTATTACTCATTTAAAATATATATATATATATATATATATATATATATATATATATATATATATAAGTGTATTTCTAACTTCACATTATTTCTGTGTTTTGTACGCGTGGCGCATGAAGGAGCGACCAAACGAAATTTTAAGGCTTTTCTAAACTCGAAATTTTACTTCATGCTTAGTCTGGGAGTGGAAACACTTGTTCTAAATTTCATATTGCACGTTTTTATATGAAATAAACTAAAGCATGATGATTTACAGCGTATATATTATGTATATTTAAAATAAATATGCACAGTATGTTATACGATGTCATTCATAGAAATCATAAAAATAAGTGTAGAATTTTACCTAAAATCTAGTTTTAGAGTTTAATCTATAATTGCTCGGATATTTAATGGGTTAATGGCCGTTAAAATACTAAGAAATGACATCAATAGTAATTTTTTATAATAATAACTTCATTGCCAAATAATAGCCAACTTAATTAATTCTTAAATGGCTGTCTATAATTTTCTAATTTTATTACATTAGAAATTATTTTTCTGAATCAAATAGTGCCCAATTTCTTGTTATTTTGTCAATATTTTTGTTGAAAAACAAATTAAAATAAATCTTCTATTTAAAATTATATTTTTTAAAAAATCATAATTAGTGTGCCTTGTAAATAGTGACAAATGTCATTTATTGTGAGGTTATATCAAACATGGACAATAACGACCAAAAGCATAAGTACCTACGTTATAACTTAATGTAGAATAACATAAATTAGTAGTGCTAGTATTAATTTAACCCATTATGCGCCATTGATACAATAACGCAACAATATTATATTATTTTTTAATTACTAACTAAATAAGTTATTGGATACGTTGTATTATTTTATTTGACTTAAAAATGTGTAAACAAATGAATTATTTTGTTATTTAAATATTTCGATTATTACTAATTTTTTAAGTATATTTCTAACTAACAACACAATATATCAGTGTCTAATACGCGTGGCGTATGAAATAAAATTTTGAGTTTATAAAAGCATGAAAATTTGGTTTGGTCCAACCAAATTTTAAAGCTTTTATAAACTCAAAATGTTATTTCATGCTTAATCTGGGAGTGGAAACACTCGTGCGAACTTCAAATTTAACTCTTTTATAAAATCGACGAATGCCTGAAAATTTATAGCGTATAATTTATGTATATTTAAAAGATATAATCCCAGTATGTAATATAATAAGTCATTCAGTGAGATCATAAAAAGAAGTGCAGAATTTTACCCAAAATCTACTTTTAGAGTTAACTTTATAATTTGCTCGGTCATCAATGGGTTAAAATTCTATTTGTAAGTAAAGAAGTATTTATTAAATATTAAAGTTGCATTTAAAATAAGAGCAAACTGTAAATTTATAATAATTTAGTTTATGGAACACCTGAATTAAATATAAAAGAATAAACAATATAAACAGTGTTAAAAGGCCACTTTTTTTCAGGGCACACTACATTTATTGCCAAAAAATCATGTAAACAAGGTTTATTGTATTTTTTTTCTGTCATAATTATCAAACTGAAATCAACATATTTTGCATAATTGGATTCAGAAAAACACCGTCTAATATAATAAAATATGAAAAGTATATGCAGCCATTTCAAAATTTAAGGTGACTACTATTTGACAATAAAGTACATTTTTAAAAAATGTACAGGGTTATTCAAAAAGAAGAAACAGATTTATAACATTTATTTGTTCCAAACAACAAAAGGTGAACCATAATTCAAACGTTTTTTAGCAGACAAAAGTTTAAAATTTGAATATCCCAGGCAGAAGTTCCAACCACGGCCGCATTGGCGATTTTGTTTGTCATGTTTATTGTCTGCAGTAAAATGGCGACACAACAAGAAAAAGCATTTCCTTGAGATTTTTATCTGTGGGATTACGTAAAATACCGTGTTTTTAACCCCCCTATGCCTAACACTCTGAAAATATGCCGCATCGAATTGTAGACGCGGTGAATTCGATAACTAGAGACCAGCTGATTCGTACGTGGCAAGAAATTAGCCACCGTTTTGAAATTTGATATTAATTGAACTTTTCTCTTTCCAAGAAAGTTGGAATTGTGTTTCCTTTTTTTCTATTTTGGAAGAAATAAATGTTTGAAACCTGTTCCTTCATTTTTAATAACCCTGTATAATAACTTTCAATTTATAGTATTAAAACGGATATTGGCTTCATTTTTTAGTTCATTCAAATCGGTCAATAGACGCGGTGAATTCGATAACCAGAGACCAGCTGATTCGTACGTGGCAAGAAATTAGCCACCGTTTTAATATTAGATATTAATTGAACTTTTCTCTTTCCAAGAACGTTGGAATTGTGTTTCCATTTTTCTATTTTGGAAGAAATAAATGTTTGAAACCTGTTCCTTCATTTTGAATAACCCTGTATAATAACTTTCAATTTATAGTATTAAAACGGATATTGCCTTCGTTTTTTAGTTCATTCAAATTTTTTCTGTGTTTTTTATCGAACACCCGGTATATGGGAACATATACAGAGATTCATAGTTTTTGAAAAATGTTGATTCAAAGTTTATAATGAATGTTTTCATTCCTTGATTAATTTCGAAAGAAGAATGAAGAATGAAGTAACATTCTCCAGGCGTAGAAAACAGAATTATAGAACATTCATGGAATATTATGCAATATGCAACTTTTATGTATACTTACTTTTTAGTTAATTGAGCGACTATTGTTTGAATTAAAGTTATTTTTTTGACTAAATAAATTGCATTCATTTAGTAAGTGCATTTAATTGTGTTAGTTAAATTAGTTAAATTAAGTAATAAAAATGCCTTATATAACTTATAATAATAATATTGTTACACTATATATTAAAAATTTGCATATTTGTGTGTATATTGAATTTAATACAAATGCGAAGTAATAAATTCAGTCTGTATTTATAGAACATAAATATAATCGCACGTTAATGAACCTTTTAGACCCCATGAAATATCCAAATATCCGAATAACATTTTAATGAGGCACTAATTTATGTGATTTTGGATTATTAATGTATATAGTTTATAAACCGAATTTAATACCCTTTCTATTTCTGTCCGTATTGACTTTCCTATTATATATTAATTAGTCGATAATTTAAAACCTCAGATAAGTTATTTAATTTAAACTTATGTAATAATAATAATTCCAATTCAAAAATATTTGAATTCGAGAAAATAAGCTTACGCTTCTAATAGTTTGCACGCTTTAAACATAATATATAATATTAGTTAAGTTGTTTTATTAATTAAGACACATTGTTTTCATTTTACACGAAAAGCATTTTAGTAATTTTATATATTATGAAATAATATTCATTTTAAAGTATCAAACCTGACATTTTTACCTGAACTGTTCTCAAATCACAACAGAGTATGATACATAAATAAATGTTATTTTAACCAGTTGGAAACGAAAATGGTAACATGCTTCAGACCCGCAACCCCTAGATTCCCAATCCAGAGCGTTATTCAACTATCTAGATTATTTTGAATAAGTTTCTCGTCAAGAAAATTTAATATAAAAATTGAGTTTGTGAATAGTTTGCAGAATATTCACAAAATATAAAAACGAATTAAAATTAATATCAACTTTCTGCAAAAATTTAGTCTCATTGAGAGAAGTCTCCAAATATTTATTGAAACAACTACTTTTCGGGCTAATACCCCGACAGGTATTGAATTATACAATGAATATTTAAGTTACACGACAGTTTTACTGTTCTCTGCATAATTTATATTTAAAACGCAACATCAGGTCAAATTATTCTCTCACCAAACTAAATGAACCAACAAGAAATTGAGATAAATTGAAAAAATTACAGGGATTTAATATTTCTCAACTTTTACGTGGTGAAATATATCTAACTATGATTTTTAAAAAGCGATATTCAAAATAGTGTTTTTCTTAATCATCTAGATCAGCGTTTCTTAAACTGTAGGTCGCGTGAGTCAATTTTTGGTGGATTCCGACAGAAGATCCTGAATGTATATTTATTAGTGATGGGTAAGATTAAGTATCTCAATATTTGCCTAAGCGATTATCGAACAGTTGAAGCAGTATATTTTAAATTTCACATCAAATCAGTGTTTGTACGCCTGGCGCATAAAGTAAAATTTCGAGTTGTCGCTGAAAATTTCGTTTTGTCGCTCTGCTTCGATAAGTTATAAATTTTTAAAATTTTCTAAACTCGAGATTTAACTTCATGCTTAATCAATGAGTGGAAAACACTCGTTTTAGTCTGAAATTGCCAAACTCAACCTAACAAATCATGAATTTAAATCTAAATAAAATGGCCAATTCTTGGTTACAGAATACATCAAACTTTAAAAGTGCGATTATTTTCGCAATATACAACAAGTTAGTCTTACAAAGACTAAATGAAGCACTCATTGAAACAACTTCTTTCCGAGCTACTTCAATTCGGTATATATGCAGGGTGTTTCTAAATTGATGCGAAAGATTTTAATGGGTGATTTTTCAGCAAAAATGAAGGAAGGTCTTTCATATAATTTTTTGTTCAAAACCCCTTCTTTTTTAAGTTAAAGAAAATTCCATTGTTTCAATAAAGTCCTATGAGTTGTGCAACATGTTTTCAGTTCATACGTATAAAACTATCTAGACACTTGAGAAAATAAAGTGACTTCATTCGACATCAGCTTGATTTTTCTTAACAAATAACAACCAATCTCTAAATTATGTCAAATGAGCCAATGTATTATTTTATCTTATTGTGATCAAACAAACAATTTTAGGAGAAAATGTCAAAAGACAAAAAGTTGCAGATTGAATCTCTCCATTTAACCATAAAATTACGAAATATTCGTGTAAAATGCAAACAATACGTCTTAATTAATAAGACAAATTAAGATAATGAATACCCATTAAAACAACTATTTAAATCAAGTTGATGATGCAAACTATGATAGGGGGTGATTTGTTTAGCCCTTTGTAATAACATTTTGTAATAACATTTTGTAATAACATTTTGTAATAACATTTTATTAAGAACAGTTTTCTGCCAAATTTCATTCTTTTAAATTTTTCTATAGTATATATATGAATTAAAAACTTTTTTTTTCTTAATCGCACAACTTAGACACACCCTGTATATATATTAACACGTTTGCTGCCTTCGCCGCCATTCGGCGACACGCTACTCGGTCAAAGTATAGCTCAAAATGTGTGGCAGCGAACGTGTTAACAGACTAGTAAAAAATTAATAAATAGTCGTTAGTAGAGAATTGATGGCCTTATTAATTTTTTAAAATAGTGGTAACATTTAGTGTAGTCAGTACAAAGTTAATGATTCTATGATACTATAGACTAAAAAATGTCTATTCATAAGCTTGAAATCGTTTAAGGGTTGCTATAAATAAAATAAAATAAGGACATACAATAGCAAAAATATTGAATAAACCAACACATTTCGGTTTAATGGAGCTTTAAATTTCTAGAATTTCATATAATAATTTTAAAATACAGATAGTCCCAGTATAGCTGAACACTGTATAAACGTTTTTATTTTCAATTTTACAACAAAAATATTTTTTACAGGCGACATAAAAACAAAAACAAATCGCAATTTAATAATATTTTAAAATAATATTACAAAAATTCATATTCATATATTTGAACTAATACTTCATTCTATACCACGAATTACTAAAATTACATTATTAAATTTTGTCAAGTAAATGTTAGTGTTTTACTTTAACTTAAATGTTTATCGCAATTAAATTAATCATAACATTCTTTTGAATTAATTCTTTGAAGTTGATTTACACCAATTTGTACTTGAGGACATTGTAAACAATTTACAATAATTTATTACATTACGGGTAATACGTACAAAATAAACAATGAGAATAGGAATACTTCTACTTACTTGTTATAACTAATGAATAATATTTCTTATAGAAAGAAATTATAACTTATTTGTTGAACATAAAACTGTTCCTGCAATTACATTTTTATCTTATTTAATGAATATCTAAAGTCTTTACTTTTTTTTCTGCTTTCACCATTAAAATGGGTATACAGTTTACTAGTAAAATGACTATTTTTGCACTTAAATTTTAACAACATATTTTTGAAACACATTTAGGTTTATGATTACAGTGTTCTAAATATCCTGGGATATTATTTTTTTTCTATCAAGTTGCAACACTAATCTGTGATAAATCAGTAATACATATAAGTAAGAATTTCAATATCGTAAAAAACGCTATTTAAAAATTACACCTTTTGTTGTACTTTTAGAGCATTTGTTATTGTTGCGCAACTTTAAATGACTATTTGTGTTTACTAACAATAAAACGTCATTTCAAAATCATTCAAATGTATGTTTGAGTTCATATTTTATTATTTATGAAGAAAATCAGCTATTCAATGTTGCACAATAGCAAATTGCTCTAGAAAAGTCTGTAACTGTACTCGCTTGATTAATACAGCTCGTTCTATTTAACTACGCACGAAATGCGAAGAACTACAGACATAATTTAACACTGTGGAGTTTATCTGTGCAACTAATTAAGTGATTTGCCTAAAAACAGTGCCATTTCGATTCCGTTATTTATTTTTGATAAGTTAAACAACTCGCATTTTCAGATATTTGTGATTATAAACATAACTTTGTTCTAATTTCTCATCAAGTTAAATGGAATTTTTATAGTTGGAACGCTTTTTACTCTATGTAATTTGTTTGTTAAGTTTTAGGTTAAACCACTTTTTATATGCTATTTTATATTTTTTGATTTATTAATAGGATCCCAAAGAAAATGCAAAATCACTCGCCTATTGCCTTGGTTCATTTTTCTCATTACTAAATCTATGATGTACTTATAATACCCCAGAATCTAGTAATCACCATTGATCGGACAACATTGGGCCGTATGATATCCGTTTTGTTAAAGTTATAAATAGTCGTTAGGTTTGTTTGTCCCTGTTATATACAGGGCGTTTTTTTTAAGTATACATATGCTTGCGCTGTAAATTTTCCGATATTTGTTGCTTCTTAAAAGAATTGAAGTTAAAACTGTAAACGAGTGTTCTCCACTCCCAGTTTAAGCATGAAGTAAAATTTCTAGTTTAGAAAAGCCTCGTGAAAATTTGTCGAGGATCGCACAGCGACCCGAGACAAATTTTGCTTTATACGCGTGGCGCATGAAGTAAAATGTCTAGTTTAGAAAAGCCCAGAAAATTCGTCTCGGGTCGCTACGCGACCCTCGACAAATTTTCACAGGGCTTTTCTAAACTCAAAATTTTACTTCATAGTATACATATCCCAACTACAGCGTATATACTTAAATCTTCCGATATTCGTAGTTTATTAATAGAGTTTAATTTTAAGCTTTAAATAAGTGTTCTCCACTCCCAGACTAAGCATGAAGTAAAATTTCGAGTTTAGAAAAGCCCCGTGAAAATTTGTCTCGGGTCGCGTAGCGACCCGAGACAAATTTTCTGTGCTTTTCTAAACTCGAAATTTTATTTCATGCGCCAAGCGTATAAAACACTTTCAAGTGAAGTTTAGATATTCATAAATTTCACAATCGTTTAATGTTTTATACGCGTGGCGCATGAAGTATATTTTCACGGGGCTTTTCTAAACATGAAATTTTACTTCATGCTTAGTCTGGGAGTAGAAAGCACTTATGTAAAGCTTCAAATTGAACTCTTTTAATAAACTACGAATATCGGAAGATTTAAGTATATACGCTGTAGTTGAGAAATACATACTTAAAAGAAAAACTCCCTGTATATCAATTTTGACATGGTTTTACTCACACTAGTCAATTATTTACTTAACGAAAGCCTTATCGAAGGGAAAATCATACAGCCCAATAATATTAGTATTTTTAAGTCATAAGATTCAATTGTATCAATATATGTTTTAAACAAAGTTTCACCAAATATGCGTTAAAAATGACTAATTTTGCCACAAAAGAGAACAGTTAATTGTATCAATAAAAACTACTTCTACACAGATCTTTATTTACGCGCGGAATCGCTGGGCTGGTGCCCGGAGCCCAATGATCCAAGCGCCCCCCAAGCGAAGCCCTTTGCTAACATAATTTACTAACAACGAATGACCTATAAAAAAAAAAATTAGGCTCCCCTAAAGTTATTAGTGCCCGTGGCCCCATGAAACCTTAAGATGACTCTGCCTCTAATTTTTTAGAACGTGTCAACTTGACTGATTTGTCTTAAAATGAGGTACATATTTATTATAATTCTCTCTGAATTGTAAAAACTTGTTCCCATAAATAGAAAGACGCAACAAAGAGATTTATTTATCCCACAGTGAATAAATAAATGGTTTCATTTCCATATACGTCTGTCTGCGCGGTTTGTTTATGAAAATTGATACAAATATTCATCATATCGCTTCCGTTTTCTTCCCCTTTCCAACAACTTTATATATTTACCCAACACAGAAAGAAAACCACCCTCCTCTCCGCTTCTCTCCTTCCACGCCCAGTGAAAAATTCCACGTAATAAATTCAAATTAAGGCTATTATTCACTGAGGCAACAACGTACTAATCATCGCGATACGCGAGAAAATGGGATTTTTAATAATAAAAGAATAAAGCTTACCAGCCCACAAATTGCTAAACCCATTATCTAATTATCAACGTTTACCTAATACATACCCCACCCTAATCCAACACCGACGCTCAATATGCATAATCCATTAACAACGTGTAATAATCATCACAATGCGCCCTCAACCCTTCCCGCCGAGATTCTTTAAATAGTATCCTCCCCGAGGGCGCCGCGTGAACCAACTTTTCCGGATTCCGAAACTCGAGATTGAGAAATGTTTTCGGGGGCGTTGATCTCGCCTCCTCCTCTTGTGCTCTCGGTAAATAATATGGAAGATCGGAGGAGAGCGGGAAAACAAGATGTTTATGAACTTAATCAATACATGAAAAGGGAGTAAATAAAATTTAAATTAATGTTTACTCGAAGAGGGGGCCTCGAACGGATAATTTAACTCGACGAGACGTTTATTTATTGGATCGCGCAGGTATTTTAAAATTAATTTCATGTTCATTTTCATGCGAATTTATAATTGGGAAGTTTGCGCAAAGGATTTCAACCGGGTGCAGGAATTTATTTGGGAATGATGAATGTTTACTTTTGTGTTACTTAAATTTAATGAATTTCGCGTTTTATTTTTATTTTTTAATACAAAATGTCTATGCTTTAAACAAAATACATCCCAGTGACGGCTCGTGTATAAGGCTCTAAAATATTAAAATTATAATTATCTGGTGTTATTTATTTTAAAAAAATGCACTCCTATGATATTAAAAAGGATTTTTCTACGACCGCTGAATTAATAAATTGAGGATTAGTATAGCTACAGCATCGTTACCACTTGAAATGTTATCGATTAAGAATTAACGTTGTTTTAAACAATAAGTTTCGTTGGATTTTCTGGAATGGTAATCTATACCTACATAGTTTAATTACGCCGGCAGTTTACATGTCTGTTTGTTCCCAATAGAGTAATAGATTGTGTAACGGAATACCGAGTTTCTCACGTAATGCAAACGGCTGAATCGCCTGCCGGCAACCATTTATTTTAATTCACAAGCTCAAATATCCTGAAAGTGCATATAAGTATGGTAGTTTAAAAATGAACATATAAATAATACACACTATGATATAAAATAAGTGTAATATAATTTATTATAATTATCAGCGCTACCTAATTTGAGTAAGTTTTTCTTGGTACACTCGTCATGTGTTAAAAGAGTAGTGCCGGAAATTAGATTTTCGAGTTGTCAAAACAAAAAAATGGCATTTCCGGCACTACTCTTTCCAGCGGCGGCTCGCAGCCTAACTTCAGGGTAGGCCAGAGACCTAAGGTAATATGTATCTGTTATTGAAAGGCGACTTTGTTGTGCAATTCCTTGCATTTATAAAGCGCGATCAAATTTTGTGTGCCGTGGCGCTGTGGCCTACCCTGAAGTGAGGCTGCGAGCCGTCGCTGACTCTTTCAGCACTCGTCATAATAACAAAATAGCTTACGCATATAAGGAAGCGCTGATAAGGTTGGTAGTGCTGAACTGTCAGCTGGAATTGTCAGTTAATTATGAAACAGGAGGACGACACGGCAATGGCGTAATTAGATCATTAAGGTTTAGAATTCCTAGATGGCACCACAATACACTTTGATTAAGAGGGGAGATATTCTGTATTCCTTTCTCTGTCAGTTTTTACAACGTCTGTCAGATGTTTTTTTTTTGTTTTCGTAAAAATAATAATTGTGTTAAGTGTTTTCTCTTAAATCTTATTTAAACAATACAGGGTGTTTCTAACCTGATGCGAAATAATTTATTGGGTGATTTTTCAGCTAAAATTAAGGGAGGTCTCTTACATATTTTTTTTGTTCAAAACTCCTTCTTTTTTAAGTTACAGGAAATGCGTATAAAACTCTCTAGAAGAAAATAGTATGACTTCATTTGACATCAGCCTACCTAATTTTCTCAATAAATAACAACTAATCTCTAAATAATGTCAACTAAGCCTTTGTATTATTTTATTTTTTTGTGATCAAACTAATAATTTTAAGAAAATATGTAAATTAGGTTGCAGATCGAACCCCTCTATTTAAATCAAGTTTTAAAATATAAAAATGTAGACGTATTAAAAAGTTCTGATGCAAACTATTAAAGGAGTTGATTTTTTCATCCCCTTGTAATAACATTTTAGGGTTACAAAAATCGTCAATAAGTGCTATTTTATTAGGTACAGTCAGGGTTTTTATGATTAAAACACTTTCTTTTAAAACAGTGTTTCAAACATGTTAAAAACAGCCCTCGTGTTTTAAACAGTTTTGTCTTAAACATGTTTTAAACCTTAAATTTGTTTAAAACATATTTTAAAGAGTAAATTTGCTTAAAAAGTTTTTTTTATGATATTTAATTTGCTAATTTGTATTTTATACTACTTCATTAAGATTTTTTGTTTACGATTAAAAATGTTAGTTACATTGTTGAAGATATTTCAATGTACATTTATAAACATAACATTTTATTAAAATAAAATATCACAACTGTGTGTGCATAAATGTGATTTTTTAATACAGAGAATTTTTCTTTCAGGTATACATATGCATACACTGTAAATATTACGACATTCGTTGTCCTTTTAAAAGATTTCAATGTGAATCTTCAAACGAGGGTTTTTCACTCCCAGACTAAGCATGCAGTAAAATTTCGAGTTTAGACAAGCCTGAAAATTTGGATTGGTCGCCAATCCAAATTAGGCTTTTCTAAACTCGAAATTTCACTTCATGCGCCACACGTATAAAACACTGAAATATCGTAAAATTCAAAATATACGGCAATCTAATTTGTAGATACGAATAAAACGTAAATCAAATTCTGCGCTGTACAAACTGTTTGGAATAGTGATTATAGGCAACCCATTAATTGTAAGGTATATTAGATTGCCTATAATCGTTGTTTTATGTGTGTGTTTTTCTAACTTCACTGTAAATCAGTGTTTTTAAGCGTGGCGCATGAAGTAAAATTTCGAGTTTAGAAAAGCAAAATTTGGATTGGCCGCTCCGCTTCGCTACGCGGCCAATCCAAATTTTTAGGCTTTTCTAAACTCGAAATTTAATTCATGCTTAATCTGGGAGTGGAAAACACTTGTTAAAAGCCTTAAATTAACCGCTTTTAATCAACGATTTCCCGCATAAAACGTAAATCAATTAAATAATCGCTGTTATTATCGGGATATGTATACTCAAAATAAAAATGCCCTGTATGTTTTGTTTTAAACACGTTTTAAAAATGTTTTGAACTGTTAATATTTGAAATGCTGTTTCAATGAAAAAACACGTTTTGTAAAAAAAAAACAGTTTATTTTAATTAAAATAAAAAAACTTTTTTTTAACATAGTGGATATATGAAACAAAAACATTTTTTTCCCAGATTATATAAAATACATAACAATGTCATACTGTTTAGCTCGCGGAATATTAGTTTTCTTTCTTTTAGAAAAGCCTTAAATCATAATTTCTTGTGATTTTTTCTTTTAGGTATACATATCCCACTTACGTTTTGTAGATTTTTAAATATCCGTTGTTTTCTTAAAAGAAGTCAATTTGAAGTTTAAACGAGTATTCTCCACTCCCAGGTTAAGCATGAAGTAAAATTTCGAGTTTAAAAAAGCCTGAACATTTGGTTTGGTCGCGTAGCGCGAAGCGCGGAGCGATCAAACCAAATTTTCAGGCTTTTTTAAACTCGAAATTTTACTTTATGCGCCACGCGTACAAGACACTGATTTAAAGCAAAGTTTACTCGTTTACAATATTTCAGTGCTTTCAGTGTTCAATACGGGTGGCGCATGAAGTAAAATTTTGAGTTTAGAAAAGTCTGAAAATTTGGTTTGGTCGCGTAGCGCGAAGCTTTTCTTAACTTGAAATTTTACTTCATGCTTAGTCTGTGAAAGGAAAACACTCGTTTTAAGCTTTACATTGAACTCTTTAAAAAAAAGCGTATGCGTATGTATACTTCATAGAAATTCCCTGTATGTATACTTAAGAGAAAAATTCCCTGTAGTAACAGATTAGGCCGATGACTATTTCGTAAACTACTGAATGCGCATTCGATTCAACTAATACATTTGTTTAAGCTTACACAAAATCAACATAAATGCATTATTCATTTCTGTAAATACCTGAGATATTTAGTAGATGTCGAATTATACCCCTTAAACTTAAATTAATTAAAACAATGGGTGGCTGGGTTTTTGCAGATTTAGTTTTACGAAGACATTGTCAAATTGTGACGTTTAACCTTAAAATTTTAAAGCTGCATACCAGAACATACGTTTTCGCATGTTCTATCTAAAAAACATAGCAGACATATTATGAAGTTTTCTATCTCTTTTCACACACGTAATCTGATGACATCAAACTATTTTTGTATTACATGTATTGGTGCAGAAAGCACTACAACTCAAGGAAACCATGGGACACCTCTCGTGAATCGTACCTTACTTCAATCATTACTATCAAAAATGCAATATTAGAAGAAGAAAAAAAAAACAAGCCTACTGCTGTGAGAATAAAATGTAAATGGAGTATAGTTCAAGATCTGCTTGGACATATGAAATGTAAAGTCTTAGTCGATCCGCCTTACAGTCCCGACTGGTCACCGTGCTTAGCCCGTTAAAACAGTAACTGAAAGGGCGGCATAACGGTTTAACTCGGAAGCAGAATTAGAAATTGTTGTTAGGGAAAGGTTCCGCAAACAGCCTAAAACATGTTTATCACCAGGGTATCTTTAGATTGGTTAAACAGTGGGATTTATGTCTTTATGTAAATGGAGATGTTTTTTGAATTTGTTAAATACACACATTAAGTCGATCCAACTGACGTTGGTGAAATCCGACATAACTGACAAATTATTCGACAAATTCGACAATTCGACAAATTATTCGAACAAAATAATGTATACATTAAACGCATTTGTACGAAGTGTGACTGTTTATATAGGTTTATAATTCTAAGTATTAGTGCTCAGTAAATAATAAATAATTCTCTTCTAACGTACAAAAATAAGGCAATAAAGCTTTCAGATCACTATCAGATACACATATAAAAATTCAGTAATATTTCAAATCACAAAAAAGTAGTACGTTTTTATACTATCTAGTAGCAAACGATTTAAATCAAATTTATGTGTTTACCCTTTATGCCGTAATAAAAATCGGGTACGGTTATACGTACAAGTTGCCCGAACAATTCCACGTCACGTCCGTGTCCATATAGTAAGATATTTATTCGGATGCCCGGCCAGCTTCCTTCTTCCCGCTATTCCCGCTTACAATGTGTGCTTGTAAGCTTGAAAAGTTGACGGAAATGCCTTCAACATATGCACTTTAAAGACCGAGAGCCGCGCACCGGGCAATCCTCTCCCCGTCTGCACGTCTTAATGTCTCTAGAATCCAGAGCCCGGCGTATACATAGAATTTGCATGCGCGCTGTCTTAAAGTGTAATGCATAATTTAGCCTCGTCTTTAGAAAATACTTCACAACAGGCGATGAAATGCTTTATACGGTACAGCTAACTGATTTATGTGTATATATGATGAAATTATTGTATTTTTCTACTGATGATATGATATTCAGGATGTTTTTTTTTAATCATACCTGCATATCTCAAAGTAAATTGATACAGCAGTCTGTATTTATAGGTCAGCTGAACAGCGATAAATTAAGTGTGTTCAGAAACTAGTTAGATGGAAATATTGCGTTTTAGCACAGTTCATGTATAATCCAGTTAGACAACGTGTATATAAAATTTGGAAACCTTATTTAGATGCTGTTGCTGGACTGGTAATTGGTGTATATTAGTCGATCTTACTCTTACCTCACTTTCTGGCCACAATCTCTCATTTTCAACTCGATTTCCAGTTCTTCCATAAGCATTAGCTCCTCTTTTGTTAAAAATCTTTCATTAAAGAAGATATCTCTAGAATCATCTTTCTGTACAACTAAACATATTTTGACGATTATCAGAAACGTACGGTTTTTATTTTTAATTATTTCACTCTTATTGACGTAATTCGCCTACTGTGCGATCGTTAGGAAATTTAAATTGACTGCTTTTATAAATACAACCAATCGCAAATTTACCAAACGCTGTAATGATTGGGATATGTATACTTAACAGAACGATTCCCTCTATGCTTATTTTGCTGTGAGATCAAATTAAATGTTTATACAAACATTTTGAGTTATTGCGAGAGGTAATTGTTTACATACATAAAATAATATCATGCGCCAGTTGAACAATTTTATTGTCGCGTTCCCCGGGTAAATATATAATAGCATCGGTGGCTTGCTGTTGAAATTTAAATTATAGCCATAAACCGAATCCCCTCGCTTCGTCTAGAAAAACGAAAGAAAACGGGGAAAAGACGGGTACGCCTGTGCATTTTACGATTTTCGTGGTCGGTGCGTTCCGCCGTCGTAAATAAATATGACACACATCGGCACCATGTGGACGCGTATAATTCTCCCATAAATCATGCATCTCTCATCTCGTATACATTTCAATGGCGCAACAAAATTTCATTTTTTCCGCAGAGAATGTCCCTTTCAAATCGATTTTGTATCGCACGTGCTGTATTTTCCTACAATCGTGTTTTGGTGTTTGTGCAAACTCCTGGGAAAATAATTACAGATAAAATCGGCGCCGGCGTCCCGCGTCGTTAACACTTCCTCAATAAATCGAGTACCGATCTAATATAATAAAAATTAATGTCAACAGCACGCGAAGATTGCGTTTTTACAACGGTGTGTAATAAAATTAATGTTTATCAGTCGGTTCCTAACAACGGCCAATTTATTAATGAGCGATGGAAATTTCGAGATAGAACGCACGCGCCCCCTTTTTTCATATTAAGCAGCACGAAACAAGAACTTATTATATTGCATGAGATACATCTAAAGCACTTACCTATACAGGTAAAAGTGTATAACTTAGCTTTATAATCATCGTGTATTTTAAATCTGAAGCCTCTTTAAGTTTTTTATAATTCTCATGTATTTATTTTTATCTATTTGTCTTATATTCGACACAATAAAAAAGATAATAACTAAAATAAAAATATGGATATAGGGGAATTTTTAATATGGTTCATATTTTGTTATAAATTATAAGAATAACGGTTTAAAGCAGGGTTGTTATGTTTAAAACACTTTGTTTTAAAACAGTGTTTTAAACATGTTCAATAACAGCCGTCGTGTTTTAAACAATTTTGTTTTAAACATGTTTTATATCTTAAATTTGTTTAAAACATGTTTTAAATGTTAAATTTGTTTAAAACTTTTTTTTATTATCTTAAATGTGCTAAATTATATTTTATACTACTGCATTTAGATTTTTTGTATACGTTTATAAATGTTAGCTGAATTGTTGAAGATATTTCAAATTACATTATTAAACTTAACAATTTATTACAATAAAATATCACAACTGTGTGTGCATAAATGTGACTTATAAATACAGGGAATTTCAGGTATACATATGCATACACTGTAAATATTACGACATTCTTTGTTTCTTTAAAAGATTTCAATTTGATTCTTTAAACGAGGGTTGTCCACTCAAGAGACTAAGCATTAAGTAACATTTTGAGTTTAGAAAAGTCTGAAAATTTGGATAGGTCGCTTAGCGAAGCGGAGCGGCCAATCCAAATTAGGCTTTTCTAATCTCGAAATTTTACTTCATGCACCACGCGTATAAAACACTAAAATATCGTAACGAGTAAAATATACGCCTTTAGCAATCTAATATGTGGATATGAATAAAACGTGAGTCAAATTCTGCGCTGAACAAATTGTTTAAAACAGTGATTATAGGCAACCCAATAACTATAACGTATATTAGGTTGCCTATGATCTTTGTTGAATGTGTATGTTTTTTGAACTTCACTGTAAATCATTGTTTTTAAGCGTGGCGCATGAAGTAAAATTTCGAGTTTAGAAAAGCCTAATTTGAATTGGCCGCTCCGCTTCGCTACGCGGCCAATCCAAATTCTTAGGCTTTTCTAAACTCGAAATTTTACTTCATGCTTAGTCTGGGAGTGGAAAACACTCGTTAACATTACCTGAGCACTTAAAAATTCATTCGTTTTTTTTCTGTTTTGCACTTACAGAACGAATAAACATCATCACATTTCACTTTCATCATTCGGTGTCATCTGTTTCCACATTTTTTTTTTCGACCATTTAGGAAATGCATAAATCTATTTTCAACTTTTTTTACTATTTAGGAAACCTATAATCCTATTTAAATGATGTGTAATATATTTGTTTTAAAGTGAATACATGACCTGCTATCGGGGGGGCAAAAACTGTGTGGATGTTTTCATGGCGTCTCTTGAATTAATTTATTCATCACCTTTTACTATTAAGATACAAAAAGCATGTAACATTTGTATACAATTTAATTTTAATTCTGTAGCTAGATTGAATTAGTTTAACTAAATTACTGTGTTCATTCCCAATTGACCAGCTCAAGATAAGAGAATCCAGAACTGATAAATTGATATTACATATTTTTATCAATATTCCTGTTAAAGTAAACAGTTTTAAAGTGAATGTAATAAATCAAGGCAGGTTACATCCTATAAAATTTGCGTCAAAAGCTGTGTAAGGTAAATCCGTGAGGAGGGGCGATATAAAGCCAGAACCCGCGTTTCTTCCCTCAAAAAAACAAAAAAGTTATAATCCCATTCTGCCCCTCGAACTTTTTAATAAATGCAAAACTATTAAGCAGATCAGAGTGAAAAAATCCTCGGGCGAGGAAAGCAGAAAGTCTGGCTTATATAGTCGAATAATTTATATGCCCCTCCCAGCCCTCTGATGTACACTGCAGAAGAGAGCGGTGGTGCGCTAATTTCGAAGACCTGTTGAGTTTTAATCGGGCATCCTTCTCCCCCTTAGGTTTGCCGTTGTCCGGGGCATATTTTGAATACATATTACAATATTAGCTCACGTAATATTTTGGCGGTGACAAATGGGCCCATTACGGGATAACCCTACCATCGGTTTTTCGCCGGGAGGCGACACTGTTTAATTTTTTCTAATAAAAACGAAAATGTGAAACAATCCTCCCTGCTTTAAATGGGGCTAGGGTGAATATTTTACGCTTTAAAGTGGATTTATTTAATAATTCATGAAATGTGTAGAACTTTGCGGGGGATGATTAGAATAAATGAATTAGATTTCGATTAAATACTATCGCAAAAGATGTTGTAAGCAGTATAATTCCGATCAAGTCATGACATTTCAAAGTCAAAAGCAGTGGTTCTCAACCTTTTTTAGCTGTCGGCATAGCACGCAAACACATAATTGGAGCATTTGAAGGTACTCTGCTTTAAATTTGATATGTACAGGGTGCAGCATTTTCGATGGTTTCTTCAAGTAAAGTACCATTAATATCAATGATAGACAAAAACTAATATTTGCTTCTAGAGCTCCTTTTTAGAACTTATTTCTTGAACCTAATCATAATTTGTCTACCTTCAATTGTTTTCGAGTTATACAGCAAAACTCAAAATGTAGCAATTTTGAAATATTGAAATTACTTCTTTATTTATTAAGATATTGGCATGCAGGCACTTTTTTAAGTAGAATATCCTGACCATATCAGATTTTGTTTCAAGTTTAATTTTCTTGAGATATGACATAAATTTGTATTATTTTAAATACAAATAATAGTTAGCCATGACTTTATTCGATCACGTTTTTTGTAAGCTATGCAAAAATATATCATTTGCAATACTTTAATTTAACTTTAAGGATTTGTTTTTAGTTAATTTAATTTATATTTCATTTATCAAGAATGCCATTATAAAAATAAATGAATAGTAAACAACAATTTAAAACGTCAACTCTCTTTATTACCTCATTGCTTTTACTTTATTTGTATACTAAAACAAAAGACATTTAAAAAACAAAACTTATTTAACACGTAATTTATTATATTATGTTTAGTTATAGCATAATACAATGAGAGCCAAAATGATTTGTATATTTTTAATAGGAAATAACACATGAATTATTTTAAATGCAGAATTAATATAAATGACATCTTAAAAAGTAATAATGGGAGTTTTACTTTTTTAATATAGTGTGTGTTAAATGTCCGCCACCCTTCTCCACACACTCTTCTAAACGACGGACGAAATCTGCCATAACTCGTTGAAGCATATCCTGTGGAATAGCTTCAATTTCTTGTCGGATATTTCTTTTGAGCTCCTCCATATTTCTAGGCTTACTCTTGAACACTCTACTCTTTAAATATCCCCAAAGAAAAAAGTGGAACAGTAATATCGGGAGATCTCGGGGGCCAATTAAAATCACCGTTTCAAGAAATTAGTCTATTCGGAAATGTCTGTCGCAGGATCTCCATACTTATTCTTGCAGTATGACATGTCGCACCGTCTTGTTGAAAAAAGTGATTTCTTTCTTCTTCTTCAATTTGCTGTATAAAAAATGTCTGGAGCATATGTGCATACCGTTGAGAATTGACTGTGACTGTTTCGCCGTTTTCTTCAAAAAAATATGGACCGATGATTTTTGACGATGATACAGCACACCAGTCACTTTTGGGGAATGTAAGAGTCTTTCATAGATTTCACACGGATTTTCGGTAGCCCAGTATCGAAAATTCTGTTTATTTACCAAGCCATGTAAAGTAAAGTGTGCTTCGTCGCTCATGAAAAGATGTTGTGCGATATCGGGTTCCGCATTGCTTAACTCCAAAAAACGTTGACAAAACTCAACACGGCTTTGTTTATCACGATCAGTTAACTTCTACACCACTGCTATTTTGTATGGATGAAACTTCATTTTGTGCAGCATTCTTCGGGTACTTGTTGCAGATAAATTTAACGCTGCCGCATGCCGCCGAACTGATCGATTTGGGCTACGCAGAATTGATTGTCTCACCCGTTCCTCATTTTCAGGATTGCATGCAGAGCGAATCCTCCCGGCTGATTTTCTTCTCTCAACTGACCCATGATTTCGCCACTTCCTTACCCAATACGAAATAACAGTTCGAGCCGGAACATCACGAACATTAAAATGTAGACGAAATAAACGTTGAGTTTGAATAATTGAACTTAATTTAAGAAATTTTTCAACACAAAATATGCGTTGCTGTATGTTCCAACGCACCATTTTGACAACTGTCCAAATATCTCCAGTCTCCTCTTTTAAATTGTTATCAGTAATATAGCGATTAATAAATAGTTATATTTGTTATTGCCTATTGAAAATGAACAAATCATTTTGGCTCTCACTGTATAATAAATACAATTAAGTATTTAAAAATTCATTAAGTTGAATTTAAGAATTTTCTATTATAGCAAGTTATGCTATAATATCATCACTAAGATGTTATTCTCCAGCTCACAATCTTAATAGTGTTAGAAATTATTTTAATTTCCTAATAGATGGTTTTGAACTCACAAATCAAAACGTTCATTCTTTTTGGGGAATATTATAAAAAAGGAGATATCGAAGAACTTAAAAAAATATTCACCTAAAATTCAGAAGAGTCACTCCAATTTTTTAATAAAATGCAATAAATGTGTATGAATTTAAATGGCACTCAACTCGGAAAATACAGTGAAAGACTCTATTAGCTAAACATATGCATAAGCTGTAAATTTTCGGACATTCGTTGTTTTTTGAAGGAGTTCAATTCGAAGCGTTAAACGAGTGTTTCCACTCCCAGACTAAGCATGAAGTATAATTTCGAGTTTAGAAAGGGCCCGTGAAAATTTGTCGAGGGTTGCGCAGCGACCCGAGACAAATTTTCCGGGCTTATCTAAACTCGAAAATTTTCTTCATGCGCCACGCGTATAGAACATAGATTTCAAGTGAAGTTCGAATATACATAAATTTCGCATTATTTTAGTGTTTTATACGCGTGGCGCATGAAGTAAAATTTCGAGTTTAGAATAGCCCAGAAAATTTGTCTCGGGTCGCTACGCGACCCTCGACAATTTTTCACGGGGCTTTTCTAAACTCAAAATTTTACTTTATGCTTAGTCTAGGAGTAGAAAACACACGTTTAAAGTTTCAAATTGAACTTGGAAAAAAAACAAGTAATATCTGAAGAATTACAGAAAAATAGGCTAAATTTGGAATACGTATACTTAAAAGAAAAACTCCCTGTATTTTTATAGCTACTATTTATTAAGATTAACGAAGTTAATATAATAAGGTAATGAAGACAGTTGACGTGTTATATTGTTATTGTTTACAATGTATTTATTTGTCATCATGGCTTTGTTGATATATTGATTTAAAATTTAAAAAACCTAAATTAAATAAATAAAGTTAAATCGAAAAATAGCAAATGATATATTTTTGGATAGCTTACGAAAAATGAAAGCGATTAAGGACATGGCCAACTGTGATTTGTATTTAAAATAATACAACTTTATGTCATATCTCATAAGGCTTAAACTTAAAACAAAATTTGATATAGTCAGCGTGCTCTACTTAAGACAATTTTTACCGCATGTCAATATCTTTTCAAATAAAAGTTATTTAAATATTTCAAAATAGCTTAATTTTGAGTTTTGACGTATAGCTCGAAAACAATTGATAATAGACAAATTTTGATTAGCCACATGAAATATGCTTTAAAAAAGAGCTCTGGAAGTAAATATTAGTTTTTGTTTATCATTCATGTTTCTGGTACTTTACTTGAAGAAACCATCGAAAATGCTGCTGATAAAAATCGTCAATTGTGAAAGTTTATTTACCATTTACATGTTGTTTAATAATCTTTAAATTTTGAGCTATTAAGAACATTAGTTTGATTCTCTTTAAAGATAAAATGTTTTTCCAACAATCGAATTATATTTCAATCTATTCTTTTAGGTTTAACATTATCCTGCACAAATAATCAATTTTGGAATAGATTTTTCTTGAAAACATACACCTAAAACAGTTATTCTAAAATGTAAATTTTACCTTAAATGTTGATTCTGCAATGTTATCAATTATGAGTTATGACACCGTGTATATATATATATATATATATATATATATATATATATATTCAGTTAGCCAGTCTCCATATAAAATTTAGCAACCGCGTTTGGATGCTGCATTCAGAAGCGAGACCAGTGATTGGTGTATACCCCACATCCTGACCATAGTCTCTCCTTTTCTACACGATTTCCAGTCCTTCCATTAGCATTGGCTTCCCTTGGTTATGAGTAAACATAAAGTTTAATGAGTATTGCGGAAAATCCGCTAGATCTATGTCCGGTTTCACCAACTTCGGTTAAAAAAGCGAAACCAAATTGCTCAAGGCGCTTGAAATTTTGAAAAAAATTCTCCCGGTATATGTGTTTCTTTGAAAATGGTCTAACAAACCGAAACTAGTCCAAATAAAATCGTAGTTTGTGAAACAATACTAATTGTTTATTAATTCAACTAACTTTACATATTCTAATATGTTTCACCAAGTGCCAGATGAGAAATTAATTTAAGAAAAAAATCTCCCGGTATGTTTAAATTTAATTAACAAAGGGTTTAATTTGGCTCTTAAAAATTTTAAATTACTTTTCTATTTATTTGATAATAATAGATTAAATATACGTTGCACACTGTCTCTCTTATAGTAGAATTGCAGCGTCTTGTAATTTATTTCGCATCTGCGTCACGTACGCTGGAAGCAGAATGTCGGGCGTTCGATGCGGTTAAGGGAATATTGCTGCAGTTACTTCGATCTTCCTCCGACACTGCACACACACAATTTTAATTGTTAATCACACCCTTTAATAAAACCGGATTGGAATTATAGAGTGGCTTATCAAACACGCCCATCCCTTCTTTTTATTGCAAAATTATTCACGAATTAAAATTGCACCGTGTGCGGGGTGTAATTACTATACCCTCTTAACTGCATTTGAATGCAAAATACTATTAGTAAGAAGTGTGTACCCTTTTATTACTTCTAACGGGTGTTCAAATGTTCCTATGTACAAAGAACGTTAAAGAATTAAAGAAAACGTATGCCGGGTTTCAGCAACGCCAGTTAAATCAAATAACAATCATTCATCGAATAAAATTTAGTAATAGTAAGTTAAATACATGCCAATAAATCAATTATTTTAGATAATTTAAGGTTTATGGCATTCAATAAATTTAATCTTTAAACTGAACTTGGTGAAACCGAATAGATAGATAGATAATTGTAGGGGTAGCTTCTTGGCCTGTACCACCGCAACCATTGCAGATCTATTGTGGATCTCTGTTATCTTAGAAGACGTGCTCGAGCTTCGCCTCTTTAATTAACCCTATTAACCCTGACAGTGAGCCTTGGGTGTAGCTCTCTGCTCTTGGTTTAGTGTTGCCCAGGTTTAGGTACCTAACTCTTGCTAGGGCCTCACACTGGTACTGTTACGGGGTGGGGTGCTTCGCAGTTGGAATTTATATAAAATCTTCGTTAAACAATTGAGGTGTTAAACAAAGACCCATATCGCAACTTACGGCTAGCTATTTAGTCACTGAATAATAAAATTATGCTTACCAGGGTAATCACTTCACTATTCTAAGTTAAAAGGTAAATGAAAGGTTTGAAATTGAACTTTAAAAGTAAATGAAAACTTTAGTCAAAGAGTAACAAAATGTATTAACACGAAACAAATTAAACAACGAATATAAATTTACAAATGAAGATAGAAAAATAAACAAGCAAAAAAAAACAAGAAATATAATTAGAAAAATAACTTACGTACGACCACTGGGTCGTAGAGAATACTTGTAAAAACTTTCGCAGACGCGGGCGCGGACCGAAATTTAGCGTAGTGACGATGCACGGTTTGAAGACTTTTTCGAAGTGATGTTGACGGGTCAACAGACTTTTTTGAAGTGATTTTAGCTCTTGAGGCCGGCGGTATTTATTTGGTTTTTGGTCAACCCTCTTCCGTCTTACCCCTCTGGCGACCACCAACTTTCGTTGGCCGAAAGATAAATGGTCGAAATAAATATTAAATATTAATATTTTGAAATACAAAATATGTCAATATATGCGCGATATGATTCTGCGTCCGAGCATATATGATATATTTTGATTCGAGCTAAGAACGTGGTTTAATAGACGTTTAATTTAATTAAGCCGAAGGGGTTGACCGAATTTGCCTAAAAGTAATACCAACGATCTGGAATGATAAAGCGCATCGTTTGGTATATCTAGCAACAATATGCATAAACAATTACGCGTACCAACTCCAAAAAAACATATAAACAATAGGGGTGTTATGCCTGGACTTAGAAAATGTATAATAATAAGAAAAATACCGAATAGAAGTTTATGAAACTTCGTCCAAGCATAACGGGGAGCATAATAATTGTTTATACATATGTATTGCTATGTGGAACCTCGTCTAAAAGCAAATTAGTAACAATTAAATATCATGACAGCTCGCGGTTTATATCCTTCTGGTTCGAACTAACCATATCGTGTTTGGTGTCATTCGAATCGTCTTCTTCTCAGTTATCCGATGAGGGCTGTGACGTTCGCGTATGTATTCTACATACGCGAACCACGTAGAGGGTGTTCCTATCTCTTGCATTCGGCCGTTTTATAACCCCTGACGTCATGCCCGATTCTTTTGTGCTTCGCACGTACGTTTCGCTCGCGCGATTGGGTCGGTCGCAGGTAGCGGCGTCCCATCGCAGATGTGGCGAACTCGGGGATAACCGGGAAATCCGTATATATTTTGGACAACCCTGGAACTGGAAATAGCGGATGCCGTAGAGTTCTACCATTGGATGGCCGAGAGGAGTTTTGAACTGAGTTGAGCTGTCTGATGTTCGAGGGCGCTATTTGACGAGATTCCACTAGGCAACCTATCTAACTTAAATAATATCAATGTATGGCGCGAACTTTACTCATTTAGAAAATAAAAGAGAATGAAGCAATATTGTGTACTGAAAAATAGAATGAGGTGAATTGGGACCGTTGTTCCGAATATTAAAATATGTAACAAAATAACGCCCGTGGTTATGTTGCAGCTGAAATATTGCTGAATAAACAAGTTGACGACGCTTACGGAAAAGCGCCGGTAACAGTACAGGATGTGGACAGAGTCCTGCTCTTTTTTCTGGCAGAATCTACATATCGTATCCTCTGCCAGACCTATTTTGACCATGAGCCAAAGTGTCTTTTCAGTAGACGTACTATACCCTTAACTATTTTCTTCTCTTGGTTGAGAAGATCGGTCGTAAAAGTCGGTGATTGTGTTTTGAGAAACTATTTCGCCTGTCTCTTCTGGTGTCCCCCAAGTTTGAGTCTGTGTCTCGGTTCATTTTTTTATGGATTTTCTAACTGCGGTTTTTGCGATACCGCAGGAAAGTTCCGGGCCATTGAATGCGCTTGACGAGCCTTGTTTGGCTAGTTCGTCTGCTATATCGTTCCCTTGATGACCCTTGTGTCCTGGGACCCATACCATTGTCACATTTTTGCGACCGCCCATTACGATAAGAGCGCTCACACAGTCCCACACTTGAAATCGACCTGTGTCCTTAGCAGCGCTTGGCTTCCGAGAAAATAGCTATTGATCAACTTTTGTTGTCTTGCCTTGATATTTCTCCAATGCAGAGGTGAACCGCAATCGCCTCTGCCTGGAACACTCTGGTGTCCCTCGCCAGACTAACTGTCTCGGGTTTTGTGTTGTATATTCCGGCTCCGACTCCTTCATCTGTCTTTGAGCCGTCAGTACACCAGTTTAATTCCGCATTGGTAGGTGGGCCATCCGCCGTCTTCCCCCTGCGGAATCATCACGTTAAATTTTCTGTTTATATTATATTTCTTTACCTTGGCATTGCTTAGCATTCCTGTTGTAGGGTTTGGCTTCAGCTCTTCTTCTAGCCTGTCGGGGTAGTGCTTAGGGCTCCTGTGACACTGAGACATGCTAGTCTTTGTATGCTGTTCAGGAGCCTTATCGCCGCCTGCTACTCCGTCATTGTCCAACACACTACTGCCCCGTAGGTTATCATGGGCCTGATCACCCTTATATATAGCCAGAGAGTTATTTTGAAGTTAAACCCCCAGTTTTTCTCGCACATTCTTCAACACCTTTCCAATGCTATTGAGGCTTTTTTGGTGCTTTTCGTGATGTGCGTCCTCTACGTAAAATGGTCGTCGAAGATTACTCCCAGGTATTTTGCCTCGAACCGAAGGGAATTTTAGTGCCCCCGAGTATCAGTGACCTTAGGTCTTCTAACACTTCTTTTTGTGAACACGACAATTTGTGTTTTTTTTTGGTATTAACCGTTTGTCGTTCCCGTCGACACCAATTGTCTACTATGTTTAGGGCCCTTTGTGTTCGTTATGAGATAACTCCTGCGAACCGGCCACTGATCATCCGCATACCCTAGGCAGTGGATGCCTTCTTCGGACAGTTTCCTTAGTAAGTCGTCCACCAAAGTTGCTCATAACAGTGGAGATAGTACCCCTCCCTGCGGATAGCCTCCGCCGGCTCTAGCCTCAATGGTGTGCCCTCCTAGAGTGAATATAATTGTCCTTTCCTCTAGGCTAGCCCTTATCTATAGGTAGAGGCTTGGCGGGACGCCTTTTCTTGCTTGTGCCTCTATAAGAGAGTTGATTGTGACATTGTTGAACGCTACTTCTATATCTAGGAATGTACCTATAGCTATCTCTTTGTCCTCTACTGACTTTGTGATGAGCCTGTTTAGGTCCTCCAGCGCAGAATCCGTAGTCTTTTCTGCTGCCCCTGGTAAGTGTACTGATGATTACTGAGGGGATCTTTCCCCAGTATCTCGTCTCGTAGGTATCTGTCAACCAGTCTCTCCATTGTTTTCAGTAGGAATGAAGATAGTCTGATGGGTCTGTAAGACTTCGGTGTTAGATCTGCTATTCTACCTACCTTAGGCAAGTGGATTACCCTTACATTTTGCCACACCCTTGGTACGTGTCCCCATGCTTTGAAGCTCATTTGAAGCTCATTATTTCGTTTCATATTTTCCAGAAAGCTCATAGAAATCTAAGGTTTGAGTGTTTTAATATTGTTTTAATCTATCATGATTATTTGTAATCGTAATCGAGACGATTTTTGTTTATTTTGTTATAGCCAAGCATCTAAGGCACATATGGGCAACCCCCGGCCCGCGGGCCGGATCCGGCCCGCTGTAAGATATGATCCGGCCCGCAAGACATTTTGAAAAAAACCCAATTAAAAAAATATTACATTAGGTACTAATACTCACGTGAGTGCCAGTGAGGCGGCAAACATCAAATTCTTTAATGTTTGCCGCCTCACTCTTTGATAATCGCCGCCACTCGACTTGCTCGATCAAATTCTTTGAGGTTTGCCGCCTCACGGGCGACACATCAAAAGATTTATTGCTTCTCAATTATTCTAAACTAGTTTATTTCAGAATATTCGTTCATTTTGCCTATATAAGCAGGTGGATGGCCCGAACGTTAGTTCAGTTCTATTTAAGCTACCGAGATGATAACTTGGACAAGCGATATCCTAGCGAACTGCTCGAGCCGGCAACTTGCTTTGTGACTTTGTGTGCATCTTGAGTGGTTACTAACTATAGTTTCTTATTAAGTTTATTGAACGAAAAGTAAACAAAAATGATGTCTGGTAGAAAGAAACTAAAAGTAGATACAGAGGGTCGCCATTTTCAAGAAAAATGGACTGAAGAATTATTTTTTATCTTGCACTATGGTAAGCTTATTTGTTTGCCGTGTAATGAATCCATTTCAGTAATGAAAGAATTAAATATAAAGAGGCATTACTCAACTAAGCATGCTACGCTGCACTCACTGACAGGACAATTAAGAACAGACAAAATCCAGAAGCTTACCGCAAATTTTGAAAAACAGCAACAAATGTTTCATAAACAAAGAGCACAACTTGATAATGTTGTGAAAGCTAGTTTTATAGTTAGCTCAAAATTGGCAAAGGCATTAAAACCATTTGAATTTATCAAAGAGTGTATGTTAGAAGTTTGCGGTATTATGTGTCCTGAAAAGAAAAAAGAATTTGAAAAAATTAGTTTGTCAAGACGAACTGTTGTTCGACGTATAGAAATGATGGCTAATGATATAAAAACAACATTGACTGACCGACCGTATGGCTGGTTTTGAATCATTTTCCATAGCATTAGACGAGAGCACCGATTTGTCTGACATAGCTCAACTGGCTATATTTATTCGAGGTGTTGATAAGGAGTTTACTGTTACTGAGGAATTGCTTGCTTTACAGCCGCTAAAAGGAACCACTACAGGAGAGGATATTTTTATTGAAGTTCAAAACGTATTCACAAGTTTTGGCTTGCCTTGGTCAAAATTAATTGGAGTATGCACTGATGGTGCACCTTCTATGGTCGGCTTACGTACAGGTTTCATCGGAATTTTGAATGAAAAAGCAACAGAATTAAATGTGGAAACAGATGATTTGATAGTCCTTCATTGCATTATCCACCAACAGAACTTGTGTTCTAAGTCCATTCGACTCCAGAATGTTATGAATGTGGTAGTAAAAACCATTAACTTTATTCGATCCCGAGGGCTTAACCATCATCGGTTCAAGGCGTTTTTGGATGAAATATCAGCTGAATTTAACGACGTAACATATTATTGTAAAGTCAGATGGCTGAGCAAAGGAAAAATGTTGAAAGGGTTTTACGAGCTTAGAAATGAGATAGCAGACCTTATGAAAATAAAAGATAAACCACTATCTGAATTAAGTGACCCAGAATGGATATGTGACTTAGCATTTCTGGTCGATCTTACAGGCTATTTTAATGATTTAAATTTGAAACTTCAAAAACAAGGACAGTTAGCAAATAATTTGTACAGCCATTTAAAAGCGTTTCAGATCAAACTACGCTTGTGGGAGTCACAGATGCTGTCTGATAACATTTACCATTTCAACACGCTCTCTGCGTATGAAAATATTGCTTATGCTCAATATGCTGAAGAACTCAAGTTACTGTCGGAACAATTTTCGAACAGATTTTGCGACTTTAAAAACATGGAAGACTGTTTCAGTTTATTTGCTACTCCTACAACATATATTGTACAAAATGCTCCAATACACTTACAAATGGAGTTGATCGAGATTCAAGAAAACTCACTCCTAAAATCAAAATTTGAAGACGTAGAGTTGTGCGATTTCTACAAAAAATACCTAGAAGAAGACAATTTTCCGCAGCTAAGAAAATTCGCAAGAAGATTGATTTGTACGTTTGGCAGTACTTATAAATGCGAACAGTTCTTTTCATTGACGGAAGTTAATAAATCAACACATCGTACAAGACTGACTGACGATAATTTGGAAAATTCTTTACGTCTTTGTGTCAGTGGAATTACTCCAAATATCGATGGATTAGTTTCCCAAATTCAAGCTCAAGTGTCTCATTGATTTCGGTGTATTTAACTTTCGTAGTTTGTTACAATTGCAAATTTAACGATTTAATTATAATGTACCATTTTTTTTTATTTCAATTTGTAATTTTAATACATTGTACTATAATAACATTGTCGTATAATTTCATGTCTAATATCTATCGCAAAAAATATTATCACTACTTTAAAATGCACTAAGTACTTTTAAACGCGGCCCGCAAAAATATTTGCACGCTAAAGTTTGGCCCTCAACATGTCAAAGGTTGGCCATACCTGATCTAAGATGCCATATTTTGATAGAACTGACGGAAATTAATTAAAAGTTCAATATTTCAAAAAAATATTACAGTTGATAATTAATTAACAAATTTTGTTCTAGTGTTGATACGAAATATAATTTGGACGGAATTTCAGGCTTTTTTAAACTCTAAATTTTACATGCGCCACTCGTATTAAGTTCAAAATAGACTTCTAAATCAGTATGATAAAGCAGTATATTTTAAACATCAGATTATTTCAGTGTTTTATACGCCTGGCGCATGAAGTAAAATTTTGTGTTTAGATAAGCCTGAAAATTTGAATTGGTCACTCCGCTTCGCTATGTGACTAATCCAAATTTTCAGGCTGTTCTAAACTTAAAATTTTACTTCATGCTTAATCAAGAGTGGAAACACTCGTTAGATGCTTCAAATTTAAGTGTTGAACAAAAAGAATGCCGGGGAATTCATTATACAGGGTGTCTTGCGAAGTACTCTCGGCACTTAAGGGGCATATTCTGGAGATCATTTCAACCAAAAAAAATTATATGAATATGTGTTGAAAAAACAATTGATAAAAGACAGCCATGCTAAGATACAACATAGAGCGCATTTAGCCGCATTCACAGGCGGCTAAATGCATTGAAGTAGGCGGTAACATTTTTTAACATCTATGACTATATTCTTTTAAATTATTAGTCTGCAGTCATTTATTTTGTTAATTTTAATGTCATAGAAATACAAAGTATTTAAGAGTAATTTAGTTTGAAATGTGTATAGCTCAGTAAATAGTGAGAATATAGGAGACATATTTATATAAACTTTTTTGCTTGATATGATCTCAAGAGCATGCCCCTTAAGTGTCGGGAGACCCTGTATATTTAATATAATATTAAAAAAAAAAATCCCTCTACAAAATATTTATTTTAGTATTCATTTTTTTATTAATAATCTTTTTGTACGGTTTTCATACAAACACAACTGTCTATGAGCTGAGGATTTTTCTGTATGCAGCATAAATGTAAATAAATGCACAACCTACCCCACATACAAAATCCACGAATATATATATATATATATATATATATATATATATATATATATATATATATATATATATATATATATATATATAAGCGATATCGGCATCTTTTCTACAATTCAAACGATATGTATTCAGAAGGACTCCACCACATGCGCTTTAGGATACATACAAGTTACTCGCTTTGCATAGATAACTAATTTCAGGGGCGCACTTTATGAAGCCCGTGACACGGCAAAAATGAAAATTTTCAGTTGCTTTGTTGTTCCGAAATTATACATCAGATTTTCCACTTGAAATATGCTTTGATGTGGTCGCTCGCCGTTCGCGAGGAGGGCCATCATCAAAATCCATGCATTTTTCAACAACACACAGCAAGCGCCAATCGCTAAAAAAAAAACTAATACGTTCCCTCACAAAGCAAATCACGAAACGCTCTGTGATATTTATTGCAGAGTTTACTTTAAAAATTCATAAAATCCCACCTTGCAGAATGGAATATCTAGTTCGAGTGGCGTTTTATTATATTACGCGGAAATGGCAATAATGGGCTTTTCAGATGTGAATGGGGCGGCACTTGAGATGACACCCCTAAATCGAATCCGCGCGCAAACGCATCTGTAAACTACTTTTTGAGGATTATCACTTTTTAAGAAAACATACATACTCACGTGAGTGAGAACGCTCGAGGTGCATTGTGCACCCTAACATGAAAAAGAATTATTATCCTATTTGCCACACGATCTTTTGTTAGTTTCATATTCATTTTAATAAATTTTCCAAAATGTATTTTGCTGTTGTAATAACACCAAAGGTGAGGTAGAAAATTTTAGTATTTAAATAATATAAAAAAAGTACAAGGTGACGCAAAAGTAATGACACGATGTTCTAAGGCTATATTTTTTTTCTAAATGAAAACAATTGCTTCTATTTGTAGATTGTGTTTATTTGGTCTTTTACAATTTTTTCTGTCAAGTTGAGAAAATAATATCGGTCAAGTGGCCGCCGCCATAGTTGATGCACATTAGGACTTGTTTTTTGAGTATTTTCCATCACTTTTGGCTATAGATTTGCCACTTCTTTTTCAATGTTCAATGTCTGTATAGTCTGTGGCTTGTTCGCATAGACGCGTGACTTCGCAATATCCGAAAGAAAGAAGTCGAAAACGGTCAAATCGGTTGATCTTGTGGCAAATGCAAATCGCCAAAACTAGCGTTTCCAGGCTGCACAATCTGCCCTGGAAACGCTTTCTTGAGGAATGCAGCGCGTTCTTGCGAAGTATAGTGCTGCTTTGTTTGTTGGTGTGTATTTTAAATCTGTCTACTTCACAAATATCAAAACCCCGATGACATACATCTCCATTTGCAAAAGTGAGAGCATCTTTTAATAGGATCATTACTTTTGCCCCAGTTTGTATAAGGTTTGGACTTTGACTACTAATAAGTATTTTATTACAAAAAAACATTTATTGGTCCATTTTGATAGAAAAAAATGGGCACGTTAGTGATACATTACTGAATTCAGAAAATAAATTCAATAAATACTAAACCCAAAAATGGCGCCCACAAAAAAATGTTGATATCCGGATACATTTTAGAGGTGACTTAAAATTGAATATACTACTAGATTCCTTATTGAAAAATGCCCATATAATGTCAAAATTGAAACGTAATTTCAACAAATCAGTTTTTTGACAATATGTTGAGAACAAAGGAAGACTAAGCACTGCAATGGATTTTTATAAATTTTAATTGTTGAGGAGGATACATGATAAAACTTCATAATACTATTAGAAATAAAACAACACAGTTGGAAGGGTTTCAATTTTATTGTTGAGTACTGCAACATATTTCACCACACAGTGAATTTATACAGGCATACAGTATTTATCAGCTAATATTTTCCGTGTGCCATATTAAAATTAATACATGCTATAATATAAGCAATTATTGGTAAATACGAAATTTGAATTCCGTAAATAAATGAAATGCAAAGAAAGTGTATTGATGTTAACCTAACCAGTTTGTTTTCTCAGTCAATCACTGTTTCGAGTTTCTTTGTGGTGTACATTGTGTATCTTATAATTGCTACTTCTATTACTTCGTATTTCATCTAGTAGATTTTTTTTTAAAGCAAGGGTGATGGATGGAAATCGGGTTAGGGGATGAGATAAATATTAGGGAATTGACTTAGGCGGTCAGCCATCCAGTCACGACCAGTTTAGTATTATAATTTTTCATATTAATAAAACATGGACAACACAATTAACACCCATGGCATCCGAGAAGAATATTTTTCATTGGAATAATTATTCACCCCAGGCGAGACTCGAACTCGCATTTCTGCAGTGGACGATTGGTCCAGTCTAAGGATTCAACAGCTCGGCCACCGCAGCCCCGTATTGTAGGGTAATTTATTGAAAATGATACATAAATATATTAATTAATTTCTATACACTTGTAATTGTAAGAACTGAGCCTTCATATTGTTACGAGCTTAAAAAGTTGCAAACAAAATTAATTTTAAGAAACTTGAGAAGTAAATACCTTTGTACACATTTCTGGTGCAACTTGCTATTTCTGATTTTATATATATGATGCAACTCCATATTATGACATAAATAAAAACAACTAGCAAAAAAACAATACAATATCATTTATTTCATGGAACTGTGTGATTTACATCATTTCAAGTCATAATTTTATAATTGAAAAATCTAACCCTTAAGAGAAATTCGCCCACGATATAAACGTAGAAAACTCGGCCTATTTTCATCTTAAGAGGGGGGTTAGGTGCTCGGTTGTCAGTTTTGGCTTAGACATCGCTTGAACGTAGAACACTTGTTTTTTTCACTTTTCAACGTTATATAAAATGGCAGAACTTTCAATTTAAGAGGAGGCAAGTCACATGAACTTCTAATGTCCCTTCTTAACGTTATATAAGATAGCGGACTAACATATTTAAATTAGTTCTATGGAAGCAAAACTACTTCGAATCCAGAGAGATTATCGCTTCGATGTATTGCTTTTTGTATTTCACAAATCAAAAGTGACGATTATATAATAAAACAATTGTTGTATAAATTCCATGGTATGTCATTATTTTTATAAAATCACATTACTTTTTCTTAATTATTATAGCTGTAAATTTTCTGGTATTCGTTGATTTTTAAAAGAGTTTAATTTGAAGCTTTAAACGAGTGTTTTCTACTCCCAGGCTAAGCATGAAGTAAAATTTCGAGTTTAGAAAAGCCCCGTGAAAATTTGTCGAGGGTCGCGCAGCGACCCGAAACAAATTTTCTGGGCTTTTCTAAACTCGAAATTTTACTTCATGCGCCATGCGTATAAAACACAGATTTTAAGTAAAGTTTGAATATACATAAATTTGACAATATTATAGTGTTTTATACGCGTGGCGCATAAAGTAAAATTTAGAGCTTAGAAAAGCCTAGAAAATTTGTCTCGGGTCGCTGCGCGACCCTCAACAAATTTTCACGGGCCTTTTCTAAACTCGAAATTTTACATCATGCTTAGTCTGGGAATGGAAAACACTTGTTTAATGCTTTTAATTGAATTTACGAAAAAAACAGGTAATATCCGCAATGGTTGTATTAATTCCATGTTATGTCATTATTTTTATAAAATCACATCATTTTTCTTAATTATTTTGACTTAGAGAAACGTAGTGTTAAGTGTGAACATTAATAAATTTAGAATTTTACTCTTTACAAAAAAGTGGAATACATTTTGTCCACAAAATAAATATGGAAGCCAATATTTGAACACTTTAAAATTAACATGCGATTTCCTATGTTGCGTTTGTGAATGGCACATAAGAACATCAGCTCTATTCAGACAGCCGCTGATGGCGACACAACATGCATACACACGGGGGAGGTCCACTGATTCAGCGCTGCATAGTGTAGTGAGCAGAATCGAGAGAACATTCGATGTTAAAGAATCCACCCTAGGTGTTTTTGTTGACATAGAAGGTGCGTTTGATACAACGACCATACCGAAGATAGGAAACGCGCTAAGCAAGCGCGGAGTACCATCTAAAATATGTGAATGGATTGGCAATGCACTGGCCAATCGTATAGTCACAGTGGAACAGGGAAGGGAACGTATAACCTATAAAATTGACAGAGGCTGTCCTCAGGGAGGTGTTTTATCACCCCTATTATGGAACATGGTTCTGGACAGCCTACTAGACCAATTTCAGCAACTAGGCTTGTCATGTCTTGTAGGCTTGTCATGCTATGCCTTCCACCACTTGATATCCACGTGGAGAAGGAGGCCATGGCGACTATACTTCGCCTTCAGTGCAATGGGATTTGAAACAGAAACAGCTGTGGGGAAGTTAGAGGACACCTCTGGAGGAATGTCTGTAGAGATATACCTCTTTTAGAGGCTGTTAATGACTGCTGTGTACCAACACTAATACGGAACACACCCTACAACGTTACTATTCAACCCACTAAGCGGATGAGAGAGTCTGCTATAAGGATCTACACAGATGGATCTAAAAGAAGAGAAGGATCGGGCCTTGGAGTTTTCTCTAAAACCCTAAAAATCCAAGCAAAGATTCCGATGGGAATTCATGGAACCATCACGCAACTGGAGCTGATGGGAATAACACTTGCGGCTGAGTACATCAGAAAGCCTATGCTTTGTCAGAGACCGAAATAGAGTGCCACGGGAAACTCAGACAGGCAGCAATGCACAACAACATTGAAGTCTGCTGGGTGAAAGGGCATGATACAGACACAGGTAACGGGAGAGCTGAAGCGCTGGCAAGAGCTGCGGCTGGGATGAATCTACTCTCACCGGAGGCGCTAGTGCGGTTAGCTCCTCTCTCCCTGTGTAACATGTTACAAACCAATGCCCTGGAGAAATTCAGGATGCGTTGAAATTCAGGATGCGATGATATCGAGAGCTGCAAGCTCTCTAAGGAAACACTTGTGTATCCCAATGAGAGATCAGCGAAACGGTACCTGCAGCTGGCTAGAGGGAATCTCAGGCGCTTAACTGCCATCCTTACTGGTCACTGTGGACTAAACGGGCACCTCTATAGGATGGGGATAGTTGACTCCCCATCTTGTAGAGGTTGCAGCATGGAAGACGAGACTGCATGGCATTTTCTTTGTGAATACCCGGCACTATCGTCAATCAGGGAGTCCATATTGGGTGATAGATGGCCTACAATGGCCTACATAAGAGATCTACCCACCTCAGCTATGCTAGAATACCTAAACAAGGTGGGCTGGCTAAACTGAGGATGGGTGATCTACGGGAGGTGGCACAATGGGCCTAATGAGGCTTCAGTGCAGTGCAGAACTGCACACTCCCCTTTGCACCAGAACCAGAACCTATGTTGCGTCCGCCAAGTCAACACCGGTATATATATATAGAATCTTATATGAACTTTTATTTTCATATAAATAATAAATTACTTTATGTCGAAATATACCTCCAAACAAACAATATTTCTGCGTTAAATAAAACAGTAAAAAAAGTCTGTTTCCGCCGTTTTGTTACGAAACCTTTAATTTATATCTTTGTAAAAGAACATTTGTAAAATATTATCTTATAGCAACGCTGGAACGTAGTCCCAACATACAAATTTTACCTAACTCCTAACCCCCTTCTTAATTATGTTGTTATTGTTATCACTCTCAGCGTTCTATCACCTTGCAATTAATAATTAATTGAGGAATTCATAATATTAAATTTTTCTCTTAAATTAAAGCAAACTTTGACTAATTGTATTCTTAGAACTTGACAATTTTCAATTTAGGTACAACAAATTTACAATTTAGTAAAATCGCACGTCTGACTGAAGTTAATCCCGGAACAGATCTTTCTAAAAATTTACAATTTATGTCTGACCAGTCCAAAGACCAAATCAGTTCTTCATTTAAAATCAATTAAAAATTTAAAACTGAATTCAAAAACACCGTAAGGGAGAAAAAAAGTCAATTCTCTCTTTGGCATCGACAATGTTTGCTGGAATATAAGTTGCTGATAAACATTAATATAATTTTGTAGATCAGAAAATTTGAGATTAAAATATTTTGAAAATATTTACTAATATAAAATGTTTGTTATTAAATCAGATAAAGACAGTGATAAAGATAATATCATGGAACGCTTAGGAATGTGTACAACACATAGTATAGTATCAAACTATTGATAATGGTCACTTTGTGTCCGAAATGTACATCTGGTAAAAAATACATTTGTGAAGAAAGGTTAAAAGTGTTTTATTTCAAGTTATTATCATCTTCACGTACCTCATCTAAATGTATTTACAAAAATCTTAAATATCACTAAATTAGCCTAATAACTTCTTACATTATAATTTTATTTCCTACGACATATAATAAAAAACTAATTTAGTCACATTGTATACGATTCCTTTGGGAAGATTTGTGATTTTTGCATTTATTTATTTATTAAAACAACCTCACTAGAAGGCAGATAAATAAATCATTCATCTCAATGAATTAGGATGAGCTAGGTGAAGATGATAATAATTTTAATTAAAACACTCTTAACCTTTCTTTGCAAATTTAAATTTGTAAAGAAAGGTTAAAAGTGTTTTATTTAAAGTTATTATTTATCTGCCTAATCAATAATCATTATTCTACAATAAAGTGAAACTCTCCCAATTTAGTTGTTTTTATTTCGACGTTTTATTATTTGTAAACACATAAAGCCGGTCAAAAGTAGCTCAACAAAAAGAAAATGCAGAAAATTTGAGCACTGCAGAAAACTTAATTATTATTTGTGTAAAAATAAATTAGTGTGACACGTATGCATGTTGTTTATTATTAAAACTAATTGATGATTCAATCCCTTTCAAAGTATACATTTGTAAGACATACATCTACCGAATGCTATCTCTATATGCGACATATGTCATATATTTCACCCGGCAATTCAATGCATGCGGCGTATGAACATCGCAATTTGAATTGCAACTCAGATGCAATAATTTAAGGTGGTTGGTTTCACATCCTAGTACCTAAATCACAAACAGTATTTCAAGTATTTGCGACAAAAAAACATAATTCAAGTTCTCGTGGAAATAAATAATTCTATCATGCGGGAATATTTGCATCCGAATAAAGGTGATATTTATTACACGTATTGCAAAAATACAGAGAGTTTTTCTTTTAAGTATACATATCTCAATTTACTGTATACGCTGTAAATCTTCAGATGTTAGTTGTTTTTACAAATATTTCAAATTCAAGTTTTAAACGAGTGTTTTCCACTCCCAATTTAAGCATGAAGTAAAATTACGAGTTTAGAAAAGCCTGAAAATTTGGTTTGGTCGCGTAGCGCGAAGCGCGGAGCGGCCAAACCAAATTTTCAGGCTTTTCTAAACTCGAAATTTTACTTCATGCGCCACGCGTACATAACACTGATGTACTGCGATGCTCAGAATACACATCTTAGCATACTGCTTTAGTAGAATATTTTAAACGTTACCTAAAATCATTGTTTATTGCGCGTAGCGCATAAAGTAAAATTTCGAGTTTATTTTTTTTACAAGGCACACTAATTATAATATTTGAAAAACTATAGTTTTAAATAGAAATTAATTTTTTAATTGATAAAAATATTGAACAATACCAAGAAATTTGGCATTATTGGATTTAGACAAATTAGGTTCAATGTAATAAAATTAAAAAAAATTTTGAAAGCCATTTAAACATTTTAAGTTGGCCATTATTTGGCAATAAAGTTATTATTGAAAAAATCAATATTGATGTCATTTTTTAGTATTTAGACGACTATTTACTTTGGTTTTTAGTTCAATAAAATCGGCCAATGAATTTTTATCGAACACCCGGTATATATCGCATGTTAATTTTAAAGTGTCCGAATAATGGCTTAACTATTTATTTTAGAGACAAAATATATTTCACTTCTTTGTAGAAAGAAACAATCTAAATTTATGAATGTTCACACTTAAAACTTTACGTTTCTCTAAGTTAAAATAATTAAGAAAGAGTAATGTGATTTTATAAAAGTAATGACATACCATGGAATTGATACAACAATTGCGGATATACCCTGTTTTTTTTTAAATTCAATTTTAAGCTTTAAACAATTTTTTTCCACTCCCAGACTAAGCATAAAGTAAAATTTTGAGTTTAGAAAAGCCCCGTGAACATTTGTCGAGGCTCGACAAATTTTCTGGGCTTTTCTAAACTCGAAATTTTACTTCATTCGCCACACGTATAAAACACTATAATATTGTCAAATTTATGTATTTTTTTACTTCACTTAAAAGCTGTGTTTTATACGCGTGGCGCATGAAGTAAAATTTCAAGTTTAGAAAAGCCCAGAAAATTAGCCTCGGGTCGCTGCGCGACCATCGACAAATGTTCACGGGGCTTTTCTAAACTCGAAATTTTACTTCATGCTTAGTCTGGGAGTGGAAAACACTCGTTTAAAGGTTCAAATTGAATTTTTTTAAAAATCAACGAATGTCAGAAAATTTACAGCTAAAAGAATTAAGAAAAAGTAATGTGATTTTATAAAAATAATGACATAATATGGAATTGATACAACAATTGCGGATATTCCCTGTTTTTTTTTTTTTTTTCAGTTCAATTTAAAGCTTTAAACAAGTATTTTCCACTCCCAGACTAAGCATGAAGTAAAATTTCGAGTTTAGAAAAGCCCCGTGAAAATTTGTCGAGGGTCGCGCAGTGACCCGAGACAAATTTTCTGGGCTTTTCTAAACTCGAAATTTTACTTCATGCGCCACGCGTATAATACATTATAATATTGTCAAATTTATGTATATTCGAACTTCACTTAAAATCTGTGTTTTATACGCGTGGCGCATGAAGTAAAATTTCAAGTTTAGAAAAGCCCAAAAAATTTGTTTCGGGTCGCTGCGCGACCCTCGACAAATTTTCACGGGGCTTTTCTAAACTCGAAATTTTACTTCATGCTTAGTCTGGGAGTGGAAAACACTCGTTTAAAGCTTCAAATTGAACTCTTTTGAAAATCAACGAATTTCAGAAAATTTACAGCTAAAATAATTAAGAAAAAGTAATGTGATTTTATAAAAATATTGACATAACATGGAATTGATACAACAATTGCAGCTATCAAAATAGCACAAGATATTGCTGTTACATAATTAACGACAAAAAACATAACGCAAACATCGTGATAACTGTGGTTTGCATAATATCACTTTATTAGAAGTGAAGTCTTGTATAGTGTAAATCATTTCGAAAACATTTACTTTAATCAAGTGATTTTGACATCCGCAATTGTTTCAATTCCACGGCATGTCATTTATTTTATAAAATCACATTACTTTTTCTTTATTATTTTAACTTAGAGAAACGTAAAGTGATAAACGTTGACGCGAATGAATTCAGAATTTTTCCCTCTACAAAAAAGGTAAATATATTTTGTTTCCAAAATTTGAACATTTCAAAATTTACATGGGATTTTCTATGTTGTGTCCGGCAAGTCAAAACCCAGTATAGGAAGTGATTAACGATCGAAGAAAATAAATAAGAAATATCTGCTTTTTAAGAATTAAATGAGATATATTGTTTTTTTCTAACTTAAAACTTGTATGTGTTGTCGACGTTAAAAGTTTAGTTTGTCAACTTTAAACGTCGAAAAAACAAAAGTAAGTAAAGGAAAATTACTGAAAAAATGCACCTACATAAAAATATGTATTAGTTTTAACGGGTACATTTTTAAATTGCAGAATTTAGAAATTTTCAGGAAACGAATGATATTGTATTGTTCTTTTGAACAAATCCTCATTAATTGTTGAGAGAGTTGCAAACTTTTCGCATAACATCAGAAAATTAATTAATGATTGTTTATTTATTTCCTAGTCTTATAAATTAATTAGCGTATTTAAGGGTATTTAGGGTTAAAATCCCAAACATGCAGAAGCACTAAGGGTCAGCTGTGTACCTGTAACAGCGGATCAATTCTCTGGGCCGTCGGAGAATTACGCTCAAGGGTCGAAATATAAAAAGGGCAGAGGGCAGTTTGTGGTTCTCTGGGCATCATTAAAATTCACTGAAGGGTTCTCCGAGAAGGGCAATAACAGGAGTAATCACTGACCGTTGTGAATTTAATGATCGTTCGTCTTAAATGATTGAAAACCCAATAAGTATTTTAAACAATGCAATTTTTTGCTCGCGCCCCTTTTTTTTAACTCGCTCGGCAGAAAGACGATGCACGATTTTGATCAATCATCGCAATTCATTCGAGTCAACATGGACAGTCTATCCGCTGTATCACCTTCGACACGTGGCCGCTACTTCGCATCCGATTTTATACGCCCTTGTGAATCTCGTCCGCAGTTTGACAAAATGATCGAATCGCCCTTCTATTACATCATCAACGATGGCGATTTAACCCGGTGAGTGTGCAAAATCTTTTACTAAAATCAACATGTGCTCTGTGAGTTTTTCTTTGAATATTATCGCGTGAAATTAAACGGGAAATTCGAATGGGTGTATTTCATTTCACGTGAACACGGGGAGGGTTTTTTCGGTGTAGGGTAAAAAATGAATTACGCTCACACATGATATAACCGGACGACCATTTTGCATATCTAATAAATTTTTATAAAAGCCATGAAACATCAAGAGCACTTCGTTTTTTGCAATTTGCATGCTGCATAAGTAATAACGCACTCGTTACATGGCCGTGCAAATCCCGTGGATTTTTTTAATGCCTTCCCGAATAGCGAAACGCATGCGTTTTTTCGGACTGAAAAGTATTTTCCAGAATCTCTGGAAATTTTATTTTAAGCCCCTTCATAGGTTTTACCGTGACTGAGTGCGTATCTTCTTGTTTTAATTTAATCCCAAAAGAATCAGAAAATATTTTATATTTATTATAATTACTACCAAAGAAGATTTTTATAAAAATATACAATCCTCTTTGTTACTACTAATCTTTGAACTATATGAATAGAACGAAGCATTAGATTTTACTTGAAGAATTAAAACAAATAATATTTATCAAGCAAATAAATATACACTAAAAAAGACTGTTATTCCTTACTTCACTTTTTATTTTTATCGTTAGATGTACACTTCTGTGCAATAAAATTAAGCACACAAAATATGTTATAGTTTAAAGCGGACATGATGAGTGTCCTAGTTACGAAAATATGTCAATTTTCTTAGTGTCAAAATACCGCGTCCTTTAGACAACAATTAAAAATTTGAATTCTAACTAAAATTGAAGATGGTTGTTCTTTTAGACCAATTATTCGACGGACATCAGCAAAGAATTAATCTTAGTTTTGGTTTTTAATACAGGTGTTATTTTCAAGTTATGGTGTTTTATCAATTACTGAAACTGATGCTAGGCAATTAAAACAGACCCGAATTATACAACTAAATAATGTGAAAAATAGTTAGAGGACATGTGCTTAATTTTATTGCACAGTAGTGTACATTTCGAGACACAAAGTGCTCATTATCAATAACAAAACTGTTTTGTCATTGATAATGAGCACTCTGTGTCTCGAAATGTACATCTAACGATAAAAATAAAAAGAGAAGTAAGGAATAACAGTCTTTTTTAGTGTAATAATCACTTCAAATATTTAATTGATGAGGCGGATACATGATAAAACTCCATAATACTACTTGAAATAAAACAACACAGTTGGGAGGGTTTCACTTTTATATTCATTATTTCATCTGCCTGATGAAGCCACTGTGTGGTGAAACATGTTGCAGTGTTCAACAATAAAAGTGAAACCCTTCCAACCGTGTTGTTTTATTTCAAATATAATCACTTCACGTAAACTCAAAAACATACAGTTACAAATGAATGTACTTTATATTATAATGATATAATAAATCTAGCATTTACTTCGACCGTCTGAAATGTAAAGTAATGCTTTTTTTTATACAGGGTGTACACAAAATAATGTAACGGCTCGATATCTCGGTTTATGATGAATTTAGAAAATAAATGTTTTAAATAAAATTTATAGCATTTAATTGAAGCTACTAACTTTTATACATACAGGTTGATTTATTTTAATAATGCATATCAAACTTACCTTTTTTAAATGGAGGACCCTATATATATATATATATATATATATATATATATATTGCATTAGTATTCGATAACATGTTAAAATAGAATGTTACCAGTGAAAACCGCGTGTTTTTACGTTGATCCGTTTAAAAGTTATATATTAATGAATACACACTTTATCAATAAGAACTATAACGTTAATATTAAAATGTTCAACTGTTTTTACCACCCTCCCTTCAATTTGACTCTGCCCCAGTGTAATTTACATTTATGACAGTATGTCACTTTCCGATTTATATTTTTTCAGCTTCTTCTATTATGCAAATTTTAATGTAGTCCCGTAGATTCTTACGCGATCACCATAACCTCTCACTCATCATTAATATTGTAATTTTTTCGAGTTGGGCAAGCCTACCTATCTGTATTTTTTTAAAACCCAACAATAACAGATAACTTAATAATAACTAATGTTAATAACAATTCTTTCAACATTTTGAGACCCACACTTGATTATAATAGATATTTTCTTTACTTGTGTATTTTTTCTTGTAACTTGTAATCCAAGAAACCAAAAAAAACATGCGGTTTTCACTAATAAGTTTAAATTTTAACAAGTTATCAAATACCACTGAAATATATAGAGCGTTTTATTTTAGAAAAGGTAAGTTTTGTTTATCTTGAAAATGAATCACCCTGTATATTAATAATTATTATTTATTAATAGCTAAAATTAGAAGCTACAAGTTTCATTTAAAATATTTTTCTCTAAATTTATCACAAAGCGAGATATCAAGCCGCTACATTACATTTTGTACACCCTGTATTTAGTCCAATGATTATTTACAATTAAAATGAATTAAAATTATGTTTTTTTAATATATGCCTGCCTATTTAATTGAATAATAATTATTAGAATTATTAATTATTTATTTATTGTTTAATAGAATACCTTTGCCAAAAATTAGTAAAATTTTAATTTAATCTGCATTATTAGTAGGTGTTAGGTTATTATAAACAAATCGCGTGTTAAAGAGTAAAATTCATTTAGTACTATTGATGTACTATTTACTTATTAACTGTGGTGCGTTTATATCGCTGAAAAGCTAGATAATTTACTTGAATTTACAGAATCACTCTTCATTAACATATTTCTTTTTCTTAACGTATCAATTAACAATTTAATATAATAATAATTTAATGATAATAAATTTAAGGTTACACTAGGATTAGATACCATATTATTATAAATGTAAATTATTAAGCTTAGTGGTTATTATAATATATTCTAAAATGTAAGCTGTGAATAAACTATTCGTAGTCTACCCGATAATGATTACAAATTAAAACCAATTTAACGAATTATTACTTCGCTGAAACTAGAGTGAAATATTAATAATATTATTCTTCGTGCATTTTAGTTGATCATTATTTCATATTTAACCCATTAACGGCTGAGCAATTATAGAGATAATTCTAAAATTTTATTTTAGCAAAAATTCTGCCCTTTTTTTTATGATATCTATGAATGACTTATTGTATTACAAACTGTGAATTTTTCTTTTAAATATACATTTGTATGTGCTGTAAAATTTCAGGCATGCATCGCTTTAAAGGAAGATGTTAGCCAAATTATAAAACAAAAGATGTACATTTTTATAAGTGTGATACCCATGAAAACATATAAGGGCGATCACTTTGATGCATTACATATATTTTTTTAAATCTGACATTTGCATTTTTTTAAACAATTTGTTTGTAATATAAATCTACTAAATTTCAAATTGATATCTTGAATAATAAACAAAATAAATAGGGCAAGCCTATTTTGAGTTATACTATGTATATTAGGGTGTTTCGAAAAAAATCGAAACAGCTGGCTCACCGCTTAAATCAAAGATTTTGGTCTACAATAGATGTGGGCAAAAGCATTTGCGATTGAAAAAATATTTAGAGGGTCCCCCGAGCCCCCAAACATGCCATTTTTAGCCCCTTTTTTAGATAATCGGCCAAAAACGTGCCTTATAGTCATCGGATTAAGGTGAATATTTTATATTTTGTGCCCAGATGAATATACTACAAGCGAAATATGCAAAACCTAACTTGGCGTTAGGTCTGGGTGAGCTACGAATTTTTTAAATAACTTTTTTCACGATTTTGAAGGTTTGCCACACAATCGGACGTGGGTGAGGTACGCAGTTCGCATGCTTACATTATTCAATATACTTCTCAGGACAAATTATCGCGGGTGTGACTTGATTTCTTGTCGTTAAAACCCACTTTTTAACAAAAAAAGGTGAAAAAACCCTTCAAAATCGTGAAAAAAAGTTATTAAAAAAATCCGTAGCTCACCTAGACCTAACGCCATGTTAGGTTTTGCATATTTCGCTTGTAGTATATTCATCTGGGCACAAAATATAAAATATTTGCCTTGATCCGATGACTATAAGGCAAGTTTTTGGCCGATTATCTAAAAAGGGGCTAAAAATGGCATGTTTGGGGGCTCGGGGGACCCTCTAAATATTTTTTCAATCGCAAATGCCTTTTCCCACATCTATTGTAGACCAAAATCTTTGATTTAAGCGGTGAGCCAGCTGTTTCGATTTTTTTCGAAACACCCTAATGTATATACAGGGTGAATTTAAATAATAAACCGGCGTCAGATTTTTTTTATCGATATAAGTTTTTGAGATATAACACAAACTGACATGTTTTAATGGAAACCATAGTTGCCTATGGTATTATTAGACCAAGATTATTTATCTTTAATGAGATATAGCATTTAACATATTTACTTATTAAAATACCTGAGTTATTACCAATATTCTTAATTTATATTAAGATAGAAATTGATTAAGTTAACTATTTCCGCAATGGCATAAAACATCAAGTCTCAAAACGCAAGAGAAATGCGAATTTAGTCTGTATTGTGGAGACTTCTACTTCGTTGTACATGTTAATTTCACAATAAAACACTTTTTTACTTTGTTTGTATAACACTTTTTATTGAATGTGACTCCAGTTTTGACAAATTTAGCGTGTCATTATCAAACATGAAGTTCATTTATGATGTTGGATATGCTACAAGTATTTCTTGTCACCACCTACTAGATTTAGGAGACTACGTGTGCTATGCCATTATTTTATGACAAGCTTTAATTTCTCTCAAACTCAATTTCTATTGCAATTTTATTCAAGAATACTATATGCGAGAAAAATTAATTAGAAAATGTATGTTTAATTTTTCTGTTTCCCAAATATTCCACTATGCCATAATAAATGGGCCACCCTGTTTATCTCACAAACTAATGAAGATAAAAAGATTTTGATAAACTTTAATTATTCAGTGTAAAATTATCCAAAACTTTGCTTTTTACAGTTTGTGTCTATCTCTTTAAAGAATCGAGAAATATTAATTTTAAAAATCTGCACTACTTTTTTGACAATTTAACCGCTTTTCTATCTCTTATTATTTTCAAGATCGCTAATAAACTCACCCTGTATATACCAAAAATTTGTAATCTACATTACCTTTTATTTTTCTCTATCGTCCGAGTATAACGAATTGTATTTATTTTTTAATTAAACAATTTCTAAAAGTGTTGAGCCCAATTATTGCTCATTTGTTAAAGCTTCAGTTAAATATACAGAGTGGTGATAAAATTCCGCACAAAATTCATAATTGCTCTATTAAATGTATTTAAGAAAATCACTCGGAGAGGTCGATTTTTGTATATTAATGCTCCCTTTCTTGTGCGCTCAAAAATATTGTGATGTCATTAGTGTTTGACTTGTGACGTCATCGGCAATATTTTTAAAAGGGATTATTTTTTAGCAACTTAAATTTACTCACATATCACGTTTTTTTTTTTGTAAATACGCGTCATTTAATTGTTTTACACTTTTAACATGATCTTTTATGTTTTCTATTTCGTGGTATTTTGCGACCAATCTACTTACCGTATATGTCAAATATGAAAATAAAACAATAAATTTGAAGTTACCTTTAAAAAAAAAACATTTGATAAAACAATTGTGAATTTTGTGCTGTTCTTTATTACCAGTTTTTATCTTGATTTTAGATTGAGATTACTTTTAGTCTGATTTGATTTATAATAGGAATAATCAAACCTAGAAACCGTCTTTCAAATAATACGGACTAACGTGCCTTTTGTTATTTTCTACGAATTTAAATAACACTTCTTCATTTATTTGCCAAATGTAAAATTTCTAAATGTCTAGATTCATTAGTTTTTAAATAAAAAAAATAAGAACAGTTTTAGGTGATATCTCTAAAACAAAAGAAGATATTTAAAATTTGTTTGCGGATTATTGGTGGGCCCTAAAAATCGCAACTCTGCTCCAATTTAACCGACTATCTCTTTAAATAATTGAGATCCCCATACATTCTGTCTATATACGGATACCCTGTATTTAAGTTTCGATAATTTTTACGGTTTTCAACACGGTTTTTGACACGTTCAACTAATTCTGTAAATTTTGTAGTTTTATCAAAATCATAGAATTTTTAATTTTTTACAATGTTCGTAAATTCTGATAAACCCATCCAGTGGTTTGGTAAATTTTTAAGATTTCAATTTAGCTATTTTTTGCTATATCTGGACCTGGCCACACACGAAATGTTTACTTTCCGATACTATTGTGTTAACAAGGTATTGTAATCATGCCAAAAATTCGACTATCCAATTTTGGTATTTCTTAACGTTTTCAGGTCCCTTGAGTACGATTTTCATATTTTTAGGATGACTCCTGTGTGTATGTATGTGTATATATGTATACAGGGTGATTCTTGACTTATACGCATAATTGCGAGTAACTACAGTTCGTGATGTGTAATGATGGAAAGTTAAAAAACAAATTGTAGAAGTTTTTTATTAACAGAGATAACAAATTAATTATGTAACCTAAACTGAAGTATCGCAATAAGTGTTCGAAGTGATTTCCATCGTTTTTAATGCTCAACTGAGCACATGGCGTGAACCAGCATACTGCCGAATTAACTCGGCACGATTTCGCAACTCTTTCTCAGTATTCACTTCGGTTGAGTTCACTAAACCTTTTAATCAGATCAAGCGACCAAGGAGGCTAAGCAGTTGTACCTCTACGACCTAATGTTTCTTTTACAAATAAAAGAAGCTTTAATTTGAAAACTAATGCCAGAGAGTAACAGATATAATTCAAGGCAATTGCTATAATTTTACCAGTTCACGTATCTCAAAATTAATAATTCGTTATCTCTGTTAACACAAAACTTTTACTACACTTTTTTTTTATTTTCCATCAATACACATCACGAACTATAATTTCTCGCAATTATGCGTATAAGTGAAGAATCACGCTGTCTGTATTTATGTATGTGTGTGCGTTTGTGAAACAATAACTTCCTAAGGAAAAAAACGATCTAACTCAAATTTCGCAGGTACGTTTAAGACCTTGATCGAAAGATCGCTAGTGCTTGTCAGCCAAATTGCACCACCGGTTTAACCGACAGTGACATCAACTTTTTTCTTCCTAAATATATATATAGCAATTTAATTTGATTTATAGAAAGTACATGTTGTTCTGCGAGTAGTCACGTTTGTTTCATAAATTAATCTTTAATTTTAACAGAGTTATTAAAACATTTATTTTGAAAATAAACATCCTATACAGAGTGTACAAAATGTAATGTAACGGCCATATATCTCTCGTTGTGATGAGTTAAGAAAAAAAATGTAGATAAAACTTGTAGCTACTAATAAATAATAATTGTTTATATACAGGGTGACTTATTTTTAAGATATGAAACAAACTTACCTTTTTGGAACGCCCTATATATTTCGTTGGTATTCGGTAACTCGTCAAAATAGAAACATACTAGTGAAAACCACAAGTTTTGAAGTTACTTGGATCAAAAGTTACAAGGAAAAGTACGAACGAAGCTAAAATATCTATTATAATCAAGTGTAGGTGTTTCAAAATGATTAAACAATTGTTATTAACATTAGTTATTATTAATTTATCTGTTATTGCTGAGTTTTTTCCAAAATATGAAAAGGTATACTTACCCAACTCAAAAATACATACATTTTAATGATGAGAGGTTACATAAAAATTTGAATTATAAAAGAAACTGAAAAAATATTAATCAAGAAGTGGCATACTGTATTTGTATTTGATAGATTTTGTGAAGTTAGAATTGAAAATACTAATTGTTGACTTGTGTCACTATTCTATCAACTGAGCGATGTGTCCATTATATAGTATGTTCAATAAAATAAAATCTCTAGAGTGCCATGGAAAATATTGTAGGTTGGCAACTATGAAATTATACATTATAATTATTATGTTTGATGTTTTATATGTCAATTCTTTAAGCGTGTAGCCAACTTAAATTTTAAAAAAGATATAATCATGGCACTGTAGACGTTATTTTATTGAACATACGATAGTATGCAGACCCGCACCCCTTATGGAGCAACCCACTAATTTCAGTAGGAAAAACAGCCATGCCTCTTATAATTTTCACGCAATACCTGTATTTCAGTAAACATTACTTAATTTCTTATTAAACTTTATACAACTTTGAACTTGAACTTAAACTTAGTGCAGAACAAATGAACAAACCAAATGTTCAACTTGGGCTCACGCAATTTTATTGTGCTTAATTTGTGGTTCGCGTTGAATTTATCGTAATTACACAGTATAATTGATAAATCCTGATCCTTCAATAATAGAATTCCTCGTGTTTACAATGTAGCAGAAATACTTTGTTAGATCAAATAGGTGCAGAGTAATCATAGATCACAGAGAAAGCCGCAGAAATAATTCGAATCGAAACGGGTAGAGGATAATCGGATGGATGGATCAATCGTCGGATTATCGGTTACCGGTTACCAGTTACCAGAAATAGTCATATCATGCGCAAGGATGGGACACAAAGCGTGAACTCTCCGGAACACACACACATACAGAGGATGGTTGGTTATAGGGCCACCCTCTATATAATAGGAACGTAATCGATTACAGGCCCACTAATCCGTCAGTGCCGCCCGACCCATCCAGATCATGATGCTGCACAATCCCGGAATTGCTCGTTACCCGGAATTCCACTTTTTGTAACCTCACCCTCATATACTTATATATATATATAAAAAAAATGTAAAAATCCTTATCCCCTCACGAACAACGAAATAATTATCCCCAGCATTTTTTGCGATATTTTCAAGTCCTCTCTCAGCCGAGAACGAACGATTAAACGCTTGATGTAAATGCCTCTTGTAATGTCTCTCCGCCACCCACCCCCGGATCACTCGAGGGTTAATGACCCGCAAAACTACACGTGAAACGCTCATGTTCGAAGTTTTTTTGTCTGCTGTTTGTTAAATGTTCTTGTTTCTTAATAAGACTTTACGAATGGCATATTTGGGTTAGTGAGAATGCGTCCTTATCACGCAGTCTGGAATTCGTTTAAGGTTTGTGGACAGGGAATATATTGAAGGGGGGGTTGGCGAAGATCGATGTGTTCTTATTGGTGAATAGAAACAGATTGAAAAAAAACATCACGTGAAAAATTGTTTTTTAGATTTATCAAATTTTTTTCACAGTAAAAATATTGAGATGCAGCTTGCAACATTTCTAGAATTGAATGTTCGAATAAATAAAATACAGGGAATTTTTCTTTTAAATATACATACTTGTTTTTAATAGTTCAATATAAAGCTTTGAACAAGTGTTGTCCACTCCCAGACTAAGCATGAAGTAAAATTTCGAGTTTAGAAAAGCCTAAAAATTTGGTTTAGTCGCTCCGCTTCGCGGAGTGACCAAACCAAATTTTCAGGCTTTTCTAAACTCTAAATTTTACTTCATACTTAATCTGGGAGTGGACAACACTTGTTCAAAGCATTAAATTGAACTATTAAAAAAAAATATGTATACTTAAAAAAAAATCCCTGTATTTTATTTATTCGAACATTCAATTCTAGAAATGTTGCAAGCTGCATCCCAATATTTTTAGTGTAAAAAAATTTGATAACTCTAAAAAACAATATTTCACTCACTCCGCGAAGCGGAGCGGCCAAACCAAATTTTCAGGCTTTTCTAAACTCGAAATTTTACTTCATGCGCCACGCGTACTAAACACTAAAATATTGTGAACGAGTGAACTTTAATTGTAATCATTGTCGTATACGCGTGGCGCATGAAGGTAAATTTCGAGTTTAGAAAAGCCTGAAAATTTGGTTTGGCCGCTCCGCTTCGCGAAGCGACCAAACCAAATTTTCAGGCTTTTCTAAACTCGAAATGTTACTTCACGCTTAGCTTAGGAGTGGAAAACACTCGTTTAAAACTTCAAATTGAACTCTTTAAAAAAAACAACAAATATCTGAAGATTTACAGGATATAATTGCGATATGTATACTTAAATGAAAAACTCCCTGTACATAAAAAGTGCGCTATGAAGAGAATCATGCTTTTAATATTTTTGAAATATTCTACAACCAAGTAGATATTACCAATTCAACATTTGCAACAATATTTAAATAATTTTGGTTGCATGAATACGGTAATTATTTATTTTTTATGATGACAACAGGTAAGACGACAATTAATTTTGAATTGTCTTTTTCTAAAAAAATATATATATATTTACCGGGTGTAACACAAAACAGACTCAACCCATTTAGGTTTTTTTTGTTATAAGTGATATTAATTTGGAATTTAATAGTTTTATACTAAGCATAATTATGAGTTTCTGGTGATCAAAAAACTTAAGTTGCACTTCTGGTTTGACCTAAAGTTATCAGCGCCATAACAAGGGGGTTGCTACGGTGCCCTCTACCAATGTCGCCTTATAGTATGGCTATAATCGGCTATTTACGACTAATTATAAATCTAAAAAAAATCACATAGATTCTTTTAGAACTTACAAAGAACTGGCAATGAAATACATTTTCTCTTGTTTTAACCACTTTAAAAAATCGTGGAAAATAAATCGATCTAACAAAATTCAACTTTGCGCGCTTGAATTAAACACAATTTTTAAGCATCAAAAAAGTACTTCAAATAAAATTACACACTTCTTAAAATACTGAAATTCAGTGGACTTTTTGAAACCAGAGAGATTTTGAAGATAATAAACAATTTTCGATTTGATAATAAAATACTCATATAGTGCATTCAATTTTTTCCCACGTTATTAGTTTAACTTAGCGGAAATGGAATTAAATGAGCTTTAATTTAAGCTTAACCCTGCTGTGGTCTTCGGGTCTATTTGTGCTAAAATTAAATTTATGTGTTTATAATTTTTTAGGATTGATTTAATTTTCACAACAGTTCATGAATTTGTGCACATGCTTGTTACTCAATTGTTTGTTATTTTTACCATTTTTTTGGTAATATCAACTTTGTTAAATAGAATTTTTACAGTTGTCGTTTTCGGGTCATATTGACCCAATCACTATATAAAATGTTTTTTTGATACAGTTACCTTAGCATTTGGATTGGATTACACATTTAGCATTAAGAAAAATTGGATTTGCCAATTGTTTGCAGAATATTTACAAAATATAAAAACGAATTAAAATTTATATCGGCTTTCTGCAAAAGTCTCGTTTAGACTTTTTCAAATAGTTGTTTCAATGAATATTTGGAAAAGTCTCAACGAGACTAAATTTTTACATATTTAGGTATTTGTTATGATGAAAAGTGTATACACCCGTATACATTTCAAAGAAATCTCCTAATTTGCGCGATAAATCCATTCCGCTTTAATTCCCAATTGTCCTCTGCTAAGATAATGTAATTACGGTAATGCGGCAAATTATCCGCCCACTTACAAATATCAACACCCTGCTGTGCCAATACAAATGGTCAAATACTTTTAGCACGTTAAAAGCTTGCCCTTCTGCAAGGCCGTAGCCAGGGGGGATATAGGGGTTCAACCCCCCTCGAAATTTTAAAAATGTTAATTTTTGTATGTAAATGCGTCCCTGTAAGAGCAAACACAATATTTTTGCCATTAAAATCAAGGGTTCGAACTGGAACTGAACCGTAAACCGAAAACCGGAAAAAACCGTCTTTTTGTCAGAGTGATAATCAAAACTGAACCGAAAAAAATATAGGTTTATTTCGGTGAACACTTTAATTTTACAAAGGTTTCTACTTTTTTTCAGTTTTTAAATCAAAACTGTTTGCGGAAATATTCGTTTTGAGTTCTCCTCACTCGATTAAGACTATTTCAGATTTTATTTTTAGAAATTTTAGTTTTCGTTCGGCTTTGAGAAAAAGTGACTTTTAGTTCCATCTATATATATTTTTTTTTTGAGAATAAAAAGTATTTTGTTATTAATTCATTGTGTATTCATTATTGCGATATTATGACTGTAAGTCACTTGGTTTACTTTCTTTTGAGAGATAGAGACACCACATATCTTTATTCAGACTGTACAAATACATTTATAATTAATTTAAATACAGTTTTAAAAAAAAATAATGCGTTAGTCTGTCTGGGCTATCGACCTGCGGTCTTTCTGCCCTGTCTTTTGATTATGATATGATGTTGTCATTAAATCACTATATCGACTGTATTTTCACTATTGTAACTTTATAACTATAAGTCTCTTGATTGAGTCACATTACTCTATCGTGTCAACTTGACTTAAGATGAAGGTAGTCGACGTTTAGCCCATTGTGTCAACTTGACATGAGTCGCCCTCAGCAGACATTAGTCTATCCTGTCAACTGAAATGACATTTAGTCCAATGTATCAAATTTGACACAAATCGGCGCGAGTCGATTATTGTCAATTTAAAACAACTATTATTTGAAATATTTTATTAGATGGTCACGTTATTGTTTTTCTTCATAAAACTTGCGACACATATTTTGATAGTTGTGACATATTTTAAACTAACGAGTGTGTTTTACTCCCAGACTAAGCTTACTTCATGCTTAGTCTGGGAGTAAAACACACTCGTTAGTTTCGAGTTTAGAAAAACCCCGCGTGGAAAATTTGTCGAAGGTCGCGCAGCGACCCAAGACAAATTTTCACGGGGCTTTTCTATACTCGAAGTTTTACTTCATGCGCCACCCGCATAAAACACTGATTTCAACTAAAGTTAAAACTATATCAAATATTAAAAAATAGGTGAATAATATTAAATATATTTTTTATCAGATTTTTTTCGAGATTCGTCATTATTTACATGAATTGTCGCTCTTGACGTAGTTTGATTTTTTCAACACCAAATAAATATGCCTATGATGAAAAAAAAAAAATCAAAATGGTGTGTTCAAATAATTTTCGAATATATTGATAAATTTGATAACTTAAGAATTTATTTCTGAAAATTTTTCTAAATCTGAATAAAAATATTGAAAATCTGATGAAAATTTTATAAATTGACGAAATATAAAACATTTCATGAACATTTTACAAACTAGTGAAATTCTCGATATCTTGAAAATCTAACGAAAATTAATCCACTTCTAGACTGAGCATGAAGTAAACATTTGTCGAGGGTCGCGCAGCGACCCGAGAAAAAATTTTCACGGGGCTTTTTTAAACTCGAAATTTTTCTTCATGCGCCACGCGTATAAACCACTGATTTGAAGTAAAGTTGAAAATATATACTGCTGAGATGTGATAGACAATTACTAAGATATTGCGAAAAAAAATTAAATATATTTAATTGGTAAAGGCGATAATAATAAAAGTAAAACAAATTTAGTTTAAGACACTTTTCCATATTTTTAATATATAAATCATTATATAATGAGGACAGTGCTATGGTAGACACATCAACAACATTTTATTAAATATGAAATAAAAAAAAATTGCAAAATTTGAAAAGAATCACTTGGCGCTGAACCGTAAAATAATCGGTTTTTTTTTCGGAACGAAAAAAATAACGGTGAAAATTCCTGATTAAACTCTCCCGTCCCAGAAATGTTATAACCCCATTTTTTTCTGGCAACGGCCTTGCTCCTCTGTGGTTACCATAGTATATTGATACATCCTAAAACTAGCAATAATTTAATGTTGATATCTGAGTACACATCAAATACAATAACGGCAAAGAGTTTTCTTAGTGAAGTCGTTGAAAGCCCTTGCAAATGCTTCAGAGAGTAATGAAGTAAAATCAGAAGATAAGGATCATCTGGCTGAGCAAAGTTGTTATTCTGACTCAGATTGTGATTCAGAAGAAGAAAGGAAATTTAAAATATAAATTGGATGCTGAAACCATTGCCCCTATATGAACGAATATCCATTAAATATTATAAAATTTACTTTCGGTCTAACAAGGCATCTAGAATCGAATATATAGTCATGCTTACATCTTGAACTAAGTAATCAAGTCCAGAAAATGTTATTGGATTAAACAAACTTATAATGGTAAACGGTTTTAGGCTATATGTGAAATAGAATAAATACAATAAAAATGGAAACACATATTGGACTACTGTTACTTTAAAAACATAACAAATTACAAATAGGTTTGCAGGTGAGGCAACATTCCAGTTACGCTACTGGTAGTTATACCGGGTGTCCGTATTTTAACAGAATTTATAGGAATCTCGGTTATTTTAAGAGATAGAGAGTCTGTTAAATTAGAGCATTGTTGTATATTTAAGGGTCCAATAATAATCTTAAAACAAATTTAAAATATCTTCTTTCGCTTTCGAGAAATTGTCAAAAATCTAGTAACATATTTTATTTTAAGATAACTATAACGCTACGCGCTACTCGACCAAACCAAATTATCAGGATTTTCTAAACTCGAAATTTTACTTCATGCTTAGTCTGGAAGTGGACAACACTCGTTTTAAGCTGAAAATTTAACTCATTAAAAGAACACCGAATGACTCAAAATGCATACGCTGAATCGAGATATGTATACTTGAAAGAAAAATTCTCTGTATATTTTTATGTAAATAATTTTGTAAAATATAGTTATATATTTTAATAGAATGTTTCTTTTGCATGCCTTTGCAGACTACAAATCAATTTTCCTTAGTTAGATAAAATTATTTTTTTTGATAATTTTTGCAATAAACTTTGTAAGTATATCATATTTGAATAGAGAATAGAGGCCTTTCAAATGAGGTGTATCACATGCCTACTTTTAATTTCAAAATTGGCTGTTGCAGCTGTTACTCGCAGGGGTTTCAGTCTAGGGATGACATTTTTAGGTTAAATTATGTCATTTTAAATGCTAATACTGACGTATTTCGAAATTTTTGTAAATATGCACAATTATTGAGATACTGAATTTATTCTATTAGGCTTTTCCACCCTGTATATAAATTAATGGTGTGGGTTGTTATTTTATTTTTTGTATTTTTATCCTAGGAAGAAATATTTATAACATTTCTATCAACTATTTAGCAAAAAAAAATTAAAATTAAAATGTCCTAATAGGGGTTGGATGAGGTAGATAATAACCCCAAAACAATAATGATAACAAACCATATACTTATAAACACATATCTTTCACCAAGAATGAATTTTAGTCGCATTAATTAAAAAATAACGAAATGTTCAGTTAAATATGAAAATCAACCACTGTTCGTCGCAATAAATCCAAATTTTCAGGCTTTTCTAAAATTGAAATTTTACTGCATTCTTAATCAATGACTTAAAACCTACGTTTAATAATAATATCTTATGTTCAATAAAATAAAACCTCTAGAGTGCCATGGAAAATATTGTAGGTTCGCAACTCTTAGATTATACATTATAATTATTATGTCTGATGTTTAATATGTCAATTCCTAAATCGTGTAGCCAACTTAAATTTAAAATAAAGATAAAATCATGGCGCTCTAGAGGTTTTATTTAATTTAACATACGATATAAAACATTAATAATTGACTATTCTTAAGATATAATTAAACCAAGTGTGACATAGGTTGTTTGTGATATTTTTCAAGAGTATCGTGTCGTTTAGGTTTGGTTTTAAGTAGTAGTGCATCAATAATAATTATTTATTATTAATGCACTACTATATAGTTTATATTTAAATCAGCTGTAATTTTGTAAATAATGAAAATCAAACCTATCATAATTTTAACTATTGTGTATTTATTAATAAAAGTACTTATTAATAAACACTTTTTACTTTTAAAGTCATACTTTGCAGCTGCTACAATGGTAGCTACGCTCCTATTTTTAACTTTGGGTATTTGGTCAAAGGATTAGAGGTAAAATTGATATTCTGAAAAACAAATTTATTAATTGATATGAAATTAAAATGATTTTACTGGAGCGTAAAATACAATGATTAAAATCGCTGCATGAAATCCCGTTCATGTTAATCCTAAAATCTGATTGAATACGTTAAAACCATACGAAAATAGTTCGCGAAAGTTTCACTTTTCGTTTTAACTTAGTGTTGTTGCACGAGGAGTTTTCGTATGAGTTATATACAGACACTCTTCCATTCTCTCTCTCTCTCCCTTCTTCCTTTTCCTTTCCTCTTCCATCTGGAGTTGCGTTTTACGGGCTGATGCAAATTTCCCCAAAGTAACTCTCTTTCTCTAATCCGACTTGAGCGGGCTTTCCTTTTCGTAGTTACCGAAAACTTGCCCTCCCGAAGCCCTCCCTGAGGACCTACGCCATAATAATAAGAATTCCGCGTCCTGTGTGACGAGTGCTCTTCTCGGGGTGACGCTTTTTGACACCAAACATATCGCCCTTCGCATCTGCATAAAAGATACTTATATTTTCTCGAGATACGTCGCTTTTTCTCTTTTTGCTCTGCCTTTTTCGGGCTCGTATTTTATTCACGCTTTTGGTAAATATAAGTAATTAATATCTGAGTTGTTTTATAAGTGTATTAATTTTTTAAAAAAGTAACACACGTTCATCTCATGTATGCCTTCCTGTATTATTAAGTTTCGATTAGGTTTTTTTTTTGTTTTAACCGCGCTAAGAATAACTCCAGACTCTTAGTTGACTATTAAATTAAGGTATTTGCATATAAGATTGAAATTGCAGGATTGTTTGTTTGATTTTCGCCATGTAACAAATGAAATTTTCTTAATATCAAATGCAAATCCCACATGTCAGTTTTGTATCAACATATTTAATTAACCATTTGTCAAAAGACTTTTCCTTTTTATCAAATGAAATTCCCGTTTTATTAAAAAATCTGAAACAATGTGTAAGGAAGTTAAATACAACGAATTTTCATTTTTGGGGTTTCGAACGAGTGTTTCCAGTCTTTGGTTAGGCATTTAAAATTTCGAGTTTAGTAAAGTCTAAAAATTTGGTTTGGTCGCGTAGCGAAGTAAAACGACGAAACCCTTTTTTTGTATATCAATTAAGTAGTGTTTGATTCAGTCAATTGACTCCTTGATTAAAATGTAATAGATTGTGACTGCATTTCGATTTAATTTTCCTACTCGCAGATAATCTAATTAAGCCGTGAATCCTTGAGCGATCGCAAAAAACGGAACCATTCGAACCATATTACTGTTAATAAGAAAACAAACAAATCACTCTCCTCGGGCCGGCAAATAAACTTTTCGATTTCAAGCAAATTAAAAGTTAGACCGGAATAAAATCGCCGCCGGCTCGCAGATTAGGTTAGTTAACAGATCAACTACAAATAAATCTGATAAGATCCTTTCCTTTCTTTCCCTATTTCCCATTTCCACCCCCTCGCGCGCTCCCCCTTCTCGTTCTCGCTTCTCGCTCTAGCTTCGGATTCTTTTATTTGAACCGATTCTATTATTCAATAATCCGCTAACTGTTTCAATTATTTAAATTCGCGACGGGGTGGAACTGAGGAGGATTGGGTGGTAGGGCGGATTTTGTGGATAAAGGAGAAATATGGTGTAGATGTAATAATTTTAAACGAATCTTCATGAATAAATAACAGATGTGGTTGTTTGTATTTCTTTGAAAACGGAGTTGGAATATTTTTTCTTTTAGTTTAAAGGAAATAATAAATTAGCTTTAGACATAGAATAAACAGTTGATATTTTTTGTTGATTTATACTTAATCTAGGTAGGGGTTTATTAAATCTGCATTAATATGCGAATGTAGTCAGGCGCGCACCCAGGGGAGTGGCTCGCGGGCTTCTGTTGAGTATTTATCTTCCTAGATTAAGCATGAAGTAAAATTTCGAGTTAAGAGAAGCCTAAAAATTTGGATTTGCCGAGCGCGCGAGCGATGCGAGACGCGCCTCAGCATATCCAAGTTTTCAGGCTTTTCTAAACTCAAAATTTTACTTTATGCGCCACGTGTATAAAACACTGATTTAAAGTGAAGTTTAAAATATACTTCTTATAAATAATTTGTCACTTTGTTTATAAAACAAAGTGATGTTTTCCAGTATTTTTTATTTGGTTTGTTTTATTTGATCGATTTATTTTATAATTTCGTAAAAATACGGGAGAATGGCTCGTATTTTGAACTTCGATTAACGTCGAGCTTTTGTTATTACAACTTTACAAATTTTCGATTTTTATGACACTTAGCATGTTAGGACTTATCTAAACTCATGCAAACAAAACCCGAAATTATGTTTATTTTCGAACTATTTCTGTGTGCAGTAGACATTTCGCGTTTAGTCTAGACAAAACGTGATCCCCTTCCCTATAAGACCGGAATAGGCCCCCTTCAAGACGCGTGAACCCCCCTAAGAAAAATTTCTGGGTGCGCGCCGGTACAGAGTGGTCAAATTTTTATGTTTTTATAGGGGATTTGGAGAAGTAAAAGATACGGAGAAATTCAGATGGTGCATCCTGAATCTCTTTTTTTTTAATCTCAATGGAGAACATAAAAATCGAGCATTGTCTTTTACACTCAAGTTATGGCCAAAAACTCATTATTTTACATTCTCAATTTTTGTTAATATCTCAGTTGCTTATCATTTTATTAAGACAAGATTTGCATGTTCTTCAAATACTTTTTCAAGGAGAACTGAAAACAGATGTTCTATATCATCAACAATAAACAAGATACAACGCATGGTTGTGTGTGTGTGTTTTTTTTTTTTAATAGATGTTACAGTTGGCGTTGGTCTTGATAAGATCGTAATTCTTTCTCTTATTAAACAATTTTACTCAAAAATTAAAAAAAAACACGTTAATCGAACAATATACTTCATAATAAACTAAAGCAGAGTACAGTTAAACAAAATAAAATATTACCCATTATTATTTATACATAACTAGAACTTAGCTTTCAATAAGGGATTTCTAAATACAAAAAAATTCCAAGGAACTATTGGATAAGTGAGTGTGCACTTATTTGTTTAAAATGATTGAATAAATTTATAGGAATGATTTCCTAAATTATAATTGAAACTAAAATGCTTATTCTAGACTTATATTTCTTAAGCTTAAGCAAGACTAAATTCTCCATTTATATCAGTCATCATGTCGAACAAAATCTAAGCACTTATTAAATAAGTGTAGGTACATATATTTTATGCTTAAGAATGAACAAATGTTCTTTTTAGAAAACTATACCGATAAACAATCAAACGTAGTGTGCGTCAATTTTGACATTCTTCAAGTCTTGCCACTAATTAACTTCTCGTTTGTGGTTCAAAAATGTAATGTCTTATTAGCTGGGTACTGCATGTACTTTTAGAATAAACAGCTATACTCTAAAAAAAAAAAAATACCAACGAAAAATTGAAAATAAAGTGCACTAATTCCGACTTTCGATTCTGTAAACTTAGTAAGGAATGATTTTCTTTTTGCTAATACCCTGAAGGTTTAATAAACGGCTGTTCCTCAATAATATTTTTATAAATTATTCTCTTGCTTTGTGTTTAAATTGTCTTTATTCTTTGTACACTATCTATATTTTATGTATTTGGATGATTATAATATTATAATTTCTTAATGTTATATTTTTTTAGTAGTCATTTTTGTGTTGTAAATAAATATATAAATTCAGTATTGTAGAGGCTATTACTTCGTTATACATTTCACAATAAAGTGATTGTATAACACTTTTTATTGAATGTGACTGCAGTTTAGACAAATTTAGCTTGTCATTATCAAACATAAATTCAGTTACTGAAATGGCGAATGCGCCAGGAAAATCTGAGACTTGCTTAACTAATTTGTAAAAAATTAGCTTTTCAGCAAAAAGAGTCACACATTTTCTATATATTTATTACTGTATTTAATAAAGCATTAGAATTCAAAAGCTAATTTGATGTTTTCTATCTCTATAATCTCAATCTTTCATATTTTTCTAAAAGTTATTCGCATTTTATATCAAATTTAGTTTGACTCTTATCTCAATCCTAGTTTAAATAAACCATCAAGTAATTTAACTTTTGCTTCTTTGCTCTTAATCAATTGACCTGTTTTATAATAATATACATTTATTGTGTTACCTTTAGCCCAAGAATTTTATCTCGTTCAGAAATATAAAGTTTTTAGTAATTTTCCAAGCTTTGTTTTTTTTAAATAAACTTTAATTATTTTAACTTGAGCTTCCTAAAACCTAATACTTGCTATGTATTCATTCCAAAATTTTAAAATTACTAAATAATGCTAAAAATAACATAAAATTTAGTAAGGTACATAATATATTAGCTAATTTAGCATTTACTTGAAATTACATGAAATGTATGTAGAATACTACTTGACATATCGGTGTATATGCAATGATACTTTACGTATAATTATAATACGTTTCATTTTAATTTCACACATTTTACTATAGAACGGTGTTATTGAATTAGTGAACAAATCATAGAAATTCGTTAACATTATTACTGTTTAACCATTAGATGAATCACGAACATAAAGAAACATTTAATTTGTCAATAGTTTGCAGAATATTTATAACATATAAAAACAAATTAAAATTAATTTAGACTTTCTGCAAAAATGTATAATTCAATATCTGTCGAGGTATTAGCTCGATAAGTAGTTATTTCAATGAATATTTGGAAACGTCTTAGGGAGTCTACATTTTTTTAGAAAGTCGATATTATTTTAATTCGTTTTTACTTTCCCCCGTATGTAATACAAAGGGAAAGTATTGTTTTCGTGAAAATTTTCGAATCAAAAATTTTAGCGGAAATATCCGTTTTAAGGTCCCCTGAGTCGAATAAGACCATTTTTTAAAAATGTCTGTCTGTCTGTCTGTCTGTCTGTCTGTGTGTCTGTGTGCGCTGTACCGCAAAAACCGCTAAAGATATCAAGATGAAACTTGAAACTTAAGCTTTTTGTTACAATTGGAAGAACTGAAAATCGGAAAACCGGAAGTGGTACTTTACTCTTAGCGTTTTTCGGTTTTTTCAGATTTTTTCAATAAATGTTCATCAAACAAAAAATTCTTTTAAATAAAAGTTGTAGATAATAACAAAATGAAGATGTATTGTTCACTTACTTTTTGTCATAGCACTCTTAGTTTTTGAGATATTTCAAAAGTTGTGTGTTTTATCTAGTTATTGGTGTGTGACAGTGTATGTGTCGATACAATTGAAAAATGTCTCAAATAAAAGTTGTAGGAAATGAAAAACTAAAGATTTTTTGTATATTCACATTTTGTCATAGCACTCTTAGTTTTTGAGATATTCAATCAATAGTGTTTTTTATCTAGTCATTGGTTTGTGTCAGTATGTGTTGATCCAATTGAAAAATGTTTCAAATAAAAGTTGTAGTTGAAGACATTTTGAAAATAAAAATGCTACAAATATTTTAAAAGTGATTTAATACGCAATTTACGGGGGAAAGTACTATGATGGACACATCACCATTTTTATATTTTGAATCACGAAACTATTTAGGATGCATTTGTTTTCAAATGATATTTAGCGTTGTTTCATCGTTGTCTATACATATAATGATTGGACGGGTAAATATGATTAATCTTTGTATAATGTAATATTCATGCAATGTGTGGAATTGTGAAATATTTGCGATGTATAATTGCACTTAATAAATACTGAGCATTGCAGCGTAATTTAAATAATAAACGCAATACTAACATAATTTTGTTTGTTATAAATATATAACAAACAAAATTAAATAAATAGGGGCATACACACATGAAAACGTATCTACGTACCTATGTATGATTACAACGAAACGTAATTAATCAAATGGGGATTTTATTTATGATTTAGCAATCGTTTGTTAAAACTACTATTTTTTCACTAACGCGTGTAATTTTATATTTTCTTACTAAACCTCCCGAAAGCAGATATATCGTCCCAAGGTATTGGGAAAGTTGTCAATTGTATATTTATATGTTGACAAGTAATGTCGCTTGACTAGGTGTAAAAATGAAATTCTCAAACGTTAGTGTCAAAATTATTGAAACAAAATGAGTAGTGACGAAGAACAATTAACGCCGCCGCTGTTTGGTCGTAGGAAAAGCAGAGTGTTAATCACGTTTTAAAAGCTGCATTGCAAGCTCATACCTTGCATTTACTCGCTCTGCGGGCTCGTAAATGCAAATTGGTATTCGCATACAAACCAAAGCCTTCAAAAGTTGTGGAACAAACTACTATTATTTAATAATTTTGAAAACAATTTTTTGTTATATAATACAGTAGCGGCCGGAAGCCAACTTCATGTAGAACAAAAATTCCAACGTAATGCATCTCGGATTTAAAAGGTGCGCTCGTTGCGCTGCTAAACGCATGTATTAATTAATAACGCAATTCCGTGACGTAAGGAGCATTGATTAACAAAATGGATACGTAGTGCTTTCAACCTTATTTTTTGGATTTGAGCCTCACATGAAGTTAGGCCGCGAGGAGCCAGTGATTTAATATATTTTTTTAAGGCGAAATTTAAAATGTTTACTATACATTATAATCTCACTTAACTGTTTTAACAGACCAATTCGCATGATTCCGTGTAAACGGATACACGGTATAAAGTTTATGTCGCATGCTTCGAAAAAATTACCTTATTAGATTATATGTGAGAACATTATACCGAGTCGGGAAACTCGGGGTGCGGTTTGTAAAATTCAATGGCCTCTTAAAGATTATCCAGGACTAACTTGATTATCGGGATTACACGTACCGTTTACACGTGTGTGTATAAAGGACGTAACATTTAATTCCCCGCCGGGAAAACGAGGATCTATATACGGTGAACTTATTAAAAAAGCGAATATTTCGCCGTTTTAAATAAATATCCGTTGAAATTTTAAAAAGAACTTTTCGTAATTATTTCTTTAGAGTGAAAATTATTTAATTAAATCTGAGAAAATAATTGAGGAGCTAATTGTGATAACATGATATTCCACAAGTAAACAGAACTGAGATTTTGAATTTTGAAAAAATGTAAAATGTATTACTATAATAATAAGAGTTATTAGTACATTGTTTGACAAGTTTTGAAAGCTTCGATTTGCTTGCTTCGATGAGCATACTGTAGCTTTTTATATTACTGCTTAATCAAATCGAACAATAATACAGCATTTTTTGGTTATGTGGCTTATCATGTTATTACAATAAGCCCTTTAATTATTTAGAAGTATAGTGTATTAAACCATTTGTCATTAAGCGTAAAATAGAAAACTAATCTAAGGGATTTAATTGAAGTATTTTGTATTTTTTGCGTTGTTTTAATACATTTGTTTTTATTTTTTAATACAATAGGGAAAACATGTTCACTTGGTTCTTCGTAAAATATGTTGAAATTATTATACAAATTAATTTGGATTTTTCTTCTTCTCATTATTTTGTTGAGTGCTTTTGGCAACTGCGCTTTTTTATCAACCACAGACAATTCTAAAACTGTCATTTGTTGAAAGGTAAACATTATTATTTGTAAATGACTTTATGTTTACATTGGCGACAAGTGTATGTAAGCGCTGTGTAATTAGTGTACAGACATAAACAGATTTCATGTTCCTTCAAGTATACCTACATGTCCCAATGCGTATGCATTTTAAGGCAATCGTTTGTTTTATAAGTTTTCAAATTGTACTCATTAAAAAAAAAAACAAATACTTCTAATTTCGAGTTTTTAAAAGCCTAAAAATTTGGTTTGGTCGCGTAACGAAGCTTTTTCTAAACTCGAAATTCTATTTATGCGCCAGGCGTATAAAACACTGAAATATTATAATTTTCGAAATATTTCTTATTAGTAGCATATTTTTAATCCTGCTTTAGCAGTATAATTTTAATACTGATTTAGCAGTATATTTTTAATTTCACAGTATTTCACTTATTTAAACGCGCAGCGCATGAAGTCAAATTTCGAGTTTAGAAAAGACTGAAAATTTTACTTCATGCTTAATCAAGGAGTGAAAACACTCGATCGAAACTTAAAATTGAACCCTTTAAAGAAAAACAATAAATGCTTGAACTTTTACAACGCATGCATCGAAACATGTACACATAAAACAAAATTCACTCTACGTATAAATAAATTAACACCCAAATTACACACCCTTTTTAAATGTTTTAAAAATTAATTTTACCTCGATTTGCTATAAACAGGCGACAGGAAACTGTTCTTATTCAATTTTTAGCATGTAATATGTACAGTGTTCAATTGCCAAACAATAATTAGCAACAAATCTTTGAAACGACTTTAAATATTGTTAACTTGATTAAAATTTTTGGACATAATTTTTTTTATTGAATATTTTACGATGTACTAAATAATTGACAATTTCTTTCAGTAGTTTGGCGATGAATAACAACAACACGAACAGCAACAACAACAATAATAACAACAACAACAACATACAGACGGGTAGCGCGAATGTCCCGGAGCAGGAACAGCCGGATCCGGACAACATCAAAATGTTCGTCGGGCAGGTGCCGCGTTCGATGGACGAGAACGACTTGAAGAGGATGTTCGAGGAATATGGGCGAGTTCATTCGATAAACGTACTAAGAGACAAGGCCACAGGTGCTAGTAAAGGTGAGTTTAAACATTTTTATTCCAAAATACGAGGCGCATCCAGAAAGTAAGTTTCCCGATTTAAAAAAAATAACACACTTTCAGGAAAAAAAATATTGGCAACAGGTACAGCAATGTTTCAGCTATTTTACAACATAGCCACCACCAGAATTGAGACACTTGTCGTATCGTGGGATCAACTTTTGTATCCCTCTGTCGTAGAACTCTGCCGCCTGTGAATGGAACCAGCGTGTAACAGACGTCTTCCGCTCTTCATCGTTGCCAAAACGCTCACCGGAGGACAGGAATTTTGTGGGGTGCAAGAAAACGTGAAAATCGCTGGGAGCAAGATCAGGACTATAGGGTGAATGATCAAACAATTCCCAGCCAAATTTCGTCGAAACTGCTGCTGTGTGCTGAGCCGCATGTGGACGAGCATTGTCATAAAGGAGAACAATACCTGCAGTAAGCATTCCACGCCTCTTGTTTTGAATGGCACGTCGCGATTTCCGCAGTGTTTTACAGTAATGGTCAGCGTTCACTGTTTCACCTCTTGGAAGGAAGTCAATGAGCAGAATGCCCTTTCTGTCCCAGAACACTGTGCACATCACTTTCCGTACCGAAAGCGCCTGTTTGAATTTCGTTCTGATCGGAGATCACTTTGCCGCCAATGCATTGACTGCTGCTTGGTTTCCGGGGTGAAGTGCGAAATCCAAGTCTCATCGCCCGTGACGATCCTGTCAAGGAACTCGTCGCCGTTGCAGATACCCGTTGCAGATATGTTGTTTTCTTTTTGTTATTTGGGTTTTACGTTATCTATTTCCGCTTCTATGGCCTATTATGACGCCGGAGATTAGGTCTACAGCTATCCGGGAATTTTGCTGAACCCGGTGGAAGTTCCAACCCACCGGTAGGGATCTTTAACGTGCACGCAACATCCAGGCAGTACACGGGTCCTACATGCATTTAACGTCATATCTGAGAAGACGGTGTGTTTGGCATTTTTATCCTAACCTATATAAATGCAGACAACTTGTTAGGCCGGTATATGAACCTCGCCCCGGCCCGGCCCACCAAGCTATCCAGAGAAATGTTAGTGCTGCTCCTAAACGTTTGATTTTGTGTTTGAGTGTCAGGTTTTTCGGCACCCACCTGGCACTCAATTTTTAGAACAGAAGGTGCTTACTGACAATGTCATGCAACAAGGATCGCGATATATCGCGAAGCGACGGTTCTCCATGATGCGCTGCCGCAGCAACTCAACAAGATCATTAATCAGGGACGGTCGCCCACTGCGCTCTTCATCATGGACACTTTGACGACCTTTGGAAAACTGCCTACACCAGCGACGCACCATCCGCTTACTCATGATGTTCGGCACATAAACCTGACAGAGGTTCGGAATCGGGAAACTTACATTCTGGATGCGTCTCGTATGTTAAAAACTCTAAAAAGTTTACTTATAAATTATGTTCTAATGCAAATATTATATGCATTTATAAGGCTAGAGCGATAGTGGTTAAAGTTAAATCACTGGACATTTGCAGAAAAAAATGTTTTACAAACTTTTTTTATTTAGAACAAAAGTATGCTTTATCTGCAAAATACATAACAGATATTCAGACAAGATGTTCTCAACATACAAAGTTACATTTAAGAAATCTAAAAGTGGTACTTTTACTTTGGTTGGCTTTAAAAAATATATTATTCCAAATGTAGAAATTAAAACTGTGATTAATTAAATACCGTTTAGAAAATATGTTTGAAACATTTCAAATTAATGTTTGATATGCACAACTTTTAATAAAATTGGTATGATTTATTCAATGGAAATATAAAATTTCTTCTGTGATTAGCGATCTCAAGAGATCTTGATTGGCGCTCTCCACTGCGCGTCGAGCGCCAACTTTCTCTTGCGATCGCCAATCGATCACTTTGCGCTCAAATTACACGCTGTATTTTGTCTACAATCGCCCCCAACAAGGGCGCAAAGTGATCGATTGGCGATCGCAAGAGAAAGTTGGCGCTCGACGCGCAATGGAAAGCGCCAATCTCTTAAGATCTCTTGAGATCGCCAATCACAGAAGAAATTTTATATTACCATTGAATAAATCAATGCCAATTTTATTACAAGTTGTGCATAACTTAAACCAGAGTTAGTGTGAAAATGTCATAGTGTTCCGTAGTGGACGGTGTTTTACATTTAATTAGTTTATTGTATTATTATTTTTCAAACAGGAACAAATAATTTGTGAAAATATACAAAGTATCTTTAAAATTTGTCTCCCCCTTCTGAACAATTGTTCATATTACACTCGATTTTGTGTATTTTTCCACACAATAACTTGAAATGAAGTATATTTATTCTGTTGTGTAGGTACGTAGTGTTTTTGTATAAAATAATTCAAAATCACGTAAAGCTTGTAATGTATGCTTAACATTACACACGCACACAACACACATACATATTCAACATAAACCGAAGATAAACAATGCTATTATTGTTCTATCCTACACAAATGTTTGATTAAGTCCGAGAGTGGAGAGATGTAACAGAGTTTTAGTGGAGCCTCCGCAAATATAAAATGCTATGTAAAAGGCGATTCCACGGATTTTTTCCCTAACAAGGGACCCAACATAAATCTACTTTTTGTGTGTGTGCGTCCGCGCGGCGCGCGCGGTCCTCTGCCTTCGGTGTTTGTTCGAATTTCGCCAGGACTCTGAAGTTATATAGCTATATAGCCCCGGCGCTATTCTGTAAATAAATATTTATTTCCCTTCCCCGACAAATATTATATGTGTATTATAGATCGGCCGTAGGGGGGATGTAAAGTAATCACACAAAGGATGGATTATCCCGTCCTAATCCAATTTGGGCTTTGTAAATATTTACTTGTGTTATGATATTATCTTAGGCTAGGATATGGACGGTTTAATAAGGTTGAACTTGTAAATATTGTTTAATTATTGGATAGGTGTAAACCTTCAATACGAAAAGATTTGTTCGTGAGTGTTTTGGATATTCCGAATACTGGTGTGCGTATTCGGTTTCGCGATTATTATTGGCAAGTTAAAACAATGTACCACATACGTAGTTTTTCATTTAGGTTCAAATTTTAGAAACAAAAATACATTAACCTATTTAAAATTTTCAAATTACCTACCACCCATGGGCAGGTGGTGGCCGAGCGGTAACGTCGTCGGGCTGTATCGGCGAGCCACAAACGCGGGTTCGATTCCCGTGCACGGGGAGACTTTATTTAAAAATAATTTCTCGTCTTGTCCCTGGGTGTGGTGTGAATATGTGTGACGTCCAAATATATGTTAAATTAATTAATATAATCATCGTTAGTGGCCGAATGGCTAGAACCTATGCCAAACAAACAAACAAAAAAAAAACAAAAAATACCTACCACCCCTTAAAATGAGAAAAGGGTAGAATGTTGAAAATATGGTAAAATGTGTCCTCCCATATTTCTGTTATAGTTAACACATTATCCTTTTACCGTGATGTTACACAAACAAAGTAAAACGACAAAAGCTCATGTCTGTGCCCATTTTTTTTTAATAAATCTATCAGTAAGAAATCATTTTTTTATAAATTTTTGAAGAAAATAACATAGAATTAGAAAAATAGAAAAATTCCCAGTATATATTACTGGGAAATTTTCTTTTAAGTATACATATGCTGTATTTTTTCCGACATTCGTTGTTTTATGAAAGAGTTTAATTTGAAGCTTAAAAGGAGTGTTTCTACTCCCAGATTAGACATGAACTAACAAATTTGAGTTTAGAAAAGCCTACAAATTTTCTTTAAAAGAGTGTTTTCTACTTCCAGATTAGGCATGAAGTAATATTTCGAGTTTAGAAAAGCCTACAAATTTGGTTTGGTCGCGTAGCGAAGCGAAGTGACCAAATCAAATGTTCAGGCTTTTCTAAACTCGAAATTTTACTTCATGCGTCACGCGTATAATAATAATAATAAGCTTTATTCCAATAAATAAATAATACAGCGATAACACACAATCATATTAACAATAATACCACCGCACACTACTTACTGCTATGTTATATTGGAACGGCGTCAAAAAAGGATGGAATCAATTTCGCAACAGAAAAATTCCTCTATAGTATACGGTTCAATTTCCCGCAATATATCGATCACGTAATTTTTATATCTCACCGGATTTAACTCAGTTTTTATAAATAATGGTAATTTATTGTAAAGCCGCAGACACGAGTAGTGAACACCGCTCTCTGTTAATGTAAATTTATGTTTAGGGTACATAAGCGTACTTTTATTTCTCGTAGAATAGCAATGTTCGTTAACATTTGGCTTAAAATATTGAAAATATTTCTTGACAAATACCAAACATTCCAAAATATATATACCAACAACTGTTAGTAAGCCATTGTTTTTAAATAACGTCCTGCAAGATTCTTGAGGACTTAAACCTAGTATGGTTCTTAGCGCACGTTTTTGTAAACTTAGTATGTTATTTAAATGCGAGGAGCTACCCCAGAAAATTATGCCATAGCGAACTAATGATATGAAATTTGAAAAATACACAGTTTTTAGTATATGGAAAGATACATTTGGCTTTAAGATTTTTAACATATAACATGCTGTGCATAAGCGCGAAGAAATATATTCAATATGCTTGTACCATTTTAATTTATTGTCAATAAATATTCCCAAAAATCTAGTGTCATTTGTTAAATCAATATTGGTAGAGTTGATAGTAATTTGCAAGGGATATTGTGTTGCATCCGATTTTGTAAAGATTACGTATTTGGTCTTATCTTCGTTTAAGATCAGTTGGTTGTTATCAAACTATATTGTTAATGCGTTCAACGTGGAAGTTACGCTTATCTCTAGATCGGTAATATTTTTAGAGCGTACACAGATGTTCGTATCATCAGCATAGTTAACGATGTTGTATTTGTTATCATCTATCACTTTAAATACATCATTTATGTATACGTTAAAAAGAAATGGATCCAAAATACTCCCCTGCGGCAACCCCAGGACAATATACAAGGCATCCGATCGATATGTTGAGTTTTCGGATACCACTTCTACCATTTGTTTCCTGCCAATAAGATAGGTTTTAAACCAATCATATGCTGCAGCCCTAATTCCATAATTATACAATTTAGAGAGCAGCACACTATGGTCGATACAGTCGAACGCCTTGGAAAAGTCCAAAAAAATGCCACAAGCCATTTTACGTGACTCCATTCCTTCTATAATGGATTGGGTAAAGTCGTATAGTGCGGTATTGATATTTTTACCTTCCAGAAAACCATGCTGATGTTCTGAAAAAAGGTTAAATTTTTTAAAAAACGATTTACATTGCTCAGCTACCTACAATGTATTCATATATCTTAGAGAACGTCGACAAAAGACTAATGGGTCTAAAGTTTTCTATGTTTGACGAATCACCTTTTTTGTAAACCGGTTTCACAATAGCGACTTTTAACTTTTCGGGGAATATACTAGAACTCATAGAATTATTAATCAGGAAACACAAGGCTTCGCATAAATGCTCCACACATTCTTTAACAACGAACATGGATATCTCGTCAAACCCGTAACTTGTTTTATTTTTATTTGCTTTTAATAGCAGTTCTTATATCATTATATGTTATCGGATTTAGGAATAAAGAGTGTCTGTTCATGTTCACATTTATTTCAGGATTTGCTGTAATGTTCTTTGATTTTATTAAGTCCGGTGCTGCATTTACAAAATATTTATTTATTTTATTGACATCTGCTTGTAAGTTCGAACTTACATAGTTTGTTATATGTTTTTTTGCCGGTGATGTCTTTTATTATGGCCCATGCTGTTTTATTTACATTGTTGGATGTTTCAATTTTATTGTTATATTGCTGTCTTCGATCGTTACTTAACATTGAATTGTACTTCTGTTTGCAACGCTTTAATGTGATTTTACATTCAACAAAATAATTTGCTAAAATATCATATAATTCTAATTCTTTTTTGCAGGCTATGGTTTCTGCAGATAAGATTATTTTCTGTTTTTTTGTTAGCTAATTTCTTTTTTTCTAGAGGAAAATGATTATTAAAATGATTTAATATGATGTACATACATTTATTGAATTGTTGATTTACGTTGCTTACTTCATTCATGTTTATCCAGGATTCTGATTTTAATGCACTGTTAAATAATTTATTATTCTGACTAGTTATACGTCTATATGTTTACGTTTTATGTGAAATATTTTCATTCTTATCATTGTCAAATGCAACGATTTGAGCAAGATGGTCAGAGAACCCCGTGTTCACGACTTTACAACACTTCACCATTTCGTAATTTGTTATAATGTTATCTATACATGATTTACTTCTATTAGTTATTTTAGTGTAATCATTTATTAGAAATCTGCAGATGTATGATTGAATTATCATATGTAGTTCGTGAGATATTTTATCATGTTTAAATAAATCGATATTAAAATCCTCACCGATGAAAAATATTTCATTTCTGCTTACTAATAAGAATAAGATTTGTTCAAGTTTTTTGAATAAAATATTTACATCGCTATCAGGAGATCTATAAATACACGTTATATTAATTAATCTATTTTTATTTATTTTAAAATTGGCGCTAGCGCATTCAAAGTTTCTAATTTCCGCTAAACGGTTTATATCATTACACGTATTAAACGTGAAATTTACTTTACAAAAAATAGCAATGCCACCGCGGTGATGACGTGATCGACAAAAGCTTGTAATACACGTGAAGTTCATAATTTTCAGCAAATTTAGTTGGTCAGTAGACTGCCAGTGTTCAGTTAGACAGACAAAATTACAATCGTTTTCTTGTACAAATACACTCAGTTCGTTTAAACAGTTTCCGATAGATTGTATGTTGAGATGAAGTATTTTCAGTTCTATAAAACATTGGTTTTAATTGAAGTCCAAAATATACATCTTTAGCATACTGCTTTGGTAGCATATTGTTAATTTTGCAATATTTCAGTGTTTTATACGCGTGGCGCATGAAGTAAAATTTCGAGTTTAGAAAAGCCTGAAAATTTGGTTTGGTCGCTCCACGCTTCGCGCTACGCGACCAAAACAAATTTTCAGGCTCTTCTAAACTCGAAATTTTACTTCATGCTTAACCTGGGAGTGGAAAACACTTGTTTATAGCCTTAAATTGAACTCTTTTATAAAACTAACAAATATCTTAAGATTTGGAGCACATATGATGACTTTAATAATACATATTTTGAAATAATACACTCCTACCCTAAAAAAACTCGATTCCTTTCTTGTTCAAAGAACTTTGAAACATAGAAAATAGGTGTTTAAGCGTGTTCGTTATATGGTAGCATTTTTAATTACTATGACAAGTGTAGGTACTCATATGACATTTGTCAAAATAATCATGCAAGCTTTTATTTGAATATTGACGTGCCAAACAATTGCATGTTTTCTGTTTCAACGAACCTTCATTAAGCTAATGAAGAAACAAGTTCATGACATCAAGGTAGAAAGGTAATGTGTTGACTATACCTCACCTATATTTTATGAAAATATGTAAAACCGTTCTCGAGACCGTTTCTTTTAGAAAACTCACCCTGTATATTTCCATTTTTACAGTAAAAGAATTTTGTTTTTATTAAAACAAATAGAATGAATATTCTTTTACTTTCTGTAGAATTTGTGGAAACGTAATAGCGTTTCAATCATGTCTTTTAATTCATTTAAAAAACGTACACGGAGTTTTTCCTTTGAGTATACATACTCGTACATACATATTCCGTTGTGTACTCAGTAAATATTTAGCCGTACGTTATTTTCTAAAAGCGTCCAGTTTGAAACTTCTCACAAGTGATTTCACTCCCTAATAAAGCATGAAGTAAAATTTTGAGTTTAGAAAAGCCCGAAAATTTGGTTTGGTCACTCCAGTTCGCTACCCGACAAAACCAAATTTTCTAGCTTTTCTAAACTCGAAGTTTTACTTCATGCTTAATTAAGGAATGGAAACACTCGTGTGTAGTTTCAAACTAAATACTTAATAGAAAAATTCCTTGTAAATTAATTCAATATTTTTGTTCTTAAAAAATTATCTTGGACAAAAAGAAATTTGCTATAATTTTGTTATCTCAAAATTAATACGCTTAATTAGGCATATAACTTTCTAATCTCAGATAATCTATTAAAGAAGATGTCAACGTTTGTTACCTATTATGAATCAGTTTGTATATGTTTTAGTCAACTTCCAGTTAATTGGTTTCCATCTTCAGTCAGTGGAACTTCGAACGTCTACAATTTTATTGTTAGTTTAACAGAGAATTCTAGGATTTTTAGATTATCCAATAAATAATACAAACATCTTGTAAATTTCCATTTAAAGAGCACCCTGATATACAGGGTGTCCCAGCTAAATGTTGCACTCCATTAAATCTCCGATTCGGTGCATGCTTGGAAAAAATGCTGAAACAGGTCAATTGTTACTTAAAGGGGGACCAAAGATGGAGATGTAAATCTCCAAGAAAAAAAATTATCGATAGTGGAAATTGTTTAAAATTATTAGTATCCATTGTCAAAGAATCATATTTTATTATGTAATAAAGAAAATCGAACAATTATTTTAAGTGTCAAAGATATGTGATCACAAGTCAAGGCATAATATTGTATGAAAATAATTGATTCTCCTCCATATTTGTATACAAAAGATAAGTTAACTCATAATAATAGGAGCGATAACAAAAAATCGATAATTAGTCAAGTAGCTTAACACTACAAAAATGTTTTGCATTGTTGTAATGTCAAAATCGATAACAGAAAATCGGTAATTATGCGAGTAGCTTTTAAAATTATAAAAACATGATGGTCATGATATTATGACACTGTAATTCAGTTTTTTAATAAAAAGTGGCACGTTTTGGTTGTAAATCGTTCAAAGATATTAATGAGCTGATAATACATACACGTTCAAAAAATACGATGTATAGTAGAACGTATGTCACTAAGATGTTTAACGTGTTTTACTAAGAAAGAAATATGTTCTGGGTGGAAATATTCGCTTGTACAGCTTCATGGTATACTGAAATATTCCTTATTATTATTTCATTTGGCAAATTATCTACCCAAATATACTGTGAGCTTGGATAAAGTATCAAAAAAAACATTTTTTTCGTACCTGTTGCCATTTAGTAATTCATCTCGACATTTGTTGTCAACTGATTATTAACCTCGAGCTAACACTCTCGGTTAATAATCAGCAGGGTTGTTATATTTAAAACACTTTGTTTTAAAACAGTGTTTTAAACATCTTTAAAAACAGCCGTCGTGTTTTAAACGATTTTGTTTTAAACATGTTTAAAATTTTAAATTTGTGTAAAACATGTGTTAAAGATTAAATTTGTTTTAAACGTTTTTTTATTTTCTTAAATTTGCTAGATTATATTTTATACTACTTCATAAAAAGTTTACGTTTTTGTTTTTAAATTTTAGCTAAATTGTTGAAGATATTTCAAATTACATAAATTTGGATTGGACGCGTAGCGAAGCGGAGCGGCCAATCCAAATTAGGCTTTTTTAAACTCGAAATTTTACTTCATGCGCCACACGTATAAAACACTGAAATATCGTAAAGTTGATGTGAATAAAACGTGAATCAAATTCTGCACTGAACAAATTGGTTAAAACAGTGATTATAGGCAACCCAATAACTCTAACGTTTATTAGGTTGCCTACAATCGTTGTTGTATGTGTGTGTTTTTTAAACTTTACTGTAAATCAGTGTTTTTAAGCGTGGCTCATAAAGTCAAATTTCGAGTTTAGAAAAGCCTAATTTGGATTGGCCGCTCCGCTTCGCTACGCGGCCAATCCAAATTCTTAGGCTTTTCTAAACTCGAAATTTTACTTCATGCTTAGTCTGGGAGTGTATTAACATGTTTTAAACGTGTTTCAAACATGTTTTAAACACGTTTTAAATATGTTTTTAATTGTTAATGTTTCAAACGCTGTTTCAATGAAAAAACACGTTTTGTAAAAAAACTGTTTGTTTTAATTTAAAAAAAAATTTTTTTTTAACAACCATGATAATCAGACAACAAATGTTATTCTCTCGGTAAATTACTCAGTAACAAGGTACTTAAAATCTATTTTTTGTTAATTAACAATATACCGGTAATTACAAAACCTACATTTGAAATTATTTAAAATACTTTTTTTCAATCTCGTTTTATTAGTTATTGTTTTGGCAAGTTTTTAGTCCAACCTTATTTAAGAATTCGCAGGTCAAAATGATTTTAATTCCCAGGGTTCAGTTAATAATTAATTAGCTTTTGAATAAAAGTCCAATAGAAACTAAATTATATTTAGACAAAAACAACTTTAGTCTCAGACTTAAATATTTAAGGATATTCGTTGTGTTTCTGATTATACAACAGGGAAATCCAAAGAAAATGGTTGTATAATAAAAAATTGTATTTTAATTTTTTATTAAATAACACAGACGAGTCCACTCTTCAATATAGCGTAAAGTAAAATTTTAAGTTTAGAAAAATTAAACTCAATTGAATCGCACGCCAGATTTTTCATTACCCTATTGCTGTCACTCAATCGCATGCCGAGTTTTTCAGTACTCAACTGCTCTCTGGCAATTAAATGCCGAATTCTTTATTACTCAATTGCATTCAGTTCTGCCGAGATAATATCACATAGAAAAAATATTAATAGCTGAGAGTAGGTAAATTGATTAACTGGACTTGAAAATAAATGCATAATTGGTAGCATAAATTTAAAAGAAAATTGCAGTATAAATGCGAATTTAACTTAAAGTTCTTATTTCTAATATCAGTTACATTAGCAAATTACTTTAAGCGCAGCAAAAAGTACACTGCAACAACAATTCAATTAACTTCATTTTGCTTATTTTGATGGTAAACTTAAATTAATTCCGCGAATCAATTAAAGTAATCTTAATTTGTTTCCAGTCTGGTAGATCAACCCAAATCCACGCCACTATGATTCCATATATACGGAGTTATCGTCGTTTTTCCCCGAGCCCGACTACTATTATTCATTTCATTAGCAACTGTTCATTAACTTAGACTTGGTTTGGCGTAGACGTTTAGTTTTTGCATGAGGAATGACTGGCATACACTTAAACGATCCTGCAATTTCCTCCGCCCAGATACATACACCTATTTTCTCCTCAAGTGAGGAAAACTGCTCTACGCAAACGTTTTTGTTGTTTTGGAGTTGTTTAACTTGCGTGGGGTAAATATTTTGTTCTTGTGTTCGTTCATATAATTACATTCAGAAAGGGATGTATAAGGTAACAATTATGTTTTACTAAGTGTATAATGTACTGAAGTTTGTAAAATTAATCTCTTCACTTCTTAGTTAAAGTGCGGAATTAAATTATGTAAACCTCGGTGAATAATTTCAAAAAATAAAAATATTTAGAAATTAATTTTCTTACAATTAAATTAAACTCATGTAAGTTTTTTTCTATTAAATACAGGAAATTATTATTTATGTATAGTTAGGGTATCTATACATAAATAATAATTACCTGTATTTAATAGAAAAAAACTTACATGAGTTTAATTTAATTGTAAGAAAATTAATTTCCAAATATTTTTATTTTTTGAAATTATTCACCGAGGTTTATATAATTTAATGTATAGGCTGTTAATTGTTAGGTAAGCCTTGTATTAATCTATGAACATTTTAAGTTTAAAAAACCCTGAAAATACGAACAATCCAAATTTTCAAGCTTTTCTAAACTCGATATTTTACTTCATGCGCTTAACGCACTGATTTAAAGTGAATTTAAAATTGTGCTGCTTAAGTTTGATCTCACGTTAATACATTTTACAAAGGTTCATTCTGCTTTTAGATGTGTAAGTATAATTAAAAGAAAGAAAACCCAAAAGCAAATTGCTCGAGTCGTTCAAATTTTGATAGTAGATTGTTTGACAAGTTTTAAAAGTTTCGGTTTGCATGCGAATACCAAGAAGGTATTAGCATTGTAGCTTTCAGAACGTGTTTAACACGCTGCTTTTCCTACGACCAAACAGCCGCTGCGTTAATTGTTCTTCGTCAGTAATCATTTTATTTTAATAATTTTGACACTGACGTTTGAGGATTTCACTTTTAAAACTAGTTTTGAAAATTCAATATTCAAGCGTGAAATTACTTGTCAAAATACAAATATACAATTGACAACTTTCCATGCAAATGTATTGCGACGATATATCTGTCTTCGGGAGCGTTCGTAGGAAACAGATTTTGGTACACGAAATAAATATTTGTAAAATTTATTAACGTGAAATCAAATTTTAGCAGTATATTTTTAACTTCGCTTTAAATCAATATTTTGTATATATTACTGTGATACCAAACTTAAGCAGTATATTTTAAACTTCAGTTTAAGAGCCTGCAAATTTGAATTGGTCGCTCCGCTTTGCTACGCGACCAAGCCAATTTTTTTCTCAACTCGAAATTTTACTCCATGCTTAATCAAGGAGCAGAAACCCTAGTTAAAATCTTCAAATTGAACACTTATTAAAAGAACGAATCCTAAAAAATGACCAAACTCTAGTTATCGTGATATATAATCTGCATTATTGCACATTATAAATTAATTTTATTCTCTTGAATTAAGGTCAACATTCTCATTCATTAAACAATACACGATTTTATTTTTATTACAATTTTTTTTATCTGTTAGTGAAATTATATTTGAATCGAAAATTAATTACCCGAGCAAATTAAGAGAGAAAAGGCACGAGTCTATTTGCTACTCTTGTCAGAATAAGTAACGCAAGTCATTCGAATGGACAAGAACTTATAATTTAATTTACGCTTTGGCCGTGAAAAACAAGTTCGGAACTTTATCTCGTGTACTCTATGGCTTGGACCGATATATTTTGATTACAAGTTGTGTTAACTATCTTAAGTACTACGTATAAATACATAAGTACAAAAGTTATGTACAATAATACGAGTTAAATAAATAAGTGTGTTGAGGCAGGATGTTAATTTACAAAGATAAACTCACTAGAATGTTGCGCGTAAAACAGTTTACACATTTATGAAAAACTCAATATCTTGCCCTTGTGAATTTATTGTAGGATAGAAATGAATGGAAAAAATGCAAATCTTCGCAATCTTGGTGTTGCGGATATCTCGCGACAATTATTATTTGTGAAATTGTGTGTTCCTTGAAATGTGAATTTGTAAATACGTTTTTATTTCTAAATACTTTTCCACGTATAAACTATTCCTAAACATGTTTCAACCTTATTTTTATACTATTGTGCTGAATTGCTTTCTATATATTAGTTCTGCTTGCTGTGACATTTTATGGCTCTATTAGTCTATTTAATATTTTAAGGAATGTAAGCTAACAAGGACGTGTCGAATTTCTTCTCGGTTAATGGGCTTTTGTAAATCTGCACGGACCCTTTTTATGACGAGGGGGTGTTGTTTTGGTCACGGCGTATTTCGGAGAAAGTCTGCGTTCAGATATGTACATGGCCATGTGGCCAATTCTCAGAAATGCATCCCTTAACGGAAAATTACAAGTTTAGGTAAACGAAGGCACCTCCCTTCTTTTATCTAATTGGTAACTTGGAAATATACGGCACAACGCACCCCCACTCTTTGCATATTTCTCAAATTTAGAATTTCAAAATGTAAAACAGTTGCTTCAAAAATCTCAAACTAAACACATCGCGCTTTGTTAACTTACACTACATTCAACTCATAAAAATACTTAAAACGCATTCAAATTTAGTTAAACTTTATTCTGTATATATTGTGTATATATTATTTACGGTGAATATATAACGTTAAGTGCTACGAATTTTATTACTTCACTTATTCACCCGCATCGGAAACAGTGGCGATTTCCGAACCAGTCAAACAGAAATCACCACAGAGAATTATCTTCGTTCATTAAAAACAAAACGATAACTTCTTTAAAACACTTGGCTTCCTAAAAAAGTAAAGAAAGAAAATTTTGTTTGTATTACAAATTATAAATGATTTATTTCTAAATAATAATAGTACATATACAATAAAAATGATATGAAAAGCTCTATCTTCCTATAAAAGTAATGGTAAACATCTTAAGCATCATACAGTGAATTTTTCTTTTAGATAAACATATGCATAAGCTGCAAATTCTCCACCATTCGTTGTTTTTTAAAAGAGTTCAATTTAAAGCTTAAAACGAGTGTTTTCCACTCCCCGAGTAAGCATGAAGTAAAATTTTAAGTTTAGAAAAGCCCCGTGCAAACTTGTCGAGGGTCGCGAAGCGACACGAGACAAATTTTCTGTGCTTTTCTAAACTCGAAATTTTACTTTATGCGCCACGCGTATAAAACACAGATTTTAAGTAAAGTTTGAATATACATAAATTTGGCAATATTTCAGTGTTTTACACGCGTGGCGCATGAAGTAAAATTTCGAGTTTAGAAAAGCCCAGAAAATTTGTCTCGGGTCGCTGCGCGACCCTCGACAAATTTTCACGGGGCTTTTCTAATCTCGAAATTTTACTTCATGCTTAGTCTGGGAGTGGAAAACATTCGTTTAAAGATTTAAATTGAACTTAAAAAAAGAAGGAATATTTAATGATTTACAGAAAATAGGCTGAATTTGGTATTTGTATACTTAAAAGAAAAACTCCCTGTATTTTGAGTTTATCTTGCCAATTTATTGATAAAAATAATCGGAAAAAATGCAACTCTTCGCAATCTTGGCTTCGTAAAAAAGTAAAGAAAGAACATTTTGTTGTATTACAAATTATGAATGAATTATTTCTAAATAATAATAGTACATATACAATAAAAATGACATGAAAAGCTCTATCTTCCTATAAACGTAATGGTACACATCTTAAGCAGTATAGAGTGAATTTTTTTTAGGTAAACATATGCATAAGCTTTAAATTCACCGACATTCGTTGTTTTTTAAAAGAGTTCAATCCAAAGCTTAAAACGAGTCTTTTCCGCTCCCAGACTAAGCATGAAGTAATATTTCGAGTTTAGAAAAGCCGAGTGAAAATTTGTTGAGGGTCGCGCAGCAACCCGAGACAAATTTTCTGGGCTTTTCTAAACTCGAAATTTTACTTCATGCGCCACGCGTATAAAACAGTGAAGTTCGAATATACATAATTTTCGCAATATTTTAGTGTTTTATACGCTGCGCGGCCATCGACAAATTTTCACGGGGCTTTTCTAAACTCGAAGTTTTACTTTATGCTTAGTTTAGGAGTGGAAAACATTCGTTTAAAGCTTCAAATTAAACTTAAAAAAAAAATATCTAAAGATTTACAGAAAATAGGCTGAGTTTGGAATTTATATATTTAAAAGAAAAACTCCCTGTATTTTGAACTTTGCATTAAATCAGTGTTTTATATATATATATATATATATATATATATATATATATATATATATATATTCAGGGTGTCCCCGAATGGTCTGTACAACGCTCTACCACATATTCTCTGAAACAAAATAAGACGATTTAACTAAACTTATCTCTATCCAAAAGTGCTTCCTAAGCCATCTACGAGGCCTCAAAGATATTATTTTTTTTTTCATTATTTTTCAAATATTTTTATTTTGGACTTAGGTAAGAAAACCCAATTTGGCACATTTAATTACATTGATACCATGCACTTTTTGCGATATGTTTCTTTATCCTACGTTTAAAGTAAGTGGTCAAACTAGGACCATCGACTTCTTAAGATACCTAAATATTTTTATTCAACAGGTCAAATCATGAGGAATACTTTTTTTCTGCAAGATCATTCAATTTTACGTATTTTTTGTCTCTTATAAAATTTTGCTATTTTCCCCACAAAAACATATTTTTATTTGTCAAAAAAAGTTATAAAATTATGAACAATATTTTGCTTCTCAAAACAATTAACAAAGTAGAAATAATGATAGGTACCTAACAATAAACACAAATTTATTAGTTTCACAACAAATGTTCAAACTGATTGCCATTTTCAGCAATACAACAATTTACACGTCGCAAAAAATTAAAATGGACACGTTGTAAAACACCAACATTGTTTTTAACTGTTTGAAACGCATTCTGTATTCGCGCCCATAATTCGTCGTGCGTATTTATGGGCTTACCATAAACAATAGATTTAATAGTTTCCCACAAAAAAAAGTCCATTGGGGTGATTATCCGGGGAACGTGGAGGCCGAGGCACTGGTGCGTCATTGCCTCTCCCAATTTATTTACCGGGATACTTTTGGTTTAAAAAAGTACGCACTGGTAAAGTGAAATGAGGTGGAGCCCCATCATGCATAAACCACATATCACGCCTAAGTAAAAGCGGCACATCCTCCAGTAAGACTGGCAATTCCTGAAGATGTTGTAAGTACTGTTCTCAGTTTAAATTTTGTGGTAAAATTACTGGTCCTACAATAATATCATTTACTATACCGGCCTAAACATTTATTCTAAATTGCCGTTGAAAATGCATGGTTTTAGTTGCATGTGGATTATCTTCGGAATAAACATGCTCATTTTTAAGATTTGTTATACCTCTTCGGGTAAAACACGTTTCGTCTGTAAACAAAATTTTCTTGGCGAAATTAAAATTGTCAATTTGGTTATTAACAATAAATTGGCAAAACTGAAGTCGCTTATCGTGATCCTGAGGTATTAGCTCTTGAACTTTTTGAATGTGATATGGGTATAGCAGTTGCTCTTTAAACACCTTATGCACAACATTTTTAGATACGCCTAGTTCAGCACCTAAACACCGGGTACTTTTAGATGGATCTTCATTTATCCGTTCTAAAATCTCTTCTTCAATATCCACAGTTCGTACAGTGCGTCTTCTACCACAATCCCTCGCAGAGTATTCTAAGCGGCCAGTTTCTCGAAGTCGCCTTTCTACGGAAGCAAATGTTTGATGGTTTGGTATTCGGCGATTTGGAAATCTTTCACTGTATACTCTTACACATTTGCGGCCATTACCTTCACAAAACCCAAAAACTAAAACAATATCAGTTAACTCATTAATTGAGTACATGACTGACGTTGTCACAAAATCACCGATAACTGAATTTCACAGGTGTCTCAATTTCTATTTTTGTAAATAAAGAATCAGTTTTTTTTTAGAATTTTATTTCTTTGTTGTTTTGACAAATAAAAATATTTTTTTTGTGGGGAAAATAGCAATATGTGGTAGAGCGTTGTACAGACCATTCGAGGACACCCTGTATATATATATATACATATATATATATATATATATATATATATAAAATTTCGAGATTGTGAATTTGTTTGTAGATTTGCGCTTTGCTCGCGCGGGCAAACCCAAATTGTCAAGCTTTTCTAAACTCGAAATTATTCTTCATGCTTAACCAAGGAATGGAAACAGTTATTAGAATTTTTATTCACAAATTTATAAATAATATTGGCGCAAAGTGGGTTCCTTGAGGAACTATAGAAGTTACAGAAACTGGTTTCGAAATAAAGGTACTTTTTTCACGATTTGGAAGATAATCCTAACCATCAACAAACAAATTTAGATTTATAGAACGTAGAATCGGTGAAGAGTAAAAAAATTAAAGACAAAATTATTTAAAAACTTCCAATTTTACAAGAAATTGTTAAATCAACAAAGCAAAAATCGCTTTGTTGATTTAACAATTTCTTGTAAAATTGGAAGTTTTTAAATAATTTTGTCTTTAATTTTTTTATTTATAATTTCCAATTCATTTTATTTGCACTTTGCAAATACGGGTCCAAAAAAAAAATAATTTTTAAGATTTCCGAGTGAATTATTCAATTTTGAACAGACATAATTTTTATCAAAATTGAATGAAAGGTACAAACATTTTACTCTTCACCGATTTATTTAGTTGAAACAAGTTTATTTTATTTCTAATGTAATCCTAACATTTTTTTGTTCCTTAAAAATGATAAAAAAAACTTGTTGAAATATTTAACTTTTTCTTAAAGAGCGTTCTTTGTGACCTCTGTAAATCATCAAAATACACTCCATAATGTGCTGCCGTCTCTTGCATGTTTCTTTAAACACAAAGCATTTTCTGTGAAATTATGTCGAAATGCTGTCACTATTGTCAAAAGACGTCATCATCGATAACAGTATTGTAATTTTTGTAAATCGATAAAATTCATGAAAGCGATTCTAAACAAATCGTCAAAATTAATAAAAATAGTTGAACAAATCGAAATAATATATTATAAATATTCTATACTATTGTAAAAATTAGGGGAAAAAACAGAAACTTTAAATAAAATCATCAAAATAAACAAATAGGAATTTGCTTTTTTGAGTTACTTGAAGATTTAAACTAAACTTAGAATGAAAACACTAATACTTTCTTCACAATTATTTGTATTTTGCTATAAAAAAATGAAAATTATTTTGAAGAAAGTGTTAGTGTTTTCGAAAATGTTGTTCTTCGTAAATGAATTTTTTTACAATCTCTTGATTTTACACATATTTTATGCTAATTATGTTTTTATTTAGATCAACTGCAGTTTAATGCAATGGAATTTTCTCTTTATCATATTTTAACAATAAAATAAATGTTTGACCTAGTCAAAATATTTGAATTCTCCGTAAAGTAATAACTTTTTTGCGAACTCATTAAATTTTATTGATTTTCCAAAACATTTTTCATATTGACCCTTATCTTTGTAAATCATATTTAATTATGACTTAATTATTTTAAAAAACAATTTTGATTTCTTTAAATTAGGTAAACAGTAATTAAAGTTAATTATATATGTATTTAGTTTGATTTATTACTTTCAGATCTTCACATTTACTTAGATGTTTAATAATAATCTAACAAGTGTTTTTCATTGCTTAATTAAAGATGAAGTAATTATTCCAGGCTTTTTTAAACTCAAAGTATTTATTTAATGCGTCATGCGCACTGAACGCTGATTTAGTGCAATATTTTGTAATCACTTTATTGATCTCTAATAACATAACACAATATAAACAAAACAATCAGCAGGGTCTAATAAAATTTGGTTATTTCTGTAAAACTGTGTTTTGTGCTTTTATGCAAAATATTAATAATGTAAAATAACCGATGTCATTAGTAGTAGTAGTTTAACTACCGTCACTAATATCAATGTTTTTGAAGCAATACATTAAAACAAAATATTTTTTAAAAATTAAAATTAATTATTTAAATGAGCTACGACAAAAGGTTTACATTAAATGTAAATTTAAACTAAAGAACTAAAGAAAAATTAAAAGAAAACAATTTAAGAGTAAACAGCCACTTGCTATTTCAGAATGTTCACCAAAAGCTTATCAGATTCATGAATTGTAATAAAAAGCTAAAGTTTACAGTGTCATCTTGTCATCTTAAACGATCTAGGCTGTACAGTTATTACAGAGTAACAGACTAACAGACAGACAAACATTTTTCAAAAATGGTCTCAATCAACTCGGTGGACCTCATACATATATCCACTAACATTTTTTGTTTGAAAATATTTACAAAAACAATACGCTTCCTTTGTATTACATTTGGTGGAACGTATTAGTATATTACGTAACGAGAGTGGTATGCAGCATATTACATATGAGCGAACATGTTGTGCACGAGCCGCGCAGCGGCAAGTGCAGTATTCCGCGAGTATGTAATTGCCATACCACTCAAGAAACAAGGAGCATGAAAGAACAACTTATTTATTGTAATCATGTTTTATAGTACCATGACAATGATGAAAACTTAAATACTACTTGATCAATACACAGAGAATTTTTCTTTTAGGTAAATATATGCATAAAGATGTCCATTTTCTGGCATTCGTTGTTTTTTAAAAGAGTTCAATTTGAAGCTTTAAACGAGTGTTTTCCACTCCCAGACTAAGCATGAAGTAAAATTTCGAGTTTAGAAAAGCCCTGTGAAAATTTATCAAGGGTCGCGCAGCGACCCGAGACAAATTATCTGGGCTTTTCTAAACTCGAAATTTTACTTCATACGCCACGCGTATGAAACACTAATTCCAAGTGAGGTTCAAATATACATAAAGATCACAATATTTTAGTGTTTTATACGCGTGGCGCATGAAGTAAAATTTCGAGTTTAGAAAAGCCCTGAAAATTTGTCTCGGGTTGCTTCGCGACCCTCGTCAAATTTTTACGGGGCTTTCTAAACTCGAAATTTTACTTCATGCTTAGTCTTTGAGTGGAAAACACTCGTTTAGAGCTTTAAATTAAACTCTTAAAAATAAAAAGAACGTATAACTGAAGATTTAAAGAAAATAACCTGAGTTTGGAATACGTGTACTTTAAAGAAAAATTGCCTGTACATCAAAGAAATGTCATTTGGTTGTGCGGTAAGCAATCAGCTATCAGCACGGAATGTACTTGTCAAAGCTATTACGTGCATGTGAACGTAATGTCAATCATACTTGTCAAGATGACAGTGTGGTATGATGCGGTTATTAGATAGGGCGTAGTTAAAAGAGTATTAATAGATTGACATTTTCCATGTTTATATTTATAATTCGATGATTTCTTTTTCAACTTCTTTTGGCTATATTTAATAATATTTTCGTATTCGTAGTAAATTTGGTGAATAAGCATATAAAAATGTAAATCGAATAGATTGTTATTAATTTTAATACGTGTCTTTAATTCTTTATCAATTTTCAAGTAAATAAGTGTATAATTTCACTAATTAAGACATAATTTGAATTTTTCTAAAAACTGTTTCGTATTTGAATTGTATTTGACCCCCTCTAAGATAAAATTAGTTTTTAATATGTTTACGTAGACCTTCCAGAAAAAAAAAATAGGACGTGATTACGCTAGTTCCCAATGTTTATGTAGGAAAAATTTCATTCAGACAAGCAAAAAGTATACACCTACTTTCTTTAAAGTATACCTATCTGTGCAAAATATTTTATTCCTAAATAAGGATTTATATAAAATACACAATATGTCGAGTTTTTTTGTTCATATTGTTTTCTATTTTTGTCTATCTTTATAGGATAAATTTTAATAACCACAATAATAATAAAAAAAACTGCTTAGACTATAGTCTTTTCTATATCTCCCAGTATCTCTTTTGATATGCATATTTCAGCATCCCTTTATTCTCCGTAGAATTATTTACATAATTTCACGATAGACATGTCGATTCTGCTGCTGGTTTTTGCCGTTTGTTATTGATTGATAATTTATGGTCAGGGCAAATAGGATGAGGACATGGTTATCCCGAAACTTCCTCGCCCGGATGAATCGAGCAATGTTCGAGTTTGGCCAACTATATTCTACACTGTGGCGGACCGTTCCAACCCTTAAATGAGATCCCCGGACAAACTTTGTATTGTTTCACACTACAATGACAATCATTTCAATACGCTGGCTGGGCAACAGGAGTGGAAGGTGGAAACCGGCATAGTTTATTGAATTCGGATCACTTCTGACTGAAATTATCTCAACTGATTATTCATAGTTTGATTAAGTATAATAACAATACTTAGGAGTAAAATTAATTAATTACGTCACATTTCAAAAAAATATATACCGTGTGTCCTGTTTCAAGGCGCATCATAGGGAATTTCTATGTAAACAATTTAATTTAAGTTCGTGTCTCTGTTATTGACCTAAAATAATCAGAATAAAATTAGATTATTCATTTACCTACTAGCATTATTCTCGAGGTTATATTTTTTATTTTCTCTTTATTCTTATTTGAAATATTGCTTAGAAATAGTGAACAAATATTCTATAATAAAATCCTCAAAATAGTAGATGTTATAAAAGGTCAGTGTTTGTCATCTTAACTTATTAAGACAGAAAAATTTATTCAATTCAACACGAGTGTTTATACTACAATCGACAAAAATCAGATCATAATACGGACTTTTGGCGGACATTCTTCGCGTGCTGTTTCCGACACATTTAGTATATATTTTGAAAACCGCCCAGAGTCATGTCAATTAATAATTATTAGAATCGCTTACAAAATGGTTATGTAACCGATGATCATACAGGAAATTATTTATATTTTATTTATACAACGACTGTTCATTTTCAGGCATTCATTGTTCTTAAAAAAGTTCAATTTTAGGTTTATATTTTCCTTTGAACTGAATTTGTGCCCTTGAAATGCCGTCTGTAATTTTAGATCTCATATACTCACTTTTGAAAGCAACTGCTATTTTGATGATTTTTTAATGTTTATTTTTCATTATCATTTTTAAGCGATAATTAAATTAAAACTAAATAAATAACTAAAAACCTGATTCTAAAACATTCGCAATAAATAAGAGAATGATTTTAATTTGATGTTTACTATTTAATTTCAATAATAGAGATAGAAATTCAAATTGAAAAAACATGGAAATTCCTCCTTATGATGCGTCTTGAAACGGGACACACGATATACGCGTCATTTGTACTAATTTAACGTTTAAGATCTACCTAAATGTTGTTATATGACATAATTTTTCAATAAAATTGGAGCGCCTGGAGCAGCTTTTTCCAACTGCTTTGCAGCTACACTAATAAATCTCATCCCGGCGCATTCACAAAAACAGAATATTGAGAATGTTTGCAAAATCTTGCAGAACTTTAACAACTGACGCCAATTATACAACTTTTAGTTAAAATTAAAGCCATAATTAAGGTTTTGTGTTGCATGTATTTCTAATGGAAAATTTTTGTTACGTCAAAGTGTATATAACACTTAAACTTTGAGTATGAGTGGTGTAAGAATCCTTTATAAATTTTCACAAATAGATTTATAAGAGATCTAATAGAATGGCCAAAATTTGACAATATCAATATTTTTTTAATTTGTTTCATAATTTTTTGATTTTACGATGTTAATTTTCAAAACGAGGTTTAAATTTACAATCTGGCAACCTGCGTTTTTGTTACTACACGTAAATCTTTGGGTAGCTATGGTAACATCTTCCTTAGTAAAAATGTTATTAAGTAAGTTTAGGACAGCTCATTCCTTCCTTAGTTCCTAGTGTAAACCATTGACATCGATTTTTTTTTATCGTTAACTTGTTTCTCATTGATCACTTGGTAAAACATTTCTATTAATATATAGGTATTTGATTGAAATTCACTTGGTTTGTTTTACTAATAAATTTACCTATTAATTTTATATTAACCATAGCTAACATCCATTAAAGTGCGTTGACACAGTCAAAAAATTCACTTATTTGAACTAGAACGCTTGAAATGAAAAAATATTTTGATATATTTGTAATATTTAGGTCCGCTATATACAGAGAGTTTTCTCATACATATACGTACATTTTCGGATATTCGTCGTATTTGAAAAAAGTTTGAACCAAAGCTTTAAACGAGTGTTTTTCACTTACAGATTAAGCATAAAGTAAAATTTTGAGTTTTGAAAAGCCTGAATATTTGGTTTGGTCGCTCCGAAGTAAAATATCAGGCTTTTATAAACTTGAAATGTTACTTTATGCGCCACGCGTATAGAACTCTGACTTAAAGTGAAGTTTAAAATACATTTCTGAAGGTTGATTTCAATTGCCTATTTATTAAAAGATATATTACATGTTAACAGAAAATATGGATATCAATACCTAAAAATAATGCTTCAACTGCATTTTTATTTGAAACTTATAAAAATAAGTTTCTTTATATACATGAATACCTACATAATATTTAGTGAAGTTTTTACAACAAACCACTATGGACATCAAGATCTGACTAAACATTATAGTTTTAAAATATCTTAACTAATAAATAAGGCAAAAATGTTTCATCAATAAATTTAAAACTGAATAAATTTTCTTGAAGTATTCTCAGATACCTACACACAGTACAAACTTAACCTATTTTACATAGAAAATTGCTCAAATTACGGTTGCATATTTGTTTCTCAATCTGCATTGATGTTTTTCCATATAGTTTATTAAACACGCGATAACACGAGCGTGCTTCTACAAAATTAATGTTATTTATTACAAAAATCGATAACTCTCTCTCTCTCTCTCTTTCTCTCTCGCTTTTTGTCTTAATTTTTTAAACAAGCCCCCATTCATATTTGAGCTCTTGAGCTTAATACGTTATCGTGCCGCAAAATGAGATGTGAATCAGATTATTTTATAGTTAATGAGCGAAATGTCGAGATTACATATCGCTTTGACTCTCGGGAGTAAATCCATCTTTAATCCGTTGTCGCTGAAATTAATTAGCTTGGATTTATAACTTTGGATTCTGTGATTTTCACACAAACGGAGTGCGGATTATTAAAAAATGTGTTATTACGATTACGTCAAATCAGACTGAGAGATATATAAATTTGCCAGACTAAATTATTATTAAATTAATTGTCGTCGAGTTTGATGTCTACTTACTTTGACAAACTTTACTAAAGTCTAATGAATTTAATAATAGTTATTCATCGTCGAATTAAATTAAATAATAGGTAAATGGCAAATGGATATTTTAATTGACAAAACCATTTAATATTTTACAAGTGAAATACCATTTAACTTTGTTTGTTTAATTGAGATTTTATAACATCAAATTTACCTTGTAATTTTTAAACTAATAACAAGTTAGTGTCGTCGAAACCTTAGTCACTTAATAAAGACTCAGTCATAAAAAGTTAAGAAGTTAAGACGATGCTACTTAAGCTATTGGGCATTAGATGGCGTATACGCTGTCGAAACATGTAAAGTTAAGAAGTGTTTTATTTATAAATTATGATGTATAACAAAGTAGAAACCTCTACCGGTAACAAATTTAATCATAGAATATAATTTGAATAATAACATTTCTTTCATTTTACATATTCAGATCATTTTCCTTTTTTGATCTTCAATAATTTAGCCTAATTTAGATATAAATTACCGACATGAAAATAAACATTGTTGTTAAAAGTTAACTATTATTTTTGAACGCATAGAAAATGTGTATTTCCTTTTAGAAATCACAAAACATCATTTGCATGTGAGATTTTGACAAATCTCAAAGTGTTTATTTTTTTTTAGAAGAATTACGAATGAATCATCTTTGTTTTTTTAAGGTCAGAAAGAGCACACTAAAACCGCAGTATTAACAAAATTACACAAACACTTAACAATTTTCGAGGACAATGAGGAGAATGAGGAGAATATCTCATCTGAAAAAAAAATTGTTGATTTCTACAAAAAATCGTATAAAGCAACAAATAATCAAGTTTTGAAAAAACTATGAGTAATTATTTAATTTTGGAACGATCATTTTGAGGCAATTTTGATTAAATGTAGGATAAAATGAAATCTAAATTATTTGAATATAATTGCAGACGTCCAACGTAAACAATTTACTACAGAATTTACTACAGAATACTACTATTGTAATAAAGCGCTTAAGTTTATAGTGTCGTCTTAAGAGCTCAATCGGTTTAGACTTTATTGTGGCGACAGAATTATAGAAGGACAGACAGACATTTTTCAAAAATGATTTTAATCAACTCCCCCCGAGTAAAAATGGATATATCCACTAACATTTTTATTTGAAAATGTGTGCAAAAACAATACTTTCCCTTTGTTTTGCATACGAAACAAAGTAAAAACAATAAGTAGAATTACACTAACTTATATTTGATTAAAGTTATTAATATTACATAAATTATGCTTTCTTCTGAAAAATATAATAAAATCATCAGTTTTGATAAAACTTAGAGCGATTGTTAAGATTTAATGTGTGTACGAGCAACATCTGACCAAAAGAAAACTTGTAGAGCCCAAACTTGAATTAATAGAAATTTGGGTAGAAAGACGAATTATTGATTTATATGTATATAAAAGTGTTATACATCTTGTAATTGTTGTCTGAATAAAGATGTACTATATATATAAAAATTAATAAGATGCTTATTAGAATTATGACAGCGTTTATAAGGTTTATCTTAGTTTTAAAACACTCGGAAGCTCTAGCTTGAATTAATAGAAAGTAGCAGGTTGCTTTTTAAAATAATGAGAACTTTTAAAGACTATACCTTGGTTTTAAACTAGTCTAGTAGCGTCAATGAATAATGCATACAGTAAAAAATGTCTAATAAAATTAGAAACGTAACTATGATATGATTAACAGTAAAACTTTTAAAATCGTTAATATGTTTTATAATTTAAATACATCTCAACTGATTTTTGTCATTTTTATTATTATTTATAAATGGTTAAAATACTCTAAAAGCTGTTATCTAAGGTCTGGTACTACTGGCTACTAAATTGTAAATGTAATTTTGTTAAAATTATCAATATGCTTCATACAAAATATAAAATTACCATAACATTCATACCGGGAGTCTTTCTTTAAAGTATACATATCCCAACATACTGTACAGGCTGTAAATTTTCAGATATTCGTTATTTTTTAAATGTGTTCAAACTGAAGCTACGCGCTACGCGACCAAACCGAATTTTCAGGCTTTTCTAAACTCGAAATTTTACTTCATGCTTAATCTGGGAGTGGAAAACACTCGCTTAATTTGAATTTAGAAAAAAACAACGACTGTATAATTAAAAGAAAAATTCCTTGTATTAGTATGTTACATACATACGTAAATACCCTGCAATTTAATTTAAAATTCAGTGAATTATTAGTATAATTCCTAAATTTCTATGGTTAAAATACTCTTTTTTGACCTTCAAACACAATCGTAAATGAAATATACGTCAGTACAATACGTATAAAATCCAGCTCTTTAGAAATTCCTACTCCAGTGTGTTCCCTCTTCTTCTTTTTCCTTCGTCTTTTCTGCGTCTTTTGAAGTAAATTATTAAAGATGGAACGGAGGGAAAGAAAAGGGCAATAAATGAAAAATTTCCATGCAAATAAATCAACATGAACAATTATGCTGAATGTTCCGCTCTAGTGGAATCCTTTACATTTCATTTAACTTGTCGTCTGCCGACTGCACCGCTCAAAATTTTATGAAACACAAGAATGGCGTGTTCGCTATTAATCGCACACGTTTTTCAGACACGCGAAAAATTTGGCGGTATTCTAAGAAATTCACGCACGAAATAATTTGGAGTTAAATTGACAATTTCGTTCACTTTAACTTAAATTTATTAAATACTTAACTTTTATACTAACTTCTAAGTTTACTAATTAAGAATGAATTAAAATTTCGAGCTCAGAATAGCCTAAAAAGTTAGATTTGCTGGCGCGAGCGAAGCGTAGCGCATTGGCAAATTCACATTTTCATCCTTTTTTAACTTTAATTTTAAGCGTACACGAGTGTTTTCCACTCCCAGGTTTCGAGTTTAGAAAAGCCTGAAATTTTGGTTTGGTCGCGTAGCGAAGCAGAGCGACCAAACCAAATTTTCAGGCTTTTCTAAACTTGAAATTTTACTTCATGCGCCACGCGTATCAAACACTGAAAACACTGAAATATTGTGAACAAGTGAATTCCACTTTAAATCTGCGCCTTATACACGGGGCGCATGAAGTAAAATTTCGAGTTTAGAAAAGCCTCAAAGTTTGGTTTGGCCGACCTAACCAAACTTTCAGGCTTTACTAAACTTGAAATTTTACTTCATGCTTAACCTAGGAGTGGAAAACATCCGCTTAAAGCTTCAAATTAGACACTTTTGTAAAAACAACGAGTATCGGAAAATTTACAGCACATAATTGGGATATGTATACTTCAAAAAAAAACTCCCTGTATTTTAAACTTTACAATATTTCCGTGTTTTATATGTGTGGCACATGAAGTAAAATTTAGAGAACCTTGGATTTAATGACAAGTTTTGTTTACATTCTACAAACTTAAAAATTAGTTTTTTTACTAAATTTCAGTTGACTGTGAAGTTATTTAGATATTTTTGCAATTTGTTTATCTACTTTATTTTTTTGGAATATATACATTTGATATTTCTGAAACGAATTATATTATTCCTAAAAGATTTACCCTTACACACCTCCGTTTTATGTTTCCGAGGGTTGTCCCTCTGCAAAAAAAAATAACTCCTGAGAATTGTTTAAGAATCGATCGAATAAAACGGTCGGTTGTGCCTTTTTATTGTCGCAGGAAAAAGGGCGCAAAGCAAAAAAAATAAGAAGGGAACGAAATGTGTGTTGAATCGAACGTTTTGCTTGATGGGAAAATTCCGTCACGATCCGGATAGTTATTATAGGCAACTTTAAACGCAACAGTTCGTGTTGCATACGCTAGGGTGTTTGTTTTCGATTAAATTCGATTGGGCGTGCGGAATGAGGATGCTTGAGAAATCGATATTTGATATTAAATGATAATTACGCAAACGCAACATGAAAGTCACTGAAGGGTTTAGAAGATTAAATATTGAATCAATAATGTGAAATTCAGGAAATACTTAAATAATGTATTTAACCTACTTTTACTAAGGTAGGAAAAGGAAAACTTTATTATTTTTATAATTAAATATTTTTATAATATTTATTTGAAACATTTTTAACATAAATAAAACATTACAAAATCAAACGCCACGTGTTTTTACGCAACTTTTTTTTTACTAATCCATCTAATTATTCTAAATATTTTAGCATAACTACCCACTAAGCAAAAAACAAACAAATAACGTTATATCAACATTGTAGCAACATTAAACGTTGGTTTAATGTCGTTGAAACATTACTTAAATGGATTTACTCAGTGGGTAAATACAGGGAATTTTAGTTTTAAGTATACATATATCGATATAAAGTCTGTATTTGTTCAGGCATTTCTTGTTTTTGATAATCGTTCAATTTGGAGTTTCTAGCGAGTGTTTCTAAACCTTAAAATGGAAACACTATTTAGAAGCTTTGAATTGAACGGTTGATTTTATAAAATTAAAAAATGCCTGAAAATGTGCAGCGTATACATACGAGTACAGGGGGGTTCTTTCATCTATATACATACGAATGCAAGAAATTTTCCTTTAAAACTCTCAGATATTCGTTTATTTTGAAAATAGTTCAAGTTAAAGTTACAAACGGGTGTTGTCCACTTTCAGATTTTGCATGAAGTGAAATTTCTAGTTTAGAGAAGCCTGAAAATGTTCCTTAATGCGCCAGGCGTATAAAACACTCAAATATTGTAAAGTCCAAGATATATTTCTTTAGCATGTAAAGGGGCATGCTAAAGAAATATATCTTGGACTTTACAATATTTAGTATATTTAGAATTTCATTTAAAATCAGTATTTTATTTACAAGTTCCGAAAAAGTGTAATCCTATCAAAAGTCCGTAATTGTAATCCCCTTAATGTTTTTTGAGCCTTGCGACACCTTATGTAATTAAAATTAGGTTTTCCCACCTTTGTCAGGTATATATAGTTGCGCACCTAGTTGTAAGACCATTATGAGTGCTTTGCACTCGAAATGTACATCTAACAAATGAAAATAAAAGTGAAGTAAGGAATAAAAGTGTTTTTTATTGTCGTAAAATTTCGAGTTTAAAAAAGCCTGAAAATTTGGTTTGACCAAACCAAATTTTAAGGCTTTTCTAAACTCGAAATTTTAATTCATACTTAGTCTGGGAGTGAAAACACTCGTTCTAAACTTCATATTGCACGTTTTTATAGAAAGTTGACGGATTCCTAAATATTTACAACGTATACATTATGTATATTTTAAAGAAGAAAATTACAGTAGGTAATACAATAAGTTATACATAGAAATAATAAAAGTAAGTGCAACATTTTACCTAAAATCAACTTTTTGAGTCAACTTTATAACTGCTCGGCCGTTAATGGGTTGATGAAGGAGTGGAAACACTCGTTAAAAGCATTAATTTAACCGCTTTTATATATTTACAAAAAGAAAATTACTGTATATATCTTACTAAAATTCAATCATCTACATTGATTTTATTTTCATTAATAGATACACAAGAATACCCATTCATAACGTAGAAAACACGACTTTCTGAGTTATTAAAAACAAATATCCGTTTTGCTGAATGCCGGCGTAATTGGTTCATTTAAAATCAACCCCTAATTTTAAATGAAATTATTGCTCTCAGTGCCCGAAATGCGAGACTGAATATTTTTCAGCGGCGCTGAAAACTTGACAGTTTCATCAATTACATTAGGACGGATATTTATCCGCATTCAAGATGATCTCAAAGAATAATCGCGTGAGATTTAATTAATGCCAGAATAGAGGGTTGCGGAAATATCGCCCCCTCAAGTGCGAATGGAAATGTGGAATTGGTTGCGTCGATGAAAAATATTTATTAGGGGGTGTTAAGGAAAGAGAAGGAAAGACATCTCTTGTATGTGAAATATTTATTAAATGGGTTCCGTTTTGTTTAAAGAATGTTATAGAGTAATTTTGAAGCATTATGTAAGATTGCATTAAATCTATTCAAAATATAACACAAAATAAAATGTTTATTTTATTGGAATTTAACGGAAAAGTTTATTTTTTAAAGAAAATATGTACATTTTTTAGTGTAATTGTAAGTACCTACTAGTACAAATAAAATTATTGGTTCTTTTTAAATTTTAATCCTAAAATCTCTGCTTCACATTCTTACTTTTCTATACGGTACTTTTGGAACGATTTAAAATAATTATTAGAATATGTATGCCCACTTACACACCTGATAACTTTGAACAGTAATTATTCCCATCGAGCAAATACATTTACGTAATGTTTTATTAACATTAAAACAACATTTAATGTTGTTACAATGTTGATAAAACGTTACTTGTTTGTTGTTTGCTCAGTGGGATAGTTCTTAAAAACACAATTTTATTCACAAATCGTTTACACATTTGCATATTGATGAAAGAGACTTGTTTGAGATTTCTTACAAATTAAAAATATTTGTAAGGTATGATTCACGAAAGGTGTCCATGGTTTGTAGTGCTTTCTGCACCAATACATGTAATACGAAAATAGTTTGATGTCATCAGATTAAGTGTGTGAAAAGAGACAGAAAACTTCATAATATCTCTGCTATGTTTTTTAGATGGAACATGCGAAAACGTATGTCCCGGTATGCAGCTTTAAAATTGTTAGGTTAAAGGTCACATTTTGACAATGTCTTCGTAAAAGAAAATCTACAATAACCCAGCCACAAAAATATTATAATTAATGTGCACAATTGTTAAGTTTATGTGTTTATGTTTATGTGTGAGTTTATGTAGTATAATTCTAATTTCCACATCTACTAAATAGTTCAGGTATTTACAGAAATAAATAATGCATTTATTTAACTGTTCACCGTGAAGGCTTCTACTTCGTAATACATCATTATTTACACAAATAAGACAATTAACTTTGTTTGTATAACTGAGGATTTTATTGTGACTATAGTTTCGACAACTTTAACTTGTCATTATCAAACATAAAGTAATTTAAAACAAACAATTCGTCAGGTATATATACGAAAAAATTACGGTTACAAAACGACTTTAAAATTAGGGGTTATATTAGGTCAAGCTGGTCGTTTATTTCAGGAATTTCCGGATTAGCGCGTGCTCTGTGAATTTCCAGAGACTCCAGGAGGTCCATCTTACGACCCTTTTCGGCTGAATGTATTATTGACAGTACATCCTCGCCAAAAGTATGATTGTTTTCAATCATATGTCTAGCGAATGACGACTTATCAATCAAATTAAGCCGAAAAGAGCTAAGATGCTCCTTGAGTCTGATTTTAAAATTATTAGACTCATTGATTAATAAATATAGAATGAAAAAAGTAACTAAGTATATATATGCAGGCAAGAACACATCTAAAAAAGAACAAATATTTAGATCCCTTACCTACTTTGGTGACATCTCATTACAAATTAAAAGCATTTTATCTAAACATAACATTTCAATAGCCTTTAAACCTTTTACAAAAATTAGATACAGTATTTTTAATCCGAAACAATACCCAGTGCTCACAGATCAGGAATATATAAACTAACTTGTAGCGATTGTAAACAAGTGTATATTGGTCAATCTGGTCGTAATTTTAAAATCAGACTCAAGCTCTTTTCGGCTTAATTTGATTGATAAGTCGTCATTCGCTGGACATATGATTGAAAACAATCATACTTTTGGCGAGGATGTACTGTCAATAATACATTTAGCCGAAAAGGGTCGTAAGATGGACCTCCTGGAGTCTCTGGAAATTCACAGAGCACGCGCTAATCCGGAAATTCCCGTACTAAACGACCAGCTTGACCTAATATACACCCCCATTTTTAAAGCCGTTTTGTAAAAGTAATTTTTTCGTATATATACCTGACGAATTGTTTGTTTTAAATTACTTTATGTTTGATAATGACAAGTTAATGTTGTCGAAACTATAGTCACAATAAAATCCTCAGTTATACAAAGTTAATTGTCTTATTTGTGTAATGCATTTATGTTAATTTTCTGTAAGCTCAAACGGAAATGTTAGTTGAATCGAAGGCGCATTCAGTACATTTGGCAAATAGTCATTGGATGAATCTGATATTATAGCGAATTTTTCTTTTAAGTATACATACAGTGAATTTTCTTATAGGTATACTTATGCATACGCTATTTTTATATTTTTCACTTTGAAGCTTAATACGAGTGTTTTCCACTCCCAGACTGAACATGAAGTAAAATTTCGAGTTTAGAAAAGCCTGAAAATTTGGTTTGGTCGCTCCGCGAAGCGAAGCGGCCAAACCAAATGTTCAGGCTTTTCTAAACTCGAAATTTGACTTCATGCGCCACGCGTATAAAACACTGAAATAATCAAATTTTCAGGTTTTTCTAAACTCAAAATTTTACTTCATGCGCCACGCGTATTAAAAACACTGAAAGCACTGAAATATTGTGAACCAGTAAATTTCGCTTGAAATCAGTATCTTATACGCGTGGCGCATGAAGTAAAATTTCGAGTTTTGAAAAGCCTGGGAATTTGGTTTGGTCGCTTCGCGCTACGCGACCAAACCAAATTCTTAGGCTTTTCTAAACTCGAAATTTTACTTCATGCTAAACCTGGAAGTGGAAAACACTCGTTTAAACTTTAAATTGACCTCTTTTGAAAAACAACGAATATTTAAAAATCTGCAACAGGTAATTGGGATATGTATACTCAAAAGAAATAAAATACATAAAATCATAATTTAAAGCTTTTCTAAAAGAAATAACACTAATATACTCGCGACCTAATCAATCAGTATGACATTATCATGTAACGTCAACATTTGACAGAACTAGGAAAAATCCTTGTAGATACAACTGTCGACATACTCTCCACAAAATTTTAACCACACATTCCACATCAAGAAGTCATGGGGCATCTCTCCCGAATTTCACTATATATTCTCGAATTTTCACTTAATCGGAGGTTTAATTGTAATTATATTCTTAGCCGAGGTGCAAGTGGGCAGTAGTGTACTATCATTACTTACTACGTGTATGAAAAACAATATGAAAATAAATTGCAAAGACATTGTTTAATGTTTCTACTCAAAATATTATTTTAATATTTTCTCTGCATGGAAGACTGTAACATTAGATAACATAATTTTCAATTTTCATTCAATACCGCCCCGAAAACACCAGCTGGAAATATGATTATTTTTCCTAGAATATCTCCTTCTGACAGTGACATCCAATACATCAGACCGAGCTTATTTACTTGCCTCCCCGTCGAAAACTAAAATCCCCGGTGCCGTGGAAGAAACGAACGGGTAAACAAAAAAAATATTTTTCCAATAATGACTGCACTGACGTATTTGTGCATACACAGCGCCCCCGAACTCCTCGACAAACCTGTGGAATTACTGAAAAAGCGCCCGAGGACGATATTTCAATATCGATGACGAGCTTACGAGAAATGTTTGTGTTGCCTTCCGGATCTACGGTAATCCATTTCAGGGTCTGTCAACTTGGCCCCCCCAACTCAAAATTTTCAAATAAAAAATATTGCGCCCGAAAGGTCTTAACTTGCGCTCACTTGCGCCCAAATATTAAAACTTGCGCTGTTAAGGGTAGAAAGTTATAGCGATTTGAAAATAGGGGGGGCTAAGTTGACGCCAGCCCCCCCATCTCGGAATTTTTAACTTTTTCTTTCATAAATACATTCTATGGAACTTGCGCTGTCGATACCACCTAATTTTACAAGTTGCGCTGCAAAAATACACCCCCTATAAACGAAATAAAGGAGGGTGCCAGCCCCCCCACTTTACATTTTTTAAGTTTTATTGCATTGTACACAAAGCTTAGAAGTTGCGCTCACTTGCGCCATCGAAATTTCTTCAATATCAGTTCTCATGAAAAAGTTATGGCATATTTTATATATACTCGAATCCAGTGCGCGTATTCCCATAATCTCCATGCAACTACAGAAGAGTAATACAATAAACATACTTAACAACCAAAACAGTAATTTTCTTTAATTTTTGCATATTTATTTCAGTGCCGTATCATGGTGGAAATATATATTTTTGTTATTACTTAAATAATTTTATTTCCAGAACAAATAACAATAATTCGATTCAATTAATAAATATAACTTTAACAATGTATTTAAAATGCATTTCTGCTGATTAGAAAAGTAGCGCTGTTTTCCCAGTAGCGTTACAAATAATTTATTATTTAATTTAATTAAATATTTTTAAAACCAAACGTGAAAATTTAAATTTTTTAAGTGATTTTACTTAAACAATGCATAAGAAATTCATCTATGCCAATGAGAAAAGTTGCGCTGTTTTCCCAGTGGCGTCACAATTAATTTATTATTATTTAATTAAATTAAATATTTTTCAAACCCAACGGAAAATTTTTAATTCTCTAAGTGATATAACTTTAACAATGCATAGGAAATGCATTTATGCTAATGAGAAAAGTTGCGCTGTTTTCCCAGTGGCGTCACAATTAATTTATTATTTTTGAATTAAATTAAATGTTTTCAAAACCAAACGGAAAATTTTGAATTTTCTAAGTGATATTACTTCAACAATGCATAGAAAATGCATTTATGATAATGAGAAAAGTTTCGCTGTTTTCCCAGTGGCGTCACAATTAATTTATTATTATTGAATTAAATTAATTATTTTCAAAACCAAACGGGAAACTTTGAATTTTCTAAGTAATATTACTTTAACAATGAATAGGAAATGCATTTATGCTAATGAGAAAAGTTGTGCTGTTTTCCCAGTGGCGTCACAATTAATTTATTATTATTGAATTAAATTAAATGTTTTCAAAACCAAACAGAAATTTTGAATTTTCTAAGTGATATTACTTTAACAGTGCATAGGAAATGCATTTATGCTAATGAGAAAAGTTGCGCTGTTTTCCCAGTGGCGTCACAATTAATTTATTATTATTGAATTAAATTAAATATTTTCAAAACAAAACGGGAAACTTTGAATTTTCTAAGTGATATTACTTTAACAATAAATAGGAAATGCATTTATGCTAATGAGAAAAGTTGCGCTGTTTTCCCAGTGGCGTCACAATTAATTTATTATTATTGAATTAAATTAAATATTTTCAAAACCAAACGGGAAACTTTGAATTTTCTAAGTAATATTACTTTAATAATGAATAGGAAATGCATTTATGCTAATGAGAACAGTTGCGCTGTTTTCCCAGTGGCGTCACAATTAATTTATTATTATTGAATTAAATTAAATATTTTCAAAACAAAACGGGAAACTTTGAATTTTCTAAGTGATATTACTTTAACAATAAATAGGAAATGCATTTATGCTAATAAGAAAAGTTGCGTTGTTTTCCCAGTGGCGTCACAATTAATTTATTATTATTGAGTTAAATTAAATATTTTCAAAACCAAACGGAAAATTTTGAATTTTCTAAGGGATATTACTTTAACAATGCATAGGAAATGCATTTATGCTAATAAGAAAAGTTGCGCTGTTTTCCCAGTGGCGTCAGTGATCATTCCCAAAAACAGATGGTTCCCGTCGGTCACCCTACATTGTATATAGGAACATATTAACCTCTACTTCTTTTGATCTTGAACAATGATTTTTGCTTGGAAGCAAGTCATTGTATTCCTCCCATAAGCCATTATGTCTTGTGCAAAATGCTATAAAATGACCTGGTATAAAACCCACAACACCACGTAAAATAAACAGTTTGTTCTGTACATTTAGTTTAAACGGAATATTTTCTAAATGAGTTACTAAATTCAATGTTTTACTGTCCGTGTTAACGGGTTCTATGAATATGAAATTGTTGAACTGTGTTTCAAATAATAATTTATTATTACACAAACTGCAATTTTGTTTTATTTTTGTTTTTTGTTTTCGCTCCTGGGAAAACAGCACAACTTTTCTCATTAGCATAAATGCATTTCCTATGCATTGTTAAAGTAATATCACTTAGAAAATTCAAAATTTTCTGTTTAGTTTTGAAAATATTTAATTTAATTCAATAATAATAAATTAATTGTGACGCCACTGGGAAAACAGCGCAACTTTTCTCATTAGCATAAATGCATTTCCTATGCATTGTTAAAGTAATATCACTTAGAAAATTCCAAATTTTCTGTTTGGTTTTGAAAATATTTAATTTAATTCAATAATAATAAATTAATTGTGACGCCACTGGGAAAACAGCGCAACTTTCTCATTAGCATAAATGCATTTCCTATGCATTGTTAAAGTAATATCACTTAGAAAATTCAAAATTTTGTGTTTGGTTTTGAAAATATTTAATATAATTCAATAATAATAAATTAATTGTGACGCCACTGGGAAAACAGCGCAACTTTTCTCATTAGCATAAATGAATTTCCTATGCATTGCTAGAGTAATATTACTTAGAAAATTCAAAGTTTCCCGTTTTGTTTTGAAAATATTTAATTTAATTCAATAATAATAAATTAATTGTGACGCCACTGGGAAAACAGCGCAACTTTTCTCATTAGCATAAATGCATTTCCTATTCTTTGTTAAAGTAATATCACTTAGAAAATTCAATGTTTCCTGTTTGGTTTTGAAAATATTTAATTTAATTCAAAAATAATAAATTAATTGTGACGCCACTGGGAAAACAGCGCAACTTTTCTCATTAGCATAAATGCATTTCCGATGCATTGTTAAAGTAATATCACTTAGAAAATTCAAAGTTTCTTGTTTGGTTTTGAAAATATTTAATTTAATTCAATAATAATAAATTAATTGTGACGCCACTGGGAAAACAGCGCAACTTTTCTCATTAGCATAAATGCATTTCCTTTGCATTGTTAAAGTAATATCACTTAGAAAATTCAAAATTTTCTGTTTGGTTTTGAAAATATTTAATTTAATTCAATAATAATAAATTAATTGTGACGCCACTGGGAAAACAGCGCAACTTTTCTCATTAGCATAAATGCATTTCCTATGCATTGTTAAAGTAATATCACTTAGAAAATTCAAAATTTTGTGTTTGGTCTTGAAAACATTTAATATAATTCAATAATAATAAATTAATTGTGACGCCACTGGGAAAACAGCGCAACTTTTCTCATTAGCATAAATGCATTTCCTATGCATTGTTAGAGTATTATCACTTAGAAAATTCAAAATTTTCCGATTGGTTTTGAAAATATTTAATTTAATTCAATAATAATAAATTAATTGTGACGCCACTGGGAAAACAGCGCAACTTTTCTCATTAGCATAAATGCATTTCCTATTCTTTGTTCAAGTAATATCACTTAGAAAATTCAATGTTTCCCGTTTGGTTTTGAAAATATTTAATTTAATTCAAAAATAATAAATTAATTGTGACGCCACTGGGAAAACAGCACAACTTTTCTCATTAGCATAAATGCATTTCCGATGCATTGTTAAAGTAATATCACTTAGAAAATTTAAAGTTTCCTGTTTGGTTTTGAAAATATTTAATTTTATTCAATAATAATAAATTAAATGTGACGCCACTGGGAAAACAGCGCAACTTTTCTCATTAGCATAAATGCATTTCCTTTGCATTGTTAAAGTAATATCACTTAGAAAATTCAAAGTTTCCCGTTTGGTTTTGAAAATATTTAAATTAATTCAATAATAATAAATTAATTGTGACGCCACTGGGAAAACAGCGCAACTTTTCTCATTAGCATAAATACATTTCCTATGCATTGTTAAAGTAATATCACTTAGAAAATTCAAAATTTTTTGTTTGGTTTTGAAAATATTTAATTTAATTCAATAATAATAAATTAAGTGTGACGCCACTGGGAAAACAGCGCAAGTTTTCTCATTAGCATAATTGCATTTTTTGTGCATTGTTAAAGTAATATCACTTAGAAAATTCAAAAATTTCCGTTTGTTTTTAAAAATATTTAATTTAATTCAATAATAATTAATTAATTGTGACGCCACTGGGAAAACAGCGCAACTTTTCTCATTAGCATAAATGCATTTTGTATTTATTTTTAAAGTAATATCACTTAGAAAATTCAAAGTTTCTTGTTTGGTTTTGAAAATATTTAATATAACTCAATAATAATAAATTAATTGTGACGCCACTGGGAAAACAGTCCAACTTTTCTCATTAGCATAAATGCATTTTTTATGCATTGTTAAAGTAATATCACTTAGAAAATTCAAAGTTTCCCGTTTGGTTTTGAAAATATTTAATTTAATTCAATAATAATATAATAATTGTGACGCCACTGGGAAAACAGCGCAACTTTTCTTATTAGCATAAATGCATTTCCTATGCATTGTTAAAGTAATATTACTTAGAAAATTCAAAATTTATTGTTTGGTTTTGAAAACATTTAATTTAATTCAATAATAATAAATTAATTGTGACGCCACTGGGAAAACAGCGCAACTTTTTTTATTAGCATAAATGCATTTCCTATTCATTGTTAAAGTTATATCACTTAGAAAATTCAAAGTTTCCCGTTTGGTTTTGAAAATATTTAATATAATTCAATAATAATAAATTAATTGTGACGCCACTGGGAAAACAGCGCAACTTTTCTCATTAGCATAAATGCATTTCCTTTGCATTGTTAAAGTAATATCACTTAGAAAATTCAAAATTTTCTGTTTGGTTTGAAAAATATTTAATTTAATTAAATTATAATAAATTAATTGTGACGCCACTGGGAAAACAGCGCAACTTTTCTCATTGGCATAGATGCATTCCCTATGTATTGTTTAAGTAAAATCACTTAAAAAATTTAAATTTTCACGTTTGGTTTTGAAAATATTTAATTAAATTAAATAATAAATTATTTGTAACGTTACTGGGAAAACAGCGCAACTTTTCTAATCGGCAGAAATGCATTTTAAATGCATTGTTAAAGTTATATTTATTAATTGAATTGAATTATTGTTATATGTTTTGGAAATAAAATTATTTAAGTAATAATAAAAATATATATTTCCACCATGATGCGGCACTGGAATAAATATACAAATATTATAGAAAATTACTGTTTTGGTTGTATAATGTATGGTTTTCGACGAAGATGGACAGTAGTTGTGAGTTAAGTATGTTTATTGTATTACTCTTCTGTAGTTGCATGGAGATTATGGGAATACGCGCACTGGATTCGAGTATATATAAAATATGCCATAACTTTTTCATGAGAACTGATATTGAAGAAATTTCGATGGCGCAAGTGAGCGCAACTTCTAAGCTTTGTGTACAATGCAATAAAACTTAAAAAATGTAAAGTGGGGGGGCTGGCACCCTCCTTTATTTCGTTTATAGGGGGTGTATTTTTGCAGCGCAACTTGTAAAATTAGGTGGTATCGACAGCGCAAGTTCCATAGAATGTATTTATGAAAGAAAAAGTTAAAAATTCCCAGATGGGGGGGCTGGCGTCAACTTAGCCCCCCCCTATTTTCAAATCGCTATAACTTTCTACCCTTAACAGCGCAAGTTTTAATATTTGGGCGCAAGTGAGCGCAAGTTAAGACCTTTCGGGCGCAATATTTTTTATTTGAAAATTTTGAGTTGGGGGGGCCAAGTTGACAGACCCTCCATTTCATTGTTTGCGTTTCAATTCCATGCCGAAATACAAAGCATATTTGTTTTCAATGAAAGAGGGATATGTGCTGGAAGGTTTCAACTAGTCTAACACTTTTATGTAAAACAATATATCAAGAATATTTGTGAAGCATTTGTAAGTTCAAACCAATTATAATTTTAGATTTAACCCATTCACGGCCGAGCAATTATAGAGTTAACTCTAAAAGTTGATTTTAGGTAAAATTCTACACTTCGTTTAATGATTCCTACTAATGACTTATTGTATTAAATACTGTGAATTTTTCTTTTGAACATACATGTATATGCTGTACGTCGAGTTTGGATAAAAACGTGCAATACGAAGTTTAAAACGAGTATTTCCGCTCCCAGGCTAAACATGAAGTAAAATTTCGAGTTTAAAAAATTCCCGCGTAGAAATTTGTCGAGCTTCGCGCTAGCGACCAAAACATATTTTTACGAAGCTTTTCTAAACTCGAAATTTTACTTCATGCGCCACGCGTATAAAACACTGAAATATTGTAAAGTTAAAAATACACTGAAATATTTTTTTTTAAAATGAGGTATAATCGAGATATTTAAATAACAAAATATTTTTGCTATTCTTCATACATTTTTAAGAAAATTTAAATAATATATATCAAATTAAACTATTTAGTAAATTAATTAACATAAAATTAATAATGTTGCGTATATGCATCAATAGCACCTAATGGGTTATTATTAGAGATAGAGACGTATTTGATTAATATTTAAGACACAGGCTTCTTTATAATCTTGAAATTTTATAGTTTTCCTTCTTCCTCATTTTAAGTGAACATTATAAAATATTGAACTCAAAGTTATTAATTATAACGGAAATTTGTAGTTTAAGCGCCAATTGTTTCATTGCTTACAAACATTTATAAACTCCTTTACGAAATACAATAAAATTGTTTTTGGTAGAAAACTTGTATTTTTGTGATTATTGTTTCAAAACGAGAGTTTCTATTACACTTAGACTTAGAGCAAATTAATAGAGTTTCTTTTATTTTGAAGAAATTGTCTATTCTATTCAAGATATTTTCTTCTAAAGTTGGAATTATGGTTATTTTAATTTGAATTTCATGAACATTTAAAGTTAAAAAATCATTGATTTTCGTGAAATTTGGATATTCAACCAATATTACTGTTTTAAACACAGACAAATACAAATGTAATTGTTTTGAACACAGTTTCATTTCATTGTATCAAAAGGTTTTAGGCAATGATTTTATCAATTTTAAACAAAGTATTCAAAACTCAAAAACGCGTAGGACCACTTATATAAAAATTCTAAACTGGCTAATGTCATTTCGAACTAAATTTAAGGACGCACTTAGTCTAATGCTATGTCCCTTATATTATTAGTAAAAAATTATTGATATTTGTAATATTTTCAAAACACGACTTGCATTAACAAAAGTTCGCCTGTGTCTCTGTTGTGTTAATAATGATTAACACAATTTTTAGGTTAGACAAATCCACGGTTAATAAAGTAAACGGTTGCCGATACCCACAGCTACCTAGGATATTTTTTTAGCTACCCTTAATTACACTGCTCTTTTGCATTGATTGGTTTTAATGTTACTCAAATTTAGAGCTGGAATTTTCAAAACGTGTATTAGGCGCTTACACATGCCCCTTTGTTTCAAGGTGATTTAATTGTACACTTCTGTGCAATAAAATTAGGCACGAGTCTCATAACTATTTTCACAATATTCTAGTTGTTACTTCGGGTCTGTGTTAATTGTCTAGCAGCAGTTTCAATAAATGATAATACACGGCTCATTTGCACCCCGATTGATTAATTATAATCATCTACTAATCGTTGATTAAACCTCTAATTAAGTCAAAATATAAGAATGTTTTAAATTTGTAAGATATCCTAAATTAGTCTTTAATCAATATGCGATTGTGTAAACAATTTATAAATAAAATTGCTGTATTTTAAGGAAGTACTAATCACTGATTAATCGACCTGGGTGCAAACGGGCACAACTTGAAAATAACACCTTTGTTAAACTATGACCTTTAAAAAAACGCTCGAAATAAATACAACAAAGCCGAAATAGAAAAACCATCTTCTATTTTAGTTGGAATTCGAATTTTTGAATTGTTGTCTAAATGACCCAGCATTTTGACATTAAAGAAATTAACATATATTTATATTTTTGTAACTAGGAAACTCATCACGTCCGTTTTAAACTATAACATATTTTGTGTGCTTCGTTTTATTGTACAGGAGAGTACTTTAAAAACATGTTTTTATTATTATTATAATATTGCACTTATTATACAATTTATATCACAAATATTTAAAAGTTTTCAAACAAGGAATATTTCCCCATAAGACAAACGCGAAAACCAACCTTACATTACAAACAGTATCGAAGTTTTCTAACACACAACACCACTACTAAAACAGAATAATATTTACCTCAAGTATAACTTCCAGTTAGCAATAATGTTGATATAAGATTCATGAACAACATTTCAAAACTTTCTAAGTTTTCCGATTTCACGCTGTATAGGGGGGGCGAATAAATAAACGCCCTTTCTCACACACACACATACAACACAAAACATAACCATTTCAAACTCTGGCTTTTACAGTGCCGAAGACCGAACGAACGGGAAAAAAGTAGCGGAACTATTAATACTTTTTTTGCTTTCTGAAAACCCTCAGGAGCTTTTTATTGCTCTCCTTCTTTTGTGCATATTTTTTTCCTAATGATCCCATCTTAGAGTCGAACAAAGGGAAGAAAAGGAACGAAAGTTCACAGGGAGGGATATTAAATAGTGGTGAGTTCTGTGAAAGAAAGTGGGCGATGGATATTTTTCCTGGGATATAAAGAGATAATTGACATGCGATACTGAAGAAACGCAACTGTATCTAAGTATAATTGATAATTTAAAGTATCAACCGATTGTTTCCACTGCATGATTAAGCATGAAGTAAAATTTCGAATTTAGAAAAGCCTGAAAATTTGGTTCTAAACTCGAATGTTTACTTCATGCACCACGCGTATAAAACATTGATTTAAAATAAAGTTTGAAATACACTGATTAAACTGATTCAGAAGTAAATTTTAACCTTCACAATAAGATAAATTCAAATTCAAAACTATTTGAATTCGAGAAAATAATTGTTTTAATTTTATTCCTAATTTTTTAAAAGTCATAAGCAAAGCTATACTGAAGAGAGATAAATCTCGAAACGCGTCTATAGATGGCCTAAGACATTAGTTTTTATCTGAGTCCTTTCACTTCTAATTTGTCGCTATCTCTCCTTTCATTTTAAATTGTAGTGTTAGTTGGTTTGAAGAGAATTTGACCTAAACGTTACATATACTTTAATAGAGCGTTGTAACAAATCAAATTAAATAAGATTTTAAATATTTCATTGTATAATTCAATATCCGGAGGTGTATTTGCACGGGAAGTAGTTGTTTCAATGGATATTTATCGTCTTAAATTGTCTTATTAATTAAGACACTGTTTGCATTTTCACGAATAGTTTTTTCGTAATTTTATACATTATACCTTCACAATAGTTCAGTGTTTTGCATGCGTGGCGCATAAAGTAAAATTTCAAGTTTAGAAAAGCCTGAAAATTTGGTTAGGTCGCTCCGTTTCGCCACGCGACCATCAGGCTTTTCTAAACTCGAAATTTGACATCATGCTTAATTAAAGATTGAAAACACTCTTTTGAAGCTTCAAATTGAACTATTTTGTAAATCAACGAATGCCTGTACAAATGTAGCGTATACTATATCGGATTATGTATACTTACAAAAAAATTCTCTCTATAAACTTATATTGGGTGTTGATTAATAATTATTATTTGTGGTCATTAAAAACGTGTTAGTATAACGAGTGTCTATAAACTGTCGGCATCCACGTAGGTTCTGACTTTAGAAACATACGTCGTAATTAGACATTTAATTACATTTATTTTACGCTTTCCAGATTCACCGAATTGTATGACTTAATCCAAATATGTAATTTGGTTTTTAAGGCAACCGAGATGCTGACAGTTTATAGACACTCGTTATAATTAAAAACAATTTATTTCATCACATAAAATAATAAATTATATTTCATATAAACACACAACACACCAATGCCACTCAAACCGTAAATACGTGTGTGATAAGAAAATACATTTCCACAATATGCGAGCTAACTGTACGTACGTCACGATGAAATGTGCATCTTTTGAAAGATAGTTTTCTGCCTCGGGCTTCATTATACATCCCTCAATAATAGCCCCCCCTCGTGCTCGGATGCTCTGATAGTAATGAATTGGCTATTGTTTACAGGATCCTATGAGGCTGTGACATTTCTAAATACGAAAGTAGGACATGTTGGGAATGACTGTTTTCAGCAAGATATCATTTTCCCTTACAATTTCCAATTGGAACAAAAGATTGCATTTCAACATTCGGGATAAATTAGTATATCACTTAACCTTTGAAGGTTATTTAAAAGGAGAGATAGTTAAAAGAGTACCTATTCAATGTAGTTCAATTCAAATTACAATAATAAAATTATTGTCGTTTTGATAATAAAAATAAACGTATACATTTTGTAAGTCCGTATTAGATGGTCATATTTTTTTTACAAAAAATGCATAAATGAATTTGTATACAAAAAAGAGTTTCTTAGATATCTCACTCGTATCGATGAACGTAATGCAAAGAACTAACATCATTTTTAAAATTTGGATAGGCACTACTATAGTTATTATTTCTTGTAATTATTTTTTTTTAACACACTTACTCTTAGTGTTAATAATTTTGTACTGTATTCAATATGATTGAAATGATTTTTTTGTTAATAAAAAAAAGACCTTTATTGGCATAATACTACATTACATCCATATCTACACTAATCGCTGCCCCCTCTCTTCCTTCTGCTTTCCCTCTCTTCCCCCAACTTCTCCAGCGTCCTTACCCCGACCCCATTCTCTCTCATCCATTCCGTCACTCTTCTATTCCTTCTTATTCCCACCCATTCCTCCTTCACCCCCTCGCACTCTTCTGCCAAATGACTCCACGTATCCCTCCCCTGCTCACACATAACACACCTCCCATACTCTTCCCCCATCCACACCTTCCTTCCTCTCTCCCCTGACCCACACTTCGCCTTCGCCAGCAACACCCTTTCCTTCCTACTCCATCCCCCCTCCACCAAATACCTATTTGTTAACAAATATATTATATTTATTCAATTCAATAATTAAATAAAATTCGAGATAAAGAAGCTAATAAATCAATTGCACGTAAAGAATTTATAAAAATCTCAGAAACCTCGAAAAGATCTTGACAATTAATTTAAATTCATAATTTTTGTTGAAAAAATACAACAAAAATTCGGATGTTGATAGAAACAACCCAATTAAATATATATATGATGATTTAGATAAACTTATTAAACAGGGTGGCGACTAACCGAGAAAACCGGAAAAGTCAGTAGATTTTCGGCCTTTTTAGCGAAAAATCAGGGAATATTTAAATTAATTATAATAATAAATATGCAAATAATACGATTAAAGAATTGACAAATTGCTAGTTCTGTTCATAGCACGAGTTTGATACATTAAGGCCCGTTTGTACCCAATACTTCTTAAAATCACACCAATTTTATTTATAAATTGTTTACATAATCGTATATTGATTAAAGAGACTAATTTTGGATATCTTACAAATTTATAACATTTTTGTATTTCAAAATGTTGACTTAATCAGAGGTTTAATTAAGGATTAGTAGATGATTAAAATTAATCAGTCGGGGTGCAAATAAGCTTAAATAATATTAAAAAAATAAAAAAAACTAAATGGTAATGTGTCCATATCCTAGCACTTTTCCTGTAATTTGAACAACTGATAACTGACATACTACATTTATTTCACTTTAACCAAGTAGTAGAAAATTTCACTTGAAGTTAGTTATTTATACGCGTAGCGCATGAAGTAAAATTTCGAGTTTAGAAAAGCCTGAAAATTTGGATTTGCTGGGGCGCGACTCGCTTCGCTCGCGCGCCCCACCAAATGCAAATTTTCAGGCTTTTCTAAACTCGAAATTTTACTTCATACTTAGTGTGGGAGTGGAAACCCTCGTTAGACGATTAATCAGATACTTATTTTGCAGTTTCCTTTGTTGTCAAATTTATGACATTAAATAGAGTTGATGTTATTTATTAGGTTAGATTTAGAACATAAACAAATTTGTGTGCATTATTTATGTGTTACTAAACTTTGACGAACAAATGGAAATATTCATAATTGTAAACGAATGTTATCAAAACCTAATTTTCAAAAATAACGTGCAAAGTTAACAAACCTAATAAATTGATTGAAATTATTGATGATTTACAAACAAACTATAAGAATCGTCATTATGAAGAAATATTAATAAAATTATAGAAATACAACAAACAATTATTTAAGTTTATTATTTAACATTTTCATTAAAATTAGTACATTTTTGTTATCTATATAATCTGAAATTGGATTCGTTCGTTAATTGAATGAATAAATGAAAAAATAAATAAATAAATTCTTCATGAACATTTGTGTATTTACTTACTTTTGCCAATTTATTACGTTTTCATCAATTTTGATTATAATATATTCCATTTGTTTCTGGATCTCGCCTAGCTTTGGAAAAGTGACAGTTTAAGTATTGTAAATGGGGCTGGTTGTGTTTTAAATCAGGGTTTTTAAATGTCACTGTCAGATGTTCGATTTTAAGGTTATAATTTCTGACTATTGTGATCTTACACTGTTGCCTGTTTTACAAATTTTCAGATATAAAAGGATAATAATATGCAGTTTTAAGATTAACAAAATTTACTACTTGGTTTTTGTACATACAAACACAGCAATAATATTGTATACAGGGTGTCCGTATTTCAACAGAATGTATGGGGATCTCGGTTATTTAAAGAGATAGAGAGTCGGTTAAATTCTGGCAAAATTGCGTAATTTAGGGCCCAATAATAATCTAAAAACAAATTTGAAATATCTTTTTTCCTTTTTCAGAAATTGTCAAAAAACGGATTTTTTGAAATTTGGTTTCTATTGTTTTATTCAAAAACTATTGAATCCAGACATTTACAACTTTGACATTATACACGCACTTTTTAACGATAAATCTCGTAACATATTTTATTTTAAGTTAACTCAAGATTTACCTAGGGACTTTAGCCAACTTTTGTTTTTTTTATGGGCGCCATTTTGGATTTTCATATTATTTGGAAGAATATTTTTTTCTAAATTCAATGATGTATCACACTTATAGTTTATTGTACATTTTATACGTATAATTTTAATCTTTTGTTTTTTGTAAAGAGTGCCTTGCAAACAGTTGAGTAACTCACTTATTTGACAACTCCTAGGACCCATAATTTGCTTACATATCACCCCTGAAGACAGGCATCCGACGATACATATTTAACAGTTGTGATGTATTTTAAACTAACGATTGTCTTCCACTCCCAGACTAAGCATGATGTAAAATTTCGAGTTTAGAAAAGCCCCGCGTAGAAAATTTGTCGAGGGTCGCGCAGCGACCCGAGACAAATTTTCACGGGGCTTTTCTAAACTCGACATTTTACTTCATGCGCCACGCGCATAAACCACTGATTTACAGTAAAGTTAAAAATATATAACGCTTAGATGTGATGCTGATCAATATTTACCGAGATGTAGCGAAAAAATGCAACAATTACTTTTTTTGTAAATAGTTTTGGAATAATAATAATAAAATTAGAATAAATATAGTTTGTGCAACTTTTATGTGATAATCGATACTTATTATTAATATTACAAAAGATTGACAGTTATTAATTAATTTTGAGTGCTAACAATGATTGACTGCTGTCAAGATTTTATTGATTAACAGATAAGACGTCATTGTTTCCAAAGCACTCTTTGCAAAAAAGAAAATATCATAATTTTAAATATCAAATCTAAAATAATTTATTACTGAGTTCAAAGAAAAATACTCTTTCAAAAAATATGAAAATCCAAAATGGCGCCCATAAGAAAAACAAAATTTGGCTATAGTCCCCGGTTAAATGTTATAGTTATCTTAAAAACAAATATGCTATTAGATTCCTCATTAAAAAGTGCTTATATAATGGCAAAGTATTAAATGTCCAGATTCAATAGTTTTTGAATAAAAAAATAAAAACGATTTTTCAAAAAATCTGTTTTTGTTGATATCTCGAAAACAAAAAAAGATATTTCAAAATTGTTTTCAGATTATTGTTAGGCCCTAAAATACGTAACTTTGCCCCAATTTAACAGACTTTATATCTCTTCAAATAACTGAGATCCCCATAAATTCTGCCAAAATACAGACACCCTGTATAACAAGTATAATGAATTCGGCTTTGCAAACTTATTTCGTCATCCATTTGTATTTCTCGCTTGGGTCTTCCCGTTAACACATTTTGATCAACTCCATCCATCCACCTTAATTTTGGTCATTCTCTCTTCTGTTGGCCCTCAGTATTTTTTTGCAGAATTGCAAATTTATTCCCACCCTCTTGTGATACTGATAATTTTCATGTCAAACAATTTTTAAGCCCTCATTCCACTTTTATTATTTAGTCAAGAGAACCTGCATCTGAATCTTCTGATGTTTGTTCTGAGCCAGATTCCCCAAGCGAAATAATAAAAGGAGGAATGGTTTCAAAAGAAAGGTTCCCCATGTGTTTTGTCCAGTCATCCGAAATAAGTTTTTCACAATGATCACAGAAATTTTGCCACATATCGGATGTACATTTTGAGAGAGACTCAAGCCATAAATTCTGAACACGATCCTTAGATGGTTGCTTAGAATTTATGTGCTTATTGTAGTAAGTCTTACAAAACCCCCATGCCATTTCAATTGGATTGTATTGACAATGGTATGGCGGTAATCTAAGAACTTCGTGCCCGGTCTTTCTCAAAATGTCATCAACTACGTAAATTTTGTCATTTGATCGAAAAGGTATAAATAAAGCCCATAGTTCCTTTTTGGTTAATTTTGGATTGAATTTTACATTTTGTTTAACCAACCACTCCTGCATTTCGCATTTCTTGCAAGAAAATGAAGGAGTTTTGTCTAATTGCACAGAATGGTATGCAGCATTATCCATAATAACTACACATTTCCCTGAAAGCTTAGCCAAAGCAGGAATAAGTTGATTAACCACCCAATTTTGAAAAGTATTACCATCCATTGTGGCATGGTAATCTCGGTCATTGTTTTTCGAATGTAATAAAAAATCGCACCCATCCAAAAACCCACCCCTGTACCCAGCATGTAGAATGGTGAAGCGTTTGCCTTCATTTTTTGAATTTAGTTGGATTACTTTTTATATCCGTTTCATGTACCCAGCGTCGAACCACGGATCCATTCTGATATATCCATGTTTCATCCAGGTATACGAATTGGATATCTTCACTGGAATTTTGATACTGTAAAAATTTTCTAAGGAAAATAATTTTAGCTGCAACAACATGTTTTTGTTCACAGATAATTTTGAGCCCATTAATTAATTTGAATTTATACCCCATACTTTTAACAACCCTATAAAGTGTTGTTCTATTCCCATGGAACTCATAATTTTCTTTCATATCATTCAAAAGATCTCCCAAAGTAAAATACTGATTTCTAGAGTTATATTGCCAAATTAGTTGTTGCAGATCTTTTCTAGCTAGGTGATTCCAAAAATGGCTGTTTTTAGATCGTTTGCCAGAAGTAGTAGATTTCATTTCGGCAGGTCTTTGTCGTAAAATTAATTGTAATGAAGATCTCCCTACCTGAAACATAATTATCTTTAATTAAATATATATGATAATTAAAATACTAGACATACCCCAAAAATATCTATTAAAATCGTAATAATATTGTGATGCTGTAGATTTGGATTACTTTGCCTAAAATGTTTGTAGGATTTCAGAATTTGTAACCTTTTTGATTCAGAGATAATCTTTGGCATGTTAATATTTAATATGTGCCTGAAATTATTTTTCACTTTGACATTGACACAGCATTGCAACACTAGATTAATTTGATTTAATAATAAAATGCTCGAAGAAGCGACCGCGTGGCGAAATAATTGTTGCAAGATTAACAATAAACCTATTGAAAATTAAAAAGAGGATTACTTATGATATCATAAATTATTGCAACACTGTTAAAATAAGGAATCAGGAGTGGCAATTAATAAAAAATGTAAATGTTGATACTGCAACATAACAACACGAAAGCATGGCTAGGCGAGATCCAGAAACAAATGGAATATATTATAGACGTATAGTTTCATAAATTTCTTAATTATTCAAAGTTAAAAAGTTAAAGGAGAACATAATTATTTTCTAGCTTGATGAACCATTATAAACATTGCGATTTAGAAAATTCTTCCAACACTTTATTAAAATTTGAAAATTATCAAATTACCGCAATTAACGTTTTTTGATAAGAGCTGTATGAAAATTTGACGACATTTTAAGGAATTACAGATTTATTGAAATTTGACGATATTTATTAAATTTCTGAACATTATTCGAATACATTGTGGAAATTATTAAATTACTAAAATTCACGAATTTTACCAATACTTTGAATATTGCATTGTAAAAATTATGTACATTAATAGAAAAATTCAAACCTTACCAAGATTTAAAGAAATTACAGATATATTGTACTCTATCTAAATCGTCAATCTAAATTGAAAGAAAAATTAAAGTTTGACTATAATTTGATAAAAGTACAGTATTGTTGAAATTTGAAATTTAATTTTATGAAAGTTATGTAAAAGATTCAAATTTAAAGGAAATTAAAGACATTTCAGATTTGTTGTAATTTTACAGCAATTATTAACCCTTTACTGCACCGTGTAAAATATGATACATTTCATAAAAAAAGTTATTATAAATAGAATTTAATATTTCCGTTTGCGGAATGTGTTGCATATTAACTACGCAAGTATCAGAAACGTATGTACACATTGTTTTAACGTACAAAATTGTTTAGCATTCGTGTTATGCCCCTTTATTCAAGCAGATTCGAGTCTAGCGTTCAGATTGGGTTGCGTTCTCCAATACACTGCTTTCAAAAAAGTACTTATATTCCATATAAATTACATGTTTTTTTTACTTTACTGCTTAAAATGGTATATACATATATTATCTATCTGCTGCGTTAAAATTATCTTATAAATTAAATTAGAAAATTTTTAAAATATATTTTATATGAAGATTTCTGCAGACTTTTATTAATAATAATTAAAAGCAATATTTTTTTTCATTATTTTTCCCGTATTTCCTAACAGTTTTAACATAAAAAAAAAACGTGCAGTAAAGGGTTAAATCACTGAAATTCGCGATTTTTTAAAAAACTATGAAAGTTATGTAAATTGAAAGGAAGATTCCAACTTCAAGAAAGATATTACAGATTTATTGTAATTTACTATAAATTATCAAATTACAATTTTTTTTTGAAAACAACGAAAGATTAAAATTTGACAAAAATTTAAACGAGTGTTTTCCAAACCTAGGTTAAGCATGAAGTAAATATTTCGAGTTCAGAAGCCAATCCAATTGACCAATCTAAATTTTCGGGCTTTTCTAAACTTCATGAGCCAAGCGTGTTTAACACTGTTACAACACTGATTTGAGGTGAAATATAAAAATACATAAAGCATTTTTAACTATATCAAATTGAAATAAAAAAAGAAAGATTTAATATGAATATACTTTCTGTCGTGGCTTCCATTTAGACGAATTTATTTGTCAAAATTTACAAAGTTCCTTGCATGGCTATCTTACTTTTGTTTTAAGTTTACAATTTTAAGTAACATGTTTATAGAAAATTCCTTAACCTACCTTAAACTAATTCAAACAAAACTTAAAACTAACTTAAATCTAAAAAAGGCAAGAAAGTTTATTTACAAACAATTAAACATATTTACAGGTTTTTCAATTTATTTACAATTGTGTTTTTGAAATTTTTGGTAACGAGAGTTAGTTGAACTTCGGATTTACACTGGTCGGCATGAAAATCGGCTCTGACACCATTCCTGCTGATTCTTATGTAAAATGACCTCCTGAATCCGAATATGACCCCCGTTTTCCCCCATCACCCACCGTTTTCGGGGGAGGCCCCCCCACCTATTTTTATCACTTTTCGATGATTTGGAGGGATGAAAAGGATTATTTTAGCCTTTACGTTTCTTCTGAGGGGCTAGAGAAGTGAAAAGTTCCAAAACATGAACATTTGTAGCAAGGAGGTAGATTTGGGGGGGGGGATTTGCCCCCTTAAATTGTAAAAAAATCCTTAAAAATGATCGATTTTTCCGTTTTTTTCGCAGATTTTTCACTTATTTTCTATATATTCCAGCTTCCATCCCCCCTCATCCTCCCCCAAACAATAATAATATATAGCAACAATATATAGCAACAATAATAAAAATATATAGCAACAGTTCGGAAGATTCACTGTACCAAGCTGGCGATCTCAATACCTCGCGCGCACAGGTTTGCTCAGGAACATTTATTATTTTACTTTTTATTTATTATTCTGTACAGCTAAAATAATCCTTTTCACCCCTCTAATGGATGGGGGAAACGGGGGGAGTATTGAGAGCGCCAGCGTGGTACAGTGAATCTTCCAAACTGTTGCTATATATTTTTATTATTGTTGCTATATATTGTTGCAATATATTTTTATTATTTGGGGGTGTTTGGGGGAGGATGAGGGGGAATGGAAGCTGGAATATGTAGAAAATAAGTGAAAAAACTGCGAAAAAAACGGAAAAAATTGATCATTTTTAATGATTTTTTTACAATTTAAGGGGGCAAATCCCCCCCCAAATCTACCTCCTTGCTACAAATGTTCATGTTTTGGAACTTTTCACCTCTCTAGCCGCTCAGAAGAAATGTAAAGGCTAAAATAATCCTTTTCATCCCTCCAAATTATCGAAAGGTGAAAAACGGTGGGTGATGGGGGAAAGCGGAGGTCATATTCGGATTCAGGAGGTCATTTTACATAAGAATCAGCAGGAATGGTGTCAGGGCTTGCAGACCAGTGTTATCAGACATGCTCGCATTAGTGATAAAATAAGAATTTATTTTTATTGTTATCTTGAAAATTTTGAGATTTGTAATTTTATTTGTTCAATTTTATGGCTCTATCTCAGTAAGCATTAATAATTAATAAGTAATTGGAATAATCAATTTAATATTCCTGCATTATTTTAACTTGTGGTAAGTACCTGTGTTGGCAACAGCAGATTTTTATAAATAGTTAGAGAAAGTGACATTTTCATATATCATCAAAATGTGTTAATAATTGAGAATAATTGGCACAAAAATTTAAACATTATGCAAAGTCTTGTTAAGTGGTGAAAATCAAACACATTTAAAATTTAATTTAATAATTCAACATATAAAAAGTATAATAGATTTTCTAAAAATGTTCCTTTTTTTTATATTTTCTCGACATTTTTGGACATTACTCAATTGTTGACGTCTAGACACGACAATCAAGGAATTTGTTTTTAAGTACTTATACATATCCCGATATACACTCTGTAACTTTTCAGGTATTTGTTGATTTTATAAAAGAGTTCAATTTCAAATTTGTAATTACTGTCGTCCACACCTAGACTAAGCATGAAGTAAAATATCGAGTTTAGAAAAGCCTGCAAATTTGGATTTGCCGGGGCACACGAGCGAAGCGAGTCGCGCCCCGGTAAATCCAAATTTTCAGGTTTTTCTAAACACGAAATTTTACTTTATGCGCCACGCATATAAAGCATTGACAATATTGTGAAGTTTAAAATATATTGGTTCTGTTTGATTTTGAGTTACTAAAAGTATTATCAAATCTTGATATTTCTAAATTCGTGCATTATAAATATAATGTTTTCTTTTCACCTCTTAGTATAACTGACCCCTTAAAATAAAAAGAAATTATTTTAAGGGGTCAAGGAACAAATCTGGCCTCAGGGAAGGGTCAGGGAAAAGTTAGTGAAATATAACATTTGAGATTGGTCGCCACCATGTTAAAGCAGAATGTTTAATGCGTACTTTAGTTTTTTTTTTTATATTAATCATTTTGCAACATTTTATGTGAAACAAATGATATTTCTAGCTTTATTTATTATAATAGATAACCCACACTTTAGGGAAAAAATGTAATTTGAAGAATATTTTTTTTAGATTTTCAATTTTTTTATTATTTTTATAAATCTACAACAAAAAATTTAATTACATTCAATTTGATTTTATTTGAAATAAAAACTAATAAAATATCAATATTTTATTTTATATTTCAGATTTTGATACAATCATCCTTGTGTTGATTGAACACATTGAAATACTTGTGCTATTAAAAAGTAAACTTGCTAGCAAAGGTATTTGAAACTTGCAAAATATATATGAAAACGTATAATTTCAATCTTAACAAGTAAAATTTTAAGTATAGAAGAGCCTGAAAATTTGGATTTTCCGGCGCGAGAGAAGCGTATTCTAATGTTTAGGCTTTTCGTCACTCGAAATTTTGCTTTACGCGTATAAAACACTGAAATATCGTAAATCATATACTCGTCATGTTAATATTTTTAGGAATATTTATTTCGTGTAACGAAAATGTATGCTTTCGAAATTCGAGCAACTTTCAATAAATGTTAAGGTGTGCCGGAAAATCTAAATTTGTAGATTTTTCCAAACTCGAAATTTTACTTCATGCTAAAGGCTGCGCTCAACCCGTACTGTCGTTTCAATTTACAATCGTTTAATAATATGAAGGCTCATGAAATTGTGGTTTAAAAATACATATTTTGGTAAATAATCGTGCACTCTTGCTGAAACAATATGTAATTATTAAAAAAAATCGTCTATATTGATATTATGAACGATTCTTTTTTCTAAAGAAAACGTGGAATTTTTGATGACTATACATTTTATGAGAAAATAATATGGGAAATTATATAATCAGAAAATTATTGCGAAGTGCACGATGAAGTCGCATTTTACAGTTTTTTAATTTTATTTTTTACTATTCTAAAATAAAAAATTAAATCAAATCATCATGCCCTCTGCAATTGAATTTTAGACAGATGTGTAAAGAAAGAATTAAAACAATTAAAAATATTAACTAAAAATCAGTATTCTTAGTTTCCATAGGGTAGCGTCTTGATATTGTTTACAATTATACCGGGTGTGGCACTTAAGACGCCTCGGACCATAGCTCCTTTACGATAAAAGCTATCGAAAAAAATCTAAGAGCAAATTGGTGCATAATTACCGTCGCTATGTTTCAAAAATATTTCTAATCATCAGTGGCGTGCCGTACTCCAGTGGCGTACCAAACTTATGTTTTTTTAAATGGAATGCCCTATTTTTTATTGCAGATTTGGAAAGTGCTCGAAGAGTACTTATTTTTTATCTAACATGTTATACCCTTCACTTTAGCGGTTTCGCTGTTATAACCCCTTCTTTCATTTCATTTTTGAGATTGTTTTGTAGAGAAACTAATTGACGCCGTCGCCTAAATTTTGAATTGAGGTACAGGTTAAGACCTCGTATACCTTCAAATAATTTTTTTTCGGGTAATTTATGGAAAAAAAATAATTTTTGATTGAACTTCGCATGTTGTCATTTTTTTCGAAAATTTCAAATGGCACCCCCCTAAAAAAATTACGGCGTTGTACAGCCAAAACTCTAAATTTTTTATTGGTACAAAAAAAATTACACATTGCATAACAAAATTTCGGAGAAAAAAGGAATTTCATCGCAAATGTCGGGAAACGTTTTCCGTTCCCAAGAGTGCCATGAGAAAACAAAAGATTGGTAATTGTCAAAGTAAATTATTAGACGCCAGTAGCAGCCATAAGTCATTTTTGATAAACGTTCTAAAAATGTTCCGAACTCAAGAGGAAATGGTTGACATGATATTTATTCTTGGAGAATGTAACATAAATTGTTTCTTGGCGTCACGAGTGTACGCTGCGAGATATCCGCACAGGGCACATCCAAATGAATGTGCGTTTCAAAAAGTATTGGAGAGATTTACTACTACGGGAATTGTGAAACGGCCAAGGAGAGTTAGAAAGAAGACAGTTTTTACCGAAAATAGTGAACTGCAGGTTCTGGAGGCAGTTATTGAAGATCCTCATACCAGTATCCGTGATATTAGTAGGAATCACGATATTTCAATGCGATCCGTACATCGTGTTCTTCAAAAGTACAAATTCCGTCCATTTAAGATTCAACTGCACCAAGAATTGCAACCTCAAGATTTTCATGCGAGGCAAGATTTCTGCTTGTGGGCTATCAACAAAATTGAGCAGGAGGAATCATTCCTTATGCGCGTATTATTTTCTGATGAAGCGACGTTCCATAGAAATGGGCATGTCAATCGCCACAACTACCATTATTACGCCGATGAAAACCCACACGCCATGCGAATGATAAACCACCAGCAAAGATGGTCGCTGAATGTTTGGGGAGGCATACTTGGAGAACACCTTTTGGGTCCTTATTTCATCGAGGGGCACCTGAACGGCAACAGTTATTTGAGGTTCCTTCGCGACGACTTGGATGATCTCTTGGAAAATGTCCCTCTAGCCGCTCTACGACAGATAGTTTTCCAGCACGATGGAGCTCCTGCACATAATAGCCGTGTCGTTCGGGAATTTCTCGATGAAACGTTTCCGGACTCCTGGATTGGCCGTGGGGGTCCTGTGAGGTGGCCGCCAAGATCACCAAACCTCACTCCCCTAGACTTCTTCCTTTGGGGCCATATCAAAGACGAGGTTTACAGGACGGTACCAACTACTGTCGAGAATATGAGGGAGAGAATCCGCGCGGCTTTCCGCGGTATATCACCAGAAGTCCTTAGGGCAGTGTCTAGAACCTGTGAGTCAAAGTTGCGGTTATGCCTCCAGCAGGAAGGTCGTCATTTCGAACATTTAGTTTAAGTTGTTAAATTTTCTTTATCTGCATTTTTCATATCATGTTGAATAAATAGGTACATACTATTATGTTGACCGTATTTGTGTTTTTGTTTTCTCATGGCACTCTTGGGAACGGAAAACGTTTCCCGACATTTGCGATGAAATTCCTTTTTTCTCCGAAATTTTGTTATGCAATGTGTAATTTTTTTTGTACCAATGAAAAATTTAGAGTTTTGGCTGTACAACGCCGTAATTTTTTTAGGGGGGTGCCATTTGAAATTTTCGAAAAAAATTACAACATGCGAAGTTCAATCAAAAATTATTTATTTTCGATAAATTACCCGAAAAAAAATTATGTGAAGGTATACGAGGTCTTAACCTGTACCTCAATTCAAAATTTTCGCGCCGGCGTCAATTAGTTTCTCTACAAAACAATCTCAAAAATGGGGCGCAATTTTGAAAGAATGGGTTATAACAACGAAACCGCTAAAGTGAAGGGTATAACATGTTAGATAAAAAAATAAGTACTCTTCGAGCACTTTCAAAATCTGCAATAAAAAATAGGGCATTCCATTTAAAAAAACATAAGTTTGGTACGCCACTGGAGTACGGCACGCCACTGATGATTAGAAATATTTTTGAAACATAGCGACGGTAATTATGCACCAGTTTGCTCTTAGATTTTGTTCGATAGCTTTTATCGTAAAGGAGCTATGGTCCGAGGCGTATTAAGTGCCACACCCGGTATACATTGTCTTGTCATTGGAAAATTTTCTGTTGGGCAATAAACACTTAATATTATTATAATCATAGGTATATTTGAAAGGACAAATATCCCTGTATACATTTTAAACGTTTATACATTTACTGCTTAATTAATATAAAAATAGGCATGAGAAGACAGTGTATCTATTAATAAGGCAGTAAATATTTAAATGTATATTGTATAAATCTAAGCCTATAAATATATTTAGGGTCTACTAAAGATAATGTAATATGTTTAGTAGAGGTTTAAATCAATAAATTACCATTAATGAGTTCGTATGTTTTTATTGCGTGTTGAATAAATTCTAAGTCAATGAGTTTTAGTTTAGATTGCTAATGGTGAACCGCAATGTTTATTTTTAAAAGTCGCTTAGCAAATTACAACGGTCGCACTTACAATTAAAGTCTAAATAAAACCGGGGGAAAAGCGCGCACACAGAAAAAAAAAGGGCGAAAACAAGAAAACAGAGTCGGCATCCAGACGTGTATATACGTTCTTTATATACGTGGAAAATATAAAGGCGCTCGTCCACTTTCACGAAAACCTTTTGATCGAAATAACCGGAACCGAGAAAGAAGAGATTCTAGAAGTAATGGCACTGCCGGCGCAAAAAAAGGGAAATAAAATCCAACAAAGCTACTTCTATGGTAACTTTTCTGGCCTGTCACGAAAGGGCAGACACACACAGAGAGACACACAATTTCTGGTCTCGTTTAAGCCTCCGAGAGGAGAAACAGAATAAATGATGGCCATTGAATGTTGATGGAGGGCGCATTCGGTGCAAAATTGATAAGACACATTCAATTGATTGCATCCCGGCCCTAATCCCGCAAAAATGGAGAAAATGCCGTTATTACTTCTTCGCGCACGGTAAGAGGAGTCCTCATCGAAGCTGGAGGCGGAAAAAAATTGCCGAGACCGCATTATAAAGTTGTAGCAATCAATTTGAGGAACTTCCCTAAAGAACACTTTGCGGTAATAACGAACTATAAATCATTAAAACTTGTATTTTTCTCAAATAATCATAATTGAGAGAGAATAAGGGAGGCAAAAGAGGAGGGTGTAATTTGACATAATGCGGGTGGGAAATGGGAGAACATAAGCAATAAATTCTGCTTAAGAACATACTTTTTGCAATTTAGTTACTCGACACCATAATTTATTTAAATAGATTATTATATTCAAATTTTCAGGGTTTTCTAAAGTCTAAATCCTAACCGAAATTTAAATTGTTAAAAAACCTTTATTAGCATCAAAACTAAAACATATCTCCAAATGAATAGAATACAAAGTATATATCTCTACTACCCCATTTCTTACATTCTTTTTCTCCTCTTCCTCTCCCACCCTAATCCCTAATAATTAAAACTGTATAAATATGGAAAAACGATTTTACAATCTTGTAAAAATAATTAAATGTTAACATGAGATTAAATTGTAACAATATAGAATTAAAATATGAAAATAAATATTGAGAATAGATTTGCATTAAAATTGAATTAACATTGAATCAAGATGTACTATTTTGATACAATATTATTTCGATGTAGAATATAAATATATCAATGATATTGAATTTCCAATATTGAACCTTGAACGAAGAACATTATTGATTATTACACAAAGTAGTATTATTTCTACATGATACAAAATTATTTTCAACATTAATTACCTAAGATGAAACATAAAATTAAGTTGAACCGGCTACGAATCATAAACGTAGGTATATAGTAAACAGTATATTTTGAACTTTACAATATTTTAGTGTTTAGAAAAGCCCAAAAACTTGAATTTGCAGGCGCGCCTTGCTTCGCCTAAATTTTCAGGCTTTTCTAAACTTGAACTTGTACTTCATGCGCCTCGCGTATAAAACACTGAAATATTGTGAAGTTCAAAATATACTGCACAAGCAGTATATTAAAGTAGAATATTTTGAACTTAACGAAAAACAGTGTTTTATACGCCTGGCGCATGAAGTAAAATTTCGAGTTTAGAAAAGCCTAATATCTCGGATTTGCAGGCGCGCCTCTCTTCTTCCCACATTTTCAGGCTACTCTAAACTTAAAACTTTACTTCATTCGCCACGTATAAAATATTAAAATATTGTGAAGTTTAAAGTATACTGCAAAAGCAGTATCTAAAGTAGAATATTTTGAACTTCACAGTATATCAGTGTTTTATACGCCTAGCGCATGAAGTGAAATTTCGAGTTTAGAAAAGCCTGAAAATTTGGTTTGGTCGCTCCGCGCTTCGCTCTACGCGACCAAACCAAATTTTACTTCATGCTTAGTCTGGAAGTGAAAAACACTCGTTTTAAGCTTCAAATTGAACTCTTTAGAAAAAGCGTATACATATGTATACCTAACAGAAAATTCCCTGTATATATACTTAAAACAAAAATTCCCTGTATAAACAAATTAATCCGATGACTATTTTCCAAATCTACTGAATGCGCATTCTACGCGACCAAACTAAATTTTCAGGCTTTTCTAAACTCAAAATTTGACTTAATGCTTAATGCTTAATCTAGGAGTGGAAACACTCTTTATAAGTTTCAAATTAAACACTCTTGTAAAAACAGCGAATGCTTAAACATATACAAAGCGAGCATCGATATATGTATACTTAAAAAAAAATCCCTGTATAATTATGTATACAATATTGCAACAATAAAAATACAATATAAGTTTCTGCTGGGAAATATTTACTTCATGCTTCCAAACACAAGACAAAACTTGATATTGTAACAAGACTACGAGCTTAACATTTTCAAAAATTAATAAAAAGAAATTGTAAACAAATCCGGATAGCGACGTTGGCACGTAGTATTTCTTTCTTATTTTAATATTAGTATTAATTTTTTCTCTAAATTAACCTGGGAAGCAGTAAAATGTATAAGTGTGGTTTTACATGTTAAACTGATATGTATACCGAACATGTCAACACATTCTATATGACCTAAATGGAAACATGCTGACTGCTTAAATAAAATAATAATGTTTGAAAACATAAATTGAAATCAAACTACACTGCCGAAATACTGAAAACAAATTCACTTTTAAAATAACTTAATTGTTTTATAGACATTTATTCAAGAATCCAACGATACAAGACGCAAAAAAATACAATTATTTAAAGAAATAGTTGACATTAAATGACTTCCAATTACAAATTTTCATTTTTTATCGAACATCCCGTATATCTTAAAGCATAGAATAATAGTTTTTCTTATAACTAGCTGATACATTTAATAAATAAATAAAAATATTATTAGCGATCATCTGGATTGATTATTATATCATACTGTGATTATGACTTTATTTGATGTATTTATCAAATAAAGCCATGTCACAGAATAATATAATAGCAATCCAGATAATCGCTAATAATATTTTAATTTATTTAATAAATGTATTAGCGAGTTATAAGAAAAACTATTATTCTATGCTCTAAAATATACCGCGTGTTTGATAAAAAACACCCCACGCCATAACTCTAATATTTATTGACTGATTTGAATAAACTTAAAAGCAAAGTCAATGGCCGCTTCAATACTATAAATTGGCAGTAAATATATATTTTTTTAAAATTTGGATCGTATCACAGCCGATACGGTCCTCCGTCAACCCTAAATTTAAAAAAAATGTATTTCGTGTGAACGTTGGCTGTGGAACGCTCCAAATAAAAGGTACCCCATTATCTGCTGCCAAAATCCTCCAGAACGTTAACCTTAATTTTTGAACGCGCATCTTTTCTGATGGTTGTCAATTTTTGATACTCTCACCCCTTTGCGTAATGACGTCATCGCCATTTTGTTGAAATGAAAATCGATTTTTTTTATATAGCTTTCATAGAGCTTTGAATTTGCCTTATAATGATTTTTTTAAATCTTAAATTGAAAAGAAAAAAATTGAAAAGAAAAATAGGATTGCCATTAAATAAGACGAAGATTAAAAACAAATTTTAATATAATTTGTTATTATTTTAATTTTTCATTATTGTTACAAAAATCGACTAATTTTATAGGACAACTTTTATAGAGCTTTGAATATTCCTTACAAGCATATATTTTGAATTTAAAAAATAAATTTAATAAAAATTGTTTTAATATTTATTTAGTTTACGATTTGAAGTTAGAATTTTAATTCTAACTTAAAATCGTAAAATATTTTTTTTTAAATTAAAATCAAATCATTATAAGGAATATTCAAAGCTTTACAAAAGTTGTCGTATGAATAAATTGATTTCCATTTTTAAAAAAGACGATGACGTCATTACGAAGAGGGGTGGGGGTATACAAAATTGGCAACTATCAGAAACGATGCGCGTTTAAAAATTAAGGTTAACGTGTCGGAGGATTTTTGTATTTGGAGCGTTCTATAGCCAACGTGCGCACAGTATCTAATTTTTCTTTCTTAAATTATAAATAAATATAAAACATTGTAAACCATGCTAAAGGACTTATTTATGTCGATAGCCATTTGTATGATTTTTTGTTGTAAGTAATTATTATAATATTCTTTACCTATGACCTTATCAAAAAAGCTACATTTATGTATCGAGTAATATACGTAAAGCTCTACTTTTCAGCACTAGTGTTAAAGTGGGCAATGTATTTTAATTGGGGGTTACTTTTTTAAACACTTTTATCTACGATCTCACCCAGGGCTGTTATGTTTAAAACACTTTGTTTTAAAATAGTGTTTTAAGCATGTTTGAAAACAGCCGCCGTGTTATAAACGGTTTTGTTTTAAATGTTAAATTTGTTTAAAACATGTTCTAAACGTTAAATTCGCTTAAAACGTTTTTTTTTATTATCTTAAACTAGTTAAACTTTATTTTATACTACTTTATTAAACATTTTTTGTTTACGTTTTCAAATTTTAGTTAATTTATTAAAGATATTTCAAATGACATTATTAAAAATAAAATTTTATCATAGTAAAATATCACAATTATATGTGCATAAATATGATTTAAAACGTGTTATAAACATATTCAGCCTTTTTAATAGAATTGTCGTTAATATCATTATAGTTTAATGCTAGTTAATTTCTGTTAAACGCATACAAACACGATACTAGCATTTCGTATCAATAGAGCAAAAACTACATGCTATTAGTTAGCTACGCGGCCAAACCAAATTTTCAGACTTTTCTTAACTCAAAATTTTACTTCATGCGCCACGTGTATACAACACTGATTTCAAGTGAAGTTTAAAATATTTTGATTAGATTAATACATTTATGATTATTTGTATTATAAAATAAATTTTAAATAACCATATTTCTCTATGTTAATTAAGGTTATGTTTAAGACTTAAACTAGGGCTAACCCATTAACTAACATCTTGTAATAAGGCTGGTTATTGTTTTATTGTTTATTGTTTTAAATACTGTTTCAGTGAAAAAAAACACGTTTTGTAAAGAAAAACTGTTGGTTTTAAATAAAATTTAAAAAAACATTTTTTTTTAAACCCTGATCTCACCAAACATAGCTATGCATCGATTAAAATGCGCTTAACTTTTTTTAGCCCTTTTGGTAAAATAGCCAATACATTTCAAATAGGACTTACTTGAAAAAACATATTCACGCATCTATTCAAAATCTAAAAAGAAATACTTTATGCTGAATATCTAAATCATAACAAATATCAGTAAAACTTATAATATTAATTAAATATAAATAAATAAAAACTAAATTATTTTTGTATTCATATTCTTTTATCAAGATCACAGTGTCAATAAGGCTGCGCGCGACTCGAGTTTTAACTAAACGGTTTTCAGATATTCAAAGCAAACTTCGTTTGTTTAATAGACATTCTACTTATTTATATGTGTTTGTTTGATGATAAAAATGTATGCCAATGGATTAATTTGATGTACTTGCATATTGTAGACAATGTTGGTCCTAGATAAAATGCTGTAGTCAACTTGTGTATAAAGGGCTTTTGGGCACTCTTTGCAAAACTTGCAAATTTTGCCTAAAAGCCCTACTTCATACACTACTTACCTACATAAACATAAAAAAATATAAACATAAACATAATTTATTTCCATATAGACTACAATACATAGTATAGGAACGTCAGCAATACCATTTTCTGTTAAGAATTCGTAATGTATTAAATGTAAATGCATTAATGTTCAATGTCAAATGAAATTCGCTGTAGGTATTACTTAATGTGTGTGTGAGAATGAGGTTGAAATGAGATTTTAATACTAAGTACGATATCACTGCAAAGTCTATTTCTCTGGAAAGTCTCGGAGTCATTCCGAATGGGACTTTAAATTTGACGGGTAATCTATATAAACCACTCCATATTAGGCCACAATTAATCTCAGTTTAGAGTGACGGGATTGATCCTCTTATATTACCAGCTCAGTTCTATAGGATGTTCTGGATAAGCTTCTCTGTATCGTGATCCATTAAATGGCACGAGATGCCTCCTACCAAGTACCTATTCTTGAGTTAAGAATTATTTGCTCGCATACGAAACACACATGCGGAGGATTAAAAAGTTTTGCTATGATATTCCATTGCATTCAAGGTTTAAGTTTTGTTATTGTATAAGTATGCACAATTCAGAAAAATAACAATAATTACTAAGTCTACTTAATAATATTAATTATTATAATCTTTATTTTCCAAGTGCCATTTCTACATATGTAAAAGATGAAAATAGTAAAAAAGGGAGGAAAACATTTAACACTAACTAATAAGAGTTTTAGAGATTTTATTTGAATCTAACTTAATTTTTACATACTGGGGCTGGCTCGCGGGCTTGAGCCCGTTCAAAGATTTTACATTGAAAAAAAAGTTCTGGAAAACATAATTTTGATTATTAAACAAAGCGACAAATTATTTATAAGGAATATATTTTAAAATTTACTTAAAATTAATGTTTTATGCGCATGGTGCATGAAGTGAAATTTCGAGTTTAGAAAAGCCTGAAAATTTGGATTTGCCGGGGCGCGACTCGCTTCGCTCGCGCGCCCCCGCAAATAAAAATGTTCAAGCTTTTCTAAACTCAAAATTATACTTCATGCTTAATCTGGGAGTAGAAACACTTGTTAAAAGTTCAAAATTGAATTATTTTTTAATAAAACTTGCAAAAAAAATTGAAGCATAACTTTTACTTCAAATAATATGAAACCAAACTGGATTAGTTAATAATGAATCACTCAATTATGAGAACAAGATTTTTTATACAAGGTTAATTATAAAAGCGTTCATTTTAAAGCTTTTATTAAGTATTTCCACTCCCAGATTAAGCATGAAGTAAAATTTCCAGTTTAGAAAAGCCTCGACAAAACGTAAGCCCCCTCTCTATAAGACCGGGCCCCTTTCAAGACACGGGCCCCTTTCAAGACACGTGAGCCCCCCTAAGACAAATTTCTGGGTGCGCGCCTGATTTAGAACGAGTGTAATAAATGTCATATCTTGTTCAGAGGCTCATTTGAAGGCAATAGATTACATAAACATAGGTCCGATTTTTATTATTTACAAACAAAGCTAAACTGTAGAACATTCTAAGGAATTTTCGAAAAAACTAAACTTATTTAGAATTTTTAGAATATGTGTAAGTAATAAAAGCATAGACAAACTATAGAATAATGCGATATGTTCAACAGTAAGTTGAGAAATATATAAATTTGAAAAGATTTTATTCAATCTGTTAAGCCAAAACTTTTTGATATTGAATATTTAACTTTTGCAACGTTTAGAATTATTAATATTAAATATACTAGTAGTAATATATAATTTAAAAATATAAACAGTACTGGTAACATGGTAACAATTGGTAAATGATCGCGTTTTAACTTCACCTTAACCCATTGACGACCGAGCAATTATAGAGATAACTCTAAAAGTTGAATTCAGGTAAAATTCTGCACTTCTTTTTATACTATCTATGAATGACCTATTGCATTACATACTGTAAATGTTTCTTTTAAATATACATAATGTATATGCTGTAAAATCTTAGGTATTCATCGATTTTATATGAAAACGTGCAGTATGAAGAGTGATTCCACTCCCAGGCTAAGCATGAAGTAAAATTTTGAGTTTAGAAAAGCCTGAAAATTTGGTTTGGTCGCTCCGCGAAGCGGATCGGCCCAACCAAATTTTCAAGCTTTTCTAAACTCGAGATTTTACTACATGCGCGACGCGCATAAAACACAAAAATATTGTGATGTTAGAAATACACTCACATTTTTTTTTTAATGAATAATAATCAAAATATTTAAATAACAAAATATTTACATTTTTCTTCATACATTTTCAAGTAAAGTCAAATAATATAATATATCGAATTAACTTATTTAGTAATTTATTTACCAAAAAATTAATAATATTGCGTGTATCATCAATGCGCTTAATAGGTTAAACCAGCGTAAGCGCGCCCGGCGCGTGAAGTAAATATTTCGAGTTTAGAAAAGCCTGACTCAGCGAAGCGGAGCGACCAATCCAAATTTTCAGGCTTATCTAAACTCGAAATATTTACTTCATGCCTAATCAGGAAATGGAAGACACTCGTTAAAAAAGAAAAATAATAAAATTAAAACTGTTTACCCAACTTATCAATCTGCCATCTAACTTAACCAAACTGTCCATTTTTTTCTAAGCTAATCTCATTGCCTCTCAACCTCAACATTTTTTAAGAAAAAATAATATAATTTTACATTTGCATAGAATTTATATTATTTTTTGATATCATTAGTATGTTGTTGTTTAAAGGTGAAATCTGTTGAAATAAATAAAGTAAATAAATCCAATTACACGCAAACAAACGGTTAAATTAATAGTGGTAAATAAATTTTGAAATAAATCAAATTACTAGTAGTATTTTAAATAAAATTATTTAAACCAGCAAACATTATTAAAAATCTTCAAAATTGTCCAAATTGACACAAGTTGACAAAAATGTCAATAAGAAAATCAGGCAAAATTATTATGATAAACCAAACTTGATTAAAAAATTATAACAAACATTTTATAAAAACTTCTTACACAGTTTGTAGTAGTTAAAAAAAAATTTCAAGTATACGTAAAATATAACTACACACAAATCTTAAAAGTTAAACAAACGTAGAATTCGTAAATTTAACAAAGCTTCTAATAGAAATTGTCGGCATTTTTAATTGCAACAAAATCGGTCGAAATTGATAACTTGATATAAAATAATAAAAATCTTCATAATTTAAAATTACATGGAAAAATAATCTTATTTAATTTAATGACTAGACATTTACAAGCGTCGTCGAGTTTAGAAAAGTCTCAAATTAGGCTTTTCTAACTCGACATTGTTCTTTTAATCCAAATGTATACGCTGTAAATGTCCAGGTAGTCATTGTTTTTTTTTCAAGTGTTCAATTTAAAACTTCTATACTGTGAATTTTTCTTTTGGATAAACATATGCATAAGCTGTATACATTTTCCGACATTCGTTGTTTTTTAACAGACTTTAATTTGAAGCTTTAAACTAGTGTTTTCCACTCCCAGACTAAGCATGAAGTAAAATTTCGAGTATAGGAAATCCTGAAAATTTGGATTTGCCAGGGCGCGCGAGCGAAGCGAGTCGCGCCTCCGCAAATCCAAATTTTTAGGTAAACTCAAAATTTTACTTCATGCGCCACGCGTTTACAATATTGATTTAATGTATACTTCAAAATAGACTATTATTAAATATTTTAAATTAAACACTTCAATATTATGCATTATTTTTTCTGAGAAAGGATTTTTTAACATATTTTAACTTTTATGCATGCGCTCGAAAGAATGTTACCAATGTTAACGATACAGCTGGATAATATACCGTAATTTACAGAAAGTTGCCGGTGGTAATTGCAAATGTAAATTACCACTAACATCATTATACCGGGTGAGCATTTTCAATCCGGAACGTATAATATAATTAAAGGTGAGCATTTTCAATCCAGAACGTAACAATACACAAAAAAATTATTCAATTAAATTGCATTTTAATTCCAACCTAAAGATTAAAAACAAATTGAACATCTCTTGAAAATAATAGTAAATATTGAAATAACCCTCCGTTAGTACCCTAGTCCTGGGATCTCCAAACTACGGCTCGCGGGCCAAATCTGGCCTGTGTCATCATGATCTTGCCCGCGACCAGAGATACATTTTGGGTCAATGAAATATTTTATTACGATTTAGTGTTAACATTTTTTAAAATTAATATACAGTTAGTGATGTACAATTTCCGGTAATTTAAAATTGGGTAATATTCTTAATAATATTACTCGATATATAGTAACAATTGGTAATTTAAAGTTAGACATAAAACACACAAATTCCAATAAATAATTCTAAGTGATTTTATGATTTTGTAAAAATTATAAGTTTTAAAGAATCTTTCAACAAACTGTTATTCTTCTCTAAAGAAAGAAAATAGTTTCGAAAAACTTGAAGATATAAGAATTGTCCAAAATTGTATTACCTAAACCTTTTGTTTGAATTATTTTTCTGTATTCCCATTAGTTATTGAGTTATTTGCAACTAAAAAAAAAGCGAGCGCACTTACGTAAATTCTCGATATTTTTCAATTTTGACAAAAAACGTTATAACTCAAAAACTATTCGAGCTACAGAAAAGTATAATACATGCATTTTGGCTATTGCGACGATATATACAAGATGGGCGTATTTTTTTTATACAGGGTGATCCATAAAGTATCTAAAATAAAAATGTCAGTTGTTTTTTTCTAAATTAAGAAGGCGAGTGTTTATCAAAATTATCAATATTGTGTATAAGAGTGTTTTCCACTCCCAGACTAAGCATGAAATAAAATTTCGAGTTTAGAAAAGACTAATAATTTGGTTTGGTCGCGTAGCGCGTAGCGCTACGCGACCAAACCAAATTTTCAGGCTTTTCTAAACTCGAAATTTCACTTTATGCGTCACACGCCTAAAACGTTAATTCATCCCAAAGTTGAAAACATACACAAATTCCAATAAACAGTTCTAAGAAGTAATTCCATGATTTTGTGAAAATTATAAGTTTTTACGAATCTTTCAACAAAAAAAAGATAGTTACGAAAAAAACTGAAAGATAGAAAAATTGTCCAAAATTTTATTATCTAAAACTTTCATTTCAACGATTTTTCTGTATTCCTATTGGTTATTGAGTTATTTGCAACTTTTAAATTAAATATATTTAAAATATTAAATTGAAAATGGTCACCCTTAATTATATTATATGTTCAGGATTGAAAATGCTCAAGCGTTATATAAGTAATTATGCGTTAATATTTATATACGTGCATTTTGTTCATTTCATACCATTGTGTCAACTGTAAAGTGTCTAATATAAAAATCACTCATTTTAAAGAGGCTCTTTTATTATTTTTTATTTGTGGTTTAGGGCGTAATGTCCCTGAAGCAACTGTCGAAAGTAACGACAATAAAATCGAACAATCGATACTTTGCTGTTGACCCGTCGATATGAATAACGTTTATTTTATTTGGGCCATTTGCACCCCGACTGATTAGCTTTAATCAACCACTAATCATTGATTAAACCTCTGACTAAGTCATAATTCTAGAATATAAGAATTTTTTAAATTTGTAAGATATCCTAAACATGTCACTTTTATCATTATGCGATTTTGTAAATAATTTATACATTAAATTGCTGTGTTTTTAAGGATTAACTTAATCGACTTGGGTGCAAACAGGCATTAGTAGTTTACATTATTTTCATGTAAAACTGAAAATAATTTCAGTTTTAAAGGAACCGTGTAAAATGTTAATTATTATTATATGTTCTTTGTTAATTAAAATCTACTGTACATATATAATTGTGTAATAATTCTTAATTAACACGAAGAGTTATTATATCTTTTTAATAGAGTTAATTTAATTCGCCGAGGAAATAACAAGCGCATTTAGATTTATTGCGTTCCCCGTTTGTTAATTTAATGTAAGGGTGTATATAAAACGTTTAGAATGCAAATGAAATGTGATTATAAGTATTCATTAAGGAAATACGTAAAATCGCTTGATGTTTGTGGATGATTATTATCATTTCGGTGTGTTTTTATTGTTACAGGTTGTTGCTTCGTGACGTTCTTCACGCGAAAAGCCGCCCTGCAGGCACAGGACGCTTTGCATAATGTGAAGACATTAGTCGGGGTGAGTACCAATTTATGCATCGTGTTTTCAACTGTTTCGGGCTTCCTTTAATGGAAATGGATGGAAATAAAACGTAAACACGCACGTGAATCGTAATCAGGTTTTTTTTTCGTTTTTGCAGCGCAAAGCGAAGCCCCACGCTTTGCGAGCTTTTTAATAACGGTGTACGGGAATTGCTTGATTTTAATTTTACGCGAAGCAGAATATTATTGTTTTGATATAAAATTTTAAAATTAAAAGGAGTGTATTTATGTTTATATAGCATGTGGGGCAGACACTTTTGTAATTAGAGAAAATAATCAGCTAAATAGTTTTTATATAACTTGGAAAATATGAACAAAATTATTTCACAAACTACATAAAAATAGAATACTGTTTATATATATTTATTTATATATATATATATATATATATATATATATATATTGAATATTGTTTATTTATATTTATATATATATATATATACACAGTTATGCCGATGTGACCTTAGAATAATTATTTATTAATAATTAACCTAAATACTAGTACTGTAAACTTACATTACAACTTTTAAATGTATTGTTTTACGTTTTGGGTTAATATAAATACGGGCTTTTTCTATTGCAATTCACTATTGATCAAATGTGATTCACTATATCCCAAATATCTTTCACCTTGTCAAATATATGTCAGATAATTTCCCGATTTACGGAATAAAGTTTCACTGTATATCAAACACTTTTTCCTTTAATATTTTTGTTGAACATTTTCGCAGTAACAATAACTTACTTCTGGAAATATTATATTTGTATTTATACATACACAGAGTTTTTCTTTTGAGTATAGGAATTCCAAATTCAGTAAATCTGTAGATATCCGTTGTTTTTGTTTTTAAATTCAATTTGAAGCTTTAAACGAGTGTTTTCCGCTCCCAGACTAAGTATGAAGTAAAATTTCGAGTTTAGGAAAGCCCCGTGGACATTTGTCGAGGGTCACGCAGCGACCCGAGACAAATTTTCTGGGCTTTTCTAAACTCGAAATTTTACTTCATGTGCCACGCGTATAAAATGTTGTGAAATTTATGTATATTCGAACTTCACTTAAAATCTGTTTTATACGCTTGGCGCATGAAGTAAAATTTCGAGTTTAGAAAAGCCCAGAAAATTTGTCTCGGGTCGCTACGCGACCCTCGACAAATTTTCACGGGGCTTTTCTAAACATGAAATTTTACTTCATGCTTAGTCTGGGAGTGGAAAACACTCGTTTAAAGCTTCAAATTGAACTCTGTTGAAAAACAACGAAAATCGGAAAATGTACAGCCTATGCATATGTTTACCCAAACGAAAAATTCACTGTATGTAATACTACTTACGCCAGCATCCATTCTCTGGATAAAGAGTCCTCTTAGTATATTGCTAAGATGCATTTTTTGACGAACTGCAGCCATTTTGCTGAGAAGTGAAATATAATTGACAAACTGTGATAAGGTTTTTAGATATAGGGAAATGTAGCGGTATATAGGGAAATATATTTGTTAAATGGGAAATATATTTGAGATAAAGGAATACACATTCAATATAAAGTGACATGCAATAGAAAAACTCTGTAAGTCTTTGAAATTTTGATTCAAAAATAATGTTTATAACAGTACAACAATTTTCTTATCCATTTCTTAACAGCATCGTTTATTAGCAAAAGATTCCCTATTTATAAAGTTTTCATGTTTGGTCTACGTAATTGCGGGTAGGAGGAGGAGATTGATGAAGTTTGTTTGTCGGTCCGGGTAGTAATTATATGACACAAGCCGCCGAAAAGTTGCCTCTCTCTCTTCTCCCGATAAATTTCGCAACGTTTTAAACACAGCAGCTCGGAAATAAGAGTCTCAGTTTTCGGTTAATTTGTCTTGGTTTGACGTCTGACTGGTGTGATTTATGTGCAGGATAATACCATCCGCGCCGTCCTTTTCGCCGTCGCGGCGCTATTTTAAGATAAACTCCCGTTCTTTCGGGTTAGTAAGTTGCGCGAGATCAGTTAAACGAAAATCAGACTGGATAAATTAAGTCTTTATTTTAGTTTTTAGTACATAAAGAGTTCGTTTATTTTCAACATTTTGCCTTCGTTACAACTTTCGTTATCCTAAAATATAATTGATTTTTATAAATACATAAGCAAAATTAACTTGTATCACATATAGAATTGAATTTAGTCATTGAATGATGAAAAGTATTTGCCACTCAACGATCTAACAGAGTTGGCTATAAATCGTACGTACATATTTAAGCAGTATATTTTGAACTACAGTGGCGGTTTCGTCGTCCTTAAAAACTGCAAATATTCCGATGCATGCGCTGATAAATTTCAGGCACTCATTGTTTTTTTAAAGCGTTCAATTTAAAGTTTAGAATGAGTGTTTTCACTTTTTGATGAAGCATTAAGTATAATTTCGAGTTTAGAAAACCTTGATTCGGTTTGGACCAAACCAAATTTTTAGGCTTTTCTAAACTCGAAATTTGACTTCGTACGCTATGTGTATAAAACAGTGCAATATTGTGAAATTAAATATACCGGGTGTCCACTTTCAAAGTCGACCATGAGCAATTAACATGTGTATTCAATTCTTAGGCTTTTGGAAATTATTTCTATAATACCACAATTTATGTATTGTTAATTAGTAATAAAGGCTTCGAATGATTTTTATTAGAAATGCAGAAAAAACAGCTGTAAAAAAACAGAAATTATAGTAAATATTCAAATAACCCCTCGTTTTGAGCTAAGCAATACCCTTGTCTGTTGTAAAAACTTTTTCGTACATTAGCTAACTACCTGTTTGTAATTAACGCACATTCAGCAACTATTGCTTCTCTCAGAGAATTAATATTTGGGAGACGTCTTTCGTAAATTTTGCTTCCAAGGTGTCCCCACAAGAAGAAATAGTAAATCTGGAGATCTGACTAGCTAATGTATAGTACCACCTGTACCAATCCAATGATTTATAAATTAATTATTTGGAAATAATTTAACATCTAAACCAAAATGCGCAGGGCAGCCGTCTTGTTGGAACCAGATCTCCTGATTTTCTCTAGCAACTTCTTCCATTGTGGATTCTACCTTTGTAATGAAAAGAATAGGTTTCTGAATTAAAGTTTTCTTTAATTTCAAATGGACTGATAAATAACTATGATTAAAAATCCCAGCCCAGCCCAAATATTAATTTCTTCTAGATGCTGAGTTCTGGTTGTAATATTAAGCAGCCTAGGGTGTCCTGAGCCCAATGTCGTATGTTTTGAACATATTGTTCATTACTTAGGGTAAAACTACACTCATCTGTCAAGCATATCTACGATTGAAAGCGGTTGAAAAACAATAATTTATTGCTAAATGAAAACAAAACAAAATAAATTCTCTTTGAGAAATCATAAGCCGACACAACACAACACCTTATAACTTTACATTTAGCAATCTAAACTTTCAACTTTCTTAATCGTGTATGTTTTTGGGACTTACCCACTGAGCAAACACGTTAAAGTAATGTTTCATCAACATTAATACAATGTTTAATGTTGTTGCAATGTTGATATAACGTTATTTGTTTGTTTTTTGCTCAGTGGGTATATTGATGAAAAATTATATTAGAATTCCCATGTTGAGTATTTGCAAAGTAAATTTGCTAAAATACATTAAGTTCCTTAAAACCCTAAATATGCTCATCAGAACTCAATCCGAGAGATACTCAAGATGAAAGGATCAGAAGCGTAACTCCAAAAGAAACGGCTGAAGAAATTAAACGAAACTTAAACCCAAAGAAAGCACCATGATTTGGGTATGATTTGATCACAGGCGAACTCTTAAAACAGTAGCCTAAAAAAAAGGGATAGATATGCTTACACAAATCTTGAATACAGCTTTCAGGCTGAGACATATACCTTCTTGCTGGAAGGTCGCGGAAGTAATAATGCTGCCAAAACCGGTAAAAACACCAAACGACGTTAGAGCATACAGGGCTATTTTGCTCCTGCCAATCGTATCAAAACTGTTCGAAAAGTTACTAATCAAGAGATTAAAACCATTAATAGAAAATGGTAACATAATTCCCGCATATCAATTTGTATTTAGAAGCACTCAACAATCGATTAGGCACATCGTATTACTGATAGTATTGACCGGGCCCTAGAAGGGAAACAAGTATGCTGTGCAGTATTTCTAGACGTTGCCTAAGCTTCTGATAAAGTATGGCATAAAGGCCTAATACAAAAACTTGATCAATTATTACCGAAACAATATGTAGAAATATTAACATCCTATATATCTAACAGACTCTTTAGAATTAAACAAGAAAATAAGTACTCCGTCCCGAAAGACATAAATGCGGATGTCCCACAAGGAAGTGCGCTCGATCAAATTCTTTAAAAAAAAAGACCTTTATTGGCATAATCTCCACACCTTTACAATTAATTACACATTTACATTTACCTCACCCACATTCCCGTATCCCTCTTACCCTCCCTTCTCTTATTCCTCTCCCTCCCCAGCTATTCCAACGTCCTTACCCCGCTCTCATCCTCTCTCATCCACTCCACTACCCTTCTATTCCCTTTCGCTCCCAGCCACTCCTCTTACACCCCCTCACATTCCTCCGCCAAGTGTCCCCACGTATCCTTCCCCTGTCCACACAACACACACCTTTCATATTCTTCCCTCATCCATACTTTCCTTCCTCTCTCCTCCGATCCACACATCGCCCTTGCCACAATCACCCTATCCTCTCTACCCCATCCCTTCTCTATCAAATACTTCGGCACCCTCCCATACACCTGCCACCTCCCATACATATCATTATACTGGCTTCTGTCAATACACCCTTGTCTTTCCTGCCCTTCCACCTCCTTCCCTTTCCCCCTCACCCACTCATCCACCTTCACCCCATTTCCTAGCCATTCCATTACCTTCGCCTCCGACAGCCCTACCCTCTCATACATTTTCCTCCTCTACCCCCTCCATCTACCCTCACCCCCACCCACACTCGTCACCTATACATCCTTCACCTATCTCTCTTCATCCAGTTCCCACAATCTCATCTCGTACCTCACCATTGCCTCCCACTCTAGCCTCTCTCTGTTGGTCTCCTGAAGCACTATATAGCTGGGCGTGGACCTTTTCACCCCCAACATGTGCTTCAGGAACCACATCTGCTCCCTCTCTATCACCTCGTACCCTCTCGTCCCCCACACTTCTACTCCATACATTAGCACCGCTCTTACACACGCATCCCATATCTTACACGCAACCGTCACATTGTTCCCCATCCACTTCTCCCACTTGCCCCACGCCATTCCCCACGCCTTCCTCGCCTTACCCTGCACCCACCTCGCATGCTCCTCATACCCTCCCGTTCCTTTAAACCAAAACCCCAAATACTTGAAACTCTTCACCCTCTCAATAACTACCCCCTTCCATTCCAATTCATTCACCTTCCCTTCCCTCCCTTTATTTCTAAACTTCACCCACTTCGTTTTTCCTACATTCACATTCATTCCCCTTTTATCCATAAACCTCTCCACTCTCTTCAACATCTCTTTCATCCCTTCATACTCTCTTGCAACCAACACCACATCATCCGCATACGCCAGCATCCATACCTTCTTTTTACCCATCACCACTCCCCCCGCCTGCCCTTTCCTCATCACCTCTTGCAATTCACTTACATATACATTAAATAGCATCGGGCTCAGCGGGCACCCTTGCCTCAAACCCTCCCACGTCCTAAAGCACCCCGACACCTCCTTCCCCACTTTCGCCACCACCCATGTCTCCTCATACACTCTCCTCACCCACTCCATCATCCCCTCACTCACCCCTCTCCTTCTCAAACATTCTATCAAGCTTCCCCTCGGCACCGAGTCATATGCTGCCTTCAGGTCCATAAACACCGCATACCATCTTCCATCTTCCATCACTCTCTCCACCATTCGCGCCAGGGTAAAGACCTGCTCCCTCGTCCCCCTCCCCCTTCTAAACGCCCCCTGCGTCTCTGGCAGTATCCCCTTCTCCTCCACCTCCACCTCCATCCGATTCCTCACTATCATCATTGCCAGCTTATACCCAATACTTGTGATCGTTACACCCCTATAACTACTGGCCTCCTTCTCATCCCCTCCCTTATACACCGGACACATCATCCCAACCCTCTATTCTTTCGGCAAGCTCACCTCCCCTCTCCACATCTGATTCAACAGTTCCCTAAATTTCGTCTTCCCCTTTTCCCCAATCTCCTTCCACATCTCTGCCTTGAGACCATCCCTCCCTGCTGCCTTTCCACTCTTCACTTCCTTGAACGCCCGCTCCACCTCCTTCTCCGTGAACTCTTCCCCTCTGTCTCCACCTCTGCTTTCTCGAATCTCCCCTGGTACTCCACTTCCTTCTCTGCATTTCCTTGTCCATTCCCTCAGCGAAACTCCTACCTGCCTCCTTCTCTCCCCTCTCCTCAAAATTCTTCACATTTCCGCCTCGTTTTCACATTCCCTCAAATCCTCGCTCGCTTTTTCCACCACCTTTAGCTTGTTCTTCTCACATAAGCTCTCATATCTTTTCCTTGCCGCCACCACTTTCCCCTCTTCTCCCCCATATCTTACGCATTCTCCCACAGCCTTCCTCAACTCTCTCTTTGCCTGCCTACACTCCTCATCGAACCACGCATTCCCTCCTCTTCTCTCTCCCTTTTTTTTCTTCCGCATCCCGTCTTTTCCATCTCCTCCATTGTATTGACCTCTTCCCATTGAATCCTTGAAAGCCTCTTCCTCATGTCCTCCATCGCCTTCACGCCACACTCAAGGTATTCGTTTTCTTGCCATCTTTCCTCTTCTCTTCCCTTCTCCATCCACATCTCCACCGTTACCGGTAGGTGATCCGATCCTAGCACCTCTTCTACCTCCATGCCTCTCATATCTCTTCTTTCTATCCCCTTGACCACCACATAATCAATTACTGATGCCCCTCTTGGTCCGCCGCACGTTTTTCTCCCCTCCCAATCGCCCGCCGTACATCCGTTTAAAATCTCCCATCCCTCCTCCATTAACCACTCATTCATCCTCCTGCCCTCCCCATTTATACATTCATCCTGCTAACTCCTCTGCACCACCGGCGCGGACGGCGCGTCCTCTCCAACCCCTCCTCCCGTTTCCCCTATTCTGGCATTGAAATCCCCCCCCATAATCCATTTTCCTCCTTCGCCCGCTCTCTCATCTATTTTCTTTCTTATGTCTGTCCAATTCTTGTTCACGTACACCACCCCTACATCAACCCGATATCCTCCCTGTTAATAATTTACCCACACTAGCCCTTCGCATCCCTCCATCATCTCCCCCTTGTTTCCTTCCCTATCCTCTCTCCATCCAACAATCATTCCCCCCTTGGCCCTCCCTCTCCTCGCACATTTTACTGCCTCTATCATCTCCCATCTAAACCCCCTCGGCAGCCATTCTTTCACTTCTCCCCATTCCTTCTTCACCATCCAGGTTTCTACTAACCCCACTATGTCCTTCCCGTTTACCCACTTCTCAAAGTCTTTCTTCCACTTGTGCTCCTGCGCTTTCGACTTTATTCCCGCCACATTCCAAAACCCTATCTTTATCGATCCTTCTTTCCCCACTCTCCCACATTTGCTCCCTAGTCCCCTGCTCCTCTTATAGACCTTCTGCCCCTGCCCTACCTCCCCCCTCGACTATATTTAATGATGCCTTATTCGTGTCCTTGATCGTGCTTGTTCGCGTCGTATCCGAGTTAGCTGTAATTCTTTCTTGTATCAGTTTTTTTGGTCCGCTCTTCGTCCACCAGCCGTAAGCCCCTTTTCTCTTGCGTCCCACTTAAATTCTTCATTGTTTATTACTAGTTTTTGGTACTACTTTAATCAGTTTTCCTTGACTAGCTTGTTCTCTTGCTATGCTCCGAATTTCTTGTTGTATTTCCCTTGCTTTCTTTGTTAGATCGTTATCTAGGTATATCTTCTTGCCCTTTAGCTTGGTTTTGGCCTTCATTATTTCTTGTTTTTCGTTCCAGGTTTTAGTTTCTGCTACAATCATCTCATTTTTAGTCCCCTTGTTAATTTTATATGCTGTTGTTAACGTGGTTTCTATATTCAATTCATTTCTTATAAATTCTTTTATTCTTCCAGCAATATTACTATCTTCAAAGTTCAGTCCTTTAATTACAATATTATTCTTCCTTTTCGGTTTTTCCATATTTTCTGATTTATACTCTAGTTCCCCTATTCTGCTATTTAATTGTTCCTTTTCTTTATTCCATTCTTCTTCTTTTTTTTCCATGTCTTCTCTTAATTTTCTTAATTCTTCTTTTATTTCACCATTATTGTTCTCCATACTTTTTTTCATATCTTTCATCTCGGCCATCAAATCTTTAAACATTTCTTTCAACTCATTCATTTTCTGTTCACTTATTGCGTTTGTTGGTTGTGTGTCATGTTTTTGTGCTTCTTTTCTCTTTTCAACTTCTTTTCTGTGTTCTGGAGATCTTAGCACTTTTTTGCTGGCTTTAAAAACGCCTTCCCCTTTGTCGAAGTGTGTATCCTTTGTCGAAGTGTGTATCGCCTATTTCGTTACCTCTCCCTCTCTTTCGACTCATTAGTACTGTTCGTACTTGCTTAATGCTTTCACTATTATGCTCCTTAGTTGGGTTGGTCGTAGTATTTCGTGTGCCGTTATTTTCTGTTAATACACTGAGCTGAGCTATGTTATGCAACCCAACATGCTCAAATTATTTCCAGTTAACTCAATGTGCTGTTCTATGCAACCCAATTTACACTTTAGCAATTTTCTGTTAACACATTGATATGTGCTATGCAACCTGATTTACACTCAATCTCGTGGCGCCAAAGGTGATTCACAGGTCAGCCCTTCGGGTGAATGACCTCTACCACTATTGTCTATTACTTAATTGTTTCCACCTTTTTCCTTTCACACTGGTGTCCTTATCACTTATTTCACCCTCGCTTCCGCGGTTATTTACTCGATATTCCTCTGAAAAATAGGTTGTATATCGGAGCGAATATCCGCACGTTCAACGATAAACCTAACCTTCAAATTCTTTATTTATTGTATACTAGCGACATACCAACTCTAGAAGATGTAAAAATAGATACATTTTCCGATGATACTGTTCTCCTGGCAGTTGACAATGACTTGGAGAGTTCTAATAGAAAACTACAGATAGCATGCGATAAAGTAGTAAATTGGACAAAACAATGGAAAATCAAGCTTAACGAAGTAATTATTAACTTTACCAATAAATAAATAACAGAATGGTTACCACTAAGCATTAATGAAACAATAGTTCACCATGGAAATATATCTAAATCTTTTGGCATAACCCTCGACGCCAAACTGCGGTGGAAAGAACATGTAAAGAAGAAAAGAGCTGATATTGATCTCAACACAAACAACGCTATTGGCTACCGGGGAAAAAATCCAAGTTATCATTCTACAATAAATTATTAATTTACAACCAGGTAATAAAGCCTGTGTAACTATATGACATTCAACTTTGGTGATGTGCCAGTAACAGTAATATAAAATCAATCTAAACCTTTCAAAATAAAGTCTTACGGAATCTAGTAAATACTCCGTTGTATGTTCGCAACTTTGGCCTTCATAGAGATCTTGGAGTAGCGACTGTTAGAGAAGAGATTAAAAAGTATGCTGGCATGAAACCCGCCTTCTTACCCATATAAACGCAGAAGCTCTTTAACTGCTGGACAATCAACACATTGTCCGAGGATTAAAGAGAAAGAAACCATCAGACCTTGTTTAGTGAGCTGTGACTAAAAGCAGAGCATGGTGCGCGGGTGTACCTACTACATTAAACACATCTGGAGAAAGTCAATGAACAAACTCTAGTTTTAAATTTTTAATATCTACTATTGTAAAATTAATGGTTAGTCCATTAGACTAATTTAAATAACCCTAAGATATATACCATATATACCTTAGTTAATTATTTAAATGGCAACAAAAGCACCCATTTTTTTTATATGTAACTGAGAGTCAAATTTACAATACACGACACAAGGACATCGTCAACTACCCTAAATACCGAATTTGACTTACCGAAAAGGGCGTTAAATATTCTTGCATAAAGTTACTTAATAAACTATCAGCAAACTTTAAAAATGAGAGGTGCTTCAAAACTCACAAATTTAAAATATAATATTGACATATCATATGGTCTTAACAAATATTTCGACTCTTGTGCCCCCCCTAGACACAATATTTTAATTGTTTTCAGTTTAAAAATCTGCCATCTTTTACTTAGTTTTACAGAATTGTTCTTGGTCTTATTCGCTACAACGCTCATTCAACATTTTCTTACTTTATTTAAAGGCCACTGCAAAATCAGTCATTATCATTTTGCCACAAGTTTGTAGAAGCACGTATGGCTGGTTTTGTTTCTGGGCGACTCATATCATTTCACTTGAGGCTCCTAGAATTCTTTTAAGCATTCCGAAAGAAATGTTGATGGCAGGACGTTTTCTTATGAATAAAATATTACCTTATTGAAAAATCTTAGTTATATAGGTAATGAAATTTGCAATTTATATTTAATAATATTCACCACAACAGAAATTTTCATTATCGGGGCAAGCATTCCTCCGCCGCCCTCTACCCTAAAAATATGCATATCGTGCATTGCTGAGATAACGATTCTGGAGTTGTGGTGGCTTTTACCATTTTTTACGGATGCGCCGCACGTCTCGCCCTCATGAGTGCGAGCTTAGCGGACCGCCCTCGGAGAAATTTGCGCGGATTTACAATGATTTTCCATTTATTTCGCCATTGTCAGACACGCTATGAATATTCATGCCGTCCGACAAGAAAGTCGTACACAAATAGCACAAAAAAAATATTTTTGAGGAAGAAAAAAATGTACAATCAATTCTTTTGTTACAACAGAAAATATATTTATAAAAATAAGTATACTTAGATAATTGTCTTATAATTAAAGCTATGAAAGCAACAAGTTAAAGTATATCTTGCCGTAGCCAGACCCCAAGCCCAATTCAGGAAAAACCAACGCAAATGTAAAGAATTCTATTGTATTTTTTTTAATACCAACACAAAAATCTTTTTTTTTTCTGATGGCTAGGTCGAACAAGACCTACCTCTAAGGGTAGAACATAGTAGAGTAGCGAAGTTACCAGCAAGGAAATAGGCTGTACTAGGCTTTCAAAGTGGCAAGCAGGTGATGCGTAATTAATTTACATTTTAACGTGCATGATCTACTTGCCGTTTTGAAAGCCTCGTAGCTCTACTTTATTTTGCGCACGCAACATTGACAGAGGTGCTTACCTTACCCCTAGTTTTGACACCAGGCTGTAAGGTCAATTGCCCACCCACTATACAGTTAATCCGATCAGATTTTCGATCAAATATTGGACGTGTATGTACATCTGCCCCCACACGAACGAGTCTATCTGAACAGATCAATTGAACCGTGCGTAGAAAGCTTAATGACTCTATTGCAAATTATTGTTATTGTAATTGTAAGCCCATAATTCGATAATCATATACAGCCAATCATTTAAACTCTAAAAGACATTATTAACCTTCCGTTACACATAATTAAAACTAATTTTATTTACGACGCGATTAAAGTCACCATTAATGACACATGGAATCCCTCCAATAACCTCTCCGTATGCCTTACATAACGTTTCACGTTTATTGAATTTTCTCCAACACAATCCAGTGGAATCGGCTTTAGCGATGTGTGCGCGAGTGCATTTGATAATTGTTCATAATTGCGCTAATGACGGACAACGGCGCGGCGTTGAGTAATCGCTTACCTTGAACTACAAACACGTTCGCTGTACATGTTGTTATGTGGAGGAGTAATTCCGTGCGTTCCCAAGTTTGTAATTCCGCTCATATCGACCAAGAAAGCACATACTGCGAATAACCAATAATGTGTTTATAACAATCAAGTCTCTTTATATAAGTTTAAATTAAGTCAGCATTTCGTTACTCATTGTACCTATTGTTAATATAATACCTACATAAATTTCAATTAGATATTTTAATTATAAGGAATCATAAAAAATAATTGAACTAGTGTCGCTATCTTTAACTATACCGCGTGTCCCGTTTCTAGACGCATCATAGGAAATTCCCATGTAAACATTTCAATTTCAGTTTGTATCTCTATTATTGAACCAAAATGATAGAATAAAATTAGAATCATTCCTTCATCTACTAAAATTGTTTTCTAAGTTTTATTTATGTTTTCTCTTCAGTTTTCTTCGAAATTTAGCTTAAAAATAGTAAAGAAAATTCGAAAATAAAATCCTTGAAATAGTAGTTGCTATGAAAAGTCAGTGTTTGTCATTTAAATTTATTAAGACACAAAACATCAATTAAATACCACAAAAAAATAATCTGATCATAAAATGGACATTTAGTAGACATTCTTCGCGTGCTAGGTATATCCCACTTATTTAGTATTATTCAACAATTATTAGAATCGTTCAGAAATTTGAGGAACACCTCGTTAAAAATAAAAAAAGGAAATCTAAAGAAATTGTAACAAATGTATTGGCAATGATAAGAGTAAATTTAATAGTAACTGTAAGTAAGAAGAAGCCTTTAAATATCCTTTTATATTCATTGTTTACATACGCATCCTCTCTAAATTTTGAATGGTCTAATAATTGTAGATTAACTGGACACGGTTTTCAAATTTTGTACAAAATAAATGAGAAATAGTAAGGTAAATTTTATTTTTTTTTAGGTTAAGTATGCCTTTTAGGTTAGTTCGTTTTAATATAAATAATAAAATCATGCCTGAACTAGCGTCTGTAATTTTAAATGTCATGGACTGACTTTTCAAAGCAACTACTATTTTGATGATTTTTGAAGTTCATTTTCCTTCATAATTTTTAAGCAATAATTAGATTAAAACGGAATAAAATACGAAAGTTTCGGAAATATTTTTAATTAATAAGAACCATTTTAATTCCATTCTGACCATTTAAATTCAATAATGGAGATAGAAATTAAAATTGAAAAATTAACATGGCAATTCCCTATGATGCGTCTTGGGACACACGGTATAATTAAACATATTTTATTTTGAACTTTAGATCAAATCGGCGTTTACACGCGTGGCGCATGAAGTAAAATTTCGAGTTTAGAAAAGCCTGAAAGTTTGGATTTGCCGGGCAAATCCAAATTTTTAGGCTTTTCTAAACTCGAAATTTTATTTCATGCTTAGTCTGGGAGTGGAATACACTCGCTTAAAGCTTCAAATTGACCTCGTTTAAGAAAACAACAAATATTTAAAAATCTACAACATATAATTGAGATATGTATGCTTAAAAGAAAAACTTCTTCTATAACATGTAAAATTACCGATTTAACATTGGTTTAAAGATTACCCCCCTTAGGTGTACAGGACAACTTTAAAATGAAAATTAGACAAATATTGAAAAATATGCAGAATTATTTGTATTATTATTAAATTCCCTATTATAAGGAAAAATTAGGTACATGTTGTCTACTTCAATATATACATTTTAAGTTGGTTTTAATCTCAGTGTACTATTATCGCAAGTACGTGTAGAAATTCTCTGAATATTTACAAGATTTAAAGCTTTTCTAGTAGAAAGATTACTAATATACTCGCGACCTAAACAGTATGACCTTGTCATGTAACGTCAAAATTTGACATAGCTAGAAAAAAATCGTTGCATATACAACTGTCGACATACTCTCTAAAGAATTTGAACCACACATTCCACATCAATGAGTCATCGGACATCTCTCCCGAATTCTACTATAGTTGGTTAATTGGGGTACAATAATAATCTAAAAACAAATTTGAAATATCTTTTTTTGTTTTTTGTAAAGAGTGCTTTGTAAACTTTTTTGAGTAAAAAGATATAAAAACAAAATTTAAAAAAATAAGTTGAGGGCTAGCGATGCCGCCTTAAGGTAATGATTTAATGTGCATTCATGAACGATTAAAAAATTAGGATCGTCAGTCATGCCCTTGAATGCGCACCTGCATAAATGTGTGCTTTATCAAAACATTCTTAGAATTGATTATACAATTTCAAAGGTTCTAATAAACTTTATTTATTATTGATATTTGTTTTTGAGTTTCGTGAAGAGTATAATCATAAATAATTAACACTGTTGTATCCTTTCTTCACACTTTATTTTCTAATGGTTAGATATATATTTCAAGTGCTAAGTACTCATTTTCAATAACAACTAATTCTTACAACTGTTGCGCGGTTTATTTATACCTACAGTGGATTAAAGGGAAAAAACCCAGATTAAGGGAATACCTTTGGGTGGGTTAACAAATTTTATTGCGTGTTGTTTATGGAGGTAACAAATTTAGAAGCGGGTTATTTAAGGGACTAACATCGAAGTTCAATAAATTATTTTTATTTTTACGCATTTCTATGGCTTCCAACATGTTTAATTTATACTTATTGGACTCCTTTAGGAGTTTCATATTGTTGATGTTGAATTTATGACCTGTTGTAAAGTTATGGTGTGCAATTGCAGATTTTTCTGGATTCTGGTTTTTTATGTGATAACTGTGTTCTTTGAATCTAATATTTAAATTGCGGGTTGTTTGGCCGATATACACTTTCTCACAGTTATCACATTTTATTGAATAAATTCCAGATTTTTCAATGAATTCTCTTTTATACACGATTCCATTTGTTTCTGGATCTCGCCTAGCTATGGAAAAGTGACAGTTTAAGTATTGTAAATGGGGCTGGTTGTGTTTTAAATCAGGGTTTTTAAATGTCACTGTCAGATGTTCGATTTTAAGGTTATAATTTCTGACTATTGTGATCTTACACTGTTGCCTGTTTTACAAATTTTCAGATATAAAAGGATAATAATATGCAGTTTTAAGATTAACAAAATTTACTACTTGGTTTTTGTACATACAAACACAGCAATAATATTGTATATAACAAATATAATGAATTCGGCTCTGCAAACTTATTTCGTCATCCATTTGTATTTCTCGCTTGGGTCTTCCCGTTAACACATTTTGATCAACTCCATCCACCCACCTTAATTTTGGTCATTCTCTTTTCTGTTGGCCCTCAGTATTTTTTTGTAGAATTGCAAATTTATTCCCACCCTCTTGTGATACTGATAATTTTCATGTCAAACAATTTTTAAGCCCTCATTCCACTTTTATTATTTAGTCAAGAAAACCTGCATCTGAATCTTCTGATGTTTGTTCTGGGCCAGATTCCCCAAACGAAATAATAAAAGGAGGAATGGTTTCAAAAGAAACATGTGTTTTGTCCAGTCATCCGAAATAAGTTTTTCACAATGATCACAGAAACTTTGCCACATATCGGATGTACATTTTGAGAGAGACTCAAGCCACGATCCTTAGATGGTTGCTTAGAATTTATGTGCTTATTGTAGTAAGTCTTACAAAACCCCCATGCCATTTCAATTGGATTGTATTGACAATGGTATGGCGGTAATCTAAGAACTTCGTGCCCGTTCTTTCTCAAAATGTCATCAACTACGTAAATTTTGTCATTTGATCGAAAAGGTATAAATAAAGCCCATAGTTCCTTTTTGGTTAATTTTGGATTGAATTTTACATTGTATTTAACCAACCACTCCTGCATTTCGCATTTCTTACAAGAAAATGAAGGAGTTTTGTCTAATTGCACAGAATGGTATGCAGCATTATCCATAATAACTACACATATCCCTGAAAGCTTAGCCAAAGCAGGAATAAGTTGATTAACCACCCAATTTTGAAAAGTATTACCATCCATTGTGGCATGGTAATCTCGGTCATTGTTTATCGAATGTAATAAAAAATCGCACCCATCCAAAAACCCACCCCTATACCTAGCATGTAGAATGGTGAAGCGTTTGCCTTCATTTTTGAATTTAGTTGGATTACTTTTTATATCCGTTTCATGTACCCAGCGTCGAACCACGGATCCATTCTGATATATCCATGTTTCATCCAGGTATACGAATTGGATATCTTCACTGGAATTTTGATACTGTAAAAATTTTCTAAGGAAAATAATTTTAGCTGCAACAACATGTTTTTGTTCACAGAGAATTTTGCGCCCATTAATTAATTTTAATTTATACCCCATACTTTTAACAACCCTATAAAGTGTTGATCTACTCCCATGAAACTCATAATTTTCTTTCATATCATTCAAAAGATCTCTCAAAGTAAAATACTGATTTCTAGAGTTATATTGCCAAATTAGTTGTTGCAGATCTTTTCTAGCTAGGTGATTCCAAAAATGGCTGTTTTTAGATCGTTTGCCAGAAGTAGTAGATTTAAATTCGTCAGGTCTTTGTCGCAAAATTAATTGTAATGAAGATCTCCCTGCCTGAAACGTAATTATCTTTAATTAAATATATATGATAATTAAAATACTAGACATACCCCAAAAATATCTATTAAAATCGTAATAATATTGTGATGCTGTAGATTTGGATTACTTTGCCTAAAATGTTTGTAGGATTTCAGAATTTGTAACCTTTTTGATTCAGAGATAATCTTTGGCATGTTAATATTTAATATGTGCCTGAAATTATTTTTCACTTTGACATTGACACAGCATTGCAACACTAGATTAATTTGATTCAATAATAAAATGCTCGAAGAAGCGACCGCGTGGCGAAATAACTGTTGCAAGATTAACAATAAACCTCTTGAAAATTAAAAAGAGGATTACTTATGATATCATAAATTATTGGAATACTGTTAAAATGAGGAATCAGGAGTGCCAATTAATAAAAAATGTAAATGTTTATACTGCAACATAACAACACGAAAGCATGGCTAGGCGAGATCCAGAAACAAATGGAATATATTATACTAAATGTGTTTCCTAAAAGTATACCACTCTTTGAATTTGTGTATTGTGCTGCCGTGAGGTTGAATTTTTTAAATAACTTATTTATATGATTAATCATATTTGAATTTGTGTATTGTGCTGCCGTGAGTTTGAATTTTTTAAATAACTTATTTATATGATTAATCATATAAATAAGTTATTTAAAAAATTGAACCTCACGGCAGCACAATACACAAATTCAAAGAGTGGTATACTTTTAGGAAACACATTTAGTAAAAGAGAATTCATTGAAAAATCTGGAATTTATTCAATAAAATGTGATAACTGTGAGAAAGTGTATATCTGCCAAACAACCCGCAATTTAAATATTAGATTCAAAGAACACAGTTATCACATAAAAAACCAGAATCCAGAAAAATCTGCAATTGCACACCATAACTTTACAACAGGTCATAAATTCAACATCAACAATATGAAACTCCTAAAAGAGTCCAATAAGTATCAATTAAACATGTTGGAAGCCATAGAAATGCGTAAAAACAAAAATAATTTATTGAACTTCGATGTTAGTCCCTTAAATAACCCGCTTCTAAATTTGTTACCTCCATAAACAACACGCAATAAAATTTGTTAACCCACCCAAAGGTCTTCCCTTAATCTGGGGTTTTTCCCTTTAATCCACTGTAGGTATAAAGAAACCGCGCAACAGTTGTAAGAATTAGTTGTTATTGAAAATGAGTACTTACCACTTGAAATATATATCTAGCCATTAGAAAATAAAGTGTGAAGAAAGGATACAACAGTGTTAATTATTTATTTATTATTGTTGATTTCTAGTTACGCCACTGAAATATGAAAAATCTCCTATGTAATAGTTGCTCAATTGCAAATTGCGCAAGAAAAGTGTGTATTTGCTGCATTACTAAATTGAACCCTCTATTGTTTTATTGGTGTTAGTTTCACTCTTGTGTTTCTATTATTAACCCCATGATAATTTAAATTTGGATCGAAGCCAGATTGACAACATTAAAGAAATCGGATTATTCCACGTAGTTATTTCAATAACGCGTGAAATGGTTTTACAAACTGATTGTGCTCAGAACGGAAACTGCTGTGTATGTGGATTGAGGGTGGAGGGGCGGTTTTGCGTTGGCGCCTCTAATCACGTCGAACGCTCGTTCGTTTTTTGTTTTGTTTCCGCTTTTGCCTTTGCTTTGGCCTCTGAATTTTCAACCCCGCATCATTCTCTCCGCTCCCTGACAGACGGCTGTCAACCGAAATAGCCCTCGCCAATAGCGCGCACAAGTTAGGACGCAATACATCCGCTAGACAGAACCGACTCTAAATCAATCGCAACGTCCAACGCTCAACCGTCCAGCATCCATCGACATAGCTATCCCGCTATTTATATTCCCTCACAGCGGCGTGACGTGTGTTATTGTTGCGCGTTTGATTTACTCGATTTGCATCGGCACGACAAATGTCACATATAATTATATTCGCATTATTTTCGAGTGTCTCTGTGTGTGTGGGTAGAATCATAACTGGCTACTCGATGCCAACAGCAGCGCGCACCGTTGATTAATCGGCCCCGAAACTCTTCAAATTTAATTGTGTTTTTGAATGGATAAATCAAAACGTTATTAATTTTAACTTTCGGAAATTACACGCACGCACTCTCGCGGCAAATGGAGCGCCATTTGTTCAATGTCGCCCGAGTTGAATGCACGCTTTGAATCTATTGAAATCTGCGTGTAACTCGCATGCCATTGTACTGCGGCGAGTGATAAGTTATTGCTGTGTTTGGGTGCCTAACTTATAATTAAGCAAAGTTGATACCGAAATCTGAATCTAAGTGGGTTTGAATATTGTGACGTGAATTACACTAAAAGCGTATAATTAGACGAAATATCACGAGTTTAGTTAGAATTCAAAGATTGAATCTAAACTCGTAATTGAGGGTGTAGATGGAAAAAGAACAGTGGCGGATTTAGCACTTGAGAGATTGGGCGCAATTTAATTTTAAAGCCTGCTTTAATTATTTTCGTTATCACTTTTTCTACGGGCGCTTATCCGGTTCTGATGTTGGCGATCAACAAAGTAATGTTTACTTTTTGTTTGCAGCTGTTCTAAATATGTCCGTTGTTGTTAAGCCAAAGCACTATCTAAAGTTCTTCAGCGACGATATTCTTCTTATGTCAGGCCTTCTGCGCCACTTTACATGCAGCATCAGATGTACAAGGTGCTGGATTTTCGATGGTTTCTTAAAGTAAAGTGCTATTAATATGAATGATATACAAAACCCAATATATGCTTCCAGACCTCTTTTCAAGAGAATATTTCATTTGCCTGATTAAAATTTGTTTATCTTCAATTGTTTTCGAGTTTTACGTCAAAATTTAAAATTTGTCTATTTTGAAATATTGAAATAACTTCTTTATTTAATGTGGTAAAAACTTTCTTACGACACTTTTTTCAGTAAAATATGCTGATGACATGGGCACCTGCACATACGGGCGCCCCCTCTTGCCTAAATAAATTAACGAATTATTTAAAATGATTTTTAATGAAATATTTTGTTATTAATATTGCTGCTTTCCCAAAAAACTTAACATATATTTTTGACAACATGACAGCAAAAATATGTAAAATGTTATTTAAAAGAATCCACCTGATTTTCTGGATGTAACTAAACTATAATTCATGTTAGATAATTCTATCTTGTTTTGAAAAGATATTTTCGCGTTTGATGGTCAATTGTATGAGATGAGTCACATTTTTGAAGTTTCGTGTGAAAACAACTGCCATTTTTTAAGCTTTCAACTAGTTATGGTATATGTTTTCTCTAGTGTCCTGCCTGATGTACACGATCTTCGCTACGCTTATTAAAACAATACTTTCTTTGCATGTTAAACAAAAATTAGATTTTTATAAAACATGTGCTAGTGGTAACTGAATTAATCCATCATACACTTAATTTGTGTCAAGAACATCATAAAAATAATAATCCTCTAACGCACTTCCCTCCCATTGAATTTCGTCTTAAGACTTGAGGAAAATTAATTAAGACTTTAATAAAGTGTTACTCAATTTGTTGAAAATAACCCAAGCGATTTAAATGGAAACAGTAACATTAATGAAATTTATATAAATATTAATATTAGGAACCATATACTAAGTTTATTCATTTAAGTATAAAAGTATTCCATATAAATATTTGTAAAATGAATCAACATAAGATCAAACCGAAGTATATTTTGAACTTCACAGTATTTCATTGTTTAAACGTTTGGTGCATGAAGTAAAATTTCGAGTTTAGAAAAGCCTAATTTGAATTGGTCGCTCCGCTTTGCTACGCGACCAATCCAAATTTCCAGGCTTTTCTAAACTCGAAATTTTACTTCATGCTTAATCTGGGATTAAAAACATTCGTTAGACTCTTCAAATTGAAAGCTTTTACAAAAACAACTAATATCTGTAAATTTGCAGCGATAAGGCGTAAAATCGGGAGAAATATAATGTTGAGACGCGAAAAATTTGTTTAGTTTCTGTCAAATTTTAGACTTGTCATTTAATTGTCATTTGATGTGTCAAAAATAAAAATCCCTTTGTTTTAATAATGTTTCGATAACCATATTAAATAAATTTGCAACTATTTGTGATAGAGGAGAACCCATTGGTGCAAAAAAGACAGACGATTTTGCCACAAACCTACATACACAAACAGGTACTTGAATGCGAAGTCACATCACCATCCAGCTCAAATAGCGTCTGTGGCAAAATCGCTTCTACTAAGAGCACGTACCCTTTCGGACGAACACCACTTAAATGATGAAATATCCAATGTAAAAAGGCATTAATGCAAAATGGGTTTTCCAAAAAAACAATCAATAAATTAAACAGAAACAAAAGTCTAAAAACAAGAAGTGAAAGTCCGTGTAGCAACGTCACCCTTCCCTACATTAAAGGATCAACTGATAAAATCGGAAAAGTCCTCTCCAAATACGATATTAGAACTTATTTCAATATACACACAAAAATTCAAAATTTACTCCGAACTCCAAAAGAAATTATCCCACTTGAAACTCAAAGCGTATATGAAATTTCATGTGGTATGTGTAAAAGAGCTATGTAGGACAAACAAACCGGAAAATCAGTACTCGTCGAGATTAACACATTTTAGCAGTAAGAAAGTCTGATCCACAATCTTCTTTATTTCAACACGTCAACAATTCTAAACATACAATAAATTTCGAAAAAACGAGAATTCTAAAAAAGACAGACTTCTTCCACGCGAGGATTATTAGAGAAGCAATAGAAATTGAAAAGAGGCCGAGCAGTCTAAATCAAAGAGATGATGCTATAAGACTACCACCAATTTGGAAAACTTGTATAAAATCTGGTCAAAATATATTATCTCCGAACAACAACCAAGAAATTCAAAATCCAACCCCTTCCGAAAATAATATTGAAATTGTCACTACTACATCATTAGACGAACAAAACAGAAGAGTAACACGAAGCCAAAGAAGAAATTCACGCATCAAGTAGTACGTAGAAATCAAACAAGTGGTTGCTAGAGCAATGGAATTTTATTAGTTATTCCTGACGATGATGACTGCGACGTCATCAAAACGTCGAATTAAAAATACAATGGACCAGAGCCAAGAAAATACGCGGGACCAAACCCGAAGAAACAGTGACACACATATATATATATATATATATATATATATATATATATAAATATATATATATATATATATATAATTAATAAAAGTGATAAAAAACAGTAATAGTTTTATTTATATATAATATTTTTGTTTAATCGTCTTAAAACTTATTAGGTACATAGGAAATCAACAACGTTTACATTTATAGCAACATAAATATATTAATTTGTCAAAAATAATGTTAATATAGCTTTATATATTTTATTATGCATCATGTTAAAGATTTATCTAAAATAAATTAAAGTTTAATTTTCGCAATGTGATTTTTACTTCCTTTTCTAAATGATGAAATAATGACTTTGTATATATAAAATTAGGAATAACTTTTTAATTTAAAAAACGTGTTTATTTTTACTAAATTGTTTCTTAAATTAATTGCTTCTTCAGATAAATAAAATTTTAAAATTGTAAGCTTTCATTCACCTGAACAAGTACTAAATTTAAGAAACACATTTTGATAGTTGTGACATATTTTGAACTCACCAGTGTTTTCCACTCCCAGACTAAGCATGAAGTAAAACTTCGGGTTTAGACCCGAGACAAATTTTAAACTCGACATTTTACTTCATGCGCCACGCGTATAAACCACTGATTTAAAGTAAGTTTAAAATATATACTGATGAGATGGCAGATATTTACTAAGATATAGCGAAAAAATGCAAATAATTTTTATTTTTGTTTGAGACACTTTTCCATATTCTTCAATTGTTAAAATTAACACATTTTTATTAAATTACAAAGTTATTCATAATTTTATTAATACAAACTGAATATGGATTATCAAAATCTTGACTCCTTATCAATCAACCAAAAGTAATGAATTCTTGATAAACAATTATAGTGAAAAAATACATGATTCTATTCTCCTAAACTTTTTTGCCCAAAGAAGCAGCATATTGTAACCTTTTCTTAAAAACCTGACTTAACTGGTATACATTTGGTGAGGTCGACGTTATCCAAATCCAAATCCGACGTTTATCCAAATTGATTTGTCCCAAAACTGTGTGTCCATAGACGGTAATATTTAGGAAAATTTATCAGAATCACAGATACTGGTAAAAATAGAAATATTTAACCAAAATCTTTTAAAATTGATAAAAAAATAGTATTAATAAGTAATCCTACGAAAACGATCAAAATCATGAGTCACAGAGAAATATAATTCAGTTGATTATTAAAAAATATTGAAAATTAATAAAATCAGCAAATTAGACATAAAAGTTGAATATTTTTAAAATATTAATTATTGCTCTATGTTGCATTTTTGTGAGTGTCTATTTACGATTTTTTATATAATTATATTGACTAAACTGGACTCACCTATGAAAGTATCATTACTTCTATTTAGAAATAAACAAATTAGATTAAATAGAATGGAATTTCATATAAATCGCAATAATTTATATTACTCCTATAAAAATGTATCGAAATCTTAAACTTTGGTTTACTTATTTATTTATTGACGAAAATCAAACAAAATTATTAATACAGGGACTTCCTCTTTAAAGTACACATACTCCAATTACAGAGTATATGCTCTAAATCCTCAGATATTCGTTGTTTTTTTAAGAGTTTAATTTCAAGCTTTAAACGAGTGTTGTCCACTCCCAGACTAAGCATGAAGTAAAATTTCGAGTTTAGAAAAGCCCCGCGTAAAAAATTTGTCTAGGGTCGCTGCGTGACCCGAGACTAATTTTAACGGGGCTTTTCTAAACTCGAAATTTTACTTCATGCACCACGCGTAAGTTCACAATATGCTTCTAAAGCAGTATGCTAAAAACGTATATTTCGAACTTTAATTAGCCTGATTAATATTATTCTTACATTTTGCCACTCCCTGTAAAAGAGTCTACGGATGCCTATAGCTGACCATATCAGATTTTGTTTTGAGTTTCACGTTTATGAGATTTGACAAAAAGTTGTATTCTTTTAAATAGAAATCATAGTTGGCCATGTCTTTAATCGCATGCATTTTTTGTAAGCTATCCAAAAATATATCATTTGACGTATTTTGGCTAACCTTTATTTATTTATTTTATTTTTTGTAAATTTGAAATAATGCATTAAGGAACCCACGATGAAATATAAATCTATAGTAAAACATAAATATAAAACGACAACTATCTTTACAACCATATTACATTTACTTTATTAAACTTAATAAATAGTAATTATAAATATTTTTAAAATTAAGCGCCATTTTAATTCATGCAAATATATTGCATTTTGTAAAAAAAAAGCAATGACTTTTGAAAATACTAACGCCTACTTGCACCGCAGAGCCCGTATTCACAACACCGATGCAACTTGTCATCGTTGAGATGTCGCACTGAAATGACGTAATTTTGGGAAGAATTTACCAAACCGTATGGAGTAAAATGACGTCATTTTGGTGCAAGTTCTCACCGATGACAAATTTCATGGGTGCTGTGAATACGGTCCCAGGTACATAATCATGGCTAAAAGTTAATCACATTTAAGTCAGAAATTGGCTTGCACCGTCCCCAAATATCCTCAAATTGTTAATCACCCGATATCGACCAATTAATATTCCGATAATTCGTCGTGAAGTTAGGGTTCATCGACATTTATTTTTGTGAAATTATATATTGTTTATTTGTGTTTGATTTTTTTTTTTGATTTTCATTTATTTGTTTCAACTCTTTCAACATCTATTCTGCTGCTGTAGGCAAATGTGCGATGAATAAAGTTACAAACACTTTAAATATAGAAATATACATTTATAAATCCCGCCCATTTGTTTCTGCTGTTCACAATAGTACGACAAAAAATATCAAAAAAAGAAATTCCTGAAAATTTTCTAGAAAAACGCGTGCTATCTTCATAATTTCTCTATAGTGGCTGATTAGTAAATCAGCCCCCTAATTAGAGGTGGAGAAATATCGATAGCACTATCGATAGTTATCGACAGTTTTGACTATCGAAAATAATCGATATTTTATTTTTACTATCGATAGTTTTCGATATTTTATTAATTACACGGATTTAATATGGGCTGTAGTGGTATACACTACGAACGACGTCCGACATGATATGTAAACATAAATTTTGTGATAAAATATTTTAAATATTAGAATCTGTAACGGTATTTGTTGGGAATTGGGAAGTTCCGTATTATATGAAATTATTATTAGGGTTCATCAAAGCGTGTTCACCAAACTAGATATTTGTAAGCAAAACATAGATTTATAATAAAAAAAAACAAAAAAAGAACTAGAGAATGTAAGTATCATTTCTTTCTATTGTTTTTGAATTCGTAATTTCAAGAGAAAAATGTCTCCGAGATAAATCGGACCATTTTTGAAAAATGTCTATGGCTGTGTGTATGTCTGTCTGCCTGTCTGTCTGCCTGTCTGTCTGCCTGTCTGTCTGTGTGTGGGCACTATCTTGAGAACAAATAGAGATTTTGAAATTCAATTTTACTAGCGCCCTTATTTTATAATCTAAAGACCTAAAAAGCGTTTTCTAAAAAACCGATCACCGAAAGTGGGTATGTACCTTGACTGTAATTTTTTGTATTTTCCGATATTTTTCTAAATAGAAAAAATATTTTAACAAAAGTTAAATGCAATGAAAAACTGAACATCTTTTGTTAATAAATATTTTTTATATGCCTCTTTGATTTTCGGAGAAAAAATAATCGAAATTTAATAATTGTTGGTCTATAAACATAAAATTATAATAGTTACATGTAACAATAATTGTAAAAAATGCCAACATAAACAAATGATTAAGAATAAGCATGTTTCCAAATCTAACTAGTTTTTGAAAAAATAATCGATAAGTGTATCTCAAAAATCTCAATTGTATCATTTCGAAAACGAATAGATTTTGAAATTAAATAAGCCTTATTTGACAGTGTAAAGAACTGAAAAGCTTTTAGTAAATTTTCGAATACTAGAACCGTATTTTATAATTTCCGGTATATATTTTTTATATATTGAAAATATTAGAAAAACATGTTATAAAAAATTTCTGATAAGAAAGTAGATATCTTTTGTTAAAAGTAATTTTTTTATAAACTCCTTGGTTTTCAAAACAAAATTAAAATGTTAAGTCATATACATTTTTGGTATATAATTCACTAATTATTTTAATTTTTTTTATATTATTTTAGTTTTACATAAATTTCAATTAGTCTTACTTAAATACATTTACATCTCTAGACTATTAACCTTTTAAAAATTAATATGATTAATATGAGCTGCCATGTTTCCATTTAAAATAATTGAATTATTAACGAAAATGATTGAATTGTAATTTGGGAAAAGTATAAAACGAAAGTGATTAATTTTGTGTTTCTGTAAGTCTATGATATGAAAGAAAACATTACGGCTTTCACAGCAAGATTCTTTTATGGTAAAAAAAAGTGTAACGTGTCTTTTTTTTCAGTCGTTAGGCCCACAATAAAGTAAAATCAAAATAAATAATTTATTTAATTCTCCTCAACTATCGAAAAATATCGATAGTACGTGGCCTGGCTGCCGAAAACTATCGATGGTGACCATCGGTAATACTCCAGCTCTACTCCTAATCGTGGTTTGTTTATCTAAAAGTTAATCAGAGTCGGTGCAAGTGGGCATAAGTGAATATTCTTTATATGTTCTTCTATATCTTTTTTTAAATAATATTCCCAAGAAATCCCCACAAGATAAATCGCATGGTTGGCCAGAGTTTTGGACCGTAAGATCCATACCAACTGTTAGGAAATTTTTAATTTAAACGAAGGATCTAAAAACGTAAAATAAAATAATAAAGACAGTTTACGTTTTATATGGCTGTTGTTTACTACTCAATTATTTTATCAAATACCTCTCTTGATATATTTATTTAAAAGTTAATAAAATCAAAATAAATAATTAAAATTGAATTAAAACATTACAAATGATATATTTCTGGATACGATCAATTGAAGTCATAGAAGTCATGGCAAACTATGATATGTATTTGAAATAATAAAACTTTACGTCATATCTTATAGATATTAAACTTGAAACAAAAACGGGTACGGTCAGCGTATTCTACTTAAAAGATTCCCTAAAGAAAGTTTTCACCGCATCTCAATATTTGTTAAAATATAGAGGTTATTTCAATATTCCATATTTGCTAAATTTTGAGAAAACAATTAAAAATAGATCAAATGATTAGGCACAAGAAATAAGCTGTAAAAAGAGCTCTGAACGCATATATTAGTTTTTGTCTATCATTTATATAAATGCTACTTTACTTGAAGAAACCATTAAAAATTCTGCATCCCTTTACAATAAACCACGTGTTATTTAAGAAAGTTATAGCTGCCTAATTTCAATTTTAAAACATCGCCCTATAGCATACAACTAAAGATATTTAATGTAAACACATCAATGCATCAAAACATTATCAAACCCACTAGTCATTTTGTACACAACATTATCACTAAATAATGCATACACTTCGATCAAAATTCATACATATATTAATGTAAATGCACAGCGCGATGAATATGATGAAATCAATCGCGGTACAAATTTGATAAATCGCATGCAAGCATACATCTGCATATTTGTTCGTCACTTGACAATCTGCTATAATTTTGTACATGCGATCTCAGTTTGCAAATTCAACTAACCAGCTGCACATACACAAACACATTTCCGTTGCGTTCTTTTTTTTCCTTCGAGTTAGAATCTAAATATTTTCGAATCGTAAAATGTTTTGATAAAGTTTAATTAGAACTGTAAATTGTGTACATATGCTTAATTCTGATAAGTTTTGCAGTCGATTTAAATGTTGGAGGTTTAAATATTTGCTATTTCTATAGAGATAATAATTAGGACGAGACGGAAATATATGTGTGCATAGTGGTTTAATGGATTTGTGCAATTAATTGCGCGGACTTCTTTAAATATAAACGAACCGCGTTCTTACTTAAATTTTGCATTAACATACATTTAATTAGAGTAGAATGCTGTGATTTCATTAAATAATTATGGATATGACAAATTTTTGTGGCATAACTTTTTACTTTCTGACACTACTTCGCTTTGCGCGGCAAATAAAAGTTATTAGATTTTTCTAAACTCGAAACTTTACCTAATGTTTAACCAAAGATTAGAAACATTCGTTAGAAGTTTTAAAGTAAATGCTTTTAAAAATTACCTGAAGTTTTATAGATTAAAATTAATCTATAAATCCACAAAATTCAGAATATTTATAAATTCATTAACAAACCTCTAGTTTAGTATTTTCATATTTTAACTAATGTAAACTCTGTTTTTATTTAATATGACCAAACTTAGGGTGTATTTACTGCAAACAGTTGTAGTCCTGTTTTAACAGTAGGGTATTTTAAAAATCAAATTTTAAGGTATTGGTAAATTATTATCAATGTAAAAAATAAATCATAATTTGTCAAATAAATTGTCACGATGCAGAGATTTTCAAAAACTCTACAACTTGCAACTTCACAACACATACAGGCATTTTTTCTTTTAAGTATACTTTTACAACTGTATGTTTTTGAGTTTACGTGAAGTGATTATTACACTAAAAAGGACTGTTATTTCTTACTTAACTTTTTATTTGTATCGTTAACGATACAAATATAAAGTGAAGTAAGGAATGACAGTCTTTTTAAGTGTATACTTTTACATATTCCATATAAACATTTATAAAATTAATAACCATGTGATCAGAACTAAGCACTATATTTTGAACTTAACTTTAAATCAGTGTTTTATACGCGTGGCGCATGAAGTAAAATTTCGAGTTTAGAAAAGCCTGATTTGACTTGGTCGCTCTGCTGCGCTACGCGACCAAGCCAAATTTTCAGGCTTTTTTAAACTCGAAATTTCACTTCATTCTTAGTCTGGGAGTGGAAAACACTCGTTAACGTTTTTGAATTGAATGGTTTTAATAAGATCACGAATGCCTAAAAATTTACATAAAAAAATCGTAACATGTATACCTAAAAGAAAAATTCCCTGTATTTAGAGCTTTTTTAAAATTTGAACATATAAATGGGCAGATAATAAAGAAAACCGATATATTACCTAATTTTCCTATCCTACCTGATCTTCAGAGACACTTTATTAAATTTATAGTAGATACTAATAAGTTGAGGCGGTGAAAAGTAAATAATTTAGTAATTTATAATCGTAATCTTTGTGAGTTAATTCAATTGTCGCATTATTGTCAGATTTCTTTACGTAACCTACAAGTTAAACCTTGATTTTTTACATAACATGTAAATAATCTTGTCCTAACCTAAAACACACAACTTGCATCACACCACTAAATTCTTGAAATGTCAAATTTGATTGGTCATATTAAAAAAAAGATTATATGTATCTATACACCATTCCATTTGTTTCTGGATCTCGCCTAGCTATGGAAAAGTGACAGTTTAAGTATTGTAAATGGGGCTGGTTGTGTTTTAAATCAGGGTTTTTAAATGTCACTGTCAGATGTTCGATTTTAAGGTTATAATTTCTGACTATTGTGATCTTACACTGTTGCCTGTTTTACAAATTTTCAGATATAAAAGGATAATAATATGCAGTTTTAAGATTAACAAAATTTACCACTTGGTTTTTGTACATACAAACACAGCAATAATATTGTATATAACAAATATAATGAATTCGGCTCTGCAAACTTATTTCGTCATCCATTTGTATTTCTCGCTTGGGTCTTCCCGTTAACACATTTTGATCAACTCCATCCATCCACCTTAATTTTGGTCAATCTCTCTTCTGTTGGCCCTCAGTATTTTTTTGTAGAATTGCAAATTTATTCCCACCCTCTTGTGATACTGATAATTTTCATGTCAAACAATTTTTAAGCCCTCATTCCACTTTTATTATTTAGTCAAGAGAACCTGCATCTGAATCTTCTGATGTTTGTTCTGAGCCAGATTCCCCAAGCGAAATAATGAAAGGAGGAGTGGTTTCAAAAGAAAGGTTCCCCATGTGTTTTGTCCAGTCATCCGAAATAAGTTTTTCACAATGATCACAAAAATTTTGCCACATATCGGATGTACATTTTGAGAGAGACTCAAGCCATAAATTCTGAACACGATCCTTAGATGGTTGCTTAGAATTTATGTGCTTATTGTAGTAAGTCTTACAAAACCCCCATGCCATTTCAATTGGATTGTATTGACAATGGTATGGCGGTAATCTAAGAACTTCGTGCCCGTTCTTTCTCAAAATGTCATCAACTACGTAAATTTTGTCATTTGATTGAAAAGGTATAAATAAAGCCCATAGTTCCTTTTTGGTTAATTTTGGATTGAATTTTACATTGTGTTTAACCAACCACTCCTGCATTTCGCATTTCTTACAAGAAAATGAAGGAGTTTTGTCTAATTGCACAGAATGGTATGCAGCATTATCCATAATAACTACACATTTCCCTGAAAGCTTAGCCAAAGCAGGAATAAGTTGATTAACCACCCAATTTTGAAAAGTATTACCATCCATTCATTGTTTTTGGAATGTAATAAAAAATCGCACCCATCCAAAAACCCACCCCTTTACCCAGCATGCAGAATGGTGAAGCGTTTGCCTTCATTTTTGAATTTAGTTTGATTACTTTTTATATCCGTTTCATGTACCCAGCGTCGAACCACGGATACATTCTGATATATCCATGTTTCATCCAGGTATACGAATTGGATATCTTCACTGGAATTTTGATACTGTAAAAATTTTCTAAGGAAAATAATTTTAGCTGCAACAACATGTTTTTGTTGACAGAGAATTTTGCGCCCATTAATTAATTTGAATTTATACCCCATACTTTTAACAACCCTATAAAGTGTTGTTCTACTCCCATGGAACTCATAATTTTCTTTCATATCATTCAAAAGATCTCTCAAAGTAAAATACTGATTTCTAGAGTTATATTGCCAAATTAGTTGTTGCAGATCTTTTCTAGCTAGGTGATTCCAAAAATGGCTGTTTTTAGATCGTTTGCCAGAAGTAGTAGATTTCAATTCGTCAGGTCTTTGTCGTAAAATTAATTGTAATGAAGATCTCCCTACCTGAAACGTAATTATCTTTAATTAAATATATATGATAATTAAAATACTAGACATACCCCAAAAATATCTATTAAAATCGTAATAATATTGTGATGCTGTAGATTTGGATTACTTTGCCTAAAATGTTTGTAGGATTTCAGAATTTGTAACCTTTTTGATTCAGAGATAATCTTTGGCATGTTAATATTTAATATGTGCCTGAAATTATTTTTCACTTTGACATTGACACAGCATTGCAACACTAGATTAATTTGATTTAATAATAAAATGCTCGAAGAAGCGATCGCGTGGCGAAATAATTGTTGCAAGATTAACAATAAACCTCTTGAAAATTAAAAAGAGGATTACTTATGATATCATAAATTATTGCAACACTGTTAAAATAAGGAATCAGGAGTGGCAACTAATAAAAAATGTAAATGTTGATACTGCAACATAACACGAAAGCATGGCTAGGCGAGATCCAGAAACAAATGGAATATATTATATCTACTCTTATTTGTAAAAATTATGCAACAATAAATTTCTTATCAAACTATTATACTATCGCTAATGCTTCATTAATGTAAATAAAATTCCAATATTATGTGTGTTGAAAATATTGTGCTTTTCTAAAAGTATATAAAGCAATCGGGATAATATTGAAACTTGATGATGTTTCAATTTGATTAAAGTTTTTCGAAAGAATATTATAATTTACAATGACCAACGTGTAGCTACCTCTATTTATGGATTAAGAGTGACTATACACTTTGGAATGATTCCCATTTGCAGACCATTGTTTAATACCACCTGTGTGTGCGTTTGATGTTTATATTTCTTTGCAAACATGTTTCATATTTGAACGTTCGTCTCGCACACCTCACGTTTCTGGTTTGCACAGCCATTGAAACAAATGCTTTGAAACAACAGAAATGCAGTTGGTTCTTTTTTTGCACGCCCTTTTCATTTTCAAATAAAACGTGATAAAGCACTCAAAGTTATAAATATACAAACATAAGTAATAATATTTCAGTATATTTTATAAAAAATAAAAAAAGTTATTCTAACTTAAAATGTGTTGCATATTATTAGATTGTTTGTAATTATTTATGAAATAATATACAGGGATTGTTTCTTTCAAGTATACATAACCCAATAAACTTTGTAATTTTTTAATGATTTTACATAAGCGTTAATAGTTCTAACGAGTGTTTCCAATCCTTGATTATGCATGAAGTAAAATTTCAAGTTTAGAAAAGGCTAAAAATTTGGCTTTGTTTTCCATAACGTAAAGCAAAAAAAACACGTTTTATAAATTATTTTAAAACGACAAATTTAATTAAAATCTTAAGGTCCGCATATAAAAATAAAATTGTTAGAAACTAAATTTTTATCGAATGTAGTTAGAATTGGTATGATCTACTTGAAACTGTTCTTATTTGAACAATTGACATAAGTACCTTATTATCGTTTAATTTTAATCTATCTAGGATAACGTAGCAAATGTGATGATTTTATTTAACAATGAAACACTTTTAACTTTGTTTGTATAACACGTTTTATTTAATGTGACTGCAGTTTCGACAAATTTAGCTTGTCATTATCAAACATGGATAATGACAAGCTAAATTTGTCGAAACTGCAGTCACATTAAATAAAACGTGTTATACAAACAAAGTTAAAAGTGTTTCATTGTGTAATTAACATGTATAACGAAGTAGAAGCCTCCACAATACAGGATTTTATTTAATGTTATGCATTATTTCCAATGTTCCTGTTTAGGAACTTAAGGTTAACCTTAAGAGGTTCATTTAGAAGAATCAATGAATTCAATTTTAATAGATAAGTAGAAGAACGGTAAATCTTAGTAATTGAGATAATTATAATTCTCGTTTTAAAATAATCAATAATTTGAAGCTTAAAACAAGTGTTTTTCACTCCCAGACTAAGTATGAAGTAAAATTTCGAGTTTAGAACTCGAAATTTTACTTCATGCGCCACCCGTAATAAACACTGAAAGCACTGACATATGGTGAACGAGTAAACTTCGCTTAAAATTAGTGTCTTGTACGCGTGGCGCATGAAGTAAAATTTCGAGTTTAGAAAAGCCTGAAAATTTGGTTTGGTCGCTCCGCGCTTCGCGCTACGCGACCAAACCAATTTTTCAGACTTTTCTAAACTCGAAATTTTACTTCATGCTTAACCTAGGAGTGGAAAACACTCGTTTAAACTTCAAATTGATCTCTTTTAAGAAATCAACGAATATTTAAAAATCTACAACACGTAATTGGGATACGTATACTCAAAAGAAAATAATCACAAGAAATTATGTTTTAAAACTGTTCTAAAAAAAAGACCACTAATATACTCGCGACCTAAACAGTATGACATTGTCAAGTAACGTAAAAATTTGACACAACTAGAAAAAATCGTTACAGATACAATTGTCAACATACTCTCTAAAAAATGTAAACACACATCTCTCCCGAATTCCACTATACATATATTGTTTTTTATTACATTTTCATTAATTCAATAAATAAGTACTCGAACCTGCGTTTTATATTGTTTCCGGTATTTAGAAATTAAAAGCTTGTACGTACTAGTATGGACGCGTATATTTTTTCGAATATAATAACAGCTTGAAATGGTTGTGCAATTTTGCTCAATTTTTATTATGAGTGGATTCAAACAGCACACACACACATGAGCTTTATCAGCTTTCATTTAATTTTTTAGTAGAAACAAAATTTTACACGAAAATATTGGACAAATATTTCAAACTGAATCAGGTGCGGTATTTATAAATTGTGTACAGTGCATTTTAAGGTGCTACATATAGAGAACTTTTTTATTTCAAGAGATATTGAAAAACCATTTTCGCGAGCTAGGATATCTTTTTCGTGCTTTAATCAATGGCGAAAACTGATCTATATTTTACTTGAAAAAAAGTATTTACAGTTTTTTTATAACTTTAAAACAAATAAGTTACAGTAACTTAATTAAAAAGAAATTTTATCAACATAAAATTTCTTTTTAATTAAGTTACTGTAACTTATTTGTTTTAAAGTTATAAAAAAACTGTAAATACTTTTTTTATGGCAACTTGTTACGCCCACTAAAATGATGTACAGTTCTATTCAATAAAAAAGCGTACACTTATTATTGTATTTTGTAAATGTACATTATAATTCAAGTAGTTGCTATTGTAAATGTTTCAAATTTGATAACCTATTGATACAATTTTTAAAAAAGCCAGAATCATATTAGCGAAATACCGTCGATAACGGGTTCAGTAGTTGTACGCTTTTTTTATTGAAACAAATGTACGTGTTTTATTTAACGATGTTTCGTTTTTGTTTTCCTATACCAAATTCCTGTTCTTCTTATGGACGCACAGATATACATAATACGTGGTCTATCTACAAAGTAAGTTCCGTTTGACTGGTTAAAGAAAACAAATACATAGTCAGAAAAACAAAAAATTGTGATAGAATCGTTGAACCTTAAACTATTTTTCGTTATAACTCCCGCCATTTTATAGGCACTTGTCATAGCTAGGCACAAGCTTTTGTTTTCCCTTCTTATAAGAAGGTGCTGTCTGTAATGTCAACCAAGTGACAACAAGTTCTATGATCTCAACGTCATTGTTTAGCCTTTTGCCACTTTGCTCATAGAGAGAGCAGAAATTGTACACTTTCGGTTTTCGTAAATCATTTCTTCAGCTGCAGCCACCAGTTCATTACTGGTCAAACATGGACGCGCACTTTGTTCGTCATCATGCACATTAACACGTCCTTCATTGATAATGTGAAAAGCGATTTAGTAGCAAGGAGATAGGTGAACATTTCCTTACCATTGAATCATTTATCACATTTTCTCCATACACCTGATAGATCTGTTGATAATTGTGGACTGGTTTAATGTCCTTTGCATTGAGGAAAGGTATTGCAGACCTTATCTCACTAGCGAATGGATTTTTAATTTTATTCTCCACTGCAAACAAGGACCACTAAGCGCACACAACACTCAACTTATATCCTAGAAAAATGAACTGTATAGAAGGTTCACGCCCATGTACCAGAAAATACTGCAAAGAGAGCCTCTGGACGACAATGTTGCCAACTAACTCGAAAAAGATTTCGCCAGGCGGTCCGCGCTTTTCGTTTAAGTTTTAATTAATTTGATATTACAAAAATGAATAATACGTTTAAATGTTTTCTAACGTATTATTTATTGATAACTGATGAAAATGTTCAATTAATATAATAATAAATATATATCACTTATTACGAATTCACAAATAGTATATTCAAATAATGTTACATATTCAGTTTTTAAACAGTTAAAAAATAATAGATTTTCGGATATCCCATTGTTTTTTCTCCATAAAAATGTTATTTCTGGATTTAATATTTATTGAAATTTCCATTCTGTGTACAAGATAAATATATTTTTGTTTTCCAACAGAATCAACATCGCCACTCATGTATTTGTACACGCCTATATACGTATAGCAAAACATAACCCTCATATAATTTCCCTATACACACAGCCGCACACAAATACAGGGAGGCTTGGCCTACGTATTGTATATACATCGCATAACCCGCTTGTATTATTTTGAAATATTTACAACGTCCAATATTATCAATCAGTTTATGCGAGCAAACTGTCCGCAAATAAAACGCTCCATCATTTCATTTCCATTCAATCATCTCACATATCCGGAGCACTGAAAAACGAAATATACAGAGAGCGCGCGCGAGTGCGAAGGAGGAGTTCGAGCTTCCACAGAATGCATCCATATTTAAATGCAATATGTTCAGTCTCTAAAGGCCGGTGTCATTCGCAAAAGAATTTTATGAATGATTTAAAATCGTTCATAAAATTCATCGCCAGTTTTATATTATACGACCTAGGGCCCCCATTCTTGTGATCTTGTCTCTCTAGGAATATAAATTATTTATAAAGGCGCGGACAGATTCGAAATAAGAAAGATAAAACTAAAACGCATATTGAATTTGAAATTATGTTTTTCTAACTACTCATATCGATTTATGGGTAATTTTGATAAAAAGGTGCATTTTATTTTTACCCACAACAGTATTAAATGTATCATGAGAAATAGAGTTCACAATTCTCGACAAATTAGCTAGATTTCACAGTCTTGAATATAAAATCTTCTATTTAAAATTATATTTTTTTAACGTTATAATTAGTGTGCCTCGTAAAAATGGTGACAAATGGCATTTATTCTGAGGTTATGCCATTAATAATAACGAATTAAAAAATAGGTACCTACGTTACAACTTAATCTAAAATAAAAGTAAAGGAAACATTTAAATATTTTGTTATATTAATATTTCGATTATGGCTCATTTTTTTAGGTGTATTTATAACTTCACAACATTTTAGTGTTTTATACGCGTGGCGCATGAAGTAAAATTTCGAGTTTAGAAAAGCCCCGCGTAGAAAATTTTCACGGAGCATTTTACTTCAAGGTTAGTCTGGGAGTGAAAACACTCGTTTGAACTTTAAATTTAACTCTTTCATAAAATTGACGTATTTATTATAATAAATCATTCATTGGAATCATAGAAAAAGATCGAAAATCTTACCTGAAATGAACTTTTAGAGTTAACTTTAGAACTTGCTCGGCTGTTAATGGGTTAATATTCTATTCCTAAGAAAAACAGTATTTATTAAATGTTAAAGTTGCATTTAATATAATAACAAACTGTGAATAAATCGACAAAAATCTAGAAATATCGAAAATCTCGACATGTTGATAATCTTGACGGTCTATTCCCAGACTAAGCATGAAGTAAAATTTTGAGTTTAGAAAAACCCTGCGTAGAAAATTTGTCGATGGTCACGCAGCGGCCCTCGACAAATTTTCAGGGAGATTTTCCAAACTCGAAATTTTACTTCCTGCGCGACGCGTATAAAACACTGAAATATTGTAAAGTTTAAAAAATACTAGCCTTTATTTTGTTCTCTAGTTTTATATGATACGACTTAGGGCCCCCATTCATGTGATCTTGTCTCTCTAGGAATATAAATTATTTATAAAAGCGCGGACAGATTCGATATAAGAAAGATAAAACTATAACGCATATTGAATTTGAAATTATGTTTTTCTTACTCCTTATATTGATTTATGGGTAATTTTAATAAAAGGTGCATTTTATTATTACCCACAACAGTATTAAATGTTTTATGAGAAATAGAGTTCACAATTCTCGACAGATTAGCTGGATTAGTTTAGGTGTAAAACAAATCACATCTTATTTAATAGCTCATTTAAAGACAATAGGCTAAATAAACATAAGTCTGATTTTCATTCTACAAGTATACAAAACGACATCTGTGTAGTTTTTTTGCCGTCAGGTTTGTCAAAATTATTATTAATGTTTTAGGGAAAGCGGCAGTTTTTAAAAATCATACGAATGATTGGACCAGATTTCGATAGAGTTATTTTAGCTTTGTGAGGGCAAAATATATTTCTGGGCTTTTTTATGATAAAAATTTGTCACTACATTTGTGTAAAATATTCGTAAATAAATAGATGGTTTTAAATATTTGAAGGAAAGAAACGCTACGGCCTTTAAATCGCGTTTTGTTCTCTTTTAATTTAAACTCTGCTTTTTTTTAATATGACCAAACTTAGGGTATATTTACTGCGAACAGTTGCAGTCTTGCTTCAACAGTAGGGTATTTTAAACATCAACTTTTGAGGTATTGGTAACGCTCATCAATGTGACAAATTAATCATTATTTTTCAAACTAATTGTCACGGTGCAGCTAAACAACACATATTTAGAACTTTTAAACATCAACTTTATCTTTATCAAACATCTAGAAAAAAAAAACACTGGAACAAAATCGTGCAATCACTTCCTGAGCAAGGAGCATTTACCTGATCCTTAGAGAGACTTTATTAAATTGGTAGTAGATACAAATAATTTGAGGCGGTGATAAATACAGTTGTACTAGGTGGATCAAAAAGTTTGGAATAAGTGAAACAAGAAAACATTCTTTAAGTCAAATTCGGTTTTAGTTTTCAACATACGTTCCTTTCAAGTCTATACAGCAAATCAAACAATTTTCTAACTTTTTTATCAAGTCCGAAAAGTAGTCCTTCGAAAGCTCTCCAAAATAGGCCTCAGTTTCAGCTATGAGTTCCTCATTTAAGTAAAATTAATGAGCCATCTCTTCAAGTTTGGAAGCAGGTAGAAGTCGCTGGGAGCCAGGTTAGTTGTATGTTTAATCTTACTTTAATAAATCTTACAATTGTTTTACAAATCTTTATTTCGTCGAACCTAATTTTACGCCTTTAAATTACGCTCTTGGGTATCTTATTTTATATCATAAAGAGAGAACAGGTTTTTGCTTGTTTTCAAATTGCAGAAAAACGCTTGAAATTAGAATCATTTAACTAAATAATCAAGAACATCAAATTCTGTACAAGTACTAAGAAAATTCAGAGCAGATTTTTTTAAAATTTCAGAAAAACTATTTAACTGAATATTCTACAGTATCAAATTTGAGCAAAATTTGATGTGGCCAACACAGGTACCGACCGCAAATTAAAATATTATAGAATCAGTATATTAGTTACTTCTATTCTTCTATTATCAATGCTCACAAAGATAAAGCAATAAAACTATTAAAAATTGAAATATTCTCATTTTTTAAAATATTTTCATACAGTAAAAGAGCTACGACAAGAAATAATATTCATTTAATATTCAATTCTTGTTTCTCAACAACTATTATTTAAAAGATATTCTAATTGCATTAATAATTTACAAAATACAAAGAAAACGGTAAGAGTAAACATCCACTTCCTGTTTTCCTATTAACTCCTCCGAAATGTTCAAAATGCTTAATTTTTGTATGTAAAAGCGGCAATGAAAGATTTACAATATTTCACCAGTAAAACCCCCGCCCCCAAAATGTTTATATGCCATGCCATCCAGAGGAAATAAAGATGTGAGTGCCGTTCTCTACAATAAAAGTTCACTGACTTTTGAATAGTTTCAATGCAAAACATAAACATCACTTTTTTTATTTCCAATTTAAAATAAGAAAATAAAGTTCTCTAAAGTTCTTTAAGATTTGAAAAGTTTGACACTAAATTTTAGACACTATGTACGATTCATAGCAATCAAACTTAGTTAACGGAAATCAGACCTTATTTAATAAGTACCTTATATAATTTTATTAACAAGGCACTATTTTTATTGTTTATTAATTTTTTAAAGCAATAGTGCACTTCTATTTGATTTTTGTTAGTATTTTTTTGTTGTAGCTAATATCACTGAACCATTTCTATAAAATTTTAGGGGTATGTAGGTATTCATAATAGGTACCCAAGCAAATAAAATATACAGCATGTAATCTAAAAAGATAAATCAACATGACGTCACACTTTCTTGGGACATCCTGTATAATCAAAAATATTTTTCTAAAATGCGCCTTATGATATAAGTAAAGTCTGCAAAATATCAAAGTTCTAACTAAGTAATTGAGCTATAGAAGACGGGAGGTGAAATGCAGGACTCTGTGTAGACTGTATTTTGACCATTGTAACTTTACGACTGAAAGTCACTAGATTGACTGACACTAGTCTATCGCGTCAACTTGACTTAAGGCGACGATAGTCGGCGTTTAGTCCATTATGTCAACTTGACATAAGTCATCGTCAGCCGACATTAGTCTATCCTGTCAACTTTAAATGAAATTTAATCCAATAATATGTATCAAACTTGACACAAATCGGCGTCAGCCGACTTTTAGACTATTGTCAATTTTAGACAACTATTTTTTGAAATATATTATTAGATGGTCATGTTATTGTTTTTCTTTATGACACTTGCGACACATATTTTGATAGTTATGACATATTTTAAACTAACGAGTGTCTTCCACTCCCAGACTAAGCATGAAGTAAAATTTCGAGTTTAGAAAAGGCCTGCGTAGAAAATTTCTCGAGGGTCGCGCAGCGACCCTAGAAAAATTTTCACGGGGCTTTTCTAAACTCGAAATTTTACTTCATGTGCCACGCGTATAAGCCGTATACATAACATCGAACATTTCATACAAAAATTATAAATTGTTGAAAACATCGAAATATTGCAAAATCTGACAAACATTTTATGAATAGACGAAAATGTCAAAATGTTGAAAATTTCATGAACATTTTCTAAATTGATGAAAATATCGCAATAACGAAAATGTGATGAAATTTTATAAATCAACGTAAATTTGATAAATCGACTAAATGTCGAAAATTTCATGAACATTATATGTATATTGATGAAAACATCATAATATTGAAAATCTCATGAAAATTTTATAAATCGACGAAAATCACAAAATATCGAAAATCTCGATATGTTGAAAATCTGATGAACATTTTTTTGAAATCAACAAATATTTAGATATATTTATAATTTCGTCAAAATTTTATAAACTAACAAAAAAAAAAACGCAATCTTGAAAATCTCATAAAAATTTGAGAAATCGACCAAAATATTAAAATATCGAAAATCTATAGAAAATTTGGTAATATTGAATTTTATAAATTGACGAATCATTTCGGATGTTAAAAATTTCATGACAATTTAAAATATAACGAACGAAATCTCGAAAAATCACAAAATGAATCGACAAAAATCACAAAACATCAGAAAACTAATGAAACTTTTATAAAGCAACAAAGCCAGTGATTTCAGTCCCAGGCTATAACTGACATTTCTAACATAAATTGATATTCACAATAGAACACTTTTACTTTGTTTGTATAAAAAAAAGTGTTATACATTTAATATGTATAACGAAGAAGAAGCCTCCACAATATAGAATAAATTTACATTATTTACACAAATTAACATTATCATTTATCATGAATCGATATAATTGACATTTTTATAATAAACTGACATTATCATTATGAATCGGTATAATTGACATTTCTATCAAAGCCGTAGCCAGGGGGGGGATATGGGGGTTCAACCCCGCCTCCCCCCGAAATTTTCAAAATTTTACTTTTACTATGTAAAAGCTGCCCCGTTAGGTCAAAGGCAAAATGTATACCTTTAAATCCCACCCACTCCCCGAAATTTTTATATCCCCCTCGAAAAATATCAAATTTATAGCAGCCTGTTTAATATTTTTGTTGAAAACGGAATCTTTAATTCCGCTGATGTTTGAGTATACAAGGAATTTTTCTTTTCAGTATAAATATTCGTTAATTTTTAAGAGTTCAAGTCGAAGCTTTAAACGACTGTTTTCTACTCCCAGACTTCATGCTTAGTCTGGGAGAGGACAATACTCGTTTAAAACTTTACATTGATCTCTTTAAAAAATGCAACGGATATCTAAAGATTTACAGCATATAATTGAGATATGTATACTCCCTATATTTGCTAGATTATTCAAATTTATGCACATTACTCTCAAAATCTAGGTGAATACCTAATGGATATTTATGCGCTTTGCCATAAGTTATGTCATCCGTTAAGCACTGTTAATATCAAGTATCGTTTTGGCCCAGTCAGTTGGTGTCGATTGGTAATTAGAAGTCTAATTAATTGTGCTCTTGATTGACATAAATGATGCCCTCAGCCGGAATCAAGCTCAGCTCATTATATTATATTAACCCGCACGTCCGTATAAACCCCTAACGAATCAATTAATATCAGTATCATTCCGTACATTACGCTGCATATTTCGGTTATTGTGCTCGCCTTCGCATTTTACTAATCTGGAAATTATCTGTAATTAATTATTTCAAACGTAATTTGACATGTTAATAAACATCTGGACGTACGGGTATAAAAAATTGTACATACTATACATAAAACAATGGTTTACTTTGTTTACCCTCTGTATTTACACTTGCTGTGATATCCACCTTCTAATAAAGTTCCTTGTAGTTAATAGGAACATAATAGTATATATTGTAAAACTAGAGTAGATATGGCTTATATCTCACTCGGCATTTGGGGCACTCGTCTACGGCGTCGTGCCCCAAACTTGCCTTTGTGAGATATTAGCATCATATCCACTCTCGTTTTACAATATACTATTATGTTCCTATTAACTACTAATGTCACCGTAACTACCAGAAGAATAGCGAAGAAAATATTCGTTAAATCCCTAAATTCTTGATCTTGGTTCATAATGTTTATTAAAGATAAGTACTTAATGTTCAGAATTGCACAAAGAAATATACCCACTCTTCCTGTGAGTTCAACATTTATCAACCATTTTAAAAAAATACACATTCCACAACAGTAAGTAAAAACACTATTCGGTAAATAAGATAAAGCCCCGCATGCACTCTAAACATCCTGTAAAAACAGAATTTATTCGGTGTCCCATTTGATCTTATCCATATAAATAGTCCATTACAGCAGTTTCCGCTCGCTCTTTCTCCTCCCCAAACAGTCGATTTTAAAGTTTATTGAATGTTTCCATTTGTTTCAGATGCACCACCCCATACAGATGAAGCCGGCCGATAGCGAGAACAGAAACGGTGAGTTTATCTTAATCTTAACTATCATCTCTACACGCGTTTGTATGTACCAGATGTAATGGATATCGTAAACGAATGTATCTATTTGTGAGGCAAACGAGACTGTTTTGAGGATGTGTGGATTCGGTTTTCTTGTAAGTGAGTGAAGTAAAGTCTTGGGTTGAGTTGATTGCCTCATGGCAACATGGGCCGCATGCGATTCACCGGAAATTGAGGATGGATTAGCATGAGTCGTGTGTGTGTGTGTTGAATTGAATTGAATGTGTGCGAATGAAGTTGATGGATCTTGGCATGAATTATTTATTAAAATCTTCTAAGTTTGGTTTTGTTAATAGATAAACAAAGACTTTGAAAGCAATCTAGCATTGGAACATTTCATGAGTTAATAAATATGGTGATGTGTGCATCGGTGGCTTTTAGGGTAAAATATACAAACAACTGATGGTCTAGAGTTGGCAAAACTGGCTCCAACTCTAGACCGTCAGTTGTCTGTATTTTTTACCCTAAAAGTCACTAAGAATCATAAATTAAACCCCTATCGTTATTTTTTAACTCGTGTGATTTTGAAATTATCCCCACATTTCCTGATTTCATACTTTGTTATACAAATAATAACAAAATTGAATGGAGTGTGTGTAATTATTTTACAATATAACAATAATTAATTGAGATGTTACAGATACTACTATATCATCTTTATTGAAAAGGAAGGAAATACATTATAATAAAATATAATTTTTAATGCCACTATGAAGCATTAGATGGCGTTAGCTATCGAAATCATTAATAGTTTTCACATATTGGCTTGAAATAGTCAGAAATGTTCAGTATTCCTCAGCACTGGGTCGGGACCACACTGAAGAAGACCTTGAAGTCCGAAACGCGTCTGTGGGTATCTGGTGCCGGAATACTGAACACAAATTCAATTTTGATATTTGTATTCTGGTTTCACAAACAAAGTTCTTCTCGCTCGTGGACGAAACAGTGACCTGTATATGCACTTTGTGCATTCGTGTCACTGACGATGCCATTATGAAGCATTAGATGGCGTTAGCTATCGAAATCATTAATAGTTTTCAAATTTAATTTTATCAGAAAATTCTTGTCATATTTGATAATTGTTGAAATATTAAGAAAAAAAAAAGAAATAATTAAAACTTTAATACATATTCGTTTTTTTTTTTTATTGGCAAACCAGATTTGGGGATTTTTTTATAATGTTGTGTATTTGCTTGGATACTCTGGTTGTAATTCTGACTTTAGCCTGCAAAATAAATTTGAGGTTGTAAAAGATAAATTACCACCTTGCCGGCTTGTTTATCCAGTTGCGACGCAACAGATGAAAAATTCCACTCACTGACAAATTTCATTTTCAATGAATGAAATATCAAATTTCGTGCGATTCCGTTAACTAATTGAGATATCCAGAATGACGGATTAGCTGATCTTGAGGGTTATCACACACAAGGCGCCCGCCACCGCTTCCTTAGCTACAAGGATGATCAAGTATATAGTGTATATAAGAATCGCCGGATTAGAATGCGATGGAATGCGGGTGGGGACTCCGGTCCTATTATGCGTACTAATACACAGGGAGCCACATTGCCTACGTCACAGGACCGAGAACTATAGCGCGGGGTAAGATGACTGCTGAAAACGAAGGAGGCTGTAGCGAAGCATATACACATGGTACTCGACGTACCTTGCCTTAGTTCAAGGAACAGCTGTATTCCGTTGGCTGACGCCACTATGTTTTTTCGTGTATTTCGTTCGGAGTTTCTATTGCCAATTCAACTAATTGCGGTAAGAATGAATCACATTGGTTAATGTGTATTCGGTGGTTTTGCATTAGCAATGAGTAATTATTATTAATTGACTGCGCAACGGCTCCCATGTGCGTTTGTGTGACAGCAATCTGGATGTTTCTGTTTCGATCTTCTTGATGTCTGACATAACCTCTCTTAATGTTTATTATTATTATATTTCCACCCACTGACAGTTACTACTGCACATGCGCGGATATTGACCAACCTATTCTGTATTCTATTCTACGAGCCTTGACATTTTTAGACAGCTCACTTCTCAGACTAAGAATAGAATAGACAAGTAATACCGTGGTGGGGATAGGCGTTGTTATGATTCCGCAATAACCTCACAAATTTACGTCTGCGTTTAGATGTTTGTAAACAATGATCCCGTCACAGCTGATCGTGTAAACAGTGGTTCAACCTTCACTTCAAAAATAAAATCACTTCGATTGATTTTGTGAGACTTTTATCAGTGAAAAAATAACATTATTGTGATACTAATTTATGCTAAAGAGTGTTTCAATGGATAAACAAAATACTTAAATAGAAGGTATTATTAATATTGAGCAACGCTTTTCTTGTTTGAGACTGACATGGAAATGCTCTTCCTTCTAGCAATAAACAATATTTTCTAAACCTTTAATGCACATTTCCGTGCCTGACATAATTAAATCAGATCAAAATAAAATGGCAGGTTGCGTTTACCATGGTTGTTATGAATATCAAATCGGTAAGTGAATTTAAACTTGTAAATGTAGATCGAATGATTTATATATACCTAAAGAATAAAGAATTACATAGTTTTGTACACAATACAAAGAGATTGAGGGAAATGTTCATATAACCTAACTTAATAGCGTGTCTAAAGAATAAAATGAGGTTCCTACACTACACTACACTAAATATAACTAAATTAACTTAACTAAATCAATTTAATGTATTAAAAGAGTCCTAAATCTCGAAAAATAAACAACAAAACAGTAAACATAAATGTCGACTAAAACAGCTGTGACGTTACAAAACAATGGCGCCCGCACCCCACTTCCTCAGCATGGCGGAATCACAACAAAGACGGGCATGCTTCCTCTAGACTATTCAAACTCTTTTGCTCACTTAGGCCCAAAAGGCCTCTTGTGCTACCATAAGGGTAAAAAGGAGTCAGATATTTTATGTGTTTATTCGAAGCGCCCTGATTTACAAAAAACGGTGTTACTCTTAAATAATACAAGCCACCGCAAAGTATAATACATGGATTTGAAGTATTTCGACTTGCTCTACAACTTTGATTTGAACATTTTTTCAGTGTTGTCAATATTTATTAAAATATTGAAAAAAAATCCAAAAACGCTCAGGTATACTCTAACCACTCCCGGTCGCCGCATTATTTGTTCCTAAGATTTAAATAAAACGCTTAAGTTGAAAGTTTTATCTCGGCATCTTAATCGCTATTTGCTATACAACGCTGACAGCCAGACCAACAGAAAGACAGATAGACAGACTTTTTAAAAACTTGTCTCAATCGACTCAAAGGATCGCGAAATAGATATCCCCATTAAAAATTTTCATTTGGAAATGTTCACGAAAATACTACTTTCTTTTTGTATTATATACGGGAAAAGTATAAAAACAATATAGGTAGAACTCGTACAAATAATTCAGTATTATCTGCGAATTTATTATTTGTAAAACGTAAAATAATAATTATTTTAAAGATTTATCAACGGATAAATATCAATCTGTAATACTGCTTGGGTAGGTTTTGTATTTATATTGATATTATAAAATAATTTATCTAAATCTTGTGCTTTAGATTAATTGAAGCTGTTATATTAAAAATATCACTCAAATTATTTTTAAACACAAGTGTGTCTTTAATGGATCGATTGGAGATAAAGCAATTGCAGGAAACGGGCTTCTAAAATTATACCTTGCTATCTCTTCCAGAGTAGACGCGAGATAATCTCGATCTCTGGCACACTCGCGTCACAAATTTCTCCCGATCTTAAAAACACACAATTAAATTCACTCCCGAAATCATCTCGTTTTACCTGCTGACCTGAAATATGCTCGAGGTAAGTACATCAGCGTGCAAATCAAAAGCCGTGAAAAATTTATTTGAATTCGTGTGGCGGTGTGCTGTACGTGTGTGTGTGTGTGATTTTCGGTAAATAAAAAACCGGAAGGTGGAACAGGAAATAAGCAATTCCGGATGGCCACGAGCACGTGAACGGATCGACGGAATAATTCGTCATCGCGTCCCGATAATAATAAACGTGTAACTGTAGTTTGGGAAAACGGAACGGGATTTTATCGCTGCGGGAATGGAAAAAATGGAGACGGATTGAATTTTCAAATAGATTCGCTCGGATGTGTTTCCGAAATGCACATGCATTAAAAAATAAATTAGAGTAAAATAAAAGTGTTGTTGATTAAAATGCAATTGTTGATTATAAAATAGAATAATTAAATGAACAAAAGATTATTTAAGAATGTGTTCCTCAAATAATAAATTTACAACGCTTCGCTCCGCACCCGAGTCCAAATTATTAGGCTTTTCTAAACTCGTAATTTTACTTCATGCTTAATCAAGGAGTGAAAACACTCGTTAATAGCTTCAAACTGAACGGTAACGGTTATAAAAACAAGAAATAAGTGAACATTTATTTAAATTTATTTAAAAGAATCTACTTTTCATAGTTAGAAGTGATCAAATATTGAAGTTTAAAGCACTGATGTAACATGACGTTTAAATTATACTGCTTTAGCGGTATATTGTGAACTTCACTTTAAATTTTACTTCATACGCCACGCGTATAAAACACTGATTAACGTAACGTTCAAATTATACTGCTTAAGCGGTATATTCTGAAATTCACTTGAAATCAGTGTTTTATACGCTAGGCAAATGTTCAGGCTTTTCTAAACTCGAAATTATACTTCACGCCTAATCAAGGAGTGGAAGCACTCATTAGAAGCTGTAGATTGAACGCTTTTAAAAACAACAAATATCTAAAAATTCACAAAAGTACACATCTGAATATGTATAGGTACTTAAAAGAAATTTCCTATATAAGATACCTTTAATGTGTTTGCATCAAATTAAATTATTGATTTTTTACTAAATGTTATTGGATGAATAAGCATTATGCGATTAAACTGAAGTTGGCGAAACCTAATTATTTCATGAATGGTATTTTTGGTTGTTTCATCTATAATGATTGGATTTTGCTTTGTATGATTTATCTAAACCTTTACATCTGTGGCATTGTGGTCTCTGATTGGCGACTCGAAATGAATTTAACAGGTATAAATATAAATTATAACTGTCCACATTCGCATTGATACTCAACAATCGATTATTTTATTGCCGCACTCGCTAAAGTCAATTTATCTCCGGGCAACAATTTCTAATGATGACAGTAAAAACGGACGACGGTTACGATTGCAGAGAAAGCATTGTTGGAGATGCAAAAAAGCGGATGCTTTACGGTCCCTGCATTTGTGTCACTCTCAAGTTTGTTTATTTAGTTTATTTAGGGTGATTTATAGCTAGGTGCTTTTAGAGCTGAATCGAACGATTATTCGGTTTGGATTTATTGAAATGATTCAAATTTAACCCATTCTTGCCTGACAACCCACCAACATGGATATAGTCAGGATTTTACACAAACATTTCGTAATTTTATATATTATAGTCAGGATTTTTACCAGGAAAGGGCACAAGACCAAACATATGCTATTCTTAGTTAAAAGTTTAAGAAATGTCAATTGTTTTACCTTGTTTTTCCATTTTTTTTATATTATCGTATTTGCCAACAGTAGATAGTTTTATTTTTATAATTTAAGGCAGGGGTGTCCGAGCTTTTGAATTCACTGGGCCATATTCGCCAAAGTTTAAGCGAAAAGCAATAAAACGGTTAATATATTTCTACTCACAATAAGTGACTGTTCATATAATATCCCTTACAAAGAATTTGGAATTTTCCGTTTGGGCCGCATTCATATTCGCTTAGGCCACGTGTTGGACAGCCCCGATTATAGGCATTCAATTCTTTTATTGTGGTGTTTTATTTGATGTTTAAACATATTTTCCACTCCTTGATTAAGCACGAAGTAAATATTTCACATTTAGGAGAGCCTTAAAAGTTGGCTTCATCAATCCAATATTTCAGGCTTTTCTAATTTCGAAATATATACTTCATGCTCCAGGCGTCGTAACTATTGATTTAGTAAAAGTTCAAAATATACTTGAGGTACGATTTACGAGAGGTGTCTCATGGTTTCCTTGATTTGTAGTGCTTTCTGCACCAATACATGTAATACGAAAATTGTTTGATGTCATCAGATTACGTGTGTGGAAAGAGACAAAAAACTTCATAATATGTCTGCTATGGTTTTTAGATGGAACATGTGAAAACGTATGTTCCGGTATGCAGCTTTAAAATTTTAAAGTTAAATGACACATTTTGACAATGTCTGCAAAAACCCAGCCACAAATTATTTTAATTAATGTGCACACTCTTTTTAAATGTAAGTTTAGGTGATATAAATACAATTTTCACATCTACTAAATGGTTCAGGTATTTACAGAAATAAATAATGCACTTATGTTGATTTTTTGTCAGCTCAAACGAAAATGTGAGTTGAATCGAATGCGCTTTCAGTAGATTTGGCAAATAGTCATCGGATTAATCTGTTAATACAGGGAATTTTTCTTTTAAGTATACACACAGGGAATTATTTTATTAGGTATACATATACGCTTTTTTTAAATGAGTTCAATTTGAAGCTTAAAACGAGTGTTTCCACTCCCAGACTAAGCATGAAGTAAAATTTTGAATTTAGAAAAGCCTGAAAATTTGTTTTGGTCGCGGAGCGCGAAGCGACAAAATCAAATTTTCAGGCTTTTTAAACTCGAAATTTTACTTCATGCGCCACGCGTATTAAACACTGAAAGCACTGAAATATTGTGAACCAGTAAACTTTGCATGAAATCGGTGTCTTATACACGTGGCGCATGAAGTAAAATTTCGAGTTTAGAAAACCCTGAACATTTTCACCAAATTTTCATGCTTTTCTAAACTCGAAATTTTACTTAATGCTTAACCTGGGAGTGGAAAACACTCTTTTAAACTTTAAATTGGCCTCTTTTAGGAAAGCAACGAATATTTAAAAATCTACAAGACGTAATTGGGATATGTATACTCAAAAGAAAAATTCACAAGAAATTATGATTTGAAGCTTTTCTAAACGAAAGAACAGTAACATACTCGTAACCTAAACAGTATGACATTGTCATGTAACGTCAAAATTTGAACCAACTAGGAAAAATCGTTGCATTTTTCAGAGACTATGTCAACAGTTGTCATACTCTCTAAAAAATTTGAACCACACATTCCACATCAATGAGTCATAGGACATATTTCCCGAATTCTACTATATTTATGTTTTATAGCCAAATCAGTTAGGTTTAATTAATACGGTAAACGTTTAAAAACTTAAGAAGCACATTTTTGCCATTTCAAAATAAATAGTAAAATGATATAAAAAATCACTGTTCGTATATACAATAATTTAATTATTTATGATTTCTTGATACCAGGGAAGAAAAATCCCTACCTTTGCTACCAGCCTTACTACATCTATTTTCAGCAATGAGTAATGAATTAATCACTACAAAATAAAACTATAAAATTGTATTGCTACTTACTATCATAAAAAGAAAAAATATAAATTGTAACTACAAGGTTAATATAAAATTAATTCGTTAATAATTGTTATTTTTTCGTGCTAAAAATGGTACGTCAGGCAATAAATAGAACTATTTCAACTGCAATAATATCACTCGCTATTTGGCATTTTAAAATTTTAATGCTAAATAATGTCTTCCGCTTAATAATATTTGATTCATGTGTTTTTATTTTTATTATTATTGAACAAATGTTATTTTATGTATTGTATGTGTGCAGAGAGGAATGGTCTCGGTTTATTTAAAATGAAGCCGAAAACTGTTATGGCGGAATCAATGAAAACAAAAGGCAGGATGGGCTCTGGTGGAGAGTAGGAGGAAATTTCGTTCTATATGAAACATTTATGTCACGTACCGCATTGATGCGTGGCCATTCTATTTTGCGAATAATAACGGTTAAGGTCTAACAGAAGATTTGACATTTAGCAACAAATTTCACGTTCTCGTAAACGATGCGTAGCACGTAAACGTTTTTTTTGTTTTGTTTGAAATAATAAAAAATGATGTGGATTTCAACAGCGGCGATTTTTTGTATCATGGAGTACTATATTGAACGTTATGTGATAGGACTCACATTAAAATTAATTAATATTCAGTTATTAGTATTACAAAAAAAATTGCAATGGCCAACACAGATACCGAAAAAAATAATATAAGATTATTGATTATCGCTTACTAAGATAAAGCAATAAAATTAAAAAAATTAAATTATAAATTAATTATTTTCAAGATAACTATAAAAATAAAACAGCTACCTACGACAAATATTATATTCACATTAATGTGTATTATTTGATTCTTCATAACTTTTGTTTGAAAGATTTTTCGATTATGTTAATAATTTACGAGATACGAAGTAAACGCTAAGAGTAAATATCCACTTCCGGGGTAGAACCCAAATACAATTGATTAAAATCCCATAGGCCGTTTTTGCTGAAATCTCTCCACAAAACAACTTTACAGACCGACATCATTGAGATAACACTTGATTCGCATTCCTGGGACCCCAAAACTGATATATCAGTAAAAAAATGAGGGTTCAAATATTTTTCCGATCACAATAGATACTTCCCTTACACAGTTGTGCGGTCGGTAAAAATAGACTAACAGAAGCAATGATACGATAGATCTAGCAAAGATACTTTATTAATAATCACTTGCTCTAACATTCGAGATAACCATTAGGTCTTTAGTGAATTTGTATCATATGTTCAATAAAAAAAAACCTCTAGAGTGCCATGATTTCATCTTTTTTCAAATTTAAGTTGGCTACACACTTCAGGAATTGACATATAAAACGTCAGACATAATAATTATAATGTATATTTTCAAAGTTGCCAACCTAGAATATTTTCCATGGCACTCTGGAGATTATTTTAATTAAACATACGATACTTTCCAATTGTATAATCCAATATCCGTCTGGGTGTTAGCCCGAGAAGTACTTATTTCAATAAGTGTTTGATTTAGTCTTTGTAAGACAAATTTGTTGTAGAATGCAAAAAGAATCTCGACACTTTTAATGTTTAAATACTTTGCAGAAAATGTACTCGAATTTTAATAACTGTAACTTTACTGCAAGCCAAATAGTTTTGTGTGTTTTTAAGTTATAATAAAGATTATTCATTTCTGAACAATATCTGTGAATTTTTATCAAAATCTGAAGTTTCTTTAGTTGCAAAGAAATTCGTAATTTTTGTTGTTGGTATTTTTGGTTTTCTTGTATCAATTTAATTTTGCCAAACAAAAAATATAAAATAAGCCGCTTAAATTAAATAAAATTTAAATTTCTTGACATACAGGGAGTTTTTCTTTCAGGTACTTATACCCTAATTATAAGCTGTAAATTTTCAGTTATTCGTTGTTTTGTTAAAATAGTTCAATTTCAAGCTTTAAACGAGTGTTTCCAATCCCAGGGTAAGCATGAAGTAAAATTTCAGGCTTTTCTAAACTCAAAATTTTACTTGATGTCCCACGCGTATAAAACACTGATATCAAGTGAAGTTTACTTGTTCACAATGTTTCAGTGTTTTCAGTGTTTAACGTATTAAACACTGATAAGTAAAATATTTCAGTATTCTTATTTTTTTAAATATTAAACACTGGTAAGGTAAATATTTCAGTATTCTCATTGTTTAAAATATTAAACACTGATAAGTTAAATATTTTTGTATTTTCAGCGTTTAACATATTAAACATAGATACGTTAAATATTTTAGTGTTTACCAAATTAAAGTATCAGGGGGGGAAGTTATCAGGGGGAGCGCGACAGATTTCCTAAAGAGTAGGTGAAGTGAAATAAGGCTATATACTGTTTCAATTTCAATCTAACTTAAAAACCCAAATTAAATCAGGCTGGCGGGAAGAAGGGGGTGGAATTATGAAGGGGGGCTCGACCTGAAAAAGGCTACTCACGAGTTGCAATTCAAGAACATTTCAAGATCTGTTTGTGTTTAAATGCTAAAGATTCGTTTGTGGTACAAGTTGGTGCATAAAACTAGATATGCGAGACTTGCACAATAAAGTGAACTTGTTGAAAATCGAAAACGTTTGCCTGCTTTTCCTAAAATACTGGTGTATTCTTCACTATTAGACTAGATTTAGTTTTTATTTTTTTCCAACGCGCAACATTTCATGATCTGTTCGTGTATAGAAACTGTAAAATGTAAGTTTAAGTCACTGAAATACCTATTTAAGTTTAAAAACTAAACAAAATACATTAAAGTTGCGCAACAGTTTCAATATGGAAGGGCTAGTTAAACCAACAATTTGGTGAAACATTCAAGGTACTTAACTAGAAAGGACATTTAATACCAAACCTAAATTTCTACATTTGTATAAGTAAAAAGAATCACATATTCACAATTGAGCTTAGAATATTGTTAATAAACATACAGTACATTAATATAAATTGTACCTGAAGCTTAATTAAGTAATGCTCTCTTTAAATAAATATATTTGGTGATACCTACGGTCGTAAGTTTCTAATGTTTTACACATTTCAATCGATGTAAATGATATACTCAATGACATTAGAAGCGTAACACCCAGAAGGAGTTATTATTTTAACTTGATTTTTTGCCAGTATGGTAGTCTTACATCAAGAATAAAATGATTACATTTTCAAGAAATGTTATTAAAAAACAATCTAAAAAAAATTAATAATGTGTTTGGCGACCCCTTTGCTGTATACACTCCTTGAGGCATCTCATTCCAAGCAACTTGAATTTCATCGATCAACTGTGCTAGAGTCTGTGGAGGATGGTGCAAAGAGAATAATATTTGGCGGCCACGCCAAAACATTAACACCGGCTTCATTAAGAAAGTTCATAGTTCGACGAGCAATTTGGGGACGTGCGTTATCTTGTTGAAAAAGTAAGTCTGGGCGGCCATCTAAATAAGGCAACAAAGTCGGTCGTATGACGTCTTCAACATAACGCGCAGCTGTCATACTGCCTCGAATGAATACAAGAGGTGATCGACTACCATAAGCAATAGCCCCCCAAGCCATTACTCCAGCAGTCCTGTGTACATGCCTCTCAATAGCAAACCTAAGATCAGGTCGTTCTCTACGGTAGCGTCGTACCCTTCTACGGCCATCGTGCGTGCCTAGACAAAATCGTGATTCATCGCTGAATACGACATCGTGCCATTCTGCCTCCCAATGCTGCCGTTCTCTGCACCAGTCCAACCATTGGCGACAGTGTCTCGCTGTTAAAGGAAGCACTAATCTTGCACGGTACGAAAGAAGCCCAAAGGATTGAATGCGGCGATATAAGGTTCGCATACTAACGGGCCTACCCTCTTCTCCAATCCATTGATCACCGATTTGACGCGTAGTAGCGAAACGGTCTCGCAGGGCTATTTGTCTTAAGCGCCGATCTTGACGTTCTGTGGTACGCCTTGGTTGACCAATTGGTCTTCTTCTTGCTCCTCTACCTTCTTCTGTCCATACCTGATACACACGTATTACAGTTGCTGCAGTGGAATCAATACGGCGGGCAATTTCGCGATAGGACATACCGACATCTCGATAAGCAACAACTCGACCCCGGTCAAAATCGCTCAAAAGGTGATATTGTGGACGTCTTCGGACTCGAGGCATTTTATTTAAGCTTAACACACTCAACGGAAACACGAAAACTAAAAACATCTGTACTAAACAGCTCATATAAATAGTTTTATCAAAAAAGAAAAAGTGATTTTTTTTTTCACAATAAATATAAAAGGCACAAGGTTGAAATTGTTATCAATGTATGCTTTAAATATAGTCACTCTGTTGCTAAAATATGAATTCAGAAAAGTCATTCCTTCTTGGTGTTACGCTTCTAATGTCATTGAGTATATATAAGAATGTAGTTAAAACAAAAATGCAGTCCAAACATTTATAAACCATCTCTTTCTTTAAAAACAAAGTGTATTCATTAAATTTTATTATAATCATCCCCGTTTGCGCCAGTTTCAGGCTTTTCTAAACTCGAAATTTTACTTTATGCTTAGTCTGGGAGTGGAAAAGACTCGTTTAAACTTCAAATTGACCTCTTTTAAGAAAACAACGAATATTTCAAAATCTACACGTAATTGGAATGTATATACTCAAGAGATAAAAATCACAAGAAATAATGTTTTAAAGCTTTTATAAACGAAAAAACACTAATATACTCGCGACCTAAACAGTATGACATTGTCATGTAACGTCAAAATTTGAAATAGCTAGGAAAAATCGTTGCATATACAACTGTCGACATACTCTCTAAAAAATTTGAACCACACATTCCACATCAATGAGTCATATGATATCTCTACAGATTTTCACTATAACGACAACATACAGTTAACTATAACATCAATTTGAAGTCTTGTGTATGAGTTAATATAACGCGTTGCCATGGTTACATTTCTAAGCAAACGTTATTTTGAGCACAATTGATAAATAAATACGTTTATGCATTCGTTAAACCTTACTTATGCGGTGGATTAATTTATGTGGCAGATCGTGCCTTTAACTATTTCATGAGTGGCGTTAATAGGCATTTTTTCATTTAATGACAACATAAATTAACGAGGGCCTTAACGAAAACCGATGCAAACGCACATTAGAGTTACTAATATATTTTGTAAACTAACGTGCTTATCAGTTATCAATAATTATATTTTTATCCAGCATTTCGTTTATTGTATTTAAATAGTATTATCGTTCAATAAACGGTCATCGGTAGATAATGATGGAATTTGTAAACTACACAAGAATTACATTTCATTCAATAGCAAAACTTTTATCATTATTGTTTTTTTGATAAGGATTCAAGTTGAATTCCAGATATAAAATATGTGTTTACAGTTGCCACTGTATAGGCTTTCTTAATGGGTTCTCATTTGATTCATATGGATATAAAATGTAAGCAGTAAACTAGAATATTTTTAGTTTAGAGGTACAAGCTGCTAAGTACACAGGAAGTAATTGCACTTTATGATGTTCACCTTTACAGCAAATAGTTTACTTTTGAGATTAAGATAAGTCTTAAAATTTTTAAACAGTATGGGTTGTCTCAATAATAGGAGAACCACAACAAAAATCAGCTGATCAAATTACGCGACCATATTGGCTGCCGAAAATGTAATTTCAAACTAAAGTATATAGATTGATAAATATCCAGTTAGCCAGTCTCTGTATAAAATTTGGTAACATCGTTTGGATGCTGCATCCAGAATCGGGAACGGCAATTCGTGTATATAGTCGTCTGTCTTACTCGTACCCTACAAAATCTGACTATAGTCTCTCCTTTTCTACTCGATTTCAAGTTCTCCCATAAGCATTGGCTCCCCTTATTAGATCTAAGCATGCGAAATTTCGGCTGTCATGTTAGAATCACAATTGAAGTTTCTTTACGAACTGGTTGTTTGTATCTATTTACACATCTTGTGATTGAACAATGTTATGAATGTGTTAATTTTATTATACCTCGCCCCATTCAATAAAATATTCACTTATATTTTGGCTGCGTAAACCGTAAAGTTTATTATAGTCCTCCTACTTTGAGACAAAGTATACAGTAGTAATCTTTTTAAAATTAATAGTTTGCCGTAAAGTATGATGTAAAAAATATATTTTTTTGCCTTAACATCTAATTTATGTAGTTTCTATACGAGTGTTCTTTAAAATATTTATCAACGGTTATTAAAGTGTACGTAACATTATTTAAAAATATTTTGAATCGCCCATAAACTAGCATTATCGTTTGAATAATGTCAAAATGTTGTCAAATGTCTTTTAAAACTACAACAGTTATATTGGTTTTAACATGGAAATCATCATTGACAGACTAAATATTTTGTTATGTGATACATTACTGACGAGGCCGTAGCCAGAGAGGGGGATATGGGGGTTCAAAATGGCGTCTATAAAACAAATATAAGTTGGTTACGGTTCCTGGGTAAATTTTCGAGTTCGAGTTTTAAAATTAAGTAAGCTACTAGAATTTTCAATAAATAATGCCTGTATAATCTAAAATAAGTTGTAACTATCTAGATTCAATAGTTTTAGGATATGCAACTGTCAACTAATCAAACCTATAACCCAACTTCACTAACTGTTATCTAACCTAACCAAACATACAGGGATTTTTTATTTTTAGAAATACCTATCTCAATTTTCTCTGTAAATTTTCAGACGTTCGTTGTTTTTTAATAGCTTTTTAAAACCTTTGTAAAAACAACAATTATCTGAAAAGTTACAGCATATGTAACTTAACCCTTTCAGCCCTGGAATTTTTCTAATGTCCAAGAAAGTGTTTTTCAGACTGCCTATTATTTATTACTGTCTCAGATATACTGAGTCGCTAAAAAGTATGGATACAGCTAATTATTTTCAGAGCGGTTTAGCAGAGCTCATTGAAATTTGGGATACAGTTAGACGTCTTAAAAGTCTATCATCTCAGATTTTTTTAAATATTTTACCATTATTTATTTTGAAAATTCAGGGCTAAATTATATTTTTTTAATGGCACGGGTGATCGAATTTGTTTCTTTAAAAAAAAAACATTTATTTCTGAATTCAGTTATGTAACACATGCCCACCTTTATTAAATGTCAACTGTCAACTAACCTAACCTATAATCCAAAAACCAAACATATGTAACTGTCATCTAACCTAACTTAACATACACAATAGAGTTATCCAGAATGCTGTCACTGTTAAAAGTCTTGAAAAATGTGCTCATTTAAAATTTTATAAATTCATAAGACTTACTACTTTTAGTATTTACCAGTTTTAGTAAGTAAGTCTCATGCATTTTTTAGAATTTTAGCGAACTCAAATTTTTCAAGATATTTGGCCTAATTCACATTTTAGTCGATGCTTAAGTAGTTTAACTTTAAAGTTTGAAAACTAACTGAACCCAACTACACTACAATGTATCATCTAACCTAAGTTTACAACTTGTCACATAACCCAACTACACTCAATTATGAACCTAACCTTACCTAACCTAACTTCACAACATGTCATGTGACCCAAATACACTAAATTGCGAACCTAACTTAACCTAACTTCACAACTTATTATCTAAAGAAATGACACTAAATTGTGACCTAACCTAACTTTAAAGCTTGTCATATAACTTAACTTCACTAAGTTGTGAACCTAACCTAACTTCAAAACTTGTCATCTAACCCAACTACACTAAATTGTGAAGTTGGTTAAGTATATTTCACAATTAGATGACAAATCGTAAAGTTGTGTAAGAAGACCTAACTTACGATTTGTCATCTGACCTAACTTAGCTTTACAGTTTGCAATCTAACGGAACTTGTTTGTTTTATATGAATTTTTCTTTAATATACTAAGTAAAAATTAAAAATGAACTATTTTCTATCATATCCCTTAGTCACTAGATGTACTCAGTATTTTGTACTCATAAGTACTTAAGTACTGATGATTACCTACTTGTACTTGGTAGTCGAGTAAAATTTGAATAGAGTACTTGTACTCAATACTCAAGTACATTTTACATTTCCTCGGAACAGCTCTGTTAGTAACTAATGGTTTTGTAACTATAAAACCAGTCTTTGTAATAAATACGAGTACAGTGTAATTAACATTGATGAGTTATGATCAAACAACACTATTTCATAGCTTTAGGTAATACAATAAACCAAATAGATTCAAACCACGAATCCATACATTTTATACACTTCAATAAAAGTCCGTTTCGTTAATTAATTCCAAGGTGATAGGTGCAATGTGTACGTAGGTACGTATCTATCCAGCATTGCACAAACAGTGCTCAGTCTTCATCGTGATGTGTTTACATCGCAAGCGAAAAAGAGCGGAGAGATTGAGGTGTTGATTTAATATAAAAGATACCTGGCTGAGTGTGAGTGTGTGTGTGCAATGAGATTAGTATAGGAAGGGCCGGACGTTACGGATAAGCTATTGTTCGGCGTAAAGACTCGTTAGGTATGCACGGTGACGTTCGGGATATATATTTGTATTCGTCACATAGTTTGGCGTGAGTGAGTGACTGTTAAATGAGTCGTGGTGGCGCGTTCAGTCCGGCGTGCGAGCGCGTACTGTTCGGAGACGAGTCCCAGCCGAGGTGCACCAGGTGCGCGAAAAAGGTGTGTGACTTGATGGTGTGCACGTATATCAGTGATGTTGATTCGAGCAGGATTACCATGAAGAGTCGAACTGTCAAGAACCAGCACTATCCGGCTATCAGTTCCGCGTATTGGCAGCCGGCGCCCGCCGCTGGACCCTATCTAGTCCCAGGTATACCTTCTCCCCCAAAAATGTGCAAAACAGTGATCAGAATCGCCTTTTGAGTTCGAATACTCAGAATTAATAAAAATTACGTCAGAGCCGCGAAATTGACAAATAACAGAATTGATAAATGTATCCTCATAATAATATTTTGAGTTCTACAGAATAATCGTAAATACAAGGAATGTTTCTTTTACACATACATATTACTTAGGTAAAAATGTAATTACGTTAAATTTATGGTGTAATCACTTTATAATTATGATTATGTAAAGTTGTTGTATTATTACTTTGTAATTGTAATTACTTTGCAACAGAGCTGGGTAGAATCCTTAAAAATTGGATTCGAAACACGAATCCGAATACTCTCGTTGAATATGATTCAAATCACGAATTCCCGAATCAAAAAAATAACGATAAAATATGGTTGGAATCAAATGTTCGAATCCTAATTTTTGAATCACGAATAAACATCGATTAACTACTTCCAAAACCTACAAAGTCCAAAATGTCAAATTTAACAGGTAACACAAAATACTGGTTCATTATTATATGAGCTGCGTAATCTTTCTGATTTTTTTTATGGTACATATAACTTCATCATAAGTAATTTTTAATAAATATTTTAAGTGATGGATTATTAAAATATTGGTAAATTTCTGACTTAATAGGATTTTTTTTTAAATCGGAACTTGCAAGGTTTCGGAAGTAGTTAATCGAAATCCTTTTTAATATCATTTTTTTGTTAATAAATACATTGGTGATTGCGTTAATAAATTAAATTAAATGACATCAACTATTCATAATTTTAAATAAAACTAAACTAATTAAATAATGAAATAAACAAATCGTAATGTGTCTGTTTAATCATGTGCATATAGTACCTTTTCTATTAGTGTGTAGAACCAAAAGTTTGAATTTCCCGCCACAAATCCCATCTACTGGTATAACTGTTAACATAAAAATGTTTGAATTGATGATTTTTAATGTATTCTAACAATGTACGCTCCAATTTCAGTGCTTTATTAATGATTATGTTATGTCAGTTTAAATTTTTAAGTACTCTATTTAAAATTTTAAATAATGATTAATTTTAAATTTAATTACCATACACATTATTGAAATTATAGAAGTATACTTTTTCTAAATACAGAGATTTTTTTTCTTAAGTAGAATTTCCCGATTTGTAAATTTTCTGAAATTAAATATTTTTGAAAACCGTTTAATTGAACCAATGTTTCCACTCCTAGATTAATCATGAAGTAAAATTACGTCTGGTATTTGAATTTTACTTTATGCGCCACGCGTAATAAACACTAATTTCAAATGAAGTTCAAAATATACTGCTTTGCAATATTGCTTAAGCAGTATATTTTGAACTTCAAGGTATTTCAGTGATTTATACGCGTGGCGCATGGAGTAAAATTTCGAGTTTATAAAAGCCTGAAAATGGATTTTAGTCGCTCCGCTGCGCTACGCGACCAAACCAAATTTTCAGATTTTTCTAAACTCGAAATTTTACTTCATGCTTAACCAAGGAGTGGAAACACTCGTTAGAAGCTTCAAATTGAACGCTTTTTAAAAATAACGAATGCCTGCATATTTTAAATGGATATATGTATACAGATATAAAAACTTAAATGAAAAATCCCTATGTAGTATCTAGTAACTTTGATATGTTTTTAAATCTTTTTAAATTATTAATAACTTATTTTTATTATACATCTTATATATCGAAAATATCAATTTATATGTGAGTTATGCGAGAAACGATTAACTGTGTGAATATTGTTAATTTCTCTTAAAAAATGATAACCTATGTTAAACGTATCAATATTATAAATATTAGACGGAAATGTTATGACCTAAATTGACATTTTACGACATCTATGATATATTAACAATTCATATCAGTTTATATCGAAAATGTAAATTTATATATGAGTTAGGTGAGAAACAATTATTTGTGTGAATATTGTCAATTTCCCTCAAAAAATGATGACCTATGTTAAACGTATCAGTATTAGATGGACATGTTATGACATAAATTGACATTTTACAACATCTATGATATATTAATGTTCATTTCTTTACGTCATTTACCGTTATAACGTTTTATCTAAACCTCTACATATAATATCACGAATAACATGTTGACAGTTATGATCATTATTGTCATTATTCACCGAAAGCTGATATGATATTGTCGATTTCTGTCAAAAAAATGTCATTTAACAATACATAGGTTAAATGCACTCACAATCTAATTAACCCGAAACCGTGAGTACAACTATAGATTCTGTATGACCACTAAACTCCAATTTTTGAAATCAAAAAATACTTGGTTTGTTTCACTATTTTACTAAAAAGTGAAACAAGGTGTTTTTTTTTATTAATTCTTTAATATTATTTGTTAAAAATATTTTACCAAGTGATAAGTGATAAAGTTATCTATGAAATATCCAATTTGCTTTTAGTATAAACCAATGATGTCAAATGATAATAATAACTGAAGTAGCTACTCTTCTGTTAATAGTTAATATCAGCACTTTATGTGATTAACTTTACTATTAAAATCATTTTCTCTAATACTTTTTTTAGAAGAAAGTAATTTTAATTATATTAAATTCCTTGGTTCCATAAAGTAGCAGGACAAGAATCGAGTTAATTATATTACAAAGTAATATAATTACAATGTAATTTTACACTTATAATTACAAAGTAATGCATTATTTTCGAATTATACATTTTGTTTATTTACATAGTAATGCGTTACTTTGTAATTATATTTGTATAATTATAATGAAATTACATAACAAAGTAAATAATTACATTGTAATGTAAGTTCGTAATTACATTACTTTGTAATTAATTAGCGCCTAACACATACATACAATAGAACTGTACTTGTTCTATTCAATCAAAAAGCGTACACTTACTACTTTACATTCGAAATGCGGGTTGTTATTTAAGTTGTTATAGCAATGGTTTTCAATTTAACAACCTACTGATATATAGTGGAATTCGGAAAAGATGTCCTATGACTTATTGATGTGGAATATGTGGTTTAAATTTTTTAGAGAGTATGTCGGCAGTTGTATCTCCAGCGATATTTTCTAGTTGTGTCAAATTTTGACGTTACATGACAATGTCATACTGTTTAGGTCGCGAGTATGTTAGTGTTCTTTCTTTTAGAAAAGCTTTAAATTGTAATTTCTTGTGAATTTTTTATTTTGAGTATACATATCCCAATTACGTGTTGTAGATTTTTAAATATTCGTTGTTTTCTTAAAAGAGGCCAATTTGAAGTTTAAACAACTGTTTTTCACTACCAGGTTAAGCATGACGTAAAATTTCGAGTTTAGAAAAGCCTGAAAATTTGGTTTGGTCGCGTAGCGCGAAGCGCGGATCGACCAAACCAAATTTCCAGGCTTTTCTAAACTCGAAATTTTACTTCATGCGCCACGCGTATAAGATACTGATTTCAAGTGAAGTTTACTCGTTCACGATATTTCAGTGCTTTTAGTGTTGAATACGCGTGGCGCATAAAGTAATATTTTGAGGTTTGGCCGCTCCGGGCTTCGCCCTACGAGACCAAACCAAATTTTCATGCTTTTCTAAACTCGAAATTTTACTTCATGCTTAGTCTGGGAGTGGAAAACACTCGTTTTAAGCTTCAAATTAAACTCTTAAAAAAAAGCGTATGCATATGTGTACCTAATAGAAGATTCCCTGTATGTATACTTAAAAGAAAAATTCCCTGTTCTAACAGATTAATCCGATGACTATTTGCCAAATCTACTAAATGCTCATTCAATTTAACTAACATTTTCGTTTGAGCTTACATAAAATCAACATATATGCATTATTTATTTCTGTAAATAACTGATCTATTTAGTTGATGTGGAAATTGGAATTATACCACTTAAACTCACATTTAAAACAATTGTGCACATTAATTAAAATGATTTGTGGCTGGGTTTTCTGCAGATTTAGTTTTACGAAGACATTGTCAAAATGTGACGTAACCTTAAAATTTTATAGCTACATACCGGAACATACGTTTTCGCAAGTTCCATCTCAAACCATAGCAGATATATTGTTAAGTTTTCTGTCTCTTTCCACACATGTAATCTGATGACATCAAACTATTTTCATATTACATGCATTGGTGCAGAAAGCACTACAACTTATGGAAACCATAACCTCTTGTAAATCGTACCTTAGTTAAAAAAACAAAGCCGGAATCACATTAACGGAATACTGTCGAAATCGGGTAAAGTAGTTTTGTGCTTTTTTATTGAATAGAACTGTACATATACCATTGATTACAGTTTTTGATAAATGTTCAGGAAATTGTTTTTTTTATCCTTGGTTACGCATGAAGTAAAATTTGGTTTGGCTGCGCAGCGCAGTGGAGCGACCAATACAAATTTGCAGGGTTTTCTAAACCTAACATTTTACTTCAAGCGCCACGCGTATTAAACACTGATTTAAATAGAAGTTCAAATATACGTCATAAGTAGAATTTTATGCTGTAAATCGTGATATGTATACTTAAAAAAACAAGTATCTGTATATTTTTATATAAAACCGATAGAGGGGTTTTAAATAAAACTGAAATGTGTTAAGAATTGACAAATAATATTTTTGGTTCGGCAACATTTACTAAATATAGTAGATCTCAGTTAGAATTATTAAATAATATCTTCAGTTTTGCATTATTGTAAAAACTACCTACAAGATTAATAAATACTATCTTTAGTTTCACAGAATTTGCAAAAAAACAAATTTTCAAAGCTGCAGAATTAACTTTTAACATCTTCACTTCCGTTAAATTGGTATAAAAAATGAAACATCTTCATATCCTAAGAATTAACATTAACTGTTTAAAAAAAGGGAACGTCCAGGCACATTATCTCTATCTCTATCTACATACGCGCCGTTTCATTTGAATTTGACTCAGTAACGCACGCGCGCGCTCGCAAAACCGTTTTAGCGGATTACGTTCGCACGTGACTTAAACCAGTTTTTTTTCCTTTCCACCTTGTAATACATAACCGGTGGAAATGCATCAAATGCACTTTGCCATTGCAATAAAACTATATATTCTACGCGAAGCCCGAGTACAATGTTTTCTAATGGCGGAGCGTAATATGCCGTCACCATACCATAAATAATGGTATGTGTGTGTGTCATCGCGTTGCTCAATGTACCAACGAAATAAACACTTGGAATACTAATTGAAAAAAATATATATTTATTAAAGTATACTGCAGGCAAACATGTATCGTTACTCGATGTTGTGAAAATGGAATTTAAATCAAAACTATACATTTTGAAAATCACTGGAATTAATTGATTGTATAATATTAATTTAACAGAAACGTGAAGCGTCTAAATCCAAATTCAGGCTTTTCTAAACTCGAAATTTTACTTCGTGCTCCACGCGTATAAAACCCTTAAATATTGTGAAATTAGAAATACAATTTCTTTTTTAATGAATGATAATCTAAAAATTCAAATAACAAAATAATTACATAGTTCTTCATACATTCTCGAGTCAGATTAAATAATGCAATGTATCAACTTAATTTATTTAGTAATTTATATATGAAAATTAATAATGTTGCGTTATTGAATCAATGGTGCTTAATGGGTTAAATAAGAAATGTATATTTCAAGCGACAATCAAATTTAATCTGTGAATTAGATTTAACTGAAGTTGGTAATACTGGACATAAATTAAATTTTCTAAGGAACCGACTAAACTTAATCAACAATGAATAACCATTTCTTATTATCAAATATACAGTGAACAAAACTCATTAGTATAAATTGTATCAAACAATATCTTGTTTGAATTCAAAGTCCAACCGCCATTAAATTAAGTCAAAATGCACATAATTATAGATATTAAATGAATCACGAACACAGCTCAAAACATTTCTGTACAAACATCATCTAAATTTTTAATTTGCTTTACTATAGTGTTCGAAATATGTTGTCAATAAATAATACAGATACAAATTTAATAAAATCGTTAAGCAGACAATTAAAGTAACAATTTTCAATATTTTTCTTCTCTATGAAATTATTACAATTATAAAATAGGCTGGACGGTATTGACAGACAAAATAGTGTTAATCAACCCAGGCCACCTAAAATGTTTGATTCGAAAATGTTAACAAAAACAATACTTTCCCTTTGTGTTAAATTTGTTGTAAAGTAAAAATAAAAGTGGAAACTAATGCACTTTTAATTATTAATTATTATTCCATAATTATACTTGACACATAAATTTAGCCAACATTTAAATGTTAACATTGTTTCCGTTTTTGACGTAAAACAATGTCCAATTTCAATAAAATGACTTATGTTTAAATGTAAGCCACTTTTGTTTTTTTATGTTGATCTAAACACATACAATTAACGAAAGAATACATTTTAAAAGTAAGTAAATAAAAATATGATAAATCATATATTTTAGGATAGCTTACAAAAAATGCAAGCGATAAAAGACGTGGCCAACTATAATTTGTATTTAAAATAATACAACTTCATTTCACATCTCATAAACGTTAAGGGAATTATTTCAATATTTCAAAACAGCCAAATTTTGAGTTTTGACGTATACCTGGGAAACAATTGAAGATAGACAAATTTTGATTAGGCACGAAATGAAATAAACCATGCTTTGAAAAAGAGCTCTGGAAGTATATATTAGTTTTTGTCTATCATTGATATTTATAGTACTTTACTTGAAGAAACCATCGAAAATGCAGCACATTGTACTCTAGCATTTGGTTTTGTTTTGATGTATTACTTAAAATAAATTATATTATCTTTAAAATGCTGCTCGCTTCGAATAATAATTAATTTAAAGAGTGGGAATTAAATTAAATATTAAATATGACTCCGACTGAACAGATAATTAAGAAACTTCATGAAGGCTTTTGTTAATTTAGCTCATTAATTATTACAAAATGATGTGCTTTATTGGAGCTGAAAATAATTATTTTCATACTGTGCTTCTTCAGAAACATAAGAAAAAAAGAACAATTATTTATTAATTATAATTAAAAATGACAAATGGCGCATTTCGATTAAAAATACATACCATTAGTGTTAACTTTAACTTAGAGCACATTGATCACTTAATGTAACATATTAACAATATTATCATTATTTTTATTATTAAATACAATACCTAATACTTAATTTTAGCTTTGTTAAGTTAGTTTCAACATTCAATAAGATGAAAATAGATATAATGTAAAACAAATTTATTTTTTTCTTATTGAACGTTTAAGCTAACTTAAAAAAACTAAAATAAAGTAAGCCATACTAAGTAATTTATTCAATTCAAGTAGCTTAGCAATACGACAACTAGAATTGACATTAAAATTAAAAAAGAAAGGGCCAATTTCGATTCATAACTTATAAAGCTTTTAGACTAGCTCATTGTATAGGTATTTTGGAACTATGCTAGAATAGTTACCACTGGTAATCAACCGGAAGTGAACCATAAAACAAAAACCGGAATTAACTGGCATTTGGTTGAATCTATAACGAAAACCGGAACGAAAACAATAAAAAATCTCTAGCTAAACCAAAAAAAAGACAGATTTCACCAACGTCAGTTAAATTGAAAATAGATATTCGTCGAATAAAATTTAGTAATAGTTAACTACATGCCAAAAAGTAAATCAATTCACATTTTTGACATTGATGACATAGAAAATGTCTATTTTAAACGACAAACAAATTTAATCTTTGAATAAGATTTAACTGAAGTTGTTGAAACCTGACCTTTCTTTTGTACCGGTTCAATAACATTTCTTATTAAATTATATCTCCTCAGAATTTGAGTTCGAATTTTAAAACTGAAACTTTTTTTGAACTAAAACTGAAACATTCATTTATTAACACCGAATCTGAAGCGGTTCAAAAATGCTCTTTTCGTAACGGAGCCGTAATTCAAAATTAAAAACCTTTTTAAATCTCTGGTTTAATTGCCAAATTATTCAGAAAAAACAAAATAAATCAGTTTTATGCACATGGTAAAATTTCTCACACAAGCAACGAAATGTAAGTGTTCACATGTTTGAAGTGTTAATCAATTTAAAAAATATGTAAAATTATGTTATATTTTATTTATATGAAATGTGTATGAATAAACTGTGGCATAATTTTCACATATGTATGACGTAGCTTTTATGTGCATCTTATGTTTATGCAGCATTTTTGGATGCATTATAGTTTCGTTCTATTTAGCATATTTGTGTGTTACGTAATTTATTATGAAATGGAGTTTATTTTTAATAAAAGCTCTTGTGATTCGATGCAGATGCCTCATTGTAGTTACGTCACTCAATTTATTCAGATGAAAAATTTAAATTATAGAATAAGAACCACAGATTCAAGCCTATTTTTTGTTTCGGTTTCGGTTACGTTTGTGTTTAAGTGTTTCGTTCCGGTTCCGTTTTCGCTTTTTATGTAATTGCCGAATAAAGTGCAACTACATAAAACATGAATACAAAAAATGGTATTGTTTCTTTGTAGACATCTGCAGTAATTGAAATCTCTTTATTAATATTCTCAATCCAAAGAATGAAATCATTGTCCTAAAAAATGGTCACCATCAGCTTTCTTGCAGATGCTTGCGTCTTTACCTTTTTGGTGGTGGAGATCCTTTAAGCATTCATTGCATTGATTCCAATTTTGTTGGGAGATCCGAGTAGAACACCCACGTTTCATCACTTGATCCAATTTTGAAAAAGAGGTCTAAGTCGCGAGTCAAAGCCTCAAGTTATCTTCACAAATTTTCTTGCTTGCTCAACTTTTTTTCAGGAGTAAAGAGTCTTAGAATTCAGCGAGCTGACACTTTATTCATTCCCAAATCTTCATGCAAAATGGTCAAAACCAATTCTTCGCATATTCCAATTTCCGTTAAGATAAATGGCCTTTGATTGGTCGATCTATTAATATCATTTGTTCAATTTTCTTGGTGTTTTCTTCGGTTTTTGCAGGACATCCACTTTTGAGGTCATCTTAAATAGATTCTCTGCCACATTTGAACTACTTTGACCAACATTTTATTCTAAAATATGATGAAAAATTGTTACCTTATACAGCAGTCATACATTCAAGTATAGTTTTTGCCTGGTTGCCTTCTTTTGCCAAAAACTTTATCATGCTTGTATGCTTCAGTTTTAAAACACTAATTTTCGCTTGTTAACAACTTCACAAAAATCGTAAATATTATTAAATTTACAAACAACTTGACAGATAATCGTAACAAAGTACAGCAACTTGACACTAAATAATTATCATGATAGTGATTTGTTTACATGGCTAGGTGCATTTCTGTTTAATCTTCCCTCGTAGATAATATTTGCATGGGAAAATTAAAAAAAATGCACATGTCAAATGCCGAGGGAACTTAGTCTATTTAGAACTTTGAATGAATTGACTGTTGATTTCCTATTCGTTTAGTTTTCGTTAACTAAATAATTAATTAGAGTGAGTGGAAACATATCAAATTTGACATATATGACAGAAACAAACAAATCTAACAACTGTCTTTAACGAAAAGGAAATCATACGGACCAGAGAAGGCCACCCCTTTTTTTGTCACATGAGGTGGTGTCGCTTAGCGTCCCTGCACTGCGGTCCTCGTGGACCTTTTGTGCGCCTCTGGATGGTATACTCCCTGTATACTCCTGTGTTTTTATAAGGTTCAGGAGTTTCAGCTAAGGGATTATTTTGAGCTCTATTTCAGCAAGCACAGGCTTCCTTAATTGCTCCATGCGTTGCTTTTTATATGCTTCGCATGTACACAGTAGGTGTTGAGCAGTTTCCTCCTCTTCCAAAACCCACGACATAGGGGGTTTTCTTAATTCCCATTCTGTTTGTGCTTATTCAAGTCACAGTGTCCAGTGACTAGTCCTGTTATTCTTCGTAGTTTCATTCTACTTAGTTCTGACAGCGTCAATGTGCTGCTAGGTACCGGACCATCTAGGAAGAATCTTGTGTGCCTGCTTCCCGTTCGGTTGTGCCATGCCTTGATTAAGAATTAAATTTCGAGTTTAGGAAAGCCTGAACATTTGGATAAAGGCGCGGAGCAAAGCATAGGGTCTAAATCCAAATTTTTAGGCTTTTCTAAATCAAAATTGTATTTCATGTGCCAAGCGTATACAACACTAATTTGTGAAGGTCAAAATATACTGCTTAGGATAGGATAGTATATGATAACTGCTTGATTATCTCTTACTCGATCCTTGAGATAATCCTAAAACTTGCCCTTCACTTATAAATTAACATACATAATCTTGTGTCGCAACTAACAGTTTGGAAAACGCTGCTCTAAATATTTAGCACTCTCAAGTTAAACGAAAAACCCGGTATTATAGCTTTTCAGTCGATATATTTGATTAATTAAACAATTTGCTATGAACCAAATTCCAGGAATAAAATTGATGGTTTCGTTTTACGTTTTATTTATATCCATTGCAGATAAATGGGAAACATTTTATTTTGATAAACCGCAAAAGGATCGGATCGGGGTCGGTTTTGGTTATCGGAACCTGGTTTGGAGGGGGGCGTGCGTCCGCACGTATCCGCGTTTTGCGCGCAGGGGTTTCAAATTAATTCGCGAAGGTAATAACCGGAATGAAATTTAAACGTCCCGTTCCGTTCCGGCCCTGAAATTACTACACAAGGGGATCAATTTACAAAACCCGATCGTGGAAAACGCCGAAATCAGATTATTAAATGGCACCTTCCCTAATGCTTTAATTATTCAGCGCTGCAGCCGGGAAACGATAATGAACAGCTGGTCCCAGATAATTCATCCTCGCGATTTTTCCGAATAAATTACTCGTTAAATCCGACGCGGTATTTCCGTCAACTATTGCTAACTTTTCCATTCTGTCCGTCTAAAAATATGTGGACACGTTGTCTTTCTTTCCAGACGGCTCGTGATTAATGTAGATCGCAAATGGCGAAATGCATTCCTTCTAACGATTCATTTAAGTTTTGTGCATTTCCCTCCTGTCTCTTGGTTAGATGCAATTTAACAAAACCTCTGCTCACTTCACATTTATAAACCGATACAATTTCATTAAACTTTCTGAAGTGTGCGCGCTCTTCCGGGACCAGACTTATTCCCGTGCTTGGGATTAAACAATACACATCTGCATTCTCTGTGAAGATTCCAATTTGGAATTAGTAAAAGTTTTTCAAAGTTAAAATTGACTGCAAGTATTCGCACTTGCCTTTAAAATTAAGTTTGTGTGTGTGTGTCCAGCAATAACATGTTTTCGCTGTGTTTCGAGCGTAGGCCGGAAATTAAAGCGATTCGCACGGTTTGGTGCGGATTTCGCGTATGATCAAAAAATTGGTTTATTTATATCTGAATAGATGGGACCCTGACCCCTAATGAGATGTCTTCACCTACCAATTCTCGCGTGTAATTTATAAGGTGTGTGCGAAATTGCAGACTAGCCTACGCCAACGTCATTCATCACTCATCATTATGCAACGTTCTTTCAAGTGAAATTTTCTTTAGCTGCTAAATATATGTTGACAAAATAATAACTTCAATTCATGGGGATAATTGAATTATTTCCAGATGTAAAATTTCATGATTTTCTAAAGTAAAACTAACAAAAATTGCACAGGGAATTTTTGTTTAAAGTAAAAATTCATAATTATCTGAAGTAAAACTAACTAAAATTATACAAGGGAATTTTTCTTTTAAGTGTACACACCGGGATTTTTCATATGCATACGCTTTTTCTAAATAAGTTCAATTTTAAGCTTTAAACGTGTGTATTCCACTCCCAGGCTAAGCATGAAGTCAAATTTCGAGTAAAATTGGGTTTGGGCGCGTAGCTTGAAATAAAACTCGAAATTTTACTTCATGAGCCATGCGTAATAAACACTGAAAACACTGAAATATTGTGAACAAGTGAACTTTACTTGAAATCAGTGTCTTATACGCGTGGCGCATGAAGTAAAATTTCGAGTTTAGAAAAGCCTGAAAATTTGGTTTGGCCGCTCAGCTTCGCGAAGCACCAAACCAAATTCTAAACTCGAAATTTTACTTCATGCTTAACCTGGGAGTGGAATACACATGTTTAAAGCTTCAAATTAAACTCATTGAAAATTTATAACATGAAGGACCAATCTGGTGTTTATTGTCACATCGTATGCCAAAACAAATAAATTATTTGCGATTTTATTCATGGAATGACCTTCATAAAACCATTTAACAATTTGAGTTTTCTGTTCCGTTGTTGAATTTTGAATACAAAAAAAAACTTCACTTAAGTGTATCAAATTTAAAGCTTGCTGAGTCAAATTACAATCGTGGCAAATAACAATCATGGCAAATTATTGTAGTAATCTAGAAGAACCAAATCACAGTGCCTACAAATACATTGCATTACTCATATTCAAAATACTAGGGGACAACGTGAAAATGTTACTCCGAGCAGTAAAGGGTTAGTATCATACACTTTGTAAAAATTTTATTTTCCAGTATAATACTTGACTTTTGTATTTATTTGCTAAAACTGTCTGCAGTGACAGGTATAACAAAGAACAGTTAAAAAGAGTTCATCAACTTTCTTCCTCTTTAATAAATAATTTATTATCAATTGGACTTTTTGTTGACAAAGCCAGGTATCGCACCTACCATTTTATACTATAATAAATTCTCGTCATATCATTTTTATGCTAATGTATTTCCTGTTGTGAAAGTGCTGCGGGCATTCGTCTTTTTTTATCAAACTGTATGTTAATTGTGGATGCCTTATTAATAAAATTGCATACACATTTAATATTCACCATTACTGTTATCAATAATTGTATGTAAAAAAATGAAAGGTTGCGTGTTTTTAACTTTGTATTTTTTTTAGAAAAATATACAGGAATACTTGTTTTTATTTGTTTGTGCTACTCAAACAGTTTTACACCTTACCTTAAAACAAAACTGTTTGATTTAAATACTACTGTTGTTCATAGAAGGATAGAAGATCTCAAGATCCACCTGAAAATAATCATTTTAACAAAAATTGCCCTGTTCAAGGAAGTTTATGAGATTATTTTAAAAGTGGCCATTTTTTTAAGTTTTTGTTGTTGTTTGTAATAACCTTTATAATTTGGGGTTTGCCGTCATGAACAACAATTTGTTGTAAAGTATATTCAAAATATACAGGGTGTCCCATTTTAAAGTACCACCTGAAATATCTTCAGAACCTTGCACCTAATGAAAAAATGTTTCAATGTCGGAAAATGTACAGCTTATTCATATGTTTACCTAAAAGAAAAATTCAGTGTATGATTCAATTAATAATTTCTGTTATTTTAATAGGTATTGTAAGTTTAACTATCCTATCAAGCAATGCGACATATTGGTATTCTAAACGCATATTTTTAATTTTAGTAAAACGCAAACTCCTAAATATCCCCATTTAAATATAATTGGAGTTACGCCACGTTCAAAATAAACAGCTCAAATAATGATAATTTCGCTACTGTAATATCGATATTTTTATTACCTATGTATGAGTTTTTAAGTGACATAATTTAGAATTCGTTCAAAATAAACATAACGAAATATAATTACAGAAACACGTGCTGACAATATATTAGTGAACCTCTGCGTTTGTGTGTGTTAGTTTGGGTTACATTGAGATCCATTAATCGTGAATGAACAAGACATAATTAGACATACTTGCTTATTTGAAAGAGATACCGACCTGGCCGCAAATAATGACACCGAAAAGAGGTATTTGGATCCTTTTTGTTTCGAAAACGCGACGTGATTTCTAATCGAGCGGACGTGCAAACATTTGCGCAGCAATAGCCTTTAACAGTAATTTGAAACGAAATTACAAAGCAAATATTGCATCCTTTAAGTGAATACGTTCTACGTAAAGCGGACATTATCGATGTGATAATTTATTATAATTTGTCAAATTTTATATACGATTTTTTTATTCCTTTCAATTTTTTTTCTGTCATTGATTTATTAAAAGCGTTCGATTCAAAGCTTCTAACGAGTGTTTCTACTCCTTAATTAAACATAATGTAAAATTTGCAGTTTAGAAAAGTCCAAACAATTGACTTGGTCGCCGTAGAAGTTTGAAATTCAACGCTTTTTAAAAACGATTTATACTTAAATGAAAAATTTGGACAAACAGAAATTCAATTTTAAATTTTGTTTATATGCAATCATAAAAATGGCACATCAATATGGAATTGCCGAAATAAAGATTAAAAATATAAAGTACTGTGCGATCATTAAAAATATAATTTAAAGTAGGCTTTGAATTTTAAATTACTTTGGCACTACTGACTGTTAACACATAGTTTACCATAACCTCAAATTTATTTTTCTTTAAATTGGCATTCTGAGCAACCACACAAAAAAATTACGCCTCCTCGTATTTATTTTTCTTTGAATTATCATTCTGAGCACCCACACAAAAAATGACGCCTACTCTAATTTATAATTTAAATGATCGCATGGTACCTGTAATGCTCTACCGAACTGAATGAACTTTACTTTTAAATGAGCGATACAACGGTTTTCGTCGGAAATTAAATTTAATATTCCCTTGTTGTGCAATCGAGTATAATTTCCATTTACAATAATACCGATTTATTTATGTAAATTAGCTTTTGAAAGCATTGATAACACATCGAAATAGAGGCCATGTGCAAATAATGGACTCTGCCGCATGGGAATGTTGTACACGCACATGAACGCAATTTTGAAATAAATAAATGCAATGAAGAAAAAACACAAAGAAATTTAAGCTATGAAGACACACCGTGAAAATTAATATTCCGTCCTGAATATTCCGGACGTTATCAGTGAGTGATAATGAAAGTATGTGTACTTATGATATCAAAGAATTCCGTACACACGTGGTTTATTTTGTACAGCAATAACAAAAATGTACAATGGAAGCAAATAATAATTATCAATACTCAGAATTATATAGTGAGCAAGGGCGCATCAAGGAAAACAAAATTAAATAAAAGGCACAATAATTTTACTGTTTAATCATTTACAAATTTAATTTTTATTTTCATCCTTATTCAATAAATGTGTTTTCCAGACAAAAAAAATTAGAGACACAAAGACTCAAACGAGAATGTATTCAAGTTTAGTTTAGTTATACGAAAAACTAGTTGAGATATTTAACTTTTTTTGAAGAATTTTTAATTTATTAAATTCTTTGTAAGTTTAGTCAATTTTATAATCTGTTGATTTGCATATACAGGGAGTTTTTCTTTAAAGTATTTTTTTAAATCTTTAGATATTCGTTGTTTTTTAAACGAGTTCAATTTGAAGCTTTAAACGAGTGTTTTCCACTCCCAGACTAAGCATGAAGTAAAATTTCTAGTTTAGAGAAGCCCCGTGAATATTTATCTCGGGTCGCGTAGCGACCCGAGACACATTTTCTGGGCTTTTCTAAACTCGAAATTTTACTTTATGCGCCACGCGTATAAAACACTTAATTAAATATTGTGAAATTTATATATATTTTAACCTCACTTGAAATCAGTGTTTTATACGCGTGGCGCATAAAGTAAAATTTCGAGTTTAAAAAAGCCCATCAAATTTGTCTCGGGTCGCAACGCGACCCTCGTCAATTTTTCACGGGGCTTTTCTAAACTCGAAATTTTACTTCATGCTAAGTCTGGGAGTGGAAAACACTCGTTTAAAGCTTCAAATTGAACTCTTTTAAAAAAACAACGAATATCTAAAGATTTTAAAAAAATAAGCTGAATTTGGAATACGTATACTTTAAAGATATTTAAAGATATTCGTTGTTTTTTTCAAACCAATTCAATTTGAAGCTTTAAACGAGTGTTTTCCACTCCCAGACTAAGCATGAAGTAAAATTTTCTGGGCTTTTCTAAACTCGATATTTTACTTCACGCGTATAAAACACTGATTTCAATGAAGGTGGCGTGGCGCATGAAGTAAAATTTCGAGTTTAGACAAATTTTCACGGGGCTTTTCTAGACTCCAAATTTTACTTCATGCTTAGTCTGGGACTGGAAAACACTTGTTTAAAGCTTCAAATTGAACTCTTTTATAAAAACAACTAATATTTTAAGATTTAAAGAAAATAAGCTGAATTTAGAATATGTTTACTTTATGACAATTAGTAGTTTTTTGCCGTCAAGTTATCAAAAACTTCTATAAACTTTTTTGAGGAAATGCGGCAGAATTCAAAAATTACAGGTGTATTTTTTTAGCCAGAACTTTATTTTTATTCAGCCAATATTTCGCTGAACTTTTGTCAGCTTCCTTAGGACAAGTTAAAAACATAACTGGGCTTCTTTAGATAAAATTAAAGTTGAGCGAAATAGTGGCTAAATAAAAATAAAGTTCTAGCTAAAAAAATACAACTATAATTTTTGAATTCTGCCGCTTTTCTCCAAAATAGTTTATAAAAGTTTATGTATACTTTAAAGAAGAACTCCCTGTATTTTGTCCTAATATTTTTTAAAATTTTATATCAACTGCAGTTATTTTCTATTTTAGAAATAAAGTGTCATTACTTTATATTTATCTATAAAAATTCAATTAAATTAATTAAAATAATCTATCAATGTTTTGGTAATTTTTTTAAACTTTCGCTAAATATAATGAGTTTTCTTCTTTCTAAAATAAGAATAACATAACTTTTTAAAAAACAGAGACAAGATATGGAATTCTAAATATTCACTTTTTTCACTCATTGAATTTTATGTCGATTCTGCTGATTTTCCAAAAAATAAAAATGCAAACAGAAAAATTCTCTATAATTAATCATTTTCTTCGCAAATTAAATTTAATTGTTTCTCAATAATTTTGATTTTTAGATGAAATAATATTCTAACGAGAGTTTTCCATTCCTTGATTAGGGTTGGTCGCGTAGTAAAGCGGAACGACCAATCCAAATTTTCAAGCTTTTCTTAACTCGAAATATTAATTTCATGCGCCAGGCGTATTAAACACTGCTTTAGTTTTTTTAAGTTTTAAAAACACTTTATTTATCTTATTAATATGAATAATTAGTTCTTTTATTCGTTTCATAATAATTTCAATTTAACAATGTATATACACAACTTTTTAAAATCCAGGTAAAAAATCTGTTTGTGCCGTCATTATTTCTGTGGTAACATATCCAAATACTATGTTATTATTAAGTAATATCAATCTAGTAGAACTTTATAATATATTACGTTATGAGAGTGGTATGCAGCATATTACATATGAGCGGATATGTTGCGCACGAGCCGCGCAGCGGCGAGTGCAGTATTCCGCTAGTATGTAATTGCCATACTACTCGAGACACGTACGATACTTTACCTACGCCTTAGCAAAATAAACGATGAGCATGACAGAACAACTTATTTATCCAATAATTTTTGATAGTAACATGACATTGATGAAAACTAAATCACTACTAGATCAATATACATCAAAGACATGTCATTTGGTTATGCGGTAATCAATCAGCTGTTCAGCTGTCAGCATGTAATATACTTGTCAAAGCTATTACGTGCATGTGTAGGTAAAGTCAATCATACGCGTCGAGATGACAGTGTGGTATGATGCGGTTACTAGATAGGGCGTAGGTAAACAATATTAATGCCATACGTTCAAATTTTTGTTAAAACTCTCTAGATATAAATAATTAAATCCGTAGGCTGATGCAAAGTGCTTTGCTCGTTTAATTTTGTTTTATCAAAGTTTTAAGAAGTTTTTACGTTTCCTTTTAATTGCCCCAGTTTGCTGTCGGTAAACTTTGTTTTAACGCGAATTTCTGTTAATGCCCCAATTCCCCTCGCGCGAAGTTTATTATTTATTAATGCAAAAGTCAATCGGGATTTTGAATTAATAACAACAACAGCCGGAAGTTTTGATCATTCGAAAATTGCTAGCGTCGACGAAATGCAAATACGTGGGAAATTCAAAGAGGACTCATATTGCTGCGCTTGTGTTAAATAAATCGCGATGACAGTACAGAATACAACGGCGTGTGAATGGAGTTTGGACTGTTTTATTTAGATGGTTATAAAATTAATTTGAGTACACGTTGAAGATTTATTTAGGAAGCTATTTATGTTCAAACCTCCCGTTCTAAAATTAAAAAAAAAAACGAAAGCAAAACCAATATTTTTGCGTTCGAACCTCCCTCGCAACTTATGAAAACCTCTTCGATTTATTTTCTGGCTACAACCTTACTAATTAAAAAATAAACAACTAAAGTTAATGGTCGAATTGCAGAATTTGATAATGCAAAAGGAGATAATATTACTTGATTTCTTTATACTATTAAAATGGTTAAATATACACTCAAAGATTTATTCTATTATTTATATGAAAGAAGGCTAGAATTTTATTAGAAAACACATATTTTGGCGTATGGGTTGGTGTTTTGTTTTTATTGCTATAGTTCTGTATTCCTATTTATGTTTGAAAATATGAAAAACTATAAAAATTTAAAACACGTCATTTGCATCAAAATTAAATTTCAACGAACCCAGAAGTTTAACTTTTGGGTTGCTTTATTTCGCAATAGAGTGTTAGTCTAATCTATCACGTAAATTTAAATTCTAAACGCTACTTAAGGCACATGTAATTATTTGTACAACATTCTTATTCGTATGTTTAGTTCGACATTTAAATAATCATTTTTCATTACTTAATAATTATCTATAAAAAGTTTAAAATGATTAAATTAAATAATCTATCAATGTTATGTTATGTACATACAGAGAATTTTTCTTTTAATTACGGAGCTTTTCATGCTTAGTCTGGGAGTGGAAAACACCAGTTTAAAGCTTCAAATTGAACTCTTTAAAAAAGAACGAATGTCAAAAAATTTACAGCATATGTATATTTAAAAGAAAAATTCTCTGTATGTACATATTTAGCATTTAGTTAGGGAAAGTAATACATGCTATCCATTACATAAAGAAAAAATCACTTGTTCACTTTTAAAATGTGACATAATTATTGTTTTTAGCTTGTTACAGCTTACTATTATATTTCGGATAATTATGAATTGAGTTTCCTTTTCAATTGCTATATTTATACGAAAATATTGCAATACGTTGAAATAAATTTATTTCTAAATAAATCAATAATTTGAAAAATCGAATAGTTGCAGTCCTTATACTTCATAGTTATGCTTTTTTAATCTGGTTGATTCAAAATTATTCAAAAAACTAAACGAACAATGTTTTTTTTATGAAGTTGTTGGCTAGTGTTATGATTTATTTGTCACATTGATAATCATTACCAACCCTACTGTTAAAGCAGGACTGCAACTGTTTGCACTAAATACACCCTAAGTTTGGTCATATTCAAAAAACAGTGTTTACATAGTTACTTTATTCATTAATCATATTAACTGGGACTAAAAGCCCTATCCTATACATTCTCTATTTTACGGCGAGGAGAAAACGTATACATATTTCATATTTGTGTTTGTATTGTATTTCAAACTCAATTAGTTTTAATGGATGCGCAGCGCATACACAATCAACATACAATCGAGGGAAAGAAAAAAAAACACATAATACGAAAAAAGGGACGCAATCGTCCTCCATCAAGTGAATACCTTCCCAATAGAATTAGGCCGTAATCTTAACCGTATAATAAAATTATATCTGGACCCCATAGAAATTCTATTAGGACCTCGGACCCTCCGGACAAAAATGTCCCTTGTTTGTCTCGGGAGACTTAAAATTGGGTAGAAACGATAGTTTTGAGGATATAAGAGATAAAGGTTACCTGACTGGAACGGTCAATATTTATACATTTGTATACTCACGCACTTCCCGTGAATGGGAGAAAGGTTTTGTTTAAATGATGGTGTAAATAGATAAAAGGAATGTTTATCGAAATGTTTTGCAAACACACTCGTATATAATTTAATCCTTGAGAGATCTCTGTTCAGAATTTCTGAAATATTTAATTGATTGCACAAAATCCCCGTATTGAAGATAAACAGATGATTTAATTACAAAAATTGTACTAATTGACTTAGGTAGTGTATAGTTTATTTAAGTATGCACAAACATCAGAAACCCGCAAAATAAGAAGCAAACTCGGCAAATGCTGAAATAATAAACAATGCCTAATGTGAGCCAAAATTAGAGGGGCGACTTTAGTTTTCACGCAATTAAATGTGTGACTTCAAACTGTTAAGTGTTGTTCTAATTTTGGATCTGCTTGCATTGTTCCATAATATTTCAATAGTCTGTGAGATTAGAAATGAGAGCTGAAATATGTATGTATGTTAATATTAGGCGTGGTTAGATATACAGAGTCCGCCAGAAAAATGTATATACACTTAGAGGAACGAAAACTATTTATTGTAAGTTTCTTTTGCATTTATATTGATCACACATGTAGCACTGTCTTTAGTTAAGCAAATAGTCACTTTAGATAATTAAAATATTAGCCGTTAGCGACTTGACTCATTACGAAAGACGAATGGTCGCTGCAATAACATCGGTCAATATTTCAATGGAGATCACTGTACAAGTCGCTGTAATCTAGTGGAGAAGGTCCTTCAGTACCGACAAGGCCGTAACCAGAAGTGGAATCCTCCTCCTCTGGTTACGGCCTTGTCGGTACTGAAGGACTCTATCCAGGAGATTGCAGCGACTTGTACAGTGATCTCCAAACCTGACCCCAGATATATTCGAAATTCATTTTTATTAAATTTAGAGGAGGGATTTGAAATGTTCAAAAGATTTTGAAAAGTTAGGAGGGGATTTAAAAATGTTCATAAATTTAAGATCCTCATTCTGGCTACTGCCTTGTAGGTACTGGAGAACCTTCGCCAGGAAATAACAGCAGCGTGCTTGCTTGCAGCAATCTCCACTAAAACATTGACCGATGTAAACTGCAGTGTCCGCTCGTCGTTTCATTATTTATCTGGTAGCCATCGGCCAACATTTTAAACATCTAAAGTAACCATGTGCTTAACTGAAGACAGTTCCAGATGAGTGATCAATATTTAAATGTAAAACACACACACATTATATCGTTCCTAAAAGTGTGTATACATTTTTCTGGCGGACTCTGTAAAAGTAAAATGATGAAAGCAAGTGAAGTGATTGTGATTTTTTCGTACTACTTATGACGCTGCAGAGAATTTTTCTTTCGAGTATAAATATCCCATATATGTGCTATACATTTTCAGACTTTGATTTGGTTTTATAAACTCGAAATGTTATTTCATGCGCCACGCGTATAAAACACTGATTAAAGTCAAGTTTAAAACATACTACTTACGCAGTATGCTAAAGCCGTTTATTTTAAACTCAACAAAATGTCAGTGTTTTATACGCCTGGCGCAGGAAGTAAAATTTTGAGTTTAGAAAAGCTTGAAAATTTTACATCATGCTTAATCAAAGACTGGAAACACTCGTTAGAAACTTCAAACCAGACATTTTCAATAACAACGAATGTCTGATCATTTTCAAATCATAAAATGTGTATTTAAAAAAAAATCCCTATATAACGCTTACTTTTTATATAACGCATATTTCAAGTCTCTCTTCGAATCTCACAGACTATAGTGTCAGGAGAAAATTAAAAGACATTTTATAAAACTCAATGCAGTACGAGTTTTGTAGCTTGACTTGAGTGATTTAATTTTTAGAAATTGTTAAATCAACTAAATATTATTTTAATTTACTTAGAATGGATGTCTACATGTTTTTTTTATATTTCCAATGGCTTTACTCAATTCTTGAGTCAGATTTTAGATTTTTTCGTTACGTTTATGAATTTGGATGACAATATCGTCACATGAATATATAAATATTTTGTTTACATAATAGTAATAAATCATGGGATTGATCAATATTTTTTTAAAGAAAATGTATACATTCCTATAATTGAGGAAAACAAGCCTCAATTATTAAGCCAAGGTTGATATTTTTAAATTAAATTTATAAATTTCTTTTCTTATTTTCTTTGAAAACTTGTAATAACTTACAACCCAAAATTTAATAAATTTACTTGTACATTTTTTTAATAAAACTACTGAGTTAGAAAGGTTTCACTTTAGTGTTAACTACAATTTGTTTGCAATATATTTCGGCACACAGTGGCTCCATTAGGCAGATGAAGAATTAATTAATTATTCATCTGCTTAATAAAGCCACCGTGTGGCAATTTTATCCGATCAGAGATAAATCTCGAAACACACATATAAATGGCTATTTTGTACTGATGAAAGATAAATCTCGTATAGCATAGATGGTTTATAGCAAATTTGACCTGATTTGTTACATTTAAAAGCATCTAACAGCAAAAAAAAAACTTCATTGTTTAATCCAATATACGCCGGGGTAATAGCCTTGGAAGTAGTTGTTTAAATGGGTGTTTAAATTCGTTTTAGTAAGACAAATTAGTTGTAGATTTCAGAATAGAATCGCATTGTTATTTTGTTTAAAGAAATTGATAAATACATAGATAAGATAATGATTATTGATGGATAATTAGATAGTTTCAAAGCAGTAATTAAAATTTTAAAATTACTGTTTATTGTTCCCAGTTTTATCTGCGTTTACTCGTAATTCTAAATAAACATAAATACAATGTACATAAATGAAGAGATAGTAAGAATGATAAATATTACAATTAAATATGATTATCTAAAATATACAATAAGAAAGAAAATAGAAATTACGGAATTAATTAAAAAGTCGCCCGTTTCGAAATCTTACACAAACAAACATTGCTTTTTTAATTTTTCGCGAACATTTTTGGTTTCTAGTGATACAAGCTGATTAAAATACCGATAAATAATAATCAAACGACCGACAAATTCGGGAGAGCATTTTCTACAATTGCAAACGAGATTTTACATCGCAAAAGGGATTTAAATTAAATACTTTCTATTTTTAAGTAGGCTATAATCCATTAGTCGTATATGTTTACCAGAGCTGAAACGAATCCATAAAAAAGGATTTGAATCACGAACCGAAATCACCTAATATGATTCGAATCACAAATACTCGAAAAAAGGATTCGTAAGAGAAAAATATGATGTTAAAGATTAGAGTCCTGTATTTAGAATCACGGGTAAAGATAAATTTTAATGTACTACTCCCTCTGTCCCAAATTGTGGTATACATTTCAGTTTTTTATTTTGTCCTAAATTGTGGTATACACAACAAATGAATTCATGTTGCTGGATCAATTTTATTAAAACTCAACTTTAACTTAATCATTCATACATTTCATACTAAATTGCGGGCTATGGCAAGGCCTGCATACGTTAAATTGGGGATACAGGTTATCGAGTAACGTCGAATTTGGTTTATGTTGCAGCAAGAACTGTAAAATTCCATTGCGTTAGTCACAAGTCAATTGTTTAGTTTTTTGGTCTCTTCTTATACACACACCACTATTTTCTTCAATTATACGTTTCATATTTTCTTCTGAACAGGTGTGATTCTGATGTTCTGCTCTTTGTGTTTTTTTTTTCAACTAATAAAAATGTGAACATTTGTTTTGAACACAACCAAATATAAAGTTAATTAATTGTTTTTCAATTGTATTTAAATATAAGTTGTTATTAGTAGAGATAAATAACTCAAGTGGTAAAAAATCAAGATAAATAGTTCGAAGGAGTGTTTTGAATCCCAGACTAAGCATGTAGTAAAATTTCGAGTTTAGGAAAGCCCCGCGTAGAAAATTTGTTAAGGGTCGCACCAGCGACCCGAGACAAATTTTCACGGGGCTTTTCTAAACTCGAAATTTTACTTCATGCGCCACGCGTATAAAACACTGAAATATTGTAAAGTTTAAAAAATACTAGCCTTTATTTTGTTCGGATGATTGACAAATCATGTTGAATCTTCTGAGCTGATTCTATATACTAATTCTATTTATAAATTTTGATTAGTGTTGACAGCTTATTGTCAATTTTCAAGTAGATATATTCCATAGCTAAGAACATTTTATTTTCTAATCGTTAAGTAATTATTTATTTGTTTTAATTTTGGTAAAAACTCGCCCGTAACAATTTAAAAATGTATGATTTTTTTGTATCTATAAAAGTATAAGGAATATATACTTTTTTTAACATAAAATGATTGATACTCATAACCTTCTTTAAATATCAATAATCAAATAATTTTGAAGAAATGTATACTATTATTTGCCACAGAGGGAGTATATTTTGCAACCATTAACATTTTTAATATCGCTATCAGTTTTTAATAAAAAAAAAATGTTGAAAACATAATAATTTACTATTATCACTTAACATCGTTAATAACAGACTAAATGTATCCGCGTTATTCTAATTAAAGATGTATGTCTTTTACCTACGCTCTCTCTAGTAATATTATTATTATTATTATACCACACTGTCATCTTGATGCGTATGATTGACATTACCTACACATGCACGTAATAGCTTTGACAAGTATATTACATGCTGACAGGTGAACAGCTGATTGATTACCGCACAACCAAATGACATTTCTCTAATGTATACTGATCAAGTAGTAATTTAGTTTTTATCTATAAAAAATTATTGAATAAATAAGTTTTTTCATTCTCATTGTTTAATTTGTTAGGGCGTAGGTAAAGTATCGTACGTTTCTCGAGTGGTATGGCAATTACATACTCGCCAAATACTGCACTCGCTGCTGCGCGGCTCGTGCGCAACATATCCGCTCATATGTAATATGCTGCATACCACTCTCGTGACGTAATATATTATTACACTTCACGTTAAAGTAGTATTTAATACGCCTGGCCGCCTGACGTATGAACTAAAATTAGTATAAGAATTTTTAGGCTTTTGTAAACTCGAAATTTTACTTCGTGCTTAATCAAGGACTAGAAACATTTAATAATTACACAAATTATAGGTAGGTATCACTTTTACATCAAATAATATCAAGCAAAACTAAATATTCGATAATGACTTCAATTATGAAAAGTATATATTATAAAATACATTTTCAGTCAAATATTGTTTTTATGAATACATTTAATTTTTAAATCTTCTAACGAGTGTTTCCATTCCCTGTTTAAGCATAAAGTAAAATTGTAAGTTTAGTAAAGCCTGAAAATTTGAATTTGGGAGCAGAGCATCCAAATCAAAAAAAAAAAATCATTATGTTTGACGACTCGAATCCCTTTCAAGGATTTGAATGCTTTTGTAAGTATACCAATTATTTTATAAGGATTCCAATCACCTCCATTTGTATTTGAATACGAAACCTTTTAAAAATAATTAACGAATCAGGATCACGAAACCTTTTTCACTGAAAGATTCGAATACTTCTTTCGAATCCTCTAAAAGAATTCGAATCCTGAATGATTTGAAATATGCCTAGCTCTGATGTTTGCTTAGCAATAATAAATATTGACGTTAAAATAGAAGCTTTATTTTAACAAAAACCAATATTCAAGTATAACTCAAGATGGAAGAGTATTTGAAGACCATTTAATTTATTTTTGATTGTAATTGTTAGGTTCTTAATTAAATATAAATCAGAATGAGTTTAAATAGGAAATATTTCTGCATATTCTTTTAGTAATCCTGAAAAGATCATTAAATACCGCTGACAGCATTTCCGTCATCTCTTCAGACAATGATCATTAACACAATCTATTTCGTCTCAACAACAACCGAGCGTGTATCAAACACTTGGCAGCCGCATCACGGCGTACAGTGGCAGTTTCTTAAAGCCCCGAGATGATTACCGAGACCGATAAATATGATAAAATCCACTTTTATGTAGCCGGAGGAGTTACTCGGTAAACGCGAGGGCTATTAGAACTAATTTATTGCGTTGTCATCGCTAATGTTTTATGGCTCAGTGTGTTGGGTCTTAGCAATTTTCGCAATTCCTCCCAGAGTCCTTCACTTATCACCACCACCAAAGGCCCTTTTTCTCATTGTCCCACTTCCTGTGACCCGACCCTCTTGATAGTCACATCCCGAGACCCTTATACACTTTTCCGCAGTTATGCTTTTCAAGAGCTGAAAATGCCGTAATGACTTTTATTATTGGGGAACACTATTTTCTTCCGAGATAAGAATTACGCGATGCATTTATTTTATTGAAATTTTTCCTGAGTTTAAAAAGGAAAAATATTGTTATTATGAATCTTAAGATGATGGGCTGCAGTTAAAATATGTATGCAACAGACCACTAATATTTTAACTGCAGATCATCTCTAAATGAACTTTAGTTCCTTACCAAACTTCTACTTTAAGTAAATTACAAAACAGTGACATTGATCGTCATTTAATAGATGAGCTTATAGTTCAAAGTTTGTATGCAATTTATGCATGTTGTTATTACATTAGCCATTAAACAATTAAAGCAATTTGTTCCGGTCGCTTGAATTTTGAAGGCGCAAAATTAGAATTAGGACTACATAAATTATGCTATATTTTATATCACATAGTGGTATTATTTATCTATTTTTAATTCAAAATAGAATAACACATACAACAATCTTGACGCAAAATTAGGTTAAACGAAATAAGTATTTAATTTTAGTAACATAGAATTATGATGTGTCTGCTATGAATCATAAACGTACATATACACTGTATAGAAGATGATATTTCTCTAGAAAATAGATAGGTAGTAGATACAATGTGTTCCATTGTGTAGATCATATTGCGTGTGATATTTCATGTAAAATTGTTTCCGTATCTTTAATATTTTAGCAGATATAAGCTAGACAATAAAAAAACAACCACCCTGTATATTATACATATGTTACATATTATATAGGGTGGTTGATTTTTCATTGTCTAGCTTATATCTGCTAGAATATTAAAGATACGGAAACAATTTTACTTGAAACATCATACGCGATATAATCTACACAATGGAACACATTGTTTCCATTGCTTACCTATTTTCTGGAAAAATATTATCTTCTGCCAATTGGCTATAGACCAGGGGTGTTCAACCTTTTGTAAGCTACTTTTGCATACTAAGTTATTTGGCGATCGATCGATAGATAATAAAAACAAATAAAAAACAATTTATAAGTTCTTATAAGTATACCTTAAAATTTATTGTAAATTGCTAGAATTTTGATTGCGCCAGATTTGGTTAAAATTTATTAAACATAAGCAGTATATTTCCAACTTATATGGTAAGTGTTTTATACGCGTGGTGCATGTAGTAAAATATGGTCAGTGTTTTATACGCGTAGCGCATGAAGTAAAATTTCGAGTTTAGAAAAGCCTGAGTTTGGATTTGGACGCTACGCAAATCCAAACGCTCAGGCTTTTCTAAACTTGAAATTTTACTTCATGTTTAGTCTGGGAGTGGACAACACTCGTTCAAAACTTCAAATTGAACACTGTTCAGAAACGATGAATGCCTACAAAATTAAATTGTGATGTGAATACGAATAGTCGTTAGATTTTGATTTTAATTTTGTTTGTGAAATTATAAGAAAATTATAAATTAATAAATTAACGTCGAAAGCTTCAATTTTGCTTAAAAATAGATACGCTATAAAATTCTGAAAGTAGGGTTGAAATATCTGAACTAGTTTTTCTGAGAAATGTTATCAAAGTTAAGATCTAATCAAAACAACGTTAAATTATAAGGTAATCTTGTTTGAAAAATTATAAAATAATCCTTAATTGTTAAATCAATTTTGAAAAGACTAATTTTTACTTTAAAATAAACAAGCTTTAAGAACCTCTACGAATATCAACTGGTTTTTCTTGAAAATCCTGTAAAAGTTGTGATTTTTGTAAAAAAAATCATCAAAATCTAAAGATTTTTTTTTGGTTTGGAAAATTTTGTATAAAAAACACAATAAATATTTACTTAAAAATAAACACGTTTTCAGATTCTGAAGTCGGAATTAAAATACCTTAACTCTTTTTTTCAGAAAAATCGTGTCAAAGTTAAGGTTAAGTAAAAACATCGTAATATTTTAAAGTATTCTTGTTTGGAAAATTATAAATAAATTATGAATTATTAAATCAACTCTAAAACCACTCATTTTGCTCAGATATAAACACGTTTAAGATCCTGAAATTGGAATTAAAATATCTTAACTGGTTTTTCTGAAATGGGCAGAAATTCTTTTCTCAAAACGCATTTTTTTTAAATTTCCGTATCTTTTTGTTTTAAATCCTGGTCCACGGATCGACCAGTCGATCGCGATCTATGGATTGAGCACCCCTGCTATAGACCATTAGTTTTTCTGCCTGGAGGTATCAATATCTTTTACTCTAATTTGTGGTACTGATTGTTAATGTCGTCGGTTGTCGTGCCAATGTGGAGTCATAAAATGATGATATAAATATATTTCTTTTGTAAAAAGAAAAAGAAATGAATAGTAGGCTGTTCTTAGATAAAACAAAAGCATTGGAATGGACTGTCATACACATTTCACGGTCCACTTTGTGATAATTATTCCTAGTTACAATTCCTCAGCATACTAAGTGAATTTCGAAAAATATTGATTTCATTTGTTATACATCACTGAAAATGGAATTAACGTTCGGTTTATCCAACGAATCTTAAAATCCGTTTTATATAAGTACTTCTTATTTATAAGTAGTTGAAATAATGAAAACAAACATATGTAAAATTAATTAACATGAGATTAAACGCAATAAGTATATTTTGAACTTCACAATATTTCAGTGTTTAATTCGCTTGGTGTATGAAGTAAAATTTTGAGTTTAGAAAAGCTTTAAAATTTTAATTGTTCGCACCGCTTTGCTACGTGACCCATCCACATTTTCAGGCTTTTGTAAACACGAAATTTTACTTCCTACTTAATCAAGTGGTGGAAACCCTCCCTAAAGTTAAACCAGTAAGTGCTATTCATTTTCCATGTATTTAATGGCTTTGAAAACTAAAACAACAATATTATGATTTACCGGTAAACTTAATGTATTTTTATGCAAAATTTTCCAAACAAAATAAGTCATTAGATTTTGATGATTTTTTTCACAAAAATCACAACTTTTTGGCTTACGATTTAAAATTATATTTGAGAAACATATAGGGATTTTTTCTTTGAATATACTTTTTACATATTCCAAAACAAATTGCTCCAGACTTTCGAAATAATCAAAACAAACATATGTAAAATTAATTAAGATGAGTTTAAACGCAATTAGTATATTTTGAACTTCACAATATTTCAGTGTGTTATACGCTTGGCGCATGAAATAAAATTTCGAGTTTACAAAAGCATTAAAATTTTAATTGGTCGCTCCGTTTCGCTACGCGACCCATCCACAATTTGTAAACTCGAAATTTTACTTCGTACTTAATCAAGTGGTGGAAACTCTCGTTAAAGTTAGACCAGTAAATGCTATTCATTTTCTATGTATTTAATGGCTTTCAAAACTAAAACAACAATATTGTGATTTACCGGTAAATCTCAATATTGTTGTTTTAGTTTTGAAAGCCATTAAATACATGAAAACTGGTTTGATTCACATCCATCAAATTATTAAATTAACTAATAATATTGTAATTGAAAAAGTTGAACATAATTACATTTTAACCTGCATTTACAATACAAAATTCGAACTCCATTTTACATCATAAAATTAACTGCGTATTGTTACTTGAATTTAGAATTTAATTAATTTCGAATATTAAATTAACCAGTCGGTGAAATTAGACAAAACTCGAGAATGAAAGAAAGAAAAAACTCCCTTACATACCTACTTTAGACATCCCAGTTGCTGCGGTTGTTTTATGTCGAAATTAAAAGGATTTGAGATGCCAATTAAAACTTTTATATTGCAACCCTTAACTTGTTTCTTCCATTTTTTTTCTTTTTTCTTTTCTCCATCCATTCACCGGCGCTAATTTGATGGAATAAATGAGCATCCCCATTATTTCCATTGTGTGTGGAAATTCGTTACGGCTCCCGCATAATTGTTGGAAACGCTGAGTTAAATGGACGTGTGAACTGTGAAATGCCGTAAAAGGCAAACACGCCATTAATTTTAGAAAAAATTAAACAAAAAGAAAAAACTCGAGTAGCTTATTCGCAAAAGTAGTTATTAATTTCTGCACGTTATTGAAATATTGTAGAAATAAAAATTCAGGCAACTTTGTACAAATAAGATTTGTTTACAAAAGGAATAGTGACAAAAAACAAAGTTTTTTATCTTTTGTGTTTTTATTACAAAATAATTACTAAGTGAAAACCTCAAGAACAAAATTTTAAAATATTATAATTTAAGATACTAAGGCTCATTTACACCCCAACTGATTAAACTTTAATCAACCACTAATCATTGATTACACCTCTGGTAAAGTCATAATTCTAGAATATAAGTATTTTTTTTAAATTTTTAAGATATCCTAAACATGTCTTTTTTATCATTATGCTATTTTGTAAATTATTTATACATAATAATAATAATAATAATAATACTAATAATAATCATAACAGTTCTTTATTCCAATGTTAATATCACATACAAATTTTGCACATATACATCTACACGGAATAGGGTCAAATCAAGATTAATACATATTATGTTTCTCTAGAGAAATATTCATGCATATTATATGGTTCTAAATCAAGTAAGAACTCTTTAATAGATACATAACTTACCTTAATCGACTTGGGTGCAACGGTCATAAGAGTGAGTAATTGAATATTTGAAAACATCATGTTTTATTTAAAAAAATGATAAAATAATCAACCGATTAAAACAACATAGTTTATTAGTGTTTCATTTTATTTGTTAACAATGTTTTTTGTTCATTAAAATGAATACACTTTTTAATCAATCTGAGGATTTCAAAATTATCCAATAAATAATGTTTGAACGATATTAAAAACAATACAGACAATTATACATTAGGTACAATTCACAAGAGGTGTCCTATGGTTTTCTTGATTTGTAGTGCTTTCTGCACCAATACATGCAATACGAACATAGTATCATGTCATCAGATTACGTGTGTAAAAAGAGACAGAAAACTTCATAATATGTCTGCTATGGTTTTTAGATGGAATATGCGATAACGTATGTTCCGGTATGCAGCTTTAAAATTTTAAGGTTAAACGTCACATTTTGTCAATGTCTTCGTAATACTAAATCTGCAAAAAACCCAGCCACTAATCATTTTAATTAGTGTGCACAATCGTTTTAAATGTGAGTTAAAGTGGTATAGTTCCAATTTCCACATCTACTAAATAGTTCAGGTGTTTACAGAAATAAATAATGTATTTATAATATATTCCATTTGTTTCTGGATCTCGCCTAGCCATGCTTTCGTGTTGTTATGTTGCAGTATCAACATTTACATTTTTTATTAGTTGCCACTCCTGATTCCTTATTTTAACAGTGTTGCAATAATTTATGATATCATAAGTAATCCTCTTTTTAATTTTCAAGAGGTTTATTGTTAATCTTGCAACAATTATTTTGCCACGCGGTCGCTTCTTCGAGCATTTTATTATTAAATCAAATTAATCTAGTGTTGCAATGCTGTGTCAATGTCAAAATGAAAAATAATTTCAGGCACATATGAAATATTAACATGCCAAAGATTATCTCTGAATCAAAAAGGTTACAAATTCTGAAATCCTACAAACATTTTAGGCAAAGTAATCCAAATCTACAGCATCACAATATTATTACGATTTTAATAGATATTTTTGGGGTATGTCAGTATTTTAATTATCATATATATTTAATTAAAGATAATTACGTTTCAGGTAGGGAGATCTTCATTACAATTAATTTTACGACAAAGACCTGACGAATTGAAATCTACTACTTCTGGCAAATGATCTAAAAACAGCCATTTTTGGAATCACCTAGCTAGAAAAGATCTGCAACAACTAATTTGGCAGTATAACTCTAGAAATCAGTATTTTACTTTGAGAGATCTTTTGAATGATATGAAAGAAAATTATGAGTTCCATGGGAGTAGAACAACACTTTATAGGGTTGTTAAAAGTATGGGGTATAAATTCAAATTAATTAATGGGCGCAAAATTCTCTGTGAACAAAAACATGTTGTTGCAGCTAAAATTATTTTCCTTACAAAATTTTTACAGTATCAAAATTCCAGTGAAGATATCCAATTCGTATAGCTGGATGAAACATGGATATATCAGAATGGATCCGTGGTTCGACGCTGGGTACATGAAACGGATATAAAAAGTAATCCAACTAAATTCAAAAATGAAGGCAAACGCTTCACCATTCTACATGCTGGGTATAGGGGTGGGTTTTTGGATGGGTGCGATTTTTTATTACATTCGAAAAACAATGACCGAGATTACCATGCCACAATGGATGGTAATACTTTTCAAAATTGGGTGGTTAATCAACTTATTCCTGCTTTGGCTAAGCTTTCAGGGAAATGTGTAGTTATTATGGATAATGCTGCATACCATTCTGTGCAATTAGACAAAACTCCTTCATTTTCTTGTAAGAAATGCGAAATGCAGGAGTGGTTGGTTAAACACAATGTAAAATTCAATCCAAAATTAACCAAAAAGGAACTATGGGCTTTATTTATACCTTTTCGATCAAATGACAAAATTTGCGTAGTTGATGACATTTTGAGAAAGAACGGGCACGAAGTTCTTAGATTACCGCCATACCATTGTCAATACAATCCAATTGAAATGGCATGGGGGTTTTGTAAGACTTACTACAATAAGCACATAAATTCTAAGCAACCATCTAAGGATCGTGTTCAGAATTTATGGCTTGAGTCTCTCTCAAAATGTACATCCGATATGTGGCAAAATTTTTGTGATAATTGTGAAAACTTATTTCGGATGACTGGACAAAACACATGGGGAACCTTTCTTTTGAAACCATTCCTCCTTTTATTATTTCGCTTGGGGAATCTGGCTCAGAACAAACAGCAGAAGATTCAGATGCAGGTTCTCTTGACTAAATAATAAAAGTGGAATGAGGGCTTAAAAATTGTTTGACATGAAAATTATCAGTATCACAAGAGGGTGGGAATAAATTTGCAATTCTACAAAAAAATACTGAGGGCCAACAGAAGAGAGAATGACCAAAATTAAGGTGGATGGGTGGAGTTGATCAAAATGTGTTAACGGGAAGACCCAAGCGAGAAATACAAATGGATGACGAAATAAGTTTGCACAGCCGAATTCATTATATTTGTTATATACAATATTATTGCTGTGTTTGTATGTACAAAAACCAAGTAGTAAATTTTGTTAATCTTAAAACTGCATATTATTATCCTTTTATATCTGAAAATTTGTAAAACAGCAACAGTGTAAGATCACAATAGTCAGAAATTATAACCTTATAATCGAACATCTGACAGTGACATTTAAAAACCCTGATTTAAAACACAACCAGCCCCATTTACAATACTTAAACTGTCACTTTTCCATAGCTAGGCGAGATCCAGAAACAAATGGAATGGTGTATATGTTGATTTTGTGTAAGCTCAAACGAAAATGTTAGTTGAATCGAATGCGCATTCAGTAAATTTGGCAAATAGTCATCAAATAAATCTGTTCTTAGAGGGAATTTTTCTTTTAAGTATACATACAGGGAATTTTCTATTAGGTACATACATACGCTTTTTTTAAAGGGTTTAATTTGAAGCTTAAAACGAGTGTTTTCCACTTCCAGACTAAGCATGAAGTAAAATTTCGAGTTTAGAAAAGCCTGAAAATTTGGTTTGGTCGCGTAGCGCGAAGCGCGGAGCGGCCAAACCAAATTTTCAGGCTGTTCTAAACTCGAAATTTTACGTCATGCGCCACGCGTATTAACCACTGAAAGCACTGAAATACTGTGAACGAGTAAACTTCGCTTGAAATTAGTGTCTTATACGCGTGGCGCATAAAGTAAAATTTCAAGTTTAGAAAAGCCTGAAAATTTGGTTTGGTCGCGCCGCGCTTCGTATTACGCGACTAAACCAAATTTTCAGGCTTTTCTAAACTCGAAATTTTGTTTCATGCTTAGCCTGGGAGTGGAAAACACTCGTTTAAACATTAAGTTGACCTCTTTTTAGAAAATAACGAATATTTAAAAATTCTACAACACGTAATTGGGATTTGTATACTCAAATGAAAAAAAATCACAAGAAGTTATGATTTAAAGCTTTTCTAAAAGAAAAAAAACACTAATATACTCGCGACCTAAACAGTATGACATTGTCATGTAACATTAAAATTTGATACAACTAAGATACAACTGTCGACATACTCTCTAAAAAATTGGAACCACATCAATGAGTCATATGTTGTATTGTTTTTATATAAGTGTTAAACACGTTTTAAAAGCTGAATTGCATGCTCATACCTTGCATTTCCTCGCCCTGCGGGCTCGATAATGCAATTTGGTATTCGCATGCAATACAAAGCTTTTAAAACTTGTCAAACAATCTACTTTTTGTAGCCGAAGTTTATATAAACATTTTAAAGGGTTTGTAAAATATTTGTTTTTTTATAAATTTCACGAAATGTTGTCATAAAAAAAAAATAGTTATGCATATTGACTACTGAATTTAACTGACTATTCGTCGGCAAAAAAGTAAAAGTCATTAAATGCTATTTATTTACAGTGCACTTAATGACAGAATAAACCTGTTTTGATCGATATACTGAAATACCGCTATTTGAAAAAGTTGATATTTTTCCAATCCATAAACATGCGAACCAATTGACCAATAGTAAAAACTTTAATCTGAAATAATTTTAAAATATATGATTTAAGTTTATGAAATATTTAATGTCGCACGGGGTGGTGCCAAGTACTCCCCCTGGCTACGCCCATGAAAAAATGTTCACAGTTTTTATATAAAATCAATATTGTAACAATTTGGTATAGATTTCTGCTCCGACTTGGACAAAATTTCCTGCGTATGATTTTAGTATATTGATATTCTGTTATATTTATAATTTAGTTGAGTGGGTAATTCAAATAAAACGCAAACAGGGGAAAAAAATGGAAAAAGCACCCTCCCCACGACTGATGGCGATGATATCGTTCAGCATAAAAATGAAAAACAAACAAATCGCTCAAGGAAAAACGATAACGCGTATCCACGCCGGGCGTTATTGTCTGTCAATATGTACAGAATTTTAATCAATGTAAAATATGTACGAGTGTATTTATGACGTTTGATGATAACCCCCAGAAAAATGTATACATACACGTTTATTTGGAAAATGTACATTTTAGGATATTTGTATTTATTACGTTATTCCAGTGAAATGAAAAATAAAGTATATATCGTACGTATGAATAATTGGATTCCGAAGCGGCGAACACAAACAATTTTCATGTAAATAACCGTAGCGCGTCAAGGTCTCCAACCGACATGACTGTTGCAACGATTCAATGTTATTGTGAAAAAGTGACACACAAAACGGAATTGTTGCAAAAATGATGCGCGCCCGTTTTTTTATTTCTATTGTTTTGTGTTTACTAGATAAGCGAAACATTATACAATGAACATTTCGGACACAACAACTAAAAATGTACAATAATTCATTCATTTTTCTATAAATGGCTGAAATGGTTGTTCATTTGGCCTTTTGATTTTATTAAAAGAATTCGAATATAAATGAAAGTATTAAATATTTCCAAAAGAGAATGAGATAAAATATTAGATACTTCTTGTAGCACCTATTTATCAGAAAATAATGTAAACAAACAGGCAATATTTAAGTAAAGTTTAATTAACATGAAACGTTATTGTTATTTTGATAAAATATTACTTAAACATAAACACTCGATCAATTACAAAAAAACCCTCTGTTAGTACCAACCACGTCAGTGTAGTTTATTTACTTACATAGAATTGCCGTTAATATCATTATATCGTTGTTCAATTAAAAAAAAACCTATAGAGTGCCATGGAAATATTGTAGGTTGGAAACTCTGAAATTATGTATTATAATTATTATGTCTGACGTTTTATATGTCAATTCCTAAAGCGTGTAGCCAACTTAGATTAAAAAAAAAATCATAGCACTCTAGAGGTTTTTTTTTATTGTACATATGATAGTTTAAAGCTAGTTAATTTTCTTCCAGACTTGTACAAACAGAACACTACTACTACTAAAATGAATGTGGCAGCATTGGATTTTCATAAGTTCTAACTTCACTCTCATTAAATCTGAAGAGCGGGTGGTAGAACTATATTTTTTAAAACTATATAATAAAAAGATTATTTCTATAGTTAGAAGCGCAATTATTTAAAGTTTAACTTCATAAATACCCAACAATAATCATAATGTTGATACAATATTGATTTATCATAAATGTCCACTGCTTATCGACAAAGTCCGAATTAAAAAATAATTTCGGGTTTTGTCTAGACAAATCGCGTTTTATCTGCATGAGTTTAGACAAGTCTTAATATGCTAAGTGTCATAAAGATGTCAAATTTGTAAAGTTGTAATAACAGAAGCTCAACCTTATTCGAAATTATCATAAATATAAGAACATTGTGCTTTGTTTTGACGCTCGCAAAATAATAAAGATAGAAAGTTATTTGTTTTTATAACCGATTTGTAAGAAAATATTAATTTCTTTCTTTTTTATGTAAAAAAACTACAAGAAATTTAAGCCGATATAGCTAAAGGAGTTAAATGTTGCGACCAAATTTTGAAAAATACTAGATATTCTCCCGCTTTTTTCCGAAATCATAAAATCAATCGATCAAACAAAACAAGTACTAGAAAACATCACATTGTTTTATAAAAAAATTGACAAATTATTTATAAGGAATTTATTTTAAACTTCACTTTAAATCAGTGTTTTATATGCGTGGCGCATAAAGTAAAATTTCGAGTTTAGAAAAGCCTGAAAATTTGCACTTGACTGGGCGCGACTCGCTTCGCTCGCGCGCCCCGGCAAATCCAAATTTTCATTCTTTTCTAAACTCAAAATGTTATTTCATGCTTAGTCTGGGAGTGGAAAGACTCATTAGAAGTTTGGAATTGAACGATTTTATAATTACCCTGTATAAAAAATCTACTTCTTATAATTAAAAGTGATTCATTATTAAATAATCCAGTTTGGTTTGATATTATTTGAAGTAAAACTTATAAAAAGTAGATTTTGTATGCAAGGTTTCTCAAAAAACCGTTCAATTTTGCACTTTTAACGAGTGTTTTCACTCCCAGATTAAGCATGAAGTAAAATTTCGAGTTTTGAGTTTGGAAAATCCAAATTTTCAGACTTTTCCTAAACTCGAAATTTGACTTCATGCTCCACACGTATAAAACTGTGAAGTTCAAAATATATTCCTTATAAATAATTTGTCACTTTGTTTATGAAACAAAATTATGTTTTCTAGTACTTTTTTTCATTTCAATGTAAAATCTTTCAACGCATTTTGACTAATAGCCCTTAGACACAACGCATTTTGTCTAGACAACGTGTGAAATGACAGACAAATGCAATTTTATTCGGCTATTGTTTAAAAACATTGGACAATTCGCATTTTGTCTGGACAAAACGGGTTTTGTCCGTATTTCGTGTTATGTCCGCAACATGTACATTGACATACTACAATTTAGTTAGTCTCAAGCCCGCGAGCCACCCCTCTGAATGCGCGCCTGCCTCTACATTCATTTTGCAAACTTGAAATGATTACATGAATAAATGCCAGCCAGTGAAACTTTTAGAAATAGTTTCAGTTTTGAATATTACAAGGCAATTTCCAAAAGTGTATTAATCTACGTAAGTTATTTTATAAATCCATATAAGTCCAAGTGTGATGTGCCAACGTGTAATAATCGTTATCCAGTTAAATCTAACTTCCAAGTTGAAGTTATATTCAAGTCTTCAACAAACATTTCTTTCGACTTCCCCAATGCCCCAAGCAAACATTGCAATAATTAACAGCAATTAAGAGCGTCTTCAATATAATTATTAAAATAAAAAGATCCGTAAAAGTGAGCGAAGTTCTTTATAAGTACATCGTTCAGAAATTCTTTACAAAAGAAATTAAATGAAAATGCAGTCCTAATAATATCCTTGAATGTATTTCATTTTATTTACAATATTATAATATATACCACATGAAAATAAAAAAGAAATTATAAAATCGGGCTTTGATTGCTACAATCCGCCTGTAACAAATTTTTTTCTAAGTGCGGCCATTTTTTTGACGTCGCACAGTGTTACGAGTATATGGGAGCATGGGACAAAAATCGATAAAACAATAATTAATCGATGCAATTTTTTTATTTGTTTATATATCAATAATACACATATATTTTCATCAATTAATACGTAAAAATCATATTATACATATATTTTTTATAGTTAAGCGCATTTCTTAATATGTTAAAATTCGTATTATCTTATAACGTATAAATAATGAATAATAATTCTATATTTAAATAATATTGGTCAATTGAGTTAAAAATAACTTAAAATAACATTCGAATAGAAACATTGAGAAATCGGATTAACATTTGGGGGTGTGTACAGGTAGCGGTATTATAGAAAAGGAGGAATAAATATTAGAAGTAATCCCTAATAAAAGCGGTAGTACGGGATTAAAAGGTATTAGAAAAACACAACTTGAAGATAGGTAGGTAGACAAATAATCTTGTTTTCCTCTAATACACTAATCCGATTTACCGGCACCTTTTCATTTCAGATAATTTGCTTTTCCCCGTAAGCTTTACCTAAATTAACCTCCATACATTAAGCCCTATTCTCAACCTACATACTTATTCGCATCTAGTACTACAATCAAATATAAAGCAATAATTGAATAATTAAACTAGTCACAAGAATCTTAATCACTATTATCTAATATCGCTATATTTATACCTATATCATATGAGGCCGTAGTCTTTGTCTTTAAGTAGACATCATCGCCAATTCTAAAATTTTTGCGTGTCTAGACATTTTTTTTAGAGATGATATTTATGGCTCTGAGGTTAATAATAAAATGTTCATCAAATCTTTATTGAAATTCACTCTTGACGATTTGCGGGTGTGACATAATCGATTCTTTCTTACCTGTTTATGTCTGGCTTATAACGCATCCTCAGAGAGTTGTCCTATAGGTAAATTGAAAGAACCGATTATGTCACATCCGTGAATTAAAACTTTATGAATAGTATTCGGCATGTAATACCATTCATAAAATTTTAAATATAGTTTTCTATTTCTTCATTACCTGTCCATATATAAGCTTGTTGGTATCTTTTGTAATTCACTCCTGATAATGCTGTAAAACGCGAAACTAGTCGAGTAAATAGTAAAGTAAAAAATTGTGAAACAAACCAAGTGTAATTTAATTTAAACCTTCATTATCAATATAGTTTTCTAGTTTGATGTAATAACTGGTTAAATTTATCTAGTTCTATATTGCAGCCACTAGCTAGTACTCTTTATATTATAGAGAATTTTGTAATAATATCTACGTTTATTCCAGTTATCTCTGAACTAACTTCAGGATTCTGAAAGAAGCGCCTTGCTGTATTTCCATCATTTGAGGACCCGTAACCCGGTTTTGGCTTATCAACTGAAAGTCCCATTTTGGTTTTGAATAACCCCTGGATGCGTTTTTTTATTTTCCTCAATTATTGTTTTATTTTCAATCCCTCCGACTTACCTTTGTTTAATAGGCAGGCGATAACTTATATGAAGGAGGCATTCAAAAAAACGAATCCAACAATGCAAAGTTGATAAGCCAAAACTGTAGTTAGACACGTTAACGGGTCTATCCTGTACACTTTTATCGTTCATTTGCTTAGGTGTCGCTCCACAAATGATACATTCCGACGTTGAATTTGTACCGGACAGTATATTACTCACACTCCCGTCCATCATAGTAAATAATAATTCAAATGTGACGGAGTATTCAAAATCAATCTTATTTTACAGGTTTGCAGTTCACTGATTATTTTATGCATTTTTTGTGCCTCACCTCGCACTAGATCTGCAGTTTCTTTTGGAAAAATAAATGTTATTGGCCTACAATAATGTGTTGACTATGTTCTTTCGTTAATCCATATATCTTTGCCGGAGCCTACTTCGATCATTTTTATAGGTACTAACGCTACTAAAAATAAATACTCATTACTTACTTACTATGTACTTTCGGCATCATAAAACTTAATTTTGTATGTACTATGCCCCGAACTACCATCGAACCCCCACTTACAAATTAATTGAAATTGCTTTGATTCTTGATTTTCTAAATTTATTATATTTCAAATACTTTTCGAAGTCAATTGTAAGAGTTCTTGCAAGTTAACTTCGGCTAAGAATTCACTAATTTCAACCTGTGATGGAAGAAGTGATTTTTCTATATTATTTAAGGTGTATGAGCTCGGAAAAAAATCTTCATGTAAGGGATTTACTGTAGATCTGAGAAGTGCGTACTTCCGCGCTGATAGATCTAAATCTAAAATAACTGCCAGCGTCTGATGTGGTGTTAAACATTTTTTATCCTAACCTTCAATTTGTGTTGTAGATTTCGTAGCAATTGCAGCGGCTAACTGCAACTCGCCCGAACTTCTACCTGCAGCTATTACCGAAGCTCGGCGTCTCTTCGTTTTCAGCGAAGCTTTTTCAAAAGGCTTGGGAGGTCTTCCGCGTGCTCGGCTTCCACTTGGTCCCGACTGAGCTTCATGTACTACAGTGGGATTCACACATTGCGGCAAAATAACTATTCCTTACAGCCAAGCCACGTTATTTGACAGCAATTTTTCACGAGATCTTGCACATATTTTCCATTTTGTATCCATATGCAGGCAAAATAAGTAGCTCACATTCATAATCCTTTCAGGTATTTCACTATCACAACCCGTCATATTCAATCGCGAACATATTTCGTTGAATATACACTGTTTGCGGTCACTTCTGTGAGAATTTAACCACACATTTGCAAGATAATTTTTTTTTTGATCACGGTACCTCTCTCTACAAAAAAAAAATCATAACTTGTAAAAGAGCAGCCAGAAGCAGATGATCCTCATATAATTTGAAAGTATATTAATGTACTAATAAAGGGATGCTAACACCCCAAAAGGTTTTGATAAATATTTTTTTAAAGTCTCTTCAAAGTTTGCAATCGCAGAAATTTTATGTAAAATTTATGAGTTTGTTTAAAAATTATTTACGGAATAAATCGTAAACCAAAAGACAAAATTTAAATGGCATCTTAAACTACATACCTTGGGCTACAGAATCCATCATAGGTTTTATTTAAAACACTTCGTAACAACCCTGATATAACGCTTAGAACAATTGATAAAATATAACTGACATGAAAGACGAGTACCCGCTTCATCATTACCTCGATTTGGGGGTACATTATTAGGCAATTAGCGAAACTCAGGTAACTGTTAAATGGAATTCTCAGAGTTGTGGCTTATCTACTTTACTTTTGTAGTATAAAAATCCTTAAAATTAAATGTTGTTTTTTATATTTTTGTCCATTGCTCGAAACACTGTGCGTCGTCCGGCGTTTTTTTTAAATGGCACTGAACAAATTTAATATTACTTTTATATAGAAACTTTTGTGAGCCTTTCAATAATTTAAATATTTCATAGGCTTGCATTACATTTTCTTTGAGGAAAATTCAAAAAACAAAACAAACAAAACTTGGAAATGGATTTTTTTTTAATTATTAATAAAGTAAATGACCAAAAATAATGTGTCATGAAATTTGGTTGATTTGTTTTTTATATTTTCCTCGAAGAAAATGTAATGTAATCCTAAGAAATGATAACACAGTTGAAAAGCTCAGTAAAATCTATATAAAAAAAGTATTATTAAAATTTGTTTGGGGAAATTTAATTTACTGGTAAAAATATTGTTTTTACTCTTTCAGAGCCGCTTTTACATACAATAAATTAACATTTTGAAAATGTCTGGATGGCTTGAACCCCCATATCCCTCCCCTGGCTAGGGCCTTGGGTTCAACCATGAATCAATTTTACGTAAACGTGTTAATTACAATTTAGATGGTCTTAACTTAATTGTTTTAAGATTGTTTGAAGTTTTACTTCTCTTTTACTCAACAATTTTATTGTTTCTAGATCCTAATTAATAATTTATATGGAATATCTATGTATCTTGACATTTTTATTTAACAATTCATGATTGATTTATTACTTAATTTACGATGCAATAAAAAGTATAAAATATCGTGCTGTTTCTGCAAAAATGACAGTGCTGTACGTTTATACACCTATTTTTATTTATAACCGTAACAGTAGCATTTGCATTGAAAGTAATTATTGTGCCTCATCAATCACATGCATAATGGATAAAAATACCGTTTATGACGAATGTGAGGCGTCGGAACGCGTACACAAAGTCATTTATTTCAGCGGTAACTCGTAGTTAAATTAGACCCAAATTGAATATTTATCGATTAACAATTAGGTTGTAAATATCTGCCGTTTTAACAAAACAAGAAAATAAAATAAAAACGAAAATGGATATGAACGATACAAGTAACGAATAATAATAGAATAATAGATTTGCGTTTCATAGCAAATTTCCCTATGTGAGCATTTAGATGCATTTAGTTTTTTTTTTTTTCGAAATTAAGGGTAAGCTTTTTCCAATAGTTATTATTTTATTGCTTAACAATTTATAACATATTACTAGACAAAAACAATCAACGACAAAAAAATATATAGAAAATACAATTAATAATAACTTAACTACAGGGAGGGGCAGAAAAAGCTATCCGATTTCAAATCCCTTTTTCTTAGAAGAGGGAACAGGTAGAGTAGTAGGGTAGAAACCATTAGAAAGCCGGTTTTATGCCATTTGTCATTAGTCAACATGCCTTGGTCTGGTGAACATCGTGCTTTTGTTATTGAGCGGTTTATCGAAAACGGCGGTTCGATAATTGCTACACAACGTACTTTTCGAATTCATTTCGGACTCGGGCGTCATGATCCTGTTCCACATCACGCTACGATTAAAGTGTGGGTGTCAAATTTTCGACAGACGGGTTCAGCATTGAAAAAGAAGTCGCCTGGACGTCCCAGGACAGCAACAGGACCTGAAAACGTGGCCAATGTGAGAGCCGCGATTGAACGTTCCCCGCGTCGTTCGGCACGAAAACATTCGCTCGCTTTGGCGATTTCCAACCGCAGTATTCGGCGAATTTGCATCTCTACAAAATGGTTGTTGCACAGGAATTAATTGAAAGGGATTTTGAAACCCGCATGAACCTGTGTCGCGATCTCCGAGAACTCCCAATAGACGATGTTGTGCTCTTCACGGACGAAGCCCATTTTCACCTTTGTGGCGCCGTAAACAGGCAGAATTTTCGATATTGGAGTGACGAAAATCCTCGGGAAATCCATCAGAAACCCCTCCATGGCCCATAAGTGACTGTGTGGTGTGCTCTTTCCCGCCTAGGCGTCTGGGGGCCTTACTTTTTTGAAGAAAATGGGCAAACCGTAACGGTCAACAGCGAGCGCTATTGTTTCATGCTGGAAAATTTTCTTCAACCCAAAATGGAAGAAAATGGCGTGGAAAATGTGTGGTTTCAACAGGATGGTGCAACCGCCCACACATCGCGACGATCAATGGACATTCTCAGGGAAATGTTTCCCGGACGCCTCATTTCTCTGAAAGGTGATATTGGCTGGCCGCCGCGCTCACCGGATCTCACTCCATGTGACTTCTTCCTTTGGAGTTACCTCAAATCGAAGGTATTCCAGCATCGACCAAGGACCCTTCTTGCTTTACGAAGGGAAATTGCTCGGGCAATTGAAGGAATTCCTATGGAAATGACGGTGAAAGTCATGGAAAGCTACCGCGAGCGCCTAAATCAGTGTATCTGCTCCCAAGGACGACATTTGAGTGATGTGCTTTTCAAAACTTAAATTTAAAAATGGCATACAATTTGCGATATGTTAATAAAAAGAATTGTTTGTCAAGTTGAGTGGTTTTAATTTTATAACGTTTTGAAATCGGATAGGGTTTTCTGCCCCACCCTGTATAAATAGGATACATTTAATACACACATCAAGTTTATTATTAAATTTACCAGCATAAAGTAATATAAATACTAAAAGTACTGAAAGGTGTTTGCAATATCTCTAATGATAATTTTGTATGCAAATAAATAATCAAGAGAAACACCCTAATAAGTGTTTTGAGGGATATATGTTTTAGTTCCTTATGCTCCTATTTTTGTCAGATTTATTTTAACTTATCGTTAAGTATTAGATTTTTTTATTTTTAGTTTGAATGTAACATAATTTAATTATTTTATGCTTTTTTCAAGTCTGTTATATTGTCGTTTGGTGTCTGACGTTAAGGTTATTGTCGTTTTCTTTGTTGTGATTTTTTCTGTTCTTATGTCAGATTTTCTTCTTGTTTCATAATCGTCGATTTGCTTGTTGATTTTTATGTCAATGTTTGTTTTATAAGGTTATTTTTAATTTTGTAAATTAATAATAGGTTACCTAACTTTACCATATTTTGAATATTTAATTCTCGTGTTTGCTAGTATAGTTGTTTCGTATTAGTTTTTCTGTGTAATTTATAAATTATTTTTAGTATCTTGTTTTGTTGAATTTGCAGTTTATTTAGATTTTTTTGAGTTGCTTTGATTATTTACATTATTATTTGTTTATTTATAATTAACCAGATAATTCTGGGAATTCCAAATAACTAATACTTGTTAAGCTATATTCTTGATAGAATTACAGAGAAACGTATACTCAAATTAGGTGAAGAAAAAACTTAAGTTCCATGATTTTATTTCCAGTTCCCTGACACGTGCTTAAGTTTTTACAGATCATGATTTAGAAAAATAAAAATAAAAATAAAATCATGGAACGTAAATAACAAGTATTGTTCTTCACCTAATTCCAAATAACTTTCCAAACTCAATATTGACCTGTTAATTAATTTTATTTCATTTGATTTCTTTATTGATGTAATACGTTCACAATTGCGAACATTACATGTGTCAGGTACAATTTAAAAACACAATACATTTATTACGTATAATTTAGCATAAACCATTGACTACTAGGAACTAAATGTTACTTACAAATTCAAGACAATCAGCAAAATACTGAACACAAACTCAATTTTGATTATTGTAAATCATTAAGAACTCATTGCCGTAACTTTTTGACTCAATGTAATTAGGTTACTTACTTCATTGCGTGGTATTATTAGTTTTATGTATAAGGGTAAAAGGTCTAATTTTGTACGTAATCTACTGCAAATTAAGTAGTACTTTTGCCAATTGTTTGTGCAACAGACACATACAAAAGAGTAACCCTAAATTCAATTCTAAAATGTATATCGATCAACTACTTTCGAAACCTCTTACGTAGGAATTTAAAAAAATCCACGAGATAATATTAATTTATTAATATTAGTATAAGCCATCTACTCAACATATACAGGGAGTTTTTCTTTAAAGTATACGTTTTCCAAATTCAGCCTATTTTCTTTAAATCTTTAGATATTCGTTGTTTTTTTAAATAGAACAATTTGAAGCTTTGAACGAGTTTTTCTCCACTCCCAGACTAAGCATGAAGTAACATTTCGAGTTTAGAAAAGCCCGGTGAAAATTTGTCGAGGGTCGCGAAGCGACGCAAGACAAATTTTCTGGGCTTTTCTAAACTCGAAATTTTACTTCATGCGCCACGCGTATAAAACGCTGAAATATCGCAAAGTTTAAAATTTACGGCTTTAGCAATCTAATATGTAAATGTGAATAAAACGTGAGTTAGATTCTGCGCTGAACCAATTGTTTAGAACAGTGATTATAGACAACCCAATAACTCTAACGTATATTGGGTTGCCTATAACCGTTGTTGTAGGTGTGTGTTTTTTGAACTTCACTGTAAATCAGTGTTTTTAAGCGTAGCGCATGAAGTAAAATTTCGAGTTTAGAAAAGCCTAATTTGGATTGGCTTTTCTAAACTCGAAATTTTACTTCATACTTAGTCAGGGAGTGGATATGAGGCTTTTAACGAGTGTTTTTCACTCCCAGACTAAGCATGAAGTAAAATGTCGGGTTTAGAAAAGCCTAAGAATTTGGATAGGCCGCGTAGCGAAGCGGAGCGGAAAATCCAAATTAGGCTTCTCTAAACTTGAAATTTTACTTTATGCGCCATGCTTAAAAACACTGATTTACAGTAAAGTTCCAAAAACACACACGTACAACAACGATTATAGGCAACCTGATATACGTTAGAGTTATTGGGTTGCCTATAATCACTGTTTTAAACAATTGGTTCAGCGCAGAATTTGACTCACGTTTTATTCACATTTAGATATTAGATTGCTAAAGCCGTATATTTTAAACTTCACGATATTTCAGTGTTTAATACGCCTGGCGCATGAAGTAAAATTTCGAGTTTAGAATAGCCTAATTTGGATTGGCCGCTTCGCTTCGCTACGCGGCCAATCCAAATTTTCAGGTTTTTCTAAACTCGAAATTATACTTCATGCTTAGTCTGGGAGTGGAAAACCCTCATTTAAAGATTCATATTTAAATCTTTAAAAAAAACAACGAATGTCGTAAAATTTAGCGTATGCATATGTATACCTAAAAGTGAAATTCCTTTTATTAAATAAGTTAAGACTGATACATGTATTTACAGAAACAACAAAATACATTCATTTATTTAATGTTGTAATTTTGATTGGGCCCTCCCACTTTTAGTTTTTAAATGGTATTTGGTATGTAATGTCGATAAATAATCAATAGCAACTTGTTAGTCATGAAACTTATGGAAAATTTCGTTCTTTATGTGAATGTATAATAAATATATTTATGTATGTATATGTATTCGTGAAAGTTTTGTTGTGTTACGAGGAGGAAACTCTTCATAATGTTGAAGATATAAAGCAAGATGTCCTTCAAAATGTATTTTTTTAAAGAAAGATAAATAGTGCTAGTGTTGTTTGATAAATATTTTCCTTCTGGGAACACATTACAAAAATGTTTACCATCCGCAGCTGAAACGAATGCAGTGATGTTTAGATAAACGCTAATGCATTTTTCCTTTTGTTGCAGAGCGCAAACTGTTTGTCGGCATGTTGAGCAAGAAGCTTTGCGAAAACGACGTCCGCAGTTTATTCAGCGGCTACGGGACAATAGAGGAATGCACGGTCCTGCGGGATCCTGCGGGACAATCAAGAGGCTGTGCTTTCGTGACGTTCGCCAGTAAACAGTCGGCACTCAGTGCCATCAAGGCCCTGCATCAATCCCAGACAATGGAGGGCTGCTCGGCACCGCTGGTCGTCAAATTCGCCGACACGCAGAAGGAGAAGGAGCTGAAGAGGCAACAGCAGATGCAAGCGAACGTCTGGGGGGCGCTGACGGGCCCCCAGCTGCAACAGGCGCCGCAGCAGTTCAGCCAAGTGATACCAAACGACGCCACGTCGCTGCAGTTGCTGCAGGCGATGAACACGATGAACAATAATTCGGCGGCGCTGCCGCTGCTGCAGCAGCAATTGCTGACGGGTAACGATAGTTTCTTGGCACCGATCGGTATGCAGAATTTAGTTACCCTGGCGGCAATGTCGCAGCCGGCGGCGGCGGCGGCAGCGGCGTCTCCCCTCTGTATGGCCAGTTTACTTGGTAAGACTGCAGCTGTTGATAGAACGCTATCTGCCAGCTTACAACCTAGTCTAGCGTCCACTGCAGAATTATCGTACGGATCTTTGTTTACTAACGCTACCATTTCCGCTGCGGCGGTGGCAGCTGCTGGTAAACAGATTGAAGGTGAGTTCATTATTTTACCCATTATATCTATTTAATAGAGATAACACATTCTTCTACAAAACTTGTTAAAGCTAAAAACTGAGACAAATATAGAATTGTTATTATATAGAACAGACTATCTTAATTAGTGATGGGCAAGTACGATTATTTATAATATCGAGCAATTGAAATTTTTAGCTGCTCAAAAAGATCGAACAGATGTCAAAAATGAGTTGAAAGTTTCAACGTGTGTCATAATTCAAAAACACTGTCAAAATATTGGCCGCATTAGCGACTATTCAATAAAAAGGCGTACAGCTACTGAACCCGATTTCGACAGTATTTTGCTAAGGTAATTTTCATTTTTTTAACTGTATCAGTAGGATATCACATTTGAAACCTTTTACCATAGCAACCGCTTAAATTGTAATCAACATTTACAACGTAAAACAGTAAGTGTACGCTTTCTATTGAAAAGAAGTGTACATAATTACAAGATTATAATAAGTTATGTTATGTGAAGGCTTACTGTACCGTTGTTTTATATATTTAAGAATTCAGTTGGTCTCATTTGCTAAATATAATATATTATTTAATGTTTCGAACAAAATCGTTTCATTTAAACGACGGAAATATGATTTAAATTGAAAAATATACGGTACTTCGGCAGATTTCGGGACTAGCAGGAGCACGGAGAATGTATGTCTTACAGTGCAACAACGCCGGCGATCAGCTGTAACATTCAAAGATCAACGTGTTTAATTGGGATTTCTTTACATAAAAATAATGTATTAACTCCGAAACAAAACAACTAATTGTAAATACCCAAACCTAACCACACACATGAGTTAAACAACATAGGAATGACACAATTGTTGTTACATTGTACGACATACCTCCTTCGTGCTCATACTAACCAGTTGTACCTGAACTCCGTTAAAGTACCGCATATTTTCTCATTTTCAATTTTAACGTTGTTTACAGTTAATTTGTTGGTTCCTGGCGCGGATCCACGGGGGCAAATAGGGAAAATTTTCCCTTTCCCCCTATAAATAGTCATACGATTAAAAAAAAATGGTTATGTATTTCGAATACTATTTCCTTGTTATTAAAATGACAATTTAAAATTAAAATCCAAGAGTTACAAATAAAGTTGTATAAGTGTCTGTTTTGTGTTTTAAGCGTTCACTTTGTGCTACATCTAAATACACTTGTAAATAAAACACTTTTTTACTTTGTTTAACTACTGTATATTGCACTTAATTGTATGACTATAGTTTTGACTGTCTAGTAGTCATTCATAAACCAAAAGTTTGGTTTGAGAATAACTACTAAATAGTCACAGAACTAAGTCTAACAGTACAGTGGTTACACAAAGTAAAAACGTGTTTTATTTACAAGCGTAAAGGTATATTAGTAAATAGTAAACATTTGTAAAATGTATTAACCTGAGGATCAAAAACAAGGGGTGGGTGTATTTTGAAAGTCATTAATAAAAAGACGAAGTATTTTAATTTTCCTGAAACGGATATCCTTAATAGTGGTGAATGCGCCGGGCGTATAGCGTTTTACCAGGTGTAACACAAAACAGGATCACCCCCTTTAGTTTTTTTATTAATTGAGATATCAATTTAAAGTTTTCTACATTTGTATTAATAACAATTTCGAGTTCAGTGGTGATTATGAAACTTTAATAGCACTTTCGGTTTCTGCAGAAGTGACATCAGTTTTGAAATTTTAAATAAAACACCCTATACATTTTTATGTTTTCGGGTACAGAATCTCATTTTACATACAAATCAATTAATAAAAAAAAATTACTAGTGTCTTTTTTTAATAATAGCGCATCTAGGCTGCTGTGTTCGCCCTAATATCTTTTGTTTCGTATCATAGACGTGTACAAAACAAATATTACCAACTTTTGTTTCCTAATTTGGCCAAAAAAAAAAATTCTCTCGACAAATTTTCTACGCGGGGTTTTTCTAAACTCGAAATTTCCCTTAATGCTTAGTCTGGGAGTGGAAGACACTCGTTAGTTTAAAATACATCACAACTGTTAAAATATGTATCGTATTAGCATTTTGTCATTAAATCATTATATTGACTGTATTTCATATAGTGATTTAGGTGACTTAAAATCATAACATGACAATAGCCGAAATAAGATCCATAGAGAGATATAATCGGAGAAAATCTTAGCATTGTCAATCAAGCCACTTACAGTCACAATAGTCAAAACACGGCCAATAAAGATATAATATGACAAAATCCTATGATAGTCCAAAGACCGTCAAGCAATTTATTAAGATTCAAAATGTCACACCAGTATTTCGTTTATAAAAATATACATTTTCTATCAGTACAGTAATTAATCAGCTGGATGCCCGTCTTCAGGGGTTATATGTAAGCAAATTATGGGTCCTAGGAGTTGTCAAATAAGTGATTACTCAACTGTTCCCAGGCACTCTTTACAAAAAACAAAAGAATCAAATTTTACATATAAAGTGTATAATAAAAGTGTGATACATCATTGAATTCAGAAAAATAATTTCTTCGAAAACATATAAAAACTTAAAATGGCGCCCATAAGAAAAACAAAAGTTGGCTATGGTTCCTGGGTAAATGTTATAGTTATCTTAAAATAAAATATGTTACTAGATTTCTTGTTAAAAAGCGCCTATATAATATCAAAGTCGTAAATGTCTGGATTCAATAGTTTTTGAATAAAAACATACAAATTAAATTTCAAAAAATCCGTTTTTGACAATATCTGAAAAACGAAAGAAGATATTGGAAATTTGTTTTCAGATTATTATTGGGCCCTAAAATACGCAACTTTGCCTTAAATAACCGAGATCCTCATGCATTCTGTTGAAATACGGGCACCCTGTATACATTTTATAAAAAAAATATTTACTAATAACTACTTTTGGATTTACTTTTCATTAAGAATATTTAAAATTTTTTGTATTGCATAATTTTTGTTGCTGTACAATAATTTTTTATTCTAGCTTTAAATTACCAATTATTATCATGTTTTCAGTAATATTATTAAAAATATAACCAAATTTTAAATTACTTATAGTATAAAATTAAAGTAAGTTCTATGTCGTACTTTAAATTACCAATTGTTTCCATGTTTCCAGTTATATTACTAAAAATATTATCCAATTTCAAATTACCTATAGTATAAAATTAAAGTAGGTTTTATATCTAACTTTAAATTACCAATTGTTACCATGTTTCCAGTAATATTACCGATAATATTACGCATAGTAGGCATACTTTAAATTCGCAAGTTTTTAAAAATCTTTTATAATGTTTGTTTTATGTTTGGTATAATTTCTTAAATGTGTAAATTTGTTTTAAATGTATTAAGGACCGTATCGATTAGAACATTTGCCCGTTGCATGTCACCGTAACGCAACATTTAATGACCAGCAACAGTGCAACGGATTTCTTATTCTAATCCGTATCATGGACGCGTATCTTTAAAATAATCATGATACCAGTTGACTATACAGGAATGAGAGTGAGTAATTCGTAAACATGCGTGGTTGATCGGCGGGTGAATAAGAAGAGACTGCATTGATACGCCTACCCGTCCCAACTAGCACACTGCCGTAACGTGTCAATTCGTTTGGTGCAACGGGCAAAAAACCGCTAACTGGCCGATCGGTTCCATTGCTTTGCACCGTGTCATGATTTGATACGATGCAATGCAACGCTTCCGAATCTCCACTTGGCACAACGAGGCAACGTTACGGTGATACGCAACGCGCAAGTATTCTAATCGATACGGGCCTTTGGAGTTTTAAGTAATTAAATGTTGGTTTTAACAACCCATCATAAATTTATTTCCACATTTTCAGTCCCAGTCTAGGTAATTACGATGGCTGATGATATCAATACAAAGGATATTTATCTGTAGGATAGTTGAAATACTTCATAAAGAATGCATGCAATTAATTAGTAGCATTCTACTTTACAGGAGACATAATTAAAAATGTAATATTGCCGTAAAAAAGTTGGCAACGAGCGCAGCGGGAATAACCCGATGCAATTCGCCACCCCCAAAAAACCCCCATCCATTTATTAATTTAAAACGCGAACTTTCACAAAGTTTCGCGGCCTGAATTAAATACAGTGTGTTCGTTGCAGGTCCGGAGGGATGCAATCTGTTCATCTACCACCTGCCGCAGGAATTCAACGACACGGACCTGGCGTCGACGTTCCTGCCGTTCGGCCCGGTAATTTCGGCCAAAGTGTTTATAGACAAACAGACGAACTTGTCCAAGTGTTTCGGTTTCGTGTCGTTCGACAACGCGCAATCGGCCCAGCAAGCGATACAAGCGATGAACGGTTTCCAAATCGGCACGAAACGTTTAAAAGTGCAATTGAAACGGGCGAAAGACGCCTCGCGACCATATTAAAACAAAAGTAAATTGTATCTAATTTAAGTCAAAGTGCAGTGTCAGTGTGACATAACCCCCCTCAGGATGAAAAAAAAATTGAACAAATATCACTATTTATACGAACTGTGAGAAATTTTTACAATAGTAACTACGATAATTTGCGTCGTATGTATAAAAAAATAAATAAATAAAAAAATGACGAATGACGAGGATGTTCGGTAATCTGTTATGTTTTTTGATAGTTATGTATACTGTTTTGGTTCTTTTATATATATATATATATATCTTTAGGTTTATTTCTTTGTAGATTTGTTTTCTTTGTTTTTCGTGGCGTAAGCGCGCAGACATCCTCTGTTGTTTAGTTATTTGTTTTTTAGGCCAATTAAATGTTGAGTGGAATATGTTTTAGTTGAAATTCGTTACAAGTGAAAAAAGAGAAAAAAAAGTAAAATAAGAAGAGCAACACGAAAGTCTACAATTTATACCTTTAATTTATATAGCATGTATGTTCATTGAATTGTATTTTTATTTTCTATTGTCGATTAAAACCAAAGTTAGACTTAATAACTTGCTGGAGTGATGTTTATTTTTATTTTCGTTGGAAGCGTTGATTTACGTTTAATTTTTTTATTATTTTTGTTTTTTTTTTTCAAATTGAATTATAGTGATGCTACTTTTTTCGCGTATTTAGAGTGCGTCCAGTGTTTGGCTTCTGTTTGTGTCTACTAATTATATGTCTACTGTGTTCCTTCATCTAAAGTAAGTTGCTCATCTACTAACATTCAGCTAAACAAGCGTTGAAACTACAGACAAGTTCGTATGACAAACGTTTTTGTAATTTGTTTTTTGTTTTCTATTTTATTTTAAGTTTTAATATATATTGTGCATTATTAAACACGGCTGCTTTTTATTTAATTAATTCATGGTGGCGACCAATCTGGAATGTTCAATTTCCCTGGCTTTTTTTGAGATTGTTTTTCCCCTGACTTAATACATTTTTATGGAAAACCCAAATACAGGGTGATTTAGAACAAGTGTGATACAATTTTACATTTTGTTCAGGAAATAGATTACATTAACATAGGTCCGATTTTTATTATTTGCAAAACTACAGCTAATTTAATTATTAGTGCTTTATTCGTCAAATTAATTTAAAGTTTGTAAAATAAATAAATATTTTCAAATACAATTTAACAATTAAACGAAACAGGAAATAAACATTTGTGATATTTATTATCAAGAGATCAAATATAACCCAAATATTATAACCTGCAAACTTATTATTATTTATTTGAGAAATTTTGACTTTATGTTCAAAAAAATTAAATTCTATGACATTTTTCAATAAAATCCCCTGACATTTCACTGATTTTCCAGGTTGGTCACAACCCTGTAACTTTATGTCTATATATTTTCCTGTTTATTATTTTTGACACAAATATCAAAATTACTGTTATATTCAAAATTTTACCTAAAAATTAGGCCCAGTTGTACCCAACACGTTAGGTTCAACTGGATTGATTTATCTCTGAATTGAAATTAAAGTGTTCAATATTTTTGGTGTATAAGTGAAAATGTTTGGCTATTTATATCTAATGGCCAAAAATGATCACTTTTACTCTAAGAGAACAAAGTCAAATCGATCTAAAAATGTTAAACTGGGTTTATGAGTTTAAAGTGACATTAATGGAAATCTGGTTTTGATTCAGAGATGAACCCTGTCTAACATTTTTGGAGAGGTTGGACCTTGATAATGTATTATCAGCTGTAATATAACAAGTGGTATGATTATCAGCGATAATATTTATGAGTGAAACCGAGCTGCAGATTCAACGACCCCGAAGGGCGAGTTAAATGTGCTCCTCCGGTTTCACGAATGAATATTATCGATTATTAATCATACCTCGAGTTATATTCGATGAGAGAATATAACGAATTTTACTACATTTCTGTCTTGTAAACCTCACCCTATCGCCCGGTTGACATTTTTAATTATCGCCTGCCAGATTTGACAAATAATTTTCGTAGCAACGACCAAAACAAGGTTATAGGATTCTATCACCGCTGTGATAGCATGTATCTATGGAAATACGCGATTCTGATTGGAGGGAATGTAGTCATGTGACGCTTGAGTTATATTCTCACAAATATAGTAGAATTCGGGAAAGATGTCTCATGACTCATTGATGTGGAATGTTTGGTTCAAATTTTTTTAGAGAGTATGTCGACAGTTGTATCTGCAACGATTTTTCCTTGTTGTGTCAAATTTTGACCTTATATGACATTGTCATACTGTTTAGGTCGGGTATACTAGTGTTCTTTCTTTTAGAAAAGCTTTAAATCATAATTTCTTATGAAATTTTTCTTTTGGGTATACATATTCCAATTACGTGTTGTAGATTTTTAATTATTCGTTGTGTACCTAAAAAAAAATAAAGTTTAAACGAGTGTTTTCCAGGTAAAGCATGAAGTAAAATTTCGAGTTAAGAAAAGCCTGAAAATTTGGTTTGGTTGCGTGGCGCGAAGGGCGGAGCGACCAAACTAAATTTTTAGGCTTTTGTAAACTTTAACTTTTACTTCAAAGCTTGAAAATTTGGATTTGCCAGCGAGAAGCGAAGTGTGGCGCGCCGGCGAATCCAAATGTTCACATTTTTCTAAACTCAAAATTTCACTTCATACGCCACGCCTATAAATCATGGATTTTAAGTAAAGTTCAAAATATAATACTAAGGCAGTATATTTTGAACATTCGTATATTTTGAACATTAGAAATTTAAAAATTCCAAAAATAGTACGGATCTCTCCACAAAGTTAATTAGCATTTATTTTTGGTAGAAACTTTCTACTAACATTTTGTTAAGGATATTTGAGTCTCCTATTACCAAAAACACCTCTATCCATTGTTTTCAAATGGATTTAGGGGTATTTAGAAATAGACGACGCATTTAACTGAGTTTTTTACTAAAATATACTTTCATTATCAACCGCAACAAAACAGTAAACCAGTCAACCATTTCCTTTATCAATACGCCTCAAGTAATGCACTTAAAAGTATTTGACCAGCAAAGATTACAACGGAATTTAATTCACTAAACAGTTTCCAACCGGAAATTCTAAATTTCTTATTTTCTGCATTTCTACTAAGTACAATGGTTGAATGCATAATAACGTTAGATCAATGATAAATTAAATTTCTTTGAAATAGATCTATAAATTAAAGTCTTTATGAGTAAGATTAAAAGCAAATTCTAATTGTTAAATTGAGTCATCTTTGGCTAAAGTTTAAGCCATGTCGCATTGAAACTCTAAACTGAGCTTAAATCTGAACTGGGTTCATAAGATACGAGCCCAGTTCAGAGTTAAACTCACTAATAATCTCAGTTTAGGGATGAACTCACTTATAATTTCTGTTGAGAGTTGAACTCACTTATGATCTCAGTTCAGAGTAGAACTTACTTATAATCTCAGTTCAAAGTTGAACTCACTTATAATCTCAGTTCAGAGTAGAACTCACTTAAAATCTCAGTTTAGAGTTGAACTCACTTATAATCTCAGTTCAGAGTAGAATCACTTATAATCTCAGTTCAGATTTGAACTCACTTATAATTTTACTTCAGAGTAGAACTTACTTATAATCTCAGTTCAGGGTTGAACTCACTTATAATCTCAGTTCAGATTGAGAATTGAATTTACCGTACAATTCAATTTTAAACTGAGATTATAAGTGAGTTCAACTCTGAACTGAGATTATAAGTGAGTTCTACTCTGAACTGAGATTAAAAGTGAGTTCAACTATCAACTGAAATTATAAGTAAGTTCATCCCTAAACTAAGATTACAAGTGGGTTCAACTCTGAACTGGGCTCGTATCTTATCTAGGTTAAACTCCGGACTGACTTAATCTGTAAACCAACTATAAAGTAAGCTCAACACTGAACTGAATGAAACCCTGAACAGAATTTAGCTCTGAGGTTAATCTCCAAACTGATCTCAACTCTGGACTGAGTTCGACTCTAAACTGAGCTGAACACTGAACTGAATTGAATCCCAAACAAGATTCAATTCTTCTTCTGCTTGTAATAAATGCCCTCAGCTTTTTAGCTCTGTTGACCATAGACATTGACTCTCAACTCAGACCTACAGCTTAATTCGTATTAGCAGCTGGAGACTTTGAACTGCAGCTCAATATAACATCTTGTGTTGTTATTTTGAAGTACAAATAACATTTGTCCTCAGTTTGAAAGATAAAAATAATAGTTTGTTTTTAGTTTAATATTTGTTTGTGCAACAGACCTTACGTTTTATATAACAATTAGATTTGCATACATAAAGCACCGCTCTTTTACTGTTCAGTAAAAAACTTTGTAAGTTAATTAAAAGTCATACGTTTCTATTTTACAACCGATTCAGCATAGATTTACAATTACATTACTGTCACGATATCCATTCAAACTTACGAACTTGTCTGTATTCTCAGCTAATCTAAAATAAAAATGCTAGCTCACATGATTGGCTAAATTTAGTACCTAAAACGCGCCAAAAGTACTAATATATTTTCCTAACAAGGTTTAAAAACGAAACAAAAAAATGTAAATTAAATTTTCAAACATGTTCTATTCGATTTAGGTTTACGTTATTAGAAAGAAGTGACTAACACGCACACATCCACAAAATAAAATATTTTAGCATAATTACACGAACACGTGAACTGTTAAATTACTTCTAGGTACACTTTATCAATTGCTTACTATCATAATTTTATGCTGAATTATTCGTCGTGTACATATAGTGGAGTTAAATATGCTTACACCGAGTTTATTTACATACGAAGATATGAAGTAGAGGCGCTTTCTTTTCTTTTTTTCGTTTTAAAATTATTGTTAATTATTAGAATTTGTGTAATTTTCACAGAATATTATGAATATTATTAATGCATTAACGCTTTAAACTGTAACTGTATGTTTTTGAGTTTACGTGAAGTGGTTATTACACATAAAAATGTATGTGCTTTGAACTTTATTTAAATACATACAGGGTGTCAATTTGAAAACAAACCAGCCACAATATCTTTGGAACAGTAACAGTTAAAGAAAATTTTCCAAAACCGTTCCTAGGATATGGAGGGGGAACTATTTTGATCCACATAACAATCTTCTGCAACCAACCCCTTTTTTTAAATAGCATGACCCCGCTTGTGATATATTATTACAAAGGTCTTTAAAAATGTTAATCAGTGGTACCAACTAAAATTTTTATTGTTACAAAAGAAATATAAAAAAAAATAATTATTAAATTAAAGTATTCTCAAAATTATTTTTTTTAAATTGCGGACAGGTGCAATTCATTCAGTTAAAAAATTTATTCCATTGAACCAAGTTTTGTTATTATTTTAATATTTTTTTTAGAGTAGTCCATATTTTAATAAAGCAATAGATAACTTTGATAAATATTGGGTATTATTGTGTTTATCTGTGATTTTTCATTTGTAATTTGTAAAAATAAATTGTTATAATACCTAATTTGACAACAATTTTAGAATAAAATAAATTGATTTAAATTTTTTTTTGCATTTTGTCACAAGTAGGGTCGTGCCATTTAAAAAAAAAAACAGCCTAAGGAGTTGGTTGCAGAAGATTGTTATGTGGGTCAAAATGGTTCCCCCTCCATATCCTAGAAACGGTTTTGAAAATTTTTCTTTAACTGTTACGGTTCCAAAGATATTTTGGCTGGTTTGTTTTCAAATTGACACCCTGTATAAAGTTCACAGAATATCAGTAAAAATTACAACAATTTACAATAATATTCATGACTTAAATCTCGCTCATCTTAATTAATAATATTCTATACAAATTTAACAATTACATTTAAAATAAGCAGGAATCAAAATGTTTTATTTTATTTATTGTGATACTGTAAAACTATTTGATTCCTGAATTAATTAATGTTGAATGAACAAAGTCTAAGTTTGAAGAATACCAGAAAAATAACTGAAATGCCAAAATATGAGTCATTTATAAGAATTATTCTGTGATTTTACATGGGCCAGTATGTCAGATATTCATCTGACAAGATCATCTGCTTAAACGTAAAAATCATTGAGTTAATAGAAAATCAAAAACTCTTAACGATTTTTACATTTAAACAAACTAAATGATTGTCATTCTTTTGTACGACTTAATTAGTAATTTATAGTCATATTAAGTTAAGCAACTTAGACTTTTTTCAATCAATTTTTCTTATTTAAAAAGTACTAAAAAGAGAAAGCGTCTTTCTAATAAAATTAATAAAATTTAACATTTATTTATTCAACAGGTGCCGATTGTTACACTCTCCCAATTTCAATTTCCAAAAATATGAAGGCGTTCTCCCGCAGTGGACTCATATTTCGGATAATTTTGAGTGCCCTTTTTGAATAAGGTATTTATGAGAAAACGAACCAAAAAAACAAAAACGTGGTGCCAATGTACTGAATTAACAAGAGCTTTTTACTCGTTGCAATGATTTAACAACGTGAACATCACAAATGGCTTTTGGGGCTGTAACGTTTATCATCAGCACTATTTTTTATCCAACAATGTTATTCATAACGTGCACTTTATCGATTAAGTAATACTTGGTGTGCAGTTCTTGATGTTTATAACGTGTGTGTTCTAAATTAGAGTCACGTTATTGGAACATTGGTCAATAACGTGTAGGTTATATATAACGTGCATGTCCATCTAGTTTTTTAACGTGCGTGTTATTGACCGAGGTAATTTTTAGAACTATTGACTAAAATCACGTTATAAGACCGATACCCAAAAGGAGATGTTACTAAAAATTTGGACGTTATCAATTAAGGCCTATAACGGGTACGTTATCCGTTAAGAAAGAATTGACATTAATTTTTACTTATCCATAATTCCTAACGTCTACATTATCTAACAAGGTCATAACGTGTACGTTATCGATTAAGAAATACTTGGTGTGCATTTTTTAAATCAAAGTCACTTTATTGGAACATTGGTTAATAACGTGTATTTTATAAATAACGTGCATCTAGTTTTTATAACGTACGTGTTATTGACCGAGGTAATTCTTAGAACTATTGACTATATTACTAATAATGTGGACGTTATCAATCAAGGCCTATAACGGGTACGTTATCCGTTAAGAAAGAATTGACATAAGTTTGTATTTATCCATAACGTCTACATTATCTAACAAGGTCACATTATCAACCAGGTCTACATAACGTCTAAATCAATTTCATATTATCTATAACGCGTAAATTATAGAACAATGACAAGTTATAAGAAAATTAATGTCCATAGGAGTAATTAATAAATCGCTTTATAACGTGATATTATTCTATATTAATAAGGTAGACGTTACGGATAACGCCATCTTGGTCGTTAACGTAGACATAGTAGACACAGAAAAATGTTACCAAATGTTTATGAATCTCTTGATACATAACGTCTACGTTAACACCCAAGGTCACGTTATCTATAACGTCTAGGTTATCTATAACGTCTACGCTATCTACTCAGGGCACATTACAAGTGAGTGAATTTGTTAATTGTCATGTGCACAATGGCAATTAACAAATTCACTCATTACGTGACCTTATATGAACATTTGTATATTCAACGCAATTGTAAGAAAATGGGTTAAATGTAAAATACGTTATATTTCGAGGTCACGTTATTAGTGGTGTTAGTTTTGCTGTCTATACAAAATCCACCTATAACGTGAGACTTGATACCTTCAAAATACGTTTTGTTTGTGCAATATTTCTTTGAAGGATTTCGGCATGTTATTTATAACGTGTTGTTTTTAACGAATAACATCACGTTATAAGACTTGCCTAGTTGCGAGTTTGTCGATACTGCATACTCACGTTATAAATAATTTGAATGAATCCTGAGTAGTTATTTTTCGTTATCCGTAACGTGCAGATTTTGTAAATAACCTCGCGTTATACCGGGTGTTCGAAAAAAAAAAACGCCTGACGCCATAACTCTTGTATTTATTGACCGATTTTATTGAACTAAAAATCAAAGTAAATGGCCGGTTATATACTAAAAAATGACATGAATATTGATTTTTTTTAATAATAACTTAATTCCCAAATAAAAGGCAACTTAAGATTTTTAAATAGCTGCCTATAATTTTTTAGTTTAATTACATTAGACATTATTTTTCGAAATCCAATATCGCCCAATGTCTTGTTTTTATTCAATGTTTTAGTCGATTTTTTTAAATCTTCTATTTAAAATTATATTTTTTAAAAATTATAATTAGTGTGCCTTGAAATAAAAAAATTAAAAAATGTCATTTATTGTGAGGTTATGCGATTAATAATGACGAAACAACAAATAAGTACCCACGTTACAATTTATTGTAGAATAAAAGTAGAGGAAAATTTAAATATTTTATTATTTTAATATTTAGATTATTACTCATTTTTGAAGTCTATTATTCATAATTTTACAATATTTCAATGTTTTATACGCGTGACGCATGAAGTAAAATTTCGAGTTTAGAAAAGCCTGAAAATTTGGTTTGGTCGCGTAGCGCTACGCGCTACGCGACCAAATCAATTTTTCAGGCTTTTCTAAACTCGAAATTTTACTTCATACTTAGTCTGGGAGTAGAAACACTCGTTCAAACTTTAAATTTAACTCTTTTATAAAATAAACGTATGTAATAAATAATCATTCATTGAAATCATAAAAAAAGATGCAAAATTTTACCTAAAATCAACTTTTAAAGTAAACTTTATAATTTGCTCGGCTCTTAATGGGTTAATATTCTATTTATAAAAAGAAACAGTATTTATTAAGTATTAAAGTTGCATTTAAGATAACAACAAAGTGTGAATAAATCGACTAAAATCTAGAAATATCTAAAATCTGGACATGAAAATCTTGACAGTCCACTCCTAGACTAAGCATGAAGTAAAATTTCGAGTTTAGAAAAGCCCCGCGTAGAAACAAATTTTCACGGGGCTTTTCTAAACTCGAAATTTTACTTCATGCGCCACACGTACAAAACACTGAAGTATTGTAAAGTTAAAATAATACTAGCCTTTATTTTGATTGGTTGGTTGACAAATTGTGTTGAATCTTCTTCAAGGCACACTACATTTTTGCCAAAAATCATGTAAACAAGATTTGTTATAATTTTTTTCTAGCATAAATATTAAATTAAAATCAACATATCGAGCATCATTGGATTCAGGAAAATAATGTCCAATATGATAAAATAAGAAAAGTCTATGCAGCCATTTAAAAATGTAAAGTTGATTATTATTTGGCAATGAAGTTGATTTTAAATAAAATATCTAATTAGTGTCAATGTATTGAGTGCGATTGACTTTGTTTTTTAGTTTATTCAAATCGATCAATAAATATCGAACACCCGGTATAACATTTAGGTATAATTGTTATAATGTTTACGTTATGAGAAACCTTATTGGATACTGTATAGTGCTGAGTATGTGTACTTTTTTCATGTATGTGAAGTGATTATGTACATAATCTGTATTTTTTATAAACTGTGAATAACACACACACTTAAGAACAAAAATTAGTCACTTCTTTTGCTCAATCAATTTCTAATAAATACAAGGGTAGCTGTATATTTGTGTACACACGAGAGTTCTGATTTATTTGAATAAAACGTGGGTGCATGTTTTGCTTAAATTTTCTAAAAAAAAATCACTAATCACGGTTTGTTGTGTTTAGTACCAAACAAAAAAAATAATGAGGAAAACTAATTACACTGCCCTCGTGATTATTTTAATCGTTATGTATATATGTGTAGTTTATCGTATTGTGCCATTGTCCTCTGTTAAGGTTTTGTTGATATAGAGAAATATTGTTTAGTTTTTTCGATATTTGTTATATCTCTGGTTATTACTTCAGTTTTAAATAAATATTTTTAAATTAAATAATTTGTGCTGTATTATTAATTATCCAATCGTTTTATTTGCAGATAAAGACCCTTTTGCACCCCGACTGATTAACTTTAATCAACCACTAATCATTGATTAAACCTCCGATTAAGTCATAGTTCTGGAATATCAGAATGTTTTAAATTTGTAAGATATTCTAAACATGTCTCTTTTATCATTATGCAATTTTGTAATTAATTTATACATAAAATTGCTGTGTTTTTAAAGAGTACTAATCACTGATTAACTTAATCGCCTTGGGTGCAAGCGGGCATAAGCCTTTGCCTAATTATCCTGACATATTAAACATAGGGATTTTTTTTTTCAAGTATACAGTTCGCGATGTATACGCTATGAATTTTTAGTCATTTGTCGTTTTTTAAGGTGTTCAATTTGAAATGCTTAAGAAGTATTTGCACTCCCAGATGAAGCACAATGTAAAATTTGGAGTTTAGAAAAACCTGAAATTTTACTTTATCCTCAATCAAGGAGTGGACACACTGTGTCTACATCTACACACGGGTATTTTCTGCATGTACTGTCTATGTAACTTGAAATTCAACCATTTTTAAAAACAACGAACGACTGAAAATGTACAGCTATTACATTGGGATATGTATACTTAATAGAAACTGTCCCTGTATAACAAGTATTTCCTGCGATAAGTCGACAGAGTTTGCAGAAAATGACGATATTTCATCACTTAATTAAATAAATTTCTTATCTGTATTATTAGGGATTAACCTATTTTAATTTACAAAACTTTGCAAACAGAAACATGTTTTATTTCAGATTGGAATAATTTGGTGGGACTTTCGTAAAGTTTTCTTATTTAGAAATACTTTAGTGTAATCCAAGTTTAATTGTAAAAATCTAGGAATTAGGGAATTAAGGAGTTTTGGGAGAGAAGTTGCGTTTGCATGGGATTTACTGAAAAGACGAGAGACCCTTATAATTGGATACCTACTTTGATATTTTTTTAACGAACTTAGAAGTTAGTTTTGCACAGAGCGAGATTGATTAAGTTTTTGTTTTTTAATTATGAATTTAGAAAAGATATTAATTAGTAAATCAAGAGGAATTAAAATATTTTTTTATTGCATACCGTTCTCGATCGGGAACTTTATTTCAAATGTCCCGTAGTTTATTGAGCTAAGCAATATTTAAAATTATAAGTATGCTGGATGCATATGGAAATATTGTGCTTAAGGTAGGTTAGTTAAATACTATTGTTTTTAATCTTCCCCGTATGCAAAATAAAAGGAAAGTATTGTTTTCGCGAAAATTACCAAATCAAACATTTTAGTGGACATATCCATTTTGAGGTATTATGAGCATTTTTCAAAAATGTCTGTCCTGTAATTCTGTCCTTGTGTCGCTGCGATAAAGTCTAAACCGATTGAGCTGGTAAGATGACACTATAAACTTAAGCTTTTTATTACAATAGTAGTATCCGATCAACTATTTGTGAAAATGCGGAAACCGGAAGTGGTAGCTTACTCCTAGAATTTTTTTGGGTTGTTCATTAATATTGATCATATAAAAAAATCTTGTTATGAAAAGTTGTAGATAATCAAAAAATTAGTATTTAATGCATATTCACTTTATGTCGTAGCTTTTTTAGTTATTTATATTGTTTTAAAAATGTAAATTTTACGAATTAATTACTTTGAATAAGTGAGCTATTGCTATTAACGTATTTTTGATCTTGTCATGATTCTTATTTTGTGAAAAACTGTAAACATAAGTGAGGCTTGCGAAGAAAGTTTAACAGGAATAAGAAACATATGTTGAAAAATAAGGTAGGTGATAGCTCAAGTATCTAACATGGGGGAAAGTACTATATTAAACATATCAAGTTTATTTTATATATTTTCTTTATATGTAAATATATAAGAAATATTGTACAATAGTGGGTTCAAAAATATTTTTTCAACATCAAATTGAGAACAAAAAACTGCAAATTGGGAACAAACAACTTAAAATTTGGATCAAACAATTTCAAATTAAGGACAAACAATTTTAAATTGGGAACAAACAATTTCATAATGACAACTAGCAATTTCATATTGACAATAAACAATTTAAAATTGGAAAAACAGCAAATACACAATTTAATGTTAATAAAAACAATTTTTTCGATATTACATTTTGTTTCTTGTAATATATTTTTTTAATATACAGGGCTATTTAAAATAAAGAAACTGATTTTAAACATATATTTCTTCTAAACTACAAAAGATAGAAACACAAATCCAACGTTCCTGAAAAGAGAAAAGTTCATTTTTTATGCATTCAATATGAGCACCATGTGTTTCCCGTGCTGCGGATCTTTTTGGGCTCCTTTCGTAAACTGTTCAAATACGCTCGACATTTTCATTCGATGTGCAACCATCGTCTACGAATTTTCGATGCCACTGGTAAATCTGCTTATGATGAGGCGGTAAAAAACACGTTGAATTTCAATATTGGACTCTAGTTTTGCTAATTGCAGCACACAAAGTGATTTTTCTTGTTGTATCGCCATTTTACCACAGACAATCAAAATGCCAAGCAACAGCGCCAATGCGGCCGTGGTTAGAACTTATGCCTGGACTGTTCAAATTGTAAACTTTTGTCTGAAATAAATATTTGAAATCTGTTCTTTCTTTCTAAATAGCCCTGTATTATAAAGAACGAACAGAATATACTAAAATAATGTAATAATAATTATAAATTAGTGTCCATCGTATTTAATGCATTAGGCAAGAATCTTTGAATACAGGCAACGTGTCTGGCGCATTTAGCAACAGTCAGGTTTCGTAAATTGTTAATTAAAATATATTCTAGCCGCTGTAGACGATACTTGGTTTGAGTAATATTTGCTCTGTCCTCTCCAGCCAGAATATTTGGCATTTCAACGGCCAAATCTCTTTTAAAATCAGCTTAAAAGGTTGATCGTGCATGTTCGAAAGCATTGTACATTGGACTGTATGGTCCAAGTCTCAGTATTTGATGGCCATTAAATTCATCTTCTTGAAAAACGTCTTTAATTGAATTATGGCAAGGAGCATTATCAATTACCAATATAACTTTGTCTGATACATATTTTCATTAGTTCGAAGGCAATGTCGCACAAATTCATTTGCTTCTAATTTCATGATAAATCAATCCCATATTCTCTATACATCCAATGACATGAATGTTTGCTCCTTATAGTTAGCAGAAATGTATGAGCAATGGGTTCCTTTCTTTGATTGTTTCCTTCTTCTTGATATAAATAGACGAAAACTGGTTTCATCCATTTAAATTATAGGAATATTTTCGGCTTCATATTGTAAAAGTTTTTGGCGTGCAAGTTGTGAGATGCGCGTGTGAAGCCTATTTTGTTATATGGGGTGGAAACATGGGGTATATGGGAGTATGAATGTACTGAGAAAGAGCAGCTTTGGTTCTTGAAGCAGATTTTGGGGGTTGAAAGATCAACCCCTGGGTACATTCTGCTTCAGGAAACAAATAGAATGAGTGTGCGTGGTGAGGCAATGGAGAGAGTGGTGTAATATGAGATGACGTTATGTGCATTTGAAAGTGAAAGACTAGTTAAAAGAAGTATGGAGAACGTGCAGGGGAATAGGGATGAGTAAGTGGAGGATGGAGCGCAGAAAAATGTTTTAAAAGGAAGGAGAGTCAGAGAATATTGTGAATGAGTGGTTAGAGAATGGAGTAAATGTGGCGGCATGGATAAAAGAGAAGTGTAAAGAGGTGGAGATGTATGAGAGGTAAGGGTATATCGAGAGTAGCGAATACAATCCGATGTATGAAAGGTGGCAAGTGCATGGGAGCGTGCCGGCTTACCTGACTAATAGCGACTTGTCAATGAGGGATAAGATAACCCTGGCAGGAGCTAGATGCGGTTTGGAGGAGAGAGGAAGGAAGGTTTGGATGGGAAAAGGGTATGGTAGATGTATGCTGTGCGCAAGTGGAATAGATACATGGAGCCATCTGGCACAGGAGTATGATGTGAGAAGTGGTTGGGGGGAAACAGGAGGGTAACCGAGTAGATGGACTGGCCCCCATTTTTACCACTCTATTTTTACCACCGTCCCTTTTTTACCACCAATTCTTTTTACCACCAACGTATTTACCACCGTATTCTTTTTACCACCAATATTTTACCGCTATTTAAAATCGAATTAGAATAACAACTGACAACTTCAATTCATAACCTGTCAATGTCATTATTGGTTTGTCATTCGCCTAAATCGTTGGTCACTCGTCAAAATTTGAATCGTTCTGTAAATCATGGCAAGTTATCAAACTGTTGAGTTATTACAAGGCGTAAAAAATTCATTCCTCCATATCGATGGATATATGTATCACAAAACGGAAGAAAAAAAAGGAAGAATATTTTGGATACGCAAGCAGTATCCGGAAAACACCGACACCGAGGCAATGTTCCGGGAATTGGACCTTGGGCGAAAAATTAAACGTACGGAAAACCTTACCAGAATTAAAACTGAGGATAGGATTACAAATATAGTGCGAGATTACAATGTCAGAAAAGAAGAAGGGGAAATTGCAGAATACTTAAGGGCGATCGGTCACAACATGCAATTTTGAATAAAACTGATTTTATTTGTAAAAAAGTGTTTTATTGTATAATTATTGGTACAAATATTAGTAATAAAACTGTATAGCGGTAAAAAAGTATGGTGGTAAAAATACGGTGGTAAAAATGGATTGGTAAATTTGGAGTGGTAAAACTGTACCCCCACTGAGTAGATGAGGGAGGATGGAGCTGGTCTAAGAATTGTAGCGAGACTGGGTTGGCAGAGGGAGATGAACCGGAAGGACCATTCGAATATGTATAAAAGTTTTATTTTGTATGTACACTTTTTTATGCCAATAAAGGTTGTTTTTTTTTTTGTAAAAGTTTATTCACGTCTTTATGATTTATTCTTTTCGTATGTGTTTTTTTCGGCTCATTGCGAATTTCTTTTAATGTAAATATCATCCCATCCAGATGTTTTCGCAAACATTCCTTAGAAACAACAAATTGATGATTTTCTTAAAATTTGAGTTTTAATTCTTTCAAAGTTATTTTAGGATTTTCTTCCCCATAGCGTTCTAAAAACACCTAATGTTCAGCTGTAATTTTAGTACGTCTTTTTCCACCACCTTGTTATTTACTGTCTTGGTGATTTGCCCATCGATAAGCAGTGGACGTTTTTACTTCTAATGTATTTTGCTAGCGTTTTTCTTTTCCTTGTTATTGTACATTGCACAAATTCTTATTTTATTATTGTTTGCTTGAGCTTTTTTTATATATGGCATTTTTTTTTTAATAGAATGGAATATTTCAAATAAAGCTTAAGTAAAAAATTACTGTCAAATTATTTGTTTTTTAATTGTTTTACGGCTAAGTCAATTTGAAATTGTTTATTCCCATTTTAAGATTGTTAGTTCCCAATTAAAAACTGTTTGTTTCCAATTTGTAGTTGTTTGTTCCCAATTTAAAGTTGTCTCTTCCCAATTTGAAATTGTTTGTTCTAAATTTGAAGTTGTTTGTTCTCAATTTGAAGTTGAAAAGGTATATTTTTACACAGGGATGATTTATATTTTTATATTTCAAAATCGATAGGGGTGCTACATTCTTAATAAAATTATATTTAGTTATTACGGTAAGTAAAAAACTTTAAATTTGACATAAAACTTTATAGATCAAAATACATGTCGTGTAATTAAAATTAAATTGATGGAACGTCGCAAGCGCTTAATTTTTCTCAAATCACAAATGTATGAATTAACTTTTGTTTGTTAATTATATCTTAAGTAATAACAATTATTATTGTTTAATATTAATTCTATGTAGATTTCCTATCCTTGTTTAAGGCTTTTTTAAACTCAAAATATTACTTCATGTGCCAGGCATATAAAACAATAATGATCGGACCCATGTTTATTTAACCTAGGTATTGTCTTTAAATGAATCTATGCAAGATGTGCATTCTAAATTACTCTGTATAAGAATATCAAGGAAATTATATATCTAAAAAGTCTTGTTCATTTAATTAGAGCATACAAATTATTGATTAAAAATAACTGCATTTGATTCGAAGAAACTGATTATTTAATTTTTTTTATCAAGAATTGATTTAACTTTAATTGTGCATTTAAAAAAATCACTTCAAATTGTTGATCTGTTTTGTACCCCAACAAATTCAGTATTATTACCGTTGAAATAATCTGAGTATAAAGATTAAATTATTTTATTAAAATTGCTTCCCACTGAGCAAAAACACGTCGCATGACACGTTGCATCAATGTTACCGCGTAACATTAAACGTTGCGTTTTAAGTTAAATTGATATTGCAGGAACGTTGCATGCCAACGTTCAAATAAAAATGTTGCTGCACCGTTGACAAAGCAACGCCTATGCAACACGAGCGATTATTCTTATTTGTATGCAACCCAACATACGAATGTATGTATGTTAAGTTGCATACGATGAAAGCATAGAATCCTTATTGTATACAACCTGATGTGCAGCAATTAAGTAAACGTTATAAGAATGGTACTCTCGTAATCTCAATGCAAAATTTTTTTGTGTTTAAATGGGTTAAAAATAGAAATATATATTGGTAACAAAAAAACAAAAAAACAAGAAAAAAAACTGCCTTAGAAAAAGTAACGTATAGTCTAGGGGGGGCAGTACCCCGGTAACTAAATACTTAGTACCCTTAAACTCTGAAAACATTAAAATATTGTTAACAAGTGCATGAACTTTAATTGAAATCAGCGTCTTATACGCGTAGCGCATGCAGTAAAATTCCAAACCAAACTAAATTTTAAGGCTTTTCTCACGAAACTCGAAATTTTACTTCATGCTAACTCTGGGAGTGGAAAACAGTCGTTTAAAGCTTTAAACTGAACACTTTTAAAAAAATTACGATAATCTTAAGATTTACAGCATATAATTGGGATGTGTATACTTAAACGAAAAATTTCCTGTATGTTTAATGTCTAGGAAATGTGTAAGCCACAATGCTGCATTACAGCAAAAATGTCAACAATTATACAATGTTGAAAATGCAATGCTAACATTTTAAATATTTATCTAATGTTTACAATGCAATGTTGCATAAAATTCAAATTGTAATAATTATACAATGTTGTGTTACTCTGCCGCAACATTTTTGAAACGTTATAAAACAATGTTGAATTTTAGTGTCATTTTCAACTTTCGATAATGTATATAAATCAATATTGGACAGAAAACGTTCATACAATGTTTGTAACGTTGCTAAAACTTTATTGTAATATTGTTAATACTGTTTTATTGTAGTATCATATTCAATACTCATGCAATGTTTAAAATGTGTCCGTGTTCAGTGGGTTCCCACTGCGCAAACGCATTTAAGTAATGTTTCATCAACATTAATACAACGTTTAATGTTGCTACAATGTTGATATAGCGTTATTTGTTTGTTTTTTGCTTAGTGGGTTGTTTATCTTAGAAATATCCCAAAACTAAATCTTACATTTTTGCTGCTGAATCTATGTTCTAAGATTAATTCAAAATAAAGTGTGATTTTTTTTATCATTCTACAGGGTGATTTAAGATAGTTGCATTTTGGCAACAGTGTCAAATATGGAGTTAACAGGTGTTTTATATAAAGGAATAGAACATACCTGCAAAATTTGAGATCGATTATTAATTCCCTTCAAAACTTAGTGCGTTCACAAGCTAATACACAGTCATCATTGTTAAAATATCAAAATCGTATTCCCGATAATGTAAAGAAATACCAAAATTGGATAGTCGCATTTTTTGGCATGATTACAATACTTTCCTTACACAGTAGTGTCAGGAAGTAAAAATAAAAATTTAATATAATTTAAGCAGTATATTGTAAACACATACAGTGAATTTTTCTTTTAGGTAAACATATGCATTAGCTGTACATTTTCAGAAATTCGTTGTTTTCTTAAAGAGTTAAATTTGAAGCTTTAATCGAATGTTTTCCATTCCCAGACTAAGCATGAAGTAAAATTACGAGTTTGGAAAATCCCTGTGAAAATTTGTCGAGGGTCGCGCAACGATCCTAGACAACTTTTCTGGGCTTTTCTAAACTCGAAATTTCACTTTATGCGCAACGCGTATCAAACAGATTTTAAGTAAAGTTCGAATATACATACATTTCACAATATTTTAGTGTTTTATACGCGTGGCGCATGAAGTAAAATTTCGAGTTTAGAAAAGCCAAGAAAATTTGTCGAGGGTCGCTGCGCGTTTTTTGAACTCTTTTAAAAAACAACGTATTTCGGAATATTTACAGCTAATGCATATGTTTACCTAAAAGATAAATTTACTGTATGTGATTAAATTTTCACGGGACTTTTCTAAACTCGAAATTTTACTTCATGCTTAATCTGGGAGTGAAAAACAATCGTTTAAAGCCTTAAATAGAACTTAAGAAAAAACTAGAATTATCTGAAGATTCACAGAAAATAGGCTGAATTTGGAATACGTATACTTAAAAGAAAAACTCCCTTTATTTTCATAATTGTTATAAACAAACCGTACGTTAATGAAACTTTTATTTTACATGTTTTATGGAACTTATTGTAAGGCTATTCAAAATACTCTATTTCCCAAAAAAATAAAAATCGGACTCCGGGGGAAAACTGGCTTTAGCTTTGGTAATATTTCTTAAACAGCCTTATAATTTATTGATCTTAGTGATTTTCTCTCTAGATTGCATTGAAATTAATCAACACACAATCAATGGGCCCGTTCATCAAAATATTTATCATTCAACATGTTTGGATTTGTTTGTGATTTTGTAAGATTGCAAAAATCCCAAACACGTTCACGATTAACAATCCGGTTATTAGAGAATTCCCCAACAGTTGCCAGTAAACTCCTAACTGTTGTCTCTGATGAACAAGCCCAATTTTTAATTCTTCCCGTCGACATTTTTCAGAAGAAAAAAAAAACTAACAAACACGTTCGTCTTTAATTCCAATTAGACGCCTTTGGCTCGAACAAATCGGCCTTGGCGACATATCCTTCATTAAACTTTTCTTATTTCAAGATTAATCCCGGTTTAATTAGAAAAATCTAGGCATTAAGGGGGGCTAAATTACTTGAAGAAAAGTTGTGTTTGCATGGGATTTCATGAAAGCTCGGATCCTTTAATTAGTAATCTGGTTAGATCTTTTTAATATACTCAAATTACGTCTGGACCGAGATATTTATACTTTTATCAAGATTTAAGTATTTTCACACAAATAAATTACTCCGGGGTTTTTTCTTAATTGAAGTCGAGTTGCGAGCGAGCGGTATAAACTGAATGGATGAAATAAGCACTTGTACATGAGAAAAGTTCTGTATTAATCGATTTGGTGGTAAATAAAAATTATTTGTCCATGCAATAACGAGTTTATATACAGGGAATTTTTATTTTAAGTATACATACCCCGATGCATACTGTGTAAATGTTCAGGCAATCAATAGTTCTATTAGTGTTCAATTTGAAGATACTAACGACTAACGTTTCCACTCCTAGGTTAAGCATGAAGTAAAATTTCAAGTTTAGAAAAGCCTGAACATTTTCGCATGACATCGTTTAAATATGTTTTGTTTACGACAATCTTATAATATGTACATTATTTAATTGTGTGGGCAACTCAAATGAGGTGCATTTAACACTCAAGTACATTGAACACGGGATTTGCGTGATAAATGTGTTTTTTAATACGAATATAAGTAATTGCCTAGTTAGATTTGTTGCCGTTATGCAGTAACAGTGCTGTGCTAGTCAAATCAGCTTATTTTGTTTTACATTTTACCATGGTGGTGATGACGTCGTCGACGCCATTTTGTTAAAGTACGAAGTAACGCGTCAACATCTCGGCCGCTCTCACTAGTTTAACCCGCGTAAAACGCGTTTGTAAACATAAATCATTCTAAAATCGGTTAAACAATTGTGCTTCTATGCGCCGCGAATGTTTCTTACAGCGTAACAAACGTTAACACCGTGAAAACTCCATCCAAATGGACGAGTTTGTTTTTTGTGCAAAGAGCGTGTTTCTATATAACGTAGGCGAATGGGTTGACTGTGTGAGTATTATTTATTGTTACACGATTGTTCATATTTGTGTTAAAGTGGAATTAACTCTATTTTACAATCAAATCATAGTACCGCAATCTGTCGTCATTTATCTGTTAAATTATTATAAAACAAAACCGACCATTAAGACTGACGCGTATTTGATTAATATATATATAATAAATGTTGTGTTGTATATTGTTGTTATCGTGAACAAAGTATAGTGTATAACTCACATATAATGGCTATCACGAACGACTTGCTCCACTCGCCTTCGGCTCGTTCCGCAAACCTCGTTCTCGTGATTAATAGCTATCATTATATGCTCGTTGTACAATATACGATCTTGCACGACCGGCTCTTTTTTTAAGACTTACCATATCGGTTTTCAGGACGGTAGGCTGTGTTTACAACTTGCTATGAATAACAATTCTGTAAATGGAACCTAATTTTCATTTACCGTTCCGGGAACGGTAAATGAAACCTAACATCCATGGCAACTGGTAAAATAACTCAATCAGAAAAGGAGTCAAATTTTAGTAATCAAATTTGACAAAACATCTATGTCACTGATGTTTTGTCAAATTTAATTACTAAAATTTAAGCTATAATATAACACGTGGTATGATTATCATCAATAATATTCATTAGTAAAACCGAGCTGCAGATTTAACGAGCCCGAAAGGCGAGTTGAATGTGCTGTTCCGGTTTCACGAATAAATATTTATCATACCACGAGTTATATTCGATAAGAGCATATAACGAATAAAGCAGTGACCAATCCAAATTTTCAGGCTTTTCTAAACTCGAAATTTTACCTGTCAGATTTGTCAAATAATTTTCGTATTAACCACCACAACAAGGTCATAGAATACTATCACCGCTGTGATAACATGTATCTATAGAAATAAGCGATTCTGATTGGAGGGAATGTAGCCATGTGACGCATGAGTTATATTCTTATAATAATTGCAAAGAAATGTCCGTCTTTTCCGATCGTGCAAAAAAACATCATAAGCATCTCGAACAGTTACTGCAATACCGGTCTTAGACAAAAATTGAAGTCGTCACTCGCTCCGCTCGCCCCTCCTCCAATCAATTGTTTTCGACCGGTAAACACTTGTCAATAATATTATTCTATTTTTTAGGTATGTATATTTAGTATGACACAACATAGCTAATTAAAACGGCTGGTAATTTCCGTATCATAAATTACCCGCTTTAGAGAATCCTAGTTAATTAGTCCAGCAGTTATTATTCAAACAGTGGTATGCATTAAAAATAGATGACCCATACCTGACAAAACGAGATCAGCTTTAGACACATAGATGTACGAAAAGTGGACGGTATTTTTAGGCGCAATAAAAATAATTCTCTTAAGTGAAGCGCGTATTTTGTTTCAAAATAAATATTCGCGCCTCACTTTATTCTCAAATTCCGTCGGCCGCGCTGACATTCTGAAAGGAGTTAATGCGCGAAGGATTCCCGCATGTCAAACATGTCATTTACGCGTCATAACAGCAGTTTTGGTTTAATTATAAACTTGGATTGTACAACTGTTATGTCAGTGTGACTAAATGGTTTTAAAATTAAGTGTAATTACTTATAATTGACGTTTTTTTTTTTTTATTATGAGATTTGATGCAGGTAAAGATAGTTTATATATACAGGGTGTCCGTATTTCGACAGAATGTATCGGGATATCAGTTATTTAAAGAGATAGAGAGTTACAAAGTTGGGTATTTTAGGGCCTAACAATAATCCAAAAAGAATTTTGAAATATTTTTTTTGTTTTCGAGATATCAAGAAAAAACTGTTTTTTGAAAAATTATTTTTTTTTTAATTCAAAAACTACTGAATCTGGACATTTAGAACTTTGAAAATAGGCACTTTTTTATAAGGAATCTAGTACCATATTTTTTTAAGATAACTAAGCGGTATATATTTTTAACTTTACTGTAAACCAGTGATTTATACGCGTGGCGCATGAAGTAAAATTTCCAGTTTAGAAAAGCACCGTGAAAATTTTTCTCGGGTCGCTGCGCGACCCTCGACAAATTTTCTACGCGGGGCGTTTCTAAACTCGAAATTTTACTTCATTCTTAGTCTGGGAGTGGAAGACACTCGTTAGTTTACAATACAACACAACTGTTAAAATATGTAACTTATTAGTATTTTGTCATTAAATTACTATATTAACTGTATTTGATATAGTAATTTAAGTAACTTACAATCAAAACATCACAATAGCCGAAATAAGATTCATAGAGAGATACAATTAGACAGAATCCTAGCATAGTCCAAAGACAGTCAATCAAGCCACTTACAGTTACAATAGTTAAAACACGGTCAATAAAGATATAATATGACAAAATCCTATGATAGTCCAAAGACAATCAAGCAATTTGTTAAGATGCAAAATGTCACACCAGTATTTTTTTTATAAACAATTACATTTTCAATCAGTACAGTAATTAATTAGCTGTATGCCCGTCTTAAAGGGTGATATGTAAGCAAATTATGGGTCCTAGGAGTTGTCAAATGAGTGAGTTACTCAACTGTTTCCAAGGCACTCTTTTCAAAAAACAAAAGAATTTATTTTTACTTATGAAATGTACAATAAACTATAAGTGTAATACATCATTGAATTCAGAAAAAAATATTCTTCCAGAAAATATAAAAATCCAAAATGGCGCCCATAAGAAAAACAAAAGTTGGCTATGGTCTCTGGGTAAATGTTGTAGTTATCTTAAAATAAAATATGTTACTAGTTTTTTCGTTCAAAAATGTATGTATAATCTCAAAGTTGTAAATGTCTGGAGTTAATAGTTTTTGAATAAAAATATAAAACGAAATTTAAAAAAAATCCTTTCTGGACAATATCTCAAAAACGAAAGATATTTTAAATTTGTTTTCAGATAATCTAAAATACGCAACTTTGCTCCAATTCAATCGACTCTCTATCTCTTTAAATAACCAAGATCCCCATAGATTCTGTTGAAATGCGGGTACCTTGTATATATATTTTCAAATGGTGTACGTTTTACAGGGTGGCTGAAATGTGATTTTTTTTTTGTAGGCTAGCAAATCCAAAGTTGTAGGCTTTTACTAACACTAAATTTTTACTTCATGCCTAATTACAAAAATGGAAATCTTAAAAAATGTTGGCAGGTTTTGGAGATTGTTGAATCCCTAGTATAAATTTTATCTTGTATAAATATTAAAAAAAAAATTAGCAATCTGGTAATAATAATTACATTTTAAGGCGAGATCATATTGTAAAACGCATGAACGTGGTTCTATTTACATGAATCATTCAATCGGCATTGAAAACATCAAATCCATCAGCAATTAACTTCTTTGTTCTCCCTCAAGGTTCACCTCTTAAATAACCCACACATTTTGATGCATCACCAAATACGCCATCAATTACATTACACCAAGCGCATTTTTGTACCTTACTGCACATTACAACACGGTAAGAATTTCAAATCTGCATGAAATCCATCATTAATTCATGTGGTTATACACCTGCTCAACCAACATTGAATAAATCCACTCACCTTGACTTCAAAACATTGCAATTCATTCAGTTGCAATTCCCCAGTATAAAATAATCCATTAAGTGCGTATTCGATGTTCGCATAATGGTACAGTTTATTAGTATTTACTACAGTTGAATGAATCGAAATTGTTGTTATGCTGCAATAATAATGGCATAACTCGGTAGCGGCAGCGGCAGCACATGCTTGTCGGAAGAGGTGAAATGTGCCAACGGAGCGCACAAATCACAAGTGCAACAGTTGCACAACTGGAGGTATTCGGTGTCTTGAATGCCCACTCATTCATTCAGCTAATGTAATCGTGTATATATAATTAATGAAACGTGAATATGAACGTTGTTATTGGTACGGATGACTGTGCGAGGATAATTTCGGATCGTTTAAAGATCAAATTGTAGAGATAAAAGTAATTAGAGATGCGATTTAAAGTACAATAATGGTGTAATATGCTTAACTAAATGATGCAATTATCATGCTAATTGGATTATCTTTTTATGTATAGAAACACTGGAGTGCACAATGAGAGAGCAAATTCAAGCCACATTCAGATATTATTTTGCTTTCCAATAGTGGAGATTAAAATCGGACAATTTTTCAACCAACCAAACAGAATTCAGTTTGTCTCTTCGTAGAGGGCAAAACATCAGTCATACTAACGCGTTTTCAGTCACAAATTGTAATTAGGCAATTAGCCAGTAGCATACCGTCAAAATAAATAAATATATTTTTCATTAATATTTTGTGCAAATAATTGCTACCAACAACCAAACATTTGCAATAATATTTTAAAATAATACTGCGTTTTTAGTCATATACTCAGAATTTTGGGTCTCCTCAAGCTTAATAAGGAAGCATGCAATATTTTTACTTTCCCCTATATGCAAAACAAAGGAAGAGAAAGTATCTTTTTCGCGAACATTTTCAAATCTAAAATTTCAGTGGATATATCCATTATGAGGTCTGATTGTGACCATTTTTGAAAATTGTCTGTCTGTCTTGTTAGGAAAAGTAGATAATCGAAAAATTTGCATTTAATGTATATACACTTTTGTCGTAGCTCCATCCTTTAGTTAAATTTTTTTTTAATTTTGGTAAACATCTGATATTTTTTATTATTTTAATTATTTGTTATATTTATAGTTAGCATTGATAATTGTGTTGGTAGTTTGACATTGTTTATTATTTTGTTAAGGTAGGTGAACTTTTTGCGTATAAACAATGTTTTGCAGAAATAAGAAGAATATGTTGAAATAAAATAAGGTAAGTGAACTTCTAAAAGGTATCATGTATCAAACCAAATGTCATCAAACCCTGCTGATTTTGACTAGACATTTAATATGTGCAATCTGCCACTGTGGAATCCATAATTAAACTTTAACTGTTTAATATCAATGATAGAGAAAAACTAATATCATATATGCTTGCAGAGCTCTTTTTTAGAGCTTATTTCTTGAAACTAATCAAAATTTGCCTATCTTCAATTGTTTTCGAGTTATAAGCCAAAACTCCACATTTAACAATTTTGAAATACAATAGTCAAAATGAAAATTTATGAATGTAAATCAGTAGGTTAACTGACATAGGTCTATCGCTTCAGCTTCAGCTTGACATACGTCGGCGATAGCCGATATTTAGTCCATTGTGTTAACTTGACATAAGTTGGCGTGAGCCGACATTTGGACTATAATGACAGTTGACATAAGTCGGCGTCAGCCGAGATTTCTACTATAAAAACAGTTGGCATAAGTCTGCGGTAGCCGACATTTGATCTATAATGACAGTTAACATAAGTCGACGCTAGCCGACATTTAGTCCATCGTGTCATCTGACATATGTCGGTGTCAGTCGACATTTGGACTATAATAACAGTTGATATAAGTCGGCGCTGGCCGACACACAATGGGGTATTTTCCCCGAAAAGCTGGCCATAAATCAAATTAAGTTCCTATTCGTAGACCATATTTTAGAGTAACGAATGAGCCGACGAAAACCAGGGCGGTCATATTTTTATTTGTGCGTTGTTTTTAGTCAAAAGTCACCTTTTGCTGCGAATGAACGTATAAGTCAATGTAAATTGGCCAGTTAACGTTCACGACAAACCTTCGTGAATTTTTTTTCCCAAGCAAGTGTGCGAATTTTATGTTATAGATTCTTCAGACCCAGGTATGTACTTTGATTTAACATGGTTTTACTTTAATTTAAAAAAAAATCAGCGGATACATTTGTTGTGATTTTAAATCCGGTACTTATTGCATTATTTCCAAAATACAAAAATAAATATAATGTGTTTGTTGAATTGCGGCACCTTCTGTTGTAAAATTTATGACTGGGAAAGACATATATTTATTGGAAAAAGTTCGAATGAGTCGATTTTCCAAAAAGAAAATTGACTTTATGGAAAGTAAAATGTTTTCCGAAGACGAAAGAAACCGAAATGATGTCAAGCATAAACTATCCATAATTAAGTACGAATTTAAAGTCAGATGGTTAGCCGCACACAAGTGCCATTGGTTTAATGGCACTACAACATTGCTGAAAACAGGTGTGTACAAGATGAATCACAATTTTGATTTGGTACTTTACCCTTTTGATTAGGATTAATAGTATAATATGCATGTTATGAACAGGAACGAGCCCTAGTTTTTTCTCAAAAAGTATTTATAAAATTAAGTAAAAGAAGCAAGAGACGTAATACGGAAAAACTCCAATCAAATTAAGAACTCGAAAAGTTAAAATACGCTACTCAAATGAAAATGCGCATTTCGGGTAAAGTAGCTGCTTCAATGGTCCTTAAATATCTAACCAATAGCCTAACTAGAGCACACAAGTAAAGAGCAGGCTTAAAACAATAGAGCAATTGCATCAATAATTACCTTTAGATGCCTTGTCTATGTAAATAGAAGCAGGTCTTTCACGGTCACAATACGAAATAGTGTGATCTACTAACAAAAAATGGTTTCCTTGCTACAGCATTTCCCAAAAAGCCAAAAAAGATTGCTATCCCACCACAGAATTCTACAGATTAACCACTACCTGCACAGTAGTAGACTTACAAAGTTTACTGGACCATACGGCTTCAAGATTAATTTTGCATCTGAAGGATGAGGTGGACGTATTAAAAGAAGGCGATAAAAATCATTGGTATTTATCTATAAATGGGGATGCGATGGGGCACAGCAGATGCAATATAAAATGAACATTTATAATGACTCTAATACTGATAGCAACATTTTCCAGAGTTCTGCCGTGCCACTACGGTGAGGAGAGAAAGAAAGTAGTGTGGCAAAATCCGACTCCGTCATCGTACTGCAGGCCTATGAGAATTAGATTTATACGTAGACTGTCAATGGTATAAACGAAGAAATCCAGTATGTAGAATCCAAAATTAATGCTCTCAAACTTACTAAATTGGAAGAAACGATAATAAAACACAAAATGTCGTTTACCATAAGTTCATGTAATAACACGTCATCAGACATCCTACACCCTGTCCAAACGCATAGTGCAGGGATCGACTTTAGGAACTCTTCTGTTTATTCTTTTCATAAACGACCAACAATAGTTTATTACCCAAGGATACATGGTCAACTTTGCCGATGACACGTCAATTATTTTATTAGCGCCAACCCAATCGGAATTCGATCATAAAATTCGAAAAACTAACTTTGAAATAAGAGAATTGTGTTCTAAAAACAAATTAATTTTGAACGCCGAAAAAACGGTTAAGATGCAATTCTACAGAAAAGAAACTTCAACTACACCGACAGATGACACATCAGTTAGCACCAAATTTTTAGGAAGTCTTCTAGATAGCAGATTGAAATAGTGCGTATTTCGCTATCATGAAAATATCTAATAAATTCTCAAGGGAAATCATATTGAACATATACTATGCCTAAGTCTACTCTCATCTGAACTACAATATTATGGCATGGGGCAGCATCAACCTCAAAAGAGTATTTGTATCCCAAAAACGTTTCATCCGATTAATCTTTTGCCTCAAAAAACGGGATTTATGTCGGAACACTTTCCAGAAAAATAATATTCTTACTGTTCTATTATTCATTCATTCTATCTCTATTTATCTATTCTATTTATATAAATATAATTGTGCAATGTATGTCCGGGATAACAAAAGCAACTTTATAAAAAATGAAGAATATTACGGGTACGACACAAGGCATAAAAATGATATATGTAACACTTCTCATAAAACCACGTTATACGAAAAATCAGCCAAATACTTGTGTGCGCGAATATTTAACAAACTACCAAAAACCTTGAAAGAATGCACTAGTAAAGCGATATTTAAAAATAACCTAAGGAAATGTTTGCTTAGTAAATACTATTATAGCTTTACTGAATTTATTACTGACTGCGACCTTTAATATTTGTTCTACTTGAAACTATTTTCATGAGTTATATAGTCGCTTCCTTTGGACTTCTATACATTCTATTTATTCATTCATATATTTATTATTTTTGATTTTTAACATGTTTGTAAAACTGTCTCTTTACTACATCGTAACTGTCATTTTATAAATTGTATAGCTATTAAGTTGACGAACACACCCGCAATTATCATGTTTTGTTATTGTTGCCATTGTAAACATGTTTATTTTAAATGTGGCTGAAATGTAAAAAATTGATTTGATTTGATGTAAAGGTGCGCAATGCGGCAACTCACATGACTTCTACTATGCGGTATTACATATATGGCGCCACATCGAAAGAATTCAATGAATTAAAGAAGAATAGATCCATTAAGGAAAAATCGTTTAAATTTGCCCTTTCGATATTACACTAACGAATCCGATTTTTTTAAATATTCTTCATGTCGTCTACAACCTAGCTATAAAAAAATAGCAAAAAGAACAAAATCCGACAAAGATCTTGTACAACAAAGAAAGAAAAAAATCTAAGATAGATTCAGAGAAGAGACGGAACTAATTGTAGACGTACCTAAGGCAAATTTTTTAAACAGCAATGATGGCAAGGTTTTTTGCTGATCATTAGCTATCCGCTTCGATTACTGGAATAGATGCGAGTTTAATATATAGATTAAAAGTGTTAAAGATTATTCTGGAGACATTATCAATCGGACATAAAATAATCATTGATGCGTTGTATTTCAAGTTGTACAATTGGTATCCTATGTCACCCACTCTTCACAAAGGAGTGGATCGGGAGTAATTTCCACTGCACTTCTACCAATTGGGCAGCTATCTGAGAAAGTCGCAGGAGCAAGGAATAAACATATTAGATCGTACAGATTAAATCATCTTTGAACATTTTCCATAGAATCTTGTAATTTGGACGTCTTAAATCGCCTATAAATAACGTCCGATCCGCTGCTCACGGGCCTGACGAAGACTCCACAGAAAAATTTGCTGAGGTTTTTTTCTAAGCAAACATTAAATTGACTACTACCTGCTGATTATAGTAACACAGCCTCGCCCCAGATCAATGATGAAAGCAGCGAGGAAAAGGAATAGTTTTAAATAAGTTTAGACACACTGAGTTGACTACAAAAGATATATAATACATATAATACAATACATTTTGATTTTATATATATATATATTTTTTAACTCGGAAACTGGCTATCGACCACGGTCTTTCAGCCGGTCTTTGTCCAGTCTATGTCTGTTTTTTAAAAGTCGTGATCGCTAACGTTATTGTCGGGGTCCGTTTGATGTAATGAGATGAATTAATAAATTGTAGATGTGGGATATTTGAATTTAGGATGGGTATTACGGTTGCAGGGTATATAAATTTAGATTTTCACTTAGCATAAGCGATTAAATATTATACACAAATATAAAAAAAAGCTTACATAAATAATGAAATAATTTTGGCCAGCTTTTTGGGTCAAATACCCGACTACGCGACATTTGGACTATAATAACAGTTGACATAAGTCGGCGGCAGCATAAGTCAACTTGACAAAAGTCGGCGTCAACTAATATTTGGATTATATTGACAGTTGACATTTAATCTATAATGACATAAGTTTAACCAATCGTGCCAACTTGACACGAGTTTGAACATTGCGATCTCATTATAGTTCAATAATGAGATCGCCATAGTTATAGTTTTTTCTTTGTGACAGTTACGATACACATTTTAATACTTGTGATACATTTTAAAGTAACGAGTGTGTTCCACTCCCAGACTAAGCATGAAGTAAAATTTTGAGTTTAGAAAAGCCCCGCGTAGAAAATTTTCACGGGGCTTTTCTAAACTCTAAATTTTACTTTATGCGCCAGGCGTGTAAACCACTGATTTCAAGTAAAGTTTAAAATATATAACGCTTAGATGTGATAGTAATATTTACCAAGATGTAGCGAAAAAATGCAATAATTACTTTGTTTGTGAATAGTTTTGGAATAATAATAATAAAAGTAGAATAAATTTAGTTTGAGCAACTTTTCCATATTGTTGATATTTAAATTATCATATATTTAACGGGGAAAGTGCTATGATGGACATTTTGTTTTATAGTTTTTTACTGAAAATTAAATAAAAAATTTAGTTACCTAAAACAGCAAAATATTTGATTTGATGCAAAATATGGACTGCAATTGCTACATTTCTTGGCCTTACTGAAAGACTGCTCATAAGTCAATAACGAGCCCTGCTATACTACTGCATTTAGCACTCCAGTATTTTATCTAAGAACAACACTTGAAATCCATAAATTGCACTATAAATCAATAAATTATTTATTAACGTTCCAATCAGAAAACATGGTAATATTTGTTTTCGTTTTTCTAGTAGTTCAGTAGTTATACATTTCATTTTAAATCTCTGCCTGTTGAGATTAACGCAATGGGGTCGCCCCTAGCGATTTATATCTTCATTAAAATTTGAAAATAGCGCTCGCCTGGTTGGAACTGTCGAATTGCTAAACGCGCGGATCGCACGCAAAAGTTCTGTTTCAATTAGTTATTGTTTCAAACTAATTTCATTATTCAGCCAGCTTATATGTGGCCATTATGCGGAATTGGAAATGCTCCAAATAACCAACTCAGAAATATGCAATTACACGTTTTTTTATTTTTTAACAATAATAACGGCAACAACATGTACATGAGTTCAATAAGTTTCGCTTCGCGCCGGCAAATCCAAATTCGCAGGCTGTATATTATACAGAAACTAACCCTTATGCATTTATTTCTAATTTATTACATTAATTATTAATAAATTTATTAAAAATTAGGCATCTAGTTATCTTTGCGGAAAATATTCGAATATTTTGCCCTGGTAAATATTCGCTGTCAAAATATACACGTAATTCGTATGGGATTAGCTAATATCTGAGTAATGCGCTATTTTGATTAGTCCAATTTTTTAAATTGCAGGTGAGGGCGATTGTCAGTTATAATATTACAAGATCATCGAAAATAATCGATTATTAAAAAAAACACGAGAGATGAGCTTAAGTAGTTTTTAAGGATCATGTCGAGTTAGGAGTCAAAAATAATTATTATTTTTGATTGCTCGAATGGAATTCGTTACGATTATATAATGAATAGACCGATTTTAATAAATTATTATTCTTATAATATATTTTGTAATAACATTGGACGTACAACAATTTTAAGTAATATTCAAAGAATTATCTGTCATTATCTGTTTGGTAGTGCACGGCAGGCTTCTATTTTCTCATTTTTTCAACGATGTTAAGATGATGTTCGTTGCTTCGCTTTAGGTGTGACTTGAGAGACTCACTTGAAGAATGGCCAGTAATTTGAATAACTTCTTGTAAGTTTGCTTAAGATTGTATTAAATTGCTTACAGCGGAAGAAGGATTTGAGTGATTGGTTATTTTTATCTTCTTGGTATCAATCCCAATATTCTGCGCGCCTAGACGTGTCTACTTACTGAGTTGGTTAATACCCATTGAGCAATTTTTATACCAAATTCCTGTCTTCTGAAAATCCGGATTTAAAGCTAAGAACAATCGATTCGTTTTGATATTTGATGTCCTTTTGCTTAACATCTTCTGTAATAGACGCACTGGAGACTTGTCTTGACATACTTGGTTAACTATTTAAATGCTGCAGTATGTTTTTCTCCGCCCTGTGTAGTTTTGGAGAATAATGGTGTTATATTCAGTTCACCATAAATGTCGACTTCGTTCTTAAAAATATTCTACTTGGCAGATGGTTGCTTCGTTGCCACGCCACGCGAGCTCGACGGTAGAAATTTCATATAACTTTTTTTGTAAGCCGTCCGGTAAGTTTTCGTCATATTTTTCCACATTCTTGCTGATGTCTTCAGTTGTCAGAGCTGGAGAACTTGATTTTCTTTTATCAGGAAGTGTTTGTAGTTCTTTTCTTTTTGCCGTACGTGCCTTTCTGGCATCCTCAAAACTATGCTTTTGAATGGGTCTATTTTCCGATTAAAATCTTTAAAGTACTTTTTTCTGGAGAAATATATAACATATATAGTAAATTTTAAATTGGACAATGAAAATAGTGTCTATATGTCATTCAAAACTTTTTCTAAAGAATGACTTTTTTTCGAAAAAAAGACAATAATAAAGTTTTTCCTATCAAGGCAGTAATCCGGGGACACACGGTATGTATATCATGTTATTAATCGTGAAAAGTTGCTATAAGAAAATCATTGTAGTTTTGTTATAACTTTAGAATAAAATGAGTTACAAATTAATATCGAACCAAGACGCCCAAGAAATTTGCAGAACTCTTCTTGAAATCAGATTTAAAATGCTTAATGTTAATGAATTCAATTAAATTCATTCCGCTGGACCTTACCTTTGTGGATCAAGCTGTGTTGTTTTTAACTTCCTTCCTTAAATTAGGCTTTAGATAACTCTAAATGGTAAATTTGCTTTTAGAATTAAAAAAATTACTTTATAGTAGTATCATCATTTAAAATTGTTGCGAAATAATGAACGTATAGACAACAAACACTTTTTTAAAAAGCCTGAAAGCCGCGTTTGCATATATCCACGTTATGAAGTTTTAAAACGAATTTTCCGCGTTTTAAAACATGGCGCAAACATTCGAAATCGAATTACAAAAACAGGAACACGAGCCCCGCGTAATTTAATACTGGACATTACACTCAACATTTATTGCCTACTATTCGGAATATTAACATAATTAAGCACGTTTTCTGACTTTATTATGGGGACGTGTTCTAAATACCGGCTTTATTTTTTCAAATTATTCGAAGCTCGTTAACGCAAGGGCCTCTCTTCTGCTGTTTTGTTTTGTCGGGGCCGGAATATGTGATTTATATATTCCCTATTTTTTTTTTTTTTTTTTATTAACGAGGCTCTTTGTTCATCGTCCGTGAAATTGATGTTATCAAGAGGGTCGAGTGAAATATTTTAAAATGTAAAATATGGGGGATGAATCAATAATATATTGATTTTTATTTTTTCTGGAAATAAACGAAAAATTTATAATTTTCAGAACATATGTATGTAAAATAAATTGTTCGTTGCATGAACAAGTTGAAGTGAGTTCTTCTAGATTTTAAGGAAAAATAATTAGAACATGCACTGTATGTTTTAATAATTTTTCCTTAAAATCTGGAGTTTATTTATATAAAATTTTTGATGGAAGTTTAATTTACATAACAATTAAAATTTGCTCGGGACATCTGAAGCCTCCGCTTTCATATTGAAAATCAGTTAAAACACCGAACACACTTTTCATAGCTGTTTGGTTATTATTATTTACAAACAAGATTTTATTTGTCTCAGACTTTAGCCTAATTTTAATAGTAATTGAAGTGTTTACATATAAGGTACGATTCACAAGAGGTGTCTCATGGTTTCGTTGATTTGGAGTGCTTTCTGCACCAATACATGTAATACGAAAATAGTTTAATGTCATCCGATAACGTGTGTAAAAAGAGACAGAAATTTCATAATATGTCTGCTATGGTTTTTAGATTGAACATGCTAAAATGTATGTTCCGGTATGCACCTTTAAAATTTTAAAGTTAAGCGTCATATTTTGACAATGGCTTCGTAAAAATTAATCTGCAATAACCCGGCCACAAATCAGTTTGATTAATGTGCACACTCGTTTTTAAAATGAGTTTAAGTGGTATAATTTAAATTTCCTTATCTACTAAATAGTTCAGGTATTTACAGAAATAAATAATGCATTTATGCTGATTTTGTGTAAGCTCAAACGAAAATGTTAGTTGAATCAAATAAGCATTCAGTAGATTTGGCAAATAGTCATCAGATTAATCTGTTTACACAGGGATTTTTAGGTATACATACAGTGAATTTTCTATTAGGTATACATACCGGGTGTTGACTTGGCGAACGCAACATAAGAAATCGCAAGTTTAAATATTGGCTTCCCTAATTATTTTAGAGACAAAATGCATTTCACTTTTTTTGTAGAGGGAAAAATTCTAAATTTATGAATGTTCACACTTAACACTATACGTTTCTCTAAGTTTAAATTAAGAAAAAGTAATGTGATTTTATAAAAATAATGACATACCATGGAATTGATACAACAATTGCGGATATTCCCTGTGCTTTTTTAAGTTCAATTTAAAGCTCCCAGACTAAGCATGAAGTAAAATTTTGAGTTTAGAAAAGCCCCATGAACATTTGCCGAGGGTCGCGCAGCGACCCGAGACAAATTTTCTGGGCTTTTCTAAACTCAAAATTTTACTTCATGCGCCACGCGTATAAAACACTATAATATTGTTAAATTTATGTACATTCGAATTTTACTTAAAATCTGTGTTAATTACGCGTGGCGCATGAAGTAAAATTTACTTCATGCCTAGTCTGGGAGTGAAAAACACTCGTTTAAGGCTTCAAATTGAACTCTTTTAAAAATCAACGAATGTCAGAAAAATTACAGCTAAAATAATTTAGAAAAGATAATGTGATTTTATAAAAATAATGACATACCATGGAATTGATACAATTGCGGATATTCCCTGTTCTTTTTAAGTTCAATTTAAAGCTTTAAACAAGTGTTTTCTACTCCCAGACTAAGCATGAAGTAAAATTTCGAGTTTAGAAAAGCCCCGTGAAAATTTTCTGGGCTTTTCTAAGCTCGAAATTTTACTGCATGCGCCACGCGTATAAAACACTATAATATTGTCAAATATATGTATATTCGAACTTCACTTAAAATCTGTGTTTAATACGCGTGGCGCATGAAGTAAAATTTCGAGTTTAGAAAAGCCCAGAAAATGTGTCTCGGGTCGCTGCGCGACCCTCGACAAATTTTCACGGGGCTTTTCTAAATTCGAAATTTTACTTCATGCTTAGTCTGGGAGTGGAAAACACTCGTTCCTTTATTATGAAATTTTCTTTGGATATTAAGGAACCTTTTCATTCTTAAAATATTTATTTATATAATCATATAAACGGGTATTTAAAACTTGAAGTCTTTAAGTTTTTAAGTTGTTATTCATTTTAATCGAAATTTTATTGTATGAGTATGATTTTCGCGGAAATTGTCTCATAGCATATCTAATACTCACTTAATAAATTCTAATTAAAGATAATGTGAGCAATAAAATGCACCTATTTAAAAATAAATTAAAACATTAAATTCACTTTTTATAGTTCTTAAGTTATGATTTTATTTAGGTCAGTCCAATTTTAATCAAAATATTTAAATAAAATGAGTTTATATGAAATTTGCCAAGAAACTATTTTAAAATACGTAACAACTCCAAACTATTCTATTAATTCTATTCCATATTTTTACCTAATTTTAACCTCATTTTTATTTTAAAATGAAAATGAATTTTGTAGGTATGCTCAGCTTATCAACATTTTTTAAATTTAGTCAGTTAGTTGGGATCACATTTGTTTTTAATTTCGCTGAAATGCCCAAATATTCTAATATATTAACCTATTTCTAAAAAGATTTTTAGGAAGAATATTCAGGATAAAATTATTAATAGGTCTGTATCAGCCAAATAGAATTCATTCGATAATAAATAAATGGGGGTGTGTTCGAAAAAACGCTCAGACACGTTGGTTGGTATTTTTAGTTGCGCATTTTTTTCAGCAAAAACTTTTGATACAGGGTGTGTCATGTTAGAGTAGTCAGGACTAACTTTATTATTTTAAATACAATACCCTATATATTATTCAATTTTTGGATTCTTCAGAAAATTCTAGACATATTTCATGTAGAATGTCTTACACCTATCTTCAACTGTTTCGGAAATATTAAGTGTTTTCAGATTTTTTTTTCAGAGCATTTTGATCATCTACTACATTGATAATAATGTTTTTTTTTTAGAAAATCAAGAAATAAACAGTATTACTTATTAGTTTATCAGTGTGTTGTAACGAAATTCTGTAATCAGATAAATTTCTTTTGTTTAATGTTAATTTTTGCAATAAATCTGAAAACACTTAATACTTCCGAAACAGTTGAAAATAGGATAGGACATGAAATATGTCTAGAATTTTCTGAAGAATCTAAAAATTGAATAATATACAGTTACATGTCACATCCTGTATGAACAGTTTTTGTTAAAAAAAAGTGCGCAACTAAAAATACCAATCGACGTGTCTGAGCGTTTTATTTAACACGCCTCCATTTATTTATTATCGAATTTATTCCATTTGGCTGATACACACTGTATGTAATTCATAAATACTTCTTTTCAAATTTTAAAGTACTGTAGCGAAGCGGAGCGACCAAACCAAAGTTGCAGAATTTTCTAAACTCGAAATTTCACTTCATGCGCCAGGCGTATAAAACATTGATTTAACATGTAGTTCAAAATATGTTGCTTTAGCATACTGCTTTAGTAGTATATTTTAAACTTTACAATATGTCAGTATTTTATACGCATGAAGCATAAAGTAAAATTTCGAGTTTAAAAAAGCCTGAAAATTTGGTTTGATAGCTTCGTTTCGCTACGCAAATTTTCAGGGTTTTCTAAACTCAAAATTTTACTCCATACTTATTCAGGGAATAAAAACCCTTGTACAAGTTCGCACTGGCTGCTTTTTGAAAACAACGAATGTCCAAAATTTTACAGAGTGCATATCGAGGTATGTATACAATATTATGACATTAAGACGTTCAGTTGCTTATTTTGGTGATATAGACTAATCAAATTCAATGTTTTTATAGAATATTTTGATATTAAGCAGAGTTAGAAAAAATAATAACAATGACAATAAAACATTGTGGTTAACTTGATTAGTGTAGGAGATATCGAGCGTTTTGTTGTCTTTTTCTAAATAACTATAAGATATAGAAAAAAAATAGTACAATAAGTTATTTCAGTACTTTTCTTCCTAGAACCCAGTGGCGTCCTTATTTGTTATTCTGACTTGTAATTTTAAAGTTATAAGACAAAGTAATGTTGAATTTTAAACTTGAAAAACACTTATAATTAGCTTTACATTGACATAACATTAACAATTAACAAATATTTCTGAAAATTGGCGGAAAAAATATAAGTATTAAAAAACGAAGTTTAATTTAATCATTAATTTATACTAACAGAAAACTAGATCAAGAGTAGTTGTCCAATAATTGCATGGATCAATTCTTAAATTATGGTTTATTCTGAATTTGTGTATACAAGACTAATTCGTTCTGCTAAAACCATATTAAAGCACTGCCAAGGATTAAAATTCAGAGATTAAGTGAATTGTCTAAATGCACAATCAGTTACATCCATTTTTTGTTGAACGAAACTAAACTAAAATGCTAATGATGTCCAAAACGACGATAATGCCATGGCAACTAAAACAAATATATAATAATGCCCTTAATGAACAAATTATAGCAGCGCTACGCGACCAAGCCAAATTTTAGGGCTTTTCTAAACTCGAAATTTTACTTCATGTTTAGTGTGGGATTAGAAACACTCGTTAGAGTCTTTAAATTACAATAAGATCACAAGTTTCTGAAAATGTACATTGAAAAATTGTAATATGGATACCTAAAAGTAAATTTCCTTGTATTTAGAACTTTAACAAATTTGAACATGTAAATGGGCAGATAATGAAAAAGACAGATATTCATGAGCAAGAAGCATTAACCTGATCCCCAGAAACATTTTATTACATTGGTAGTAGATACAAATAATTTGAGGCGGTGATAATTACATTTGTAATCGTATTCTTTGTTAAATGAATGATCTATTTTATAAGTTAATTGAATCGTCATATAACTGTCATATTTCTCTTCACATAACCTACAAATTAAAAGTTGATTTACAACATAATATTTGACAAGGACAAGATTAATCAAATGTTATGTTGTAAATCAACTTTTAATTTGTAGGTTATGTGAAGAGAAATATGAGAGTAATATGACGATTCAATTAACTTATAAAATAGATCATTCATTTAACAAAGAATACGACACACAGCCTGCATCACACCACTAAATTCTTGAAATATCAAATTTGGTTGGTCATATTATAAAAAGCAGATTATACGTTAAGATCTATAGTTGATTATACAGCAGTGCTATAGGCAACTTAAATTACTCGGTATACTACTAAAATGGTTTATTATAAGCTAATACAAAATTATATAGCGAATTTAATGCTGAGCATACTTACATGCTTAGTAAACATATGTGATAATTACTTATGCGCGACAAAAATAATGACTTAATTATACCTTAGTAATAGGAACATTAACATTCAATAATTATTTATTTCATCCAATTTCATGCACCAGAAAAAACATAATCGATCGTATCCTTAATACAGTGGTAAACTCCATCAAGTGCATATGAAATCAATATAACTTAATAACGTTTGATCAACACGCCTACGCCTGCTTTCCTGCATTTGCAAATGCAAGCAGCAACCTTGTGCAAATCCTTATGTAACAGCATTCTGGGTGTAGTATATGAGACGTAGGTGAATCACATAAAATAATTACCTCTTTATGTACACACACACACACACATATATATATATACGAAGATAGGCGATGCTTTGAATTTAAATAAATCCAAAGTTGCAGTTTTGTATTCATTTATAGTTTTTATCTTCGTGGAAATTTCGCAACGCGTAAGATTGCGAATTCGTGATTTAAAAATGGTCGGCTATCGCAGGCAATTACTGACGAAATGAGCATAGAAAGTTTTCAGCCTCTGTGTTTGTACACATTCGCTATATATGTGTGTACCTCCAGCATTCCATTATTCCACACAGGCTAGCACTACTGGCATTGCATAATTCTCTCAGTACAATATTTACTTTGCCTTACTTGCTGTATATGTTAGACCTAATTACCACCTCGGATGTGTTCTTCCAATCTGGTTTGTTGTTTTGATATGTCATACACATGGATGTGTTATTATTACGTGTGTGGTTGTTATGTGTCTTATAATAATATCAATGTTGTAAATTTTAAGATAGGAACTCAAGGTTTTCATAGTGAATTTTAGGAGTGATTAGCAAATGTACATTCGTATAATACACGCCAAATTAGCATATGAGCACTTTGCTTATTTACCTTATTCTAAGTTTGATGCCGGATTTTTTAATATTGTTATTATATTTTTTAATATAGTTCGAGTAAAGTGCTCCAGGCGCTCGAATGTTGACGGCACAAAATTAGGTTAGTTAAATATTTGTAAAATTTGTTTATGTGATATCGAACGTAAAATCAAGCTAAAGTGGTTATGAATTATAAGCATGCTTATCTAAGCAATATATTTTGAACTTTACAATATTTCAATGTGTTATCGCATGGAGCATAAACTTTCGAGTTGAGAAAAGCCTGAAATTTAGATTTGGCCGTCGCACAGTGGTCGAGTTACATCAATTAGAGGGCAATCATTAAAAAAAAACTGTACGTTTCTGATAATCGTCAAAATGTGTTTATTTGTAGAAAAACGACTGTGGCCAGGAAGTAGGGTAAGAGTAAGATAGTCGTAATATACACCAATCACGTCTCGCATCCAGCAACAGCAACCAAATCCGATTTACACATTTTATATCGAGGTTGGCTAATTGGATTATACATAAACTGTGTTATAACAATATCTAACCTATAAATACAGCGGTTGTAACAATTTTTTTTTTATTTATAATTTAAATTTTAGAATAAATTAATAGTATATAATAACTACATTTTAGGAATATTGTTTTATTTTCATTCATTTTGAGCAAAAACTTTAATTAGTATAGCAAAGTATACGTATTGAGTTATCAGAAATTGCAGGAAGTTCAGTTACCGAGAATGAACTAGATATATTTTTTTTTAAATCATGTTCATATTTATACTTTTTAAAAGGTAGTTTTGAAACTAGGTAAGTCAATATTCTAAAAATGTAGTAATTACATACCTTTAACTAATTCTGAAATTAAAAAATTATTATAAATACAAATAAAGTTTATTAAGCTTTGAATGCGGTAGATTTATAGGTTAACTGAACACCGATAAATAAACAGCTCTTGTTTTTTTATTTATAGACAAAAAGTTGAACTTCAATGTTGTATTTTTAATATTTTTAAAGATGAAGCATCTGAAATCATGTTTCTTTTTAAATACAAATATTTTGACGAGAATCAAAAACAGGATGTTTGATTATTGCAGTCTAATTTACGCCATTCGACCAGTGTGCGTCGGTCCGCTTTTCTTCAAGCCTGCATATCCAAACGTTCAGGCTTTTATAAACTTGAAATTACACTTCATGCACCAGACGTATCAGTGGCGTAACGACGCCACCGAGGGCCTGGGTTCAAAATATTTGCACGGGCCTCCCAATATTTGTATTCGAATTGTGCGATAAAAAATAGTTTTTGAAAAATCTTACCAAATTTAAGATTTTCTTGTTGATATTATAAATCTCACAAACTATTTTATTTCCTGTCAAACATAATATGTCACCTATTTAATAGAATTACTACAACCAGCAAATATATTTATTTAGGCAATTATTATTATAATTTTTTTATAAATATAAACTCCTATATATTTTGACTTTACGCAATCAAGAAACATTTTAAGGGTTTTCTAAAATCGAAATTTTATTTCATGCTTAATTAACGAGTGGAAACACTCGATAGAAGATATAAATTCATTCATTTTATAAAATCGACGAATGCCTGAAAATTTACAGCATATATTTTGGAATATATATCCTGAGAGTTTTTCTTTAAAGTATACGTATTCTAAATGCAGCTTATTTTCTTTAAATCTTTAGGTATTCATTGTTTGTTTTTAAAGAGTTCAATTTAAAGCTTTAATCGAGTGTT